>CM042695.1:26621888-29589415 GCA_023614405.1 Avena insularis | reverse complement strand
GTCATTGCATGTGTGTCCTTTCCACAAACCACACATGGATCAACCACTAGAGTCATTGCATGTGTGTTCTTTACTAAAACCATATCAACCCACTAGAGTCATTGCATGTGTGTTCTTTCACAAACCACATGGATCAACCACAGAGTCATTGCATGTTTGTTCTTATACTAAAACCACAAACCAACACTAGACTCATTGCATGTGTGTTCTTTTCCACAAACCACACATGGATCCACCAGTGGTCATTGCATGTGTGTTCTTTCCACAAACCACATATGGATCAACCAGAGTCATTGCATGTGTGTTCTTACCACAAACCACACAAGGATCAATCACTAAGTCATTGCATGTTTGTTCTTATACTAAAACCACAAACCAACACTAGACTCATTGCATGTGTGTTCTTTCACAAACCACATATGGATCAACCAGTGGTCATTGCATGTGTGTTCTTTCCACAAACCACATGTGGACCCACTAAGTCATTGCATGTGTGTTGATTCCACAAACCACACATGGATCAACCACTAGAGTCATTGCATGTGTGTTCTTTCCACAAACCACATGGGTCAACCACTAGAGTCATTGCATGTGTGTTCTTCACATACCCAACCACTAAGTCATTGCATGTTTGTTCTTATACTAAAACCACAACCCAGCACTAGAGTCATTGCATGTGTGTTCTTTTTCCACAAACCACACATGGATCCACCGATGGTCATTGCATGTGTGTTCTTTCACAATACACATATTGATCAACCAAATTCATTGCATGTGTGTTCTTTCCACAAACCACACATGGATCAACCACTAGAGTCATTGCATGTTTGTTCTTATACTAAAACCACAAACCAACACTAGACTCATTGCATGTGTGTTCTGTACACAAAAAAACATTGGTCAAAAACAGTGGTCATTGCATGTGTGTTCTTTCCACAAACCACATGTGGACCCATTACAGTCATTGCATGTGTGTTTTCACAAACCACACATGGATCAAGCACTAGAGTCATTGCATGTGTTCTTTCCACAAACCACATATGGATCAACCACCTAGAGTCATTGCATGTTTGTTCTTATACTAAAACCAACACTAGAGTCATTGCATGTGTGTTCTTTTCACAAGCCACACATGGATCAACCACTAGAGTCATTGCATGTGTGTTATTTGCACAAACAAACATGGATCAACCACTAGAGTCATTGCATGTGTGTTCTTTTCCACAAACTACACATGGATCCACCAGTGGTCATTGCATGTGTTCTTTCCACAAACCACACATGGATCAACCACTAGAGTCATTGCATGTATGTTCTTTCCACAAACCACATGGATCAACCACTAGAGTCATGGCATGTTTGTTCATATACTAAAACCACAAACCACCACTAGAGTCATTGCATGTGTGTTCTTTTCCAAAAACCACACATGGATCCACAGTGGTCATTGCATGTGTGTTCTTTCGACAAACCACATATGGATTAACCAGTCATTGCATGTGTGTTATTTCCATAAACCACACATGGATCAACCACTAGAGTCATTGCATGTTTGTTCTTATCCTAAAACCACAAATGCCAACACTAGAGTCATTGCATGTGTGTTCTTTTCCTCTAACAACCTATGGATCAACCACTTGTCATTGCATGTGTGTTCTTTCCACAAACTACATCTGGATCAACCACTAGAGTCATTGCATGTTTGTTCTTATACTAAAACCACAAACCAGAACTAGAGTCATTTCATGTGTGTTCTTTTCACAAACCACACATGGATCCACCACTGTCAATGCATGTGTGTTCTTTCCACAAACCACATATGGATCAACCAGAGTCATTGCATGTGTGTTCTTTCCACAAACCACACATGGATCGACCACTAGAGTCATTGCATGTTTGTTCTTATACTAAAACCACAAACCAACACTAGACTCATTGCATGTGTTCTTTTCCACAAACCACTTATGGATCCACAGTGGTCATTGCATGTGTGTTCTTTCCACAAACCAGGACCCATTAGCCATTGTGTGTTATTCGATAAACCACACATGGATCAACTAGAGTCATTGCATATGTGTTATTTCCACAAACCATGCATGGATTAACCACTAGAGTCATTGCATGTGTGTTCTTATACTAAAACCAACACTAGAGTCATTGCATGTGTGTTCTTTTCACAAACCACACATGGATCAACCACTAGAGTCATTGCATGTTTGTTATTATACTAAAACCACAAACCAGCACTAGAGTCATTGCATGTGTGTTCTTTTCACAAACCAGTCATTGATCCACCAGTGGTCTTTGGATGTTTTCTTTCCACAAACCACATATGGATCAACCACTAGTCATTGCATGTGTGTTCTTTCCACAAACCACACATGGATCAACCACTAGAGTCATTGCATGTTTGTTCTTATACTAAAACCACAAACCACCACTAGAGTCATTGCATGTGTGTTCTTTTCCACAAAGCACACATGGATCAACCAGTGGTCATTGCATGTGTGTTCTTTCCACAAACCACATGTGGACCCATTACAGTCATTGCATGTGTGTTATTTCCACAAACCACACATGGATCAACCACTAGAGTCATTGCATATGTGTTATTTCCACAAACCACACATGGATCGACCACTAGAGTCATTGCATGTGTGTTCTTATACTAAAACCAACACTAGAGTCATTGCATGTGTGTTCTTTTCACAAACCACACATGGATCAACCACTAGAGTCATTGCATGTTTGTTCTTATACTAAAACCACAAACCAGCACTAGAGTCATTGCATGTGTGTTCTTTTCCACAAACCACACATGGATCCACCAGTGGTCATTGCATGTGTGTTCTTTCCACAAAACACATATGGATCAACAGTTCATTGCATGTGTGTTCTTTCCACAAACCACACATGGATCAACCACTAGAGTCATTGCATGTTTGTTCTTATACTAAAACCACAAACCAACACTAGACTCATTGCATGTGTGTTCTTTTCCACAAACAACTTATGGATCAACCAGTGGTCATTGCATGTGTGTTCTTTCCACAAACCACATGTGGACCCATTACAGTCATTGCATGTGTGTTATTTCCACAAACCACACATGGATCAAGCACTAGAGTCGTTGCATATGTGTTATTTCCACAAACCACACATGGATCAACCACTAGAGTCATTGCATGTTTGTTCTTATAATAAAACCAGTCATTGCATGTGTGTTCTTTCAAACCACATGGATCAACCACTAGAGTCATTGCATGTGTGTTATTTGCACAAACAAACATGGATCAACCACATGAGTCATTGCATGTGTGTTCTTTCACAAACCACACATGGATCCACCAGTGGTCATTGCATGTGTTCTTTCCACAATCCACAAATTGATCAACCACTAGAGTCATTGCATGTGTGTTGTTTCCACAAACCACACATGGATCAAACACTAGAGTCATTGCATGTTTGTTCTTATACTAAAACCACAAACCAACACTAGAGTCATTGCATGTGTGTTCTTTCCACAAACCACATGGATCCACCAGTGGTCATTGCATGTGTGTTCTTTCCACAAACCACATATGGATTAACCAGAGTCATTGCATGTGTGTTCTTTCCACAAACCACACATGGATCAACCACTAGAGTCATTGCATGTTTGTTCTTATACTAAAACCACAAACCAACACTAGACTCATTGCATGTGTGTTATTTCCACAAACAACAACTAGTGGTCATTGCATGTGTGTTCTTTTCACAAACCACACATGGATCAACCACTAGAGTCATTGCATGTTTGTTCTTATACTAAAACCACAAACCAGCACTAGAGTCATTGCATGTGTGTTCTTTTCCACAAACCACACATGGATCCACCACTAGAGTCATTGCATGTGTGTTCTTTCCACAAACCACATATGGATTAACCAGAGTCATTGCATGTGTGTTCTTTCCACAAACCACACATGGATCAACCACTAGAGTCATTGCATGTTTGTTCTTATACTAAAACCACAAACCAACACTAGACTCATTGCATGTGTGTTCTTTCCACAAACCACTTATGGATCCACTAGTGGTCATTGCATGTGTGTTCTTTCCACAAACCACACATGGATCAACTAGAGTCATTGCATGTGTGTTCTTTCCACAAACCACACATGGATCAACCACTAGAGTCATTGCTTGTGTGTTCTTATACTAAAACCTACACTAGAGTCATTGCATGTGTGTTCTTTTCACAAACCACACATGGATCAACCACTAGAGTCATTGCATGTTTGTTCTTATACTAAAACCACAAACTAGCACTAGACTCATTGCATGTGTGTTCTTTTCCACAAACCACACATGGATCCACCAGTGGTCATTGCATGTGTGTTCTTTCCACAAACCACATATGGATCAACCACTAGTCATTGCATGTGTGTTCTTTCCACAAACCACACATGGATCAACCACTAGAGTCATTGCATGTTTGTTCTTATACTAAAACCACAAACCATCACTAGAGTCATTGCATGTGTGTTCTTTCCACAAACCACACATGGATCAACCAGTGGTCATTGCATGTGTGTTCTTTCCACAAACCACATATGGACCAAACACAGTCATTGCATGTGTGTTATTTCCACAAACCACACATGGATCAACCACTAGAGTCATTGCATGTGTGTTATTTCCACAAACCACACATGCATCAACCACTAGAGTCATTGCATGTGTGTTCTTATACTAAAACCAACACTAGAGTCATTGCATGTGTGTTCTTTCCACAAACCACACATGGATCAACCACTAGAGTCATTGCATGTTTGTTCTTATACTAAAACCACAAACCAGCACTAGAGTCATTGCATGTGTGTTCTTTTCCACAAACCACACATGGATCCACCAGTGGTCATTGCATGTGTGTTCTTTCCACAAACCACATATGGATCAACCGGAGTCATTGCATGTGTGTTCTTTCCACAAACCACACATGGATCAACCACTAGAGTCATTGCATGTTTGTTCTTATACTAAAACCACAAACCAACACTAGACTCATTGCATGTGTGTTCTTTTCCACAAAAACTTATGGATCAACCAGTGGTCATTGCATGTGTGTTCTTTCCACAAACCACATGTGGACCCATTACAGTCATTGCATGTGTGTTATTTCGACAAACCACACATGGATCAAGCACTAGAGTCGTTGCATATGTGTTATTTCCACAAACCACACATGGATCAACCACTAGAGTCATTGCATGTTTGTTCTTATACTAAAACCAACACTAGAGTCATTGCATGTGTGTTCTTTTCACAAACCACACATGGATCAACCACTAGAGTCATTGCATGTGTGTTATTTGCACAAACAAACATGGATCAACCACTAGAGTCATTGCATGTGTGTTCTTTTCCACAAACCACACATGGATCCACCAGTGGTCATTGCATGTGTTCTTTCCACAAACCACACATGGATCAACCACTAGAGTCATTGCATGTGTGTTGTTTCCACAAACCACACATGGATCAACCACTAGAGTCATGGCATGTTTGTTCTTATACTAAAACCACAAACCACCACTAGAGTCATTGCATGTGTGTTCTTTTCCACAAACCACACATGGATCCACCAGTGGTCATTGCATGTGTGTTCTTTCCACAAACCACATATGGATTAACCAGAGTCATTGCATGTGTGTTCTTTCCATAAACCACACATGGATCAACCACTAGAGTCATTGCATGTTTGTTCTTATACTAAAACCACAAACCAACACTAGACTCATTGCATGTGTGTTCTTTACAAAAACCACTTATGGATCAATTGCATGTGTGTTCTTTCCGTCATTGCATTTGCATGTGTGTTCTTTTCCACAAACCACACATGGATCCACCACTAGTCATTGCATGTGTGTTCTTTCCACAAACCACATATGGATCAACCAGAGTCATTGCATGTGTGTTCTTTCCACAAACCACACATGGATCAACCACTAGAGTCATTGCATGTTTGTTCTTATACTAAAACCACAAACCAACACTAGAGTCATTGCATGTGTGTTCTTTTCCACAAACCACACATGGATCAACCAGTGGTCATTGCATGTGTGTTCTTTCCACAAACCACATGGATCCATTACAGTCATTGCATGTGTGTTATTTCCACAAAACACATGGATCAACCACTAGAGTCAGTCATTGCATGTGTGTTCTTTCCACAAACCACACATGGATCAACCACTAGAGTCATTGCATGTGTGTTCTTATACTAAAACCACAAACCAGCACTAGAATCATTGCATGTGTGTTCTTTTCACAAACCACACATGGATCCACCCACTAGAGTCATTGCATGTGTTCTTTTCACAAACCACACATGGATCAACCAGTGGTCATTGCATGTGTGTTCTTTCCACAAACCACATGTGGACGCATTCCAGTCATTGCAAGTGTTTTATTTCCACAAACAACACATGGATCATGAACCAGAGTCGTTGCATTTGTGTTATTTCCACAAACCACACATGGATCAACCACTAGAGTCATTGCATGTGTGTTCTTATACTAAAACCAACACTAGAGTCATTGCATGTGTGTTCTTTTCACAAACCACACATGGATCAACCACTAGAGTCATTGCATGTTTATTCTTATACTAAAACCACAAACCAGCACTAGAGTCATTGCATGTGTGTTCTTTTCCACAAACCACACATGGATCCACCAGTGGTCATTGCATGTGTGTTCTTTCCACAAACCAGATATGGATCAACCGGATTCATTGCATGTGTGTTCTTTCCACACACCACACATGGATCAACCACTAGACTCATTGCATGTTTGTTCTTATACTAAAACCACAAACCAACACTAGACTCATTGCATGTGTGTTCTTTTCCACAAACAACTTATGGATCAACTAGTGGTCATTGCATGTGTGTTCTTTCCACAAACCACATGTGGACCCATTACAGTCATTGCATGTGTGTTATTTCCACAAACCACACATGGATCAAACACTAGAGTCGTTGCATATGTGTTATTTCCACAAACCACACATGGATCAACCACTAGAGTCATTGCATGTTTGTTCTTATACTAAAACCAACACTAGAGTCATTGCATGTGTGTTCTTTTAACAAACCACACATGGATCAACCATTAGAGTCATTGCATGTGTGTTATTTGCACAAACAAACATGGATCAACCACATGAGTCATTGCATGTGTGTTAGTTTCCACAAACCACACATGGATCCACCAGTGGTCATTGCATGTGTTCTTTCCACAAACCACACATGGATCAACCACTAGAGTCATTGCATCTGTGTTGTTTCCACAAACCACACATGGATCAACCACTAGAGTCATGGCATGTTTGTTCTTATACTAAAACCACAAACCAGCACTAGAGTCATTGCATGTGTGTTCTTTTCCACAAACCACACATGGATCCACCAGTGGTCATTGCATGTGTGTTCTTTCCACAAACCACATATGGATTAACCAGAGTCATTGCATGTGTGTTCTTTCCATAAACCACACATGGATCAACCACTAGAGTCATTGCATGTTTGTTCTTATACTAAAACCAGAAACCAACACTAGAGTCATTGCATGTGTGTTCTTTTCCACAAACCACACATGGATCCACCAGTGGTCATTGCATGTGTGTTCTTTCCACAAACCACATATGGATCAACCACTAGTCATTGCATGTGTGTTCTTTCCACAAACCACACATGGATCAACCACTAGAGTCATTGCATGTTTGTTCTTATACTAAAACCACAAACCAGCACTAGAGTCATTGCATGTGTGTTCTTTTCCACAAACCACACATGGATCCACCACTAGAGTCATTGCATGTGTGTTCTTTCCACAAACCACATATGGATTAACCAGAGTCATTGCATGTGTGTTCTTTCCACAAACCACACATGGATCAACCACTAGAGTCATTGCATGTGTGTTCTTATACTAAAACCACAAACCAGTACTAGAGTCATTGCACGTGTGTTCTTTCCACAAACCACACATGGATCCACCAGTGGTCATTGCATGTGTGTTCTTTCACAAAACCACACATGGATCAACTAGAGTCATTGCATGTGTGTTCTTTCCACAAAACACACATGGATCAACCACTAGAGTCATTGCATGTGTGTTCTTATACTAAAACCTACACTAGAGTCATTGCATGTGTGTTCTTTTCAGAAACCACACATGGATCAACCACTAGAGTCATTGCATGTTTGTTCTTATACTAAAACCACAAACCAGCACTAGACTCATTGCATGTGTGTTCTTTTCCACAAACCACACATGGATCCACCAGTGGTCATTGCATGTGTGTTCTTTCCACAAACCACATATGGATCAACCACTAGTCATTGCATGTGTGTTCTTTCCACAAACCACACATGGATCAACCACTAGAGTCATTGCATGTTTGTTCTTATACTAAAACCACAAACCAGCACTAGAGTCATTGCATGTGTGTTCTTTTCCACAAACCACACATGGATCAACCAGTGGTCATTGCATGTGTGTTCTTTCCACAAACCACATGTGGACCCATTACAGTCATTGCATGTGTGTTATTTCCACAAACCACACATGGATCAACCAGTAGAGTCGTTGCATATGTGTTATTTCCACAAACCACACATGGATCAACCACTAGAGTCATTGCATGTGTGTTCTTATACTAAAACCAACACTAGAGTCATTGCATGTTTGTTCTTATACTAAAACCACAAACCAGCACAAGAGTCATTGCATGTGTGTTATTTACACAAACCACACATGGATCCACCACTGGTCATTGCATGTGTTCTTTCCACAAACCAGATATGGATCAGCAGTTCATTGTATGTGTGTTCTTTCCTCACACCACACATGGATCAACCACTAGACTCATTGCATGTTTGTTCTTATACTAAAACCACAAACCAACACTAGACTCATTGCATGTGTGTTCTTTTCCACAAACAACTTATGGATCAACCAGTGGTCATTGCATGTGTGTTCTTTCCACAAACCACATGTGGACCCATTACAGTCATTGCATGTGTGTTATTTCCACAAACCACACATGGATCAAGCACTAGAGTCGTTGCATATGTGTTATTTCCACAAACCACACATGGATCAACCACTAGAGTCATTGCATGTTTGTTCTTATACTAAAACCAACACTAGAGTCATTGCATGTGTGTTCTTTTAACAAACCACACATGGATCAACCACTAGAGTCATTGCATGTGTGTTATTTGCACAAACAAACATGGATCAACCACATGAGTCATTGCATGTGTGTTAGTTTCCACAAACCACACATGGATCCACCAGTGGTCATTGCATGTGTTCTTTCCACAAACCACACATGGATCAACCACTAGAGTCATTGCATCTGTGTTGTTTCCACAAACCACACATGGATCAACCACTAGAGTCATGGCATGTTTGTTCTTATACTAAAACCACAAACCAGCACTAGAGTCATTGCATGTGTGTTCTTTTCCACAAACCACACATGGATCCACCAGTGGTCATTGCATGTGTGTTCTTTCCACAAACCACATATGGATTAACCAGAGTCATTGCATGTGTGTTCTTTCCATAAACCACACATGGATCAACCACTAGAGTCATTGCATGTTTGTTCTTATACTAAAACCACAAACCAACACTAGACTCATTGCATGTGTGTTCTTTTCCACAAACAACTTATGGATCAACCAGTGGTCATTGCATGTGTGTTCTTTCCACAAACCACACATGGATCAACCACTAGAGTCATTGCATGTTTGTTCTTATACTAAAACCACAAACCAGCACTAGAGTCATTGCATGTGTGTTCTTTTCCACAAACCACACATGGATCCACCACTAGAGTCATTGCATGTGTGTTCTTTCCACAAACCACATATGGATTAACCAGAGTCATTGCATGTGTGTTCTTTCCACAAACCACACATGGATCAACCACTAGAGTCATTGCATGTGTGTTCTTATACTAAAACCACAAACCAGTACTAGAGTCATTGCACGTGTGTTCTTTTCCACAAACCACACATGGATCCACCAGTGGTCATTGCATGTGTGTTCTTTCCACAAACCACACATGGATCAACTAGAGTCATTGCATGTGTGTTCTTTCCACAAAACACACATGGATCAACCACTAGAGTCATTGCATGTGTGTTCTTATACTAAAACCTACACTAGAGTCATTGCATGTGTGTTCTTTTCAGAAACCACACATGGATCAACCACTAGAGTCATTGCATGTTTGTTCTTATACTAAAACCACAAACCAGCACTAGACTCATTGCATGTGTGTTCTTTTCCACAAACCACACATGGATCCACCAGTGGTCATTGCATGTGTGTTCTTTCCACAAACCACATATGGATCAAACACTAGTCATTGCATGTGTGTTCTTTCCACAAACCACACATGGATCAACCACTAGAGTCATTGCATGTTTGTTCTTATACTAAAACCACAAACCAGCACTAGAGTCATTGCATGTGTGTTCTTTTCCACAAACCACACATGGATCAACCAGTGGTCATTGCATGTGTGTTCTTTCCACAAACCACATGTGGACCCATTACAGTCATTGCACGTGTGTTATTTCCACAAACCACACATGGATCAACCAGTAGAGTCGTTGCATGTGTTATTTCCACAAACCACACATGGATCAACCACTAGAGTCATTGCATGTGTGTTCTTATACTAAAACCAACACTAGAGTCATTGCATGTGTGTTCTTTTCACAAACCACACATGGATCAACCACTAGAGTCATTGCATGTTTGTTCTTATACTAAAACCACAAACCAGCACAAGAGTCATTGCATGTGTGTTCTTTTCCACAAACCACACATGGATCCACCAGTGGTCATTGCATGTGTGTTCTTTCCACAAACCAGATATGGATCAACCGGATTCATTGCATGTGTGTTCTTTCCACACACCACACATGGATCAACCACTAGACTCATTGCATGTTTGTTCTTATACTAAAACCACAAACCAACACTAGACTCATTGCATGTGTGTTCTTTTCCACAAACAACTTATGGATCAACCAGTGGTCATTGCATGTGTGTTCTTTCCACAAACCACATGTGGAGCAAGGACAGTCATTGCATGTGTGTTATTTCCACAAACCACACATGGATCAACCACTAGAGTCGTTGCATTTGTGTTTTTTCCACAAACCAAACATGGATCAAACACTAGAGTCATTGCATGTGTGTTCTTATACTAAAACCAACACTAGAGTCATTGCATGTGTGTTCTTTTAACAAACCACATGGATCAACCACTAGAGTCATTGCATGTGTGTTATTTGCACAAACAAACATGGATCAACCACATGAGTCATTGCATGTGTGTTAGTTTCCACAAACCACACATGGATCCACCAGTGGTCATTGCATGTGTTCTTTCCACAAACCACACATGGATCAACCACTAGAGTCATTGCATCTGTGTTGTTTCCACAAACCACACATGGATCAACCACTAGAGTCATGGCATGTTTGTTCTTATACTAAAACCACAAACCAGCACTAGAGTCATTGCATGCGTGTTCTTATTACAAACCACACATGGATCAACCAGTGGTCATTGCATGTGTGTTCTTTCCACAAACCACATATGGATTAACCAGAGTCATTGCATGTGTGTTCTTTCCATAAACCACACATGGATCAACCACTAGAGTCATTGCATGTTTGTTCTTATACTAAAACCACAAACCAACACTAGACTCATTGCATGTGTGTTCTTTTCCACAAACAACTTATGGATCAACCAGTGGTCATTGCATGTGTGTTCTTTCCACAAACCACACATGGATCAACCACTAGAGTCATTGCATGTTTGTTCTTATACTAAAACCACAAACCAGCACTAGAGTCATTGCATGTGTGTTCTTTTCACAAACCACACATGGATCCACCACTAGAGTCATTGCATGTGTGTTCTTTCCACAAACCACATATGGATTAACCAGAGTCATTGCATGTGTGTTCTTTCCACAAACCACACATGGATCAACCACTAGAGTCATTGCATGTGTGTTCTTATACTAAAACCACAAACCAGTACTAGAATCATTGCACGTGTGTTCTTTTCCACAAACCACACATGGATCCACCAGTGGTCATTGCATGTGTGTTCTTTCCACAAACCACACATGGATCAACTAGAGTCATTGCATGTGTGTTATTTCCACAAACCACACATGGATCAACCACTAGAGTCATTGCATGTGTGTTCTTTCCTCAAACCATATCAACCACTAGAGTCATTGCATGTGTGTTCTTTCCACAAACCACACATGGATCAACCACTAGAGTCATTGCATGTTTGTTCTTATACTAAAACCACAAACCAGAACTAGAGTCATTGCATGTGTGTTCTTTTCCACAAACCACACATGGATCCACCAGTGGTCATTGCATGTGTGTTCTTTCCACAAACCACATATGGATCAACCAGAGTCATTGCATGTGTGTTCTTTCCACAAACCACACATGGATCAACCACTAGAGTCATTGAATGTTTGTTCTTATACTAAAACCACAAACCAACACTAGACTCATTGCATGTGTGTTCTTTTCCACAAACAACACATGGATCAACCAGTGGTCATTGCATGTGTGTTCTTTCCACAAACCACATGTGGACCCATTACAGTCATTGCATGTGTGTTATTTCGACAAACCACACATGGATCAAGCACTAGAGTCGTTGCATATTTGTTATTTCCACAAACCACACATGGATCAACCACTAGAGTCATTGCATGTTTGTTCTTATACTAAAACCAACACTAGAGTCATTGCATGTGTGTTCTTTTCACAAAACACACAAGGATCAAACACTAGAGTCATTTCATGTGTGTTATTTGCTAAAACAACATGGAACCAGCACAAGAGTCATTGAATGTGTGTTCTTATACACAAACCACATGGATCCACTAGTGGTCATTGCATGTGTGTTCTTTCCACAAACCACACATGGATCAACCACTAGAGTCATTGCATGTGTGTTCTTTCCACAAACCACACATGGATCAACCACTAGAGTCATGGCATGTTTGTTCATATACTAAAACCACAAACCACCACTAGAGTCATTGCATGTGTGTTCTTTTCCACAAACCACACATGGATCCACCAGTGGTCATTGCATGTGTGTTCTTTCCACAAACCACATATGGATCAACCACAGTCATTGCATGTGTGTTATTTCCACAAACCACACATGGATCAACCACTAGAGTCATTGCATGTGTTCTTTCCACAAACCACACATGCATCAACCACTAGAGTCATTGCATGTGTGTTCTTATACTAAAACCAACACTAGAGTCATTGCATGTGTGTTCTTTCCACAAACCACACATGGATCAACCACTAGAGTCATTGCATGTTTGTTCTTTGCACAAAAAAACCTGTAACAACCACTAGAGTCATTTCATGTGTGTTCTTTTCCACAAACCACACATGGATCCACCAGTGGTCATTGCATGTGTGTTCTTTCCACAAACCACATGGATCAACCACTAGAGTCATTGCATGTGTGTTCTTTCCACAAACCACACATGGATCAACCACTAGAGTCATTGCATGTTTGTTCTTATACTAAAACCACAAACCAACACTAGAGTCATTGCATGTGTGTTCTTTTCCACAAACCACACATGGATCCACCAGTGGTCATTGCATGTGTGTTCTTTCCACAAACCACATGTGGACCCATTACAGTCATTGCATGTGTGTTCTTTCCACAAACAACACATGGATCAACCACTAGAGTCATTGCATGTTTGTTCTTATACTAAAACCACAAACCAGCACTAGAGTCATTGCATGTGTGATCTTTACCACAAACCACACATGGATCAACCACTAGAGTCATTGCATGTGTGTTCTTTCCACAAACCACATATGGATCAACCACTAGAGTCATTGCATGTGTGTTCTTTTTACAAAGCACACATGGATCAACCACTAGAGTCATTGCATGTTTGTTCTAATACTAAAACCACAAACCATCACTAGAGTCATTGCATGTGTGTTCTTTTCCACAAACCACACATGGATCCACAGTGGTCATTGCATGTGTTCTTTCGACAAACCACATATGGATCAACTAGAGTCATTGCATGTGTGTTATTTCCACAAACACACATGGATCAACCACTAGAGTCATTGCATGTGTGTTCTTTCCAAACCACACATGGATCCACCACTAGAGTCATTGCATGTGTGTTCTTTCCACAAACCACACATGGATCAACCACTAGAGTCATTGCATGTGTGTTCTTTCCACAAACCACACATGGATCAACCACTAGAGTCATTGCATGTTTGTTCTTATACTAAAACCACAAACCAGCACTAGAGTCATTGCATGTGTGTTCTTTCCACAAACCACATGGATCCACACTAGTGTCATTGCATGTGTGTTCTTTCCACAAACCACATATGGATCAACCAGAGTCATTGCATGTGTGTTCTTTCCACAAACCACACATGGATCAACCACTAGAGTCATTGCATGTGTGTTCTTATACTAAAACCTCCAACCAACACTAGACTCATTGCATGTGTGTTCTTTTCACAAAACTTATGGATCAACCAGTGGTCATTGCCTGTGTGTTATTTCCACAAACTACACATGGATCAACCAGAGTCATTGCATGTGTGTTCTTTCCACAAACCACACATGGATCAACCACTAGAGTCATTGCATGTGTGTTCTTTCCACAAACCACACATGGATCAACCACTAGAGTCATTGCATGTTTGTTCTTATACTAAAACCACAAACCAGCACTAGAGTCATTGCATGTGTGTTCTTTTCCACAAACCACACATGGATCCACCAGTGGTCATTGCATGTGTGTTCTTTCCACAAACCACATATGGATCAACCAGAGTCATTGCATGTGTGTTCTTTCGACAAACCACACATGGATCAACCACTAGAGTCATTGCATGTTTGTTCTTATACTAAAACCACAAACCAACACTAGACTCATTGCATGTGTGTTCTTTTCCACAAACAACTTATGGATCAACCAGTGGTCATTGCATGTGTGTTCTTTCCACAAACCACATGTGGACCCATTACAGTCATTCCATGTGTGTTATTTCCACAAACCACACATGGATCAACCACTAGAGTCGTTGCATATGTGTTATTTCCACAAACCACACATGGATCAACCACTAGAGTCATTGCATGTGTGTTCTTATACTAAAACCAACACTAGAGTCATTGCATGTGTGTTCTTTTCACAAACCACACATGGATCAACCACTAGAGTCATTGCATGTTTGTTCTTATACTAAAACCACAAACCAGCACTAGAGTCATTGCATGTGTGTTCTTTTCCACAAACCACACATGGATCCACCAGTGGTCATTGCATGTGTGTTCTTTCCACAAACCACATATGGATCAACCAGAGTCATTGCATGTGTGTTCTTTCCACAAACCACACATGGATCAACCACTAGAGTCATTGCATGTTTGTTCTTATACTAAAACCACAAACCAACACTAGACTCATTGCATGTGTGTTCTTTGCCACAAACAACTTATGGATCAACCAGTGGTCATTACATGTGTGTTATTTCAAAAAACCACATGTGGACCCATTAAAGTCATTCCATGTGTGTTATTTCCACAACCACACATGGATCAACCACTAGAGTCGTTGCATAATTTCCACAAACCACACATGGATCAACCACTAGAGTCATTGCATGTTTGTTCTTATACTAAAACCAACAAACCAACACTAGAGTCATTGCATGTGTGTTCTTTTCACAAACCACATGGATAGTCATTGCATGTACTAGAGTCATTGCATGTGTGTTCTTTCCACAAACCACACATGGATCCACCAGTGGTCATTGCATGTGTTCTTTCCACAAAACAATTATGGATCAACGAGTGTCATTGCATGTGTGTTCTTTCCACAAACCACACATGGATCAACCACTAGAGTCATTGCATGTTTGTTCTTATACTAAAACCACAAACCAACACTAGAGTCATTGCATGTGTGTTCTTTTCACAAACCACACATGGATCCACCAGTGGTCATTGCATGTGTGTTCTTTCCACAAACCACACATTGATCAACTAGAGTCATTGCATGTGTGTTATTTCCACAAACCACACATGGATCAACCACTAGAGTCATTGCATGTGTGTTATTTCCACATGGATCAACCACTAGAGTCATTGCATGTGTGTTCTTTCCACAAACCACATGGATCAACCACTAGAGTCATTGCATGTGTGTTCTTGTCATTGCATGTGTGTTCTTACAAACCACATGGATCACCAGAGTCATTGCATGTGTGTTCTTTCCACAAACCACACATGGATCAACCACTAGAGTCAATGCATGTGTGTTCTTATACTAAAACCACATGGACCAACCACTAGAGTCATTGCATGTGTGTTCTTTCCACAAACCACATGGATCAACCACTAGAGTCATTGTATGTGTTCTTTCCACAAACCACATGGATCCCACTAGTCATTGCATGTGTGTTCTTTCCACAAACCACACATGGATCAACCACTAGAGTCATTGCATGTGTTCTTTCCACAAACCACACATGGATCAACCACTAGAGTCATTGCATGTTTGTTCTTATACTAAAACCACAAACCAGCACTAGAGTCCTTGCATGTGTGTTCTTTCCACAAACCACACATGGCTCCACTAGTGGTCGTTGCAGGTGTGTTCTTTCCACAAACCACATGGATCAACTAGAGTCATTGCATGTGTGTTCTTTCCACAAACCACACATGGATCAACCACTAGAGTCATTGCATGTGTGCTCTTATACTAAAACCACACTAGAGTCATTGCATGTGTGTTCTTTCCACAAACCACACATGGATCAACCACTAGAGTCATTGCATGTGTGTTCTTATACAAAAACCACATGGATCAACCACTAGAGTCATTGCATGTGTGTTCTTTCCACAAACCACATGGATCCACTAGTCATTGCATGTGTGTTCTTTCCACAATCCACATGGATCAAGCACTAGTCATTGCATGTGTGTTCTTTCCACAAACCACACATGGATCAACCACTAGAGTCATTGCATGTTTGTTCTTATACTAAAACCAACACTAGAGTCATTGCATGTGTGTTCTTTTCACAAACCACACATGGATCAACCACTGAGTCATTGCATGTGTGTTCTTTCCACAAACCACATATGGATCAACCACTAGAGTCATTGCATGTGTGTTCTTTCCACAAACCACACATGGATCCACTAGTGGTCATTGCATGTGTTCTTTCCACAAACCACACATGGATCAACCACTAGAGTCATTGCATGTACTAGAGTCATTGCATGTGTGTTCTTTCCCCACACCAAACATGGATCAACCACTAGAGTCATTGCATGTTTTTTCATATACTAAAACCACAAACCACCACTAGAGTCATTGCATGTGTGTTCTTTTCCACAAACCACACATGGATCCACTAGTGGTCATTGCATGTGTGTTCTTTCCACAAACCACATATGGATTAACCACTAGAGTCATTGCATGTGTGTTCTTTTCCACAAACCACATGGATCAACCACTAGAGTCATTGCATGTTTGTTCTTATACTAAAACCACAAACCAACACTAGACTCATTGCATGTGTGTTCTTTCCACAAAACACACATGGATCCACCAGTGGTCATTGCATGTGTTCTTTCCACAAACCACATATGGATCAACCAGAGTCATTGCATGTGTGTTCTTTCCACAAACCACACATGGATCAACCACTAGAGTCATTGCATGTTTGTTTGTGTTCTTTCCACAAACCAAGTCATTGCATGTGTGTTTTCACAAACCACACATGGATCAGTCATTGCATGTTTGTTCTTATACTAAAACCACAAACCAGCACTAGAGTCATTGCATGTGTTCTTTTTCCACAAACCACACATGGATCATCAACCAGTGGTCATTGCATGTGTGTTCTTTCCACAAACCACATGTGGACCCATTACAGTCATTGCAAGTGTGTTATTTCCACAAACCACACATGGATCAACCAGTAGAGTCGTTGCATGTTTGTTATTTCCACAAACCACATGGATCAACCACTAGAGTCATTGCATGTGTGTTCTTATACTAAAACCAACACTAGAGTCATTGCATGTGTGTTCTTTTCACAAACCACACATGGATCAACCACTAGAGTCATTGCATGTTTATTCTTATACTAAAACCACAAACCAGCACAAGAGTCATTGCATGTGTGTTCTTTTCCACAAACCACACATGGATCCACCAGTGGTCATTGCATGTGTGTTCTTTCCACAAACCAGATATGGATCAACCGGATTCATTGCATGTGTGTTCTTTCCACACACCACACATGGATCAACCACTAGACTCATTGCATGTTTGTTCTTATACTAAAACCACAAACCAACACTAGAGTCATTGCATGTGTGTTTTCTCCACAAACAACTTATGGATCAACTAGTGGTCATTGCATGTGTGTTCTTTCCACAAACCACATGTGGACCCATTACAGTCATTGCATGTGTGTTATTTCCACAAACCACACATGGATCAAACACTAGAGTCGTTGCATATGTGTTATTTCCACAAACCACACATGGATCAACCACTAGAGTCATTGCATGTTTGTTCTTATACTAAAACCAACACTAGAGTCATTGCATGTGTGTTCTTTTAACAAACCACACATGGATCAACCATTAGAGTCATTGCATGTGTGTTATTTGCACAAACAAACATGGATCAACCACATGAGTCATTGCATGTGTGTTAGTTTCCACAAACCACACATGGATCCACCAGTGGTCATTGCATGTGTTCTTTCCACAAACCACACATGGATCAACCACTAGAGTCATTGCATCTGTGTTGTTTCCACAAACCACACATGGATCAACCACTAGAGTCATGGCATGTTTGTTCTTATACTAAAACCACAAACCAGCACTAGAGTCATTGCATGTGTGTTCTTTTCCACAAACCACACATGGATCCACCAGTGGTCATTGCATGTGTGTTCTTTCCACAAACCACATATGGATTAACCAGAGTCATTGCATGTGTGTTCTTTCCATAAACCACACATGGATCAACCACTAGAGTCATTGCATGTTTGTTCTTATACTAAAACCAGAAACGAAAACTAGAGTCATTGCATGTGTGTTCTTTTCCACAAACCACACATGGATCCACCAGTGGTCATTGCATGTGTGTTCTTTCCACAAACCACATATGGATCAACCACTAGTCATTGCATGTGTGTTCTTTCCACAAACCACACATGGATCAACCACTAGAGTCATTGCATGTTTGTTCTTATACTAAAACCACAAACCAGCACTAGAGTCATTGCATGTGTGTTCTTTCCACAAACCACACATGGATCCACCACTAGAGTCATTGCATGTGTGTTCTTTCCACAAACCACATATGGATTAACCAGAGTCATTGCATGTGTGTTCTTTCCACAAACCACACATGGATCAACCACTAGAGTCATTGCATGTGTGTTCTTATACTAAAACCACAAACCAGTACTAGAGTCATTGCACGTGTGTTCTTTTCCACAAACCACACATGGATCCACCAGTGGTCATTGCATGTGTGTTCTTTCCACAAACCACACATGGATCAACTAGAGTCATTGCATGTGTGTTCTTTCCACAAAACACACATGGATCAACCACTAGAGTCATTGCATGTGTGTTCTTATACTAAAACCTACACTAGAGTCATTGCATGTGTGTTCTTTTCAGAAACCACACATGGATCAACCACTAGAGTCATTGCATGTTTGTTCTTATACTAAAACCACAAACCAGCACTAGACTCATTGCATGTGTGTTCTTTTCCACAAATCACATATTTGGATCCACTAATGGTCATTACATGTGTGTTCTTTCCACAAACCACATATGGATCAACCACTAGTCATTGCATGTGTGTTCTTTCCACAAACCACACATGGATCAACCACTAGAGTCATTGCATGTTTGTTCTTATACTAAAACCACAAACCAGCACTAGAGTCATTGCATGTGTGTTCTTTTCCACAAACCACACATGGATCAACCAGTGGTCATTGCATGTGTGTTCTTTCCACAAACCACATGTGGACCCATTACTGGCATTGCATGTTTGTTCTTTCCACAAACCACACATGGATCAACCACTAGAGTCATTGCATATGTGTTATTTCCACAAACCACACATGGATCAACCACTAGAGTCATTGCATGTGTGTTCTTATACTAAAACCAACACTAGAGTCATTGCATGTTTGTTCTTATACTAAAACCACAAACCAGCACAAGAGTCATTGCATGTGTGTTCTTTTCCACAAACCACACATGGATCCACCAGTGGTCATTGCATGTGTGTTCTTTCCACAAACCAGATATGGATCAACCGGATTCATTGCATGTGTGTTCTTTCCACACACCACACATGGATCAACCACTAGACTCATTGCATGTTTGTTCTTATACTAAAACCACAAACCAACACTAGACTCATTGCATGTGTGTTCTTTTCCACAAACAACTTATGGATCAACCAGTGGTCATTGCATGTGTGTTCTTTCCACAAACCACATGTGGACCCATTACAGTCATTGCATGTGTGTTATTTCCACAAACCACACATGGATCAAGCACTAGAGTCGTTGCATATGTGTTATTTCCACAAACCACACATGGATCAACCACTAGAGTCATTGCATGTTTGTTCTTATACTAAAACCAACACTAGAGTCATTGCATGTGTGTTCTTTTAACAAACCACACATGGATCAACCACTAGAGTCATTGCATGTGTGTTATTTGCACAAACAAACATGGATCAACCACATGAGTCATTGCATGTGTGTTAGTTTCCACAAACCACACATGGATCCACCAGTGGTCATTGCATGTGTTCTTTCCACAAACCACACATGGATCAACCACTAGAGTCATTGCATCTGTGTTGTTTCCACAAACCACACATGGATCAACCACTAGAGTCATGGCATGTTTGTTCTTATACTAAAACCACAAACCAGCACTAGAGTCATTGCATGTGTGTTCTTTTCCACAAACCACACATGGATCCACCAGTGGTCATTGCATGTGTGTTCTTTCCACAAACCACATATGGATTAACCAGAGTCATTGCATGTGTGTTCTTTCCATAAACCACACATGGATCAACCACTAGAGTCATTGCATGTGTGTTCTTATACTAAAACCAACACTAGAGTCATTGCATGTGTGTTCCTTTTCACAAAAAACTTATGGATCAACCAGTCGTCATTGCATGTGTGTTCTATTCACAAACCACACATGGATCAACCACTAGAGTCATTGCATGTTTGTTCTTATACTAAAACCACAAACCAGCACTAGAGTCATTGCATGTGTGTTCTTTTCCACAAACCACACATGGATCCACCACTAGAGTCATTGCATGTGTGTTCTTTCCACAAACCACATATGGATTAACCAGAGTCATTGCATGTGTGTTCTTTCCACAAACCACACATGGATCAACCACTAGAGTCATTGCATGTGTGTTCTTATACTAAAACCACAAACCAGTACTAGAGTCATTCCGTGTGTTCTTTTCCACAAACCACACATGGATCCACCAGTGGTCATTGCATGTGTGTTCTTTCCACAAACCACACATGGATCAACCAGAGTGATTGCATGTGTGTTCTTTCCACAAAACACACATGGATTAACCACTAGAGTCATTGCATGTGTGTTCTTATACTAAAACCTACACTAGAGTCATTGCATGTGTGTTCTTTTCAGAAACCACACATGGATCAACCACTAGAGTCATTGCATGTTTGTTATTATACTAAAACCACAAACCAGCACTAGACTCATTGCATGTGTGTTCTTTTCCACAAACCACACATGGATCCACCAGTGGTTATTGCATGTGTGTTCTTTCCACAAACCACATATGGATCAACCACTAGTCATTGCATGTGTGTTCTTTCCACAAACCACACATGGATCAACCACTAGAGTCATTGCATGTTTGTTCTTATACTAAAACCACAAACCAGCACTAGAGTCATTGCATGTGTGTTCTTTCCACAAACCACACATGGATCAACCAGTGGTCATTGCATGTGTGTTCTTTCCACAAACCACATGTGGACCCATTACAGTCATTGCATGTGTGTTCTTTCCACAAACCACACATGGATCAACCAGTAGAGTCGTTGCATATGTGTTATTTCCACAAACCACACATGGATCAACCACTAGAGTCATTGCATGTGTGTTCTTATACTAAAACCAACACTAGAGTCATTGCATGTGTGTTCTTTTCACAAACCACACATGGATCAACCACTAGAGTCATTGCATGTTTGTTCTTATACTAAAACCACAAACCAGCACAAGAGTCATTGCATGTGTGTTCTTTTCACAAACCACACAAGGATCCACCAGAGGTCATTGCATGAGTGTTCTTTCCACAAACCATATATGGATCAACCGGATTCATTGCATGTGTGTTCTTTCCACACACCACACATGGATCAACCACTTGACTCATTGCATTTTTTTTCTCATACTAAAACCACAAACCAACACTAGACTCATTGCATGTGTGTTCTTTTCCACAAACAACTTATGGATCAACCAGTGGTCATTGCATGTGTGTTCTTTCCACAAACCACATGTGGACCCATTACAGTCATTGCATGTGTGTTATTTCCACAAACCACACATGGATCAAGCACTAGAGTGCATATGTGTTATTTCCACAAACCACACATGGATCAACCACTAGAGTCATTGCATGTTTGTTCTTATACTAAAACCAACACTAGAGTCATTGCATGTGTGTTCTTTTAACAAACCACACATGGATCAACCACTAGAGTCATTGCATGTGTGTTATTTGCACAAACAAACATGGATCAACCACATGAGTCATTGCATGTGTGTTAGTTTCCACAAACCACATGGATCCACCAGTGGTCATTGCATGTGTTCTTTCCACAAACCACACATGGATCAACCACTAGAGTCATTGCATCTGTGTTGTTTCCACAAACCACACATGGATCAACCACTAGAGTCATGGCATGTTTGTTCTTATACTAAAACCACAAACCAGCACTAGAGTCATTGCATGTGTGTTCTTTTCCACAAACCACACATGGATCCACCAGTGGTCATTGCATGTGTGTTCTTTCCACAAACCACATATGGATTAACCAGAGTCATTGCATGTGTGTTCTTTCCATAAACCACACATGGATCAACCACTAGAGTCATTGCATGTTTGTTCTTATCTAAAACCACAAACCAACACTAGACTCATTGCATGTGTGTTCTTTTCCACAAACAACTTATGGATCAACCAGTGGTCATTGCATGTGTGTTCTTTCCACAAACCACACATGGATCAACCACTAGAGTCATTGCATGTTTGTTCTTATACTAAAACCACAAACCAGCACTAGAGTCATTGCATGTGTGTTCTTTTCCACAAACCACATGGATCCACCACTAGAGTCATTGCATGTGTGTTCTTTCCACAAACCACATATGGATTAACCAGAGTCATTGCATGTGTGTTCTTTCCACAAACCACACATGGATCAACCACTAGAGTCATTGCATGTGTGTTCTTATACTAAAACCACAAACCAGTACTAGAGTCATTGCAGGTGTGTTCTTTTCACAAACCACACATGGATCCACCAGTGGTCATTGCATGTGTGTTCTTTCCACAAACCACACATGGATCAACTAGAGTCATTGCATGTGTGTTCTTTCCACAAAACACACATGGATTAACCACTAGAGTCATTGCATGTGTGTTCTTATACTAAAACCTACACTAGAGTCATTGCATGTGTGTTCTTTTCAGAAACCACATGGATCAACCACTAGAGTCATTGCATGTTTGTTATTATACTAAAACCACAAACCAGCACTAGACTCATTGCATGTGTGTTCTTTTCCACAAACCACACATGGATCCACCAGTGGTCATTGCATGTGTGTTCTTTCCACAAACCACATATGGATCAACCACTAGTCATTGCATGTGTGTTCTTTCCACAAACCACACATGGATCAACCACTAGAGTCATTGCATGTTTGTTCTTATACTAAAACCACAAACCAGCACTAGAGTCATTGCATGTGTGTTCTTTTCCACAAACCACACATGGATCAACCAGTGGTCATTGCATGTGTGTTCTTTCCACAAACCACATGTGGACCCATTACAGTCATTGCACGTGTGTTATTTCCACAAACCACACATGGATCAACCAGTAGAGTCGTTGCATATGTGTTATTTCCACAAACCACACATGGATCAACCACTAGAGTCATTGCATGTGTGTTCTTATACTAAAACCAACACTAGAGTCATTGCATGTGTGTTCTTTTCACAAACCACACATGGATCAACCACTAGAGTCATTGCATGTTTGTTCTTATACTAAAACCACAAACCAGCACAAGAGTCATTGCATGTGTGTTCTTTTCCACAAACCACACATGGATCCACCAGTGGTCATTGCATGTGTGTTCTTTCCACAAACCAGATATGGATCAACCGGATTCATTGCATGTGTGTTCTTTCCACACACCACACATGGATCAACCACTAGACTCATTGCATGTTTGTTCTTATACTAAAACCACAAACCAACACTAGACTCATTGCATGTGTGTTCTTTTCCACAAACAACTTATGGATCAACCAGTGGTCATTGCATGTGTGTTCTTTCCACAAACCACATGTGGACCCATTACAGTCATTGCATGTGTGTTATTTCCACAAACCACACATGGATCAAGCACTAGAGTCGTTGCATATGTGTTATTTCCACAAACCACACATGGATCAACCACTAGAGTCATTGCATGTTTGTTCTTATACTAAAACCAACACTAGAGTCATTGCATGTGTGTTCTTTTAACAAACCACACATGGATCAACCACTAGAGTCATTGCATGTGTGTTATTTGCACAAACAAACATGGATCAACCACATGAGTCATTGCATGTGTGTTAGTTTCCACAAACCACACATGGATCCACCAGTGGTCATTGCATGTGTTCTTTCCACAAACCACACATGGATCAACCACTAGAGTCATTGCATCTGTGTTGTTTCCACAAACCACACATGGATCAACCACTAGAGTCATGGCATGTTTGTTCTTATACTAAAACCACAAACCAGCACTAGAGTCATTGCATGTGTGTTCTTTTCCACAAACCACACATGGATCCACCAGTGGTCATTGCATGTGTGTTCTTTCCACAAACCACATATGGATTAACCAGAGTCATTGCATGTGTGTTCTTTCCATAAACCACATGGATCAACCACTAGAGTCATTGCATGTTTGTTCTTATACTAAATCCACAAACCAACACTAGAGTCATTGCATGTGTGTTCTTTTCCACAAACAAACATGGATCAACCACTGATCATTGCATGTGTGTTCTTTCCACAAACCACACATGGATCAACCACTAGAGTCATTGCATGTTTGTTCTTATACTAAAACCACAAACCAGCACTAGAGTCACTGCATGTGTGTTCTTTTCCACAAACCACACATGGATCAACCACTAGAGTCATTGCATGTGTGTTATTTCCACAAACCACATATGGATTAACCAGAGTCATTGCATGTGTGTTCTTTCCACAAACCACACATGGATCAACCACTAGAGTCATTGCATGTGTGTTCTTATACTAAAACCACAAACCAGTACTAGAGTCATTGCATGTGTGTTCTTTTCCACAAACCACACATGGATCCACCAGTGGTCATTGCATGTGTGTTCTTTCCACAAACCACACATGGATCAACTAGAGTCATTGCATGTGTGTTCTTTCCACAAAACACACATGGATCAACCACTAGAGTCATTGCATGTGTGTTCTTATACTAAAACCTACACTAGAGTCATTGCATGTGTGTTCTTTTCAGAAACCACACATGGATCAACCACTAGAGTCATTGCATGTTTGTTCTTATACTAAAACCACAAACCAGCACTAGACTCATTGCATGTGTGTTCTTTTCCACAAACCACACATGGATCCACCAGTGGTCATTGCATGTGTGTTCTTTCCACAAACCACATATGGATCAACCACTAGTCATTGCATGTGTGTTCTTTCCACAAACCACACATGGATCAACCACTAGAGTCATTGCATGTTTGTTCTTATACTAAAACCACAAACCAGCACTAGAGTCATTGCATGTGTGTTCTTTTCTACAAACCACACATGGATCAACCAGTGGTCATTGCATGTGTCTTCTTTCCACAAACCACATGTGGACCCATTACAGTCATTGCATGTGTGTTATTTCCACAAACCACACATGGATCAACCAGTAGAGTCGTTGCATATGTGTTATTTCCACAAACCACACATGGATCAACCACTAGAGTCATTGCATGTGTGTTCTTATACTAAAACCAACACTAGAGTCATTGCATGTGTGTTCTTTTCACAAACCACACATGGATCAACCACTAGAGTCATTGCATGTTTATTCTTATACTAAAACCACAAACCAGCACAAGAGTCATTGCATGTGTGTTCTTTTCCACAAACCACACATGGATCCACCAGTGGTCATTGCATGTGTGTTCTTTCCACAAACCAGATATGGATCAACCGGATTCATTGCATGTGTGTTCTTTCCACACACCACACATGGATCAACCACTAGACTCATTGCATGTTTGTTCTTATACTAAAACCACAAACCAACACTAGACTCATTGCATGTGTGTTCTTTCCACAAACAACTTATGGATCAACTAGTGGTCATTGCATGTGTGTTCTTTCCACAAACCACATGTGGACCCATTCTGTCATTGCTTGTGTTTTATTTACACAAACCACACATGGATCAAACAATAGAGTCGTTGCATATGTGTTATTTCCACAAACCACACATGGATCAACCACTAGAGTCATTGCATGTTTGTTCTTATACTAAAACCAACACTAGAGTCATTGCATGTGTGTTCTTTTAACAAACCACACATGGATCAACCATTAGAGTCATTGCATGTGTGTTATTTGCACAAACAAACATGGATCAACCACATGAGTCATTGCATGTGTGTTAGTTTCCACAAACCACACATGGATCCACCAGTGGTCATTGCATGTGTGTTCTTTCCACAAACCACACATGGATCAACCACTAGAGTCATTGCATCTGTGTTGTTTCCACAAACCACACATGGATCAACCACTAGAGTCATGGCATGTTTGTTCTTATACTAAAACCACAAACCAGCACTAGAGTCATTGCATGTGTGTTCTTTTCCACAAACCACACATGGATCCACCAGGTCATTGCATGTGTGTTCTTTCCACAAACCACATATGGATTAACCAGAGTCATTGCATGTGTGTTCTTTCCATAAACCACACATGGATCAACCACTAGAGTCATTGCATGTTTGTTCTTATACTAAAACCAGAAACCAACACTAGAGTCATTGCATGTGTGTTCTTTTCACATACCACATATGGATCCACCAGTGTCATTGCATGTGTTCTTTCCACAAACCACATATGGATCAACCACTAGTCATTGCATGTGTGTTCTTTCCACAAACCACACATGGATCAACCACTAGAGTCATTGCATGTTTGTTCTTATACTAAAACCACAAACCAGCACTAGAGTCATTGCATGTGTGTTCTTTTCCACAAACCACACATGGATCAACCACTAGAGTCATTGCATGTGTGTTCTTTCCACAAACCACATATGGATTAACTAGAGTCATTGCATGTGTGTTCTTTCCACAAACCACACATGGATCAACCACTAGAGTCATTGCATGTGTGTTCTTATACTAAAACCACAAACCAGTACTAGAGTCATTGCACGTGTGTTCTTTTCCACAAACCACACATGGATCCACCAGTGGTCATTGCATGTGTGTTCTTTCCACAAACCACACATGGATCAACTAGAGTCATTGCATGTGTGTTCTTTCCACAAAACACACATGGATCAACCACTAGAGTCATTGCATGTGTGTTCTTATACTAAAACCTACACTAGAGTCATTGCATGTGTGTTCTTTTCAGAAACCACACATGGATCAACCACTAGAGTCATTGCATGTTTGTTCTTATACTAAAACCACAAACCAGCACTAGACTCATTGCATGTGTGTTCTTTTCCACAAACCACACATGGATCCACCAGTGGTCATTGCATGTGTGTTCTTTCCACAAACCACATATGGATCAACCACTAGTCATTGCATGTGTGTTCTTTCCACAAACCACACATGGATCAACCACTAGAGTCATTGCATGTTTGTTCTTATACTAAAACCACAAACCAGCACTAGAGTCATTGCATGTGTGTTCTTTTCACAAACCACACATGGATCAACCAGTGGTCATTGCATGTGTGTTCTTTCCACAAACCACATGTGGACCCATTACAGTCATTGCACGTGTGTTATTTCCACAAACCACACATGGATCAACCAGTAGAGTCGTTGCATATGTGTTATTTCCACAAACCACACATGGATCAACCACTAGAGTCATTGCATGTGTGTTCTTATACTAAAACCAACACTAGAGTCATTGCATGTTTGTTCTTATACTAAAACCACAAACCAGCACAAGAGTCATTGCATGTGTGTTCTTTTCCACAAACCACACATGGATCCACCAGTGGTCATTGCATGTGTGTTCTTTCCACAAACCAGATATGGATCAACCGGATTCATTGCATGTGTGTTCTTTCCACACACCACACATGGATCAACCACTAGACTCATTGCATGTTTGTTCTTATACTAAAACCACAAACCAACACTAGACTCATTGCATGTGTGTTCTTTTCCACAAACAACTTATGGATCAACCAGTGGTCATTGCATGTGTGTTCTTTCCACAAACCACATGTGGACCCATTACAGTCATTGCATGTGTGTTATTTCCACAAACCACACATGGATCAAGCACTAGAGTCGTTGCATGTGTGTTATTTCCACAAACCACACATGGATCAACCACTAGAGTCATTGCATGTTTGTTCTTATACTAAAACCAACACTAGAGTCATTGCATGTGTGTTCTTTTACAAACCACATGGATCAACCACTAGAGTCATTGCATGTGTGTTATTTGCAAAAACAAACATGGAACAACAACATGAGTCATTGCATGTGTGTTTTCCACAAACCACACATGGATCCACCACGTGTCAGTGCATGTGTTCTTTCCACAAACCACACATGGATCAACCACTAGAGTCATTGCATCTGTGTTGTTTCCACAAACCACACATGGATCAACCACTAGAGTCATGGCATGTTTGTTCTTATACTAAAACCACAAACCAGCACTAGAGTCATTGCATGTGTGTTCTTTCCACAAACCACACATGGATCCACCAGTGGTCATTGCATGTGTGTTCTTTCCACAAACCACATATGGATTAACCAGAGTCATTGCATGTGTGTTCTTTCCATAAACCACACATGGATCAACCACTAGAGTCATTGCATGTTTGTTCTTATACGAAAACCACAAACCAACACTAGACTCATTGCATGTGTGTTCTTTTCCACAAACAACTTATGGATCAACCAGTGGTCATTGCATGTGTGTTCTTTCCACAAACCACACATGGATCAACCACTAGAGTCATTGCATGTTTGTTCTTATACTAAAACCACAAACCAGCACTAGAGTCATTGCATGTGTGTTCTTTCCACAAACCACACATGGATCAACCACTAGAGTCATTTCAAGTGTGTTCTTTCCACAAACCACATTAAAACCCGAGTCATTGCATGTGTGTTCTTTTCCAAACCACACATGGATCAACCACTAGAGTCATTGCATGTGTGTTCTTATACTAAAACCACAAACCAGTACTAGAGTCATTGCACGTGTGTTCTTTTCCACAAACCACACATGGATCCACCAGTGGTCATTGCATGTGTGTTCTTTCCACAAACCACACATGGATCAACTAGAGTCATTGCATGTGTGTTCTTTCCACAAAACACACACGGATTAACCACTAGAGTCATTGCATGTGTGTTCTTATACTAAAACCTACACTAGAGTCATTGCATGTGTGTTCTTTTCACAAACCACACATGTATCCACCACTATCATTGCATCTGTGTTCTTTCCGCAAACCACACATGGATCAACCACTAGAGTCATTGCATGTGTGTTCTTTCCACAAACCACACATGGATCAACACATGTTCATTGCATGTGTGTTCTTTCCACAAACCACATATGGATCAACCACTAGTCATTGCATGTGTGTTCTTTCCACAAACCACACATGGATCAACCACTAGAGTCATTGCATGTGTGTTATTTCCACAAACCACACATGGATCAACCACTAGAGTCATTGCATGTGTGTTCTTTCCACAAACCACATATGGATCAACCTAGAGTCATTGCATGTGTGTTCTTTCCACAAACCACATGGATCAACCACTAGAGTCATTGCATGTTTGTTCTTATACTAAAACCACAAACCAGCACTAGAGTCATTGCATGTGTGTTCTTTTCCACAAACCACACATGGATCCACCAGTGGTCATTACATGTGTGTTCTTTCCACAAACAACATATGGATCAACCAGAGTCATTGCATGTGTGTTATTTCCACAAACCACACATAGATCAACCACTAGAGTCATTGCATGTTTGTTCTTATACTAAAACAAAAAACCAACACTAGACTCATTGCATGTGTGTTCTTTTCCGCAAACAACTTATGGATCAACCAGTGGTCATTGCATGTGTGTTCTTTCCACAAACGACACCTGGACCCACCACAGTCATTGCATGTGTGTTATTTCCACAAACCACACATGGATCAACCACTAGAGTCATTGCATGTGTGTTCTTTTCACAAACCACACATGGATCAACCACTAGAGTCATTGCATGTGTGTTATTTGCACAAACAAACATGGATCAACCACATGAGTCATTGCATGTGTGTTAGTTTCCACAAACCACACATGGATCCACCAGTGGTCATTGCATGTGTTCTTTCCACAAACCACACATGGATCAACCACTAGAGTCATTGCATCTGTGTTGTTTCCACAAACCACACATGGATCAACCACTAGAGTCATGGCATGTTTGTTCTTATACTAAAACCACAAACCAGCACTAGAGTCATTGCATGTGTGTTCTTTTCCACAAACCACACATGGATCCACCAGTGGTCATTGCATGTGTGTTCTTTCCACAAACCACATATGGATTAACCAGAGTCATTGCATGTGTGTTCTTTCCATAAACCACACATGGATCAACCACTAGAGTCATTGCATGTTTGTTCTTATACTAAAACCACAAACCAACACTAGACTCATTGCATGTGTGTTCTTTTCCACAAACAACTTATGGATCAACCACTAGAGTCATTGCATGTGTGTTCTTTCCACAAACCACACATGGATCAACCACTAGAGTCATTGCATGTGTGTTCTTATACTAAAACCACAAACCAGTACTAGAGTCATTGCATGTGTGTTCTTTTCCACAAACCACACATGAATCCACCAGAGTCATTGCATGTGTGTTCTTTCCACAAACCACACATGGATCAACGACTAGAGTCATTGCATGTGTGTTCTTTCCACAAACCACACATGGATCAACCACTAGAGTCATTGCATGTGTGTTCTTTTCCACAAACCACACATGGATCCACCACTAGAGTCATTGCATGTGTGTTCTTTCCAGAAACCACACATGGATCAACCACTAGAGTCATAGCATGTTTGTTCTTATACTAAAACCACAAACCAGCACTAGAGTCATTGCATGTGTGTTCTTTTCCACAAACCACACATGGATCCACCAGTGGTCATTGCATGTGTGTACTTTCCACAAACCACATATGGATCAACAACTAGTCATTGCATGTGTGTTCTTTCCACAAACCACACATGGATCAACCACTAGAGTCATTGCATGTTTGTTCTTATACTAAAACCACAAACCAGCACTAGAGTCATTGCATGTGTGTTCTTTTCCACAAACCACACATGGATCAACCAGTGGTCATTGCATGTGTCTTCTTTCCACAAACCACATGTGGACCCATTACAGTCATTGCACGTGTGTTATTTCCACAAACCACACATGGATCAACCATTAGAGTCGTTGCATATGTGTTATTTCCACAAACCACACATGGATCAACCACTAGAGTCATTGCATGTGTGTTCTTATACTAAAACCAACACTAGAGTCATTGCATGTGTGTTCTTTTCACAAACCACACATGGATCAACCACTAGAGTCATTGCATGTTTGTTCTTATACTAAAACCACAAACCAGCACAAGAGTCATTGCATGTGTGTTCTTTTCCACAAACCACACATGGATCCACAAGTGGTCATTGCATGTGTGTTCTTTCCACAAACCAGATATGGATCAACCGGATTCATTGCATGTGTGTTCTTTCCACACACCACACATGGATCAACCACTAGACTCATTGCATGTTTGTTCTTATACTAAAACCACAAACCAACACTAGACTCATTGCATGTGTGTTCTTTTCCACAAACAACTTATGGATCAACCAGTGGTCATTGCATGTGTGTTCTTTCCACAAACCACATGTGGACCCATTACAGTCATTGCATGTGTGTTATTTCCACAAACCACACATGGATGAAGCACTAGAGTCGTTGCATATGTGTTATTTCCACAAACCACACATGCATCAACCACTAGAGTCATTGCATGTTTGTTCTTATACTAAAACCAACACTAGAGTCATTGCATGTGTGTTCTTTTAACAAACCACACATGGATCAACCACTAGAGTCATTGCATGTGTGTTATTTGCACAAACAAACATGGATCAACCACATGAGTCATTGCATGTGTGTTAGTTTCCACAAACCACACATGGATCCACCAGTGGTCATTGCATGTGTTCTTTCCACAAACCACACATGGATCAACCACTAGAGTCATTGCATCTGTGTTGTTTCCACAAGCCACACATGGATCAACCACTAGAGTCATGGCATGTTTGTTCTTATACTAAAACCACAAACCAGCACTAGAGTCATTGCATGTGTGTTCTTTTCCACAAACCACACATGGATCCACCAGTGGTCATTGCATGTGTGTTCTTTCCACAAACCACATATGGAATAACCAGAGTCATTGCATGTGTGTTCTTTCCATAAACCACACATGGATCAACCACTAGAGTCATTGCATGTTTGTTCTTATACTAAAACCACAAACCAACACTAGAGTCATTGCATGTGTGTTCTTTTCACAAACCACACATGGATCAACCACTAGAGTCATTGCATGTGTGTTCTTTCCACAAACCACATATGGATTAACCAGAGTCATTGCATGTGCGTTCTTTCCACAAACCACACATGGATCAACCACTAGAGTCATTGCATGTGTGTTCTTATACTAAAACCACAAACCAGTACTAGAGTCATTGCACGTGTGTTCTTTTCCACAAACCACACATGGATCCACCAGTGGTCATTGCATGTGTGTTCTTTCCACAAACCACACATGGATCAACTAGAGTCATTGCATGTGTGTTCTTTCCACAAAACACACATGGATCAACCACTAGAGTCATTGCATGTGTGTTCTTTCCACAAACCACACATGGATCCACCAGTGGTCATTGCATGTGTGTTCTTTCCACAAACCACATATGGATCAACCACTAGTCATTGCATGTGTGTTCTTTCCACAAACCACACATGGATCAACCACTAGAGTCATTGCATGTTTGTTCTTATACTAAAACCACAAACCAGCACTAGAGTCATTGCATGTGTGTTCTTTTCCACAAACCACACATGGATCCACCACTAGAGTCATTGCATGTGTGTTCTTTCCACAAACCACATATGGATTAACCAGAGTCATTGCATGTGTGTTCTTTCCACAAACCACACATGGATCAACCACTAGAGTCATTGCATGTGTGTTCATATACTAAAACCACAAACCAGTACTAGAGTCATTGCACGTGTGTTCTTTTCCACAAACCACACATGGATCCACCAGTGGTCATTGCATGTGTGTTCTTTCCACAAACCACACATGGATCAACTAGAGTCATTGCATGTGTGTTCTTTCCACAAAACACACATGGATCAACCACTAGAGTCATTGCATGTGTGTTCTTTTCAGAAACCACACATGGATCAACCACTAGAGTCATTGCATGTTTGTTCTTATACTAAAACCACAAACCAGCACTAGACTCATTGCATGTGTGTTCTTTTCCACAAACCACACATGGATCCACCAGTGGTCATTGCATGTGTGTTCTTTCCACAAACCACATATGGATCAACCACTAGTCATTGCATGTGTGTTCTTTCCACAAACCACACATGGATCAACCACTAGAGTCATTGCATGTTTGTTCTTATACTAAAACCACAAACCAGCACTAGAGTCATTGCATGTGTGTTCTTTTCCACAAACCACACATGGATCAACCAGTGGTCATTGCATGTGTGTTCTTTCCACAAACCACATGTGGACCCATTACAGTCATTGCACGTGTGTTATTTCCACAAACCACACATGGATCAACCAGTAGAGTCGTTGCATATGTGTTATTTCCACAAACCACACATGGATCAACCACTAGAGTAATTGCATGTGTGTTCTTATACTAAAACCAACACTAGAGTCATTGCATGTGTGTTCTTTTCACAAACCACACATGGATCAACCACTAGAGTCATTGCATGTTTGTTCTTATACTAAAACCACAAACCAGCACAAGAGTCATTGCATGTGTGTTCTTTTCCACAAACCACACATGGATCCACCAGTGGTCATTGCATGTGTGTTCTTTCCACAAACCACATATGGATCAACCAGAGTCATTGCATGTGTGTTCTTTCCACAAACCACACATGGATCAACCACTAGACTCATTGCATGTCTGTTCTTATACTAAAACCACAAACCAACACTAGACTCATTGCATGTGTGTTCTTTTTGACAAACAACTTATGGATCAACCAGTGGTCATTGCATGTGTGTTCTTTCCACAAACCACATGTGGACCCATTACAGTCATTGCATGTGTGTTATTTCCACAAACCACACATGGATCAAGCACTAGAGTCGTTGCATATGTGTTATTTCCACAAACCACACATGGATCAACCACTAGAGTCATTGCATGTTTGTTCTTATACTAAAACCAACACTAGAGTCATTGCATGTTTGTTCTTATACTAAAACCAACACTAGAGTCATTGCATGTGTCTTCTTTTCACAAACCACACATGGATCAACCACTAGAGTCATTGCATGTGTGTTATTTGCACAAACAAACATGGATCAACCACTAGAGTCATTGCATGTGTGTTAGTTTCCACAAACCACACATGGATCCACCAGTGGTCATTGCATGTGTTCTTTCCACAAACCACACATGGATCAACCACTAGAGTCATTGCATCTGTGTTGTTTCCACAAACCACACATGGATCAACCACTAGAGTCATGGCATGTTTGTTCTTATACTAAAACCACAAACCAGCACTAGAGTCATTGCATGTGTGTTCTTTTCCACAAACCACACATGGATCCACCAGTGGTCATTGCATGTGTGTTCTTTCCATAAACCACACATGGATCAACCAGAGTCATTGCATGTGTGTTCTTTCTACAAACCACACATGTGGACCCACTAGAGTCGTTGCATGTGTGTTATTTCCACAAACCACACATGGATCAACCACTAGAGTCATTGCATGTGTGTTATTTCCACAAACCACACATGGATCAACCACTAGAGTCATTGCATGTTTGTTCTTATACTAAAACAACAAACCAACACTAGAGTCATTGCATGTGTGTTCTTTTCCACAAACCACACATGGATCCACCAATAGAGTCATTGCATGTGTGTTCTTTCCACAAACCACACATGGATCAACCACTAGACTCATTGCATGTCTGTTCTTATACTAAAACCACAAACCAACACTAGACTCATTGCATGTGTGTTCTTTTTGACAAACAACTTATGGATCAACCAGTGGTCATTGCATGTGTGTTCTTTCCACAAACCACATGTGGACCCATTACAGTCATTGCATGTGTGTTATTTCCACAAACCACACATGGATCAAGCACTAGAGTCGTTGCATATGTGTTATTTCCACAAACCACACATGGATCAACCACTAGAGTCATTGCATGTGTGTTCTTATACTAAAACCACAAACCAGTACTAGAGTCATTGCACGTGTGTTCTTTTCCACAAACCACACATGGATCCACCAGTGGTCATTGCATGTGTGTTCTTTCCACAAACCACACATGGATCAATTAGAGTCATTGCATGTGTGTTCTTTCCACAAAACACACATGGATCAACCACTAGAGTCATTGCATGTGTGTTCTTATACTAAAACCTACACTAGAGTCATTGCATGTGTGTTCTTTTCAGAAACCACACATGGATCAACCACTAGAGTCATTGCATGTTTGTTCTTATACTAAAACCACAAACCAGCACTAGACTCATTGCATGTGTGTTCTTTTCCACAAACCACACATGGATCCACCAGTGGTCATTGCATGTGTGTTCTTTCCACAAACCACATATGGATCAACCACTAGTCATTGCATGTGTGTTCTTTCCACAAACCACACATGGATCAACCACTAGAGTCATTGCATGTTTGTTCTTATACTAAAACCACAAACCAGCACTAGAGTCATTGCATGTGTGTTCTTTTCCACAAACCACACATGGATCAACCAGTGGTCATTGCATGTGTGTTCTTTCCACAAACCACATGTGGACCCATTACAGTCATTGCACGTGTGTTATTTCCACAAACCACACATGGATCAACCAGTAGAGTCGTTGCATATGTGTTATTTCCACAAACCACACATGGATCAACCACTAGAGTCATTGCATGTGTGTTCTTATACTAAATCCAACACTAGAGTCATTGCATGTGTGTTCTTTTCACAAACCACACATGGATCAACCACTAGAGTCATTGCATGTTTGTTCTTATACTAAAACCACAAACCAGCACTAGAGTTGCATGTGTGTTCTTTCCACAAACCACACATGGATCCACCAGTGGTCATTGCATGTGTGTTCTTTCCACAAACCACATATGGATCAACCAGAGTCATTGCATGTGTGTTCTTTCCACAAACCACACATGGATCAACCACTAGACTCATTGCATGTCTGTTCTTATACTAAAACCACAAACCAACACTAGACTCATTGCATGTGTGTTCTTTTTGACAAACAACTTATGGATCAACCAGTGGTCATTGCATGTGTGTTCTTTCCACAAACCACATGTGGACCCATTACAGTCATTGCATGTGTGTTATTTCCACAAACCACACATGGATCAAGCACTAGAGTCGTTGCATATGTGTTATTTCCACAAACCACACATGGATCAACCACTAGAGTCATTGCATGTTTGTTCTTATACTAAAACCAACACTAGAGTCATTGCATGTTTGTTCTTATACTAAAACCAACACTAGAGTCATTGCATGTGTCTTCTTTTCACAAACCACACATGGATCAACCACTAGAGTCATTGCATGTGTGTTATTTGCACAAACAAACATGGATCAACCACTAGAGTCATTGCATGTGTGTTAGTTTCCACAAACCACACATGGATCCACCAGTGGTCATTGCATGTGTTCTTTCCACAAACCACACATGGATCAACCACTAGAGTCATTGCATCTGTGTTGTTTCCACAAACCACACATGGATCAACCACTAGAGTCATGGCATGTTTGTTCTTATACTAAAACCACAAACCAGCACTAGAGTCATTGCATGTGTGTTCTTTTCCACAAACCACACATGGATCCACCAGTGGTCATTGCATGTGTGTTCTTTCCACAAACCACATATGGATTAACCAGAGTCATTGCATGTGTGTTCTTTCGATAAACCACACATGGATCAACCAGAGTCATTGCATGTGTGTTCTTTCTACAAACCACACATGTGGACCCACTAGAGTCGTTGCATGTGTGTTATTTCCACAAACCACACATGGATCAACCACTAGAGTCATTGCATGTGTGTTATTTCCACAAACCACACATGGATCAACCACTAGAGTCATTGCATGTTTGTTCTTATACTAAAACAACAAACCAACACTAGAGTCATTGCATGTGTGTTCTTTTCCACAAACCACACATGGATCCACCAATAGAGTCATTGCATGTGTGTTCTTTCCACAAACCACACATGGATCAACCACTAGAGTCATTGCATGTTTGTTCTTATACTAAAACCACAAACCAGCACTAGAGTCATTGCATGTGTGTTATTTCCACAAACCACACATATGGACCCACTAGAGTCATTGCATGTGTGTTATTTCCACAAACCACCCATGGATCAACCACTAGAGTCATTGCATATGTGTTATTTCCACAAACCACACGTGGATCAACCACTAGAGTCATTGCATGTGTGTTCTTATACTAAAACCAACACTAGAGTCATTGCAGGTGTGTTCTTTTCACAAACCACACATGGATCAACCACTAGAGTCATTGCATGTGTGTTATTTCCACAAACAAACATGGATCAACCACTGGAGTCATTGCATGTGTGTTCTTTTCCACAAACCACACATGGATCCACCAGTGGTCATTGCATGTGTGTTCTTTCCACAAACCACATATGCATCAACCAGAGTCATTGCATGTGTGTTCTTTCCACAAACCACACATGTGGACCGACTATAGTCGTTGCATGTGTGTTATTTCCACAAACCACACATGGATCAACCACTAGAGTCATTGCATGTGTGTTATTTCCACAAACCACACATGGATCAACCACTAGAGTCATTGCATGTGTGTTATTTTCACCAACCACACATGGATCAACCAGTGGAGTCATTGCATGTTTGTTCTTATACTAAAACCACAAACCAGCACTAGAGTCATTGCATGTGTGTTCTTTTACTAAAACCACAAACCAGCACTAGAGTCATTGCATCTGTGTTCTTTTCCACAAACCACACATGGATCAACCACTAGAGTCATTGCATGTTTGTTCTTATACTAGAACGAAAAACCAGCACTAGAGTCATTGCATGTTTGTTCTTATACTAGAACGAAAAACCAGCACTAGAGTCATTGCATGTGTGTTCTTTTCCACAAACCACACATGGATCCAGTCATTGCATGTGTGTTCTTTCCACAAACCACATATGGATCAACCAGATTCATTGCATGTGTGTAATTTCCACAAACCACACATGTGGACCCACTAGAGTCATTGCATGTGTGTTCTTTTCACAAACCACACATGGATCGACCACTAGAGTCATTGCATGTGTGTTATTTCCACAAACAAACATTGATCAACCACTAGAGTCATTGCATGTGTGTCCTTTTCCACAAACCACACATGGATCCACCAGTGGTCATTGCATGTGTGTTCTTTCCACAAACCACACATGGATCAACCACTAGAGTCATTGCATGTGTGTTCTTTCCACAAACCACACATGGATCAACCACTAGAGTCATTGCATGTGTGTTCTTATACTAAAACCACAAACCAGTACTAGAGTCATTGCATGTGTGTTCTTTTCCACAAACCACACATGGATCCACCAGTGGTCATTGCATGTGTGTTCTTTCCACAAACCACATATGGATCAACCAGAGTCATTGCATGTGTGTTATTTCCACAAACCACACATGGATCAACCACTAGAGTCATTGCATGTGTGTTCTTATACTAAAACCACAAACCAGTACTAGAGTCATTGCACGTGTGTTCTTTTCCACAAACCACACATGGATCCACCACTAGAGTCATTGCATGTATGTTCTTTCCACAAACCAGACATGGATCAACCACTAGAGTCATTGCATGTTTGTTCTTATACTAAAAGCCTAAACCAGCACTAGAGTCATTGCATGTGTGTTCTTTTCCACAAACCACACATGGATCCACCACTAGAGTCATTGCATGTGTGTTCTTTCCACAAACCACATATGGATCAACCAGAGTCATTGCATGTGTGTTCTTTCTACAAACCACACATGTGGACCCACTAGAGTCATTGCATATGTGTTATTTCCACAAACCACACATGGATCAACCACTAGAGTCATTGCATGTGTGTTATTTCCACAAACCACAAATGTATCAACCACTAGAGTCATTGCATGTTTGTTCTTATACTAAAACAACAAACCAACACTAGAGTCATTGCATGTGTGTTATTTTCCACAAACCACACATGGATCCACCAATAGAGTCATTGCATGTGTGTTCTTTCCACCAACCACACATGGATCAACCACTAGAGTCATTGCATGTTTGTTCTTATACTAAAACCACAAACCAGCACTAGAGTCATTGCATGTGTGTCCTTTTCCACAAATCACACATGGATCCAACACTAGAGTCATTGCATGTGTGTTCTTTCCACAAACCACATATGGATCAACCAGAGTCATTGCATGTGTGTTCTTTCCACAAACCACACATGTGGACCCACTAGAGTCATTGCATGTGTGTTATTTCCACAAACCACACATGGATCAACCACTAGAGTCATTGCATGTGTGTTATTTCCACAAACCACACATGGATCAACCACTAGAGTCATTGCATGTGTGTTATTTCCACAAACCACACATGGATCAACCACTAGAGTCATTGTATGTGTGTTCTTATACTAAAACCAACACTAGAGTCATTGCAGGTGTGTTCTTTTCACAAACCACACATGGATCAACCACTAGAGTCATTGCATGTGTGTTATTTCCACAATCAAACATGGATCAACCACTGGAGTCATTGCATCTGTGTTCTTTTCCACAAACCACACATGGATCCACCAGTGGTCATTGCATGTGTGTTCTTTCCACAAACCACATATGGATCAACTAGAGTCATTACATGTGTGTTCTTTCCACAAACCACACATGTGGACCCACTAGAGTCGTTGCATGTGTGTTATTTCCACAAACCACACATGGATCAACCACTAGAGTCATTGCATGTGTGTTATTTCCACAAACCACACATGGATCAACCACTAGAGACATTGCATGTGTGTTATTTTCACAAACCACACATGGATCAACCACTAGAGTTATTGCATGTTTGTTCTTATAATAAAACCACAAACCAGCACTAGAGTCATTGCATGTGTGTTCTTTTACTAAAACCACAAACCAGCAGTAGAGTCATTGCATGTGTGTTCTTTTCCACAAACCACACATGGATCAACCACTAGAGTCAGTGCATCTTTGTTCTTATACTAAAACCACAAACCAGCACTAGAGTCATTGCATGTGTGTTCTTATACTAAAACCACAAACCAGTACTAGAGTCATTGCATGTGTGTTCTTTTCCACAAACCACACATGGATCCACCAGTGGTCATTGCATGTGTGTTCTTTCCACAAACCACTTATGGATCAACCAGAGTCATTGCATGTGTGTTATTTCCACAAACCACACATGGATCAACCACTAGAGTCATTGCATGTGTGTTCTTATACTAAAACCACAAACCAGTACTAGAGTCATTGCATGTGTGTTTTTTTCCACAAACCACACATGGATCCACCAGTGGTCATTGCATGTGTGTTCTTTCCACAAACCACATATGGATCAACCAGAGTCATTGCATGTGTGTTATTTCCACAAACCACACATGGATCAACCACTAGAGTCATTGCATGTGTGTTCTTATACTAAAACCACAAACCAGTACTAGAGTCATTGCACGTGTGTTCTTTTCCACAAACCACACATGGATCCACCACTAGAGTCATTGCATGTATGTTCTTTCCACAAAACAGACATGGATCAACCACTAGAGTCATTGCATGTTTGTTCTTATACTAAAATCCTAAACCAGCACTAGAGTCATTGCATGTGTTCTTTTCCACAAACCACACATGGATCCACCACTAGAGTCATTGCATGTGTGTTCTTTCCACAAACCACATATGGATCAACCAGAGTCATTGCATGTGTGTTCTTTCTACAAACCACACATGTGGACCCACTAGAGTCATTGCATATGTGTTATTTCCACAAACCACACATGGATCAACCACTAGAGTCATTGCATGTGTGTTATTTCCCCAAACCACAAATGGATCAACCACTAGAGTCATTGCATGTTTGTTCTTATACTAAAACAACAAACCAACACTAGAGTCATTGCATGTGTGTTCTTTTCCACAAACCACACATGGATCCACCAATAGAGTCATTGCATGTGTGTTCTTTCCACAAACCACACATGGATCAACCACTAGAGTCATTGCATGTTTGTTCTTATACTAAAACCACAAACCAGCACTAGAGTCATTGCATGTGTGTCCTTTTCCACAAATCACACATGGATCCAACACTAGAGTCATTGCATGTGTGTTCTTTCCACAAACCACATATGGATCAACCAGAGTCATTGCATGTGTGTTCTTTCCACAAACCACACATGGATCCACTAGAGTCATTGCATGTGTGTTATTTCCACAAACCACACATGGATCAACCACTAGAGTCATTGCATGTGTGTTATTTCCACAAACCACACATGGATCAACCACTAGAGTCATTGCATGTGTGTTATTTCCACAAACCACACATGGATCAACCACTAGAGTCATTGTATCTGTGTTCTTATACTAAAACCAACACTAGAGTCATTGCAGGTGTGTTCTTTTCACAAACCACACATGGATCAACCACTAGAGTCATTGCATGTGTGTTATTTCCACAATCAAACATGGATCAACCACTGGAGTCATTGCATCTGTGTTCTTTTCCACAAACCACACATGGATCCACCAGTGGTCATTGCATGTGTGTTCTTTCCACAAACCACATATGGATCAACTAGAGTCATTACATGTGTGTTCTTTCCACAAACCACACATGTGGACCCACTAGAGTCGTTGCATGTGTGTTATTTCCACAAACCACACATGGATCAACCACTAGAGTCATTGCATGTGTGTTATTTGCACAAACAAACATGGATCAACCACTAGAGTCATTGCATGTGTGTTAGTTTCCACAAACCACATATGGATCAACCAGAGTCATTGCATGTGTGTTCTTTCCACAAACCACACATGTGGACCCACTAGAGTCATTGCATGTGTGTTATTTCCACAAACCACACATGGATCAACCACTAGAGTCATTGCATGTGTGTTATTTCCACAAACCACACATGGATCAACCACTAGAGTCATTGCATGTGTGTTATTTCCACAAACCACACATGGATCAACCACTAGAGTCATTGTATGTGTGTTCTTATACTAAAACCAACACTAGAGTCATTGCAGGTGTGTTCTTTTCACAAACCACACATGGATCAACCACTAGAGTCATTGCATGTGTGTTATTTCCACAATCAAACATGGATCAACCACTGGAGTCATTGCATCTGTGTTCTTTTCCACAAACCACACATGGATCCACCAGTGGTCATTGCATGTGTGTTCTTTCCACAAACCACATATGGATCAACTAGAGTCATTACATGTGTGTTCTTTCCACAAACCACACATGTGGACCCACTAGAGTCGTTGCATGTGTGTTATTTCCACAAACCACACATGGATCAACCACTAGAGTCATTGCATGTGTGTTATTTCCACAAACCACACATGGATCAACCACTAGAGACATTGCATGTGTGTTATTTTCACAAACCACACATGGATCAACCACTAGAGTTATTGCATGTTTGTTCTTATAATAAAACCACAAACCAGCACTAGAGTCATTGCATGTGTGTTCTTTTACTAAAACCACAAACCAGCAGTAGAGTCATTGCATGTGTGTTCTTTTCCACAAACCACACATGGATCAACCACTAGAGTCAGTGCATCTTTGTTCTTATACTAAAACCACAAACCAGCACTAGAGTCATTGCATGTGTGTTCTTATACTAAAACCACAAACCAGTACTAGAGTCATTGCATGTGTGTTCTTTTCCACAAACCACACATGGATCCACCAGTGGTCATTGCATGTGTGTTCTTTCCACAAACCACTTATGGATCAACCAGAGTCATTGCATGTGTGTTATTTCCACAAACCACACATGGATCAACCACTAGAGTCATTGCATGTGTGTTCTTATACTAAAACCACAAACCAGTACTAGAGTCATTGCATGTGTTTTTTTTTCCACAAACCACACATGGATCCACCAGTGGTCATTGCATGTGTGTTCTTTCCACAAACCACATATGGATCAACCAGAGTCATTGCATGTGTGTTATTTCCACAAACCACACATGGATCAACCACTAGAGTCATTGCATGTGTGTTCTTATACTAAAACCACAAACCAGTACTAGAGTCATTGCACGTGTGTTCTTTTCCACAAACCACACATGGATCCACCACTAGAGTCATTGCATGTATGTTCTTTCCACAAAACAGACATGGATCAACCACTAGAGTCATTGCATGTTTGTTCTTATACTAAAATCCTAAACCAGCACTAGAGTCATTGCATGTGTGTTCTTTTCCACAAACCACACATGGATCCACCACTAGAGTCATTGCATGTGTGTTCTTTCCACAAACCACATATGGATCAACCAGAGTCATTGCATGTGTGTTCTTTCTACAAACCACACATGTGGACCCACTAGAGTCATTGCATATGTGTTATTTCCACAAACCACACATGGATCAACCACTAGAGTCATTGCATGTGTGTTATTTCCACAAACCACAAATGGATCAACCACTAGAGTCATTGCATGTTTGTTCTTATACTAAAACAACAAACCAACACTAGAGTCATTGCATGTGTGTTCTTTTCCACAAACCACACATGGATCCACCAATAGAGTCATTGCATGTGTGTTCTTTCCACAAACCACACATGGATCAACCACTAGAGTCATTGCATGTTTGTTCTTATACTAAAACCACAAACCAGCACTAGAGTCATTGCATGTGTGTCCTTTTCCACAAATCACACATGGATCCAACACTAGAGTCATTGCATGTGTGTTCTTTCCACAAACCACATATGGATCAACCAGAGTCATTGCATGTGTGTTCTTTCCACAAACCACACATGTGGACCCACTAGAGTCATTGCATGTGTGTTATTTCCACAAACCACACATGGATCAACCACTAGAGTCATTGCATGTGTGTTATTTCCACAAACCACACATGGATCAACCACTAGAGTCATTGCATGTGTGTTATTTCCACAAACCACACATGGATCAACCACTAGAGTCATTGTATCTGTGTTCTTATACTAAAACCAACACTAGAGTCATTGCAGGTGTGTTCTTTTCACAAACCACACATGGATCAACCACTAGAGTCATTGCATGTGTGTTATTTCCACAATCAAACATGGATCAACCACTGGAGTCATTGCATCTGTGTTCTTTTCCACAAACCACACATGGATCCACCAGTGGTCATTGCATGTGTGTTCTTTCCACAAACCACATATGGATCAACTAGAGTCATTACATGTGTGTTCTTTCCACAAACCACACATGTGGACCCACTAGAGTCGTTGCATGTGTGTTATTTCCACAAACCACACATGGATCAACCACTAGAGTCATTGCATGTGTGTTATTTCCACAAACCACACATGGATCAACCACTAGAGACATTGCATGTGTGTTATTTTCACAAACCACACATGGATCAACCACTAGAGTTATTTCATGTTTGTTCTTATAATAAAACCACAAACCAGCACTAGAGTCATTGCATGTTTGTTCTTTTACTAAAACCACAAACCAGCAGTAGAGTCATTGCATGTGTGTTATTTTCCACAAACCACACATGGATCAACCACTAGAGTCAGTGCATCTTTGTTCTTATACTAAAACCACAAACCAGCACTAGAGTCATTGCATGTTCGTTCTTATACTAAAATCACAAACCAGCACTAGAGTCATTGCATGTGTGTTCTTTTCCACAAACCACACATGGATCCAGTCATTGCATGTGTGTTCTTTCCACAAAGCACATATGGATCAACCAGATTCATTGCATGTGTGTTATTTCCACAAACCACACATGTGGACCCACTAGAGTCATTGCATGTATGTTCTTTTCACAAACCACACATGGATCAACCACTAGAGTCATTGCATGTGTGTTATTTCCACAAAAAACATGGATCAACCACTAGAGTCATTGCATGTGTGTCCTTTTCCACAAACCACACATGGATCCACCAGTGGTCATTGCATGTGTGTTCACAAACCACACATGGATCAACCACTAGAGTCATTGCATGTGTGTTCTTTCCACAAACCACACAGGGATCAACCACTAGAGTCATTGCATGTGTGTTCTTATACTAAAACCACAAACCAGTACTAGAGTCATTGCATGTGTGTTCTTTCCACAAACCACATATGGATCAACCAGAGTCATTGCATGTGTGTTCTTTCCACAACCACACATGTGGACCCACTAGAGTCATTGCATGTGTGTTATTTCCACAAACCACACATGGATCAACCACTAGAGTCATTGCATGTGTGTTATTTCCACAAACCACACATGGATCAACCACTAGAGTCATTGCATGTGTGTTATTTCCACAAACCACACATGGATCAACCACTAGAGTCATTGCAAGTGTGTTATTTCCACAAACCACACATGGATCAACCACTAGAGTCATTGCATGTTTGTTCTTATACTAAAACCACAAACCAGCACTAGAGTCATTGCATGTGTGTTCTTTTCCACAAACCACACATGGATCCACCACTAGAGTCATTGGATGTATGTTCTTTCCACAAACCACACATGGATCAACCACTAGAGTCATTGCATGTTTGTTCTTATACTAAAACCACAAACCAGCACTAGAGTCATTGCATGTGTGTTCTTTTCCACAAACCACACATGGATCCACCACTAGAGTCATTGCATGTGTGTTCTTTCCACAAACCACACATGGATCAACCAGAGTCATTGCATGTGTGTTCTTTCTACAAACCAGACATGTGGACCCACTAGAGTCATTCCATGTGTGTTATTTCCACAAACCACACATGGATCAACCACTAGAGTCATTGCATGTGTGTTATTTCCACAAACCACACATGGATCAACCACTAGAGTCATTGCATGTTTGTTCTTATACTAAAACCACAAACCAGCACTAGAGTCATTGCATGTGTGTTCTTTTCCACAAACCACACATGGATCCACAACTAGAGTCATTGCATGTGTGTTCTTTCCACAAACCACACATGGATCAACCACTAGAGTCATTGCATGTTTGTTCTTATACTAAAACCACAAACCAGCACTAGAGTCATTGCATGTGTGTTCTTTTCCACAAACCACACATGGATCCAACACTAGAGTCATTGCATACGTGTTCTTTCCACAAACCACATATAGATCAACCAGAGTCATTGCATGTGTGTCTTTCCACAAACCACACATGTGGACCCACTAGAGTCATTGCATGTGTGTTATTTCCACAAACCACACATGGATCAACCACTAGAGTCATTGCATGTGTGTTATTTCCACAAACCACACATGGATCAACCACTAGAGTCATTGCATGTGTGTTATTTCCACAAACCACACATGGATCAACCACTAGAGTCTTTGTATGTGTGTTCTTATACTAAAACCAACACTAGAGTCATTGCAGGTGTGTTCTTTTCACAAACCACACATGGATCAACCACTAGAGTCATTGCATGTGTGTTATTTCCACAATCAAACATGGATCAACCACTGGAGTTTTTGGTTCTGTTTTCTTTTCCACAAAACACAGTTTTATCCACCAGTGGTCATTTCATGTGTGTTCTTTCCACAAACCACATATGGATCAACTAGAGTCATTACATGTGTGTTCTTTCCACAAACCACACATGTGGACCCACTAGAGTCGTTGCATGTGTGTTATTTCCACAAACCACACATGGATCAACCACTAGAGTCATTGCATGTGTGTTATTTCCACAAACCACACATGGATCAACCACTAGAGACATTGCATGTGTGTTATTTTCACAAACCACACATGGATCAACCACTAGAGTCATTGCATGTTTGTTCTTATAATAAAACCACAAACCAACACTAGAGTCATTGCATGTGTGTTCTTTTACTAAAACCACAAACCAGCACTAGAGTCATTGCATGTGTGTTCTTTTCCACAAACCACACATGGATCAACCACTAGAGTCAGTGCATCTTTGTTCTTATACTAAAACCACAAACCAGCACTAGAGTCATTGCATGTTTTTTCTTATACTAAAATCACAAACCAGCACTAGAGTCATTGCATGTGTGTTCTTTTCCACAAACCACACATGGATCCAGTCATTGCATGTGTGTTCTTTCCACAAACCACATATGGATCAACCAGATTCATTGCATGTGTGTTATTTCCACAAACCACACATGTGGACCCACTAGAGTCATTGCATGTATGTTCTTTTCACAAACCACACATGGATCAACCACTAGAGTCATTGCATGTGTGTTATTTCCACAAACAAACATGGATCAACCACTAGAGTCATTGCATGTGTGTCCTTTTCCACAAACCACACATGGATCCACCAGTGGTCATTGCATGTGTGTTCACAAACCACACATGGATCAACCACTAGAGTCATTGCATGTGTGTTCTTTCCACAAACCACACAGGGATCAACCACTAGAGTCATTGCATGTGTGTTCTTATACTAAAACCACAAACCAGTACTAGAGTCATTGCATGTGTGGTCTTATACTAAAACCAGCACTAGAGTCATTGCATGTGTGTTCTTTTCACAAACCACATATGGATCCACCAGTGTCATTGCATGTGTGTTCTTTACACAAACCACATATGGATCCACTAGTGTTCATTGCATGTGTCTTCTTTCCACAAACCACACATGGATCCCCCTGAGTCATTGCATATGTGTTCTTTTCACAAACCACATATGGATCCACTAGAGTCATTGCATGTGTGTTCTTTCCACAAAGCACATATGGATCAACCAGATTCATTGCATGTGTGTTATTTCCACAAACCACACATGTGGACCCACTAGAGTCATTGCATGTATGTTCTTTTCACAAACCACACATGGATCAACCACTAGAGTCATTGCATGTGTGTTATTTCCACAAAAAACATGGATCAACCACTAGAGTCATTGCATGTGTGTCCTTTTCCACAAACCACACATGGATCCACCAGTGGTCATTGCATGTGTGTTCACAAACCACACATGGATCAACCACTAGAGTCATTGCATGTGTGTTCTTTCCACAAACCACACAGGGATCAACCACTAGAGTCATTGCATGTGTGTTCTTATACTAAAACCACAAACCAGTACTAGAGTCATTGCATGTGTGTTCTTTCCACAAACCACATATGGATCAACCAGAGTCATTGCATGTGTGTTCTTCCACAACCACACATGTGGACCCACTAGAGTCATTGCATGTGTGTTATTTCCACAAACCACACATGGATCAACCACTAGAGTCATTGCATGTGTGTTATTTCCACAAACCACACATGGATCAACCACTAGAGTCATTGCATGTGTGTTATTTCCACAAACCACACATGGATCAACCACTAGAGTCATTGCAAGTGTGTTATTTCCACAAACCACACATGGATCAACCACTAGAGTCATTGCATGTTTGTTCTTATACTAAAACCACAAACCAGCACTAGAGTCATTGCATGTGTGTTCTTTTCCACAAACCACACATGGATCCACCACTAGAGTCATTGGATGTGTTTTATATACACAAACCACACATGGATCAACCACTAGAGTCATTGCATGTTTGTTCTTATACTAAAACATCAAACCAGCACTAGAGTCATTGCATGTGTTCTTTTCCACAAACCACATGGATCTACCACTAGAGTCATTGCATGTGTGTTCTTTCCACAAACCACACATGGATCAACCAGAGTCATTGCATGTGTGTTCTTTCCACAAACCAGACATGTGGACCCACTAGAGTCATTCCATGTGTTATTTCCACAAACCACACATGGATCAACCACTAGAGTCATTGCATGTGTTATTTCCACAAACCACACATTGTTCAACCACTAGAGTCATTGCATGTTTGTTCTTATACTAAACCACAAACCAGCACTAGAGTCATTGCATGTGTGTTCTTTTCACAAACCACACATGGATCCACAACTAGAGTCATTGCATGTGTGTTCTTTCCACAAACCACACATGGATCAACCACTAGAGTCATTGCATGTTTGTTCTTATACTAAAACCACAAACCAGCACTAGAGTCATTGCATGTGTGTTCTTTTCCACAAACCACACATGGATCCAACACTAGAGTCATTGCATACGTGTTCTTTCCACAAACCACATATGGATAAACCAGAGTCATTGCATGTGTTCTTTCCACAAACCACACATGGATCAACCAGAGTCATTGCATGTGTGTTATTTCCACAAACCACACATGGATCAACCACTAGAGTCATTGCATGTGTGTTATTTCCACAAACCACACATGGATCAACCACTAGAGTCATTGCATGTGTGTTATTTCCACAAACCACACATGGATCAACCACTAGAGTCATTGTATGTGTGTTCTTATACTAAAACCAACACTAGAGTCATTGCAGGTGTGTTCTTTTCACAAACCACACATGGATCAACCACTAGAGTCATTGCATGTGTGTTATTTCCACAATCAAACATGGATCAACCACTAGAGTCATTGCATGTGTGTTCTTTTCCACAAACCACACATGGATCCACCAGTGGTCATTGCATGTGTTCTTTCCACAAACCACATATGGATCAACCAGAGTCATTGCATGTGTGTTCTTTCCACAAACCACACATGTGGACCCACTAGAGTCATTGCATGTGTGTTATTTCCACAAACCACACATGGATCAACCACTAGAGTCATTGCATGTGTGTTATTTCCACAAACCACACATGGATCAACCACTAGAGTCATTGCATGTGTGTTATTTCCACAAACCACACATGGATCAACCACTAGAGTCATTGCATGTTTGTTCTTATAATAAAACCACAAACCAGCACTAGAGTCATTACATGTGTGTTCTTTTACTAAAACCACAAACCAGCACTAGAGTCATTGCATATGTGTTTTTTTCCACAAACTACACATGGATCAACCACTAGAGTCATTGCATGTTTGTTCTTATACTAAAACCATAAGCCAGCACTAGAGTCATTGCATGTTTGTTCTTATACTAAAACCACAAACCAGCACTAGAGTCATTGCATGTGTGTTCTTTCCACAAACCACACATGGATCCACCAGTGGTCATTGCATGTGTGTTCTTTCCACAAACCACATATGGATCAACCAGAGTCATTGGATGTGTGTTATTTCCACAAATCACACATGTGGACCCACTAGAGTCATTGCATGTGTGTTATTTCCACAAACCACACATGGATCAACCACTAGAGTCATTGCATGTGTGTTATTTCCACAAACCACACATGGATCAACCACTAGAGTCATTGCATGTGTTCTTATACACAAACCACAAATCCACTAGAGTCATTGCATGTGTGTTCTTTCCACAAACCACACATGGATCAACCACTAGAGTCATTGCATGTGTGTTCTTTCCACAAACCACATGGATCAACCACTAGAGTCATTGCATGTGTTCTTATACTAAAACCACAAACCACTAGAGTCATTGCATGTGTGTTCTTTTCCACAAACCACACATGGATCCAACACTAGAGTCATTGCATGTGTGTTATTTCCACAAACCTTACTAAAACCAACACTAGAGTCATTGCATATGTTTATTTTCACAAACCACACATGGATCAACCATTAGAGTCATTGCATGTGTGTTATTTCCACAAACAAACATGGATCAACCACTAGAGTCATTGCATGTGTGTTCTTTTCCACAAACCACACATGGATCAACCACTAGAGTCATTGCATGTGTTATTTCCACAAAGCACATATGGATCAACCACTAGAGTCATTGCATGTGTGTTCTTATACTAAAACCAACACTAGAGTCATTGCATGTGTGTTCTTTTCACAAACCACACATGGATCAACCACTAGAGTCATTGCATGTGTGTTATTTCCACAAACCAACATGGATCAACCACTAGAGTCATTGCATGTTTGTTCTTATACAAACCACAAACCAGCACTGGAGTTGCATGTGTGTTCTTTCCACAAACCACATATGGATCACTAGAGTCATTACATGTGTGTTCTTTCCACAAACCACACATGGATCCACCAGAGTCGTTGCATGTGTGTTATTTCCACAAACCACACATGTGGACCCACTAGAGCCATTGCATGTGTGTTATTTCCACAAACCACACATGGATCAACCACTAGAGACATTGCATGTGTGTTATTTTCACAAACCACACATGGATCAACCACTAGAGTCATTGCATGTTTGTTCTTATAATAAAACCACAAACCAACACTAGAGTCATTGCATGTGTGTTCTTTTCCACAAACCAGCACTAGAGTCATTGCATGTGTGTTATTTCCACAAACCACACATGGATCAACCACTAGAGTCATGTGTTTTTTCTTATACTAAACCCACAAACCAGCACTAGAGTCATTGCATGTTTTTTCTTATACTAAAATCACAAACCAGCACTAGAGTCATTGCATGTGTGTTCTTTTCCACAAACCACACATAGATCCAGTCATTGCATGTGTGTTCTTTCCACAAACCACATATGGATCAACCAGATTCATTGCATGTGTGTTATTTCCACAAACCACACATGTGGACCCACTAGAGTCATTGCATGTATGTTCTTTTCACAAACCACACATGGATCAACCACTAGAGTCATTGCATGTGTGTTATTTCCACAAACAAACATGGATCAACCACTAGAGTCATTGCATGTGTGTCCTTTTCCACAAACCACACATGGATCCACCAGTGGTCATTGCATGTGTGTTCACAAACCACACATGGATCAACCACTAGAGTCATTGCATGTGTGTTCTTTCCACAAACCACACAGGGATCAACCACTAGAGTCATTGCATGTGTGTTCTTATACTAAAACCACAAACCAGTACTAGAGTCATTGCATGTGTGTTCTTTTCACAAACCACATATGGATCAACCAGAGTCATTGCATGTGTGTTCTTTCCACAAACCACACATGTGGACCCACTAGAGTCATTGCATGTGTGTTATTTCCACAAACCACACATGGATCAACCACTAGAGTCATTGCATGTGTGTTATTTCCACAAACCACACATGGATCAACCACTAGAGTCATTGCATGTGTGTTATTTCCACAAACCACACATGGATCAACCACTAGAGTCATTGCATGTGTGTTATTTCCACAAACCACACATGGATCAACCACTAGAGTCATTGCATGTTTGTTCTTATACTAAAACCACAAACCAGCACTAGAGTCATTGCATGTGTGTTCTTTTCCACAAACCACACATGGATCCACCACTAGAGTCATTGGATGTATGTTGTTTCCACAAACCACACATGGATCAACCACTAGAGTCATTGCATGTTTGTTCTTATACTAAAACCACAAACCAGCACTAGAGTCATTGCATGTGTGTTCTTTTCCTCAAACCACACATGGATCCACCACTAGAGTCATTGCATGTGTGTTCTTTCCACAAACCACACATGGATCAACCAGAGTCATTGCATGTGTGTTCTTTCTACAAACCAGACATGTGGACCCACTAGAGTCATTGCATGTGTGTTATTTCCACAAACCACACATGGATCAACCACTAGAGTCATTGCATGTGTGTTATTTCCACAAACCACACATGGATCAACCACTAGAGCCATTGCATGTTTGTTCTTATACTAAAACCACAAACCAGCACTAGAGTCATTGCATGTGTGTTCTTTTCCACAAACCACACATGGATCCACCACTAGAGTCATTGCATGTGTGTTCTTTCCACAAACCACACATGGATCAACCACTAGAGTCATTGCATGTTTGTTCTTATACTAAAACCACAAACCAGCACTAGAGTCATTGCATGTGTGTTCTTTTCCATAAACCACACATGGATCCAACACTAGAGTCATTGCATACGTGTTCTTTCCACAAACCACATATGGATCAACCAGAGTCATTGCATGTGTGTTCTTTCCACAAACCACACATGTGGACCCACTAGAGTCATTGCATGTGTGTTATTTCCACAAACCACACATGGATCAACCACTAGAGTCATTGCATGTGTGTTATTTCCACAAACCACACATGGATCAACCACTAGAGTCATTGCATGTGTGTTATTTCCACAAACCACACATGGATCAACCACTAGAGTAATTGTATGTGTGTTCTTATACTAAAACCAACACTAGAGTCATTGCAGGTGTGTTCATTTCACAAACCACACATGGATCAACCACTAGAGTCATTGCATGTGTGTTATTTCCACAATCAAACATGGATCAACCACTGGAGTCATTGCATCTGTGTTCTTTTCCACAAACCACACATGGATCCACCAGTGGTCATTGCATGTGTGTTCTTTCCACAAACCACATATGGATCAACTAGAGTCATTACATGTGTGTTCTTTCCACAAACCACACATGTGGACCCACTAGAGTCGTTGCATGTGTGTTATTTCCACAAACCACACATGGATCAACCACTAGAGTCATTGCATGTGTGTTATTTCCACAAACCACACATGGATCAACCACTAGAGACATTGCATGTGTGTTATTTTTACAAACCACACATGGATCAACCACTAGAGTCATTGCATGTTTGTTCTTATAATAAAACCACAAACCAACACTAGAGTCATTGCATGTGTGTTCTTTTACTAAAACCACAAACCAGCACTAGAGTCATTGCATGTGTGTTCTTTTCCACAAACCACACATGGATCAACCACTAGAGTCAGTGCATCTTTGTTCTTATACTAAAACCACAAACCAGCACTAGAGTCATTGCATGTTTGTTCTTATACTAAAATCACAAACCAGCACTAGAGTCATTGCATGTGTGTTCTTTCCACAAACCACACATGGATCCAGTCATTGCATGTGTGTTCTTTCCACAAACCACATATGGATCAACCAGATTCATTGCATGTGTGTTATTTCCACAAACCACACATGTGGACCTACTAGAGTCATTGCATGTATGTTCTTTTCACAAACCACACATGGATCAACCACTAGAGTCATTGCATGTTTGTTATTTCCACAAACAAACATGGATCAACCACTAGAGTCATTGCATGTGTGTCCTTTTCCACAAACCACACATGGATCCACCAGTGGTCATTGCATGTGTGTTCTTTCCACAAACCACACATGGACCAACCACTAGAGTCATTCATGTGTGTTCTTTCCACAAACCACACAGGGATCAACCACTAGAGTCATTGCATGTGTGTTCTTATACTAAAACCACAAACCAGTACTAGAGTCATTGCATGTGTGTTCTTTCCACAGACCACATATGGATCAACCAGAGTCATTGCATGTGTGTTCTTTCCACAAACCACACATGTGGACCCACTAGAGTCATTGCATGTGTGTTATTTCCACAAACCACACATGGATCAACCACTAGAGTCATTGCATGTGTGTTATTTCCACAAACCACACATGGATCAACCACTAGAGTCATTGCATGTTTGTTCTTACACTAAAACCACAAACCAGCACTAGAGTCATTGCATGTGTGTTCTTTTCCACAAACCACACATGGATCCACCACTAGAGTCATTGTATGTATGTTCTTTCCACAAACCACACATGGATCAACCACTAGAGTCATTGCATGTTTGTTCTTATACTAAAACCACAAACCAGCACTAGAGTCATTGCATGTGTGTTCTTTTCCACAAACCACACATGGATCCACCACTAGAGTCATTGCATGTGTGTTCTTTCCTCAAACCGCACATGGATCAACCAGAGTCATTGCATGTGTGTTCTTTCTACAAACCAGACATGTGGACCCACTAGAGTCATTGCATGTGTGTTATTTCCACAAACCACACATGGATCAACCACTAGAGTCATTGCATGTGTGTTATTTCCACAAACCACACATGGATCAACCACTAGAGTCATTGCATGTTTGTTCTTATACTAAAACCACAAACCAGCACTAGAGTCATTGCATGTGTGTTCTTTTCCACAAACCACACATGGATCCACCACTAGAGTCATTGCATGTGTGTTATTTCCACAAACCACACATGGATCAACCACTAGAGTCATTGCATGTGTGTTATTTCCACAAACCACACATGGATCAACCACTAGAGTCATTGCATGTGTGTTATTTTCACAAACCACACATGGATCAACCACTAGAGTCATTGCATGTTTGTTCTTATACTAAAACCACAAACCAGCACTAGAGTCATTGCATGTGTGTTCTTTTCCACAAACCACACATGGATCCACCACTAGAGTCATTGTATGTATGTTCTTTCCACAAACCACACATGGATCAACCACTAGAGTCATTGCATGTTTGTTCTTATACTAAAACCACAAACCAGCACTAGAGTCATTGCATGTGTGTTCTTTTCCACAAACCACACATGGATCCACCACTAGAGTCATTGCATGTGTGTTCTTTCCACAAACCACACCTTGATCAACCAGAGTCATTGCATGTGTGTTCTTTCTACAAACCAGACATGTGGACCCACTAGAGTCATTGCATGTGTGTTATTTCCACAGACCACACATGGATCAACCACTAGAGTCATTGCATGTGTGTTATTTCCACAAACCACACATGGATCAACCACTAGAGTCATTGCATGTTTGTTCTTATACTAAAACCACAAACCAGCACTAGAGTCATTGCATGTGTGTTCTTTTCCACAAACCACACATGGATCCACCACTAGAGTCATTGCATGTGTGTTCTTTCCACAAACCACACATGGATCAACCACTAGAGTCATTGCATGTTTGTTCTTATACTAAAACCACAAACCAGTACTAGAGTCATTGCATGTGTGTTCTTTTCCACAAACCACACATGGATCCAACACTAGAGTCATTGCATACGTGTTCTTTCCACAAACCACATATGGATCAACCAGAGTCATTGCATGTGTGTTCTTTCCACAAACCACACATGTGGACCCACTAGAGTCATTGCATGTGTGTTATTTCCACAAACCACACATGGATCAACCACTAGAGTCATTGCATGTGTGTTATTTCCACAAACCACACATGGATCAACCACTAGAGTCATTGCATGTGTGTTATTTCCACAAACCACACATGGATCCATTTGAGTCATTTCATGCTTGTTCTTATACTAAAACTAGCACTGCCCCCAATGGATCCACCGTTAGACCGAGTCTTCTAGAAGGCACGCCATAACACAGTTGTTCTGCTTGACGATTGTTACATACCGTTCGATTCGGGTGCTTGGACGATTGGGATGGTCTTCACGAGAGCGATCCTCGAGTAGGCTGTTCTGTGGCATGATTGGCCACGCTTGCTCTGGACAAACTGGCATATTGCGAGTCTTACTACTCACGAGTTCAGTGGGCCATATCCCAGTGTCACATCCCCGTTACTTCTCTTCCTCCCCGTACTTCTCTTCCTTCCCCTCGAAGCCACTTTCCCCACTTCACTTCCATCCTGCCGTAGTCGCAAGCCGACGACATCCGCCAATTCTCCGGTCGCTACCTTCATGGTAAGAAATCATTTTACAAGCTTTTGAACTTATTCTACACATTCCTGCTATTCGCCAATCTAACTGCTGATCTTTTTTCCGATTTCTTGACGAACTTCTGTTGTGGCAGATGTGGGAGCCCAAGAATCTGGAGATCCTCGTAACTCGCAGCGGGCGTTCCCGCCATGTGCTCCCACCTGATGCTTTTCGCCATTTCCTATCATGAGCTCCTGCTCCACAAGCTCGCGTGCCTACACGGCACGTGCGCCTGCATGGAGCCGGGCTGCAACTACACCGGCCCCCCGGCAGAGCTCGTCGTCCACCTTGTATATGGGCACTTGATCGAAGTGATTAGGATCTCGTACGGGAAAGCCCAACTTCTCCAAGAGCAGGTGCCGTTCACTGACTTGGCATGCCGCCTGCTAATTTTCCAAGGGGGACGGCTCTGTTTTCGTCCTGGCCATCACCGCCGGTGTTCCGGGAACCAGAGCCGAGCCCACCATCGTGGGTGCCGTATGCGTCAGGTCGGTCTCATGCGCCTGGCCCGTATACACGGTGCACATGTGGGCGAATGCCCAGCCGCCGTCGTCGGATAGCATTCTTGTGCTAGCCGAGGCGCCGAGCTGCCCGACACCGCGGGAGGTGGAGTATGTGGACCTAAGGTCGATCCTATGCGTGCCATCTCAGTACCTTGTCGGTGCTGGACCAAACAGGCAGATGCATTTCTACATTTGTATCGAGAAGACCGACAGACAAATGTAGTACTTGTGCTGTCGTTACTGTTAGACTTAAGCGATGCTTCTCACGTGCTTAGAGCATACGTGTTGTGCGAATGTACCCCAGTTGTAGTTTTCAGTACTCCTTAATACTTCGACGAGTTATTATATTGGTCCAATCGGCTTGCTGTTGTCACATTGCAAAGTCCGCTTGCTCTAGACAGACCGGCAATACCGTGTGCTCCCGCTCCCGCATGTCAGTGTCACGTGTTCCGAGGGCCCACCTGCCAGTGTCCTTCCCCTCGAAGCCACTGTCCCAACTTCTCTTCCATCCTGCTACTCTCGTCTGATGGTTGTAATCTGATGATTTTCGTTGGATTGTTTACAAGTAATTTACGTTGATAATGCAACATGCAAATGGCACAGACACAATTTCTAAAGTGGAAGCACTCACCGGCTGCTATTGCACACATTTCTTAATATAGCTCGACAAACACATTACAATAATTGTACTCGCATTAAACACAACCAAAATTGTAACCATCCTAAACAACATCTAAACCCACATCGCACAGCTGTCGTCAGAGTCCACCTCGATTAGTGACACCGCCGTGCCCTTCCCGGCGACACCCACTCCTGCCCGTGGCTTGCCCTTCGCCAAGGAGGCAACAATGTCGTTCTGCACAGCTTCATCCCCATCGCCCTCCACATCGGAATCGACAATGACGAAGGTGACGGTTTTGGCGTGGACCGAGTTCCATCACGCCTGGCGGCTCCTGCTCGAGATCGATGCCGCATCAGTCCTTCCACAGGTAGGAGGGGCCGAGCTTGCATACGTAGCATCGTCGCTCCTCTCAAGAAACCATGGCCATTTGATACTGCGACGATAGGATCTTGGGGTGTATCCGCCGCGGTGAGCCCTACCGGAAGCGGTGGAGCGGATGGATCTGTCGGCACGAGCCATGACAAGTTCCTAGGAGGGAGTAAGATTGTGGGCCAGGCGTGTCTGGTTCCTGAGCAAGACCTCCCAGTGATATGTACGCGGGCAAGGTACCAAAAAATTTCGTCCAATGCGCGCGACAGGGCTTTTGAACCACGAAGGCGCGAGTTTCTTTTGACAAGTCCACATGCTAGGTCCCCCACCTGTCAGCCGAATGTGGACTGTAGGATTCTGCCCGAGTTATTAAGTAGGGATAAATCACGCTTCACCACTATCCTGACATCCAAAGGCTCCTCTTTCTTCTGCCCTCGCTCCCCTCGCTCATGGCTCGTAGCTCTTGCAGTTCGTCTCGGGCAGAATCAGGGTCGGCTCAACTCCGTCAGGCGGGTGCCCCCATCAGGTACCGGAGGGCGCCCTACGATTACTACCCCGATATGCTGTGTTTGTGTGGTGAGAAGATGCCGAGATGGATTTTGTGGACTGATGAAAATACTGCAGGAAAATTCAGCAACTGCAGCATCAGAGCGGTAAGTTCCTACTGTAGGTACAATGGTAACCCGAATCCGGAAAGCATAATGTAATTCTTTTTTTTGTTTCCTTCGATCTACTAAGCACGAAGGGAGGGGGACTGGCTGTGACAAGTTTGTGTGGATCGAAAAGCCACTGACAGGTTTTCACAAAGAGCTTGTTCAGGATCTGCGTGATGCTGTGTGGGACAAGAAAGAGGAGATTCGTGTGATGGAGCGAGAGATCCGGGAGCTTCGCCAGGTGCAGGGGAGGTGGTGAGACAGACGTGCTCAAGATTAGGCCAGATAGTGGACACAATTTCCTCATTATCTGGGCATTATCTGTTGCATTTGCAGTTTACGTTGCCATGTCGTTGTCCAGCAGCTGAAATAAGTTGCTGCTTCGTGGAGTGTAGCAGCCAGCTTAAGAAATTGTTTTCCAGCCCAGAAACTTATCATAAGTGTAATGCCAACAAGAAGGATTTATTAAGCGTCTATAAATAAATCATGTATGTGCTACTAACACCCATCGATTTTGGAGAGGATTTAACCGCTCAACTATCGCAATTGTTCAGATAGTAGTGGCACAGTCACAGTTTTGGATTCAACTAGTGGCCTCGGCCGTATCAAATCCTAAAGTCGCGATACATTTTATTCTGAGTACGAGAGGCAGATTGTTTCGCCCGACAAGTTCCACGCACATAGCTCCAGAGTTTAATTGAACTACATATATAGGTTCAAGTTCAATACATCATTAGGCTGGTACACTGCTAGCCCTCTTTCTCTGCTTGGGTGCCAACTTTCTTCCTCTTTCCTTCACGTCCACTAGCTTCTTCGTCTCCTGCCTTCTTCCTCTTCCTGGGTGCCAATTTTCTTACCTTCACGTACCCTGCATCTCCGGGCCGAGGGAAGTCAGGCCAATCAGCACCAGAATCTTGTCCGACATCATCACTCCACTCATTTTGGTTTTCTTCCCGCAGCAAAATCACTGAGTTGGCCGTCTTGTTTCTTACCTTGCGCTTCCTGTAAAAAAACAGTACATGGATTACTACCTTATATCTACAGACTATAAACAATTTTTTTGTGTGAATGTACCATCTCATACCTAGATTTGGGAGCATTAAGAGGACATCCAGCTACTCTATGGCCTATAAGATGGCAGGTCTTGCATCTGTTTTTTCCCTTCTTTGTAGCATAGAAAGCCGAACCCTTCTTCTCGAGAAAATTCTTAAACCTATTCACCTGGGGTCTTCCTCTGCCCCTTTTTGTAACTGGCTGGCAAAGCTCGAAAGATAGATGGACTTGAGGCCACTGAGATGGGTCTGTACATGGCTCGACAGATCCAGCGTACGCAGCTCTGAACTTTTCCATAGAGTAGTAGTCTGACAAATACTGATCTAAATGTGGTAGAGTTCTTTTCTTCACCAAGAAGGCCAAGGCGTGGTCGCAAGGTTTCCCGGTATGCTGCCACTCTAAGCAGGTGCATTCTCGCAGCTAGATGTTCACAACATCCCTTTTGCTACTCTTGGACATATCGACCACCTCACAGCTTCTGTTGATTGACGGGAGAACCTTAAGATGAGCAAGTCCTCGGCTTCTCTTGTGTAGTTGCTGTACAATTGGCGGTAGCATATGTCCTCTAAGTCTCCTACCGATCTCTCTCCTTATATTTAACAGCTCATGATCATACTATGTATGATATCCATCAAGATATGAACAGGACGCACTTTTATGTCCTTCGCCCAATTATTCAGGCATTCTGCAAGGTTGTTGTTTATGTAATCAACTTTGATGTCAGGGTTGAATTGACTCCTCTTCCATAGCTGCAAATGATGGATGGCTAAGTACTCTGGAAGTTCAGGGGCTTCGACAAAAATCTTGCTCATGAAATAATCGTTTCTACTAGGTTTGTAAACTCTAGCAGCAGGAAACATGTAACGAAATACGCTGCCTGCATAGTGTGAGTACAAGTTGAGCATCATATGGGCATGACATTCTCTACCTTCAGCTCGCGGGAACACCTCCTTCACTGCATTCGTCATCCCTTTGGATGCATCCGTGGATATAGCCAATGGATTCATGTGGCCTATTGATCTCTTGAGCTGCCTCATAAACCAGACCCAGTTTTCCTCCGTTTCTGTTTCAAACAGCCCGAATGCCACTGGGAACATCCAGTTGTGACGATCAAGTGTTGTGGCAGATGGCAGGCAGCCTTTCCATTTGCCAGTTAGGACAGTGTTGTCTACACTCAGATACGGCCTACAGCCGCCCTTGAATCCATCGATGCAAGGTTTAAGCGCCATGAAAAATCTTTTGAAATATATTTTACCACCTTCTGATTCGGTGTCAATCTCCACAACACTCACCGGACACCTAGCTTGTACCTCCGCCTTGAATTTGTACAGCATCCTGAAGCTATTGGTCCAATCCCCGTGCAAGACCCCCAGAGCTTTCTCTTTACCTTTCCAAACCGTGTAATATGGAAGAACAATGTTGTATTTAGAACCGAGGCTAGTCTGAATATTCTTCGCGGTCTCCTTAGGGTTATCCTTTAGTATGGACATAGATTGCATAGCCACCCACTCCGTATCAGCCATTGAGGATTTCAGTTTGCTTCCTGTCGGACACATGTGTGCAGGGCCCATTCTGTTCACCTGCAACACAGATTCATTTAAAAGATAAGCGGAGTCGACTAGTTGCTACAAAGATATCACACATCAATTGTAGTTATAGAGTGAAAAGAGAGAAAAGAGAGTTCTAATGGTTTGTTGCATTCATTGCCCCAATACCCTAATTGTAGTCGACGCAGGTAAGGATCTTGCTGTGATCCTCCATGGACAATGTACCTCGGCCCGTCCATTCATCCACGTTAACTTGCAAACGGCCTCATACCTCTCGGCAGAGTTCTTTAGTCGATAAATGTCGAACTCCCCCTTGATACAAAAATGCCGGAACGACATCCTGAACTCATGCATGCTCCTGAACTCGGTGCCGACCGAAATTATAGGATACTCGTGGTCATGTTTCATTTCTTCTACTTCAACACCCAAATCATCGACTGGAATACTAGCCTCATCGTTAAGTTCCTCGTCTATTTCATCATCACCAGATTCTTGATCCTCTACAGTGCCTGCTTCTTCATCTGATTCAGAATCTTCGCCATCGTCTCTAATGCCTAGTACTGCACACATCATATTGACTCCCATGGGTGGGGCTGCACCATCGTCTCCACCCGGATGGACAGGAACATTACCCCAGTCCACCTCACTGGCAACTCTGTTTTCTGCAAGACACTCGGTTGGTTGTGCTGCAACCACATGGGGTGGTCTTACGTTTGCACGCATCCCAGGTACTTTAGTGGACAAACAGTAGTCAGAATCAATTTCAGCTTGAGTGTACAGAACCCTCTTGCTCTTCCTATGTACATCCTCCTTCCTGATGTAATCTTTCCTGATGGTATCAGTAGGGCTTGACATCCGCATTCCATTCCCCATTGAACTAGGCCTCTTGCTGCCGCTCTTGGGTGTGATCTCCTTACTGCCTCCCCTCACGGGTGTTGGCTCTAGGGTGCTGGCATTATTTCCCGACCTCTGCGGCGTGTTCTTCTTCGAATTAGCCCTTTTGCTGCTACTATTGGGCGTGTTCTCCTTCGTGCTGGCATTATTGCCTGACCCCAGCGGCATGTTCCGCTCCAAATTAGCCCTTTTGCTGCTACTATTGGGCGTCTTCTCCTTCGTGCTGGCATTATTGCCTGACCTCAGCGACGTGTTTCGCTCCAAATTATCCCTTTTGCTGCTACTATTGGGCGTGATCTCCTTCGTGCTGGCATAATTCCCTGACAGCGGCGTGTTCCGCTCCAAATTAGTGTTTTTTCTGCTCCCACTGGGTGTGGTAGCCTCTGTGCTAGCCATCTTCGCCTCTTTGCTACCACTCCTAGGAGTGTTCACCATCGTGCTAGCCCTCTTAGCGTTTTTGCTGCTACCGTTCGGTGTGGCATTTTGACTGGCTCTCAGGGGTGTACTCTGCGGCATGGTGCCTTTTGTCGTGCGACTCTTGGGCGTCCTCTTCTCTAGCGTGGTCTCCTTGGTGACGTTCTTCTTCGGGGTGCCCTTTCTGGGGATGCTCTTCCTGCTCCTCTTTATGACGCTCCTCTGTAAGACTCTCCTCTGTTCGAAGCCACCCTCAGTCGCACCAGCCCCAGTGATGCCATGGATCAGGTCATGCATGCCTTCTAAAAGTCCATCATCTCTATTGTCGAGTTCCAATTCCTCTCCAACCGTGAGCACTACCAAGTGGAAGTAAACTTCACCTCTATAATGTTTCCTTGTAAACGGTACGACTAAATCCCCGGTATCTTCCACTTCGATAGCCTTTTTGCTCCTGTAACCATAATATAACAAACGTGCTTCCTGGGAGGACCCCCACAACACCTTCACACGTAATGATGCCATCAGGTCAGATAACTCCACCACTTGTGGTCGATTCCAAGGATTACATCAAACTCATCATAGAATTTTTCTGTGCCATCATCTAATTTTGCAGTATAATCCGCGACACCGACACGAACGATTACTTTGCCATCATCAGGTTCTTTAGGATAGAAATCTCCAAGAGGTTCGAGAGATGGAGCGGCACCATCAGACCCAGCCCCAATGCCACCACCGCCATCACCAGCGTCATCGTTAGCTGGATCAACCTCGGCGGAAGTACCATGACTAGGAGCAAGGCGAGGGCCCTTAGCAGCGGGAGCTACATTACATGGTGGATAGGCAGGGCCCCTTCTAACGGCATCCACAATAGGATCAGCTGCTGCCATGCCACCTCGACGCTCAGGAGCAGTTCCCACAACAGAAGTGTATCGAGTGCTAGTAGAGTCCATACCATGAGCTGGCTTCAGACCAGCAGCTCGCTGAACCCGAGCACGGGTTCAAGGAGGAGAGAATGGTTCAGTATTTGCAACAACAGTGGGGCAGCCTCCGGAAGCCTTATTTTGCTCAACAGCGGCAGGGATTGGGTTAACAACGTCCAGATCAACAACAACACGAGGACGACCAGTACCAGCAGATTCCAGAGCACGGGTTCGCACAACTTGAGGACGGTTTCAAGGAGGAGCAGCACACAAGGCGGCGGTCTTGGCAACAACAGCGGGGCAGCCTCCGGACGCCTTAGTTTGCTCAACAGCGGCATGGATTGGGTGAGCAGCGCCGCAACAACACGGGCACGGGACGGGACGACCCGACCAGCAGATTCCAGAGCGAGTTTTCCACAACGGCAATACAGGGACTCCTACGAGGAGGTTGCACGATGAAGCATGTCGGACGAGGAACCACATTTTGCTCAACAACAACAGGGTTCGAGTTAGACCTCCCGTCCAATAATAGCTGGGCGACTCAAAGGTGTGAGCTTCCTCATCCACTATGTTACACACCAACGTAACCACGTGAAGCCCAACATGCTGTTTCATCAACCCAATTAGCGATGTCACACGCTATAGGAACCCTAAGCCTCGTTCATCAACGATGCTGAACTGCGATACTGCTCCGCCTCATTTCAGCAAGTTCACGCAAAGCAACCAAACCAGGGATAGTGCATAATCGCAGCGCTACTTCCATCTTCAGACTCTGAGCCTGTTTCCACGTGCTCTTCCCATGTGCTAATTTAACGAGGTAGCCACAGATGCTCACCAGAACCGTGTATTTGGGTTCAGCGGATATCCTAGTTGACAGAAAATTGGAGACAAAAGATAAGAATTGTTTGTCAGCGTCGTGCTAGCAAACAATTCTATGTTCGATATATCTCTGTAATGCCAATAGCCAGCTAGCAGTTATAGGTAGTGCGAATAGCAAAGAGAAGAGTAGCTCACCCGAAATTAGCCAGAAGTACTTCTTCCTCAGCAAATGGATCTGCCATCCTTCGCGCTGCTCAGCTCGTCGGCGGTAGAGGCGGGCTAGATCGTCGCAACGGCTGGCACGACATTCGGCATTAGAGCTCGGTAGCAGCGAGTAGGCGCAGCAACTTGGCGCCAGAAGTCAAATGCCCAAAGAGATCATTCTAGTTGGAGAGGGGATTTGACGCCGCAGGTGCTAGGGTTCATGCGAAAGGAGGCAGGGAGTGGATTTGTGAATTTGGTCAATGCACGATGCTCCTTTAGTATCTCGTTTCGCCTACGTGGTTGCCGTGTTGGCGCCCGCGTCACGAACAGATAACCGACATGTGAGTCCTGGCCGTCTACTTCACGGGGTAGTTTCACGACATGTTTGGATTTGGCAGGGGTGAGACGAGTTTGTCTCGAAATGGCCCCTCTCGGTAGTTGGCGGCCCAACTTTTCGAAACGCGGTCATTTCAGGCAACTTAGGTACCGCCATGCGCTGGCCTGCCAACTTTGGTACCGCAGACGAACAAGCCCGTTTCCTTGCTCCTACTAGATTGATAACCTTGGTTTCATAACTGAGGGAAAACTTACTACTGTTCTCATCATACCTTCTTCTTGGAGTTCTCCAACAAGCTCGTTAATACACGAGTCAGCAATTCCCATCATCAAACATCATTATCTGCGTAGGGAAAAATAGCAAGATTGCATACCCCTTTGATCATTAGGCATTAGTGGCAGGGTTTAGAGAGATATTTCATAAAAAATATGAATAATATTCCAGTTTAAATGTGGACATAGATGGCTATATTTTAGAGTCATCAGCCGCCTGGCTTCTCCGCCCCGCGCCTCACCAGCAACAGCGTCGAGGTCATGATGGCCGGTGCAGGCGAAGGCCGCCGCCCGCCTCTAGAGCACAACGCAGGCGCCAACAACACTGATTTGCCCGAGCAAGACCAGATCCGCTGGCCACCTCCATCCAGAACCTTCACATCCCCATCGTCCCTGAGGTGGACCCAATGACCACCGCTGTTGCGCTAGAAGCCACACGCCAGAACCTCCTGGAGAAAGCCAGCAAGGTTGTCGCTCGCCAACGCTGCCTGGACACGACCATGTGTGACTACAACACTGCGCACGGCTTCACCTTCTTACCCGGGGTCAACCGACAGGATCCGCCCCAGGGCCATAACCTGGGCTCAGAATTGGACCATGATGCTGACTCGCGCGTCCACGCAGCTCATCTAGTTTACAGTACCTTGGCCAAAAACATGAGGCCATAGAAGCAGCCGCCGCTGAGCTAAGCCACCCGAAGGGTGATGAGCTGCCTCGCCAGCAGGCACGCGTCCAGCTCCTCGTTGCTACGGCCAATAAGCAGTAGGCCGAGGCGGGCGCAAACCTGAGAGGAAACAGCAAGAGCCAGCAGCCACGCTGAGTGGCGGATCTAGCTGCAGGCGGCAACAAGGCCTCCTCCCCGAACGCTACAAAGCAGAACAACCGTCCATGCAGCGGATCAACCAGCCGTGGGAAAATTCTAGGCAAAGCCACGGCTGTCACCAGCAGAAATCATGATTTGGCCGACTGTCATGGTGGTGTCACGGCAGATGCCATGGATAGGCTAAAGGTGGGGACAAGATGCACTAGAGGAATCCAGGGAGGGATAGTGTGGTGATTCCACACACAGATGTTTGTATTCGATTCACTCCCAATGTTTACAAGTGCTCCTTAAGCTGTATTGGGGAGAGGAGGAAGAAGGAACTCTCTTACTCTCTCCACTAGCTAGACCTCAGGAACATACTAGTAAAACTCAACCAACTAGAGATCAACCAGCCCCTTCTACAGATGCCCTAGCCCTCCTTATATAGGGGTGGCTAGGTCTGCAATTAGGGCTTCCGTGGAGGCATATTCCAGGGAATATGCCTCTTCCCAAAATAGCAAACCGACCGGGTCACTTTCCCCTTCGTAAGCCATGCAGAGGCTACGTGAGCCTCTGCGGCGCCAGCGTCATCCGACACAGGCAATGTCACCCTTGTCGGCCACGCCTTGGTGGTCCTGGCCTCTGTCCGCTTCGCTCACCCTCTGCATATAGTGGACACCTTTTGACCAGCGAGATACCTTCCTTCTCTTGCAAGCTTGATATAACCCGGATCATGCCTGGTTGATCTGGCCACACCGGTACCTGCATACAAGTTACATAAATCCTGCCGGCATACGACATAAGTCGGCCGGAACTCAGTTAGGCGGACATCCTCAGGTCCGGGTTACTCCGTGATTCGGCTTGACTTGAGGTGACTCGGCCAGCACTTGCTTTGACCTTGCCGTACCTCGGCTAACTCGGCCATTATACCCCGGCGTGACCCTACCCGGGGGTATCCCCCAACATTAGTCCTCGAAGCTGGTGCAGTCTTAGTAGCCTTAGCCGCTAAGGCCACAGCAGGTTCAATTTTACCGAGCCTTTTGCTCCCTTTTCCGGGTTACCTCATATCTCGGATTTCATGGGCTATCATTTCCCTTGGCACATTCTGAGTTTTCACTCGCTGGCCGGGTCACCCCTTAGTTATCCGAGCTATTCTTCCTTCTCTGGTATGCTTCCCCACGTGGAGGGTAATCATCATTTCGCCTCATTTTAAGGGCCTGCGCCAGTTACTGCCGCAGTTAATGTCAGGTGTTACTGTTGCACACGTCACATCGTGTCTGTCTCCTCGTTAACTGTATCACCACATCACGTTGTGGGATCTCCTGCGCCCTGTGGACCTTCCTGTGGCTTGTCGCTGATTGGCTGATCCGGATCATACACGGCCACACTGTGTGGCCCATCCGCACAACATGATCCCACTACCCCTCTGGGACGTGGTTAAATAGGGGAGGGGCGCGCCCCTTGGGTCTTTTCCCCATTCCCTCTCCCCTCTGCCTCTTCTTCTTCTTACTCCTAGCGACAGCAAGCGGACTGCTTGATACCGCCACTCCCGCGCATCTCCATCGCCACGGGTCCGCGCCAGTCCAGGCCACTGCCCCCCACCGCCGATAGGACCAGTGAGGACAACGACCTAGAAATGATAGAGGAAGAACTCGCCTTCGCGGAACAAGAGATGGAGGAGGATGCGGAGAACGCCGAGCGCGGCGCCTGGGCTAGGTCCTGGGTATGCCAGGACGACCTAGACTGGTTGTACCGCACCCGGCGTATGCCGGAGGGCGTCATCGCCCGCCTCGCCGCCGAGGACCTCGCTCCCTCACCCAATCCGGGTGAGTTTGTAGTGTTCCTCTCCCACTTATAGCGTGGGTTCGGCCTCCCCGTCAGTGACTTCTTCCATGATTTGCTCAACACCTACGAGCTTCAACCGCATCACCTTCCGGCGAATGCCATAACTTCCCTTTCTGCCTTTTCTTCCACCATAGAGGGCTACGCCGGATTGTGGCCCACTAAGGAGCTCTGGATCCAGTTTTTCGGTCTCCGCCGGAACGTGATTCCAAATAGAGAGCTTGACCCGGAGGACAAACAACTCACGCAGTTCGGCGCTGCCTCTATCTCTCCTCGGAAACAGTCCGTCTTTCCCCGAGTCATGGGGCTGGATTCTTGCAAGGGCTGGGCCCGAACCTTCTTTCATGTCAGAAATGGCACAACAGAAGATCTGATCCGGCCGCGCCCCTACGTTCCGGGTCCTCCTAATCCGGATCTATGGGACCAGATCCCCAAGAAACCCACCGTCCTGGCGAACCAAGTCAACAAACGGTTCCAGGAGCTAAAGGATCAAGGACTGCGCAACAAGGACGCGATGATCATATTCATCCGCAACCGGATCTCCCCTCTCCAAAAACGCACGCATAAACTTTGCCACATGAGCTGGCGCCTTGACCCCAACCGGACCTCCTCATTCAAGTTGAGCAATACCGAGATATTTCGCCAGGTCAAGGCCCTCTTCACTACCAACAAGAACTTCTCCGCTGATTGGGAGTGGGGGATAGAGCACTTCTGCCGAGATAGGCTTCCTCCTGCGGTAAATCTTGTGCTCCCATCTTTTTCTAAGTTAAATCTTATGTCGGAATTTATTGTATGTTTGATCCCTTCACATTTTCTCTCTTAGATGTTTCTTCAGCAAACTCTTGAGGATGGCACCGAGCCTTCTCTCAAGTGGGCCCTGGATCAAGATGCCCCGGACGAGGAGGAGCCAGATCAGGAGATGTTCCTGACGTTCCCCAATGTGACCAAGCGACACACCGGTAAATTCTCTTCCATTAGAGATTAGCCTGACGATGAAGATGATTCCGACATTGAGGTGATGGAAGCATTTAACGTTGTCCCCCTTTCTAACTCCTTTCTGGCATCAGCTAACCCCGGTGGGCAGATTCATGAAGATCCTCCCCTCGCCACGGGCGAACTGTTCCGGTTGCGTCCAAGAAAAGGGGAGTTGCATCTGCTTCTTCTTCCGGACCTTCCAAACCAACGAAGAGACGAAAGAAGTCCGCAGACAAAGCTGCCACCAAGCCTACGACCAAGGCCATAACCCGGAGAGCTCGCAAGCCCAAGGAGCCTTTGACCTCTAATGAGTAAGTCATTTCTTCCTTATCCAATTTTCTGCTTCGTGTTTTGCTATTCATTTGTTCTTCCTTTGTTATAGTTCCTTATCATTCATCATTTGATTCGGCAGGGCCATGGTGGAGGTTCCTCAGAGAAGGTCTGGCATCGCCTCCCCAGTCCGACATAGCCCTTCTCCCCCTCATGGCGATGATTCTCACCCGCTGAGCCCCATTCAGGAGGGTTCAGCAGCTACTCCGGGTTCTATACCACCTCGCCCAGAGGAGGGCAACCTCGGAGAAGGGGGAAGTGGCTCTACCGAGGCAGCGGTTTCTCCCAGCTCCACTTCGGCTCCATTGCAACCAGCTACATCCGAGATACCAATAGCACCCCTGCCAAGACAAAAATCAGCACCAGCACCAGCGCCAACACCAGCAGCAGTAGCACAAGTATCAGCAACATCACCAAGCCCCTCCGCCTCATCCGAGTCTTCCAAGACTCGGCGAGAAGGCACCAGCAGCACCAAGGCTAGCACTAAGGTAGCTCCCAAGGACAAATCTGTGGCTCAGACCTCCACGTCTCAGCAGCAGCCCAAGGGCAAGAAAGCTCCTGACGCCACCAGGGTAGCGTCTATCGAAGCTGGACATCATACACTTGCGTCCATGCTCTCGAAGAGTACCCCGCCGAAGAAGGACATCTCTACCGGGTCAGCTGATGCGCAACTTGTCTTGCACACTAGCCCCGCTGTTGCACAAGTTGAGAGAAGGGAGGCCCACGCCAAGGGTTTAGTCACGCCACATATGCTTAGCGGAGAGCGCTATCCTCCGGCCTTGATCGAGTTTGTCAATAACTGGAACAAGGCGGAGTTCGTCCACAACGACGATCTCCCGGAGAAATTTGGGCCTGCCGAATTTGCCGCGCAGATGAACACAGCCGCTAAGGCTATAAACTTTGCGGGTCGGATGATGGAGGTACGCTACTTCGTCTTTTCTTTAACATGTACTAGTGCTTAGTTATATAACCATTAGTCCCCCAGCCTCCGGGGGAGTAACTTGTTACTCGGCCGGATGATCCTTAGAGAATTAGTGTAGCTCCTTAGTAACTTTGACTATGCACACACCTAGAGCCGGGTTAAGTTCCACTTGGCCCGGATCTTGTACACTTCGAATATGCACACACCTAGAGCCGAGTTAAGTTCCACTTGGCCCGGATCTTGTATACTTTGAATATGCACACACCTAGATCCGGGTTAAGTTCCACTTGGCCCAGATTTTGTACACTTCGAATATGCACACACACCTAGAGCTGGGTTAAGTTCCACTTGGCCCGGATTTTCTACACTTCCAATATGCACACACTAGAGTCGGGTTATGTTCCATTTGGCCCGGATTTTGTACACTTCGAATATGCACATGATCAAATCAACTTTGCTTTTCATAGGTTACCACCAATCGTCGGAGCGCTGAGTTTCAACGCCTCTTGGACACACATTAGTCCCTGAGCGCTGAGTTCGAGAAAAGGGGTAAGTTTTCTCCATAGATTTTTTCCCATCTTTCTTTGTTTTTCCCGCCGTACTAATTCATCATTCGGATTGCACAGTTGGAGTGGAGGCCGAGAACATCCTCATGAGGAAAATTTTGGACCAAATAAAGGGTAAGTTATTTTTGCTTAATCTTGCTCTGCGCTATATCTCCTTTTTCTGCTTGGCTCGGCAAATATTCATACCTCGGCTTTGCCAGGTCAACAAACTGTTTCAGCATCTCTTGAAGATAGTGTGCCCATGCCTGATATGATGCTGCATTTTCTCGAACAAGCAGGGCAACATTAGGCCGAAATCAAGAAGAAGGATGATGAGCTCGCCCTCCTCCGGACCAAAGATGATGAGATTGCCAAGCTTAAGGCAGAAATAAAAAACTCAAGGCGCTCCACAAATCCGAACTTGATAAAGCTGGCCAGGATTTTACTAAAGAGCGAGAACGTCTCAACCTCCAAATTGCTAAGGGTCAAGAACTGCGGAAAGAGACCGACACTAAGCTTGAGTCGGCAAATGCTGAACTTGCGCAACTCCGGAAGAGGCGTGACAACTGCACCAAGGAGCTGACCCGGATCCACAGCCATATTTCTCATAAGTTATTTTCCTTTGGCCGGCATAAATCTCTCCGGGTCAACCTCCCTCACCTGTTTCACTTGTCTTGTTTTCAGACAAATTTCCGAAGGGTGATGCCAATGCAACCACCGTCGTCGCCAAGTTCCACCAGAAGAGGGGTACCCCAGTTGGTCCTGGCGCTGAAATTATTGCCTATGACATGGAGGACCTACTGGTCATCTTATCTTCTCGCGTTGAGATTGTGAAGAATTATGGCAAGGATATCCTAGATGTGGCAATCCGGATCTTCAATGTCTTTTGGCCTGATGAAGATACTCCGGAGGGGGCCACCGCTCTTATTGCCAAGTTAATGGAGTGCGAGACCCAGCTTGATCTTTGGAGGGAATCCACTAGACGCGCCGGAGCTGAGATCGTCCTCCACTATGTGCTCATATGGTATGAGAAAATCAACCTAAATCTTCTTGAGCGCATGCGCACCGGATCAAGGTGGTCCAATGATCCGGATTGGATAGCTCGGTGCAAGGCTTGCGCCCATAGCCTCATTCAGTATGCCCCATCCATCAATGGAACGAGGGACCAAGCTTCCTTGGCACCGCCGATGACAAAAATGCTGAACATGATTCGGGTGAGGAGGAAGAGGACGAAGCCTCGGACGTCGAAGGAGGTGAAGATGATGCTGAAGCCGAGGCTAGAGTTCCACCTGCTGGCACCGAGTTACCTCCTCCTGCTGCTCCTTGATTAAAAACACTTTGCAGTTTATCAGATCCCCGGTATGTCGGGTGCAAATGTATTAAGCACACAAGTTATATTTTGCTACTAAGTTGTTTGTGCCGGATTAACTTGGGCGTAGTCCCCGAGTTTCATTTTCTTGTTTCTCCAATTTCTTGGCTCGGCTCGTGTCTACCTTGGTTTGGTTTTATGACTTACGAGTCCGAGTTTCAAAAATTGACTTAACAATACTTGGAAAATTAGGATTAGCTCAAAATAATTCAGCATAGTAAACATAAAGTAAGCATAAGGTTAGTCCAAATAGCAAATGTCGGCTCGATTAAGTTCCTTTCCTTAGTCCTTTTTTGTGTGCTACGCAATTCCAAACTTGTTCTCTTGCTTACCATGAAGCCAAATCTTGTTGGACAGTAGCAAGTCAAAGAGTTAGGTTTTTGGTGCTCACACACTACTAATCCGGCTTAGGTAGAAGCAACTTACGCCAGCCGACATATAAATAATAAATACAGAAAACAAACAATAAATATCACTAAGGCAGACCCCGAGTTACTGCTCGAGGTGCCAAGATTTCATTGATAAGCTCATTCCCGGCATACATACTGACATATGAGAGACTCGGATACACACACTTATTTGCTAAGTGTAGAATGGACGAAGTAGAGCTACATTCCATGGACGCTTAGATTCCTCGCCGGACCTGTCCGCCTTGTTCTTCTCCTATGGTTTTGCATCGATGAGATAATATGAGTCATTGTGCAATGCTTTGCTCACAATAAATGGCCCTTCTCATGGGGGGATAGCTTATGCATGCCATCAGTACGTTGTACCAACCAGAGTACCAGATCACCTTCCCGGAAGACTCGGGGGTTTACTTTCCGGCTATGATAGCGTCGGAGATTTTGCTGATATATGGCGATCTGGACAATGCCAATTCTCTCGCTTCTTCCAGCAGGTCAACATCATTTTGTCAGGCTTCTCGCACTTCGACTTCTGTGTATTGGGTGACTCTAGGCGAATCATGCTCTATGTCGGCTGGTAATACAGCTTCTGCCCCATATACCAGAAAGAATGGCGTATAGCATGTTGATCAATTTGGAGTTGTCCTTAAAATCCACAGTACCGCTGGTAGTTCTTCTATCCAGGACCCCGCTGATCTTTGCAGCAGGGTTTTATCTCGGATAATACTAATCCATTGGATCTCTCCACTTGTCCATTCGATGTTGGGTGGGCTACCGAGGCAACATCCAGCCAGATCTTCTTATCTCTGCAAAATCGCGCAAATGCTCCTTCAGCAAAATTTGTGCCATTATCTGTGATGATACTGTGAGGATAGCCGTATCTCAAGATGATATCTTTGAGGAATGTCACGGTCGTAGCTCCATCACACTTTCTTATTGGCTTTACTTCAATCCATTTTGTAAACTTATCAACCATGACTAAGATGTGGGTCATGTTCCCTCTTGCTGGTTTAAACGGGCCAACCATATCCAAACACCATACAGTAAATGGTCAGGTAATTGGTATGGTCTTGAGTTCCGACATTGGCATATGTGTCTTGGTAGCATACCTCTAACAACCATTGCATTTTCTTACTAGATCTTCTGCTTGTTCTAAGGCACTTGGCCAGTAGAATCCATGCTGGAAAGCTTTTGCCACCAACGCTTTGGATGAGGCATGATGCCCACATTCCCCTTGATGTATATCTCAGAGGATGTCAAGCCCTTCTTCCGGGTCAACACATCGTTGGAGGATGTTTGTGACACTTCTCTTGTATAGTTCGGCATTGATGATTGTGTACGCCTTTGCGCGCCTCTAAATTTGCCTAGAAAGCACCTCTTCACTAGGCAAAGTTCCATCCTTCAGGAATTGAAATATGGGCAGCGCCCAAGCTGGTATAGCTCGCACTAGAAACACCTCCTCATCTACTTCCATTTGCTCCACCGACATAACCTCGGTCGGATCACGCTGTGATCCATTCATGAAGCGATCCGGATTCCTGAACCACTTCCCACGTAAATGTCCATGGGTACAGCTCCGGACTCCGGATCTGCCAGGATGTAGATTGAGTCGGTTTCTGGGGATGGCCTGATAGATGGTTTTCTAAGGTGTTCTAATGCTACACCCGGTGGAATTGCTTGTCGGGTTGATCCGAGCTTCGACAATACGTCGGCAGCCTCATTTTCCACCCGGGGTACATGGTGAAACTTGCATCCCTCAAAGTACCCAAATATCTTTTGCACATGGAATCTGTACAATGCCATGTTTGGATCAAGAGCGTCCCACTTCCCTGAAACCTGCTGCACTACCAAATCCGAGTCGCCAAAGCATTGGATCCGACGTACTCCAAATTCCTTTGCCACTTTGAGCCCATGCACAAGTGCTTCATATTCAGCGACATTGTTTGACGCTGTGAAATGGATCTGCAGCACATACTTCAGCTGGTCGTTCTTTGGCGAGGTAAGTACAACTCTAGCGCCTAACCCGGTTTTTGTTTTTGATCCATCAAAATGCATTCTCCAATAGTTCGGATCTGGTAACGGTGGTTCGTATTGCATCTTGACCCAATCCACGAAAAAGTCAGCCACAGCCTGAGACTTGATCGCATCTCTCATGTCGTATTGCGGAGCATAAGGGGCTAGCTCAATTGCCCATTTTGCGATTTGGCCGCTTGCATCCTTGTTACTCATTATCTTAGAAATAGGGGCTTCACATACCACTTTGATTGGGTGTTCTTCAAAGTAGTGTTTTAGCTTCTTTGCCGACATGTACACACCATATGCCATTTTCTGATAGTGAGGATAGTTTTGCTTTGATGCGGATAATACCTCGCTCAGGTAATACACTGGCCTTTGCACTGACTTACCCTCTTCATCGCGCTCTACCACCACCACTGCACTTACGACTCGGCTGGTTGTGGCTTTATAGAGCAACATTGGATCTTTTGATAGTGGAGGGGCTAACACTGGTGCAGTGGCTAGCATCTTCTTTAATTGGATAAAGGCTTCGTTGGCCTGCAGCGTCCATACGAACTTATCCGCTTTTTTCATTAGTTGATAGAGAGGCAATGCCTTTTTTCCCATCCGACATACAAACCGACTTAAAGATGCTAGGCAACTAGTGAACTTCTGGAAATCGTTAAGACACTTCGGCAGCTCCATTCGCTCTATGGCTCAGATTTTAGTTGGGTTAACTTCGATACCTCGGCTGGACACAAGAAATCCAAGTAATTTTCCAGCCAGGACACCGAAGGTACATTTCTCCGGGTTAAGCTTCATTCGGAACCTCCTTAGGTTCGCGAACGTTTGCCTGATATCATCAAGGAGCGTTTTGCTTTCTTTGGTTTTTATAACCACATCATCCACATATACTTGCACATTTCGACCTATTTGGTCGTGCAAACATTTTTGCATACATCTTTGGTATGCTGCCCCTGCATTACGTAAACCAAAAGGCATGGTGCGATAGCAATAAGCCCCATATGGGGTGATAAATGCAGTCTTTATTTGATCATTCAGATTCAGAGGTATCTGGTGGAAACCAGAATATGCATCTATGAATGACAATAGTTCACACCCATCAGTAGAATCTATGACTTGGTCTATCCTTGGCAGTGGGAATGGATCTTTTGGGCACGCCTTATTCAGGTTCGTGTAATCGATGCACATACGCCAAACCACTGCCACAATCGGATCATATTTCTTCTTTTCCACCAGCACCGGATTAGATAGCCAATCCGAGTAAAGCACTTCCATGATAAACCCAGCTGCTAGGAGCCGAGCTATCTCATCTCCAATGACTTTTCTCCTATCTTCGGCGAAGCGGTGGAGAGGTTTCTTCACCGTCCTTGCTCCGGGTCTCACATTCAAAGAGTGCTCGGCCAACTCCCTCGGAACACCTTGCAAGTCCTGTGTGGACCAAGCAAAAATATCCCGATTCTCACGAAAGAAGTTGACGAGATCGCTTTCCTATTTGTCATTTAACCCGGCGCCAATTGTTACGGTGCGCTCTAGGAATAGATCATCAACTGGTACTTTCTTTGTATCTTGTGTTGCTTGAAACGGCACACTTCCATGCGGGTTACTCAGCGTTGGCATATACTGCTGAGCGGATTGAGCTAATGCCGCCACCTCTTGGATCTTTCTCTTTTCCTGTGCTATCATGAGTGACTCGGCCAGGTTAGACCCGGCCGACACGCACTCAATGGAACGTCGGAAATCTCCTGCGATAGTGATCACTCCATTTGGCCCAGGCAACTTCATCTTCAGGTAACTGATGTGACAACTTGCCAGGAATTTGTTCAGGGCAGGTCTGCCGAGTAACGCGTGATACGCGCTCTCTAAATTCACAACCTCAAACTCCAAGTTCTCAGTTCGGCAGTTATCTCGCGTGCCGAATAACACATCAACCCAGACTTTGCCAATGGGCTCACAAGATATGCCTGGCACAATACCATGAAACGTTGTTCTGGTAGCCTGGAGCATGTTCTCCGAGATACCCAACTTGCGCATTGTATCCACATACATAATATTGATACTGCTGCCATTGTCTATCAGCACCTTAGAAAATCTCACATTGATATTTGGCCCGATGAACGTTGGGTCCAGCACTAACGCATACGAACCAGGGCTAGACATGATCTTGGGGTGGTCCTTGATATTCCAGGTGATTTCCTGATCCGACCAAGGCATATACCTCGTCACTGCGGGCATTACCGCATTCACCTCCATATGTCGGTGCTACAAGCTCTTTCTATCTGTTTCCTCTGTGGTAAACACATAGTAACTCTGGTGATGCTCTCTGTATTCATTTCTCCCCTCATTTCTGGGATACCTCTGATCTGGCTGATGTTGGTTTTCTACCTGATGCACTGCATCTCTTCTTTCATGGTTTTCATACCTCGGCGGAGGGGGAGGCAACATTAACTATTGCGTGTTTGCTCCGGAGAGCAATTGCTGTCGGGGTAACTCCTGCCGAGGTTGATCGTTCCGAGGTGCCTGAGCATTCCCCGAACCACTTTGTTCTATCTTCCTCATCCATTCACATTGCCGAGTCGTGCGACCCGCCGGGTTACTCGGATTTGGCGTGTGAAATTTACATGGCTGATCCAACATTGCCTCATAGGTATACCTCGGACGGTCCTTCTTCTCTTGCCCCTATTTCTTCTGGTCTGGCGTCGAAGTTTTCTTGCCATCATTTCTTGGAGTCCATTGTTGCCCTCAAGTTTTCTGACGCTGATTACCCCCTGCTCCGGGTTGATCTTGATTTACAGCTGCAACTTGTTGTGAACTGTACCTGTAATCTTGTCTATCATCTCTTCTTTTACCCCTGTAGTCATTCCGCCGGGATGATCCGGCTCCATCTCGCTGGTAGTACTCCTCATTTGACTCGCTTGCCACAAGCCTAGGTTGAGTCGGATCACCCAAGGCATATGAATCAGCAATCCGGATCGTCTCTGCCAGTGTAGTTGGCATATCTCTTTGCAACCTTTGCCACATCATGCTTGCATATCTGCACCCTTGTGTAAACCAAGCTATGGCCTGTGACTCAATCACGCCCTCACATGAATTTCGCACTGTGCACCACCGGGTTAAGAACTCCCGGTCCGTCTCATTCGGCCTCTGCTTGCACATTGCTAGGGTCTGTGGCCTATTCGGCCTCTGATACATGCTCGAGAAGTTACTGACAAACATTTCCTCAAAATCAATCCAATAGTTGATACTTCCAGGTGGCAAGTTGTTTAGCCACACCCTTGCTGGCCCTTCCAGCATCTGAGGTACGTATCTCACAGCCCATCTCAAGTTGCCTATTGCAATTTTCACCGTTGTCGCATAGTTGATCAACCAATCCTCCGGCTTGGTGCTACCATCATATGTTTTTGTGCCTCTGGGCAACTGGAAGTTAGGCACCGGAGGCTCCTTCATGATCCGGGGCCCAAAACATGCAGGACCTGGAGGACCTTGACATTCAATTTGCTTCGACCTATAAAGCCGATCCAGTTTTAACCTGGTGTCGTCAGGCATCAAGTTCCTGCTTCCCAACCTTGACCCTATCACGTGATAGTCTAGCCTAGGGTATCCTGCGTTCACCATTTCCGAATCACCATCGTTGTATCTATCTTGCTCCTGTGGAGCTGCTCTCTGTTGGATACCTTGGCCGGCACTTCGCTCTTGCCGTGGTATATTCCGTTGCTGCGGTTGCCCTGCACCCGCCGAGTTACGCTGTCTGGCATTGCCATTCACAATGTTTCCCTGACCGGCATTGCCTTGGTCGCGGTTACCTCGGCCAGCTTCACCTCGGCTCACACTTCGTCGATCCTCATTTCTCTGCACTTCTTTTCCTTTCCCTGCCCTTGCCAGGTCATATGGGACTATCTGCTTGTTTCTCCTCGCCGAGGTTACCACCTCCTCTCTTCTTGGGCCACCATGAGGCGACAATGCGGCTCCAGCAGATTTCTCCGGGTTACCTACTGCTGAGTGAACTACTTTGGAGGCCCCAGCTCTTCCTGGATTAGCCCTGAGTAACTCTTCATTTTGTCTGTTCGCGATCCGAACTAACTCATTGACTCTATCCTGCTGTCTTTGTCGCGCTTCACCTGTCAAACCCTCTAACTCGGACGCAGCTGCATCTGCTGCTCTGAGGTTCTTTGTCGGGGTACTATACTTCGGCAGCCCTACGGACAGAACATTTTCTAATTCCTCAATTCTAGTATCACCCTCTTTGTTCATTTCACTAATGAGGTTCCTCCCCTTCACTTTTACAGCATCTACCTTATTTGCCTTTGCATACTCACGCAGTGTCATGTTCAACGACTGCTGAGCCACTGCTATCTTTTTCGCACCCTCTAGTATTTTCTGCCTAGTCTCCTCTAACTCGGCCTGAGCCCGAGCCGGATCTACTGCAGGTGCTATGGGGCTCTCTAGGCTATCTATCGCCTGCTGCAGCACATTCTCTGGCCTCTCTAGTGGAGGACCTCTACTTTTCCTTGGTGCCTTTGGTGTTACCTCCGGATATGGTGTCGGATCCTTGCTCGCGCCAGCGTCAGGCGTAGTCATCATCACCTCCGCGCGGTCAGGGGAGTAAGTGATACGCGCCCCACGAGCCGCGCTAAGGGGTGGCTCGCCTCCCTCGACGATGTGACGCGGGTGAACGCACGACACACCGAAAGCGACGTAGATCTTTTGTGTGCCGAGCTTGAAGAAGAGGCCGTTGCGCAGGAGGGGTCGCTTGCCGAAGCAGCCAGCATTGTCACTGACAAAGTCCAGCGCTCCAAAGCGCTAAACAAGCCCGGAGACGATACGTTCGCCGGTGCTGATGAGGTTTCCCGTCCGGATCTTCACTACTGCTAGCGCTGCTAGCCCCACGGTGGGCGCCAACTGTCGTGGTGGTGTCACGACAGATGCCATGGATAGGCTAAAGGTGGGGACAAGATGCACTAGAGGAATCCAGGGAGGGATAATGTGGTGATTCCACACACAGATGTTTGTATTCGATTCACTTCCAATGTTTACAAGTGCTCCTTGAGCTGTATTGGGGAGAGGAGGAATAAGGAACTCTCTTACCGTCTCCACTAGCTAGACCTTAGGGACATACTAGTAAAACTCAACCAACTAGAGATCAACCAGCCCCTTCTACAAATGCCCTAGCCCTCCTTATATAGGGGTGGCTAGGTCTCCAATTAGGGCATACGTGGAGGCATATTCCAGGGAATATGCCTCTTCCCAAAATAGCAAACCGACCGGGTCACTTTTCCCCTTCGTAAGACATGCAGAGGCTACGTGAGCCTCTGCGGCGCCAGCATCATCCGATAGAGGCAACGTCACCCTTGTCAGCCACGCCTCGGTGGTCCTGGCCTCTGTCCGCTTCGCTCACGCTCTGTGTACAATGGTCACCTTTTGACCAGCGAGATACCTTCCTTCTCTTGCAAGCTTGATATAACCCGGATCATGCCTGGTTGATCTGGCCACACCGGTACCTGCATACAAGTTACATAAATCCTGCCGGCATACGACATAAGTCAGCGGGAACTCAGTTAGGCGGACATCCTCAGGTCTGGGTTACTCCGTGATTCAGCCTGCCATGAGGTGACTCGGCCAGCACTTGCTTTGACCTTGCCGTACCTCGGCTAATTCGGCCATTATACCCCGGCGTGACCCTACCCGGGGGTATCCCCCCAACACCGACGAAGATGGAAGAAGCAACACACCACCCAAGTCCCGCCTTTCAGGAGGCTTGGCTTGCTTGAGCAAGAAGAGCCGCGGGATGCACACGCACGCATCTATCTGCTGGTCCAGTCACGTGCACTAGAAGAAGTAAGTCCGGCTGGCCCAAGATGTTTCGAACCATGCATCCAGAACGAACCGTTTCCAAAGGGTTTTTGGCTTCCAAGGGACACACCAAAGTACAAGGGCACGGAAAAGCCAAAGGACTAGCTGGTGGACGACACCACTGCAGTGGGCATCGCAAACGGTAACCACCAAGTAGTGTTGGGGGATAACCCTGGGTAGGGTCACTCTGGGGTATAAGGGCCGAGTTAGCCGAGGTTCGGCAAGGTCAAAGCGGATGCTGGCCGAGTCACCTCAAGGCAGGCCGGATCACGGAGTAACCCGGACCAGGGGGGTCGCCTAACATTGTCTCGTCCGACTCAAGGAATAACTCGGAGACACTTGTCTAACTTATATGCAGGAACAGGTGTGGCCGGATCAACTGTGATCCGGATCCTCGTTTGGCTTCTAGGAGAAGGAAGGAATATCTCTGGTCAAAAAGAAGGCCCGGTGCGTACTAGATGAGCGAATAAAGCAATGGCAGGACCACCGGATCATGGCCGACAAGGGTGACGACGCTCACGTCGGCTGACGCAGGCGCCGCAAAGGCAACATCGCTAAAGCAAGAGTGACGTGGGGGAAAAGCACCCCTGTCGGGTTACTAATTTGGGAGGAGGCATATTCTTAGGAATATGCCTCCATGTATGCCCTAGGCCAGGACCGAACCACCCCTATATAAGGGGGATTGGGGTTACAGTAAGGGGTTGGGTCTTTTCAGATACATAGCAAGGAAAATACTTGTGGGTCTAGGGTTCTTGGGCTAGTTAATAGGCAAGAGTAAGAGAGTTTCTTCTTCCTCCTCTTGTCAATACAGCTCGAGGAGCATTTGTAATCTTAGGCCGAACATCAATCTGAAGCTTGCAGAGAATCACTCTACTATCCCTCCCCAGTTCCCCTAAGCGCATATTAGTCCCCACGTTTAGCCTATCCATGCCGTGACACCACCACGCGGTTGGCGCCCATGGGGCTAGCGGCGCAGGGTGAAGATCGACGGAAATTTCATCGGCACGGTGAACGCATCATCTGGGCTGCGTTGATTGCCTTTGGACTACGTCAGCGACAACGTTGGTTGCTTCGCACGCGCTTCTTCAGCAAGAACGGCGTCTTCGTCAGCTTCGCAGCGCAAGGTCTATGTTGCCGTGGACGTGTCTTGCGTTCATCCGCGTCGCGTCGTTGATGCGGGGGAACCGCCCCTCACCGTGGCTCGTGGGGCACGTGTCACCCGCTCCTCGGGCCATGCCGAGGTGATGATGACGCGCAAGCGTGGCGTGAGCAAGAGATCAGCGACCCGGAGGCAACACCCAAGGCACCAAGGAAAGCTAGGGTCCTCCGCTAAAGAGGCCCGAGAACGTCTTGAGGAAGCTATGGATAGCAGCTAACCGGTGGCAGCGGTGGTAGATCCGGCTCGAGCACAGGCCGAGCTAGAGGAGACCCGAAAGATGGAGGTGCAAAAGAAAATAGCAGCGGCTCAGCAGTCGTTGAACATGACGCTGCGTGAGTACATGAAAGCGAACAAGGTTGATGCAGTGAGGATAAAAGGGAGAAACCTCATAAGCGAGATGAACAGAGAAGGTGATGATGGACCAGAAGGGTCGGAAAACTATACATGTGGGGTTGCGAGTATAGTACCCGGCGAAGAACCTCGAGCAGCGAGATGCCGGCGTCCGAACTAGAGGGTCCGACGGGTGAAGCCCGCCAAAGACAACAAGACCGGGTTAACGAGCTGGTTCGGATCGCTGAACGAGCAGAATGAGGAGTTGTTGAGAGGTAACACGAGAGAGTTAGAGCTTCTAATATCGTCCATTCGGTGATGGGTAACCCGAGAAATCCGAGCCGCATCATCGCCTCATGGTGGCCCTAGAAGAGAAGAGGTAGTAACCTCGGCGACGGAACAAGCAGATCGTTCATTATGACCCAACGTCTGAGGGAAAGGAAAAGAGATACGGAAAACGGCGATCGGCGAAGTGTGAGCCGAGGTAACAATGACCAAGGCAATGCCGGTCAAGGAATGCTGCCAACGGCAATGCGGACGAAACTTCGGCGAGCGGGTCAACCGCGCGGAATGCACCAAGGCAAGTGCAAAGTGCGGCCATGGTATACAACGAGAGAGCACAACGAGAGCAAGACCGATACAATGATGGAGACTCGGAGATGATGAATGCGGATCGCAAGACCGGACTATCATGTGATAGGGTCGAGATGGTAGTAGAGATTTGATGCGGATGGCGCTAGGCTAAGCTGGATCGCTGTATAGGTCGGAACAGATAGAATGTCAAGGTCCTCCGGTCCAGCGTGATTCGGACCCGGATCATGAAGGAACCGCCGATCCAATTTCCAATTACCGGGGCACGAAGAGGTATGATGGCGGTACAAAGCGGAGGATTGGCTAATAAACTACGCAATTTGTGAAAATTACATTTGGCAACTTGAGATGGGATGTACGATCGTTACCCCAAATGTTGGAAGGTCGGCTAGGGTGTGGCTGAACAATTTGCCACCCGAAGCATCAATTGCTGGATAGATTTTGAAGAAATGTTCATCAACAACTTCTCAAGTATGTATCGAGACCGAATAGACCCGCAGACCGGCAATGTGCAAGGCAGATCTAACGAAATGGACGTGAATTCTTGACCGGTGGTGTCTTGGAGAAACTTCGTGTGAGGAGTCATAGAGTCACGAGCTATAGCATGGTTCACACAAGGATGTAGATATGGCGTGAGTTGTGGATGAAATTGCAAAGGAAAATGCAGTCACATTGGCGAGATGATCTGGATCATGGATTCTTATGCTTTGGGTGATCCAACTCAACCTAGGATCGCGTCGAGCGAGTCAAATGAGGAGTACTATCCGAGGATGGATCCGGTCATCCGGAGGAGCGATTCTGAGGAAAAAGGAGAGACGATACCGGACCATCGATATGGCTCGCAACAAGTTGCGGCCGTGAATCAAGATCAGCCAGGCGGAGCAACCAACGCCCGAGAACGGGAGGGCAATGGACTCCTCGAAGCGATGGCAAGAAACGTGGACTCCGGAGGAAGAAGCAATGGCAAGAAAAGAAAGATCGTCCGAGGTATACCCTACGAGTCAATGTTGGACCAGCCGTGCAAGTTTCACACGCCAAATCTGAGCAGCCCGGTAGGTCACACGACGAGACAGACAATGTGATGGATGCGCAAGATAGAACAAGGTGGTTCGGAATGCTCAGGGCACCTCGGGAATGATCAACCTCGGCAGAGTTACCACAGCAGCAATTGCTCTCGAGCAAACACGCCGAGTATGACAGCGATTGAGAGAGGGATGCGATTGCATCGGATAGAAAACCAGCAACAACCGGATCGAGGTACTCGGAAGCGAGGAAGAAATGAGACGGGAACATCACGGAGATATTGTGTGTTCTGCCAATGGAAGAAACAGCATGGGAAGAGCTTGCAGCGGCATATGCAGTTTCAAGGCGTTCTGCAGTGACGAGGTATATGTCTTAGTCGGACCAGGAAATTACCTGGAGCGTTAAAGATCATCCCAAGCTTATGCCAAGTCCGGGCTCGTATGCACTGGTGTTAGATCCGACGTTCATTGGACCAAAATTAACGTGAGATTCTCCAAGGTACTGATTGACAATGGCAGTAGCATTAACATCATGTATGCGGATACGATGCGCAAGTTGGGCATCTCGGAGAACATGCTCCAGGCTACGAGAACAACTTTTCACGGTATCGTGCCCGGCATATCCTGCGAACCCATAGGCAAAGTCCGGGTCGACGTGCTATTCGGTGGATAACATGTTTCCGGAGCGTACCGTGACGATTGGGGCCGGGTTAACTGACAAATAGGAAAGCGAGCTCGTCAACTTCCTCCGTGAGAATCGGGATATTTTTGCTTGGTCCACACAGGACTTGCAAGGTGTTCCGAGGGAGTTGGCCGAGCACTCTCTGAATGTAAGACCCAGAGCAAGGCCGGTGAAGCAGCCTCTCCGACGCTTCGCCGAGGATAGGAGAAAGGTCATTGGTGACGAGATAGCTCGGTTGCTAGCAGGATGATTCATCATGGAAGTGCTGTATCCGGATTGGCTCTCTAATCCAGTGCTGGTAGAAAAGAAAAAGGATGATCCGAATGTGGCGGTGGTTTGGCGTATGTGTATCTATTACACGAACCTGAACAAGGCGTGTCCAAAAGATCCATTTCCACTGCCGAGGATAGATCAGGTCATCGACTCCACCACGGGATGTGAACTGTTGTCATTTATTGACGCTTATTCCGGTTTCCACCAGATACCTCTGAACCCGGATGATCAAATAAAAACTGCCTTTATTACCCCGTACGGGGCTTATTGCTATCGCACTATGCCGTTTGGTTTACGAAACGCAGGAGCAACGTACCAAAGATGTATGCAAAAATGTTTGCACGATCAAATAGGTCAAAATGTACAAGTCTACGTGGATGATGTGGTTATCAAGACCAAGGAAAGCGCAACGCTCCTTGACGACATAAGGCAAACATTCGCGAACTTGAGGAGATTCCGAATGAAGCTTAACCCGGAGAAATGTACCTTCGGTGTCCCGGCTGGGAAATTACTAGGATTTCTCGTCTCTAGCCGAGGTATCGAGGTCAATCCAACGAAGATCCGAGCCATCGAACAAATGGAGCTGCCGAAGTGTCTCAATGACGTCCAGAAGTTCACTGGATGCCTGGCGTCGTTGAGTCGGTTTGTATGTCGGCTAGGGGAAAAGGCACTGCCTCTCTACCAACTCATGAAAAATCAGATAAATTCGTTTGACGCCAGGGCCGATGAAGCTTTGCCCACTTAAAAAGATGTTGGCCTTTGCACGGTTAGCTTCTCCACTGTCGAAGGAGCCAATGTTGCTCTACATAGCCGCAACCAACCGAGTTGTAAGTGCAGTGATTGTAGTGGAACGAGACGAAGAGGATAAGTTGGTGCAGAGACCAGTGTATTACTTGAGCGAGGTATTGTCTGCCTCAAAACAGAAATACCCGCATTTTCAAAAGGTGGCATACGGAGTTTATATGGCAACAAAGAAGTTAAAGCACTACTTTGAGGAGCATCCCATCAAAGTGATATGCGAAGCCCCCATATCCGAGATAATGGGTAACAAAGATGCGAATGGCAGAATTGCGAAATGGGCAATTGAGCTAGCACCATACGCGCCCCAGTACGACAGAAGAGAAGCGATCAAGTCCCAGGCTATAGCGGACTTTTTCGTGGATTGGGCCGAGGTACAATACGAACCACCGCCACCAAATCCAAACTATTGGAGGATGCATTTTGACGGATCGAAGACCAAAACCGGATTAGGCGCCGGGGTTGTGCTTACCTCGCCAAAAAAGGATCAGCTCAAGTACGTATTGCAGATCCATTTCGCGGCATCAAACAATGTCGCTGAATACGAGGCTCTTGTGCATGGTCTCAAAGTGGCAAAGGAAATTGGCATAAGACGGATAATCTTCTTTGGCGACTCGGATCTAGTAATACAGCAAGTGTCCGGACTGTGGGACGCCCTGGATCCAAACATGGCACTATACAGATTTCATGTGCAGAAAATCTCGGGTTACTTTGAGGGATGTGAATTTCATCATGTACCTCGCGTCGAAAACGAAGTTGCCGACATGCTGTCGAAGCTCGGTTCGACCCGACAGGCAATTCCACCGGGCGTTGCATTGGAGCACCTCAGAAAGCCATCTATCAGGCCGTCCCCAGGAACCGACTCAATCTATGTTCCGGAAAACGCGGAATCCAGAGCTGAACCCATGGACATTGACATGGAGGGTAGTGCGCCGAACCCGGGGATTACCTCGGCAAACCCGGGGACTACCTCGGCAAACTCGGGGACTACCTCGCTAGACCCGAGGACTATTCAACAAGACCCGGTTGAAATTATGCCGGTGGATCGGATGGAAATTGATGAGGAGATGTTCCCTGCGCGAGCAGTACCAGCTTGGGCACTGCCTATATACAAGTTCTTGAAAGATGGAACGTTACCCACTGAGGAAGTGCTATCCAGGCAAACTCAGAGAAGGGCCAAAGCTTACACAATCATCAATTCCGAGCTGTACAAGCGGAGTGTAACCAGCGTCCTCCAGCGGTGTGTTGGTCCGGAAGAAGGACTTGACATCCTCCGAGATATACACCAAGGGGAATGCGGGCATCACGCCTCATCCCGGGCCTTAGTGGGAAAGGCATTCCAACATGGATTTTACTGGCCAAGCGCCTTGGAGTAGGCCGAAGATCTGGTGAGAAAATGCAATGGTTGCCAAAGATACGCCACCAAGACACATATGCCTATGTCCGAACTCAAAACCATACCAATTACGTGGCCATTTGCTGTGTGGTGCTTGGATATGGTTGGCCCATTCAAACCAGCAAAAGGGAACATGACGCACATTCTGGACATGGTGGACAAGTTTACAAAATGGATCGAAGTGAAGCCTATAAGAAAATGTGATGGGGCTACGGCTGTGACATTTCTCAAAGACATCATCTTGAGATACGGTTATCCTCATAGCATCATAACCGATAACGGCACCAATTTTGCTGAAGGAGCATTTGCACGATTCTGCCGAGATAAGAAAATCCGACTCGACATAGCCTCGGTAGCCCACCCCGCATTGAACGGACAAGTGGAAAGATCCAACGGATTAGTGCTATCCGGGATAAAACCCCGGCTCATCGAGCCGCTGCAAAGATCAGCGGGGTGCTGGATAGAAGAGCTACCAGCGGTATTGTGGAGTTTAAGAACAACTCCGAATCGATCAACAGGCTACACGCCGTTCTTTCTGGTATATGGGGCGTTGTATTACTGCCGACATAGAGCATGATTCGCCTAAGGTCACCCAATACGAAGCGAAGTGCAAGAAGCACAGCAAAATGATGTTGATCTGCTGAAGAAGCGAGAACTGCACTGTCAGATCCGCCATATATCAGCAAAAGCTCCGACGCTATCATAGCGGAAAGTGTGCCCGAGTCTTAGGAAGGCGATCTGGTGCTCGGTTGGTACAGCGTACCAGCGGCATGCATAAATTATCCCCCCATGGGAAGGACCATTTATTGTGAGCAAAGCATTGCACAATGACTCTTATTATCTCATAGATGCAAAGCCACAGGAAAAGAACAAGGCGAACAGGTCCGGAGAGGAATCCAAGCGACCATGGAATGTAGCACTACTTTGTCCCTTCTACACTTAGCTAAAGAGTGTATGTACCCGAGTCATCCTCATATGTCGGTATGTATGTCGGCAATGAGCCTATCAATGAAATAGCGGATCCTCGAGCAGTAACTCGGGGACTGCCTTAATAAATGATTGTTGTTACTTTTTATGCGTTAGCTGGAATGACTCGTTTCGCTTAACCTGGATTAGTAATGTGTGAGCACCAAAAACCCAACCCTTCGACTCGTTGTTGTCCAACAAGAATTGGCTTCATGGGGAGCAAGGGAACAAGTTTGGAATTGCGTAGCACATGAAAAACTACTAAGGAAACGATCCTATTCCAGCTAACGTTTTTTTTTTTCGACTAACCCCACATTTACTTTCAAGCTATTATGTTGAATTATTTTGAGCCAAGCCTCAAAGTTTCTCAGTATTGTTAAAATGATTCTTGAAGCTCGGGTTCGTAAGTCGTAAAACCGAATCAAGGTAGACACGGATCGAGTCGGAGAATTGGACGAACAATAAAATGAAACTCAGGGACTACGCCCAAGTTAATCCAGCATACAAGCATAGTAGCAAAATATTAGGTATTCAGCATACAATTGCACCCGGCATACCGGGGTCTGATAAATTTTCAAGTTTTTTCAACTAAGGAGCGGCAGGAGGAGGAAGTTCGGCGTCATCATCACTGTCTTCGATATCTGAAGCAACATCTTCTCCGTCATCGCCCGACCCATCCTCCACGTTCTCCATCTGTTCCTCCTCGCCGGATTCCAGAAAGCTCGGCCCCTCAACCCAGTCATGGACTGGAGAATATTCGATGAGGCTGTAGGCGCAAGCCTGGCGCCAAGCTACCCACTCCGGATCATCAGTCCATTTGGATCCGGTACGCCAACGGGTGAGGAGGCTTAGATCAATTTTCTCGTACCATGAAAGGATATGATGGAGAAGGGTATCTGCCGCGGCACGCCCAGCGGATTCCCTCCAGAGGTCAAGTTGAGTCTCAATCTCCATCAGTTTTTCCGCAAGGAGCATGATCCTTTCTGGAGCGTCCTCGCTTGGCCAGAATGTGTTGAAGATCCGGACCGCAACGTCGAGGAGATCTTTTCCATAGTTCTTGATAGTTTCCACCCGAGCTGACACGCTAACCAACAAGTCCTCCATGTCCAAGGGGATGCTCTCACCATCAGGAGCGATGGGAGTACCCCTCTCTTGGTGGAATTTGGCAACGGCCTTGGCGATGGCAGTACCCTCCGGAAAGTTATCTGAAAATAAGGAAAGGGAGGATGCTGAAGCAAAGGCATATGAGCTAACCCGGAAAACTAGGTCGGGCAAGGCGAAGAAACTTACGTGAGATATGGCGATGGATTCGGGTCAACTCCTTGATACAACTATCACGTCTCTGCCGAAGTTGTTCAAGCTCGGCAAGCGCCGACCCAAGCCGGACTTCGGATTCCTTGAGCTGATCCTGGTCCTTGGAGATCTGAAGGGTAAAGCGCTCACGCTCTTCGGTGAAGTTCTGGCCAACTTTCTGGAGCTCGGTTTTGTGTTGGGCCTTCATCTTCTCCATCTCGGCCTTGAGTTTGGCTATCTCGCCGTCCTTGGTCCGGAGGAGGGCAAGATCATTGTCCTTCTTCTTCAGCTCGGCTTGATGCTGTTCTGCTTGTTCGAGAAAATGCAGCATCATATCAGGCATGGGCACACTATCCTCAAGCGATGCTGAAATAGTGTGTTGACCCGGCAAAGCCGAGGAGTGAATGTTTGCTGAGCCAAGAAAAATAAAGAATGGAAAACACAGCGACGTTGGCCGAAAGGGGACATACCTCAGATTTCCTCCAAGTTTTTCCGCATAATCTTGTTTTTAGCCTCCACCCCAGCTACAAAAAACTGAAGAAGGAGGTTAATCCAGCAGAAACAAACGAAGCGATGAGATGTTAAGAGAGGAAATTACCCCTCTTTTCATGCTCCGCGCCAAGTGCAACGTGTTTTGCGCGCAAGGTCTTATGGGTATCAAGCAGGCACTGAAACTCGGCGCTCCGACGGTTGGTAGTTACCTGACAAAGGCACAGCGTGTCTGATTAGTTCGATGCATATTAAAGTGTACAAGATCCGGCCAAGCGGAACTTAACCCGACTCTAGGTGTGTGCATATTCGAAGTGTACAAGATCTGCCAAGCGGAACTTAACAGCTCTAGGTGTGTGCATATTGAAGTGTACAAGATCCGCCAAGCGGAATTTAACCCGACTCTAGGTGTGTGCATATTCGAAGTGTACAAGATCCGCCATGCGGAACTTAACCCGCTCTAGGTGTGTGCATACTCGAAGTGTACAAGATCCGCCAAGCGGAACTTAACCCGCTCTAGGTGTGTGCATATTCAAAGTTTACATGCAGCTACGTTGATCTTCTAGGAGCATCCGCCGAGTAACAAGTTACTCACCGGAGGCTCGGGACTAATGGTTATTATCTACAGCACGTAAAGAAGAAACAACGTACCTCCATCATACGCCCAGCGAGGTTAATGGCCTTGGCGGCAGTATTCATCTGAGCGGAAAATTCAGCTAGGCCGAACTTTTCCGGGAGATCGTCGTTGTAGATGAACTCCGCCTTATTCAAGTTCATGACGAACTCGATGAGGCTCGGAGGGTAACGTTCGCCAGTGGGCATGTGAGGCGCCACCAAACCCTTGGCGTGAGCTTCTTTCCTCTCAATCAGGGCAAGAGCTAGGCTAGTGTCAAGAACCATCTGCTGCGAATCAGCTGGCTCGGCAGGAGGATCCGTCGCTGCTGGGGATTTCTTTGGAAGCATCGACGACAAGGTTCGCTACCCAACCTCGACGGAGGTGAATTTGCCTTTGGCCTGCTGGGAGGAAGTGACCGCAGTGGATTTGCCCTTGGAAACCGCTGGAGTGGGTCCTCGCCGAGCTTGAGATGACTCAGACGAGGCAGATGAGCTTGGCCAGGAGCTTTGGTGGCTAGCGTTGGAGCTGCTGTTGGTTTCTTCGGAACCGGGACAGGCACTGGTTCGGTGGCTGGTGCTGGAGCTGCTGCTGGGGCTGGAGTTGCGGTAGACTTAATTGTTGCTGGTTGCGGCAATGCCGAAGTGCCGGACGCCATCGCCTCGGCCGATCCGACCCCTCCCGATCCGAGGTCGCGTCCCTCTGAAGGAGGTACTACGGAACCTGGAGCGGCCGCAGAGCCTTCCGGAATAGGGCTTAGCGGGCGTGACTCATCGTCACGGGGAGGGGAAGGACTAGAGAGAAGAGGAGAGGAGATGCTCGATCTGCTCTGAGGGACCTCCACAGGAGCCCTGCAAGAGAAAATAATGTCAGGAGTGAAATTACCCCGAAGCAGGGAGAAGTGTGTTGCGTAGTGAAAAAAGAACTTACGCATCCGAGGTCTCTGCCTCCTTAGGTTTCCGGGCCCTCCTTGCCGGGGCTTTGCCTACCCGTTTGGAGGAAGTCTTGTCTCCGACCTTCTTTTGCCTTTTGGAAGGCTGAGAAGGTTCGGAAGAAGAACTCGACGCGGTCCCGCGCTTCTTCTTTGACGCCGCCAGAACAGGCTCGCTCGTGGCAAGGGGAGGATCCTCGTGGATATGCCCACCGGGGTTAGCTGATGCCGGGTAAGCAAAATAAAGAGGGAAAGCCTCAACGGGTTCAATCACATCGATATCCGAGTCATCCTCATCGTCGGGCCAATCTCTAAGAGAAGAGAATTTACCGCTGGGTCATCTGGTGGCATCGGGTGTGGGGAGGAACATCTCCTGGTCCGGCTCCTCCTCGTCCGGAATTTCTCGGTTCGGGGCCCACTTAAGGGTCGGATCCGGGCCATCCTCGAGGGTTTGCTGGAGAAACAGCTGAGAAAAAAGCACAAGGAGCAAAGTCAAGAATGTGATAAGAGCCGACATGAAATTGATCTGAGATAAGTTTACCCCGCGAAGCTTACCGCAGGAGGGAGCCTGTCACGGCAGTAATGCTCAATTCCCCACGTCCATTCGGCGGAGAAGTCCTTATGGGTGGTGAAAAGAGCCTTGACCCAGCGGAAGATCTCCGTATTGCTCAACTCGAACGAGGAGGTTCGGTTGGGGTCGCGACTGAAGCTCATATGGCACAACCTGTGAGTGCGCCGCTGAAGGGGAGAGATTCGGTTGCGCACGAATGTGATCATGGCATCCTCGTTGCGCAATCCGATCTTCTTCAGCTCCACAAACCTATTGTTCACTTGGTTGGCCAGGGTTGTAGGCTTCCTGGCAACCTCCTCCCAGAAATCCGTGTCAGGGGGACCCGGAGCTTAGGGCAGCAACCGGATCAAATCTTCCGTGCCTTCATTCCGGACGTAGAAGAAGGTCCGGGCCCACCCTTTGCAGGAGTCAAGCCCGGTGATCCGGGGAAAGATTGAATACCTCCGGGGCGAGATCGAGGCAGCTCCGAATTAGGTTAGCTGTTTGTCCTCCGACTCGACGTGGATGTTGGGGACCACGTTGCGGCGGAGGCCAAAGAACCGGATCCACAACTCCTTCGTAGGCCATAGCCCGGTGTAGCCCTCGATCGAAGAAACGAAAGCGGACAGAGAGGTGATGGCGTTCGCCGGGAGATGATGTGGTTGCAAGTGATAGGTCCGGATCCAGTCCTGGAAGAAATCACTCACTGGAAGCCCAAATCCTCGTTGGAAATGGGATAAGAAAACAACAAATTCGCCCGGATTGGGTGAGGGGGCCATCTCCGAGGAGGGGAGACGAGCAGCGACGCCGGCGGGAATGTGCCGGGTCCGGTAGAGCCAGGCAATGTTGTCCTCGCAGACCCAGGAGCCGGCCCACACGTCGCGGTCCGCCGCGCCGGCGTCCTCCTCCATATCCTGTTCAACAACGACGAGCTCTTCCTCCGTCATCTCAATTCTGGTGTCTTCGCTGGAGCTGGCGGCGGCGGGGCTCTGCGGTCTAGACTGATGAGGACCCGTGGCTAAACAGAGGCACAACGGTGATTGCGGTGCGGAGAAACAAAGAAAATGCGGTGGCAGCAACTGGCAGCTGCTTGGCGGTTGCGAGGAAGAAGAAGAGGAACGGGCGAGGGGGCGCGGAGATGGAAAAGTTCTAAGGAGCGTGCCCCTCCCCTATTTAACCGACCCCAGTCATCAATGAGTGGGATCGTGCTGCGCAGGAAAACCACACGATGTGGCCATGTATCACCAGCATCGACCAATCAGAGAGGAGCCACACCGGGGGCCGCAGAGTAAATGTGATCCAATGACACGACATGCAGTTGCGGTAAACAAGGAGACATACGTGACGTAACCCCCGCACAGTAATCACTGACATTTACTGCGGCGGTTACTGCGCAGGCCCTTAAAATAAGGCAACGTAATGATTAATCGTTACGTGGGTTGGCGTACGAGAGAAGGAAGCAAGGCCCGGATCCGAGCCACGGTGGTAACCCGGCCGGCAAGTGAAAACTTGAACCGTGCGGAGGGAAAGTAAAACCAAACGATCCGAGCCAAAGTGGTGACCCGGCCGGCAAGTGAAAACTTGGAGCGTGCGAAGGGAACGTAAATCCATATAATCCGAGACAAAAACTTAACCCGGAAATAAACGTCCGAAGATTGGATACGAATGAACCTGATGTGGCCTTAGCGACCAAGGCCGCTAAGGCCGCACCAGCTTCGGGGACTAATGTTGGGGGGATAACCCCGGGTAGGGTCACTCCGGGGTATAAGGGCCGAGTTAGCCGAGGTTCGGCAAGGTCAAAGCGGATGCTGGCCGAGTCACCTCAACGCAGGCCGGATCACAGAGTAACCCGGACCAGGGGGGTCGCCTAACATTGTCTCGTCCGACTCAAGGAATAAGTCAGAGACACTTGTCTAGCTTATATGCAGGAACAGGTGTGGCCGGATCAACTGTGATCCGGATCCTCGTTTGGCTTCTAGGAGAAGGAAGGAATATCTCTGGTCAAAAAGAAGGCCCGGTGCGTACTAGATGAGCGAATAAAGCAACGGCAGGACCACCGGATCATGGCCGACAAGGGTGACGACGCTCACGTCGGCTGACGCAGGCGCCGCAGAGGCAACGTCGCTAAAGCAAGAGTGACGTGGGGGAAAAGCACCCCTGTCCTCCACGTATTCCCTAGGCCAGGACCGAACCACCCCTATATAAGGGGGGGTTGGGGTTCTGGTAAGGGGTTGGGTCTTTTCAGATACATAGCAAGGAAAATACTTGTGGGTCTAGGGTTCTTGGGCTAGTTAATAGGCAAGAGTAAGAGAGTTTCTTCTTCCTCCTCTTGTCAATACAGCTCGAGGAGCACTTGTAATCTTGGAGACTGAACATCAATACGAAGCTTCTGTGTAGAGAATCACTCTACTATCCCTCCCCGGATTCCCCTAGTGCATATTAGTCCCCACCTTTAGCCTATCCATGGCATCTGCCGTGACACCACCACGACAAGTAGCCATGCGCTACGCCCACCTCATGCTCCTCGGCTCGGCCAGAACATGGCTCAACAGTCTCCCTGACAACAACATCAACACTTGGATTGACTTCGAGCAGGCGTTCGTCCGCAACTTCACTGGCACCTACAAGCGTCGGGTCGCCATGGCGAGTTTGCCCTCTGCGTCCAGGGAAAAGACTAGTCCGACCGCTCCTACATCACCTGGTGGACGAGAATGCACAACTCCTACGAGGCGGTGCGTGAGCACCAAGCAGTTGACTTCTTCATTAACGGCTATAGAGACAGCACCATGCCCAAGCACAAGCGCCGCCGGGTGGATCCCACCACCATGGCCAAGACATTCTCCATCACGGACAAGTATGCCACCGTCGACGTAGCAACGAAGAGATCCATCCGGGTGGACGACCAGGGGCAGATCATCATGGATGTCTCCACAGACCGGCGCCAGCCGGAAGGAAACAACAACAACTCCAGGAGGCATGACAACCGCCACGGCAAGAGGAAGGATGACCAGCTGGATAACCAATATGGTTCCAGGCAGGTGGTAGGCATTCAAGAGGACCCGGTTGCAGGCGGAGCCGAAGGCAGAAGCCCGATGACCAGCCACCCCGGCCCGAGTACACCATCGAATCGATGCTTGATGGCCCATGCAAGTTCCATAGTGGCGGCAACACGCCGACTACGCATACAACTCGCCAGTGCACCTGGACAAAGAAGATGGCCGAGGTTTGTGGGCTACCACCACCACCCTTGCCTCCGCTAGCCGATGGCCAGCAGGACAACCGTGAACGCCAGAACCGCCAGGATGAGGACGGAGGAGATTAGCCTCACCGGGTGGAGAACTACCACATCTTCACCAGCGAGCCAGAAACCAAGCATAGAAAGAGGTGTCGTGAGGTGGAGGCGAACACAATCATTCCCCCCATCCCTCAATACCTAAACTGGTCTGAGCAAGAGATCATGTGGAGCCAAAAGGACTAGCCGGACATGCTGCTTAACCCAGGCACATATGCGATGGTCCTGGATCCCATCATCATCTCCAAGAAGCACTCATGTAGGTTCTCACGCGTCCTTGTTGATGGAGGCAACAACATCAACCTCCTATACCGCAGCTTGCTGGAATGGCTCGGCATCAGCGAATCCCAGCTGGAGCCGTCCAGCACCTCCTTCCATTGAGTCGTTCCGAGTCCATCACATTCACCCATCAGTAGGATCCGGCTGGATGTCATCTTTGGCACGGAAGACAACTTCCACCATGAACCCATCTGGTTTGAGGTGTTCAAGCTCTACAGCGCATACCATGCCATCCTCAGACGCCCAATGCTAACCAAGTTCATGGTAGTGCCACACTACGCATACCTCAAGATGAAGCTCCCTGAGCCAAAGGGAGTAGTCACCGTCATGGGCGACTACATGCGGTCGGTTGAATGTGCCATTGACGGCTCCAAGATAGCTAAGGCCATGATCATCACGGAGGAGAAGTGCATCATCATGCAGAATGTGGCGGCCCTGCAGGCGGACATGCTGGCTGGCAAGCCAAAGCCAGAGAGGCACAGTTCAAGCCATGAAAGGGCACCAAGAAGATCCTGCTCAATGAGGCCGAGCCGGACAAGTTCGTCCTGGTCGGAGACGGCCTTGACACCAAATAGGAAAGTGCGCTCGTCGACTTCCTCCATGAGAATCAAGATATCTACGCATGGTCCCCCAAGGACATTCCTAGTGTTCCGAGGGAGCTCGCCGAGCACTCTTTACATGTCAGGCCAGATGGCAAAGCCGGTCAAACAATCACTACGCCGCTTCGATGAGGAGAAGAGAAGAACCATTGGTGAGGAAATCACCTGTTTGCTCGCAGTCGGATTCATCATGGAGGTTTTCCACCCGGAGTGGTTGGAAAACCCAGTGCTGGTGCTAAAAAGGAACAAAACTTGGCGCATGTGTTGACTACACTAGCCTCAACAAGGCATGTCGCAAAGATCCATTCGCCCTGCCAAGGATAGATCAAGTGATCGACTCTATGGCCGGCTATGAGTTGTTGTCATTTCTGGATGTGTATTCCGGCTACCACCAGATCCGGCTAAACCCCTCTGATCAAATAAATAAAACATTCATCACCCCATATGGGGCTTACTGCTACACCACCATGCCATTTGGACTAAAAATGCAGGCGCCACATACCAACGTTGCATGCAGAAGTGCCTGCAATCGCAGATCGGCAGAAACGTGCACGCCTACATCAACGACGTGGTAGTCAAGACACTCCTCGAAGACCTGAAGGAAACATTCACAACCTTCACCAATTCCAGATGAAGCTGAACCCAAAGAAGTGTGTGTTCGGCGTCCTAGCCGGCCAGCTCCTCGGTTTCCTCATCTCAGAACGTGGAATCGAGGCCAAATCGGGGAAGATCGACGCAATCGAGTGCATGCATCCGATGCAAGAACCTACGCGAGGTATAGAAGTTTACCGGGTGCCTAGCCTCCCTCAGCCGATTCGTCAGCCGGCTGGGCGAGAAGGCACTCCCCCTGTACCACCAGCTCATGAAGAAAACAGACAAATTCATCTGGACGGCGTAGGCGGATGAGGCCTTCCGCGATCTCAAGCGCATGCTATCCTCTCTGCCAATACTGGTGGCTTGCGCTGCAAAAAAGACAATGCTGATGTACATTGTAGCTACCAACCGGGTCGTCAACGTTGTCCTACTGGTTGAAAGGCCAAAAGAAGGAAAGGCACAGCTGGTCTAGTTCCCAGTATACTACCTGAGTGAGGTACTCTCGCTATCAAAGCATAACTACCCTCACTACTAGAAGCTGGTGTATGGCGTATACATGGCCGCCAAGAAACTAAAGCACTACTTCCAAGAGCACTCTATCCGGGTAGTGGCACTAGTGTTGGAGATATGCCCAAGTGGCAATAATAAAGTGGTTATTATTATATCTTTGTGTTTATGATAAATGTTTACATTCATGCTATAATTATATTATTAGGAAACACTAATACTTGTGTGTTTTGTAAACATAAAAGAGTCCCTAGTAAGCCTCTTGTTAAGACTAGCTTGTTGATTAATAGATGATCATGGTTTCCTAATCATGGACATTGGATGTTATTAATAACAAGATCATATCATTAGGAGAATGATGTGATGGACACACACTCATAGTAAGCATAGCATAAGGTCAAGTCATTAAGTTCGTTTTGCTACAAGCTTTCAAATACATAGTAACCTAATCCTTCGACCATGAGATTGTGTTAATCACCATCACCGGATGAGTGCTTGGATGGCATCAAATGCCACTTCGTAACTGGGTGGTTATAAAGGTGGCATTCGATATTCTGAAAGTATGTGTTGAAGCGCATGGATCAAGACTGGGATTTGTCCATCCATATGACGGATAGATATGCTTTAGGCCCTCTCAGTGGAATGTCATCTAATTAGCTTGCAAGCATGTGACTAGGTCACAAGGGATGACATATCATGGAACGAGTAAAGAGTACTTATCGGTAACGAGGTTGAACTAGGTATGGAGATACCGATGATCAAACCTCGGATAAGTAGATTATCGCGTGATAAAGGGAATTGCTTTCGTATGTAAATGGTTCTATCGATCATGAAGTCATCATTGAGTATGTGGGAGCCATTATGGATCTCCAGTTCCCGCTGATGGTTATTGATCGGAGAGGTGTCTCGATCATGTCTACATATTCGCGAACCGTAGGGTGACACACTTAAGGTTCGATGTTGTTTTAGGTAGATATGGAATATACATTGGAGACCAAATGTTGTTCAGAGTCTCGGATTGGATCCAGGACAACACGAGGAGATCCGAAACTGTCTGGAGAATATGATTCATATAATGGAGATCAATTTCTGGGTTTCAGAAATTTTCCGGAGTATTCATATGGAGCTTCTAGAAGGTTTCAGAATGTTTCGGAAGGTTCTAGAAGATTCTATAGGGTTTACTTGAAAACCAAGAAAGAAAGGGGAATACTTAGGGGGAAGAAAACTCCCTCCCCTCCCTTGGCGTGCCAAACCCTAGAGGGCAAGGGGGCCATCCCTAGGCCGCCGCCCTCTATATAAAGGAGGGGACGAGGCACCTCCCCCTTGCACCCTTCCACCCCAAACCCTGGCTGCCTCTCTCCTCCACTGTCCTCCTGCTCCGGCTTAGGCGAAGCCCTGCAGAAATCCTTCTCCACCACCACCACGCTGTCGTGCTACTGGGATTCCGTGGAGATCTACCACCTCCGCTGCCTGCTGGAACAGGGAGAGGAAGGTCTACATCGACTCCGCACGTGTGACCGAGTGCGGAAGCGCTGCCAGAACGCGGCGCCAGAAGGATCGTCTACTCGATCTTGAGATCAGCAAGTGATCATCTACATCAACCATGAGATCTAATCTCGCACAAGGATTTAGGATATACAAGTGTTATTATAGATCTATCTCGTTGCACTGATCTGATAGATTAGATCTTGGCTTTTCCTAGATTAGATCTTGGTTTTGTTTGTTCTTGCGGTAGAATTTTTTTGTTTTCCCTGCTACGAACCCATCAGTAGTATCAGATCCGTGTCTATGCATATATCTATTGCACGAGTAGAACACAATGGTTTTTGTGGGTGTTGATGCTTTTGTTGTCGTTGTCTTCACGTGTACTTTGTATCTTGCGGGATGGTGGGATGAAGCGGCTCGGGCTAACCTTACATGTCCTCGTACATCAGACTTGATCCACACTCGACGTGCAACTTGCATTGCACAAGTGGCCTTGCGGGTGTCTATCTCTCCCACCATAGTTAAGATTCAATTTACAATTAGCATCTGACAACACTTGTATCAATGTTGTGGTTCTTGTTTGTAGGTAAGATCGGTTCTTATACGAAAGCCCCAAACCACGTAAAACATGCAAAGAAAATTAGAGGCGTCTAACTTGTTTTTGCAGGGGCATGTGATTTGATATGGCCACGATGTGATTGTGAATATATTTGATGTATGCAATGATCCTTATGTAATATGGCAACCGGCAGGAGCCTAATGATTGTCTTTATTTTGTTAAGACCTGCGTGTCTATTCATCATGTAATAGCTTTATTCCAAGTAGTTGTAATAGTTGCTGTTAAGTGATGGACAACGATGAAGCGGCGCCACTGACCTTGACGCCGCGCTGGTGATGATGGAGATCATGTCCATGCTTTGGAGATGGAGATCAAAGGCACAAGAAGAAAGGCCATATCTTGTCACATATTATGAATTGCATGTGATGTTAATCCTTTTTGCATCTTGTATTGCTTAGATCGGGACGATAGCATTATAAGATGACCCCTCTCACTAAAATATCAAGTAATGAAGTGTTCATCCTTAGTAGGCGCCGTTGCTAAGACTCGTCGTTTCGAAGCATCTCGTGATGATCGGGTGTTATAGACTCTACGTGTGCATACAACGGGTGCAAGACATATTTGCACATGCGGATACTAAGGTTAATCTTGTCGACCCTAGCATGTACAGACATGGTCTTGGAACACGGAATACCAAAAGGTAAAGCATGAGTCATCTGAATGATATGATGAACATGTTGATTGTTCGCCTTTGAAGCTACATCTTTTCTTGTGAAGATCGGACTTGGTGTAGTGGATTTGGTTCGTGTAATCACTAAGGCAACATGAGGGATGTTGTTTTGAGTGGGAGTTCACCTAGTTAATTTAAGAATTAAATTTGAACTCAAATTTGTCATAAACTTAGTCTAAACTCTTTGCAAATATGCTGTATATCATGTCGACCCCCTCCATCAACTTTAATGCGTTCCTAGAGAAAGAAAATCTGAAAAACAATGGAATCAACTTCACGGACTGGTTCCGTGGATGGAGGATTGTCCTCAGCGCTGGTCAGTTGACATATGTGCTCGATGCATCGCTAGGTGACCCACATGCAGAGGCTGCTTCCGATGGTGTTAAGAATGTTTTCTTCACTTGGAAAAATCACTACTCCACAGTTTAGTGTGCCATCCTGTACGGTTTAGAATCGGAGCTTCAGAAGCGCTTTGAGCACCATGACCCCTTTGAGATTGTCAATGAGCTCAAGCTGATCTTTGAGACTCATGCCTTCGTGGAGAGCTATGAGGCCTCCGAGACGTTCTTTAACTGTAAAATGTAAGAGGGCAGCTCCGTTAGCGAGCACGTGCTCAAAATGTCTAGGCTCGCGAACAGGCTCCAACAATTGGGAATAACGATTCCTAATGCGTTGGGGATTCATCGTGTCCTCCAATCACTGCCACCTAGTTACAAGAACTTCGTGATGAACTACAATATGCATTGCATGAACATGACGTTGCATGAACTCTTCTCCATGCTGAAAACTACTGAAGTGGAGATTAAAAAGGAGCACCAAGTGTTGATGTTCAATAAGACCACCAATTTCAAGAAACAGGGCAAGCCTATGAAAAAGGGAAACTTCAAGAAGAACGGCAATAAAGTTGTTGCACCTGCTAAGAAGCCTAAGGCTGGTCCTAAGCCTGATACTGAGTGCTTCTACTGCAAGGGTGAAGGTCACTAGAAGCACAACTACCCCAAGTACCTGGCAGATCTGAAGAACGACAACATCAAGAAGAAAGGTATATTTGATATACATGTTATTGATGTGTATCTTACTAGTAATTGTAGTAGTGCCTGGGTATTTGATACTCATTTAGTTGCTCATATTTGTAACTCGAGACAGAAGCTGCGAAATAAACGAAGACTAGCGAGAGACGAGGTGACGATGCGTGTTGGAAATGGCTCCAAGGTTGATGTGATCACCATCGGCATGCTCCCTCTTCATCTACCTTCGGGATTAGTTTTGAACTTGAATAATTATTATTTGGTGCCTGCGTTAAGCATGAACATTATTTATGGATCTTGTTTATTGCGAGACGGTTACTTGTTTAAGTCTGACAATAATGGTTCTTTGATTTATATGAGTAATATTTATTATGGTAATGCACCTAAAATGAATGGTTTATTCTTATTGAATCTCGATAGTAGTGATACACATGTTCACAACATAGATGCTAAACGAATAAAAATGAATGATAATTCTACATACATGTGGCAATCGCTGCCTTGGTCACATTGGAGTGAAGCGCATGAAGAAACTCCATTCCGATGGACTTCTTGAATCACTTGATTTTGAATCACTTGAAAGATGCGAAGCATGTCTAATGGGAAAAATTACTAAGACTCCATTCTCTGGGATGATGGAGCGAGCTACGGACTTATTGGAAATAATACATACCGATGTGTGCGGCCCAATGAGCCTAGCATCGCACGATGGATATCGTTATGTTCTTACTTTCATGGATGACTTGAGTAGATATGGGTATGTCTACTTTATGAAACATAAGTCCGAAACTTTCAAGAAGTTTAAGGAATTTCAAAGTGAGGTAGAAAATCATCGTAACAAGCAGATTAAGTTTCTGCTTTTCTGACCGTGGAGGTGAATATCTAAGTTATGAGTTTGGCATGCATTTCAAGAAATGCAGAATACTTTAACAGTTGACACTGCCGGGAACACCACAGCATAATGGTGTGTCCGAACATTGTAATCGAACTCTCTTAGATATGGTTCAGTCTATGATGTCTCTTATAGATTTACCGTTATCGTTTTGGGGTTATGCATTAGAGATAGCCACATTCACTTTGAATAGGGCACCATCCAAATCCGTTGAAACGACACCATATGAATTGTGGTTTGGTAAGAAACCTAAGTTGTCATTCCTTAAAGTTTGGGGCTACGAAGCATATACAAAGAAGTTACAACCCGACAAGCTTGAACCCAAAGTGGAAAAATGCATCTTCATAGGATACCCTAAAGAAACAATTGGGTATACCTTCTATCATAGATCCGAAGGCAAAGTTTTCGTTGCTAAGAATGGATCCTTTCTTGAGAAGGAGTTTCTCTCGAAAGAAGTGACTGGAAGGAAAGTAGAACTCGACGAGGTTGTTGAACCTTATCTCGGATTTGAGAGTAGCACAACACTGGAAGAAGCTTCTGTGCCGCCTGCACCAATAAGAGAGTAAGCTAATGATGATTATCATGAAACTTCCAACGAAGTTGCTACTGAACCTCGCAAGTCAACGAGGGTTCGTGCCACTCCTGATTGGTATGACCCTGAGTTGAATGTCATGTTGGTGGACAACATCGACGACCCTGCGACGTATGAGGAAGCTATGATGAGCATAGATTCCGACAAATGGCAAGAAGCCATGAAATCCAAAATGGGATCCATGTACAAAAACCAAGTATGGACTTTGGTGGACTTACTAGATGGTCGCAAGGCTGTTGAGAACAAATGGATCTTTAGAAGTGTTGATGGTAATGTTACTATCTATAAAGCTCGACTTGTCGTGAAAGGGTTCCAACAAATTCAAGGAGTTGACTACGATGAGACTTTCTCCCTTGTAACAAAGCTAAAGTCTGTGAGGATTTTGTTAGCAATCGTTGCATATTTCTATTATGAGATTTGGCAGATGGATGTCAAAAACAGTGTTCCTTAATGGTGACATTGATGAAGAGTTGTATATGGTACAACCCAAAGGTTTGTTTGATCCTAAAGATGCTGACAAGGTATGCAAGCTTCAGCGCTCCATTTATGGACTGAAGCAAGCATCCCGGAGAGTTGGAATCAATGTTTTGATAAGATGATAAAAAACTTTGGATTTATACAAACTTATGGAGAAGCTTGTATCTACAAGAAAGTGAGTGGGAGCTCTATAAAATTCTTAATACTATATGTGGATGACATATTATTGATTGGAAATGATATAGAACTTCTTGAAAGTGTCAAGGCCTATTTGAATAATAGTTTTTCAATGAAGCAGCATACATTTTAGGCATCAAGATTTATAGAGATAGATCAAGACGCTTAATAGTGCTTTCACAAAGTACTTACCTGGACAAGGTTCTAAAGAGATTTAGAATGGAAGAAAGAAAGAAAGGGTTCTTGCCCATGTTGCCAGGTAAGACCTTGAGTAAGACTCAAAGTCTAGCTACAGCAGAAGATAGAGAGAAGATGAGTAAAATTCCCTATGCCTTAGCCATAGACTCTGTCATGTATGTAATGTTGTGTACAAGACCAGATATAGCACACGTTGTTAGTTTGACTAGAAGATATCAAAGTGATCCTGGAATGGAACACTGGACAACGGTTAAAAATTTCCTTAAGTCCTAAAAAGGACTAAGGATATGGTTCTTTCTTATGGAGGTGATGAACAGCTTGTTGTGAATAGTTACACCGATGCTAGTTGGAACACCGATCTGGATGACTCGAAGTCATAGTCTGGATACGTATTTATTTTGAATGGTGCTGAAGTGAGCTGGAGGAGTGCCAAGCAAAGTGTTGTGGCAAAAATTTCAACTGAATCGGAATAAATAGCTGCTTCAGAGGCTGCACAAGAAGCGATATGGATGAAGGAGTTAATTACTGAGCTTGGTGTGGTTCCTAGTGCATTGGACCCGATGGCCATCTATTGTGACAACACGGGTGCCATAGCCAATGCACAGGAGCCAAGGTCACACAACAAGCTGAAGCACATCAAGCTACGTTTCCATGCTATTCGTGAGTATGTCCAAGATGGTGACATAAAGATTTGCAAAGTACACACTGATCTGAATGTGGCAGATCCGTTGACTAAACCTCTCCCTAGAGAAAAACATGATTGACACCAGAACACCATGGGTGTTAGGTACATTATAATGTAATCTAGATTATTGACTCTAGTGCAAGTGGGAGACTGTTGGAGATATGCCCAAGAGGCACTAATAAAGTGGTTATTATTATATCTTTGTGTTTATGATAAATGTTTACATTCATGCTATAATTGTATTATTAGGAAACACTAATACTTGTGTGTTTTGTAAACATAAAAGAGTCCCTAGTAAGCCTCTTGTTAAGACTAGCTTGTTGATTAATAGATGATCATGGTTTCCTGATCATGGACATTGGATGTTATTAATAACAAGATCATATCATTAGGAGAATGATGTGATGGACACACACCCATAGTAAGCATAGCATAAGGTCAAGTCATTAAGTTCGTTTTGCTACAAGCTTTCAAATACATAGTAACCTAATCCTTCGACCATGAGATTGTGTTAATCACCATCACCGGATGAGTGCTTTGATGACATCAAACACCGCTTCGTAACTGGTGGTTATAAAGGTGGCATTAGGTATTTTGAAAGTATGTGTTGAAGCGCATGGATCAATACTGGGATTTGTCCATCCATATGACGGATAGATATGCTCTGGGCCCTCTCGGTGGAATGTCATCTAATTAGCTTGCAAGCATGTGACTAGGTCACAAGGGATGATATATCACGGAATGAGTAAAGATTACTTATTGGTAACGAGGTTGAACTAGGTATGGAGATACCGATGATCAAACCTCGGATAAGTATAGTATCGCGTGAAAAAGGGAATTGGTTTCGCGTGTAAATGGTTCTATCGATCACGAAGTCATTGTTGAGTATGTGGGAGCCATTATGGATCTCTAGATCCCGATGATGGTTATTGATCGGAGAGGTGTCTCGATCATGTCTACATATTAGCGAACCGTAGGGTGACACACTTATGGTTCGATGTTGTTTTAGGTAGATATGGAATATGCGTTGGAGACCGAATGTTGTTCGGAGTCTCGGATTGGATCCGGAACATCACGAGGAGATCCAGAACTATCCGGAGAATATGATTCATATAATGGAGATCAATTTCTGGGTTTCAGAAATGTTCCGGAGTATTCGTATGGAGCTTCTAGAAGGTTTCAGAATGTTTCAGAAGATTCCAGAAGATTCTATAGGGTTTACTTGAAAACGAAGAAATAAAGGGGAATACATGGGGCGAAGAAAACTCCCCCCTCCCTTGGCGCACCAAACCCTAGAGGGCAAGGGGGCATCCCTAGGCCGCCCCCTCTATATAAAGGAGGGGAGGGGGCACCTCCCCCTTGCACCCTTCCACCCCAAACCCTGGCTGCCTCTCTCCTCCACCGTCCTCCTACTCTGGCTTAGGTGAAGCCCTGCATAAATCCTTCTCCACCACCACCACCACGCCGTCGTGATGCTGGGATTCCGTGGAGATCTACCACCTCCACTGCCCGCTGGAACAGGGAGAGGAAGGTCAACATCGACTTTGCATGTGTGATTGAGTGCGGAAGCGCTGCCGGAACGCGGCGTCGGAAGGATCGTCTACTTGATCTTGAGATCGGCAAGTGATTGTCTACATCAATCACGAGATCTGATCTCGCACAAGGCTTTTGGATCTACAAGGGTTAGTACAGATCTATCTCCTTGCACTAATCTAATAGATTAGATCTTGGCTTTTCCAAGATTAGATCTTGGTTTTGTTCGTTCTTGTGGTAGAATTTTTTTGTTTTCCCTTCTAAGAACCCATCAGCTAGCCCCCTTTAGGATATCATCAGCAACAGGGACGCCACCGTCTGGGTGGCGAAGTGGGCAATAGAGATTGCCGCACACTGCATCTGGTACGAGCCAAGGATGGTGATCAAGTCTCAGGCACTTGCGGATTTCCTCGTTGACTCGGCAGAGACGCAGTACCTACCTCCATGCCCTGACTCCACGCACTGGAAGCTACACTTCGACGGCTCCAAGATGTACGGGGGGATCGGAGCCGGGGTCGTCATCACCTCTCCAAAAGGAGACCGGTTGGAGTACGTATTGTAGATCCACTTCCGTGCATCCAACAATGTCACCGAGTAAGAAGAGCTCATCCATGGCCTCAAGATGGCAAAAGAAATCGGCATCGGGTGCATCCTCTGCTTTGGCAACTCGGACCTGGTGGTGCAGCAAGTATTAGGCGATTGGGACACCAAGGACACAAACATGGCACTATACCGCTTCTTCGTGCAGCAGCTATGCACGGACGCGAGTTTCACCATGTGCCTCAAGCAAACAATGAAGTCGCGGATGCACTCGCCCGTGTCGGGTCAACAAGAGCAGCGATTCCGCCTGGAGTTGCCCTCGAACATCTGCGCAAGCCCTCCATCACGCCATCTCTGCCATCCGACTCCATCATGCTGGATGCAGGCCCAGGGGCGACTACCGGCTCCAAGCAACCTGAAGCCATGGCCAAGGCCCCGAGGACTGCTGCACCACTCCTAGGAACTGCCACGCCATACCCTAGGACTTCCGCCTCCATCCCGGGGACTACCGAGTCGAAGGCCCCAACACTGCCAGACGGCTCTAGCAGCCCGGGGACTGCCAGCACTAGTCTCCCACCCGGCAGGCCACCCAAGAAGCCTGAGCCAGCCGGGAGCGAGGAAATCAAGCTAATCATGGAGAACGTGTGCACCATCCGGGAAACCCCCCATGGGCCAAGCCGTTCATGAACTTCCTATCCAAAGGAGAACTACACGACAAGGAAGTCGAGGCAAGGCAAGTGAAGCGTAGAGCAAGTGCATACACCATCATCAACAACGAGCTATACAAGCGCAGTGTCAGCGGAATCTACCAGCGTTGCGTGACCCAAGAAGAGAGGATCTGTCTGCTGGTAGACATTCACCAAGGCGAGTGCGGTCACCATGCATCGTCACGAGCCATAGTAGCAAAGGCATTCCGCCATAGGTTCTACTGGCCCATGGCGCTAGAGGACACCGAGTAGCTGGTAAAGGCATGTAATGGATGCCATTCGCCCAGCAGAAACACACTCCATCGGCGCATCACCTGGCCATTTGCCATCTGGGGCTTGGACATGGTGGGGCCCTTCAAAACGGCGCGATCCGACATGGCGCACCTACTGGTGGCAGTGGACAAATTCACCAAGTGGATTGAGGCAAGGACAATCAAGAAGCTAGATGGGCCCACAGCGGTCAAGTTCTTCACGAACATCATCACGCGCTTCGGCTACTCCAACAGCATCATCACTAACAATGACACAAACTTCGCCAAAGGAGCCTACACGCACTTCTGTGGAGACAAAGGTATCCGCCTGGACCTAGCCTCCGTCGCACACCCCATAGTCTAATAGGCAGTGCGAGCAAGCAAATGGTCTGGTCCTAGCTGGAATCAAGCCACGGTTGATCGAACCACTGATGAGATCAACCAAATGTTGGATAGAAGAGCTATCGGCTGTTTTGTGGAGCCTATGCACCACGCCAAACCGCTCCACTGGCTACACACCATTCTTCCTCGTCTATGGAGCAGAGGCAGTCCTGCCAACGGACATCGAGTTCGATGTGCCCTACAAGCTACTATACACTAAGCAGCAGGCGCAGAAAGCACGTGAGGACAGTGTCGATCTCCTCGAAGAAGCACGAGAACTGGCCTTGTCCAGGTCCGCCATCTACCAGCAGAACTTGCACCACTACCATGCTAGACGGACCCACAACGTCTCATTCCGAGAGGGCAACCTAGTCCTACAGCTGGTACAAGACACCAAGGGGATGCACAAGCTGTCTCCACCTTGGGAGGGGTCATTCATAATTAGTAGAGCGCTGCAAAACAACTCATACTACCTCATCGACGCCCGCCGGCCAGTGAAGAACTAGATGGACTGCTCTGGCGAAGAAACTGAGCGCCCGTCAAACGTGAACCTGCTTCGCCCATTCTACACCTGAATAAGGGGCGCAGGTATCTTACTTTTATGTATTGAATAAGTTGAGGAGCCTCGACATAGTCTCGAGGACTCTGTAATCATTCAGCATTCTCTGCGCATAATTTGATGTTTTCCTGCTGCATTATTTCTAACCCCGGATCCAGCAGTCTCTCCTGGGGAATCACCGGAGGGCCCAGACGGCCGCGCATTCCAGAAGGCGAAGTACTTTATGCGGTTCTAAGGGTTTCCTCTTTGATTCCGGCTGCATACCGCGAGCAGGCTGACAGACACGGCAAGAGCAGAAAAGTCGAAGACCCATACAGGAAAAGTCCCAAGGAAAACAAAAACATCTGGACATTCCGGTTGCGCTCGCTAGCTCGAGGTCGATAACCAAAATCCAAAGTACTGTGCAGTACGCTAACTAGCCCACCCTTTCATTCTGGCTCACGGTCGGCAAGGGCACAGCTTGAATGGCCAATGCTCACTAAGAAAAGGACCAAGTTATCAGCTTTGCACGAAACAACAAAGTTTCCAACCAAACGAACAAACTACAGACTATATTTCTCCTATGCATATCCAACGCACAAACCATTACTTGTGTTTTCATTTTTTGCACCAGACCAAGGCTAGATGCTAACCGCCCCCAGATGGCAGAAGGCGGAAGGGAGCTTCGTCCCGACTGGATTATCAAGCTGGCCCGAACCTCGAGGACTACACCCCGTGGGTACGCTCGCGTGCCCCCACACAAAAACCAGCAAACGGCAACAACAATGGGAGCTTCAACCAGGCTGGATGCTCCAGTCGGACCGAACCTCGGGGACTACACCCTATGAGTGCACTCGCGTGCACCCACACATAAGCAAGCTTACACCACAAGCAGTCACAAAGTGCAAGCCAAACACACAGCAAGTGCAAGCAAAAACCATGAGACAGTATCACAAAGGGAGGCGAAGCTCCCACCAGAGTTTAATACAGAACAAAAACATATTGTTCACAAAAGACAAGACAGTATAACAAAGAACAAGTTCCCAACCAATACAAATATGCCTTGCATTCTAGGGATCAAGCAGAAGGACTGGAGGCATCCGCTAGGGCATGGCTGCTAGAGGCGACAGCGGTAGAGGCAGAGGCTGGTACAGCCGGGGCGTTGGCATCCATTGGAGCTGGGAGAGGGTCAAAAGCGTACGGCCCTAGGCTAGACGGGTCGCTGAAGTCCCGATCCAGCTGGACGAAGCTCCCGATCTTGACACCATAGGAACAAATCTCAGGAACTCTGGCGCGAAGCTGGTCATAGCTGGTTCCTTGCCGAAACCCCCTGGAGAGACTCCGAAGGTCCACGTTAGGGTACCAGGACTTCAATAGTGTAAGCATCATCTCCGTGCCACCGTGTGCCGCCCAGTCCAGTGCAACGTCCATGATATCAGGAGTAGAGAGGAGCTTCTCAGCCAAGGCATCCATCATAGCCAGTAGAGTGGTGTCGGGCAAGACGTAAGCGTAGGCATCAAGGGCGGCATCACGTAGCTGCTTGGCCTCCTCGCACGCAACCGCCACCAACTCCTTCGGATGGAGGTCGCGTCCGGCGTCTACCTCGGGGATATGCGTCAGAGCCTGATCAGTCGCCTCAGAATACTTAGCTGCACCCAGGAAAGAAGCAGCTGTTATATACTGGTTGCAGCAAACGAAGAATAAGATTACCTAAGGAGGAGTCACTTACTGACAACAATTTCAGAAATCTGGCATAGGTCCACTAGCGCCGCATTCTCTCGGGCCTGAGCAGCCTTCAGAGTCTCCGCCTGCTGGGCGAAGTGCTTCTCAAGATTCTTGAGCGCCTCGGTCTGGGTGTCGGCGACCTTCTTGGCTAGGCTGGCCTTGACCTCCATATATTTCTAATGCTCCACCAGCTCACCAATCTGGGCTTGGCGAGCCTGCTTGGATTCCTCCAGCCGGAGCACCTCTGCCTTCAGCCTCTCCACCTCCCGGTCCCTATTCGCTAAAAGAGTTGCAGGAGGGTACCCAATGGTCAACAAGAAACACAAAAATTCGTGCAATCGGGAGGACATGGTAGATCGAGCAATCTTACGCCCTAGGTCCTGCGTGGTCTTGTCGGCTTCAACAAAAGCTTTATACGGAAAAGAAGTAATGAAAAAGAAAACAAAAAAGACGGAAGAAAAGAAGAAAAGTCAAAACGGCAAGGAAATATTTACCTCTAGCGAGGCCTTCAGCTCCTTGGCCTGGCCAAGTCCCTACTCCATCTCCTCAACCAGGTGGCGCACCTAGCCGAGGGTGATGGGGGACGACTCGGAGAGCTGCGCCGGGACGTTGTCCAGCGGTGGCGCAACCCGGGCCGACCTCCAACCGATGACCTGAAGTTCATCATCTCTCTCGGCAGCCACGCGTGACGCCTTCACAAGGATGCGTTAAACGAAGGGCAAGCCAGTAGCCACAAGCAGAAAAGGAGCAAAGGCACGTACCCGGCGATGCTTGGCGCGGTGGCAATGACCCTCGATCGAGGGGCCCTCTTCAAGCCTCCGTCGGCTAGGGCAACACTGGTCGAGGCAGCCCGCTCCCCCCTAGCTTGCGACACGGTGACCTCAGCCTGTTCCACATCCACGCCGTGCGCGGTTGCTCTAGTGCACAGGCAGAACATCAAGCGTAAGTCTAAAGAAGGGCAAAACAAATAAAGACAAGGAAAATATACTCACTAGGTGGGAACTCGCAACCCTCGTCGGCCCGGATGGGGAAGCGCTCTGGCTCCTGCGGGGGGGTACTTCTACGGCTTGAAATCGGCCAAAAAGAGGGAATCACATCCTCCCCATGTCGTCCTCTGCTAGCTGTGCCGTAAAGAGCTACTCAACAGGGGGGAAATAAGAAACAAGAAGAGATCCCTCGGGAAAAGTTCACTCGGAGAAGAAGAAAAGAAGCTAACCTTCGGCGGCAGCCGGCCACTATGGTACGGCCGACAAGAGAAGGTCTGGTCCTCTGCCAGCGTCTCCTTAGAGATAGTGGCAAGCCACTCTCGAAGGGCCCTGTATGGCACCTCCAGCCGGGACACCCGTGTGGGATCCAGGGAGCCGGATAGGTGGCACATCTTATGCGAACGCTACTACAGCGAAAGCACGCGGCTCGCCATCCAGGACAGCGGGACGTCCTGGGCAGTGAGCCACTCCTTCTCCATCAGCACCGCCACGCGGGCGGCCATCCGGTCCATGTTGGCTTGGGAGCCCAGGTTCTGGATGGTCCATGCCTTATAGGTGGAGGGGACGTTGGCGAAGACCGGCACCTTGATGCAGTCAACCTCAGAGGCGTTGCACACGTAGAAGTATGAGCGCTGCCATAACTTCATGATGTCAGGGATCTCCAACTGCGGCATCATCGATGATGGCCGCCGGTCTCTGTAAGGGGGCCGCCTTTCCCCACCACCTGGACCTTGAAGTTGAAAAACTTCAAGAAGTTCACCGCGTCCGGGCGAACACCCAGGAAGCCCTTGCAGCAGGCCACATGATACGACAGCTGCGCAATGGCGTTGGCTCCCAGGTGGTGGATCTGAAGGTCGAACATCGTGAGGAGCTCGAGGATGAACCTGCTCAACGGCAGGCCAAATTTGCGGGCGAAATGGGCAAGGAAGACGACGGCCTTGCTGGGCCGGGGGTTAGGCACCCGCTCCTCCTCCAGCGCGAGGTGGTGCTTCACCAAGCACTCTGACAGGAGAAATTCCCCCCGCCGGTACTTCAGGACAAGATCTTCAGTCACGTAGGAGCCACACCAGCCCCTAGCTTGTTCAGGCAACATCTCATTGGGCACGACAGCCGTGTTGGAAAATTGAGGTCCCGTCGTCATAAAGGAGAAGAGGTGGCGCCAGCGACCAAGAAATGGAGGCGCAAAAAGCAGAGAGGAGGCAAAACACAAGGGGCAGAAGCAGCAGGCGCAGGAAGAGTATGAAGTAGGAGAGCCCCCCCCCTCCCTTGCGCCCCTATTTATCAAAGCAGAGCGAACACGCCCCCTGCGCTCCCTTCTGCCACGTGGCAAGAGACTACTCCGCTCCCCCATGATGCTTCAGTTGCAGATCGTGTGCACCAACATAACTCCCGTAGAAGATCCTGCATGCGTTACTACAGGAGGCGAGGCGTGCGCACGATCTCCAAGAAACCACAATGATGAAGACGTGTGTGCGGTTACCAAAAACTGTCATGGCAGACCAAGGGGTCAAACTGACGCGACGCATGCTAGAAGTGGTAGGCATGGCCAACGTAAGCGTTGACGTCATTGACCAAGCGATTCATCTCCCCCGCCGGTTGCGGTAGCCGGTAGTTTTAATCGCCGCTCACACGCTGTGAGTGGGCCACCGGTCTCGTAGCCAATAAACTCCAGCTAGGGAACAACAAGCATCTCGAGCCGGAAAATGACAAGCACTACTAGACAAGCACTACAAGACGAACTTGCGACCAACTCTTCATCATCAATCATTTTAGCTCAGCCAATAAGCACGCAAGAACTTCTCCACAAGGCAAAGTCCCGACATGCTCGGGGACTAGTGTCGGGGGGATGACTCCCGGGTAGGCCAAGCCAGGCTCAACTAGTCGGCTCCAGGAAGGCCTAGTCGGATGGCCGCAAGACAAAGAACCACAACCAAGTGGACCACTCCATACGGTTCATCCTCAATATTCCCCGGCTGGCACATCTAGCCGGGTGACCAGAAGAGCCGGCTGGGTGGCCACCTCTACCTAGCTGCCTCAGATCCATTGGCCAAAGATACAGAGGGGGTGACGTTCCTTGTTGAGCACACCCCTAACCGGACAGGCTGGCAAGCCACCCTGACGACGCTACAAGATGATGGTGCCAAAGCGCCAAGGCTGGAAGCTGACGAGTAAAGCGCACGGCTGGCGAGTAAAGCGCCAAGCTGATGAGTAAAGAGTCGGGTGATGCCCAAAGCAACAACGTCGGGACACTATAGCGCTGTCCCCCTGCACTGAAGGCTTGACCGGGTCCTGGCCCACCGGCTGGGCCCAGCCAACCAGCCTGCTTTGTAAGCCCAATTCCCAAACAGTAAACCCTAGAGCCCACAATGTAACCTACCTCTCCGACCAATATATAAGGGGGTAGTGCTAGGGTTCTAGGAAAGGAGATTACAGGTTACGAGTTCTCTAGATTCCACCAGTTCAGTAGTTCATCTTCCTCTAGCTCTCCATAGTAGCTAGGGAAACAGCTAAAGTAGCACTTGTACTGAGCATTCGCTCCCCATATAGTAGATCCTTGCAGGAGTAGGAGTTTTACCTCATCTAGGGCTCTGAACCTGGGTAAATCGTTGTGTTCGCAGTATCTGTGCCCAACCCGTTGCGAGTAGCCACCGATAGCATCCTGATTGTCCCCTTCATGCCATCCCCGATGGCACTGCCGTGTTCCACACCACAACATTTATTGTGCCATATTCCATCATAATTGATGTGGTTATAATCATGTTTTAAAACGATTTTGGGGATTCTCCTAAAAGATCCCTTTTATTTGTATTATAACTTTGCAGACAGGAAAACTCTATTTTTGCATAATTTGGACTTTCATAGACCTTCACGTACTCAAAATGACCTGGGATTTTTTCACGGACTCAAAATAACCTAAAATGCACTACCCACGCCTGCTCTAAACTGAGCTCAAACTCGTGTCTTTCCATGAATCTCACATTCATGTACCAATAGACATATACTTCCGAGTAGGCACAATCAACCGTAGCATGGCACTGTGATCAATACAACGTGACCGACATGGACGTGTAGCCATTTGGAATGCCTAGGGTGGCCGCTACAAGGCCAGGGAGGGCTCGAGGATAGACGTTTTCGAGCGTTCTATCGACATTGTTGATGCGTCTACGTGCTGGGGTCCGTCAGGTCCCACACTCTCGTATAGTTCAATCGAAAAATACCTAAAATGCATTACTCATGGTCGGCCTAAACTGAGCTCAAACTCGTGTATTTCCATGAATCTGACGTTTCTGTACCAATAGACGCATGCTTCTGAGTGGGCACGATCAACCGTATCATGGCACCAAGATCAACAGAACGTGACCAACATGGCTATGTGTTGTTCAGCATGCCCAAGGCGGCCGCGTCATGGTTGGGCATGTCTCGGGGATAGATTTTGTTGACTGTTATTTCACCCCTGCTAACGAGGCTAAGTATTGGGTCCTGCATGTTAGAAGGAATACAAATCTAATTGTTTTAGGCCCCGCTGGTGGGTGGTGTTCTTGGTCCCACACATCATAACGAAACATATTTGTTTGTTTTCATCGCTGCCGACATGGCAATGAGGAGGTCCCACATGTAAGAAAACGAGTAAAACAGACGGCAAGCAAGCCCAATGTAACGGTTGCTGGCGTCACGCCTGTCTAGGGGCATGGACATAACGAAACCGTGTCAGCTGATGGAAAAACTCCAATTGCCCGAATCATAGTTACATAGTTCCAATTTCCGTGCGAACTAGGGCTATAGTCGTAATGAACCCATAAAAATAAGTTGTACAATGAGTCATCTTTTATTATCATCTCTAAGAATTAATGTGAATTGACTAATTATAGCAATGTGTTGATAAGGGAAGACAAAAGGTACAACAGAGAGAATAGTCTTCTCTTATTTTTAAGGTATCATCCCTTTGCTAAGGAAAGGCAACTTTCTCTTTCTTAATTCTCTCTCCTCCAACTAATCGAGAATATGATATGGTAACTCTAAGGAAATACTGATGTCACTCCATTGTACATGCCCTTAGCTAAGGGATGAAGAGAAGTCTATTTCTCCTTTGCACCATATGTCTCCCCTTATATAGCAAGTAAATTTCTTACTAAAAAGTTGATTCTTATTAATTGTTAGGGATGGCAATGGGTATCCAGAATCCGCGTACCCGTCGGGTAAAACCCCACTAGGAGTACAAGTATGGGAAAAAAATTGCCCACGGGTATGTAAATGGAAAAATTCTATAGATAGAAAGGGTATGAGTATGGGATCGTAGAACTCATACCCGCTACCCATCTACTTGTCTAAAATTTGACAAGTAAAGACTCGGTAATATTCTAACGTATTTTTTTTTCTAATCATGCATTGACGCTCTCTAGTTTGTGTCGGGTTTCCTAGTTCCAAGATCACTCACAAGTTAGTTAAGATCGCTTCATATCCTTCTATATGACTCGCGAGTTAGTTAAGATCGCTTCATCTCCTTCTATATGACTGCCATAGTCCATATCTTCTACATGAGATCGCATCGTGATTCTCAAGCGATAAGTATCGATCTTGTATTTATCCTATACATTGCAACTTCATGAGTTGCTCCCAAGGTTATCGCCAAACTGTCGACGTCTCTATTTCAGGTTTGGTCAATGTTTATAATGTGTCGATGTTTATAATGTTCGATTCTATTTTCTCGATCGATGTGTTGTAAACATGGGTACTTTACCTACGGGTACCCATTTACCCTGCCGGATGACGGTATGGAAAAAAACTTGTACATGTTGATAGGTATGGGTACGAGTGATGGGTAAGATTGTAAGGAGTAAATTACATTTTAGTATCACAACTGGGGCTGGGGTAACAACTTAGTGCCACTTCGGCAATTTTTTGCAGATACATACCACTATTTGGGCGAGCTGTTACAAATAAGGCACTTTTTTGGCTAATTGAGTTTTAATAGCAAAACTAACAGAACCATCCCACAATTAAGTGATGACATGGACCTGGGGGGCCACCTATCGTCCCTCTCATCTTCTCCCCTCCCCTTTCATATCCTTCTTCTTCCTTGTAGCTGCTCTTCCTACACCTCCCGACCTTCTCGAGATCCGCCGTTAAACCGACGACCTCCTCCTCATTGCCCACATCTCCCTTATAGATGGAATTGAAGTTAAGCTTCCCTAATCGACGCCACCATTCATGCCCTCTCCATCACGTGGTAGCCATCGTTGATGTTGCCTCCGACCTTTCTTAGGCTTTCTGACCTTCCCCTTGCATTCCTAGTGAGATCCTGCTCCTCCGTGTACTCCCCTTTTGTCTGATCGAGTACCATAGTCACTTTTCATCGATCATCATCATCATCATCATCTTCCTCATGGTCCTGCCACTGGGAAGGTTCTAGTGACCTTTTACTAGTGTCTCTACACGCTTTTTGTTCTCCTTGAACTCCCGAGTCAAACGCGCCTGATACGTCCAAAATGTATCTACTTTTCCGAACACTTTTGCTATTGTTTTTCCTCTAAACTTGTGTGATTTGGATACAACTAACACGAACTGACGCTGACATGGGTATACCCTATAGGTACTCGACCTTGGTATATACGGCCTAAATATGTACAGGCCCACGGTGTCGCCAAGGCCCAAATGAAGGACTCGAGTAACCTACGAACTCTCGATTGCTTGAAGAACAAGAAGAAGCTAAAGATAGAAAGTTTAAAGGGGAAAACCCTAATCTGTAACCGACTCGACCTGCTACCCGAGACCTAGCCTATCTATATAAAGGCTAGGAGGGGTGGCGAGAAGGACACACACAACCCTAGTTTCCACAACCCTCGCCAGATTGCATCTGCGCACCATTGTAATCTTCGATTCCCTTGATAATTTCACAAGAAGACAAGCAGGAGTAGGGACATCTACGAGGCCTGAACCTGGGTAAATCTTCGAGTCCCCTGTGTGCTTGTTTTCTAGCCGATAGATGTCTCCAGCGCTCCCTCCTTCTCCAAAACCCAATCCATAACAATGGGCATTGATGAGTTAAACCCTCGCCAATTGGCGTCGTCTGTGGGAACTAGGAGTGCTGACGTTGCGGCTTCTTCGGCCCCATCAACCGTGATCTACAACTCCGCAACAACGGATATTTGCCAGCTCTTCGGCGTGTTCGAATTCACCGTCCACACGCCGGCCACTCGCCCGGCTTTCGAGTCCGTGGGCGACGGGATCAGCCTGGCAATAGGGAGCTTTCGCTTCCAAGTTGGTCAGATGGGCACCCTTCGCCTGCCTAACCAGCCGACGGTGCCGTCGAATGCCCCAGCATCATGGTTCCCTCCATCGATCGGCACCCTCAGTGAGCTCAACGCCCCGACAATAGTCGAGAACACGGTTAGCGATAGCAGTCGCGACTCTGATCTGAGCGATCTGGCCACTGAAGATGGAGCCTACGGCTCCGGTTCGGAGAGTTGTGGAAGCAGCAGCTTCCCCAATCACTTCATGTGTGCCGTCATCAACGCAGGCGATACCTCCGCCAACCGCGATAACACTGGCAATCGCGGTAATGGAACCGACCCACCTCTTGTTGGCAATGGCGGCAACGGTGCTAACGGCGGTGACGGTGGCGATCGCACCAACGCTAACAACGGAGGAACAGTCGAACCTCCAACCATAATAAACGAGCAAACTGGCAAACGCATCGTGACCAGGCTCAACGAACAAGAATGGGCTCGATGCCGCGAGGCCCTACGAGGCACTCCTCTACCCTTCGGATCTCCACAAGAACTTCTAATGGGCTACCATTGGCTCCTGAAGGAAGAATTCAAGTGCCAAGTACAAACAATCGTGCAACTCGAGGCACATAAAAAAGCAGCAGACGAGTCGAGCCTTCGTCGTGCTGGGCTCTCCTCCCACGGAGGATCCTCCTCAAGAGGCAACGAATACATCGCCAAAAAGAGGCAATCTCGGATGGCCCATCTCACCGAGCAAGAACACATAGAAGCTGCAAAGGTCCTCGACTTCAGCTCTATGACAGTCGATACACGGGGTAATGTGGTCCCCAAGACGCCGCAGGCTGCGGTGACAGCAGCCACCATGTACCTCCTAAACAACCAGCTGCCACCTGGAGACCCCTGAGCCGCTATGCACCGATCTACGATCGCGGGCTTGGGATTAATCGAGGCCGCCCTCGACAAGGAGCCAACACCAGAGCCAAAGAAAGGCAAGGCGCTAGCAAAGCGCTACTCCTCGCCCTCATCCAGTAATGACAGTCACGACCTGTCTCGACGTCGCCGCTCACGACTACGACGTGCGTGATGACATCACGCAGCGCAAGATCAACAAATCAAGGGCGCGACGTGCTCGGTCGACTGACTCGGAAGAGGAAGATGTGGAGCTCTGCAGCGCCAGATGCTTCAGTAGATCCATCAGGCAGAAGCGAATGCCCAAGGGGTTCAAACTCCCGTTGTAGAACCCGAAGTTTGACGGCCTACAGGACCCAAAAATCTGGCTGGAGGACCACATATCCTCCGTCAGGCTTCACGGAGGCAGTCGAAGCACAGCCATGCAATGCTTGCAGCTATAGTTGTAGGGCGCCGCCCGAGCATGGCTCAACAACCTCCCGCGCGGATCCATTCGCAGTTGGGATGAGCTAGTTTACAGCTTCGTGCGCAACTTCAAAGGCACGTACAAACAGCCAGCATCAATCGAAGAGCTAAGATGCTGTCAGCAAAGATCGGGCGAATCGCTACGCTCCTACATCCAAAGGTGGTGCATCATCAAGAACTCCTCGGAGAACATCTCGGAGGATCGCGTGATTGATGCATTCAACAGCGGCGTCCGCCGCATAGAGCTCAGGGGGGAGCTGGGCTGCTTGAAGCCCAAGACCATTGACCACTTGATGGAAATCGCGAATCGGTGGGCTGATGGAGAAGATTCGGTGAAAAATAGCGTTCACTTCGACGAGGAGGCAGAACTCGAGCGTAGACGCGACCGCCGAGGCAAACGTCGTATGCGCATCTACGATGACCACGACGACGTCAACATGGTCGTAGCCGACTACGCCGACAGACGTGATGACTACCCCAACAGCGGATACCGCATCAATGGATACCGTGACTCCGGGAAAACCACGCAAGTGTGGCAACGCCGCGATCGTGATGAAGCACCCACAACATCCATGGAAGACAAACTGTCCGGGCCATGTACGGTGCACTTCTACATTGACAAGCATGATGGGAAGAAGAAGTTTAGCCACCTCATCAAGGACTGCCGCGAGTTCCTCAAACTACATGAGGGATTAGCTCGGATGAACCGCAACGCAGTCGAAAGAGGCTACGGAGCCGCTCCAGGCACCGTGGCACATGGCGCTCTGCCACTACCACCTGGAATGCCCCCAAACGCAGCTGCACCGGACCAGCACCAGGGAGGCGAACCCTACCCAAGGGCCATGGGTACCATGATGATCCAAAAAGGACGCCCCTCCAATCGGGTGCAGAAGGCCATCACTCGCCAAGTCAACTTGGCCACACACTCGCCACCATCTACCACTGAGTACCTCAGCGGAAGCGAGTCATGCATCACATTCGACAAACGTGATCACCCGCCTCAAGTACCTCATCCAGGCCATTGTCCCCTCGTACTCGAGGCGCAAATCGGAGGCTTCGACATGAGCCGCGTCTTCATGGATGGCGGAAGCGGCATCAACCTTATATTCGCGAGTACCTTGCGAGCAATGAGGATCCCTCTGACGTGCCTAGAGGCCTCGGACACAACATTCCATGACATCATCCCAGGAAAAGGCGTATATCCCCTGGGCAAAATCAACCTCGACGTTATCTTTGGCACGCTGAAAAACTTTCGGCGCGAACGCATCGACTTTGAGGTCATGGACTGGCCCTCGCAGTACCACTGCATCCTCGGACGTGTCGCGTTCGCTAGGTTCATGGCAGTACCACACTATGCTTACCTGCAGATGAAAATGCCAGGTCCCAATGGCGTCATCACAGTCAACAGGAGCTTCGAGAGGTCCGACAGTTGTGACAAGGAATTCAACAGAATTTCCTAGTCCTCCGGCATGCAGGAAGAACTCACGAGACTAAAGGAGTCGACAGACAACAGTCTGCCTCCCCCAAGCCGGCCAAGCTTGCCTGATTTGTCTTTCGACTCATCAGTACACACAAAGAAAGTACAGGTTCACCCCTCGGATCCCGCCAAAACGTCCCTCATCACCAACAACTTGAGTCCCGCATAGGAACTCGCGCTCGTCGAATTCCTCCGTGAGCACTGGGAAATTTTCGCCTAGTGTCCTGCGGACATGCCAGGAGTCCACAGGGAATTCGCCGAGCATGCACTCAACATCAACCCCGACGCAAGGCCAGTCAAGCAAACAATCCGGCGATTATCGAGCCGCAGCGGCGATTGGAATGGAGATCAACAGACTCCTCGACGCCAAATTCATACACGAGATCAAGGAAAGCACTTGGCTCGCCAACACGGTGCTGGTACCAAAAAAGGACACGGATATCCTGCGGATGTGCGTGGACTTCACCTCTCTGAATAAGCACTGCCCAAAGGATCACTTCCCGCTACCGCGCATCGACCAAATCATCGACTCCACCGCGGGATGCGAGCGCCTCTGCTTCCTCGACGCCTACTCAGGCTATAATCAGATTCGAATGAAGGAGGAAGATCAAGAGAAAACAGCGTTTACAACGCCCTTCGGCGTGTTCTGCTACAACACAATGCCCTTCGGGCTAAAAAACACGGGAGCCACCTACCAGTGGTGCATGCAGGCTTGCCTCAAGGAACAACTTGGTCGCAACATTCAAGTCTATGTTGACGACATAGTAATCAAGACCAAGGAGGAAGCTTCCCTAATCGACGATTTGCGTGAAACCTTTGCCAACCTCGACCGCTACCGGATTAAGCTAACCCAGACAAATGCACCTTCGGCGTGCCATCTGGGCAACTACTCGGGTACCTCATCTCCGCCAGAGGAATCGAGGCAAACCCGAAGAAAATAAAAGCCATACTGGCCATGGAGAAGCCGAAGAACATAAGGGGCGTCCGACGGCTGGGCGTAATCGCGGCCCTCGGTCGATTCATCGATCGGATGGGTGAAAAGGCACTACCCTTCTACCAACTCCTCATAAGCTGAAAAGTTCGAGTGGACCAACGGCGCGAGGCATTCAAAGACCTCAGCGCTGCTATCCACCGCCGATCTTGGTGACCCCATGAGAAAGGAACGCTGTTGCTATATATCTCGCCACCAACCAGGTGGTCACCGATGCTTTCGTGGTCGAACGAGCCGAGGAAAACAAATTCCATGGGGTACAGCGCCCAGTCTACTACCTCAGCAAGGTCCTCACGCCAACAAAACAGCGGTACCCGCACTACCAGAAGCTGGCGTACGGCGTCTTCATGACCACCCGGTGACTGCGCCATTACTTCTAGGAACACCCAATTGTGGTGGTCAACGACGCCCCGTTGGGACACATCCTCAACAACCCCGACGCCACGGGACGAGTCGCGCTTTGGGGAATAGAATTGTCTCCACGAGACATTACATACGAAAAGCGCGACGCAATCAAGTCACAAGTTCTTCCTGACTTCCTCGTGCACTGGATGGAGAACCAGCTCCCTGAAAAAACAGATATGTCCTACCTCTGGACAATGCACTTCGATGGATCCAAGCGAAAGGACGGAGCAGGCGCAGGTGTCATATTGACATCACCTTAAGGAGACAAGTTGAAGTACATCCTGTGAATGCAGTTCGCCTCTAACAACGAAGCTGAATACAAGGCCCTGCTACACGGGATGAGGATGGCAAAGGCCTGCGGCGCCAAGAGGCTCATTATTTATGGCGACTCCAAGTTGGTTGTCAACCAAATAATGCATGAGTGCGACGCACTGAACGACAACATGATCGCCTACCGCGACCTCTACGACACACTCGAAGGGGACTTCGACGGCTGCGAACTGCAACACGTAGGCCACGAAAGCAATGATGGGGCGGACGCACTCGCCAACAAAGGCTCTACCTGCGCCCCCATACCACCTGGGTTTTTCTCGAGCGCATCTGCGAACGCTCCATCAAGCCAAAGGCCGCAGAGAAGAAAACAAGCGCAGCAACGGACTCGGGGGATACGCCGCCCAATGAGCCAATGGCACTCGATGACCTGGAGCTGGACACAGGACTCGAGGGACCAATAAGCATCATGATGATCGAGCAATCCTGGACGCAACCATACACCATGTACCTCCTCAGCAAGAGGCTACCGGACGATCCGACTGATGCATGGCACATCGCGTGACGATCCAAGGCATTCGCTGTCGGTAACGGCAAACTATACAAGCGCATCATCACAAGAGTGCTCCAGCGATGCATCTCCACGGCTGATGGAAGAGCTGTTCTCCTTGACATCCATGAGGGAACCTGCGGACACCACGCTAGAAGTCGTGCCCTCGTGGCCAAAGCTCTACGAGATGGGTTTTACTGGCCTATGGCCATGCGCGACGCCAAGGACATTGTCCAGAAGTGCAACGTGTGCCAGCGATTCGCGGACAAGCCACATGCGCCTGGCGCAGAGCTCCGCCCAATTCCATTGGCCTGGCCCTTCGCACAATGGGGACTCGACATGGTCGACAAGCTCCCCAAGTCCTCACGAGGAGGTTACGTCTACCTCCTGGTGGCAGTCGACAAGTTCACCAAGTGGATAAAAGCCATGCCAGTGACCAACCAATCCGGGCATAGCGCAGTCAAGTTCTTCGAGTCCATCGTCTTCCGCTTTGGAGTGCCACACAGCATCATCATGGACAATGGAACAAACTTCACATCCAAGGAGTTCCAAGAATTCTTTGAGATCTGGGAATAAACATCAGCTACGCCTCGGTAGCACATCCACAGACCAACAGTCAGGTTGAAAAGGCGAACGGGCTCGTCTGCGGCGGCATCAAGAAGCGATTCCTCCGGCCACTCGAACAACTCGCGGGCTGCTGGCCAGACGAACTGCAATCAGTTCTCTGGAGCCTACGCACAACCCCAAACAGTGCTACATGCTACACCCCGTTCTTTATGGTGCACGGAGCCGAAGCGGTGCTGCCCGCCGAGGTACGGTACAAGGCACCACGCGTGGTCGCCTACAGCAAGCAGGAGTCCTCCCTCGCACTTGAAGACTCCATTGACCTCCTCGACGAGGCGAGAGAAATAGCTGCAAAAAGATCAACGATCTACCAGCAGAACCTGCGCAACTACCACAGTAGGAGGCTATGCCCCTGATCCTTCGTCGAAGGCGACCTGGTCCTGTGACTAAAGCAGCAAGGCCATCTCAAGCTCGATTCCCCCTGGGAGGGACCATACGTGATTACAGAAGTAATCCCAGGTGGCGCCTATCACCTTCAAGATCTAGAGACAGGAGTCGCATACTCCAACCCTTGGAACGTCGCACAGCTGCGACGCTTCTACCCTTAGTCATTTTTACTTTTGCATCGCAAATAAGGCACTCAGCCAAGGCTACTTAGCCACACATTGTACTTCATACTGTCTCACGAATAAATAAAGCTAACTGCCCCAAAACTCTGTGTCTTCCTTTATTTTTTCGCAACTTATCGACTCGGGGGCTACGCCACCCTACACACATCTGTTCTACGAACTAAAACGCGATATCCTGAGTAGCTGGCACATCAATCGAAACCCTTGACACAACAGCATCCCAGTTGCAACGCACCTGACAGGTTGACAAGGGACTGAGATAAACGAGTGGCCAGGCTAACGAAAAGGAGTCGCATAATGCAGCGCACTCACACGCTAACAAGCTCTTTATACATATTCGACAATCAATTATACACAACATTTATACGAACTTTACAATATGGGGTACACTTATGTGCAGGATACAAACTAAGCTACTACTGCAACAAGAGAACGTTGGTTTGTTCCTCAAAGAAGTCGACGATCTCTTCTACTGGGCGATCCATCGCCTGGTAGTGTGGCACCATATTCCAGGCAGAACCCGCTGGTGGCACAGGTGGCTCAGACGCAATCGCCGCAACATCTACGTCAGGCCTATGCAGTCGCACCAGCGATAGAGCGGCCTTGGCACCAGCCACCAACTGTTGCCTCACACACTCACGAACCGCGGCCAGGTCTTGAAACTTCGCGAGGAGGGCCAGCAGGCTTGATGGAGTCACATCCAGCGGAAACATCGTCCGATAAATGTTCTTCAAGCATGCCTGCGACTTCTTCAGAAAGTGCGACTTTCATGACGCATGATCCTGCGTAGCCGGTATGATCGCATGATCATGATCTACCCAGAAGTATCCACTCTCTTGAAGTTGCTCCTGGGTAGACCATGCATGCGAATGGAAATTCTATCTTTCTCATCTTGCGGATGACGCGCGCTGACAACTATACGAAGCAACAATAGAAGCATAAGGATAGCGCACCATCGCGAGTGACTACAAGGAAAGATGAGAGCAAGCAAACTAACACTTGAATTGGTCGCCCAGCTGTGTCACCTTGCCAAGCAGATACTGTTCTCGGGCGGCGGCCTTCTCTGCCTTTGACTTCCACACGTCTGCGTTACCGCGGAGCATGGGCAATTCATGCTCCAACTGCTTCACACGGTCACGCAGTCGCCAAAGCAGCGACAGCTCATCCACCCAGGAGCGCGATGGCGCCAAAGTATCATCAAGGGGAGGCGAGTCCTGAGGTTCCCTCAAAGGATCACTTGATGTGCCCTACCATAAGCCAAGCAAGAAGCAAATAAGAAGATCAAATCGACACACAGACAAAAGATTCGAGTGCATTCAAGATTGGCAAAAATATCAGCAGATACACTCGCCAAAAGGCATGTTCTAGACAAAAGGGATAAAACTAATCAACTATTACAAAGCTAGTGAGGAGCGATTGGCTTCTTCGACTTCGACGGCTTCGGGGGCTTCATCGAGTCCGTGGCAGTGTCAGATGCCACTAACTTTCCGCTAGCCCCTGATGTCGCAGCCTTTGCTGCCTTCTTGGCTCACTGCAGCTCCTTAGAGTACTTTGCAACCGTGTTAATCAGCTGCGGCCCATATTTGCCATAGGCAGTCGCGAAGGGAGCAAAGACTACCTGTTGGCCGTCCGCGCTAATGGGAATCGCCTTCGAAATCACTGCAGGATCAACCTCGACTCCGTGGGCCTGCACCATGGCGAGTGACTCCACCAGCTCGTTCTTGAAGCTTGCAGGAACACCCCTGGCGAGAGACTCCACCAGCTCGTTCATGTTCTCGATCAGCTCAGCCTTGGGCATCAACTCCTCCCGAAGGCGACTAAGCACGCCCTTGGCTTTGGAAAGCATATCCTGAATGGCGGCGCTGCGGTCCTCGACTACTGAAAGTGCACCCGCCAAGGCATCATCGCAACGGAGGGCCTGCGGGTCGAAGCTCAAATCACCAGCATTTGTACATAAACCCATACATGGACAAAACATCAGCACCAGCGGCAAAGAGTCGAGCAGAGAAAGATAATGATATCCAAAGCAAAATACCTGAGAGGGCCTTGGCAATCGAGAAAAGTTGTTCTTCGAACAACTTCTCCCTGGCTGCGAAAGAGGCACGCAGATCCTCTTCACACCTTTGTGCCTCGTCACATGCCGCGATTGCCTCATCGTGACCCTTCACAGCCGCGGCGAGTGTTTTCTCCATGGTGGCAGTGTTGCGTAGGAGGGCATTATGTTCAGCTACAAAACAAAAAGGATTGACTATCAATCGACTATATAAAAAAGGAGAAGAAGAAAAAGTGAAGAACACTTACTTTCGACCACGCGATGACGCGTCTCCAGCATTGCATGCTGGCGGCCCATCGCAAGCACTTCCTCTGCCAAGTGAGCGGCTTCCTTCACAAGGAGTTGTCGCACAACAAGGGATCAGCAGAAGCAATAGATAACATCGACTGCAACACTAAACAAAGAAATCCCACACTTACATGATCCTCCACTGACTCCGAAGTTGTCTATTGTGCCGTCATCCGGGCAACCATTCGATGCTCCCCTTCATGCGGAGAGCTGGAAGAGTTGTGCCCGGAGTGGGCTGCCAATGGAGGGGAAGGAGCACGCTCGACCTCTTTCTTGGCCCTTGAGGTCGCGACTCCTGATTCTTTCAAAAATTGGACGTCGCTAGAAGATGACGACGCCTCTTGACTGCAAAAACAAAACCAACATCAAGGACAAGGCAAAGCCAATGAAGAATCAGAAAGGACAAACCAAATACTTACCAATCAAATTTATCAAAGTCAAAGGTTGGTTCCCCCGACTCTGACGAAGACTCCTTTGGCAGTCGCATCTTCTTGCGAGAAGATGGCTCCATGGCGCTCACAGGAATGGCAGGGATTGGCGACCCCACACCAACGCATGCACCTTCCGGAGTCGAAGGAGACGACGCATCGGAATCCTTGCTGCCCAAACGATTGCGAGTATCCGGACTACCCGACTCAGGGGCTTCCTCTTCCACATCGGATAGGACGGTCGATTCTGACTCGTCCTCTTCCAAGTCCTCGCGAGGGATAACCCCCTCAGGAAGAGGGGGCATACAGGGTGACACCGCCCAACCTGTATACAGACAACAAATTCAGCACAAAGCAAATAAGCAATCAAAAAACTAAGCTATTACGTAGCACAAATTGTACCTTAGGAGGAGGGTTAGAAGCGTCGAACGGGGGAACGACTGGCTCACTAGGAAGCACATCCTTGATGGTGTATGTGGTCACCAGTCGAACCCTTTTATCCACCTCACTCGCGGACATGCCATCGGCAGACACGCGAGTGACATCGTTAATGCCAGCCCACTGAAACATGGGATGGACTCTGGCCTGCAGGGGCTGGACGTGACGGCGCAACCACGTGCGAATGAGGGCGCAGCCTCCCTCCTCTTTACCTATGCGACTCTCGAGGTCGCAGACACGCTCGTACAGCACATCTATCTCCACGGACTCGCCATGCATGACTACATTCTTCCAGGAGCGCCTCCTCTTGCACGATGTCGCATGATCGAAAGGTGCAAGTCCGAAGTGGTCTCCGTCGGCCTTCTGGTCGCGAACGTAGAACCACTTGTCTCTCCACCCTTGGACAGACTTCATCAGCTTGATGTCGAAATAGGTGGCGGATAGATCGACGTGAATTCCGCAGCCGCCTACATCATAGACTAAGGAGCTAGAAGCAGATTGGCGCTTAAACTTAAAGAGGCGCTTGAAGAGGCCGAGGTGCGGCTCGATTCCGAGCCAGCACTCGCAGAGGATGATGAAGCAAGAGATGTGGAGGATAGAATTCGGGGACAGCTGATGGAGCTGGAGACCGTAAAAGCAAAGGAGGCCCCTGAAGAAGGGATGCAGGGGCAATGAGAGGCCGCGAATGATGAACGCCAAGAACATCACTCGAAAACCAGCGGGAGGAGAAGGAATTATCTCACCACTGGGGACGCGTGCGTTGGTGACTGCGGCGGACAGCACTCCGTCTTGGCGAATAAGACGGAGATCAGAGGACTTGATGATGGAGGGATACCACGCACCATTCGTGACGCGGGTGCCCGCGCCCTTCTTCTACCCATAAGCCGTGGCGGCGAGCGCCTTTTCTTTCACCATGGCGGTAGTCATGCGACTGCAGCACCTCCCTTCTTCTTCCCCATTGCACGGTGGCGATGCGACCGGAGAAAGTAGCTGGGAAATGTGCGGAGCTGGTCCAATGCTGCGGAGGAAAAGAGAGTAGAAAAATCAGGGGAGCAGCGGCAATGGCGAAGAAGGCAAACGATGAGCGAAAGCAGATGTGGATTTTACTGTCGCAGCACCACTACTTAACCCCTGGAAGATGCAATCCAACGGCTCAGAAAAACCCTACTGGACGTGTGGCGATCATCGTGCTAGACACGTGGAGGAGCTGAAACACGAACCGTCCCCCACTACTCCCATTACATGCGGAAATCAAGGAGGCGCGGTTAAAATAAAGACTACGCACGCCCAGTCAAATCAAAGTCAGATAGTGGGGCCCACCGCTCGTCACGTCCCATCAAACTCGCTCACGCGGGCAACTGAGGTCATGAAATCGTCAGCACTGACGTCATCAAAAGCTATGCAGCAGCAGACTTCGACTACTTTAGTCCTTGCTCGAGTCTTCGACTCCACCAAGCACTCGGGGGCTACTCCCATAGGGAGCGCTGGTCGCGCACCCTATGATTTTTTCTTTTTCTTTTCTACAGGAATATGGATAATAAGAACAAACCCAACCACTCGAATTCATGATTCGATTATGGACGTGGGTTACTCCCATAGGGAGCGCTGGAAATAAATTCGACAAAAGACGACAGCAGTCGCAAAAGTTCTTTAGTCCCTGCTTGAGTCTTCGACTCAACCAGGCACTCGGGGGCTACTCCCATAGGGAGCGCTGGTCGCGCACCCTATGACTATTTGTACTAAGTAATGTGTGTCGATAACATCCACACTCGAAGTTTATGGCGACACCGCCTCATAATTTTTCCCTACAAAGAGACCGCGTCTCCTGGGTCACCTGAATCATCTCCGCGGTGATAAAATTCGGATGCCGCGCTTACAGCATGAAGGTAAGAACTGAATAAGGCCTGGCAACGCATTTGCTGCGCACTACCAGAAATATATCCGTGCCTATAGGTATGATGAATATGCCTTGACGGACGCTTCGAGTGCTCACACCCATATACTGGAATTCTACTCCTGTAAGACCTCCACGGCTTGAGTCGAATTACACCGGCACTTTTCCGGATTCGAGTCCGGGGACTCGAGTTTGAGTAGGTGGCGTTGTTTCACCCTAAGGTAGTTAACTGATACCGATACATCGGTTAAAATCAGGCACGCACACCAAAAATCCCTATGACACGGACAAAGCAGTCGAAAAATGTACTCAGTCATGCATTCGAAAGACTTCATAAAGTCACCAGTCGAATCTGCGATTCCACTAGACACTCGAGGGATACTGACATGGGTATACCCTACAGGTACTCGAGCTTGGTATATACGGCCTAAATATGTACAGGCCCACGGTGTCGCCAATGCCCAAATGAAGGACTCAAGTAACCTACAAACTCTCGATTGCTTGAAGAACAAGAAGAAGCTAAAGATAGAAAGTTTAAAGGGGAAAACCCTAATCTGTAACCGACTCGACCTGCTACCCGAGACCTAGCCTATCTATATAAAGGCTAGGAGGGGGCGGCGAGAAGGACACACGCAGCCCTAGTTTCCACAACCCTCGCCAGATTGCATCTGCGGACCATTGTAATCTTCGATTCCCTTGATAATTCCACAAGCAGACAAGCAGGAGTAGGGACCTCTACGAGGCCTGAACCTGGGTAAATCTTCGAGTCCCCTGTGTGCTTGTTTGCTAGCCGATAGATGTCTCCAGCGCTCCCTCCTTCTCCAAAACCCAAGTCCATAACAATGGGCATTGATGAGTTAAACCCTCGCCAGACGCTGTTTTCAGCAGAATTACCTTGGTGTCTAGTTTTTGTGTAGAAAATCAACTATTAGGAAACATCCCGGAAAATATCCCAGAAATCCTATTTCACCAGAAGACTCACGGAGCCAGAAGACAAGACAGAGTAGGGCCACGAGGGGCCCACACCACCTGGGTCGCGCCTGGGGGTGGTGTGGCTGCCTCGGCTGCCCCCTCGGCCTCCCTCTTCGCCTATAAGTTGTCTCTTGACCTAAAAATCAAGGGGGGTTCGACATTTTTCTAGAAAGAGTTCCGCTCCGCCGCCACCACCGGATTCCGCGATTTGGAACCAGAAACTCCGTTCTGGCACCCTGCCGGGAACGGGAATTGGAGGAGATCATCACCATCATCATCACCATCGCTTCTCCATCGACCATCCATGTTTCCCCCATCCATGAGTGAGTAATCCCCCCGATGTAGGCTATGGGGATGGTAGGGATTAGATGAGATCGTTCTTGTAATGGCATCAGATTGTTAGGGCATGGTGCCTAGTATCTATTATTAGTGCTTTTTGACTTTGTTGCAACTTGTTATGCTTAATGCTTGTCACTAGAGCCCGAGTGCCATGATTTCAGATCTCAACATGTTATTGATTTATTATGATAGTATTGTTTATGGTCTTACCTGCAAGTTGTATACACACGTTGTTGTCTGGAACCAAAGGCCCCAAAGTGACAGCAATCGGGATAACCGGAGGGAATGGCTTTGATGTGAGGATCACATGTGTTCATGGAGTTTAATGCTTTCCTCCGGTGCTCTATTAAAAGGAGCACCTTAATTGCCAGTAGTTCCCTTGAGGCACCGCTGCAAATGGGTTGGCAGGACAAAAGATGATGTGCAAGTTCTCATTGTGAGCACGTATGACTATATATGTAACACATGCCTATAATTATTTAGTACTTGGATGCTTTATCTTATTTATCTGTGAATTTTCTTGTCCCTATGCCTACCATGCTTTAATCCTACTGTTTACTACAATTGTTACTATTGTCTTTACTTTTACTACTGTTATTACTTTTCTATTGCTACTACAAAATTGTTGCTACTAATAAACTGATGTGAGCAAGATCGTTTCCAGGTGCAGCTGAATTGACAACTCAGTTGTTAAGGCTTATAAATATTCTTTGGCTCCCCTTGTGTCGAATCAATAAATTGGGTTTCACTTCCCTCGAAAATACTGCGATACACCCCCTATACTTGTGGGTCATCAAGACTATTTTTTGGCGCCGTTGCTGGGGAGCATAGCTTTATTTATCAAGTTCACTTGGAATCACTATTGTTCGCTACCATCCATCCATCATGGGTAAGTCTCGTGGTGGCAAGGTTCCTATTTTACCATCCACTACAAGAACAGGTACGGTTATGAACACCTCTGTTGCTCTTGATTCACCATATATTATGAGTAAGCTCCTTACACCACCACATACACATGCTACACACACTACTAGTACTGCTAAATCTGAAATTTCTGATACTTATGATGTTGCTTCTACTGTGCTTGATAAGAGTGGTTCATTAGGTCCTTTCCTAGATGCTACGATTGCTAGAACTATAGCTGGAAATACTGAAACTCCTAATGAAGACACTACTACACCTGTCAGTTCACCTGAGTCTAGAGAGAGCTATGATATTGAAGACGGTTATATTGGGATGACCGATGAATTTATTAAAGAATGTCAAAACACCCATGATAGGAGTGCTATTAGGAGTCTCCTTGAGAGGCATACTATAAAACCCAAATTGTCTCCTAATGCTAAGTTTGATGCATCTCCCATAAAAATTAAAGATAAGGATTATGGTTTCTCTCTTGATCTTTCTTACATAGCTATTGTTGAGAAAGAACCTTTTTGTGGGAGTAAGAATGAAAGTGCGGTAGCACATATGACTGAGCTTTCTACCATGAGTGGCCTGTTTTCTGATGATATTAAGATGCGCACCTACTTTGTTGCTAAAATTTTCCCTTTTTCACTAAAAGGAGAAGCTAAAACTTGGTTTAATAATTTACCTCCTGGATCTATTGATAGCCCTGATTGCTTGATTAGTACTTTCCTGCAGAAATATTTTCCTCCTAGTGCTAGACATGCTATTTTGCAAGAACTTTTTGATTTTAAACAGGGAGAAAAAGAGATATTGCCTGAATCAAGGGCAAGGTTTTGTGCTTTGATTCATGCACAGGCTGGATGTCCATTACCTAAGAATGAGCTTCTTGATATATTTTATAATGGACTAACTGAAGAATCTAGGACGTACCTGGATAGTTGTGCTAATTGTGTTTTTAGGAATAGGACCCCCAAGGAAGCTGAGGAATTAATGGCCAAAATAAGCAAGAATTATGAAGACTGGACTCCTCCTGGACCAGCTATACCTGAAACAATTATACCTGAACCAGCTATACCTGTGCCTATACCATCATCTAAGAAGAGGGGAGTTATTGAACTAAATGATGAAGTGATGAAGGAAGCTAAGAAATGTCTTAAGGAGAAGGGAATTAAAGCTGCAGATGTGAAGAATTTACCTCCTATAGAAGAATTATGTAAGCCAATCTCCCACTCATCCAGTATTGAGGTACACTCTCCAACATTTTGATGAAGGTGATATCCCTTACTCTAAACCTCCTGATCAATGCTTAGAAGAATTTGATGTTTTTATTGTTAAGCAAGATAATTTTAATAAAATGGTGCAAAATCAATTGATGGAAAACACCAGAGCTATTGTTGAGTTGAAGGATATTGTGGAAAGAACCTCTAATGATGTTAAAATACTTGTCAAACATTTTCCAATGGTCCAAACTCAAATTGATCAGCTTATTAAAGTACGAAAAGACTTGCTAGTTAATGCTGCTAAAGAAAAACATGCTTATGAAATTAGAACTAGAAGTGGTGCTGCTACCCAAGATCCTCTATATCCCGAGGGGCATCCTAAAAGAATTGAGCAGGATTCTCAACAAGCTAAAATAGTGGTACTACTCCTAAGAAAAGAAAGAAGAAACATAAAACAATTGTAGAACCCTCTGAACCTGCTAAAGATCCTAATAGTATATCTGTCTCTGATGCTGAAACTAAAAGTGGTAATGAAGAAAATGATGTTCCTGATAAAGAAAAAGTTGAAGAAGAACCTGAAATATATTGTCCCATACCAAGAGAAAAATATGAAACTATTATGATTGGTCCCATTGCTATCAAGGTTGAGGTAACATAATCATTTGTGGAACACAAAGTTTTGTTTCATATAAAATTGTTTTGGTAACAAGACCTGATCAACCTTGTTAACAAAAGGATTTCAATGAACAAAACAATGTTTTCACCATGACTATCTTTGTTTACTTTTATCTTTTCTAGTTTTTGCTTTTGTTTAGTTTACTTTTCTGTTGGTAGTTGCTTGCATGTTAGAGTGTCTTAGAATTTCTGAAGTTTTTGTTTTGTTTTGTCATTGCATCTTTCCGGAAACTTTTCCTGTCAGAAAATCATTCATTTATACCTAAAAATTGCTCAAAAATAAAGTGTCTCAAAAAATTCCAGAAAATTCATATTAAATTTTTACGTGAAAAAAGGGCAGAGAAGTGCCTGGAGAGTACTAGGGGGCCCACCAGGCAGGCACACCACCTGGTGGCATGGCCAGCCCAAGGGCGCGTCTGTACATGGTGTGGGCCACCCCTAGCCCTCCACTCACTCTCTCACTTCCCACTTCTTTATCTCTCCCGAGAAAACATCAGTTCTTTGCTTGAAATCGCGTACTTGCTACTCTTGCCCATGATTTTTCGATCTCCTTGCTCAGCCCATCTTTGCTGCTGAAATTTGGAGCATTTGTTCTCCGGTATGTGACTCCTCCGCTTGTCCAAGTAGATTTGTGTTTAGTGGTTTATATCTTGAGTATTTTGCTATTGTAGGTGACAGGTTATGAGAGCTTGTAAGCTTGTTCAATGCTTAGAGATATTCTTTTGATGCATGTTTAGGCCTCTTACAAGTCCCCATGAGTAGTGCCCTTCATTATATATTCACTTTGTAATCACTTGTGTAATGGATGTTTAAATTTCAGAATATCAAAGATGAATAACCAGACCTTTGGAGAAGTATTTGAGAGGGACACACCTAGGAGGTCAAGGCCCTCAAGATCAGCCTCTCAGTTTAGGCCTTCATACAATGAAGATCTCATTGCACCATGCTTTGGCAATGAAGGAGATGAGGGGGATGCTCACCCACCTACCTTTCCTTGTTATACCTTTTTGCAAGCTGCAGGGATCCTCGATGATTTCTTACTACTGGTTCAGAGGGTCGGTTTGACCTCATACATGGAAGATGAGAGTGAGCAATATGCCGTACTCACCAAAACTTTCGTTGAGAGTTTCGTTTTCACTAACACCCCCTATCAGTCAACTGTTTCTTTCAGAATTTATAATCTGCCTATTACCATGTCGTTGGAAAGATTTTGCAGCATTATAGGTATAGGCATGACGGGGACCGTGAAGAAGATCCAAGGGCGACCTGCCGATTTGCTAGAGCTCTATCGAAGTGTGACAAATGACGATGATCGTGTAGCTTAGTGCGGGAAGATAAGAAACATCCAACTCCCATCTCTTAGATACTTTGCTTATTATCTTGCTACTAGCATTCTTGGTAGGGAGAACACAAGTAATATCTCCAATTGTCATTTAGCCTTCCTCGCTGCTGCATTTAATAATGATACTCGGTACAATCTTGGCTCTCTCATTGCTCGCCGCCTAGCTGCTAGGGGACCTATTTATGGGGGAATTATTGCTTCACGTATGGTTACTGCGTTAGAACTTTCTGTGGATCCTAATGATACTATATTGGCACCACAAATGCTTGATATTGCTGCCATGTAAACACATCACTTCATCACTGCTGACTCTGATACGGACAGTTTAGTATATAGGATGTTGTTTACTGACGGGGATGAAAGGGAGGTTCCTTTGCCGCAATCTACTTTGTTCAGTGTTCACAGGAGGCTGTGGTCACGTTCCAAGGAGGAGGTGGACGAGAAGCTCCGCTTGCTTGGTTTCCACAGGCAGCACTAGGAGGATGTGCCTTCTTACGACTACTCTGCACACTACGGTGGGGCGTCCTCAAGCTCGTGCCAGGACAAGGGTACCTCCTCGCCATACTACGGAGGCGCTCCGTCTTGGCTAGCCTGGGATTGATACCCACCTAGGCCAAAAGCCTAAGCTTGGGGGGAGGTACACCGACATCACACTCATCTCCATATCATGTTTCGTCGGTACTTTGTATATTCATGCTTTGTTCTCTTTTTAAGTTTTCGTTCTTTCTTTACTTTTGCTTTCTAAAACACAAAAATACCAAAAATATTTCTGTTGTTTCTCTTTGTTTGCATCTTCTTCTTTTTGCCTTGGTTTGGTTTTTCCTTTTGGCTTTGTCTTACTTATTCGAAAAACCCAAAAAGATTTTGCTTTGCTTGTTTTTCCTTTTTGTTCTTGCCTTTGAAAATTAAAAACACCAAAAATATTTGTTGTTCTTCTTTGGTTTTGTGAAGTTTGTTGCAGGGTTCAGCAGTCCTCAGTGGAATTTGGTTTCATGTTATTATTCAAGCCACACAAGTGAAGGGCAATAATGAGGATTAATGACAACTTGAGGTGTGGTAAGAGGCTGGTAACGAACTCTATTTGTTTTCATTTTTGTACATATACTCATCAATGTGGGCATGCTTACTCTGTTCATGTAGGGTGTATGTTATTTATGGATGCTTAGTAGTTCTTGCTTTATTATGATTAACTCCAACTTGCTAATAGTTTGTAGCATGTCGTATGAATGTTTGCTTGCATTGCTCTATTCATAACTTGGTATGACACTGTGGTATCCTCCTCTGAATGTTTCACTTGAATTGACTTGGCACATGCTCATCCATACATATGACTAAAACAATAATCAGTTAAGCCTCGATGAATTATTTTGCCTCAGGGATATTGAATCACTTTCATGCCATGATTAGTCATGTTTTGTTGCAAGCATGATTATGACAGTTATTGCTCTCTCGTTTGTTGCTCCTTACTATTGCTAGCCTTCACTTGCACTGAGTATGAGCTCTACTCGTGTTTCCAATTCCCTAACACCAATATTGCCAAAAGTGTCCACCATACCTACCTATTAGCATCATTTGTTATTCCGTGCATATTCAATATGCCTAGTTTTCTTCCAAATAAAATGTTTGCTTGTTATGAGAAAGTTAGTTAGTAAAGCTCTCACAAACTTGATGGCACACTTTATTTCTCGCACTTAATAAATCTGAACCATTATGACTGCCCATGAAAGCTATATGCTTGCAAATTATAGGATGGGGATTAGCAGAACCGTGCTGTCACGGGGAACGCTTTCAACACCTGTAAATATATACCCAGTTGATATCATGCTATTTTGTTTGCGGATGTCGTCGGTGTGAAATAAAAGGGGAGCTTGTAAGTCCATGGAGTTATGTATGTGTGTTAGAGAAACGCCTGAGCCACTGGTCTAATCCATGCCTAATTATGGTGGAAACCTGCAGCGTAACCATAATGAGTATCTATGAAGCATTCTTCTTATAAAAAAAGAGAGATAGCTATTGAGAAAAAGAAAAAAAAAGTATGAGAAAAGAGGAAAGAGAGAAAAAAGCACCATTTTCCCATGGTAAATAAGGAGATTGCTGAGATACTCGTTGTTTGCTTCCCTTGTCATTTTGATATGGGGATTCTTCCGTATCATCGGGCAAGGGGTACCCTGTTGGCGGTTCTCTATGATACGCACGTATTTACTATGAAAAGAACTTACCGGTAACTAAAGTTGAGTAGCATGAGGAGCGGCCCTTGATGTCTACGCACTTCTATTCTTGTAGACAGTTGTTGGGCCTCCAAGTTCAGAGGTTTGTAGAACAGCAGCAAGTTTTCCCTTAAGTGGATCACCCAAGGTTTATCGAACTCAGGGAGGAAGTGGTCAAAGGTATCCCTCTCAAGCAACCCTGTAATCAAGATACAAGAAGTCTCTTGTGTCCCCAACACACTCAATACACTTGTCACGTGTATAGGTGCACTAGTTCGGCGAAGAGATAGTGAAATACAAGTGGTATGGATATAAGACAACGGTGCCGGAAAATAGCTTGATGGCGTGGAAGATCCTAAAGGAAATCTGAAATAAATATGGAAGCAAGCAAACATGTAACAGATCTAGTTGCAAATGGTGTTTCAATGTTTAGAAACAAGGCCTAGGGATCATACTTTCACTAGTGAACACTCTGATATAAATATCTTCTCTTTATGATACTACTCTGAACTACTCTCCGGTTTGACACTTTAATCCATGGTAGGGCTATAACAGCACTCCTCAAAGTTCACTTTCCCCATCTAGATAACCCCACACTGTCACCTTGAGCACTAGATGGTTCCAACAAACACCACAATTTCATAGAGACATCCAAATCCAAATATAACTCATAACAAGTATTTATCATCTCTAGCCTAAGTGCCACCATGGTGTGCATGTTGTCACTTTCACACACATGGGGAGAGCAGAGATCTATTAAAGCACTTGAGTAGCAAGGTAGATCTACTTGATTACAAAGCTCATGATCACAATATGATAATGCATAGAGAGAGAGATGAACACATAGCTACCGGTAGAACCCTTAGCCTCAAGAGAGAAGTACTCCCTCCTCATCATGGGAGTCAGCAACAGTGATGGAGATGGCGGTGGAGTCGATGGAGATGGCGGTGAAGATGGTGAAGAGGCGGCGCCGCCGGCGGTGGCGCGGAGGACTCCTTCCCCGCCGCCGGTATCACAGGGGAGCACCGCCCCTTAGCACCCTTCCTTCATGGCTTCTTGGGAGCCCTTCCCCATGGAGATGGGATCCATGGGGAGGCAAAAACATGGCTTTAGTGGCTGCAAATTCGTGGGTGGAGGTGTCTCCCACGAATTAGGTTTCCTCCCTTTATATAGCTTCTCGGATTCCCGTCACCCCATCTTGGGCTGCAGTAAATTGGACCTATTGGGTCCGTCTAAACTCGGACTCAGCTAAATTTTATGTCCAGAATGTTTGTCGCGAAATTTCCAACAACTTTGTAGTTGAAGAGTTTTCCGTTTGACGCTGTATTAGACCCGAAACGTAACCATCTTCAAAAAGAGTTCTGAGACAGATTTCTGGAAAATCCCAATTTGACTCCAACAAGGTTTCCACTTGTATTCTTGGTAATTCCTATACATTAAAGTGTAAAACAAGAACATTGTGCACTTTTGCAATTATTAGTAGGTTAGTCCAAATAAATCATAAACTTTATATAAAAAGGAGTATCAAAAGTATATTATTAGCATAAAACCATCAAAAATTATAGATACAAGGACCAACACGTCAGAGTCAACCCAATCGCCGAGAGAAAAATTTAAGCCGACACACCCAGTCGACCTCGAGGCAAACGTGGAAAAGCACCCCTTTTTTGGGCTACGGAGGCAACACGTGATGCACCAACATGCACCGTCCTGTTAACAGCTTGTCCAACAGCTTGTCCACACGGGAGCAGTCCACGCAGCAACCGGATGGAGCAAGACCCACACCCGACAGACTCGAAAAGTCTGGCGGAAGACACGGTATGCTTAGCAACGTGCGGTAGCGTTCACGCTTAAGCCTATACGAGGAGGCACAACAAGTGCCCTGAGAGGCCTTGCTTTCTCTCAAGCTTAAGCCTTTAGATAATGTTATGGATGTATCAGCCCTCGTACTCAAGGGACATGAGATTTCTAGTTTATAGTCTGTCAAGCATATAACTCAGATTGGACCTCATTTTCACCTTAACCATTTAAAGATGCTTATGATAGGGGCAATGAGAGCTCAAAGCTAACGAGTACCATACTTTCAGCATTTGGAAGCCTTTCAAACTTTTCAAAACCTTTTTCATTTCCTTGTTGAGTCACCACCCATTCTATCAGCACTTTCTTGAGAGCATAGTCGTCATTCTTAGTGTAATATGCTTGTCTCAAAACTTGATTAATTGTGTTATGACTTTGATGCTTGTATCTTTGATATCTTTACTTCTAGTCTTCACTTGAACTTTAGAGGTGCCTTAGCATTTATGTTTGCTCTACAATCAAAGGCAAGCGAGATACCACTCTATCATACATTTTTATGAGCATTGCAATGTTGCTTATGTTTATGTTTCATCCCACTTACTATTTTTGAGTTAGAAGCTCTTCATAGCTTGCAATGACTATTAAGTAAACTTAGTTGCATACTCCTTATTATGAATTGCCTGAGTAGTTGATCATATGCTAAGAATATATACATCTTATGAAGCAAATGTGTTCATGAAAGTTTCTTTTATCGCACTCAGTTTTCAACTGAATTGCTTGAGGACAAGCAATAAGCTAAGCTTGAGGGGAGTTGATACGTCCAAAACGTATCTACTTTCCTGAACACTTTTGCTATTGTTTTTCCTCTAAACTCGTGTGATTTGGATACAACTAACACGGACTGGCGCTGTTTTCAGCAGAATTACCTTGGTGTCTAGTTTTTGTGCAGAAAATCAACTATCAGGAAAAATGCCGGAAAATATGCTAGAAATCCTATTTCACCAAAAGACTCACGGAGCTAGAAGACGAGATGGAGTAGGGCCACGAGGGGCCCACACCACCTGGCCACGCGGGCCAGGCCATGCCGCGCCTAGGGGTGGTGTGGCCGCCTCGGCTGCCCCCTCGGCCTCCCTCTTCACCTATAAGTTGCCTCTTGGCCTAAAAACCAAGGGGGGTTCGACGTTTTTCCAGAAAGAGTTCCGTTGTGCCACCACTACCAGATTCTGCAATTCGGAACCAAAAACTCCGTTTTGGCACCCTGCCGGGACGAGGAATTGAAGGAGATCATCGCCATCATCATCGCCATCGCTTCTCCATCGACCATCCATGTTTCCCCCATATATGAGTGAGTAATACCCTGCTGTAGGCTATGGGGATGGTAGGGATTGGACGAGATCGTTCGTGTAATGGCATCAGATTGTTAGGGCATGGTGCCTAGTATCTATTATTAGTGTTTTTTGACTTTGTTGCAACTTGTTATGCTTAATGCTTATCACTAGGGCCCGAGTGCCATGATTTCAGATCTGAACATGTTACTGATTAATTATGATAGTATTGTTTATGGTCTTACCTGCAAGTTGTATACACACGTTGTTGTCTGGAACCAAAGGCTCCGAAGTGACAGCAATTAGGATAACCGGAGGGAATGGCTTTGACGTGAGGATCACATGTGTTCACGGAGTGTTAATGCTTTGCTCCGGTGCTCTATTAAAATGAGCACCTTAATTGCCAGTAGTTCCCTTGAGGCCCCGCTGCAAATGGGTTGGCAGGACAAAAGATGTTGTGCAAGTTCTCATTGCGAGCACGTATGACTCTATATGGAACACATGCCTATGATTATTTAGTACTTGGATGCTTTATCTTATTTATCTGCAAATGCCCTATGTCTTGATTGCCATGTGAATTGTCTTGTCCATGCAACGCCCGTCCATCCATCCCTATGCCTACCGCGCTTTAATCCTACTGTTTACTGCAATTGCAACTATTGTCTTTACTTTTACTACGGCTATTACTTTGCTATTGCTACTACAAAATTGTAGCTACTGATAAACTGTTGTGAGCAAGATTGTTTCCAGGTGCAGCTGAATTGACAACTCAGTTGTTAAGGCTTATAAATATTCTTTGGGTCCCCTTGTGTCGAATCAATAAATTGGGTTTCACTTCCCTCGAAAATACTGCGATACACCCCCTATACTTGTGGGTCATCAGCGCCCGCCATCGTAGCCCTGTACGATCCCTTCCACGTCATCATTGGATGTGGTCGGGCCCTCAGGATCGCGATAATCACACAACATTGGTGAGAGATAGCAGGAGGGGCGGCACGAGTTAGGAGGAGGGAGTGCTAGCGGCGACAGGTAGTAGGAGGGGTTGTTGGTAGCGCTGATTGTTCGATGAGAGAGAGGAGGTACAAGAAGGATAAGAGATATGAGGGATGACACGAGGGGTCAGGTCCATTAAATCACTTACATATGACCCTAGGTCCATGTCATCGCTTAATTGTGGGCACATTCTGTTTGTTTTGCTATTAAAACATGATTAGCCAAAAAGAGCCCTGTTTATAACAACTCGTCCCAAAAGTGTACATATTAGTAAAAAATTGCGAAAGTAGCACTAAGTTGTTACCTTAGTCCCAATTGTGGTACTAAAATGTAATTTACTCGATTGTAAGAGACGGGTAAGGGTATAGGGTGGTTCCATCTGTACCCCTAGGGGTGCCATTCCTAATTGTTAGAGATGACAATAAAAGATAATGCATTGTACAAATTGTATATATTATCTTCTCTAAATAATGTGGAGACCTAAAAGAAGACATCCCTTTTCTATCATTGTAGATGCCCTGAGGTACCAACAAAAGTCTTTGCCATACCCACAGATTCAAATTTCCTGCATTTTTCGAAGTAGTAGTAGTGCATCATAAGTCTGCACGATCCACGTCTGAAAGGATCGTATGGGCACCTAGAGGGGGTGAATAGGTGCTACTCCAAATTTTACTCTTTTTCAGTTTAGGGTTTGACACAAAAGGTAAATTCTCTAGATTATGCAACTATGGTGAATTTACCTATATGTCAACCTAGCACAAGTACTAAGCAAGAACTAGGCAAGTAAAGTGCGGTAAAGGATAGAAGTTACCAAAGTGGAGCACGTGGAGACATAAGGATTTGTTTCCCGTAGTTCCTTCCTTTTGAGGGGAAGTACGTCTATGTTTGGAGAGGGGTGGTTTCAAACCACCAACACCACGGAGGCCTCCCTTGTTCTCCGATGAACCTCACCCCAAAGGGTTCGATTCACCTCTTCCACTATACGGCAACCTTCGAGGTGGAAGCCGGCACCTTTACAACAAGTTCGGGGCACACATCCACAACTTAATTGGAGGCTCCCAAATACAAGCAAGCTATCAAACAATCAAAGACAAGCTTGTAAGAACCAAATCAAAAGCTAGGGTTTCCAAAGAAACACTAGAGAATGGGGGCCTCAAGTGAATGAGGGGGAAATGAAGATCTCTCTTGGTGAAGCTGTAGATCAAGGCCTCCTCCTTCGATTCTCTAAAGATCAATGACTTTGGATGGTTGGATGAAGAGATCTTGTTGATTTGGTGGCTCAAATGGGGATAGTGTTCTTCAGTGGAACGAGCAGCTGGAGGAAGGGGATAACATCATCTATTTATAGCCCTTCACTCCAATGAACCGTTTTCTGACCGTTGGAGAAAAGTCAGACCGGAGACTCCGGCCTGCACACTGGAGACTCCGGTCTACACCGGAGATTCTGGCCCATCTCTGGACCAGCCTCCGGACCATCAAACAAATTAACCTAGCCCTTCTATGAGCCAAGTGGATTGGAGAATCTGGTCCAATCACACCGGAGACTCCGGTCTGGGGCTTGGACCGGAGACTCCGGTCAGACCTCCGGACCTGGCTCCGGACCACCTATCTGGCTGACCTAGGCAGAAAACTGGAGTCCCCTCCGGAGATTCTTGGGGAGACTCCGGACCACACCGAAGACTCTGGTCTGGAACTCCCAGGAGTACGTAGATATTGGAGGGAAAGTTCTGTATGCCAAGGGTCATTTTCACTTTGCATTATATCAACCTGTAGACAATAGCATACTGTAAAATGCTCTACTTGTTGTTAACGAACACCAAAAGTGATTATGATAGTAAATGTCCTTTCAATCTCCCCCTTTTTGGTGTTCGATGACAACAAGTGATTTTGCATGGAAATAATTTTGCAATGAATTATGACAGTTATGACAGAGTATCATAATGCTTCCCCTGACTATGTGCACTAAGATAAACATGTAAAGAATGCACGGTACATAGTACATAGATAAAACACATAGTTCTCACACGAGTTACAATAATGTCGGAGCACCCACAGAGTCACACACAAATAACAAATAGTATCTCTCAAGAACATAAGGCAAATAAGTACGAAGGTCGAGATAGCAAGTAAGAATCAAATCCAAGCCCATGCAAATCCCGATGACAATGTCTTCTTCCCCTTTGGCATCAAAACGCCGAAAAGGGAAAAAACCTAAGCTAGCACCCCAAAGAATCAGTAGTCCTTATCGTCATCATCCTCGTCCTCCTCATCCATATCCTGATCCTCATCACCCTCATCATAGTCCTCATCACCATTTGGAGCTGCAGGTCCTTTGCTGTGAGGGCGAGAAGAGGAGGTACCCTGGTACCCATATCCAGAAGTGACATCAAAAAAGGTCTTCCAATCCACCAAGTTGCCCCGTTGGGCATTCCATGCCCCAAAAGAAAGAGTGTAATCTGACTCAGTGGATGGTTGAGCGCCATGCTCATCAGTGAACTCATCCTCACCTTCCTCATCATCTGCTGCACCCTGAGCCTTAATCTCCTTGAGAAGCTTCTCTATGTGACGGTTGCTCTTGTAGGAGGCATGTTGTTGCTTGCGGATGTCCACATTCATGCAACAAAGGGTCCTCTCCCAGAATGAGGCCTTCTTGACCTTCTCATGTACATAGTCACATGTCATAGGAGGCAGGGGCGCATTGGAGGCATTCTTCCTCCGAGCCCTAGTAGGAGAGGGGGCCCTCTCGGTCTTAGAGATCTCCTCCTCCACATGGGCATAGGAGCGTCTAGGAGGAGGCCCCATGTATCCCTTCTGCTGCAGTGATACAAGAGTGTGCTCGATAAGATTGGGAGCCATGCCAAGTGAAGAACCATGATCCTGGGTGTTGATGAGTATCATGACAAGTGGTGCATATGGAGGAGCTTTCTTGTACAATATGGCATGGTATATCTCCTCAAATATGTAATCCATAACATCAATAGGTTCTGCATTTGCCTCGGGGCCAGCCATGTAAATCCTATGGGTATGATATAACAAGTTGACCAAACCAGGGCACACCAGGCCTGGCCCGTGCCAGGGCTGATGCGGCCACCCAGGGCACCCCCTCGGCCTCCCCTTTCGCCTATAAGATGCCTCCGATGCAGAAACCCTAAGTACCCAATCAAAATTCCACGAAAGATTCTGTAGCCGCCGTCATCTTCATCCCTAGATCGGGAGGGATATGAAGCTCTTCCCGGCACCCTCCCGGAGGGGAGAATTCACCCTGGAGGCCTTCTTCATCACCATGCAAGCCTCCGGTGTGATGCGTGAGTAGTTCATCCTTCGACTACGGGTCCATGTAGTAGCTAGATGGTTAGTTCTTCTCATTTGTGCTATCATGTTTAGATCTTGTGAGCTCCGTTCATGATCAAGATCATCTATTTGTAATCCTACATGTTGTGTTTGCGGGGATCCGATAGATATTGAGATGCTATTTCATATTGATTATTGATTCTATCATGTCTTTGTTATTTGTGATCTTGCATGCTTTCCGTTGTTAGTAGCTATCTTGCCCATGCTAGAAACTCCAAGAGTTAGTATTTATGCTCGATAGTGGGTTCATGCCTCTAGTAATCTGGGAAATGACAAAAATCTCTAAGGTACTAGATGTGTTGTTGCTACTAGGGAGAAAATAGCAATCCTTTGTTCATAGAACAATCGTATTGTTTACTTTACACGCAATGCGTAATGCAATTATCTATTGCTTGCAACTTAATACTGGAGGGGGTTCGGATGATAACCTGAAGGTGGATTATTAGTCATAGATGCAGTTGGATTACGGTCTATGTATAATGTTGTAATGCCCAATCAAATCTCAAAGGATTCAAGATGATTAGTATATGCATGTATGCTTTCTCGATGTTTGTCAATTGACCTATTGTAATTTGTTCACCCAACATGTCATCTATCTTAAGGAGAGCCACCACTAGTGAACTATGGACCCCCGTCCTTTCTTTTACCATCAATCTACAACTGTTTACTGCTTTCTGTTTACTTTCTGCAAGCTTTTACTTTCTTCCACATAATACGTTTAATCCTTTGTTTTCAGCAAAACCAGTGAGATTGACAACCTCACTGTAAGTTGGGGGCAAAGTTCTGTGGTTGTGTTGTGCAAGATTCCAAGTTGGCAACAACACCTTGGAGGTGTTTCCTTGCTCCTACTGGTTCGATAACCTTGGTTTCATAACTGAGGGAAACATACTGCTGTGCTCATCATACGTTCCTCTTGGGGTTCCCCAACGAGCTCGTTATTACATGAGTCAGCAAGTACTTTTCTGGTGCCACTGCCGGGAGTCAAGGACATCTTCACAAGGGGAGTCCCTCATAACCAATCTCTTTACTTTGTTGTTTTTGTTTTGCTTAGTTTATTTTTGCTTTGTTTGCTTGTTTCTTTATCAAAAACACACAAAAAATATAGTTTCACTAGTTTGCTTTCTTTATTAGAAACACACAAAAATGACTAGTCTTGAAAACACTAAGTTGTGTGACTTCACTAGCACCAACAACAATGATTCCATGTGCACACCTATTGCTCCACATGTTCCTGAAGCTACTTTCTTTGAAATAAAACCTGCTTTACTCAATCTTGTTATGAGAGAACAATTTTCTGGTATTGGTAATGAAGATGTTGCTGCTCATCTAAATAACTTTGTTGAACTTTGTGAGATGCAAAAGCATAGGGATATACATGGAGATATTATTAAGCTTAAATTGTTTCCTTTCTCTTTGAGAGGAAAAGCTAAAGAATGGTTGCAATCCCTAACTAGAAATAGTATTGATTCTTGGACTAAATGCAAAGATGCTTTCATTGGAAAATACTATCCTCCTGCTAAGATTATATCTATGAGAAGTGAAATAATGAAGTTTAAACAATCTGATAATGAACATGTTGCTCAAGCTTGGGAAACAATGAAATCTTTGGTAAAGAATTGTCCCACTCATGGACTGACTGCTTGGATGATTATCCAAACCTTTTATGTAGGATTGAACTATTCTTCAAGAAATCTATTGGATTCTGCTACTGGAGGTACCTTTATGACCATTATTTTAGGTTCTGCAACAAAGCTTCTGGATAATATGATGGTTAACTATTCTGAATGGCATACTGAGAGAGCTCCACAAGGTAAGAAGGTAAATTATGTTGAAGAAACCTCCTCCTTGAGTGATAAAATTGATATTATTATGTCTATGCTTGTTAATGGGAAGGCTCATATTGATCCAAATCATGTTCCCTTATCCTCTTTGGTTTCTCAAGAAGAGCAAGTTGATGTGAACTTTATAAGAAATAACAATTTTAGCAACAATGCCTACATGAATTATTTTGGTAATAATAACTATAGGCCATATCCTCCCAATAATGGTAATGCTTATGGAAATTCCTACAACAATAATAGGAGTGCTCCCTCTGAACTTGAAGTTATGCTTAAAGATTTTATTAGTAAACAAACTGCTTTCAATAAAACTATTGAGGAAAAACTCTCTAATGCTGAAAGAAATATAGCATTATTGGCTGAAGCTCAATCTTCTTTGAATAAAATGGCTGCTAAACCTGAAACCATTGATAATCCCTTTGCTGCTACTAATGCCATACAAGTTAGAATTGATGAAAATGTTAGACTATTAGCTGAATTGCATGCTAAGTTGGAAAGAGAAGATGAAATTGCTAGAAACATTAGTGTTTCTACTATCACTACCACCAGAGTTGAAGCTAGTAATAGCTCTACTACTTTAGATGATAATTATGATTTTGATCTTGATGGTTGAAATATCTCTAAAGTTATTAAGTTCGTACAAAAGCTTCTAAAAGTCCTAATGCTAGTGCTATGAATATGGCCTTTACAAAACACATTACTGATGCTCTCATAAAAATTAAAGAAGAAAAGATGAAACATAAAGCCTCTATTCCTATGAAATAAGAAGATGGTTGGGAACCCATCTTTAATATGAAAGTGCAAAGCTTTATGTGATGTTGATAGTTGTGTTTCTATTATGTCTAGAAGGATTTATGATATGCTTGATTTACCACCATTAGAAGATTGTTATTTGAATGTCCCACTTGATGATAATGCTAAAAAGAAACTCATGGGGAGTATTAATGATGTTCTTATTATGGTTAACAATGCCTATGTCTCCGTTGATTTCTATGTTTTGGATGTTGAATGCAATGCTTCTTGTCCTATTACTTTGGGAAGACCTTTTCTTAGAACTGTTGGTGCCATTATTGATATGAAAGAAGGCACCATTAAATATCAACTCCCACTCAAGAAAGGTATAGAACACTTCCCTAAGAAGAGAGAGAAGATTTCTTTTGCCTCTCCTATGAAAACAAAATTTTCTCTTAATGCTTCTTCATTGGGGAACACTTGATTCTTTTTCTTGCTTCTTATGCCTAACTTAAAGGCGTTAAAGAAAAGTACTTATTGGGAGATAACCCAAAAGTTTTAGATGAGTCTTGGAAGTTATTACCTCTGTAATAACCGCGCCTTATCCTTTTTATTTTCTTTTTGTGCCAAGAGTAACCTCTAATGAGAGAGAAGTAATGATTGGGAAAGTTGCTGTCCCGAAACAGATTTTTGTGCTCCACCATAAAAATTCGTGTAAAATCTCTGTACGTTGTTTTAAGGCGTGAATTTTTTTGCTTCTGCCCTAGGTTGTTATCTAACTTCCGTTTTTCCAACACTTTTTGATTTGAGCAACAGAAGGTCTTCGAAAAAATTGGTTTTTACCTGCTGGTCTGTTTTGGCAGATTTCTGCCATTATTTGCATTTGCTTCTTGTTGGTTCCTTTTTGAGTTCTTTTGGGGAATTGAGATTTTTGAGGGAAGTTCTACAGTATCTTGTGTTTTAATGGAAGTTTTATTGGTGTTGAAACTGAACCTAAAAACTTATTATCTTGAGTGCACTAATGTTGCTAATAAAGATTGTGTGAAGTTTTGTATGAAGGAAAAATTCCAGGTGTATGGAGAGAATGATGTAATGAGATGAATAATGGACTAAAGCTCAAGCTTGGGGATGCCACCGTGTCACCCCAAGAAATATTCAAGAGGTACAAGCGTCAAAGCTTGGGGATGCCCAAGGCATCCCCTTCTTCATCAATAAAAATCCCAGGTTTCTTCCAAACACTTTATTTTTATTGTTTCATGCACAGTTGTGTTGTTCTTGGAGCGTCTTCATTTTTTGTTTTTTGTTTTTGTTTGCTTGGTATTCTTAGTTTGCTTGAATAAATTGGTTGGACCCCCTCTTTCATGCATTGGTTTTCAAATAGTTTGGTTTGGATTGGAAAAAGAGTAGGAAAAGTTCATGCTTAAGTGGAAAAAGGATCTTGTTTTTGATTGTGGCCTATGCTTTGTCATGCCATGCTTGATATTATTTTGGCTTTATGGTTAGTGATATTTGTTGTATCATGACATGTTATAAACAATTGAGATTGCTTAATGTGCCCTGAAAGAATCATGCGTTGTTTTAGCATATTAAAGCATAAGTACTATGGTATTCTCCTTTCATGCTTTATTTGGGTTAACTTGGCGCATGCTCACCCCATGTTATGACTATCCCAAGTCACCATAAGCCTTTATGATCCTTTAGTTTTCGACTTGTAATATCACTTTATTCTTTGATAAATGATGTTTTGTCGCTTTGCATGATTATGGCCATTATTGCTCTCTTAATTGGTCGCTCCTAGTCTTTTGCTAGCCTCCATAACCAAGTGTGAGTTCCACTCATGCATCCAACTCCTAAAACCAAGTTATTCCAAAGATTCCACCATACCTACCTATTAGCATTTGATATTCCAAGTATATTCATGTTTTTATCTACCTTCCGAATTAAACTTGTTATGCGGAAACTAGTGATTAAAGCTCTCACGAACTTGGTGGCACACTTTACTTTTCTTGCCCTTAATAAACTTGAACCATTGTGTCGTCTATGTTGTATATGTTGCACTTATATGTTGGGGATTAGCAGAACCATGTTGTCATGGGGAACGCTTTCAACATTGCACTTGTACTTTCTACCTAGTTGATATCATGCTCTTTTGTCTATGGATGTCGTCGGTGTGAAATGAAAGGGGAGCTTGTAAGTCCATGGAGTTATGTATGTGTGTTAGAGAAACGCCTGGGCCGACGGTCTAATCCATGCTGTCATGGTGGAAACGTGCACCGTAACCATAATGATTTGTTTATGAAGCATTCTTCTTCTAAAAAAAGAGTCGGATATTGAAAAAAAAAGAGAAAAAGAAAAAAAGATATGAGAAAAGAGGAAAGAGAGAAAAAATCACCATTTTCCCATGGTAAATAAGAAGATTGTTGAGATGCTCGTTGTCTGCTTGCCTTGTCATTTTGATATGGGGATTCTTCCGTATCATCGGGCAAGGGGTACCCCATTGGTGGTTCTCTATGATACACATGTACTTACTATGACAAGAACTTACCGGTAACTAAACTTGAGTAGCACGAGGAGAGGCCCTCGTATTCAAGGGACATGAGATTTCCAACTTATACTTTGTCAAGCATATACTCCATAGTGTGTTCACTTTAACCTTAATCACTTCAAGATGCTTATGATAGGGGCAATGAGAGCTGAAAGCTAATAAGTACCACAATTTTTGTAAGCTCTTTATGAAACTTGAATCCCTGCTTCCTTCTATGAAGGGCCTGATGGCTCAGTGTATGGCGCCAGAAAAGTGCTGGTGTGGTGTTGATGTAGAGCTCGTTGGGAACCCCAAGAGGAAGGTATGATGAGCACAGCAGCAAGTTTCCCTCAGTTATGAAACCAAGGTTTAATCGAGAGAGGAGCAAGAAACACCCCAAAGGTTTTGCTAGCTGAGCCTTGGCAGTATGCGCATCACGGTGCTAGTAGCAACGTGGAGACCTGCACAACACAACCACAGAACTTTGTCCCCAACTTGCGATGAGGTTGTCAATCTCACCGTGTTTTGGTGAAAACAAAGGATTAAACGTATCGAATGGAAAGAAGTAATAGTTTGCAGAAATTAAACACAAAGCAGTAAAAGATTGTAGATTGTATGTAAAAGACAAAGGACCAGGATCCATAGTTCACTAGAGGTGGCCTCCTTAGATAGATGACATGCTGGGTGAACAAATTACAGCGGGGCAATTAACAAACATCGAGAAAGCAATACATGCTTATACTAATCATCTTGACTCCTTTGAGACTTGATTGGGCATTACAACATTATACATAGACCGCCATCCAACGGCATCTATGACTAATAATCCACCTTCAGGTTATCATCCGAACCCCCTCCAGTATTAAGTTGCAAGCAACAGATTATTGCTTTACGAACTGCGTGTAAAGTAAACAATACGATTGTTCTATGAATAAAGGATTGTTGTTTTCTCCCTAGTAGCAACAGCACATCTAGTACCTTAGAGATTTCTATCACTTCCCTAGATTACCAGAGGCATGAACCCACTATCGAGCATAAATACTAACTCTTGGAGTTGCTAGCATCTACTTGGCCAAGATAGCTACTAACAACGGGAAGCATGCAAGATCACAAATAACAAAGACATGATAGAATCAATAATCAATCTGAAATAGCATCTCAATATCCATCGGATCCCCGCAAACACAACACGCAGAATTACAAATGGATGATCTTGATCATGAACGGAGCTCACAAGATCTAAACATGAAAGCACAAAGGAGGAGAACCAGCCATCTAGCTACTACATGGATCCGTAGTCTAAGGATGAACTACTCACGCATCACACCGGAGGCTTGCATGGTGATGAAGAAGGCCTCTAGGGTGAATTCCCCTCTCCGGCAGGGTGCTGGGAAGAGCTTCAGATCCCTTCCGATCTAGGGATGGAGATGACGGCGGCTATAGACTCTTTCGTGGATTTTTGATTGGGTGCTTAGGGTTTTCGTCCTGAGGGCATCTTATAGGTGGAAGGGGAGGCCGAGGGGGTGCCTAGGCTGGCCACACCACCCGCTGGCGCGGGCCAAGCCTGGTCGTGCGGCCAGGTGGTGTGGCCGCCCTCTGGCCCCTCTCCGTCTCGTCTTTTGGCATCTGATGACTTCCGAAAAAATAGGCACTTTGGCTTTTGTCCCGTCCAATTCCGAGAATATTCATTTTCTGACTTTCCTGGAACCAAAAACAGCAGAAAACAAAATTGGGCACTGTGGCTCTTGTTAATAGGTTAGTCCAAGAAATCATATGAAAAGTACTCCAAAGTGTGGACAAAACACAAGAAAGTGGATAAAACCAAGCATGGAACATCAAAAATTATAGATACATTTGCAATGTATCAACATCCCCAAGCTTAACTCATGCTCGTCCTCGAGTAGGTAAGTGATAAAAAGAAAGAATAATTTTTGAGGTGACATGCACCATCAAAGACTTGATCAAAGTATTTGTAAAACATTCAAAGTTGGGATCATAGTACTTCAATCATAACATGAAAGACAAAGTTCTAGCAATAAGACAAAGAAACTATGATGCAACATGAAAAGGCACAAACAAAAGATTCATGAATAATAATGCTTTGCAAGACGTTTATTTGTTTCACATAAAGAAAACATAGCATAATAGTATTCAGCTTGTCCCTCAATAAAGTAGCAATATAAATGCATAGGACACCTTCAAAGTTCATAAGAGTGACTAGATACTAATAGTCTAAAACAAGCAATATCAGTATGCATCAATCAACTAGTCTTGGGACAATGCACATAGAACTAAGAATGGCCACTATGCTCTCAAAGTAGGAGCATAAAGGTAGAAGGTGGAGACTCAATATGTAATGGTGGAAGAAAGGCCTTCATAGAAGGAAGTAGAGATTCAAGTCTCATAAAGAGCTTCCAAAAATTATGGTACTTATAGCTTTCAGCTCTCATTGCCCCTATCATAAGCATCTTGAAGTGATTAAGGTTAAAGTGAACAAACTATAGTGTACATGCTTGACGAAGTATAAGTTAGAAATCTCATGTCCCTTGTATATGAGGTCCGCTCCTCATGCTACTCAAGTTTAGTCACCGGTAAGTTCTTGTCATCGTAAGTACATGTGTATCATAGAGAATCGCCAACGGGGTACCCCTTGCCCGATGATACGGAAGAATCCCCATATCAAAATGACAAGGCAAGCAGACAACAAGCATCTCAACAATCTTCTTATTTACCATGGGAATATGGTGCTTTTTTCTCTCTTTCCTCTTTTCATAATCTCTTTTTTTCTTTTTCTCTTTTTTTTCAATATAGGACTCTTTTTTTATAAGAAGAATGCTTCATAGACAGCTCATTATGGTTACGCTGCAGGTTTCCACCATGTCAGCATGGATTAATCCAGCGGCCCAGGTGTTTCTCTAACACATATACATAACTCCATGGACTTACAAGCTCCCCTTTCATTTCACACCGACGACATCCATATACAAAAGATCATGATATCAACTAGGTACAAGTACCAAGTGCAATGTTGAAAGCGTTCCCCATGAAAGCATGGTTCTGCTAATTCCCAACAAATAAGTGCAAGCATATACAACATAGACGACACAATGGTTCAAGTTTATTAAGGGCAAGAAAAGTAAAGTGTACCATCAAGTTCGTGAGAGCTTTAATCACTAGTTTTCTCATAACAAGTTTAATTTGGAAGATAAACAAAAGCATGAATATACTTGGGATAGCATAAGCTAGTAGGTAGGTATGGTGGACTCTTTGGAATAACTTGGTTTAGGGAGTTGGATGCATGAGTGGAACTCATAGTTGGTTGTGGAGGCTAGCAAAAGACTGGGAGCGACAAACTAAGAGAGCAATAATGGCCATAATCATGCAGAGCGACAAAACATCATTGATCAAAGCATAAAGTGATACTACAAGTTGAAAACTAAAGTATCATAAAGGCTATGGTGACTTTGAATAGACATAACATGGTGTGAGCATGCGCCAAGTCAACCCAAATAAAACATCAAAGGAGAATACAACTATACTATGCTTTAATATGCTAAAACAACGCATGATTCATCCAAGGCACATTAAGCAATCTCAATTGTTTATAACAAGTCATGCTACAGAAAATAATACTAAGCATAAAGCTAAAACAATATCAAGCATGGCATGACAAAGCATAGGCCACAGTCAAAAACGATCTCTTTTTACCACATAAGTATGAACTTTCCTACTCTTTTCCAAACCAAACCAAACTATTTGCAAACCAATGTATGAAAGAGGGGGTCCAACCAATTTATTCAGAAAACTAAGCAAACAAAAGCAAAGGAAAAACCAAAACGAAAACGAAAAAGAAGATGCTCCAAGAACAACACAACTGTGCATGAAACAATAAAAATGAAGCGTTTGGAAGAAACTTGGGATTTTAATTGATGAAGAAGGGGATGCCTTGTTCATCCCCAAGCTTTGACGCTTGTACTTCTTGGATATTTCTTGGGGTGACATGTGTGGCATCCCCAAGCTTGAGCTTTAGTCCATCCTTCATCTCGTTACTCATTCCTTCCATACACCTGAAATGTTTCCTTCATACAAAACTTCACACAATCTTTATTAGCAACATTAGTGCACTCAAGATAAATAAGTCTTAAGGTTCAGTTCTAACACCAAATAAACTTCCATTAGAACACTAGCTACTGTAGCACTTCCCTCAAAAAGCTCAATTCCCCAAAAGAACTAAAAAAGGAACCAACAAGAAGCAAATGCAGAAAATGGCAGAAATCTGCCAAAACAGACCAGCAGGTAAAGACGAATATTTTGGAAGACCTTCTGTTGCTCAAATCAAAAAGTGTTTAACTAACGAAAGTTGGATAACAACCTGGGGAAGAAGCACAAAAATTCACGCCTCAAAAAGACGTTCAGAGATTTTACACGAATTTTTACGGTGAAGCACAGAAATCTGTTTCGGGACAGCAACTTTCCCAATCATTACTTCTCTCTCATTAGAGGTTACTCTTGGCACAAAAAGCAAATAAAAAGGATAAGGAGAGGTTATTACTAAAGTAATATCTTCCAAGACTCATCTAAAACTTTTGGGTTATCTCCCAATAAGTACTTTTCTTTAACGCCTTTAAGTTAGGCATAAGAAGCAAGAAAAAGAATCAAGTGTTCTCGAATGAAGAAGCATTAAGACCAAATTGTGTGCCCTTACCTCTCTTACTTTTATTCTAAACCTTGGGGAAAATATGATTGTTTGGTGGAGAATAAAGGTGCATGGTCCCCTTTCCCACATCTATTATTGCTCCAAGGAGTTCTAATAGGGACCTTCCAAGTGTAATTTGTCCTTTTCCTGCACATTCAATAACAAGATAATCAGTAGAGATCATTTTCCCAAGGATCTTTGTAAACACTCCTTTAGCTATTCCAATAGGTAATATGGTAGCATTATTAGAAAGAGATATTTCTTTTCCTCCTTCAGTAAGCCCCCAAGTATTCAAAGATTCATATATCTTTGGGCATAAGACAAAATTCAGACATGATATCACAGCGGGCTTGAAAAGTTTCAGTGTTTATCTCAATCTTGACTGTAGGGATCCACTTTGATGGTTCAGAATTTATCGGAACATACTTGTGATGCTCCCTAAGCGTATTATAGCAATCTTTTAAGCTAGTAGTGCTAGTATCAAGAGTGTTCAATCTAGCAAATATTCTTGCGAAAGAAATATCAGTTTGGCTAGGCAAGTTGTAAGTGAGGATCAATTTCTTTATAGCATTAATAGCATCATCCTCATTACATTGGAGGAAATCTCCTCCCACAACATCATCTAAAGCATATCTATAGCAAAGAGCAATTCCAAGGTAAAAACTGCTAAGGAACAAGCTTTGAGTCATTTTAGGCTTAGTTTTTTCATGTAGATCAGAGATTCTAGACCAAGCTTCTTTAAAACTTTCCTCAATTCCTTGTTTAAAAGTGAAAATCATTTCCTTGGGCGACATAGTGATTGGACCAAGGCTAGACATAATGGCAACTTAAGAAAGGAACTAATTTTTTTGTGTTTTTGAAATAAGAAAGCAAACTAGTAGAACTAAATTTTTTTGTGTTTTTGATAAATAAACAAGCAAACAAAACAAAAAGAAACTAAGCAAAACAAAAATAACAAAGTAAAGAGATTGGTTATGAGGGACTCCCCTTGTGAAGATGTCCTTGACTCAACCCGCTTAGGCTTGAAAAATGCTTGATGGCTCGGTGTATGGCGCCAAAAAGTGCTTTGGTGTTGATGTAGAGCTCATTGGGAACCCCAAGAGGAAGGTATGATGAGCACAGCAGCAAGTTTCCCTCAGTTATGAAACCAAGGTTTAATCAAACCAGTAGGAGCAAGGAAACACCCCAAAGGTGTTGCTAGCTGAGCCTTGGCAGGGTGCACTATCGGTGCTAGTAGCAACGTGGAGACCTGCACAACACAACCACAGAACTTTGTCCCCAACTTGCGATGAGGTTGTCAATCTCACCATGTTTTGCTGAAAACAAAGGATTAAACGTATTGAATGGAAAGAAGTAATAGTTTGCAGAAATTAAACACAAAGCAGTAAAAGATTGTAGATTGTATGTAAAAGACAAAGGACCGAGATCCATAGTTCACTAGAGGTGGCTCTCCTTAGATAGATAACATGCTGCGTGAACAAATTACAGCGGGGCAATTGACAAACATCGAGAAAGCAATACATGCATATACTAATCATCTTGACTCCTTTGAGACTTGATTAGGCATTACAACATTATACATAGACCGCCATCCAACTACATCTATGACTAATAATCCACCTTCAGGTTATCATCTGAACCCCCTCCAGTATTAAGTTGCAAGCAACAGATTATTGCTTTACGAACTGCGTGTAAAGTAAACAATACGATTGTTCTATGAACAAAGGATTGTTGTATTCTCCCTAGTAGCAACATCACATCTAGTACCTTCGAGATTTTTGTCACTTCCCCAGATTACCAGAGGCATGAACCCACTATTGAGCATAAATACTAACTCTTGGAGTTGCTAGCATCTACTTGGCCAAGATAGCTACTAACAATGGAAAGCATGCAAGATCACAAATAACAAAGACATGATAGAATCAATAATCAATCTGAAATAGCATATCAATATCCATCGGATCCCCGCAAACACAACATGCAGAATTACAAATAGATGATCTTAATCATGAACGGAGCTCACAAGATCTAAACATGAAGGCACAAAGGAGGAGAACCAGCCATCTAGCTACTACATGGATCTGTATTCCAAGGATGAACTACTCACGCATCACACCGAAGGCTTGCATGGTGATGAAGAAGGCCTCCAGGGTGAATTCCCTCTCCAGGTGCCGGAAGACTTCAGATCCCTCCCGATCTAGGGATGGAGATGCTGGTGGCTACAGACTCTTTCGTGGATTTTTGATCGGGTGCTTAGGGTTTTCATCTCGAGGGCATCTTATAGGCGGAACGGGAGGCCGAGAGGGTGCCTGGGCTGGCCACACCGCCCCCTGGCGCGGGCCAAGCCTGGCCGCACGCCAGGTGGTGTGGCCGCCCTCTAGCCCCTCTCCGTCTCGTATTCTAGCATTTGATGACTTCTGGAAAAATAGGCACTTTGGCTTTTGTCCTGTCCAATTCCGAGAATATTCATTTTCTGACTTTCCTGGAACTAAAAACAACAGAAAATAGGCAGCTGGCACTGTGTCTCTTGTTAATAGGTTAGTCCAAGAAATCATATGAAAAGTACTCCAAAGTGTGGACAAAACACAAGAAAGTGTATAAAACCAATCATGGAACATCAAAAATTATAGATACATTTGCAATGTATCAGGGCCTTTCTTCTACTTTTATATTGAGTCTCCACCTTCTATCTTTATGCACCTATTTTGAGAGCATAGTGGCCATTCTTAGTTCTATGTGCATTGTCCCAAGACTTGTTGATTGATGCATAATTTTGATATTGGTTGTTCTTAAACTATTTGTATCTAGTCACTTTTATGAACTTTGAAGGTGTCCTATGCACCCATGTTTGCTACTCTATGAGGGACAAGCTGAATGCCACTATGCTATGTTTTCTTTATGTGAAACAAAAAAACGTATTGCAAAGTATTGTTATTCATGAATCTTTTGTTTGTGCCTTTTAATGTTACAACATAGTTGCTATGTCTTATTGTTAGAACTTTGTCTTTCATGCTATGTTGAAGTACTATGATCCCACCTATCAATGTTTTACAAATACTTTGATCAAGTTTATGATGGTGCATGTCACCTCAAAAATTATTCTTTCTTTTTATCACTTACCTACTCGAAGACAAGCAGGAGTTAAGCTTGGGTATGTTGATACGTTGCTAACGTATCCATAATTTTTGATGTTCCATGCTTGGTTTTTATCTACTTTCTTATGTTTTGTCCACACTTTGGAGTACTTTTTATACACTTTCTTGGACTAACATATTAATAAGATGCCATAGTGCCAGCTGCCTGTTTTCTACTGTTTTTGGTTCCAGGAAAGTCAGAAAATGAATATTCTCGGAATTGGACAGGACAAAAGCCAAAGTCAGTTTTTCACCGAGGGGGACACGGAGCCAGAATACGAGACGGAGGGGGAGGCGGCCACACCACTGGCGTGCGGCCAGGCCTGGCCGTGCCGGGTGGTGCGCCACCAGGCACCCTCGGCCTCTCCTTCCGCCTATAAGTTGCCCTCGACGAAAACCCTAAGTACCGGTCAAAATCCACGAAGAGTTCAGAGTCAGCCGTCATCTCCATCCCTAGATCGGGAGGGATCTGAAGCTCTTCCGCACCTCCGGAGAGGGAATTCACCCTAGAGGCCTTCTTCATCACCATGCAAGCCTCCGGTGTGATGCGTGAGTAGTTCATCCTTGGACTACGGATCCATGTAGTAGCTAGATGGCTGGTTTCTCCTCCTTTGTGCTTTCATGTTTAGATCTTGTGAGCTCCGTTCATGATCAAGATCATCTAGTTGTAATTCATACATGTTGTGTTTGCAGGGATCCGATGGATATTGAGATGCTATTTCAGATTGATTATTGATTCTATCATGTCTTTGTTATTTGTGATCTTGCATGCTTTCCGTTGTTAGTAGCTATCTTGGCCAAGTAGATGCTAACAACTCCAAGAGTTAGTATTTATGCTCGATAGTGGGTTCATTGCCTCTAGTAATCTGGGGAAGTGACAGAAATATCTAAGGTACTAGATGTGATGTTGCTACTAGGGAGAAAATAGCAATCCTTTATTCATAGAATAATCATATTGTTTACTTTACACGCAATGCGTAATGCAATTATCTGTTGCTTGCAACTTAATACTGGAGAGGGTTTGGATGATAACCTGAAGGTGGATTATTAGTCATAGATGCAATTGGATTACGGTCTATGTATAATGTTGTAGTGCCTAATAAAATCTCGAAGGAGTCAAGATGATTAGTATATGCATGTATGCTTTCTTGATGTTTGTCAATTGCCTCGCTGTAATTTGTTCACCCAACATGTCATCTATCTTAAGGAGAGCCACCACTAGTGAACTATGGACCCCCGTCCTTTCTTTTACCATCAATCTACAACTGTTTACTGCTTTCTGTTTACTTTCTGCAAGCTTTTACTTTCTTCCACACAATACGTTTAATCCTTTGTTTTCAGCAAAACCAGTGAGATTGACAACCTCACCGTAAGTTGGGGGCAAAGTTCTGTGGTTGTGTTGTGCAAGATTCCAAGTTGGCAACAACACCTTAGAGGTGTTTCCTTGCTCCTACTGGTTCGATAACCTTGGTTTCATAACTGAGGGAAACATACTGATGTGCTCATCATACGTTCCTCTTGGGGTTCCCCAACGAGCTCGTTATTACACGAGTCAGCAGTGACCTCTTGAGCATGCTATAAATGTCTTTCATGAAAACAGCTTGCTCCTTCCTCCAATAGCATGGGTCCACGCTGGTGCGAGGCAAGGCATAGAAATCAGTCTTGCATAGTTCACGGTACTCCTTCTTTGACATGTGTGCCAGGGACTGAAGATTGTCGTACTTTGCCCTCTTGGCACGGTTCTCTTCCTTAGCCCTGTCCTGCTCCCTCCTCATGTAGGTTGCATCACGAGCCTGCTGTCTCTAGTTGGACGGGGCACAATATACTGACCCTCGGACTCATCATAGTGAGGATCCACCCTCTTTAACTTGGCCTTGGTGCGAGGAGGACGATGAGAGCTAGAACCTATGAAAAGCAGTGAGGGGGATAGCATGGAGGTGAGTATATATGTCCTGAGGAGGTAGCACAAGACCCTTGAGGCATTACGAGATCTATTTGATCCATCCCACACCAGAGTCTTTGTAGTCCATGTCGGAGTCTCCGGCCCTGAGGCCGAAGTCTCCGGTTGGGAGGCTCAGGGGAAGAACATGGAGGCTCCAGTAGGGGTTGAATCCAACAGATCGGGCAAGACAACAAGGTTAATGTACTAGTGTGTACGCATACAAGAGATTCCCGTGGGCAAAAACAGTACCAATCCTCAAAAACAAATCAAGGGATGAACCCTAGGAGAAAAAAGAGGAGGAGAGGTACCAGATCTATCCATGGGAATCACCCAATGGTGAAGGGAAGAAGGTTGGCCGGCGGCACAGCGGATCCCGGGGGCTTCTTGACCTCCGGGAAGGAGTTTTGGAGGAGGAGGCGATGGGGTAGAGAGGGGAGGACGGGGTGGATGAATGAAACTGTCTGTTTCAGTTCACCCCGCCCTCCCTCTATGTGGCCCGAAACCGTCTGGACTAGAGACTCTAGTCTACACCGTAGACTCCGGTCCTCCTCGACCAAAAACTATAGGTTTTGTGTATGGGGACATATATGAGAGAGAGAGTGTTTATAGGACTAGGAATAGGCTTGGGTTAAGATGACCTACTGTGAATCAAGGAAATCATAGAAATCCATTCAAATGTTTATTAACGCTCCAAACAAACACGAACTAAGAACCAACCCTTCAATAAGAAGAGGGTGGTGGCCGAGGCCACTATGTAAGAGTTGGTGGCATGACACCGTGAAGAATTATCATTGGGTTCATAGCCACTAATCATCAATGAAACTCACATATCATACAATGATATTAAGAGGATTGAATTTCTTAATTTTAGCATTATGGGGGAGCAATAGCCCAATGTATTAGGACCGCACTCCCCTATCTCCATGTCTGCACCTAAACCAAACAAGGGTCAAGCCATAGGTGAGTATGCAAGGTGATCAAGTCAAGCTCCTAGAATCTACGATATTTAGTTCATTCCTCAAATAACAAAACCTTGCTTCATCAAGTGGCTTCGTGAAAATGTCGGCAAGCTAGTCTTTGGTTGACACATAGGATAGCTCAATATCACCTCGAGCAACATGATCTCTAATGAAGTGATGACGAATCTCAATATGCTTAGTCCTTGTATGATCCACTGGGTTATAGGCAATCTTGATAGCACTTTCATTGTCACATAGAAGAGGCACTTTGTCACAATGGACACCGTATTCCTTTAAAGTTTGCCTCATCCATAGCAATTGAGTACAAGCACTAGCAGCTGCCACATACTCGGCTTCGGCGGTGGAGAGAGATATACAATTTTGCTTCTTAGAAGACCAACACACCAAGGACCTCCCAAGGAATTGGCAAGCCCTGTAGGTTGATTTCCTATCATCCTTGTCACCAGCCCAATCTAAATCTGTGTATCCACACAGAGAGAAAGTTGAGCCCCTAGGATACCAAATACCATAGTTTGGGGTATGAACCAAATATCGAAAGATTCTCTTGACCGCCATCAAATGGCTTTCTTTAGGAGCCACTTGATATCTTGCACACACTCCTACACTCAACACAATATCGGGTCTAGATGCACAAAGGTAAAGCAAAGAGCCAATCATGGATCAGTATACCTTTTGATCCACATCTTTACCATTTGGGTTTAGTTCAAGATGAGCCTTAGTTGCCATGGGAGTGGGATCTCCATTTAAATCTTTCATGTTGAATCTCTTGAGCATATCTTGAGTATACTTGGCTTGGTTGAAGAATGTTCCTCCTCTCACTTGCTTGATCTCAAAACCAAGAAATACTCTCAATTCTCCCATCATAGACATCCTGAACCTATCATTCATAATCTTTGAGAATTCATCATTAAAAGCTTTGTTAGATGAGCCAAATATAATATCATCTACATATATTTGGCATAAAAAAAGACCCCATTGACCTTCTTAGTAAAAAGAGTGGGATCGATTTTCCCAACCTCAAACCTACGATCTAACAACAACTCTCTAAGGTGCTCATACCACGTGCGTGGGGCTTGTTTGAGCCCATAGAGCACCTTATCAAGTTTGTAGACGTGGTTTGGAAGGTTGGGATCCTCAAACCCAGGGGGTTGCTTTATATATACCAACTCATGCAATGGACCATTAAGAAATGCACTTTCTACATCCATTTGTTGTAATTTAAATTTATGATGTGCCGCATAAGCAAGAAGGATACGGATGGACTCAAGGCGAGCCACGGGTGCATATGTCTCTCCATAATCAATGCCTTCAATCTGAGAGAACCCTTATGCAACCAATCTTGCCTTGTTCCTCACCACAATTCCATGTTCATCTTGCTTGTTCTTGAAAATCCACTTGGTGCCTATAACATTGCGGCAATCTTTTGTTTTTTCAACTAACTTCCATACTTTGTTTCTCTCAAAGTTGTTGAGCTCTTTGTGCATTGCATCCAACCAATCCGAATCTTTAAGAGCTTCCCATACTTTATTTGATTCCACCATGGAAATGTGTGCTTGGTGCTCACCAAAGTTCTTTAGTTGAGCTCGAGTGGATATCTCTCTTCTTAGATCTCCTAACACATTCTCAAGTGTGTGGTCTCTTAATTCCAAAATTTTGTCCATTCTAGCTTGGCGACGAGTTTCGATCTCCTTGTTGTTTCTTGGGGGATCACTTCATCATTTTGGACCTCGTCTTGACCATTAACTTGACCTTGATCATCATTGGAATCATTCTCCTCTATAGGAGGCAAAGATTGACCTTGGTCTTGATCAAGCATACTTCTAGACAGGCGCTGGCCTTCCCTTATGGAAGTTTCTATAGATCTTCCTTATGTAATAGACTTAGCACCACTGGACATTCTGGCAAAGGGAGACTCAAGCACCTCCTGGCTAGAGGTTTCTTCTTGATCAATAAGTTGAGGGTCCACAACTTGTCTTTGGCTTGGGTCATTTTCCTCCTCGATAAGAGCTTGTTGATGTTGTGAAGATGAGGGCTCCACATGAGTAGAGCATAGTTCTTCTTGATCCGCCATAAGGGGCTCCTCAACAGGGCGAATGAAACCCGCACCCATTCTTCCTATGGCATCCTGAGGCATTTCATCATCTACATCACAGACATCAACACGCCCCGCTTGGGGACCATCATATTCTTCAAAGACCATACTACAAGATTCTATGACAGTTCTAGAGAGCTTGTCATAGATTATATAAGTGTGGGATTCGAGACCATAACCAACAAAAATACCCTCTAATGCTTTGGAATCAAACTTGGACAAACGAATACCCTTAATGCGATAGAAACACTTACAACCAAACACCCGAAAGTATGAAACATTAGGCTTGTTACCGGTAAGAATTTCATATGGAGTCTTGATCAATTCTTTGCGGAGGTAGAGACGGTTTGATGCATGGCATGCGGTGGAGATAGCTTCAGCCCAAAAATCGTATGGAGATTTAAACTCCGCCAACATGGTCCTTGCCATATCAATAAGAGTCTAGTTCTTCCTCTTAGCTACACCATTTTGTTGAGGGGTATATGCAGCGGATATTGATGTTTTTTTCCCTCATCACTAAGAAATCCATTCATGTGTAGTTCTTGAACTCGGTACCGTTGTCACTTATTATTGTTAATACTGGGACATTGTGTTGATGTTGAGCCATGTTGATGAAGTCAATGAAGTTTTCTTGGGTCTCACTTTTCAGCTTGAAGAAATATACCCAAGTGTATCTTGAGTAGTCATCAACAATCACCAAACAATATTTCTTCCCTCCAAGGCTTGCATGAGATGGAGGACCAAAGAGATCCACATGAAGGAGCTCCAAGATCCTCTTGGACTTGATGTAGTTCTTAGGATTGTGGGGAGAATCATGCATCTTTCCTTCAACACATGCCCTACAAACACGATCTTTGGCAAAGCAAACATTTTCTTTTAGTCCAACAATATAACCATCCTTGCGGAGGCTTTGCAAAGTTCTCGTGTTGACATGGGATAGACGGCGATGCCATAGCCAACCCACATCGTCCTTTCTGAATAAGCACATCGGACTTGTAGTGGTTTTCCCCGAGAAGTCCACCACATATAAGTCATTTTTGACGTACCCAACGAAAGCGACCTTTAGAGACTTGCTCCACATGAGGATCACAATATCATTATCAATAAAGATGGCAAAACCCATCTTTCCAAGAGCACGGAATGAAAGTAAATTATAGCAAAGGGTCTCAACAAGCATGACATCCACGAGAGTGATATCGTGTGCAACCACAACTTTGCTGAAACCCATTACCTTAGACTTTGACTTGTCGGCATATGTCACGGATATTTGATCAATATTTGGTCTCAACTCCTTGACACTTGGTGCGCTTCCGATCATATGACTTGTGCATCCACTATCAAGCACCCATTTTGACCCTCTAGAAGCGTATGTCTACAAAAGATCAAACTAGTTTTTAGGTACCCATTTTTTAGTGGGTCCTCTTTTGTTAGCAACAAGGGTCTTGGGAACCCAAATAGACCAAGCAATATAACCATCAAATGGGCCAACATATTGTGCATAAACATCACCATAATAATCACACATTAAAACATAGTGAGGGTTAGCAGTTCCCGCAAAATCATCATGAGACATAGTTTTGCCGTTCGTGGACTTACTATCCACAATGACCTTGTCCTTTTCTTGTGTGGGCTTGGCCTTCTTCTTGTTGTTGTTATTATTCTTCTTGCCTTTAGAGACAAAGCCAATGCCCACTTTCTCACTACTTGACCTTTGCTTACTCAAGTGGTCATCAATTGACTTATTTCCTTTGGGAAAGGTGGCCTTAGCTAGCTCCCCCTTCAACCTAGCATTTTCTTCAAGTATACTTGTACAACTAGAGGGAATAAAAGTACTAGGTGAAGAAACATTGGTCAATTGAGTTTGAGGCTTTTCACGAGACTTTGTGAGCAATAAGAGTTCACTCTCCAAGGCCTTGTGGGCCTTGTAAAGTATCCTAAAGTCCTCGACAAGTTTTTCATGAACAACACCAAACTCAATATTTTCCTTTTTAGCCCTTTTATATTTAGCAATAGCATGGTCATGTTCCTTGATGAGTTTATTAATGATGAGATCATTTGCTTCATCAAGCCCTTCAAGTCTAGTTTCAAGACACATTCTAGTTTCTTGTTCTTCTTCTAGAGCATTATTTAGAGCTTCTACCTCAATCATGTGCTCTCTTCCTAATTTACATCTCTCATATAGAAGTTCTTGTGTGTGTGCAAGTTGATTTAAGAGGTCCACAACATGTTTCTTCTGTTCCCCTTACAAGTTGTTCATGAACACATCAAAAGAAACTAATTCCTTTTTGACCTCAAGAGATAACTCATCATCAAATTCATCATTGATTAAAGAGGTGGAGTGTGATGATGATAATACCTCCGTTCCTCTTGCCATAAGGCAAGTGACATTCTTGTTGGAGATATTCTCATTTGGAGAGTCGAAGAGTGAGAATGTAGGGGTAGAAGTAGTGGCAAGAGCATCCACACCACTTGATGTATCCTCTTCATCATCTTCATCATCATCGGAGGAGGAGAATTCTTCATGTGTGATCAAGACAATTTCACCCGACTTCTTGTTGGTTGAATTCCTTTTGATGAAGGGTTTCTTGTAAGGAGCTTTGGAGGTCTTCTTCAACACAAGTTTACCCCCATGATCTTCTCTTTTCTCATAGGGACAAGCAGAAACAAAGTGATAGCAGTCACCACAATTGAAGCAAGTTCTCAACTTGGACCATTATCTCTTCTCCCATTGGGGTTGCTTATTCGTTGCATTTCCATCTTGGCCTTGGCAGGATCTTTCCAAAAGTTTCTTGCACAGAAGGCCATGTATTCACCATGAGCAACCTTGACATCTTCGGGGTGGCTCACTGAAAGTCCCTCATCACTCCCTTCATCTTCATAATACTCCACAACCTTGGCCTTCAAAGCAAAATTGACACCACTACTCATTCCAATGGCACGAGCGCGGGCGTATTTGGCATTCTTGGCAGCAACCTTGAAGGCGGACATCTCTTGCATAACTTCATTGGATGTCATGAGATGGTAGTTGTGTCTTCCTTGGAGACTCTTCAAGTTAGTAGGCTCGAAAGGCATGAGAGCACTCACATACTTCCTCTTGATCCAAGCATCATCAATGTGAGAAGCACCAACATTCCTAAAGGCGGTGGCTGTGGATTTGAGTCTTCGATACATGTCTTCATGATCCTCACCATACTTCATGAAGAAACCTTCAGCCTCATTGCTTAAGGCATCATATCTATTTCTTCTCATACTCTCATTGCCAACAAACAAGTCAATGAGAGCATCCCAAGCTTCCTTGGCGGTATTGTAGTGCTCAATATGGGGAAAATCCTTTGGCTCCACTCCAAGTTGGATCATGTGCAAGGCAGTCGCATTGAGTTGTCTATTGACCACTTCTCTTCTAATCAAGTTGGTTGGATCCTCAATTTTGAGTCCTTCTTCAATAATATTCCACAAATCAACACAATATCAAGTTTAGGAGCCACTTGATATCTTGCACACACTCCTACACCCAACACAATATCGGGTATAGATGCACAAAGGTAAAGCAAAGAGCCAATCATGGATCAGTATACCTTTTGATCCACATATTTACCATTTGGGTTTAGTTCAAGATGAGTCTTAGTTGCCATGGGAGTGGGAGCTCCATTTAAATCTTTCATGTTGAATCTCTTGAGCATATCTTGAGTATACTTGGCTTGGTTGAAGAATGTTCCTCCTCTCACTTGCTTGATCTCAAAACCAAGAAATACTCTCAATTCTCCCATCATAGACATCCTGAACCTGTCATTCATAATCTTTGAGAATTCATCATTAAAAGCTTTGTTAGATGATCCAAAGATAATATCATCTACATATATTTGGCATACAAAAAGTTCCCCATTGACCTTCTTAGTAAAAAGAGTGGGATCGATTTTCCCAACCTCAAACCTACGATCTAACAACAACTCTCTAAGGTGCTCATACCACATGCGTGGGGCTTGTTTGAGCCCATAGAGCGCCTTATCAAGTTTGTAGACGTGGTTTGGAAGGTTGGGATCCTCAAACCCAGGGGGTTGCTTTACATATACCAACTCATGCAATGGACCATTAAGAAATGCACTTTCTACATCCATTTGCTGTAATTTAAATTTATGATGTGCCGCATAAGCAAGAAGGATACGGATGGACTCAAGGTGAGTCACGGGTGCATATGTCTCTCCATAATCAATGACTTTAATCTAAGAGAACCCTTGTGCAACCAATCTTGCCTTGTTCCTCACCAAAATTCCATGCTCATCTTGCTTGTTCTTGAAAATCCACTTGGTGCCTATAACATTGCGGCAATCTTTTGGTTTTTCAACTAACTTCCATACTTTGTTTCTCTCAAAGTTGTTGAGCTCTTTGTGTATTGCATCCAACCAATCCGAATATTCAAGATCTTCCCACACTTTCTTTGGTTCCACCATGGAAATATGTGCTTGGTGCTCACCAAAGTTCTTTAGTTGAGCTCGAGTGGATATCCCTCTTCTTAGATCTCCTACCACATTCTCAAGTGTGTGGTCTCTTAATTCCAAATTTTTGTCCATTCTAGCTTGGCGACGAGTTTCGATCTCCTTGTTGTTTCTTGGGGGGTCACTTCATCATTTTGGACCTCGTCTTGACCTTGATCATCATTGGAATCATTCTCCTCTGTAGGAGGCAAAGATTGACCTTGGTCTTGATCAAGCATACTTCTAGACAGGCGCTGGGCTTCCCTTATGGCAGTTTCTATAGATCTTCCTTGTGTAATAGACTTAGCACCACTGGACATTCTGGCAAATGGAGACTCAAGCACCTCCTGGCTAGAGGTTTCTTCTTGATCAACAAGTTGAGGGTCCACAACTTGTCTTTGGATTGGGTCATTGTCCTCCTCGATAAGAGCTTGTTGATGTTGTGAAGATGAGGGCTCCACATGAGTAGAGCATAGTTCTTCTTGATTCACCATAAGGGTTTCCTCAACAGGGCGGATGAAACCCGCACCCATTCTTCCTATGGCATCCTGAGGCATTTCATCATCTACATCACAGACATCAACACGCCCCGCTTGGGGACCATCATATTCTTCAAAGACCACACTACAAGATTCTATGACAGTTCCGGAGAGCTTGTCATAGATTATAGAAGTGTGGGATTCGAGATCATAACCAACAAAAATACCCTCTAATGCTTTGGAATCAAACTTGGACAAACGAATACCCTTACACTTACAACCGAACAATCGGAAGTATGAAACGTTGGGCTTGTTACCGCTAAGAATTTCATATGGAGTCTTGATTAATTCTTTGCGGAGGTAGAGACGTTTTGATGCATGGCATGCGGTGGAGATAGCTTCAGCCCAAAAATTGTATGGAGATTTAAACTCCGCCAACATGGTCCTTGCCATATCAATAAGAGTCTAGTTCTTCCTCTTAGCTACACCATTTTGTTGAGGGGTATATGCAGCGGAATATTGATGTTTTATTCCCTCATCACTAAGAAATCCATTCACTGTGTAGTTCTTGAACTCGGTACCGTTGTCACTTCTTATTGTTAATACTGGGACATTGTGTTGACATTGAGCCATGTTGATTAAGTCAATGAAGTTTTCTTGGGTCTCACTTTTCAGCTTGAAGAAATATACCCAGGTGTATCTTGAGTAGTCATCAACAATCACCAAACAATATTTCTTCCCACCAAGGCTTGCATGAGATGGAGGACCAAAGAGATCCACATGAAGGAGCTCCAAGATCCTCTTGGACTTGATGTAGTTCTTAGGATTGTGGGGAGAATCATGCATCTTTCCTTCAACACATGCCCTACAAACACGATCTTTGGCAAAGCAAACATTTTCTTTTAGTCCAACAATATAACCATCCTTGCGGAGGCTTTGCAAAGTTCTCGTGTTGACATGGGATAGACGGCGATGCCATAGCCAACCCACATCGTCCTTTCTGAATAAGCACATCGGACTTGTAGTGGTTTTCCCCGAGAAGTCCACCACATATAAGTCATTTTTGACGTACCCAACGAAAGCGACCTTTAGAGACTTGCTCCACATGAGGATCACAATATCATTATCAATAAAGATGGCAAAACCCATCTTTCCAAGAGCACGGAATGAAAGTAAATTATAGCCAAGGGTCTCAACAAGCATGACATCCACTTGATGGATATCGTGTGCAACCACAACTTTGCTTAAACCCATTACCTTAGACTTTGACTTGTCGGCATATGTCACGGATATTTGATCAATATTTGGTCTCAACTCCTTGACACTTGGTGCGCTTCCGATCATATGACTTGTGCATCCACTATCAAGCACCCATTTTGACCCTCTAGAAGCGTATGTCTACAAAAGATCAAACTAGTTTTTAGGTACCCATTTTTTAGCGGGTCCTCTTTTGTTAGCAACAAGGGTCTTGGGAACCCAAATAGACCAAGCAATATAACCATCAAATGGGCCAACATATTGTGCATAAACATCACCATAATAATCACACATTAAAACATAGTGAGGGTTAGCACTTCCCGCAAAATCATCATGAGACATAGTTTTGCCGTTCGTGGACTTACTATCCACAATGACCTTGTCCTTTTCTTGTGTGGGCTTGGCCTTCTTCTTGTTGTTGTTATTATTCTTCTTGCCTTTAGAGACAAAGCCAATGCCCACTTTCTCACTACTTGACCTTTGCTTACTCAAGTGGTCATCAATTGACTTATTTCCTTTGGGAAAGGTGGCCTTAGCTAGCTCCCCCTTCAACCTAGCATTTTCTTCAAGTATACTTGTACAACTAGAGGGAATAAAAGTACTAGGTGAAGAAACATTGGTCAATTGAGTTTGAGGCTTTTCACGAGACTTTGTGAGCAATAAGAGTTCACTCTCCAAGGCCTTGTGGGCCTTGTAAAGTATCCTAAAGTCCTCGACAAGTTTTTCATGAACAACACCAAACTCAATATTTTCCTTTTTAGCCCTTTTATATTTAGCAATAGCATGGTCATGTTCCTTGATGAGTTTATTAATGATGAGATCATTTGCTTCATCAAGCCCTTCAAGTCTAGTTTCAAGAGACATTCTAGTTTCTTGTTCTTCTTCTAGAGCATTATTTAGAGCTTCTACCTCAATCATGTGCTCTCTTCCTAATTTACATCTCTCATATAGAAGTTCTTGTGTGTGTGCAAGTTGATTTAAGAGGTCCACAACATGTTTCTTCTGTTCCCCTTACAAGTTGTTCATGAACACATCAAAAGAAACTAATTCCTTTTGACCTCAAGAGATAACTCATCATCAAATTCATCATTGATTAAAGAGGTGGAGTGTGATGATGATGATAATACGCTCCTCTTGCCATAAGGCAAGTGACATTCTTGTTGGAGATATTCTCATTTGGATAGTCGAAGAGTGAGAATGTAGGGGTAGAAGTAGTGGCAAGAGCATCCACACCACTTGATGTATCCTCTTCATCATCTTCATCATCATCGGAGGAGGAGAATTCTTCATGTGATCAAGACAATTTCACCACTTCTTGTTGGTTGAATTCCTTTTGAAGGGTTTCTTGTAAGGAGCTTTGGAGGTCTTCTTCAACACAAGTTTACCCCCATGATCTTCTCTTTTCTCATAGGGACAAGCAGAAACAAAGTGATAGCAGTCACCACAATTGAAGCAAGTTCTCAACTTGGACCATTATCTCTTCTCCCATTGGGGTTGCTTATTCGTTGCATTTCCATCTTGGCCTTGGCAGGATCTTTCCAAAAGTTTCTTGCACAGAAGGCCATGTATTCACCATGAGCAACCTTGACATCTTCGGGGTGGCTCACTGAAAGTCCCTCATCACTCCCTTCATCTTCATAATACTACACAACCTTGGCCTTCAAAGCAAGATTGACACCACTACTCATTCCAATGGCACGAGCGCGGGCGTATTTGGCATTCTTGGCAGCAACCTTGAAGGCGGACATCTCTTGCATAACTTCATTGGATGTCATGAGATGGTAGTTGTGTCTTCCTTGGAGACTCTTCAAGTTAGTAGGCTCGAAAGGCATGAGAGCACTCACATACTTCCTCTTGATCCAAGCATCATCAATGTGAGAAGCACCAACATTCCTAAAGGCGATGGCTATGGATTTGAGTCTTCGATACATGTCTTCATGATCCTCACCATACTTCATGAAGAAACCTTCAGCCTCATTGCTTAAGGCATCATATCTATTTCTTCTCATACTCTCATTGCCAACAAACAAGTCAATGAGAGCATCCCAAGCTTCCTTGGCGGTATTGTAGTGCTCAATATGGGGAAAATCCTTTGGCTCCACTCCAAGTTGGATCATGTGCAAGGCAGTCGCATTGAGTTGTCTATTGACCACTTCTCTTCTAATCAAGTTGGTTGGATCCTCAATTTTGAGTCCTTCTTCAATAATATTCCACAAATCAACACAATATCAAGTTTAGGAGCCACTTGATATCTTGCACACACTCCTACACCCAACACAATATCGGGTATAGATGCACAAAGGTAAAGCAAAGAGCCAATCATGGATCGGTATACCTTTTGATCCACATATTTACCATTTGGGTTTAGTTCAAGATGAGTCTTAGTTGCCATGGGAGTGGGAGCTCCATTTAAATCTTTCATGTTGAATCTCTTGAGCATATCTTGAGTATACTTGGCTTGGTTGAAGAATGTTCCTCCTCTCACTTGCTTGATCTCAAAACCAAGAAATACTCTCAATTCTCCCATCATAGACATCCTGAACCTGTCATTCATAATCTTTGAGAATTCATCATTAAAAGCTTTGTTAGATGAGCCAAAGATAATATCATCTACATATATTTGGCATACAAAAAGTTCCCCATTGACCTTCTTAGTAAAAAGAGTGGGATCGATTTTCCCAACCTCAAACCTACGATCTAACAACAACTCTCTAAGGTGCTCATACCACGTGCGTGGGGCTTGTTTGAGCCCATAGAGCGCCTTATCAAGTTTGTAGACGTGGTTTGGAAGGTTGGGATCCTCAAACCCAGGGGGTTGCTTTACATATACCAACTCATGCAATGGACCATTAAGAAATGCACTTTCTACATCCATTTGCTGTAATTTAAATTTATGATGTGCCGCATAAGCAAGAAGGATACGGATGGACTCAAGGTGAGTCACGGGTGCATATGTCTCTCCATAATCAATGACTTTAATCTAAGAGAACCCTTGTGCAACCAATCTTGCCTTGTTCCTCACCAAAATTCCATGCTCATCTTGCTTGTTCTTGAAAATCCACTTGGTGCCTATAACATTGCGGCAATCTTTTGGTTTTTCAACTAACTTCCATACTTTGTTTCTCTCAAAGTTGTTGAGCTCTTTGTGTATTGCATCCAACCAATCCGAATATTCAAGATCTTCCCACACTTTCTTTGGTTCCACCATGGAAATATGTGCTTGGTGCTCACCAAAGTTCTTTAGTTGAGCTCGAGTGGATATCCCTCTTCTTAGATCTCCTACCACATTCTCAAGTGTGTGGTCTCTTAATTCCAAATTTTTGTCCATTCTAGCTTGGCGACGAGTTTCGATCTCCTTGTTGTTTCTTGGGGGGTCACTTCATCATTTTGGACCTCGTCTTGACCATTAACTTGACCTTGATCATCATTGGAATCATTCTCCTCTGTAGGAGGCAAAGATTGACCTTGGTCTTGATCAAGCATACTTCTAGACAGGCGCTGGGCTTCCCTTATGGCAGTTTCTATAGATCTTCCTTGTGTAATAGACTTAGCACCACTGGACATTCTGGCAAATGGAGACTCAAGCACCTCCTGGCTAGAGGTTTCTTCTTGATCAACAAGTTGAGGGTCCACAACTTGTCTTTGGATTGGGTCATTGTCCTCCTCGATAAGAGCTTGTTGATGTTGTGAAGATGAGGGCTCCACATGAGTAGAGCATAGTTCTTCTTGATTCGCCATAAGGGTTTCCTCAACAGGGCGGATGAAACCCGCACCCATTCTTCCTATGGCATCCTGAGGCATTTCATCATCTACATCACAGACATCAACACGCCCCGCTTAGGGACCATCATATTCTTCAAAGACCACACTACAAGATTCTATGACAGTTCCGGAGAGCTTGTCATAGATTATAGAAGTGTGGGATTCGAGATCATAACCAACAAAAATACCCTCTAATGCTTTGGAATCAAACTTGGACAAACGAATACCCTTAATGCGATAGAAACACTTACAACCGAACAATCGGAAGTATGAAACGTTGGGCTTGTTACCGCTAAGAATTTCATATGGAGTCTTGATTAATTCTTTGCGGAGGTAGAGACGTTTTGATGCATGGCATGCGGTGGAGATAGCTTCAGCCCAAAAATTGTATGGAGATTTAAACTCCGCCAACATGGTCCTTGCCATATCAATAAGAGTCTAGTTCTTCCTCTTAGCTACACCATTTTGTTGAGGGGTATATGCAGCGGAATATTGATGTTTTATTCCCTCATCACTAAGAAATCCATTCACTGTGTAGTTCTTGAACTCGGTACCGTTGTCACTTCTTATTGTTAATACTGGGACATTGTGTTGACATTGAGCCATGTTGATTAAGTCAATGAAGTTTTCTTGGGTCTCACTTTTCAGCTTGAAGAAATATACCCAGGTGTATCTTGAGTAGTCATCAACAATCACCAAACAATATTTCTTCCCACCAAGGCTTGCATGAGATGGAGGACCAAAGAGATCCACATGAAGGAGCTCCAAGATCCTCTTGGACTTGATGTAGTTCTTAGGATTGTGGGGAGAATCATGCATCTTTCCTTCAACACATGCCCTACAAACACGATCTTTGGCAAAGCAAACATTTTCTTTTAGTCCAACAATATAACCATCCTTATGAGGCTTTGCAAAGTTCTCGTGTTGACATGGGATAGACGGCGATGCCATAGCCAACCCACATCGTCCTTTCTGAATAAGCACATCGGACTTGTAGTGGTTTTCCCCGAGAAGTCCACCACATATAAGTCATTTTTGACGTACCCAACGAAAGCGACCTTTAGAGACTTGCTCCACATGAGGATCACAATATCATTATCAATAAAGATGGCAAAACCCATCTTTCCAAGAGCACGGAATGAAAGTAAATTATAGCCAAGGGTCTCAACAAGCATGACATCCACGAGAGTGATATCGTGTGCAACCACAACTTTGCTGAAACCCATTACCTTAGACTTTGACTTGTCGGCATATGTCACGGATATTTGATCAATATTTGGTCTCAACTCCTTGACACTTGGTGCGCTTCCGATCATATGACTTGTGCATCCACTATCAAGCACCCATTTTGACCCTCTAGAAGCGTATGTCTACAAAAGATCAAACTAGTTTTTAGGTACCCATTTTTTAGCGGGTCCTCTTTTGTTAGCAACAAGGGTCTTGGGAACCCAAATAGACCAAGCAATATAACCATCAAATGGGCCAACATATTGTGCATAAACATCACCATAATAATCACACATTAAAACATAGTGAGGGTTAGCACTTCCCGCAAAATCATCATGAGACATAGTTTTGCCGTTCGTGGACTTACTATCCACAATGACCTTGTCCTTTTCTTGTGTGGGCTTGGCCTTCTTCTTGTTGTTATTATTCTTCTTGCCTTTAGAGACAAAGCCAATGCCCACTTTCTCACTACTTGACCTTTGCTTACTCAAGTGGTCATCAATTGACTTATTTCCTTTGGGAAAGGTGGCCTTAGCTAGCTCCCCCTTCAACCTAGCATTTTCTTCAAGTATACTTGTACAACTAGAGGGAATAAAAGTACTAGGTGAAGAAACATTGGTCAATTGAGTTTGAGGCTTTTCACGAGACTTTGTGAGCAATAAGAGTTCACTCTCCAAGGCCTTGTGGGCCTTGTAAAGTATCCTAAAGTCCTCGACAAGTTTTTCATGAACAACACCAAACTCAATATTTTCCTTTTTAGCCCTTTTATATTTAGCAATAGCATGGTCATGTTCCTTGATGAGTTTATTAATGATGAGATCATTTGCTTCATCAAGCCCTTCAAGTCTAGTTTCAAGAGACATTCTAGTTTCTTGTTCTTCTTCTAGAGCATTATTTAGAGCTTCTACCTCAATCATGTGCTCTCTTCCTAATTTACATCTCTCATATAGAAGTTCTTGTGTGTGTGCAAGTTGATTTAAGAGGTCCACAACATGTTTCTTCTGTTCCCCTTACAAGTTGTTCATGAACACATCAAAAGAAACTAATTCCTTTTTGACCTCAAGAGATAACTCATCATCAAATTCATCATTGATTAAAGAGGTGGAGTGTGATGATGATAATACCTCCGTTCCTCTTGCCATAAGGCAAGTGACATTCTTGTTGGAGATATTCTCATTTGGATAGTCGAAGAGTGAGAATGTAGGGGTAGAAGTAGTGGCAAGAGCATCCACACCACTTGATGTATCCTCTTCATCATCTTCATCATCATCGGAGGAGGAGAATTCTTCATGTGTGATCAAGACAATTTCACCCGACTTCTTGTTGGTTGAATTCCTTTTGATGAAGGGTTTCTTGTAAGGAGCTTTGGAGGTCTTCTTCAACACAAGTTTACCCCCATGATCTTCTCTTTTCTCATAGGGACAAGAAACAAAGTGATAGGTCACCACAATTGAAGCAAGTTCTCAACTTGGACCATTATCTCTTCTCCCATTGGGGTTGCTTATTCGTTGCATTTCCATCTTGGCCTTGGCAGGATCTTTCCAAAAGTTTCTTGCACAGAAGGCCATGTATTCACCATGAGCAACCTTGACATCTTCGGGGTGGCTCACTGAAAGTCCCTCATCACTCCCTTCATCTTCATAATACTACACAACCTTGGCCTTCAAAGCAAGATTGACACCACTACTCATTCCAATGGCACGAGCGCGGGCGTATTTGGCATTCTTGGCAGCAACCTTGAAGGCGGACATCTCTTGCATAACTTCATTGGATGTCATGAGATGGTAGTTGTGTCTTCCTTGGAGACTCTTCAAGTTAGTAGGCTCGAAAGGCATGAGAGCACTCACATACTTCCTCTTGATCCAAGCATCATCAATGTGAGAAGCACCAACATTCCTAAAGGCGGTGGCTGTGGATTTGAGTCTTCGATACATGTCTTCATGATCCTCACCATACTTCATGAAGAAACCTTCGGCCTCAGCTTAAGGCATCATATCTATTTCTTAAGGCACGAGTGCTCAGTATGGGGAAAATCCTTTGGCCCCACTCCAAGTTGGATCATGTGCAAGGCAGTCACATTGAGTTGGCTATTGACCACTTCTCTTCTAATCAAGTTGGTTGGATCCTCAATTTTGAGTCCTTCTTCAATAATATTCGACAAATCAATGCAAGAGCTGCGCACATGAGATTTCATTAAGACTTGCCATTGAGCAAAAATATGTGCAGCTAACTTAGGTGGGTCTCCTCTATTATTTATATGTGGGTGAGGGATAGGAGGGTCAGGAGAGTACCATCTGGGGACCGCATGGTGCTCTTCCTTCCCATCACCCCTTTTGGTGGTGTAATCAGTGGAATTATGTTCATCCCCTGCCACTTCCTCCAAAGGCTTAGCCGGAGCATTTTCCTTTTGGTTAGGTGGTGTTTCCTCTTGAGAGGGAGGAGGTGAGGTTAGCTTATTCCTAACAAGTTGCTCAACGAGTTGGCGCAACTATTGGATTTCGTTGCCCAAGGTAGAGCTCAAGCTTGTTTCCAAATTCTTGAGATCTACCATGGTCACTGAATGTCTAGCCTCACTTTCTCCCTCATCTGGGTTGCCCATAATCTCTTAGGCGGTTAATCCCGAATAAAGAGTCGAGGCTCTGATACCAATTGAAAGGATCGTATGGGCACCAAGAGGGGGGGGTGAATAGGTGCTACTCCAAATTTTACTCTTTTTCAATTTAGGGTTTGACACAAAAGGTAAATTCTCTAGATTATGCAACTATGGTGAATTTACCTATATGTCAACCTAGCACAAGTACTAAGCAAGAACTAGGCAAGTAAAGTGTGGTAAAGGATAGAAGTAACCAAAGTGGAGCACGCGGAGACACAAGGATTTGTTTCCCGTAGTTCCTTCCTTTTGAGGGGAAGTACGTCTACGTTTGGAGAGGGGGTGGTTTCAAACCACCAACGCCACGAGAGGCCTCCCTTTTCTCTGATGAACCTCACCCCAAAGGGTTCGATTCACCTCTTCCACTATACGGTAACCTTCGAGGTGGAAGCCGGCACCTTTACAACGAGTTCGGGGCACACATCCACAACTTAATTCGAGGCTCCCAAATACAAGCAAGCTATCAAATAATCAAAGACAAGCTTGTAAGAACCAAATCAAAAGCTAGGGTTTCCAAAGAAATACTAGAGCATGGGGGGCCTCAAGTGAATGAGGGGGAAATGAAGATCTCTCTTGGTGAAGCTGTAGATCAAGGCCTCCTCCTTCGATTCTCCAAAGATCAATGACTTTGGATGGTTGGATGAAGAGATCTTGTTGATTTGGTGGCTCAAATGGGGATAGTGTTCTTCAGTGGAACGAGCAGCTGGAGGAAGGGGATAACATCATCTATTTATAGCCCTTCACTCCAATTAACCGTTTTCTGACCGTTGGAGAAAAGTCAGACCGGAGACTCCGGCCTGCACACTGGAGACTCCGGTCTACACCGGAGATTCTGGCCCATCTCCGGACCAGCCTCCGGACCAGCCTCCGGACCATCAAACAGATTGACCTAGCCCTTCTATGAGCCAAGTGGATTGGAGAATCTGGTCCAATCACACCGGAGACTCTCTGCAGGGCTTGGACCGAGACTCGGCCGGACCTCGGACTAGCTCTGGACCACCTATCTCGGCCGACCCAGTGTAAAGCTGAGTCCCTCCAGGAGATTCCTGGGGAGACTCCAGACCACACCGGAGACTCCGGTCTAGCAAGACCGGAGACTCCGGTCTGGAACTCCCAGGAGTACGTAGATATTGGAGGGAAAGTTCCGTAGGCCAAGGGTCCTTTTCACTTTGCATTATATCAACATGTAGACAATAGCATACTGTAAAATGCTCTACTTGTTGTTAATGAACACCAAAAGTGGTTATGACAGTAAATGTCCTTTCAACATCCATGGCCGGCTTAGAGCATGACTAACAGCGCCCTTATTCGTCCGGCCCGTAAAACGCGAGTAAGGGCGCATGTACCCTCTTTTTACGGGCTGAAATGCGCCGACGGAGATCAGTGCCCTTATTCACAACCCGTGAAATAGAATATTCACGGGTTGTGAATAAGGGCGTTGATCTTCGCCAGTGCATTTCAGCCCGTAAAAAGAGGGTTTTAGCCTATCTTTCACATGCAAATGGAAATACAACAATTAAACACATCAATACAACAATTAAACACATCAAATAATAGTTCACAGGATCAAACAAATATCATCCAAGTTATTACAACACTATTTCAATCAAATTGCAACAATTGTTTGAATGGTTCATCTCACACATCCGAAGAAAAACAAGGGAAGATCATGAAGGAGCGCGAGTGCGTTGGCCATACAGCTTCCAGTGGTGCTGGATGAGATCAGTGACGAGCTGCTTATGAGTTGCCTTATTTTCAATCTCCTGATGGCTTTCAAGAAATGCTTCAAGGTGGTTGGGGTTTCTTTCGGGCCACACTCGAGTGCCAACACTGTCGTAGAAGCACGGCAAGTTTAACCCTCTCTCATCCTCGATGATCATGTTGTGTAGAATCACACACCATGTCATGATGTTGACAAGGGTTTTCTTGTCCCAAAATCGAGCTGGACCTCAAACAATAGCAAACTTTGCTTGTAAAACACCAAAAGCCCTCTCAATGTCCTTGCGGGCTGCCTCTTGTGCCTTAGCAAATATAGATTCTATTTCATGTTGGGGATCTTTGATGGACTTCACAAAAGTTTCCCATTTAGGAAATATGCCATCGGCTAGATAATATCCCATTGAATACTCATTATTCACGACCTTGTAGTTGCAAGTAGGTGCATCTCCGGCTACAAGTTTTTGAAACAAGTGGGATCTTTGTAAAACGTTGATGTCATTGAGTGTTCCGGGCAGCCCAAAAAAACAGTGCCAAATCCACAAATCCTGTGAAGCAACTACCTCGAGCACAATGGTAGGATCATGGTTTTTCCCACAATACATTCTATGCCATGCTTTTGGACAATTTTTCCATGTCCAATGCATGCAATCTATAATACCAACCATGCTCGCTTATCCCCTTTTTTCATTTATCTCCATTAACCTTTTGGTATCTTCCTCATTGGGAGCTCGGAGATATTTCTCCCCATACAACCTGATAACCATCTTCGCAAACCTACGCACCGACTCGGTGGTTGTATCTTTGCCTATGCGAAGGTACTCATTGGTGTAGTCTGCGGGGACGCCATAAGCAATCACTCGCATGGCAGCTGAGATCTTTTGGTAGGCGCTAAATCCTAGGTCGCCGGTAGAGTTGCGCCGTTGCGTGAAGTATGTCGAATTCATTTCAATATCTTCAACAATTCTGACAAACAAGCTACGCCGCATCCGGTACCTCCTACAGAAAAGATTGGGCGGATATGTAGGTACCTCAGCGAAATAATCCTGCATCAAGTTGGCGTGGCCGAGGAAGCGGTTGCGCTGGATGTAGGTGCGGCCCTTCATCGACCCGCGCCTTCGATCCAACATATTCCACCGGTCCTCGTGCTCCTTAACGACGGGAGGAGAAGGGCCACCTCGCAATCGTCATCGTCGTGGAGCAGTTCCTCGATGCCGGAATCTTCCGACGAGGAGGACGAATCGGACAGATCATGGTGGTCGTCCGAGTTCATCCTCGACGGAGCGGGCGGCGGCGGGGGATTGGGGAGGCGGGGCGCGGAAGGTAGAGGGAATGGCCGGAATGGGTGCCTGGCGGTGGCGCCGGGGGAGGTGGATTCGGGTGGCTAGCGGCGGCGGCAGGGGCGGCGCCCGTGAGAGGGGGCGGCGGATGTGGGCGAGCTCGTCCTGAAGATTCAATGCGCGCTAGGGTTGGTGCGAGTGAGGGCCGGCGCTCGGGTCACCCTCTCCACCCTCCTATGTACAGGCCAGAAGAGGGTTTACGAGTCGGGCCCTTCTTTTTTTACGGATCGTCTGATTTGAGGGTGCTAGTCGGTGCTGTTTTTTCGCCGAAACCCTTATAGTGACAGTTATTTTAAGGGTTTGCCCCCTTTAAGGATGCTGTTAAACTTGCTCTTACCTTGCGGGACGTCGACCTGTGGCCCTCACTGCCTCACTCCGAGAGCGAAGATTCACAGCGTGAAGAATCAAAGGCCTGCTACTTGTATTACTTAGCTCACCTGGAAGTGTTTGGTGAGGCCATCGTCACATCAAAAGGATTATTCAGACCATCTGTTGCTTGGCGATGTGGAAAACTTATACGGAGTAACTGTTGGGATGTTTGCGTGTTTCTCGACCATCGAAAATCTGTTATTTTCCTTTTTTTGCAGCCACTAATCATCGTTTGGTGGTTGGAAAACGACAATGAGAACGTTTACGACCAATTGTATATAAGTTTGAATATCAATGGAGAAAAATCAACTTTTTTTCAGAGCAAAGGAGCGAAGCTCCCAATTTCATTGAACAAATTGATGAGAAAAATCAGCTTGCCATCGGATTTTTTAATGTGTACTTCCTCATTGCCAAATTTAGATTTTTTAAAAGTCAAACGATATAAAATTTAACTAAATATATATATATAAATAAATAAATATCAACATCTAGAATATCTAACCAATACCAACATGATGTATTTGTATGGTATACATTTGATATTGTAGATATACTTCCTCTATCCCAGAATATAAGACGTTTTGGTAGGCCGTCTTATATTTTGGGACCGAGGTAGTAGATTTTTTTAATAAACTTGGTTAAAGTTAATAAAATTTGACTTTTTCAAAAACTTGTACTATTCACCATATTATATTATGGAAAGTAAGGAGTAGCATGTTACAATAGTGCCCTGGATTGTGGAAAGTCACTTCTAGCTTTTGCAAGATTTTAACGGAGATTCAACATCAAAAACATGTTTTTCTTATAAAAAAAATAAGATTACAGAGCCTCACTGAGTCTGACTCTTCAGGCTCTCTGCCAAGTTGCCTATGTATGTCGGCCAGATTTGCGTGACGCTGATCAGTCTCCACGTTCTCTTGTCTAAACCGATCAACTGATCAGCCTCACGTGCCGGAGCAAGCAAGCGTCCGATGGGCCCGTAGAGAAATCACACGCGGCGATCCACCCGCTCGGTTTCAAGCGATGTAAGCATCAAAAATTGGGACCGACACCCAATAAACAGTTTTTTTTAGGCAGATACGGCAAACCGCGGCTCCAGCAGCTGTTGGTACTCAATAATTTTGTTAGCTTCACGACAATAAGAACGAAAACAAAATCACAGCAAGAAAAACACAGATTTAACGTGAAAAACCCTCTCCAACAAAAAGTAGGGAAAAACCACGGACGCTAGTCAGCAAATCTTCACTATAACAGGAAGTGTTTACATAACGTCGGTGATTTCACAGATACAACATATCCCAACTGGCGTCTTACAAGAGATATATATAGCGGTGGTAACCTAGGTCATCAACGGTCCGTACCTCCTTAATAGAATTTGATCATACTTCAACAAATTTTTCAGGCATGTCAAAAAATCCAGCCGCATATTTGCGGCACATGGACGAGTACGGTGGACAGAAAAACCGATAACCGAAAATCAAATTCGAAAAAGACCGAAACCGAAACCGAATAGACTGAGACTAAAAAGACCGATCAGAAAACTAGGTAGCAAATTTTAAAGATCGAATTTAGTTTGGTTAATTCGATCATTAGTTCCTGCTACCCGAATAGACCGAACTGACTGAAAGTTACGTGAGAGTGGCCTAGTCCCAAAGCCTAAGTTGCCCATCACTATAGATTTATCTTCCTCGACTAGGCAAAATATGGTATTGTTGACTATTAATTCCCGCCAATTGATATGAATTGACAAAGTGCATTATATTTTCAAATTACAACTAAAATTGTACCCTTTTTTCTGAAATATCATCCAATTTTTATATTTGATAATATCTACCACACAATTCGGTCATGACTGAACCCGAACCCGAATTATCGGTATCCGAATTATCGGGTATCCGAATTTGTCAGGTAGTAAAAATAATAAGTAAATTTTGTTCTTCATTTTTTAAAGACCGATTCTAAAATAGACCGAAATATAAAGACCAAATTTTTGGTCATGACCGAATGCCCACCCCTATGGATGAGCACACCCAAAAACAATCGTCCCGCATGGGCACACCAACCGTCGGGCTGAAAGTTTCCGCCCCCGCGTTGCCGCTCCCACTTCACCTCTCGCCTGCTAGATTCCGGCCATGGGCGGCGTTTCCGGCACCCCGTCCTCTCCTTCCTTCTACAACGCCCCTTCCACAGGCTCCATCGCCATTCCGCCGCGTCTTGCATCCGCAGTCGCCTCCGCAACCGTCATCCACCGGAACATGTTCGTCGTGCCTCGGCCTCTAGGAGCATCGGGGAACACCGTGGCTGCGTCGGCCGCCACCACGAATTCGATGGGCAAGGTTAGTGGCGACAAGCAACCGACATCCACATCGACGACCGGAGGAAGAAAGAGAAGTTGAACGTTGGCCCATGGTAGGCATGTGAAACATGAGGTACATGGGAGGTGGCATGGGTGGTGGCATGGGAAACATGGGAGGTGGCATGACTTCTATGATTGCTCCAATTTCTCTAATGGGTGGCGGCATTGATGCATCCATGGGTGATGACTCCTACAATCCTACCAACAACACCGAGAATTCTCATGAGGAACAAGAAGAAGATACCAACAATGTCGATAGTGACAATGGAGACGAGAAATGAGTGACATTTGTGTTGGCTATGTTTATGTGATGTGTTTGTTTGAATTATGTTTATGGTGACCAATTTTATACCCTTGACTATTTGGGTAATGAAGACAATGCACACAGGGATCTTTTTAGCCAAATGATCGACCTCTATAAGGATCAAGTGGCTTCAGGAGCTATAGTGAATTCCCAGCAAGTTATCCCAGATAAAAGAATCATTAACATTGGCTGGGCCATCTTTCCAAGTTGTAAAACTTCAGTTAGATGCTTACTCTTCGCCATGTGCCTCTAGAGCTGCTGCCGGTGGTATAGTCTGAGATTGCCGTGGAGATCAAAGGATCTATGTATAACCTTGGTTCAAGGTCTGCCTTATGTGCAGAATTATGGGCAGGGACTGAACAAGCTTGATCCACCCAATGCTATGCTTTTGAAATTCATATGTGTGCGATGATGAAGCTATGATCTTGAATTCTACTTCCTCTGCTTCAAAATATAAGATGTTTTAGCTTTATAAAGATAATGCATCTAGATAACTTTTAGGGTGTAGATTCAGACAAAACCTCTCCGAATATACACACTAAAAGTTTTCTAGATACAGGTTCAGAGAAAACCTCTCCAAACCTACACACTAAAAGTTGTCTAGATACATTTTCTTTACAAGCTAAACCATCTTATATTATGAAACGAAGAGAGTATATTATTAATATATTTGAGTGATGATTTGTTTCAATTTAGATTCATATGTTGATTGTCAAATATTCATGTTCTTGCTAGTGTGAGATGTTGAAATAAATTGGTACCCTATTTTAGGGCTCCCGAGAAGTGCGCACCCATTGGGTGCCTCTTTTTTGGGCATGTGAAATGGTAGCATGAGTTCTAGGAACAAAAAATTGGTGCCCAAAAGACGCTCTGACGAGCGTTATAGTATCGTCGTTGAGATCTGAATAAATTGAGAGAAAAAGATAGTCCTTCTATCTAGAAATAACTGGATAGAAATAACTGACTTGAGTTTGTCTAAACACAAGTCACTTATTTTAGGAGAGAGGAAATATATCCAGACGCGTAGTTTCATTGGAATCTAGAAGCAATTATTTTCGGAAGGAGTGAGTATCACCTTCTGCGTTGGCCCATGTTTAAGAAAAAAAAACTTCTGCGTTGGCCCCACAGTTGAGGGCCCACTATCTGTAGATTTGTGGGTTTTTCTCAGTATCCTGCCCTTAAAAGCCAAGAATGAAACCAGGTCGGTACGGTTTTTTACTTCCGGGGCGGCCTCCTTGTCCTTCTCTTCCACCGCAGGCGCAGGGGCGCTCCGGAGTTCCGACTAAAGTCAGAGCTCAGATCCCCTGGAGTGGATTTCAGATCAAGAAAGGTCAGATTCCGCAGATTCTTCCTCCCCTCTCTCGCCCCGCTAGCGCCGAATTGGTTCACGGTTCGTGAAGGAGCAATCTCTCCCGATTTCTTGGAGGGGATCCTTTCCGCGCGCAGGCAGGCTGGTCAGGCCCAAGATTTTAGCCCTGCTATTTTTCTCCTTTGTTTTTCTTGGGGTGTCGGCGGCGTTTGCGTCGCGTCATTTGGATGGAGTACTCCAGCCGTGAATTTTCACGCTGAATGAACTGTTTCTGTGGCATGTACTGATGTGCATAGGCTCCTCTGATAGGAAATTGGCCCAGTTGCCTTTTGTCTGTGATTTTCCAGGGGCACTATTTGCAGCATGCAACTGAGCGAGATACCGTTTTTCATCTAATAATTTAGTTTGTTCAGATGATTAGATGTTGACGTGCGACGTGTGAACCGTGGAGCATCTTGATAGCTCCTCTTTAGGGGATTGTTCTCTATGGATGCAAAATTTTGATACTACTATATAAGATGCCGTGATCTCTTATTTTTCTGTACTTGCAATTAAATTAAAAGTAATTTTTTTTTGTATTGAAGGTTGATGAGTCCGTTAATACTTGCCATCTCTGTTTTCATGTGCCTCATCTGCACTTGTCCAAGATAAAGTTTCTCCACTGAACTTGGCATTCCGTAACATGCTGTAGTGATCAATGCCGGTCCAAATCTACCATTTTAAGCTTTACATCGCACCAAATACCATGTATTTTTAATTTTTTTTGTAGCCGCAGCTCCTTCGATAGGGGATGCTGGATTCTCAGTATCTGCGTAATAGATACTCAAAATGGCCGACGGTGTCAACATCTTGAGTTGATTTAACACATTTTGTTTGATCCCACATGTTTTTTTACTGGGAATATTCAGATAGTTTAGGAAACACAAACCTGTATGCTTGTTACACATATTGAAATCTCAGTCTGTGTACAGGCCTAGCTCGAAGTTGAAGGAAGGAAAAATGGCAAAAAATGGGGTCCATGAACCACCGCCGGGTGTGTCTCGGAATAGTTCACCATCGCAAATTAATGTTGATTCAGTGAGTTCTTTTCTCCAAGATCCATTTGAAAGCTGCCACCAGATTTATTCCATACCATGATGACTGTGGATTCTACTGGTATCTGAAATGTTTTATAAATTTGTTTTCCATCGACAATCAAAACCTTGTAACATAAAGTCCACAGTATTTAATAGTGTTTGTATTGACATACCATTGCATCATCCGTAAGTTAACACTCTTCAGCACCAATTTGAATTTGTGGATCACGAAAAAGAAAAAAATAGAAATTATTTACTACTATCATTGACCCTTTTTTTATTTTTGGTCGCTGTTCTTTGACTTCTCAGGAAAAGGTTGACCCTGGACAACTTCCAGAGTTGACATGGGAACACAAGCTAAGTCATGTTAGATATGATTTGCTGTCGTTCGGGCTTACATGGAGGGAGATTTGGCAGATGGTATTTCTTCTATGTTATACAAGTCTTAGTCTTTTGATCTGCTACAGTTTGTCAGAGCAAAGTTAATTAGTCTAGTGATCTAGCTGTTGTTCATGGAAATAACAATTGTTAAGCAACCTTAAATTCGATTCTTATGTTTTGCTTTCTTCTGGTATTCTCTGGGTTCTTACTAGGCTTGTTGAAGAGATGGGCGTTTGTAGCTTTCTAGTTCAGCGAACTTTGTTATTGGCCGTTCTTACTTTGTTCTCCACCTTTCTAATATTCATTTCATTGTTGCAGGCCGGTCTTGGTATTCGTCTTCTTCGACACATCATTGAAGAAACTTCAGAAGGACGAGTATGTTTTCACATGTTTGGTTGAACTGCTCGTTGTTGTATGGAGTTTTGATCTATTACTCATGTTTTTTCGGACATTTAATTAGATATTTGTGTAAGTGGTATCTTTGTTAGTTTTCTGCAGATTGCTATTATTGATCCCACGAAGAAGCGCACTGCCAAATCTGGTCAGGGTGTTCCACTTGGCGGCATTGGGTATAACTTCTCCCAGTGTTACATCTGTATTCTTATGATTGTTGAGTTTGCATCTGTTACGGGGCGAGATCATCCATAATGGTCTCTATATTATCACTAGGAAGCCGCCTTTTGCTAGTTTTACTGTGTTAAACTGCTTGATGCACAATTAAGGTTGGAGGATTCTAAAAGCCACTATATCCAGTGTTTGTTTATCATGTACCCCGTTGTGTTTGTTACTCTTGTCTAACATGTTGTAATAAGTTACATTAAATGATTTTGTTATATTTGTTCCTTCTATTCATTCATTCACTTGCAATGAATTGAAACTATCTATAATTAAAGCCTATTTATTGACCAGTATGCTAATAAATCATGTTTACACTTGCCTCCTCTATACAATTAATTTTGCTGATTAGGGATGAAAAATACTACCTCTGTTTCAAAATATAAGATGTTTTAGCTTTGTGAAAGGAGTGTATCTAGACCCCTTTTAGTGTGTAGGTTCACTCCAAATCTAAATGAACCTACACACTAAAAGTGGTCTAGATACACTTCTTTCACAAAGCTAAAACATCTTATATTTTGAAACGGAGGGAGTATATGTAGAGAAAAGCATCACACTGTAATATGGATGAGTGGGTTCTACACTTATTCTTGGTGGACGAACAAAACACTTTCATATGGATAAAGATATCGTAGTCCCTCATAGAATCTATTTTATTGTCTCCGAGAATTTTTAGTAGCACGCGCTTCAAAACTCTTGTTTCGTTTGATGAATCTTTCAGTGCACTATTCTCTAATTGTTGGAAAACTGTAGTGCAGGAAGTATCGGAAGAAGCTGCAAAGGTGAATTTCAACGCTGGCAATTGTACCCGGGAACTTGTGAAGATAATCCAGTAATGGCAAATCAATTTTCTGTAAGTCTTCACTATTATTCATTCTTCCTCTTAGGCACATATATATATGCTCTTTTCATATCTGATGATTGCTGTCGTAGTCGATATGACTTTGATACTTCAGCGGGGGCAACGAAATATGCATATCAGTATAAATCAGTGGTTCAGCGGGGGTAGTTAAGTGGGGACTAAGAGCGGCCTTTAGAGCATCTCTAGCAGATACCGCATCCGGCCCTGTCCCGCAAAATAACTGCCGGTTTGCGGTACGACGCGAAAAAAGTGGCTTTTCTAGATACTGTAAACCGTACCGCATCGAAAAAAATTTGCGGTTCACCGCAAATGGACGCTTCCGTGCTGCATATTTTCCGTATGAAGGGCTCCCGATGCGGTTTACCGCAAACGAAAAGACGGTTGGCGGGAAGGAATGTTCAGCTACAGTGCCTCGTCGCCGCCACTGTAAGTCGGACGCCGGAGATCGATTCCGGCCATCCCGCCGTCGCCGCCACCGCCGGAAGTCGGCCGCCGGAGTTGGGAGCATGCGCGCGCAGCAAAGCAAGCAAGAAACAAAGCTCTCAGCAAGCAGCAGAGCGCGTGCGTGCAGCAAGCTAGCAGCAGAGCACACGCGCGCAAGCAAGCCAGCTAGCCGCGCGCAAGCAAGCTAGCAAGCAGCACGCGCAACAAGCTAGCTAGCAGCAGAGCGCGCGCAAGCAGAGCAAGCAGCAGAGCACACGCGCGCGCTGAAAGCAGCAGAGCAAGCGCGCAGGCGACTCAAGCGGCAGCGGAGGCGAGTCCAGGTGGCGGGAACGGGCGAATCCAGGCGGAGGCGGCGCAATTCCGGGCAGAGGCAAAGCGATTCCGGCCGGCGGCGGCGTGAATCGGGGCGTCTGCTCGGAGCAGCGGGGGCGTGCCTCATCCAGATCCACATGTCCAGGAAGAAGACGATCGAATATTCACGGAATATTCCGTTTTACGGTACGCATATGCGGTATCTGTTCCGCGCCGACGTTTTTCGGACAGAAAAAGTGTTTTGCAGTACACCGCATCCGCGTTTTGCAGTACCGCGGGATGCGGTATCTGCTAGAGATATTGTGGCCCAAAGAAAGTATCATATATTTTTTTCTGCCTCCTTGTCATCCTATAGAAGTTTTATAAATATTACGGATCGAACTCCTAACATAACAATATGTTCTTAATCCCCACAGAAATAATATATGACTTGATTTGAACTTAAGTACTGAAGTTCTGCCATTTTTCCATCATTTAGTTTCCCTATATGAATATTACATCTTAATAAATCATTAAAACACTTGCAAAGCCGCTTTCGAGGCTACCTAAAACCAAAAGTATCTTAACATTATCACTTTTAGGCCTTCGTTTCCCGCCAAGACGGCCGAAGTTATTCTACAGTGTTGCATCCTGGGAAACCGGTTCTGCCAAAGTAAGCATGTCAACATTTTTGCTTAATTTGATGTTTAAGCATTAAGTTAGCCTATGTAATAGATTAACGAGCATTTTAATGTATTATTCATTTACATGGAAAGGTTCCTTAGATTTTCTTTAAAATGCAGAGGAACTGACATTTCAGGGATTGGATCCTGGGACTGGAATCTGAGTGGACAGAAATCTACTTATCATGCACTTTACCCTAGGGCCTGGACTGTCTATGATGGTATTGCAACGACCATAGAAATCTTTTCTAAGTAACTATAGTTATTGTTTTTGTAATTTTGCATTATGGTTACTAGGAGAACCTGACCCGGACCTGAAGATAGTGTGCCGTCAGATTTCTCCAGTTATTCCACACAATTATCAACAGAGCAGCTATCCTGCTGCAGTGTTCACTTTCACAGTAATATGGTCCTTTCCCTGGATTTCCTTATATGCATTTATAAATAATTGGTTTCAGGTTGTTCGGGAAAAAATGGTTTCAGCTTAATGATACAAATTCTTTTATCACAAAAACAGGTAACAAATTCAGGAAACACACCTGCTGATGTGACTTTGCTTTTTACATGGGCTGTAAGTTCTTATTTGATATTTTGCAACTCTGTTCTACTTCTGGACCTTTCAACTTGGACGTAAGTTTATATCTCTGCAGAACTCTGTTGGTGGAAAATCTGAAGCCACAGGCTATCATTCTAATTCGAGTATGATGTAAGACACTGATGAATGGAAATACTTTGTCTTGTCTTATTTTCCACCTTGTTATTGAAAAATAGTTGGACTTATATTTTCATAAATCTAATGCTGACAGAGAAAAGGATGGTGTGCATGGTGTACTATTACATCACAGGTAATTTCTTATTTCAAATTCTGTATAATGCTCAATCTCCTGTGACTTAATGATATCGATGATCTAAACTTTAACTCAGCCATGAACGATTTTCTTAACTGAGAGCAGAACAGCTGATGGACAGCCACCAATAACTTTTGCCATAGCTGCACAAGAGAAAGAGGATGTTCATGTCTCTGAATGCCCTTACTTTGTATTATCTGGAAGCTCTGATGAATTCACAGCAAAAGATATGTGGAATTCAGTGAAAGAGGTTTGTTAAGAACTATTCTTTTGGGAGCAGCCACATTAATGCCACAATGTCATAGTTATATTTTGCAAAAATACTGAATGAAATATCCCCTGCTGTATCATTATGCTAGCATAAAATTCCGAGGACATTGTACAATCATCTCCAATGCAACTTATTGTCTTGATTTTAAATAAGTTCCACATGTTCACATGCAATTTTCATGTCAAATCTCTGTTTCGCTTCATGTCAAATCTCAGATATTGTGTGACATATCAGGCAGCACTCCTGTGTCAAGTTTGGACAAGTTTCTAGTTACTTCGTATCTAAATTTATGTTCATTTGTAGAGTTTCTTATTGTTGTGGACACATATTGGGGTGACATCACTAAGGGACTTGGAAAGAGAAATGAGTCGGAGTGCTGTGGCCTGCAGCAATAATAACCGTAAACATCGCAGAAAAGGCCCCTGTCTAGGCAGAGAATTTGTTCAGTATAGGAGTCCAGGAAAAGTTTTGGTAAACCAGGAAAGAAGTCTAAATCCATATGGAATTGGTATGTGAAATCACGTCCAGATCCTTAGCAAGGCTATTTAAGCTAGTCGGCAGTGTAGGTGTTTATTAAGGAAATAAGAAATCTTTCTTCCGTAGGCTAAAGCTGGTAATGCAGCAGTCTGGAGTGGTAAAATTCTTTTTCAGTGAAATGGGGTACTCTTGGCTATTGAAATTGTATTCCGAGGAATAGAAATTTATTTGGTCAGCTGCCTCTGTGCAAGTGGCTCTGGAGAAATACGGTGTTGTTACAGTTAGAGCCTTAAGAGGTCCGACAGTTTTTCACAGCGTGCAGGAGTAGCAGTAGGGTTGCAGGCAGTACGACATGCGGGGCGGACTCACTTTCCGAGTAGTATGATTACCTACAGGTGGGATGGAGAGCGGTTGTACAAATTTGTACTATCCATCCTGCTTGCGGGCCTAAGCAGGCCCGCTTGTGCAACCCTAAGTAGCAGGGCCCTTTGTGCTCTTCTGTTAATTGGTGGAGTTAGTTTTTAAAAACTTATTGCCCTGTGTTGTTCCTGCCGACTTCCCTCTGGATTTCTTTCTTCTTTCTTGCTTGCATCTTGAGATCCCTCACTTGTAAATTTTGTAGACTTCTCTTACTTACGTTCAGTAGGGCTCTCACATAATATGTACGAACACAAATACATTGAACATTGCAAGATAGTCCAATCTGCTAGAAAATAGGATATTGTCACAGAAGTAGAATGTTTTTTTAATTTTTTTATATCATTTGTTTCAGTTTGGAAATCTTTTTGCATTACTTCATGTTGATATAAGCCACTTAAATTTGAAACTCTGAACATGATATATTTTAGACGAACTCAATTTGACATCCTAAAATAGTTTGCCAGATAGTACACAGGTTCTATGGGCATTTTATTAGATCTATGGATTATTTGTGACTCCTAAATGAAATTATTTCATATGAATTGCATGCTAGGTGTGTAAAGTCCAAAATTTTGCTAACAGTCACATCGAGAATTTCTGATGCAGAGAGATTTTGTCCTCCAATATAGAAAATTTTCATTTGCTTTTTTTGCATCATTCTTATGTATTCTTGTTAAAAGTGCTACTAAACCACATATTAAGCTTATATTCTTCAGTTTGATATATCAAGATTTAGATAGTCTCTCATAATAAGGAACTGACACAACTTCCTTTCCATTTTGGCAGCATGGATCTTTTGATCATCTTGATCCCGTCAAAACATCGGCTCCCTCCAGACCAGGAACATCAATAGGAGCAGCTATTGCAGCCTCAGTTAAGCTTGCTCCCCAGGCAACCCGGAATGTGTCATTTTCGCTTGCATGGGCTTCTCCTGAAGTAAAGTTCTGCAGTGGGAAAACATACCATAGGTTAGAACCGAAGCCAAAACAATTGCTTGCCAGAAAAGGATAAAATTGTAAAATGAAAAACTAAAACTGACTTCTTTCTTGTGTTTGCAGGCGTTATACAAAATTCTATGGCACAGATGTTGATGCAGCAGCAAACCTTGCCCATGATGCCATTCTTGGTACAACCCAATTCCTCACTAGAACTTTCTAATGTTCCATTTTCCAGTGTGCACTGCACAATAAAAGAACCTTGTAACATTGAAAAATATATTATGTCAATAGGAAGAAATATAAATAATGTTACCATGTTATCCAAGTTGCATTGTGAATTGTCCAGAAATTGTTAGTTCTCTGCTGGTTTCTTCCAGGCTGCTAGGTGAGGAGATGTGCATCAACATCCCCTCTGATACCAGACAAATGAGTAATTACAACAATAACTTTTACCATGAGCCAAGATTTTGCATTTGAATCACTGGATGTAGGAATATTGCTTCTTAGTTTTTCTGCACACCCATTGATAGTATAAAATCTGTTGAAAAATTTGTCATTGAACAGATTATTTTCGTGATGTCATGTTAAATAATGTTCTTGTAGACAGAGGAGCAATATCCTGCATCTGACTGTATTTCTGTGGTAACTATATTTCCTATTTTTTTTTATTTGTTACTGAATTTCATCGTTTAACTCTGGACAACTAATAGAACGTAGTACGTGGGAAATACAAATTCAGGAGTGGCAGAATCCTATTCTACAAGATAAGAGGTTCCCTGCATGGTACGTCCGGACTTGTATAAAGCAACATTTCCTGAAGTACTGAACACTGATGCATAGCATAATTTTTCTTCAACAGGTATCCAGTCACACTATTCAATGAACTTTATTATCTTAATGCTGGAGGAACTATATGGACAGGTATTTTTCTGAACTTGCTTGGTCTAACTGAAGACTACTATCTTTCATAAGTATTAACATAGATGCATCTAAACAGATGGACTGCCGCCAATTCAAAGCTTAACAGCCATTGGGGGGAAGAAGTTTTCTCTTGACATGTCAAATGGAGAAACAGATGATGACAATGAGATGATTGCACAGACTAATACTGCCACTGACATTCTTCATCAAATGGCATCCGTGCTTGAGAGAATTCATGCATCTCTTGCATCAAATTCTGCTATAGGAACAACTTTGCTTCAGGGTGAAGAGAACATTGGCCAGTTTCTCTACCTTGAAGGAATTGAGTATTATATGTGGAACACATACGATGTCCATTTCTATGCATCCTTTTCACTTATCATGCTATTTCCAAAACTTCAACTCAGCATTCAGAGAGACTTCGCCGCTGCTGTCATGATGCATGATCCTGAAAAGCTCAAGCTCTTGCATGATGGAAAATTGGCTGCAAGAAAAGTTCTTGGTGCTGTTCCTCATGATCTTGGTCTATACGACCCATGGTTCAAAGTGAATGCATACACACTCCATAACACAGACCGATGGAAGGACTTGAACCCAAAGTTTGTACTGCAAGTTTACAGAGATGTTGTGGCCACAGGCGATAAATCCTTTGCCCGAGCTGTTTGGCCATCTGTTTATATGGCAATGGCATATATGGAGCAATTTGATAAAGATAAAGATGGGATGATTGAAAATGAGGACTTTCCCGATCAAACTTATGATGTGTGGTCCATGGCTGGTGTAAGCGCATACTGTGGTGGTCTTTGGGTGTCTGCTCTTCAGGCCGCATCGGCTTTGGCACACGAAGTGGGCGACAAAGCTTCTGAACAGCTTTTCTGGAACAAGTATGAGAAGGCGAAATCTGTTTATGACAAGCTGTGGAATGGTTCTTACTTCAATTATGATGATGCAGGCACGAAAGTTAGCACCTCCATTCATGCTGATCAGTTGGCTGGACAATGGTATATATCTGTTAACTGTGATGTTTTCTAACTTCGTTCTTGTGATGAGAGAAATAGAAACAAGTTAGGCACATAGCACAGTTTTTATCTTCCGCCGCCGAAGCATTTCCTAAGTACTAATTCCTTGAGCTTCTAGTTTTATCTAATGATAGCTATGCTCATTCAGATATAGAAAGGAAAATGTTCATTCATACTTTGCTAATAATTTTCTAACAGATACATATTTATACTGTATTTAGTCTGCTTTATGAATGGCTGAAATCAAAGTACCAAGGGTGAAAAAAAAATCCTTTTAAAAGTACCAGGGTGTGCTCCAGGTCCAGTTGTATATATGAACTCCTGTGATTCACAATGTATTTCTGTTCAAGTGTTGGTTCTGTCACATGTCATTTCCTAATGCACTTCCATGTGACTAACTTCCAGGTACGCCAAAGCTTGTGGGTTGTCTCCAATTGTTGACAAGGACAAGTCACAAAGTGCATTAGAAAAAATATATTCTTTCAACGTGATGAAGTTCGAGAATGGTAAAAGGGGAGCATTGAACGGGATGTGGCCAGATGGCAGTGTGGACATGTCCACAATGCAATCTAGGGAGATATGGCCAGGCGTGACGTATGCGCTTGCTGCAACTATGATTCAAGAAGGCCTGGTCGAGGAGGGATTCAAAACAGCTGAAGGGGTCTATCATGCTGCCTGGTCTCCAGAAGGACTTGGGTGAGTATTTTGCATATTAATTGAGTTTTCGTGTGGTAACATCTGACTTGTGGTGAGAAACTGAATCTGGGGTTTATTATCATCTTTTGGCTAATCTAGATCTTTTAGAGTTGACACAATGCAATATCGTCTCCAACTTTGTATTGTCGAAAAACATTGACAAATTTTGGTTTCCAGATACACATTCCAAACTCCTGAATCTTGGAACAACGACGGCGGGTACCGGTCCCTGTGCTACATGCGCCCGCTCGCCATATGGTCGATGCAGTGGGCCCTCTCGACACCGAAGCTCCACAAGGAGCCCCAGACAGATGTAACACAAGGTTCCTTCCCTAAGACCCAGTTCTCGTATGCGCGAATTGCGAAGCTCCTGCAGTTGCCTGAAAACGAAACGTCCAAGAGTACCCTCCGGGTGATCTATGAGATAGTCCGGAATAGGTTAAGTTCATGATTTAAGGGCCGCTACATGCCTGAATTCTGAATCACTCCATTGCAGCAACATTGATGAATGTGTGATTGTTGATTGTGAACACTGGTCATCGGTCATCACACATTTGTGCGCAGTTATTGGTACAGTAGTATAATAAAGTTGAGATCCGTGTCAACTTCTGTAGCGCAGTAGAAAAACAGCACTAGTATGCTATGTTATTCTCCGGAGCGATTTTGTTCTGTTGTGCTAATGTGCTATAATTCTGAGCGCACCAGAAGGGGAAATCATCTCATAGCCACCATGACAAATTCACAGTATTTTCCAGTCTGATATACTCCCTCCGTTTCAAAAGATGTTTTAGCTTTCGTGTATCTAGACCTCTTTTTATGGACCTAGACAAAAAGAGGTCTAGATACACTCCTTTCACAAAGCTAAAACATCTTATATTTTGAACCGGAAGGAGTAGCTTGCAGCTGGCTAAGTTTATTCAAGACTAATAGCTAGTACTCCCTCCGTTCAGTAATATAAGACAGTTTTAGAAATATAAGACGTTTTAGCTTTGTGAATCGAATGTATCTAGATGTTTTTTAGTGTATACACTAAAAATTCAGAAATATAAAACATTTTAGCTTTGTGAATCGAATGTATCTAGACGCTTTTTAGTGTATTGAATCTATACACTAAAAAGCTTCTAGATACATTCATGAAACCAAAAAATGTCTTATATTTCTGAACGGAGGGAGTAGCTCTGAGTAATTCAAGGTTAACGCAGTACCATGGTAGATCCTTATTAGTAAGCGCTAAGAAATGTCGAAATGTAATTATACTAAATAATCATAATCCCAGTGTAGTACCAAACAGCCGTCAGTTTTATACACTGCTTAGAATGTTTCTGCTCACTGATCTAATTGAATATCTGTTACTTGACATGTTCAAGATCTTGGTTGAGCGAAAGAAAATCCCAGGTACGGCCTGTCATCTATGGACATACTAATATAAACAGACACGAGAACGATCGTGACAAACTGAACTTTCAGAATAGAATTAACTGCTGGAACTGATCAGTACCAGATCAGTAGAACAAGTCAGCAGTAAGACGGAGCACGTACGCCTTAATCAATTATCGCCTGCAAACAAAGATGTCTCCTTGCTTCACAGCAATATTGATTCAGTATGTAGCCGATGACAAATTAATTAAACACTACTGACCTCCTCAAGGTTCTCGATTAAAGAACCTGACAAACAAACCAAACCAAGAAGTCGTTGTGCCTACCGGGTCGGTATCATGGATGACGTAGCTATCACTTTATTTATATACACATAAAAGTACTTCCCCAAGACTAACTTCTAGGGTGTGTTTTGGTTTGGACAATCGAGGGAATTGTAATGGAATGGTTCTACACCCTGTACCCATTTATGTGTTCGTTTGGGAAGGAGAAATTGAACCCATTGGTGGAACATGCTCTCGGAACTAACCTATCTCTTTCCTCACCCATCGTCTCCCCTTTCTCTGACGGAGCTCTCCCCTCATCTCTCCTCCCTCTCATGGTGTTACCATCACGTCACGTGAGAAATTCTCATCGCTTGCTCATCGCTTCTTTCGACCTAATTGTACTCATTCCATCTCTCCAAGCAAACACAAAAATGAAACCATCCCATTCTACCTAGTTGGTCCCAAACAAACAGGAGGACGGAACAAACTCATTCCAGTGGAGTGGAATCATGACACGATACATTCCACTTCGTTCTCCAACAAACACACCCTAAAGGAGCAGTTCTCTAGACCTGAGAGGCTCAAGAGGCAGTCGAAAGATACAAGGAGGGTGCTTATTCCCACCGACCAAATGCGACCACCCCGATTAATGGCGGAGGCAGTAAGAATAACAATAGTGGTATTAAGGCGGGGACACAGAACACTGGAGATCCACATGCACCACAACCGTCCTACAATCCACACAAGATGATACAAGCATATCGTTGAAGGAGCGGAAGGTTGCGCATTGAAGGCGGCGCCAACATGGGACGGGGAAAGGTGGCTAGTGGCCCTGTGGAGATGGCAGCCGTTTTTTTGGAAATTGGGAGCAACGCCTGGCCTCTGTATCAAGTGATGCACACATCCTCATTTATTATATAAGTCGGAACAAGATTTAAAATATAACATTCACGGATCAGATAAGGTTGAGAGAAGTATCAACCATCTAAAAATGAGAAGCAATAAAAAACTATTCATTCTCGAGTCTACTAGTGTGACATCACCCAGTAGCCAGAAAATAGACGTCCTTTGCAACCATGAGTAGCCGATTGCATCCAAACCTATAGAATTTGGACCAAGGAAAAACATGCAATGCCATGCTATATGAGGGTATCTCTAAAGCAGTGGCGTATTCAGAAAACTTTCAAAGCCTATGCACAACACAAGTTAAAGTGCTTAGACTACCATCTTATCATTCGGATCGCTGTGAAATTTTACCAGAGTTATCTAAAAATTATCACCCAATCCACGTCATCTCGCTGTGGCAAAAACCAGGGCAAAGCACGCCGGTGGAACCACTCTCTGTTTTTGCCTACTAAAATCAAGGTCAATGGTCAATGGATGTAATTCCATGGCAGATCCTTAGCATTTGTCGTTTCAATTAGTAGCAACCGCTAGAAGGTCGAAATATGATTATGCCAAAAATCACCACAATCCAGCGTACCACTACCAAACAGCCATCCGTTTTACACTTAGAGAATAGTTCTGCTCACTGGTCTAATTAAAAACATTTAACTTGACATATTCAAGATCATGTTTGAAAATGTCACCTGCTCCTATATTCTTCCCCATCCTCTCTTGTCAGCCGAATAATCGGATAAAAAAAAGCTCTTTCCATCCAGAAATAAGTGACTTTTTTTTTACATTCATATGTATTTAGATACGTTTTAGTACTTCCTCCGATACATATTAATGACAGATGCATCTACCCTAAATAATTAACTAGGTACATACAAATATAGATAATGTTGAGGCCATTAATATGAACCGGAAGAAGTATATTTGTATGTACCTAGTTAAGCATTTAGACTAGATGCATTCGTATTTAGAAAAAAATTGAGAACACAATTATGGACCGGAGGAAGTAGATAAATGTGAATATGATAAACTCAAATCACTTATTTTAGGATGGAGGGAGTACTACCGATGTAACGCTCATACACGCCACTAGAAAAGTTGCGACAAATATTCAGAACATGTTGCGGTAAGATGCAGCACGTACACCCTGATCAACTATCGCCTATAAACAAAGATGGGATATTGTCGCCTTGGTTCATAACAAACTGAGAATTTTTCAGTATGCGGCCGAGGACAAAACCTAGACACCCCATATATCCTGATTTCATCAAGGTCTCGGTTAAAGAAATTGACATAAGCATTCCAAACTAGCGTATCAAGGGCGTACACACGCTGAACGCCGCCAGTAATTGTTAATAGTGGCGCGGCAGTGGCATGCCGCTGCATGTTAAAAGTTTGAATGGTGGCACAACCGAATCCCGCCTGTAGCAATTCCTAAACATTCGAATTTTAGGTGGTTTTCATTCAAATCAGCGTCATTTATTCAAATCTTAGAAGTTACTACAGCTGATTTAGAAAGATTAAATCTAATCTAAACTAATCTAAAATTGTGGGAGAGCAGTTGGCGCGCTCGTAGGTGTGCCGCCGGCGACGGGCAGAGAACTGTCCGCCATTATTGGCACCCTCTGGCCCGCATCACCACGCTCCTCAGGAGATTCATGTGCCGCCTCATCGTGCTCCCTCATCTCCAGGCGGGCTGGGCGCGATTTTGAGCTCCGGCACCCCATAGCCCTTTAGAGAGGCTTTAGGACCCCCCGAGTGGAGATGCTCTAAGAAGGCTAAGGGGCATAACATAGGCTCGGGGAAAAGAGAAGGTGGCCAATGGCCCTGTGTAGATGGCAATCGTGCCGGGAGGAGGATTATAGAATTTGGACTAATTTAAGGAAAAAACATGCAATGCCTTGCTACGAGGGTATCCCTAAAGCAGTGGCAGATTCAGAAAACTTTTAGTGTCTGTATGCAAAACACAAGTAAAGTTATTTATTAGAGTACCATCTTATCATTCGATATGATTTTTCTTTCGAAAATTATCACCCAATCCACGTCAGCTCGCTGCGGCAAAAACCAGGGCAGAGCAATGGTGGGACCCATCTCTATTTTTGTCTACTACTTCCTCCGTTTTAAAATATAAGATATTTTAGCTTTGTGAATGGAGTGTATCTAGAGTGAACCTATATACTAAAAGGGTCTATATATACTTTTTTTATAAAGCTAAAACATCTTATATTTTAAAACGGAGGGAGTAGAAATAAGGGTCAATGGTCAATGGAGGTAATTCCATGGTAGATACTTATCATTTGTCGTTTCACCTAGTTACAAGCGCTAGAAGGTCGAAATGTGATTATGCCAAAAATCACCACAATCCAGCGTACCACTACCAAACAGCCATCCGTTTTACACTTAGAGAATAGTTCTGCTCACTCTGGTCTAATTAAAAACATGTTACTTGACACATTCAAGATCCTGTTTGAAAATGTCACATGCTCTATATTCTACCCCATCCTCTCTCCGTCAGCCGAATAATCGGACGTGAAAAAATACTACCCATATAACGCTCACATGTGCTAGACAAAGACAAGTACATATACACACGCCACTAGAAAAGTTGCGATAAATATTCAGAACAGGCCGCGGTAAGACGCAGCACGTACGCCCTGATCAACTATCGCTTACCAACAAAGATGGGATACTGTCGCCTTGGTTCATAACAAACTGAGAATTTTTCAGTATGCGGCCGAGGACAAAACCTAGACACCCCATATATATCCTGACTTCATCAAGGTCTCGGTTAAAGAAATTGACATAAGCATTCCAAACTTCATCAAGGTCTCGGTTAAAGAAATTGACATAAGCATTCCAAACTAGCGTATCAAGTACGTACACACAGTGAATGCGACCGATAATTGTTAATAGTGGCGCTGCGGGAGCGGCACGTCGACGCATGTTAAAAGATTGAACGGTGACACAACCGAATCCCGACGGTTGCAATTCCTAAACCTTCAATTTTTAGGCGGTTTTCATTCTAATCGGCGTCTTTTCTTCAAATCTTGTAAGTTACTATAATTGATTTAGAAAGATTAAATCTAATTGTCGTGGCGGTGCCACGAAATGCCATGGATAGACTTACGTTGGGGCCGATGGACGCCAAAGAATCCGGGAAGGGAGAACTAACGAGCGCACATAGATGTATCCACGTTTGGGGCTCTCCTATTGAGATACCAACCCTGCATGCCTAACTGTATATGGAGCTGTATATGAGAGCTACAAGATTGATCCTTGAGCTGTATGGCGAGAGGTAGAAGAAGCTCACCCTGCTCTCCTCTCTCAGTGTCTCTCTAAGCGTCAAGGGGAAAAATGCCCCCAAGGGGCTGGCTCGATCGTTCCCCTGATGCTCCTTACAAAGGGGAGCCGACAAAGTACAACACATTGTGCACTTTATACTGTTGAAGAATTGACTACTGGGGCATGGCTACAGTAGGTGTACTATAGTCAAGTCAGGAGCATGGTCATGTACGGAGGCTTGTCTGCTCGTCTTCGTATTGTCCTTGCCCGTGTCATCGTGCTTATCCTCTTTTGTGCTTGATCTTGGCGATGGAGCGATGGAAGCGAGCCGTCATGAGGAGGCGAGGGAGTGTAGCTGACATGAGGAGGCGATGCAGTGGAGCCGACATGAGGGCGATGCAGTGTGGCATCATGGGCGCTGATGTTGATGATGAACGAGGGAGCGAGTCTCGGCTAAGAACGAGCTACACGCTGGAGCTCGTCCCCCGGATGAAGTGGTATGTCCTCATGGGCGCCTGGATGTCGGCCCAGGGGCCAAGATGTGGTGAAGTCGGCCCAGGGACTTTGTATGTCGGATTGGGGGCATGTCGAGTGGGCCGAGATTCGGCCCAGTGATACGTCCATTTTGCATCACTATTCTATGTCTTAATTCACTATTATTCATTGATATATTTCATATTGAGAGGTGATACTTATGTTATTTCATCTGTTTTTGCATGGTTGATGACTTTTGGAGCATGGACCGCTTCAGTCAGGATTCTGATGGAAAATGTGATGTTTGGAGGCAAAATTTGCGAAGATCAGAAAATCCGGAAAAATATACGGAAAATCCTATTTTTCCAGAAAACTAAGGATGCCAGAAGACGGAGTGGAGATAGGCCACGGGGTGAAGGAGATATGCCCTAGAGGCAAATAATAAATAGGTTTTTATTGTCATATCTCAATTAGTTTATAATAGTTTCAGACTATGCTAGAACTGTGCCAAGTAGAAACATTGGTACACGTGGTATGAAACAACCAAGTCCCTAGTAGCCTCTATTCATACTAGTTCGTTGGTCACGAAGATGATCTGGGTTTCAAGATCATGGGCATTTATGCCGACTGACAACGAGATCATATTATTGGAGAATGGTGTGATTGGACATTCCTTGAAGGATTGCAACATGATCAAGTCATATAGTTCATTGTTGCAACAGCTATACCTAGACTCCTTCTCCTTAGACCGTGAGCTTATATTACTCACTGTTTCCCTAGGCTGCTTTGACTGCATCAAACGTCATCTGGTAATGCGGTGGCCATAAAGGTGTACGTTGGGTATTTCGAAGGAACGGTAGATGACATGTGACTGCAAGATCGGGATTTGTTCATCCACATGACGGGTAAAGATACATACAGCCGACTTGGTGAGATTACATCTATAAATGTTGCAACATGTGACTAGGTCACGGGGATGTAATATCACGGTAACAAGAAAACAGAACTTGTTGTGAACGAGATTGAACAAAGGTGTGGGATACCAATGATCGGATCTAGGACAAGTTGTATCGTGAAACAAAAGGAAGAGGATGCTACATTTGGATGGTTCAAACGACATTGTCATCAAGAATGCATAGGGGTCACATGGACATCCCTGGTCCCTCTGTTGATCATTGATACAGATCATGTCTAGAGCATTCCCGAGCCGTGAGAGGATACACTTAAGGGTACGATGAGAGCAATCATTCTAAGACGGAATCACAGTAGAGAGATAGAGAAAGTCGGAATCGTTCCGCGGAGAGATCCGAAGTTGTTCAGAGAAAGAATAAAGGACCGAAATCATTCCGGGAAAGATCCGAAGTCGTTCGGAGGAAATCGAAAGGAAACCGAAAGGTGTTTCGGGTTGAATCGGGTTTTATAATACTCCCTCCGTCCAGAAATAACTGATTTAGATTTGTCTAGATTCGAATATATCTATACACTAAAATGTGTCTAGATAAATTCAAATTTAGACAAACCCAAGTCAATTATTTCTGGACGGAGGGAGTATGTATTTACATATTAATTAGTGTAATTAATATTAAATATAATATTAAAATCTAATTTGAAGGGTTATTCCACTAATGGGCCAAACTTCCTAGTGAATAAAGGCCCATGAGGGAAAACCGAAGGAGGGAAGGGCCAAGGGCCAAGGGGCCAAGGCCCAGGCGCCTCAAGGAGGCCCACCCAGCCATCCTAGGGCTATGCGCGGGGTGGGGCCCATCCCTGTCCGGTGGCCCATGAAGGCCCATGCGCCTCCCCCCTCTCCCTTGAATAGTCCCACATGGGAAACCCAAAGGGGAGGGCACACCCCCTCCCCCTATATAAAGGGGTGCCCATAGGTGGGATTAAACACACAACTTGGAGAAGTCCTTTGGTTGACTTTCTCCCTCCCTCTCTCTATACCTCGTGACCATGGCCCCAAGTCTGGGCTGTGCGATCGAGGCACACCTGCAGTACACCGTTGCGCTGCAGGGATTCCTAGCCGGATATCAACTTCCGCACTCCCGACGGGATCGGGGAGCCGGAGGTCTCATCATGCACCGGATGTGTACGAAGACACGAGGCACAACACTTGGGGCGCTAGAATGTCATGAGTCGGAGCTGTTGCACGATGAAGATGATGAAGATCAAGAAGGAGCAAGGGGTGACCTGTGAGGAGCTTCGCGACCTTGAGGTTGGCTACGAGTACGACTACTTCAACCACGTTCCCCGCGGAACGTTAACCGCGTACGGTCTACAAGGGTATGTATTCTCTATGCTCCGGACGTTACCGCATTACTACATAGATAGATCCTAGGCTAGTTTCTGGGGTTCAACGTAGGATTTTTTTTGTTTTCCGCGTCGATCCCCTACAGTGGTATCAGAGCCGATCTATGCGTAGGAGTGTTGTACGGCCAGTACGCACAAGTATTGTGCGGGCATTGATCCCTTAGTTGTTACCCTCTAACGTGTACTTGTTTATATCGCGGTATTGTTTGATGAAGCGGCCCAGACCAACCTTACGCGTATTCGTACGCGAGACTGGTTCCACGCTCAACATACGGCTTGTACCGTATAAGTGGCCAGCGGGTGTCTGTTTCTCATTCGATAGCTGATATAGCATTTACAACGGAGGGCCCCGAAAGGGGTGTAGTAGAGAAAACTGTCGGATCCATGTTGTGGTTGGAAAGTTCGTAGTTTAGAAACGGTTCTAGTGCGAAAGCCCTAACAACTACGTAAAACTTGCAATAGATAAAGTAGAGGCGTCTAACTTTATTTTGCAGGGGGCATGTGATTATGATATGGCAATGGTCGTTACGAAGGTAAAGTAGTTTACTTTTCTGTTGCTAAGTAGTATAGTAATAGTCATCGTTCCGATGAACGACCTGGTGGAGGCGTCGTGGACTTGGCGTCAAACCAAGGGCACGATGGAGATCATGCCGGAGCACTTGATGGAGATCAAGGCGCAAGAAAGACCATATCATATCACATTATACATATGATGTTGATACCAGTTTTTCATCTTATTGTGTGCTAGTATTTAGATACTCAACGGTAGCAAATAAGATAATCCCTATTTAATTCCAATGTTCCGTGTTCCCCTTGTGTGTGCACCACCAAGAAAGTTCTTCGGTATGAGGCGATCCAGGGTTACAGGCCTGGGTGTCAAACATATCTACGTTCGTATGCAGTGGGTGTAAGCCATGTTGCATAGCGAATACACACAAGTTAGATTTGGCGAGCCTAGCACGCTAGAGAAGCGTGGCCTCGGAACACAAGAGATCGAAAGATCAAGTATGAGTCACATGGATGATGTGATTGCCATTATTGAATGTCTACCTTTGATAATGCACTGATGGTCGTGACGATCGGGGGAGGTGCAGAGGATAGGGATCGTGCGATCACTAAAATCGTCCAGGGGATGACCGTTTTAGTGGAGACCAATTATAAATTGATCTCTTATTATAAACTTAGTCTAGATGTCTATTTGCAAATATCTTAGTAGATCTTAGCCTATCCCATTGAGGTCCTTTGCGACCATGGGAATATATTGCTTAATATGGAACTTATCAAAAGGGTCCAACTTCATAGATTAATATCCACACCTGAGGGATATCCTCGTAAAAGGTGATCTTCTCTTCTTGATACGATAACCATTATGAGATAATTCGATGACTCCGGAATGTTTGTGTTTTCTCCATAATCATCCATTCTCCATTCGATGGAGAGTTGGGCTACATTTTGTATTCTGCAGAATAAGGCACATAGAGTATGAGCCGTTGGATGGGTTTTTCCTCCGTCATGGATGAAAAGAGAATGTTTGGAAAAACACTTAGAGATCTTGCATTAGAGTTGAGAACTCTTGAAAGGGCTTGATTGCGGATGGAGGTCATGGATGAAAAGGTATATGTTAGATATACAAATTATAAATGTGGTTCTTGCAAAACTCGTTGCAAATTGCAAAGTATTTGATACTTGTCCCATTTTGTGAAAACAGGATGATCTTCTTGAGAATTGCTGGCTTTGAGGCAACGTGACTTGATGACAGCAAGCAAAACAGTTGATGGCCGACATCAAATCTTCCCTCATAGTTTATCATTTGGATTAGTGGACTTGAATATAGATTTGTAATCTCTGTTTGTGTGTCTTACTTTTGGCAAGACGATTATTCATATGAACAAGTTACAAACCAGTTTGTACTATTCTTATGAACAATACCGTTATGGTCACATTACGATTATAAATAAGTTATTCTCATCACTATGTTAATGATAATAGTTTAAACATTTATAAAGGATTAGAATGCTAAAAGATATCTAAAGCTTAATAATGAAATGATACTACAGTTTAAGTCATTTTGGTTATTGCAGGTTCTTTATGAAAGATCGGGGTCCTAGATGCTTAATCTAGAGATTTTGCAAAACCATGCCTCTTGGGCAGAATGACTAAAACTCCGCATTCTGGTAAAACGGATGCGAAGAAATGTTGAATCTTATACATAGTGATGTATCATATTTTCAACAAGTAGTGGAAATCATTAGTTGATTGTGGACTTAAGTGAATAAGTGTATTTACTTAATGAAACATGAAGTTTGAAATGATTTGAATTGTTCAAATTAGTTCATAACTAAATGGGATATTAAATTAACTAAATTAACAAGTCTCTTCGATTTGATCGACACGACTAAAGTATTCAAGTTAAGTTTAGCATAAAAAGAACTTGTGAAAGATGTTTCACAAATTATGATAATTGGACGAATTCAAACTTTGTTGAAATGTCTAAACATCATAATCAATATGTATTAGATACATATGGTACAATATTATCTCTTATCAGGGTTATAGTTGTCGTTTAGAGTTAGATAAGCAAACACTCATTTGAAATACAAAGGAACATCTAAAAGATTCGTGGAAACAACACCATAAGTGTTATGGCACGTTTGAGTTTCTGGAGATTTCGATAAGTCGAAATCGTGGTGAATAAACAAGTCTTTGTAGAGCATTCTTAGGAAGCTATGAGTACATCATCCACAAGGGGCAAACCTGCTATTGTCCTAAGTTGATGTGTCTTGATGAAGATACAGGTGGAAGAAAGTAAAAGATCAAAACAAGGTATTTGACTTTACCTCTGAATTGTTGAGTGGCGCAGTGGAATTTGTTTCATGAATCCAAAATCTACAAATAGAGGATAAACCAATGATAATGATCATAAAGTTTCAGGGAATACTTTTACAAAAGAAAGTAGGATTCAACTATATATTCTACAAGTTTGTGGAATTGTATTATTGATTCACTTGTCATGTTTTGAACAAGACATACCTACGGATTACAAAGAAGCGTGATGGACCTGAGTGCGAGAAATGACTAGGAGTCATAAAATTCTATATTAAGTTATATTTAAGATTTGAAAGTAACATGTTACTTGATCTTATTAAAGTAAAGAAGTTTACTTGATATTTCTGATTGGCTGCAAAGTCATAAGAAGGAAATGAAACTTAATGAATGACAAAAGCTCGATTTGTCACAAGTTTGGACAAATTCAAGGAGTTGACTACAACAGTAGTGATGCTTAAGTCTTTTGGATTTACACTAGAAATATATGGATATTGAAGTCTCGTAATTGGAATTCTCAAATTGATAATGATCAAAGAATTTTTGGAATGTCCAAGATTATCGAGAGGACCTAGACTTGAGTGGGAGCAAATCAGCTTGGCTAATTCATAATATGTAGCTAACATATTTTGAGTGGGAGCTGAGTGAAATCCCTGGATCTCAAACATGAATGTCATATTTGAGTGGGAGCGTGAAATCATTCTGGAATATGTAGACGACATATGTGAATGATGTGATTGGTGTTAATAACGTTTAAGTTAGATAAATAAGGATGAAGCTGAAGTTATTAAACAATAAGATCTATCGAGATAGATTGGTGAGTTTAATAAATACAGAATGTCGAATGCTTCCTGGACTTGATTCTGAAAGATGTTCAGAATGTCCTAAGCAAGATTCTGAAGAAGTTCAGAATGGAACAAGGTAAGAAAGAAGTTTTTACTATATGAAGCATTGAATTAGTATTGCATCTATGGTTGAAAGAAAGAGATGCATTGCATCTCCTATGCCTCAGTCATAGGTTCTTCCATATAACCATGTTGTATACTCGACGTAATGTGACCCGAGGTTCTGGTTGGTAGGTGATACATTGCAAATGTATCTATAATTTTTGATGTTCCATGCTTAGTTTTATCCACTTTCTTGTGTTTTGTTCCAACTTTGGAGTACTTTTATTATGATTTCTTGGACTAACCTATTAACAAGAGCCACGATTACTGCTGTTTTCTGTTGTTTTTGGTTCCGAAAAGTCGAAAATGAATATTCTCGAATTGGACGGGACAAAAGCCAAAGTGCCTATTTTTCCGAAGGGATCAAGTGCGAACGAGACGAGAAGGGCCAGGGCCACCACACCACCTGGCCGCTGCCAGCCCCTCGGCCTCCTTCCGCCTATAAGTTGCCCTCGGGACGAAAACCCTAAGTACCCGATCAAAAATCCACAAAGAGTCTCAGTCAGTCATCTCCATCCCTAGATCGAGGGATCCAAGCTCTTCCCGCACCGCCGAGAGGGAATTCACCGAGGCCTTCTTCATCACCATGCAAGCCTCCGGTGTGATGCGTGAGTAGTTCATCCTTGGACTACAGATCCATGTAGTAGCTCGATGGCTGGTTTCTCCTCCTTTGTGCTTTCATGTTTAGATCTTGTGAGCTCCGTTCATGATCAAGATCATCTAGTTGTAATTCATACATGTTGTGTTTGCGAGATCCGATGGATATTGAGATGCTATTTCAGATTGATTATTGATTCTATGATGTCTTTGTTATTTGAGATCTTGCATGCTTTCCGTTGTTAGTAGCTATCTTGGCCAAGTAGATGGTAGCAACTCCAAGAGTTAGTATTTATGCTCGATAGTGGGTTCATGCCTCGTAACTGGGAAGTGACAGAAATCTCTAAGGTACTAGATGTGTTGTTGCTACTAGGGAGAAAACAACAATCCTTTGTTCATAGAACAATCGTATTGTTTACCTTACACGCACTTCGTAAAGCAATAATCTGTTGCTTGCAACTTAATACTAGAGGGGGTTCGGATGATAACCTGAAGGTGGATTATTAGTCATAGATGAAGTTGGATGGCGGTCTATGTATTATGTTGTATTGCCCAATCAAGTCTCAGAGGAGTCAAGATGATTAGTATATGTATGTATTGCTTTCTCGGTGTTTGTCAATTGCCCCGCTGTAATTTGTTCACCCAGCATGTTATCTATCTTAAGGAGAGCCACCTCTAGTGAACTATGGATCCCGGTCCTTTTCTTTACATACAATCTACAATCTTTTCGCTTTGTGTTTACTTTCAAACTTTACTTCTTTCCATTCGACACGTTTAATCCTTTGTTTTCCGTAAAACACGGTGAGATTGACAACCTCGCAAGTTGGGGACAAAGTTCTGTGGTTGTGTTGTGCAGGTCTCCACGTTGCTACCAGCACCGGTACTGCGCCCTGCCAAAGCTCAGCTAGTATTACCTTTGAGGTGTTTCCTTGCTCCTACTGGTTCGATTAAACTTTGGTTTCATAACTGAGGGAAACTTGTCATTGCTCATCATACCTTCCTCTTGGGGTTCCCAACGAGCTCTACATCAACACCACGCACCAAGCACTTTTCAGGCCGTGTATTGATCCATCAAGCGATTTTCCGGCGCTGTCGGGAGTCAAGGACATCTTCACAAGGGAGTCCTCATAACCAATCTCTTTACTTTGTTGTTTTGTTTTGCTTAGTTTCTTTTTGCTTTGTTTGCTTGTTTTGTTCTTCAAAAATCCAAAAAAAATAGTTTTACTTGTTTGCTTTCTTATTTGAAAACACAAAAAAATTAAGTCTCCCTTAGTTGTCACCTCTCCCTTATCTCACCATGTTGATCCCTACATTCACCCTGAAAGACCTTCCAATTGGTAGTGGTTCTATAATTGGGAAAGACAATATTGAAGAATTCTTTAATCATGTTAGCAAACATGAAGATACTGAGGATAGATCCCTTGTAGAACTTGCTCCAAATTATGAGATTGCTGCAGCTTCTTTAATTCACATGTTAAAAGCTAGGTTTGTTAACCTCAACCCCTTAATGCAAGTAATGTTTCTTAAGCTTAAAGAAATTGAGGATCCTGAAAAGAGGGATTTTATTCTAGAAACTTTGTTTAAGGAGTTCTATGATTTGCCAAGGAAGCTAGAAAAGTTTTTGAATGTTTCAATATGCTAGGCTCATGTGTAGATGTTGTTGGTACGCGAGAAAAGATGAACAAAACCAAACCTAATGGGGAGGAACCTAAGATACCAATACCCTTTAAACTAGTAGCAATACATGATGCCATAGAAAAGAATCTTGATTGGATTGTTCCTGCAAACCCTTTTGATGAGAATAGTGAACCCAAGAGCATTGAGAGAGGATCCTCTAGAACTTATTTGGATGATATACCATGCCTTGTTAAAAATATTTCTGGTATTGATCTTAATGCTGAAGGGAATATGCCCAAGAGGCAATAATAAAGTGGTTATTATCTTATTCCATGTTTATGGTAAATGTTTATTTTACATGCTAGAATTGTATTGATCGGAAACATCAATACATGTGTATTTAATAAACAAAAAGGGTTCCTAGTTATGCCTCTCTTATAGACTAGCTTGTTGATTAACAAGATGATCAAGGTTTCCTGATCATGGACATTGGATGTTGTTAATAACAAGGTCACACCATTGGTGGAATGATGTGATGAACATTCATCTGAAGTATAGCATTACGATCAAGTCATTATGTTTATATTTCTATAACATCATACGAAGTAATCTTAGTCCTTAGACCATGAGATCATGTTAATTGCTAACAGCGGAAGAGTATCTTGATAACATCAAACATCACACCGTAACAGGGTGACTATAAAGGTGGGTTCAGTGCTACGAAGGTGTTATGTTGAGTCTCATGGATCAAGAGTGGGATTTGTCCATCCCGATGACGGATAGATATACTCTGGGCCCTCTCGGTGATATCACATTGAAATAGCTTGCAAGCAAGTGATGTGATCACTAGAATGTTATATCACGGGAACGAGAAAAGAGTGCATGTCGGTAACGAGATCAAACTAGGTATGAAGATACCGATGATCGAATCTCGGACATGTAATATATCACGGGACAAAGGGATTTAGTTACTAGTGTTAAAGGTTCTCACGATCACAGAAGTCATCGTTGAATGTGTAGGAGTCAGTATGGATCTCCAGGTCCCGCTGCTGATTATTGATTGGAGAGGAGTCTGGATCATGTCTGCATTATTCGCGAACCGTAGGGTGACACACTTAAGGGATACCGACACCATTTGGAGCAAATATGTTTCAGATAAAGATTTAAGAAAGCGCTGGAATTATTTCAATAGACACCAATGTTTGTGTGAAATTGCTGAAATTGGTTCTGCATGTAATATTGAAATGTTGCAGGGGGTTTTATGTGAATGTTTGTTAATTAAAGTAATTAACAAAATTCTGAATAAAAATAATAAAAGAGTTTTATTAAATGAGAGAGCATTAAATTTGGAGAAATTTAATGCATTTAAAGTGGAGACTTTAAAAGAGAATGTGAAGGGGCAAATTTATATGGAGGGAGTTACCACCACATGAATGGAGGAGGTGAAGAGTCACCTCCTCCATGCGCCGGCCATGAAGGAGGGGAACCCTCCTCCTCCTATAAAAGGCCACCCCCTCCTCACTTCTCACACACACCTCCTTGTGAAGGATCTCTCTCCCCCTCTAGTATTATTCCCCCATGGTCTCGGATTAGCGAGATACATGTTCCCGGTGGTTTTATCTGGAAAGGAGTTGCTGCTTCCGCTGCTTTGCTGGAGCGAGGGACGGAGGTTGTCGGGGTACCGGACGTGTGTGCGATCACGGATGCACTGCTGCTTTGCGGTGCTAGACTTGGTGGTGCTGGAGCTGGATCTGATGGACATGCTGGAGTCGGACCTGCTGGACTTCATCACGATCTTGAGATCGGCAAGTGTACGACTACATCAACCACGAGTTCCTACTCGTTAACAAAGCTCGTTGTCTTCGAGGGTAAGTTCTTGTTGGATGTATGTCCACCCGTTGCTTTGTACCTAGTAGATAGATCTTGGCGTGTAGTTCACACCGTAGGAAATTTTTTGTTTTCTATGCTGCGGACCCAACAGTGGTATCATAGCCTGATCTATGCGTAGGTGCTTAGCACGGGTAGTACACATATGGTTATATGTGGGCAATGATGATCATGTTATTGCATCTTCTATGTATTTTGGATATTGGTGGCATAGTGGGATGAAGCGGCCCGGACCAACCTTACATGTCATCGTACATGAGACCGGTTCCACGACTGACATGCAACTTGTTTTGCATAAGTGGCTGGCGTGTGTCTGTCTCTCCTACTATAGTCAATATCTGATTTACAACGAGTTGCTAATAACTTAGTTATCCTCGTTGTGGTTCATGTTCATAGGTAAGAACGGTTCTATCTCCGAAAGCCCTAAGCCACGTAAAACTTGCAATTGATAAATTAGAGGCGTCTAGTTTAGATCGTTGTTGGGCTAGTGTATTGATATGGTATTGTTGTAAGTAGATGTATGATAGATACTCTTACAACACACTTAACGTGTAAGTTCCATAGACCTTGGCCTTACACACAAAGGAATGATAGAGATCATACCACGATGCAAGTGATAGAGATCAAATGCATGGACCATATCATATCACTTTACACATTAGATGTTAGCATCTTATACTGCTAGTTTGGCGCTTTCTGTAGCATTGTAAGATGATCCCTCATTTAGATATCAAGATAAAAATGTGTTCTTAAGTATGCACCGTTCTATGGATCGTGTTTCGAGACATCACGTGATGATCGGGTGTTCTCAACTCTACGCTTTCATGCAACGGGTGTAAGACAGTTTTACACACGCGAATACTAAGGTTCTTACTTGGCGAGCCTAGCATGTACAGACATGGCCTCGGAACACGGACCGAAAGGTTAAGCATGAGTCACATAGTTGATGTGATGACCATATTGATGCTCGCCTTTGAAGCTACACCGACTCACGTGATGATCGGACTTGGTGTAGTGGATTTGGTTCATGTAATCACCAAAAAGGCACGAGGGATGTCGTTTTTGAGTGGGAGTTCATTTCTAATTTGGATTAGTCGAACTCAATTTGTCATAAACTAAATCGAAGTGAATTTGCATAATTTGTTGTAGTCATTGGCATCTGTTCACTACCTTATGCTTAGTTTTAATTGAGATAATAGAACTATAGAATTCTGGATATTTACGTTCTTATGGTATCGTATTGTTTTGAATGTCAATTTAAAGTTTATAAGTCCTATTGCAAACTTTCAGCAAACTCTATTTACTCCATGAAGTTTAATAAGTAGTATTAAATCAAGAGTAAGAATTCCAATGTTAGTATCTAAAGTATCATGTTTGCCTCCATGATTATTGATATTCAAAAAGTTGTTTTAATATCAAGATTATATTGGAGCTGAAAATTGTTTCAGAAACCATCATGTGTGAAAGATATTGTGATATCTGAAACAATGTTTTTGGTTGCATTATGATAGAGTATAATTTAGCAAAATACATGTTCTCATATTGTATGAGAATTTGTGAAGGATGGAGATGCTAGGCATCCGAATCTACCAAAAAGGTTTTGGGAACTGATATTATACTCGTGATTCTTCCTTATAAGCTATAGTAGCTTGATCATGAAAGTTGTCATGATAAGGATGAATAGAAGCTGTAAGTAAAATGTTTACTACACTAATAGATTACTAAAGAATGGATTTTTGAAAGAAACACCAAACATTTGATGATGGTGATCAACTTCAAAGTGCAAGTCCAAAGGTATTAGTATTTGACTATATACGGTTTGTACCATGTGTCATGTTGATGACACCACTATTGATGTCGATAGATTCTTTTAAAAGAAAAAGGAATTGCTGAAAGAGAATCTATAAAATATTTGGCAGAAAATAAAAGGTTGGAGATGTCCAACTTAGGTATATAGAAGATATGCATGTTATGGCTATATTCCTTGCTTGTTAAACAATGTGGTTCTTAGGTATTGGATACTGGTATTGGATACCGAATTGGTTGATATGAAGTGTCATACAGGACAACGCAATTCATGAACTACAATGGCCTAAGTAACCAGCAAGAGAATGAGTGATGATGTTCATCGAAAACAAATAAAGTGTTATTGTGTTTTTCGTTGACATCAAACCAAGCCTTCAAGATTTGTTTAAATAATTGTTATTTTGTTCCGGTATCATGAGAACAATGGTTGTTCAAATAATTACCGTATTCCATAAAGGATGGATGAACTTTTACAAGTCTAGTTGGAGAAATCACATCCATAAACACTATTGCTAAAATGTCGCAAGACAAATGATTGAAAGATCACTTATGAAGTGACATCGGTGTTTAAATTATATTTTAAAGAAAACATGAAGAAAATCCATGTTGATGGATTTTTGGAGCCTTTGATTTTGATCAATTGACACATGTGAGACTTTCCTCGAGATAATTGAAACTCCGTCCATAGGCCAGAGAGGAACGGATGACTAGCTTACTGGAAATTGTGCATGCTGATGTGCATAGTCCATTATGTGTAGCCATATGCGATGGATCTTTTTGCTTCATATGCTTTCTCCAAAAATTTGAGTGAATATATCTGTATATTTACTTAATAAGGAAGAAGTATGAAACATTTGAAAATTGTTCAAAGACTTTCAAGATGAAGTGGAAAATCATTGTAACAAGAAAATAAAGAGTTTATGATTCGATCATAAAGGAAGATATTTGAGTTACATGTTTAGCAAAAACACCTAAGACTTGAGGAATTGTTCCATGATTTGTGTTTCCCGATAAACCATAGGAGTATGGCATATTCAAGAGATAAAATCAAACCATGTTTGACATGGTAAGATAACCATAGGAGTATGACACCTAAGACTGGTCAGTTTTGACAGCTTTCTGCCATTTTCTACATTTGCTTCTTGTTAGTTCCTTCTTGAGTTCCTTTAGGGAATTGAGCTTTTTGAGGAAATTGCTACAGTAGCTAGTGTTCTAATGGAAGTTTATTTGGTGTTAGAACTGAACCTTGAGACTTATTTATCTTAAGTGCACTAATGTTGCTAATGAGATTGTGTGAAGTTTTGTATGAAGGAAAATTTTCAGGTGTATGGAAGGAATGAGTAATGAGATGAAGGATGGACTAAAGCTCAAGCTTGGGGATGCCACGCGTGTCACCCCAAGAAATATCCAAGAAGTACAAGCGTCAAAGCTTGGGGATGCCCAAGGCATCCCCTTCTTCATCAATAAAAATTCCAGGTTTCTTCCAAACGCTTCATTTTTATTGTTTCGTGCACAGTTGTGTTTCTCTTGGAGCGTCTTCTTTTTTGTTTTTGTTTTGGTTTTTAGTTTGCTTGGTTTGCTTAGTTTTATGAATAAGTTGGTTGGACCCCCTCTTTCACACTTTGGTTTGCAAATAGTTTGGTTTGGTTTGGAAAAGAGTAGGAAAGTTCATGCTTATGTGGTAAAAAGAGCTCGTTTTTGACTGTGGCTATGCTTTGTCATGCCGTGCTTGATATTGTTTTGGCTTTATGCTTAGTATTATTTGCTGTAGCATGACTTGTTATAAACAATTGAGACTGCTTAATGTGCCTTGGATGAATCATGCGTTGTTTTAGCATATTAAAGCATAGTAAAGTGGTATTCTCCTTTGATGCTTTATTTGGGTTGACTTGGCGCATGCTCACACCATGTCATGACTATCACAAGTCACCATAGCCTTTATGATCCTTTAGTTTTCAACTTGTAGTATCACTTTATGCTTTGATCAATAATGTTTTGTCGCTCTGCATGATTATGACCATTATTGCTCTCTTAGTTTGTCGCTCCCAGTCTTTTGCTAGCCTCCACAACAAAGTATGAGTTCCACTCATGCATCCAACTCCCTAAACTAAGTTATTCCAAAGAGTCCATCATACCTACCTACTAGCTTATGCTATTCCAAAGTATATTCATGCTTTTGTCTACCTTCCACTTGTGATTAAAGCTCTCACGAACTTGAAGGCACACTTTACTTTATTGCCTCTAATAAACTTGAACCATTGTGTTGTCTATGTTGTATATGCTTGCACTTATTTGTTGGAAATTAGCAGAACCATGCTTTCATGGGGAACGCTTTCAACATTGCACTTGGTACTTGTACCTAGTTGATATCATGCTCTTTTGTATATGGATGTCGTCGGTGTGAAATGAAAGGGGAGCTTGTAAGTCCGTGGAGTTATGTATATGTGTTAGAGAAACGCCTGGACCGCTGGTCTAATCCATGCTGACATGGTGGAAACCTGCAGCGTAACCATAATGAGCTGTCTATGAAGCATTCTTCTTATAAAAAAAAGAGTCCTATATTGAGAAAAAAAGAGAAAAAAAGAGATATTATGAAAAGAGGAAAGAGAGAAAAAAGCACCATATTCCCATGGTAAATAAGAAGAATGCTTAGATGCTTGTTGTCTGCTTGCCTTGTCATTTTGATATGGGGATTCTTCCATATCATCGGGCAAGGGGTACCCCGTTGGCGGTTCTCGATGATACACATGTACTTACGATGACAAGAACTTACCGGTGACTAAACTTGAGTAGCATGAGGAGCGGTCCTCGTATACAAGGGACATGAGATTTCTGACTTATACTTCGTCAAGCATGTACACCATAGTTTGTTCACTTTAACCTTAATCACTTCAAGATGCTTATGATAGGGGCAATGAGAGCTGAAATCTATAAGTATCATAATTTTTGGAAGCTCTTTATGAGACTTGAATCCCTACTTCCTTTTACAAAAGGCCTTTCTTCCACCATTATATTGAGTCTCCACCTTCTAACTTTATGCACCTACTTTGAGAGCATAGTGGCCATTCTTAGTTCTATGTGCATTGTCCCAAGACTAGTTGATTGATGCATAACTTGTTATTGCTTGTTTGAGACTATTGTATCTAGTCACTCTTATGAACTTTGAAGGTGTCCTATGCATTTATATTTGCTACTCTATTGAGGGACAAGCTGAATACTATTATGCCATGTTTTCTTTATGTGAAACAAACAAACGTCTTGCAAAGCATGTTATTCATAAATCTTTTGTTTGTGCCTTTTCATGTTGCATCATAGTTTCTTTGCTTATTGCTAGAACTTTGTCTTTCATGTTATGATTGAAGTACTATGATCCCAACTTTGAATGTTTTGCGAATACTTTAATCAAGTCTTTGATGGTGCATGTCACCTCAAAAATTATTTCTTTTTATCACTTACCTACTCGAGGACGAGCAGGAGTTAAGCTTGGGGATGTTGATACATTGCAAATGCATCTATAATTTTTGATGTTCCATGCTTAGTTTTATCCACTTTCTTGTGTTTTGTTCCAACTTTGGAGTACTTTTATTATGATTTCTTGGACTAACCTACTAACAAGAGCCATAGTGCCAGCTTCCTGTTTTCTGTTGTTTTTGGTTCCAGAAAAGTCAGAAAATGAATATTCTCGGAATTGGATGGGACAAAAGCCAAAGTGCCTATTTTTTTGGAAGGGATCAAGTGCCAGAATACGAGATGGAGAAGGGCCAGGGGCACGCCACACCACCTGGCCACGCGACCAGGCCTGGCCCATGCCAGGGGGTGGTCTGGCCGACCCCAGCACCCCCTCGGCCTCTCCTTCCGCCTATAAGTTGCCCTCGGGACGAAAACCCTAAGTACCCGATCAAAAATCTACGAAGAAGTCTGTAGCCACCGTCATCTCCATCCCTAGATCGGGAGGGATCTGAAGCTCTTCCCGGCACCCTGTCGGAGAGGGGAATTCACCCTAGAGGCCTTCTTCATCACCATGCAAGCCTCCGGTGTGATGCGTGAGTAGTTCATCCTTGGACTACGGATCCATGTAGTAGCTAGATGGCTGGTTTCTCCTCCTTTGTGCTTTCATGTTTAGATCTTGTGAGCTCCGTTCATGATCAAGATCATCTAGTTGTAATTCATACATGTTGTGTTTGCGGGGATCCGATGGATATTGAGATGCTATTTCAGATTGATTATTGATTCTATCATGTCTTTGTTATTTGAGATCTTGCATGCTTTCTGTTGTTAGTAGCTATCTTGGCCAAGTAGATGCTAGCAACTCCAAGAGTTAGTATTTATGCTCGATAGTGGGTTCATGCCTCTGGTAATCTGGGAAGTAGAAATCTCTAAGGTACTAGATGTCTTTGTTGCTACTAGGGAAAACAACAATCCTTTGTTCATAGAACAATCGTATTGTTTACCTTACATGATTAAATAAAGCAAGAATCTGTTGCTTGCAACTTAATACTAGAGGGGGTTCGGATGATAACCTGAAGGTGGATTATTAGTCATAGATGCAGTTGGATGGCGGTCTATGTATTATGTTGTATTGCCCAATCAAGTTTCAGAGGAGTCAAGATGATTAGTATATGCATGTATTGCTTTCTCGGTGTTTGTCAATTGCCCCGCTGTAATTTGTTCACCCAACATGTTATCTATCTTAAGGAGAGCCACCTCTAGTGAACTATGGATCCCGGTCCTTTTCTTTACATACAATCTACAATCTTTTACTGCTTTGTGTTTACTTTCTGCAAACTTTTACTTCTTTCCATTCGATACGTTTAGTCCTTTGTTTTCTGCAAAACACGGTGAGATTGACAACCTCATCGCAAGTTGGGGACAAAGTTCTGTGGTTGTGTTGTGCAGGTCTCCACATTGCTACTAGCACCGTAGGCGCCTCGCCAAAGCTCAGCTAGTAACACCTTTGAGGTGTTTCCTTGCTCGTACTGGTTCGATTAAACCTTGGTTTCATAACTGAGGGAAACTTGCTGATGTGCTCATCATACCTTCCTCTTGGGGTTCCCAACGAGCTCTACATCAACACCACGCACCAAGCACTTTTCTGGGCGCCGTGTATTGAGCCATCAGTAGGAGAAAGTCTTAACTGTAAGAACATGTCTTTGTGTGATTCCTGAGTTGATCACAGAACCAGAATTAAGTTTGTACATAAATAGCAAGAAGCAATGTAAGTGGCATAGATGCATTTCATGCACTAGGATCAACATAGATATAGAAGTATAAAGGCTACATCTAATGTGATGTATAATGTTATGGCGGGGCTAGTTCGCTTTTAACATAGAATGATGTGTCCTAGGGCCCAGTGCTCATGAGAAAGCCCTCGAGGTTGATCTAACGTCACTGTAAGCTCTTGGAATCAGGCCTCGTTCTGCTGCCATGACTATAGTATATACACAAAGGATAGCAAAGTGTGTTTCGAAGTTTAGATGACAACGGTGAAAACGACCATCATCATAAACACTAGAAACAAAAGTCTCACTTTGTTGCCAAACAAATACTTCGACCCATTATAAGATAATGGTGTGAATGTCAAAATTAGGAAGACATTAACGATTTGCAAAATACATAATGGTCTAGTAAAACAGAACATGGACATGACGTTTCCCATGAGCATGCATGATCTGTAAACGCATATGGTATATGGTTTATACGAGTAAAATGCAAGCTAGGTTATTTGTACTCTAGTGCAAGTGGGAGACTGAAGGAGATATGACCTAGAGGCAAATAATAAATAGGTTTTTATTGTCATATCTCAATTAGTTTATAATAGTTTCATACTGTGCTAGAACTGTGCCAAGTAGAAACATTGGTACAGGTGTGGTATGAAACAACCAAGTCCCTAGTAACCTCTATTCATACTAGTTCGCTGGTCACGAAGATGATCTGGGTTTCAAGATCATGGGCATTTATGTCGACTGACAACGAGATCATATCATTGGAGAATGGTGTGATTGGACATTCCTCGAAGGATTGCAACACGATCAAGTCATATAGTTCATTGTTGCAACAGCTATACCTAGACTCCTTCTCCTTAGACCGTGAGCTCATATTACTCACTGTTTCCCTAGGTCGCTTTATCGCATCAAACGTCATCCTGTCTGCGGTGGCCATAAAGGTGTACGTTGGGTATTCCGAAGGAACAGTAGATGACATGTGACTGCATGACCAGGATTTGTTCACCCACATGATGGGTAAAGATACATACGGCCGACTTGGTGAGATTACATCTATAAATGTTGCAACATGTGACTAGGTCACGGGGATGTAATATCACGGTAACAAGAAAACAGAACTTGTTGTGAACGAGATTGAACAAAGGTATGGGATACCAATGATCGGATCTCGGACAAGTTGTATCGTGAAAGAAAAGGAAGAGGACGCTACATTTAGACGGTTCAAATGACATTGTCATCAGGAATGCATAGGGGTCACATGGACATCCCTGGTCCCTCTGTTGATCATTGATACAGATCATGTCTAGAGCATTCCCGAGTCGTGAGAGGATACACTTAAGGGTACGATGAGAGCGATCATTCGTAAGACGAAACCACAGTAGAGAGATAGAGAAAGCCAGAATCGTTTCGCGGAGAGATCCGAAGTTGTTCAGAGAAAGAATAAAGGACCGAAATCATTCCGGGAAAGATCCGAAGTCATTCGGAGGAAATCAAAAGGGAACCGAAAGGTGTTTCGGGTTGAATCGGGTTTTGTAATATGTATTTACATATTAATTAGTGTAATTAATATTAAATATAATATTAAAATCTAATTTGAAGGGTTATTCCACTAATGGGCCAAACTTCCTAGTGAATAAAGGCCCATGAGGGAAAACCGAAGGAGGGAAGGGCCAAGGGCCAAGGGGCCAAGGCTCAGGCGCCTCAAGGGGTCCCACCCGGCCAGCCTAGGGTTGTGCACGGGGTGGGGCCCATCCCTGGCCGGCAGCCCATCAAGGCCCATGCGCCTCCCCCTCTCACTTGAAAAGTCCCACATGGGAAACCCAAAGGGGAGGGCACACCCCCTCCCCCTATATAAAGGGGTGCCCATGGGTGGGATTGAACACACAACTTGGAGAAGTCCTTTGGTTGAATTTCTCCCTCCCTCTCTCTATACCTCGTGACCATAGCCCCAAGTCTGGGCTGTGCGATCGAGGCACACCTGATACACCGTTGCATGCGAGATTCCTAAGGATATCAACTTCCGCACTCCTGGCGGGATCGGGGAGCCGGAGGTCTCATCATGCACCGGATGTGTACGAAGACACGAGGCGCAACACTTGGGGCGCTAGAATGTCGTGAGCCAGAGCTGTTGCACCATGAAGATGATGAAGATCAAGAAGGAGCAAGGGGTGACCTGCGAGGAGCTTCGCGACCTTGAGGTCGGCTACGAGTACGACTACTTCAACCACGTTCCCCGCGTACAGTCTACAAGGGTATGTATTCTCTACGCTCCGGCCGTTACCGCATTACTACATAGATAGATCCTAGGCTAGTTTCTGGGGTTCAACGTAGGAATTTTTTTGTTTTCCGCGCCGATCCCCTACACAGGGGGCCCACACCACCCCCTGGTGCGGGTAGCCCTAGGCCGCGCCAGCAGGTGGTGTGGCCGCCTTGGCCCACGTCTGGCTCTCCTCTCTGGCGTATATCATCCTCCCAAAACCCTAAGACCCGGGGAGGGACCACAGAAAGATTCCACCGCCTCTGCGGGGCGGAAAACACCGAGAGAGAAAGATCTCTCCGGCAAACAGATTTCTGCCGGGGGAATTCCTTCCCTGAGAGGGGAGATCGTCGCCATCAACACCACCATCAAGCTGGACTTCATAGGGATCATCATCATCATCATCATCACCACCATCATCACCATCAGCACCCTCATCACTATCTCCATATTGCTGTAACAGTTGCGTTGAATCTTGCATAGTTCATAGGGGAAACTTTCCCAGTGTTGATTACTCTTTGTAGTTGATGCTATTGAGTGAACCATTGAATTATTGTTTATGTTCAGATTGTTATACATCATTATTCCATCTCTGATCATGATCCATATGATGTCTTGTGAGTAGTTCGTTTTGTTCTTGAGGACGTGGGAGAAGTCATGTTGTTAGTAGTGGAGTTGTGTTGAGAAAGATTCAATAGTTTGTTATTTAAGTTGTGGTGTACTTCTTCTAGTGGTGTCATGTGAACGTAGACTACATGACACTTCACCTATATGGGCCTAGGGGAATGCATTGTGTATTTGGCTACTAATCGTAGGGGATGCCAAAGTGACAGAAACCTGAACCCCCATTAGGAAACCATTGCACAAGGGACGTAAGGGTCTTAGAGTTTAAAGTTGTGGTTAGGTTTCTACCTTAATTACTTTCTTGTACTTACGGATGCTTGCAAGGGGTATAATTACAAGTATGTATTAGTCCTAGGAAAGTCGGTACATTAGCACAGGTTCACCCACACAACACTTAGCAAGCTAAAGAAGATTAATCAACTATATGAAGCGAAAGCACTTGACAGTCTTCCCATGTGTCCTCGAGAACGCTTGGTCATCTTAAGTAATACAACTGGCTTGTCCTTTGCTACATAAAGGATTGGGCCACTGGCTGCATTTATTCCTACTGTCTTTTGTTTATTCGTACTTTGTTTACTTGCTTTATCAAAAACCCCTAAAAATCCGTTTGCTAAGTATTTGCAGAGAATTCCCGATCCATACCACTAGTCAGTACCTTCTGCTCCTCGTTGGGTTCGACACTCTTACTTATCGAAAAAACTGCGATACACCCCCTATACTTGTGGGTCATCAAGACTATTTTCTGGCGCCATTGCCGGGGAGTGAAGGGCTATTGGAGAGTGGAACTGGTAAAGGAAGCTTCTACTATGAGTATTGTTTACTTCCGCTAGTTGCTTTATTTTCGTTATGGATAATTCGTTGAGTTTCTTATTTGGTAATGCTACTACCACTGCTAAGGTAGTAGATAAGCCACCACCTACTGAGAATGATGTTTTCAAAATACCTACAAGAATTATTGATCGTGTTATGGAAAACTACTATGTTGGGGATGGAACTGTCCATCCCGGTGATCATTTACTCTTTATACACGAATTATGCGGGTTGTTCAAGTGTGCAGGTATTACTACAAATCAAGTTAAGAAGAAGTTATTCTCATTATCGCTGAAAGGAAGAGCCGAGGAATGGTATAAGCTGTTGAAGAATGGTCAAGCTCTAGAATGGGAGGAAATAGTGCCTCTCTTTTATTCAAAGTTTTATCCTCCTAGTGAGATTCATAAAGATCAGAATCAAATATATAACTTTTGGCCTCTTGATGGAGAGAGTACAGCTCAAGCTTGGGGGAGATTGAAGTTACTAATGCTCAAATGTCCCATTCATGAGCTCCCCAACAATATTATTATCAATAACTTTTATGCAAGGCTCCCTCTACATGATAAGGATTTATTGGATGCTTCTTGTGCTGGATCATTCACTCACATGGAAGAAGAAGCTAAATGGGATCTTATGGACCGTATTCAAGACAATGCTGAAGCTTGGGAGAATGACAAAGGTAGAAAGTCAGGTATAAATTATGATTATGAATGCATTGAATCTTTTATGGGAACCGATGACTTTCAAAATATTAGAAATGCTTATGGTCTAGACTCTCAAGATATTGCTTCTTATTTTAAGGATTTTGCTTCCTACATTGAAGTGCCTAAAAAGAAGTGGAATAAGTATCATGAACCTTATAAAGATGTTGCTAAGAGTGTTCTTGCAAGAAATACTGAAGTTTATACTACTAATCATGTCTTACCTAAACCTTACATTGAGAAAATCCCTTTCCCATGTAAGATAAAGGAACATTCTATGATAGCTAGTATGGTTGATGAAAGTATGAATAAAGCTGTTGAACCTGATAAACAAATGGTTGATGAACCTATAATAGCAAATGTGAAAGACTTTGTTACTAAATATGAGAAAGAGGGACACCCTATCCTTTGTAAGGATACCTCTAATATTGTTTCACAAAATAGTTTTATGAGAGCTAGTATTCATGTGTTTTCTGTTAGAATAAGTGATCATTGTTATGATGGTCCTTGTGATAGTTATATTGTTAAGTTTATGCAAGATACAAAAGTTACTATGAGAGAGGGAAAAGTGTTCTTATGCATCTCAATAATATCAAGTTTCCTCGTTTTATGCTGAAAGTTTTTATGTTACACTTCTTTTGCCTTCTTATGCAAGTAGCCTCTGGTTTCAACAACTTGTTTGTTTACAAAATTCCCTTGCATAGGAAGTAGGTTAGACTTAAATGTGTGTGTGTGTGTGTGTGTGTGTGTGTTTGCTCCTTAATGCTCTCTTTCACTTCAATTCATATTCCTATGAGAGCGTCTTCAAAATTATCATGCCTATCTTAATGGCTATAAAGAAAGAGCTTTTTGGGAGACAACCCAATTTGTTTTTGCTTTCAGTTTGTTTTTATTTCTTTGAATCTTGGAAGTTATTACTTCGGTAATAACCGCTCCTTATCCTTTTTGTTTGGTTTTTGTGTCAAGATAAACCTCTAATGAGAGAGAAGTAATATTTGGGGAAGTTACTGTCCCGAAACAGATTTTTGTGCTTCACCGTAAAAATTCGTGAGAGATCTCTGTATGTCGGATTGAGCTGTAGTGTTTTGTGCTTCTGCCCCAGGTTGTTATTTAACTTTCGTTAGTTTTGCAGTTTTTGATTTGAGCAACAGAAGATTTTCGAAAAAATTGATCTTTACCTGCTGGTCTGTTTTGACAGATTTTGCCACTCTTGCATTTGCTTCTTTATTCGATTTCCTTTTTTAATTCTTTTTGGGTTTTTGGAAGGAGTTGCTACAGTAGCTTTTGTTTTGATGGTTTTCAGTTGAAGTTAGACTCAAAAGGTTTTATCACTTCACTTATACTAATGTTGCTAATAAGAACTGTGTGAAGTTTTGTGTGAAAGAAATTTCCAGGTAGTGGGGATAATGGTGTAATGAGGAAAAGAAAGGTTTTATGACTCAAGTAATAAGTGTATGAAGATGAAGATATCGATGATATTCAAGTGGTGACTCCGGAAGAATCTACTAGATACCAAATTCAGAGACCTGCACAGTCCGTTTTCAAATAGGTAACAGTTCTGGTAAGAAAAGCTCCGCGAAAATACTATCTAACTATATTTTTGCAGTTTTCAGTCAATAAGGAAAGCTACAAAGCGAAAAAGGGACGGAAACGGAGCCAGGGTGGCTCACACCACCCTGTGGCGCGGGCCCACCCCTGGCCGCGCCATTTTTTTAGTATCGACTACATGACACTTCACCTATATGTGTTGGAGATATGCCCAAGAGGCAATAATAAAGTAGGTTATTATCATATCTTCATACTTATGATAAATGTTTACATTCATGCTATAATAGTATTAAAGGAAACCATTAATACTTGTGTGATTTGTAAACTTAATTTGAAGTCCCTAGTATAGCCTCTATACTTCACTAGCTTGTTGGTTGATTGATGATTGTGGTTTCCATATCATGAACATTGAGATGTTATCAACAACAAGATCATATCGTTAGGAGAATGATATGGTGGACATACTCCTATAGATAAGCGTAGCATAAAGATCAAGTCATTTCAATAGTTCAATTGCTATATGCTTTCTGATACATAGTAACCTAATTCCTTCGACCATGAGATCATGCATATCACCTTTATTGGATGGATGCTTTGATGTCATCAAACACCACACCGTAACAGGGTGGCTATAAAGGTGGCATTGAGTGTTCGGAAAGTATTGGTTGAAACACATGGATCAAGAGTGGGATTTGTCCATCCACATGACGGATAGATATTCTCTGGGCCCTCTCGGTGAAATGTCATCCAAATAGCTTGCAAGCATGTGACTTGGTCACAAGGGATCACATATCAGGAACGAGAAAAGAGTACTTATCATGTGAGGTTGAACTAGGTATGCGGAGATCCGACGATCATAACCTCGGATAAGTAACATATCGTGAGACAAAGGGAAATTGGTATCGTATGTAAGTGGTTCATTCGATCGCAAAGTAATCGAGAAATATGTAGAGCCATATGAATTTCCAGATTCCTCTATTGGTTATTGTTCGGAGAAGTGTCTCGATCATGTCGCATAATTCACGAACCGTAGGGAGACACACTTAAGGATTCGACGTTGTTTGAGTAGTTATGGTATTATGAGAAAGAGACCGAATGTTGTTCGGAGTCTCGGATGGGATCCGGGATATCACGAGGAGATCCGGAATGGTCCGGAGAATAAGATTCATATAAGGAAAGTCCCATTTCGGAGTTGGGGAATGGTTCCGGTGTTTTCATCGGGAACATTCTAGAAGGTCCCGGAATGTCCGGCACTCCGGGGGGGGGAAGGGTACATGAATGTGTCATTGTAAGTTGGAATGATTGCATCATGTACTAGGTGTCTTCGCTGTCCAAAATAAAGGATTTATTTAAATCCTAAATTGAAAAGTCAAACGGCTAGTTTGAAAGTCAAACGGCAATTTTGGGAAGTGGGAAGAGGAGGATTGGTGGAGGCCGAATTGGAGGAGGGTTCCTCCCTTGGCCGGCGCCCCACCAAGCCGACTTGGGGAGGGACTCTCCTCCCCTTGGCCGGCCAGCCCTCCCACCTATATAAGGAGGGGCAGGGCTCCCTCCTAGGACACACAAGTTCCTATCTTCTACCTCCGGTTTAGAGCCGTTTTGGTTTAGAGCTTCTAATTGCTTTAGCCAGCGGTTTAGAGCCTTCTAATTGGTTTAGAGCCTTCTAATTGGTGTGTCTAATTACTAGACCACTAATAGCCTCTCTCATAAGCTCCACCATACTACACGGCTTAAGCGAAGCCTGCGGGATCTCCCTCTACTTAGGTACCACGTTGTCTTCGGAATCGCGAGAAGTGCTACAACCTCCATTTTCTTTGGAACAAGGGAGAGGAAGGTCTTCACGAAATCGAACGTGTGACCGACTGGAGCGCTGCGGAACGTGGCGCTGGAAGGATCGTCTCACGCGATCTTGAGATCGGAAAGAAATCGACTACATCACCCACGAGAATCTGCTCGTTAAACGCTTTGGAATCTTCGAGGGTGAGTTCCTCTATCGACTCGTTGCTACAATCTAGTAGATAGATCTTGGCTTGTTTGTTTGTATGCGATAGAAAATTTTTGTTTTCCATGCTACGAACCCCTACAGTGGTATCAGAGCCGTGTCTATATGTAGATCTGTTGCATGAGTAGAACACAATGGTCATTGTGGGCGTTGATGCTTTTATTGTAGATTGCTTTTTGTGTACTTTGCATCTTGCGGTATGTTGGGATGAAGCGGCCCGGGCTAACCTTACATGACATCGTTCATGAGACTTGCTCCACGCTTGACATGCAACTCGTATTGCATAAGTGGCTTTGCGGGTGCCTGTTTCTCCTAGCATAGTAAAGATCCAATTTACAACGGGTAATCAACAATGCTAGTATCAATGTTGTGGTTCTTGTTCGTAGGTTAGAACGACACTTATGGAAAGCCCCAAACCACGTAAAATATGCAAAGAAAGTAGAGGCGTCTAACTTTGTTTTGCAAGGGTGTCGATGATGTGATATGGCCATGATTGTGATTATATTTGATGTATGCAATGTTCCTTATTGTAAGTTGGCAACCGGCAGGAGCCATATGGTTGTCTTTAATTTCTGTTAAGACCTGCGTGTCTATTCAAAATAGTTGTAATAGTTGAAGCTGGTGGACGACAACCATGAAGAAGCGTCATTGACCTTGATGCTATGCCGGTGATGATGGAGATCATGTTCGTGCTTGAAGATGGAGATCGGAAGCACAAAGAAGAAAGGCCATATCATATCACATATTATGAATTGCATGTGATGTTAATCCTTTATGCATCTTGTATTGCTTAGTAGACGACGGTAGCATTATAAGATGATCCCTCATGCACATAAATTTCAAGTTCTAAAGTGTTCACCCTTAGTATGCACTGCCAAAGCTTGTCGCTCAAGCACCACGTGATGATCGGGTGTCTTTGATTCATGGTGAATACAACGTAAGCAAGCCATATTTGCTTATGCGGTAGCTAAGGTTTGATCTTGACGAGCCTAGCATGTATAGACATGGCCTCAGGAACACGGATTGCCGAAAGGTAGAGCATGAGTCATATAGTAGATATGATGAACATGTTGATTGTTCGCCATTAAAGCTATATCAACTCTCGTGATGATCGGTTTTGATGTGGTGGATTTGGTTCGTGTGATCACTAAAACAATGTGAGGGATATTGTTTTGAGTGGGAGTTCACCTAGATTAATTTAATTATTAATTAGAACTCAATTTATCATAAACTAAATCAAAGTGAATTTGCATAGTTGTTGTAGTCATTGGCATCCGTTTACCACCTTGCGCTTAGTTATAATTGAGATGATAGAACTATAGAATTCTGGTTAGTTACTTTACTTAACTGGTATCGTATTGTATTGAAGTGTTAATCTAAAGTTTAAAAGTCCTATTGCAAACTTTCAAGAAGTTAAGTTACTCCATGAAGTTTAATAATTAGTATTAAATCAAGAGTAACAATTCCAAATGTTAGTATATAAGTATCATGTTTGTCTCCATGATTCTTGATATTCAAAGATTGTCTTAATATCAAGGTTATCTAGGATCTGAAAGAGTTGTTTTAGAAACCATGATGTGTGGAAGATATTATGATATCTGAAACGAAGTTTTGGTTACAACATGATAGAGTATAATATGGCAAAGTTCATGTTCTCATATTTGGATGAGAATTTGCAAAAGGTTGGAGACACTAGTTGTCCTAATCTTCCAAAAGGTTTTGGAGAGCAACATTATACTCGCGATTCGCCATTACGAGCTAAAAGTAGCTAGATCATGGATAAATCCATGATGAGGGTGAATATTTGATGTAAGTAAAATGTTTACTACACCAAGAGATTACTAAAGAAAGGAATTTGGAAGAACACCAAACATTTGATGATGGTGATCTACTTCAAAGTGCAAGTCCAAAGACATTTGTATTTAATTATACACGCTTTGGATTATGTGTCATATGTATGACTCCACTATTGATGTTGATAGATTCTTTCAAATGTAAAAGGAAATACTGAAAGAGAATCTCATAAATATATGGCAGAAAAGAAAAGACTAGAATTGTTCAGTTTAAAGTATGTAGATGATATACATGTTATGGCTATATTCTTTGCTTATTAAACAATGTGGTTCTTAAGTACTTGATACTGAATTTGTTGGTATGAATCGTCATACGAAACAACACAATTCATGAACTACAATGGCCTAAGTAACTAGCAAAGAATATGTGATGATGTTCATCGAGAACAAAATAAAGGGTTATTGTGTTGCTCGTTAAACATCAAAGCTTGCCTTCAAGATTTGTTTTATCGGTATTATGAGAACAAAAGGGTTGTTCAAATAATTGCCGTAATCCATAGAAGATGGATGATTCGCAAATCTCATTGGAGACATCACATCCATAAAACTAGTGCTAAAAATGTCGAAAGACAAATTGATTGAAAGATCACTTAGGAAGTGACATCGCCGATTAAATTATTGGAAAGAAAACATGAAGAAAATCCATATGGATGGAATTTTGGAGTCTATTTGATTTTGATCAAATGACGTTTGTGAAACTTTCCTAGAGATAATTGAAACTTCGTTCATAGGCCAAAAGGGAACGAAAGACTAGCTTATTGGAACTTGTGCATATTGTTGTACGAACTCCATTATGTGTAGTCAAGAGCGATGGATTTCAACTTCATATGCTTTCTCCGAAAATTTGAGTGAATATATGAATATTTACTTAATAAGGATGAAGTGTGAAATATTTGAAAAGTTCAAAGAATTTTAAGATGAAGTGCAAAATCATTGTAACAAGAATATAAATAGTTTATGACAAGATCATAAAGGAAGATATTTGAGTTACAAGTTTAGCATAATACCTAAGATTTAAGGAATCGTTCCGTGGATTTGCATTTCCCGAAACACCATAAGAGTATGGAGCGTTCGAGATATGTAATTAAACCTTGTTTGACATGGTAAGATCAAAGGTGTAATTCATAGAACTGCCATTATATTTTAAAGATTAAAAGCTTTAGAGACTACCGTTTTCCACTAAAAGAGCTCCATCATAATCCGCTGAAATGACACCATATAAGGTTATGGTTTGGGATAAAACCCAAGTAGTCCTTTCTTAAACATTGGTATGCTATGCATAAGAAAGATGTTTGCAACCAAAGTCGGATAAACCTGTCTTTGTATTACTGTTAAGTATTCCTCCATAAACACCGGAGACAAAAGTGTTTGTCGCTTAGAACGTCAAGTTTCTTTGAGAAGGAATTTTTCGTGAAAAGTTAAGTGGGAGGACAATAGAACTTTGATAAGGTTAAAAGAACCTTAGCTATATGTGCAAAGTTGCGCAGCACCGAAAAATGTTCCGGAGGCAGCAACAATGCTCATGGCTCACGTACCTCAAAGGTTGTGGTCACGGAGATCTAAGTTCCTATTGAAACAAGTAGGTCGGATGAACAATCAAATACCAAGATTTGAGAGTTAAATCATTATTTGACAAATAATGATCCGACTAAATGCAAAGAAGCGATGATGGGCCTCGACTCCAAATGGCTTGAAGCCATAAAATCCGTGATAGTTCCATACACGAGAAATCAAGTTTTGAACTTGAAGGACCCTCGAGAAAGGTGTAAGACCTTACAGTTGTGTTTGGATCTATAAAGAAGTAGACATGGATGTTTCACATCTATGAAATAGTCGACATGTTGGGAAAAAGTTCACAGCAATGTTCAAAGGTTGACTATGACAAGATTTGATCTTTCATAGTGATATTTAGTCTAGACGGATTAATGTAGCAACCACTACATATAAATTTGTTATATGGTAGTTGAATAAACAAAACAAGTTCTTCTAATAGAATCGTTACCTAGGACATGTGCATAACACGGTCCATAGGGTTTTGTTAATTCAAAGGATGCTAAAAGCATATGCAAACTTCAATGGTTAAAGTGAGCATAGCGGAGTTGGAATCTTCACTATGATGAAACTGTTAAAAGAGTTTAATTTCATCGGAGACAATGAAGATGCTTGCATTTGCAAGAAATTAAGTGGGAGCGCTAAGACATGTTTCTAATACATTATGTGGAAGACATATTGTTGATTGGAAATGATGTATCTTTTATTAACACATATTAAGAATTTCATCCCGATGAAAGACTTAGGCAAAACCCAAATATTTGGCATCAATAGACGCTAATATGGTTGTGCCAGAAGTACATAGACGAGATATTGAATGAATTCAATATAGAAACTACAAGAAAGGTTCTTGTTGCACAGAAAGGATTGAAAGAGTTCAATGTTGATGATATATTCAAGTGTATTGGCACTTGGTAAGTGAAACAAAGATTCAAGTATAGATTGATACTTGATGTATGAAATCACAAAGAGTATTTATATCAATCATACTGTGATATGTACAAATCCAGATATGTCCTATGCTATAAATATTATGAGCATATACCAGAATGATTCATAAGATGATCATTGGACGATAGTAAGGATATTCTTATGATCTTTTGGAAGAACTAAGAGTATATTATTTGTAGAAGTGACAAATAGATGGTTAGTTCATTGTAAAAGTACTACATTGATACTAGTTTTGTCACAAAGTACAAATTAAGTTTATCTCAATCTAAATTAAGGGTGGCACAATATAATGGAAAGTGAGTTCCATAATGGATTTGGATGAGTTCCAAAGTTAAGACATTGTGACAGATACTACAACAAAAGGCTAAGTATATGACTGCTATTATAGCAGCAAAAGAGGGCATTTGTGTCAAGTAGTTTGTTATCAAACTAGGTGTAGTTCACAGGATAATACTATGAAGATATATTGTACGACAATATTGTCAACATGTTTTAACCCCAAAGAACTAAAGGTCACACCGAAAGACCAAATTTATACAAAGCCATCTCATTAGAGAATGAGTGATGCGTAGAGACGCAAAGACATGCAATTACACTCGGACCTGGAAGTGTCGATCCGGAGATCGTTGACCACTAGCAATCGTGGTACATACAACAACACCGGAAAGACATAGGTGTTGAATACACAAAGGTTTGAAACTAGATTATTGACTCTAGTGCGAGTGGGAGACTGTTGGAGATATGCCCAAGAGGCAATAATAAAGTAGGTTATTATCATATCTTCATACTTATGATAAATGTTTACATTCATGCTATAATAGTATTAAAGGAAACCATTAATACTTGTGTGATTTGTAAACTTAATTTGAAGTCCCTAGTATAGCCTCTATACTTCACTAGCTTGTTGGTTGATTGATGATTGTGGTTTCCATATCATGAACATTGAGATGTTATCAACAACAAGATCATATCGTTAGGAGAATGATATGGTGGACATACTCCTATAGATAAGCGTAGCATAAAGATCAAGTCATTTCAATAGTTCAATTGCTATATGCTTTCTGATACATAGTAACCTAATTCCTTCGACCATGAGATCATGCATATCACCTTTATTGGATGGATGCTTTGATGTCATCAAACACCACACCGTAACAGGGTGGCTATAAAGGTGGCATTGAGTGTTCGGAAAGTATTGGTTGAAACACATGGATCAAGAGTGGATTTGTCCATCCACATGACGGATAGATATTCTCTGGGCCCTCTCGGTGAAATGTCATCCAAATAGCTTGCAAGCATGTGACTTGGTCACAAGGGATCACATATCACGGGAACGAGAAAAGAGTACTTATCAGTAACGAGGTTGAACTAGGTATGCAGAGATACCGACGATCATAACCTCGGATAAGTAACATATCGTGAGACAAAGGGAAATTGGTATCGTATGTAAGTGGTTCATTCGATCGCAAAGTAATCGAGAAATATGTGGAGCCATATGAATTTCCAGATTCCTCTATTGGTTATTGTTCGGAGAAGTGTCTCGATCATGTCCGCATAATTCACGAACCGTAGGGAGACACACTTAAGGATTCGACGTTGTTTGAGTAGTTATGGTATTATGAGAAAGAGACAGAATGTTGTTCGAGTCTGATGGGATCCGGATATCACGAGGAGATCCGGAATGGTCCGGAGAATAAGATTCATATAAGGAAAGTCCCATTTCGGAGTTGGGGAATGGTTCCGTTTTCATCGGAACATTCTAGAAGGTCCCGAATGTCCGGCACTCCGGGGAAGGGTACATGAATGTGTCATTGTAAGTTGGAATGAGTTCATCAGTTACTAGTTGTCTTCGCTGTCCAAAATAATGTATTTATTTAAATCCTAAATTGAAAAGTCAAACGGCTAGTTTTAAAGTCAAACGGCTATTTTGGGAAGTGGGAAGAGAGGAGGATGGGTGGAGGCGGCATTGGAGGCGGGGTCCTCCCTTGGCCGGCGCCCCACCAAGCCGACTTGGGGAGGGACTCTCCTCCCCTTGGCCGGCCAGCCCTCCCACCTATATAAGGAGGGGCAGGGCTCCCTCCTAGGACACACAAGTTCCTATCTTCTACCTCCGGTTTAGAGCCGTTTTGGTTTAGAGCTTCTAATTGCTTTAGCCAGCGGTTTAGAGCCTTCTAATTGGTTTAGAGCCTTCTAATTGGTGTGTCTAATTACAAGACCACTAAAAGCCACTCTAATAAGCTACACCAAACTCGCACCGCTTAAGGCCTGCAGGATCTCCTCTACTTAGGTACCACGCCGTTGTCTGCGGAATCGCGAGGAGAGTGCTACAACCTCCATTTTCTTTGGAACAAGGGAGAGGGGTCTTCGCCGAAAATTTAACGTGTGACCGATCATGGGAGCGCTGCCGAACGCGGGCGCTGAAGGATCGTCTACGCGATCTTGAGATCGGAAAGAGTACGACTACATCACCCACGAGAATCTGCTCTCGTTAACCGCTTTGGAATCTTCGAGGGTGAGTTCCTCTATCGACTCGTTGCTACAATCTAGTAGATAGATCTTGGCTTGTTTGTTTGTATGCGATAGAAAATTTTTGTTTTCCATGCTACGAACCCCTACAATATGGGCCTAGGGAAATGCATTGTGTATTTGGCTACTAATCGTAGGGGTTGCCGAAGTGACAGAAACCTGAACCCCCGTTAGGAAACCATTGCACAAGGCACGTAAGGGTCTTAGAGTTAAAAGCTGTGGTTAGGTTTCTACCTTAATTACTTTCTTGTACTTATGGATGTTTGCAAGGGGTATAATCACAAGTATGTATTAGTCCTAGGAAGGTCGGTACATTAGCACAGGTTCACCCACACAACACTTAGCAAGCTAAAGAAGATTAATCAATTATATGAAGCGAAAGCACTTGACAGTCTTCCCATGTGTCCTCGAGAACGTTTGGTCATCTTAAGTAATACAACCGGTTTGTCCTTTGCTACATAAAGGATTGGGCCACTGGCTGCATTTATTCCTACTGTCTTTTGTTTACTCGTACTTTGTTTACTTGCTTTATCAAAAACCCCTAAAAATTCATTTGATAAGTATTTGCAGAGAATTCCTGATCCATACCACTAGCCAGCACCTTCTGCTCCTCGTTGGGTTCGCCACTCTTACTTATCGAAAATACTGCGATACACCCCCTATACTTGTGGGTCATCACCCAGTCGAGGTCTGGCAATGCCGGCTTGGACCGGGCTAAGTCGTACGCCAGCCCTGGAGGAGAGTAGCATCCCAGGTGTAGGCCGACTTAGGCCAATGTCGGACCAAGGCGCCTATAGCTATCAAGGAGTGCTTTTCTTTATTCTATTTCTTCTCTCTTACTCATTGACTTGTTTCTTTCCTTGATCCCCTTGAGTCACCAACTCTGGGGTATCCAGGGTCATCTCCCCGACATTAGCCCCCGAGGCTATGTGGGACTCACAGAGTCGTGCGTAGGCTCTCCAATTTTTTTAGTATCGACAGAGTTGGCATCAACATATATCCAACATGGGTATTGTCGCATATCGGTGGATAGCTAATTTGGGCATTATCGGAATCATATATTGCCAGCATGGGCTGAATCGACATATAGCATGCATGAGCATTGTCACATACCGGTGTATAGCCAACTTGGACATTACTGGAACCATATATTGTCAACGTGGGCTGAATCGCCATATAGCCTACATGGGCATTATCACATACTTGGAGAACCATGATCTTTTGGTGATGCCATTATAGTTTTTCGAGCCGAGATATATGGTGATCTATGATATTCAGTAAGCCAAGATAATGAGCCACGATACTTTGGCGATGTTTTGATATTCAGTCCAGCTGAGATATGTGGCGATCTAAGATAATTGGCAATGTCATGATACTTTGGCAAGACAAAATAAACGGTATCTGAGATATCATTACGATGCTATGATATTCTGGCGATAAGTTTTTCCTCAGAAATAGTCATGCCAAAGGACAAAGTTAGTCAATGCAAATATATAATAAATACTTAACCTTAGCAGCAGTTCTAAGCAAAGGGATGCCAACTTGGTTTCGTCCGAGCCCTCGAGTTAATTGTTCTACTATGGGGGATCACACATCAGACTAGACAGCTAGCCCCAGGTCGACACATGTCGGTCCCGGGGTGAACATCAAAACACGTGTTAAAGGGTGATAGTCCCTGAGTGTCGTTCGAGGTTACACACTTGTGTGTGGTGCAAAGATATACCTGGTAAATACTTACATTGCATTGTTGATGCAGGGTGTTCGGGGGGCGTACAGGTCTGCCCAGGCCAAACATCCAAACAACTGAGGTGCTGGACGCAGATAGGCTGGATGTAGCTGGTTTGAGCGTGGTTGGTTCAACGAACTAAACAAGCACATGCGACGGAAAGAACCTGCATGGGCTTTGCTGAAGACGATGGTAAAGACACGAAAACCAGTCGTGGTGGCAAGTGAGCACACGGGAGCCATGACTATGTTGAGCCCCCGGGCCTCGCGAGATGACGATGGAGACGCCGCGCCGGCGAAGATGAAGACGATGAAGCTGACCCTTGGAGAAGGCGGCAACCGCGCAGCTCGCGGCGATGATGATGATGAAGTTTATGTAGCCGTCCAGCGAGTCGGACCACGAGACCTGGCCTGAGGCGCTTGCTAGAGTTGATGAAGGAGGTCCCGTCCGGATGAACACTCTAGCCGTCGTCGCTGCTAGCCCCACGGTGGGAGCCAACTATCGTGGTGGTGTCACGGCAGATGCCTTGGGTAGGCTTATGTTGAGGCCGATGGACGCTAGAGGATCTGGGGAGGGAGGATGCGCTAATGCGCGGATACAGATAAAAATCGATGTACCCAGGTTTGGGGCTCTCCTATTGAGATAACACCCCTACTCCTGCATGCATGACTGTATATGGAGATGTATATGAGAGCTACAAGATTGATCCTTGAGCTGTATGGCGAGAGGTAGAAGAAGCTCACACTGCTCTCCTCTCTCAGTGTCTCTCTAAGCGTCATGGGGGAAAATGCCCCAAGGGGCTGGCTCGATCGTTCCCCTGGTGCTCCTTATAAAGTGGAGCCTAGGGGACAAAGGGGAGCCCAGACAGTACAACACATTGTGCATTATATACTATTGGAGAATTAAGTACTGGGGTCTTGTCACACTGTTGGAGATGACTAGAGCATGGCTATAGTAGATGTACTATAGTCATGTCAGGAGCATGGTCATGTACGAAGGCTTGTCTGCTCGTCTTCGTATTGTCCTTGGCTGTCTCATCGTGCTTATCCTCTTTTGTGCTTGCTTTTGGCGATGTAAGCGAGCCGTCATGAGGAGGCGAGGGAGTGTAGCCGACATGAGAAGGCGATGTAGTGGAGCCTACATGAGGGAGGTGCAGTGTGGCGACGTGGGCGATGATGTTGATGACGAACGAGGGAGCAGATCTTGAATGAGAACTAGCGATGTGCTGGAGCTCGTCCCCCGGATGAAGTGGTATGTCGGCCTGGACGCCTGGATGTCGGCCCAGGGGAGGAAGTGGCAACCGTCCTGAGCCAAGATGTGGTGAAGTCGGCCCAGGGACTTTGTATGTCGGCTTGGGGCATGTCGGGTAGGCTGAGATTCGGCCCAACCGAGGTCTAGCAATGCCGGCTTGGACCGGGCTAAGTCGTATGCTGGTCCCGGAGGAGAGTAGCGTCCTAGGTGCAGGCCGACTTAGGCCAATGTCGGCCCAATGCGACTATAGCTGTCAAGGAGTGTTTTTCTTTATTCTATTTCTTCTCTCTTACTCATTGACTTGTTTGTTTTCTTGATCCCTTTGAGTCACCAACTCTGGGGTATCCAGGGTCATCCCCTGACATTAGCCTCTGAAACTACGTGGGACTCGCAGAGTCCTGCGTAGGCTCTCCAATTTTTTCAGTATCGACAGAGTTGGTGTCAACATATATCCAGCTACGGCCTGTCATCTATGTACTAATACATAATACAGACGGACACGAGAACGATCGTGACAAACTGAACTTTCAGAACAGAATTAACTGTTGAAACTGATCAGTACCAGATCAGTAGAACAAGTCAGCAGTAAGACGGAGCACGTACGCCTTAATCAATTATCGCCTGCAAACAAAGATGTCTCCTTGCTTCACAGCAACATATTGATTCAGTATGTAGCCGATGACAAACTAATTAAACACTCCTGACCTCCTCAAGGTTCTCGATTAAAGAGCCTGACAAACAAACCAAACAAAAAAGTCGTTGCGCCTACCGGGTCGATATCATACATGATGTACTCCCTCCGTTTATTAATATAGGATGTTTTAATTTTGTGAAATAAGTGTATCTAGACATGTTTTAGTGGGTAGGTTCATCTAGATTTGGAGTGAACCTACACACCAAAAGGGTCTAGATACACTTTCTTCACAAAGCTAAAACATCTTATATTTTGAAACGGAGGGAGTAACTATCAGTTTATTTATATATACACACAAAAGTACTTCCCCAAGACTAACTTCTTAGGGCGTGTTTGGTTTGGTTCATTTGAGGGAAATGTAATGAAATGGTTCTACACCCGGTATCCATTTCTGTGTTTGGTTGGGAAGGAGAAATTGAACCTATTGGTGGAACATGCTCTCGGAACTAACCTATCTCTTTCCTCATCTCTCCTTCCTCTCGTGATTACCATCATGTCACGTGAGAAATTCTCATCGCTTGCTCACGCTTCTTCCGCCCTAATTGTATGCATTCCATCTCTCCAAGCAAATACAAAGATGGAACCATCCCATTCCACCTAGTTGGGCCGAAACAAACAGGAGGACGGAACAAACCCATTCCATTGGTCCATTCCACTTTGTTTTCCAACCAAACACACCCTAAAAGAGCAGCTCTTTAGACCTAGACGACACAAGTGGCGGCCGAAAGCTACAAGGAGGGTGCTTATTCCCACCTACCAACTGTGAACCACCCCGAATAATGGCGGAGGCAGCAGGAATAACAACAATGGTGCTAAGGCAGGGACACGAAACACCGGAGATCCATAGGCGCCACAACCCTCCTACAATCCACGCAGGACGATGCAAGCATATCGTTGGAGGAGGCAGAAGGTTGCGCATTGAAGGAGGCGCCATGAGCAACAGCAAAACCAGTGGGATCAGAACGGGTAAGAAGGGCTACGGGCATAACATAAATAAACTCGGGCACGAGGGAAGGTGGCCACTAGCCCCACGGAGATGGCAACCGTGTCGGGGAGGAGGATCACATAAATAAACTCGGGCACGAGGGAAGGTGGCCACTAGCCCCACGGAGATGGCAACCGTGTCGGGGAGGAGGATCCTAACCTAGCTTAGGCCATGAGGTCAATATTGGATGAATCTATAGAATTTGGACTGATTTAAGGAATAAACATGCGATGCCTTGCTATGAGGGCCTTCCTAAAGTAGAGTGGCGGATTTAGAAAACTTTTAGAGCCTATATGCAAAAGACAAGTCAAAGTTCTTAGACTACCATCTTGTCATTAGGATGGCTGTGAAATTTCACCCGAGTTATCTAAAAATATACCTCCTCCGTCTCAAAATAGATGTCACAAATTTATCAAAATTTGGATGCAAAATAGATGTCATGGCTTTATCAAAATTTGGATGGATCTATATAGTAAATATCTAGATTCATCTAAATTTTGATAAATTTGTGACATCTATTTTGAGACGAAGTGAGTATTACCCTAGCCACGTCGTCTCGCTGTGGCAAAAAACAGGGCAAAGCGACAGTTGAACTATCTCTGTTTTTTTCTACTCCCTCGATCCTAAAATAAATGACTTGAATTTATTTTACTATATATAGATACATACAAAATCTAGACTTATTTCGGAACCGAGAGGTACTAGAAATAAAGGTCAATGGTCAATGGAGGTAATTCCATGGTAGATACTTATCATTTGTCGCTTCAATTAGTAGCAAGCGCTAGAAGGTCGAAATGCGATTATGCCAAAAACCACCATAATCCAGTGTACCACTACCAAACAGACGCCCGTTTTACACTTACAGAATAGTTCTGCTCACTCTGGTCTAGTAACTAAAAAAATGTTACTTGACGCATTCAAGATCCTGTTTGAAAATGTCACCTGCGCTATATTCTGCCCCCATCCTCTCTCCAACAGCCGTATAATCGGACGTGAAAAAAAATACTACCCACATAACGCTCACATGTGCTAGACATACATATACACGCGTCACTAGAAAAGTTGCGACAAATATGCAGAACAGGTCGCGGTAAGACGCAGCACGTACGCCCTGATCAACTATCGCCTGCAAACAAAGATATATATTGTCGCCTTGGTTCAGAACAAACTGAGGATTTTTCAGTATACGGCCGAGGACACAACGTAGCCAGCCCCTATATATCATGACCTCATCAAGGTCTCGGTTAAAGAAATTGACATAAGCATTCCAAACCAGCGTATCAAGGGCGTGCACACGGTGAATACCGCCGATAATTGTTAATAGTGGTGCCACGGGAGCATGCTAAAACATTGAACGGTGGCACAACCGAATCCCAATGGCTGCAATTCCTAAACCTTCATTTTTTAGGCTGTTTTCATTCAAATCGTTGTCTTTTATTAAATCTTAGAAGTTGCTGCAGCTGATTTAGGAAGATTAAATCTAATCTAAAACCGCGGGGAGAGCAGTTGGCGCCGGGTGGCGGTGGGCAGACAGCTGTCCGTCATTGTTGGCACCCTCTGGCCCGCATCGCCACGCTCCTCAGGCGGCCACCATTGCTGAGCTCGACGACGGCCGACCTACCCTTGTCGCGGCACCTGCCTTCTACGCCGTTGTAGGTAGCCGCCGCCGCCACAACCGCTTTTCGAGCCTTGCGCCGGCGTGCTGCCGCCACCACTTCCCCGACCCGGTAGATGACCTCGGTGTCCTCCGCAGTGGCCTCTGCCACCGGTTTCCCTCATGCTACTGCCATACGATTTCGCATAGCGACCATGAGTTGGTGGCTAGCCGCCTCCTTCTTTTCCGCCGCTGCCGCCGCTTTGCGGGCCATAGGCCCCGAGAAGGTAAGGGCACCACAGGCATCGAGGTGACATGAGATCTCACTGGCCTCGGTGGCCGTTACCTTCTTGAGGACGACGGTGTGCACGTGGCTACCTTCTTCTTCTTTCTGCGCCGGCGGAGCCTCTCCCGCCTCATCAATATTCTCCTCCTCGTTTTCGCCGGTGTGTGGCGGTGGTTAAAGTATGAAGAGGGGAGAGGAGCCGACCAGTGTATTATGTGAAGAGGAAGAGGTCCGGCCGATGTATCATATAAAAGAGGAAAAGGGAGAGGAAGCAGAGCCATTGAATTAATTAAATCTATACCCACCGATCCATTGAATTAATACCCACCGATCGATACCGTTTATTAGCTGCTAGCGAGTCAAGGGTTCTGTTCTCTGGACAGACGAGCGACGATGTTAGGCATCTAATTAGCAGCGGCGCCACGTGTCAATATCAGTGGCGCAGGCTGGCGCTACGTCCCGGTACATATTTATTGGGGGGCCTTCCGACAAACGACCACGCCCGCAATATCTACCGCTAGTCAAACGGGTGGGTCCCATATGTCTGGTGGTGTTGGTTCCTGTCGCGTCATGCTGTCGATACCGCCTTATCGGGGACGTCGTCAGTTTTCATGTACCGCTAGTTTTAACAAGAACGTGTGGACGTGACGGTGCGCCATTGATCTGTTGTCTCCTATAGAAATGTGTATGCCAAAAATCAGCATAGTCTTCTAAACAGCCGTCCGTTTTACCTGGCAACTTTCACCAAGTCGTGACCGGGAATCCCTAAAGCGCTAGTGGTGTCCAAAAAAGCTGGGGCAGAGCAATGGTGAAAATGTCTCTGCTTTTGTATACTCCCTCCGATCCAAATTAATGCTCTTAGGTTTCTCTAGATTCGGATATATCCATTGGTGGAAAACGCCGGACTAACACCGGTTCGAAACCCCCCTCTAACACCGGTTTCACAACCGCTGTTGCGATTCGGCGTTAGAGCCCCCCTTTTAACACCGGTTCTTATATGAACCGGTGTTAAAGGGTGGCGCACGTGGAGGCTGCGCAGAGCTCAGGCCACCCCTCTTTAACACCGGTTCGTAACACAAACTGGTGCTAAAGGTTCCCTGCCGCGGCAGGAAAATGGCCCAAAACTCTGCCGCGGCAGAAGTTCTGCCGCCGCCCTGTTTTGGGCGTATTTCGGCGGTGGCGGGGGGAGGGGGAGGGGATCGATCGGGAGAGGTATACATATATACATCGTCGCTACATACGTACATCAATAATTAAGCAACTATCATTATACACAAACATTGTCATTGTGGTATTCTTCATACACGTTCAAGCATCAAGTTATCTCCATACACGTTCAAGCATATACATACAATTAATATAGCATGTCTCTGGATAATTACGATGCATGCATATATCTATCGAGTTCTCCGCCAGGTGTGACGACCTCTTCAAGTATGAACCCCGCCAATTCCTCTTGAATAGCTCGTATGCGTTCAAATGGTAGGAGTTTGCGCCGCATCCGTTCGATCTAAATATATATAAAAAAGGGGTCAATATATATAAGAATAAAACTCAACACAACTGATGGTAATAAAATAAAATTGTGTACTTCGTTTACGTACTCTAAGTTGTTGTAGTACAGCTTGGCCCCTCGCACACATCATGTTGCAAATAAACTCGCAAACGTAGTATCCACATAAGTTATTACCGGCTCCCTGCATCGCGCACTTTACGAGAATAGAGAGTTCAATCAAAATAATATTTAATCAAGCATGATAATGGAACTGAAAGCAGAATCAAAGAGATACGCAGACCTAGCTGGCTAGTATTACTTACATTTTGATCTACAAATTCTAGTTCTTCTGACCATTCACCCACGGCCCTGTCCGTGAACCTTTTCCAAACCCTGCCCGGCAAAGAAAATGAATAAAGAAGTAATTAATTACTTGCTATCACGAAAGTGGTCGATCTAGTGCGATAATATGATTAAAATTACCTCTGGAGCATCGCTTGAAAGTCTGCATATAGCTCACTATTTTTTCGTGGCTTGAACCGGTGTTAAAGGGGTGCACCTTTTTGCTGCGCGGACCACGCTGGTACGGGCACCCCAACACCGGTTCGTAGAAGAACCAGTGTTAAAGGCCAAAACGGATCTCAACGAAAGCCTTCGTTTCCACTAGTGATCTAGCATAAAATATAACTAGATATCGAATATAGACAAAGTTAAGAACACTAATTTGGATCGAAGAAAGTATTGGAATCCACGGTCAATGGTCAACGGAGGTAATATCCTTGGCATTTGTCGTTTCAGTTCGTAGCAAGCGCTAGAAGGTCGAAATGTGATTATGAATGACCACAATCCAGCGTATGTACCAGTACCACTACCAAACAGCCGCCCCTTTTACACTTAGAGAATACTTCTGCTCACTCTGGTCTAATTAAAAACATGTTACTTGACACACTCTAGATCCTGTTTGAAAATGTCACATGCTCTATATTCTCCCCAATATCCTCTCTCTCCGTCAGCCGAATAAGCGGTTAGGAAAAAAAAAAACCTACATATGGCACATCACATGTAGACGTACACGTACATATACACACGGAACACTAGCTAGAAAGATGGTGACAAATATTCAGAACAGGTCGCGGTAAGACGCAGCACCTACGCCCTGATCAAGCTATCGCCTACAAACGAAGATATTGTCGCCTTGGTTCAGAACAAATGAGGATTTTTCAGTATGTGCGGCCGAGGACAAAACCTACTAGATGTCTCGGTTAAAGAACTTGACAAAAACGAACGAACAAAAGGGTCGTCGTTGCGCCTGCCCTGTCGATATCATGCTTGACGTACCTAGCTATCACTTTACTTATAATATGCACCTGAAAGGAACCCTTGTGTCCCGCCGACGTCCGTCGCCGGCGCAGTTGCAGCAGTTGTCTTGCTACCCTCCGTCACTGGCGCAGCGGCAGCAACTGTCATGCAGCCCTCTGTCGGCAGGATGCAGTATAAACACGAAAAACAAGAGCTAATAATGACTATTTAGAAACAGGCAATCCGATGCAGGCAACGAAACAACATGCATTTGTTGCTGTCCTCATGCAAGAAAATTCCGTGTAGGCTATCAAACAAGATGCAAAAGATGGCTTGCAGGTCGGATGAGTGTGACGGTGATGTCCGCAGCACTGTCCGACCGGGCCAAAAAATCGACGCAGACTACCAAACGCGCCCTTGAAAGGTTGAAATGTGATTATGCCATAAAATCAGCATAATCTGCCAAACAACGGTCCGTTTTATGTGGCAACTTTCACCAAGTCACGACCGGGATCGGAATCCCTAGCGCCGACGTTCGCGCGCAAGTGGCGTCCAAAAAAGCTGGGGTAGAGCAACGGTGAAACTTCTCTGTTTTTGTGTATTGGAATCCAGGGTGAATGGTCAAGGAAGGTAAATATCCTTGGCATTTGTCGGTTCAATTCGTAGCAAGCGCTAGAAGGTCGAAATGTGATTACGCCAAAAATCACCACGATAATCCAGCGTACGTACCAAACAGCCGCCCGTTCTACTACACTTAGAGAATGGTTCCGCTCACTCTGGTCTAATTAAGTAGGAGTACATGTTATGTAACTTGACACATTCAAGATCCTATTTGAAAATGTCACATGCTCTCTCCATCAGCCGAATAACCGGACGGGAAAAAGATTTACCCGTAGATACATGGCCCACATCACATGTAGGACTAGTAGAAAATACATGTGCACGGACACTAGAAGGCAGATTGCGACAAAAAATGAGATCGAACAGGTCGCGGTAAGACGCAGCACCTAGTACGCCCTGATCAACTATCGCGCGCCTACAGACGGTTCAGAACAAACTGAGGAATTTTCAGTACGCTGCCGATCGAGGACAAAACCTAGACGCCCCCCTAAAAAGTCGTTGCGCCTGCATGCCCTGTCGAAATCATGCATGACGTACGTAGCTATCACTTTATTTTTATAATATATGCACCTGAAAGAAACCTTCTGCCTTGTGGATCTCGGAGTCGGAGGCACGCAGGCAGATCAGGACGGTCAGGTCGGCATCACCCGCGGACGGCGTCGTACGAAAAGCAGCACCCATCGGCATCGGCTGGGTGACCGCGTCAGCTAAGCTAAGCTGACTCTGCCGTCCTCATTACTTACTCCAGCAGCAGCAGGTAGAGCTTCCCTCGCCGGCCTGGCAAGACCACGCCTAGCTAGCTAGACGGGTTCCATTCTCGCCGCCGCCCTGCAGCTGCATTCATCGTTCGGGATCTGCACGTACCCAGTCTCTGAAGCCGTGCGTACTCCGTTAAGGCTGCCCTGCCGTATACTCCCTCGGTTCGGAAATATAAGACATTCTAGTTTTGTGAAATGATTGTATCTAGACATCTTTTAATATATAGGTTCACTCTGAATCTCTATGAACCTATACAATACATTCGATTCATAAAACTAAAACGTCTTATATTTCCGAACGGAGAAAGTAGTATCCAATAGGAAAAAATAATCTAGAAATACGTTGCGTATGTACACTCACTTGTTTATTTCTTCCTCCGTATATAGTGAAGACACCCGATCCCCCGATCTTCCCAAACGTCCTCCGGCCAGCAGCCCTTTTCATTGAGTGCGGGTCTTGATTTCTCGTTTTGTTTTCATTTTAGTCGCAGCGGTGATCGTCCAAGAAGAAAGAAATGAATAATTATCTTGTTAGGAAAATGTGGAATGATACACCTACGGAGACACAAGACAAAGGCGAGTTTCCTAGGTGGACGTATCGAATTGAAATAATAAGATCTAACTTGCAACTCAACCGATTCCTGAAAAGAAGAATTATGATTTTAATCCGAAGCAGAACAACAAAACGTCAAGTAGTACATACAAATACCCGCAAAAAAAGTAGTACATACAAAAAAAAACTAGCAATATCCATATAGTATATATAATACTACAAAAATATGATATGAAAACCTACTTGACAGACATATATCTTATGATATTCATTTAGTGCTATCATGAATGTTTGCATTTTTTAATAAGCGTAGTGAAACTATATGTTGTTTGACTTTAGACAAAATTTAAAAGGACCATAAAAACCAAAGCAAGGGATCCATGTATAACTCGCGCGGCCGTGCCAAATTTGGGCTACGTGGGCCTGCATCTGGTGGCATCATCGCGACTCGGCGGATCGGGGATGTGGCTTCGGAGCATGCCGATACTACTCAGGGGGAGGCGTAGTGGGTGTTCCTGGTGCAGTCATCTTCATGATGGTGTCCTGATGGTCTAGATCTAACCTTCGTGTTAGTGATGGCGGTTCTCTCATCAGGTAGTTTTGACGAGATCCTCGGGTGGCATGGTTGAAGTTCTGAGGAAAAGCGCCGCGGTGGTGGAGGCGATGCCTACGGGTGTCGTAAACCCTCCCTTGGGTGGCGTTGTGTGTCTCCTCTTTATTCCAGGGTTCCGATGAAAAACCCAGTCCAATTCTCCGGACTCAGTAGTGGTGGCGTGTTGTGTAGTTACCCTTGTGGGGGCGTTGTCATGAAGCTCATGTTTCTTTTTGGTCACAGCTTGGAGTAGGCCTTGTTCCTGGCTTGGATTTTCTCCCGCTATGGCATGAGATGACCTCTCTGGTCTCCTATCTCATACACATGATGTCGTTGTCATTGTTCTTATTCGTCATTGTTTAGTAGTAGGATTGGCGCTTCGTGGCCCAAAGTGAGAGGCATGCGACCCTCTCCAGCAACGGCTTGGCATTTCGATGAAACAATTTTTGATGGTTTCTCAAGAGAATCGGAATTCATTCCTATTCGGTAGTCTAGGTTGCCTAGTACTATATGTGGCTTCTCACCTATTCATGCTCGATTTGGAGTTGGTGGCCTCGCTACCTGCTTATTTGATGTTTCTTTTGTTTTTTCTCGCGCTTTGTATCGGTTAGGACGTTTGTGGTTTTATTTATATAGAGGGGCAAAAATCTATTTTGAGAAGTGAAAATGAACACATAGTAGAGAAAAACCACTTTGGAGCTTGAGCTAAGTGGAGCTAGCTTTTTTTTCAAAATTTGGAAACACCATTTTAATGTTTCGCAAAAAAATTTAGAAAAAGTTCTATATGTAGGTAATGATGTACTCTACCAACACACAAAATCTCAACCCAAAATACCTTATATCCTGGTCTTAACAAAAATGACAAAATCTGATAGAATTGGGATTTTGATTGAATTTTTGCACTATTCATTGCTTTAGCTGTCAATTTTTGATTTTTTTTGTGCAGCTCAGAATACAAGGTATTTGGAGTTGAGAGTTTTGCAAGCTTGTAGAGTACTACCTGTGTTCCGAAATGTAAGCATTTTTAGAAAGCTAAACTAGCTATCTAAAAAGGTTTATATTTTAGAACGGAGGTAGTATTATTTTATACATCTAGATTTTTTGGTCGAATTTTTTTGAAACTTCAAAACGTCATTTTTGAATGGTTAAGAAAACAGGCTATGTGTAGCCCGTCCCAGATAGTAGCTGCTTCTAGAAAACACTCATTTTTTTCTGGATAAAGAGGAAACTCATGGCACACATGCATGCAAAAGCAAAACTACGTTCGTACACCAGGTCAACCCATATCCCCTGACCTATCCTGCTGTTAATGAGGACGGCACATCTTGCTTAATCTATTGGGTTGACTTGATATAAAGTCAGACTTTCTAGTAGGGAGAACCGCATAGCCGAAATTAATTATTCCAAGTCAGCTGGTGGCTTTGAGTTGGTAAAGATTCCAACCACGTACGAGTACTATTACAAAGTCTCCTGCAGATCTCCTGCAGGCCGATTCGATCCTATTCCCATCGAGCAGCAGCGACTCCTTCCTCAATAATTAACGCCGTCCGGCCGGGCCGGCAAGTTGCATGTGCGCACCGCTTCTCCAACCTAGATTGGACTATCGATCTTCCTTGCCTCTTTTGGCAACTAAATCTTGCTGGCCTCTTACTTTCTCAACGCCTGGACTGCCTCTTTCAATTTGGTCTCGTTTTTTCCCTCTAGACCCCATGCATGCATGGAATTGGTGTGCGCATACTTTTATGAGTATTGATTTTTTTTTGTTGCTAGCTGAAGCTTTTTCTTCTTTTTTTGTGTGCATGTGAGATAAATATTTTGTGCAACAACTTTTCTAGACTCAGTTCTCAATATACTAGGCACAAGTACAATAGTGAGGCTCAAAACCATGTATTTTGACCTACAGCTTGCCTCACTACCAGCTGTATGTTGCTTGCTACCACTACCAGTGGCGGCAATTTGAACGGGCCAAAAGAAATGGGAGGCTTTGAGAATTCTTGGTACCAACAACTCGTTGTGCCTTTGGCTGCCATGGCTTCGGTGGAAGAACACATGATGACAGGTTGGATTAGCATGAGAAACCCGTGCGACGAAGTGGACGTGTAACTATTCCATGATGCCACCACAACCGGAGATGGCCAAAAGGTGCATTTTTTGGCACGCACTATGGCTCAATCAATCTTTGTCATCTCAAAAATGAAAAATTGACTAGTCAACAAGGCTCTTTGGAATAACAACCAATCAAATAAATCGACACATCGAGAGGGACTAAGATAGTACCCCCTCCATCTCAAAATAGATGGCGGGAATTTATCCAAATTTAGATGTATCTATATAATAAATATTATCTAAATTAATTTAAATTTTGACAACTCTAGGGCATCTATTTTGAGACCGATGGAGTATAACATTTCAGATTATTTTTCCACACAAAGAAAAACAATTCCACGATAGTTCTACACCCTTTGTACACGTGGAGCCAATTCCACCTTTCTGATGGGACCCCAAATGAAATCACTTGGAAGCTCTCCGTCTTGGGTTCCTATTTGGGGTCATTAGCCTATTTGGCGCAATCGAAGCCATGCATGACGGCTACGAGACCAACCATTTGGAACAACTATGACACCCAGCGTGTAGGTTCTCTTAGACCATCTCCACTCGGGACCCTAAAGCCTCCTCTAAAGGGCTATGGAGGGTGTCGGCGCTCAAAATCACACTTAGTCCGTCCCCTTATTTTCACGTCCGCGCCGCCCATTTTTGCATCTGGTGCCCTCAGGCCGAACCCAACCAACGCGGGGGAGGGGGGGGTAGCGGGGCACCGGATATAGATGAAAATGACGTGGGCCAGTCCTATCGACGACGCGCGCACGCAAACTCTCCCATTCTGCACCCCCCACGACCACCACCCCAGGAGTTCGGCACCGTCGGCCGTTCAGTCTTCTAGAAATACCCGCATAGCCACACCCTCCCCACCGCATTGCTGCCGCCTCCTGGTAGCCCCAAGCCCGCTGTACGACCTCCCTGCCCACTAGGTATTCGACGGTTTGCCAAAGGCATGGATTAAGACGAGGAAGAGATGCTGGCCGCCATGATGGACGATGAAGTTGCCGTTGCTGTTGGCGCCAAAGACACCGTCAGCGATGACGATCATCTCATATCGTCACTTCCCTCCTGGGCATGATCGCCGACGCTGATGAGAAGTCGTCTACTGGAGGTTCGAAGCCTCGGAGGCGCAAGAGCAAGACGGGCATAGGATGGAAGACTACTGCATGCTCTACACCGACTACTTCGCCAATGACCCATTGCACGACAACATCATATTTCGGTGCCATTTCAGAATGAGCCAGAAGCTTTTTCTGAAGATTGTCAAGAACTTATGACAGTTCGATGACTACTTCAAACTGAAGAGAGACGTTGTCGGCTTGTTAGGTTTTTCCACAATTCGAAAATGCATAGTTACACTCCGGATGCTTGCATATGGAATTCCTCAAGATACACAAGACGACTACCTCTGCATGGCCGAGTAGTCATCGATTGCACGTACATGTTTTGCAGGGAAATTGTGGCAGTGTATGGGAAGACTTACCTGATAATACCCAATACAGAAGGCACATCTCAGATCCTGACACGGAATGCAGCAAGGGGGTTTCCAGGGATGCTTGAAAGTATCGACTGTATGCACTGGGCATAGAAGAACTGCCCATTTGCGCACCAAGGCATGTACAAAGGTCACAAGAGATCATGCAGTGTGGTGTTTGAGGCTGTGGAAGATCATGATCTGTGGATTTGGCATGCTTTCTTCGGTATGACGGGATCACACAATTACATAAACGTGATGTAGTGTTCAAATGTGTTCGCTAAGCTTGTTGAAGGCACCGCTCCTGTGGTTGATTTTGAGATCAATGGCCACCACTGCGATAAAGGATACTATCTAGCAGATGGTATATATCCTAGATGGTCCATATTTGGAAAGAAAAGCAAACCTTGTGCCTGGAGGAAAAAAATCTTGGTTTGCGACACAACAGGAGGCTTGCAGGAAGGATGTGGAGGGGGCACTCGGTGTGCTACAAGCTCGATTTGCCATTTTCAGTTACACTGCTCTTACCTGGTCGAAAGATCAGGTGTGGGGGCTCATGACGGCCCGTGTGATCCTGCACAACATGATCATTGAGAGCGAGCAGGAGTCTCCAGTGTTTGACACTGAACCATATTATCGCCAAGGTCCTCTTGCAAATGTTGATCATCAAGTGTCAGCCGCGTTTGCTACTTTTCTCGCTAGGCAGCAAGAAGTTCGAGACACCAATACTCATAATCAACTGCAAAATGATCTGGTGGAGCATTTTTGGAGTTTCAAAGGAGGAGCCTCCTAGTTTGTTTATTTGCTTGTCTTTGTGATTTAATTAAATTGTTGAATTATTTATTTGATTTGGTGATCTTGTAATAAATTTATATGTTGAATTATTTATTTTACATTCAATTATGTGTATGGGGAGGATGGTTGGGCGACGACGCCTCCCCATAACCACATCTGCGCCAGCGCCCCCCATACGGGCCAAAAAATGGTTACGCCGGACGCCATATGGGGGACGAGTGGAGATGTTCTTAGTTTGGGTAATTAGTCATTAAAGACGGTTATGGATAGCGGATTGCGTTCAACCATGGGGGTGGACAGATTGTGTTCTATGTCAACTCTGTAATAGAGTGTCAGAGTCGGTAAAACACGTTCTTTTTGGATGTCGGTCCTCAGTTTGTATTTGGAGTGTCTTGCGGGATTGGCTTGGTCTTATAGGCTTGCACATCATCTATTTGGCCAACTTAAACATGATCAAACTATCGGTGGTTTTTTATCACGAACTTTTAGTTTTCACCGAAAAATACATAGCCTCCCTGATCATGCTCACTTCATGGGAAACTTAGACAAGAGGAACTTTTAGTTTTCACGGAAAAAGACATAGCCTCCCTGATCATGCTCACTTCATGGGAAACTTAGACGAGAGGAATACACATGCTCTTCGCAACATCTACAACGACAACCATCATCATCGTCAAAATAATGGAGGATGCCCATATGTGGAGCATCACAGGGGGCAAAACATTTGATCTCTTTCTTGCTAAGAGTAGTGCTTTTTTTAGTTCTCTGCCTTTGCGTTTTATATATCGATTTTTTTTTCTTAATTAATAAGGACAGACAAAGCCTTTGCCTCTAAAAAATTACTTTTTCTCTTCTCGCACTACTATATGCTTGTAATATATGTTCTATTATCATGATGATAGTGCAACCAGGACATTTTATAGCCTATGGAAATAAAGCTAAATAGCTACATGTTAGTAAAATAAAATAAAGATTATTAGTATTTTTTTCATTTTTATTGTCCGTTTCAAGAATCTGAATATTAATGTTTAATCTGAATACTAGGTGGAGACTCTTAGACTTATGATTATATATTATACTCTGAACAAATACACATTACTGTAATTTTTAATTTTTTAGAAAATTAGAGTAAATTAATTAAGCATGAGTTGGGGAGCAAGGAACAAACATAGGGCTAGTGGTGAAATTTCAACAAATTAATTTATGGGTACGGGAATATTCCTTACCTCGGATTTTAAGATGAATTGAAACCAAATAAAATTATTGTAAAAACTCATCTAAACTTCATTATTTAAAAAAATCCATGATACTTCTGAAATTTGCAGGGAATCTTGTGAGGTCATCCTTTTATTCCAAAAATTAAACTCCAACATGTTTATTCATACGCCAGATCAACGGTTGTAATAGAAACTAAATCATATACACCCTGTAATATATAATAAAATATCGGAAGCATTTTCTACGTAACTTTCATCATGATTTCTGAACAATACTCCGATTATAAATAAAGTATTTGTAAATAAAATGTAAATTGGCGACGTAAAAATAGCATACCTAGATTTATCATAAATAATATCTTCACAGTAGCATAGTTTTATTGTTTAACAATTTATTTTAAGACATTTATTCAAGTTAAACTATAAGAAAAATCTGTAGGAGATATCATCCGTGCAGACTAAGCTATTATTAGCAGAGCTGTCAAATCTCCATGGACTGGGCTCCTCACTAGTCAACAACTGGATGCGCCATTCGGATCACGTAAAACCAGGCAAAGAATTGTATTAAACCACATGTGGCAGGCCAGCCTAGCCCAAGATGATTTGGTCACTCCATTGACCGGTCCGCATCACGGACCCCTTCCCTTCTCCCGTCCCCTCCTCCCCGTCACCCTCTCCCACGCAGAGTATATATAACAAACCCAACTCCGGCTAGCCAGTCATCTCCTTCTCCCAGAATTAGACATCGCTAACTGGCCCAACTGCCTCTGCAGCCGCATCCTCTGGCCGATCGATATCCCTGGCCGGCGATGCTGTTGTACACCGTTCAGTTCCTCTGCTCCGTCGTCGCCACCTTCAACCGTCTCTTGCGCGCCCTCCGCAAGGCCATGGCCGCCGTGCTGTGCTCCCCGCCGGTCTCCGTGCCTACCGCCTCTTCCCCGCTTTCCATGAGAAGGACGACGAAGGTGCACCCGATCGTCAGCGTCGCCGTAGGAGGAGACGACCAGCGGGCATGCAAGGATCATCAGCTGTTTGCGCCCGCCGTGGATGCTTTTGCGCCGTGCAATGGCAGCGCCACCGTCGTGGAGCAGGTTGAGCCCGCGAAGAAGGCGGCGAGGAGGAGGCCGTCGATGCTGGTCATACCTGTGGTTCCTGAGGCCGGAGAGGCGCCGGCTGGCTGGGGGGTGGTTGTGGCGGAGAAGGAGGCCGAGGTGGAGGTGGAAGGGGAAGGGTTTCGGCTGGCGAGCAGGAGAGGCGCGAGGCACGCAATGGAGGACGCGTATTGTGCGATCACTCACAAAATTTGCGCAGAATCCCAACTGGTAAACTTTTTTGTCTTCAAATTTTATTTCTTATGGGTTGGCGATCGGTGATCATCTGCTCTTATCTTTTTCATATGGAACTATTTACCAAATCAAATTTTATTCCCTGCGTGGTCCATATGGCATCTCCAATGAGGATTACTTCTGGATTGAGTTTTGAAAGAGAGCAATATCTCTACTTAAAAATATGAAGTGTGGCATAAAACTATATACACACATATACTTTGGAGTGTAAACTATAACCATATACAACCAACGCAAAGAAGTGATCTGTTTAATTTACTTGTTTGTTTTCATATATCCAAATAATTTGCATGAGTTTTACATGTATGATTTTTAAATTTTCTAAAACTCATGGACATAATTTTGTAGGAAAGTGGACCTTTTCCAGTGTAATGTGATGTCATGAACAAATAAAGAAAATATTAACATCTACAATATGAAATAAATACACCAGAAAGATATATGTTTCATGATGAATAAATACACTAGAAATTTGATCAAACTTAAATGGCTTTTGCTTCGGATATAACGTATTCTCCATATATATATTCTAGAATGACGAGAGTACCGGAGTGTATGCATAGTTATTAGCACGATTTTCTCATAAATAAACATTACAAAAGAACTCATATACATTTGTGCAAACAATATGGAGATCGACGTTGACACTTATAATGTACTGTCCCACTAATTAAATGTTGGGTACAATCCTTTGGATTGACTCCGTCAGAGTACACACCTAGCTAGCTAGTAATTAGTTAATGTGTACGCCGCCGCCCATCCCTGAATAACAAAATCTTTCCTTGATGTCTTTGCAGGCATTCTACGGTGTGTACGACGGACACGGTGGCCGTGCGGCCGTGGACTTCGTCTCGGAACGGCTCGGCAAGAACGTCGTGGCCGCGGTGCTGGCCAGGACGGCAGAGGCGCAGGAATCAGCAGCAGATGCGTCGTCGTCGTCATCGGTAGACGCCACGGCAGCGGCGATCAGATCCGCCTACTTGGCCACCGACAGCGAGTTCCTGGGCCAGGTGTGTACTACTATGTTTTTACCAGGTCTCTCTTGGCTGCAGAGTTGAGCGCGTCAACACAACTTTGCATGCCGACAGTGGCGGTGCCCATCACTGCCCCATTAGGGTTTGTTCGCTGCTGTGATTGCGATGGACGACACATGCACGATTGGCTAGCTTAGCTCGCTCGTACTACTCCCTTTGCCGTGTCCCAGGCTCCCAGATCGCTTTTGGTGGATGTGGATGCCTATTGCCTACGTTGCTAGTACTAACTTGCGATCAATTTTTCTCAGCAAAGTAATTAACTCTTGGTTTGTCCTGAACGATCGCAGGGCGTAAGAGGTGGTTCATGTGCCGCAACAGCGCTAGTGAAGGACGGCGACCTCTACGTGGCGAACCTCGGCGACTGCCGCGCCGTCGTGAGCCGCGACGGCACGGCAGCCGCCCTGACCTCCGACCACACCGCCGCGAGGGGGGACGAGAGGGCCCGCATCGAGAGCTCGGTAAGCTAGCTGATGCGCGCTCAACGGCCGGCACGTACGCAAATAATCCGGTTCAGAAGAGGGCAAGACAACTAACCTGGACAACCAAAATCATGCAGGGTGGGTACGTGAGCTGCGGCAACAACGGCGTGTGGAGGGTGCAGGACTGCCTGGCCGTGTCGCGCGCGTTCGGCGACGCCAGCCTCAAGCGCTGGGTGATCTCCGAGCCGGAGATCACGAGGCTTCCGCTCACCGCCGGCTGCGAGTTCCTCGTCCTCGCCTCCGACGGCCTCTGGAACAAGGTGTCCAACCAGGAGGCGGTGGACGCCGTCTCCAGGACCAACGCTGGTCGCGGCAACTCCTCCGCGGACTGCTGCAAGGACCTCGTGGACATGGCGCGGAGTAGAGGGAGCAGGGATGACATCACTGTCATGGTGGTCGACCTCAAGAGGTTCACGTAGTAGGACATGAAAACCAGATGAAGAGAAGACGACATACGCCATTTTTTCCCGGAACAAGGGCAGATATGTCGTGCCAATCGCCGAAGAAGAACGTGAGCGTTAGCCTTAGGATTTGAATCCTGGTGGCCGAGGCGGTCTATCAATCCTGCTGACCGGCCTCTCGGATCCTCGGAGCAGAGTAACAGAGAAAGAGAGAGCTGACGAATTACACAAGTGTACTCACTGTGTTGGACTAACAAATCAAAGCTAATGGGGAGAAATGAAGACGGAGAGCTCCTAAATTGATCGCCTGTAGATATCTTCATTTTTTTTGTTTAGGAGCAATATTAAATCTTCGATGTCTTTTTTTCCATGTATGTGTGTATTTTTAATATATGCTTGTGCCAAAAAGAAATGCCAGTTCTGGGTAGTGCAGGAGCTGAATTAATCGCACATAAACTCATCTTTTGGGGTCTTTGACGGTCTAGGTCTCGGAAATGCATTCCCCCCTAGGAGGGGCCCCCCCGGCACCATCATAGCCCTCCATTCCTTGGAGATTCGTGCTAGTACTTTTACAGAACAACCCTCCTACGATATTTTTCTAGTCTATTGCTGTTTTGCTTATTAGCCCCCAGTGTTTTCAGGTTTTGTATATATTTCGTAGTTGTTTGTCTCTCCACCTGATAAATCATACAAGTTTTTTCACAGATTTTTTAGAGGTATCAAAAATTTGTTTTATTACACATTTCTTACCTATTATTTTTATCACAAATTTATTTTATCACATTTTTTTCACAGATTTTTCATGTGATATTTTTTCACACAAGATTTGAAATGGGAGGAGATCCACAACAGATTCACACAAATTCATGAGATATTCACATATTTTTTTCAAGAGATATTCATATATTTTATTCACAGAATATTGTTATAATGACTACATATGTTTCTGCCTAGAATCATACACGATTCACATAGTTTTTTCAAACATTATCAACTCTTCTAAGTTTTACAGCAATTCTATACAAGATTCATCAAAAACTTGATAAATACATACAAGATTCGCAGTTGTGTCATACATGATTCACAGCTCAGATCCCGTGTCCAAAAGCATGAAGAAAAATGGCATGAACTAGAACTGGATCCAAGTAGGAAATACATCAGCGGGCATGAACTAGAACTGGAAACCCACAGATACATCAAAGGTTCATACAAAATGGCATGAACTAGAACTGGATCCAAATAGGAAATACAAAAAACAAAGAAACAAAAAGGAGAGGCCTCCAATCCTCCAGATCTGGCCGGAGCCGGCAACCAACTGGTCGGAGTCGGTCGGGCACGGTGTAGCCGCGCCGGATGAGGCGCCGCGTCGAGCACGGGGGGCCGCGTCAGGGGAGGTCACGGCGGAGGAGGCGCCGCGTCGGGGAGGGGGAGCTCGAGCACGGGGCGTCGCGTCGCGTGCTCGCTGGCCGATGGAGCGGAGGGTCGCCGCACGTGCTCGCCGACCAATGGAGCAATGGGCAAGGAGGGTCGCCGCGCGTTCTCGCCGGCCGCCATAGGGTCGGCCCTGGACTGGCGGTGGCGGGAGGAGGCCGCCATGGGCACGGAGAGGCCCCGGACTGGCGGCGGCGGGAGGAGGCCGATGGAGCAGTGGGCGGCAGCGCTGAGATCTGGGAGACCTCAATGGGGTCGGCCCGTCGTTTTGTTCACTCCCATGGAGACCTAAGATTGTTTTCAACCTTTTTTGGGGGCTAAAATGCAAATATATGACCGTTGTTGACTTCGTGGACTCTGCACGAATCTCCAACAATCCTATGGCACAGAAGATGCCGGGGGCCCCTCTTACATGTGGGAAATCCGCTTTGGTCTAGGTCTCTACTTCTTGGAGGAAGATATTATTGATGACCTGGGGTCTTTGACACTCTAGGTCTCCACTTCTCGGAGGAAGAGATTATTGATGATCTCCCAAACCCCCAGACAAAACTCCGGTCCCTAATGATTTCTCCATAGCCTTTTTTTGGATTTTGCTCGGACATCATCAACCGTCGACCCGTTGAATGTGTGAATGCCTTCTCCGAGCTCTTGGCTAGCAGCTTCCACATCATCAACTCAATTAACATTCCTCTCATCCCGAAGAAGGAGGGGTAGACTTTTTCTTGGGTTTCAGACACATTAGGCTCATCCACACCATGCCCAAGATCATTGGTTTCATCACCAAGGCTATGTCCCGCTGTCTCCGTCCTAGCATGAATGACATCATCTCGCACACATAGAGCGATTTCATCAAAAAGAGAAGCATCCACGACAATTTCGTGTACGTGAAAAACATCACTGGATGCCTACACCGCAACCGTACACTGGGCCATCTTCTTAAAATTGAGATCGCTAAAGCCTTCGACTCGGTGAGATGGAGCTACATGTTTGGCACATGCAACACATGGGTTTCCTACCTCGCTAGCATGCCTGATATGCCATCCTTTTCACCACGTCCACCTCCCGTGCTCTACTCAATGGCATCCCGGAGAATCGCATGCAGAACAAATGCAAATATATTGTTTTTTATATATGGAATACTATTGTGAACACCCAGATTTTTAAGTCCAGATGCCTGTTATGCCGTACATCGCAATAACAGGAATACCATTTTTGCGAGACATAACAGAATTAGCACAGTACATCATCCATTACAAACCATAATAGTCTTACAAATAGTTGATCTCATGATCAAGTCTTAATACACATCAAAGTAGCGGAAATAAACGTAGTAGAGTCTCCATCTTCATTTTCATAGAAAATGCTGACGATGGGAGATGATCCTAGTTATCGTAGACATCCTGCTGTCCGTCCTCTGGATAATCCTCTTCATAGTGCCATGGGAATAGCCAGGGACAAAGCCATGAGTATTTTTAAAGTACACGCAAACTATCACTAATGTAAGTAAGACAATTCTAGTAGGAACCCTAATCTCTAGGCTTGTTTGCAATAATCTAGTTTTATTTCAGAAGTGCTTAGTAGTAAATACCTATTTTAGTTATCTAGATTACTCAAGTGGGAACCTAGTTTTCATTTCCACAACTCTATTGTGGTCAAGTCAAAGTCATAGTTCAAGTCACAAGTCATTTTGAAAACATCTGACAACGGAACAGTATGGCCATCCAACTGTCCATGACCGCGGACGTGGCTATTCGAATAGTTTGACACTCTGCAGAGGTGGTACACTTTTACCACAAAATTCGATACATCCATTAGGGATAGCCCTGCATCATCATACTTGGTATGCGGATAATCAATCCTAATCTTTTAATTACACACCCTAGTATAGGCACCTCCCCTATGAGCTTGGCCTCCCAGCCATGGCCATCCGCCATCCCGGGAACTGCATAGGTGGTCATTCATAGTCACGAGGTAGCCTCAGCTTAACCTCTTTTCCGCAAGAGAACCCATACTAAGACATATAAACTTCCAGTTAAGCCCTACCCAATTCAGGTATCGTGGTTGTACGGTAAAGCTGAAATGGTATCGCATCCGAACTCAAACATCAGTTTTTATTCAAAGTCAAGGAACATGCCTCATTCATCATCATCTTCAAGTCATTGTTTTTCATAACCCATGTCAAAACATTTCAATAGAATGACTCATCATTCTAAGGTTTCCATAATCATTTGCTCCAAGTGTTCCCATCTAAAGTGATCAATATTAGTTTAGCACTAGCAACTATCAATGATGGCTCACTAGTGAAGGGTGCTAATCAAGTATAACTACCTAAACCTAGTTCCATGCTCTTGAGGGCATCTGTCCTATTTTCCACTAATCACCAATAATTAACTATTCCAAAAACTTTGGTAAAGGGAAAAATAAAGCTTGTAGGTAAAACTTGGGATTGGTATAATCAAGGTTGCATCACAATAGCATGCATAGTGTATCTTGTATAGGTTAGCTTGCATAGTTAAGCTTGCCTTTGTTGGTACAGTTGTCGAAGTTCTCCTCTTCTTCTTCGTAGAATTCTTCCTCCTCGTAGCCTAGGTTGGTACTAGCGTCTATAAATAAATACGAGGTACACAATCACCAAACAATACTTATCTACTTCTATTTAGCACAAAAGGTTCACACTAGATGATCTAGCATCATCTCAATCACCACATGAAATAGTGACATAGTCTTATTTATCCTATTTTAGAAATGCAATTTCTACTCATTGGAAAATACTTAAGATTTAATATTCTCTAATTATAAAATATGGGATCATGTTGACACATGTCATCACCACACATTCCAATACTTGAGAATGTGATTTAAAGTAGAGGGCATATATCACAAAGTTTAATATTGCTATTTAATATAATTAAGAATGACTAGAAATGACTATATAGCCATTCTTTTAATATGAGCCCATGACTACTGCATGTAAAACTAAACATTTTTACATATTCAGGTAGATCATGGAAAATGTGATTTTTAACCATTGGAATCAACCCAAAAGCATTTATGGTTGATTTTAGAAAAATGATTGAAGTTGGAAAAGTCTCTGCCTTGTTATTTTTGCTGTGGATGATCTATAATTCCAAAATGTTTGAATCCAATGCGAGTGTTTAGAGATTTTCATTTCCTTTCTAACAAAATTGGAATTATGCAATTTGGTTCAGTAAATCTTCTTGAATTTAATTTTATAGTCACCTACTGAATAGGGTTTTGAAATAAAAGAAAAATCTAGATTTGAATTGCTGGGCGTGCGCGGGAACGATACTGGGCCGGCCCAACTACATGGCAGGCTGCACTTGCGCTGGCCCCATCCGTCAGCGGCTGTTCTAACGCGAAACGGTACACGCTAATCCTAGCCGCACGATTAGAGCATGATCGACGGCTCAACGTCCACTACAAGAATCTAGGCGGTACATGACGATCTGATATCGTCATGGATGAGGGCCAAAACGTCGTAGATGGCCATCCACGACGAATTCTGGGACGAAAAAATAGGTCACGGACCTCACGTCATAATTCAATTCATGATGTTTTTCTGTCTAAAAACGTCTCGGCCCGTCCGTGACGTTCCTCCAATTTCGTCGTGGCAAACTGGACCGGCCCGGCCCAGGCACAGTTTGTCATGACGTTTTTATTTCGTCATGAACGATGCCACGTGGCGGATGGCACCGCGAACTGTCGTCAGCGATATTTGCTGACGTCATTGTTCGCTGTCTACGACGTCATCTACTTCCTGACGTTTTTTTCTGTCACAGCCTGATTCCGCTAGAGTCGTTTGCTGACGTCATCCTTTCATTTGCTTATGTCATTCTTCCCATTTCGTCACGCTGGCGGAGACGAATTTCGTTTTCGTCATGGCAATAAGCTGGCCTGCTTACGCGTGGCCGATCATCAGGGTGACACGTGGACCAATAGAAAGGAAACATGTGGTCCATTTGTAGCGCGAATCATGTACCAATTAGAGTTGGACGCGTATCTCCAATGCATGACGAACTCAATTCGTCAGAGCATAAGAGATGACGTTCATGTTTCGTCGAGGATGTTGACGAGTGAAAGTGCGCCACATAGGCGTCTGTGCCTGTCAGTTATAGAAGCAAACATTAGAAAACTAGCAAGCAAATTCCAAGCACATCTTCATGGACAAATAGGGTATTGAATTATACGAAGATGACAAAGATGGACCTGGTATAGCTTCTTCCACACTTCCTGCACTTCCTTCAGGGCTTCTGCCTTGCCATCTGGTATCTCCGTCTGCAACCCCATAGTGGCACTGCACAGTATCGCATTCCCTGCTCTCTGAGCCCCGAGTTACGCTTCAAGGAGAGTCTTGGCTGGTCTTGAAGAATGGATGCTGATGTCCTGCGACAGCGCATAGTGCACCGTGTTGGTGGAAGGAGGTTGTTGAGCCTCAGTGATATCTTCTATACCATTAGGTGCCATCTTGCTTTCCTTGGTTGCCTATTGAGTTTTAGGGATAGAATCAAACATTAGAAAAATAGCCAGCAAATTACAAATGATCATACTCATTTCAGAGACAAATATGGCATTGAAATTTTGGAAGATGAGAAAGATGAAAAGTATTATGGAGGGCTTACTGTTGCTTTTTTCACACTGTGATTGGAGAAGCCCCGGCTATCATAGAAAAACAAGTCACTATGATAATGTTATATTTCTTGCTTGCCTGTTTATTAGACAACGGGCCTACACACAGAGAGAGAGAGAGCATAGAGTATAAGAGGCAGTCCTGGTTAAACACAAACATGGGGAAGTTGAGTAGACAAGACTTGACCTGGTTCCTTGGGCCAGTCCAAGAATCAACAAGCTTGCACGACTCTGCATTATTCATGTGTTCAATAGGAGAAATCCTTGTTACTTCATTTAGTGGGAGGGGGTCAAAAAACTGCTTCTTCAGGAGATGTCTTTGAATTCTTGCGTGCCTCATTAACTGCTGGTTGCAAGCAACCTGCACATCTGGGTGTGATGCATCCATGACAAACTTTTGCTAAAATAAAACATCGTGCATCAGCCTCTGCTTGAACAGTAATGAGAAGAAAAGGGCAGTTGAGTAACAGAACATACAGAAACTCTGTCGTAGAACTCTGCTCTGACATCCGGCCTCTCCTTGCACTCTTTCCAGCGGGGGAACATAGGCATACCAGTCCTGACTGTTTTTGCACACTCAGTGGAAAACTTGGAAGAAATAGTTCTTCCTGGAGGAATGGCAAATGGAAGCTTTCCTCCTTTAGACACGTTCTCATGCTGCTTCCCATGTTTCTTCCCTCAAGACAATTTGAGGATCATCATGTTTAATAGTATCTTCAGAAGGATGATGGCCAAAATCATCTACAAACATATAGTGTGGAGTTAGTGTTCTACCATATAATAAGTGCCATTCAAACAATATAATGTGCTTTCCTTGGGGAGTTGGTTGCTTACCTAGGGCATTTCGCTTGCGTCTTGGACATTGTCTTCCTGCCATGGAGTGCTGCCATCTCGATTTGGGCTGCTACCTTCTCTCCTCGAGCATCAGGATCTGTAGGACTCCGAGTTTCTTGCGAAGAGGTCGCAACACTTGGCGTTCTTGGTAGGCACCATGGAGAACTTGGAGGTGGAAGTACTTCTGGTGGATTCCCCTTGGACCTGGTATGTCTCGTATTTCTGTCGAGGCAACCATGCTAAACGAGACACGCTTCCGAGAAGCTGATCCACCACTAGCAGCCATCCTTGTCATGACGACAAGTTTCTTCTTATATTTCCTCTTCTCAGTCTACACAATTCAAAGGTAGTCAATTTGGGATAATAAAAAAGCACAACATATATGGAAAATTAAGTAACCAAATAATTACACAAAAGATGTGTAGGCAAGTAAGGGGATTACCTCCAGCTTATCCTTCCCTCCTCTTCAGGATAATAGTCAGATCCAGAGCCTTCATCCTTGCTCTTTTAGGGGAGAATTCAGTGGGAAATGGATAAATAAGGGGCCTACGACCCATTTTTTTGCATCCGCGCATTGTTTCTCGTGATGTTTTCTAGCCATCTTTCTTCCATGGGATGCAATTGTGGTTTTATCATGAATAAACAACTCTTTAGTAAGCTACAAAAATATAACCTATGTCCTATGGTATTGATTGTTCTATACTAATCATAATATCCAACAGTCCACTATGAGGAACTTCCACTCTAAATCTCATATCACAAGACTAACGATGAAGCAGCTAAAGCAAAGCAAGAGACAAGACGATGAACAAGCTGGACAATTCACCAATTGGTTGCAGTAATAAGCAGAGTGGGGCAATAAAACATAAGCACGACAAGCAGCAATAGTGCAATTAAACATGAAACTTAACCTACTGTACTGATTGTTCTATAGAACTCATCATGTGACAGCTCACTATGATCAATTTCTACTATGATCATAAAGCATATGATGAAGCAGCCAAACTAATGCAAAAAGGCAAGATGATGCAACCTTTATCACACACAAACAGATCATAAGCCAAAATAGTATACACGTAGTTAAAGAGGATAATCATAATAAAACATAAGCAGGATAAGCAACTATCCTACAAATAAACAAAATATAACTTATGGTGCGGATTTTTCTATAGTAATCATCATGTAATATAGTCCACTATGAGCAATTTATACTCTGATCAAAAGACATAGGATGAAGTAGCCAAACCAATGGAACAACCAAGATAATGCAAACTTTATCTGTATGTAAACTGATCATAAGTCGAATACTCTGAATCTCACTTGTCAATTGGTTGACTGGTTGCACTAATAAGCAAGGCAGGACAATTAAACATCAGAAGGATAAGCATCTTTCATGCAATTAAAATAGGCAATTAAACAAGTCATGACATATGATGTTGATTGTTCAATAGTAATCATCATGTAAAATAGACTACTATGAACAATTTATACTCTGCTCATCAGACATGTCATGAAGCAGTAAAACTCATGCAACAGACAGGATAATGCAACCCTGATCACAAGACTTGTAAAATCACAATCAATTTCACAGGCAGAACAAATAAGAGAGAATTACTACAACAAAAAAGGTAAATTGGTGGCATGAACAGGATAATAAACAACATTTCTCAGGCAAAGTAAAAAAACATGAGAATCGAGGATGAGCATGTTTCCTTGCCTGCAGGCTGTAGGGCCTTTTTGATACCACGTTTCTTGAAGTGACTCGGGGCACGTGGCATCGATCTGGACGGCGAGGTAGCAGACCTCGTCGACGAGGTGGACAGGCCTTGTTAGACAAGTGAGGGGACTTGTCAGCGTGGTGGACGGCGAGCTGGATGGCGAGCTAGACGGGGAGATGGACGGTGAGCTGGCCAACTTTGCGGGTGAAGTGTACATCGAGGTGGTAGAAAAGGTCAGCCGGCTGTCAGCGAGGTGGACGACCGGCGAGGTCGACGGACGTGGTGGAAAACCGGGACGGTGAGGAGGGGCTAGAGTTTGTGCTAGGGTGACAGAGAGGTTTCTACTGGAAGGACGGATGGAGACGAGGGGATTAAAGGCAGATGGCGGAGGGATGGACAACGGCGAGGGGAAAAGAGGGAGGACAGCGGGGAGGATGGCGGGAAGGGCGAGGGGAAAAGGGGGAGGACGGCGGTGCCGAGGGCGGTGGGGAAATTTGGATCTGTCTCATTTCGGTGAGGGGATAAAAAAGGTTTGGAATAGATTACGTAAATGACCTTTGCGCGAAGGCTTGGGTGGCGCTGTGCGGGTGGGCTCAAACATAATTGCAGCTCGAGAATTTTTTGTTTGCGTAGAAACTCTCCCGCGCTGGCACCAAATTTCGCGTGGGCGGGAGGATCTGACCTAGAAATTTGGGGTTGGTGTCCTGGCCGTTGGATGCACAATAGAGGGTTCAAAAAAATTAACCATATTTTAGAAAGTCTTCACTAAAAAGAGCATTGGTGAAGAAAACTATGAATTATTGACAAATTAATCTTGAAAAAAGCAATAATGTGGAGTACTAGTTTATATTCTGCCTTGTATAATGATCTCAGGAGAGGTAAGTATTTTGGATAATATATTCAAATTTATAGATAAGAGTCAAAATGTGGTTTATTTTGAACAATGGATTTCTCCACGTTAGGGCGGTCATGTGTACACGTAGCTAGATAGAGATATATCATTGTGGTTTTGGAAAAAAACAGTGTATGCAATGTGGTCATGTGGGATAAGTGGCCCAGGTGGATATATATCAGTGTGTACTAGGAAAAGAACACACACATCGATCATGCGATGTCTCTAGGGGATATATCCATGTGTCAAATTAAACCATGCATGGTCATACAGACCAAAACACATAGGAATTAAAGCAACATATTTCATGTTGCACCAGTGTGACAGAAGTTGCATCACAGAATCCACTAGTGTGTGGTAGATATATCAATTAACAATGTGGTTTTTGGAAAAGAGAACACATGCAATGTGGTCATGTATGTGGATCAATGACATCTAGCTACTAGTAGCTAGTGTGGATATCAATGTGGTTTAGGAAAAAGAACACATATGCAATAATGACTCTAGGGGTTCCATGTTTACAACCACATGTATGGTCACAAAGATCAATATAGGAAAAACACAGCTTCCACACACATTGCATGCATGTTGCACCAGTGTGACATAAGTTGCATCATCCAGAGTTATATATGTGTGATCATCATGTATATATATGTCAAAGTGTGGTATATTGTTGGAAAAGAACACACATGCATGCAATGTGGTCATCTCATGTGGATCTATCAACAATAATGCAATATATGCATGGAAAAGAACACACATGCATGCAATGTGACTCTAGGAGAGATCCATATATGGTCATAGAGACCAAAACACATAGGTTAAATAAAGGAGAGCTTCCACACATTGCATGCATGCAGTGTGACAGAATTATTATTAGTTGTGCATCATCACATAATCCACTTGAGTAGTATATGCATTGTGTGGTCATGCAAATGTGTAGAGATATCATTGTGGTAGGTTTTGGAAGAACAATGTACATACATGCAAATGTGGTCATAGATCATCATGGATGTGGATCTATCAATGACTCTAGTGACCATATCAATGTAGGTTAGCAAAAAGAACACATGCATGCAATATGACCCCCTATAGGAGATATATATATATATTCCATATTGGTCATAGAGACCAAACAACACATAGGAATTAAATAAAGGAGCTTCCACATTGCATGCATGCTTGGACCACTGTGATAGAATTTGTGCATCATCACATAATCCTTGATTATATGCATGTCTGGTCATGCATATATATGTAGAGAGATGTATATCATCATCTTGTGTTGTTTTGGAAAAGAACAATATACATATATATGCTATGTGTGGTCATGTGATGGGATCAGTGACTCTAGTTGATATATATATATCAGTATGTACTGGTTTAGGAAAATAACACACATCATGCAATGTCTCTAGGGGAGGATCCATGTGTATTAAACCATGCATGGTCACATGCATATAGACCAAAACACAAAGGAAATCAACATATTGCATGTTGCACCAGTGTGACAGAAGTTGCATCACAGAATCCACTAGTGTGTGGTAGATATACCAATTAACAATGTGGTTTTGGAAAAGAGAACACATGCAATGTGGTCATGTATGTGGATCAATGACATCTAGCTACTAGTAGTAGTGTGGATATCAATGTGGTTTAGGAAAAAGAACACATATATATGCAATAATGACTCTAGGGGTCATGTGTAGAGCCACATGTATGGTCACAAAGATTAATATAGGAAAATCACAGCTGCTTCCACACAAATTGCATGCATGTTGCACCAGTGTGACATAAGTTGCTTCATCCAGAGTTATATATGTGTGGTCATCATGTAGATATATGTCAAAATATGGTATATTGTTGGAAAAGAACACACATTCATGCAATATGGTCATCTCGTGTGGATCTATCAACAATAATGCAACATATGCATAGAAAAGAACACACATGCATGCACTATGACTCTAGGAGAGATCCATATATGGTCATAGAGACCAAAAACACATATGTTAAATAAGGGAGAGCTTCCACACATTGCATGCATGCAATGTGACAGAATTATTATTAGTTGTGCATCATCACATAATCCACTTGAGTAGTGTATGCATTGTGTGGTCATGCATATGTGTAGAGATATCATTGTGGTAGGTTTTGGAAGAACAATGTACATACATGCAAATGTGGTCACAAATCATCATGGATGTGGATCTATCAATGACTCTAGTGACCATATCAATGTGGGTGAGGAAAAAGAACACATGCATGGAATATGACCCCCTATAGGAGATATATATATATATATTCCATATTGGTCATAGAGACCAAACAACACACAGGAATTAAATAAAGGAGCTTCCACATTGCATGCATGCATGGACCAGTGTGACAGAATTTGTGCATCATCACATAATCCTTGAGTATATGCATGTCTGGTCATGCATATATATGTAGAGAGAGATATATCATCATCTTGTGTTGTTTTGGAAAAGAATAGTGTACATATATATGCAAGTGTGGTCATGTGATGGTATCAGTGGCTGTAGTGGATATATATATATATTAGTGTGTATTGGTTTAGGAAAAGAACACACATCATGCAATGTCTCTAGGGGAGGATCCATGTGTTTAAACCATGCATGGTCACATGCATATAGACCAAAACATATAGGAAAGCAACATATTGCATGTTTCACCAGTGTGATAGAAGTTGCATCACAGAATCCACTAGTGTGTGTGGTAGATATACCAATTAACAATGTGGTTTTGGAAAAGAGAACACATGCAATGTGGTCATGTATGTGGATCAATGACATCTAGCTACTAGTAGCTAGTGTGGATATCAATGTGGTTTAGGAAAAAGAACACATATGCAATAATGACTCTAGGGGTTCCATGTGTACAGCCACATGTATGGTCACAAAGACCAATATAGGAAAAGCATAGCTTCCACACACATTGCATGCATGTTGCACAAGTGTGACATAAGTTGCATCATCCAGAGTTATATATGTGTGGTCATCATGTAGATATATGTGAAAATGTGGTATATTGTTGGAAAAGAACACACATGCATGCAATGTGGTCATCTCATGTGGATCTATCAACAATAATGCAATATATGCACGGAAAAGAACACACATGCATGCAATATGACTCTAGGAGAGATCCATATATGGTCATAGAGACCAAAAACACATTGGTTAAATAAAGGAGAGCTTCCACACATTGCATGCATGCAGTGTGACAGAATTATTATTAGTTGTGCATCATCATATAATCCACTTGAGTAGTATATGCATTGTGTGGTCATGCATATGTGTAGAGATATTATTGTGGTAGGTTTTGGAAGAACAATGTACATTGATACATCGTAAACGTATCTATAATTTTTGATGTTCCATGCTTGTTTTATATCTACTTTCTTATCTTTTGTCCATACTTTGGAGTATTTTTACACATTTTCTGGAACTAACCTATTAACAAGATGCCACAGTGCTAGTTGCCTATTTTCTGCTGTTTTTGGTTTCAGAAAAGCTAGTAAGGAAATATTCTCAGAATTGGACGGGACAAAAGCCAAAGTAAATATTTTACCCGAAGCAACACGGAGTCCAGAGGGGAGGCGAAGTGGCGCACCAGGGCGGCCACACCTGATGGCGATGCGGCCTGGGGGCGTGCCACTAGGGGGTGTGGGCCCCTTGGTGCTCCACCGACCTAGCCCCTCCGCCTATAAAAGCCTCCCGGGACAAAAACCCTAGGTACCTGATCAAAATTCCACGAAAGAGTTTGTAGCCGCCGTCATCTCCATCCCTAGATCGGGAGGGATCTGAAGCTCTTCCTGGCACCCTGCCGGAGGGGAGAGATCACCCTTGAGGCCTTCTTCATCACCATGACTGCCTCCGGTGTGACGCATGAGTAGTTCATCCCTGGACTACTAATCCATGTAGTAGCTAGATGGTTGGTTCTCCTCCTTTGTGCTATCATGTTTAGATCTTGTAAGCTCCGTTCATGATCAAGATCATCTATTTGTAATCTTACATGTTGTGTTTGCAGGTATCCGATGGATATTGAGATGCTATTTCAGATTGATTATTGATTCTATCATGTCTATTTTATTTGTGATCTTGCATGCTTTCCGTTGTCAGTGGCTATATTGGCCAAGTAGATGCTAGCAACTCCAAGAGGGAGTATTTATGCTCGATAGTGGGTTCATGCCTCTAGTAATGTGGGGAAGTGACAAAAATCTCTAAGGTACTAGATGTGCTGTTGCTACTAGGGAGAAAACAGCAATCCTTTGTCCATGGGACAATCATATTGTTTACTTTACACACTTTGATTAATGCAATTATCTGTTGCTTGCAACTTAATACTGGAGGGGGTTCGGATGATAACCTGAAGGTGGATTATTAGTCATAGATGCAGTTGGATTACTGTCTATGTATAATGTTGTAATGCCCAATCAAATATCATAGGAGTCAAGATGATTAGTATATGCATGTATGCTTTCTCGGTGTCTGTTAATTGCCCCGCTGTAATTTGTTCACCCAACATGTCATCTATCTTAAGGAGAATCACCTCTAGTGAAGTATGGACCCCGGTCCATTCTTTTACCATCAATCTACCATCTATTTATTGTTTACTTTTTGCAAGCAATTACTATCTTCCACACAATACATTTAATCCTTTGTTTTCTGCAAAACCGGTGAGCTTGATAACCTCACTGTAAGTTGGGGCAAAGTTCTGTGGTTGTGTTGTGCATGATTCCAAGTTGGAAACAACACCTTGGAGTTGTTTCCTTTCTCCTACTGGTTCAACAACCTTGGTTTCATAACTGAGGGAAAACTTGTTGCTGTGCTCATCATACCTTCCTCTTGGGATTCCCAACGAGCTCGATATATTTTGAGCCATCAAGCCTTTTTTTTGGCACCGTTGCCGAGGAGTCAAGGACATCTTCACAAGGGGAGTCCCTTATAACCAATCTCTTTACTTTGTTTTTTTGTTTTGCTTAGTTTATTTCTGCTTTGTTTGCTTGTTCTTTTTATCAAAAATATTAAAAAATTAGTTCCTACTATAGTTTTTATTTTCGTTGGTCTATTATTGTCTTGCTTTATCATGCTTTCTATCAATGGTTGGTTTCTTTGAAACTGAATCTAATTGGCAAAGTGGGTTCACGGAAGAACAAAAATATTATTATAAGGAACACCGCTTGTCACAAAAAGGGAAACACTTATGGGAACAAATTAATAAATTGTATACCATTTCTAGAAATGTGTGCTCTACTTATAATGTTACTTATTGCTTTGATAAATCTTGTTGCTGTAAGAGGTATAAACACCTCCCTTTTCAATGTGAGTATAATGATGATGTTACCATATCTTCTTATGTTAAGGGAAATTATGACTTTTATGATGTGGAACAAATTGAAGAATTTATTGCTTGGAAGGGAGCATTCGAACTAGCTTATTTGCTTGAAAATACTGATGATGCACCTTATAAATATGAGGTTTAAGGTTTATGATATACTTAAATTTTTCTTTGATAATTATAAGGAAGAAAATGGCTATATTTTTGAATATCTTAATAGATGCTCTCCACCAGCGGAAGAGACTAATGCCTTGCAGGAGCCTATGGAAGAAGAAATTGCTGAAACTGGAAGCTCATTGGATGAAAACGATGAGGAGAGTGATGATCAAGAGGAGGAAGAATGGATCTACCCATTCCTACCTTCTAATGAGAGTAACTCTTTACCCCTTACATTATTTGATTGTCCCCCATGCTTACCAAAGGAGGATGGATGTTATGTTCCTCTGGATTCTTTTGAAAATGTTTATAATAAAGCTCTAGATGATGGTCCTATATTGGTTGATAATATTAATTGTACTTCTATTGAAAATGAGATTGATCAGTCATCTTGTTATAAAATTGTTAAAAGTGGGTTCAGAGGTTTTAATCCCACTATTTTTGAGTTTGATAAAACTTATGTGTTTGTAGATCATGAAAATCATGCTTTATGTGATAGTTATATTGTTGAGTTTATTCATGAGGCTACTGAAAATTATTATGAGAGAGGAAAATATGGGCGTAAATTTTTTTATGGTACTGAAATACCTCTCTATTTGCTGAAAGTTTTGAAGTTACTCTCGTTTTATCTTCCTATGCCTGTCACTTTGTTCTTTGTGAATTTATTTGCGTATAATATTCCTATGCATAGGAAGTGGGCTAGAGTTCAATGTGTTTTGAATTTGCTTCTTCATGCTCTCTTTTACTTCAATTCATATTTATTATGTGAGCATCATCGAAATTATCATGCCTATCTTAATGGCTATAAAGAAACAACTATTGGGAGATAACCCAAATTATTTTTATTTAGTAAGTTTTTATTTTGTTGAGTCTTGGAAGTTATTGCCTCAATAATAACCTCTCCTTATCATTTTTGTGTGGTTTTTGTGCCAAAAATAACCTCTAATAAGAGAGAAATAATGCTTGGCAAAGTTGCTGTCCCGAAACAGATTTTTGTGCTTCGCTGTAAAAATTCGTGAAAAATCTCTGTATGTCGGATTGAGCTATAAGTTTTTGTGCTTATGTCCCAGGTTGTTATCCAACTTTATTTAGTTTAACACTTTTCTATTTGTGCAACATAAGATCTTCGAAAAAATCGGTTTTCACTTGCTGGTCTGTTTTGACAGATTTTTGCCATTATTTTCATTTGCCTCTTAATCTCTTTCTCTTTGAGTTCTCTTTGATCACTTGAACTTTTAAAGGAATTGCTACAGTAGCTTGTGTTTTAATGGAAGTTTTACTTGTGTTGAAACTGAACCAAAAGACTTATTATCTTGAGTACACTAATGTTGATAATGAAGATTGTGTGAAGTTTTGTATGAAGGAAATTTTAAAGTGTAAGGAAGAATAATGTGATAAGATGAAGTATGGACAAAAGCTCAAGCTTGGGGATGCCACCCGTGTCACCCCAAGAAATATTCAAGAAGTACAAGCGTCAAAGCTTGGGGATGCCCAAGGCATCCCCTTCTTCATCAATAAAAATCTCTAGTTTTCTTCCAACCACTTCATTTTTATTGTTTCATGCAGAATTGTGTTGTTCTTGGAGCGTTTTCGTTTTAGTTTTTAGTTTTTGTTTGCTTAGTTTTCTTAAATAAATTGGTTGGACCCCCGCATTCATACATAGTTTCAAATAAGTTGACTTGGATTGGAAAAGAGTAGGAAAGTTCATGCTTATAAGTGGTATAAAAGGAGCTTGTTTTTGACTGTGGCCTAGACTTTATCATGTCATATTTGATATTGCTTTGACTTTAATCTTAGTGACTATTGCTATAGCATGACTTGTTACAAACAATTGAGATTGCTTAATGTGCCTTGAAAGAATCATGCGTTGTTTTAGCATATAAAAGCATAATATTGTGGTATTCTCCTTTGATGCTTTATTTGGGTTGACTTGGCGCATGATCACATCATGTTAATACTATACCAAGTTACCATAGCCTCTATGATCATTTAGTTTTTGACTTGTAATATCACTTTATGCTTTAATTAATAATGTTTTGTCGCTTTGCATGATTATGGCCATTATTGCTCTCTTAGTTGGTCGCTCCCAGTCTTTTGCTAGCCTCCACATGTACAAAGTATGAGTTCCACTGATGCATCTAACTCCAAATAAAACCAAGTTATTCCAAAGAGACGAGCATACCTACCTATTAGCATTATTGCTATTCTAAGTATATTCATGTTTTTATCTACCTTCCAAATTAAACTTGTTATGTGAAAATTAGTGATTAAAGCTCTCACGAACTTGATGGCACACTTTACTTTCTTGCACTTAATAAACTTGAACCATTGTGCCCATCTATGTTGCGTATATGCTTGCGTTTTGTAAGTCGTGAATTAGCAGAACCATGTTACCATGGAGAATGCTTTCAACATTGCACTTTATTTAGTTGATATCATGTTCTTTTGCTTATGGATCCCGTCGGTGTGAAATGAAAGGGGAGCTTGTAAGGCTCATGGAGTTCGTATATGTGTTAGAGAAACGCCTGGGCGGCTAGTCTAAGCCATGCCTAATCATGGCGGAAACGTGCAACATAACCATAGTGAGCAATTTGTGAAGCATCCTCAATAAAACAACCTATGCAAATAGGAAAGAAAAAACCCTATGCAAATAGGAAATAAAAGGATCGCTAAGATGCTCATTGTCTGCTTGCCTTGTCATTTTGATATGGGAAAGCTTCCATATCATCGGGCAAGGGGTACCCCGTTGGCGGTTCTCTATGATGCACATGTACTTACAATGACAAGAACTTATCTGTGACTAAAGTTGAGTAGCATGAGGAACGGTACTCGTAAGCAAGGGGTATGAGATTTTTAGCTTATAACTTGTCAAGCATATCCTCATATTTGTTCACTTTAACCTTAATGACCTACAGATGCTTATGATAGGGGCAATGAGAGCTGAAAGCTAATAAGTACCATAATTTTTGGAAGCTCTTTATGACACTTGAATCCCTGCTTCCTTCTATGAAGGTCCTTTCTTTTACTTTTATGTTGAGTCTCCATCTTCTATCTTTATGCACCTATTGAGAGAGCATAGTGGTCATTCTTAGTTTAATGTGCATTGTCCCAAAACTTGTTGATTGATTCATAACTTTGATATTGCTTGTCCTTAAACTATTTGTATCTAGTCACCCTTATGAACTTTGAAGGTATCCTATGCATTTATGTTTTGCTACACTATGAGGGACAAGCTGAATACCATTCTCATTATGTTTTCTATATGTGAAACAAACAAACGTCTTTCAAAGCATTGTTATTGATGAATCTTTTGTTTGTACCTTTTCATGTTACAACATAGTTTCTATGTCTTATTGATTAGAACTATATCTTTCATGCTATGTTAAAGTACTATGATCCCAGCTATCAATGTTTTACAAATACCTTGATCAAGATTATGATGGTGCATGTCACCTCAAAAATTATTCTTTTTTATCACTTACCTACTTGAGGACGAGCAGGAGTTAAGCTTGGGGATGTTGATACGTCGTAAACGTATCTATAATTTTGATGTTCCATGCTTGTTTTATATCTACTTTCTTATGTATTGTCCACACTTTGGAGTATTTTTACACATTTTCTGGAACTAACCTATTAACAAGATGCCACGATTGCGATTTACTGCTTTTCGCTGTTTTTGGTTTTAGAAAAGCTAGTAAGGAAATATTCTCGGAATTGGACGGGACAAAAGCCAAAGTCAATATTTTACCCGAAGCAACACGGAGTCCGGAGGGGAGACGAAGTGGCGCACCAGGGTGGCAACACCTAGTGGTGGCACAGCCTAGGGGGGGGGGGCGCCACCAGTGTTTGTGGCCCCCCTGGTGCTCCACCGACCTAGCCCTTCCGCCTATAAAAGCCTCCCGGGACGAAAACCCTAGGTACCCAAGCAAAATTCCACAAAAGAGTCTGTAGCCGCCGCCATCTCCATCCCTAGATCGGGAGGGGTCTGAAGCTCTTCCCAGCACCCTACCAGATGGGAGAGATCACCCTTGAGGCCTTCTTTATCACCATGACTACCTCCGGTGTGATGCATGAGTTGTTCATCCCTGGACTACGGATCCATGTAGTAGCTAGATGGTTGGTTCTCCTCTACTTTGTGCTATCATGTTTAGATATTGTGAGCTCCATTCATGATCAAGATCATCTATTTGTAATCTTACATGTTGTGTTTGCGAGGATCCGATGGATATTGAGATGCTATTTCAGATTGATTATTGATTCTATCATGTCTATGTTATTTGTGATCTTGCATGCTTTCCGTTGTTAGTAGCTATCTTGGCCAAGTAGATGCTAGCAACTCCAAGAGGGAGTATTTATGCTCGATAGTGGGTTCATGCCTCCAGTAATCTGGGGAAGTGACAGAAATCTCTAAGGTACTATATGTGATGTTGATACTAGATAGAAAACAACAATCCTTTGTCCATGGGACAATCGTATTGTCTACTTTACACACTTTGCTTAATGCAATTATCTGTTTCTTGCAAATTAATACTGGAGGGGGTTCGGATGATAACCTGAAGGTGGATTATTAATCATAGATGCAGTTGGATTACAGTCTATGTATAATGTTGTAATGCCCAATCAAATCTCATAGGAGTCAAGATGATTAGTATATGCATGTATGCTTTCTCGGTGTCTGTCAATTGCCCTGCAGTAATTTGTTCACCCAACATGTCATCTATCTTAAGGAGAATCACCTCTAGTGAACTATGGACCCCAATCCATTCTTTTACCATCAATCTACCATCTATTTACTATTTACTATTTACTGTTTACTTTCTGCAAGCAATTACTATCTTCCACACAATACGTTTAATCCTTTGTTTTCAACAAAACTGGTGAGATTGATAACCTCACTGTAAGTTGGGGCAAAGTTTTGTGGTTGTGTTGTGCAGGATTCCAAGTTGGAAACAACACCTTGGAGTTGTTTCCTTGCTCTTACTGGTTCGATAACATTGGTTTCATAGCTGAGGGAAAACTTGCTGATGTGCTCATCATACATTCCTCTTGGGGTTCCCAATGAGCTCGATATATTTTGAGCCATCATACATACTTGCAAATGTGGTCACAGATCATCATGGATGTGGATCTATCAATGACTCTGGTGACCATATCAATGTGGGTTAGGAAAAAGAACACATGCATGCAATATGACCCCCTATAGGAGATATATATGTATATATATTCCATATTGGTCATAGTGACCAAACAACACATAGGAATTAAATAAAGGAGGTTCCACATTGCATGCATGCTTGGACCAGTGTGATAGAATTTGTGCATCATCACATAATCCTTGAGTAGATGCATGTCTGGTCATTCATATATATGTAGAGAGATATACATCATCATCTTGTGTTGTTTTGCAAAAGAACAGTGTACATGTATACGCAATGTGTGGTCATGTGATGGGATCAGTGGGTCTAGTGGATATATATATATAAGTGTGTACTGGTTTAGGAAAAAAACACACATCATGCAATGTCTCTAGGGGAGGATCCATGTGTATTAAACCATGCATCGTCACATGCATATAGACCAAAACACATAGGAAAGCAACATATTGCATGTTGCACCAGTGTGACAGAAGTTGCATCACAGAATCCACTAGTGTGTGGTAGATATACCAATTAACAATGTGGTTTTGGAAAAGAGAACATATGCAATGTGGTCATGTATGTGGATCAATAACATCTAGCTACTACTAGTAGTGTGGATATCAATGTTGTTTAGGAAAAAGAACACATATGCAATAATGACTCTAGGGGTTCCATGTGTACAGCCACATGTATGGTCACAAAGACCAATATAGGAAAAGCATAGCTTCCACACACATTGCATGCATGTTGCACAAGTGTGACATAAGTTGCATCATCCAGAGTTATATATGTGTGGTCATCATGTAGATATATGTAAAAATGTGGTATATTGTTGGAAAAGAACATACATGCATGCAATGTGGTCATCTCATGTGGATCTATCAACAATAATGCAATATATGCATGGAAAAGAACACACATGCATGAAATGTGGTCATCTCATGTGGATCTATCAACAATAATGCAATATATGCATGGAAAAGAACACACATGCATGCAATATGACTCTAGAAGATCAGATCCATATATGGTCATAGAGACCAAAAACACATAGGTTAAATAAAGGAGAGCTTCCACACATTGCATGCATGCAGTGTGATAGAATTATTATTAGTTGTGCATCATCACATAATCTATTTGAGTAGTATATGCATTGCGTGGTCATGCATATGTGTAGAGATATCATTGTGGTAGGTTTTGGAAGAACAATGTACATACATGCAAATGTGGTCACAAATCATCATGGATGTGGATCTATCAATGACTCTGGTGACCATATCAATATGGGTTAGGAAAAAGAACACATGCATGATATATGACCCCCTATAGGAGATAGATATATATATATTCCATATTGGTCATAGAGACCAAACAACACATAGGAATTAAATAAAGGAGCTTCCACATTGCATGCATGCATGGACCAGTGTGACAGAATTTTGCAACATCACATAATACTTGAGTATATGCATATCTGGTCATGCATATATATGTAGAGAGATATATATCATCATCTTGTGTTGTTTTGGAAAAGAATAGTGTACATATATATACAATGTGTGGTCATGTGATGGGATTAGTGGCGCTAGTGGATAGATATATCAGTGTGTAATGGTTTAGGAAAAGAACACACATCGTGCAATGTCTCTAGGGGAGAATCCATGTGTATTAAACTATGCATGGTCTATAGACCAAAACACAGGAAAGCAACAATGTGGTTTTGGAAAAGATAACACATGCAATGTGGTCATGTAGGTGGATCAATGACATCTAGCTAGTGTGGATATCTATGCAATGTGGTCATATATATGCAATGTGTGGTCATGTGATGGGATCAGTGGCTCTAGTGGATATATACCAGTGTGTACTGGTGTAGTAAAAGAACACACACACACATCATGCAATGGAGCATGTGTGTGTGGTCATGCATCACACAAAGGAAAAGGAGCATCACAAAATCCACTGGAGTTGCCTAGATGATACCTATCTCAAAGTTTGAGCCCAAGAAGATGCTGGATCATGCGCATGCATATCGATTGATATATGTGAGAGACCATATGCTCACCAGGGGCCTAGATATAATGCATATCTCAATGCAACAACCCATCACACTTTTGTACATATATATCATATAGGTAAACACATACATATGCATGCAAGTTCTTCCAATGCTTAGATCCCAAACTAATCTGTACATCCCAAAATATATACTACGTACACAAAATAAACTATAAACTAATCTAGTTCAAACACATAATGTATCACCACCACTTGTTGTCGTCCTTGACTTGCTTCCCCTTCAACCGCTTGCTGTCGCCACCGTCCAAAGATCCCTGCTCGTCCTGATACCGCTTTCTGTCCTCCTCGCGCTTCTTCTCCTGGGCTAGCTTGCAACCAGGGCATAGCTCTCTCGCGAAAACCCCCGCCTTAACCATCCCATCTTTCATGGTAATGAGCTTACTGTACAACTTGTACGCCATGTAGGCGTCTCTAGCTGCATACTCGAGGCGCACCTGGCTCATCGGCTTCCACTCCCAATAGTTGTGCTCGTGTCGCTTCAATTTCTTCAGTTTTGCATAAGATTTATCGATGATTTCTGCTACCAGATCACCCATGCCATCCTTCGCTGGGTATTCTTTGATCTTGTACAAATTTTGGATGTCGATGTGGTACCCATCTAGGATTTTTATCAACGCATGAGAAAGCATAATTGTGTCATTTATGATATCCACGCTAGTGAAAGTTATCCCTTTCCTACACAAGAACTCGACCAGAGCCGGACAATGCTTCTCAGTTGGTTTACTCCTTCAGTTAGATGGTTTTAGGGATGTAAGGGAACAAGGGATACAGAAGTGGTGATCTCAAATTTAAGTTTCACATACCTGCAGAAGTGGTAACAATCTCTTGTGGAGGATTTTTTCGCTTATTTGCAAGGGTGTACTCCAAGTCTAGCCCCACAAACTTGTGCTTCTATTTCTCAAGCAATTTCTCATACCTGGCGAGAGTTGTCTCCACAGTCGCTTCATCATTTGTGTACACCACTGTCAAAGTCGTGGTGCCATGGGCAGGGACCAAGTGGGTCTCTGTTGTGCGTTTCCCATCGTCCATGCCTGCAAGGAAATGGGTGAAAGGAAATGCATGCAAGGAACTGCCTGCGAGAGGAAGAAGAAGATGAACCGACGGTTCCAGAATAGAGGAAGAAGAAGCGCCCAGGAAAAACTGCAGAGGAATGACCGAGGAAGAGGAAGAAGAAGCGCCCATGAAAAACTGAAGAGGAAGAAGAAACGTGGTAACTGCAGCTTCGGTTCGAGAACTCACCGTGGTTACGTGGAGATCGTGACAGTGCCACCGGTTCAACAAGTGGGGCCAGTTCCTGCGAGAATATGGAATTAGTTGTGCATTTTTCTATGCAAGAAATTGAGAGAAATCATTTATATTTTGTCTTTCATAATTAAACATAATGAAGTTGGTACAACCGTAGAGATTTGCTAGTTTAACATACAACAACACAAAAGTTTCTGAGCATGCATTCTTGAAATTTAAATTCTGATGATTTATTCAGAAGTTCTGAGCTATAACCGACATTACAGAGCCAACGCTCTCGTCTTCGTCCTCCTCCTGCTGGTCATCACCGTCGTCTTCCGCATCCTCTTGTTCCTCTGCCGGACAGGTGACCACCTCAATAATTAGCTTGATATAGTGCCTCATCACCTTGACCTGGACGACGAGTAGATCATCAAGGCAAATTCCGTTTTTAGCACAGAATTCAGCCCAGGGATCGGTGAACTCAATGCAATCGTCATATACTTCTGATATGCGATATTGCCCCAAGATTTTCAGGCCTTTGTTACAATTATTCTTTATGCATACACAATAGAACCCTTTCTTTGGGATTTGGTGTTCCCTTGTGCATCTCAAAGGAATTTCCTGAGTAACAAAAATATATAATAGATCTTAGTTAACTGGCCACCCTGATAAATTTACAAAATAATAAGGAAAAGCATAGGAAAAAGTGATTAAACTAACCATCTGATGAACATCATCTTTATCCTGCACCCGGTGCACCAAGAACTGAGGGATCTCAAAGACCTCATCTTCATCCAGGTCTCTTACAAACTCCTTGTAGAATGCCCAAGATATGGAATTCATTTCAGAGCAACTGACATTACATGGGTGCTGAAATATGTATTTCTCTATTGTCACCTTGCAACAATCTTCGGTCTTATAACACCCTGATCATGCATATGAAATTGAAGAAGCTTTGTGTGTAAGGAACATACATAATTAAGAAACTAGTCATGTGTGTAAGGAAAAACCATTTCAATGCAAAGAAGTCAATACATACACTGGTCTTGATCAACCCAAGGGTTGACAACATTATTAGCATTTGACACCTCAACAATAAAGCACCTGTTTACTATATTGTATGCAAATGTCAGAACATCATTCTGTTCAATGTTATAAGCTGCACAGAACCCCCTCCAATATGGCCCACATAATGCTACATACCTCCCAAAATTCCCACCATACAACACATAGAAGTAGTATTCATCAATTGTTCTGTTTTGATCATCATGGCGGTCACTCCGAGCAAGAAACTAGGTCAGATGTGGACCAAGAGCAAATTGTCGCATGCGCTCAGTGAAACAACAAGGAATACCCTGCATAAATTTGTGAAACAGAAAAAACCCATAAGATCATGAATATAAAGCAATTTATATGGAAATTTAAAATAAAATATGTATATGAAAATCGAGAATACTTACAAATCCCTCTGGAAAAAAGGGTGATCTCACCCTCATTCTAAAATACATCACATGGTCTGTGTTTCCACTCCCACACCAGGCAGGTTGCTGCTGACATGTCACACATTCGTTTTGAGCCATATTCCTTTTTTCTGAACACAAAAATTACAAAAGATCAAGAAAATAAATGATATGATGTTACTAATGTTATCACTAATTACATTGTACTTTATAACGACAACTAGTACTATATATGTGCAGAAATACAACTAGTCTGTAGTTCTACATAGATAATCCTGCAAAAATACAACTAATGATGTGCATACTATACTAATATGTAGTTATGCATACACATACTGAAGATTGTTATTAACAAAATATCAGCACAAATTGTACCAACAAAAAAATTCTGCAGAAATTCAACCCAACAAAATCTGCACATCCTAGATTTACTCTAGAGATTCGATGAAGTAATATTAGAGAAAACTCTACGGATCCGATGAAGCAATCATAGAGAAAATGCTACAGATTCAGATTCGATGAAGAACAAGTACTATTTACGCAGCTCTGAAAACCCTACAGATTCATCGAGCTGTTGCTGCTGAAGATATCTACCGTTGGTTATACTCCGGTGAAGGGGATTCTTACCGCTGTTGTAGAGCCTCACTGCCAATTATTCCACGGCAGATTGCGTCCCTCACTCCGTCGTCGTCGCGCCCGTAAAACGCGTGAGATCGAGGCAGGCAGACCTGCACCTATATCTGTGAAGGAAGCTCTCCGAAGATTGGATAATATATAAGTCATGCACCTGCTTCCGGTGAAAGCTCGCCGGAGGCAGTGATGGGGCACACTCTGTCTCTCTCTCTCTAGCTGCACATGTCTTGTCAGTCTCTCTCTATGTGCTGCTTTGGTTCCGACAAAATGGAGCAAAAATAAAGTCCAAAGAAATTCAATAAAATGGAAACCTCCAGGTCTCAAACATGCAACCAAGAGGACACTGACCAGTGGACCCACCTATGATGAACCCCACGTGTCAGCTGGACAAGTGAAAATTCTTTCGCTGACTTGTGGGGCCTACCTCTTTGCCGCCCACACACTCACCTGAACTCCACCCGGGAGGTTTCGAAATCAGATCTGAAATCTGGTCCACCACATGCGGCAGCGGTGGCTAGGGCACCGCTGCCTTTGTCGGTCCACCACACGCGGCGGCGGCGTCTCCCCGTCCATTTTGGCCTCCGCACTCCAAGGTTGTCCCCTTCCGGCCGACGTCTCCGTGTAGCTTGGTAGCTCCCCTTCCTGGCGCCATCTTCGTGCTCAACTCACTCGTCTCCGTGTCTGCCAAGGTAAAAAAATAGTTTGTTTAATTTTTCAACACATCGATATCACTTGGATTGTTCATCTATATAAAAATCTTCTTAAAAGGATTATTCTTCTCAGAAAATGTGATTAGTTTGTTTAATTGTCTAACAGATTGATAGGAGTTGGATTTGTTGCATGGTAAAGTAATTAGTTCTGATAAATGACTAGCCTGTTCTAAAAATGAGATTTGTTGTTTTAATTGTTCAACACATGGATATGAGTTGGCTTGTTCATTGTAAATAAAACTGTTCTAAAAAATCACTAGCTTGTTCTAAAAGTTTGATTTGTTTACTTAATTCTTAACAGATGGATAGAAGTTATATTGTTCATGGCAGACCGTTTACTGAACCCTACAAAGCTGGCCTGGAATAGTTTGTCAGATTTGTCAAGGAGATATATGGAGAGAATGCTGAGGTTCCATGCCCTTGTCGTAAGTGCCTCAACCGAGGAACGGTACATGTAGGCCTTTTTATCACCACTTACTCATTAGTGGCATGTCGCACATGTATACTCGGTGGATACAGCATGGAGAGCCACTTGATCTTGCTATTATTGAAGATCCACCAAATTGTGGTAACAATGGTGGTCATGCCGGTGATGACAATGACAATATGTATACGAATGATGAAGGCGATGATGATGGAGGTCATATTGTTCCAGATATGTTGCAAGACCTTAAGCACGCAGGTGATGCATTAACCGTAGACCAGATTGCTGCTAATGTCTCAACTGATGGTAAACATGGGAAATTGTTTGCAAAGTTGATGGAAAAGGCAAAGCGCATGCTTTACCCGGGAAGTAAACACTCCAAGCTTGCATTCGTTGTGAAGCTCCTTCATCACAAGTCATATCACCGGATCACCAACACTGCTTTCGATGATTGGATGAAGCTATTTGCTGATGCACCGCCGGATCCCAATACCCTGCCGAGATCATACTGTGAAGCAAAAACTTATCTGAAGGAGCCTGGACTTTCCTATGACAGCATACACATGTGCAAAAACAACTGCATGCTCTTCTGGAAGGACAATGACAAGCTGGACAACTGCATTACGTGGCGCCTCAAGGTGGAAATATCCGGAAAGAAGGTCGTCGACTGTCAAAGTGCTGCGTCATTTTCCTTTGGTGCCACGGCTGCAGAGATTGTTCTCTTCGAGGAAAACAACGGAGAACATGCAGTGGCACAAGTTAAGGAGAATTCCCAGAGATGGTATACTCAGTCATCCGGCTGATGGTGAAGCATGGAAGGATTTTGACAAAACATGGGAGGACTTTTCAGGTGACCCTAGAAACGTAAGGCTCGGCTTTGCCACTGATGGATTCAATCCTTATGGAACCATGAGCACGAGCTACAATATGTAGCCTGTATTTGCCCTTACGTACAACCTTCCACCATAGGATTGTATGGATGCATCAAACTACATGCTTTGCCTTCTAATCCCTGGCAAATCAAGTCCTGGAAAGGACTTTGATCTCTTTATTGAGCCTCTGCTGGACGATTTGCAACAGCTTTGGAAGGGTGTGCGCTCTTACGATGCATTTCAAAATGAAACGTTTGATCTTCGAGCAACGGTTCTTTGGTGTACCCATGACTACCCAGCTTGCAACACTATGTCTGGGCATACAACAAAAGGATATTATGCATGCCTACATTGTGACAAAAATCCTCCGTCCAAATCCATAAAGAGCAAAATATGCTACATTGGGCACCATCGTTTCCTCCCGAAGCGCCACCGCTTGTGGCGAGACATGGAGCTTGCCGGCATTGATGATGACCACTCGAAGCCTGGCAAATTTACTACAATTGAGTTACAAGGTGAGCTGGAGAAGGTTAGGCATCTTAAACCAGGAGCTAGATGTGATCCTGGGAGCAAAAAGAGGAAGAGAATAGATCCTTCACCAATCTGGAACCGATGGCATGGTTTCTAGGACTTGCCTTACTGGGCATCGTTGAAACTTCGGCACAATCTCGACGTGATGCACATCGAGAAAAACATCTGCGACAACTTGATTGGCACACTACTTGAACTTGACGGGAAGAATAAGGACACCTTGAAGGCTAGGTATGATTGTGAAGCCCTAGGCATTAGGCAAGATCTACATGTGCAACCCACAGACATAGAGAAGGACCTTCTCTGTCCATATACAACGTATTACCTGAATAAGGATCAGAAGACAGGTTTCTGTCAATATCAGTGGGACTGCACTTTTCCTTATGGGTTTTGTTCAAACATGGCCAAATGTGTCAGCGTTCCTACGTACAAGATCACATGACTTAAAACCCATGACTGCCACATCCTGTTGCAGGGAATATTGGCTGCTGGCATGCGAGGGTATTTGCATCCCAATATCTACACAACACTTGGAGAGATGGGAAGATTTTTCAGGAATTGTGCAGTAAAAACTTGAAACTGTCGGTGTTGGAAAGGCTCAAAGATGGAATCTCAGTAATTATGTGCAAACTTGAACACATCTTTCCGCCAGCATTTTCTGATGTGATGGTCCACCTGGCTGTGCATTTACCTGATGAGGCAATGCTCTGAGGCCTTGTGAACTATGTGTGGATGTATCCAATAGAGAGGTTGTTGTGTACTCTGAAGAGATATGTCAGTAACATGTCACGTCCAGAAGGTTCAGTGGCAGAGGCCTACATGGCTGCCGAGTGCATGACCTTTTTTGCTAGATACCTAATATGTTGCTAACGTATCTATAATTTTTTATGTTCTATGCTTGTTTATATCTACTTTCCTATGTTTTATCCATACTTTGGAGTATTTTTAGACACTTTCTTGGACTAACCTATTAACAATATGCCACAGTGCCAGCTGCCTGTTTTCTGCTATTTTTGGTTCTAGGAAAGTCAGAAAATGAATATTCTCGGAATTGGACGGGACAAAACCCAAAGTCAATATTTCACCGAGGGGGACACGGAGCCAGAATACGAGACGGAGAGGGCCCCAAGGGCCGGCCACCACCTGGTCACAGCGGCCAGGCCCACGCCAGGGGTGGTCACTAGGGAACCCTCGACCTCCCCTTTAGCAGGAACCCCTCGACCTCCCCTTTCGCCTATATATTGCGTCCAAAACACAAACCCTAAGGACCCAATCAAAAATCTATGAAAGAGTCTGTAGCCGCTGTCATCTCCATCCCTAGATCGGGAGGGATCTGAAGCTCTTCCCGGCATGCTACCGGAGGGGAGAATTCACCCTGGAGGCCTTCTTCATCACCATGCAAGCCTCCGGTGTGATGCGTGAGTAGTTCATCCTTGGACTACGGGTCCATGTAGTAGCTAGATGGTTGGTTCTTCTCCTTTGTTCTATCATGTTTAGATCTTGTGAGCTCCGTTCATGATCAAGATCATCTATTTATAATCATACATGTTGTGTTTGCGGGGATCCGATGGATATTGAGATGCTATTTTAGATTGAATATTGATTCTATAATGTCTTTTTTATTTGTGATCTTGCTTGCTTTCTGTTGTTAGTAGCTATCTTGGCCGAGTAGATGCTAGCAACTTCAAGTGGGAGTATTTATGCTCGATAGTGGGTTCATGCCTCTAGTAATCCGGGGAAGTGACAGAAATCTCTAAGGTACTAAATGTGTTGTTGCTACTAGGGAGAAAACATCAATCCTTTGTTCATAGAACAATCATATTGTTTACTTTACACACAATGCTTAGTGCAATTATCTATTGCTTGCAACTTAATACTGGAAGGGGTTCAGATGATAACCTGAAGGTGGATTATTAGTCATAGATGCAGTTGGATTACGGTCTATGTATAATGTTGTAATGCCCCATCAAATCTCATAGGAGTCAATATGAATAGTATATGAATGTATGCTTTCTCGATGTTTATCAATTGCCCCGCTGTAATTTGTTCACCCAACATGTCATCTATCTTAAGGAGAATCACCACTAGTGAACTATGGACCTCGGTCCTTTCTTTTACCGTCAATCTACAACTGTTTACTGTTTTCTGCTTACTTTCTGCAAGCTATTACTTTCTTCCACACAATACGTTTAATCCTTTGTTTCAGCAAAACCGGTGAGATTGACAACCTCACTATAAGTTGGGAACAAAGTTATGTGATTGTGTTGTGCAGGATTCCAAGTTGGAAACAACACCTTGGAGGTGTTTCCTTGCTCCTAGTGGTTCGATAACCTTGGTTTCATAACTGAGGGAATACTTACTGATGTTCTCATCATACCTTCCTCTTGGGGTTCCCCAACAAGCTCGCTATCAACCACGAGCCAGCAAGTATTTTTCTGGCACCGTTGCCGGGGAGTCAAGGACATCTTCACAAGCGAAGTCCCTCATAACCAATCTCTTTACTTTTTTATTTTTGTTTTGCTTAGTTTATTTTTGCTTTGTTTGCTTGTTTCTTTATCAAAAACACAAAATTTAGTTGTACTAGTTTGCTTTCTTTATTTAAAACACAAAAAATGACTACTCTTGAAAACGCTAAGTTGTGTGACTTCACTAGCACCAACAACAATGATTTCATGTGCACCCCTATTGCTCCACCTGTTCCTGAAGCTACTTTCTTTGAAATTAAACATGCTTTACTCAATCTTGTTATGAGAGAACAATTTTCTGGTATTGGTACTGAAGATGCTGCTGCTCATCTTAATAACTTTGTTGAACTTTGTGAGATGCAAAAGCATAGGGATATAGATGGAGATATTATTAAGCTTAAATTGTTTCCTTTCTCTTTGAGAGGAAAAGCTAAAGAATGGTTGCAATCCCTAACTAGAAATAGTATTGATTCTTGGACTAAATGCAAAGATGCTTTCATTGGAAAATACTATCCTCCTGCTAAGATTATATCTATGAGTGAAATAATGAAATTTAAACAATCTGATAATGAACATGTTGCTCAAGCTTGGGAAAGAATGAAATCTTTGGTAAAGAATTGTCCCACTCATGGACTGACTGCTTGGATGATTATCCAAACCTTTTATGCAGGATTGAATTATTCTTCAAAAAATCTACTGGATTCTGCTGCTGGAGCTACCTTTATGACCATTACTTTGGGTGCTGCAACAAAGCTTCTGGATAATATGATGGTTAACTATTCTAAATGGCACACTGAGAGAGCTCCACAAGGTAAGAAGGTAAATTTTGTTGAAGAAACCTCCTCCTTGAGGGATAAAATTGATGTTATTATGTCTATGCTTGTTAATGGGAAAGCTCATATTGATCCAAATCATGTTCCCTTAGCCTCTTTGGTTGCTCAAGAAGAGCAAGTTGAGGTGAACTTTATAAGAAATAATAATTTTAGCAACAATGCCTACAAGAATAATTTTGGTAATAATAACTATAGGCCATATCCTCCCAATAATGGTAATGCTTATGGAAATTCCTACAACAATAATAGGAGTGCTCCTTCTAAACATGAAGTTATGCTTAAAGATTTTATTAGTAAACAAACTGCTTTCAATAAAACTATTGAGGAAAACCTCTCTAATGCTGAGAGAAATATAGCATCATTGGCTGAAGCACAATCTTCTTTTAATAAAATGGCTGCTAAACCTGAAAGTATTGAAAATCCCTTTGCTGCTACTAATGCCATACAAGTTAGAATTGATGAAAATGTTAGACTATTAGCTGAATTGCATGCTAAGTGGGAAAGAGAAGATGAAATTGCTAGAATTTAGTGTTTCTACTATCACTACCACTAATGTTGAAGCTAGTAAACTCAATGGAACCTTTTCTAATAAAAATGCTGAAATTCTTCGGAATATGGGAAACAATAGCTCCACTACTTTAGATGATAATTATGATTTTGATCTGGATGGTTGCAATATCTCTGAAGTAATTAAGTTCCTACAAAAGCTTGCTAAAAGCCCTAATGCTAGTGCTATGAATATGGCCTTTACAAAACACATTACTGATGCTCTCATAAAAATTAAAGAAGAAAAGATGAAACATAAAGCTTCTATTCCTATGAAACTAGAAGATGGTTGGGAACCCATCATTAATATGAAAGTAAATCATTTTGATTTCAAAGCTTTATGTGATCTTGATAGTAGTGTTTCTATTATGCGTATAAGGATTTATGATATGCTTGATTTGCCACCATTGGAAGATTGTTATTTAAATGTCCCACTTGATGATAATGCTAAAAAGAAACTCATGGGGAGTATTAATGATGTTCTTATTATGGTTAACAATGCCTATGTCCCCGTTGATTTCTATGTTTTGGATGTTGAATGCAACCTCTTGTCCTATTACTTTGGGAAGACGTTTTCTTAGAACTGTTGGTGCCATTATTGATATGAAAAAAGGCACCATTAAATATGAACTCCCACTCAAGAAAGGTATAGAACACTTCCCTAAGAAGAGAGAGAAGATTCCTTTTGCCTCTCCTATGAATTTTTTTCTCTTAATGCTTCTTCATTTGAGAATACTTGATTCTTTTTCTTGCTTCTTATTCCTAACTTATAGGCGTTAAATAAAAGTACTTATTGGGAGATAACGCAAAATTTTTAGATGAGTCTTGGTAGTTATTACCTCTATAATGAGTAACCTCTAATGAGAGAGAAGTAATGCTTGGGAAAGTTGCTGTCCCGAAACAGATTTTTGTGCTTTGCTGTAAAAATTCGTGTAAAATCTCTGTACGTCGGTTTGAGCTGTGATTTTTTTGCTTCTTCCCCAGGTTGTTATCTAACTTTCGTTAGTTCAACACTTTTCGATTTGAGCAACAGAAGGTCTTCGAAAAATTGGTTTTTACCTGCTGGTCTGTTTTGACAGATTTCTGCCATTATTTGCATTTGCTTGTTATTGATTCCTTTTTGAGTTCTTTTTGGGGAATTGAGATTTTTGAGGGAAGTGCTACAGTAGCTTGTGTTTTAGTGGAAGTTTTATTGGTGTTGAAACTGAACCCAAAGACTTATTATCTTGAGTGCACTAATGTTGCTAATAAAGATTGTGTGAAGTTTTGTATGAAGGAAAAAATTCAGGTGTATGGAGAGAATGATGTAATGCGATGAAGAATGGACTAAAGCTCAAGCTTGGGGATGCCACGCGTGTCACCCCAAGAAATATCCAAGAAGTACAAGCGTCAAAGCTTGGGTATGCCCAAGGCATCCCCTTCTTCATCAATAAAAATCTCAGGTTTCTTCCAAACACTTCATTTTTATTGTTTCATGCACATTTGTGTTGTTCTTGGAGCATGTTCGTTTTTGTTTTTAGTTTTCGTTTGCTTGGTTTTCTTAGTTTGCTTGAATAAATTTGTTGGACCCCTTCTTTCATACATTAGTTTTCAAATAGTTTGGTTTGGATTGGAAAAGAGTAGGAAAAGTTCATGCTTAAGTGGTAAGAGGAGCTTGTTTTTGACTGTGACCATAGCCTCGATGATCATTTAGTTTTCGACTTGTAATATCACTTTATGCTTTAATTAATGATGTTTGGTCGCTTTGCATGATTATGGCCATTATTGCTCTCTTAGTTGGTCGATCCTAGTCTTTTGCTAGCCTCCATAACCAAGTGTGAGTTCCACTCATGCATCCAACTCCAAATAAAACCAAGTTATTCCAAAGAGTCCACCATACCTACCTATTAGCATTTGCTATTCCATGTATATTCATGTCTTTATCTACCTTCCGAATTAAACTTGTTATGAGAAACTAGTGATTAAAGCTCTCACGAACTTGATGGCACACTTTACTTTTCTTGCCCCTAATAAACTTGAACCATTGTGTCATCTATGTTGTATATGCTTGCACTTATATGTTGGGGATTAGCAGAACCATGCTATCAGGGGGAACGCTTTCAACATTGCACTTGTACATTGTACCTAGTTGATATCATGCTCTTTTGTCTATGGATGTCGTCGGTGTGAAATGAAAGGGGAGCTTGTAAGTCCATGGAGTTATGTATGTGTGTTAGAGAAATGCCTGGGCCGCTGGTCTAATCCATGCCTAATCATGGTGGAAACCTGCAGCGTAACCATAATGAGCAATCTATGAAGCATTCTTATTATAAAAAAAGAGAAAGAGATTGAGAAAAAGAAAAAAAGAGATGAGAAAAGAGGAAAGAGAGAAAAAAGCACCATTTTCCCATGGTAAATAAGAAGATTGCTGAGATGCTCGTTGTCTGCTTGCCTTGTCATTTTGATATGGGGATTCTTCCGTATCATCGGGCAAGGGGTACCCCGTTGGCCGTTCTCTATGATACACATATACTTACTATGACAAGAACTTACCGGTAACTAAACTTGAGTAGCATGAGAAGCGGCCTTCATATTCAAGGGACATGAGATTACCAACTTATACTTTCTCAAGCATATACTCCATAGTTTGTTCACTTTAACCTTAATCACTTCAAGATGCTTATGATAGGGGCAATGAGAGCTGAAAGCTAATAAGTACCATAATTTCTGGAAGCTCTTTATGAAACTTGAATCCCTGCTTCCTTCTATGAAGGCCCTTCTTTTACTTTTATGTTGAGTCTCCATCTTCTATCTTTATGCACCTATTGAGAGAGCATAGTGGCCATTCTTAGTTTGATGTGCATTGTCCCAAGACATGTTGATTGGTGCATAACTTTGATATTGCTTGTTCTTAAACTATTTGTATCTAGTCACCCTTATGAATTTTGAAGGTGTCCTATGCAATTATGATTTGCTACACTATGAGGGACAAGATGAATACCATTCTCATTATGTTTTCTTTATGTGAAACAAACAAACGTCTTGCAAAGCATTGTTATTCATGAATCTTTTGTTTGTGCCATTTCATGTTACAACATAGTTGCTATGTCTTATTGTTAGAACTTTATCTTTCATGCTATGTTGAAGTACTGTGATCCCAGCTATCAATGTTTTACAAATACTTTGATCAAGTTTATGATGGTGCATATCACCTAAAAAATTATTCTTTCTTTTTATCACTTACCTACTCGAGGACGAGCAGGAGTTAAGCTTGGGGATGATGATACATTGCTAACATATCTATAATTTTTGATGTTCCATGCTTGTTTTATATCTACTTTCCTTTGTTTTGTTCACACTTTGGAGTATTTTTATACACTTTCTTGGACTAACCTATTAACAAGATGCCACAGTGTCAGCTGCCTGTTTTCTGCTGTTTTTGGTTCCAGGAAAGTCAGAAAATGAATTTTCTTGGAATTGGACGGGACAAAAGCCAAAGTCAATATTTCACCGAGGAGGACACAGAGCCAGAATACGAGACAAAGACGGGCCAAGGGGATGCCACACCACCTGGCCGCGCGGCCAGGCCTGGCCCGCGCTAGGGGTGGTGCGGCCGCCTAGGACACCCCCTCGGCCTCCCCTTTCGCCTATATATTTCCTCTGATACAGAAACCCTAAGGACCCGATCAAAAATCCACGAAAGAGTCTATAGCCGCCGTCATCTCCATCCCTAGATCGGGAGGGATCTGAAGCTCTTCCCGGCACCCTGCCGGAGGGGAGAATTCACCCTGGAGGCCTTCTTCATCACCATGCAAGCCTCTGGTGTGATGCATGAGTAGTTCATCCTTGGACTACGGGTCCATGTAGTAGCTAGATGGTTGGTTCTTATCCTTTGTGCTATCATGTTTAGATCTTGTGAGCTCCATTCATGATCAAGATCATCTATTTGTAATCATACATGTTGTGTTTGCGGGGATCCGATGGATATTAATATGCTATTTCAGATTGATTATTGATTCTATCATGTCTTTGTTATTTGTGATCTTGCATGCTTTCCGTTGTTACTAGCTATCTTGGCCGAGTAGATGCAACTCCAAGAGGGAGTATTTATGCTCGATAGTGGGTTCATGCCTCTAGTAATCTGGGGAAGTGACATAAATCTCTAAGGTACTAAATGTGTTGTTGCTACTAGGGAGAAAACATCAATCCTTTGTTCATAGAACAATCATATTGTTTACTTTACACGCAATGCTTACTACAATTATATGTTGCTTGCAACTTAATACTAGAGGGGGTTCGGATGATAACTTGAAGGTAGATTATTAGTCATAGATGTAGTTGGCTTACGGTCTATGTATAATGTTGTAATGCCAAATCAAATCTCATAGGAGTCAAGATGATTATTATATGCATGTATGCTTTCTCGATGTTTGTCAATTGCCTCGCTGTAATTTGTTAACCCAACATGTCATCTATCTTAAGGAGAATCACCACTAGTGAACTATGGACCCCGGTCCTTTCTTTTACCATCAATCTACAACTGTTTACTATTTTCTGTTTACTTTCTGCAAGCTATTACTTTCTTCCACACAATACGTTTAATCCTTTGTTTTCAGCAAAACCGGTGAGATTGACAACCTCACTGTAAGTTGGGGACAAAGTTCTGTGGTTGTGTTGTGCAGGATTCCAAGTTGGAAACAACACCTTGGAGGTGTTTCCTTGCTCCTACTAGTTCGATAACCTTGGTTTCATAACTGAGGGATAACTTACTACTCTGCTCATCATACCTTCCTCTTGGGGTTCCCCAACGAGCTCGATATCAACCACGAGCCAGCAATACCTTGATGATATTGTGGCAAGATTCAATCGACCAACGAGAAATGTAGGTGACCAACATGAATCAGCTTGTGATGTGTTTGGCCATGGTGTGAATTTGATTGGAGGAAGCCATGTCACCTACTATGGAGGAAGCGATTATACTGATTTGACCCTCCAAAGGGAGCTACACAAGATGACTTGGTATGTCCTAAACAACTGCGAGGAGGTTAAGCCATATATCATATATGTTCTGATCTCCCATACTTATGAATCCAATATTGCCATACACCTAAAGACTTTAATTCCGAGTTACTCTCTCGATTGCAGTCTTCGCCGAGAACTGCTGGTGAACGATGGGATGCCCAATGTGGAAAGAAGGCTTGAGCAGGGATTTCAAAGATGGTTCAAGGACTATGTTAGTTTCCTTTTGCATTTATCTCTGTCCTTTATATATAGCATTTCACTGCGTGATTTGACCATATTGTATTTCTGCTGCGATACATACAGATCATGAAAAAGCGACATGAGAATCCATAAGCTGTGGATGAAGAGCTTTTTGCATTGGCATGTGGCCTAGACTTCCGAGTAAGAACATATCCAGCTTGTATTGTGGATGGTGTTCGGTTCCTCACCGCTGATCGTGAGAAGGGCAAGAAAACACAAAACAGTGGAGTAATGACTGACGATTGTCACTTGGAGAAGGGTATCCATTTTTATGGTGTCCTCAAGGATATCAAGGTGATGTATTTTAACTCTGATTTGGAACGCCAACGATCAGTTGTGTTATTCCACTGCGATTGGTATCAACTTGAGGGCCGCAAGGATACTAAGATGGTGTATGATAAACTCTTCCGGAGTGTCAACATTACCAATTTTTGGTATAAATATGACAGTTACATCTTGGCAACCCAGGATACAAAAGTGTTCTACGTGCCAGACACAGCCAAGGGCAAAAACTGGCGGGTGGTTCAACAAATAGTTCAAAGACATAAGTTTGATGTTGCCGAAGGAGAGGAGGAGGAGGAGGCGGTGCATACTGATGTAGCATACCAACAGTTTGTAGGCTTTGACAATGAGACTGTATCTGAGGCTCTGCCTTTCAGGAAACGTCGACCCTCTGTCAGCGGAGTCCACATCATAGATGCTTCAGTGTTCGATCGTATCAGAAGCAAAAGGAAAGATGTTGAAGAGGAGGAAGTTGACAGTGATCCTGAAGTAGACGACACCATTGAGGAGTACTTCAGTGACAAAGAAGATGAAGTACAAGATGATACAGACGACGAGTAGTTCCAGCTTATGGTGGTGGAGTGTTGGATGATTTGTGTTGCATGCTTGAACTGATGGATATGTGCATGTGTGTGTTGAACTGATGATCGTGCGTGCATGCTTTGTGGTGTATGCTTGAACTAATAGTTGTGTGCATGCCTTTGAACTGATCAATATGATTGTCCTTTAGTTTATGGAATTAATAATTATTCATTTGGAAAATTAGCCACAACATTGTGCTGTTATTTTGTTTGTCAAACTTGGCTGAACAAAAGCTCTTTTTCTCTTAGAAAAATTGTGTTGTTATTCAGTCCGCGTGAGACCCATTCGTCAGCCTACTAGACGATGCCACTGTGAACCAAAACCGCTCACACATGGGACCCACCTGTCATAGCAGGTAGAAAAAAACCCTCTCCCTCCATGTGACTCCCAAATCCCACACCACTTCCCCCAAATCCACGCTAGAGAAAACCCTCTCTCCTCCCCGTGGACGACCAAAGCCCGGCGACGACGGTGGCAGCGAAGGCTGCAAACTGACATGTAAGTGCTCCTCAACCTAGCACCCTTTCACCGCGTCAACTCTTCGTTAACCAGCCAGCGATGTGGTCGCCTCCTCGTTCTAGTTCGACGCATCGCCTCCTTGTTCTAGGACACCGCGCCGATGTTGCTGTTTAATTAGTTCTAGTTCGATGCGTCACCTCCTTGTTCTATGGCAGCGCATATGTACTCACAATCTAGTGCTCCGCGCGTCGACGTTGGTGCTTATGGCAAGGCTCAATCTAGTTCACTGGAAGCATCCTTTAGTTTACTCTTTGAATTTGATTCTCGTAATAATTGACTAATTAGAATTGTATTCTAAATTAATTCTTGTATTTACTTTTGGGGCAGGTACGATGAAGGCCAGGGAGATACATGAGTAGGTTCTAAAATTGATGCTACTGGAACTACTACTGTATATGGCATAAAAACTAAACATTCTAATTAGTGCAATTTCTAATTTAGGCTAAGAAGGATGCTATCATCATCGATGTCTCATCTGATGATGATTCGAAGAAACCTGCTGCTGTAGTTTTTCGCAAGATGAAAGCTAAGATAGCAAGGCGAAGAGTTAAAGCTTATATGAAAAGATTTAGAGTAGTCGAGAAACCGACGATCCTTATTCCTAGAGGTGTGGCATATATACATGTTTTGCTACATTTATATATATATGTAGATACAGATTATTACTTTCTAATATCTTCTTTCTAGGTCCAAGTATGATGGGGGTTGAGGAATTCGATGAGCACTGCGTGTTTGGAAACAATTTGGAATTGACTTCTGACCAAGTTGCTTCCCTCAAAGTGTTAGTTGAACAACACAAACCATTATACTATACTATGTGTGCAAGATGAACAAGTCAAATATCATCCGTGGGAAGACCAAAATGGTTAAAATTTGACGTTTCAATAGTTAAATTTTATTATGCACAGTGAACTCTAGCCAACAACTAATATTATTCTTCTCCTACAGTATTTCAGTTAGCTATAGCCGTGCACACCTCAACCGCTATCTCCCAAAGGTGTTACCACTCGCATGCTCCTACAAGACCACTTTTGAGCATGTTAACCTCTTCCAAGGCATGAATGATGCTGCCTAGATGACAAGAGGCTGGTCTAATATTCTCGAACTCGCTGGAATAAGAGAGGGGAATGTGTGCATCTTCACCTTTTTAAATGAGGGGCTACATGTCTTCATGGGTTGTGTTAATGTTCTCTAGTGAGGCCAAAAAGTATTTGCTTGTTTATGCTGTGGTGTTGGATGAACCATTAACATAATATGTTGTCAGTGAATTTGTAGTGGTAAGGAACTTGTTGTCAACCTGGTGCTCTACATGCTAAGTAATATTATCTCCATATGCTATGTATATATTTTGGTTCATTGTGTTCATGTTGTTGCTTTCCTGTGATTGAGAGCTGGTATGTAATATACAGAATAAAGTTGTAGATCAACACAAAACCAATGGACAAATGCATCGGTTGCAAGTTAGTTCTGCAAAAGATTGGTTGATGGTCCGATTCTGTCTACCTGCACGAAATATTTTTCTGTTATTTAATTTTTATCAAACGCACTAACAGCTGGGGCCGGCGGAAAACGTCACGAAGCCGCATCGAACCCAACACTACCGTGAGATACACTACGTACGTAACGTCAACACCGAGCTGACAAGTGGGGTTGAAGCACGGAGGAGACGGTCGATGCGAAAAAAGTGTCGAATATGTGCTGTGACGAAATCCACGACAAATTTTGCACCAGACGAAATGGCAAACTGGACTTCAGGGCTTGGGACGAAATCTGCGACGAATTTGCCACGACGAAAACAATGAACGTCATGGATAACCGGGCTGGAGGGGCTTGGAGCTCGTTACGACGAAACGTTCTAGAACGTCAGGAATCCGCGATGTTTTTAGGTCGCATCATAAAAAAAACGTCAAGGATCGTCCAGATTCTTGTAGTGGTCATCATCTTCCTCACACGGTGCAAGCGAGATTCAACCCTAGCTCTACGACGGGGGTCATCGGGGGCTTACCAGGGCTCCAACTAGGTATGGCAGTGCGGGCGAATGAACTGGTCGATGACGGTGGTTCGAATGGTGGCCGCGGTAGCTCCTGGGGCGGCTCCTAGCGCTGGCTCCGTTCCACCACTGCGGCGGCGAGCTCCGGTGAAATTCCGGCGCTATAGGCTTCGTCTTGCTCCAGGGATGGGTCAGAGAGGTTGCTGGGTGAGAGGTGAGTCGAGTGGGGTGCATTTTGAGGCAAGGGGCAGGGTCTATTTATACCTCGGTGAGGGGAGCATCGGGGCATGGCTTGGGCTCGTCGGCGACGTCATTACAGTGTGCTATAGGCATGGATGAGGGTGTAGGTCGACGCAGGGTTCCTTGGCGATCATCATGCGCATAGTGACGCGGCGAGGCGCGGTCTCCATCGGTCGGGAGCGTCCATTGCATCCTCGGGTACCACGGGCGTTCGTCATGGCATACGGTGGTTACAGGTCACGCATGGTCAAGCGGGCATGTCTGGGAGGTCGCTGGCGTCGTGGCGAGTGCATTGATGTAAGGAGAGTGCGAGGCGCGACGTGGTCGCGTGGGATTTTGCTCGGCGCTCTGGCGCGGTCTCGACATGGCGGACAGAGAAGTGGACGCGGCTGGGCTAGCGTCTCCACGGGCTGGCGTTGGTCGAGGCGTACACATGCAGGTGCGGTGAGGTCATGGCTATCTCCTAGACGTCGTGGACGAGGACGGCGAAGCGTGTGGCATCGAGTCCATGTCGGGTCGGCATGGTGAGCTCGGGTACAGGCTGACACTAATCCAAAGGGCGAGTGAGCGATGCTCAACTGCATGGGCTGGTACTGGGGTGGTTGTGGGCGAGTAGTGGAGGCTGAGTCGAGTACAAACTTGATTGATCTAAACAGTGGGGAGTTGGTAGCTCTGCACTGTGCTCGCTAAGTGTTCGATCCAATGGCTGCAAGAGAAAATTATTTAAATTTTCAAATTCTATTTGGTGGGTGTGTTGATCATAAACTTGAGATTCTCTGGTTGCAAGGGTTTGCCAAGTGGAGAAAGTTTGGATGGTTTTGGAAAAATGGCTATCTTGATACATACACTAGATTCAATTTTGAAAATCCCGGCAAATGGATTTGAATTTGTTTTGGTAAGTTTTGAAAGTTCGCTCGTCTTCATTGTCACTTGGTCTAGCAAGATGAGAAAAGAAATGAAATTGTTTCTGTTGGAAATCATTTAATAGAGATGCTCCAAGTGATCTAAGTGTTAATATTTGCAAAATGACCATTAGGTCATATGCTTTATATTTTTATTTTGTTTTGCTTTGATTTGGTTTTGTTCTAGATGATATTGTTTTGATCTTTAAACCAATCCTCATCATATATAACAAATAAACATGGCATATCATGCATTCATACATTATTATCAAACACACACTTGCCTTCATATAGTTTTTAATAGTAAAAGTTTTTATTAACCCTAACTTTAGTAGGCAGACCGAACAGAAAATATGCATTTGGTGTCAAAATGCCATGCTATAAAATCTTCAGATTCTGTGCAAATTTGGTAGTTTCAAAATCTGGGCTACATCGTCCTGATTAAACCACCGATCCAGCAAACCCCGATTCCACTTACCCGTGTTCTGAATAATTAGATCTGAGACAAAAACCAATGGGCATTCCTCTTCCTCAAACGAGCTGGGTCGATGAGAGACCCCCCTAGGAATCCATGGATCCTGCCAAATCCTTATTTTCGAGCCATCACCAACACGCCAAATGATACCTCTTTTTAGAACCTCCAGACCTTTCAAAATACTTCACCATACAAAGCTCATTCCACCCACAGCACAAGCCTCTAACAAATTTCCAGAAGGAAAATACTTTGCTCGTAACACTTGGGCACATAAGGAGTTTGGGGATTGTAGCAGTCGCCATCCTTGTTTCACGAACATCGCCAAATTGAATGAGTGCAAGTCCCGAAAACCCAAACCTCCTTCCTCCTTAGACAACTTCATCATTTCCCAGCCGATCCAGTGCATACGTCTTTCCCCATCCTGTTGTGCTCACCAGAAGTTACAAATCATTTTGCTAATATCATAACAAAGGGTTTTAGAAATATCAAAGCAGGCCATAGCATACGTAGGGATTGCTTGCGCAACCGTCTTGATAGGGATTTCCTTTCCTGATTTTGACAGGAACCTTTCCTTCCACCCTTGTATTCTAGCCCAAATCCTCTCTTTCAAATACTCAAAGCATTTTGACCGAGATCTCCCAATATATGTGGGTAGGCCTAGATATTTACCCGTCATTGTTTCAACACCCAGACCTAGAGCTTGCAGCATAAATTCTTTATTGGCCTCTTAGTGTTTGCACTAAACATCACTGCAGATTTATCTTGATTTATCATCTGTCCTGAGCACTCTTCGTATGCTTGCAAAATCAAATTCATCGTGGCTGCACTAGTCTCATTAGCTTCCATCAAAAGCAATGAGTCATCGCTGAACAAAAGATGGTTAACTCTAGGAGCATTTGGTGCTAGCTGTATCCCGCGGATCAGACCTTCACTTTCAGCTTGATTAATAAGTGCAGAAAATCCTTCTGCACAAAGGAGGAACAAGTAGGAGGATATGGGATCCCCCTGTCACAGTCCCCTCCCCGAGATCACAACATCAGTCACATCGCCATTCACTCGGAACCGGTATGAAACTGATGAGACACATTCCGTAATTAGCTCAACAAAACTCTCATGAAAACCCATTTTCAACATAATTCCTTCTAGAAACGGCCACTCAACACGGTCGTATGCTTTACTCATATCCAACTTCAACGCCATATATGCATCTTTTCCTTTTCTCTTTCTTCTCATAAAATGGGACATCTCGTATACCAAAATGGTATTATCCGATATAAGCCGACCGGGGACAAAGGCACTTTGATTAGGAGATATCACATCTCCCAAGATCATCTTGAGTCTGTTAGCAAGAACTTTGGACACAAGCTTGTAGACGACATTGCAAAGGCTAATAGGGCGTAGATCTTTCAAACGATCAGGGTTCTGTACCTTCCGGATGAGTACAACCACAGTTTCATTCCATCCCTCCGGTATTCTGCCGCCTTGCAACACATGCAGCACTTCTTGCACCACGGTTTCACCAACAGTACTCCAAAATCTCTTGTAGAACACCACCGGCATCCCATCCGGTCCCGGTGCCTTCAGATCCCCCATATCATCAAGAGGATTCTTAACTTCTTCCGCCGTAAATTCAGGTGTGAGAACCAAGTTCATCTAATCGGTCACTCGAGAATTAACATAGTCAAGGACCCGCTGAATATTTGGACCTGTCATGGGGGTAAATAAAGATGTAAAATAATTAGATACGAGAGCCTTCAAGCCCTCCCCGCCTTCCACCTCCACACCATCTTCTCCCTGCAATTTTTTTTATCATGTTTTTCTTTTTTCTCTCTGAAGCGAAGGAGTGAAAATAAGATGCATTCCGGTCCCCCTTTTCCAGCCAATGCGCATGCGCTCTTTGTCTCCAGAAAATATCCAGTTGTTCTTCCAGTCTATCCAATTTAAACAGAATAACTTGTTCTCGGTTTAAATTCTTTGCACTGTTATTGCCACACCTGCACTCTTCTAGTTCATTTTTTAGTCCCTTTATGCGTTGTTGCAGGTCACCTAAAATATCTTTGCTCCACGTATGTAGATCACGTGAAACAGAACCCACCAGCTCATGTACATTCCCAACACCACGGTTCTTTGCTTCATTCCAAGCATCCTTTACGACCTGTTCACAATCATCTTCCAGTAGCCATCTAGCTTCAAAACGCTTGTTTAAATTGTTTGGCCGAGATTTATACCTCCTCCCCAGCCCGTCCACCGTCAAAATCACAGGCCGGTGATCTGAGTGTTCGGGACATCCATTGATGTTATAGCCCGAAAATCTAGCGCACCACTCACGATTAGCAACCACACGATCCAACCGCTCTTTAATATAACCATCAACCCTGTAATTATTATTTCTTCAAGTGAACATGTCACCAATAAAACCAAGATCATTCAAATTACAGAAATTTAAAGCACTACGAAATTTATCCATTGTTTTTTTTTTGAGGGAAAACATCATATATTAGACATGCAAGCCGTCTCATTAAAACCTTTCAGTCCCCTTAGGTACCCTGATAAGGAAAAAGAGTGCGTCTGAAACTTGCAGCCTTTCAAACAATTATTACATCGTTTATAAGTTTGTCTAAGAGAAAGCTAGGGGGCTCATCGTCTCAATTACAAATAATTTTGGCATTGAAGCAAAAGCTAGCTATCTCATGTGCCGCCTTATTCGCCTCCCTCGGACAGTGGCTAAAAATAAAATTGCCAATTGATGAGCAAATGTCAAGACAATCCGCGTAAATAGCCGCCGATCCTGTCCACCAAGTATCTTGAAAAGAACAGGCTTCTATTACCTCCGTTGAATCACCCTCAGCTATTAGATTATGATAGCCCAATCTGTTTGCCAAACTGAAACCTTCCTTCATCGCTACCGCTTCCGCCATTGAGGCTGACGAAATATTAGGAATATATTTGCAAGAAGCAGCTACAAATTTCCCTTGATAGTCCCGTAACACAGCACCAACCGCGCCCAAACAAGAATCCACATGAAATGATGCATCAACATTAACTTTGACATACCTTGTTTTAGGGCGCTTCCAGGAAACGTCTATTGCAGCGTTGGTTGGCATGGCTCCTTTTGAGTTATTGGCAACAATAGATAATACAGAAAACTTACAGGAGAATAATGAAGGGACATGCTCACCATGTGTCCTCCTCCGTCTCATCCACCATAAGTACCAGGCTGTTACAGCAATCAACTCGCGTTGTCCAACATTTAACATATGGTCGATATTTTCTTGCCGTAGCAAGCACTCCAAAATGACCGAGCCCGATAATTCGTTTGCCATAGCTTCAGAGATCCGATCATATAGTCCCAGGGACTGCCACATGTCAATAGCAGTTGGGCACAAGAATAGCAAATGCCTCACATCTTCCAGTCCCTGGGCACAAATCAGGCAACACCCCTCCTCACCGATATGTCGATTGACCAGGATCGACTTGAGGGGGATTATCCCATGCAGGGCTCGCCAACATAATATTTTAATCTTACTTGGGATTTTAAGCTTCCAAAGAATCTTCCAAATAGGATTAGAAGTAGAAGTTCCAGGGATAGAAATTTGAACCGCCGATGGTCCAAACGTGTGGTGCCATTGCAAGTGATACCCAGACCTCACCGTATATCTACCATGGGTCGTATGATTCCATGCAATGAAGTCCTCAAATCCTTGATCATTAATCGGAATCTGCAGAATCCTATTAGCATCCACCGTAAGGAATAAAGAGATCTGATAAGGTCTTCATCCTACTGACCCGAGTGAGGGTCCCTTAATTCACACACTTTAGTCAACAGCGTACCTCCTCTCGGTGTCACCACCTTCCTTGTAGGGCTGCTCGCTAGTGATGGCTCAGTGTACGGCGCCAGAAAAGTGCTGGTGCGGTGTTGATGTAGAGCTCGTTGGGAACCCAAGAGGAAGGTATGATGAGGACAACAACAAGTTCTCCTCAGTTATGAAACCAAGGTTTAATCGAACCAGTAGGAGCAAGGAAACACCCTAAAGGTGTTGCTAGCTGAGCCTTGGCAGGGCGCACTACCGGTGCTAGTAGCAACGTGGAGACCTGCACAACTCAACCACAGAACTTTGTCCCCAACTTGCGATGAGGTTGTCAATATCACCGTGTTTTGCTGAAAACAAAGGATTAAACGTATCAAATGAAAAGAAGTAATAGTTTGCAGAAAGTAAACACAAAGCAGTAAACAGTTTTTAGACTGTATGTAAAGAAAAAAGACCAGGATCCATAGTTCACTAGAGGTGGCTCTCCTTAAGATAGATAACATGCTGGGTGAACAAATTACAGCGGGGCAATTGAGAAACATCGAGAAAGTAATACATGCATATACTAATCATCTTGACTCCTTTGAGACTTGATTGGGCATTACAACATTATACATAGACCGCTATCCAACTGCATCTATGACTAATAATCCACCTTCAGGTTATCATGCGAACCCCCTCCAGTATTAAGTTACAAGCAACAGATTATTGCTTTACGAACTGCGTGTAAAGTAAATAATACGATTGTTCTATGAACAAAGGATTTTTATTTTCTCCCTAGTAGCAACAACACATCTAGTACCTTAGAGATTTCTGTCACTTCCCCAGATTACCAGAGGCATGAACCCACTATCGAGCATAAATGCTAACTCTTGGAGTTGCTAGCGTCTACTTGGCCAAGATAGATACTAACAATGAAAAGCATGCAAGATCACAAATAACAAAGACATGATAGAATCAATAATCAATCTGAAATAGTATCTCAATATCCATCGGATCCCCGCAAACACAACATGTATGATTACAAATAGATGATCTTGATCATGAACGGAGCTCACAAGATCTAAACATGAAAGCACAAAGGAGGAGAATCGGCCATCTAGCTACTACATGGATCCGTAGTCCAAGGATGAACTACTCACGTATCACATCGGAGGCTTGCATGGTGATGAAGAAGGCCTCCAGGGTGAATTCCCCTCTCCGACAGGATGCCGGGAAGAGCTTTAGATCCCTCCCGATCTTGGGATGGAGATGATGGCGGCTACAGACTCTTTCATGGATTTTTGATCGGGCACTTAGGGTTTTCGTCCCGAGGGCATCTTATAGGCGGAAGGGGAGGCCGAGGGGTGCTGGGATGGCAGACCACCAAGGCGTGGGCAGCTGGGCCGCGGCCAGGTGGTGTGGTGGCCCCTGGCCCCTCTCTGTCTCGTACTCTGGCATCTGATGACTTGTGGAAAAATAGGCACTTTGGCTTTTATCCCGTCCAATTCCGAGAATATTCATTTTCTGACTTTCCTGGAACCAAAAACAATAGAAAACAGGCAGCTGGCACTGTGGTTCTTGTTAATAGGTTAGTCCAAGAAATCATATGAATAGTACTCCAAAGTGTGGACAAAACACAAAAAAGTGGATAAAACCAAGCATGGAACATAAAAAATTATAGATACATTTGCAATGTATCAACATCCCCAAGCTTAACTCCTGCTCGTCCTCGAGTAGGTAAGTGATAAAAAGAAAGAATAATTTTTGAGGTGACATGCACCATCAAAGACTTGATCAAAGTATTTGTAAAACATTCAAAGCTAGGATCATAGTACTTCAATCATAACATGAAAGACAAAGTTCTAGCAATATGACAAAGAAACTATGATGCAACATGAAAAGACACAAACAAAAGATTCATGAATAACAATTCTTTGTAAGACGTTTGTTTGTTTCACATAAACAAAACATAGCAAAATAGCATTCAGCTTGTCCCTCAATAGAGTAGCAAATATAAATGCATAGGACACCTTCAAAGTTCATAAGAGTGACTAGATACAAATAGTTTAAATCAAGCAATATCAAGTTATGCATCAATCAACTAGTCTTGGGACAATGCACATATAACTAATAATGGCCACTATGCTCTCAAAGTAAGTGCATAAAGATAGAAGGTGGAGACTCAATATAATGGTGGAGGAAAGGCCTTCATAGAAGGAAGTAGGGATTCAAGTCTCATAAAGAGCTTTCAAAAATATGGTACTTATAGCTTTCAGCTCTCATTGCCCCTATCATAAGCATCTTGAAGTGATTAAGGTTAAAGTGAACAAACTATGGTGTACATGCTTGACGAAGTATAAGTCAGGAATCTCATGTCCCTTGTATACGAGGGTCGCTCCTCATGCTACTCAAGTTTAATCACCGGTAAGTTCTTGTCATTGTAAGTACATGTGTATCATAGAGAACCGCCAACGGGGTACCCCTTGCCCGATGATACGGAAGAATCCCCATATCAAAATGACAAGGCAAGGCACAACGAGCATCTCAAGAATCTTCTTATTTTACCATGGAATGTGGTGCTTTTTTCTCTCTTCCTTTTCATAACCTCTTTTTCTTTTCTTTTTTCTCAATAGGACTCTTTTTTGTAAGAAGAATGCTTCATAGACAGCTCATTATGGTTACGCTACAGGTTTCCACCATGTCGGCATGGATTAGACCAGACGCACGCGTTTTCTAACTCATATACATAACTCCATGGACTTACAAGCTCCCCTTTCATTTCACACCGATGACATCCATATACAAAAGAGCATGATATCAACTAGGTACAAGTACCAAGTGCAATGTTGAAAGCGTTCCCCATGAAAGCATGGTTCTGCTAATCCCCAACAAATAAGTGCAAGCATATACAACATAGACGACACAATGGTTCAAGTTTATTAAGGACAAGAAAAGTAAAGTGTGCCATTAAGTTCGTGAGAGCTTTAATCACTAGTTTTCTCATAACAAGTTTAATTTGGAAGGTAAACAAAAGCATGAATATACTTGAATAGCATAAGCTAATAGGTAGGTATGGTGGACTCTTTGGAATAACTTGGTTTAGGGAGTTGGATGCATGAGTGGAACTCATACTTGGTTGTGGAGGCTAGCAAAAGACTAGGAGCAACAAACTAAGAGAGCAATAATGGCCATAATCATGTAGAGCAACAAAACATCATTGATCAAAGCATAAAGTGATACTACAAGTTGAAAACTAAAGGATCATAAAGGCTTATGGTGACTTGGGATAGTCATAACATGGTGTGAGCATGCGCCAAGTCAACCTAAATAAAGCATCAAAGGATAATACCACTATACTATGCTTTAATATGCTAAAACAACGCATGATTCATCCAAGGCACATTAAGCAATCTCAATTGTTTATAACAAGTCATGCTACAACAAAGAATACTAAGCATAAAGCCAAAACAATATCAATCATGGCATGACAAAGCATAGGCCACAGTCAAAAACGAGCTCTTTTTACCACATAAGCATGAACTTTCCTACTCTTTTCCAAACCAAACCAAACTATTTGCAAACCAATGTATGAAAGAGGGGGTCCAACCAATTTATTCACAAAACTAAGAAAACCAAGCAAACGAAAAACCAAAACAAAAACAAAAAAGAAGACGCTCCAAGAACAACACAACTGTGCATGAAACAATAAAAATGAAACGTTTGGAAGAAACCAGGAATTTTTATTGATGAAGATTGGGCATCCCCAAGCTTTGACGCTTGTACTTCTTGGATATTTCTTGGGGTGACACGCGTGGAATCCCCAAGCTAGAGCTTTAGTCCATCCTTCATCTCATTACTCATTCCTTCCATACACCTGAAATTTTTCCTTCATACAAAACTTCACACAATCTTTATTAGCAACATTAGTGCACTCAAGATAAAAGGTCTTAAGGTTCAGTTCCAACACCAAATAAACTTCCATTAGAACACTAGCTACTGTAGCACTTCCCTCAAAAAGCTCAATTCCCCAAAAGAACTCAAAAAGGAACCAACAAGAAGCAAATGGAGAAAATGACAGAAATCTGTCAAAACAGATCAGCAGGTAAAGACGATTTTTTTCGAAGACCTTATGTTGCTCAAATAAAAAAGTGTTGAACAAACGTAAGTTAGATAACAACCTGGGGACGACAAAAATTCACGCCTCAAAAGGACGTACAGAGATTTTACACGAATTTTTACGGTGAAGCGCATAAATCTGTTTCAGGACAGCAACTTTCCCAATCATTACTTCTCTCTCATTAGAGGTTACTCTTGGCACAAAAAGCAAATAAAAACGATAAGGAGCGGTTATTACTGAGGTAATAACTTCCAAGACTCATCTAAAACTTTTGGGTTATCTCCCAATAAGTACTTTTCTTTAACGCCTTTAAGGTAGGCATGATAGTTTGAGAAAATGCTCACATAGGAAATATGAATTGAAGTAAAAGAGAGCATCAAGAAGCAAATTGAAAACACATTTAAGTCTAACCCACTTCCTATGCATAGGAATCTTGTATGCAAATAAATTCACAAAGATCAAAGTGAAAGGCATAGGAAGATAAAACAAGAGTAACTTCAAAACTTTCAGCAAATAGAGAGGTGTTTTAGTACCATGAAAACTTTTACAACCATATTTTCCTCTCTCATAATAATTTTCAGTAGCCTCATGAATAAACTCAACAATATAACTATCACATAAAGCATGCTTTTCATGATCTACAAACACTAGAGCTTTATTATAAACATTTTCAAAAGAATCCTCAGGAACATGACATTCGTCCTCCTTTGGTAGCATGGGGGACAATCAAATAATGTAAGGGGTAAAGAGTTACTCTCATTAGAAGGTAGGGATGGATAGATCCATTCTCCCTCCTCTTGATCATCACTCCTCCTATTTTTCATCCAATGAGCTTCCAGTTTCAGCAATTTCTTCTTCCATAGGCTCCTGCAAGGCATTAATCTCTTCCATTGGTGGAGAGCATCTATTAAGATATTCAAGAATATAGCCATTTTCTACCTTGTAATTATCAAAGCAAAATTTAAGTATATCATAAACCTCATATTTATAAGGTGAATCATCAGTATTTTCAAGCAAACTAGCAAGTTCAAATGCACCCTTCCAAGCAATAAATTCTTCAATTTGTTCCACATCATAAAAGTCATAATTCCTTTAACATAAGAAGATATGGTAACATTATCATTATACTCACACTGAAAAGGGAGGTGCTTATACCTCCTACAACAATAAGATTTATCAAAGCAATAAGTAATATTATAAGTAGAGCACACGTTTATAACAATGGTATACAATTTATCAATTTGTTCCCATAAGTGTTTCCCTTTTTGTGACAAGCGGTGTTCCTCATAATAATATTTTTGTTCTTCCGTGAACCCACCTTGCCAATAAGATTTAGTTTCAAAGAAACCAACCATTGGTAGAAAGCATGATAAAGCAAGACAATAGCAGACCAACGAAAATAACAACTATAGTAGGAACTAAATTTTTTTGTATTTTTGATAAAGAAACAAGCAAACAAAGCAGAAATAAACTAAGCAAAACAAAAATAACAAAGTAAAGAGATTGGTTATGAGGGACTCCCCTTGTGAAGATGTCCTTGACTACCCGGCAACGACGCGAGAAAAATGCTTGATGGCTCAGTGTACGACGCCAGAAAAGTGCTGGTGTGGTGTTGATGTAGAGCTCGTTGGGAACCCCAAGAGGAAGGTATAATGAGCACAACAGCAAGTTTCCCTCAGTTATGAAACCAAGGTTTAATCGAACCAGTAGGAGCAAGGAGACACCCCAAAGGTGTTGCTAGCTGTGCCTTGGCAAGGCGCACTACCGGTGCTAGTAGCAACGTGGAGACCTGCACAACACAACCACAGAACTTTGTCCCCAACTTGCGATGAGGTTGTCAATCTCACCGTGTTTTGTTGAAAACAAAGGATTAAACGTATCGAATGGAAAGAAGTAATAGTTTGCAGAAAGTAAACACAAAGCAGTAAACAGTTTTTAGACTGTATGTAAAGAAAAAAGACCAGGATCCATAGTTCACTAGAGGTGGCTCTCCTTAAGATAGATAACATGCTGGGTGAACAAATTACAGCGGGGCAATTGAGAAACATCGAGAAAGTAATACATGCATATACTAATCATCTTGACTCCTTTGAGACTTGATTGGGCATTACAACATTATACATAGACCGCTATCCAACTGCATCTATGACTAATAATCCACCTTCAGGTTATCATGCGAACCCCCTCCAGTATTAAGTTACAAGCAACAGATTATTGCTTTACGAACTGCGTGTAAAGTAAATAATATGATTGTTCTATGAACAAAGGATTGTTTTTTCTCCCTAGTAGCAACAACACATCTAGTACCTTAGAGATTTCTGTCACTTCCCCAGATTACCAGAGGCATGAACCCACTATCGAGCATAAATGCTAACTCTTGGAGTTGCTAGCGTCTACTTGGCCAAGATAGATACTAACAATGAAAAGCATGCAAGATCACAAATAACAAAGACATGATAGAATCAATAATCAATCTGAAATAGTATCTCAATATCCATCGGATCCCCGCAAACACAACATGTATGATTACAAATAGATGATCTTGATCATGAACGGAGCTCACAAGATCTAAACATGAAAGCACAAAGGAGGAGAATCGGCCATCTAGCTACTACATGGATCCGTAGTCCAAGGATGAACTACTCACGTATCACATCGGAGGCTTGCATGGTGATGAAGAAGGCCTCCAGGGTGAATTCCCTCTCCGACAGGATCTTTGGAAGAGCTTTAGATCCCTCCCGATCTTGGGATGGAGATGATGGCGGCTACAGACTCTTTCATGGATTTTTGATCGGGCACTTAGGGTTTTCGTCCCGAGGGCATCTTATAGGCGGAAGGGGAGGCCGAGGGGGTGCCAGGGATGGCCAGACCACCCCCTGGCATGGGCCAGGCTGGGCCGCGCGGCCAGGTGGTGTGGTGGCCTGGCCCTCTCCGCCTCGTACTGCATCCGATGACTTGTGGAAAAATAGGCACTTTGGCTTTTATCCCGTCCAATTCGAGAATATTCATTTCGACTTTCCCGGAACCAAAAACAATAGAAAACAGCAACGGTAATCGTGGTTCTTGTTAATAGGTTAGTCCAAGAAATCATATGAAAAGTACTCCAAAGTGTGGACAAAACACAAGAAAGTGGATAAAACCAAGCATGGAACATAAAAAATTATAGATACATTTGCAATGTATCAACATCCCCAAGCTTAACTCCTGCTCATCCTCGAGTAGGTAAGTGATAAAAAGAAAGAATAATTTTGAGGTGACATGCACCATCAAAGACTTGATCAAAGTATTTGTAAAACATTCAAAGCTAGGATCATAGTACTTCAATCATAACATGAAAGACAAAGTTCTAGCAATATGACAAATAAACTATGATGCAACATGAAAAGACACAAACAAAAGATTCATGAATAACAATGCTTTGTAAGACGCTTTGTTTGTTTCACATAAACAAAACATAGCAAAATAGCATTCAGCTTGTCCCTCAATAGAGTAGCAAATATAAATGCATAGGACACCTTCAAAGTTCATAAGAGTGACTAGATACAAATAGTTTAAATCAAGCAATATCAAGTTATGCATCAATCAACTAGTCTTGGGACAATGCACATAGAACTAAGAATGGCCACTATGCTCTCAAAGTAAGTGCATAAAGATAGAAGGTGGAGACTCAATATAATGGTGGAAGAAAGGCCTTCATAGAAGGAAGTAGGGATTCAAGTCTCATAAAGAGCTTTCAAAAATATGGTACTTATAGCTTTCAGCTCTCATTGCCCCTATCATAAGCATCTTGAAGTGATTAAGGTTAAAGTGAACAAACTATGGTGTACATGCTTGACGAAGTATAAGTCAGGAATCTCATGTCCCTTGTATACGAGGGTCGTTCCTCATGCTACTCAAGTTTAATCACCGGTAAGTTCTTGTCATTGTAAGTGCATGTGTATCATAGAGAACCGCCAACGGGGTACCCCTTGCCCGATGATACGGAAGAATCCCCATATCAAAATGACAAGGCAAGCAGACAACGAGCATCTCAGTAATCTTCTTATTTTACCATGGGAATGTGGTGCTTTTTTCTCTCTTTCCTCTTTTCATAACCTCTTTTTTCTTTTTCTCTTTTTTTCTCAATAGGACTCTTTTTTTGTAAGAAGAATGCTTCATAGACAGCTCATTATGGTTACGCTACAGGTTTCCACCATGTCAGCATGGATTAGACCAGCGGCCCAGACGTTTTTCTAACTCATATACATAACTCCATGGACTTACACACCGATGACATCCATATACAAAAGAGCATGATATCAACTAGGTACAAGTACCAAGTGCAATGTTGAAAGCGTTCCCCATGAAAGCATGGTTCTGCTAATCCCCAACAAATAAGTGCAAGCATATACAACATAGACGACACAATGGTTCAAGTTTATTAAGGACAAGAAAAGTAAAGTGTGCCATTAAGTTCGTGAGAGCTTTAATCACTAGTTTTCTCATAACAAGTTTAATTTGGAAGGTAAACAAAAGCATGAATATACTTGGAATAGCATAAGCTAATAGGTAGGTATGGTGGACTCTTTGGAATAACTTGGTTTAGGGAGTTGGATGCATGAGTGGAACTCATACTTGGTTGTGGAGGCTAGCAAAAGACTAGGAGCAACAAACTAAGAGAGCAATAATGGCCATAATCATGTAGAGCGACAAAACATCATTGATCAAAGCATAAAGTGATACTACAAGTTGAAAACTAAAGGATCATAAAGGCTTATGGTGACTTGGGATAGTCATAACATGGTGTGAGCATGCGCCAAGTCAACCTAAATAAAGCATCAAAGGATAATACCACTATACTATGCTTTAATATGCTAAAACAACGCATGATTCATCCAAGGCACATTAAGAAATCTCAATTGTTTATAACAAGTCATGCTACAACAAAGAATACTAAGCATAAAGCCAAAACAATATCAATCATGGCATGACAAAGCATAGGCCACAGTCAAAAACGAGCTCTTTTACCACATAAGCATGAACTTTCCTACTCTTTTCCAAACCAAACCAAACTATTTGCAAACCAATGTATGAAAGAGGGGGTCCAACCAATTTATTCACAAAACTAAGAAAACCAAGCAAACGAAAAACCAAAACAAAAACAAAAAAGAAGACGCTCCAAGAACAACACAACTGTGCATGAAACAATAAAAATGAAACGTTTGGAAGAAACCAGGAATTTTTATTGATGAAGATTGGGCATCCCCAAGCTTTGACGCTTGTACTTCTTGGATATTTCTTGGGGTGACACGCGTGGAATCCCCAAGCTAGAGCTTTAGTCCATCCTTCATCTCATTACTCATTCCTTCCATACACCTGAAATTTTTCCTTCATACAAAACTTCACACAATCTTTATTAGCAACATTAGTGCACTCAAGATAAAAGGTCTTAAGGTTCAGTTCCAACACCAAATAAACTTCCATTAGAACACTAGCTACTGTAGCACTTCCCTCAAAAATCTCAATTCCCCAAAAGAACTCAAAAAGGAACCAACAAGAAGCAAATGGAGAAAATGACAGAAATCTGTCAAAACAGACCAGCAGGTAAAGGCGATTTTTTTCGAAGACCTTATGTTGCTCAAATAAAAAAGTGTTGAACAAACGTAAGTTAGATAACAACCTGGGGCAGACGCACAAAAATTCACGCCTCAAAAGGACGTACAGAGATTTTACACGAATTTTACGGTGAAGCACATAAATCTGTTTCAGGACAGCAACTTTCCCAATCATTACTTCTCTCTCATTAGAGGTTACTCTTGGCACAAAAAGCAAATAAAAACGATAAGGAGCGGTTATTACTTAGGTAATAACTTCCAAGACTCATCTAAAACTTTTGGGTTATCTCCCAATAAGTACTTTTCTTTAACGCCTTTAAGGTAGGCATGATAGTTTGAGAAAATGCTCACATAGGAAATATGAATTGAAGTAAAAGAGAGCATCAAGAAGCAAATTGAAAACACATTTAAGTCTAACCCACTTCCTATGCATAGGAATCTTGTATGCAAATAAATTCACAAAGATCAAAGTGAAAGGCATAGGAAGATAAAACAAGAGTAACTTCAAAACTTTCAGCAAATAGAGAGGTGTTTTAGTACCATGAAAACTTTTACAACCATATTTTCCTCTCTCATAATAATTTTCAGTAGCCTCATGAATAAACTCAACAATATAACTATCACATAAAGCATGCTTTTCATGATCTACAAACACTAGAGCTTTATTATAAACATTTTCAAAAGAATCCTCAGGAACATGACATTCGTCCTCCTTTGGTAAGCATGGGGGACAATCAAATAATGTAAGGGGTAAAGAGTTACTCTCATTAGAAGGTAGGGATGGATAGATCCATTCTCCCTCCTCTTGATCATCACTCTCCTCCTATTTTTCATCCAATGAGCTTCCAGTTTCAGCAATTTCTTCTTCCATAGGCTCCTGCAAGGCATTAATCTCTTCCATTGGTGGAGAGCATCTATTAAGATATTCAAGAATATAGCCATTTTCTACCTTGTAATTATCAAAGCAAAATTTAAGTATATCATAAACCTCATATTTATAAGGTGAATCATCAGTATTTTCAAGCAAACTAGCAAGTTCAAATGCACCCTTCCAAGCAATAAATTCTTCAATTTGTTCCACATCATAAAAGTCATAATTCCCTTTAACATAAGAAGATATGGTAACATTATCATTATACTCACACTGAAAAGGGAGGTGCTTATACCTCCTACAACAATAAGATTTATCAAAGCAATAAGTAATATTATAAGTAGAGCACACGTTTATAACAATGGTATACAATTTATCAATTTGTTCCCATAAGTGTTTCCCTTTTTGTGACAAGCGGTGTTCCTCATAATAATATTTTTGTTCTTCCGTGAACCCACCTTGCCAATAAGATTTAGTTTCAAAGAAACCAACCATTGGTAGAAAGCATGATAAAGCAAGACAATAGCATCAACGAAAATAACAACTATAGTAGGAACTAAATTTTTTGTATTTTGATAAAGAAACAAGCAAACAAAGCAGAAATAAACTAAGCAAAACAAAATAACAAAGTAAAGAGATTGGTTATGAGGACTCCTTGTGAAGATGTCCTTGACTACCCCAAGAACGACGAGAAAAATGCTTGATGGCTCAAAGGTAATGACGCCGAAAAGTGCTGGTGTGGTGTTGATGTAGAGCCTGCTAGAACCCCAAGAGGACGGTATAATGAGCACAACAGCAAGTTTCCCTCAGTTATGAAACCAAGGTTTAATCGAACCAGTCGGAGCAAGGAGACACCCCAAAGGTGTTGCTAGCTGTGCCTTGGCAAGGCGACCCGGGTGCTAGTAGCAACGTGGAGACCTGCACACAACACAACCACAGAACTTTGTCCCCAACTTGCGATGAGGTTGTCAATCTCACCGTGTTTTGTTGAAAACAAAGGATTAAACGTATCGAATGGAAAGAAGTAATAGTTTGCAGAAAGTAAACACAAAGCAGTAAACAGTTTTTAGACTGTATGTAAAGAAAAAAGACCAGGATCCATAGTTCACTAGAGGTGGCTCTCCTTAAGATAGATAACATGCTGGGTGAACAAAGTACAAGGGCAATTGAGAAACATCGAGAAAGTAATACATGCATATACTAATCATCTTGACTCCTTTGAGACTTGATTGGGCATTACAACATTATACATAGACCGCTATCCAACTGCATCTATGACTAATAATCCACCTTCAGGTTATCATGCGAACCCCCTCCAGTATTAAGTTACAAGCAACAGATTATTGCTTTACGAACTGCGTGTAAAGTAAATAATACGATTGTTCTATGAACAAAGGATTTTTATTTTCTCCCTAGTAGCAACAACACATCTAGTACCTTAGAGATTTCTGTCACTTCCCATTACCGGAGGCATGAACCCACTATCGAGCATAAATGCTAACTCTTGGAGTTGCTAGCGTCTACTTGGCCAAGATAGATACTAACAATGAAAAGCATGCAAGATCACAAATAACAAAGACATGATAGAATCAATAATCAATCTGAAATAGTATCTCAATATCCATCGGATCCCCGCAAACACAACATGTATGATTACAAATAGATGATCTTGATCATGAACGGAGCTCACAAGATCTAAACATGAAAGCACAAAGGAGGAGAATCGGCCATCTAGCTACTACATGGATCCGTAGTCCAAGGATGAACTACTCACGTATCACATCGGAGGCTTGCATGGTGATGAAGAAGGCCTCCAGGGTGAATTCCCCTCTCCGACAGGATGCTGGGAAGAGCTTTAGATCCCTCCCGATCTTGGGATGGAGATGATGGCGGCTACAGACTCTTTCATGGATTTTTGATCGGGCACTTAGGGTTTTCGTCCCGAGGGCATCTTATAGGCGGAAGGGGAGGCCGAGGGGGTGCCAGGGATGGCCAGACCACCCCCTGGCATGGGCCAGGCTGGGCTGCGCGGCCAGGTGGTGTGGTGGCCCCTGGCCCCTCTCCGTCTCGTACTCTGGCATCTGATGACTTGTGGAAAAATAGGCACTTTGGCTTTTATCCCGTCCAATTCCGAGAATATTCATTTTCTGACTTTCCTGGAACCAAAAACAATAGAAAACAGGCAGCTGGCACTGTGGTTCTTGTTAATAGGTTAGTCCAAGAAATCATATGAAAAGTACTCCAAAGTGTGGACAAAACACAAGAAAGTGGATAAAACCAAGCATGGAACATAAAAAATTATAGATACATTTGCAATGTATCAACATCCCCAAGCTTAACTCCTGCTCATCCTCGAGTAGGTAAGTGATAAAAAGAAAGAATAATTTTTGAGGTGACATGCACCATCAAAGACTTGATCAAAGTATTTGTAAAACATTCAAAGCTAGGATCATAGTACTTCAATCATAACATGAAAGACAAAGTTCTAGCAATATGACAAATAAACTATGATGCAACATGAAAAGACACAAACAAAAGATTCATGAATAACAATGCTTTGCAAGACGTTTGTTTGTTTCACATAAACAAAACATAGCAAAATAGCATTCAGCTTGTCCCTCAATAGAGTAGCAAATATAAATGCATAGGACACCTTCAAAGTTCATAAGAGTGACTAGATACAAATAGTTTAAATCAAGCAATATCAAGTTATGCATCAATCAACTAGTCTTGGGACAATGCACATAGAACTAAGAATGGCCACTATGCTCTCAAAGTAAGTGCATAAAGATAGAAGGTGGAGACTCAATATAATGGTGGAAGAAAGGCCTTCATAGAAGGAAGTAGGGATTCAAGTCTCATAAAGAGCTTTCAAAAATATGGTACTTATAGCTTTCAGCTCTCATTGCCCCTATCATAAGCATCTTGAAGTGATTAAGGTTAAAGTGAACAAACTATGGTGTACATGCTTGACGAAGTATAAGTCAGGAATCTCATGTCCCTTGTATACGAGGGTCGTTCCTCATGCTACTCAAGTTTAATCACCGGTAAGTTCTTGTCATTGTAAGTGCATGTGTATCATAGAGAACCGCCAACGGGGTACCCCTTGCCCGATGATACGGAAGAATCCCCATATCAAAATGACAAGGCAAGCAGACAACGAGCATCTCAGTAATCTTCTTATTTTACCATGGGAATGTGGTGCTTTTTTCTCTCTTTCCTCTTTTCATAACCTCTTTTTTCTTTTTCTCTTTTTTTTCTCAATAGGACTCTTTTTTTGTAAGAAGAATGCTTCATAGACAGCTCATTATGGTTACGCTACAGGTTTCCACCATGTCAGCATGGATTAGACCAGCGGCCCAGACGTTTTTCTAACTCATATACATAACTCCATGGACTTACACACCGATGACATCCATATACAAAAGAGCATGATATCAACTAGGTACAAGTACCAAGTGCAATGTTGAAAGCGTTCCCCATGAAAGCATGGTTCTGCTAATCCCCAACAAATAAGTGCAAGCATATACAACATAGACGACACAATGGTTCAAGTTTATTAAGGACAAGAAAAGTAAAGTGTGCCATTAAGTTCGTGAGAGCTTTAATCACTAGTTTTCTCATAACAAGTTTAATTTGGAAGGTAAACAAAAGCATGAATATACTTGGAATAGCATAAGCTAATAGGTAGGTATGGTGGACTCTTTGGAATAACTTGGTTTAGGGAGTTGGATGCATGAGTGGAACTCATACTTGGTTGTGGAGGCTAGCAAAAGACTAGGAGCAACAAACTAAGAGAGCAATAATGGCCATAATCATGTAGAGCGACAAAACATCATTGATCAAAGCATAAAGTGATACTACAAGTTGAAAACTAAAGGATCATAAAGGCTTATGGTGACTTGGGATAGTCATAACATGGTGTGAGCATGCGCCAAGTCAACCTAAATAAAGCATCAAAGGATAATACCACTATACTATGCTTTAATATGCTAAAACAACGCATGATTCATCCAAGGCACATTAAGAAATCTCAATTGTTTATAACAAGTCATGCTACAACAAAGAATACTAAGCATAAAGCCAAAACAATATCAATCATGGCATGACAAAGCATAGGCCACAGTCAAAAACGAGCTCTTTTTACCACATAAGCATGAACTTTCCTACTCTTTTCCAAACCAAACCAAACTATTTGCAAACCAATGTATGAAAGAGGGGGTCCAACCAATTTATTCACAAAACTAAGAAAACCAAGCAAACGAAAAACCAAAACAAAAACAAAAAAGAAGACGCTCCAAGAACAACACAACTGTGCATGAAACAATAAAAATGAAACGTTTGGAAGAAACCAGGAATTTTTATTGATGAAGATTGGGCATCCCCAAGCTTTGACGCTTGTACTTCTTGGATATTTCTTGGGGTGACACGCGTGGAATCCCCAAGCTAGAGCTTTAGTCCATCCTTCATCTCATTACTCATTCCTTCCATACACCTGAAATTTTTCCTTCATACAAAACTTCACACAATCTTTATTAGCAACATTAGTGCACTCAAGATAAAAGGTCTTAAGGTTCAGTTCCAACACCAAATAAACTTCCATTAGAACACTAGCTACTGTAGCACTTCCCTCAAAAATCTCAATTCCCCAAAAGAACTCAAAAAGGAACCAACAAGAAGCAAATGGAGAAAATGACAGAAATCTGTCAAAACAGACCAGCAGGTAAAGGCGATTTTTTTCGAAGACCTTATGTTGCTCAAATAAAAAAGTGTTGAACAAACGTAAGTTAGATAACAACCTGGGGCAGACGCACAAAAATTCACGCCTCAAAAGGACGTACAGAGATTTTACACGAATTTTTACGGTGAAGCACATAAATCTGTTTCAGGACAGCAACTTTCCCAATCATTACTTCTCTCTCATTAGAGGTTACTCTTGGCACAAAAAGCAAATAAAAACGATAAGGAGCGGTTATTACTTAGGTAATAACTTCCAAGACTCATCTAAAACTTTTGGGTTATCTCCCAATAAGTACTTTTCTTTAACGCCTTTAAGGTAGGCATGATAGTTTGAGAAAATGCTCACATAGGAAATATGAATTGAAGTAAAAGAGAGCATCAAGAAGCAAATTCAAAACACATTTAAGTCTAACCCACTTCCTATGCATAGGAATCTTGTATGCAAATAAATTCACAAAGATCAAAGTGAAAGGCATAGGAAGATAAAACAAGAGTAACTTCAAAACTTTCAGCAAATAGAGAGGTGTTTTAGTACCATGAAAACTTTTACAACCATATTTTCCTCTCTCATAATAATTTTCAGTAGCCTCATGAATAAACTCAACAATATAACTATCACATAAAGCATGCTTTTCATGATCTACAAACACTAGAGCTTTATTATAAACATTTTCAAAAGAATCCTCAGGAACATGACATTCGTCCTCCTTTGGTAAGCATGGGGGACAATCAAATAATGTAAGGGGTAAAGAGTTACTCTCATTAGAAGGTAGGGATGGATAGATCCATTCTCCCTCCTCTTGATCATCACTCTCCTCCTATTTTTCATCCAATGAGCTTCCAGTTTCAGCAATTTCTTCTTCCATAGGCTCCTGCAAGGCATTAATCTCTTCCATTGGTGGAGAGCATCTATTAAGATATTCAAGAATATAGCCATTTTCTACCTTGTAATTATCAAAGCAAAATTTAAGTATATCATAAACCTCATATTTATAAGGTGAATCATCAGTATTTTCAAGCAAACTAGCAAGTTCAAATGCACCCTTCCAAGCAATAAATTCTTCAATTTGTTCCACATCATAAAAGTCATAATTCCCTTTAACATAAGAAGATATGGTAACATTATCATTATACTCACACTGAAAAGGGAGGTGCTTATACCTCCTACAACAATAAGATTTATCAAAGCAATAAGTAATATTATAAGTAGAGCACACGTTTATAACAATGGTATACAATTTATCAATTTGTTCCCATAAGTGTTTCCCTTTTTGTGACAAGCGGTGTTCCTCATAATAATATTTTTGTTCTTCCGTGAACCCACCTTGCCAATAAGATTTAGTTTCAAAGAAACCAACCATTGGTAGAAAGCATGATAAAGCAAGACAATAGCAGACCAACGAAAATAACAACTATAGTAGGAACTAAATTTTTTTGTATTTTTGATAAAGAAACAAGCAAACAAAGCAGAAATAAACTAAGCAAAACAAAAATAACAAAGTAAAGAGATTGGTTATGAGGGACTCCCCTTGTGAAGATGTCCTTGACTACCCGGCAACGACGCGAGAAAAATGCTTGATGGCTCAGTGTACGACGCCAGAAAAGTGCTGGTGTGGTGTTGATGTAGAGCTCGTTGGGAACCCCAAGAGGAAGGTATAATGAGCACAACAGCAAGTTTACCTCAGTTATGAAACCAAGGTTTAATCGAACCAGTAGGAGCAAGGAGACACCCCAAAGGTGTTGCTAGCTGTGCCTTGGCAAGGCGCACTACCGGTGCTAGTAGCAACGTGGAGACCTGCACAACACAACCACAGAACTTTGTCCCCAACTTGCGATGAGGTTGTCAATCTCACCGTGTTTTGTTGAAAACAAAGGATTAAACGTATCGAATGGAAAGAAGTAATAGTTTGCAGAAAGTAAACACAAAGCAGTAAACAGTTTTTAGACTGTATGTAAAGAAAAAAGACCAGGATCCATAGTTCACTAGAGGTGGCTCTCCTTAAGATAGATAACATGCTGGGTGAACAAATTACAGCGGGGCAATTGAGAAACATCGAGAAAGTAATACATGCATATACTAATCATCTTGACTCCTTTGAGACTTGATTGGGCATTACAACATTATACATAGACCGCTATCCAACTGCATCTATGACTAATAATCCACCTTCAGGTTATCATGCGAACCCCCTCCAGTATTAAGTTACAAGCAACAGATTATTGCTTTACGAACTGCGTGTAAAGTAAATAATACGATTGTTCTATGAACAAAGGATTTTTATTTTCTCCCTAGTAGCAACAACACATCTAGTACCTTAGAGATTTCTGTCACTTCCCCAGATTACCAGAGGCATGAACCCACTATCGAGCATAAATAGTAACTCTTGGAGTTGCTAGCGTCTACTTGGCCAAGATAGATACTAACAATGAAAAGCATGCAAGATCACAAATAACAAAGACATGATAGAATCAATAATCAATCTGAAATAGTATCTCAATATCCATCGGATCCCCGCAAACACAACATGTATGATTACAAATAGATGATCTTGATCATGAACGGAGCTCACAAGATCTAAACATGAAAGCACAAAGGAGGAGAATCGGCCATCTAGCTACTACATGGATCCGTAGTCCAAGGATGAACTACTCACGTATCACATCGGAGGCTTGCATGGTGATGAAGAAGGCCTCCAGGGTGAATTCCCCTCTCCGACAGGATGCTGGGAAGAGCTTTAGATCCCTCCCGATCTTGGGATGGAGATGATGGCGGCTACAGACTCTTTCATGGATTTTTGATCGGGCACTTAGGGTTTTCGTCCCGAGGGCATCTTATAGGCGGAAGGGGAGGCCGAGGGTGCTGGGATGGCAGACCACCTGCATGGGCCAGGCCGGGGCAGCTGTGGTGGTGTGGTGGCCCCTGGCCCCTCTCCGTCTCGTACTCTGGCATCTGATGACTTGTGGAAAAATAGGCACTTTGGCTTTTATCCCGTCCAATTCCGAGAATATTCATTTTCTGACTTTCCTGGAACCAAAAACAATAGAAAACAGGCAGCTGGCACTGTGGTTCTTGTTAATAGGTTAGTCCAAGAAATCATATGAAAAGTACTCCAAAGTGTGGACAAAACACAAGAAAGTGGATAAAACCAAGCATGGAACATAAAAAATTATAGATACATTTGCAATGTATCAACATCCCCAAGCTTAACTCCTGCTCATCCTCGAGTAGGTAAGTGATAAAAAGAAAGAATAATTTTTGAGGTGACATGCACCATCAAAGACTTGATCAAAGTATTTGTAAAACATTCAAAGCTAGGATCATAGTACTTCAATCATAACATGAAAGACAAAGTTCTAGCAATATGACAAATAAACTATGATGCAACATGAAAATACACAAATAAAAGATTCATGAATAACAATGCTTTGCAAGACGTTTGTTTGTTTCACATAAACAAAACATAGCAAAATAGCATTCAGCTTGTCCCTCAATAGAGTAGCAAATATAAATGCATAGGACACCTTCAAAGTTCATAAGAGTGACTAGATACAAATAGTTTAAATCAAGCAATATCAAGTTATGCATCAATCAACTAGTCTTGGGACAATGCACATAGAACTAAGAATGGCCACTATGCTCTCAAAGTAAGTGCATAAAGATAGAAGGTGGAGACTCAATATAATGGTGGAAGAAAGGCCTTCATAGAAGGAAGTAGGGATTCAAGTCTCATAAAGAGCTTTCAAAAATATGGTACTTATAGCTTTCAGCTCTCATTGCCCCTATCATAAGCATCTTGAAGTGATTAAGGTTAAAGTGAACAAACTATGGTGTACATGCTTGACGAAGTATAAGTCAGGAATCTCATGTCCCTTGTATACGAGGGTCGTTCCTCATGCTACTCAAGTTTATTCACCGGTAAGTTCTTGTCATTGTAAGTACATGTGTATCATAGAGAACCGCCAACGGGGTACCCCTTGCCCGATGATACGGAAGAATCCCCATATCAAAATGACAAGGCAAGCAGACAACGAGCATCTCAGTAATCTTCTTATTTTACCATGGGAATGTGGTGCTTTTTTCTCTCTTTCCTCTTTTCATAACCTCTTTTTTCTTTTTCTCTTTTTTTCTCAATAGGACTCTTTTTTTGTAAGAAGAATGCTTCATAGACAGCTCATTATGGTTACGCTACAGGTTTCCACCATGTCAGCATGGATTAGACCAGCGGCCCAGACGTTTTTCTAACTCATATACATAACTCCATGGACTTACACACCGATGACATCCATATACAAAAGAGCATGATATCAACTAGGTACAAGTACCAAGTGCAATGTTGAAAGCGTTCCCCATGAAAGCATGGTTCTGCTAATCCCCAACAAATAAGTGCAAGCATATACAACATAGACGACACAATGGTTCAAGTTTATTAAGGACAAGAAAAGTAAAGTGTGCCATTAAGTTCGTGAGAGCTTTAATCACTAGTTTTCTCATAACAAGTTTAATTTGGAAGGTAAACAAAAGCATGAATATACTTGGAATAGCATAAGCTAATAGGTAGGTATGGTGGACTCTTTGGAATAACTTGGTTTAGGGAGTTGGATGCATGAGTGGAACTCATACTTGGTTGTGGAGGCTAGCAAAAGACTAGGAGCAACAAACTAAGAGAGCAATAATGGCCATAATCATGTAGAGCGACAAAACATCATTGATCAAAGCATAAAGTGATACTACAAGTTGAAAACTAAAGGATCATAAAGGCTTATGGTGACTTGGGATAGTCATAACATGGTGTGAGCATGCGCCAAGTCAACCTAAATAAAGCATCAAAGGATAATACCACTATACTATGCTTTAATATGCTAAAACAACGCATGATTCATCCAAGGCACATTAAGCAATCTCAATTGACAAACATCGAGAAAGCAATACATGCATATACTAATCATCTTGACTCCTTTGAGACTTGATTGGGCATTACAACATTATACATAGACCTCCATCCAACTGCGTCTATGACTAATAATCCACCTTCAGGTTATCATCTGAACCCCCTCCAGTATTAAGTTGCAAGCAACAGATTATTGCTTTATGAACTGCGTGTAAAGTAAACAATAAGATTGTTCTATGAACAAAGGATTGTTGTTTTCTCCCTAGTAGCAACAACACATCTAGTACCTTAGATATTTCTGTCACTTCCCCAGATTACTAGAGGCATGAACCCACTATCGAGCATAAATACTAACTCTTGGAGTTGCTAGCATCTAGTTGGCCAAGATAGCTACTAACAACGGAAAGCATGCAAGATCACAAATAACAAAGACATGATAGAATCAATAATCAATCTGAAATAGCATCTCAATATCTATCGGATCCCCGTAAACACAACATGTATCATTACAAATAGATGATCTTGATCATGAATGGAGATCACAAGATCTAAACATGAAAGCACAAAGGAGGAGAACCAGCCATCTAGCTACTACATGGATCCGTAGTCCAAAGATGAACTAATCACGCATCACACCGGAGGCTTGCATGGTGATGAAGAAGGCCTCTAGGGTGAATTCCCCTCTTTGGCAGGGTGCCGGGAAGACCTTCAGATCCCTCCTGATCTAGGGATGGAGATGACGGCGGCTACAGACTCTTTCATGGATTTTTGATCGGGCACTTAGGGTTTTCGTCCCAAGGGCATCTTATAGGCGGAAGGGGAGGCCGAGGGGGTGCCAGGGCTAGCCAGACTACCCCTAGCATGGGCTAGGCTGGGCCGCGCGGCCAGGTGGTGTGGTGGCTCCCTGGCCCCTCTCCGTCTCGTACTCTGGCATCTGATGACTTTTGAAAAAATAGGCATTTTGGCTTTTGTCCTTTCCAATTCCGAGAATATTCATTTTCTGACTTTCTTGGAACCAAAAACAGCAGAAAACAGGCAGCTGGCACTGTGGCTCTTGTTAATAGGTTAGTCCAAGAAATCATATGAAAAGTACTCCAAAGTGTGGACAAAACACAAGAAAGTGGATAAAACCAAGCATGGAACATAAAAAATGATAGATACATTTGCAATGTATCAGCTAGCCATGGGTCACTCCAAATGTTAATACTTTCTCCATTACCAACCCTCCAGATATATCCTCTTTTGAACGTTGTTAGTCCCGCTAGAATGCTTTGCCAAGTAAACGAGTCCCCAGCTTTCGGACCAGCCTTTAGAATATCACCACTAGGATAATACTTAGCCCTTAAAACCCGCGCACAGAGAGACTCAGGTGTTGTGATGGGTCTCCACGCCTGTTTAGCTAGCATAGAAAGATTAAAAGATTTGAAATCTCTAAAACCCATCCCTCCTTCACATTTGGGAAAGCAAAGCTTCCACCAAGCATACCAATGCATCTTATTGCTATTATCATCATCACCCCACCATAATTTTGCAATAGCCTCCATCATCCTTTTGCATACACCTAAGGGGATTTGAAAAACTGACATTGCATAAACAGGGATGGCTTGTGAAACAGCCTTAATCAAAATTTCCTTACCCCTAATAGAGAGGTGCTTTTCCTTCCAACCATTGATGCGCTGAATAATCCTCTCAATAAAGTGCTCAAAACACTCACTCTTATCAGCTCCCACAATTGCAGGGAGACCCAAATACTTATCTGATAAAGCCTCATTGTCAATGTGTAAGATATCACAAATCTCTGTTCTCACAACAACATTGGTATTAGGCAAGAAAAATATGTTTGACTTAGCCAAACTCACCAGTTTTCCCGAGTTTGTACAATAGGAATCCAAGACTTGTCGCAGGGAAGTTGCATTGTTCATATCCGCCCTCATGAGAATTAGGGAATCGTCAGCAAATAAGAGGTGTGAAACTGACGGTGCATTTCTGCACACCCATATCCCATCAATGCCACCAAATTCTTCTTCATGCAACAACAAACTTGGAAGACCTTCCGCACACAGAAGGAACAAATAAGGGGAAAGAGGATCCCCTTCACGGAGCCCTCTAGTAGGAACAAACATATCAGTCTCCTCTGAATTAAATCTCACTTGATATCGAACCGAGGTAACACACGCCATCAAAAGGCGTATCCATCTCTCATCAAAACCAGTCTCATCATGTTCTGTAAGAAAACCCACTCCACTCTATCATAAGCCTTATGCATGTCTAATTTTACTGCGCAAGAACCAATTGCTCCTTTCCTTTTATTTTTGATAGCATGTACACTCTCATAAGCAACCAGCACGTTGTCAGTAATGAGGCGTCCAGGCACAAACGCACTCTGCATAGGGGAAATAACCTCCAGAAGAACACACTTTAGTCTCAGAGCAAGCATCTTCGAGATAATTTTGTATGTAACATTGCAAAGGCTTATGGGACGAAACTGAGTGATCAACTCTAGATCCTCAGTTTTTGGAATTAGAACCACAGTAGTATCATTTCACCCTTCTGGGATAATGCTTGTATTTAGCGCATGCAGCACCTCCTCAGTTACCTGGTCTCCACAGATATCCCAGAATTTCTTATAGAAACCCGCATGGAGTCCATCAGGCCCTGGCGCCTTAAAGTCTCCAATGCTAAACATGGCCTTCTTGACATCCTCAGATGAAAAAGGGGCCAATAGCTTTAAGTTCATATCATTAGTAACTTTTGGACGAATTTTTCTCTAAAAAGTTAGGATCAATGTCCTGCACCTCAGATGTAAACAGATTAGAGAAATACTAAAATACTAAGGGCTTTAGTGATTCTGTACCTTCAATCCAATCATCGTCATTGTTTTTCAATTTTTTGATATAGTTTTTTTTTCGACGGGCCGAAGCGAAATTATGGAAGAACGAGGTATTACGATCTCCTTGCTGCATCTAGTTAGCTCTTGATCGTTGGATCCATCGAACCTCTTCTTGCTCAAGTAACATCTCAATCACCTCAGCCATTTCTTTTGCTTTTGCTTTTGCTTCACTTTCATCGTTGATAATTCCACTGACAGCCTTTCCAAACTCCCGCTGCGCTGTCCTAAGTCTCCTTTTGGGTTGCTTCAAGACCCTACGGTCCCACTCATGTAAGGCTCCATGCATGTGCCCAAGTTTCATTAGCACCGACCCATGTGGTATCGCATGTGATGCCACATTCCAAGCATGTAGAACCACATCTCGGATTTTTTTCTTTGAGCCACTTCGCCTCAAAGCGCTTCGGCCCTGGATGGTATTGGCCTTCAACATTATTGTAATCCGTATCCAGAAGAATCGGTCTGTGGTCAGATTTAATATATCCTAGGTGTTGCACCACCGCTCCCGGATGTTGTAACGACCAAGAATTTGACACCACAGCCCTATCAAGTCTCTCACGGATCCTCCCTCTCTTCCAGGTATAGTTGTCTCCCGAGAACCCAAGGTCCTCCAATTCACAATCATCTAGAGCACTATGGAAAGCATGCATATAGCTATTGGGCCTGGCCGTGCCACCATCTTTTTCACTAGGAAACATTATCTCGTTGAAATCTCCCATGACCACCCATGGTAGATCATATTGGCCTTTTAGCTCTCTCAATTTACCCCATGTTTTGTATTTGTCCTGCCACCTAGGTTTGCCATAGATGCCAGTAAACCTCCACGTATTGTTTGATCCCTCTAAATTTTTAACATCAATATACTTAGGAGCTGAAAATATTTGTTGGATCACCACTTCTCGCTTCCAGAAAAGAATAACTCCACCGCTCCTATTAGTACTGGGATTAACAATTTGATGGTCCATCTTCAATTTCCTTCTCAAGCATTCTGCCGGATAAGTATCGAGATGTGTCTCCGAGAAGAACATCACCTCGGGGTTAACACGCCTCTGAAGATCCTGAAGCGCAAGTACTGTCGGGGCATTACCCAAGCCCTGACAGTTGAGAGATAATATCTTCATTGCTCCCGGACAGTCCCCTCACGGGAGCCCGCCGATCCTAATGAAAAGGAGTTAACTCCTCTCTTCTTTGAGCGTTTATTACTTTCCACCTCCTTAGCTAGATTTTGTTCATCCATCAGGGTCTCGACCCCATCAGTTATCATTGCGAGTGGGCTTGCATCCATCATAGGATCATGATCCCGTAGAAGTTCCTTATCAAAGTCATTCACCAACCCACGTTTAGCACTGGAGCTCGATTTTCCTTCGTTATCAACATCCATATCCTTGTTTTTCACAGGACTAGTAGCAGTATCTTTCAGCGATTCATCATTAGGAATCCCCGTATCCATCCCATGCAGTTCATTGTGCCTCCAGTTCGTCTGGAAACCACCCCTGCCAGCCAGAGCACCCCCGCGACCAGCTCCAGAGGGGTGGCTGAAGCGACCTCCACGTCCACCTCTTCCCCCTCCACGGCCACCCACCGGGGCACTTTGGAACCAAGAATCCCAGTCAGCTTTAAGCCAGTCCCCACATTTGAGGGAATCAATGTTGTGCTCACTTGTTCCACACTCCAAGTGCATATGGCCAATAAAACCACATGCGCCACAAAACCTTGGCATCTTTTCATATTTGATTTGATATATTTCCCTCTGACCTCCTCTCGACATTGAAACAAATCTACCCAGATCTTTGCGAACGTCCATCTTAATCCGCACCCGCACAAAGTTACCAGCACCCTGCACGTTTGTTTGTACTTCCACTACCTCTCCTATCTTCTTTGTAAGATTCGTCAGTAGGGTTTTTTCCCGGTACCCAACAGGGATCTTGTGGATCTGGATCCATGTAGTAAAGTAATTAAGATCAACTAAGTCAGTCGGCGAGAGTCCATCATAAGGTTCAATGCAAACCACGGATTGCCTAAACAGCCAGGGTCCCCCCTTCTCCACTTTCAACCAATCTCCTAGGCAGAAACATTGGATAGTGAACAGATTACCCTCTAGATGTTGAAACTTCACCTCCCTCGCCGGGCTCCAAGCCTGACGCATGTGCTGCTCGAACGTCAAGGGGCTAAAGAAATTCGTAGTATGCACCCTTGCCAACGCCATCCACTTCCCCTCTTTTGGAGCTCCTTCTTCTTCTTCGAACACCAGGTCATCAAATTCATCATCTTCAATTCCCAACCTTAGTAGCAAATCATCAATCGCTTCATCCTTCTTCTCTCCCGATCCGATCGGCAACGTTGCCGAGTTTGCGGAAGACGACGACATCGGATCAGAACACAAACCAATCCCTAATCCCTTCCCTGAACAAACGAGGCCGGCAGGACCACGTAAGAGTGGAGCCGAGCCAGCCAAGAACCCTAGGAGACCCGGGTAATTCGATCAGAACACTGGAGACACTCCACCCCGATCAGAATGGAGGCGGAGGAACCAAACCCTAGTCGCCTCAGCTATCGCTAGAGCTCTAGGTCGAAACGGTGTGCGAACCGTTGTTGGATGGATAGCTATCCTAGACTACTAGTTAAACTTAGCAAAACCCAGCATGCCAATGGCACGAAATTTATCCATTGTTAAACGCCCATAATCGTGTAAACTCTAGAGAAGATTCCAATTCAAGATGGGATGGGCTGGGTCGGCCCGCTAGGTCACTGACCTGGCCCAAATGTTCGAGGCCGTTGGAACGCACGGATCGGCCTTGCACATATGTTCGGCCTGTAGAGCCGGCTTTGACCGACCCACTGCGTCGATGGAGTCGACCCATCGCTCGTAGAACAGGCGCTCGATGCTCGTCCTGGTCAATCTCTACCGTGGGCGGCGCTGCCGCCTGCTTTCTGGCCGCTGTCCAGCTCGCCGTCGTCCGGTGGCCAAGCTCGCTTGTAGTCTCGGTCGCCTCCCAGTTAGCTGGACAGCGTGCTCCCCTCGCATGGTCCTATACAGTACATAACTTTCTTGGTTAGTGATCGATCTTGGTTAGTGCTCTAGCTAGTTAGTAGAGCTGGGTTTGACCGACCAAGCAAATAATGGCATAATGTAGTTTAGCTGTGTTTGATCGATCGGTGCAAGAGCAAACTCTATGTAATACTGTTTTAGCTCTCACACGGTGAGAGTACAGATTTTCCTTTTATTTTTTAAATTTGATGATTTCAAACGAAATATCTTAAAAACTGTTTGTCCAAATTATGAACCTTTTTCATTTTTGAGCTCTTCGTGCTAAGATATTTAAAACTAGATTCCATGTTGATAGATTTCGAACAATTTTTTTTATATTTTTAGAACCGCTGCGCTCGTACTTTAGATTACTTCAGTTCTGTATTTGTTGTACTTCGGGTTCTTATTATATTTTGGACTTGAGTTACTCCACACTTGTACTTTCGCGTATTTTGATAGTGAGTACATTTGTACTTTTCTGTACTTTGGCTCTTAGTATAGTAATACTTTCATGTACTTGGCTCTGAGTACGTTTGTAACTTCGTGTACTTTGGCTGTGAGTACGCATGTACTTATGTGTACTTCGACTCATAGTACGGCCGTTGTTCTGCATACTTCGACTCTTAGTATATTTAGACTTTTGCGTACTTCGGCTTTGAGTAGAGTTATATTTTCGTGTATTTCGACTTTAAGTATAGTTGTACTTCTGTGTACTTTGCCTGTGAGCATAATTGTACTTTCGTGTACTTCGGTTCTGAGTAAAGTTGTACTTTCACGTATTTCGACTTTGAGTACAGTTGTACTTTCGTGTACTTTGCCTGTGAGCATAATTGTACTTTCGCATACTTTGATTCTAAGTAGAGTTGTACTTTCGTGTATTTTGACTTTGAGTACAATTGTACTTCCACTGTACTTTTCCTTTGAGCATCTTTGTACTTATGTGAACTTTCGTGTACTTCGTATACACTTCAGTGTACTTCCGTCTATCGTGTAGCGGGATCGTCTAGATAAAAAGGAAAAAACCGAACCCGGTAACGGATTACGGGGACTTTCTCCGGGCGTGACACTTGTTGACATGAGAGCACACGCGTGGGTCGTCCTTTTTTGCGAAGGTCGGTCTTTTTCTAAAGACACCCCCACTTGTTGGAAAAGAGACTTGTCTACATAGCAAAAACCGGTACAAAAAGTTTTGAACTTCGGTGTCCTCCCTTTTCTTGTAAACTTAGAAAACTGAAATTGATGAACGTGCACGTCTCAGTATGGATTACCTCCCTGGAACATGCTTTCTCGCGCTCTATTAATATAGGGACCACAATACAACCACGATAGTCTCGAAACAAAAAAATACTGGGCAGCAATAAACACATGCCAAAAAGAAGAAATAAAATAGAGACAGAGACAAATCAACTAAACAAAGGTGACCCACAACCACTTCACCCACCGGAGAAGTGGCACCACGCTCATAGCATTGACTTGCCAAGTATCAAGCTGCTGCCCGGAGCAGAACCGGTCTTGGGGTTTCCCCGACACACAGAGGGAAGTGGACAAAGAGTAGCCACGACACCCTCCGGGAAGGAATGGTGCCACCCGATGGTGCCACCGTGTTGGTGTCGATTGGATCGACAAGAATTTCTCCCGAAAAAACCCTATCCACAACCCCAAGCAATCCTTTGCACCGGAGCCCCGTGAGGACGAGGCCTCATTACCACCAAACTTTCCATCCACGAGCATGCGCCACTATGTTCACGAAGCCGCCATCACCGTCTCACAAAGCAAACCAACACAAGGTCCACAAGATAGAGACAAAAGGTAGAAATGAAGCGGGGCTCGCAGTATCACTGCCGCGAGGGAGGGAACTCTACCTCACCGCAATCTGTAGAGCAAACATAGCACAAAGCAAGCTGGCCCGCCCACTACCTATATGGGCCCTATGGGGACCATTCTGGCCGACATGGCGTGGCCAACTTCCCATTGCCGCCTACTGTGCCACGCTACCCTGCCGCCCACGGCCGCGCTACCAGGTCCTAGGCAGCGCCAGACTTCCACCACCTAGGGAGCACCTCCACTGGGAGGGATAGGTCCTCGACCTGGCTCCAAGCCCAGGGGAAGAACGAGCCACCGCCACCGGCTCCACATGGGTTGCAGTCGGTGGCCCTGGCCGCCGACGACGACATGGGGAGAAAGGGGGTTGGGCCGAGGAAGCGTGGCGGTGCCCCTGTCGCCCTCGGGGGCGGGTGAAAGGGCATGTATGCCCCCATGTGTGGTTTTGGTAATTAATGACAAGCCCTATGGACTAATGTGCAAATTGAGTTTCACTTGTAGATTTGTCCATTAGCATCGCTTGGACCATGTGCTGGTTTCAAGGATGAAAAAGAAGAAGCAATGTCCAAGGGCTTTGTGCCTATTGGAATCAAGAAGAAGATGATCAAGTATGTCTTGAAAAAGAAAAAGATGGAGTTCCTCATGGCTATCTTCAAGACATCATCAAGAATTGAAGTGCAAGCTCAAGATGTGTCATGTCTAGAAGATATCATGCTTTAAGTTTGCCATCCTCGGCAATCATGGAATGATGAAGACTAGTTCGAAGAAGAGGCTTCCCCATGGTGTATGGGGGAGCACTTCTCAAGTCTTCATCAAGCAAGATCAAGCAAGTGTAATCAAGAAAGACGATCCATCTTGAGAAGGACAAGACAGTCTACATCAAGATCAAGTGGAATGCTCAAGGCAAAGGTATGATCTTGATAGGTTTTCTATTTTACCGGTCTCTTGTAGTGTTGGGAGACCGGGTTTAGGATAGATAGCCGTACTATCAAGAGGGGCTCTCGAGTGGGTGACTCGTTCGTATCTTTCGGAGAGAGCTCAAACCTTTGCATACATAGCATCATCTTTCTTGGTTGTTGTTTGGTTCTTGTCCATGTGAGGATCAAGAGCTTGTGGTTATCATCATAACAAGCTCTAGTTCATCAAAAACAGATTTCCCTTGAATATCCTATTGCGTTTTTGATTTTGTTTTTCTGGTTCCACACCTTGGGAGATATCTCACATATGGTATTTTCTCCCTTGGTGATATCCAATATTTTGCGGGGTTTTCTGGATCCACACCTTGGGATTCTACAGGTTGTTATCTTTCCAACAAATTTGGTTTCATCTCGTTTGGAGTTCGGATGCAAAAGTTGTGGCAGTTTTGGTTCTAGAGTTTTTGCCTGACCGATAGTTCCGGCGGGCCACCGGTAGTACCTCTAGGGCATTTCGCCACCGGTAGTACCGGTGTAAATTCTGGCCCAACTTCCAGTAACCCCGTTCTCTGTTCAGTAACCTCTCTATCTTGGTCTCATCTATTTGACGGAACTTGGACCGGTATTTCGGGCGGTAGTACCGGCCCCGCCGGAAGTTCCAGTGGATCGGAGGTAGTACCGGCTAGGATCATTTTTTTTCGTTCGTGTCGCCATTTTGGACCATTGGCTGGGTGCCACCGGTATTACCTTCCACCCACCGGTACTACCGGTCATGTGCGAAACTATGAGTAACGGGCAGATCGGTGAGCCCTTTAAAAGGAGCTCCCCTTCCCCTTCGTGGGGTCATTTTTGTTCTTCTTGGTTTTTGCCCTTCTCTCTCTCCTCCATTGTTTACCTTGAAGAGCTTGCCCGCTGTGGTGACCCAGCATACCACTGCATGATGTAGTACACTATAGTCGTTGGCGTAACACCAATGAAACACCGTTCACTAGTATTACATCCCTCAAAGTAGTACAACAGAAACGCAACAGGTCCAAGACATGACTATAGATTACAACTCGACTCTTTACAAAAGATCCAGCGACACTCTAAGTTAAAGAGAGAGAAAGAAACTTCTTACAGAGAAGAACCAGAAATAATAACTCAAAGCTATCTAGCTAAAAAGACTAACATCTAAATTATCTGGCTTGCAATTGCTACTAATGCAATGCTCTACAGAAGTAGGTTTTATGGATAGAGTATCTACTCTTATCTAATCAGAACTTCGTCTTCACTTCGGTCGATGAATATGTTAACTTCATTGACTTTATTGAAGAACTTGAGCTCTCGATGATGGTTTCTTGAGCATAAGTTGGTGCTGACATCGTCTTCAACAGCTTAGATCCTAGCAAGGGTTAAGAAGATACGATTGAGTACGAGCGTACTCAGCAAGTTCACTAAAAAGGAGTGTTTCATGCACTATCTACACCCACAGACCAAAGGTCATAGGCAATGCAGGTTTTCGTAAATATTTCTTTAAAGGTTACTTTTATTCTGAAAACTATGTCCGTCAGCCTTCACAGGTTTACCAGAACTTTCGTGGAATTCCTTTCCTGCCGTGTTTGTAGCTCCTTACCGGAATAGGGAGTAACATGTCACAATTCTTACACTCTGTAGAGGTGCGTTGCTTTACCCATGAGAGACCAAATCCTTGTTGCACAACCGGGCAGCTTACCCGTCCACAATTCCGTGATGTGGGGCCTAGTAGATGATCCAAGCCAATCAATGTTCCCTTCCGCGACCCCATTGAAGGAAATATGCCCTGAGAGGCAATAGTAAAGTTGTTATTATGTATTCCTTATATATGATAGATGTTTATTTTACATGCTAGAATTGTATTGATCGGAAACATCCATACATGTGTGTTTAATAAACAAAAATGGTTCCTAGTTATGCCTCTCTTATAGACTAGCTTGTTGATTAACAAGATGATCAAGGTTTCCTGATCATGGACATTGGATGTTGTTAATAACAAGGTCACACCATTGGTGGAATGATGTGATGAACATTCATTCAAAGTATAGCATTACGATCAAGTCATTATGTTTATATTGCTATAACATCATACAAAGTAATCTTTATCCTTAGACCATGAGATCATGTTAATTGCTAACACCAGAAGAGTATCTTGATAACATCAAACGTCACACCGTAACAGGGTGACTATAAAGATGGGTTCAGTACTACGAAGGTGTTATATTGAGGCTCATGGATCAAGAGTGGAATTTGTCAATCCCGATGACGGATAGATATACTCTGGGCCCTCTCGGTGATATCACATTGAGATAGCTTGCAAGCAAGTGATGTGATCACTAGAATGCTATATCACGGGAACGAGAAAAGAGTGCATGTCGGTAACGAGATCAAACTAGGTATGGAGATACCAATGATCGAATCTCGGACATGTAATATATTGCGAGACAAAGGGATTTAGTTACAAGCTTTAAAGGTTCTCACGATCACAGAAGTCATCATTGAATGTGTAGGAGTCAGTACGGATCTCCAGGTCCCGCTGCTGATTATTGATCGGAGAAGGGTCTCGATCATGTCTGCATTATTCGCGAACCGTAGGGTGACACACTTAATAGTTACCGGACACCATTTTGGAGCACATATGTTTCAGACGAAAGAATTGCAAAGCACGGGAATTGTTCCAATAGAAACCGGAAATTGTTTCGGGTGAAATTGCAGAAAGTGGTTCTGCATGTGATATTGCAATATTGCAAGGGGCTATATGTGAATGTTTGTTAATTAAAGTAATTAACAAAATTCTGAATAAATTTAATAAAAGAGTTTTATTAAATGAGAGAGCATTAAACTTGGAGAATTTTAATGCATTTAAAGTGGAGACTTTAAAAGGGAATGTGAAGAGGCATTTTAATGTGGAGGGGTTACCACCACATGAATGGGGGAGGTGAGGGGTCACCCCCCCATGCGCCGGCCATGGAGAGGAGGGGCACCCCCTCCTCCTATAAAAGGCCACCTATTCCCTCCTTCATCCACACACCTCCTTGTGAAGGATCTCTCTCCCCCTCTAGAATTATTCCCCCATGGTCTTGGATTAGCGAGATACATGTTCCCGATGGCATTTCATCTGGAAGGAGTCGCTGCTTCCGCTGGATCGCTGGAGCAAGGAGGTGGAGGTTGTCCGGTGGCTTGAACGTGTGTGCGAGTACGGATGCGCTGCTGAGTTGCGGCGCTCGGACTTCCTCACGATCTTGAGATCGGCAAGTGTACGACTACATCAACCACGAGTTCCTACTCGTTAACAAAACTCGTTGTCTTCGAGGGTAAGTTCTCGTGGGATGTATATCCACCCGTTGCTTTGTACCTAGTAGATAGATCTTGGCGTATAGTTCACACCGTAGGAATTTTTTTGTTTTCTATGCTGCGGACCCAACACCCATATGTCCGTACGATCCTTCGTGCCAAGCTACATCTCCGTTAAGCCCCCTTTTGGGCAAGCTACAACCCTGATGAGTTCCCAAAGACTGTGATCCGGTTATGCCCCTGGCAAGCTCTATAAATGTCTGACTATACCTCCGGAAGCCGCTCATAGATAATCTAGACACCAAAATCGTGGAGCCTAAGGGTGCCCACCCATATGCTGGATCCACACAAGGAATCATAGTGTCACGTTAAGGTCGTCTTGCCTACATACGAGAGGAAGAAGACCTAGCTGACTTCTCCGTACCATTCCAGATCTCATGGTTAACGTGTAATATACGGTGCTAGAATCACTGACGATATTGGTTGTTAAGTCCTAGATATTATGTTCCTTTACCACTGGAACTGTATCAATAGATTATTACCATTTGGTAAATAATGCATAATCATATTATTATGAAAATAGTGTTTTCTGTCCTTTTTGAAATGCAGGTGATGACAACATTCGAGTTACAAACATTTGATAGAAAATAACCAAAGGACATGAGGAAGTGTGAACTTGCCTTTTGTCATTGCAAGAATATGCAATCACGGTCTTCAAGACAACAGAAGATCCAAATTCTATAAACAACATTATTGGTCTGGTAAGGACAAATGTTTAAAGAAGCAACATGCAATTATACATAAGTAATGTAATGCAATTTGATAAACACGAATCCCCGAAATAATCATATCTGATCTAGGGTTCAGAAACTGGGAATGGTTTCTTTAGAATGTGTTTCACTTTTATACCAGCTTCACACTTGTGCTTCTTATTAAGGCTTGTGAGAGTGTGTGAAACAATATGTAAATACAACTAGTATTCAATAGTAAAGCACTCAAATGGGGCATGGTATCTAAAAGATTTCTTAAGCAAGATCATTAATCAATTAAGCCTTTATAGAAATGCTTAAGGATTACTTTTAATGTGTCTTAAAAGAATAAATTTTGAGGAAAAGATTACTTTACAAAGTAAAAGCATTTAATCTTAAATCTAACACGTTAAGGTTTTCTTATTAACTATAATAATGAAAGATAAAAAAATTACTACATTTTAAACAATCACAACTAAAGTAGTGGAGACTTATATGTTGTGAATATGGCATCATATTTTATTTGGTTCACTTGTTAATGTTCCATAAAGGTGGTGTATAAGTGTTATTGCTTTTATGGGGTGGTGCATAATAAAATAATAAGTGAATGGAATCATTTACCTATCTTTTAGAATTAATGGTTAGACTTTATAAACATGGAAAAGGCATTACTTTAATTACTTAAGAACTTGGTTTAGAGCTTTAAGTAGATTCTTGAACTTGTAAAATAATTGGTAGTTAATATCTTGATGATCTTAGAAATGCATGAAATCCTTTTGTTAAACAATATACTATTTTGATGATTTTATAATGGGTAAAATTAAGATACACTTAATTTTTAAATGGTAGCTTTAGTAAATATTTCTAAAAATGTTTGGACCTATTTTTACTTCACTTAAACAACAATTGAACTTGTTATTACATTTTTAGATTTTAAAGAAATAAAGGTAAAGGCATTAGTGAACATTACTATATTTTTAATTTATTAAAATAGAAGAAAATAGTTTTAACAAATCTTAATAAACATTTTTATTTATTTTACTTCAAATGTGAAGAGTTATATTTTTAATGTGTATATTTTATTTTTGTGATCATTTTGGTATATTATAAGTATTTTTTATGATTTTTAAATAATAAGATATGATTTTTATAAGTTTTATCACTTTATAAATGCTTAATAATTAATGATATTTAGTTAAATGACATAAAATGTATGAAATAGGTTTATAAATGTATATTTTATTTTTCTAAGAATTTTTATATATTATACTTATTTTTCTGAATTTTAAATAATAAAATATGCTTTTAAAAATATTTATCTATAATAGGTATTTGCTAATTAATAATTATTATTTTATTTAAGTTGGAAAATAAAACATAATATTAGGTTTATATTATAGAATTTTTTTTCTAAACATTTTGATATATATATAATATATATTTTTCTGAATTATAAAACAAAAGATATTGAACTAACAAGATTTAATCATTTTCTGAAATTCTAAAAGAAAGTATCTAAATGTTTTATTGCGTCAGTGCTGACGTCTGTGGGTGGTCGAGGTTATTTTTCACTAGGGCTAATTCTAGCCCAAGTCTCCAACTTGTGGGCCTGTGGCCACGTCACTAGCCACGCGGGCGCGGACTGGTCAAATATGGCGTCAACCTGGCGTTAGTTCGCCAGACTCTCGCTAGAGTACAACGGTGATGCCAATATACGACACCAGGGATCTCGCGAAGGGGTGCGCTCGAACGAGGAGACCAAGGCTAACCTAACTAAGGTGGCGATGCCCTCTAATGGTCACGGGAACATCGGCAACGACAATGGCTGGCGGCAGCGCTCGGTGGTTCGCGATGCGAGCACGAATAAGAGCGAGAGATAGACGAAGGAGACGTGCCTGAGCACCATGGGCTCACCTTGATGGCAGGGTAAGGCTCAAGAAGCTGGCGTGGTCTAATGGCATTGAATCAATAGTGGCCGGCGTCGGGGGTGACGAGCATGTCGGGTTCGATCCAGGGTGCAGCTGGTCGATTACTTTGGTAGATAGGTACAACACGAAGAGGCGGTGACATGAGCTTCATCGCCGGAGCACGGGGAAGGCCGGAGCGGCGGGAATCGATGGTAGCCCAAAGCTAGGGTTTCGGCTTGATTTGGGGAGGAATAGAGAGAGAGAAAGAGGAAATGGGGATGAGCACGGGCAAGGCATCACGGTGGTGGTCTTATCCTCCACAGTGATGTCGGCGGTTGCACGAATCATGGCGCAGCGATGGCGGACAGCATCGGCACCGCTAGCGAGCTTCTTCTAGCTAGAGGAGGATGACGATGGCAGAACAATTTGCAGAAAACTCCATGGATAATCTTACAACTCAACCCATGGTTCCTGTTCCTAGGTGGCCCCACCTATCATCGAGAGAACAAGGGTATTTGGGCTAGGCTGAGATGAAATTTGTGGCAAGCAGCGAAAAAGTTGCTTCTGGTGACGATAGTAGATGGTGGGTCGGGTCTGAAACTCCCGCCGTCTTTTCCCTTTTTCTTTTACCTTTACTAATTTCTGTTTTAATATATCCTTTTCAATTTGAATTACCTCAAGGATTTACTATTCAGAATTTTATGGAACACATGAAACATTGTAGAGATCTTTGAAACTAAGTGTTTCTATTATTTCCCATTATTTTTTACATATTCAAACTATTTAGGAAAGTAATTTATTACTTGTAACCATTATCCCTTAGGGATTTAGTATTTTGTTTATTCTACAAAAGTCTTATAAAATGATTTGTTTTCTCTTGATAATTTTAATGGTAATGGTTTGAAATGGCTAATGATGTTTATATCATTCTATACACACTTGGCATCATATAAGAATTCACATATATCCCTATTAATTCTTTAAATCTTGTGGTTCAAAATATTGTGATTTAAATTTCATGGTTCTCAAAATTTGGTGATTTCATTCTACTCAAATCTAGTTGGTGTTTAGTCTATAGAATTTCCATAGCACAATCTTGGTTAAGTCATTATGCATGAATAACAATCATTAATAAAGAAATGAAGATATTCATTTACATATAGTTATCATGGGTGATACGTCCATTTTGCATCACTATTCTATATCATAATTCACTATTATTCATTAACATATTTCATATTAAGATATGATACTTATGTTATTGCATTGTTTTTGCATGGTTGATGACTTTTGGAGCATGGACCGCTGCAGTCAGGATTCTGATGGAAAAGGTGCTATTTGGAGGCAAAATTCGCGAAGATCAGAAAATCTGGGAAAATACATGGAACATCCTATTTTTCTAGAAGACGAAGAATGCCAGAAGGGTAAGTGGAGATGGGCCACAGGGGCCCCACACCACCCCCTAGCACGGGCCACCCTAGACAGCACCAAAAGGTGGTGTGGCCGCCCTGGTCCACTCCATGCTCTCCCCTCTGGCGTATATTATCCCCCCGAAACCCTAAGACTCGGGGAGGGACCACAGAAAGATTTCACCGCCTCTACGGGGCAGGAAAACACTGAGAGAGAAAGATCTCTCCGGCAGACAGAATTCTGTCGTGGGAATTCCTTTCCGGAGAGGGGAGATCATCGCCATCAACACTACCATCAAGCTGGACTTCATTGGGATCATCATCATCATCACCACCATCATCTCCACCAGCACCATCATCACCACTTCATACTGCTGTAACAATTGGGTTGAATCTTGCATAGTTCTTAGGGGAAACTTTCCCGGTGTTGATTACTCCTTGTAGTTGATGCTATTGAGTGACCAATTGAATTATCATTTATGTTCAGATTGTTACACATCATTATTTCATCTCTGATCATGATCCATATGATGTCTTGTGAGTAGTTCATTTTGATCTTGAGGACATGGGAGAAGTCATGTTGTTAGTAGTGGAATTGTGTTGAGAAAGATTCAATGGTTTGATATTTAATTTGTGGTGTATTTCTTCTAGTGGTGTCATGTGAACGTCGACTACATGACACTTCACCTATATGGGCCTAGGGGAATGCATTGTCTATTTGGCTACTAATCGTAGGGGTTGCCGGAGTGACAGAAACCTGAACCCCCATTAGGAAACCTTTGCACAAGGGACGTCAGGGTCTTAGAGTTTAAAGTTGTGGTTAGGTTTCTACCTTAATTACTTTCTTGTACTTGCGGATGCTTGCAAGGGGTATAATCACAAGTATGTATTAGTCCTAGGAAGGTCGGTACATTAGAACAGGTTCACCCACACAACACTTAGCAAACTAAAGAAGATTAATCAACTATATGAAGCGAAAGCACTTGATGATATTCCCATGTGTCCTCGAGAATGTTTGGTCATCTTAAGTAATACAACCGGCTTTTCCTTTGATCAAGAAAGGATTGGGCCACTTGCTGCATTTATTCTTATTGTCTTTTATTTACTCGTACTTTATTTACCTGCATTATCAAAACCCCCTAAAAATCCGTTTGCTAAGTATTTACAGAGAATTCTTGCTCCTAGCCACTCGCTACCAACTTCTGCTCCTTGTTGGGTTCGGCACTCTTACTTATAAAAAATACTGCGATATACCCCCTATACTTGTGGGTCATCAAGACTATTTTCTGGCGCTGTTGCCGGGGAGTGAAGCACTATTGGAGAGTGGAACTGGTAAAGTAAACTTCCACTGTGAGTATTGTTTACTTCTGTTAGTTGCTTTATTTTCAATATGGATAATTCACTGAGTTTCTTATTTCGTAATGCTACTACCACTGCTAAGGTAGTAGATGAACCACCACCTGCTGAGAATGATACTTTTAAAATAACTACAAGAATTATTGATCGTGTTATGGATAACTATTATGTTGGAGATGGAACTGTCCATCCTGGTGATCATTTTCTCTTTATACACGAATTATGCGGGTTGTTCAAGTGTGCAGGTATTACAATAGATCAAGTCAAGAAGAAGTTATTCTCATTATCACTGAAAGGAAGAGCTGAAGAATGGTATAAGCTGCTCAAGAATGGTCAATCTCTTGAATGGGAGGAAATAGTACCTCTCTTTTATTCAAAGTTTTATCCTCCTAGTGAGATTCATAAAGATCGGAATCAAATATACAACTTTTGGCCTCTTGATGGAGAGAGTACAGCTCAAGCTTGGGGGAGATTGAAGTTACTAATGATCAAATGTCCCATTCATGAGCTCCCTCACAATATTATTATCAATAACTTCTATGCAAGGCTTTCTCTTCATGATAAGGATTTATTGGATGCTTCTTGTGCTAGATCATTTACACGCATGGAAGAAGAAGCTAAATGGGATCTTCTAGACCATATTCAAGACAATGCTGAAGCATGTGAGAATGACAAAGGAAGAAAGTCAGGTATAAATTATGATTATCAAGGCATTGAATCTTTTATGGGAACTGATGACTTTCAAAATATTAAAAATGCTTATGGTCTTGATTCTCAAGTTATTACAAATTGTTTTAAGGCTTTTGCTTGTTATATTGAAATTCTGAAAAAGGGATGGAACAAGTATCATGCACCATATAAAGATATTGTTGATTGTATTCCTGTTAGGAGTACTGAATTTTGCACTATTGATCACATCCTACCTGAACCTTATATCGATAAAATACCCTTTACGGATAAGGTAAAGGAGCATCCTATGATAACTAGTGTAATCAATAAAAGTGCAAAAAGAATTGTAAAACCTGATGAACAAATAAACATTAAACCTGTTGTAGCAATTGTGAAAGACCTTGTCACTAAAAGTGTAGAAGATGGACACATAGTCTTTTGTGAGGATGCTTCTAATATTGTCTCACATCCTAATAGAACTAAAAGGGCTAGTGTCCTTGTGGTTTCTGTTAGAATTGGTAATCATTTCTATTATGGTTTATGTGATATTGGTGCAAGTTCAAGTGCTATCCCTTATGAGCTTTACAAAGAAATTATGCATGAAATCAGTCCCTGCGAACTAGAAGAGATTGATGTGGTTATTCACCTTGATAATAGAGAGACCATCTCTCCAATTGGTATTGTACGGGATGTAGAAGTTCTTTGTGGTAAGATTAAATATCCTGCTGATTTTCTAGTACTTGGTTCAGCTACTAGTAAAACCTATCCGATAATTTTTGGTAGACCTTTCTTGAGTACATGTGGAGCCATTATAGACTGCAAAAGGGAGAAAATCTTGACTAAATTTGATGGGGAATCTTATGAGTTTAATTTTTCGAAATTTACTAAAAAACCTTGTGAAAATGAAACCCATAATGAGGATTTTAGAGTTGAACAACTTGCTTCTATTTCTCTTGCTCCTAACAATGCTTTGCAGCAATTTATGGAAGACCACGAAAGTGAAATCTTCATGGAAGAAAGAAATGAGATTGACGAGATTCTCCATCGTCAACCTAAGATGCTTAAGTATAACTTGCCTGTGGAAGATTTGGGTACCACGTCGCCACCTAAAAAGGATCCGGTCTTCGATCTAAAACCTTTACTTGACGATCTTAAGTATGCTTACATTGATGATAATAAAATATATCATGTTATTATTAGCTCTAAACTTTTAGGGAAGGAAGAGGAAAGATTATTGGAGGTATTAAAGAAACACCGAGGGGCTATGGGCTATAATCTGGATGATTTAAAAGGGATTTCTCCTACGATATGTCAGCATGCTATCAATATAGAACCAGATGCAAAGACAATGGTAGAGCACCAACAGCGTTTAAATCCTAAGATGAAGGAAGTGGTAAGAAATGAGGTATTGAAACTCCTTGATGTTGGTATTATTTACCCTATTGCTGATAGTGAATGGGTTAGTCCTGTTCATTGTGTCCCTAAAAAAGGGGGAATTACCGTTGTTCCTAATGATAATGATGAGCTTATTCCCCAAAGAATTGTAGTAGGTTATAGGATGTGCATTGATTTCAGGAAAGTTAACAAAGTTAGTAAGAAAGATCATTACCCACTTCCTTTTATTGATCAAATGTTAGAAAGGTTGTCTAAAAAGACCTATTTTTGTTTTCTTGATGGATACTCTGGTTTCTCTCAAACTGCTATTAAACAGCAAGATCAAGAAAAAAACTACTTTTACATGCCCTTATGGAACCTATGCTTATAGACGTATGCCTTTTGGTTTATGTAATGCTCCTACTACTTTCCAAAGATGCATGTGTGCTATCTTTTATGGTTTTTGTGAGGAAATTGTGGAAGTATTCATGGATGACTTCTCCGTCTATGGAACTTCTTTTGATAATTGTTTGCACAACCTCGATAAAGTATTGCAGAGATGTGAAGAAACTAATATAGTTCTTAATTGGGAGAAATGCCACTTCATGGTGAATGAAGGGATTGTCCTTGGACATAAGATTTTTGAAAGAGGCATAGAAGTTGATAGAGCTAAAGTTGAGGTAATTGAGAAAATGCCCTGTCCAAGTGACGTTAAAGGTATTCGTAGTATCCTTGGTCATGTTGGTTTCTATAGAAGTTTTATTAAAGATTTCTCTAAGATATCAAAATCCCTCACTAATATTCTTCAAAAAGATGTACCCTTTGTCTTTGATGATGATTGTAAGGAAGCTTTTGAAACTCTAAAGAAGGCTTTAACTACTGCTCCTATCGTTCAAGCACCTGATTGGAGCTTACCCTTTGAAATAATGTGTGACGCTAGTGATTTTGCTATAGGTGCTATCCTTGGGCAACGAATAGATAAAAAGTTAAATGTTATCCATTATGCTAGTAAGACTCTTGACGCCGCTCAAAGGAATTTATGCTACTACTGAAAAAGAATTCTTAGCCGTTGTCTTTGCTTCTGATAAGTTTAGACCTTATATTGCTGACTGAAGAGTTACCATTCATACTGATTATGCTGCTATTAAGTACCTTATGACGAAGAAAGATGCTAAGCCTAGGATTATTAGATGGGTGTTACTCTTACAAGAGTTTGACCTACATATTGTAGATAGGAAAGGTGCTGAAAATCCTATAGCTGATAATTTATCTCGATTGGAAAACATCTCTTTTGATCCTATGCCTGTTAATGATAGTTTCCCAAATGAACAGTTGGCTGCAGTGAGGGCTTCATGAGGAGCCCTTGGTATGCTGATTATGCTAGCTTTATTGTCTCCAAGTATTTGCCTCCAACTTTTACAGCTCATCAAAGAAGGAAGTTCTTTTACGATTTGAGACATTATTTTTGGGATGATCCACATTTATATAAAGAAGGAGTGGATGGTATTATGCGAAGATGTGTTCCAGAATATGAAAAAAGGAGATATTGTGGAAATGTCATGGTAGTGCCTATGGAGGACATCATGCGGGAGATAGAACTACGCAAAAGATGCTACAATCAGGTTTCTACTGGCCTACCCTTTTTAAAGATGCAAGAAAATTTGGCTTATCCTGTGGTGAGTGTCAGCGTGTTGGTAATATTTCTAGACGCAATGAAATGCCTATGAATTACTCTCTAGTTATTGAACCCTTTGACTGTTGGGGATTTGACTTTATGGGTCCTTTTCCTCCCTCAAAAGGTTATACTCATATTCTTGTTGCCATTGATTATGTCACTAAGTGGGTAGAAGCCATACCTACGAAGAGTGATTTTGGGGAGACCTCTTTAAAAATGCTTAAGGATGTTATCTTTCCTAGGTTTGGAGTGCCTAGGTATCTTATGACTGATGGAGGTTCTCATTTCATTCATGGTGGTTTTAGAAAGACCCTTGCTAAATATGATGTTAATCATAGAATCACTTCAGCTTATCATCCCCAAACTAGTGGACAAGTAGAGTCGTCAAATAGAGAAATTAAATCCATCTTGCAAAAGACTATTAATAGATCTAGAAAAAAATGGGCTAAAAAGTTGAACGATGCTTTATGGGCTTATAGGACTGCCTATAAAAATCCTAGGGGGATGTCTCCTTACAAAATGGTGTATAGAAAAGCTTGTCACCTGCCTTTAGAATTAGAAACACAAAGCTTATTGGGCAGTTAAAGAACTTAATAGAGATTGTAAGCTTGCTGGTGAAAAAAGATTATTTGACTTAAGTTCGTTGGATGAATGGAGGAGTGAAGCATATGAGAATGCTAGACTCTTTAAGAAAAAAAGTTAAAAGATGGCATGACAGGCGAATTCTTAAGAGAGAATTCCATGTTGGTGAGAAAGTTCTATTGTATAGGTCTCGTCTCAGATTTTTTGCAGGGAAACTACTTTCAAAATGGGAAGGATCTTTTGTTATTGAAGAAGTGTATCGTTCAGGAGCAATAAAAATTTCTTCTTTAAAATATAACACTACACAAGTGGTGAATGGTCAGCGACTGAAGCACTATATTGCTGGAGATTCTTACAATAAAGATATTGATGCTATTCAAGTGGTAACTCTGGATTTTTTTTATCAAAGACCAAGTTCAGAGACCTGCAGAGTCTGTTTTCGAAAAGGTAACAGTTCTAGTAAGAAAAGTTCCGCGAAAATTCTATCTAGTTGTATTTTTCGAGTTTTTATCCAACAAGGAAAGCTATGGAGCGAAAGAGGGACAAAAACGGTGTGGCCACGCCAGCAGGTGGTGTGGCCGCCCTCGACTCCGTCTCCGACCTGTTTTCTCCCAGTACCTTCCTTTTGTTGTAAAACTTTGTAATATATAATCCCCCCGGATCCCCCGAGGTTCGTATATCGTGTTCTCGTCATGTTTTTGTTTCGATCTGTTTCTGACAGGTAGAGTCCCAGATTTGGAGCCACAATGTCTTCCTCTGGATCAGCCAAGGAAGATTCCTCAACGGATATCATCAACCAATACATGTGAGAGTTGAAGATTCATCCCAGGGAGTTGTTGCTTGAATATGGGGAGGTACGGATAAAATAGGTTCAAGGCCCTAAAGGTGAAGGAAGTCTGAAGGATAGGATGGAAGCACTGGAGCAAGAAGTCTTTAGGTACAAGAAGATGGCGGAACGCGAAGTGGATATCATCCATAAGATTTGTTCCGAACTCATCGCTGAGCACCAAAAGGAAACTTCTGAGCTCAAGGATGAAATTTTCTCACTCCACCAAACAACCAACCAACAGCAAGCACAGCTCTACGACGTTCAAAATCAAAACTATGAGTACGAGGTTAGGTTTAACCACATAAGTGCCGCTACAGGTTTCAGGATGCTGGAGACCACAACGTCTTTTGTTGATGGGGAGCCCTTACCTTGGATGTCGGACGATGACGGGAGAATACCACCACCACCAAAGGAGTAATTCATCATCAGGTTTTGGCATCCCCTTGGTTTGTTCCAAGCTTGGGGGAGTGCCGCGGTATCACATCACTATCTTCTATCTTTTTACCTTTTTAGTAGAGTCATATCATAAATAAAGAAGTTATATGTTGGGGATTGCAGCAGAAAACAAAAAAATTCCTATGACATAACCCCAAAAATTTCCTAGGATCTCTCTATATAGTAATGCGGTAACGTGCAATGCGTATAGAATACATACCCTTGTAGACCGTACACGGTTAACATTCCGTGGGGAACGTGGTTGAAGTAGTCATACTCGTAGCCGACCTCAAGGTCGCGAAGCTCCTCGCAGGTCACCCCTTGCTCCTTCTTCATCTTCATCATGCAACAACTCCGGCTCACGACATTTAAGCGCCCCAAGTGTTGCACCTCGTGTCTTCGTACACATCCAGTGCACGATGAGACCTCCGGCTCCTCGATCTCGCCGGGAGTGCGGAAGTTGATATCCGGCTAGGAATCCTGCGGTATACGTCTGCGGTGTGCCTCGATCGCACAGCCCAGACTTGGGACCATGGTCACAAGGTATAGAGAGAGGGAGGGAGAAAGTCAACCGAAGGACTTCTCAAATTGTGTGTTTAATCCCACCCATGGGCACCCCTATATATAAGCGGAGGGGGTGTGCCCTCCCCATTAGGTTGGCCATGTGGGATTATTAATAAACGGAAAATATCAGGTATTTTCGTCCTGGCCGGATGGGCCAAAGTACTCAGCCCAATAGCCAAACAAAAAATAGCTAATAAAAAGAAAAGGGGTAGTCGGCCGACGCGGGTGTGGTGGCGCTACAATGACCAAAGAAGACCAAAGGCGGTGGCGAGAAAACAACTGGTGGGCAAGCTTCTGTTGGAGATATGCCCAAGAGGCAATAATAAAGTGGTTATTATTATATCTTTATGTTTATGATAAATGTTTACATCCCATGCTATAATTGTATTAACCGGAAACATTAATACTTGTGTGTTTTGTAAACATAAAAGAGTCCCTAGTAAGCCTCTTGTTGAACTAGCTTGTTGATTAATTGATGATCATGGTTTCCTGATCATGGACATTGGATGTGATTAATAACAAGGTTATATCATTAGGAGAATGATGTGATGGACACACACCCATAGTAAGCGTAGCATAAGATCAAGTCATTAAGTTCGTATTGCTGTAAGCTTTCAAATGCATAGTAACCTAATCCTTCGACCATGAGGTTATGTTAATCACCATCAATGGATGGGTACTTTGATGACATCAAACACCGCTTCGTAACTGGGTGGTTATAAAGGTGTCATTGGGTATTCCGAAAGTATGTGTTGAAGTGCATGGACCAAGATTGGGATTTGTCCATCCATATGACGGATAGATATGCTCTGGGCCCTCTCGGTGGAATGTCATCTAGTTAGCTTGCAAGCATGTGACTAGGTCACAAGGGATGACATATCATGGAGCAGTAAAGAGTACTTATCGATGTGAGGTAGAACTAGGTATGAAGATACCGACGATCAAACCTCGGATAAGTAGAATATCGCGTGACAAAGGGAATTGGTTTCGTATGTTAATGGTTCTATCGATCACGAAGTCATCGTTGAGTATGTGGGAGCTGTTATGGATCTCCAGATCCCGCTGATGGTTATTGATCGGAGAGGTGTCTTCATCATGTCTTCATATTCACGAACCGTAGGGTGACACACTTAAGGGTCGAAGTTGTTTTAAGTAGATATGGAATATGCGTTGGAGACCGAATGATGTTCGGAGTCTCGGAATGGATCCGGGACATCACGAGGAGATCCGGAATGGTCCGGAGAATAAGATTCATATATTGGGGATCATTTTCTAAGTTAGGAAATGTTCCGGAGTGTTTGTATGGAGATTCTAGAAGGTTTCGGAATGTTCTGGAAGGTTCTAGAGGATTTCTTAGAGTTTTCTTGAAAACCAAGAAAGGGTCAAAGGAAACCTAGTGGGGCAAGACACGGATTCGTGGGGGAGGAGGACTCCTCCCCCTTCCCACCGCCGGCCATAGGAGGGGAGTCCTACTAGGACTCCCCCTCCCCAGGCGCGCCTTCCTCCTTTAAATAGAAGGGAGGGGCTCCCCCTCCTAGCCCTCTCTCACAACATCCAATCTCTGCCGCCTCTCTCCTCCACCTTTCTTCTGCACAGGCATAGGCGAAGCCCTGCAGAATTCTATACTCCACCACCACCACCACGCCGTCGTGCTGCTGGGATTCCGTGGAGAAGATCTACTACCTCCGCTTTCATTTGAACGAGGAGAGGAAGGTCTGCTTCGACTCCGCACGTGTGACCGTCTGCGGAAGCGCTGCCGGAACACGGCGCCGGAAGGATCGTCCACACGATCTTGAGATCGGAAAGTGATCGACTACATCAACCACGAGATCCAATCTCATAACGCTTTCGGTTCTACGAGGGTTAGTACCGATCTATCTCGTTGCTCATGTCTAATAGATTAGATCTTGGCTTTTATCTAGATTAGATCTGGGTTTTGTTCGTTCTTGCGGTAGAAATTTTTTGTTTTCCATGCTACGAACCCATCAGTGGTATCAGAGCCTTGTCTATGCGTAGATCTGTTGCACGAGTAGAACACAATGGTTTTGTGGGCGTTGGTGCTGGTGCTGTCTTTTGCTGTGTGTACTTTGCATCTTGCGGTATGGTGGGATGAAGCGGCTCGGGCTAACATTACATGTCATCGCACATGAGACTTGCTCCACGCTTGACGTGCAACTTGCTTTGCACAAGTGGCTTTGCGGGTGTCTGTCTCTCCCATCATAGTATAGATCCAATCTACACTTTGCACTTGATAGCACTTGTATCAACGTTGTGGTTCAGTTTCGTAGGTAATATGCGTTCTTAGTCGAAAGCCCCAAGCCACGTAAAACTTGCAAAGAAAATTAGAGGCGTCTAACTTGTTTTTGCAGGGGTTTTGTGATGTGATATGGCCTTCATGTGATTGTGATTGTTTTTGATGTATGCAATGATACTTGTTGTAATATGGCAACCGGCAGGAGCCAAATGGTTGTCTTTAATTCTGTTAAGACCTGCGTGTCTATTCATCTTGTAATAGCTTTATTCCAAGTAGTTGTAATAGTTGCTAGTGATGGAGGACAACCATGAAGCGGCGCCACGGACCTTGACGCAATGCTGGTGATGATGGAGATCATGTCCGTGCTTTGAAGATGGAGATCAAAGGCATAAGAAGAAAGGGCCATATCATATCACACTAATTATGAATTGCCTGTGATGTTAATCCTTTATGCATCTTGTATTGCTTAGATCGCGACGGTAGCATTATAAGATGATCCCTCTCACTAAATATCAAGTAATAAAGTGTTCGTCCTTAGTTGGCACCGTTGCTAAGACTCGTCGTTTCGAAGCATCTCGTGATGATCGGGTGTGATAGACTCTACGTGTGCATACAATGGGTGCAAGCCAGATTTGCACATGCGGAAACTAAGGTTAATCTTGACGAGCCTAGCATGTATAGACATGGTCTCGGAACATGGAATACCGAAAGGTAGAGCATGAGTCATATGATTGATATGATGAACATGAAGATTGTTCGCCGATGAAGCTACATCATCTCACGTGATGATCGGACTTGGTGTATGGGATTTGGTTCGTGTAATCACTAAAACAACTCGAGGGATGTTGTTTTGAGTGGGAGTTCATTTGTAATTTGGATTAGTCGAACTCATTTTATCATAAACACAATCAAAGTGAATGTGCATAGTTTGTTGTAGTCATTGGCATCCATTCACCACCTTACGCTTAGTTATAGTTGAGATAGTGGAACTATAGAAATTTTGGATATTTGCTTTACGAACTGGTATCGTATTGTTTTGAGTGTCAATCTAAAGTTTAAAAGTCCTGTTGCAAACTTTCAGCAAACTCCGTTTACTCTGTGAAGATTAATAAACAGTATTAAATCAAGAGTAACAATTCCAGTGTTAGTATCTAATGTATCATGTTTGCCTCCATGATTCTTGATACTTAAAAGATTGTTTTTAATATGAAGTTTATCTAAGAGCTGAAAGCAATGTTTCAGAAACCATCATATGTGAAAGGTATTGCGATATCTAAAACAATGTGTTGGTTACAACATGATAGAGTATACGTCCTCATATTTGATGAGAATTTGTGAAGGTTGGAGACGCTAGTCGTCCTAATCCTCCAAAAGATTTTGGAAAATAAACATTATACTCGCAATTCATCTTTATAAGCTATAGCAGCTTGATCATGAAAGTTGTCATGATAAGGATGAATAGAAGATGTAAGTAAAATGTTTACTACACTAAAATATTACTAAAGAATGGAATTTTGAAAGAATGCCAAACATTTGATGAAGGTGATCCACTTCAAAGTGCAATTCCAAAGGTATTAGTATTTGACTATACACACTTTGTACTATGTGTCATATGAATGACACCACTATTGATGTTGATAGATTCTTTTAAAAGAAAGGAATTGTTGAAAGAGAATCTATAAAATATTTGGCAGAAAAGAAAAGATTGGAGATATCCAACTTAGGTATATAGAAGATACATGTTATGGCTGTATTCCTTGGTTGTTAAACAATGTGGTTCTGCGGTATTGGATACAGAATTGGTTGGTATGAAGTGTCATACAGAACAACACAATTCATGAACTGCAATGGCCTAAGTAACTAGCAAGAGAATATGTGATGATGTTCATCGAAAACAAACAAAGGTTTGTTGTGTTGCTCGTTAACATCAAAGCTTGCCTTCAAGATTTGTTTCAATAATTGTTATTTTGATCAAGTATTATGATGACAAAAGGTTGTTCAAATAATTACCGTATTCCATAATAGATGGATGATATACAAGTCTGGTTGGATAAATAACGACCATAAAACTAATGCTAAAATAACACAAGACAAATGATTGAAAGATCACTTGTGAAGTGACATCGTCGTTTAAATTATATTGAAAGGGATACATGAAGAAACTCCATGTTGATGGATTTTTGGAGTCTTTGATTTTGATCAAATGACGCTTGTGATACTTTCCTGGAGATAATTAAAACTCCGTTCGTAGGCCAAAAGAGGAATGGACAACTAACTGATTGGAATTTGTACATATTGATGTATATAGTCCATTATGTGTAGTCGTGGGCGATGGATTTCAACTTCATATGCTTTCTCCAAAGATTTGAGTGAATATATGTATATATACTTACTCAATAAGGAAGAAGTATGAAACATTTGAAAATGTTCAAAGACTTTCAAGATGAAGTGGAAAATTATTGTAACAAGAAAATAAAGAGTTTATGATTGGATCATAAAGAAAGATGTTTGAGTTACAAGTTTAGCAAAACACCTAAGATTTGAGGAATCGTTCCATGGATTTGCATTTCCCAAAACACCATAGGAGTATGGAGTGTTCAAGATATGTAATGAAACCTTGTTTGACATGGTAAGATCAAAAGGTGTCATTTATAAAACTGCCATTATATTTTAAAGATTAAAGCTTTAGTGACTACCGCTTTTACACTGAAAAGAGCTCCATCGTGATCCGTTGAGATGACACCATATAAGTGATGGTTTGGGATAAAACCTAGGTTGTCCTTTCTTAAATTTTTGGTATGCTAGGCATAAGTAAAATGTTTACAACCAAAGTCGGATGAGCATGTCTTTATAGGTTATTTCGAATAACCATTAGGTATTCCTCCATAACACTGAAGACAAAAGTGTTTGTCACTTAGAATGTCGAGTTTCTTGAGAAGGAATTTTTGGTGAAAAGTTAAGTGGGAGGACAATAGAACTTTGACAAGGTTGTTGAACCTTGGCTAATATGTGCTGAGTTGCGCAGCGTCGGTAAATGTCCCGGAGGCTGCAACAATGCTCATGGCTCACGTGCCTCAAAAGTTGTGGTCACGGAGATCTAAGTTCCTATTGAACCAAGTAGGTCGGGTAAATAATCAAATGCCAAGATTTGAGAGTTAAATCATTGTTGTTTGACAATGATGAACCGACTACATGCAAATAATCAATGATGGGCCCTGACTTCGTTAAGTGGCTTGAAGCCATAAAATCCGTGATAATTCCATACACGAGAAATCAAGCTTTGAATTTGAAAGACCCTCTGGAAAGGTGCAAGACCTTACGAGTATATGGATCTATAAAGAAATAGACATGGATGTTTCACATCTATGAAATAGTCGACATGTCGGAAAGAGTTTACGACAATGTTCAAGGAATTGACTATGATAAGATTTGATCTTTCATAGCGATATTTAGTCTGGACGGATTAATGTAGCAACCACTACATATATTTTGGTATATGGTAGTTGAACAAACAAAACATGTTCTTCTAATAGAATGGTTACCTAGGATGTGTCTATGACACGATCCAAAGGGTTTTGTTAATTCAAAGGATACTAAAAGAGTATGCAAAACTTCAATGTTTGAAGTGAGCATCGCGGAGTTGGAATCTTCACCGTGATGAAACCGTTAAAAGGTTTAATTTCATCAGAGACGATGAAGATATTTGCATTTTGCAAGAAATTAAGTGGGAGCGCTAAGACATATTTCTAAATACATTATGTGAAAGACATATCGTTGATTAGAAATGATGTATATTTTATTGACACAGGTTAAGAATTTCATTTCGATGAAAGACTTAGGCATAACCCAAGAATTAGGCATCAATGTCTATATGGATAGATTGAGGCACTAATATGGTTTTGCCAAATGTACATAGATAAGATATTGAATGAGTTCAATATGGAAACAACAAGAAAGGTTCTTGATGCACGGAAAGGACTGAATCAAGATTCAAGTGTGTTGACATGAGATTCAAGTGTTTTGACATTTGGTGAAATCGCAAGAATATTTTGATCAATCATTCTTTGAGATGTACACATCCAGATATGTCCTATGCTCTAAATGTTATGAGCATATACCAGAATGACTCATAAGATTATCATTGGACAATAGTAGGGATATCCCTATGATCTTTGGAAGAACTAAGAATATATTACTTATATAGTGGTGACGAATAGTTCATTGTAAATTGTTACATTGATACTAGTTTTGTCACAAATTAAGTTTATCTCAATTTAAACTATGGGTGGCACAATGTAATGGAAAGGAAGTTCCATAACGGATTTGGTTGAGTACCAAACTTAAAACATTGTGACAGATACTACAACAAAAGGCTAAGTATATGACTGTTATTGTAGCAGCAAATGAGGGCATTTGCGTCAAGTAGTTTGTTATCAAACTAGGTGTGGTTCATAGCAGGATAGTACTATGAAGATACATTGTATGACAATTATATCAACATGATTTAATCCCAAGGAACTAAAGGTCTCACCAAAGGACCAAATTTATACAATGCCATCTCATTGGAGAATGAGTAATGCGTAGAGATGCAAGGACATGCAAATACACACGGACCTAGAAGTGTCAGATCCGAAGATTATGTTTACCACTAGCAATAGTGTCTATACAACACCAGAAAGCCATAGGTGTTGAATGCACAAGTTTTTAACTAGATGATTGACTCTAGTGCAAGTGGGAGACTGTTGGAGATATGCCCAAGAGGCAATAATAAAGTGGTTATTATTATATCTTTATGTTTATGATAAATGTTTACATCCCATGCTATAATTGTATTAACCGGAAACATTAGTACTTGTGTGTTTTGTAAACATAAAAGAGTCCCTAGTAAGCCTCTTGTTGAACTAGCTTGTTGATTAATTGATGATCATGGTTTCCTGATCATGGACATTGGATGTGATTAATAACAAGGTTATATCATTAGGAGAATGATGTGATGGACACACACCCATAGTAAGCGTAGCATAAGATCAAGTCATTAAATTCGTATTGCTGTAAGCTTTCAAATGCATAGTAACCTAATCCTTCGACCATGAGGTTATGTTAATCACCATCACCGGATGGGTACTTTGATGACATCAAACACCGCTTCGTAACTGGGTGGTTATAAAGGTGTCATTGGGTATTCCAAAAGTATGTGTTTAAGCGCATGGACCAAGATTGGGATTTGTCCATCCATATGACGGATAGATATGCTCTGGGCCCTCTCGGTGGAATGTCATCTAGTTAGCTTGCAAGCATGTGACTAGGTCACAAGGGATGACATATCATGGAACGAGTAAAGAGTACTTATCAGTAATGAGGTAGAACTAGGTATGAAGATACCGACAATCAAACCTCGGATAAGTAGAATATCGCGTGACAAAGGGAATTGGTTTCGTATGTTAATGGTTCTATCGATCACGAAGTCATCGTTGAGTATGTGGGAGCCGTTATGGATCTCCAGATCCCGCTGATGGTTATTGATCGGAGAGGTGTCTTCATCATGTCTGCATATTCACGAACCATAGGGTGACACACTTAAGGGTCGAAGTTGTTTTAAGTATATATGGAATATGCGTTGGAGACCGAATGATGTTTGGAGTCTCGGAATGGATCCGGGACATCACGAGGAGATCCGGAATGGTCCGGAGAATAAGATTCATATATTGGGGATCATTTTCTAAGTTAGGAAATGTCCCGGAGTGTTTGTATGGAGATTCTAGAAGGTTTCAGAATGTTCTGGAAGGTTCTAGAGGATTTCTTGGAGTTTGCTTGAAAACCAAGAAAGGGTCAAAGGAAACCTAGTGGGGCAAGAGGAGGACTCCTCCCCCCTTCCCACCGCCGGCCATAGGAGGGGAGTCCTACTAGGATTCCCCCTCCCCAGGCGCGCCTCCCTCCTTTAAATAGAAGGAAGGGGGCGCCCCCTCCTATCCCTCTCTCACAACATCCAATCTCTGCCGCCTCTCTCCTCCACCTTTCTTCTGCACAGGCATAGGCAAAGCCCTGCAGAATTCTATACTCCACCACCACCACCACGCCGTCGTGCTGCTGGGATTCCGTGGAGAAGATCTACTACCTCCGCTGCTCGCTGGAACGGGGAGAGGAAGGTCTGCTTCGACTCCGCACGTGTGACCGACTGCGGAAGCGCTGCCGGAACGCGGCGCTGGAAGGATCGTCCACACGATCTTGAGATCGGCAAGTGATCGACTACATCAACCACGAGATCCAATCTCGTAACGCTTTCAGTTCTATGAGGGTTAGTACCGATCTATCTCGTTGCTCATGTCTAATAGATTAGATCTTGGCTTTTATCTAGATTAGATCTGGGTTTTGTTCGTTCTTACGGTAGAATTATTTTGTTTTCCATGCTACGAACCCATCACTTCCACCCCGCGACCCAGCAGCTACCGCCTAGAGTCGGCCTCCAGCGAGCAGCCGGGTTGGGCCGGCATGCCCCCGACGGCCCAGCTCGCTAGGCTATGGCGGCGGCTGGTGCCCGCCCGGGTGGGCCGCCTGACCCTGTGGCCCGGGTGGGCCTCGAGGCCTTGGCGCGGCCCGGATGCATGCCGCCCTGTGCGGTGGCAGTTATCTGCCGCCCATGGGGCTGGCTGTTTTTCTTTTTCCATTTCTTTTTCTGCAGCTTTTCTTCTAGGCCTTTTCCCTCCGGAATTTGGCCCAATAAAAAAGTTGTCTTCATAAATCTTAACTGAAATATTATTTAGAATATATTAATTCACAATTAACATATAATAAATATACATTTAAATTCCCATTTATTCGAAAACACTTTTTTGGGTCTTTTCCTTTATTCTTTCTCCGAACAACTTGGGATCTCTCTGCTGAACGATTTTGGCTTTCTCTTTCTCTACTGTGATTCCTTCTTACAAATGATCGCTCTCATCATACCCTTAAGTGTATCCTCTCACGGCTCGGGAATTGTCTAGACATGATCTATATCAATGATCAACAGAGGGACCAGGGATGTCCATGTGACCCCTATGCATTCCTGATGACAATGTCGTTTGAACCGCTAAATGTAGCATCCTCTTCCTTTTGTTTCTCGATACGAATTGTCCGAGATCCGATCATTGGTATCCCATACCTTGTTCAATCTCGTTCACAACAAGTTCTGTTTTCTTGTTACCGTGATATTACATCCCCGTGACCAAGTCACATGTTGCAACATTTATGGATGTAATCTCACCAAGCCGGCCGTATGTATCTTTACCCATCATGTGTGCGAACAAATCCCGGTCTTGCAGTCGCATGTCATCTACTGTTCCTTCGGAATACCCAACGTGCACCTTTATAACCACTGTATTACCAAGTGGCGCTTGATGTAGTCTAAGCAGCCTCGGGAAACAGTGAGTAATATGAGCTCACGGTCTAAGGAGAAGGAGTCTAGGTATAGCTGTTGCAACAATGAACTATATGACTTGATCGTGTTGCAATCCTTCGAGGAATGTCCAATCACATCATTCTCCTATGATATGATCCCGTTGTCAGTCGGCATAAATGCCCATGATCTTTGAAACCCAGATCATTCTCATGACCAACGAACTAGTATGAATAGAGGCTACTAGGGACTTGGTTGTTTCATACCACACCTGTACCAATGTTTCTACTTGGCACAATTATAGCACAATATGAAACTATTATAAACTAATTGAGATATGACAATAAAAACCTATTTATTATTTGCCTCTAGGGCATATCTCCTTTAGTCTCCCACTTGCACTAGAGTACAAATAATCCAGCTCGCATTTTACTCATATAAACCATATACCATATGTGTTTACAGATCATGCATGCTCATGGGAAATGTCATGTCCATGTTCTGTTTTACCAGATCATTATGTATTTTGCAAATCGTTAATGTCTTCCTAATTTTGACATTCACACCATTATCATATAATGGGTCGAAGTATTTGTTTGGCGACAAAGTGAGACTTTCTTTCTAGTGTTTATAATGACGGTCGTTTTCACCATTGTCATCTAAACTTCGAAACACACTTTGCTATCCTCTGCGTATATACTATAGTCATGGCAGTAGAACGAGGCCGTATTCCAGGAGCTTACAGTGACTTTAGATCAACCTCGAGGGCTTTCTCATGGGCACTGGGCCCTGGGACACATCATTCTATGTTAAAAGCGAACTAGCCCCGCCAAACATTATACATCACATCAGATGCAACCTTTATACTTCTATATCCATGTAGATCCTAGTGCATGAAATGCAACTATGCCACTTACATTGCTTCTAGCCATTTATGTACAAACTTAATGCTGGTTCTGTGATCAACTCAGGAATCACTCAAAGACACGTTTTTACAGTTAAGACTTTGTCCTACCACCAAAACCTCGGGTCACATTACGTCGAGTATACAACATGGTTATATGAAAGAACCTATGATTGAGGCATAGGAGATGCAACACATCTCTTTCTTTCAACCATAGTTGCAATACTCAATGCTTCATATAGTAAGAACTACTTTCTCACCTTGTTCCATTCTGAGCTACTTCAGAATCTTGCTTAGGATATTCTGAACATCTTTCAGAATCAAGTCCAGGAAGCATTCGACATTCGGTGTTTATTAAACTCACCAATCTATCTTGATAGATCTTATTGTTTAATAACTTCAACTTCATCCTTATTTATCTAACTTAAATGTTATTAACCCCAGTCAAATCATTCATATATGTCATCCACATATCCCAGAACGATTTCACGCTCCCACTCAAATATGACATTCATGTTTGAGATCCAGGGATTTCACTTAGCTCCCACTCAAAATATGTCATCTACATATTATGAATTAGCCAAGCTGATTTACTCCCACTCAAATCTAGGTCCTCTCGACAATCTTGGATATTCCAAAATTCTTTGATCACCATCAAATTGAGAATTCCACTAACGAGATTTCAATGACCATTCATTTCTCGTACTTAGGTCCATCACGCTTCTTTGTAATTCGTAGGTATGTCTTGTTCAAAACACGACAAGTGAATCAATAATATAATTCCACAAACTTGTAGAATATATAGTTGAATCTTACTTTCTTTAGTAAAACTATTCACAGAAACTTTATGATCATTATCACTGGTTTCTCCTCTATTTGGAGAGTTTGGATTCACGAAACAAATTCCGCTGCGCCACTCAACAATCCAGAGGTGAGGTAAAATACCTTGTTTTGATCTTTTACTTTCTTCCACATGTATCTTTATTAAGACACATTAACTTAGGACAACAGCAGGTTTGCCCCTTGTGGATGACGCATTCATAGTTTCCTAAGAATGCTTTACAAAGACTTGTTTATTCGCCATGATTTCAACTTATCGAAATCTCGAGAAACTCGAACTTGCCATACCACTTATGTTGTTGTTTCCACGAATCTTTTAGATGTTCCTTTGTATTTCAAATGAGTGTTTGCTTATTTTGATCTTTCACTCTAAACGATAACTATAACCCCGATAAGAGATAATATGTATCTAATACAAAATGATTATGATGTTTAGACAATTCAACAAAGTTTGAATTCATCCAATTATCATAATTTGTGAAACATCTTTCACAAGTCCCTTTTATGCTAAACTTAACTTGAATACTTTAGTCGTGTCGATCAAATCGAAGAGACTTGTTAATTCAATATCCTCTTTGTTGTTGAATTCATTTGAACAATTCAAATCGTTTCAAACTTCATGTTTCATTAAGTAAATACACTTATTCACTTAAGTCCACAATTACCTAATGATTTCCACTATTTGTTGAAAATACGATACATCACTATGTATAAGTTTCAACATTTCTTCGCATATCACCGTTTTACCAGAATGCGGAGTTTTAGTCATTCTGCCCAAGAGGCATGGTTTTGCAAAGTCTCTAGATTAAACATGTAGGACCCTAATCTTCATTAAGAACATGCAATAACCAAAATGACTTAAACTATAGTGTCAGTTCATTATTAAACTTTGGATATATTTTAGCATTCTAATCCTTTTATAAATGTTTAAACTATTATCATTAACATAGTGTTTGTAATCGTAATGTGACCATAAGGTATTGTTCATAAGAATAGTACAAACTGGTTTGTAACTTGTTCATATGAATAATCGTCTCGCCAAAAGCAAGACACACAAACAGGGATTACAAATTTATATTGAAGTCCACTAATCAAAATGAAAAACTTTGAGGGAAGAGGTGATTGATGGCTCAATACACGACGCCCAGAAAAGTGCTTGGTGCGTGGTGTTGATGTAGAGCTCGTTGGGAACCCCAAGAGGAAGGTATGATGAGCACAGCAGCAAGTTTCCCTCAGTTATGAAACCAAGGTTTAATCGAACCAGTAGGAGCAAGGAAACACCTCAAAGGTGTTACTAGCTGAGCTTTGGCAGGGCGCACTACCGGTGCTAGTAGCAACGTGGAGACCTGCACAACACAACCACAGAACTTTGTCCCCAACTTGCGATGAGGTTGTCAATCTCACCGTGTTTTGCGGAAAACAAAGGATTAAACGTATCGAATGGAAAGAAGTAAAAGTTTGCAGAAAGTAAACACAAAGCAGTAAAATATTGTAGATTGTATGTAAAGAAAAGGACCAGGATCCATAGTTCACTAGAGGTGGCTCTCCTTAGATAGATAACATGCTGGGTGAACAAATTACAGCGGGGCAATTGACAAACACCGAGAAAGCAATACATGCATATACTAATCATCTTGACTCCTTTGAGACTTGATTGGGCATTACAACATAATACATAGACCGCCATCCAACTGCATCTATGACTAATAATCCACCTTCAGGTTATCATCCGAACCCCCTCCAGTATTAAGTTGCAAGCAACAGATTATTGCTTTACGAACTGTGTGTAAAGTAAAGAATACAATTGTTCTATGAACAAAAGATCGTTGTTTTCTCCCTAGTAGCAACAGCACATCTAGTACCTTAGAGATTTCTGTCACTTCCCTAGATTACCAGAGGCATCAACCCACTATCGAGCATAAATACTAACTCTTGGAGTTGCTAGCATCTACTTGACCAAGATATCTACTAACAACGGAAAGCATGCAAGATCTCAAACAACAAAGACATGATAGAATCAATAATCAATCTGAAATAGCATCTCAATATCCATCGGATCCCCGCAAACACAACATGTATGAATTACAAATACATGATCTTGATCATGAATGGAGCTCACAAGATCTAAACATGAAAGCACAAAGGAGGAGAAACCAGCCATCTAGCTACTACATGGATCCGTAGTCCAAGGATGAACTACTCACGCATCACACCGGAGGCTTGCCTGGTGATGAAGAAGGCCTCCAGGGTGAATTCCCCTCTCCAGCTGGGTGCCAGAAAGAGCTTTAGATCCCCCCGATCTAGGGATGGAGATGACGGCCGCTACAGACTCTTTCGTGGATTTTTGATCGGGTACTTAGGGTTTTCGTCCCGAGGGCAACTTATAGGCGGAAGGAGAGGCCGGGGGGTGCTGGGGTCGGCCATACCACCCCTTGGCGTGGGATAGGCCTGGCCGCATGGCCAGGTGGTGTGGCCGGCCCCTGGCCCCTCTCCGTCTCGTATTCTGGCACTTGATCCCTTCCGGAAAAATAGGCACTTTGGCTTTTGTCCCGTCCAATTCCGAGAATATTCATGTAACATCCCAAAAAAATCATGTTTCAAAACTCATTCATATCATCCTTGCATCCTTCATTCATTTAGGGTTTTTCTCAAAATCATTTAGAGACAGAAGTTTGAGCTATGATTTCATGTGAGCAAATTCAACTCAATTGGCCATCACCCTTTGAGATTGGATTGTTTAGGAACTTGTTTGCTTGCCTCCATTGCTGGAAAGTTTAGGTGTAGCATTTTAACTCAAGTTCCAATTTAGAAATAATTTCAAAACCCTATTTCAAACATTTGCAAACTACAGGCATAGTCTCTGTTTGTTTGAAATCCAAGCTTGACCAAGCCCTTGCAAGTAACCACATGGTTAACTGACTAGTTTTTGAAACCACAGAACCCTGCAAAGATTCCCAAATTTGTTTGAATTCAAAAAGGATTTGAATTCATATCAAAATCATTTCAGAAAAGGGAATTAGAAAAAGAAAAGGATTAATCAAATGAAAAGGGCCACGCGCCACCATTTCAGCCCAGCAGTGAAACAGGCCCATCAAGCCCACCCGGGAACCTTTCTTTACTTCTCTCACGCGCGAGCGCACACGTTCAGTCGCTGACAGGCAGACCCCACTTCCACCTCGCGCATTTCGCTGACGAGCGGGCCTCCTCCACGTCAGCATCGTCTCCACCCGCACGACCAGTTCATCCCCAAATCAACGCGGCCGTTTTCTGTGTTTAATTCGCGGCGTCAATTCAATTCAATGCCCGAGTGATTCTCGCTCATGACCAGGTTATATAAACCCCCTCTGCCCCCTCTCCCTTCTCCCTCAAACCCCGAACCCAGAGCGCCACCAGGCTGCGAGCATTGCTTCCTGTAGCCCCGCCGTCTCCGACGAGCTGCAGCCACGATTCCGGTGAGTTCCGAGCTCCCCTCTGCCTCACGTTCTTGCTATCTGGTTCAGTGAGCCTCTGCGCTTCTTTTAACACACTTCGTTTGCCCTCGTATGAACCGTAGCTCCGGCAACATCGACGACTGGCCGCCACCGTCTTTCTCGCATAACTCCGGCGAGCTCTAGTGGTAAGTCCAGACCGCCCTAAGCCTTGTCGTTCACACTCGCATGTTCTCCATGATCTTCTGCATCTAACCACACCTCCCGTTTGCATCCTAGTGATCTACAACGTCGCCTCCGACCTCGAGCAGAACCACCGTTGCCAGATCCAACTCTGGCGAGAAATCTACCGCAACCCTGAGCGCCCCTTGCCGAGCTGACCACACGTCGAGCATCCCCACGTCCTTGCGGTCTCGGTGAGTATCTTCCCCATCCTCCTAGCGATCTGTATCGCCGGCGCCGCCATCGTCCGACCGTCGCCGCCGCGCACAGCCGATAAGCGCCGCCAGATTTTGGCTTGTTGTTTAGATCGTTGGATCTGTATCGTAGGGCTAGGATAGAATTTTAAACAAAGTGGTATGCGCGTGTCTGAACCGCCAGATCTCATTTAGATCCTGCGGCTGCGGAGCTCGATCCAGTGCGAAACGGTACGCGCCAATCACGACATGACGCGTGGCTAGGAGCTGATCTGAAAACAGAATTTAAAACAGATTTTGATCCAATTTTCAAATGCCTATAACTTTTGAATGCCACGTTAGATTTCTGCAAACTTTATACCGTTGGATTCAGTGAGACAAGACCTTTCTGAATATCCAATGTGTTTAGCAAATAGTAACCATTAGAATGACTTTATTTGTAGAAACTTGTTTAAGGCTAATTTGAGAATGGAATTAGTTTAGTATTTTGTTTTAGGGTTAAATAAGTTTAGTTGGCAAACTTGTGACTTGATAAGTTTCTGTAAACTTGCACATGCCTGGTAGAGTTTTCAAAAATCACCACTTAGTAAATTCATGCATGCATGCATTCATATTATTTTTGTTTGTATATATTTGTGTATAATTGTGTGCTACAACTTTGTGTGTAGATTTTGCTAGTGATTGTGATTGTGACGAGTGCTACTCTCCACATTACCAAGGCAAGTGATATCTTCATGAATATTCCATTCCTATATTTTATACTTGCATTAGATATTTTTGCTAAGACTTGCATGCTACTTTTGTCAAATGATGGTGGAAAATCCTATGTAGATTAGAATGGTAGAGTTGCTAGGAAAATTCCCTAAGGATAGGTTGCCATGCCATGCTTAGCCTAGCTACTAGAAAACAAGGGTGGTTTATATTTTCACACTATGAAAAAATATTCTAAGTCTAAGGACTTGTGTTTTATTTAACAAAACAACTAAGTTAATGAATCTCCTGGGTGGAATGGGACTTGCTTGGTGGTTTTTGGTTGAGTGGTTCACAAGGCCCATGTTTATGGTTTACCTTAGTGTATCTCACTTGAGGATGGCCACCCAGGAAATAAAGAGATTTGAGATGTCAAATGTTGAGAAGCTTCAAGTGCAACCACTTGGCATTATGGGCTCTGCCATGATCTTAGGTTGCTAGAACTTAGTCTCTTGGACAGTTGGTGGTAGTGGGAATGATAGGTTGGAGCGCGTCCATTTGACTAAGGAAAGGCTTCTGAAGGATCTTGTCTTGGGAAACCAAGTCTTGTGGGGAAAGTGCACCACCTCTGCAGAGTGTAAAACCTAAGTACTTAGCCATGTCCCTGGTAAAGGACAATTTGAGCATCAAGACATGGAAGCTTCAAGAATCTCATCACTCCAATTTCTGAATAAAACTTGTGGGTGAACAAGGGTTAAAGGATCTTCAGTCTTTGATTGGTAGATACCTTGGGTGATTTTGTGCCAAACAAAAACTTAGTGTTTTCAAATGTTAAGGAAAAATCTATTTTGAGCAAAGCAAGCCAAGCTCCACTTAGCCAAATGCATATAGTATTATAGTCCACTTAATATATACTAAGGTATCACTTGCCAATACTATTCCAAAGTATTGACCCTCTGTGGCTGTAACTTGTAATGTTGCAGGTTACTCCGATGATGAATAGGAGTCATGAGTCTACACTCAACATGCTTGCCTGTGGCACATGAAGATGAAGACTTATGTTTATTTACTTATTCCATAAACTCTTGTATTAAGCCTTTGGCCCTGAGTTGTAAAAGACTATGTTTTATCTCTGGAATGACTGTAATAAACGACCTTTGTTTCTGTGTACTTCATCTTAAACTGTGGATGCTAGCATTGATCCAGGGACTAGCATTGCAATCACAGGGATACTTTCCTTTACAAAGGAGGGATCTTACAATTCATTTTCTGACTTTTCTGGAACCAAAAACAATAGAAAACAGACAGCTAGCACTATGGCTCTTGTTAATAGGTTAGTCTAAGAAATCATATGAAAAGTACTCCAAAGTTGGAACAAAACACAAGAAAGTGGATAAAACCAAGCATGGAACATAAAAAATTATAGATACATTTGCAATGTATCAGTGATGTCAGCCATCAACTGTTTTGCTTGCCATCATCAAGCCGCATTGACTCAAATCCAGCAATTCTCAAGCAGATCATCCTATTTTCACAAAACGGGACAAGTATCCAATACTTTGCAAACTGCAAAGAGTTTCGCAAGAACAACATTTATAATTTTGTATATCTAACATATACCTTTTAATCCATGACCTCCATTCGCAATCAAGCCCTTCCAAGAGTTCTCAACTCTAATGCAAGATCGCTAAGTGTTTTTCCAAACATTCTGGAGTCATCGAATTATCTCCTAATGGTTATTGTATCAAGAAGAGAAGATCATCTTTTACGAGGATATCCCTCAGGCGTGGGTATTAATCTATGAAGTTGGACCCTTTTTCTAAGTTCCAAATTAAGCAATATGTTCCCATGGTCGCAAAGGACTTCAATGGGATAGGCTAAGATCTACTAAGATATTTGCAAACAGACATCTAGACTAACTTCATAATAAGAGATCAATTTATAATTGGTCTCCACTAAAATTGTCATCCCCTGGACGATTTTAGTGATCGCATGATCCCTATCCTCTGCACCTCCCCCGATCGTCACGGCCATCAGTGCATTATCAAAGGTAGACATTCACTAATGCCAATCACATCATCCATGTGACTCATGCTCGATCTTTCGATCTCTTGTGTTCCGAGGCCATGTCTGCACATGCTAGGCTCGCCAAATCTAACTTGTGTGTATTCGCTGTGCAACATGGCTTACACCCACTATATGTGAACATAGATATGTCTGACCCCTACTCACCGCAGGGCGCCTCATACCGAAGAACTTTCTTGGTGGTGCACACACAAGGGGAACACGAAACATTGGAATTAAATAGGGATTATCTTATTTGCTACCATTGAGTATCTAAATACTAGCACACAATAAGATGTAAAACAGGTATCAACATCATATGTATAATGTGATATGATATGGTCCTTCTTGCGCCTTGATATCCATCGAGCGCTCCGGCATAATCTCCATCTTGCCCTTGGTTTGACGCCAAGTCCACGACGCCTCCACCAGGTCATCCATCGGAACGATGACTATTACTATACTACTTAGTAATAGAAAAGTAAACTACTTTTACCTTCGCAACGACCAATGCCATATCATAATCACATGCCCCCTGCAAAATAAAGTTAGATGCCTCTACTTCATCTATTGCAAGTTTTACGTGGTTGTTAGGGCTTTCGCAATAGAACCGTTTCTAATCTACGAACTTTCCAACCATCACATGTATGCAACAGTTGTCTCTATTACACCCCTTTCGGGGTCCTCCATTGTAAATGCTATATCAACTATCGAATGAGAGATAGACACCCACTAGCCACTTATACAGTATAAGCCGTATGTTGAGCGTGGAACCAGTCTCGCGTACGAATATGCATAAGGTCGGTCCGGGCCGCTTCATCAAACAATACCACGATATAAGCAAGTACACGTTAGAGGGTAACAACTAAGGGATCAATGCCCGCACAATACATGTGCGTACTGGCCGTACAACACTACTACGCATAGATCAGCTCTGATACCACTGTTGGGGATCGCAGCAGAAAACAAAAAATTTCCTAGGACGTAACCCCAAAAACTGCCTAGGATCTATCTATGTAGTAATGCGATAACGGCCAATGCGTATATAATACATACCCTTGTAGACTGTACGCGGTTAACGTTCCGTGGAGAACATGGTTGATGTAGTCATACTCGTAGCCGACCTCAAGGTCGCGAAGCTCCTCGCAGGTCACCCCTTGCTCCTTCTTCATCTTCATCGTGCAACAGCTCCGACTCGTGATATTTAAGCGCCCCAAGTGTTGTGGCTCGTGTATTCGTACACATCCGGTGCACGATGAGACCTCCGGCTCCCTGATCCCGCCGGGAGTGTGGAAGTTGATATCCGGCTAGGAATCCCTGTAGCGCAACAGCGTGCTGCAGGTATGCCTCGATCGCACAGGCCAGACTTGTTGCCATGGTCACAAGGTATAGAGAGAGGGAGGGAAAAAGTCAACCAAAGGAGTTCTCAAATTGTGTGTTTAATCCCACCCATGGGCACCCCTTTATATAGGCGGAGCGGTTGTGCCCTCCCTATTAGGTTAGCCATGTGGGACTATTAATAAAGGGAAAATATCAGGTATTTTTGTCCTGGCCGGATGGGCCAAAAGTAAGCCCAACAACCAAACATGAAATAGCTAATAAAAAGAAAACGGGCAGCAAGCCAATGCGGGTGGGCCGGCGCACCCACACCGCGGCCCAGCAGCAGCCAAAGGCGGCGGCCAGCGTCGGCTAGCGAGGCTAACCCGGGTGGGCCGGCTTCCGCCCCACGGCCCAGCAGCTCCCTGATGACCCACAGGTATAGGGGGTGTATCGCAGTATTTTCGATAAGTAAGAGTGTCGAACCCAACGAGGAGCAGAAGGTGCTGGCTAGTGGTATGGATCAGGAATTCTCTACAAATACTTAGCAAACGGATTTTTAGGGGTTTTTGATAAAGCAAGTAAACTAAGTATGAGTAAATAAAACATAGTAGGAATAAATGCAGCAAGTGGCCCAATCCTTTATGCAGCAAAGGACAAGCCAGTTGTATTACTTAAGATGACCAAACGTTCTCGAGGACACATGGGAAGACTATCAAGTGCTTTCGCTTCGTATAGGTGATTAATCTTCTCTAGCTTGCTAAGTGTTCTGTGGGTGAACCTGTGTTAATGTACCACCCCATCCAAGAATAATACATACTTGTGATTAAACCCCTTGCAAACATCCATAAGTACAAGAAAGTATTTAAGGTAGAAACCTAACCACAGCTTTAAACTCTAAGACCCTTACGTCCCTTGTGCAATGGTTTCCTAACAGGGGTTCAGGTTTCTGTCACTCTGGCAACCCCTATGATTAGTAGCCAAATACACAATGCATTCCCCTAGGCCCATATAGGTGAAGCTTCATGTAGTCGACGTTCACATGACACCACTAGAAGAAGTACACCACAACTTAAATAATAATCTATTGAATATTCTCAATGCAACTCCACTACTAACAACAAGACTTCTTCCATGTCCTCAAGAACAAAACGAACTACTCACAAGACATCATATGGATCATGATCAGAGATGGAATAATGATGTATAACAATCTGAACATAAACAATAATTCAATGGTTCACTCAATAGCATCAACTATAAAGAGTAATCAACACCGAAAAGTTTCCCCTATGAACTAATGCAAGATTCAACGCAATTGTTACAACAATATGGAGATGGTGATGAGGGTGCTGATGGTGATGATGGTGGTGATGATGATGATCCCGATGAAGTCTAGCTTGATGGTGGTTTTGATGGCGACGATCTCCCCTCTCCGGGAAGGAATTCCCCCGGCAGAAATCTGTCTACCGGAGAGATCTTTCTCTCTTGGTGTTTTCCGCCCCGCACCGGCGGAGGAATGTTTCTATGGTCGCTCCCCGAGTCTTAGGGTTTCAGGAGGTTGATATACGCCAGAGGGGAGAGGCTGGAGTGGGCCAGGGTGGCCACACCACCTCCAGGCGCGGCCTAGGCCTGCTCGCGCCATGGGGTGGTGTGGGCCCCCTGTGGCCCACCTCCACTCCATCTTCTGGCATCCTTAGTCTTCTGGAAAAATAGGATTTTCCATATATTTTCCCGGATTTTCTGATCTTCGTGAATTTTGCCTCCAAACAACACCTTTTCCATCAGAATCTGACTGCAGCGGTCCATGCTCCAAAAGTCATCAACCATGCAAAAATAGATGAAATAACATAAGTATCACCTCTCAATACGAAATATATCAATGAATAATAGTGAATTAAGACATAGAATAGTGATGCAAAATGGACGTATCACTCCCGCCTGGAGGTGGCCTCCAGCGAGCAGCCCGGGTGGGCCGGCGTGCCCCCGGTGGCCCAGCTTGCTAGGCTGTGGCGGCGGCTGGTGCCTGCCCCGGGTGGGCCGCCTACCCCTGTGGCCCGGGTGGGCCTCGAGGCCTTGGCACGGCCCGGCTGCATGCATCTCGCCGATGGCTGGCTGGCTGTTTTTCTTTTGTGACTTTTCTAGGCCTTTTCCCTCCAGGATTTGGCCCAATAAAAAAGGTGTCTTTATAAATCTCAACTTAAATATTATTTAGAATATCTTAATTCACAATTAACATATAATAAACATACATTTAAATTCCCATTTATCCGAAAACACTTTTCCGGGTCTTTTTCTTTATTATTTCACCGAACAACTTCGAGATATCTCTACGGAACGATTCCGGCTTTCTCTTTATCTACTGTGATTCCGTCTTACGAATGTTCGCTCTCATCGTACCCTTAAGTGTATCCTCTCATGGCTCAGGAATGCTCTAGACATGATCTATATCAATGATCAACAGTGGGACCAGGGATGTCCATGTGACCCCTATGCATTCCTGATGACAATGTCGTTTGAACCGCTAAATGTAGCATCCTCTTCCTTTTGTTTCTCGATATGAATTGTCCGAGATCCGATCATTGGTATCCCATACCTTGTTCAATCTCGTTCACAACAAGTTCTATTTTCTTGTTACCGTGATATTACATCACCGGGACCGAGTCACATGTTGCAACATTTATGGATGTAATCTCACCAAGCCAGCCATATGTATCTTTACCCATCATGTGGACGAACAAATCTCAGTCTTGCAGCCACATGTCATCTACTGTTCCTTCGGAATACCCAACGTACACCTTTATAACCATTGTATTGAAGGGAATATGCCCGAGAGGCAATAATAAAGTGGTTATTATCTTATTCCATGTTTATGATAAATGTTTATTTTGCATGCTATAATTGTATTAATTGGAAACGTTAATACATGTGTGTTTAATAAACAAAATACAAAGTTCCTAGTAATGCCTCTCATATAAACTAGCTCGTTGATTAACAAGATGATCAAGGTTTCCTAATCATGGACATTGGATGTTGTTAATAACGAGGTCACAACATTGGTGGAATGATGTGATGAACATTCATCCGAAGTATAGCATTACGATCAAAGTCATTATGTTTATATTGCTATAACATCATACGAAGTAATCTTAGTCCTTAGACCATGAGATCATGTTAATTGCTAACACCGGAAGAGTATCTTGATAACATCAAACGTCACACTATAACAGGGTGACTATAAAGGTGGGTTTAGTGCTATGAAGGTGTTATGTTGAGGCTCATGGATCAAGAGTGGGATTTGTCCATCCTGATGACGGAGATATATACTCTAGGCCCACTCGGTGATATCACATTGAAATAGCTTGCAAGCAAGTGATGTGATCATTAGAATGTTATATCACGGGAACGAGAAAATAGTGCATGTCGGTAACGAGATCAAACTAGGTATTTGGATACCGATGATCGAATCTCGGACATGCATTATATCATGAGACAAAGGGATTTTAGTTACTAGCGTTAAAGGTTCTCGTGATCACAAAAGTCATCGTTGAATGTGTAGGAGTCAGTATGGATCTCCAGGTCCTGCTTCTGATTATTGATCTGAGAGGGGTCTCGATCATATCTACATTATTCGCGAACCGTAGGGTGACACACTTAAGGGATACCGACACCATTTGGAGCAAATATGTCTCAGATAAAGATTTAAGAAAGCGCTGGAATTATTTCAATAGACACCGAAATTGTTTCGGGTGAAATTACTAAAATTGGTTCTGCATGTAATATTGAAATGTTGCAGGGGGTTTTATGTGAATGTTTGTTAATTAAACTAATTAGTAAAATTCTGAATAAAATTAATAAAATAGTTTTACTAAATGAGAGAGCATTAAATTTGTAGAAATTTAATGGATTTAAAGTGGAGACTTTAAAAGAGAATGTGAAGGGGCAAATTTATCTAGAGGGAGTTACCACCACATGAATGAGAAGGTGAGGGGTCACCCCATGTGGCGCCGTCCATGGGGGAGGGGTACCCCCTCCTCCTATAAAAGGCCCCCCTCACACCCCTTCTTCCACACACCTCCCTGTGAAGGATCTCTCTCCCCCTCTAGTATTATTCCCCCATGGTCTCGGATTAGCGAGATACATGTTCCTGGTGGATTTATCTGGAAAGGAGTTGCTGCTTCCGCTGCTTTGCTGGAGCAAGAGACGGAGGTTGTCGTGGTACCGGACGTGTGTGCGATCACGGATGCACTGCTGCTTTGCGGTGCTAGACTTGGTGGTGCTGGACTTGCTGGAGCTGGATCTGAAGGACGTGCTGGAGCCGGACCTGCTGGACTTCATCACAATCTTGAGATCGACAAGTGTACGACTACATCATCCACGAGTTCCAACTTGTTAACAAAACTCATTGTCTTCGAGGGTAAGTTCTCCATGGATGTATATCCACCCGTTGCTCTGTATCTAGTAGATAGACCTTGGCGTATAGTTCTCATGGTAGGAATTTTTTTGTTTTCTATGCTGTGAACCCAACAGTGGTATCAGAGCCTGCTCTATGTGTAGGTGCTTTGCACGGGTAGTACACATATGTTTATATGTGGGCGATGATGATCATGTTATTGCATCTTCTATGTATTTTGGATATTGGTGGCATAGTGGGATGAAGCGGCCCGGACCAACCTTACATGTCATCATACATGAGACCGGTTCCACGACTGACATGCAACTTGTTTTGCATAAGTGGCTGGCAGGTGTCTGTCTCTCCTACTATAGTCAATATCTGATTTACAACGAGTTGCTAATAACTTGGTTATCCTCGTTGTGGTTCATGTTCGTAGGTAAGAACGGTTCTATCTCCGAAATCCCTAAGCCACGTAAAACCTACAATTGATAAATTAGAGGGGTCTAGTTTAGATCGTTGTTGGGCTAGAGTCTTGATATGGTATTGTTGTAAGTAGATGTATGATAGATACTCTTAAAACACACTCAACGTGTAAGTTCCATAGACCTTGGCCTTACACACAAAGGAATGATAGAGATCGTACCACGATGCAAATGATAGAGATCAAATGCATGGACCATATGATCTCACTTTACACATTAGATGTTAGCATCTTATACTGCTAGTTTGGCGCTCTTTTGTAGCATTATAAAATGATCCCTCATTTAGATATCAAGATAAAAATGTGTTCTTTCTTAAGTATGCACCGTTCTGTGGATCGTGTTTCGAGACATTACGTGATGATCGGGTGTACTCGAATCTACGATTTCATGGGAACGGGTGTAAGACAGTTTTACACACGCGAATACTAAGGTTCTTACTTGGCGAGCCTAGCATATACAGACATGGCCTCGGAACACGGACCGAAAGGTTAAGCATGAGTCATATAGTTGATATGATGCCCATAGAGATGCTCGCCTTTGAAGCTACATCAACTCACGTGATGATCGGACTTGGTGTAGTGGATTTGGTTCATGTAATCACCAAAAAGGCACGAGGGATGTCGTTTTTGAGTGGGAGTTCATTTCTAATTTGGATTAGTCAAACTCAATTTGTCATAAACTAAATCAAAGTGAATTTGCAAAATTTGTTGTAGTCATTAGCGTCTGTTCACTACCTTATGCTTAGTTTTAATTGAGATAATAGAACTATAGAATTCTAGATATTTACTTTACGAACTGGTATCGTATTGTTTTGAATGTCAATTTAAAGTTTATAAGTCCTATTGCAAACTTTCAGCAAACTTTATTTACTGCATGAAGTTTAATAAGTAGTATTAAATCAAGAGTAATAATTCCGATGTTAGTATCTAAAGTACCATGTTTTCCTCCATGATTATTGATATTCAAAAGTTGTTTTAATATCAAGATTATCTAGGAGCTGAAAAATTGTTTCAGGAACCATCATGTGTGGAAGATATTGTGATATCTGAAACAATGTTTTTGGTTGCATTATAATAGAGTATAATTTAGCAAAATACATGTTATCATATTGTATGAGAATTTTTGAAGGATGGAGATGCTAAGCATCCAGATCTCCCAAAAGGTTTTGGGAACTAACATTATACTCGTGATTCTTCCTTACAGGCTATAGTAGCTTGATCATGAAAGTTGTCATGATAAGGATGAATAGAAGATGTAAGTAAATTTTTTACTGCACTAATAGATTACTAAAGAATGGATTTTTGAAAGAACACTAAACATTTGATGATGGTGATCCACTTCAAAGTGCAAGTCCAAAGGTATTAGTATTTGACTATATACTCTTTGTACTTTGTGTCATGTGAATGACACCACAACTGATGTTTATAGATTCTTTTAAAAGAAAAGGAATTGTTGAAAGAGAATCTATAAATTATTTGGCAGAAAAGAAAAGGTTGGAGATGTCCAACTTAGGTATATAGAAGATATACATGTTATGGCTGTATTCCTTGCTTGTTAAATAATGTGGTTCTGAGGTTTTGGATACCGGTATTGAATACCGAATTGGTTGGTATGAAGTGTCATACAGAACAACACAATTCATGAACCGCAACGGCCTAAGTAACTAGCAAGAGAATAAGTGATAATATTCATCGAAAACAAATAAAGTGTTATTGTGTTTTTCATTGTCGTCAAACCTAGCCTTCAAGAATTGTTTTAATAATTGTTATTTTGTTCTGGTATTACGAGTACAATGGTTGTTCAAATAATTACCGTATTCCATAAAGGATGGATGAACTTTTACAAGTCTAGTGGGAGAAATCACATCCATAAACACTATTGCTAAAATGTTAAATGATTGAAAGATCACTTATGAAGTGACATCGCTGTTTAAATTATATTGGAAAGAAAACATGAAGAAACTCCTTGTTGATGGATTTTTAGAGTCTTTGATTTTGATCAATTAACACTTGTGAGACTTTCCTTGAGATAATTGAAACTCCATTCATAGGCCAAAGAGGAACGGATGACTAGCTTATTGGAAATTGTACATGCTGATGTGCATAGTCCATTATGTGTAGCCATATGCGAGGATCTTTTTTGCTTCATATGCTTTCTCTAGAAATTTGAGTGAATATATTTATATATTTACTTAATAAGGAAGAAGTGTGAAACATTTGAAAATTGTGCAAAGACTTTCAAGATGAAGTGAAAAATCATTGTAACAAGAAAATGAAGAGTTTATGATTCAATCATAAAGGAAAATATTTGAGTTACGTGTTTAGCAAAACACCTAAGATTTGCGGAATTGTTCCATGATTTGTGTTTTCCCGATAAACCATAGGAGTATGGCATATTCGAGAGATGAAATCAAACCATGTTTGACATGGTAAGATCAAAGGTGTCATTTATAAAACTGCCATTATGTTTTAAGGATTGAAGCTTTAGAAACTACCGCTTTTACACTGAAAAGAGCACCATCGTGATCCGTTGAAATGACACCATATGAGTTATGGTTTGCGATAAAACCTGAATTGTCTTTTCTTAAATTTTGGTATGCTATGCATAAGTAATATGTTTACAACCAAAGTCGGATAAGCACGTCTTTGTAGGTTATCCCAAAGAATTTGTTGGGAATTTCTCCATAACACCGAGGACAAAAGAGTTTGTTACTTGGAACATCAAGTTTCTTGAGAAGGAATTTTTCGCAAAAAGCTAAGTGGGAGCACAATAGAACTTTGATAAGGTTGTTGAACCTTAGCTATATGTGCTAAGTAGCGCAGCGCTGGAAAGTGTCCCGGTGGTGGCCACAATGCTCATGGCTCTCGTGATTACAAAGGTTGTGATCTCGGAGATTAGAGTTCCTATTGAACCGTGAGGGTCGGTAAAAATCAAATAGTATGATTTGATAAGCAAGTCGTTATTGTTTTGACAATGATGAACCGACTAAATGCAAGGAAGCGATGATGGGCCCTGACTCCATAAAATGACTAGAAGTCATAGAATCCGTGATAGTATCCATACACTAGAAATCAAGTTTCTGAACTTGGAAGACCCTCCGGAAAGGTGTGAAGCCTATTGGTCGTGTTTGGATCTATAAAGAAATAGACATGGATGTTTAACATCTATGAAATAGTCGACATGTCGGAAAGAAGTTTACGGCAATGTTCAAGGAGTTGACTATGACAAGATTTGATCTTTCATAGCGATATTTAGTTTTGACGGATTAATGTAGCAACCACTACATATAATTTGGTATATGGTAGTTGAATAAACAAAACAAGGTTCTTATAATAGAATGGTTACCTAGGACGTGTACATGACACGGTCCGAAGGGTTTTGTTAATTCAAAGGATGCTGAAAAGGCATGCAAACTTCAATAGTTGAAGTGAGCATAGCGGAGTTGGAATCTTCACCATGATGAAAAATGTTAAAGGAGTTTAATTTCATAGGAGATGATGAAGATGCTTGCATTTGCAAGAAATTAAGTGGGAGCACTGAGACAAATTTCCAATACATTATGTAGAGGACATATTGTTGATTGGAAATGATGTATCTTCTATTGACACAAGTTAAGAATTTCATTAAAATAAGATTTCGATGAAAGACTTGGGCAAAACCGGAATATTAGGCATCAGTATCTATATGATAGATTGAGGTGCTAATATGGTTGTGCCAGACATACATATATGAGATATTGAAAGGGTTCAATATGGAAACAACAAGAAATGTTCTTGCTGCATGGAAAGGATTGTATCAAGATTCAAGTGTTTCAACACTTGGTGAGTAAAATCACATGAAAATTTTGATCGATTATACCGTGATATGTATATATCCAGATATGTCCTATGCTCTAAATGTTATGAGCACAAAACAGAATAATTCATAAGATGATCATTGGACAATAGTGAAGATATTCTTATGAGCTTTGGAAGAACTAAGAATATATCATGTATAAGTGACAAATAGTTAAAAGGAGTTCATTGTAAAGTGTTACATTGGTACTAGTTTTGTCACAAGATACAAATTAAATTTATCTCAATTTATACTATGGGTGGCACAATGTAATGGAAAGGATGTTCCATGATGGATTTGGATGAGTTCCAAAGTTGAGACATTATGACGGATACTACAACAAAAGGCTAAGTATATAACTGCTATAGTAGCAGCAAAGGAGGGCATTTGTGTTAAGTAGTTTGTTATCAAACTAGGTGTGGTTCAAAGTGGGCTAATACTATGAAGATATATTGTATGACAATAATATCAACATATTTTAACCCGAACGAACTAAAGGTCTCACCAAAGGACCAAATTTATACAATGCCATCTCATTTGAGAATGAGTGATGCGTAGAGACGCAAAGACATGCAAATACACACGGACCTGAAACTGTCAGATCCAGAGATTATGTTAACCACTAGCAATAGCGTACATGCAACACCATAAAGCCATAGGTGTTCAGTATGCAAAGTTTTTCAAACTAGATTATTGACTCTAGTGCAAGTGGGAGACTGAAGGGAATATGCCCGAGAGGCAATAATAAAGTGGTTATTATCTTATTCCATGTTTATGATAAATGTTTATTTTGCATGCTATAATTGTATTAATTGGAAACGTTAATACATGTGTCTTTAATAAACAAAATACAAAGTTCCTAGTAATTCCTCTCATATAAACTAGCTCGTTGATTAACAAGATGATCAAGGTTTCCTAATCATGGACATTGGATGTTGTTAATAACGAGGTCATAACATTGGTGGAATGATGTGATGAACATTCATCTGAAGTATAGAATTACGATCAAAGTCATTATGTTTATATTGCTATAACATCATACGAAGTAATCTTAGTCCTTAGACCATGAGATCTTGTTAATTGCTAACACCGGAAGAGTATCTTGATAACATCAAACGTCACACCGTAACAGGGTGACTATAAAGGTGGGTTCGATTACTGAAGGTGTTATGTTGAGGCTCATGGATCAAGAGTGGGATTTGTCCATCCCGATGACGGATAGATATACTATGGGCCCTCTCGGTGATATCACATTAAAATAGCTTGCAAGCAAGTGATGTGATCACGAGAATGTTATATCACGGGCACGAGAAAAGAGTGCATGTCGGTAACGAGATCAAACTAGGTATTTGGATACCGATGATCGAATCTCGGACATGTATTATATCATGAGACAAAGGGATTTTAGTTACTAGCGTTAAAGTTTCTCATGATCATAGAAGTCATCGTTGAATGTGTAGGAGTCAGTATGGATCTCCAGGTCCCGCTTCTAATTATTGATCTGAGAGGGGTCTCGATCATGTCTGCATTATTCGCGAACCATAGGGTGACACACTTAAGGGATACCGACACCATTTGGAGCAAATGTGTCTCATATAAAGATTTAAGAAAGCGCTGGAATTATTTCAATAGACACCAAAACTGTTTTGGGTGAAATTGCTGAAATTGGTTCTGCATGTAATATTGAAATGTTGCAGGGGGTTTTATGTGAATGTTTATTAATTCAAGTAATTAACAAAATTCTGAATAAAATTAATAAAATAGTTTTATTAAATGAGAGAGCATTAAATTTGGAGAAATTTAATGCATTTAAAGTGGAGACTTTAAAAGAGAATGTGAAGGGACAAATTTATGTGGAGGGAGTTACCACCACATGAATGACAAGGTGAGGGGTCACCCCATGGGGCGCCGGCCATGGGGGAGGGGTACCCCCTCTTCCTTGATGACCCACAAGTATAGGGGGTGTATCGCAGTATTTTCGATAAGTAAGAGTGTCGAACCCAACAAGGAGCAGAAGGTGCTGGCTAGTGGTATGGATCAGGAATTCTCTGCAAATACTTAGCAAACGGATTTTTAGGGGTTTTCGATAAAGAAAGTAAACAAAGTACGAGTAAATAAAAGACAGTAGGAATAAATGCAGCAAGTGTCCCAATCCTTTATGCAGCAAAGGACATGCCGGTTGTATTTCTATAGATGACCAAACGTTCTCGAGGACACATGGGAAGACTATCAAGTGCTTTCGCTTCATATAGCTGATTAATCTTCTCTAGCTTGCTAAGTGTTGTGTGGCTGAACCTGTGCTAATGTACCGCCCCATCCAAGACTAATACATACTTGTGATTATACCCCTTGCAAACATCCGTAAGTACAAGAAAGTAATTAAGGTAGAAACCTAACCACACCTTTAAACTCTAAGACCCTTACGTCCCTTGTGCAATGGTTTCCTAACGGGGGTTCAGGTTTACATCACTCCGCAACCCTACGATTAGTAGCCAAATACACAATGCATTCCCCTAGGCCCATATAGGTGAAGTGTCATGTAGTCGATGTTCACATGACACCACTAGAAGAAGTACACCACAACTTAAATAACAATCTATTGAATCTTTCTCAACGCAACTCCACTACTAACAACAAGACTTCTCCCATGTCCTCAAGAACAAAACGAACTACTCACAAGAGATCATATGGATCATGATCAGAGATGGAATAATGATGTATAACAATTTGAACATAAACAATAATTCAACGGTTCACTCAATAACATCAACTACAAAGAGTAATCAACACTGGGAAGTTTCCCCTACGAACTATGCAAGATTCAACTCAATTGTTACAGCAATATGGAGATGGTGATGAGGGTGCTGATTGTTATGATGGTGGTGATGATGATGATGATCCCGATGAAGTCCAGCTTGATGGTGGTGTTGATGGCGACGATCTCCCCTCTCCGGGAAGGAATTCCCCCGGCAGAAATCTGTCTGCCGGAGAGATCTTTCTCTCTCGGTGTTTTCCGCCCCGTAGAGGCGGCGGAATCTTTCTGTGGTTGCTCCCTGAGTCTTAGGGTTTCGTGGGGATGATATACGCCAGAGGAGAGAGGCTGGAATGGGCCAGGGCGGCCACACCACTCCCTGGGCTGCCTAGCGCCATGGGGTGGTGTGGGCCCCCTATGGCCCACCTCCACTCCATCTTCTGGCATCCTAAGTCTTCTGGAAAAATAGGATTTTTCGTATATTTTCTCGGATTTTTTGATCTTCATGAATTTTGCCTCCAAACAGCACCTTTTCCATCAGAATCCAGACTGCAGCGGTCCATGCTCCAAAAGTCATCAACCATGCAAAAATAGATGAAATAACATAAGTATCACCTCTCAATACAAAATATCTCAATGAATAATAGTGAATTAAGACATAGAATAGTGATGCAAAATGGACGTATCAACTCCCCCAAGCTTAGACTTCGCTTGTCCCCAAGCGAAACTGAGCTCAATAAACATGACCTCAGGTTTATGGAGTGAAGAGTCGATAAAAGAATACGGACAAGAAGCATCACATTCATCAAAAGCATAGATCATAATAGAAGACAACTCACTATTATATAACTAAACTTGCAATGAGTAAAGGAAACACAATAAAGATACATAGAGTAGATCATAATTGGTAATGGCAAACTTAGCTCTTGGTCGAAGAATAGTTGATAATTTGCTGGAGTTCACAAATAGCTGGTTTTCAAAGAAAGCTTTCAAAGTAGTAAACATCAAGATAAGAGCAATGTGCAAAACAAGGAACATAAGAAACATGAATGCATAAATCATCATATGAATGAATGAAACACATCAACTCAAAATACTTGCTGAGATAGAAGGGAATAGGTTTACTGACTCAACTACGAAGTAAAAGAAAGGGCCCTTCAAAGAGGGAAGTAGGGATTGCAAGTCTCATAAAGAGCTCCCAAAAATTATGATACTTACTAGATTTCATCTCTCATTGCCCCTATCATAGGCATCTTTAGGTGATTAAGGTGAAAGTGAGGTCCAATCTGAGTTATATGCTTGAAAGACTATAAACTGAAAATCCCAAGTCCCTGGAGTACGAGGGCCGGTCCTCATGCTACTCAACGTTAGTTACCGGTAAGTTCTTGTCATCGTAAGCATGTGCATATCATTTAGAACCGCCAACGGGGTACCCCATGCCCGATGATACAGAAGAATCCCCATATCAAAATGACAAGGCAAGCAGACAATGAGTATCTCAGCAATCTTCTTATTTACCATGGGAAAATGGTGCTTTTTTCTCTCTTTCCTCTTTTCATAGTATCTCTTTTTTTTATTTTCTTTTTCTCAATAGCTATCTCTCTCTTTTTTTATAAGAAGAATGCTTCATAGATATCATTATGGTTACGCTGCAGGGTTCCACCATGTCAGCATGGATTAGACCAGCGGCCCAGGCGTTTCTCTAACACACATACATAACTCCATGGACTTACAAGCTCCCCTTTTATTTCACAAGCGACATCCGTAAACAAAAGAGCAAGGTATCAACTGGGTATATATTTACAAGTGTTGAAAGCGTTCCCCGTGACAGCACGGTTCTGCTAATCCCCAGCCTATAATTTGCAAGCATATAACTTTCATGGAGAGTTCACAATGGTTCAGGTTTATTAAGCGCAAGAAAGTAAAGTGTGCCATCAAGTTCGTGAGAGATTTAATCACTAATTTTCGCATAACAAGTTTAATTTGGGAGGTAGACAAAATAGGAATTTACTTGGAATAGCAATAATGCTACTAGGTAGGTATGGTGGACACAAATGGCAAAGGTTTTGGTTTAAAGGAGGTGAATGCACGAGAAGAATTCCCTCTCAGTACAGGTTTTTGGCTAGCAAGGCTGGGTAGCAAGTACAAGAGTTGAAGGAAACAAACAAACATACAAATGATAAAGAAAAACATGCAATCTTCCTTGGAAGCACAAAATATCTTAACTAGGGAATACTAAACTTATGAGCAAATCAAGAAAGAAAGATGATGAAATTATTTTTCTCTCGAGTACTTCTATCTTTTTCTTTTCAACTCTCAAAAAGGTGTTGCTACTGACCGAGCCAGGTTTGCCAAAACCAACTAAATTAACTCAATGATCCCAAAGTGCTACCAATACTAACAACAAGATCAATCATATAACCACGAATTGAAAACTAATATAAGCTATGCAAAAGAGTGAATGATAGAACTTCTCATTAATAATCCATAACGGCAACTCACACCAAGGGATACATATCTAACGAGAGAGGGGACACTTCCATAATGCAAACCATACTACATAATAACTCCTCTATGCATGATATGACTCTACTAATAAAGTAAAAAGATAGAAGATAGTGATATGATACCGCGTCACTCCCCCAAGCTTGGAACAAACCAAGGGGATGCCAAACCTGATGACGAATTACTCCTTTGGTGGTGGTGGTATCTTCTCATCTTCGTCTGTCTTCCAGGGTAAAGGCTTCTTGCTCCAATGCTTCCATCCTGTCCTCCAGACTTCCTTCACCTTTAGGGCCTTGAACCTCCTTAATCCTTCCCTTTATCCTTGGCAGACACCATTGTGCTTCTAAACATTCAAAGAGTATGTCCTGGAAGAAACAGATCGAAACAAAAACACGACGAAAACACGATATACGGACCTCGGGGGATCCGTGGGGTTATATATTACGAAGTTTCATATCAAAAGGAAGCTACTGGGAGAAAACGAGTCGGAGGCCGAGTCCTGGGTGGCCTCACCACCTAGTGGCGCGGCCAGGGGTGGGCCCGCGCCATGGGGTGGTGTGGGCCACCCTGGCTCCGTTTCCATCTCTTTTTTGCTTCGTAGCTTTCCTTATTGACTGAAAACTACAAAAATATAGTTGGATTGTATTTTCGCGGAACTTTTCTTACCAGAACTATTACTTAGATGAAAACATACTCTGTAGGTCTCTGAATTTGGTCCTCAATGAATTTCTCTGGAGTTATAACTTGAATAACATCAATATCTTCATCTTCGTACACTTATTACTTGAGTCATAAAACCCTTATTTTCCTTATTACACATTATCTCCACTTTCCTGGAAATTTCTTTCACACAAAACTTCACACAATTCTTATTAGCAACATTAGTATAAGTGAAGTGATAAAACCTTTTGAGTCCAACTTCAAATGAAAACCATCAAAACAAAAACTACTGTAGCAACTCCTTCCGAAAAGCCAAAAAGAATTCAAAAAGGAAATCGAATAAAGAAGCAAATGCAAGATTGGCTAAATCTGTCAAAACAGACCAGCAGGTAAATATCAATTTTTTTGAAAATCTTATATTGCTCAAATCAAAAAGTGCAAAGCTAATGAAAGTTAAATAACAACCTGGGGCAGAAGCACAAAAAATTACAGCTCAATCCGACAGACAGAGGTCTCTCACGAATTTTTACGGTGAAGCATAAAAATCTGTTTCGGGACAGCAACTTCCCCAAATCTTACTTCTCTCTCATTAGAGGTTGATCTTGACACAAAAACCAAACAAAACAGATAAGGAGCGGTTATTACCGAAGTAATAACTTCCAAGACTCAAAGAAACAAAAACAAACTGAAAGCAAAAACAAATTGGGTTGTCTCCCATAAAGCTCTTTCTTTATAGCCATTAAGATGGGCATGATAATTTTGAAGAAGCTCTCATAGGGATATGATTTGAAGTGAAAGAGAGCATTAAAAAGAAAAAACACACACATTTAATTCCAACCCAGTTCCTATGCAAGGGGATTTTGTAAACAAACAAGTTGTTGAAACCATAGGAAACTTGCATAAGAAGGCAAAAGAAGTGCAGCATAAAAACTTTCAGCATAAAACGGGGAAACTTAATATTATTGAGATGCATAAGAACACTTTTCCCTCTCTCATAATAAATTTTAGTATCATGCATAAACTTAACAATATAGCTATCACAAGGACTATCATAGCAATGATCACTTATTCTAACAAAAAACACAGGGATACTAGCTCTCATAACACTACTTTGTGAAACAATATTAGAGGTATCCTTACAAAGGATAGTGTGTCCCTCTTTTTCATATTTAGCAACAAAGTCTTTCACATTTGCTACAATAGGTTCATCAACCATTTGTTTATCAGGTTCAACAGCTTTATTCATACTTTCATCTACCATACTAGCCATCATAGAATGTTCCTTTACCTTAACTAGGAAAGGCATTTTCTCAATATAAGGTTTAGGTAAAACATGATTAGCAGTATAAACTTCAGTATTTCTTGAAGGAACACTCTTAGCAATATCTTTATAAGGTTCATGATACTTATTCCACTTCTTTTTAGGCACTTCAATGTAGGAAGCAAAAGCCTTAAAATAAGAAGCAATAGCTTGAGAGTCTAGACCATAAGCGTTTTTAATATTTTGAAAGTCATCAGTTCCCATAAAAGATTCGATGCATTCATAATCATAATTTATACCTGACTTTCTACCTTTGTCATTCTCCCAAGCTTCAGCATTGTCTTGAATACGGTCCAGAAGATCCCATTTAGCTTCTTCTTCCATGCGAGTGAATGATCCAGCACAAGAAGCATCCAATAAATCCTTATCATGTAGAGGGAGCCTTGCATAAAAGTTGTTGATAATAATATTGTTGTGGAGCTGATGAATGGGACATTTGAGCATTAGTAACTTCAATCTCCCCCAAGCTTGAGCTGTACTCTCTCGATCAAGAGGCCAAAAGTTGTATATTTGATTCCGATCTTTATGAATATCACTAGGAGGATAAAACTTTGAATAAAAGAGAGGCACTATTTCCTCCCATTCCAGAGCTTGACCATTCTTCAGCAGCTTATACAATTCCTCAGCTCTTCCTTTCAGTGATAATGAGAATAACTTCTTCTTAACTTGATCTGTAGTAATACCTGCACACTTGAACAACCCGCATAATTCGTGTATAAAAAGTAAATGATCACCGGGATGGACAGTTCCATCCCCAACATAGTAGTTATCCATAACACGATCAATAATTCTTGTAGGTATTTTGAAAACATCTTTCTTGGAAGGTGGTGGCTTATCTACTACCTTACCAGTGGTAGTAGCATTACCAAATAAGAAACTCAGTGAATTATCCATAACGAAAATAAAGCAACTAGCAGAAGTAAACAATACTCACAGTAGAAGTTTCCTTTACCAGTTCCACTCTCCAATAGCGCTTCACTCCCTGCAATGCCACCAGAAAATAGACTTGATGACCCACAAGTATAGGGGGTGTATCGCAGTATTTTCGATAAGTAAGAGTGTCGAACCCAACGAGGAGCAGAAGGTGCTGGCTAGTGGTATGGATCAGGAATTCTCTACAAATACTTAGCAAACAGATTTTTAGGGGTTTTCGATAAAGCAACTAAACAAAGTACGAGTAAATAAAAGACAGTAGGAATAAATGCAGCAAGTGGCCCAATCCTTTATGCAGCAAAGGACATGTCGGTTGTATTTCTATAGATGACCAAACGTTCTCGAGGACACATGGGAAGACTGTCAAGTGCTTTCGCTTCATATAGCTGATTAATCTTCTCTAGCTTGCTAAGTGTTGTGTGGGTGAACCTGTGCTAATGTACCGCCCCATCCAAGACTAATACATACTTGTGATTATACCCCTTGCAAACATCCATAAGTACAAGAAAGTAATTAAGGTAGAAACCTAACCACATCTTTAAACTCTAAGACCCTGACGTCCCTTGTGCAATGGTTTCCTAACAGGGGTTCAGGTTTCTGTCACTCCGGCAACCCCTACAATTAGTAGCCAAATACACAATGCATTCCCCTAGGCCCATATAGGTGAAGTTTCATGTAGTCGACGTTCACATGACACCACTAGAAGTACACCACAACTTAAATAACAATCTATTGAATCTTTCTCAACGCAACTCCACTACTAACAACAAGACTTCTCCCATGTCTTCAAGAACAAAACGAACTACTCACAAGAGATCATATGGATCATGATCAGAGATGGAATAATGATGTATAACAATCTGAACATAAACAATAATTCAATGGTTCACTCAATAGCATCAACTACAAAGAGTAATCAACACCGGGAAAGTTTCCCCTATGAACTATGCAAGATTGAACTCAATTGTTACAACAATATGGAGATGGTGATGAGGGTGCTGATGGTGATGATGGTGGTGATGATGATGATGATCCCGATGAAGTCCAGCTTGATGGTGGTGTTGATGGCGACGATCTCCCCTCTCCGGGAAGGAATTCCCCCGGCAGAAATTTGTTTGCTGGAGAGATCTTTCTCTCTCGGTGTTTTCCACCCCGCAGAGGCGGCGGAATCTTTCTGTGGTCGCTCCCCGAGTCTTAGGGTTTCGTGGGGATGATATACGCCAGAGGAGAGAGGATGGAGTGGGCCAGGGCGGCCACACCACTCCCAGGCGTGGCTTAGGCCTGCCCGCGCCATGGGGTGGTGTGGGCCCCCTGTGGCCCACCTCCACTCCATCTTCTGGCATCCTGAGTCTTCTGGAAAAATAGGATTTTCCGTATATTTTCCTGGATTTTCTAATCTTCATGAATTTTGCCTCCGAACAACACCTTTTCCATCAGAATCTAGACTACGGCGGTCCATGCTCCAAAAGTCATCAACCATGCAAAACTAGATGAAATAACATAAGTATCACCTCTCAATACGAAATATATCAATGAATAATAGTGAATTAAGACATAGAATAGTGATGCAAAATGGACGTATCACTCCTATGAAAGGCCCCCCTCACACCCCTTCTTCCACACACCTCCTCGTGAAGGATCTCTCTCCCTCTCTAGTATTATTCCCCCATGGTCTCGGATTAGCGAGATACATGTTCCCGGTGGCTTTATCTGGAAAGGAGTTCTTTGCTTCCGCTTTGCTGGAGCATGGGACGGAGGTTGTCGAGGTACCGATGTGTGTGCGATCACGGATGCACCGCTTAAGGACGTGCTGGAGCCGGACCTGCTGGACTTCATCACGATCTTGAGATCGGCAAGTGTACGACTACATCATCCACGAGTTCCAACTCGTTAACAAAACTCGTTGTCTTCGAGGGTAAGTTCTCCATGGATGTATATCCACCCGTTGCTCTGTATCTAGTAGATAGATCTTGGCATATAGTTCTCATCGTAGGAATTTTTTTGTTTTCTATGCTGCAAACCCAACATGTATTCCTAAGTGGGGCTTGATGCAGTCTAAGCAGCCTCGGGAAATAGTGAGTAATATGAGCTCACGGTCTAAGGAGAAGGAGTCTAGGTATAGCTGTTGCAACAATGAACTATATGACTTGATCGTGTTGCAATCCTTCGAGGAATGTCCAATCACATCATTCTCCAATGATATGATCCCGTTGTTAGTCGGCATAAATGCCCATGATCTTGAAACCCAGATCATCCTCATGACCAACGAACTAGTATGAATAGAAGCTACTAGGGACTTGGTTGTTTCATACCACACCTGTACCAATGTTTCTACTTGGCAGGGTTATAGCACAATATGAAACTATTATAAACTAATTGAGATATGACAATAAAATCTATTTATTATTTGCCTCTAGGGCATATCCCCTTCATTATCATGTAGGATGGTTTTCATTATGGAAGTGTCCCCCCTCTCGTTAGATATCTATGTACCCCTTGGTGTGAGTTGCCGTTATGGAATATTAATGAGAAGTTCTATCATTCCTTCTTTTGCATATCTTATATTAGTTTTCAATTCATGTTATATGATTGATCTTGTCGTTAGTATTGGTATCACTTTGGGGTCATTGAGTTAATTTAGTTGGTTTTGGCAAACCTGGCTCGGTTTGTAGCAATACTATTTTGAGAATTGAATGAAAAAGATAAAAGTACTCTTAAAGAAATATAATGTCATCATCTTTCTTTCTTGATTTGCTCATAAGTTTAGTATTATCTAGTTAAGATCTTTTGTGCTTCCAAGGAAGATTGCATGTTTGTTTTTATCACTTGTATTTTTGTTTGTTTCCTTCAACTCTTATGCTTGCTACCCAGCCTTGCTAGCCAAAAACCTATACTGAGAGGGAATGCTTCTCATGCATCCAATCCATAAACAAAAACCGATGCCATTTGTGTCCACCATACCTACCTATTAGCAGTATTGCTATTCCAAGTAAATTCATGTTTCTATCTACCTTCCAAATTAAACTTGTTATGTGAAAATTAGTGATTAAACCTCTCACAAACTTGATGGCACACTTTACTTTCTTGCACTTAATAAACTTGAACCATTGTGCCCATCTATGTTGCGCATATGCTTGCGCTTTGTAAGTTGTGAATTAGCAGAACCATGCTGTCATGGGGAACGCTTTCAACATTGCACCGGTACTTTCTACCTAGTTGATATCATGTTCTTTTGTCTATGGATGTCGTCGGTGTGAAATGAAAGGGGAGCTTGTATGTCCATGGAGTTATGTATATGTGTTAGAGAAACGCCTCGGCCACCAGTCTAATCCAGGTTGTCATGGTGGAAACCTGCAGCGTAACGATAATGAGCATCTATGAAGCATTCTTCTTATAAAAAAGAGATAGAGATTGAGAAAAGGAGAAAAAGAAAAAGAAAAAAAGATGAGAAAAGAGGAAAGAGAGAAAAAAGCACCATATTCCCATGGTAAATAAGAAGATTGCTGAGATGCTCGTTGTTTTCTTGCCTTGTCATTTTGATATGGGGATTCTTCCATATCATCGGGTAAGGGGTACCCCGTTAGCGGTTCTCTATGATACACATATATTTACTATGACAAGAACTTACCGGTAACTAAACTTGAGTAGCATGAGGAGCGGCCCTCGTATTCAAGGGACATGAGATTTTCAACTTGCAACTTGTCAAGCATATCCTCATATTTGATCACTTTAACGTTAACCACCTAAAGATGCCTATGATAGGGGCAATGAGAGCTGAAAGCTAATAAGTATCATAATTTTTGGAAGCTCTTTATGAAACTTGAAATCCCTGCTTCCCTCTGCGAAGGGCCTTTCTTTTACTTTTTAGTTGAGTCAGTAAACCTATTCCCTTCTACCTGAGCAAGTATTTTGAGTTGTTGTGTTTCATTCATTCATATGATGATTTATTCAATCATGTTTCTTATGTTCCTTGCTTTGCACATTTCCTCTTATCTTAGTGTCTACTACTTTGAAAGCTATCATTGAAAATCAGTTATTTGTAAACTCCATCAAATTGTCAACTAATCTTCGACCAAGAGCTAAGTTTGCCATTACCAATTATGATTTACTTTATGCATCTTTATTGTGTTTCCTTTACTTATTGCAAGTTAAGTTATATAATAGTGAGTTGTCTTCTATTATGACTTATGTATTGATGAATGTGATGCTTCTTGTCCATATTCTTTTATCGACTCTTCACTCCATAAACCTGAGGTCATGTTTATTGAGTTCAGTTTTGCTTGGGGACAAGCAAAGTCTAAGCTTGGAGGGAGTTGATACGTCCATTTTGCATCACTATTATATATCATAATTCACTATTATTCATTGATATATTTCATATTAAGAGATGATACTTATGTTATTTCATCTGTTTTTGCATGGTTTATGACTTTTGGAGCAAGGATCGCTGTAGTCAGGATTCTGATGGAAAAGGTGATGTTTGGAGGCAAAATTCACGAAGATCAGAAAATCTGGGAAAATACATGGAAAATCCTATTTTTCCAGAAGACGAAGAATGCCAGAAGAGGAAGTGGAGAAGGGCCACAGGGGGCCCACACCACCCCCTGGCGTGGGCCACCCCAGGCCGCGCCACCAGGTGGTGTGGCCACCCTGGTCTACTCCAGGATCTCCCCTCTGGCGTATATTATCCTCCCGAAACCCTAAGACTCGGGGAGGGACCAAAGAAAGATTTCGCCGCCTCTGCGGGGCGGAAAACACCGAGAGAGAAAAATCTCTCCAGCAGACAGAATTCTGCTGGGGGAATTCCTTCCCGGAGAGGGAAGATCGTTGCCATCAACACCACCATCAAGCTGGACTTCATCGGGATCATCATAATCATGACCACCATCATCTCCACCAGCACCATAATCACCACTTTATACCGCTGTAACAATTGGGTTGAATCTTGCATAGTTCCTAGGGGAAACTTTCCCGGTGTTGATTACTCCTTGTAGTTGATGCTATTGAGTGAACCATTGAATTATCGTTTATGTTCAGATTGTTACACATCATTATTTCATCTCTGATCATGATCCATATGATGTCTTGTGAGTAGTTCATTTTGATCTTGAGGACATGGGAGAAGTCATGTTGTTAGTAGTGGAATTGTGTTGAGAAAGATTCAATGGTTTGATATTTAAGTTGTGGTGTATTTCTTCTAGTGGTGTCATGTGAACGTCGACTACATGACACTTCACCTATATGGGCCTAGGGGAATGCATTGTCTATTTGGCTACTAATCGTAGGGGTTGCCGGAGTGACAGAAACCTGAACCCCCGTTAGGAAACCTTTGCACAAGGGACGTAAGGGTCTTAGAGTTTAAAGTTGTGTTTAGGTTTCTACCTTAATTACTTTCTTGTACTTGCATATGCTTGCAAGGGGTATAATCACAAGTATGTATTAGTCCTAGGAAGGTCAGTACATTAGCATAGGTTCACCCACACAACACTTAGCAAACTAAAGAAGATTAATCAACTATATGAAGCGAAAGCACTTGATGATATTCACATGTGTCCTCGAGAACGTTTGGTCATCTTAAGTAATACAACCAGCTTGTCCTTTGCTAAAGAAAGGATTGGGCCACTTGCTGCATTTATTCTTATTTTATTTTATTTACTCGTACTTTATTTACCTGCATTATCAACAACCCCTAAAAATCCGTTTGCTAAGTATTTACAGAGAATTCCTGCTCCTAGCCACTCACCAACACCTTTTGCTCCTCGTTGGGTTCGACACTCTTACTTATCGAAAATACTGCGATACACCCCCTATACTTGTGGGTCATCAATGGGTTCTGAGGATATTTAATAGACTCACATTTTATTATGGATATGGATGAAGATTAAGAGCTAGGATATATTGCCTTCATGTTTGGTAACCATGGATTATCTCGCAACTTAAAGTGAGCTATTGAGATTACCTTCCTAATGTGACCTTGATGGTTCTATGAGACTAGGTTCTTATTAGGATGTAAGATAATAAGATAGGCATGGCTTTCTTCAATACAACACTCCTCTGGTATTCTGATTATCTCTTAGAAACTTCATTTGACCAAGATATATTATACAATGGGTACCTAGGAATGGGAAATGTTTCCACTATCCATTTGATTCTAGGGTTTTGAATAAAGAAGTAAACATGGATATGTGCATGGCTTGATAGGATCTTGGTTAAGGTTTTCTCAAGAATTCCTACCCTCACACTTCACTAAGCTTGGGTCATAGTTAAGGAATTACTTTCCTAAATATACTCTATATGAATTCTTATCTGATTAACTAAGATGTCCTCTGCCTAAATGAACTAGTTATCTGGATCCATCATCACATGATGACATGGTCATACCACTTCAACAATACTCATTCTCTATTCATCCTTTAGTATATGGCTTACATTTCTAAACTACCCTTGAGGAATCCATCAATGAAGATACTTCTAAATCCATCCAATAACTCCTTTAAATCCATCTTGCAACTAGATTACAATCCTCTCTATATCACATGTGATATAAATCCTTTGTAATGGGTAGGGTGTTACTCCCATAATACAAGTTTGTTCTTGTATTAGCTTGGTTAAACTACTATGCCTCCAACTACTCCATACAACTCATATTATATACTTCATCAAACTCTAGCTTGACTTCTCATGATCAAGCTAGATGATTCAGCTTACTAAGGCTTGCCTAATTTAGTATACTCATAACTCTTCTTCATCAACTGGTCATCTATTCTCAAGTGACTTGAGAATAATGACCACCAACCTTTGATCAAGCAAAGCTTAGGCTTTTAATTGTCTGATCAAGATCTACCATCAACTAAGTAGTAGACTTGTACTAGTCTCTTTATAGGGTTTATCTTGTTAAGGAAACTTACTTTAGGTTTATACCTACTTGGCTTAACAAGATTATCATTGAATTCTCTAATACTACTAGCTTTCTTATAACTTCTCAAGTACTAGTTTAACTCCTAGGTTTAGATACTTCTTCTAGTTAACTCAACAGTGAGTTAACTCCTCCAACATCAAATGGTTTGATCACCACAAAGGACCACATTCCATTGATGATGGCACACTCTACCAAATCTAGTTCCTTCTTCTCATTAATTTACTTAAGGTCTTTGGAAGGTTAATATAATAGGTCAAAGGCTAAGATCCAATAAGTGCTCGGACTTGGTTATATAAGATTGTCATATTTAATATGATATTAAGGGTATGTGCTGGATGGTCTTGGCTTGACTTCCTTTCTACTCTATTTGTGATAAGAGTTAATGTTTAAGAACTACCATGATACCCGTGGTAGGAATAACTATGGCATGTAAGTGTATCAGGATTTAGTTATAGAGTTTCTTTACTTAAGTTATATACTTAACTTGGTATTCATGATTTGTTGTAGATAATACCTTGATATCATCTTTAGAATATTAAGTATTCATCCTTGAGCTGTTGTATGGAATACCATGTCATGATCTCTAGAAGATCTAGTACTCCTTATTAAGTAGTGTGTTGTGACTTAGTTTTATTACATTTGATCTATCCTTAAATCAAATTATATTACCCAAAGATAAGGTTTTAGCAAAGGTCATATTGAAACTTATCGCAATCAACTTGATGATCTACTTGAGTTCCACCAAGTTAAGAGAAGCTTCAATCACTTTGACAAGATTTATTTAAAAGCGTGAAAATTATCCAGATTTTCTATGCATGAATGCAATGCACACACCTAATCTCCGCTTATTTCTAAGCTCTAATGTTGGGATGTTACACCCTCTCCCTTCCCCCTCCTATGATTCTTGCATCTTTTTAAGGGATTTGAGAGAGGAGATCTAGATCTACCATCCCCACCAAACCAAATCCCTTCTTTGTGAAGGAATCCTTGGGATCTAGATCTTGAAGAGTTTTGTGTTCTCCTCTTGTGTTCTTCCTCTCTTATTCTCTCAATAGCTTTTGTAGCTTTGGTGGAATTTGAGAGAGAAGGACTTGCCTCTTGCATTTGGTGCATAGGTTTGAGTTGTCCTCGGAGATTCAGCGAGTTCAAGCTCTTGGGCTTGTTTCTCTTAGGTTCTTGGAACACTAGACGGTTGTGTGGAGTTGTGGTGTGTTCTGGGGGCTCCAATTGAGTTGTGGTGATTCCTCAAGCTTGTTGGCCTTTTGTGGAATTGTAGAGAATTTGTGGCGTTTCTTGGGAGCCCTCCAATTGAGTTCTGGAGATTGCCCCAAGCCTTTTACGGGTTCGGTGACCGCCCTCAAGTGTCCCATAGTGGAACGTGAGTAGGCCTTTGTGGTGAGCTCATGACAGAATAGGGTGAGCCTTTTGTGGCGTCGGTGAGTTGCGTGCTTTCGCATCTTGGGGTGAGGCATTGTGTGGCGTTGGGTGAGCATCGAGCCTCCACACCTCGAGGTGAGCCACTTGTGGCGTTCGAAGTACATTGCGCCCCCGTACCTCTCCAACAGAGATGTAGCTTCTTTGGAAGTGAACATCAGGAAACAAATCCTCGTCTCCGCGTCCATTGGTTATCTCTCGATCGAGCCCTTTACTTATGCAATTTACATTGTGATAGCCATCGTGTTTCAAGTATTATATTTTGCTATCACCTTGTTGCTTATCTTGATTAGCATAGGTTGTTGGTGCACTTAGTTGAACCTAGTTGATATAGGTTTTGGCTTGATTAATTAAACGTTAATTTTTATTCCGCATTTATTAGAGCCTAAACTGTAATAATTTTAAAACGCATATTCACCCCAATCTAGGCGACGTCCATTTCCCTTTCAGCGAGGATGAGGGAAGGGGGAAGGGCTATATGAGGCGAAAGGTGCATTATACTAGAAGCGGACTTATGATTGTGCGACTGCTATAAGTTTTTTTTTCCAGTAACGAATATACTACTGTTTACTAATGTAAGACCTTCTACATTTTTTCGAAATGCATGTATCTAGACTTGTTTTAATTTTTAGATTTATCCATTTTAATCTGAATCTAGCATACTTTGAAATATCTAGCGGGTTTTACATTAGTGATCAGATAGTATTATTTTCTGTAAAACTTATAGATAAGGATGATTAATTACCACATCAATGTTGTTCAAACTTTGAGTTCAACTCTATAAATGCTCAAATTAGGCAGAAATTAATGCCAATTAACAATTCTAACTTCTACATACTCCCTCCGTTCACAATTATCTCGCGTTCTGGATTTAGTCAAAGTCAAACTTTGCAAAGTTTGACCAACAATATAAGAAAAAACATCAACATCTATGATTCCAAAAATATGGTTTATGACAATTCTAATACAATAGTTTTTACATTGGTAATATTGATATTTTTTTCCTAAATATATGGTCAAAGTTTACAAATTTTGACTTTGACTAAACCCAGGATGCGAGTTAATTGTGAATGGAGGGAGTAGTCTCCGTTTTTAATTTTCATCCCAACTTAATAATAGAAACAGATCAATTCTATGGCAAAAATTAGACTCAAATTCGAGGGCATTTTCGCAAAAAAAAGGATAGTACCTCTATCGATCTTGTTTTGAGCTCTCTTATCAGGATTTTAATCATAAATCCAATTATTCAGATAATAATTATACATGTCTAATATATATGCCCCTCCGGATAATCACTAAGCGGAATGGTTATCTCTAAGTTCTGTGACCGTCAATAATTACTGTGCATTTACCTACATTAACATGGTACTCCACTTAACAAGTTTCCATTTTCTCCAGGTAGTTAGACCTATATATACGAGGCTACAGCCTTCTTTTAGTTTCATCATCTCCTCACATACTTGGGCTCAACATTGCAACTTCACAAGCATATCAGCCATGGCCGAAAACCAGCTCCTCGTCCTCCTTGTTGTGGCTGCCTCTTTCACGGCCTCTTCGGCCACCGCCACCCTGAGCAGCTCCAATGCCACCCCAACGGTATACGAGTTGCTAGCGAAGTACGACTTCCCGCCGGGCATCCTCCCGGAGGGCGTACAGAACTATACCATCCGCCCAGACGGCTCCTTCGATGTGACCCTCCCAGGCGAGTGTGAGATCGAGGTCGCCCGCTTCACGCTCCGGTACGAAAGCAAAATACAGGGAAGCATCCAGTCCATGCTGATCAGCGGGCTGCAAGGGGTGAGCGTGAGCCGTGGACTCAACCGGGTAGGCATCAAGTCCATTGAACGGGATGGGGAACACCTCAAATTCGATGCAGGCGTGGTATCCAAGTCGTTCCCAGTTGGCAGCTTCGCCACGAGCCCGCGCTGCAACCCACGCCCTGGCTTCCCCAAGTAAATGGCATGGCCTATTGTTATGATCTGGATGTGGCGTTTGCTTAGCTAGTTTGGTTTTATTGTATGTTGTTGCTTCTACTACCTCCGTTCCGAACTAAAAAGGCATATATTTCGGAACGGAGGTAGTAGTACATTATTCTTACTTAATAAAATCGTAAAATTTGCAAAAGAGAATTCAGTTTTGTGATACGCAGGGTGTACGCGTGTGTTGCTCCTCCTGGTAAAAGGGGCAGGCAAATCTTGAACCAGTCCTTCAAGCCGAACCATGTGTTGATCTGTTCCTTGTTGTATGCATGAAGCAACACAAACACTTCCCAAACCTTCAGATCATCCGCTCTCCTGTAGTGAACGCACATCAAAGTCTACGGTCACTGAAAAGAAGAGGCAGAAAGATGCTTGTACTCAGCTATGATTGTCAGACTTTAGACGATCTGTTTTCAAATATATATGTAAGGTAGATAATGATCTACCTTTTATTTATTGATTTATTAAAAATAATTAAACCATGAGCAAAATAATTTTCCGTTATTTGTGTTATTAAATATATTATACATTCTATTTAGATTTTGTTGCATATTTGTATACAAATAATGGTCTAGGTTTCATCCCGAGACTATACACACGTCTCTAAGTTGTCAAGGAGGAAAAACTCACATATTTCATAAAAACAAAACAAATAAGAGGGAAAAATATACAAGGTAAAATAAATTATTTACTACTCCCTACGTTTCAAAATATAAGATATTTTACCTTTATGAAAGGAGTGTATCTAAACCTTTTTAGTATATAGGTTCACTCCGAACCTACACACTAAAAGTGGTCTAGATATACTCTTTTCACAAAGCTAAAACATCTTATACTATGAAACGGAGGAAGTATATAAACTACGCATGTTTCGAAGGGATAAATTATTATTTGGACAACCACATATTTATTTTTCTAACTCCACATCAAATATAGCGAAAGTCAATATGAATGGTAACCTCACTCACATGACTTAGTATCACAAAATAACTCACAACCAGTTCTTTAATTTGGTGTATTGATATATTATATCATGTACAATTCAACATATGTTCATTAATATTGTCGGTTTGTAAATGATATAGTCAGACACATGTCATATTTTATTTAGCATACATGAAGTTAAATGTCTTTAGAATCGTATTATATTAGTTTCAAATGCATAGTGTAACTATTTATGAAGCTATAGATTTATTTCTCTATCACTTCAGACACACTAAAGATGATATACCCTCGCATTTGGGAGGGTCACCATGCTAGTTATATACTAAAACGGTTTTGCTAATTCTCAGGCGCCTGAGAATTAACTAAATCTCAGTCGCCTTAGTCATCGTTGGATTTGTACGCCAATATTCGTACAGTTTTCTTGCCGTTTTCTGTTCTCTGAATTTTTTAAGGCAAGGAGACTGGTTTGCTTCCTGTTGCCACGCGTGCGTGGGCTGCCGGCCTGTTGGTTGTGCTCGTCATTGTGGGATGTTGGCCTGCCTTTTACATTCTTTGTTTTTCCAAGGGACGGTGACTCTTGCGTGGACTTATATTCTCTGTCGCTTAGAGTATACACGTCAGCCAAAGTCCGCGTTAGATTTGTTCATTTAGCTGCAGGAACTTTACCCCTCAAGAGAAAGAAAAGACTGCATGATCTTTTCATTGTTTTTTATTTCCTTTTTATGTTGCATGTTAGTTTGTTCCATACGACTATGTTATCTCTCTCGAACATTCTTGTTTAGCTTAATTGTTCTATCGGTTAAAAATTATAGCATGCATGATAATTATTTCTTATTTTCCATATCTTCTATTTTTATGTATGTTTGTTTTTTATTGTCCCTTTTATCTCTCCATTTTCTCCCATTTTATTTTCTTCATTTTCCTACTTTAAGTGGTTTATATTATTTTTTAGATTAAAGTCTCCCCTTAAAAATGTGGTAGCAGTTTTGGCCGGGTGTTTTCTATTTTTAATAGGATTTTAAGTTATGAATGGATTAAACTGAGTTTTTTTGGCGGTGCGTATGTTGTAGTTGAGAAAAAAGTGTTCCCGGCCGTTGAAATTTGAGTTGTGATACGTGCTAGATGCGAGCTACAACTGAGATTTTCTAGTTACAACGCTGGCTTGCGTCTACGAGTTTTTAGTTGGATCTTGGTTGCAACCGAGTTTTTACCAGTTTCAAATAGGTTTCAAGTGAGAAAATATGTTTAACTAGGTTGAAAGTGAGAAAATGCTCCTAGCCATTGGATCTATGTCGTGATGCATGCTACATGAAAGTTGCAAGTAGGTTGTAACTGAAAATTTTCACTTGGAGCTAGGTCGCAACTACATTTTTTCTAGTTGGAAGATCGTTTTATTACGGGCGGCAATTATTATTATTTTTATTATTTTTTCACTAGCAACATAAATATTTGAAGCTAGAATGCCAGGGCATTTTTCTTTTCTTTTTTGTGGTTGTTTTCTTTTGTGATATTAAGATTAGCTTAAGTGTTTTTTGAGTTGTTGGTTCAATCGAGTTTCAATTGAGTTTTTTCAATCGGCCAGTTGCAACTTACTTGCAACCAGGGGACCTCATTAGCGGGCTAGTTTTGCAAGTTGCTTGTAAGTGAGCACCCGTCGGGGAGAGGGCAGTTACAACTTGCTTGCAACTGGGGGATCTTGTTGGCGGACCAGTTTTGCAAATTGCTTGTAACCGAGCACCCGTCGGGGAGGGGGCCAGTTGCAACTTGATTGCAACCGGGAGGACCCCATCGGCGGGCTAGTTTGTAACTTTCTTGTAACTGAGCACCTGTCGAGGGAGAAGGGCAGTTTTTCAACTTGCTTGTAACTGAGCACCCATCGGGGGAGGGGGGGGCAGTTGCAACTGAGCCCGCCGGGGGCCTAGTTGCAACTTGCTTGTAACTAGGACCTCGCCGAGGGGGGGAGGGGGGCAGTTCCAACTTGATTGCAACCGGGGGGGGGGGGGGCGTTGGCGGGCTAGTTGACCTTGCTTGTAACTGAGCTCCCGATGGGGCCCAGTTGCAACTTTCTTGTAACCGGGGCCCGCCGAGGGGGTAGTTGCAACTTGATTGCAACCGGGGGTCCCCGTCGGAGTTGCAACTTGCTTGTAACTAGTGCTCGGCTGAGGGGGGGAAGTTGCAACTTGATTGCTACCGGGGGGACCCCGTTGGCGGGCCAATTGCAACTTGATTGTAACTGAGCTCCCGATAGGCCCAGTTGCAACTTGCTTGGCGAGCTCCATGAGGATCCATTACAACTTGCTTGTAATCGGGGCCCTTAGGGTCGATTACAACTTGTATGTAAGGCCCCGCCAAGGGCGATTGCAACTTGCTTATAATCTGCCGCCGAGGGGCGATTGCAACTTGTTGTAATCGGGGCCCGTCAAGGGCCGATTTGCTGCTTGTGGTGAGCTCCGATGGGCCCACTTGCAGCTTTCTTGTAATTAAGCTCCCGCCCAGGGAGGCAGTTGCAACTTGATTGCAACCAAGGGGACCCCATCAACGTGCCAGTTGCAACTTGCTTCTAACTCAGCTTCCGATGGGGCCCAGTTGCAACTTGCTTGTAACTGGGCCCCGCCGAGGGGGCTAGTTGCAACTTGGCTGCAACCGCGGGGACCTCGTCGGTGGGCCAGTTGCAACTTGCTTATAACTAGGCCCCGCCGAGAGGGCCAATTGCAACTTTATTGCAATCGAGTGGACCCTGTCGGCGGGCCAGTTGCAACTTGATTGTAATTGAGCTTCCAATGGACCCAGTTGTAACTTGCTTGTCACTAAGCTCCTGCCGGGGCCTAGTTGCAACTTGCTTGTAACGAGGACCCCGCCAAGGGGGGCCAGTTGCAACTTGATTGTAATTGAGCTCCCGATGGGTCCAGTTGCAACTTGCTTATAACTGAGCTCCCACCGGGGCCTAGTTGCAACTTGCTTGTAACCTGGGTCCCACCAAGGAGGCCAGTTGTAACTTGCTTGTAATTGAGCTCTCAATGGGCATAGTTGCATCTTTCTTGTAACTAGGCCCCGCCAAGGGGGCTAGTTGCAACTTGCTTATAACTAGGGCCTCGTTGAGGGGGTCGGTTGTAAATTGATTGCTGTCGGGGGGGCTAGTAACCAAGCTCCCACTGGGGCCCAGTTGCAACTTGCTTGTAACTGGGGCCCAGTTGCTTGCTTGTAACCTGATTGCAACTGGTCGCTCTATTGAGGGTCCAGTTGGATCTTAGTTGTAACTAAACCCCGTCGAGTGCCAGTTGCAACTTCATTGCTAGTACAATTTGATTGTAACTGAGTCTTATCCCCAAAGACAAGTTGCAACTTGATTGCAACTGAGCCTACTCCGCAAACAGTTGCAACTTGATTGTAACTGAGCATCCTATATAGCCTTCAGCTCGGTGGCCTCGGTGGCCCAAGCCGGAAAGCAACTTAAATTTTCCAGTTGCAAATGGGTCGCAATTGAATTTTTTCCTAGTTGCAAGATGGTTGCAACTGAGAAAAATATTCCTGACCGTTTGATTTGCGTCGTGATTCCTACTATCATAGAAGTTGCAGATGGGTTGCAACTAAGATTTTCCTGATGTAAATTGGTTGCAGCTGGCCTTTTTCGGTTGCAAGTGGGCTGTAACGTAGAAAAAATTGTTCGTGGTCGTTAGCTCTTGCATCCTGATTCATGCTAGTATGAGAGTTACAAGTGGGCTATAACTCAGCCGCGTGTGGAATGTGACTAAATTTTTTCGGTTATGATTGGGTTTGTAACTGAGAAAAATATATCCGACTGTAGAACTTGTGTCGTGATTACGATTTATGCAAGCATGAGAGTTGCAGGTTGGTTGCAACTAAGAAAAATATTACCGATTGTTTAATTTTATTTATACACAATATTTTATTTCAGTGGCACAATGTATCTAACCGAATCATTTTTCTTGCTTAGTGTGTAGCTGCTCTACGTATCGTGCGCTTAATTATTCTCAACTTTTCTATTTTCTGTCTTAAACGTGCCGGGGCCCAAGCTAGCCAAATCCAGTCAGCATAAGGGTCCAACCTCAGTTCAAGTTAAAACGATCAACGGTAGCCTAATAGGCCGAGGACAAGAAAAAACAGAACCTAAACTTGAGAAACAAAATACGGGAAAAAAAGGATCACGCATGTGACGTCAGGTGACTGAGATTTAGTTAAATCTCAGTCGCCTGATACCTAGGCGCTCCCATACTAAAAGCAATATAAGGTGTTTTTTCGAGGCATTATTAGGTTGATCCACAGCACTAAAATTATCGTGATGGGCTAATCTAAAATGTATGGCCAGGATTTAACAGGAAATCATTAGTTACATAACTCTTTGACAAGTTGTGTGTAAATAAACCTCTTCAACACGATTATGCCGAGAAAGGCGCCCTAAAAAAGGGTAAAAGGAATCGATTCGTCCGTTTTTGATTTTGACCCTATCTAGGAATTGGCTTCCTTGGATGAGCATGACTAGGGATGGTCAGTACTAGCGGATGCAATGTATCTGTCGGTTAATCTGCCACCGTCATTAGCGCTGCAATCTCTCGCCGGATGAAACAAAAGTCTCAGATCAATCTATTCACCTTTTCCATGTAATTCCGCGGAGCAAAACTGAATCCGTGCATCCACATGTCTGGCCATCTACCGATGCGGCGACCAGACCGGCACCAAGTATTCTGACAGGTGATCTCCGACTTTATCTCCGGCAAATCGAAGATGCAGCACCCAAGCCGCCTTCCTATCGATTGGGGGCGGCTGCCGCTTTCAGATGAATCACTTGCCAAGTGGATCACCATGTCCGCCGCATGCAAGCAAGCTTCTTTGACGTGATGCATATAAGTAGCTCCCGGGCTACTAGAAACAGATCTCGCTCCCGGGCTGCTCGCGCGAGGGCGGCTCCGGAGCGTCCCACCCAAACCCTAGAGACGTCGCCACATGTTCTTCTTCGCCGGCTGCTGCCGCTGCCCCCCGGCGGTGGTGGCCATGCCTGGCCGCTGAAAGTGGCGGGCGGGATGGGCATGCCCCGTCTGTTCCCCCTCGCATGGGGGTTGACTCCAGGGCTTCGCATGTGGTGGTCAAGGTGGCGGGGCGGTGGTACCTGCTACGCATGGTGCTCGCTGGCGCGTGGCTGTGAGGTGTTCTGGAGGAAATGGCGGACGCGATGCTGCATGCTGGAGGCGGCGGCGCGCCCATAGTGACGGTGCTCAGCCTACGTGCTCGTCGATGCCGAAGGTCGGCACGTTCGATCCGTTCATAGGGAACCGGCCAACGGTGTGAGGATCACTGCGTCGGCTTTGGTAGAGCATGAGTCATATGATTGATATGATGAACATGAAGATTGTTCGCCGATGAAGCTACATCATCTCACGTGATGATCGGACTTGGTGTAGTGGATTTGGTTCGTGTAATCACTAAAACAATTCGAGGGATGTTGTTTTGAGTGGGAGTTCACCTAGTTGATTTAAGAATTAAATTTGAACACTATTTATCAAAAAATGAGTCTAAATTACTTGCAAATTTGTTGTAGATTATGGCAAACGTTTCCATCAATTTCAATGCGTTCCTAGAGAAAGAAAAGCTTAAGAACAATGGAAGCAATTTCACGGACTGGTTCCGTGGACTGAAGATCGTCCTCAGGGCTGGTCAGTTGACCTATGTGCTCGAAGCACCGCTAGGTGACACATTTGCAGAAGATGCCACCGATGACGTAAAGAATGTTTATGCCACTCGGAAACATCACTACTCCACAGTTCAGTGTGCCATCCTGTACGGTTTAGAATCAGAACTTCAAAAGCGTTTTGAGCACCATGACCCGTTTGAGATCATTAAGGAGCTCAAACTCATTTTTGAGACTCGCGCGGCCATGGAAAGCTATGAAGCTTCCGAGAAGTTGTTTACCTGCAAGATGGAAGAGGGTAGCTCCGTTAGCAAGCACGTGCTCACCATGTCTGGGCACGCAAACAAACTCCGAGAGTTGGGGATACCGATTCCTAATGAATTGGGGATTCACCGTGTCCTCCAATCACTGCCACCAAGTTACAAGAACTTTGTGATGAACTACAATATGCACTGCATGAACAAGGCGTTGCCTGAACTATCGTCCATGCTGAAAACTGCTGAAGTGGAGATCATGAAGGAGCACCAAGTGTTGATGGTCAATAAGACCACCAATTTCAAGAAACGGGGCAAGCCTAAGAACAAGGGCAACTTCAAGAAGGACGGCAAGAAAGCTGCCGCACCTGCTAAGAAGGCCAAGGCTGGTCCTAAACCTGAAACTGAGTGCTTCTACTGCAAGGGTGCTAGTCACTGGAAGCGTAACTGCCCCAAATACCTGGCGGATCTGAAGAACGGCAACATCAAGAAGAAAGGTATATTCGATATACATGTTATAGATGTGTATCTTACTAGTAATCATAGTAGTGCCTGGGTATTCGATACTGATTCGGTTGCTCATATTTGTAACTCGAAACAGGAGCTACGGAATAAACGAAGACTAGTGAGAGACGAGGTGACGATGCGCGTTGGAAATGGCTCCAAGGTTGATGTGATCGCCGTCGGCACGCTCCCTGTACATCTACCTTCGGGATTTCTACCTTCGGGATTTCTACCTTCGGGATTAGTTTTAAATTTGAATAATTGTTATTTGGTGCCTGCATTAAGCATGAACATTATATCTGGATCTTGTTTATTGCGAGACGGTTACTCTTTTAAGTCTGAGAATAAAGGTTGCTCGATTTATATGAGTAATATCTTTTATGGTAATGCACCTGAGATAAATGGTTTATTCTTATTGAATCTCAATAGTAGTGATACACATGTTCACAACATAGATGCTAAACGAATAAAATTGAATGATAATTCTACATACATGTGGCACTATCGTCTTGGTCACATTGGAGTGAAGCGTATGAAGAAACTCCATTCTGATGGACTTTTTAAATCACTTGATTTTGAATCACTTGAAAGATGCGAAGCATGTCTAATGGGAAAAATGACTAAGACTCCATTCTCTGGAATAATGGAGCGAGCTACGGAATTATTGGAAATAATACATACCAATGTATGTGGTCCAATGAGTGTAGCGTCGCGTGGTGGATATCGTTATGTTCCCACTTTCACGGATGACTTAAGTAGATATGGGTATATCTACTTTATGAAACATAAGTCCGAAACTTTCGAAAAGTTTAAGGAATTTCAAAGTGAAGTGGAAAATCATCGTAACAAAAAGATTAAGTTTCTGCATTCTGACCGCGAAGGTGAATATCTAAGTTACGAGTTTGGCATGCATTTAAAGAAATGTGGAATACTTTCGCAGTTGACACCGCCGGGAACACCACAGCGTAATGGTGTGTCCGAACGTCGTAATCGAACTCCCTTAGATATGGTTCGGTCTATGATGTCTCTTACAGATTTACCGCTATCATTTTGGGGCTATGCATTAGAGACAGCCGCATTCACTTTAAATAGGGCACCATCTAAATCCGTTGAAACGACACCGTACGAATTGTGGTTTGGAAAGAAACCTAAGTTGTCGTTCCTTAAAGTTTGGGGTTGCGAAGCATATGTAAAGAAGTTACAACCCGATAAGCTTGAACCCAAAGCGGAGAAATGCATCTTCATAGGATACCCTAAAGAAACAATTGGGTATACCTTCTATCATAGATCCGAAGGCAAAGTTTTCGTTGCTAAGAATGGATCCTTTATGGAGAAGGAATTTCTCTCGAAAGAAGTGACTGGAAGGAAAGTAGAACTCGACGAGGTTATTGAACCTTCTTTCGGAATTGAGAGTAGCGCAGCACCGGAAGATGTTTCTGTGTCGCCTGCACCAACTAGAGAGGAAGCTAATGATGATGATCATGAAACTTCGAACGAAGTTACTACTGAACCTCGCAGGTCAACGAGGGTCCGTACCACTCCTGAGTGGTATGACTCTACCTTGAACGTCATGTTAGTGGACAACACTGATGACCCTGCGACGTATGAAGAAGCTATGGTGAGCCCAGATTCCGACAAATGGCTAGAAGCCATGAAATCCGAAATGGGATCCATGTATGAAAACCAAGTATGGGCTTTGGTGGACTTACCGGATGGCCGTAAGGCTGTCGAGAACAAATGGATTTTCAAAAGAAAAACAGATGCCGATGGTAATGTTACCGTCTATAAAGCTCGAATTGTCGCGAAAGGGTTCCGACAAATTCAAGGAGTTGACTACGATGAGACTTTCTCACCAGTAGCGAAGCTAAAGTCTGTGAGGATTATGTTAGCAATCGCTGCATATTTCGATTATGAAATTTGGCAGATGGATGTCAAAACGGCGTTCCTTAATGGTGACATTGAGGAAGAGTTGTATATGGTACAACCTAAGGGTTTTGTCGATCCTAAAGATGCTGACAAGGTATGCAAACTTCAGCGCTCCATTTATGGACTGAAGCAAGCATCCCGGAGTTGGAATCGATGTTTTGATAAAGTAATCAAAAACTTTGGATTTATACAAACTTATGGAGAAGCTTGTATTTACAAGAAAGTGAGTGGGAGCTCTGTAGCATTCCTAATACTATATGTAGATGACATATTGTTGATTGGGAATGATATAGAACTTCTTAATAGCGTCAAAACCTATTTGAATAATAGTTTTTCGATGAAGGATCTTGGCGAAGCGGCATATATTCTAGGCATCAAGATTTATAGAGATAGATCAAGACGCCTAATATAGCTTTCACAAAGTACATACTTAGACAAAGTTCTAAAGAAGTTTAGAATGGAAGAGAGCAAGAAAGGGTTCGTGCCCATGTTGTCAGGTAAGACCTTGAGTAAAACTCAAAGTCCAGCTACGGCAGAAGATAGAGAAAAAAATGAATAAAATTCCCTATGCCTCGGCCATAGGTTCTATCATGTATGCCATGCTGTGTACAAGACCGGATATAGCACATGCTATTAGTTTGACTAGTAGATATCAAAGTGATCCTGGAATGGAACCTCGGATACGTCAAGAATATCCTAAAGTACCTGAATAGGAATAAGGATATGGTTCTTTCTTATGGAGGTGATGAACAGCTTGTTGTAAATGGTTACACTGATGCTAGTTGGAACACCGATCCAGATGACCCGAAGTCACAGTCTGGATACGTATTTATTTTGAATGGTGCTGCAGTGAGCTGGAGGAGTGCCAAGCAGAGCGTTGTGGCGAAATCTTCAACTGAATCAGAATACATAGCTGCTTCGGAGGCTGCACAAGAAGCCATATGGATGAAGGAGTTCATTACTGAACTTGGCGTGGTTCCCAGTGCGTTGGACCCGATGGCCATCTACTGTGACAACACAGGTGCCATAGCTAATGCACAGGAGCCAAGGTCACATAGCAAGCTGAAGCACATCAAGCTACGTTTTCATGCTATTCACGAGTATGTCCAAGATGGTGACATAAAGATTTGCAAAGTACACACTGATCTGAATGTAGCAGATACGTTGACTAAACCTCTCCCTAGAGCAAAGCATGACCAACACCAAAACGCCATGGGTGTTCGGTATATTACCATGTAATCTAGATTATTGACTCTAGTGCAAGTGGGAGACTGTTGGAGATATGCCCAAGATGCAATAATAAAAGTGGTTATTATTATATCTTTGTGTTTATGATGAAAGTTTACATCCCATGCTATAATTGTATTATTAGGAAACACTAATACTTGTGTGTTTTGTAAACATAAAAGAGTCCCTAGTAAGCCTCTTGTTGAACTAGCTTGTTGATTGATTGATGATCATGGTTTCCTGATCATGGACATTGGATGTGATTAATAACAAGGTTATATCATTAGGAGAATGATGTGATGGACACACACCCATAGTAAGCGTAGCATAAGATCAAGTCATTAAGTTCATATTGTTGTAAGCTTTGAAATACATAGTAACCTAATCCTTCGACCATGAGGTTATGTTAATCACCATCACCGGATGGGTACTTTGATGACATAAAACGCCGTCAGAATCGGGGTTATAAAGGTGTCATTGGGTATTCTGAAAGTATGTGTTGAAGCGCATATACCAAGATTGGGATTTGTCCATCCATATGACGGATAGATATACTCTGGGCCCTCTCGGTGGAATGTCATCTGGATAGCTTGCAAGCATGTGACTGGGTCACAAGGGATGACATAACATGGAACGAGTAAAGAGTACTTATCAGTAACGAGGAAGAACTAGGTATGAAGATACTGACGATCAAACCTCGGATAAGTAGAATATCGCGTGACAAAGGGAATTGGTTTCGTATGTTAAATGGTTCTATCGATCACGAAGTAATCGTTGAGTATGTGGGAGCCGTTATGGATCTCCAGATCCCGCTGATGGTTATTGATCGGAGAGGTGTCTTCATCATGTCTGCATATTCACGAACCGTAGGGTGACACACTTAAGGTTCGAAGTTGTTTTAAGTAGATATGGAATTTGCGTTGGAGACCGAATGTTGTTCGGAGTCTCGGAATGGATCCGAGACATCACGAGGAGATCCGGAATGGTCTGGAGAATAAGATTCATATATTGGGGATCATTTTCTAAGTTAGGAAATGTTCCGGAGTGTTTGTATGGAGATTCTAGAAGGTTTCGGAATGGTCTGAAAGGTTCTAGAGGATTTCTTGGAGTTTACTTGAAAACCAAGAAAGGGATCAAGGAGACTAAGTGGGGCAAGACACAGATTCGTGGGGGAGGAGGATTCCTCCCCCCTTCCCACCGTCGGCCCAAGGAGGGGAGTCCTACTAGGACTTCCCCTTCCTAGGCGCGCCTCCCTCCTTTAAATAGAAGGGAGGGGGCGCCCCCTCTTGCCCTTCTCTCATAACAACCAATCTCAGCCGCCTCTCTCCTCCAACTTTCTTCTGCACAGGCATAGGCGAAGCCCTGCAGAATTCTCACCTCCACCACCACCACCACGCCGTCGTGCTGCTGGGATTCCGTGGAGAAGATCTACTACCTCCGCTGCTCGCTGGAACGGGGAGAGGAAGGTCTGCTTCGACTCCGCACGTGTGACCATCTGCGGAAGCGCTGCCGGAACGCGGCGCCGGAAGGATCGTCCACACGATCTTGAGATCGGCAAGTGATCGACTACATCATCCACGAGATCTAATCTCGTAACGCTTTTGGTTCTACGAGGGTTAGTACCGATCTATCTCGTTGCTCATGTCTAATAGATTAGATCTTGGCTTTTGTCTAGATTAGATCTGGGTTTTGTTCGTTCTTGCGGTAGAAATTTTTTGTTTTCCATGCTACGAACCCATCAGTGGTATCAGAGCCTTGTCTATGCGTAGATCTGTTGCACGAGTAGAACACAATGAGGTTGTGGGCGTTGGTGCTCGTGCCGTCTTTTGCTATGTGTGTACTTTGCATCTTGCGGTATGGTGGGATGAAGCGGCTTGGGCTAACATTACATGTCATCGTACATGAGACTTGCTCCACGCTTGACGTGCAACTCTAATTGCACAAGTGGAAATACGAGTTGCACGTCAAGCGTGGACATCGATGGTGATTTGAGTCTTTGTGGCGACGACGAACTGACTGCGTGATCTGTGACTCGCAGCAGCGACTGTTTGTGGGGGAGACAACCCTGGAGAAGTTCTCAGTCTTACCTTACAGGGTGAAAATCCAAGGTCTGGCCTTAACTGATTGTGCCTGACAATGACCTTGTTGAAGGCATTGTTTTGCGAGCGAGGACTTTTCTAGAATGAAAACCTATGATCTTTGATCGGGCAACGATGGCGCTTGTGCACTGTTTCCTTCTTGAAAGCGTTGTTATTGGATTAGATGACTACTGGTGTTGTTCTGGTGGTGTCAGTGTCGTTGCTTTGAGGAATAGTTCTCTGTAGCGGAACTTTTTTTTTAATTTTTCTTTCTTTTTTCTGAACTGTGTGCATCCGTAAGACCGCTACGACATGCGTTGTTGCAGAAGCTGGGTGTAATTGGTATCTCCTTGATATTAAAATATACTTTTTTCCAAAAAAATAAATATAAGTAGCTCTGGAAGCACACACATATACATGGACTAAATGCAGGTGCATCCGATTGAGCGTTGCTAAATCTACTTTGGAGCAGCTTAGACAATCAGAGGACCATCGATAGGGTTAAGTACAACAATCTAATCTACCTGGTCTCAGCACGCCCACACAAGTAAATCCTGATTTGGTTTTCTTCATTAGCGCCGATGTATCATCAGTCCACATTGAAGCCTTGAAGGTACGTATCTCCCACAACACATGCTGAACCAAGATAAATTCATGGCGTTGAGAAAATCGGACCAAGTAGGTAAGAATAAAGCTATGGAATCTAAAAACCACATTTATTTTGTGAAGTTTCCTTATTTCTCTCTCGATGTAATCTTTTCAAAAGCCTAAAAGGAAATGAACAGAAAAAATGTATAGTACCAAAAAATATTATTCAGACCTCCAGAAAAACGGTTCAATGACGTATGTACGTTCAGCCAACTTCAAATCGCAATGTAGTAAAGTACCGAGTACACACAAACAGCTATAGTACTATTACTTAGTGAGAAAAATTTATAAAACAGACACAAATGTTTACATGATGGTTTAGCTTTCCTTCTCCTCAGAGAGAAAATTAGAACTTTTATAGTCATAGAAGGATTTCTTTTACAAAATCAATGCCGTTCAAATTATGTTATGAATGTCCGATGCTATTCTCTGCTTACATTATGACGTGCATATACACAATACATTAACTTCTCAATGATAAGAAAATCTCCTATATATGGATGTGAATTAGTACATAACATTATTCGTGTACCACTATGCTTCTTACTCCCGGGTGTAACTATACCCACGTCTCATATACTACCTTATATGAAAGTATCTGTAATACTTTATCTATTTGAGTATATTCATATACTATATCTAAGATACTTGCAAACAAGTTTGGTGAAAAAATTGTAAGTGCACTCATAGTTTGCACTATATATGTAAAATACCGATATATTTATACGTAAAAAAAGAATATGTGAAGAAAAATTACATACTACCAAAAAAAAATAGATATGCTGCCTAAATATTTTTATATATTTCATACTATGCGTACATACTCTCTGGTATGATAGATACTGCCTAGATAGAGAAACACACGTGGGTGTAACTACACCCAAGTAGTATAAATATGTCATATATATATATATATATATATATATATATATATATATATATATATATATATATGAAAAATCCTTCTTACTCCTGGGTGTAGTTACACCCACGTCTAATATACCACCATACGAAAGTATACGTGATACTTTATCAGTTTGAGTATGTTCATATACTAAATCTAAGATACTTCAAATCAAGTTACACGAAAAAATTCAAATATAGTCAGACTTTGCACTATATATCTGAAATACCTTCATATTTGTACGTAAAAAGAAGAGTATGTGAAAAACTTATACATACTACCTCAAAAGTAGTATATATACTACCAATTAGTCTTATAATACTTCATACTACGCGTTGATACTCTCCGGTATGATAGATACTGCCTAGATAGTGTGAAACATACGTGGGTGTAACTACACCCGGGTGTAGTATGAATATGTCCTATATATATATATATATATATATATATATATATATATATATATATATGGGAAATAGTGGGCTGCCCATGGTGGCCACGGTGCACACCCTGACCGCCGTTCGATCCGATAAAGAGAGCACACGGTGTTAGAGAGAGCAAACGCAACTTGAAAAAGGGAGCACACGGTATTAGCATGAGCAGCGGCGTGAAAAATCATATCCACGCAACCACGGTGTCACATATTCTCTTGAGTGGCAAAACACATACGTGTTAGCATGGGCAACGGCATAAAAAATCATATCCATGCAACCACGGTGGCACGGATTCTCTTAAGCGGCAAAACACATACGTGTTAGCATGAGCTGAAGTTTACCGTCAAACACACACGTTCGCAGCGGCTAGCACTGATTCATGAAAAGAGGCAACACACATGCATGTGATCACGGTGGAGACATACCTGTTTACCATCAACATACTTGTTTTTCGTATGCATGTAATAGTGGGCTGACAGCAGCAGATTTGTTCCATTTTCCGTTCATAGACGAATGTGAAGAACTCAGCTAGAAAACTCACATACATGCAGCGTAGATGCATGTTGGCGGCAACACAAGCGTAGGTCATGGTAGCACAGATGTATGTGAGCGGCAAAACACATGTGTGAAGCACGGACGCATGTTAGCGGCAAAACACACGTGTGTAACACGGATGCATGTGACTAGAAAAATACATGTGTGAAGCACGGATGCATGTTGGCAGCAAAACACACGTGTGAAGTATGGATGCATGTGAGGGGCAAAACACATGTGTAAATCACGGATGCATGTTGGCGGCAAAACATACGTGTGTAGCACGGATGCATGTGAGCGGCAGAACACATGTGTGAAGCACGGATGCATGTCGGCGACAAACGCACGTGTGTAGCACGGATGCATGTTGATCGCAAAGCACACGCGTGTAGTACGGATGCATGTTGGCGGCAAACACATGTGTGTAGCACGATGACAAACACACATGTATGCATCACGGTGGAATTTCTCCTTATTATCATGATATGTTTCTTTTTTATTCCCGAACGTACGTGAATAATGGGAGAAATAAGAAATTTTTTGTATCCATACGCTACATTAGTATGATAATCTTTTCAGCTACTAGTTCATCCTATCACTTGTGAGTCTTGAATTTCTATAAATTGTAATACAACTCGCATGCATAGTATCCGCTGTCCATAAGAGTTTGTAAATTCCATCCGCTATAGATAATCTCTCACGGCGGCGGTATTTAAATGCTCCATGACCTATGCATGTAGTGCATAAGCAAGACGAGAGTCAGTTTGCTCACGGATATCGGTTGCATGGAGCACCCATCCACCGTATCAAGTGTACAAGGCTGACGGCTGCATGCAGCATCATATCCATCAAGTTATACGGCTGGCAGTATATGTCATGAACGGAGCAGTTAACTCCGTTTGGCACCATGAACATGCAGATGAATCAAAGGGAGCACATGCACCACAATCTAATGGTGTGGAGGATATGCACCGTAGCCACCACTGACAGAAAATCTGCGTCGATATATATATAGGAAAAATACTTCTTACTCCCGGGTGTAACTACACCCACGTCTTATTTACTACCTTACGGAAGTATTTGTAATTACTTTATCTCTCTCTCTATATATATATATAGAGAGAAAGAGGGGTTATACTTCATTTTAATTGTAAAACTGGTAATTAGTAGGAGTTGTTCCTACAAAATATTTTAAGTCACGGTAAAAAATATGATTTTAATATATAACCTTTATTTAAAAAAATGAGTATGATTTTATTCAGATGATCTATCGAGCTCATGTTTTCCTATGTCTTTACCATGATACAATTAAACACACCATTTCTGTCAACTTTTGCAGTTTGTAGAATTTCAATTATTAGACATATTTCCTATGGATATAATTTAGTTCCAATAATTACAAAGTATAGGATTCTATAAAAAATCACCTTCAATTTGAATGAAAACGTCTCTTTGAGTATAAACATTATATAAAGTTATATATGACTCATGATTTCTTATATTTTTTCTATGATATAATAAAACTCAATTTTGTTTCTATTTTTGTTGTTTATGATCTTTAAAGATCTAATAGGATGTGCCATGGCAATCATGCAATAAAATTGACGAATGGTTAAGATTATGAAACTATATTGTCAATGTCGACATAGTCACATTACATGCCTCGACAATTATGTTTGAGCAAACCTACAACAAGTAGATCGAAGAGTTGGGATATATGAGAGAGATTAAGGCCAAATTGCTAATGCTATATGACCTAATTAAAGCAGTTCTATAGCGATGATAGTACCTCCATTTCAAAATTAATGGAATCAAGAAAACTTGCAATAAAAGCTCTCCAACTTTGGGGGGTTGATATGTAAATATATAGTGAAATAGTAAAAATTATCATTATATTTGTGTTATTAAATAATTTATTCATTCTATTTAGATTTTGTTGCATATTTGTATACAAATAATGGTCTAGGTTTCATCCGGAGACTATACACACGTCTCTAAGTTGTCAAGGAGGAAAAACTCACATATTTCATAAAAACAAAACGAATAAGAGGGAAAATATACATGGTAAAATAAATTATTTAATATATAACTACGTATGTTTCGAAGGGGATACATTATTATTTGGACAACCACATATTTATTTTTCTAACTTCACATCAAATATAGCGAAAGTCTATCTGAATGGTAACCTGACATGACTTAGTATCACAAAATAACTCACAACCAGTTCTTTAATTTAGTGTATTGCTATATATTATATCATGTACAATTCAACATATGATCATTAATATTGTCGGTTTGTAAATGATATAGTCAGACACATGTCATATTTTTATTTAGCATACATGAAGTTCAATGTCTTTAGAATCATAGTATATTAGTTTCAAATGCATAGTGTAACTATGTAAGAAGTTATAGATTTATTTCTCCATCACTTTAGACACACTAAAGATGATGCCCTCGCATTTGCGAGGGCCACCATGCTAGTTACGTCAAAAAGAAAAAAAGATGGGCTAGCCCAAGTCTATCAATTATCATCCTCTCCCCTAGGGTATAGGTAGGGTGGAGACACCCCATACGTTTACTCGTTTCCGATGATTTTATCCGTCACCCGTATCCATACTTGTCAACAGGTACAAGTGTGTTTTCCATACTTGTCACCTAGCAGGGTAAATGGATACACAAGTCATGGGTATCCATTTCCATCCCTACTCCAGGTACACCATCTTTTTAAAGTTTTCTTCCTTTATTAGTGATTTTTGAATTCTGTCCAATAATGCAAAACCATATATATACTTTCAAACTTATACATGTTCTCTAGTTTATTTTGTTTATTTGTTTCTTCCGATCGTCATGAACTCCGCTGGTTACTGTCATTTCATACGTGTCACTATGCTCATCTTTCGTCTCCTCTTTTCGATGTATTTGGAGTTTTTTTTTTGCGTAAACTCGTGCATATGTGTATACTCAGCCCGTGCATGTCTACACATTGACCTGTGGCATTTTACTTTGACTGTTTGACAATGATCCTCCGTCGCTATAATCATATGCTATAAAATCGAAATTTAATTAATGTTTCGTATTTAAATTTAGGTCAACTATCCTATATTAAGTTGATAATCGTCCGATCGGGTTTGATCAATAGTCAGGTATTCTTTCGGTCCCTCCATCCCACTTTGGTACAAATAATCCCACTTTTGCTACAACTAGTATCGTTTTCACTACATGTAGCAGAAAACGGTTTGGTCCATAAAAATAACAGACAAACTAGACCTCGCCAAAGAGTTCGTCGGAGACCTCACTGGAGAGTTCACCGGAGACCTCGCCGGCGACCTTGTAGCAAAAAGATATTCTAATGTAGCAAAACCGACTTCGCCGAAGACATTGCCGAAAAAACGTCGCCGGAGACTTGTAGCAAAGGCAGAAAAAGGTGGTAGCAAAAAAAATATGATAATGTAGCAAAAAAATTGACCTCGCCGGAGGCCCTATAGCAAAAACTTTGTATTGTTGTAGCAAATTACAGAATGAGTGGTAGCAAAACAAATGTGGTAATGTAGCAAAACTGACATCGCCTGAGATATCGTCGGATACTTCGTAGAAAAAAGTATGGTATTGTAGCAAAATTGGAAAATAAAATTAGTAAAAAACTCTCTACCACTGTAGCAAAATCTGACTCGCCGGAAGTCGTCGGATTCTCAAAAAAGTATTGTACCACACTTTTATATTAAATTAGCAAAGAAGTAGAACTTTTGTAGGAAAAAAAGTACTAAAAAAGTATCGTCCGCGAGAGGTCACGACTTGCAGAAAAGGGGCGGTGCGCCGGGGAGCAGACCGGCCATGGAGGGACCAGCCATGGATCAGAGGTGGCACATGGGGGGAGAGAGGAAGGGAGAGGGTCAGCGACGGCAGCACCGACGGCGCAGGATGGCAGCGTCGGTGACCTTCTACCGGGGGAGGCACGCAGGATGGAGTCACGGGGCAGGGCCAGTGCACAACCTGAGGAGGGCGAAGTGGCCTGTGACGGCGGCGACCAGACTGATGGTAGGGGGAGTCATGGTGGGCGGTGTCGGGGTCTCGATCGAGCAGGAGGAGGGGACGAGCTCGGACGGGGCCTGCGGCCAAAGGCGCGACCAGCTATGTGGGGGTCGGAGGCGAGGGCCTCGTCCGGTGAGAGAGCTCACGGAGGCGGCACCATGGCAAGGAGCTCAAGGAAGTGGCGCGATATCGATCTTGGAGGGAAGGGAGGCGGCGCGACCGCTAGTGTAGGCAGAGGGAGGAGACGGCTGGCGCTGGGCGAGGAGGAAGGCGATGTGAAGATGAGGATGGGAGGCGTTACGAGCGAAGCAACCCCGGGATCGATTCGTGCGATCCCCGAGGGAGCAGTATCATTTTCCATTAAATTTTGCTAAATAACGATAAATTGTGATTTCGTGTACGTACATACTCCTGCAACGTATCTAAGACGTTCCTTTTGTGTTAATTATGTTAGCTAATCTAAGCTGTGTCGTATAGGAGTGCGTTATATCTAAGGTTGTTACGTGCCGTATTGTGCTCTCCGGATAAACCTATATATAGGAGGCTAGACCTTGATAAGCATTCACAATCGACAAACAACATCACGTCACAAGCACGGGTGAAATAGACTGTATGGACGTCTAGAGAAGGTGAATAGATGTTACACTAAATTTTAATATTTTTTTTAATTTTAGGCTTAACATAGAGGTAAATTTTCTAGATATGCAACTATTGTGAATTTCTCTATATGTCAACCTAGCTACTAAATGGTAAAGGCAGTGAGGGGAATGATATAACCGATAGTGCAGCACGCGAAGACACATGATTTATTTTACCGCAATTCCTTCCTTTTTAATTCAAGTACGTCTGTGTTGGAGGGAAAACAAAAGACCACCAGGCGACAATAGTCATCACCCTGTCTCTTCGATGGATCTCGCCACAACTGGATTGATCCACCTTTCCACTATATGGCACCCTTCGAGGCGGGAACCGATGCCTTAACAACTGGATCGGGGCACACATCCACAACTTAATTGGATGATCCCGTGATGACAACAAGATGCCACAACAAAACAAGTGATCAAGTAATGAAACCTAGAGATCTAGAAATTCGAATGAAACTATGGATCAAAAGTCCCCCAATTGAATGGGAGAGGAAGTGAAGATATCTTTAGTGAAGATGTAGATCAAGGCCTCCTCCTTAGATTCCCCAAAGGACAAGGCCTTCTGATGGATGAAAGTGAAGATCATGTTGCAAATTGATTTTTGTAGTACAGAGTTTTTTCGTCAGATCCAGCAACCCTAGAATGAAGATGGGGAGGGGTATTTGTATCCCCTTCCCGAGATGGAGCCATTGGAGAAAACTAAGGCCGGATAATCCGGCCTAAGAAGGGCTCGGATAATCCGGCTGAGGACAAAGGTCCAGCCTAGGCGCAATAATCCGGGCCAAATCTCCGCCCCCTTCTTAGAGTCACACCAATTGGACCTTTGAGAAATCCTTGGGGGCTGATAATCCGCCCCCAGCCAAGGCAAAAGCTCCGACCCTTGTCGGATTATCCAGGGGGAACTCCGCCCCCTCTTTGAGCGTCGCGCCAGTTGGCTCTTTGCAAAAATCCCTGGGGCGGATTATCTAGCCCCATGGAAGGGGTGGATTATCCAGCCAGGGCAAAATCTCTGGCCCTCGTCGGATTATCCGGGGGAAAACTCCGGCCCCCTCTCTGAGCATCACGCCTTGGCTCCTTTGTCGATCGAGGCAGGGGTGGATAATCCGGCCCTATCCAGGGGAAGATAATCCGCCCCCAGAACTTATGGTTTGCTACATTTGACTTGTAGTTCTCTTTGGGGAGAAGAATCTGTAGCACTTAGTACATAATTAAATAGTCCTTGGTATTTTTATCTAACACACAAAACTACAGGGATCATGAAATGTTCTTTCAATCTACCCCCTTTTGGTGTTAGATGACAATATGATTTGCAATAGAACCCTAATAAACATCATCATTCCAAGGATAAAAAGACTCCCTCTAAATGTGTGCATATTTGTAGTTTGCATTTGAATACCAATGCACACACATAGGCTCAAGACTTTCCAAGAATTGGAAACTAGGAACAAATGATGAGTTTGTGAGAGATGTATCATACCAACCATGATGAAGTTCTCAATAATATTGATAAACACATTTTAATAACCCCATACTGAGAATTCCGAGGATAAATCCATGTCAATAAGTCCATAGTGATAAATCCAAAGATTAGATATATCCATAATTCCATAGTGATAAATCCATAGATAAATCCGAGACAATAATCTTAATCTCATAATACAAACCAAATAGCAAATAAAATTTCAACGCTAAATGGGTACAAGCAAGGAAAGAGAAGCGTTCAAAAAGCAAATAAGCTTGTACCCGACCCATTCAAATCCACTAGATAGCCTAATAGAACTACTTCTCCCCCTTTGGAATCGAAGCACCAAAAAGAGAAAAGAGCGATGCTAATGACCCGAGGGATCAGTCGTCTTCATCCTCGCCATCGTTCTCGTCTAGGTCCTCATCATCATACTCCTTCTCTTAGTCCTCCTCCCCCTCATCATCATCAGCTGGAGGAGGTGGTGACGCCCTCGCTGGAGGTGGGAACAAGTGCCTCTCCATCTCGCCATAGTTGATGCCCGAGGTGTTCCACTGGTATAAGGAGTAGGAGCGGACTGCTATGGTGGGTTGCCTTGAGGCCCATAGACATGATGAGGGATGAGCTGCTGGGTATGAGCCATGTTATGGCGCTGGCGGTATGCCTCATACTGTCCCTTGTGTGTATCCACAACCATGCACAAAATGTTGCGTTGAAACCAGTTGAGTTGCTTGACCTCCCGAGCAATAGTTGGAACAGGGGGCCTCCTCCCATGAGAGATACCACTGGCTCTGGCATCGGCCATGAAAGTATCAGAATCTATGAAAGAACAAGTGGTCGTATTTCTCTTGATATATGGCTTCTTGACCTTGTGAACCCCATCGAGTGGACCACTAAAATCCTCATTGTGGAGCCTATCCTTGATGAGCAACATTATGAAAGGAGCATAAGGAATAGAGTGCCTATTGCACAATGCTTCAGCTATCTCGTGATAAATGAAGTCCATAACATCTAGGGTGTAATCAACAGAGGGGTCTTCACTATTGGCAGATTCATTTGCAAAGCCAAGTAAATTATCTAGATGACCACGAATGCTATCATTATTACCTCCACTCAAAATGATGCAATCACGAAACATGAGAACCAACTGAGAGTAGAGTGGAAGAAGACCCTCAACCTTTCCAACCACACCATTGGATCCATAACATGCTGATAGTAATATGTCCTTGCTCGGACGATTGGGGCTGCAGATGCGATGCCCACATGAAGTATCACGACCCTGGAAGGGGTAGGAGAGCAACTTAGCAAAGGTGTGGAAGTCAGCTGAGCATAACTGGGATCCTAACATCCACTTCATAGTGCGAGCCTCATCCCCACAAATAACGAGTGTAGAGAAAAACTACTTAACCAACGTAGTGTCATAGTCACACTAGATCTCCATAAGATGATGGAGCCCCATCTTCTCAGTCACAGCAAGAGCATGAAAAAATGAGGCTTACTCTTTGTGGCGGTGAAATCTAGAGGGCGCATGGGGTGAATCTTCTAGCTAGAGTATATGTCCTAATAGATATACATCTGAGGGGCACACCAAAAATTGGGGTCATCCAGTTCCGCATCGCGAGCGGTATCCTCAAACAAACCACGTTGCCGGAGGATGGAATACTCAATGATGCCCATGGTCTTGTAGTTGACCCTTGTTTGCTTGCCCTTTCTCTTCGAAGAAGTCCTAGCCCCCTTTTCTCTCTTTGCCTGTTCAGCCATCTTTGAAGACTCTCTTGCCTGCCTCCTTACTTCAACCTCATCAGTAAAACCACCTACTTTGTTGGGACGCAAGTACCAAGCACGAGGACGGTGCTGATAGGTCTTAGCCGGACCATGAGAACCACCCGTGAAATGAGTAATGGGGTAGCACAAGATAAGCACAGACAAGTCTAGGAGGAAAACTTAAAATCAGTAGAAAAGCAACCAGGATGCAACTACACGATGAAACAATATGAATCAAAAATTAGTAGGGTTAATCCTTCTAGGCCGAATAATCCGGCCTAGCCAGGGGCAGATAATACGGCCCTAGCGAAATTTTTGCTTTCGAATCAGTTGTGAGACATATGCATAGATCGACAAACATGGTTGATATTCTACTGAAATTAATAGGCAAATGAATCAATGGGCATCCTCTACTCCAAGTTTCAACAACAAAACATCAACTTCCACACAAAATCAAAGAATGTGGGAGTTACCCTCACTCATCGGGAGGTCTACTTGGAGGTGAAGGTACCCGGGATGATGGAGAGGTGGATCCGGTAAAAAATCTGGGGGAATCAGTAGCTGGGGAGCACCGGGGAGGATGAGGGCGACCGACAGCGTGCGAGGAAGAGGAGGGGTCAGGGAGGGGAGTGTTGCTTTGTTTGAGCCTCTCCCCCGACGCCCTGCCCTAAGAAGAAAAAAATCCCCATGCCATATAATCCGGCCCCCACTAGGGGTGGATAATCTGGTCCTCTCTGAATGTTCTTGTTTACATAGGATTCAGGCCAGCCCATCCCAAAGAAAACCTCACATGTTGACAAAAGGACTTGTGTGCAAGAAAGATAGATGTCTTGAGGTGGGAATAGGCTTAGGTTTAGAAGTCTAAACTGAGATGGTACTACACACCCAAAATTTCAAGAACCAAAATCAATTAAAAGCCAATTTTTAGTGTGTTTTCCATAAGAACAAACGATAGGTAATAAAAACGAAAAATATCCACAAAGAACCAACTCTTCACAAAGAAGAGGGCACTGGCTGAAGCCACCATGTAGGAGTGAATGGTATGACACCGCGGAGATGTATCTTGGGTTCATGAACAATACTCGTCAATTAAGCTCATATATCACTAAATGATATTAAGAGTAATGATTTTTCTTACTTTCAACATTATGGGGGAGGGTTAGCCCAATAATTAGGACCACACCCCCCCTATGTCCATGTCGGCATCTAAACCAGATAAAGGTTGAGCCATAGGTGTGTATGCAAGGGAATCGAGTCAAACTCCTTGAATCTACGATATTTAGCTCATTCCTCAAGTAACAAAATCTTGCTTCATCAAGAAGCTTTGTGAATATATCCACAAGTTGATCCTTTGTGCTGACATAAGATAGTTCAATATCTCCACGAGCAACATGATCTCGTATAAAATGGTTGTGAATCTCAATATTCTTGGTTCTTGTATGTTGTACCAGATTATATGCAATTTTGATGGCACTTTCATTATCACATAAAGGAGGCACTTTATCACAATTCCTTTAAAGTTTGCTTCATCCATAATAACTGAGTGCATGCACTTGCAGTAGCCACATATTCAGCTTCGGCAGTTGACATGGGTATAACTAATCAGGTTCTTATGATTAGTTACCCCGGTTACATAATGGATTATACCCCACGAAGCCCAAGAAGAAAGAATGACTTGCTAGACAAGGAAATAGAAACCAACATTGTATTAGTATTATAATTGTAAGATTGCAACCTATCTGTGTACGGCCTCGAGACCTAGCCTATTATATATAGGTTGGGAGGAGTCAATGTAGAGGCTCTGAAAAAAGTCCTTAATCAATCTATAATCAATTTAAACATAAGCAAGCAGATGACTTCAACTCCCTTGTTTGTCTGATCAGCCGACGAAATCCCCAGCGTTGTCTTTTCCACGAAACACTAGGTACATAACCATGGGCATTGCCAAGGTTACCCCTCGTCAATTGGCACTGTCTATGGGAAATCTAGATGCTGGAATCATGGATTTAGTGGCCCCCTCTCCATGAAGCAACAATCCAATGACAGTGGATCCACACCCTCCCACCCTTGTCTCGGTTCCTACCAACTTCAACGGCAGATCCGATCTCATCATCGGAAGTTTCCAGTTCTAGGTGGAGGAACCCGATTTTTTGCCTACCGGCCTAGATATCTGCAGAACCATCAATCATAATAGCAGCGCCTACGGCAATACCTGCATCCTCTATTAGATCACCAGGAGAAACTACACCACAGCTGACAAACGGCGGGGATAAATTCGGAACCTCCGTAGATCTGGGGATCTAGTCGATCTATGTAGTGGCCTCTCTTTATGATTATATACCCAACAAATGCCACCACCAGGCCCAAATCCAGCAAACATTGAACCAGAAAGTGGTGAAAGTAGAGATTCAGAATCAGGATGGCAGAGATTTACCTAGAACAGAAACTAAGGGATTTCACTGATCTATCAAACAATGTCTCCCACGAATCAGATGATGACGCCAGTAGCTCATATATAACACACCGCCAAGTATGCGTAATCATCGGGGAAACATCGACACCTCGAGACTCCAACGGTAACCCTATCCTTGATCCCAATGATATTTTATTGGATGATAATGTGGGAAACCGCGGAAACAAAGGATACCCATGAAATAATCGCGACGCACAAGGAAGAGAAGGAACACACAACAGCGAATGGCTAACTCTTCGATTATCCGTGGAGACATGGAGAAGAGCAATAGACGCAGTTTCGGGAGTAGTTCCAAGGACAGAGGAAGCAACACACAAGGACCTCATGGCATACTAGTACGAACTCCACCACAAGAAGAGGGAGTTTCTTAGGATGCAAAGACAACTCAACGAAAGAAAAAGGTTAGCTGACGAATCTAGCCTTAGACGGGCGCAACTCAGCTTTACCTGAGGATCAGGAAGCATAATGGGAGGTGCGCCCCCGAGGAGAGGAATGTCACGGTTACAAAATATCCCTGAAGCGGAAAGTAACGAGATGGCCCAAAACCTAGATCTATCGTTTATGTCGGTAGACCAAGAGGGGGCACATAAGAGAAAAAACAGCACAGGTCGCAACCGTCACCGCCCAGACCTACCTAATCACAACTCAAGCAGGATCCGATGATCCCCGCACAACCCTCCATCGATCCGTCCTCGTGAACCTAGGCACGATGGGAGCATCCCTCGTAGAAGGAGAACAAGGAACCACACAACAACCTGACAGATCCCCACACCATCGCATCAGCCCTCAGCTTGTGGGGCACACCAGACGACCATAGTCACCACATCGGGTGCACTTTTTGAACACCGGGCCACGAGATGATGCAAGAAATGACATCACACAACACAGGATTGATAGATCCAGAGAGGAGCGCGGCAGTCAAAGATAGTACAACGGGGAAAGTGAGGACGAGTATGAACTATGAAGAGCCAGTTGCTTTACCCAACGTGTTCGCAAAATATCGGTGCCTAAAGATTTCAAACTTCCTCATGATCGCCTAAAATATGACGATCTACAGGAACCTGAGGCTTCGCTAGCAGACTATCTGACAACCGTAAAACTATAGGGTGGCTCCAAGGCTACTGCAATGCAAAGCCTACAACTGCACTTAAGTGGCGCCGTACGATCATGGCTTAGACAGCTGCCCAAAGAATCCATCTGCAGCTGGAGCGACCTTAAAGACAATTTCATCCGAAATTTTACATCCACTTTCAAGCGACCCGCGTCCTTGAAGAAACTGTGAGGGTGCAAGCAGAAGCCAGGTGAACCAATACGATCTTTCATCCAGAGGTGGAACATCATTAAAAACTCAGCTGAGGCTATCACTACTAGGAAAAGCCTACTCGAGGCGCATCATAAAAGTCATTCGAGGCGCATATGGGATGCGCCTCGAGGCCCGTGCTGCTAGTATTTTTTTACCTGAGGCGCATCTGATATGCGCCTTGTATACCCTAGATATGCGAGGCACATATGATATATATGCGCCTCATATATTATATAAGGGGCATGCAAATAGATATGCGCCTCACATATCTAGGGTATACAAGGCCCATATTAGATGCACCTCGAGTATGTCTGAAAGATGTGCCTCGATTATGTCTGAAAGATGTGCCTCTAACAGATTTATAGATGCGCCTCGAATAGCATTTTAGAATTTCAAATTTACCCATGGCGCCGCCGCTGCCGTCAAATTGCAAAAAACACCTCGTTTTGAATTGCAAAAGCAATCGAGTCCGCACGCGCATCGCCACTGTCATGTCGCCTCCCCGGAGCATGGTGGTCGTGGCCGCATCCACAACCTACCACCGCAGGGAGGTGCAAGAGGCCGTGGCCGCGCTAGTTCTCGAGCGAGAGGTGTCAAGCCGAGGAGGAGGAGGTGGCGGCCGGAGGAGGAGGTGGTGGCCGGAGGAGGAGGTGGCGGTCGGAGGAGGATGTGGTGGCCAGAGGAAGAGATCATCATCGTGATCACTGCAAGGAGGAGGAGGAGGCTAGAGCAAGGATGCCAGAGAGAGAGGAGAAGGAGAAGGATAAGAAGGACAAGAGGAGGAGAGGGGGAGAAGGGGAGGAGAAGGATAAGGAGGAGAAGGAGAAAGAGGAGAATGGGAGGAGAAGGTGAAGAATGGGAGGGAAAAGGAGAGGTGTAGGTGGCTGGCCAGATTCGAATTTCGAATCCCACCCAAAAGGTGGAGATAAGTGAGTGGTGCTAGGTGGCTCCATGTGCCAAGAAGTGAAAAAGGTGGTGCCAAAATACTCGAGGCACATCCCATACAAGATGCGTCTTGTATAATTTAATAATACAAGGAACATCTTGTATAGGATGCGCCTCGAGTATTCTGGTATTACCTTTCCCACTTTTTGGCACATGGAGGTGGGCCTACGGGTTTAGGCTTTAGGCCTACCTCAGTTACTAGAGGTGCATCTACGGGTTATGCGCCTCCAATATCCAAAAATATACAAGTCGCATATGCGCATATGTGCCTCCAGTATTGGGGCACCTACCACCACCGGTCCCACCCACCTTATTCAAGGCGCATATGCTCAATATGCGCCTCCAATATCCAAAAATACACAAGGCACATATGTGCATATTTGCCTCCAGTATTGGGGCACCAACCACCACTGCGATCACCCACCTTATTCGAGGCGCATCTAGTCCATATGCGCCTCGAGTAGGACTAGACGCGTCTCGAGTAGTTGACTCAAGGCGCATATGGACCAGATGTGTCTCGAATAAGGGGAGGAAGCTAGATCTGGTCCGTACATGAAAAATAGGAGACACACCCTTCACATATGCACCTCCACTATTCAAATATACAAGGCACACCTTAAGCAGTGCGCCTTGTATATTTAGTGTAGGCGCATATGGTTAGGATGTGCCTTCTATAAGCCTATCTCCTATAGGGTTTTGCCTAGTAGTGTATATCCGATGAAAGGGTGGTTGATGCTTTCAACGATGGTCTTCGATGAAGTGAATTTATAGAAGAGTTGGGATGGGTCAAGCCAAAAAAAAAATCGCAACTAATGGACATGGCCAATCGCTGGGCAGATAGTGAAGACACGGTAAATAACAAGCGAGGATGATCACCCGAAGAAGACTGGGATAGACGCAATAATTACAGAAGAAGACGCAACAACGACGGACGTAGTGGACCAAGCCATCTGGCAGCCGGATTTTCGTGAGACGATAACCGAAGAAGCGAGGATCATAACGGCGGATATCATGTTCACATACATGATAATGGAGGAACCCAACAAACACAACGGTACCAACACAGGATTCAGGAACCCCCATGTATCCATTACAAATGTTGGAGGGACCCTGCAACATCCATTGCTACTTCGACTCCGCAGGAAGGAGGCGATCAAACCATCTCATGAAGGACTGCCATACTTTCTTAAAAATGCAGGAGGTGTGTAACGCAAAAGCAGCAGACGTAGAGAATCGAGGATATACCGCTGCACCCGGTACATTGGCAATTGGCGCACCACCACCAGCGCTACAGGTACAACCAACAACAGGGCAACCGCAACAGAAATCAGGAGGATGAATACCCAAGGTCCAAAGGTACAATGTCAATGATCCGAAAAGGGCATCCATCAAACAGGATCCATAAATTAGTCACAAGGCAAGTCAACATGCCGGTAACAACACCACCATCTACACCCGAGTATCTCCACTGGTCTAAACAATAAATCACGTTCAATAGAGCCGACCACCCACTTCAGGTCCCATGACCAGGACACTTATCTCTAATAGTAGAAGCACAAATCAGCGGATTCGATATGAGAAAGGTCTTCATGGATGTAGGAAGCAGTATCAACCTAATCTACACCAATACCCTATGGGAAATGGACTTCTCCTTGACAAACTTGGCACAACGCACACATCCTTCCATGGCATTGTTCCAGGTAAATCCAAAATTCCTTTACGTAAAATTTATCTTGACGTCATTTTTGGATCCAAAGATAATTTCAGGCACGAAAACCTTGAGTTCGAAGTCATGGATTGGCCATCACAGTACCATGCAATCCTGGGATGACCAGCCTTTGCACGGTTCATGGTTGTGCCACACTATGCATATTTCGTAATGAAAATGCCAGCGCCAGGAGGAATCATAACCATAAGAGGCAGCTTCACCTGATCCGATAACTATGATAGAGAATTCAATAAAATCTCAGAATCCTTTGGGATGGAGACATAATTCAAGCAACTCAAAGTCTCAACGGAAGAAGATTCCCTAGCAACGTCATGGGCAAATCCTGACCAAGCTTTTGATACCACAAAAGATACACGAGAAGTCCAAGTGCACCCCATAGATCCAAAAAAGACAACCTTTGTGGCCTCCAATCTCGGTCCCACATAGGAAAGCACGCTCATCGAGTTCCTCTGTGAGCACTAGGAAACTTTTGCATGGTTGCCAGCCGACATGCCAGGAATTCCCAGGGAACTCACTGAGCATGCACATAACTTGGATCCCAACGCCAAGCCGGTAAAATAGTCACTTCGCCGTTTCGCAGAACCAAAACGAAAGGCCATTGGAAAAGAACTCCATCGCCTGATAGACCGCAAATTCATCAAGGAACTTAAGAAAGCAGAGTGGGTCACAAATCCAGTATGCGCTGATGACCCACAAGTATAGGGGGTGTATCGCAGTATTTTCGAGGGAAGTGAAACCCAATTTATTGATTCGACACAAGGGGAGCCAATGAATATTTATAAGCCTTAACAACTGAGTTTTCAATTCAGCTGTACCTAGAAACAATCTTGCTCACAGCAGTTTATCAGTAGCAACAATTTTGTAGTAGCAATAGTAAAGTAATAGCAGTAGTAAAAGTAAAGACAGTAGTAACAATTGCAGTAAACAGTAGGATTCGAGCGTGGTAGGCATAGGGATGGATGGATGGGCATTGCATGGACAAGACAATTCACATGTCAATCAGAACATAGGGAATTTGCGTATAAATAAGATAAAGCATCCAATTACTAAATAATCATAGGCATGTGTTCCATATATAGTCATACGTGCTCGCAATAAGAACTTGCACAACATCTTTTGTCTGCCAGCCCGTTTGCAGCGGGGCCTCAAGGGAACTACTGGCAATTAAGGTGCTCCTTTTAATAGAGCACCGGAGCAAAGAATTAACACTCCGTGAACACATGTGATCCTAACATCAAAGCCATTCCCTCCGGTTATCCCGATTTTTGTCACTTCGGGGCCTTTGGTTCCGGACAACAATATGTGTATACAACTTGCAGGTAAGATCACAAACAATACTATCATAATAAATCAGTAACATGTTCAGATCTAAAATCATGGCACTCGGGCCCTAGTTACAAGCATTAATCATAACAAGTTGCAACAAAGTCAAAAAGCACTCATAGTAGATACTAGGCACCATGCCCTAACAATCTGATGCCTTTACATGAACGATCTCATCCAATCCCTACCATCCCCATGGCCTACAGCGGGGGATTACTCACTCTTAGATGGGGAAACATGGATGGTCGATGGAGAAGCGATGGTGATGATGATGTCGATGATCTCCTCCAATTCCCCGTCCCGACAGGGTGCCAGAACGGAGTTTCTGGTTCCGAATCATGGAATCTGGTGGTGGCGGCGGAGTGGAACTCTTTCTAGAAAAACATCGCCCCCCCCCTAAGTTTTTAGGTCAGAAGGCAACTTATAGGTGAAGAGGGAGACCGAGGGGGTGTCCGAGGCGGCCAGACCACCCCCTGGCGCGGCCAGCCTAGCCCGCGTGGCCAGGTGATGTGGCCAGGCCCCAGCCCCAATCTGTCTCGTATTCTGGCTCCGTGAGTCTTCTGGCAAAATAGGATTTTTGGCATATTTTCTGGGATTTTTCCTGATAGTTGATTTTCTGCACAAAAACTAGACACCAAGGTAATTCTGCTGAAAACAGCGTCAGTCCATGTTAGTTGCATCCAATTCACGCAAGTTTAGAGGAAAAACAATAGCAAAAGTGTTCGGGAAAGTAGATACGTTTTGGACGTATCATGCGCCCCGAAGAAAACACAAAGGAGCTATGTATGTGCCTCGACTTCACGATGTTAAACAAACATTGTCCAAAAGATCACTTCCCACTACCACGAATCAATCAAATAATCAATGTGACTGCGGTGTGCGAACGTCTTTGCTTTCTAGATGCATACTCAGGATACCACCATATTAGAATGAAGGAGGAATGCCAGGATAAAACAACATTTATCACACCCTATGTTGTATTCTGCTACACCACAATGCCCGTCGGACTCAAAAATGCGGATGTGACATATCTGCGGATGATGCACAATTGCCTAGGAAGCCAAATAGGAACAAATGTACAAGTTTATGTTGACGACGTTATAGTTACAACAAAACAAGGGTCTACTCTTATCGATGATCTTCGAGAAACATTTGATAACCTCGACAAATACTGCATCAAGCTCAACCCGACGAAATGGTCCTTTGGAGTCCCTATGGGGCAACTCCTTGGATACCTCGTATCAACAAGAGGAATAGAGGGCAATCCCGAGAAAATACAGGCAATCCTCACAATGAAAAAAGCCAACAAATCTTCGGGGAGTGCAACAATTGGCTGGGCGGGTCGCAACACTGAGCCGTTTTATCGCCTGCTTAGGCAAAAAAGCATTACCATTCAACACCATCATGAGGAAATCAGATAAATTCGAATGGACGGATGAAGCTCAGCCCACTTTTGAGGACCTCAAGAAAACACTTTTGACATCCCCTGTCGTCGTGTCTCCACAAGACAAATAACTCCTGCTACTTTATATTGCTGCTACTAGTCAGGTGGTAAGTACAGTCTTGGTCGTCGAGCGCCCAAAGAAGGGAAAATCCATGGTGTTCAAAGACCAGTCTATTTCCTAAGTGAGGTCCTATCTCCATCCAAAAAAAAGGTATCCGCACTATTAGAAGCTAGCTTATGGATTTTTTATCACATCACGCAAACTACGCCACTATTTTTCAGAACACCCGATCATAGTAGTCAATGAAGCACCTATCTCCAATATGCTCAACAATCCAGAAGCGTAAAACAATTAATCCCCTCAACCCGATCATGGTGTCTCTTTATGAGGCATTGAGCTATCCCCTCGAGATATCACGTACGGGAAGCGTAAAACAATTAAATCTCAAGTTTTACCCAACTTCATCACAGTGCGCGGGTCCACTAGACCTCTCCAACACATGGATAATGTATTTCGACGCATCCAAAAGGACAGAAGGAGCAGGAGATGGGTTCATATTGGTGTCACCTCAAGGCAACAAAATGCGCTACATACTTTGGATGAGCTTTGCAAATGCATTGTCGTGGTGGTGTCACGGTAGATGCCATGGATAGACTAAAGGTGGGGACTAAATGCACTAGGGGAATCCAGGGAGGGATAGTGTGGTGATTCCACACACTGTTGCTTGGTATTTGATTCACTTCCACAGTTTACAAGTGGTCCTTGAGCTGTATTGGGGAGAGGAGGAAGAAGAAACTCTCCTACTCTCACCACTAGCTGGCCCTCAGGAACACACTAGTAAAACACAAGCCTCTAGCGATCAACCCCTCCTACAGAAGCCCTAGCCCCCTTATATAGGGGTAGCCAGGTCTCCAATTAGGGCATATGTGGAGGCATATTCCAAGGAATATGCCTCCTCCCAAAATAGTAAGCCGACCGGGTCACTTTTGCCCAGCGTCATCCATGTAGAGGCTACGTGAGCCTCTGTGGCGCCCGCGTCATTCGACACAGGCATCGTCACCTTTGTCGGCCACGCCTCAGTGGTCCTGGCCTCTGTCCGCTTCGCTCACGCTCTGCGTACAGTGGTCACCCTTTGACCAGCGAGATACCTTCCTTCTCTTACAAGCTTGATATAACCCGGATCATACCTAGTTGATCCGGCCACACCTGTACCTGCATACAAGTTAGATACGTCTTACCGACATACGACATAAGTCGGCTGAGACCTAGTTAGGTGGACATCCCCTAGTCCGGGTTACCCCGTGATTCGGCCTACACCTGCTTTGACCTTGCCGTACCTCGGCTAACTCGTCCTTTATACCCTGGTGTGACCCTACCTAGGGGTATCCCCCCAACATTAGTCCCCGAAGCTGGTGCGGTCTTAGCTGCCTTAGCCGCTAAGGCCACAGCAGGTTCAATTTTACCAAGCCTTTTGCTCCTTTTCCGAGTTACCTCATAGTCCGGATTTCATAGGTTTACTTTCCCTTGGCACATTCCGAGTTTTCACTCGCTGGCCGGGTCACCTCATACTCGTCCAGGTCATTCTTCCTTCTCTCGTATGCTTCCCCACGTGGAGGCTAATCATTACTTTGCCTCATTTTAAGGGCCTGCGCCAGTAACCGCCGCAGTTATTGTCAGATATTACTGTAGCGCACGTCACATCGTGCCTGTCTCCTCGTTAACTGTATCATAACGTCACATCATGGGATCTCCTGCGCCCTGTGGCCCTTCCTGTGGCTCGTCGCTGATTGGTTGATCCGGGTCATACACGGCCACACCGTGTGGCCCGTCCGTACAACGCGATCCCACTACCCTTCAAGGGCGTGGTTAAATAGGGGAGGGGGTGCCCCTTGGGTCTTTTCCCCACTCTCGCGCCCCCTTTGCCTCTTCTTCTTCCTCTTCCTCTCCAGCGACAGCGCTGCCGCCACCGCATCTGCTTAGTCGCGCCGCCGCCGCACCGTTTCCTTGCGCACCAGCGTCACCGCCACCTCCGCGCATCTCTTCCGCCACGGGTCCTCGCCGGTCCTGGCCATTTCCCCCCACCGCCGCTAGCGCCAGTGAGGACAGTGACCTTGAGATGACAGAAGAGGAGCTCGCCATCGCGGAACAGGAAATGGAGGAGGATGTGGGGAACGCTGATCGCGGCGCCTGGGCTGGGTCCTGGGTTTGCCAAGATGATATTGACTGGTTGTACCGCACCCGGCGTATGCCGGAGGGCGTCATCACGCGCCCGCCGCCACGGAGCTTGCCCCCTCACCCAATCCGGGTGAGTATGTGGTATTCCTTTCCCATTTCAGCGAGGTTTGGGCTCCCGTCGTGATTTCTTCAACGACTGGCTCAACACCTACGAGCTTCAGCCGCACCATCTTCCGTCTAACGCCATTACCTCACTCTTTGCTTTCGCTTCCACCATCGAGGGCTATACCGGACTGTGGCCCACAAAGGAGCTCTGGATCCGGTTCTTTGGCCTCCGCCGGAACGTAATTCCGAACAGAGAGCTTGACCCGGAGGACAAGCAGCTCACGTAGTTCGGTGCAGCTTCCATCTCTCCTTGGAAACAATCCATCTTCCCTAGAGTCACGGGGCTTGACTCCTGCAAGGGCTGGGCCCGAACCTTCTTCTATGTCAGAAATGGCACGGATGAAGATCTAATCCGGCTGTGCCCCTACGCTCTGGGTCCTCCTAACCCGGATCTGTGGGACAAGGTCCCCAAGAAGCCCACTGTCCTAGCGAACCAAATCAACAAAAGGTTCCAGGACCTGAAGGATCTGGGATTGCGCAACGAGGATGCAATGATCACCTTCGTCCGCAACCAGATCTCCCCCCTGCAGAAACATTCGCACAAACTCTGCCACATGAGTTGGGGCCGTGACCCCAACTAGACCTCCTCATTCGAGTTGAGCAACACCAAGATCTACCGCCGGGTCAAGGCCCTCTTCACCACCAACAAGCTTTTCTCTGCTGAGTGGACGTGGGGGATCGAACACTTCTGCCGAGATAGGCTTCCCCCCGCGGTAAGTCTCGTGCCCCAAAACCTCTTCTGGATTAAATCATGTGTCGGTTTTTGTTGTAATTTGATCCCTTTGCCTTTTCTTTCCCTTAGATGTTTCTTTAGCAAACTATTGAGGATGGCACCGAGCCTTCTCTTAAATGGGCGCCTGATCGAGATGCCTTGGATGAGGAGGAGCCGGATCAGGAGATGTTCCTGCCGATGGCTGATGCGACCAAGCGACACACCGGTAAACTCTCTTCCATTAGAGATTGGCCTGACGATGGAGATGAATCCGATGTTGAGGTGATGGAGGCATTTGACGCTATCCGACATCATCTAACCCAGGTGGGAAGATCCATGAAGATCCTCCCCTTGCCATGGGTGAGCCTATCCCGGTCGCTTCGAAGAAACGGGGGGCCGCATCTGCTTCTTCCTCCGGACATTCTAAGCCAACAAAAAGGCGCAGGAAGTCCGTAGACAAGGCTGCCACCAAGTCCACGACCAAAGCCGTAGCCCGGAGAGCTCGCAAGCCCAAGGAGCCCTTGACCTCGGATGAGTAAGTCACTTCTCCCTTTGCTATTCACTTGTTCTTCCTATGTTTAAGTTTCTCATCATTCATGATCTGATTCGGCAGGGCCGCGGTGGAGGTTCCTCAGAGTGGATCCGACATAGCCTCGCCGCTCCGACATAGCCCTTCTCCCCCTCGTGGCGACGATTCACGCTCGTTGACCCCCATCCAGGAGGGTTCAGCGGCTGCTCCGGGTTCTAGCCCACCTCGTCAAGAGGAGGGAAACCTCGGAACAGGGGGAAGTGGTTCTCCCGGGGATGTAGTTGCTCCTTCTTCGGCTCAGCCGCAACCAGCCACCACCGAGGTTCCTTCAGCACCCCCGCCAAAACAGAAAACAGCATCAGCTCCAGCTCCAGCAGCAACAACAAAAGCGCCAGAAACAGCACCAAGCTCCTCCGCCTCGTCCGAGTCTTCCAAGACTCGGCGAGAAGGCACCAACAGTACCAAGGCTAGCACTCAGGCAGCTCCAAGGGGCAAATCCGCTGTAGCAACTTCAACTTCTCAGCAGCAGCCCAAGGGCAAAAAGGTTCCTGACACTGCCAAGGCAACGTCAATCGAGACTGGACAGCGCACACTTGCGTCCATGCTTTCGAAGAAGGCCCCACCGACAACGGACACCTCTGCCGGGTTAACTCATGTGCAACTCGTTTTGCACACCAGCCCTGCTGCTGCCCAGGTTGAACGGAAGGAAGCCCATGCCAAGGGTCTGGTTGCTCCCCATATGCTTAGCGGCGAACGTTATCCTCCGACCTTAATTGAGTTTGTAAACAACTGGAACAAGGCGGAGTTCGTTCACAATGATGATCTCCCGGAGAAATTTGGGCCTGCCGAGTTTGCTGGCCAAATGAATACCGCTGCAAAGGCAATTAACCTTGCAGGTCGGACGATGGAGGTACGTTACTTCGTCTTTTCCTTAACATGTAGTAGATATTAGTGATATAGCCATTAGTCCCCGAGCCTCCGGGGGAGTAACTTGTTACTCGGCCGGATGCTCCTTAGAGAACTAACGTAGCTCCTTAATAACTTCGAATATACACACACCTAGAGCCGGGTTAAGTTCCACTTGGTCCGGATCTTGTACACTTCGAATATGCACACACCTAGAGCCGGGTTAAGTTCCACTTGGCCCGGATCATGTACACTTCGAATCTGCACACACCTAGAGCCGGGTTAAGTTCCACTTGGCCCGGATCCTGTACACTTCGAATATGCAGACACCTAGAGCCGGGTTAAGTTCCACTTGGCCCAGATCTTGTACACTTCCAATATGCACACACCTAGAGCCGGGTTAAGTTCCACTTGGCCCGGATCTTGTACACTTCGAATATGCACACACCTAGAACCGGGTTAAGTTCCACTTGGCCCGGATCTTCTACACTTCGAATATGCACACACCTAGAGCCGGGTTAAGTTCCACTTGGCCTGAATCTTGTACACTTCGAATATGCACACACCTAGAGCCGGGTTAAGTTCCACTTGGCCCAGATCTTGTACACTTCGAATATGCACACACCTAGAGCCGGGTTAAGTTCCACTTGGCCCGGATCTTGTACACTTCGAATATGCACAAGACTAAGCTATCCTTTTGTACTCTTTTCAGGTGACCACCAATTGCCGGAGCGCTGAGTTTCAGCGTCTCTTGGATACTCGCAAGACGTTGCACGCAAAACATACTGCACTTCTCGCCGAACACGAGAAAAGGGGTATGTTTTTTCCTTGGCATTTTTCCATTTTTCTTCGTATTTTCCCGCCGAACTAATCCGTCATTCGGATTTCGCAACTGGGGTGGAGGATGAGAATACTATCATGAGGAAGAACTTGGAGCAGATAAAGGGTAAGTTATTCTTGCTCAACTTTGCTATGCTCTCTATCTCCTTGGCTCGGCAAATATTCATACCTCGGCTTTGCCGGGTCAACAAACTATTTCAGCCTCTCTTGAAGATAGTGTGCCCGTGCCTGACATGATGCTGCATTTTCTCGAACAAGCAGGGCAGCATCAGGCCGAACTCAAGAAGAAAAATGATGAGCTCGCCCTCCTCCGAACCAAAGATGATGAAATCGCCAAGCTTAAGCCAGATATGAAGAAGCTCAAGGCGCAGCATCAGTCCGAACTAGAGAAAGCGGGCCAGGACTTTACTGAAGAGCGCGAGCGCCTCAACCTCCAGATTGCCAAGGACCAAGAACTGCTGAAGGAGGCCGACTCTAAGCTTGAGTCTGTGAATACTGAGCTTGCGCAACTCCGGGAGAGGCGTGACAAGTGTACCAAGGAGCTGACCCGGATCCACAACCACATTTCTCGTAAGTTCTTTTTCTTCAGCTGTCATGAATCTCTCCGGGTCAACCTTCCTCACTTATTTCACCTGTCTTGTTTTCAGACAAATTTCCAGAGGGCAATGTTATTGCAACTAGTGCTGTCGCCAAGTTCCGCCAGAAGAGGGGTACCCCAATTGCTCCTGGTGCCGGAGAAATTCCTTATGACATGGAGGACTTGCTGGTCAGCTTGTCTTCTCGTGTCGAAATTGTGAAGAACTACGGCAAGGACATCCTGGATGTGGCAGTCCGGATCTTCAATGCCTTTTAGCCTGATGAAGATACTCCGGAGGGGACCGCAGCTCTCTTCGCCAGGTTAATGGAGTGCGAGACCCAGCTCGATCTTTGGAGAGAATCTGCCGGACACGCCGGAGCTGAGATTTTTGTCCACTACGTGCTTATGTGGTATGAGAAGATCAACCTCGATCTCCTTGAGCGCATGCTCACCGGATCAAGGTGGTCCACTGATGACCCACAAGTATAGGGGGAGTATCGCAGTATTTTCGAGGGAAGTGAAACCCAATTTATTGATTCGACACAAGGGGAGCCAAAGAATATTTATAAGCCTTAACAACTGAGTTGTCAATTCAGCTGCACCTGGAAAACAATCTTGCTCACAACAGTTTATTAGGAGCAACAGTTTTGTAGTAGGAATAGTAAAGCAGCAGTAGAAGTAAAGCAAAGACAGTAGTAACAAAAGCAGAAACAGTGGGATTCGAGTACGGTAGGCATAGGGATGGATGGACGGGCGTTGCATGGACAAGACAATTCACATAGCAATCAGAACATAGGTCAATTGCAGATAAATAAGATAAAGCACCCAAGTACTAGACAATCCTAGGCATGTGTTCCATATATAGTCATACGTGCTCGCAATGAGAACTTGCACAACATCTTTTGTCCTGCCAGCCCGTTTGCAGCGGGGCCTCTAGGAACTCTCGGCAATTAAGGTGCTCCTTTTAATAGAGCACCGAGCAAAGCATTAACACTCCGTGCACATGTGATCCTCACATCAAAGCCTTTCCTTAGGTTATCCCGATTTACATCACTTGGGCCATAGGTTAGGACAACAACGTGTATACAACTTGTAGATAAGACCAAAAACAATACTATCATAATGAATCAATAATAAGTTAAGATCTGAAATCATGGCACTCGGGCCCTAGTGACAAGCATTAAGCACAACAAGTCGCAACAAAGTCATAAAGTACTAATAAGAGATACTAGGCACTATGCCCTAACAATCTGATGCCATTACATGAACGATCTCATCCAATCCCTACCATCCCCATAGCCTACAGCGGGGGATTACTCACTCATAGATGGGGGAAACATGGATGGTCGATGGAGATGATGGTGGAGATCTATGGAGATGGCTCCGGGGGCACTTCCCTGTCCCGACAGCATGCCGGAACAGAGACTTTCTGTCCCCCGAATCTCCCCTTCGGTGGTGGCGGTGATACAGAACTTTTTCTAGAAAAACGTCGACCCCCCGGAGTTTTTAGGTGAGAAGGCTTCTTATAGGCGAAGAGGGAGACCGAGGGGGTGCCTGGAGGCCACCACACCATGCCCTGGCGCGGCCAGGCCCAGCCCGCGCCTGGGGGGGGTGTGGCCAGCCCCTGGCCCTCCTCCGTCTCGTATTCTGGCTCCTGGAGTCTTCTGGAAAAATAGTCACTTTGGCTTTTGTCCTGTCCAATTCTGAGAATATTCATTTTCTGACTTTCCTGGAACCAAAAACAGCAGAAAACAGGCAGCTGGGACTGTGGCTCTTGTTAATAGGTTAGTCCAAGAAATCATATGAAAAGTACTCCAAAGTGTGGACAAAACACAAGAAAGTGGATAAAACCAAGCATGGAGCATCAAAAATTATAGATACATTTGCAATGTATCAACATCCCCAAGCTTAACTCCCGCTCGTCCTCGAATAGGTAAGTGATAAAAAAGAATGAATAATTTTTGAGGTGACATGCACCATCAAAGACTTGATCAAAGTATTTGTAAAACACTCAAAGCTGGGATCAAAGTACTTCAATTATAACATGAAAGACAAAGTTCTAGCAATGAGACAAAGAAACTATGATGCAACATGAAAAGGTACAAACAAAAGATTCATGAATAACAATGCTTTGCAAGACGTTTGTTTGTTTCACATAAAGAAAACATAGCAAAGTGGCATTCAGCTTGTCCCTCAAAGAGTAGAAAACATAAATGCAAAGGACACCTTCAAAGTTTACAAGAGTGACTAGATACAAATAGTTTAAAACAAGCAATATCAAGGTATGCATCCATCAACAAGTCTTGGGACAATGCACATAGAACTAAGAATGGCCACTATGCTCTCAAGAAAGTGCTCAAAGAATAAGTGGAGACTCAACAAGGAAATGAAAAGGTTTTGAATAGTTTGAAAGGCTTCCAAATTCTAAAAGTATGGTACTCATTAGCTTTGAGCTCTCATTGCCCCTATCATAAGCATCTTTAATGTGGTTAAGGTGAAAGTGAGGTCCAATCTGAGTTATATGCTTGACAGACTATAAGCTGAAAATCCCAAGTCCCTTGAGTACGAGGGCCGCTCCTCATGCTACTCAACTTTAGTTACAGGTAAGTTCTTGTCATCGTAAGTATGTGCGTATCATTGAGAACCGCCAACGGGGTACCCCTTGCCCGATGATAAGGAAGAATCCCCATATCAAAATGATAAGGCAAGTAGACAATGAGTATCTCAGCAATCTTCATATTTACCATGGGAAAATGGTGCTTTTTTCTCTCTTTCCTCTTTTCATAAATCTCTTGTTTTTTCTTTTTCTCAATAGCTATCACTCTCTTTTTTTATAAGAAGAATGCTTCATAGATATCATTATGGTTACGCTGCAGGTTTCCACCATGTCAGCATGGATTATACCAGCGGCCCAGGCGTTTCTCTAACACACATACATAACTCCATGGACTTACAAGCTCCCCTTTTATTTCACACCGACGACATCCGCAAACAAAAGAGCAAGGTATCAACTGGGTATATATTTACAAGTGTTGAAAGTGTTCCCCGTGACAACACGGTTCTGCTAATCCCCAGCCTATAATTAGCAAGCATATAACTTTCATGGAGAGTTCACAATGGTTCAGGTTTATTAAGTGCAGGAAATAAAGTGTGCCATCAAGTTCGTGAGAGCTTTACTAACTAACTTTCTCATAACAAGCAAACATTTTATTCGGAAGAAAACAAGGCATAGTGAATGCACGGAAGTAGCAAATGATGCTAATAGGTAGGTATGGTGGACACTTTGGCAATATTTGGTTTAAGGGAGTTGGAAACATGAGTAAAACACTCAGTGTAAGTGAAGGCTAGCAATAGTAAGGGAGCGACAAACGAGAGAGCAATAATGGCCATAATCATGCAGAGCGACAAAACATCATTGATGAAAGCATAAAGTGATACTACAAGTTGAAAACTAAAGGATCATTAAGGCTTATGGTGACTTGGGATAGTCATAACATGGTGTGAGCATGTGCCAAGTCAACCCAAATAAATCATCAAAGGAGAATACCACTATACTATGCTTTAATATGCTAAAACAACACATAATTCATCCAAGGCACATTAAGCAATCTCCATTGTTTATAACAAGTCATGCTACAGCAAAGAATACTAAGCATAAAGCCAAAACAATATCAAGCATGGCATGACAAAGCATAGGCCATAGTCAAAAACAAGCTCTCTTTACCACTTAAGCATGAACTTTCCTACTCTTTTCCAATCCAAACCCAACTATTTGAAAACCAACGCATGAAAGAGGAGGTCCAACCAATTGATTCAGCAAACTAACAAAGAAAACGAAAAACCCAAACGAAAACAAAAAATAAGACGCTCCAAGAACAACACAACTATGTATGAAACAATAAAAATGAAGTGTTTGGAAGAAACCTGGGATTTTTATTGATGAAGAAGGGGATGCCTTGGGCATCCCCAAGCTTTGACGCTTTTACTTCTTGGATATTTCTTGGGGTGACACGCGTGGCATCCCCAAGCTTGAGCTTTAGTCCATCCTTCATCTCATCACTCATTCCTTCCATACACCTGGAATTTTTCTTCATACAAAACTTCACACAATCTCTATTAGCAACATTAGTGCACTCAAGATAAATAAGTCTTAAGGTTCAGTTCTAACACCAAATAAACTTCCATTATAACACTAGATACTGTAGCAATTCCCTCAAAAATCTCAATTCCCAAAAAGATCTCAAAAAGGAACCAACAAGAAGCAAATACAGAAAATGGCAGAAATCTGTCAAAACAGACCAGCAGGTAAAGACGAATTTTTTAGAAGACCTTATATTCCTCAAATCAAAAAGTGTTGAGCTAACGAAAGTTAGATAACAACCTGGGGCAGAAGCACAAAAATTCATGCCTCCAAAGGACGTTCAGAGCTCTCTCAGGAAGTTTTACGGTGAAGCGCAGAAATCTGTTTCGGGACAGCAACTTTTCCAATCATTACTTCTCTCTCATTAGAGGTTACTCTTGGCACAAAAAGCAAATAAAAAGGATAAGGAGCGGTTATTACCGAAGTAATAACTTCCAAGACTCATCTAAAACTTTTGGGTTATCTCCCAATAAGTAATTTTCTTTAACGCCTTTAAGTTAGGCAAAAACAAAAAAACTAAAATGGATAGAATAGAAGTAAGCGGAGATAATCATGGTGAAAACATTGTTTTGTTCAATGAAATTCTTTTGTTAACAAGGTTGATCAGGTATTGTTACCAAAACAATTTCACATGAGACAAAACTTTGTATTCCACTAATGATTATGTTACCTCAACCTTGATAGCAATGGTCCCAATCATAATAGTTTGAAATTTTTCTCTTGGTATGGGACAATATATTTCTCCAACTTGAATGCCTTCAACATGTTTAATTGAATTCAAACCATAAGTCCTTTCAATCTTCTTGGGGAAATAGAAAGTATGTTCCTTGTCATTAACATTGAAGGTCACCTTTCCTTGATTACAATTAATAACAGCTCCTGCAGTATTTAAGAAAAGGTCTCCCAAGAATAGTAGACATATTATCATCTTCAGGCATAAAAGCTTAAGAGGATGCTCTCATAAGAAATATGAGTTGAAGTAAAAGAGAGCATAAAGAAGCAAATTCAAAACACATTTAAGTCTAACCCACTTCCTATGCATAGGAATCGTGTAAGCAAATAACAAAGTGACAGGCATAGGAAGATAAAACAAGAGTAACTTCAAAACTTTCAACACATAGAGAGGTGTTTCAATACCATGAAAACTTCCACAACCATATTTTCCTCTCTCATTATAATTTTCAGTAGCCTCATCAATAAACTCAACAATATAACTATCACATAAAGCATTCTATTCATGATCTACAAGCACCAGAGCTTCATTATAAACATTTTCAAAAGAAACCTCGGGAACATAACATTCATCCTCCTTCAGTAAGCATGGAGGACAATCAAATAATGTAAGGGATAAAGAGTTACTCTCATTAGAAGGTAGGCATGGGTAGCTAATCCATTCTTCCTCCTTTTGTTTATCACTCTCCTCCTCTTTTTCATCTAATGAGATTTCAGGTTCATCAATTTCTTCTTCCATAGGAGCCTGCAAGGCATTAGTCTCTTCCATAGGGTCCTGCAAGGCATTAGTCTCTTCCATTTGTGGAAAGCATCTATTAAAATATTCAAGGATATAGCTATTTTCATCCTTGTAATTATCAAAGCAAAATTTAAGTATACCATAAACCTCATATTTGTAAGGTGAATCATCAATACTTTCAAGCAAACTAGCAAGCTCAAAAGCACCCTTCCAAGCAATAAATTCTTCAATTTGTTCCGCATCATAAAAGTCATAAATTCCTTTAGCATAGGAAGATATGGTATCATTATCATTATACACACATTGAAAAGGGAGGTCTTTATACCTCTTTCTGCAACAAGACTCATCACAGCAATAAGTAACATTATAAGTAGAGCACACGTTTCCAGCAATGGTATACAATCTATCAATTTGTTCCCATAAGTGTTTCCCTTTTTGTGATAAGCGGTGTTCCTTATAATAATATTTTTGATCTTCCGTGAACCCACCTTGCCAATAAGCTTTAGTTTCAAAGAAACCAAACATTGACAACAAGCATGATAAGGCAAGACAATAACAGACCAACGAAAATAACAACTAGAGTAGGAACTATTTTTTTTTGTATTTTTGATAAAGAAACAAGCAAACAAGGAGAAAATAAACTTAGCTTGAACAATTGTGAATCCAAGTGGACTTGATAAATAAAGATATGCTCCCCGGCAATGGCGCCAGAAAATAGTCTTGATGAGCCACAAGTATAGGGGGTGTATCGCAGTATTTTCGAGGGAAGTGAAACCCAATTTATTGATTCGACACAAGGGGAGCCAAAGAATATTTATAAGCCTTAACAACTGAGTTGTTAATTCAGCTGCACCTGGAAAACAATCTTGCTCACAACAGTTTATTAGTAGCAACAGTTTTGTAGTAGGAATAGTAAAGCAGCAGTAGTAAAGCAAAGAAAGTAATGTGAAGATATGATGATTAGGATTCGAGTGCGGTAGGCATAGGGATGGATGGACGGGCGTTGCATGGACAAGACAATTCACATAGCAATCAGAACATAAGGAAATTGCAGATAAATAAGATAAAGCACCCAAGTACTAGACAATCCTAGCCATGTGTTCAATATATAGTCATACGTGCTCGCAATGAGAACTTGCACAACATCTTTTGTCCTGCCAGCCCGTTTGCAGTGGGGCCTCTAGGGAACTACTGTAAATTAAGGTGTTCCTTTTAATAGAGCACCGGAGTAAAGCATTAACACTCCGTGAACACATGTGATCCTCACATCCAAGCCTTTCCCTTCCGGTTATCCCGATTTCTGTCACTTCGGGGCCATAGGTTCCGGACAACAACATGTGTATACAACTTGTAGATAAGACCAAAAACAATACTATCATAATGAATCAATAATAAGTTAAGATCTGAAATCATGGCACTTGGGCCCTAGTGACAAGCATTAAGCACAACAAGTCACAACAAAGTCATAAAGTACTAATAAGAGATACTAGGCACTATGCCCTAACAATCTGATGCCATTACATGAACGATCTCATCCAATCCCTACCATCCCCATAGCCTACAGCGGGGGATTACTCACTCATAGATGGGGGAAACATGGATGGTCGATGGAGATGATGGTGGAGATCGATGGAGATGGCTCCGGGGGCACTTCCCGTCCGGCAGTGCGAAACAGAGACTTTCTGTCCCCCGAATCTCCCCTTCGATGGTGGTGGTGCTGCGGAACTTTTTCTAGAAAAACGTCGAACCCCCCGGAGTTTTTAGGTCAGAAGGCTTCTTATAGGCGAAGAGGGAGACCGAGGGGGTGCCTGGGGCCACCACACCATGCCCTGGCGCGGCCAGGTCCAGCCCGCGTCTGGGGGGGGGGGGGTGTGGCTAGCCCCTGACCCTCCTCTGTCTCGTATTCTGGCTCCTGGAGTCTTCTGAAAAAATAGGCACTTTGGCTTTTGTCCCATCCAATTCCGAGAATATTCATTTTCTAAATTTCCTGGAACCAAAAACAACAGAAAACAGGCAGCTGGCACTGTGGCTCTTGTTAATAGGTTAGTCCAAGAAATTATATGAAAAGTACTCCAAAGTGTGGACAAAACACAAGAAAGTGGATAAAACCAAGCATGGAGCATCAAAAATTATAGATACATTTGCAATGTATCATCCACTGACCCGGAATGGATAGCTCGGCGCAAGGCTTACGCCCATAGCTTCATCCAATACACCCCCATTCATCAATGGAACGAGGGACCAAGCTTCCTAGGTGCCTCCGAGGACAAAAATGCTGAAAATGCTAAAGATGATTCGGGTGAGGACGAAGAGGACGAAGCTTCAGACGTCAAGGAATATGAGGATGACGCTGAAGCTGAAGCTGGTGCAGCACCCGCTGGCGCCGAATTACCTCCTCCCGCTGCTCCTTGATTGGAAACACTTTGAATTTCATTAGATCCCCGATATGCCGGGTGCAATTGTATTAAGCACATAAGTGATGTTTTGCTACTAAGTTTTTATGCCAGATTAACTTGGGCGTAGTCCCCGAGTTTCATTTTCTTGTTCCTCCAACTTCTTGGCTCGACTCGTGTCTACCTTGGTTCGGTTTTATGACTTACGAGTCCGAGCTTCAAAAATTGACTTAACAATACTTGGAAACTTTAGGATTAGCTCAAAATAATTCAGCATAATAGATATAAAATATGCATAAAGTTAGTCCAAAAAACAAACGTCGGCTCAATTAAGTTCCTTTCCTTAGTCGTTTTTCATGTGTGACGCAATTCCAAACTTGTTCTCTTGCTTACCATGAAGCCAAATCTTGTTGGACAGCAGCAAGTCGAAGAGTTAGGTTTTTGGTGCTCACACACTACTAATCCGGCTTAAGTAGAAACAACTTACGCCAGCCGACGTATAAATAATAAATACCAAATACAACAAATATTATTAAAGGCGGTTCGGAGATTCTTTGCTCGAGGTGCCAACATTCCATTGATAAGCTCATTGCCGGCATACATACCGACATATGAGAGACTCAGATACACACACTTCTTTGCTAAGTGTAGAAAGGACAAAGTAGAGCTACATTCCACGGACGCTTAGATTCCTCGTCGGACTTGTCCGCCTTGTCCTTCTCTTGTGGTTTTGCGTCGATGAGATAATATGAGTCATTGTGCAATGCTTTGCTCACGATGAATGTCCCTTCCTAGGGGGGGATAACTTATGCATGCCATGATGCGTTGTACCAACGAGATGCAGATCACCTTCCCGGAAAACTCGGGGGTTTACTTTCCGGCTATGATAGCGTCGGAGATTTTGCTGATATATGGCAGATCTGGACAATGCCAATTCTCTCGCTTCTTCTAGCAGAGCAACATCATTTTGTCGGGCTTCTTGCACTTCAGCTTCTGTGTATTGGGTGACTCTAGGCGAGTGATGCTCTATGTCGGCTGGTAATACAGCTTCTGCCCCATATACCAGAAAGAATGGCGTATAGCCTGTTGATCGATTCGGAGTTGTTCTTAAACTCCACAGTACCACTGGTAGTTCTTCTATCCAGCACCCCGCTGATCTTTGCAGCGGCTCGATGAGCCGGGGTTTTATCCCGGATAATACCAATCCGTTGGATCTTTCCACTTTTCCGTTCGATGCGGGGTGAGCTAACGAGGCTACGTCTATCCGGATCTTCTTATCCCGGTAGAATCACGCGAATGCCTTGACAAAATTCATGCCATTATCTGTTATTATACTGTGAGGATAACCGTATCTCAAGATGATATCTTTGAGGAATGTCACGGCCGTAGCTCCATCACATTTCCTTATTGGCTTTACTTCGATCCACTTTGTAAACTTATCAACCATGACTAAGATGTGGGTCATGTTCCCCTCATGAGTTTGAATGGGCCAACCATGTCCAAACACCATACAACAAATGGCCAAGTAATAGGTATGGTCTTGAGCTCAGACATTGGCATATGCGTCTTGGTAGCATACCTCTGACAACCATTGCATTTTCTTACCAAATCCTCTGCTTGTTCTAAGGCACTTGGCCAGTAGAACCCATGATGGAAAGCTTTTGCTACTAAGGCTCTAGACGAGGCATGATGCCCACATTCCCCTTGATGTATATCCCGAAGGATATCAAGTCCTTCCTCCGGGTCAACACATCACTGGAGGACATTAGTCACACTCCTTTTGTATAGCTCGGAATTGATGATTGTTTATGCTTTTGCTCTCCTCTGAGTTTGCCTAGAAAACACCTCCTCAGCGGGTAAGGTTCCATCTTTCAGGAATTGAAATATGGGCAGTGCCCAAGCTGGTACAGCTCGCACTGGGAACACATCCTCATCAATTTCCATCTGATCCACCGGCATAACCTCAACCAGATTGCGCTGAGTAGTCCCCGGGTCTTGCGAAGCAGTCCCCGGGTTTCGCGTACCACCTCCCATGTCAATGTCCATGGGTATAGCTCCGGACTCCGGATCTTCCAGGACGTAGATTGAGTCGGTTTCTGGGGATGGCCTGATAGATGGTTTTCTGAGGTGTTCTAATGCTACACCTGGTGGAATTGCTTGTCGGGTTGATCCGAGCTTCGACAATACATCGGCAGCCTCATTTTCCACCCGGGGTACATGGTGAAATTCGCATCCCTCAAAGTAACCAGATATCTTATGTACATGGAATCTGTATAACGCCATGTTTGGATCAAGAGCGTCCCACAACCCCGAGACTTACTGCACTACCAAATCCGAGTCGCCAAAGCATTGGATCCGACGTATCCCAATTTCTTTTGCCACTTTGAGCCCATGTACAAGTGCCTCATATTCGGCGACATTGTTTGACGCTGCGAAGTGGATCTGCAATACATACTTCAGCTGGTCATTTTTTGGCGAGGTAAGTACTACTCCGGCGCCTAACCCGGTTTTTGTTTTTGATCCGTCAAAGTGCATCTTCCAATAATTCGGATCTGGTAATGGTGGTTCATATTGCACCTCGGCCCAGTCCACAAAAAAGTTGGCCACAACCTGAGACTTGATTGCTTCTCTTCTGTCATATTATGGCGCATAAGGGGCTAGCTCAATTGCCCATTTGCCATCCCACTGCATCCTTGTTACTCATTATTTCGGATATGGGAGCTTCATATATTACTTTGATGGGGTGTTCCTCAAAATAGTGTTTTAGCTTCTTAGCCGACATGTACACACCATATGCCACTTTCTCATAGTGCGGATAATTTTGCTTCGATGCGGATAATACCTTGCTTAGGTAATATACCAGCCTTTGCACTGACTTACCCTCTTCATCGCGCTCTACCACAATTACTACACTTACAACTCGGTTGGCTGCGGCTATATAGAGCAACATTGGCTCCTTTGATAGTGGAGAGGCTAACATGATGTAGTGGCTAACATCTTCTTTAATTGGATAAAGGCTTCATTGGCCTGTGGCATCCAAATGAACTTGTCCGACTTTTTCATGAGTTGATAGAGAGGCAGTGCCTTTTCTCCCAACTGACATATGAACCGACTTAAGGACGCCAGGCAACCAGTGAACTTCTAGACATCGTTAAGGCACTTCGGCAGTTCCATTCGCTCTATGGCCCAGATTTTAGTTGGATTGACTTCGATACCTCGGCTGGAGACAAGAAATCCGAGTAATTTTCCAGCCGAGACATCGAAGGTGCATTTTTCTGGATTAAGCTTCATTCAGAACCTCCTTAGGTTCGCGAATGTTTGCCTGATATCGTCAAGGAGCATTTTGCTTTCCTTGGTCTTTATAACAACATCATATATACCTGCACATTTTGACCAATTTGGTCGTGCAAACATTTCTGCATACATCTTTGGTATGTTGCCCCTGCATTACATAAACCAAATGGCATGGTGCGATAGCAATAATCCCCATACGGGGTGATAAACGTGGTCTTTATTTGATCACTTGGGTTTAGAGGTATCTGGTGGAAACCAGAATACGCATCAATAAATGACAACAGTTCACACCCAGCGGTGGAATCTATGACCTGGTCTATCATTGGCAGTGGGAATGGATCTTTCGGACACGCCTTATTCAGGTTCGTGTAAACGATACACATGCGCCAAACCACTGCCACGTTCAGATCGTCTTTCTTCTTCTCCACCAGCATCGGATTAGACAGCCAATCCGGGTAAAGTACTTCCATGATAAATCCAGCTGCTAGTAGCCGAGCTATCTCATCTCCTATGACTTTTCTCCTATCTTCGGCGAAGCGGCGGAGAGGTTGCTTCACCGGCTTTGCTCCGGGTCTCACGTTCAAAGAGTGCTCGGCTAAATCCCTCGGAACACCTTACAAGTCCTGTGTGGACCAAGCAAAAACATCCTGATTCTCACGGAGGAAGTTGACGAGCTTGCTTTCCTATTTGTCATTTAACCCGGCACCAATTGTTACGGTGCGCTCTGGGAACATATCATCAACAGGCACTTTCTTTGTATCTTTTGTTGCTTGGAACGAAACACTACCATGTGGATTACTCAACACCGGCATATACTGTTGCGCGGACTGAGCCAACGCCGCCACCTATTTGATCTTTCTCTTCTCTTGTGAAATCACGAGTGACTCGGCTAGGTTAGACCCGACTGACGCTCACTCAATGGAACGTCGAAAATCACCAGTTATGGTAATCACACCATTTGGCCCGGGCAGCTTCATCTTCAAATAACTGATATGAGTACTTGCCATGAACTTGCTCAGAGCTGGCCTACCGAGTAACGCGTGATATGCGCTCTCCAAATTGACAACTTCAAATTCCAAATTCTCAGTCCGGTAGTTATCTCTTGTGCCGAACAATACGTCAACCTGGACCTTGCCTATGGGCTCACAAGAAATGCCTGGCACAATGCCATGGAAAGTTGTCCTTGTATCTTGGAGCATGTTCTCCGAGATACCCAATTTGCACATCGTGTCCAGGTACATAATATTTATGCTGCTGTCATTGTCAATAAACACCTTTAAGAACCTCACATTGATGTTTGGCCCAATGAATGTTGGGTGCAACACTAGCGCATACGAACCAGGACTTGGCATAAGCTTGGGATGATATTTGATGCTCCAGGTAATTTCCTGGTCCGACCAAGGCATATACCTCGTCACCGCTGGCATTACCGCATTTACTTCCATGTGTCGGTGCTGCAAACTCTTTCTGTCTGTCTCTTCCATGGTAAACACACAATAGCTCTGATGATGCTCTCTGTACTCATTTCTCCCCTCGTTTCCGGGGTACCTCTGATCCGGTTGATGCTGGTCTTCCACTTGATGCACTGCATCCCTTCTCTCATGGTTGTCATACCTCGGCGGAGGGGAAGGCAACATTAATTGTTGCGTGTTCGCTCCGGAGAGCAATTACTGCCGGGGTAACTCCTGCCGAGGTTGATCATTCTGAGGTGCCTGAGCATTCCCCGAACCACCTTGTTCTATCTTTCGCATCCACTCACACTGCCTGGTTGTGTGACCCGCTGGGTTACTCGGATTTGGCGTGTGAAATTTACACGGTTGATCCAGCATTGCCTCATAAGTATACCTCGGACGGTCCTTCTTTTCTTGCCACTGTTCCTGTTCTGGCATCCAAGTTTTCTTGCCATCATTTCTTGGAGTCCATTGCTGTCCTCCAGTTTTCTGACGTTGGTTGGTTCCTGCACCAGGTTGATCTTGATTCACAGCAGCAACTTGTTGTGAACTGTACCGGTAATCCGGTCTGTCGTCTCTTCTTTTACCCCGGTAATCATTCCTCTGGGATGACCCAGCTCCATCTCTCTGGTAGTATTCCTCGTTTGACTCGCTTGACATTAGCCTAGGTTGAGTCGGATCACCCAAGGCATACGAATCAGCGATCCAGATTGTCTCTGCCAATGTAGTTGGCATATCCCTTTGCAATCTTTGCCACAACATGCTTGCATATCTGCACCCTTGTGCAAACCATGCTATGGCCTGTGACTCAATTACACCCTCATAGGAGTTTCACACTGTACACCACCGGGTTAGGAATTCCCGGTCTGTCTCATTCGGTTTCTGCTTGCACATTGCTAGGGTCCGTGGCCTATTGGGTCTCTGATACGTACTTGAGAAATTGCTGACAAACATTTCCTCAAAATCGATCCAACAGTTAATACTTCCGGGCAGCAAATTGTTTAGCCATACCCTCGCTGGCCCCTCCAACATCTGGGGTACATATCTCACAGCCCATCTCAAGTTGCCTGTAGCAATTTTCACTGCTGTAGCGTAGTTAATGAACCAATCCTCCGGATTTGTGCTGTCGTCATACATTTTTGTGTCTCTAGGCAGCTGGAAGTTAGGCACCGGTGGCTCCTTCATGATCCGGGGCCCAAAACACGCAGGACCCGAAGGACCTTGACATTCAATTTGCTCCGACCTATACAGCCGATCCAGTTTTAACCTGGCATCGTCAGGCATCAAATTCCTGCTTCCCAATCTTGACCCTATCACGTGATAGTCCGGCCTGGGATACCCAGCATTCACCATTTCCGAATCACCATCATTGTATCTATCTTGCTCTTGTGGAGCTGCTATCTGTTGCATACCTTGGCCAGCACTGCGCTCTTGCCGTGGTATATTCCGTTGCTGCTGTTGTCCTGCACCTACCGAATTACGCTGTCCGGCATTGCCGTTTACAGTGTTCCCTTGACCGGCATTGCCTTGGTCGCGGTTACCTCGGCCAACTTCACCTCGGCTCACACTTCGTCAATCCTCATTTCTCTGCATTTATTTTCCTTTCCCTGCCCTTGCCGGGTCATATGGGACTATCTGCTTATTCCTCCTGGCCGAGGTTACTGCCTCTTCTCTTCTAGGACCACCATGAGGGGACGATGCGGCTCCAGCGGATTTCTCCGGGTTACCCACCGCCGAATGAATGATCTTGGAAGCCCCAGTTCTCTCCGGGTTAGCCCTAAGCAATTCCTCATTTTGCCTGCTCGCGATCTGAACCAACTAATTGACCCTATCTTGCTGTCTCTGACGGGCTTCACCCGTCAGACCCTCTAACTCGTATGCAGCTGCATCTGCTGCTCTGAGGTTCTTTGCCGGGGTACTATACTTCGGAAGCCCCACGGACAAGCAGTTTTCTGATTCCTCAATCCTGGTATCACCCTCTTTGTTCATTTCACTCATGAGGTTTCTCCCTTTCACTTTTACAGCATCTACCTTATTTGCCTTTGCATACTCACGCAGTGTCATGTTCAACGACTGCTGAGCCGCGGCTATCTTTTTCGCACCCTCTATTATTTTTTGCCTAGTCTCTTCTAGCTCGGCATGTGCCTGAGCCGGATCAACTACTGCTTCTACTGGGTTTGCCAAGCTATCCATCGCCTGCTGCAGTACATTCTCTTGCCTCTCTAGTGGAGAACCTCTACTTTTCCTCGGTGGCTTAAGCGTTACCTCCAGATCTGGTGCTGGATCCTTGCTTGCGCCTGCGCCTGGTGCAGTCATCATCACTTCGGCGCGGTCTGGGGGGCGAGTGATACTCGCCCCATGAACCGTGCTAAGGGGTGGCTCGCCTCCTTCGACGACGTGCCACGGGTGAACGCACGACATATCGACATCAACGTAGATCTTGTGTGCGCCGAGCTTGACGAAGAGGCTGTTGCACGGAAGAGGACGCTTGCCGAAGCAGCTAGCGTTGTCGCTGACGAAATCCAGTGCTCCAAAGCGCTGAACGAGCCTAGAGACGATGCGTTCGCCGGTGCCGATGAAGTTTCCCGTTCAGATTTTCACCCCTGCTAGCGCCGCTAGCCCCACGGTGGGCGCCAACTGTCGTGGTGGTGTCACGGCAGATGCCATGGATAGGCTAAAGGTGGGGACTAAATGCACTAGGGGAATCCAGGGAGGGATAGTGTGGTGATTCCACACACAATTGCTTGATATTTGATTCACTTCCACAGTTTACAAGTGCTCCTTGAGCTGTATTGGGGAGAGGAGGAAGAAGAAACTCTCTTACTCTAACCACTAGCTGGCCCTTAGGAACACACTAGTAAAACACAAGCCTCTAGCGATCAACCCCTCCTACAGAAGCCCTAGCGCCCCTTATATAGGGGTAGCCAGGTCTCCAATTAGGGCATATGTGTAGTAAGCCGACTAGGTCACTTTTGCCCAGCATCATCCATGCAAAGGCTACGTGAGCCTCTTCGGCGCCCGCGTCATCCGACACAGGCATCGTCACCTTTGTCGGCCACGCCTTGGTGGTCCTGGCCTCTGTCCGCTTCGCTCACGCTCTGCATACAGTGGTCACCCTTTCACCAGCGAGATACCTTCCTTCTCTTAGAAGCTTGATATAACCCGGATCGTACCTAGTTGATTCGGCCACACCTGTACCTGCATACAAGTTAGATACGTCCTACCGACATAAGTCGGCTAAGACCCAGTTAGGTGGACATCCCCTGGTCCGGGTTACCCCGTGATTCGGCCTACCTTGAGGTGACTCGGCCAACACCTGCTTTGACCTTGCCGTACCTCGGCTAACTCGGCCTTTATACCCGATATGACCCTACCCGGGGGTATCCCCCCAACATGCATCAAAAAATGAAGCCGAATATGAAGCCTTGTTACATGGCATGCGTATGGCTAAAGTCTACGGTGCAACTCGCTTGAAAATATTTGGTGACTCCAACCTTGTGGCACAATAGGCAATGAACAAGTGTGACGCTATCAGCGACAACATGATTTCTTACCGTGATCTCTATAGCATCATGGAAGCTCAATTTGACGGGTGTGAAGTTTCAAACATAGGAAGGGCAAGCAATGAAGAGGCCGACAATTTGGCAAAGATCGGATACTTATGTTTACCATTACCACCCGAAGTTCTTTGGGAGGAAATAACAGAACGTTCTATCAAAGCCAAAAGGGTCTCTGAAGTCATAGTGCCAAAAACAAAAAATAAGGTCAAGTCGCAAAAGGATTCGGGGGTTTGCGCCAACACCCGAAAGAGTAGGAGAAGTCCTTGATGAAGAGCTAGAACTCGAAGAAGTCATGATAATAGAGCCCAAATGGATGAAGCCATATGTAGCATACATGATGATAGGAGAACTCTCCGAGGATGTGCTACAGGCACGGTGAATCACACGTCGGTCTAAAGCCTTTAGAGTCATTAAAGAGGAATTATATAAAAGAAGCATTTCAGGGTTGTTACAATGATGAGTTACATAAAGCAAGGGAAAATCATCCTTAAAGATATACATGAAGGGCGTGTGGCCATCAAGCCGTGACCAAGCAATTCTGACCAAAGCTTTTGATGCGATTCTACTAGCTCACGACAGTGCAAGATGCAAAGGATATCGTACGAGCATGTGAAGCATGTCAGTGTTTCTCAACAAAACCCAATGCACCTGCCGCGGAACTTAATCCCATACCACTTTCTTGGCCATTCGCTCAGTGGGGGCTTTATATGGTGGGTAAACTTCATAAATCTTCGCTAGGAGGACATGTCTTTTTGCTAGTAGTAGTCAACAAATTTACAAAGTGGATTGAAGCAATGCCTGTCACTAGCCAAGATGGAATGCCGGCTGTAAATTTTATCAAATCAATAGTGTTCAGATTCAGGGTACCAAACAGTATTATCACTGACAATGGAACAAACTTCATTTCCAACGAATTCAAGGATTACTTCAAGGACATGGGTATAAAAGTAAGCTATGCCTCAATTGCTCACCTGCAAACCAATGGGCAAGTGGAAAAGGCCAGTGGCCTCGTCGCCAGTGGTATTAAGAAAAGATTGTTGGCACCACTCAATAGAGGAAAAGGAGTCTAGGTAGATGAGTTACCCTCCGTAATATGGAGTCTACACACCACCCCAAACAATTCAACACAAGAAAGACCCTTATTTCTGGTCCATGGCGTGGAAGCTTTCCTTCTAGTCGAAGTAATTCATGAGTCTCCTCGAGTTGCCGAATATGACAAAGAAGCATCCCAAGAAGCATTGGAAGATTACGTCGACGCACTCGATGAAGCTAGCGGTGTTGCTTTACAAAGAGCAACCACATATCAGCAGAATTTACGCAACTACCACAACCACCGACTATGACCTAGGTCTTTTGTCATAGGGGATTTGGTCCTTCGCCTCAAACAAGATGGTCACCGAAAGCTGGAATCACCATGGGAAGGACCTAACATCATCACAGAAGTAATCCTCGATGGAGCATATCGGCTCCAAGACAAGAAAACATGAGTCAAATACTCTAATCCATGGAACGTTGCGTAGCTACAACATTTTTATGCTTAGAGTTTTTTATTTTTCTGCAATTTACATTAAATAAAGGCCAACAACCAGGAAATTATGCCAGCACATGTACCTTCATCTTTCGTTTTACAATAAATGATAAGTTCTTCTAAACTCCTACTTAACTCTTCATATTTCTAAATTGGGGGGATCCATCAGTAAAATATATTGATGCTTGCATAAGTTGTTGTAATATCAGGTAAAACAGACAAAACAAGTCACAAACATGAGCTTTTGCTCCAATGAAGGCATCCAGACATAGCCTCAGAGGTTACTCCCGTGGGAAGCACTACCACGCACCCGACAAAAACGTCATGATGGTTCTAGAAAAAGAATACCTGAGTTTAAACTTTCTTCGGATGATTAGAGACATGAGCCTATAATTGAATACAAATAATCAACTGTATCCTTCAGGGATAGTCCCATCGAAGTCTTTGCGCTTTGATAGAAAAATTCATTGCATATAAGGCTAAAGCGTGACCCGAAGTAATATTATCCTCGTGTGTCGAAAACACACCCGATAAAATAAAAAATTTGGCATAGTCAAAAGAATATAAACTTATGAGCATCACATCATCGTATCCTCAAATGTTTTCTCCCATCGGGAGCAATTATAAGTATCACTAGCGGAAAAAATTCTGACAACATCAGCAATTCCAACAGCCAAACAAGGTAGTCGATAAAATTTTAAAAAATCTCGGACCGCGCCTGACGCGATAAATAAAGTCTGAATGTCGTGTCCATGACATGAAGGTAAGACCCCATGATTTATCCTATGCGGCCTAGTAACCGCACATGAATGCGCTTTGCCAATAAATTAGCCATATTAATGATACGATGAAAAATCCTGATGGACGCGTTGGCTACCTGAAATAATAGAACTGGAATTCATTATTCGATAAGACCTCAATGACATGAACTGAATGATGCCAGGAAAAACTCCGAGTTCGAGTCTGGGGACTTGAGATGTAGGTTCCGATCTTTTTCCCTAGAGCAATTAACTGATTCATAGCCCACGAAGCCTAAGAAGAAGGCCCAGGAAGCATGACTTGCTAGATATGGAAATAGAAACCGACATTGTATTAGTATTATAATTGTAAGATTGTAACCTATCCATATACGACCTCAGGACCCAGCATATTATATATAGGCTAAATGGAGCCAACAGAGAGGCACCCGAAAAGCCATCATCAATTTGTAATGGATTTAACCATAAGCAATCATATGATTTCAACTCCCTTGTTTGTCTGATCAGCCAATGAAATCCCTAGCGTTCTCTATTCCACAAAACCCTAAGTCCATAACCATGGGCATTGACGAGGTTACCCCTCGTTAGCTGTGGCGAGAGAAATGCAGTTTTGTTTCTTCGAAGACTAGCGGCGAGGTTTAACTTCGATCCCCATTGTTATGGACTTGGGTTTTGGAGAAGGAGGGAGCACTAGAGACATCTATCGTAGCAAACAAGCACACAGGGGACAAAGGATTTACCCGGGTTCAGGCCTCGTGAGGTCCCTACTCCTGCTTGTGCTCGTGGAATTATCGAAGGAGTCGAAAGTTACAATGGTCTTGTGGATGCAATCTGCAAGGGTTGTGGAAACTAGGGTTGCGTGTGTCCTCCTCTGCCCCCTCCTAGCCTTTATATAGATAGGCTAGGTCTCGGTGTGGTCGAGTCGGTTACAAGTTAGGGTTTTACCATAAAACTTTCTATATTTAGCTTATTCTTGTAATTAAAGCAATTGAGAGTACGTAGGTTACTAGAGTCCCTCCATAAGGGCCTTGGCGACAACGTGGGCCTGTATGTATTTTGACCGTATATACCAAGCTTGAGTACACATGTAGGGTATACCCATGTCGGTAGCCCAGTGTCGGTGGAATCGCAGATTCGACTAGGGACTTTGAAACCTTGAGTGCCCAAATGAGTACATTCGATTGCTTGTATTTGTGTCATAGGGATTGTTGATATCGTGCCTGATATAAGAAGAATCGGTGTCGATTAACCACCTTAGGGTGAAACAACGCAATCTACTCGAATTGAGTCCCGGCGGAGGTCTTACGAGTCAATTCGATTATATGGGTGTGAGCACTTGGCGTCCGTCAAGGCATGTTCATCGTGCTGTGCGCAGGTATATTTCTGGTAGTCTTGTGATTCGTCGTTGCTAGGCCTTATTCAGGTCTTACCTTCACGCCGTAAGTGCGACATCAATTTTATTATCGCGGAGGCGATTCGGGTAACCGAGAGCCTTGATCTCTTTGTAGGAAAAATTATGAGGCGGTGTAGCCATGAGTTTGAGTGTGGATGTTATCAACACACCCATTTTTTGTACAAATAATCATAGGGTGTGACCAGCGCTCCTATGAGTAACCGAGTGCTGGTTGAGTCGAAGACTCGGCGAGACTAAAAACTTGTGACTGCTGTCGTCTTTAGCTTGCTTGTTCGTCGATGACCGGTAGGTACTAAAACACTTTCATGTCGTCTTTTTACTTGTTTGATCGATGACTCGAGGCGGTACTAAAATATTTTCACATTCTTATTCTTTTACTACTTGTTTCGGCGCTCCTATGGGAGTAACACATATCCATAATCGGTGTTTGGTGGTTGAGTTGCTTTTGTGATTGTCCATGTTCTGCAACAAGAAAAAGAAAAGTCGTAGGGTCTGACCAGCGCTCCTATGAGTAACCGAGTGCTTGGTGGAGTCGAAGACTCAGCAAGGACTAAAATAATCGAAGTTTTCCACTACATAGCATTGGTGGCGTCGGTCTTGGCTTATATGACCTTAGTTGCCAGCGTGGCAATTTTGTGAGGCGTGATGGCGGTGGGTCCCACTTTCGACTTTGATTTGTTGGGCGTCGTAATCTTATTTTTAAGCATGCCTCCTCGATTTCCACGCGTAATGGTAGAAGTGGGGGACGGTTCGCGCTTCCTCTTCTCCACGTGTCCTACACGATGCGTGCCACGCGTCCAATAGGGTTTTTGTCAGCCGTTGGATTGCATCTCCCAGGGATTAAGTAGCGATGCTGTGGCGGTAATTTCCCATCTGTGCTCTTTCTTCCTTGCTGCCATCGCCATTGCCGTTTGCTTTTCTGCTTTCCTCTGCGCCCATCTTCTCCATGACGCTGGACAAGCTCCGTTCATTCCCAAGCTATTTCCTTCGCTCTCATTGCCGCCGCGCAATGGGGAAGAAGAAGGGGCTTAGCCGCTGATTCGCGGCCACCCTGCTGCGTGAAGAAGAAAGGTGGCTCCGCTGCTGCCGGCACCAGTGCCGCCGCCGTCGGGAAGAAGAAGGTCGCGGGCACCCGCGTGACTAATGGCGCATGGCGCCCCTCTATCATCAAGGCGTCGGATCTCCGTCTTCTTCGCCAAGATGAAGTTATTTCTGCAACAATCGCCGATTCGCGCGTCCCCAGCGGTGAGACCATTCCTGTGCCTCCCGCTGGTTATCGAGTGATGTTTCTTGCTTTCATCATTCGTGGTCTTTCCTTGCCTCTTCACCCTTTTCTTCGGGGTCTTGTTTGTTTCTATGGGCTCCAGCTCCATCAGTTGTCCCCAAATTCTCTCCTCCACATCACTTGTTTCATCACTCTCTGCGAGTGCTGGCTCGGAATCGAGCCACACTTTGGTCTTTTCAAGCGCATCTTTAAATTGAAGCGTCAGTCCGCATCTGGCTCTTTAGTTTATGACGTAGGTGGTTGCAGAATCCACGTTGACCTATCCGCCACCTACTTCGATATCAAGCTTACCAAGTCTGTCCAGGGATGGAGGGACAAATGGTTCTATGTCTTGCGACGAGAAGGCCAGGGCGAGCATTTTGGACTCGCGCCTTTCGATCCACGACTCCTGCAAGAAGATCGTTCTTGGAAGAAGCGTGATCATGCCTTCGAACTTCGTGGAGCAGGCGTGTTATATCAGCGTCTGCGACCTCGAAATCGCATAAGCGCGAAGAGGAGGCTGCGCCCTTGTCGAGGACTTGGCTGCGTCGTCGATGTGCGACCTCTCCGGGCGAGGTCCATCCCATGTTCAATGGGGTGGCGCTGATGATCCGACTCGGCGTGTACGCTGATGGCATGTCTGTGAGTGAGTAGATAAGAGGTGCTGGTCACGAAGTACACCCTCAAGGATGTCTTCGAGCAGGCGGTCGTTCCTCCCTTCGATGCTTGAATCCTCCTTAGAGGTATAGTTGCGCTACGTACTAGCTTATTTTCTCGATTGCTTTTCCTATTGTGTTTGCTGATCTTTACTTTTTTGTATGTAGGGGTGGTGTCGCCTTGCATGCCTCCTCCTGAGGGATTATTCTCGTGAAGCTTTGGAGGAGGCAGTGCTGGTCATTGTCCCTTCCGATGTGGAAGAGAAGCCCCGGTCAGAGTCGGATACCATAGCGTTCACGTGGCGGGGGATTCCGGCGCGTCGACTCCTTCATCTCCGGAGACATGGCTGTTGTCTGGAATCGCCAATTCAGCTGTTCTGTGAGGGCTATGGCACCGTCTTCCATGAAGATCGATTGCCCAAGGAGTCTTCGTCGGTCGGCGGAGGCCGTTTGATCTTGACATATTTGGTAGTAAGTTTGTTGGTGCCTTCATTCTTCTCTTGGTTTCTTCTTGTTGGCTTTGCCTTGGGTTTGCCCTTTTAGTGCGGATTTTGTCTTGCGGTCAGAGGCGTCGTCATCTTCGGCGGCGTTGAATTTTGAAGGAATCAAGTAGCGACCTCAAGAGCCAATATAGAGGTCAGCGGCGCTCCTTCTCCTCGGCCCTCCGGGCACAATTCTTGAGCTCTCCTCACGTGGGGAGCAGCGGTAGTTGCTCGGATAGCCAGTTCGGCAATCTTCTTGGTCGCTGGAGGACCATGTAAGTATATCTTTCTTTCTTTTATAATTTGGCGATCAACTCCCTTTTGTTGCCCTCTGACTCCTTGTTTTTGTCGACGGCTCCTTGTAAAGGAAGCCGTGCGGTGGCGGGCAGGTGATGGCGATGGGTGCGTCGACATGCGATCTTGGAGACGCCACAGCGTGGTCGAGAGTGAGTGTTCTATACTTATTCTTTTCGTCTTCTCTGTATTTTGGTATACTCGACTGGCAGCCAAATTTTTAACTGCCATGTAGCTGAGCATAACGTTTTACTGCGTGATGTCGCCACGTTGGAGAAGGCGCTAGCCGCGGTATGAAGAAGCGCGATGAGGCGATCATGGCTCGTGATGAAGCCCAAAAGCCGAAGAGGGTATGCGTGCCTCCTTTGCGGCCAGGGAGAAGTTGTTCAAAGAGGAACTGTTCTCAGTCGCCAAGGCCCTCTCAGGTACTTTTACTGGTAGATATTTTATTGATGTTCTTCCCTTCCTCTGTAGTGCCGGTGGCATTAGAAGTTTTATCCATGTGTGTATTTTGGTGTAGATCTGGTGGCTTGAGTTTTGATCCACGAGCCCTTAGTGTGATGATGGCTTTCTGGCGGACGCAGTGGTATCTGTGATCGAAGATCGTGAAGCCGCTGTCAAAATCTGTTGTCAAAGCCAAAGGCCACCACAGTCACCTCGGGAGGAGATGATGCAAAGGCGGAGCTGGTCAACAATGTGGAAGAGCTGGTGGAGTGGCTTTCATTGGGGTGTGCCTGCCACGTACAAGAACTCCCTCCGCGCAGCTAGCGCGACCATGTCGCTTGCCATGGTGCAAGCCCACGGAGTCAAAGTGGATCCTTCTACGGTGTCGAAGACGATGCCTATTGGCACGGATGGTCAGCAGGTAGTATTCACTCCCTTTGCGACTGCCTGTGCCAAATATGGCCATTCCTTGATAAACACTGTTGCCAAGTATTCGGAGGAGCTCAATCGCGCAAAGAAGGCGGCAAAAACTTGACCTCGGGGGCGGAGAAGTCGATGGCATCGATCGCCCACGGACTTGATGAAGCCCCCGAGGTCATCGAAGTCGAAGAAGCCAGCTGCTCTGTAGTTAGTTTCTTGTAATAGGTGATGAACTTGCTCTTTTGATTGGAGAACATGCATGTTGGCGAATGTGTTTGTAGATACTTTTATTGATCCTGAATGTATCTGTTATTTTTGACTTTTGAGTTGGTCGCCTTATTTTCCTCTGGCTTGATTTTTGGTAGGGTACATCAAGTGGTCCTGTGGGGGGAACCCCGTACTCGCCATCTCTTAAGGATGCAATGGCACCACCATGCTCCAGGGTAGAGGAGCTGTCCTTGCTTTCGCGACTTCGTGATCGCGTGAAGCAACTGGGCGTGGTGCCCGTGATCCGTGGTAGCGCGGATGTGTGGAAGTCAAGGCTGAAAAAGCCGTCGCCGTGAGCAATATCTGCTTGGCGAGGTGGCCTTAATGGGCGACCAGTTTAAGTGTTAGTTGCTCATCCTCGTCTTTTCCTTTGTAGTTAATCGCAATGATGCGTTGTACTCATCTTGTTGATGTTGCCGTGTAGTTGTTAGCGCCGCCGTCCGCGGGAGGAGAGGATAGGATTGCCATCCGCCTTCATGATCTAACCGGAGCAACCGGAGAGTGGATATACGGGTAGATCATGATCGATGCGGCTGCGTTAGCGACCTGAGGATCGCGCCTCATGATCTTGCTCTTTTTGAAGAAGTCGCAGTCGTGTTTGAAGAACATCTACTGGGCGATGTTCCCGCTGGATGATACTCCATCAAGCCTGCTGGCCCTTCTGACCAAATTTCAAGATATGTCTGTGGTTCGTGAGTGCGTGAGGCAGAAGTTGGTGGCTGGTGCCAAGGCTTCCCTCTCCGTGGTGCGTTTGCACAGGCCTGACGTGGATGTCGCCGCCATTGCCTCTGGGCCACCGGTGCCACCAGCAGGATCTTCCTGGAACATGGTGCCGCACTATCGGTGTGGATCGTCCGGTAGGGAGATCGTCGACTTCTTGAGAACAGACTAATGTTCTTACATTGCAAGGGTAGCCAAATATGTATCCTGCATATAAGTGTACTAGTGTTGTAAAGCTCATATATATTTGTAGATAATTTATTGTTGAATGTATACAAATAGCTTTATAAGGGTGGGGTGCGTTGCACTTATGCGAGTCCTTTTCGTTAGCTTGGCCATCTTTGTATCGTTCCCTTGTCAACCTGTCAGGTGCGTTGCAGCTGGGTTGAGTTTGTGCTAAGGGGTTCGATTGATGTGCCAGCTACTTGGTATGTCGCGTTATTGTTCGAAGAACATGTGTGTATAGGGTGGCGTAGCCCTCGAGTATGATAGTTGACAAAAGAAAAGAGAACACGGAGTTTTGGGGCACTTAGCTTTTATTTATTCGAAGATCGATGCAATTACAATGTGCGGCTAAGTAGCCTTGGCTGAATAGCCTTATTTGCGATGCAAAGGTAAAGAAGAAACGACTAAGGGTAGAAGCGTCGCAGTTGTGTGACGTTCCAAGGGTTGGAGTGTGCGACTCCTGTCTCTAAATCTTGAAGAAGATAGGCGCCACCTGGGATTACTTCTGTAATCACGTAAGGTCCTTCCCAGGGGGACTCGATCTTGAGATGTCCCTGCTGCTTCAGTCGCAGGACTAGGTCACCTTCGACGAAGGATGCAGGTGAAGCCTTCATTATGATAGTTGCGAGTTCTTTGGTAGATCGTGGATCTTCTGCGGCGATTTCTCTTGCTTCGTCAAGGAGTCGATGGAGTCTTGAGTCGCGAGGATGACTCCTGCTCGCTGTGGCGACTACGTGGCGCTTTGTACCGTACTTGCGGGTACTTGCCTCTGCTCCGTGTACCATAAAGAATGGCGTGTGGCGGTGGCGCTGTTTGGAGTTGTCTGCGGGCTCGGTCTGATTGCAGTTCATCGGCGAGGCCAGGGCTTGTTCGAGTGGTCGGAGGAGTCACTTCTTGATGCCGCTGCAGACGAGCCCGTTTGCCTTTTCCACCTGACCGTTGGTGTGTGGGTGTGCTACTTGAGGGTAGCTGATGTTGATCCCGAGTTCTCGAGAATTCTTGGAACTCCTTGGATGTAAAGTTCGTTCCGTTGTCGGTGATGATCTTGTGTGTACGCGCGAAGCGGTGAGCGATGGACTCGAAGAATTTCTTTACTGCGCTGCCCTGATTGCTTAGTCACTGGCATGGCCTCAATCCACTTGGTGAATTTGTCATTGCGACCAGGAGGTAGCGTAGCCTCCTTGCGAGGACCTTGGAAGTTTGCCAACCATGCCGAGTCCCCAGGCGAAGGGCCAGGCCAATGGGATAGGCGGTTCTGCGCGCTGTGCGTGTGGTTTGTCTGCGAATCGCTGACAAGCGTTGCACTTTGGACTATATCCTTGCCGTCGCGCATGGCCGTGGGCGATAAAATCCAGCTCGTGAGAGCTTTGTCAGCAATGTTGCGGCGTGGTGCCCGCAGGTCCCTTCATGGATGTTGAGGAGGACTGCTCTTCCACGGCTAGGGAGGCGCATCCTTTGTGCGCTTTGTGATGCTGTGTTTATCTGATTCGCCGTTGATAACGGCGAATGCCTTAAGCGTCTTGTGATGTGTCGTGCGTCTGTCGGGTCGTCCGGTGGCGCTTCTTGAGGAGATGCGTAATATGCGGCTGCGTCGAGGATTATTCGATCATCATGGCGCTCATTGGTCCCTCGAGTCGTGTCGAGCTCCAAGTCATCGATTGTCATTGGCTCATTGGGTGGCGTAGCCCCAGTCCGTTACTGTGCTTGTTTTCTTCTCTGCGGCCTTGACTTGATGGGCGTTCGCATATCGCTCGAGAAATACCGGTGGTATGGAGTGCAGGTGGATCCTATGTTGGTGAGTGCATCCGCCTCCTCATTGCTTCGCGACCTATGTAGCAACTTCACAACCATCGAAGTCTCCTTCAAGTTATGCCGTAGAAGTGTCGATTATCACGATCATGTTGTCGTTTAGTCGTCGCTTTTCGTGCATTGTTTGGTTGACCAGCTTGGAGTCACCATATATGATTAGCCTCTTTGTGCCGCAGGCTTTTGCCATTCTCATCCCGTGTAACAGGGCCTCGTATTCAGCCTCGTTGTTTGAGGCTGTGAACTGCATTTGCAGGACATACTTCAGCTTGGCCCCTTGAGGCGATGTCAGTATGACACCTGCTCCTGCTCCATCTTTCCTCTTGGACCCATCGAAGTGCATTGACCTGAGGTAGGACATGTCTGGCCTATCCCGGAGTTGGTTTTCCATCCAATGTACGAGGAAGTCAGGGAGAACTTGCGACTTGATTGCGCCGCGCTTTTCGTAATGGATGTCTCGTGGAGACAGTTTGATTCCCCAAAGCGCGACTCGTCACTGGCGTCTGGGTTATTGAGGATATGTCCCAATGGGCGTCGTTGACTACTACGATTGGGTGTTCACGGAAGTAATGGCACGATCGCGGCGGTCATAAAGGCGTCGTCGCCAACACGGTAGTCTGGTACCACTGTTTTGTTGGCGTGAGGACCTCGTTGAGGTAGTATCGGGCGTTATCGCCATGGACCTTGTTTTCCTCGGCCCGTTCGACGGCACCTTTGTGCTAACCACTTGGTTGGTGGCGGAGATGTCGACAGCGATGGTTCCCTTTCTCGTGGAGTTACTAATCTTGGCGAGGTGGATAGCGGCGCTTGTGGTCTTGAATGCTTCTTAGCGCCGTTGGTCCATTGAATTTGTCGACTGCGGAGGGCTGATAGAAGGCGGCACCTTTTCTCCCATTGTTGATTCGTCGGTGAGGGCGCGATTCGCCCGGTTAGTTCTGAACGCCTCTTATGTTCTTTGGCTTCTCCATGGCCAGTATGGCCTTTATCTTCGGGTTTGCCTCAATCCCTCTCGCGGAGATAAGATACCCGGCGGTTGCCGGAGAAGTGCGAAAGCGCATTTGTCGGATTGAGCTTTATCCGGTAGCGATCGAGATTGGCGAAGGTTTGCGCAAGTCGTCGATTAGAGGCTTCTTCCTTGGTTTTGATTACTATGTAATCGACATAGACTTGGATATTGCGACCAAGTTGCTCCTTGAGGCAAGCCTGCATGCACCGATGATGCGTGGCTCCAGCGTTTTTTAGCTTGAAGGGCATTGTGTTATGTGAGAACGTTGAAGGGCATTATGTATGACCTTCTCTGGTCTTCCTCCTTCATTGAATTTGGTTATAGCCTGAGTAGGCGTCGAGGAAGCGAGCGCTCGCATCCGGTGGAGTCGATGATTTGATCGATCCGTGGTAGCGAAGTGATCTTTGGGAAGTGCTTGTTTAGAAGTAAAGTCCGCACATCCGCGGGATATCCGTGTCCTTTTTGGCACCAACACCGTATTGGTGAGCCAAGTGCTTTCCTTGATCTCGCGTATGAATTTGGCCTCGAGGTCTGTTGATCTCCATTCATTGCCTGTGCCGTGGCTCGAACGGTCGCTGATTGTTGCTTGGTGGCCTTGCGTCGGGGTTGGCGTTGAGTGCGTGCTCGGCGAATTCCTAGGAACTCTGGCATGTCCGGACACTGGTAAAATTTCCAGTGCTCACGGAGGAATTGACGGCCTTGAGTTCTATCGCGGGACTCAAGTTGTTGGCGATGAGGGCCGTTTTAGCGGGATCGATGGATGGACTGCACCTTCTTTGTGTGCAGATGAGTCGAAGGAAGGTCGGTGAGCTAGGCCTACTCGAGGCGGTGTTATGCATCGTTTCCTTCAATCGCGAGCTCCTCCTGCATGCCGAAGGGCTGGGAGATTATGTTGAATTCCACATCCTGGCTGTCGGATCGCTCAAAACTCCGTTGATCGTGATAGCGCTGTTGGGACTGGCATTTTCATCTGCGGTAGGCGTAGTGAGTACTGCCATGAACCTAGCGAGCAGCGCGCCCGAGGATGCGGTGGTATTGTGAGGCGGTCGACAACTTCAAAGTCGATGCGCTTCGCGCGGAAGTTCTTGGCGTGCGAATATGGCGTCGAGTTGATTTTGCCGGGGTATCGTCTTTTCTGGGGCGATGCCGTGGAACATTGTGTCCGATGCCTCCAAGCAGGTTAGAGGATCCTCATTGCTCTCAAGGTACTTGCGAATATGAGGTTGATACGCTTCCCCATCCATGAAGGCGACTCATGTTGAAGCCTCCAATTTAGCCTCGATGCGAGGGGCAATGACCTGGGCGAGTACTTGAGGTGGGTGGTCGCGTTGTCGAAGGTAATGCATGAATCACTACCTTGAGGTACTCGGTGGTGGATGGTGTGAGTGCATGGCCAAGTTGACTTGGCGGTGATGGCCTACGCACCCTATTGGGCGTCCCTTTTGGATCATCATGGTACCCATGGCCCGTGGGTATGGTTCGCCTCCGTGGTGCTGGTCGGTGCAGCTCCGTTCGGGGTGGCGGTGGTGGTGGTGGTGCGCCATGTGCCCGCTGCGCTGGAAGCGTTCCGTAGCCTCTTTCGGCGCATTGCGGTTCATCGAACCAACCCCTCATGTAACGAGGAACTGGCGATCCTTGAGGAGGTGTTGGACTTTCTCTTGCCATCATGCTTGTCGATGTAGAAGTGTACCGTGCATGGTCGGACAGTTTGTCTTCGATGGAAGTCGCGGGTGCTTCATCGCGAGTGCGGCGTTGCCATACTTGCGTGGTTTTCCGGTCGCGGTATCCGCTGTTGCGGTTATCGTCGCGTCTATCGGCGTGGTAGCTGCGACCATGTTAGCGTCATCGCGATAAATCGTGAAGCGCGCATCGACGTTTACTCCCGATCGCGTCTTCGTTGAGTTACGCCTCCTCGTCGAGTGAGCGCGGTTCTTCAGCGAATCTTCCCCATCGGCCCGATTCGCGATCTCCATCGGTGGTCGATGGTCTTGGGCTTCGGCGTCCTAGCTCCTCCACGAGTTCCATCGGCGGACACCACCATTGAATGCATCAATCGCGGTCTTCGAGATGTTCTCCGTGGAGTTCTTGATGATGGACCATCTTTGGATGTAACGCGGCGATTCGCGATTTTGTTGGCACCATCTCAGTTCTTCGATTGTGGCAGGCGTTTATGCGTGCCCTTAAAATTGCGCGAAGCTGTAGACCAGCTCATCCCAGCTGCGAATGGATCGCGTGGGAGGTTATTGAGCCATGCGGGCGGCGCCTGCGGTATGGTACGCAAGCATTGCATGGCGATGCTTCATTTGCCTCCGTGCGATGGCGGAGGAGATGTGATCCTCAGCCAGATCTTGGGGTCCTGAGACCGTCAAATTCGGGTTCTCCGATGGGAGTTTGAATCCTTTAGGCATTCGCTTTTGCACGATGGATCTGCTGAAGCATCTGGCGCCCGCAGCTCCCATCTTCTTCTTAGAATCGGTCGACCGATCACGTCGTGCCCTTGACTTGTCGATCTTGCGCTGCGTGAGTTCATCACGTGCATCGTAATCGCGATCGTGTCGCCGTGAGCGGTGGCGCCGAGACAGGTCGTGACTATCACGGCAGCGAGGCGAGGTAGCGTTTGCTAACGCTTTGCCCTTTTTGGTCTGCAATCTGGTTCTTTGTCGAGGTGCCTCGATTAGCCCGAGCCTGCGATCGTAGATCGGTGCATGGCCGTTCGGGGATCTCCGACGGTGGCTGGTTATTGAGAAGGTACATGGTGGCGCTATCGCTGCTGTGGCGTCTGGAACCATGTTGCCTCTCGTGTCATTGTCATAGAGCGAAGTCGAGGACTTTCCGGCGTCTATGCGTTCTTGTTCGGTGAGGTGAGCCATCCGATTGCCTCTTCTGGCGAGATGCTCGTTGCCTCTTGAGGAGGATCCTCCGTGGGAGGAGAGAGCCATGACGAAGGCTTGACTCAAATCGCCGCCTTTTCTGGCGCCTCAAGTTGCACGATTGCTTGTTACGGCGCAATTCCTCTTTAGGAGCTAGTGGTAACCCATCAATAGTTCTGAGGGACCCGAAGGTAGAGGTGCACCTCATAGGGCTTGTGACAGCGTTCCCTCTTGCTCGTTGAGCCTGATCACGGCGTTAGCCGGTTTGCTCGTTGATTATCTTTGGGGGTTCATTGCTCCTCCATTATACGCCGTTGCCGTTGGCGTGTTGGTAGTCGTTATCGTCTTTGGTGTTACCACGTTGCATGGTTGGCGGAGGTGTCGCCGCGTTAATGGCGCACATGAAGTGATTTGGGAATGTTGCATCCACAACTTTCAGATTCGGAACCGTAGGTTCCATCTTGATGTGGATCGCTTAGATCGCGGCTTCTTGTCGATGACCATGTTCCCAATTACCGGGCGTTGAGCTGTTGAGGTGCCGTTGATGGAGGAACCATGATGCTGGGGCAATCGTCGGTGCTATTGGCTGATCGGGCGGTAAGCGTGCCCATCGACCAACTTAGGCGGAAGCTCCCAATCGCGAGCTGATTCCGTCGCCTCTACGGACTCGAAGGCAGGCGAGTAGCGGCGATGTGGACAGTGAAGTCGAAGCGCCGAAAAGCTGGCGAATCTCCGCTGTTGCGAGTTGTAGATCGCGTTTGATGGGGCGAAGAAGCCAATATCAGCACTCCCAATTCCACATGGCGCCAATTGGCGAGGTTTAACTTCGTCAATGCCCGTATTATGGACTTGGGTTTTGGAGAAGGAGGGGCATTTGGAGACATCTATCGACTGTAAACAAGCACAGGGACAAAGGATTTACAGTTCAGGCCTCATGAGTCCCTACTCCTTCTTGTGCGCTCATGGAATTATCGAAGGGTGAAAGTTACAATGGTCTGAGATGCAATCTGGCAAGGGTTGTGGAAACTAGGGTTGCGTGTGTCCTCCTCGCCGCCCCCCTCCTAGCCTTTATATAGATAGGCTAGGTCTCAGGTGTAGGTCAGTCGGTTACAAGTTAGGGTTTTCCCTTCAAACTTTCTATCTTTAGCTTCTTCTTGTCTTTCAAGCAATCGAGAGTCCCTAGGTTACTCGAGTCCCTCCATCGGGCCTTGGCGACAGTGAGCCTGTATGTATTTGGACCGTATATACCAAGCTTGAGTACTGTAGGGTATACCCATGTCACTAACATACAAAGGATCTAACCAGAAATTGACACTCCCAAGAAGTCGATTTTCGATCATCCTTGTCACTAGTCCATTCAGGAATCTGTGTACCCACATAGAGAAATTTGAGCCTTTGGGATACCAAAGTCAATAGTTTGGGGAATGAACCAAATACTAGAAGATTCTCTTGGGCACCACCAAGTGGCATTCTTTTGGAGTCGATTGATACCTTGCACACACTCCTACACTCATCACAATATCAGGTCTATATGCACATAGGTAAAGAAAAGAGCCGATCATGGATTGGTATACCTTTTGATCCACATCATTACCCTTGGGGTTTAACTCAAGATGGCATTTTGTTTGCATCAGTATAGCAACACCATTGAGGCCCATCATCTTGAATCTCTTGAGCATGTCTTGGATGTACTTTGCTTGATTAATGAAGGTTCCTTATCTCAATTGCTTGATCTCTAAACCAAGAAATACATTTAACTCTCCCATCATAGACATCTCAAACTTGTCAGTCATAATCTTTGATAATTCATCGTTAAAAGCTTTCTTAGTAGAGCCAAAAATAATGTCATCTACATATAATTGGCATACGGAAATATCCTCTTTAACCTTCTTAGTAAAAAGAGTGGGGTCAATCTGCCCAAACTAGCAATAACACTTTAAGATGCTCATCTTTTAGAGGCTTGTTTAAGGCCATAGAGCGCCTTATCGAGTTTGTAGACATGGTTAGGAAAGTTGGGGTTCTCGAAGCCTGGGGTTTCTCAACATACACTAATTCATGCAATGGACCATTATGAAAGATACTTTTGACATCCATTTGTTGTAATTTAAAAATATGATGCACGACATATGCAAGAAGGATACAGATAGACTCAAAGCTGATCCACTAGAGCATAAGTCTCGCCAAAAGTAAAATGTGCTCCACTTGAGAGAACCCTAGTGCTACCTATCTTGCCTTATTTCTTACAAAAATCCCATTTCATCTTGCTTGTTTCGAATATCCACTTCATGTCGATAACATTGTAGCATTCTTTGGGCTTCTCTACTAACTTCCAAACTTTATTGCGCTCAAAGTTATTGAGTTCTTCATGCATAGCCAATAGCCAATATGGATCTCCAAGTGCTTCAAAAACCTTCTTAGGTTCCACCGGGAATATATGAGCTTGATGATCGAAGCTTGCTAGTTGTCTTCTTATGGACACCATTCTTCTTAGATCACCACTTTATCAAGTGTGTGACCTCACGAGTTCTACAAGTTTCTTTCAGCTCAAGCTTTGCAATGATTTTGATTTCCTTATTGTTTCTTGGGTGAATATCTTTAATATTCGGGTCCTTGTCTTGACCAATAACTTGGCCTTGACCAATAGCAGGTTCAACACTGCTGTCGAAGAGGAGAGTCTTGCCCTTGTTCTTGAGTGACAATCATATTTGGAGGTTGTTATTATTCTGGACTTGAAGGGCCAGATAATAATCGAGGGAGGCCGGATAATGTGGCATGTGAGCTTCAACTAATTCTTTCTCATTGTTGGCATGCGAAGGAGATCTGAGCGGATAATCCAGCCTCTGTGGCTAGATAATCCGACCTGGGACTTCGCGAGGATTAGGTGATGGATGATTTTTAGAGACTTGTTGGGTAGGTGTATTATTTGCCTCCAAGTGGAGTTTGTTGATCTTGTGTAGATGAGGGCTCTACTTGAGTAGAGCATTGTACTTCTCGATCCGCCACAAGGGGTTCCTCAATGGGGCAGAAAATTCCACACCCATTATTCTTATGGAATCTTGGGGTATTCAACATCGTATCACAAACATCAACTTGCCTACATGGGAGCCATCATTTTCTTCAAACAACACACTACAAGACTTTACAAGAATTCAGAGGTCTTGTTGTATATTTTATAAGTGTGGGATTCGGCACCATAACCAACAAAAATACCTTCTAAATCCTTAGACTCAAATTTAGACAAATGAACTCTTTTAATGAGAACTAAACACTTACAACCGAACACCCGGAAGTATGAGATATTGGGCTTGTTACTGGTAAGTATTTTATAGGGAGTCTTGTCCAAGATCTTGTGGAGGTAGAGTCGGGTTGATGAATGACTTGTCTGTGGATATAGCTTCATCCTAGATATTATATGGAGACTTGAATTCATCCAACATAGACCTTGCCATATCCATCAAAGTCTGGTCTTTCCTCTTGGCTACACCATTTTATTGAGGGGTGTACGTAGCGGAATATTAGTGTCTTATCCCCTCTTCACTTAGGAATTCATTCAAGGTGTAGTTCTTGAACTTGGAGCCATTGTCGCTTCTTATTGCCAATATGGGGATGTTACATTGGCGTTGAATCTATTTGGGAAAGTCGATGACAGTTTGTTGGGTCTCACTCTAAAACTTGAAGAAGTAGACCCATGTGTACCTTGAGTAGTCATCAACGATAACAAGGAAATACTTCCTCCCACCTAGACGTCCATGAGATGGAGGACCAAAGAGATCCACATGAAGGAGCTCTAAAATCTGCTTTGACAAAATAATGGTGTTTCTCCGATGGGGAGAGTCATGCATTGTCTTTTAGTTCAAGAATGTGACCACCCTTGTGAAGACTTTGAAAAGTCCTCATATTGACATGGGCTGGCGGAGATGCCATAGCCAACCCACATCAGCCTTTCCGAATAAGCAGATCGGACCTGCAGTGGTTTTCACCGAAAGGTCCACCACATACAAGTATTTTTTGAGTTACCCAATGGAAGAGACCTTAAGAGACCTGCACCACAAGAGTACCACAATATCATCATGAATAAAAATATGAAAGCCCATCTTACCAAGGGAGCGAACAAAAGTAAATTATACCTAAGGGTCTCAACAAGCATGACGTCCACGAGAGAGATATTTTGGGCAACCACTACCTTGCCAAGACCCAATACCTTTGATTTGGACTTATCACCATAGGATATGGTTATTTGGTCATGATTATGCCTCATCTTGATGATGATCTCCTTGCTTCTGGTCATATGACTTGTGCATCCACTATCAAGCACCCATTTCGACCGACCATAAACCTAGCCCTACTGGGAAATTAATTATTGGTTTTTAGGTACCCATTTTTCAATGGGTCCTATCATGTTAGTAACAAGGGTCTATGGAGCCCAAATAGACTAGTAAATATAACAATCAAATGGGCCAACATATCTACAATAAACATCACCATAATAGTCACGAAACAAATCATAATTGGTGTTAGTAATGAAGGGTTTCCGTAATAGAAAACACAAAATTTCCTATGTTGGAACGCCCTAACTGCCCAAGATCTATCTATTAGTAAAGCAATAAAGGTCGAGGTTTCGGATACATACCCTTGTAGTACAAAAGTGGTTAACGTTCTGAAGGGGAAGTGGTTGATGTAGTCATGCTCGGAGCCGACCCCAAGGTCATGAAGCTCCTCGCAGGTCACCCCTTGCTCCATCTTCATCGTGCAGCAGCTCCGACTCATGACATCCAAGATTCCACTCTTTGGAGGAACCCTCGAGGTTTCAAACACATACAATGTATGATGACAACCTTTGGCTCCCCTGATCCCTATCGGGAGTGCGGAAGTAGATCTCCGGCTTGGAATCCCCACAGCGCAATGGCGTGCTGCAGGTGCACCATCTCTTGCGCATAGGGTCCTTTCGTGGGACCATGGCTACGCATTGAGACAACTAGAGAGAAAGAGAGGGAGGAATTTTCTAAGGAAAATGCCTCACAAAATATCTCATATTGTGTGTTTCAATCCCACTCATGGGCACCTTTGTATAAGCGGAGGGCATTCCCTATCCATTGATTGCCCCATGTGGGACTAAAGAACAAAGGAAAAAGGGGAAAAGGAGGGATGGCTGGGCCAATGGGTGACGGTGGGGAAGCCATCAATGACCCAATACCAACAAGGTGGCTTGACTGCACTGCTGACCGGGTGGGCTGGCCTCGCGCGCTCAGCCCGCCAACCAGCGATAGTAGTAGTGTGGCCTCCGGATGGGATGCCCCAGCCGCTCGTGGCCTTGTGTGGCCAGCCCGCCATAGCATGGCGTGGCCCGGTGCCAGGTGGGATCGCTCACACACATGGCCCACTTCCGCAGCTGGCCCCATCCTCGCTGCCTAAGCGGCACCTAGTCTTTCCTACCGCTTTGTCTTGATGTGAATAGGCCTAGTTCAAAACGGCCTAGTAGTGAATATTCTTTGTTTTTACGTCCCATTTTTAGGGTGGCTTTCTTCTGGGCCAATTCCCTCCAGGATTTTAGCCTAATGAGAAAGTTGCCTCATAAATTTTAATTTTAATATTTATTTAGTATATATTAATTCATAATTAACATATAATAAACACATATTATAAATTTCCATTTATCCGAAACACCTTTCGGTCTTTTTCTTTCTTCCTTGCTCCGAACAACTTCAGATCTCTCTTCGGAACAATTCCGGCTTTCTCTTTCTCTCTTTGTGATTGCAACTTCTGAGATGATCTCTAGCTCATCATACCCTTAAGTGTATTTTCCCACGGCTCGACAATGGCACATACATGATCCATCAATGATCAATAGTGGGACTAGGATCGCATAATGACCTGTGCATTCCACGATTACAGCATCGTTTGAACCATAAAACATCGAGTCCAATTCCCTTTGTTTCTTTGATATGACTTATGCGAGATCGGTCATTGGTATCACATACCTTATTGAATCTCGTTACCATCAAGTTCTATTTACTTGTTCCCACAATATTATATCTATGTGACCTAGTCATATGTTGCAACATTATGGATATAATCTCACCAAGTCGGCCTTATGTATATTACCGTCAGTGGGTGAACAAATCCTAGTCTTGATTCATAGGTCATCAACTATTCCTTGGAATACCTAATGCACACCTTTATAATCACCGTTTCATGGAGTGGCGTTTGATGTAGTCAAAAGCGGCCTCAAGAGATAGTGATTAATATGATCTCCATGGTCTAAGGAAAATGAGAATATGTTTCTAACTATTGCAACAATGAACTTTGTGACTTGATAGTTTCACAATCTTTGGGTAATATCCATCACTGACATTCACCAATTATATAGCGTTGTTGTCAAGCGGCATAAAAAGCTGCATGATTAGGAAACCTTGTGGTGGGATTAATTGCATAGAAAACAAAAAAATTCCTATAGTTGCAAGCGCCAAGATTGAATCTAAGCGATACTTATAGCAGTTTCAGATGGACTCACCCTTGAAGGCGGTAAGCGGTATAACATTCCGCAAACAAACATGGCTGTTGTAAGTGTACATGGCCGTCATCAGGGCGTGATGACCAGCATACAAATGCGCCTCGTAATCGATCCTACGTATGGTGTCTTTGGCGACTTCTGTCCCTCGCTCCATCTTGGTAGAGGAAGTAGGAGATCCTCAAGCATTCCACCAATACTAAGACATTGTGGTGATGGTGGTGGAGAAGATCTTGAAGGGCTCCGCCTAAGCACCATGCTGTGGCAATGGACAAGGCTAGAAGGGGAGGAAGATGTCAGCCAAGGGCATATTAGAGGATGATGATGAGTGCGTGTGTGTGGAGAGATCCACCCACCTTTTATAGGGGAGGGGCAGCTCTTCCCATGGGCTGACTGACAAAGGTGCCCACCTCTTTCCTCATTCATGTGGAGTGGACTACGCACTCACCAAAATTGATCTCCACTTTATCATATTCAATCTCCACTCAAAATCAAGAGTCATGCCATTAAAACATCCTTTTTAATTCACTTGCTTTAATGCCACTCATTCAATGAACACATTATTTAATAAGTACTTGACTTAATAAACACTTCATTTAATGAATACATTGATAATTCAATCCGTAGTAATATTCCGATACAACAAAACTATTCCGGTAGATTTATCAGAACAATTCCTCAGCTGTACAGTATTTTCTCTAGTGTTCGCTATCCACTCAAATGCATCGACTACCCTTAACTGTGTATGATCGAGACTACACGATCCAATAATCATTAACAAGGGCTGAGATCCATAATGACTCCACCATCTCAACGATAAACTATTGATCATGTGAACCTTTTTTGTAGTACCCAATTCCTTTTGTCTCACGGTATTTTACTTATCCGAGATCCGATCATTCGATATTGTCCATACCTAGTTCGATCTCGTTATCAACAAGTACACTTTTCTCATTACTGTGATATAACATTCGTATTCATCTTATCACTTGCTTGCAAGCTATGTTAATGTGATATCACCGAGAGGTCCCTAAATATATCTCTTCGTCATCATGATGGACAAATACCACTCTTGATCCATGAGCCTCAACTAACACTTTCTAAGTACCCGACGACACCTTTATAATTACCATTCACGATGTAGCGGCTGATGTAATCAAAGTACTTTTCAGATTAAATTAGTTACCATGATCTCATGGTCTAAGGATTATGGTTACTTTGAATGATATAGCAATATAAACTTGATGACATGATCTTATTGCTAAATCTACTACGGGTGAATGTTCATCATATCATTCTCTAATGATATGACCTTGTTATTAACAACATCCAATGTTCATGATCAATAAACCTTAATCATCAGTTGATCAACAAGCTAGTGTAATGAGAGGCATCACTAGGAACATGTTCTTTTGTTTATTAAACACACATGTATTAATGTTTCTTTTTAATACAATTATAGCATGAGAAATAAATATTTATCATCAACCTGGAATAACCACTTCATGATAATAACCACTTTATTAGATTCCACAACAATGGCTCTCCTCTGCACCTCCCACGTCTCCTTCCCTCCCACCATCAACAACCATGGGTCTTCGATCTGATCTTACATGCAGAGACTCCTTCAATAGGATTTCTCTTGACCTTGATCATGGCTCAGGTTAAATCGTTGCTTTGGTTCCTCCGTTCACTTCTTCCCCTCTCCCTCGACAGAGGAATTCTTTCTTGTGGTTTCTTTCTCTTCGGCTTCATTCCTTCTCTCAGAGGAATCGGTTGGCCTAGCGCTACAATGTTGGATTCGTGGCGATCATGCTGGTTTTCATGTTTATCAATTTACGGCTCATCAGTTTTGTTTCTCTGTGGCTTCAAGCAAAGTGGGGAAATTTATTTATGGCCTCAGGGATAGAGTTTGGTCGGACTTTGTTTGCCATTTCTCGTTTTTTCGTGGAGTTCATCCTGAGGTTAGTGGTTTTGTTTGTTCATCTCCATTTGCTTCGCATTACGATGAAGAAATCTTGGAGATTGCTCAACGCAACCCAACAAAATGGGTTCTAATCTAGATTTTCTAGCCTCAAGTGCTTTCGATGTGATAGTTCCTCCTCGGTATCTGAATTAGCAAAGTTTGGTTTTCATCAGAAAAGTTCCGCATCTCTTTCTCCGTGTATTAGTCCACTGGCGGTGAAGGTTCCGGCGAGATCTGAGTCAATGTCCCTGAAGTTTGGAAGCTTTGATGGACGATTTTCGGATCAAATTACTGGTAATAAATGCCGTCTTGGTCTTTTGGAATAAAGTTTGCCACCACTAGTAGAAACCAGGCCTAGACCCGGTTTGTAAGGACCTTTAGTCGGATTGCAAACCAGGACTGCCCGGATCGGGACTAAAGTGCGACCTTTGGTACAGTTCTAATATGAACCAGGACTGAAGATGCCTGCAGTAACCTCACCGAGCCACATGGAAGCTCTAGGACATGTAGTCCCGATTAAGTATTCTGAAGATTGGTTTACTTGGGACTAAAAGAGTTCACTATGTAGCAACAGCGTTTTAAGGCCAGGCCCCAGGCACTTGGCTGCGTGGCGAGATGGGAGATGGGAGATGGGGTTTTAGGGGTTTGTGTTTTCTTTTCATTTTGTGTTTGTGTTCAATTATTTTTCATTACATGTTTTCAAATTTACAAACAAGTTTTGTATACATACAATGCTACTACATAGTACTTGTACATCTTGATGCATATATAATATAATTTCTCTACAAGCATACATGCATGGAGGTCATTACATGGAGTCCCAACTGGGTCCGAGATCTTTGTCTATTTAATTACATGGAATCATTACATGGATGCTTTTAAAGGGTCTATCTGAGAAGTATTCTCCGTGTATGGAGTCTATGACACTAAATCTGACCAAAAATCGGCCGCCAATTCCTCTTACCACTTGGATTGCTAGTAAGTCCTGTAGTAGGAAACTTGTCTGCATCCAGTGTCCAACTATAAAGAAGGAGATCATATGAATTGAACTCGGTTGGCTCAATACCGCGGCGCTATGAAGGAAAAATGCTTGTTAGCGGTGTTGATGTAGAGGCTCGTTGAGAACCCCAAGAGGAAGGTATAAGGGGATGAGCATGCAAAGAAGAAGTTTTCCCTCAGTTATGAAACCAGGTTTAATCGAACGGTAGGAGCAAGGAAACACCCCAAAGGTGTTACTACTGAGCTTTGTTGCGGCCGCACTACCGGTGCTAGTAACAACGTGGAGACCTGCGCAACACAACCACAGAACTTTGTCCCCAACTTGCGATGAGGTTGTCAATCTCCACCGTGTTTACGGCGGAAAAAAACAAAGGATTAAGCGTATCGAATGGAAAGAAGTAAAAGTTTGCAGAAAAGTAAACACAAAGCACTAAAAGATTGTAGATTGTATGTAAAGACAAGGACCAGGATCCAAAGTTCACTAGAGGTGGCTCTCCTTAGATAGATAACATCTTTGGTGAACAAAATTACAATGAGGGCAATTGACAAACACCGAGAAAGCAATACATGCATATACTAATCATCTTGACTCCTTTGAGACTTGATTGGGCATTACAACATAACACATAGACCGCCATCCAAGCTGCATCTATGACTAATAATCCACCTTGAGGTTATCATCGAACCCCTCCAGTATTAAGTTGTAAGCAACAGATTATTGCTATATTTAACTGCAACTGTAAAGTAAACATCTGATTGTTCTATGAACAAAGTTGTTGTTTTCTCCTAGTAACAATACACATCTAGTACCTTAGAGATTTCTGTCACTTCCCCAGATTACGGAGGCATGAACCCCTGCTCGAGCATAAATACTAACTCTTGGAGTTGCTAGCATCTACTTGGCCAAAATAGCTTTTTTGCTTTACTAACAGCGGAAAGCATGCAAGATCTCAAATAACAAAGACATGATAGAATCAATAATCAATCTGAAATAGCATCTCAATATCCATCGGATCCCCACAAACACAACATGTATGGATTACAAAATAGATGATCTTCATCATGAGCAGACTCACAATATCTAAATATGAAAGCACAAAGGCGGAGAAACCAGCCATCCTAGCTACTACATGGATCCGTAGTCCAAGGATGAACTACTCACGCATCACATCGAGGCTTGCATGGTGATGAAGAAGGCCTCAGGGTGAATTCCCCTCTCCAGGCAGGGGCAGAGGCCGGAAGAGCTTCGGATCGCTCCGATCTAGGGATGGAGATAGCGATGGCTATAGACTCTTTCATGGATTTTTGATGGTGCCAGGGTTTTTGTCGAGGGCAATATATTGGCGGAAGGAGAGGCCGAGGGTGCCTGGCCTAGCCACACCACCCCTGGCTGGCCAGGCTAGCAGCGATGTGGCGGTGGTGTGGTGGCTCTGCCCTTCTCCGTCTCATATTCGCCACTTGATCCCTTCGGAAAAATAGGCACTTTGGCTTTTGTCCGTCCAATTCGAGAATATTCATTTTGACATTCTGGAACCAAAACAGTAAAAACAGGCAGCTGGCACTGTGGCTCTTGTTAATAGGTTAGTCAAGAAATCATATGAAAAGTACTCCAAAGTTGGAACAAAACACAAGAAAGTGGATAAAACCAAGCATGGAACATCAAAATTATAGATACATTTGCAATGTATCAACATCCCTAAGATTAACTCCTGCTTTCGTCCTCGGTAGGTAAGTGATAAAATAAGAATAATTTTTGAGGTGACATGCACCATCAAAGACTTGATCAAAGTATTTGCAAAACATTCAAAGCTGGGATCATAGTATTTCAATCATAACATGAAAGACAAAGTTCTAGCAATAAGCAAAGAAACTATGATGCAACATGAAAGGCACAAACAAAAGAATCATGACTAACATGCTTTGCAAGACGTTTGTTTGTTTCACATAAAGAAAACATAGCATAATAGTATCTTGTCCCTCAATAGAGTAGCAAATATAAATTCATGGGACACCTTCAAAGTTCATAAGAGTGACTAGATACAATAGTTAAAAACAAGTAATAACAAGTTATGCATCAATCAACTAGTCTTGGGACAATGCACATAGAACTAAGAATGGCCACTATGCTCTCAAAGTAGGTGAATAAAGATAGAAGGTGGAGACTCAATGTAATGGTGGAAGAAACTTTTGTAAAAGGGATAGGATTCAAGTCTCATAAAGAGCTTCCAAGAATTATGGTACTTGTAGTTTTCATCTCTCATTGCCCCTATCCTTAAGCATCTTGAAGGTGATTAAGGTTAAAGTGACACAACTAAGAGGATATGCTTGACAAGTTATAAACCAAATCTCATGCCCTTTCTTCGAAGACTGATCCTCATGCTACTCAACTTTAGTCACGAATAAGCTCTTGTCATAAGTATATGTGTATCATTAAGAACCGCCAATGGGGTACCTTGCACATGATAATGGAGCTTTCCATAATCAAAATGACGATAAAGGTGCACAATAAACATCTCAGGCGATCTTTTTTTATTTGCTATATGCATAGGTTTTATTGAGGATGCTTCATAGAGTGCTCATTATGGTGATGCTGCAAGTTTCCACCATGATTAGGCATCTTAGTCTAGCGCCCAGGTGTTTCTCTAACACACATACAAACTCCATGATCTTACAAGTTCCACTTTTATTTCACACCATGGATCCGTAAGCAAAAGAACATGAAATCAACGGGTACAAGTACAAGTGCAATGTTGAAAGTGTTCCTCATGAAACATGGTTTTACTAATTTCAACTTATAAAGCGCACATATAATAACAAAGAAGGACCCAATGGTTCAAGTTTATTAGAGGAAAAAAGTAAAGTGTGCCATCAAGTTTTTGAGAGCTTTAATAAATAGTTTTATCATAACAAGTTTAATTTGGAAGTTAAACAAAAGCATGAGTATACTTTGAATATCATAAGATAGTAGGTAGGTATGGTGGACTCTTTGGAATAACTTGGTTTAGGGAGTTGGATGCATGAGTGGAACTCATACTTTGTTGTGGAGGCTAGCAAAAAGACTAGGAGCGTCAAACTAAGAGAGCAATAATGGTCATAATCATGCAGAGCGACAAAACATCATTGATCAAAGCATAAAGTGATACTACAATTTGAAAAATAAAGGATCATAAAGTCTATGGTGACTTGTGACAGTCATAACATGGTTTGAGCATGCGCCAAGTCAACCCAAATAAAGCATCAAAGGAGAATACCACTATACTATGCTTTAATATGCTAAAACAACGCATGGTTCATCCAAGGCACATTAAGCAATCTCAATTGTTTATAACAAGTCATGCTACAACAAAGAATACTAAGCATAAAGCCAAAATAATATCAAGCATGGCATGACAAAGCAGGCCACAAAACAAGCTCTTTTTACCACATAAGTATGAACTTTCCTACTCTTTTCCAAACCAAACCAAACCAAACCATTTGAAAACCAATGTATGAAAGAGGGGGTCCAACTAATTTATTCAGAAAACTAAGAAAACCAACCAAACTAAAAACCAAAACAAAAACGAAAAAGAAGACGCTCCAAGAACAACACAACTGTGCATGAAACAATAAAAATGAAGCATTCGGAAGAAACCTGGAATTTTTATTGATGAAGAAGGGGATGCCTTGGGCATCCCCAAGCTTTGATGCTTGTACTTCTTGGATATTTCTTGGGGTGACAAGCGTGGCATCCCCAAGCTTGGAGCTTTAGTCCATCCTTCATCTCATTACTCATTCCTTCCATACACCTGAAAATTTTCCTTCATACAAAACTTAACACAATCTCATTAGCAACATTAGTGCACTCAAGATAAATAAGTCTCAAGGTTCAGTTCTAACACCGAATAAACTTCCACTAGAACACTAGATACTGTAGCACTTCCCTCAAAAAGCTCAATTCCCTAAAAGAACTCAAAAAGGAACTCACAAGAAGCGAATGTAGAAAAATGGCAGAAATCTGTCAAAATAGACCAGCAGGTAAAGACGAATTTTTTCGTAGACGTTCTGTTGCTCAAATAAAAAAGTGTTGAACTAACGGAAGTTAGATAACAACCTGGGGCAGAAGCACAAAAACTTACTGCTCAATCCGACATACAGAGCTCTCTCACGAATTTTACGGTTAAGCACAAAAATCTGTTTCGGGACAGCAACTTTCCCAATCATTACTTCTCTCTCATTAGAGGTTACTCTTGGCACAAAAAGAAAATAAAAAGGATAAGGAGAGGTTATTACTGAAGTAACAACTTCCAAGACTCATCTAAAACTTTTGGGTTATCTCCCAATAAGTACTTTTCTTTAACGCCTTTATGTTAGGCATAAGAAGCAAAGAAAGAATCAAGTGTTCTCAAATGAAGAAGCATTAAAACCAAATTTCTTGCCCTTACCTCTTTTATTTTTATTCTTAACCTTTGGGAAAATGTGATTGTTTGATGGAGAAGAAAGGTGCATGGTCCCCCTTCCCACATCTATTATTGCTCCAAGGAGTTCTAATAGGGACCTTCCAAGTGTAATTTGTCCTTTTCCCGCACATTCAATAACAAGATAATCAGTAGAAATCATTTTCCCAAGGATCTTTGTAAACACTCCTTCAGCTATTCCAATAGGTAATATGGTAGCATTATTAGCAAGAGATATTTCTTTTCCTCCTTCAGTAAGCCCCCAAAGATTCAAAGATTCATAAATATCTTTAGGCATAAGACAAAATTCAGACATGATATCGCAGTGGGCTTGAAAAGTTTCAGTGTTTATCTCAATCTTTACTGTAGGGAGCCACTTTGATGGTTCAAGATTTATTGGAACATAATTGTGATGCTCCCTAAGCGTGTTATAGCAATTTTCTAAGCTAGTAGTGAAGGCCAAGAGTGTTCAACCTAGCAAATATTTTTGCGAAAGAAATATCAGTTTGGCTAGGCATGTTGTAAGTGAGGATCAATTTATTTATAGCATTAATAGCATCATCCTCATTACATTGGAGGAAATTTCCTCCCACAACAGCATCTAAAGCATATCTATAGCAAAGAGCAATCCCAAGGTAAAAACTGCTAAGGAACAAGCTTTGAGTCATTTTAGGCTCCGTTTTTTCATGTAGATCAGAGATTCTAGACCAAGCTTCCTTAAAACTTTCCTAAATTCCTTGTTTAAAAGTGAAAATCATTTCCTCGGGTGACATAGTGATTGGAGCAAGGCTAGACATAGTGGCAACTCAAGATAGGAACTATTTTTTTTGTGTTTTTGAAATAAGAAAGCAAACTAGCAAAACTAATTTTTTTTGTGTTTTTTGAAGAACAAAAAAAGCAAACAAAGCAAAACAAAAACAACAAAGTAAAGAGATTGGTTATGAGGGACTCCCCTTGTGAAGATGTCCTTGACTCCCCGACAACGACGCCAGAAAAGATCTTCATGTGCTCGCTGCTCGACATAGAGCTTGTTGGCGGTGTTTGATCTGAGCTGGTTAGAACCCCAAGAGGAAGGTATGATGAGCACAACAACAAGTTTTCCCTCAGTTATGAAACCAAGGTTTAATTGAACCAATAGGAGCAAGGAAACACCCCAAAGGTGTTACTAGCTGAGCTTTGGCAGGGCGCACTACCGGTGCTAGTAGCAACGTGGAGACCTGCACAACACAACCACAGAACTTTGTCCCCAACTTGCGATGAGGTTGTCAATCTCACCGTGTTTTGCAGAAAACAAAGGATTAAACGTATCGAATGGAAAGAAGTAAAAGTTTGCAAAAAGTAAATACAAAGCAGTAAAAGATTGTAGATTGTATGTAAAGGGAAAGGACCGGGATCCATAGTTCACTAGAGTTGGCTCTCCTTAGATAGATAACATGCTGGGTGAACAAATTACAGCGGGGCAATTGACAAACACCGAGAAAGCAATACATGCATATACTAATCATCTTGACTCCTTTGAGACTTGATTGGGTATTACAACATAATACATAGACCGCCATCCAACTGCATCTATGACTAATAATCCACCTTCAGGTTATCATCCGAACCCCCTCAAGTATTAAGTTGCAAGTGATTATTGCTTACTAACTGCATGTAAAGTAAACAATACGATTGTTCTATGAACAAAGGATTGTTATTTTCTCCTAGTAGCAACATCACATCTAGTACCTTAGAGATTTTCACTTCCCAGATTACCAGAGGCATGAACCCACTATCGAGCATAAATACTAACTCTTGGAGTTGCTAGCATCTACTTGGCCAAGTTAGCTACTAACAACGGAAAGCATGCAAGATCACAAATAACAAAGAATGATAGAATCAATAATCAATCTGGAATAGCATCTCAATATCTATCGGATCCCCGTAAACACAACATGTATGAATTACAAATAGATGATCTTGATCATGAACGGAGCTCACAAGATCTAAACATGAAAGCACAAAGGAGGAGAACCAACCATCTAGCTACTACATGGATCCGTAGTCCAAAGATGAACTACTCATGCATCACACCGGAGGCTTGCATGGTGATGAAGAAGGCGTCCAGGGTGAATTCCCCTCTCCGGCAGGGTGCCGAGAAGAGCTTCAGATCTCTCCTGATCTAGGGATGGAGATGACGCGGCTACAGACTCTTTCGTGGATTTTTGATCGGGTGCTTAGGGTTTTCGTCCCGAGGGCAATATATAGGCGGAAGGAGAGGCCGAGGGTGCGAGCCCACCACCTGGCTGCAGCAGCCTGGCCACACTGCCAGGTGGTGTGGTGGCTCCCTGGCCCTTCTCCATCTCGTATTCTGGCACTTGATCCCTTCCGGAAAAATAGGCACTTTGGCTTTTGTCCCTTCTAATTCCGAGAATATTCATTATCTGACTTTCCTGGAACCAAAAACAGCAGAAATGCAGACGCAGCTGTGGCTCTTGTTAATAGGTTAGTCCAAGAAATCATATGAAAAGTACTCCAAAGTTGGAACAAAACACAAGAAAGTGGATAAAACCAAGCATGGAACATCAAAAATTATAGATACATTTGCAATGTATTAGTGTCATGATTGATAACTTTGCTGGGAAGAAGATTTATAAGAAAAGTGGCGGTGAGAAAAGCTTCATCCCAAAACTTTAGAGGCATGGTGGCATTAGCAAGCAAAGCAAGACCCACTTCAACAATATGACGATGATTTCTTTCAGAGAGCCATTTTGCTGATGAGCATGAGGAAACACACATGATGAGTGATGCCAACCTTTTGAAAGAAACCGCTGGGTTTTCATACTCGCCTCCCCAATCAGTTTTCGTATAGTAATAATTTTCCTATCAAATTTTCTCTCAACAAGTTCTTGGAAATTAAGAAACACTTGATAAACATCAGAACGCTTCTTGAGTAAATATATCCAAGTAAATTACTAAAGTCATAGATGAATCTTACATAATATGAATGTTTTCTTAGAGAGTTAGGTCTGGGCCCTATACATCAGAGGACACATGTTCCAAAGGAACAATGGATACCGGTAGAGACAGGATATGGCAATTGATGACTCTTAGCTAGTCGACATGAATCACAAATGTAGGGGTTTATTTCAGGAGAATAAGAAATATTGTTTTTCCTAAGAACTTGTTGAACCACAAAGGATGAAGGATGGCCTAAATGATTTATGCCATGTATAAGACGATGACTTTATTGTGATTAACTCTTGATTGTACAACCTAGTATGTGTATGAACAATCGTATAAAGACCACAATAGCTTTGACCTTCACACATAATTCTCCTTGTGTCCTGGTCCTTAATTAAGAAAAACCACGGTGAAACTCCATAAAGGCATTGTTATCAAGAGTAAGCTCATGAACGGATAAAAGATTTTGGAAGTACTTGGAACATGAAGAACATTTTTAAGTTGTAAAGAATCATGTGGGGCGTAATATAGAATGACCAATATGACTTATTTGCATACCGCTACCGTTTGCCGTGGACATGGTCGTTGTCGTTGTACTGCCCAAGCATGGTTAGCTTGTTTAGCTCGGAGGTGAGATGGTGGATGGCACCCAGTCCGGTACTAGTTGGTGTCGACGCCATACGATGCAATGTTTGCACCCTTGTCACCATCATCACGATCATTCTAGAATCGCCACCAACATTTACTGGAGGGGTGGCCATGTATCTTGCAAATTTGGCAGGTTACATCAACAAAGGGTGTAGGCGCCCGCCCTTCCTGGCGACGCCAATTTCCACCATCACGCCGATCATCACGGCCTCGACGGCGCCAGCTTTCCATCACGACGATCATCATCGTAGCGATCACGACATTCGGGATCATCTTTTGGCGTCATGGTCATTGCGCTGTCATAACCGCGATCATACCATGGTCCTCTGGCGCATGCGATCATAGCCGCGATCACGATCATCTTGATGTCCTCGATCTCCTTGGCGTGGGAGGTCCTCCTGACGCCCACGGTCATCATCGCATCCATGGTGCTGTGGCCGAGTGTCGCCACCACCGCCTCCATGACGAGGAACGTTGGCCAAGGAGGTGAAGCCCTCGGTGTCGTCTGGATCATCCTGCAGGGCATCATAGGCAACAAGTTGGTTAAAAAGCTCCTGTAAAGTTGTACCAGGGTTGGCGTTGATGGCGGTCTTGAAGGGATTGTAGGAGCAGTCAAGCCCATTGAGGATGGACCCGATCAGCTTGTCCTCATCGAGGGTTTTGCCGGCGGCAGCAATCTCCACCGTGATGGCCTTCTTTTTAGCCACATACTTGGCTGCCGAGAGTGTGCCCTTCTTCGTGCTCTGGAGGGCACCACGAAGAGCCTGGATCCTCGACCGTGATTGGGAGGAAACAAACTCCTAGAGTGCAGCCCACACTTCAACAGCCGTGTTCAGCCCGGTGACATGGGCAAGGATCTTGGGAGAAACGGAATTCAGCAGAAAGCGGAGCACCTGCTAATCTCGCGTGAACCATGCAGCATAGTCGGGACTTTCGACCTTGAGCTTCTTGCCTTCCTTGTCTTCAATCTCCATTGTCTTCTCGGGCGCAACATCCGTCCCCTCAATGAGATCAAGAACCCTGGCACCACGAAGGGCGGGGAGCATCAGGGCAGTATAGGGGATGAAGTTGTCGCACGTGAGGAGATGCGCAGGAGGAGGCCCGAGAAGTGAAGCCAGAGTGGCCGATGAGGATGAGGATCTAGTCATGGTGTAGATGTTGGCCTCGGCGGCGGATCAGAGTAGATCAGCGGCGGCGGTGGCTTGGGTTTTTCTTGGGTTTTGGCGGCGGCGGCGGATCAAGGCAGATCGGCGGCGGCGGCGGCTTGGTTTGTGATTGTTTTGAGGTTTTTTTTTTGTGTGTGGCTTTTGCAGCGGCGGTGGATCAAGATCATCGGCAACAGCGGTGAGGTGTGTTTCTAGGTTTTCTTTGGCCTGTGGTTGTAGAAGACAGCGGCGGCGGGCAACCGAGATGATCACCGGCGGTGGCGGCTGGTTTTTGCGGCGGCTAGGTAAGGAAAAAGGCAGGCTCTGATACCATATTGGCGATCTAGTTTAGGCGGAAACGATAGCCCTCTCGGGCCTCGGGTACGTGTTAATATAGCGATGGAACAGCCCCATCATGGCAACGTACATAGCGAGAGAAGAGGGGGCAACGGTGAGAGGAGTACTACTCCAAGTCACGTATGCAGACATGATCGAGACCCTTCTCCGATCAATAATCAGCGGGACACGGAGATCCGTGACCGACTTACACATTCAACGATGACTGTGATCGTGAGAACCTTTAACGCTTGTAACTAAATCCCTTTGTCTTCGATATATTACATGTCCGAGATTCGATCATCGGTATCTCCATACCTAGTTTGATCTCAAGTACTGACATGCACTCTTTTCTTGTTCATGATATAACATTCTAGTGATCACATCACTTGCTTGCAAGCTATCCCAATGTGATATCACCGAGAGGGCCTAGAGTATATCTATCCGTCATCCGGATTGACAAATTCTCTTGATCCATGAGTTCAACATAACACCTTCGTAGTAATCGAACCCATCTTTATAGTCACCCCGTTATGGTGTGACGCTTTGATGTTATCAAGATACTCTTCCGTGTTAGCAATTAACATGATCTCATGGTCTAAGGATAAAGATTACTTCAGATGATGTTATAGCAATATAAACATAATGACTTGATCGTAATGCTATACTTCGGATGAATGTTCATCACATCATTCCACCAATGGTGTGACCTTGTTATTAACAACATCCAATATCCATGATCAGGAAACCTTGATCATCCTGTTAATCAACAAGCTAGTCTATAAGAGAGGCATGACTAGGAACCCTTTTTGTTTATTAAACACACATGTATTGATGTTTCCGAATCAATACATTTCTAGCATGTAAAATAAACATCTATCATGTATAAGGAATATATAATAACAACTTTATTATTGCCTCTCAGGGCATATTTCCTTCATTCTTTACCTCAATGCCCAAAAAGAAATGCAGATCTCCCAAGTCCTTGAGTGCAAAATCATCATTAAGGTCATGGAGGAGAGTAGAGATAGCCTTGTCTGATGAGCTGGTGACTATGATATCATCAGCATAAATTAGAACAAATATCATAATATTGTCTTTCTTGTAAAGAAAAGGTGAAGTGTCTCCTTTGGAGGGAACACAACCAAGCTGTTGCAACTTGGTGCTAAGCCTAGAATACCATGCTCGGGGAGCTTGCTTGAGTCCATAAAGAGCTATATCAAGTTTGCAAATATAGTTCAGGTTAGCGAAAGACTCAAAACCCGTGGGTTGTCTCATATAAACCTCCTCTTATAGAACGCCATGTAAAAATGTGTTCTTGACATCCAGCTGCCGCAGGCTCCAGCCCCTAGAAACAACAACCGACAGAACAAGTCTGATAGTGGCGCTTTAACAACCGGACTGAAGGTAACTTCATAGTCTATGCCATACCTTTGCTTGAATCCTTTTGCAACTAAACGTGCCTTGTACCTATCAAATGTGCCATCTGTATTTTTCTTAATATGATATACCCATTTACAATCAATAAGATTTTTGGTAGAATGAGGAGGAACAAGATGCCAAGTCTTGTTATCCATAAGCGCAATGTACTCTTCTTCCATAGCTTTACGCCAGCGATCATCCCCAAGGGCCTCCGAGAGTTTGCTAGGTTCACCCGTGGATGTAAACATGCCATAGAGAATCGTGCCATCAGTATACTGTTTTGGTTGACGTATACCTTTTTGGAGCCATGTACGAGGTGCAGGAGGCGGTGTAGGGGTCGGTAAAGTTTGTAGGTCGACGTTGTCGTGGTGGGAAGAGGCCACGGGCGAGTCGGCCTCAGAATCTGCGTCGTCAGGTGTTTGAGAGGGAGAGACATCCGGCTCATGATGGCATGATGATGAGGCGCCCCCCGCCTCATTATGGCGCACCGCCACGCCAGATGCCGGAGGCGAGGGCGAGACCGCGACAGCGGGTTATGACGGCATGAAGCGCGCGGAGACCAAGGAGAAACCGACCGAGACAGGGCAGGCAGGGTCCGGGGCGGTGACGTGTCGAGGCGCGACTGCCCGCTGCTGGAGAGCACGCCGGTGAAATTGCTGCAAGGCGCCTTGTGGCGCGGGGCGCTGGTCGTCAGTGGTCCCGCCGATCGAGCAGATCGGATCCTCCTCGGGATCACCCGTGTCGGGAAGGAGGATTGCCCTCGATCGCCTCCTCAAGGCGTTTAGGGAGCAGTGTGCTCCGATTCTAGGGCATTTGAACCCGATTTTTTTTTCTGATTCTTGCTCTTCGACGACCATATCTGCACCATGATAAGTATCTGCAACATCTTCACCATGATTGTGAGTAACAATTGGTACAATGGGAAAATGCATATAGTCATTAATATTAGCATCCCCACTATTTGATGTGTGTTGAGGCAAAAGTAGAATATCTTGCTTAAGGCGACACCAACATTGGGATGCAAGCAAAGGGAAAAATATTCTCATCAAAAACTACGTCTCAGGAAATATAGACATGTCTAGTGGACACATCTAAGCACTTAACTCCTTTATGGCGAGGACTATAGCTTAAGAAGACACATCTTGTAGAACGAAAGGATATTTTTCTGTTATAGGGACGGAAATTTGGCCAACAGGCACAACCAAAACACGAAGAGACTCATAGTTTGGCTTGGTGTGGAGGAGGCATTCTACATGTGTCTCATGATTGATAACTTTGGGAAGAAGATTTATAAGAAAAGTGGGTGAGAAAAGCTTCATCCCAAAACTTTAGAGGCATGGTGGCATTAGCAAGCAAAGGAAGACCCACTTCAACAATATGATGATGCTTTCTTTCAGCAGAGCCATTTTGTTGTGAGCATGAGGGAAAGACACATGATGAGTGATGCCAACCTTTAAAAGAAACCTCTGCTTTTACATACTCGCCTCTCCAATCAGTTTGCATAGTAATAATTTTCCTATCAAATTTTCTGTCAACAAGTTCTTGGAAATTAAGAAACACTTGATAAACATCAGAATGCTTCTTGAGTAAATATATCCAAGTAAATTTACTAAAGTCATCGATGAAGCTTACATATATGAATGTTTTCCAGCAGACTCAGGTGCTGGGCCCTTACATCAGAGAACACTTGTTCCAAAGGAACAACAGAGACACTAGTAGAGACATGATATGGAAATTGATGACTCTTAGCTAGTTGACATGAATCACAAATATAGGGGTTTATTTCAGGAGAATAAGAAATATTGTTTTTCCTAAGAACTTGTTGAACCACAAAGGATGAAGGATGGCCTAAACGACGATGCCATGTAGAAGACGATGGCTTTATTGTGATGAACGTTTGCTTGGATGACCCAGTAGGTGTAGGAACAAGCGGATAAAGACCACCATAGCATGGCCCTTCACACAAAATTCTCCTTGTATCCCGGTCCTTAATTAAGAAAAATCAAGGGTGAAACTCCATGAAGGCATTGTTATCAAGAGTAAGCTTATGAACGGATAAAAGATTTTTGGAAGAACTTGGAACATGAAGAACATTTTTAAGTTGTAAAGAATCATGTGGGGTGCGTAATATAGAATGACCAATATGACTTATTTTCATACCATTACCGTTTGCCGTGTGGACGTGGTCGTTGTCGTTGTACTGCCCATGCATGGTGAGCTTGTTCAGCTCGGAGGTGAGATGGTGGATGGCACACGAGTCCGGGTACTAGTTGGTGTCGACGCCGTATGATGTAATGTTTACACCCTTGTCACCATCATCACAATCATTCTGGAATCACCACCAACATTCACTGGAGGGGTGGCCATGTATCTTGCAAATTTGGCAGGTTACGTCAACAAAGGGTGCTGGCGCCCGCCCTTCCCGTTGACGCCAATTTCTACCATCACGCCGATCATCACGGCCTCGACAGCGCTAGTTTCCTCCATCACGACGATAATCATCGTAGCGATCACGGCGATACCCGCGATCATCTTGACGTCCGCGGTCATTGCCGCGGTCATACCCGCGGTCATAACCGCGGTCATACCTGCGGTCCTCCTGGCACATGCGATCATAGCTACGACTGTAGCCGTGATCACGATCATCTTGACGTCCTCGATATCCTTGGCATGGGAGGTCCTCCTGACGCCCACGGTCATCAGCGCGGCTACGGTGCTGGGGCCGAAAGTGTCGCCACCACCGCCTCGCGTGAGCAACGCTACGAGGAGGTGAAGCCCTCGGTGTCGTCTGGATCATCTTGCAGGGCATCATAGGCAACAAGTTGATTAAAAAGCTCCTGTAAAGTTGTACCAGGGTTGGCATTGATGGCGGTCTTGAAGGGATTGTAGGAGCGGTCAAGCCCATTGAGGATGGACCCGATCAGCTCGTCCTCATCGAGGGTTTTGCCGGCGGCAGGAAGCTCCGCCGCGATGGCCTTCTTTTTAGCCACATACTTGGTTGCCGAGAGTGTGCCCTTCTTCGTGCTCTAGAGGGCACCACGAAGATCCTGGATCCTCGACCGTGATTGGGAGGAAACAAGCTCCTTGATGCAGCCCACACTTCAGCAGCCGTGTTCAGCCCGGTGACATGGGCAAGGATCTCGGGAGACACGGAATTCAACAGAAAGTGGAGCACCTGCTTATCTCACGTGAACCATGCAGCATAGTCGGGACTTTCGACCTTGAGCTTCTTGCCTTTCTTGTCTTCAATCTCCATTGTCTTCTCAGGCACAACATCCGTCCCCTCAACGAGATCAAGAACCCTGGCACCACGCAGGGCAGGGAGCATCAGGGCAGTCCAGGGGATGAAGTTGTCGCACGTGAGGAGCTGCGCAGGAGGAGGCCCGAGGAGTGCAGCCAGAGTGGCCGACGAGGATGAGGATCCGGTCATGGTGTAGATGTTGGCGGCGGCGGTGGATCAGAGTAGATGAGCGGCGGCGGCGGATTAAGGCAGATCGGCGGCGACGGCTTGGTTTGTGATTGTTTTGAGGTTTTTTTGGTGTGTGGCTTTTGTGGCGGCGGCGGATCAAGATGATCGGCAGCGGCGATGAGGTGTGTTTCTGGGTTTTCTTTGGCATGTGGTTGTAGAAGACGGCGGCGGGCAACCAAGATGATCACTGGCGGCGACGGCTGGTTTTTGCGGCGACTAGGTCAGGGAAAAGGTAGGTTCTGATACCATATTGGCGATCTAGTTTAGGCGGAAACGATAGCCCTCTCGGGCCTCGGGTACGTGTTAATATAGCGATGGAACAGCCCCATCATGGCAACGTACATAGCGAGAGAAGAGGGGGCAACGGTGAGAGGAGTACTACTCCAAGTCACGATAGCGTATATACGGGAACCAGTCCACGACGGAGGGTTTAGGGAGAAAGTCATTAAAAGTCTAACACCGTGTTGACACGGAGTCTCGCCATCGTGCCTCATGGCAACCCAGATCGACGATGCCGCTCGCGGTTAACCCCATCCGCCGAGGGGTGAAAGATCCACCGGGCGGTGGCAAGGGCCGGAGGTGAACTGCGGAAAGGGATGGTGTGAGCACTAGATAGGCTTTCTCCTGTTGCTCGCGGGAGCGACACGAGAGAGAGGAGGGAAAAAGGCCACGGTTAATTTATCAATCGTAATCATGGTTTTCTTGGTCAACTTATGCTGACGGGCAACACACCTAGTCTCTACACGCAGGTACATCTAATTACTTATATTTGGAGGCTACATAAATTCTTAGCAGTGTGGCGGTCTACTTATAGACAACAGTGTAAATAAAACCATGGTAAAACTCAGTGTTACGTGCCAAATATATATGCATATGTAGCAAAGAAGGCAGCTAATCGATTGGTTTTCATAGGAATAGGATGGATAGAAAAATCTGTCGGCATCAACCTTGCAGTCGCATTTACGTACCTAAGTCCGTATGGAGTGTCAAAATACTAGTATGTGATCACAGTCACTTTGGTTTTCCATTAGTCGGAGTCTCGGCATATATAACCAGGGTCATTCTCGGATGCGAAGCAAAGCATACGGCACATGCACACGAATTTTATTTTATACCATCCGCCCACCAGAAGTACTTCACGGCTACGCTGGAAAGCATCCCCGTCCCGCGTACGGCACATGCATGTAGCTATATAAGACTACTAGCTCCATTCGCAAAACAGAAACAGAGCACACACACATTGTACTCTAGTAGTTGCAAGCAATTCATTAAACATGGCCATCTCAAAGACTATGATCCTTGCCATCCTCGGATGCCTCTGCCTCTGCAGTTCGGTCCTAGCAGCTCGCGAGCTCAGCGATGACTTGATGGTGTCGAGGCACGAGAGCTGGATGGCGCAGTATGGCCGTGTGTACAAGGACATAGCAGAGAAGGCGCAACGGTTTGAGGTGTTCAAGGCCAATGTCGGGTTCATCGAGTCGTTCAACGCAGAGAACCGCAAGTTCTATCTCGGCGTCAATCAGTTTGCTGACATTACCAATGAGGAATTCAAGGCATCAAAAGCTAACAAGGGGTACAAACCGAGGACGGAGAAGGCTCCTACCGAATTCAGGTATAATAATGTAAATTTAGATGCCCTTCCCGTCACCGTGGACTGGAGGACGAAGGGTGCAGTCACTCCCATCAAGGACCAAGGCCAATGTGGTATATATTTCGATAAATGATTTAATGCATATATGTATTCAATGTTTTTTCGAGAATGGTGCATGTAATATCTATCAAAACACAACCCTTCCCAGGTTGTTGCTGGGCATTTTCCGCTGTTGCTGCAACCGAGGGGATTGTCAAGCTGAAAACTGGAAAGCTTATCTCTCTGTCGGAGCAAGAGCTTGTAGATTGTGATATCCATGGAACAGATCAAGGTTGTGAGGGAGGGCTCATGGATGATGCCTTCAAGTTCATCATTACGAATGGTGGTCTTACCGCTGAATCAAGCTACCCCTATACGGCCGAAGATGGCAAGTGCAAGAGCAAATCCAACAGTGCTGCCACCATCAAGAGTTACGAGGATGTGCCTGCCAATAATGAGGGTGCCCTCATGGCAGCTGTTGCAAGCCAACCTGTTTCAGTAGCCGTTGACGGAGGAGATATGACATTCCAATTCTACAAAGGTGGAGTGATGACTGGCTCTTGCGGTACTGACTTGGACCATGGAATTGCAGCTATTGGTTACGGAACGACCAGTGATGGCACAAAATATTGGTTGTTGAAGAACTCGTGGGGAACAACATGGGGCGAGAATGGGTTCTTAAGAATGGAGAAGGATATTTCGGACAAGAAGGGCATGTGTGGCCTTGCCATGGAGCCTTCCTACCCCACCGAATAGATAGAACGCCGGATGCCACATACACAAAAATATTGAATAAGTACCCATCTATACTTCAGTTATATAAAATGTAAATGTATGTAATTATGTACAAATATATGTTTGTGTACCATGTACTTTATGAATACAATGTAAATATGGGGAATACGTGAAGCTTTATGAAAAACTTGTCTGGGTTGTACTCTAGAAAACTTCAATGTTTTGAAGTGTTATAGGTAAATTGGAAAAAAAAAAAAGCTCATATATGGTGTTTCCGGCTAAACTTGAAAGGATATTACTCACACTTAGAAATGGTTGATGTTCAACTATATATCATATCTGATTAATGTGAGTGGATGATAAACTTCGAAATGTTCCACGATGATTATTCAAGCAAATGGTGGAACGAGATATGGTTATGCCATGTGATTTTTTTGGAATAAAATTCATGTATAAATTGTATTGTTAGTCCATGAGCTCTTACTTATGCAAACTATTGAGTTGCACGTTTCTTCGAATACTGAGATCAGAGAGGTGCACTGCATAATCTTGAACGAAAATAAAACTAGTTATTCAAGATGTTTTATGGCCACAATAGTTCCTGCTTCACTTCGTGCACTCTAGTGCGCCGCTAGCCTCTCGACGTTGGACCCTCAGCAGCTGATGTTTTTATCACCTGTGTTCGATAAAGTAACTAAAAATCATTGGGAAGGTGCAAAAATAACAAATTCATCAATAAATAGTGATGAACTATAAAACATCATTATTCATGCTGGATTTTTAGTTTACATGCCTTTCAAACAAAGATGAATTCAAACTTTACACACATGTTAACAAAACATCACCGTCTAATGTATTGTATTTTCAAAAGATTTTTTAAAAAACTTTTAAACTAGGTTTTCACATAGTTTATACTGCTAGTTTACTTTCTGTGGATAGTTTCTCTTAATAATGTCTAACACTTTCTTGAGACTACATAGTTTGACGTCAGGAACTTAGCTTACCAGATTACACCTTTTCCATGCAGTGGAACTCCACGTGAGAATGTTGATACCATCCACATGAAGATCATCAAGTTTCCTGTTTGTCTATGTAAACAAAAATCCCTACAACATCAGTCATGTTGTCGATAGAACACTGAAAGAACATTAACAAATGCGCCAGGTAACAATGGGTAGTCCAGAAGACCACAAGTGGCAATATAATGCTAGGCAGTAAAATGTTAATTAAGTGGAAATATTATTTTAAGATACTTTTCCGTCTCGAAATAACGTGGTAAACTTGATCTTCTCGCAGCGAACTTCAAACTAATAACAATTCTCTTTATCAGACAAAAGTTTGTACTATTGTCAAGCGAACTCAAAAGTAACGATTTTGTTTTATCAGACAAACATGTGTATTAATTATCTAAGGCAAATTAACTTATTGTGCCAGACAATCCCGGGATAAAAGTAGCCTAAAATCCTGGCCAGAAGACGAAGTAGGCTAAACGTCACTAGATTAGCTAATTAATCAACTCAGTTCAATCCTGAACGCAAAGAAATATAGTGAGGCAATAGGTTTGTATAACTTTATTTCAGGATTGCGTGCCAAACAGATGTCACTCTCACATGTGCAGCAGATGTACGTACACGAGCACCGTATCTCACTCGCATTAGTATTTTATACCAGAAGTACTTGGCTGCAACGCAGCAGCCCCTTTCTGCACACAGCTTCGTACAAGCACCGTATCTCGCAGGTGAAGTTGAACACTGACGCTACTGTGAACTTGGAGACGAGGAAGGCATCAACATGTTGCATCACCCGCTTCACTCTAGGGAGGCGTTTGGTATTCCTGTGTTTGTAATATATTATAGTTTACTTTGTGAAATAAGTGTATTTATAGCCTTTTTAGTTTGTAAGTTCATGTCGATTTGGAGTGAACCTACATACTAAAAGGGTCTAGATACACTTCTTTCACAAAGCTAAAACATCTTAATTTTTAAAACGGATGGAGTAGAAATATGCTCTTTTTCGCGGGCAACCAAACAAGAGGGTGGAGAAAAACGGCTCGTCCGATTCTCAAAGCACCCCAGGGGCAGGCTGGAGGACAACGCCTAAATCAGACGTTTCTCTGAGGCAGGCGAGCGTGAGCTACAAAGAGGGAAAGTACTTTCCATGTCAGGTTGCATGCCCCTCTCACATCTCATACAGGAAGCCGCCACAACCTGAAAATCTCACCAACCCCCACCTACCACCATGCAGGCTACTAAACAACTCGACAACAACGTTTTTGATCGCTTTCGCTTGATAGGCTCGATAAGGATAACAACGTGGGTTATTTTTAGGCCTGCCTCCATGCCAACGCCAACCAAACACGCCCTAGAGGTCACTTCTTTGCAGTTTCTATGTGGAGATCAAGGGTGTAAGCGTTGAGGCCTAGGAAGTTCGAGACGGTCTTCGACTTGCTGAACGTATTAGGTGCAATAGAAATGATGTCGAAACTGACTTTATGGTGGCAGTGAATCCGTTTCTATACCTATGAATAACTGAACAGTGGGGATAATTTTCTCGATGAGTGTCGAATGGTCATGGAAGGGTTTAGGTCGACATAAATATCACATTATTCTCGAGATGCAAACAAGGTGGCTGATTTTCTAGCTAAGAGTATCTCCAACAGGCGCCGCAAAATCCGGTGCTCTAAAATCGGTTTAGAAGCGGCGCTGGCGCCTTGTGCCGCTTCACCGGATGCTACAAATGCCACGCACGGCAGCTAACGCCCACCAGACTATGTAAAATGCACAGCGTGCACGGTAGGACAAACACAAACGCACACAAATAAATCAACAATAAATAGTTTAATTGTTATTACAACACAACCAAATAGTTTACACCAATACACCAATTTGTTCATCAACAATACACCAAATAGTTCATGAATAGTACAACAAACATACAATAAGATGAAGCTAATTATTTTGTTGCCCATTCCATCTTCACCACTTCTCAATGAGATCAAGTTGAAGCTCATCGTGAAAATCGGTTTGTCGAATCGAATGGTATGAGACGATAAATCGGGTAATCGTCTCTTCTCTCCTATGCACTTGGACGGGTTGTCCCATCAAGTCATAGTAGGAGTAGTATAAATCCTGGCCACGTTCATCCTCGATGATCATGTTATGCATGATGATACAAGCGGTTATGATATATCAAAGGATCTCTTGATCCCAAAATCTAGCCGGTCCTCTCATAATAACAAATTGGTCTTGCAAAATCCCAAATGCTCTTTTCACATATTTCTTAGTCACCACTTGAGCACTATAAAAACAAATATTTTTTTACCTTTTGGTTTTTGTACGGACTTCACAAACGTCAAGGTAGTACCCGTACTTGTATGTGTGACCATTTGGTACAAACTCCACTTATGGACCTTCACATAGAGAAATCTCTGTCATGAGTGGCGATCATTGAAGGATATTGATGCCATCGCAAGAATTGGGTATTATGAAAAAGCATGCCAAAACAAAGTCTCATGATCGGCCATGGCTTCAATGATTATAGTGGAATCCCTTTTTGTGTCCTCTAAATTGTCCGAGCCATGTCGCTGGACAATTCTTTCAACTCTAACGCATGCAATAAATTGAGCTAAGCATATCTAGAAATCCCCGATCTTTGTTGATTTCAAAAATCATAGCCGTATCTTTAGCATTGGGTTCTCGTAAGTATGTCTTGCTGAACACTTGCACAATTGCTATTGCAAAGCGCTTGACACACTTGATGGCTTGACCCTCACCCATTGCAACCTAGTCATCGACTAGATCCGATGGAATACCGTATGCCATCATACGCAAGGCACTGGTCACCTTTTGATAAGTGTTATACCCAAGTTCTCTGCAAGCATTTCTACTTTGCTGAAAGAACGATCCTTCTTCTTCACCTCCTCCGAAATGTGGTTGAACAACTTGATGCTCATCCTAAAATGGCGACGAAAGTAGTGCTCGGGGAAGATTGCATTGTCCACAAAACAGCTCCACATTTCAACTGCTCCTCCACAATTTTTGTTGATCAAAAACCGAACCACCGTGCTTCGGTCTCTTGTTCTCGCGCAGAGCCAAGAGAATAGCTCAATTCTCCTCTTCTTCGTGGTAATATTCTTCATTGGACGAATCGTACGGAAAAATCATCTAGAAGCATAAATCGAACTTAACCTACGAAGAACCCCTATGTAGGAAAAAAAGTGATTCGGTGGTGACATACCTTGTGCGTGACTTATCGAAGAACGCTTGCGTGCGCCTAGCTGCCGAGCGCTGGTTGTCAAGCACGCATAGCGGTGGACGCGGCAGGTGGAGGTGCTCCCAGGATCTCGAATCACCGCATCGGAGCGGCGGCGGATGAGGAGCCGATTTAACGCGACGGCGACGCCCATAAAGTCATGGAGGACGAGTGATGCCGTCAGATCTACCACGGCGAGCGTCGGTGGCAATATCGCGCCGATGTTGTCGCCAGCAGGTGGTGGGGAAATGGAGCAGCCAATGGCGCCACACGCGATTTCATAGCAGTAGTTGGGCTTCGCGCGCGTCGTCGACTTTTTAGCACATAGCCCGGGCACCAAATATGCCGCTCGCTGAAAGAGTATGATGGATGTATTATTGAGCCTCATGGGCGAGTATATATAGGCATAAAGAGGATCATCTTAGAGTACGAGTCAAGTTACGACTGTACGTAAACAGATCCTAACTCTGTCTAAACTATCATAACAACCGTATATACCTAATACTCTAACATCCTCCCGCAGTCGTAGCGGTAGCGTTGTGAACAACTAGAACATTGCAGATGGTCAGATTGGAGATAAACCGAAATAGAATCCAGTAGGATGACATCCCCCCACAGTCCGAGCGGGAACATAGTAGACGGTCTCGCGTCGCGGTAGCTTCGACTATAGAGGAAGCTGAGGATGCTCAAGTGAGGTGGTAGCCCTTGGGCCGATATCGAGGGATCCGAGAGCATTGGGCATGTCGTGGTCGAGGTAGCCGTGCGAGGGGTCGCCGTGGTGGATGTCATGGTCGGGGATGCCGGTGTCGAGGTAGCCGAACGTGAAGCCGCATGTGCATAGTGCGAGGAGGATGATGGAGACGCATCGAGGCAGTCGACATGGGGCCACGGAAGCTTGTCGAGGGGCTGCGGAGGCTTGCCGAGGGGGGCTTGCCGAGGGTCCACGGAAGCTTACCGTGGGGCCGTGAAAGCTTGCTGAGGGGTGTCGATGCTGAAGTCGATGCAGTCCGAGCCATCGAGGACGAGGTGCGACCATTGTTTTGCTAGAACTAGGCGCACATCAGGGAAGAACGCACACACCAATTTTGCTAGAACTGAGTACGCGAAGAAGAACTTGTCGGTGACGTGGTCGAGGCAGTCATAGAGGAAGGTGTCGACGCCGAAGAAGACTCTGTTGAGGCGCTGATCCGAGATTGCCAGGCTCGGGGACGAAGGCACGTACCGGTGTTGCCGATACCGGGCACGCAAGGGCAGGGATGAAGTCGTTGAAGGTGGCGAAACCAACAACGGCCTAGAGTTGTCATGTTGGGCGCCTAGATTGGCACGACGACGGTACTCGATGTTAGCAAAGAAGAATCCAGTGTGACGAAGACCATGCGCAGACGTAGATGACCCGCACTGTGGGGGTGGCGCGAAGATAGCCTGGGGCGTCGGTGCACGGAGACGGCGATGTAGATCGGCAGCGACACTACGACCTGAGGGGGTGGCATAGCTGCAGGGCGCAAGTCGGTGCAACGGCTAGACCACCGGCGACATACACACCAAGGAACGTGCGTCGGAAGCCGGTAGCGTGGACCAAAGGCGGCGGAGTTGCAGCCTGAAGGGGCGACACTGCGGCCCCATGGGGTGACGCAGCGGCAGCCCGTAGCTCGATCAGTGGTAGACGCGTGCTCGGGGACGTGCTTAGCATAGACAGATGCGGGATCGGTTGATCAGACCGATAGTGCGCCGTATGCGCCATGTCGTGGACGACACGTAGATCGGATTCGATGGCAGTGTAGTCGGTGTAGTCCCGGACGATGACGACGAAGACGATTCGAGGGGGGCAGCCACGACAACTTTGCGAGGAAAGTGTAGCAGCCGTTCGCGGTGCACGACAGTCTGAAGTGAGACCGTGATAGCCTGCCGGGGCAGGCGCGGCAGCGGAGAGGGCAGGCGCGTTGTAGATCGTCGATGCCGATGGTCAGAGTAGAGGCGCGAGTGGACGGTGGTGGTGGGCGACTCAATCTGATCTAAGATCGATAAACCAAATAAGAAAGTCGATCAAGGGATCGAACAAAAAGACTTACAGGGCAGCCGATCACGGATCGGGATCTAACCTCACAGACGGGTTGCGCAGCCCCTGGCGGAGATCATGGAGATCGACCTCCCCGGAGGCAGCGCGACAAAAGCATGCTGGCGGCGGCTAGGGTTTGGGATCGATTTAGGCTGACACGATGAAAGAGTATGATGGATGTATTATTGAGCCTCATGGGCGAGTATATATAGGCGTACAGAAGATCACCTTGGAGTACGAGTCAAGTTAGGACTGTACGCAAAGAGATACTAACTCTATCTAAACTACCATAACAACTGTACGTAATACTCTAAGACTCGCGATAGCGGAAAATGGCGCGTGCTGAAGAAATATTAGCACACGCGTGATTCTCCGGTGCCTGCTGGAGCCCGCGCGCCAAATCAGCGGTTTTTACCACGTGGGTGCATTTTAACGAGTTTGTTGGAGTTGCTCTAAGGTTGTAGAAAGTCATGGTTCTAATGTATGGCCTGATCAAGCCTCTATGTTTTTGTATCCAGACTGGATTGTCAAAATACTCTGTGATCAGTCACTTGGTTCTCCATTCTCCTGATAGTCCCCAAAACGATTCCTTAGAGAGGACGCGCTGGACAGAAAGTCGCTCCCAGCCGCGTGCCCTAAGAGTCAATTTCATCTAGCGTGGCCCAATACCGTGCCAATCGAACACAATAGCAGAAACACAGACTCTGCTTGGGCCTGCCAGCCTATACATGCTCAGAATTTTGTCGCCACGCTGCTGCACCGGAGGCACTATATGGCCCATCTACTATCGTTTTTGCTAGTAGCCACACCACAACGCCACCCTACCACCGCCCCTGCCCAAGCAGCCCACCAAGGCCAGCCACCATGTGAAGGGATTATGTCCGAGAGGCAATAATAAAATGGTTATTATCTTATTCCTTGTTTACGATAAATGTTTATTTTGCATGCTATAATTGTATTAATTTGGAAACGTTAATACATATGTGTTTAATAAATAAAAGGAAAGTTCCTAGTTATGCCTCTCTTATAAACTAGCTCGTTGATTAACAAGATGATCAAGGTTTGCTGATCATGGACATTGGATGTCGTTAATAACGAGGTCACAACATTGGTGGAATGATGTGATGAATATTCCTCTGAAGTATAGTATTATGATCAGAGTCATTATGTTTATATTGCTATAACATCATACGAAGTAATCTTAGTCCTTAGACCATGAGATCATGTTAATTGCTAACACCGGAGGAGTATCTTGATAACATCAAACCTCACACCGTAACAGGGTGACTATAAAGGTGGGTTCAGTGCTACAAATGTGTTAGGTTGAGGCTCATGGATCAAGAGTGGGATTTGTCCATCCTGATGATGGATAGATATACTCTGGGCCCTCTCGGTGATATCACATTAAGATAGCTTGCAAGCAAGTGATGTAATCACTAAAATTTTATATCACGGGAACGCGAAAATAGTGCATGTCGGTAACAAGATCAAACTAGGTATTTAGATGCCAATGATCGAATCTCGGACATGTAATATATCACGAGACAAAGGGATTTAGTTACGACGTTAAAGGTTCACACGATCACAAGAGTCATCGTTGAATATGTGGGAGTCAGTACGGATCTCTAGGTCCCGCTGCTGATTATTGATCGAAGAGGGGTCTCGATCATGTCTGCATTATTCGTGAACCGTAGGGTGACACACTTAAGGGATAATGACACCATTTAGGAGCAAATATGTTTCAGATAAAGATTAAGAAAGCGCTGGAATCATTTCGATGGAAACTGGAATTGTTTTGGGTGAAATTGCTGAAACTAGTTCTGCATGTGATATTGAAATGTTGGAGGGAGTTTTATGTGAATGTTTGTTAATTAAAGTAATTAACAAAATTCTGAATAAAATAAATAAAAGTGTTTTATTTAATTAGAGCTTGCATTAAATTTGGTGGAAATTTAATCTATGTGAGTGGACATGAGTGGAGGTGTGTGTTTATGTGAGTGGGAGCTCCACCCACATGAATGAGGGAGAGGTTGGGGTACCCACCATGGCCGGCGCCATGCCCCCTTGGGCTGCCCCCTCCCCTATATAAGGAGCACCTCCTCCTCCTATCCTCTTGCACCACCTCCTCGTGAAGGTTATCCTCTCCCTCTAGTTATTCCCCATGGTCTCGGATTAGCGAGATACATGTTCCCGGTGGCTTTATCTGGAAAGGAGTTGTTGCTTCCGCTGCATCGCTGGAGCAAGGAGGCGGAGGTTATTCAGTGGACCGAACGTGTGTGCGATCACGGATGCACCGCTACATTGCGGTGCTGGACTTGATGGTGCTGGAACTGCTGGACCTGAAGGACTTCATCATGATCTTGAGATCGGCAAGTGCACGACTACATCATCCACGAGTTCCAACTTGTTAACAAAGCTTTGTTCTCTTCGAGGGTAAGTTCTCTATGGATGTATATCCACCCGTTGCTTGTATCTAGTAGATAGATCTTGGCGTATAGTTCCCATCGTAGGAATTTTTTTGTTTTCTATGTTGCGAACCCAATAGCGGTATCAGAGCCTGATCTATGCGTAGATGCTTTGCACGGGTAGTACACATATGTTTATATGTGGGCGATGATGATCATGTTATTGCTTCTTTCATGTATTTTGGATATTGGTGGAATAGTGGGATGAAGCGCCTGCACCAACCTTACATGTCATCGTACATGAGACCGGTTCCACGAATGACATGCAACTAGTTTTGTATAAGTGGTTGGTGGGTGTCTGTCTCTCCTACTATAGTCAATATCTGATTTACAACGAGTTGCTAATAACTTGGTTATCCTCGTTGTGGTTCCATGTTCGTAGGTAAGACCGGTTCTATCTCCGAAATCCCTAAGCCACGTAAAACTTACAATGGATAAATTAGAGGCGTCAAGTTTAGATTGTTGTTGGGCTAGTGTATTGATATGGTAATGTTGTAAGTGGATTTATGGTAGATACTCTTACAACACACTTAACGTGTAAGTTCTATATACTTTGGCCTTACACAGAAAGGAATGATAGAGATCATACCACGATGCAAATGATAGAGATCAAATGCATGGACCATATCACCTCACTTTACACATTAGATGTTTACATCTTATATTGCTAGTTTGGCGCTTTTAGTAGCATTGTAAGATGATCCCTCATTTAGATATCAAGATAAAATGTGTTCTCCCTTGAGTATGCACCGTTCTATGGATCGTATTTCGAGACATCACGTGATGATCGGGTGTACCCGACTCCACGCTTTCATACAACGGGTGTAAGACAGTTTTACACACGCGGATACTAAGGTTCTTGCTTGGCGAGCCTAGCATGTATGCATATGGCCTCGAACACGGACCGAAAAGTTAAGCATGAGTCATATAGTTGATGTGATGCCCATATTGATGCTCGCCTTTGAAGCTACACCGACTCACGTGATGATCGGACTTGGTATAGTGGATTTGGTTCATGTAATCACCAAAAAGGCACGAGGGATGTCGTTTTTGAGTGGGAGTTCAGTTCTAATTTGGATTAGTCAAACTCAATTTGTCATAAACTAAATCGAAGTGAATTTGCATAATTTGTTGTAGTCATTGGCGTCTGTTCACTACCTTGTGCTTAGTAATTGAGATAATAGAACTATAGAATTCTGGATATTTACTTTACGAACTGGTATTGTATTGTTTTGAATGTCAATTTAAAGTTTAGAAGTCCCATTGCAAACTTTCAGCAAACTCTATTTACTCCATGAAGTTTAATAAGTAGTATTAAATTAAGAGTAAAAATTCCAATGTTAGTATCTAAAGTATCATGTTTGCCTCCATGATTATTGATATTCAAAAGTTGTTTTAATATCAAGATTATCTAGGAGCTGAAAAATTGTTTCAGAAACCATCATGTGTGGAAGATATTGTGATATCTGAAACAATATTTTTGGTTACATTATGATTGAGTATAATTTAGAAAAATACATGTTCTCATATTGTATGAGAATTTGTGAAGGATGGAGATGCTAGGCATCCAGATCTCCCAAAAAGGTTTTTGGGAACTAACATTATACTCGCGATTCTTCCTTATAGGCTATAGTAGTTTGATCATGAAAGTTGTCATGATAAGGATGAATAGAAGATGTAGGTAAAATGTTCACTACACTAATAGATTACTAAAGAATGGATTTTTGAAAGAACACCAAACATTTGATGATGGTGATCCACTTCAAAGTGCAAGTTCAAAGGTATTAGTATTTGACTATATACGTTTTTTACTATGTGTCATGTGAATGACACCACTATTGATGTTGATAGATTCTTTTAAAAAGGAAAAGGAATTGCTGAAAAAGAATCTATAAAATATTTGGCAGAAAAGAAAAGGTTGGAGATGTCCAACTTAGGTATATAGAAGATATACATATTATGGATGTATTCCTTTCTTGTTAAACAATATGGTTCTTAGGTATTGGATACCGGTATTGGATACCGAATTGGTTGGTGTGAAGTGTCATACAGAACAACACAATTCATGAACTGCAACGGCCTAAGTAATTGGCAAGAGAATAAGTGATGATGTTCATCGAAAACAAATAAAGTGTTTTTGTGTTTTTCTTTGTCGTCAAACCTAACCTTCAAGATTTGTTTTAATAATTGTTATTTTGTTCCGGTATTACGAGAACAATGGTTGTTCAAATAATTGCCGTATTCCATAAAGGATGGATGAACTTTTACAAGTCTAGTTGGAGAAATCACATCCATAAACATTATTGCTAAAATATCATAAGACAAATGATTGGAAGATCACTTATGAAGTGACATTGCTGTTTGAATTATATTAGAAAGTAATCATGAAGAAACTCCATGTTGATGGAATTTTGGAGTCTTTTGATTTTGATCAATTGACGCTTGTGAAACTTTCCTCGAGATAATTGAAACTCCATCCATAGGCCAAAGAGGAACGAATGACTAACTTATTGGATATTATGCATGTTTATGTATATAGTCCATTATGTGTAGCCATGTGCGATGGATCTTTTTGCTTCATATGCTTTATCCAGAAATTTGAGTGATTATATCTATATATTTACTTAATAAGGAAGAAGTATGAAACATTTGAAAATTGTTCAAAGACTTTCAAGATGAAGTGAAAAATCATTGTAATAAGAAAATAAAAGAGTTTATGATTTGATCATGAAGGAATATATTTGAGTTACAAGTTTAGCAAAGCACCTAAGATTTTAGGAATTGTTTCATGAATTTGCATTTCCCGATAAACCACATGAGTATGGTATGTTCGAGAGATCAAATCAAACCTTGTTTGACATGGTAAGATTATCAAAGGTGTCATTTATAAAACTGCCATTATATTTTAAAGATTAAAGCTTTAGAGACTACCGCTTTTAAAAGAGCACTATCGTGATCTGTTGAAATGACACCATATGAGTTATGGTTTGGGATAAAACCCGAATTGTCTTTTCTTAAATTTTGGTATGCTATGCATAAGTAAAATGTTTACAACCAAAGTCGGATAAGCACGTTTTTGTAGGTTATCCCAAAGAATTTGTTGGGAATTCCTCCATAACACCGAGGAAAAAAGAGTTTGTCGCTTAGAACGCCAAGTTTCTTGAGAAGGATTTTTTGTGAAAAGTTAAGTGGGAGGACAATAGAACTTTGATAAGGTTGTTGAACCTTAGCTATATGTGCTAAGTAGCGTAGCGCCCGAAAGTGTCCCGTTGGCGGCCACAATGCTCATGGCTCCCGTGATTACAAAGGGTGTGATCTTGGAGATTAGAGTTCCTATTGAACCATGTGGGTCGGTAAGAATCAAATAGTAAGATTTGAAATAGAAGTCGTTATTGTTTTGACAATAATGAACCGACTGCATGCAAAGAACCGATGATGGGCCCTGACTCCATAAAATGACTAGAAGTCATAGAATCCGTGATACTATCCATACACGAGAAATCAAGTTTCTGAACTTGGAAGACCCTTCGGAAAGGCATGAAGCCTATCGGTCGTGTTTGGATCTATAAAGAAATAGACATGGATATTTAACATCTATGAAATAGTCGACATGTCGGAAAGAAGTTTACAGCAATATTCAAGGAGTTGACTATGACAATATTTGATCTTTCATAGTGATATTTAGTCTTAACGGATTAATGTAGCAACCACTACATATAATTTGGTATATGGTAGTTGAGTAAACAAAACAAGGTTCTTTTAATAGAATGGTTACCTAGGACGTGTACATGACATAGTACGAAGGGTTTTGTTAATTCAAAGGGTGCTAAAAGGGCATGCAAACTTGAATAGTTGAAGTGAGCATATGGAGTTGGAATCTTCACCATGATGAAAATGTTAAAGGAGTTTAATTTCATCGGAGATGATGAAGATGCTTGCATTTGCAAGAAATTAAGTGGGAGCGCTGAGACAAATTTCCAATACATTATGCAGAGTACATATTGTTGATTGGAAATGATGTATCTTTTATTGACACAAGTTAAGAATTTCATTAAAATAGGATTTCGATGAAAGACTTGGGCAAAACCGGAATATTTGGCATCAATGTCTATATGGATAGATTGAGGCACTAATATGGTTATGCTGCATACATATATGAGATATTGAAAGGGTTCAATATGGAAACAACAAGAAAGGTTCTTGCTGCATAGAAAGGATTGTATCAAGATTCAAGTGTTTCAACACTTGGTGAGTAAAATCACATGAAGATTTTGATCTATTATACCGTGATATGTATATATCCAGATATGTCCTATGGTCTAAATGTTATGAGCACATACCAGAATGATTCATAAGATGATCATTGGACGATAGTAAAGTTATTCTTATGAGCTTTGGAAGAACTAAGAATATATCATGTATAAGTGACAAATAGTTGAAGGTAGTTCATTGTAAAGTGTTACACTGATACTAGTTTTGTTACAAGATACAAATTAAATTTATCTCAATTTAGACTATGGGTGGCACAATGTAATGGAAAGGATATTCCATGATGGATTTGGATGAGTTCCAAAGTTGAGACATTGTGATAGATACTACAACAAAAGGCTAAGTATATGACTGCTATAGTAGCAGCAAAAGAGGCCATTTGTGTTAAGTAGTTTGTTATCAAACTAGGTGTGGTTCAAAGTGGGCTAATACTTTGAAGATATATTGTATGACAATAATATCAACATATTTTAAACTCGAACAATTTAAAGGTCTCACCAAAGGACTAGATTTATACAATGCCATCTCATTTGAGAATGAGTGATGCGTAGAGACGCAAAGACATGCAAATACACACGGACCTAAAACTGTCAGATCCAGAGATTATGTTAACCACTAGCAATCGCGTATATGCAACACCAGAAAGCCATAGGTGTTCAATACGCAAAGTTTTTCAAACTAGATTATTGACTCTAGTGCAAGTGGGATACTGAAGGGAATATGCCCGAGAGGCAATAATAAAGTGGTTATTATCTTATTCCTTGTTTATGATAAATGTTTATTTTGCATGCTATAATTGTATTAATTTGGAAACGTTAATACATGTGTGTTTAATAAACAAAAGGAAAGTTCCTAGTTATGCCTCTCTTATAAACTAGCTCGTTGATTAACAAGATGATCAAGGTTTTCTGATCATGGACATTGGATGTCGTTAATAACGAGGTCACAACATTGGTGGAATGATGTGATGAATATCCATCCGAAGTATAACATTATGATTAGAGTCATTAATTTTATATTGCTATAACATCATGCGAAGTAATCTTAGTCCTTAGACCATGAGATCATGTTAATTGCTAACACCGGAAGAGTATCTTGATAACATCAAACGTCACACAGTAACATGGTGACTATAAAGGTGGGTTCAGTGCTACAAAGGTGTTATGTTGAGGCTCATGGATCAACAGTGGGATTTGTCCATCCTGATGACGGATATATATACTCTGGGCCCTCTCGGTGGTATCACATTAAGATAGCTTGCAAGCAAGTGATGTGATCACTAGAATGTTATATCACGGGAACGAGAAAAGAGTGCATGTTGGTAACGAGATGAACTAGGTATTTAGATGCCAATGATCGAATCTCGGACATGTAATATATCACGAGACAAAGGGATTTAGTTACGACTTTAAAGGTTCACACGATCACAAGAGTCATCGTTGAATATGTGGGAGTCAGTACGGATCTCCAGATCCCGCTGCTGATTATTGATCGAAGAGGGGTCTCGATCATGTATGCATTATTCGCGAACCGTAGGGTGACACACTTAAGGGATACCGACACCATTTAGGAGCAAATATGTTTCAGATAAAGATTAAGAAAGCGTTGGAATCATTTCGATGGAAACTGGAATTGTTTCGGGTGAAATTGCTAAAACTGGTTCTGCATGTGATATTGAAATGTTGCAGGGAGTTTTATGTGAATGTTTGTTAATTAAAGTAATTAACAAAATTCTGAATAAAATAAATAAAAGTGTTTTATTTAATGAGAGCTTGCATTAAATTTGTAGAAATTTAATGCATGTGAGTGGACATGAGTGGAGGTGTGTGTTTATGTGAGTGGGAGCTCCACCCACATGAATGAGGGAGAGGTGTGGGCACCCACCATGGCCGGCGCCATGCCCCCTTGGGATGCCCCCTCCCCTATATAAGGAGCACCTCCTCCTCCTCTCCTCTTGCACCACCTCCTCGTGAAGGTTCTCTTCTCCCTCTAGTTATTCCCCATGGTCTTGGATTGGCGAGATACATGTTCCCGGTAGCTTTATCTGGAAAGGAGTTGTTGCTTCAGCTGCATCGCTGGAGCGAGGAGGCGGAGGTTGTTCGGTGGACCGAACGTGTGTGTGATCACGGATGCACCGCTACTTTGCGGTTCTGGACTTGATGGTGCTGGAACTGCTGGACCTGAAGGACTTCATCAAGATCTTGAGATCGGCAAGTGTACGACTACATCATCCACGAGTTCCAACTCGTTAACAAAGCTTTGTTGTCTTCGAGGGTAAGTTCTCTATGGATGTATATCCACCCGTTGCTTGTATCTAGTAGATATATCTTGGCGTATAGTTCCCATCGTAGGAATTTTTTTGTTTTCTATGCTGCGAACCCAACACCATGACCCCAGGGCGGACGCGCATTGCCGCCACACAGACCATCACGCCATAAGCACACTCCCGTGTATTGGCAATCTAGTTTAGGCGGAAACGATAGCCCTCTCGGTCCTCGGGTACGTGTTAATATAGTGATGGAATAGCCCCATCGTGGCAACGTACATAGAGAGAGAAGAGGGGGAAACGGTGAGAGGAGTACTACTCCAAGTCACGCATGCGTACATATACGGGAACTCAGTCCATGTACAGAGGGTTTAGGGAGAAAGGCATTACAAAGTCTAACAACCCCCTTAATCACAACCTGCAGACATGTTAAGATTACGCTTAAACTCATTTAAATCTTTGGCTGCCAAGGCCTTTGTGAACCCATCTGCAACTTGATTCTTGCTAGAGACGAAACGAATGTCAAGCATTTTGTTTGTAACTCTTTCTCGAACAAAATGATAGTCTATCTTAATATGTTTAGTCCTGGCATGAAACACAGGATTTGCAGACAAGTATGTAGCACCCAAGTTATCACACCATAAGCATGGTTTTACTTGAAGTCTGACACCAAGATCTTTAAGAACAACTTCAAACCATATCAATTCAGCTGTAGCATTTACCAAGGCTTTATATTCAGCTTCAGTACTAGACCTAAAAACCGTGGCTTGTTTTTACGGCACTCTATGAGACTAGATTTGGACCAAAGAATATAGAAAAGCCTCCAGTAGATATCCTATCATCCAAATAACCTGCCCAATCTGCATCTAAGAAAGCACTGAGCAAACGGGAAGAAGATTTCTGAAATGTCAGTCCAACTTGTATAGTACCCTGAACGTATCTTAGAATTCCTTTTACAGCTGTCCAATGAGTAGTAGTAGGGGCATGTAAATACTGACAGACTTTATTAACCGAAAAGGAAATATCAGGTCATGTTAATGTTAAGTACTGTAATGCACCAACAATACTTCTATACTGTGTGATATCATCAGGACTAAAGGGAGATCCCTCGGTTAAAGACAACTTATCTGTGGATGATAGAGCCGCGGAAGATGTTGTACAATCTTTCATGCCAACTTTAGCCAACAAATCAGCAGCATATTTTTCATGAGTGAGAAGTAAACCATTATGAGTTTTCTTTACCTCAATGCCCAAAAAGAAATGCAGATCTCCCAAGTCCTTGAGTGCAAAATCATCATTAAGGTCATGGAGGAGAGCAGAGATAGCCTTGTCTAATGAGCTGGTGACTATGATATCATCAACATAAGTTAGAACAAATATCATAATATTGTCTTTCTTGTAAAGAAAAAGTGAAGTGTCTGCTTTGGAGGGAACACAACCAAGCTGTTGCAACTTGGTGCTAAGCTTAGAATATCATGCTCAGGGAGCTTGCTTGAGTCCATAAAGAGCTTTATCAAGTTTGCAAATATAGTTCGGGTTAGTGGAAGACTCAAAACCTGTGGGTTATCTCATATAAACCTCCTCTTATAGAATGCCATGTAAAAATGTGTTCTTGACATCCAACTGCCGCAGGCTCCAGCCCCTGGAAACAACAGCTGATAGAACAAGTCTGATAGTGGCCGCTTTAACAACCGGACTGAAGGTATCTTCATAGTCTATGCCATACCTTTTCTTGAATCCTTTTGCAACTAAACGTGCCTTGTACCTATCAACTGTGCCATCTGCATTTTTCTTAATACGATATACCCATTTACAATCAATAAGATTTTTGGTAGAATGAGGAGGAACAAGATGCCAAGTCTTGTTATCCATAAGCGCAATGTACTCTTCGTCCATAGCTTTACGCCAGCGATCATCCCCAAGGGCCTCCGAAAGTTTTCTAGGTTCACCTGTGGATGTAAACATGCCATAGCAAATCGTGCCATCAGTATACTGTTTTGGTTGACATGTACCTTTTTGGAGCCGTGTACGAGGTGCAGGAGGCGGTGTATGGGTCGGTAAAGTTTGCAAGTCGACGTTGTTGTGTTGGGAAGAGGCCACGGGCAAGCCGGCCTCAGAATCTGCACCATCAGGTGTTTGAGAGGTAGAGACATCTGGCTCATGATGGTGTGATGATGAGGCGGGCCCTGCCTCATTATGGAGCACCGGCATCACGCGTATAGTCGAGGGCGAGCTAGACCGCGACAGCGGGCTGTCACGACATGAAGCGCGCGGAGACCGAGGAGAAACCGACCGAGACGGGGCAGGTAGGGTCCGGGACGGCGACGTGTCGAGGCGTGACTCGTCCACGCGTGTAGAGCGCGTTGGTGAAACCGTGTTGCGCGCAGTGCGCGCATGGCGCGGCGCATCGTCAGGTGGTCCCACCCGACCGGAGCGGATTGGATCCTCCTCGGGATCAGTCCGTGTCGGGGCAGGAGGATCGCCCTCGGGATCGCCTCCTCTGGCGTTTAGTGTGGGAGCAGTTTGCTCCGATTCTGGGGCATTTGAACCCGAATTTTTTTCTGATTCTTGCTCTTCGACGACCATATCTGCACCATGATAAGTATCTGCAACATCTTCACCATGATTGTGAGTAACAATTGGTACAACGGGCAAATGCATATAGTCATTAATATTAGCATCCCCACTATTTGATGTGTGTTGAGGCAAAAGTAGAATATCTTGCTTAAGGCGACCACCAGGATTGGGATGCATTTCGGCAAAGGGAAAAATGTTCTCATCAAAAACTACGTCTCGGGAAATATAGACATGTCCAGTGGACACATCTAAGCACGTAACTCCTTTGTGGCGAGGACTATAGCCTAAGAAGACACATCTTGTAGAACGAAAGGATATTTTTCTCGTGTTATAGGGACGGAGATTTGGCCAATAGGTACAACCAAAAACACGAAGAGACTCATAGTTTGGCTTGGTGTGGAGGAGGCGTTCTATAGGTGTGTCTGATGTGCTCGTCGTTCGACGTAGAGCTCGTTGGGAACCCCAAGAGGAAGGTATGATGAGCACAGCAGCAAGTTTTCCCTCAGTTATGAAACCAAGGTTTAATCAAACCAGTAGGAGCATGGAAACACCCCAAAGGTGTTACTAGCTGAGCTTTGGCAGGGCGCACTACCGGTGCTAGTAGCAACGTGGAGACCTGCACAACACAACCACAAAACTTTGTCCCCAACTTGCGATGAGGTTGTCAAACTCACCGTGTTTTGCGGAAAACAAAGGATTAAACATATCGAATGGAAAGAAGTAAATGTTTGCAGAAAGTAAACACAAAGCAGTAAAAGATTGTAGATTGTATGTAAAGAGAAAGGACCAGGATCCATAGTTCACTAGAGGTGGCTCTCCTTAGATAGATAACATGCTGGGTGAACAAATTATAGCGGGGCAATTGACAAACACCGAGAAAGCAATACATGCATATACTAATCATCTTGACTCCTTTGAGACTTGATTGGGCATTACAACATAATACATAGACCGCCATCCAACTGCATCTATGACTAATAATCCACCTTCAGGTTATCATCCGAACCCCCTCAAGTATTAAGTTGCAAGCAACAGATTATTGCTTTACGAACTGCGTGGTAAACAATATGAATGTTCTATGAACAAATGATTGTTGTTTTCTCCCTAGTAGCAATAGCACATCTAGTACCTTAGAGATTTCTGTCACTTCCCCAGATTACCAGAGGATTGAACCCACTATCGAGCATAAATACTAACTCTTGGAGTTGCTAGCATCTACTTATCCAAGATAACTACTAACAACGGAAAGCATGCAAGATCACAAATAACAAAGACATGATAGAATCAATAATCTATCTGAAATAGCATCTCAATATTCATCGGATCCCCGCAAACACAACATGTATGAATTACAAATAGATGATCTTGATCATGAACGGAGCTCACAAGATCTAAACATGAAAGCACAAAGGAGGAGAACCAGCCATCTAGCTACTACATGGATCCGTAGTCCAAGGATGAACTACTCACGCATCACATCGGAGGCTTGCATGGTGATGAAGAAGGCCTCCAGGGTGAATTCCCCTCTCCGGCAGGGTGCCGGGAATAGCTTCAGATCCCTCCCGATCTAGGGATGGAGATGACGGCGGCTACAGACTCTTTCGTGGATTTTTCATCGGGTACTTAGGGTTTTCGTCCCGAGGGCAATATATAGGCGGAAGGAGAGGCCGAGGGGGTGCCGGGAGCGGCCACACCATCCCTTGGCGCGGGCCAGGCCTGGCCGCGCGGCCAGGTGGTGTGGTGGCTCCCTGGCCCTTCTCAGTCTCATATTCCGGCACTTGATCCCTTCCAGAAAAATAGGCACTTTGTCTTTTGTCTCGTCCAATTCCGAGAATATTCATTTTCTGACTTTCCTAGAACCAAAAACAGCAGAAAACAGGCAGCTGGCACTGTGGCTCTTGTTAATACGTTAGTCCAAGAAATCATATGAAAAGTACTCCAAAGTTGGAACAAAACACAAGAAAGTGGATAAAACCAAGCATGGAACATCAAAAATTATAGATACATTTGCAATGTATCAACATCCCAAGCTTAACTCCTGCTCATCCTCGAGTAGGTAAGTGATAAAAAAGAAATAATAATTTTTGAGGTGACATGCACCATCAAAGACTTGATCAAAGTATTTGCAAAACATTCAAAGCTGGGATCATAGTACTTCAATCATAGCATGAAAGACAAAGTTCTAGCGATAAGCAAAGGAACTATGATGCAACAAGAAAAGTCACAAACAAAAGATTCATGAATAACAATGCTTTGCAAGATGTTTGTTTGTTTCACATAAAGAAAACATAGCATAATAGTATTCAGCTTGTCCCTCAATAGAGTAGCAAATATAAATGCATAGGAACCTTCAAAGTTCATAAGAGTGACTAGATACAATAGTTTAAAACAAGCAATATCAAGTTATGCATCAATCAACTAGTCTTGGGACAATGCACATAGAACTAAGAATGGCCACTATGCTCTCAAAGTAGGTGCATAAAGATAGAAGGTGGAGACTCAATATTATGGTGGAAGAAAGGCCTTTGTAAAAGGAAGTAGGGATTCAAGTCTCATAAAGAGCTTCCAAAAATTATGGTACTTATAGCTTTCAGCTCTCATTGCCCTATCATAAGCATCTTTAAGGTGATTAAGGTTAAAGTGACACAACTAAGAGGATATGCTTGACAAGTTATAAACCGAAATCTCATGCCCCTTACTTACGAAGACTGATCCTCATGCTACTCAACTTTAGTCACGAGTAAGCTCTTGTCATTGTAAGTATATGTGTATCATTAAGAACCGCCAACAGGGTACCCCTTGCACATGATACGGGAGCTTTCCCATAATCAAAATGACAAGGCAAGCAGACAATGAGCATCTCAGCGATCTTTTTTATTTGCTATATGCATAGGTTTTTATTGAGGATGCTTCATAGAGTGCTCATTATGGTGATGCTGCAAGTTTCCACCATGATTAGGCATCTTAGGCTAGCGGCCCAGGTGTTTCTCTAACACACATACAAACTCCATGATCTTACAAGTTCCACTTTTATTTCACACCGCCGGGATCCGTAAGCAAAAGAACATGAAATCAACGGGGTACAAAGTACAAGTGCAATGTTGAAAGCGTTCCCCATGAAACATGGTTCTGCTAATTTCAACTTATAAAGCGCAAGCATATACGCAACAAAGAAGGACCCAATAGTTCAAGTTTATTAGAGGAAAAAAGTAAAGTGTGCCATCAAGTTTGTGAGAGCTTTAATCACTAGTTTTCTCATAACAAGTTTAATTTGGAAGGTAAACAAAAGCATGAGTATACTTGGAATAGCATAAGCTAGTAGGTAGGTATGGTGGACTCTTTGGAAAAACTTGGTTTAGGGAGTTGGATGCATGAGTGGAACTCATACTTGGTTGTGGAGGCTAGCAAAAGACTAGGAGCAACAAACTAAGAGAGCAATAATGGTCATAATCATGCAGAGCGACAAAACATCATTGATCAAAGCATAAAGTGATACTACAAGTTGAAAACTAAAGGATCATAAAGGCTATGGTGACTTGTGACAGTCATAACATGGTGTGAGCATGCGCCAAGTCAACCCAAATAAAGCATCAAAGGAGAATACCACTATACTATGCTTTAATATGCTAAAACAACGCATGGTTCATCCAAGGCACATTAAGCAATCTCAATTGTTTATAACAAGTCATGCTACAGCAAAGAATACTAAGCATAAAGCCAAAACAATATCAAGCATGGCATGACAAAGCACAGGCCACAGTAAAAAACAAGCTCTTTTTTACCACATAAGTATGAACTTTCCTACTCTTTTCCAAACCAAACCAAACCAAACTACTTGCAAACCAATGTATGAAAGAGGGGGTCCAACCAATTTATTCAGAAAACTAAGAAAACCAAGCAAACTAAAAACCAAAACAAAAACGAAAAAGAAGACGCTCCAAGAACAACACAACTGTGCATGAAACAATAAAAATGAAGCATTCGGAAGAAACCTGGGATTTTTATTGATGAAGAAGGGGATGCCTTGGGCATCCCCAAGCTTTGATGCTTGTACTTCTTGGATATTTCTTGGGGTGACAAGCGTGGCATCCCCAAGCTTGAGCTTTAGTCCATCCTTCATCTCATTACTCATTCCTTCCATACACCTGAAAATTTTCCTTCATACAAAACTTAACACAATCTTTATTAGCAACATTAGTGCACTCAAGATAAATAAGTCTCAAGGTTCAGTTCTAACACCGAATAAACTTCCACTAGAACACTAGATACTGTAGCACTTCCCTCAAAAAGCTCAATTCCCCAAAAGAACTCAAAAAGGAACTCACAAGAAGCGAATGTAGAAAAATGGCAGAAATCTGTCAAAATAGACCAGCAGGTAAAGACGAATTTTTTCGTAGACGTTCTGTTGCTCAAATAAAAAAGTGTTGAACTAACGGAAGTTAGATAACAACCTGGGGCAGAAGCACAAAAACTTACTGCTCAATCCGACATACAGAGCTCTCTCACGAATTTCTACGGTTAAGCACAAAAATCTGTTTCGGGACAGCAACTTTCCCAATCATTACTTCTCTCTCATTAGAGGTTACTCTTGGCACAAAAAGAAAATAAAAAGGATAAGGAGAGGTTATTACTGAAGTAACAACTTCCAAGACTCATCTAAAACTTTTGGGTTATCTCCCAATAAGTACTTTTCTTTAACGCCTTTATGTTAGGCATAAGAAGCAAAGAAAGAATCAAGTGTTCTCAAATGAAGAAGCATTAAAACCAAATTTCTTGCCCTTACCTCTTTTATTTTTATTCTTAACCTTTGGGAAAATGTGATTGTTTGATGGAGAAGAAAGGTGCATGGTCCCCCTTCCCACATCTATTATTGCTCCAAGGAGTTCTAATAGGGACCTTCCAAGTGTAATTTGTCCTTTTCCTGCACATTCAATAACAAGATAATCAGTAGAAATCATTTTCCCAAGGATCTTTGTAAACACTCCTTCAGCTATTCCAATAGGTAATATGGTAGCATTATTAGCAAGAGATATTTCTTTTCCTCCTTCAGTAAGCCCCCAAAGATTCAAAGATTCATAAATATCTTTAGGCATAAGACAAAATTCAGACATGATATCGCAGTGGGCTTGAAAAGTTTCAGTGTTTATCTCAATCTTTACTGTAGGGAGCCACTTTGATGGTTCAAGATTTATTGGAACATAATTGTGATGCTCCCTAAGCGTGTTATAGCAATTTTCTAAGCTAGTAGTGCTAGCGTCAAGAGTGTTCAACCTAGCAAATATTTTTGCGAAAGAAATATCAGTTTGGCTAGGCATGTTGTAAGTGAGGATCAATTTCTTTATAGCATTAATAGCATCATCCTCATTACATTGGAGGAAATTTCCTCCCACAACAGCATCTAAAGCATATCTATAGCAAAGAGCAATCCCAGGTAAAAACTGATAAGGAACAAGCTTTGAGTCATTTTAGGCTCCGTTTTTTCATGTAGATCAGAGATTCTAGACCAAGCTTCCTTAAAACTTTCCTAAATTCCTTGTTTAAAAGTGAAAATCATTTCCTCGGGTGACATAGTGATTGGAGCAAGGCTAGACATAGTGGCAACTCAAGATAGGAACTATTTTTTTTGTGTTTTTGAAATAAGAAAGCAAACTAGCAAAACTAAATTTTTTTGTGTTTTTTGAAGAACAAAAAAAGCAAACAAAGCAAAACAAAAACAACAAAGTAAAGAGATTGGTTATGAGGGACTCCCCTTGTGAAGATGTCCTTGACTCCCCGACAACGACGCCAGAAAAGATCTTGATGTGCTCGTCGTTCGACATAGAGCTTGTTGGGAACCCCAAGAGGAAGGTATGATGAGCACAACAACAAGTTTTCCCTCAGTTATGAAACCAAGGTTTAATCGAACCAATAGGAGCAAGGAAACACCCCAAAGGTGTTACTAGCTGAGCTTTGGCAGGGCGCACTACCGGTGCTAGTAGCAACGTGGAGACCTGCACAACACAACCACAGAACTTTGTCCCCAACTTGCGATGAGGTTGTCAATCTCACCGTGTTTTGCAGAAAACAAAGGATTAAACGTATCGAATGGAAAGAAGTAAAAGTTTGCAAAAAGTAAATACAAAGCAGTAAAAGATTGTAGATTGTATGTAAAGGGAAAGGACCGGGATCCATAGTTCACTAGAGGTGGCTCTCCTTAGATAGATAACATGCTGGGTGAACAAATTACAGCGGGGCAATTGACAAACACCGAGAAAGCAATACATGCATATACTAATCATCTTGACTCCTTTGAGACTTGATTGGGTATTACAACATAATACATAGACCGCCATCCAACTGCATCTATGACTAATAATCCACCTTCAGGTTATCATCCGAACCCCCTCAAGTATTAAGTTGCAAGCAACAGATTATTGCTTTACGAACTGCATGTAAAGTAAACAATACGATTGTTCTATGAACAAAGGATTGTTGTTTTCTCCCTAGTAGCAACATCACATCTAGTACCTTAGAGATTTCTGTCACTTCCCCAGATTACCAGAGGCATGAACCCACTATCGAGCATAAATACTAACTCTTGGAGTTGCTAGCATCTACTTGGCCAAGTTAGCTACTAACAACGGAAAGCATGCAAGATCACAAATAACAAAGAATGATAGAATCAATAATCAATCTGGAATAGCATCTCAATATCTATCGGATCCCCGTAAACACAACATGTATGAATTACAAATAGATGATCTTGATCATGAACGGAGCTCACAAGATCTAAACATGAAAGCACAAAGGAGGAGAACCAACCATCTAGCTACTACATGGATCCGTAGTCCAAAGATGAACTACTCATGCATCACACCGGAGGCTTGCATGGTGATGAAGAAGGCGTCCAGGGTGAATTCCCCTCTCCGGCAGGGTGCCGAGAAGAGCTTCAGATCTCTCCCGATCTAGGGATGGATATGACGCGGCTACAGACTATTTCGTGGATTTTTGATCGGGTGCTTAGGGTTTTCGTCCCGAGGGCAATATATAGGCGGAAGGAGAGGCCGAGGGGGTGCCAGGAGCGGCCACACCACCCCTGGCGCTGCGGGCCAGCCACTGCCGTGGTGTGGTGGCTCTGGCCCTTCTCCATCTCAGATTCGCACTTGATCCCTTCGGAAAAATAGGCACTTTGGCTTTTGTCCCTTCAATTCGAGAATATTCATTATCGACTTTCCGGAACCAAAAACAGCAGAAATGCATACCGCACTGTGGCTCTTGTTAATAGGTTAGTCCAAGAAATCATATGAAAAGTACTCCAAAGTTGGAACAAAACACAAGAAAGTGGATAAAACCAAGCATGGAACATCAAAAATTATAGATACATTTGCAATGTATTAGTGTCATGATTGATAACTTTGCTGGGAAGAAGATTTATAAGAAAAGTGGCGGTGAGAAAAGCTTCATCCCAAAACTTTAGAGGCATGGTGGCATTAGCAAGCAAAGCAAGACCCACTTCAACAATATGACGATGATTTCTTTCAGTAGAGCCATTTTGCTGATGAGCATGAGGGAAACACACATGATGAGTGATGCCAACCTTTTGAAAGAAACCGTTGGGTTTTTCATACTCGCCTCCCCAATCAGTTTGCATAGTAATAATTTTCCTATCAAATTTTCTCTCAACAAGTTCTTGGAAATTAAGAAACACTTGATAAACATCAGAACGCTTCTTGAGTAAATATATCCAAGTAAATTACTAAAGTCATCGATGAAGCTTACATAATATGAATGTTTTCCTGTAGAGTCAGGTGCTGGGCCCCATACATCAGAGGACACATGTTCCAAAGGAACAATGGATACACTGGTAGAGACAGGATATGGCAATTGATGACTCTTAGCTAGTTGACATGAATCACAAATGTAGGGGTTTATTTCAGGAGAATAAGAAATATTGTTTTTCCTAAGAACTTGTTGAACCACAAAGGATGAAGGATGGCCTAAATGACGATGCCATGTAGAAGACGATGACTTTATTGTGATGAACGCTTGCTTGGACAACCTAGTAGGTGTAGGAACAAGCGGATAAAGACCACCATAGCATTGCCCTTCACACATAATTCTCCTTGTGTCCCGGTCCTTAATTAAGAAAAACCACGGGTGAAACTCCATAAAGGCATTGTTATCAAGAGTAAGCTCATGAACGGATAAAAGATTTTTGGAAGTACTTGGAACATGAAGAACATTTTTAAGTTGTAAAGAATCATGTGGGTTGCGTAATATAGAATGACCAATATGACTTATTTGCATACCGTTACCGTTTGCCGTGTGGACATGGTCGTTGTCGTTGTACTGCTCAAGCATGGTTAGCTTGTTTAGCTCGGAGGTGAGATGGTGGATGGCACCCGAGTCCGGGTACTAGTTGGTGTCGACGCCATACGATGCAATGTTTGCACCCTTGTCACCATCATCACGATCATTCTAGAATCGCCACCAACATTTACTGGAGGGGTGGCCATGTATCTTGCAAATTTGGCAGGTTACATCAACAAAGGGTGTAGGCGCCCGCCCTTCCTGGCGACGCCAATTTCCACCATCACGCCGATCATCACGGCCTCGACGGCGCCAGTTTCCTCCATCACGACGATCATCATCGTAGCGATCACGACGATACCCGCGATCATCTTGACGTCCGCGGTCATTGCCGCGGTCATAACCGCGATCATACCCGCGGTCCTCCTGGCGCATGCGATCATAGCCGCGATCACGATCATCTTGATGTCCTCGATCTCCTTGGCGTGGGAGGTCCTCCTGACGCCCACGGTCATCAGCGCATCCATGGTGCTGTGGCCGAGTGTCGCCACCACCGCCTCCATGACGAGGAACGTTGGCCAAGGAGGTGAAGCCCTCGGTGTCGTCTGGATCATCCTGCAGGGCATCATAGGCAACAAGTTGGTTAAAAAGCTCCTGTAAAGTTGTACCAGGGTTGGCGTTGATGGCGGTCTTGAAGGGATTGTAGGAGCAGTCAAGCCCATTGAGGATGGACCCGATCAGCTTGTCCTCATCGAGGGTTTTGCCGGCGGCAGCAATCTCCACCGTGATGGCCTTCTTTTTAGCCACATACTTGGCTGCCGAGAGTGTGCCCTTCTTCGTGCTCTGGAGGGCACCACGAAGAGCCTGGATCCTCGACCGTGATTGGGAGGAAACAAACTCCTAGAGTGCAGCCCACACTTCAACAGCCGTGTTCAGCCCGGTGACATGGGCAAGGATCTTGGGAGAAACGGAATTCAGCAGAAAGCGGAGCACCTGCTAATCTCGCGTGAACCATGCAGCATAGTCGGGACTTTCGACCTTGAGCTTCTTGCCTTCCTTGTCTTCAATCTCCAATGTCTTCTCGGGCGCAACATCCGTCCCCTCAACGAGATCAAGAACCCTGGCACCACGAAGGGTGGGGAGCATCAGGGCAGTATAGGGGATGAAGTTGTCGCACGTGAGGAGATGCGCAGGAGGAGGCCCGAGAAGTGAAGCCAGAGTGGCCGATGAGGATGAGGATCCAATCATGGTGTAGATGTTGGCCTCGGCGGCGGATCAGAGTAGATCAGCGGCGGCGGTGGCTTGGGTTTTTCTTGGGTTTTGGCGGCGGCGGCGGATCAAGGCAGATCGGCGGCGGCGGCGGCTTGGTTTGTGATTGTTTTGAGGTTTTTTTTTGTGTGTGGCTTTTGCAGCGGCGGTGGATCAAGATCATCGGCAACAGCGGTGAGGTGTGTTTCTAGGTTTTCTTTGGCCTGTGGTTGTAGAAGACGGCGGCAGCGGGCAACCGAGATGATCACCGGCGGTGGCGGCTGGTTTTTGCGGCGGCTAGGTCAGGAAAAAGGTAGGCTCTGATACCATATTGGCGATCTAGTTTAGGCGGAAACGATAGCCCTCTCGGGCCTCGGGTACGTGTTAATATAGCGATGGAACAGCCCCATCATGGCAACGTACATAGCGAGAGAAGAGGGGGCAACGGTGAGAGGAGTACTACTCCAAGTCACGTATGCAGACATGATCGAGACCCTTCTCCGATCAATAATCAGCAGCGGGACCTGGAGATCCGTACTGACTCCTACACATTCAACGATGACTCCTGTGATCGTGAGAACCTTTAACGCTTGTAACTAAATCCCTTTGTCTCTCGATATATTACATGTCCGAGATTCGATCATCGGTATCTCCATACCTAGTTTGATCTCGTTACCGACATGCGCTCTTTTCTTGTTCCCGTGATATAACATTCTAGTGATCACATCACTTGCTTGCAAGCTATCCCAATGTGATATCACCGAGAGGGCCTAGAGTATATCTATCCGTCATCTGGATTGACAAATTCCCCTCTTGATCCATGAGCCTCAACATAACACCTTCGTAGTACCGAACCCATCTTTATAGTCACCCTGTTACGGTGTGACATTTGATGTTATCAAGATACTCTTCCGGTGTTAGCAATTAACATGATCTCATGGTCTAAGGATAAAGATTACTTCGTATGATGTTATAGCAATATAAACATAATGACTTGATCGTAATGCTATACTTTGGATGAATGTTCATCACATCATTCCACCAATGGTGTGACCTTGTTATTAACAACATCCAATGTCCATGATCAGGAAACCTTGATCATCCTGTTAATCAACAAGCTAGTCTATAAGAGAGGCATGACTAGGAACCCTTTTTGTTTATTAAACACACATGTATTGATGTTTCCGAATCAATACATTTCTAGCATGTAAAATAAACATCTATCATGTATAAGGAATATATAATAACAACTTTATTATTGCCTCTCAGGGCATATTTCCTTCATTCTTTACCTCAATGCCCAAAAAGAAATGCAGATCTCCCAAGTCCTTGAGTGCAAAATCATCATTAAGGTCATGGAGGAGAGTAGAGATAGCCTTGTCTGATGAGCTGGTGACTATGATATCATCAGCATAAATTAGAACAAATATCATAATATTGTCTTTCTTGTAAAGAAAAGGTGAAGTGTCTCCTTTGGAGGGAACACAACCAAGCTGTTGCAACTTGGTGCTAAGCCTAGAATACCATGCTCGGGGAGCTTGCTTGAGTCCATAAAGAGCTATATCAAGTTTGCAAATATAGTTCAGGTTAGCGAAAGACTCAAAACCCGTGGGTTGTCTCATATAAACCTCCTCTTATAGAACGCCATGTAAAAATGTGTTCTTGACATCCATTGCTCCAGCCCCTAGAAACAACAACCGACAGAACAAGTCTGATAGTGGCGCTTTAACAACCGGACTGAAGGTAACTTCATAGTCTATGCCATACCTTTGCTTGAATCCTTTTGCAACTAAACGTGCCTTGTACCTATCAAATGTGCCATCTGTATTTTTCTTAATATGATATACCCATTTACAATCAATAAGATTTTTGGTAGAATGAGGAGGAACAAGATGCCAAGTCTTGTTATCCATAAGCGCAATGTACTCTTCTTCCATAGCTTTACGCCAGCGATCATCCCCAAGGGCCTCCGAGAGTTTGCTAGGTTCACCCGTGGATGTAAACATGCCATAGAGAATCGTGCCATCAGTATACTGTTTTGGTTGACGTATACCTTTTTGGAGCCATGTACGAGGTGCAGGAGGCGGTGTAGGGGTCGGTAAAGTTTGTAGGTCGACGTTGTCGTGGTGGGAAGAGGCCACGGGCGAGTCGGCCTCAGAATCTGCGTCGTCAGGTGTTTGAGAGGGAGAGACATCCGGCTCATGATGGCATGATGATGAGGCGCCCCCCGCCTCATTATGGCGCACCGGCGTCACGCGCACAGTCGAGGGCGAGGGCGAGTGAGACCGCGACAGCGGGTTATGACGGCATGAAGCGCGCGGAGACCAAGGAGAAACCGACCGAGACAGGGCAGGCAGGGTCCGGGGCGGTGACGTGTCGAGGCGCGACTCGTCCGCGCGTGGAGAGCACGTCGGTGAAACCGCGTTGCGCGCAGTGCGCATGTGGCGCGGCGCGTCGTCAGGTGGTCCCGCCCGACCGGAGCGGATCGGATCCTCCTCGGGATCACTCCGTGTCGGGGAAGGAGGATTGCCCTCGGGATCGCCTCCTCTGGCGTTTAGTGCGGGAGCAGTTTGCTCCGATTCTAGGGCATTTGAACCCGATTTTTTTTTCTGATTCTTGCTCTTCGACGACCATATCTGCACCATGATAAGTATCTGCAACATCTTCACCATGATTGTGAGTAACAATTGGTACAATGGGAAAATGCATATAGTCATTAATATTAGCATCCCCACTATTTGATGTGTGTTGAGGCAAAAGTAGAATATCTTGCTTAAGGCGACGACCAACATTGGGATGCAGTTCGGCAAAGGGAAAAATATTCTCATCAAAAACTACGTCTCAGGAAATATAGACATGTCCAGTGGACACATCTAAGCACTTAACTCCTTTATGGCGAGGACTATAGCTTAAGAAGACACATCTTGTAGAACGAAAGGATATTTTTCTCGTGTTATAGGGACGGAAATTTGGCCAACAGGCACAACCAAAAACACGAAGAGACTCATAGTTTGGCTTGGTGTGGAGGAGGCATTCTACATGTGTCTCATGATTGATAACTTTGCTGGGAAGAAGATTTATAAGAAAAGTGGCGGTGAAAAAAGCTTCATCCCAAAACTTTAGAGGCATGGTGGCATTAGCAAGCAAAGGAAGACCCACTTCAACAATATGATGATGCTTTCTTTCAGCAGAGCCATTTTGCTGTTGAGCATGAGGGAAAGACACATGATGAGTGATGCCAACCTTTTAAAAGAAACCTCTGCGTTTTACATACTCGCCTCTCCAATCAGTTTGCATAGTAATAATTTTCCTATCAAATTTTCTGTCAACAAGTTCTTGGAAATTAAGAAACACTTGATAAACATCAGAATGCTTCTTGAGTAAATATATCCAAGTAAATTTACTAAAGTCATCGATGAAGCTTACATATATGAATGTTTTCCAGCAGACTCAGGTGCTGGGCCCCTTACATCAGAGAACACTTGTTCCAAAGGAACAACAGAGACACTAGTAGAGACATGATATGGAAATTGATGACTCTTAGCTAGTTGACATGAATCACAAATATAGGGGTTTATTTCAGGAGAATAAGAAATATTGTTTTTCCTAAGAACTTGTTGAACCACAAAGGATGAAGGATGGCCTAAGCAGCGATGCCATGTAGAAGACGATGGCTTTATTGTGATGAACGTTTGCTTGGATGACCCAGTAGGTGTAGGAACAAGCGGATAAAGACCACCATAGCATGGCCCTTCACACAAAATTCTCCTTGTATCCCGGTCCTTAATTAAGAAAAATCAAGGGTGAAACTCCATGAAGGCATTGTTATCAAGAGTAAGCTTATGAACGGATAAAAGATTTTTGGAAGAACTTGGAACATGAAGAACATTTTTAAGTTGTAAAGAATCATGTGGGGTGCGTAATATAGAATGACCAATATGACTTATTTTCATACCATTACCGTTTGCCGTGTGGACGTGGTCGTTGTCGTTGTACTGCCCATGCATGGTGAGCTTGTTCAGCTCGGAGGTGAGATGGTGGATGGCACACGAGTCCGGGTACTAGTTGGTGTCGACGCCATATGATGTAATGTTTACACCCTTGTCACCATCATCACAATCATTCTGGAATCACCACCAACATTCACTGGAGGGGTGGCCATGTATCTTGCAAATTTGGCAGGTTACGTCAACAAAGGGTGCTGGCGCCCGCCCTTCCCGTTGACGCCAATTTCTACCATCACGCCGATCATCACGGCCTCGACAGCGCTAGTTTCCTCCATCACGACGATAATCATCGTAGCGATCACGGCGATACCCGCGATCATCTTGACGTCCGCGGTCATTGCCGCGGTCATAACCGCGGTCATACCTGCGGTCCTCCTGGCACATGCGATCATAGCTACGACTGTAGCCGTGATCACGATCATCTTGACGTCCTCGATATCCTTGGCATGGGAGGTCCTCCTGACGCCCACGGTCATCAGCGCGGCTACGGTGCTGGGGCCGAGTGTCGCCACCACCGCCTCCGCGGCGAGCAACGTTGGCCGAGGAGGTGAAGCCCTCGGTGTCGTCTGGATCATCTTGCAGGGCATCATAGGCAACAAGTTGATTAAAAAGCTCCTGTAAAGTTGTACCAGGGTTGGCGTTGATGGCGGTCTTGAAGGGATTGTAGGAGCGGTCAAGCCCATTGAGGATGGACCCGATCAGCTCGTCCTCATCGAGGGTTTTGCCGGCGGCAGGAAGCTCCGCCGCGATGGCCTTCTTTTTAGCCACATACTTGGTTGCCGAGAGTGTGCCCTTCTTCGTGCTCTAGAGGGCACCACGAAGATCCTGGATCCTCGACCGTGATTGGGAGGAAACAAGCTCCTTGATGCAGCCCACACTTCAGCAGCCGTGTTCAGCCCGGTGACATGGGCAAGGATCTCGGGAGACACGGAATTCAACAGAAAGTGGAGCACCTGCTTATCTCACGTGAACCATGCAGCATAGTCGGGACTTTCGACCTTGAGCTTCTTGCCTTTCTTGTCTTCAATCTCCATTGTCTTCTCAGGCACAACATCCGTCCCCTCAACGAGATCAAGAACCCTGGCACCACGAAGGGCAGGGAGCATCAGGGCAGTCCAGGGGATGAAGTTGTCGCACGTGAGGAGCTGCGCAGGAGGAGGCCCGAGGAGTGCAGCCAGAGTGGCCGACGAGGATGAGGAGCCGGTCATGGTGTAGATGTTGGCGGCGGCGGTGGATCAGAGTAGATGAGCGGCGGCGGCGGATTAAGGCAGATCGGCGGCGACGGCTTGGTTTGTGATTGTTTTGAGGTTTTTTTGGTGTGTGGCTTTTGTGGCGGCGGCGGATCAAGATGATCGGCAGCGGCGATGAGGTGTGTTTCTGGGTTTTCTTTGGCATGTGGTTGTAGAAGACGGCGGCGGCGGGCAACCAAGATGATCACTGGCGGCGACGGCTGGTTTTTGCGGCGACTAGGTCAGGGAAAAGGTAGGTTCTGATACCATATTGGCGATCTAGTTTAGGCGGAAACGATAGCCCTCTCGGGCCTCGGGTACGTGTTAATATAGCGATGGAACAGCCCCATCATGGCAACGTACATAGCGAGAGAAGAGGGGGCAACGGTGAGAGGAGTACTACTCCAAGTCACGTATGCGTACATATACGGGAACCAGTCCACGTACGGAGGGTTTAGGGAGAAAGTCATTACAAAGTCTAACACCGTGTTGACACGGAGTCTCGCCATCGTGCCTCATGGCAACCCAGATCGACGATGCCGGCTCGTGCCAACCCCATCCGCTCGAGGGGTGAAAGATCCACCCTCTGGCGGTGGCAAGGGCCGGAGGTGAACTGCGGAAAGGGATGGTGTGAGCACTAGATAGGCTTTCTCCTGTTGCTCGCGGGAGCGACACGAGAGAGAGGAGGGAAAAAGGCCACGGTTAATTTATCAATCGTAATCATGGTTTTCTTGGTCAACTTATGCTGACGGGCAACACACCTAGTCTCTACACGCAGGTACATCTAATTACTTATATTTGGAGGCTACATAAATTCTTAGCAGTGTGGCGGTCTACTTATAGACAACAGTGTAAATAAAACCATGGTAAAACTCAGTGTTACGTGCCAAATATATATGCATATGTAGCAAAGAAGGCAGCTAATCGATTGGTTTTCATAGGAATAGGATGGATAGAAAAATCTGTCGGCATCAACCTTGCAGTCGCATTTACGTACCTAAGTCCGTATGGAGTGTCAAAATACTAGTATGTGATCACAGTCACTTTGGTTTTCCATTAGTCGGAGTCTCGGCATATATAACCAGGGTCATTCTCGGATGCGAAGCAAAGCATACGGCACATGCACACGAATTTTATTTTATACCATCCGCCCACCAGAAGTACTTCACGGCTACGCTGGAAAGCATCCCCGTCCCGCGTACGGCACATGCATGTAGCTATATAAGACTACTAGCTCCATTCGCAAAACAGAAACAGAGCACACACACATTGTACTCTAGTAGTTGCAAGCAATTCATTAAACATGGCCATCTCAAAGACTATGATCCTTGCCATCCTCGGATGCCTCTGCCTCTGCAGTTCGGTCCTAGCAGCTCGCGAGCTCAGCGATGACTTGATGGTGTCGAGGCACGAGAGCTGGATGGCGCAGTATGGCCGTGTGTACAAGGACATAACAGAGAAGGCATAGCGGTTTGAGGTGTTCAAGGCCAATGTCGGGTTCATCGAGTCGTTCAACGCAGAGAACCGCAAGTTCTATCTCGGCGTCAATCAGTTTGCTGACATTACCAATGAGGAATTCAAGGCATCAAAAGCTAACAAGGGGTACAAACCGAGGACGGAGAAGGCTCCTACGAATTCAGGTATAATAATGTAAATTTAGATGCCCTTCCCGTCACCGTGGACTGGAGGACGAAGGGTGCAGTCACTCCCATCAAGGACCAAGGCCAATGTGGTATATATTTCGATAAATGATTTAATGCATATATGTATTCAATGTTTTTTCGAGAATGGTGCATGTAATATCTATCAAAACACAACCCTTCCCAGGTTGTTGCTGGGCATTTTCCGCTGTTGCTGCAACCGAGGGATTGTCAAGCTGAAAACTGGAAAGCTTATCTCTGTCGGAGCAAGAGCTTGTAGATTGTGATATCCATGGAACAGATCAAGGTTGTGAGGAGGGCTCATGGATGATGCCTTCAAGTTCATCATTACGAATGGTGGTCTTACCGCTGAATCAAGCTACCCCTATACGGCCGAAGATGGCAAGTGCAAGAGCAAATCCAACAGTGCTGCCACCATCAAGAGTTACGAGGATGTGCCTGCCAATAATGAGGGTGCCCTCATGGCAGCTGTTGCAAGCCAACCTGTTTCAGTGGCCGTTGACGGAGGAGATATGACATTCCAATTCTACAAAGGTGGAGTGATGACTGGCTCTTGCGGTACTGATTTGGACCATGGAATTGCAGCTATTGGTTACGGAACGACCAGTGATGGCACAAAATATTGGTTGTTGAAGAACTCGTGGGGAACAACATGGGGCGAGAATGGGTTCTTAAGAATGGAGAAGGATATTTCGGACAAGAAGGGCATGTGTGGCCTTGCCATGGAGCCTTCCTACCCCACCGAATAGATAGAGCGCGGATGCCACATACACAAAAATATTGAATAAGTACCCATCTATACTTCAGTTATATAAAATGTAAATGTATGTAATTATGTACAAATATATGTTTGTGTACCATGTACTTTATGAATACAATGTAAATATGGGGAATACGTGAAGCTTTATGAAAAACTTGTCTGGGTTGTACTCTAGAAAACTTCAATGTTTTGAAGTGTTATAGGTAAATTGGAAAAAAAAACAAGCTCATAGATGGTGTTTCCGACAAACTTGAAAGGATATTACTCACACTTAGAAATGGTTGATGTTCAACTATATATCATATCTGATTAATGTGAGTGGATGATAAACTTCGAAATGTTCCACGATGATTATTCAAGCAAATGGTGGAACGAGATATGGTTATGCCATGTGATTTTTTTGGAATAAAATTCATGTATAAATTGTATTGTTAGTCCATGAGCTCTTACTTATGCAAACTATTGAGTTGCACGTTTCTTCGAATACTGAGATCAGAGAGGTGCACTGCATAATCTTGAACGAAAATAAAACTAGTTATTCAAGATGTTTTATGGCCACAATAGTTCCTGCTTCACTTCGTGCACTCTAGTGCGCCGCTAGCCTCTCGACGTTGGACCCTCAGCAGCTGATGTTTTTATCACCTGTGTTCGATAAAGTAACTAAAAATCATTGGGAAGGTGCAAAAATAACAAATTCATCAATAAATAGTGATGAACTATAAAACATCATTATTCATGCTGGATTTTTAGTTTACATGCCTTTCAAACAAAGATGAATTCAAACTTTACACACATGTTAACAAAACATCACCGTCTAATGTATTGTATTTTCAAAAGATTTTTTAAAAAACTTTTAAACTAGGTTTTCACATAGTTTATACTGCTAGTTTACTTTCTGTGGATAGTTTCTCTTAATAATGTCTAACACTTTCTTGAGACTACATAGTTTGACGTCAGGAACTTAGCTTACCAGATTACACCTTTTCCATGCAGTGGAACTCCACGTGAGAATGTTGATACCATCCACATGAAGATCATCAAGTTTCCTGTTTGTCTATGTAAACAAAATCCCTACAACATCAGTCATGTTGTCGATAGAACACTGAAAGAACATTAACAAATGCGCCAGGTAACAATGGGTAGTCCAGAAGACCACAAGTGGCAATATAATGCTAGGCAGTAAAATGTTAATTAAGTGGAAATATTATTTTAAGATTCTTTTCCGTCTCGAAATAACGTGGTAAACTTGATCTTCTCGCAGCGAACTTCAAACTAATAACAATTCTCTTTATCAGACAAAAGTTTGTACTATTGTCAAGCGAACTCAAAAGTAACGATTTTGTTTTATCAGACAAACATGTGTATTAATTATCTAAGGCAAATTAACTTATTGTGCCAGACAATCCCGGGATAAAAGTAGCCTAAAATCCTGGCCAGAAGACGAAGTAGGCTAAACGTCACTAGATTAGCTAATTAATCAACTCAGTTCAATCCTGAACGCAAAGAAATATAGTGAGGCAATAGGTTTGTATAACTTTATTTCAGGATTGCGTGCCAAACAGATGTCACTCTCACATGTGCAGCAGATGTACGTACACGAGCACCGTATCTCACTCGCATTAGTATTTTATACCAGAAGTACTTGGCTGCAACGCAGCAGCCCCTTTCTGCACACAGCTTCGTACAAGCACCGTATCTCGCAGGTGAAGTTGAACACTGACGCTACTGTGAACTTGGAGACGAGGAAGGCATCAACATGTTGCATCACCCGCTTCACTCTAGGGAGGCGTTTGGGTACTCCCTGTGTTTCAAAATATAATATGTTTTACTTTGTGAAATAAGTGTATTTATAGCCTTTTTAGTTTGTAAGTTCATGTCGATTTGGAGTGAACCTACATACTAAAAGGGTCTAGATACACTTCTTTCACAAAGCTAAAACATCTTAATTTTTAAAACGGATGGAGTAGAAATATGCTCTTTTTCGCGGGCAACCAAACAAGAGGGTGGAGAAAAACGGCTCGTCCGATTCTCAAAGCACCCCAGGGGCAGGCTGGAGGACAACGCCTAAATCAGACGTTTCTCTGAGGCAGGCGAGCGTGAGCTACAAAGAGGGAAAGTACTTTCCATGTCAGGTTGCATGCCCCTCTCACATCTCATACAGGAAGCCGCCACAACCTGAAAATCTCACCAACCCCCACCTACCACCATGCAGGCTACTAAACAACTCGACAACAACGTTTTTCGCATCGTTTTCTGCTTGATAGGCTCGATAAGGATAACAACGTGGGTTATTTTTAGGCCTGCCTCCATGCCAACGCCAACCAAACACGCCCTAGAGGTCACTTCTTTGCAGTTTCTATGTGGAGATCAAGGGTGTAAGCGTTGAGGCCTAGGAAGTTCGAGACGGTCTTCGACTTGCTGAACGTATTAGGTGCAATAGAAATGATGTCGAAACTGACTTTATGGTGGCAGTGAATCCGTTTCTATACCTATGAATAACTGAACAGTGGGGATAATTTTCTCGATGAGTGTCGAATGGTCATGGAAGGGTTTAGGTCGACATAAATATCACATTATTCTCGAGATGCAAACAAGGTGGCTGATTTTCTAGCTAAGAGTATCTCCAACAGGCGCCGCAAAATCCGGTGCTCTAAAATCGGTTTGTAGCGGCGCGTGCGGCCTTGTGCCGCTTCACCGGATGCTACAAAATGCCACGCACGGCAGCTAACGCTCCACCAGACTATGTAAAATGCACAGCGTGCACGGTAGGACAAACACAAAACGCACACAAATAAATCAACAATAAATAGTTTAATTGTTATTACAACACAACCAAATAGTTTACACCAATACACCAATTTGTTCATCAACAATACACCAAATAGTTCATGAATAGTACAACAAACATACAATAAGATGAAGCTAATTATTTTGTTGCCCATTCCATCTTCACCACTTCTCAATGAGATCAAGTTGAAGCTCATCGTGAAAATCGGTTTGTCGAATCGAATGGTATGAGACGATAAATCGATGTCGTCTCTTCTCTCCTATGCACTTGGACGGGTTGTCCCATCAAGTCATAGTAGGAGTAGTATAAATCCTGGCCACGTTCATCCTCGATGATCATGTTATGCATGATGATACAAGCGGTTATGATATATCAAAGGATCTCTTGATCCCAAAATCTAGCCGGTCCTCTCATAATAACAAATTGGTCTTGCAAAATCCCAAATGCTCTTTTCACATATTTCTTAGTCACCACTTGAGCACTATAAAAACAAATATTTTTTTACCTTTTGGTTTTTGTACCGACTTCACAAACGTCAAGGTAGTACCCGTACTTGTATGTGTGACCATTTGGTACAAACTCCACTTATGGACCTTCACATAGAGAAATCTCTGTCATGAGTGGCGATCATTGAAGGATATTGATGCCATCGCAAGAATTGGGTATTATGAAAAAGCATGCCAAAACAAAGTCTCATGATCGGCCATGGCTTCAATGATTATAGTGGAATCCCTTTTTGTGTCCTCTAAATTGTCCAAGCCATGTCGCTGGACAATTCTTTCAACTCTAACGCATGCAATAAATTGAGCTAAGCATATCTAGAAATCCCCGATCTTTGTTGATTTCAAAAATCATAGCCGTATCTTTAGCATTGGGTTCTCGTAAGTATGTCTTGCTGAACACTTGCACAATTGCTATTGCAAAGCGCTTGACACACTTGATGGCTTGACCCTCACCCATTGCAACCTAGTCATCGACTAGATCCGATGGAATACCGTATGCCATCATACGCAAGGCACTGGTCACCTTTTGATAAGTGTTATACCCAAGTTCTCTGCAAGCATTTCTACTTTGCTGAAAGAACGATCCTTCTTCTTCACCTCCTCCGAAATGTGGTTGAACAACTTGATGCTCATCCTAAAATGGCGACGAAAGTAGTGCTCGGGGAAGATTGCATTGTCCACAAAACAGCTCCACATTTCAATCCGTTCCCTCCACAATTTTTGTTGACCAAAAACCGAACCACCGTGCTTCGGTCTCTTGTTCTCGCGCAGAGCCAAGAGAATAGCTCAATTCTCCTCTTCTTCGTGGTAATATTCTTCATTGGACGAATCGTACGAAAAAATCATCTAGAAGCATAAATCGAACTTAACCCTGAAGAACCCCTATGTAGGAAAAAAAGTGATTCGGTGGTGACATACCTTGTGCGTGACTTATCGAAGAACGCTTGCGTGCGCCTAGCTGCCGAGCGCTGGTTGTCAAGCACGCATAGCGGTGGACGCGGCAGGTGGAGGTGCTCCCAGGATCTCGAATCACCGCATCGGAGCGGCGGCGGATGACGAGCCGATTTAACGCGACGGCGACGCCCATAAAGTCATGGAGGATGAGTGATGCCGTCAGATCTACCACGGCGTCGGTGTAATCTTGCGGCATGACGATGTCGCCAGTGTGGGGGAAATGGAGCAGCCAATGGCGCTCACACGCGGATTTCTCATAGCAGTAGTTGGGCTTCGCGCGCGTCGTCGACTTTTTAGCACATAGCCCGGGCACCAAATATGCCGCTCGCTGAAAGAGTATGATGGATGTATTATTGAGCCTCATGGGCGAGTATATATAGGCATACAGAGGATCATCTTGGAGTACGAGTCAAGTTACGACTGTACGTAAACAGATCCTAACTCTGTCTAAACTATCATAACAACCGTATATACCTAATTCTCTAACATCCTCCCGCAGTCGTAGCGGTAGCGTTGTGAACAACTAGAACATTGCAGATGGTCAGATTGGAGATAAACCGAAATAGAATCCAGTAGGATGACATCCCCCCGCAGTCCGAGCGGGAACATAGTAGACGGTCTCGCGTCGCGGTAGCTTCGACTATAGAGGAAGCTGAGGATGCTCAAGTGAGGTGGTAGCCCTTGGGCCGATATCGAGGGATCCGAGAGCATTGGGCATGTCGTGGTCGAGGTAGCCGTGCGAGGGGTCGCCGTGGTGGATGTCATGGTCGGGGATGCCGGTGTCGAGGTAGCCGAATGTGAAGCCGCATGTGCATAGTGCGAGGAGGATGATGGAGACGCATCGAGGCAGTCGACATGGGGCCACGGAAGCTTGTCGAGGGGCTGCGGAGGCTTGCCGAGGGTCCACGGAAGCTTACCGTGGGGCCGTGAAAGCTTGCTGAGGGGTGTCGATGCTGAAGTCGATGCAGTCCGAGCCATCGAGGACGAGGTGCGGCCATTGTTTTGCCAGAACTAGGCGCACATCAGGGAAGAACGCACACACCAATTTTGCTAGAACTGAGTACGCGAAGAAGAACTTGTCGGTGACGTGGTCGAGGCAGTCATAGAGGAAGGTGTCGACGCCGAAGAAGACTTTGTTGAGGCGCTGATCCGAGATTGCCAGGCTCGGGGACGAAGGCACGTACCGGTGTTGCCGATACCGGGCACGCAAGGGCAGGGATGAAGTCGTTGAAGGTGGCGAAACCAACGACGGCCTAGAGTTGTCATGTTGGGCGCCTAGATTGGCACGACGACGGTACTCGATGTTAGCGAAGAAGAATCCAGTGTGACGAAGACCATGCGCAGACGTAGATGACCCGCACTGTGGGGGTGGCGCGAAGATAGCCTGGGGCGTCGGTGCACGGAGACGGCGATGTAGACTGCGTGCAGCGACACTACGACCTGAGGGGGTGGCATAGCTGCAGGGCGCAAGTCGGTGCAACGGCTAGACCACCGGCGACATACACACCAAGGAACGTGCGTCGGAAGCCGGTAGCGTGGACCAAAGGCGGCGGCGTTGCAGCCTGAAGGGGCGACACTGCGGCCCCATGGGGTGACGCAGCGGCAGCCCGTAGCTCGATCAGTGGTAGACGCGTGCTTGGGGATGTGCTTAGCATAGACAGATGCGGAATCGGTTGATCAGACCGATAGTGCGCCGTATGCGCCATGTCGTGGACGACACGTAGATCGGATTCGATGGCAGTGTAGTCGGTGTAGTCCCGGACGATGACGACGAAGACGATTCGAGGGGGGCAGCCACGACAACTTTGCGAGGAAAGTGTAGCAGCCGTTCGCAGTGCACGACAGTCTGAAGTGAGACCGTGATAGCCTGCCGGGGCAGGCGCGGCAGCGGAGAGGGCAGGCGCGTTGTAGATCGTCGATGCCGATGGTCAGAGTAGAGGCGCGAGTGGACGGTGGTGGTGGACGACTCAATCTGATCTAAGATCGATAAACCAAATAAGAAAGTCGATCAAGGGATCGAACAAAAAGACTTACAGGGCAGCCGATCACGGATCAGTGGACGAACCCTGCGTACGGGTTGCGCAGCCCCTGGCGGAGATCATGGAGATCGACCTCCCCGGAGGCAGCGCGACAAAAGCATGCTGGCGGCGGCTAGGGTTTGGGATCGATTTAGGCTGACACGATGAAAGAGTATGATGGATGTATTATTGAGCCTCATGGGCGAGTATATATAGGCGTACAGAAGATCACCTTGGAGTACGAGTCAAGTTAGGGTATGCGCAAAGAGATACTAACTCTATCTAAACTACCATAACAACTGTACGTAATACTCTAAGACTCGCGATAGCGGAAAATGGCGCGTGCTGAAGAAATATTAGCACACGCGTGATTCTCCGGTGCCTGCTAGAGCCCGCGCGCCAAATCAGCGGTTTTTACCACGTGGGCGCATTTTAACGAGTTTGTTGGAGTTGCTCTAAGGTTGTAGAAAGTCATGGTTCTAATGTATGGCCTGATCAAGCCTCTATGTTTTTGTATCCAGACTGGATTGTCAAAATACTCTGTGATCAGTCACTTGGTTCTCCATTCTCCTGATAGTCCCCAAAACGATTCCCTAGAGAGGACGCGCTGGACAGAAAGTCGCTCCCAGCCGCGTGCCCTAAGAGTCAATTTCATCTAGCGTGGCCCAATACCGTGCCAATCGAACACAATAGCAGAAACACAGCAGACCCTGTTTGGGCCTGGCCAGGCCTGTACATGCCCGTAAATTTTTGTCGCCACGCTGCTGCACCGGAGGCACTATATGGCCCATCTACTATCGTTTTTGCTAGTAGCCACACCACAACGCCACCCTACCACCGCCCCTGCCCAAGCAGCCCACCAAGGCCAGCCACCATGTGAAGGGATTATGTCCGAGAGGCAATAATAAAATGGTTATTATCTTATTCCTTGTTTATGATAAATATTTATTTTGCATGCTATAATTGTATTAATTTGGAAACGTTAATACATATGTGTTTAATAAAGAAAAGGAAAGTTCCTAGTTATGCCTCTCTTATAAACTAGCTCGTTGATTAACAAGATGATCAAGGTTTGCTGATCATGGACATTGGATGTCGTTAATAACGAGGTCACAACATTGGTGGAATGATGTGATGAATATTCATCTGAAGTATAGCATTATGATCAGAGTCATTATGTTTATATTGCTATAACATCATACGAAGTAATCTTAGTCCTTAGACCATGAGATCATGTTAATTGCTAACACCGGAAGAGTATCTTGATAACATCAAACCTCACACCGTAACAGGGTGACTATAAAGGTGGGTTCAGTGCTACAAATGTGTTAGGTTGAGGCTCATGGATCAAGAGTGGGATTTGTCCATCCTGATGATGGATAGATATACTCTGGGCCCTCTCGGTGATATCACATTAAGATAGCTTGCAAGCAAGTGATGTAATCACTAAAATTTTATATCACGGGAACGCGAAAATAGTGCATGTCGGTAACAAGATCAAACTAGGTATTTAGATGCCAATGATCGAATCTCGGACATGTAATATATCACGAGACAAAGGGATTTAGTTACGACGTTAAAGGTTCACACGATCACAAGAGTCATCGTTGAATATGTGGGAGTCAGTACGGATCTCTAGGTCCCGCTGCTGATTATTGATCGAAGAGGGGTCTCGATCATGTCTGCATTATTCGTGAACCGTAGGGTGACACACTTAAGGGATACTGACACCATTTAGGAGCAAATATGTTTCAGATAAATATTAAGAAAGCGCTGGAATCATTTCGATGGAAACTGGAATTGTTTTGGGTGAAATTGCTGAAACTAGTTCTGCATGTGATATTGAAATGTTGGAGGGAGTTTTATGTGAATGTTTGTTAATTAAAGTAATTAACAAAATTCTGAATAAAATAAATAAAAGTGTTTTATTTAATTAGAGCTTGCATTAAATTTGGTGGAAATTTAATGTATGTGAGTGGACATGAGTGGAGGTGTGTGTTTATGTGAGTGGGAGCTCCACCCACATGAATGAGGGAGAGGTTGGGGTACCCACCATGGCCGGCGCCATGCCCCCTTGGGCTGCCCCCTCCCCTATATAAGGAGCACCTCCTCCTCCTATCCTCTTGCACCACCTCCTCGTGAAGGTTATCCTCTCCCTCTAGTTATTCCCCATGGTCTCGGATTAGCGAGATACATGTTCCCGGTGGCTTTATCTGGAAAGGAGTTGTTGCTTCCGCTGCATCGCTGGAGCAAGGAGGCGGAGGTTGTTCGGTGGACCGAACGTGTGTGCGATCACGGATGCACCGCTACATTGCGGTGCTGGACTTGATGGTGCTGGAACTGCTGGACCTGAAGGACTTCATCATGATCTTGAGATCGGCAAGTGCACGACTACATCATCCACGAGTTCCAACTTGTTAACAAAGCTTTGTTCTCTTCGAGGGTAAGTTCTCTATGGATGTATATCCACCCGTTGCTTGTATCTAGTAGATAGATCTTGGCGTATAGTTCCCATCGTAGGAATTTTTTTGTTTTCTATGCTGCGAACCCAATAGCGGTATCAGAGCCTGATCTATGCGTAGGTGCTTTGCACGGGTAGTACACATATGTTTATATGTGGGCGATGATGATCATGTTATTGCTTCTTTCATGTATTTTGGATATTGGTGGAATAGTGGGATGAAGCGGCCCAGACCAACCTTACATGTCATCGTACATGAGACCGGTTCCACGAATGACATGCAACTAGTTTTGTATAAGTGGTTGGTGGGTGTCTGTCTCTCCTACTATAGTCAATATCTGATTTACAACGAGTTGCTAATAACTTGGTTATCCTCGTTGTGGTTCCATGTTCGTAGGTAAGACCGGTTCTATCTCCGAAATCCCTAAGCCACGTAAAACTTACAATGGATAAATTAGAGGCGTCAAGTTTAGATTGTTGTTGGGCTAGTGTATTGATATGGTAATGTTGTAAGTGGATTTATGGTAGATACTCTTACAACACACTTAACGTGTAAGTTCTATATACTTTGGCCTTACACAGAAAGGAATGATAGAGATCATACCACGATGCAAATGATAGAGATCAAATGCATGGACCATATCACCTCACTTTACACATTAGATGTTTACATCTTATATTGCTAGTTTGGCGCTTTTAGTAGCATTGTAAGATGATCCCTCATTTAGATATCAAGATAAAATGTGTTCTCCCTTGAGTATGCACCGTTCTATGGATCATATTTCGAGACATCACGTGATGATCGGGTGTACCCGACTCCGCGCTTTCATACAACGGGTGTAAGACAGTTTTACACACGCGGATACTAAGGTTCTTGCTTGGCGAGCCTAGCATGTACAGACATGGCCTCAGAACACGGACCGAAAGGTTAAGCATGAGTCATATAGTTGATGTGATGCCCATATTGATGCTCGCCTTTGAAGCTACACCGACTCACGTGATGATCGGACTTGGTATAGTGGATTTGGTTCATGTAATCACCAAAAAGGCACGAGGGATGTCGTTTTTGAGTGGGAGTTCATTTCTAATTTGGATTAGTCGAACTCAATTTGTCATAAACTAAATCGAAGTGAATTTGCATAATTTGTTGTAGTCATTGGCGTCTGTTCACTACCTTGTGCTTAGTAATTGAGATAATAGAACTATAGAATTCTGGATATTTACTTTACGAACTGGTATTGTATTGTTTTGAATGTCAATTTAAAGTTTAGAAGTCCCATTGCAAACTTTCAGCAAACTCTATTTACTCCATGAAGTTTAATAAGTAGTATTAAATTAAGAGTAAAAATTCCAATGTTAGTATCTAAAGTATCATGTTTGCCTCCATGATTATTGATATTCAAAAGTTGTTTTAATATCAAGATTATCTAGGAGCTGAAAAATTGTTTCAGAAACCATCATGTGTGGAAGATATTGTGATATCTGAAACAATGTTTTTGGTTACATTATGATTGAGTATAATTTAGAAAAATACATGTTCTCATATTGTATGAGAATTTGTGAAGGATGGAGATGCTAGGCATCCGGATCTCCCAAAAAGGTTTTTGGGAACTAACATTATACTCGCGATTCTTCCTTATAGGCTATAGTAGTTTGATCATGAAAGTTGTCATGATAAGGATGAATAGAAGATGTAGGTAAAATGTTCACTACACTAATAGATTACTAAAGAATGGATTTTTGAAAGAACACCAAACATTTGATGATGGTGATCCACTTCAAAGTGCAAGTTCAAAGGTATTAGTATTTGACTATATACGTTTTTTACTATGTGTCATGTGAATGACACCACTATTGATGTTGATAGATTCTTTTAAAAAGGAAAATGAATTGCTGAAAAAGAATCTATAAAATATTTGGCAGAAAAGAAAAGGTTGGAGATGTCCAACTTAGGTATATAGAAGATATACATATTATGGATGTATTCCTTTCTTGTTAAACAATATGGTTCTTAGGTATTGGATACCGGTATTGGATACCGAATAGGTTGGTGTGAAGTGTCATCTGAGAACAACACAATTCATGAACCTGTGACCTAAGTAATTGGCAAGAGAATAAGTGATGATGTTCATCGAAAACAAATAAAGTGTTTTTGTGTTTTTCTTTGTCGTCAAACCTAACCTTCAAGATTTGTTTTAATAATTGTTATTTTGTTCCGGTATTACGAGAACAATGGTTGTTCAAATAATTGCCGTATTCCATAAAGGATGGATGAACTTTTACAAGTCTAGTTGGAGAAATCACATCCATAAACATTATTGCTAAAATATCATAAGACAAATGATTGGAAGATCACTTATGAAGTGACATTGCTGTTTGAATTATATTAGAAAGTAATCATGAAGAAACTCCATGTTGATGGAATTTTGGAGTCTTTTGATTTTGATCAATTGACGCTTGTGAAACTTTCCTCGAGATAATTGAAACTCCATCCATAGGCCAAAGAGGAACGAATGACTAACTTATTGGATATTATGCATGTTTATGTATATAGTCCATTATGTGTAGCCATATGCGATGGATCTTTTTGCTTCATATGCTTTATCCAGAAATTTGAGTGATTATATCTATATATTTACTTAATAAGGAAGAAGTATGAAACATTTGAAAATTGTTCAAAGACTTTCAAGATGAAGTGAAAAATCATTGTAATAAGAAAATAAAAGAGTTTATGATTTGATCATGAAGGAATATATTTGAGTTACAAGTTTAGCAAAGCACCTAAGATTTTAGGAATTGTTTCATGAATTTGCATTTCCCGATAAACCACATGAGTATGGTATGTTCGAGAGATCAAATCAAACCTTGTTTGACATGGTAAGATTATCAAAGGTGTCATTTATAAAACTGCCATTATATTTTAAAGATTAAAGCTTTAGAGACTACCGCTTTTACACTGAAAAGAGCACTATCGTGATCTGTTGAAATGACACCATATGAGTTATGGTTTGGGATAAAACCCGAATTATCTTTTCTTAAATTTTGGTATGCTATGCAAAAGGAAAATGTTTACAACCAAAGTCGGATAAGCATGTTTTTGTAGGTTATCCCAAAGAATTTGTTGGGAATTCCTCCATAACACCGAGGAAAAAAGAGTTTGTCGCTTAGAACGCCAAGTTTCTTGAGAAGGATTTTTTTGTGAAAAGTTAAGTGGGAGGACAATAGAACTTTGATAAGGTTGTTGAACCTTAGCTATATGTGCTAAGTAGCGTAGCGCCCGAAAGTGTCCCGTTGGCGGCCACAATGCTCATGGCTCCCGTGATTACAAAGGGTGTGATCTTGGAGATTAGAGTTCCTATTGAACCATGTGGGTCGGTAAGAATCAAATAGTAAGATTTGAAATAGAAGTCGTTATTGTTTTGACAATAATGAACCGACTGCATGCAAAGAACCGATGATGGGCCCTGACTCCATAAAATGACTAGAAGTCATAGAATCCGTGATACTATCCATACACGAGAAATCAAGTTTCTGAACTTGGAAGACCCTTCGGAAAGGCATGAAGCCTATCGGTCGTGTTTGGATCTATAAAGAAATAGACATGGATATTTAACATCTATGAAATAGTCGACATGTCGGAAAGAAGTTTACAGCAATATTCAAGGAGTTGACTATGACAAGATTTGATCTTTCATAGTGATATTTAGTCTTAACGGATTAATGTAGCAACCACTACATATAATTTGGTATATGGTAGTTGAGTAAACAAAACAAGGTTCTTTTAATAGAATGGTTACCTAGGACGTGTACATCACATAGTACGAAGGGTTTTGTTAATTCAAAGGGTGCTAAAAGGGCATGCAAACTTGAATAGTTGAAGTGAGCATAGCGGAGTTGGAATCTTCACCATGATGAAAATGTTAAAGGAGTTTAATTTCATCGGAGATGATGAAGATGCTTGCATTTGCAAGAAATTAAGTGGGAGCGCTGAGACAAATTTCCAATACATTATGCAGAGTACATATTGTTGATTGGAAATGATGTATCTTTTATTGACACAAGTTAAGAATTTCATTAAAATAGGATTTCGATGAAAGACTTGGGCAAAACCGGAATATTTGGCATCAATGTCTATATGGATAGATTGAGGCACTAATATGGTTATGCCAGGCGTACATATATGAGATATTGAAAGGGTTCAATATGGAAACAACAAGAAAGGTTCTTGCTGCATAGAAAGGATTGTATCAAGATTCAAGTGTTTCAACACTTGGTGAGTAAAATCACATGAAGATTTTGATCTATTATACCGTGATATGTATATATCCAGATATGTCCTATGGTCTAAATGTTATGAGCACATACCAGAATGATTCATAAGATGATCATTGGACGATAGTAAAGTTATTCTTATGAGATTTGGAAGAACTAAGAATATATCATGTATAAGTTACAAATAGTTGAAGGTAGTTCATTGTAAAGTGTTACACTGATACTAGTTTTGTTACAAGATACAAATTAAATTTATCTCAATTTAGACTATGGGTGGCACAATGTAATGGAAAGGATATTCCATGATGGATTTGGATGAGTTCCAAAGTTGAGACATTGTGATAGATACTACAACAAAAGGCTAAGTATATGACTGCTATAGTAGCAGCAAAAGAGGCCATTTGTGTTAAGTAGTTTGTTATCAAACTAGGTGTGGTTCAAAGTGGGCTAATACTTTGAAGATATATTGTATGACAATAATATCAACATATTTTAAACTCGAACAATTTAAAGGTCTCACCAAAGGACTAGATTTATACAATGCCATCTCATTTGAGAATGAGTGATGCGTAGAGACGCAAAGACATGCAAATACACACGGACCTAAAACTGTGGATCCGAGATTATGTTAACCACTAGCAATCGCGTATATGCAACACCAGAAAGCCATAGGTGTTCAATACGCAAAGTTTTTCAAACTAGATTATTGACTCTAGTGCAAGTGGGATACTGAAGGGAATATGCCCGAGAGGCAATAATAAAGTGGTTATTATCTTATTCCTTGTTTATGATAAATGTTTATTTTGCATGCTATAATTGTATTAATTTGGAAACGTTAATACATGTGTGTTTAATAAACAAAAGGAAAGTTCCTAGTTATGCCTCTCTTATAAACTAGCTCGTTGATTAACAAGATGATCAAGGTTTTCTGATCATGGACATTGGATGTCGTTAATAACGAGGTCACAACATTGGTAGAATGATGTGATGAATATCCATCCGAAGTATAACATTATGATTAGAGTCATTAAGTTTATATTGCTATAACATCATGCGAAGTAATCTTAGTCCTTAGACCATGAGATCATGTTAATTGCTAACACCGGAAGAGTATCTTGATAACATCAAACGTCACACAGTAACATGGTGACTATAAAGGTGGGTTCAGTGCTACAAAGGTGTTATGTTGAGGCTCATGGATCAACAGTGGGATTTGTCCATCCTGATGACGGATATATATACTCTGGGCCCTCTCGGTGGTATCACATTAAGATAGCTTGCAAGCAAGTGATGTGATCACTAGAATGTTATATCACGGGAACGAGAAAAGAGTGCATGTTGGTAACGAGATGAACTAGGTATTTAGATGCCAATGATCGAATCTCGGACATGTAATATATCATGAGACAAAGGGATTTAGTTACGACTTTAAAGGTTCACACGATCACAAGAGTCATCGTTGAATATGTGGGAGTCAGTACGGATCTCCAGATCCCGCTGCTGATTATTGATCGAAGAGGGGTCTCGATCATGTCTGCATTATTTGCGAACCGTAGGGTGACACACTTAAGGGATACCGACACCATTTAGGAGCAAATATGTTTCAGATAAAGATTAAGAAAGCGTTGGAATCATTTCGATGGAAACTGGAATTGTTTCGGGTGAAATTGCTAAAACTGGTTCTGCATGTGATATTGAAATGTTGCAGGGAGTTTTATGTGAATGTTTGTTAATTAAAGTAATTAACAAAATTCTGAATAAAATAAATAAAAGTGTTTTATTTAATGAGAGCTTGCATTAAATTTGTAGAAATTTAATGCATGTGAGTGGACATGAGTGGAGGTGTGTGTTTATGTGAGTGGGAGCTCCACCCACATGAATGAGGGAGAGGTGTGGGCACCCACCATGGCCGGCGCCATGCCCCCTTGGGATGCCCCCCTCCCCTATATAAGGAGCACCTCCTCCTCCTCTCCTCTTGCACCACCTCCTCGTGAAGGTTCTCTTCTCCCTCTAGTTATTCCCCATGGTCCTGGATTGGCGAGATACATGTTCCCGGTAGCTTTATCTGGAAAGGAGTTGCTGCTTCCGCTGCATCGCTGGAGCGAGGAGGCGGAGGTTGTTCGGTGGACCGAACGTGTGTGTGATCACGGATGCACCGCTACTTTGCGGTTCTGGACTTGATGGTGCTGGAACTGCTGGACCTGAAGGACTTCATTAAGATCTTGAGATCAGCAAGTGTACGACTACATCATCCACGAGTTCCAACTCGTTAACAAAGCTTTGTTGTCTTCGAGGGTAAGTTCTCTATGGATGTATATCCACCCGTTGCTTGTATCTAGTACATATATCTTGGCGTATAGTTCCCATCGTAGGAATTTTTTTGTTTTCTATGCTGCGAACCCAACACCATGACCCCAGGGCGGACGCGCATTGCCGCCACACAGACCATCACGCCATAAGCACACTCCCGTGTATTGGCAATCTAGTTTAGGCGGAAACGATAGCCCTCTCGGTCCTCGGGTACGTGTTAATATAGTGATGGAATATCCCCATCGTGGCAACGTACATAGAGAGAGAAGAGGGGGAAACGGTGAGAGGAGTACTACTCCAAGTCACGCATGCGTACATATACGGGAACTCAGTCCATGTACAGAGGGTTTATGGAGAAAGGCATTACAAAGTCTAACAACCCCCTTAATCACAACCTGCAGACATGTTAAGATTACGCTTAAACTCATTTAAATCTTTGGCTGCCAAGGCCTTTGTGAACCCATCTGCAACTTGATCCTTGCTAGAGACGAAACGAATGTCAAGCATTTTGTTTGTAACTCTTTCTCGAACAAAATGATAGTCTATCTTAATATGTTTAGTCCTGGCATGAAACACAGGATTTGCAGACAAGTATGTAGCACCCAAGTTATCACACCATAAGCATGGTTTTACCTGAAGTCTGACACCAAGATCTTTAAGAACAACTTCAAACCATATCAATTCAGCTGTAGCATTTACCAAGGCTTTATATTCAGCTTCAGTACTAGACCTAAAAACCGTGGCTTGTTTTCTGGCACTCTATGAGACTAGATTTGGACCAAAGAATATAGAAAAGCCTCCAGTAGATATCCTATCATCCAAATAACCTGCCCAATCTGCATCTAAGAAAGCATTGAGCAAACGGGAAGAAGATTTCTGAAATGTCAGTCCAACTTGTATAGTACCCTGAACGTATCTTAGAATTCCTTTTACAGCTGTCCAATGAGTAGTAGTAGGGGCATGTAAATACTGACAGACTTTATTAACCGAAAAGGAAATATCAGGTCGTGTTAATGTTAAGTACTCTAATGCACCAACAATACTTCTATACTGTGTGATATCATCAGGACTAAAGGGAGATCCCTCGGTTAAAGACAACTTATCTGTGGATGATAGAGCCGCGGAAGATGTTGTACAATCTTTCATGCCAACTTTAGCCAACAAATCAGCAGCATATTTTTCATGAGTGAGAAGTAAACCATTATGAGTTTTCTTTACCTCAATGCCCAAAAAGAAATGCAGATCTCCCAAGTCCTTGAGTGCAAAATCATCATTAAGGTCATGGAGGAGAGCAGAGATAGCCTTGTCTAATGAGCTGGTGACTATGATATCATCAACATAAGTTAGAACAAATATCATAATATTGTCTTTCTTGTAAAGAAAAAGTGAAGTGTCTGCTTTGGAGGGAACACAACCAAGCTGTTGCAACTTGGTGCTAAGCTTAGAATATCATGCTCAGGGAGCTTGCTTGAGTCCATAAAGAGCTTTATCAAGTTTGCAAATATAGTTCGGGTTAGTGGAAGACTCAAAACCTGTGGGTTATCTCATATAAACCTCCTCTTATAGAATGCCATGTAAAAATGTGTTCTTGACATCCAACTGCCGCAGGCTCCAGCCCCTGGAAACAACAGCTGATAGAACAAGTCTGATAGTGGCCGCTTTAACAACCGGACTGAAGGTATCTTCATAGTCTATGCCATACCTTTTCTTGAATCCTTTTGCAACTAAACGTGCCTTGTACCTATCAACTGTGCCATCTGCATTTTTCTTAATACGATATACCCATTTACAATCAATAAGATTTTTGGTAGAATGAGGAGGAACAAGATGCCAAGTCTTGTTATCCATAAGCGCAATGTACTCTTCGTCCATAGCTTTACGCCAGCGATCATCCCCAAGGGCCTCCGAAAGTTTGCTAGGATCACCTGTGGATGTAAACATGCCATAGCAAATCGTGCCATCAGTATACTGTTTTGGTTGACATGTACCTTTTTGGAGCCGTGTACGAGGTGCAGGAGGCGGTGTATGGGTCGGTAAAGTTTGCAAGTCGACGTTGTTGTGTTGGGAAGAGGCCACGGGCAAGCCGGCCACAGAATCTGCACCATCAGGTGTTTGAGAGGTAGAGACATCTGGCTCATGATGGTGTGATGATGAGGCGGGCCCCGCCTCATTATGGCGCACCGGCATCACGCGTATAGTCGAGGGCGAGCTAGACCGCGACAGCGGGCTGTCACGACATGAAGCGCGCGGAGACCGAGGAGAAACCGACCGAGACGGGGCAGGTAGGGTCCGGGACGGCGACGTGTCGAGGCGTGACTCGTCCACGCGTGTAGAGCGCGTTGGTGAAACCGTGTTGCGCGCAGTGCGCGCATGGCGCGGCGCATCGTCAGGTGGTCCCACCCGACCGGAGCGGATTGGATCCTCCTCGGGATCAGTCCGTGTCGGGGCAGGAGGATCGCCCTCGGGATCGCCTCCTCTGGCGTTTAGTGTGGGAGCAGTTTGCTCCGATTCTGGGGCATTTGAACCCGAATTTTTTTCTGATTCTTGCTCTTCGACGACCATATCTGCACCATGATAAGTATCTGCAACATCTTCACCATGATTGTGAGTAACAATTGGTACAACGGGCAAATGCATATAGTCATTAATATTAGCATCCCCACTATTTGATGTGTGTTGAGGCAAAAGTAGAATATCTTGCTTAAGGCGACCACCAGGATTGGGATGCATTTCGGCAAAGGGAAAAATGTTCTCATCAAAAACTACGTCTCGGGAAATATAGACATGTCCAGTGGACACATCTAAGCACGTAACTCCTTTGTGGCGAGGACTATAGCCTAAGAAGACACATCTTGTAGAACGAAAGGATATTTTTCTCGTGTTATAGGGACGGAGATTTGGCCAATAGGTACAACCAAAAACACGAAGAGACTCATAGTTTGGCTTGGTGTGGAGGAGGCGTTCTATAGGTGTGTTCGATGTGCAAATGCTCGACGAGAGCCTCGTTAGAACCCCAAGAGGAAGGTATGATGAGCACAGACAAGTTTTCCTCAGTTATGAAACCAAGGTTTAATCAAACCAGTAGGAGCATGGAAACACCCCAAAGGTGTTACTAGCTGAGCTTTGGCAGGGCGCACTACCGGTGCTAGTAGCAACGTGGAGACCTGAACAACACAACCACAAAACTTTGTCCCCAACTTGCGCTGAGGTTGTCAAACTCACCGTGTTTTGCGGAAAACAAAGGATTAAACATATCGAATGGAAAGAAGTAAATGTTTGCAGAAAGTAAACACAAAGCAGTAAAAGATTGTAGATTGTATGTAAAGAGAAAGGACCAGGATCCATAGTTCACTAGAGGTGGCTCTCCTTAGATAGATAACATCTTTGGGTGAACAAATTATAGCGGGCAATTGACAAACACCGAGAAAGCAATACATGCATATACTAATCATCTTGACTCCTTTGAGACTTGATTGGGCATTACAACATAATACATAGACCCATCCAACTGCATCTATGACTAATAATCCACCTTGAGGTTATCATCCAACCCCTCAAGTATTAAGTTGCAAGCAGCAGTTATTGCTTCTGACTGCGTGGTAAACAATATGAATGTTCTATGAACAAATGATTGTTGTTTTCTCCCTAGTAGCAATAGCACATCTAGTACCTTAGAGATTTCTGTCACTTCCCCAGATTACCAGAGGATTGAACCCACTATCGAGCATAAATACTAACTCTTGGAGTTGCTAGCATCTACTTATCCAAGATAACTACTAACAACGGAAAGCATGCAAGATCACAAATAACAAAGACATGATAGAATCAATAATCTATCTGAAATAGCATCTCAATATTCATCGGATCCCATAAACACAACATGTATGAATTACAAATAGATGATCTTGATCATGAACGGAGCTCACAAGATCTAAACTTGAAAGCACAAAGGAGGAGAACCAGCCATCTAGCTACTACATGGATCCGTAGTCCAAGGATGAACTACTCACGCATCACATCGGAGGCTTGCATGGTGATGAAGAAGGCCTCCAGGGTGAATTCCCCTCTCCGGCGGTGCGGAATAGCCAGATCCTCCGATCTAGGGATGGAGATGACGGCGACTCTGAGACTCTTTCGTGGATTTTCATGGTACTTAGGGTTTTCGTCCCGAGGGCAATATATAGGCGGAAGGAGAGGCCGAGGGGGTGCCGGGAGCGGCCACACCATCCCTTGGCGCGGGCCAGGCCTGGCCGCGCGGCCAGGTGGTGTGGTGGCTCCCTGGCCCTTCTCAATCTCATATTCCGGCACTTGATCCCTTCCAGAAAAATAGGCACTTTGTCTTTTGTCTCGTCCAATTCCGAGAATATTCATTTTCTGACTTTCCTAGAACCAAAAACAGCAGAAAACAGGCAGCTGACACTGTGGCTCTTGTTAATACGTTAGTCCAAGAAATCATATGAAAAGTACTCCAAAGTTGGAACAAAACACAAGAAAGTGGATAAAACCAAGCATGGAACATCAAAAATTATAGATACATTTGCAATGTATCAACATCCCAAGCTTAACCCCTGCTCATCCTCGAGTAGGTAAGTGATAAAAAAGAAATAATAATTTTTGAGGTGACATGCACCATCAAAGACTTGATCAAAGTATTTGCAAAACATTCAAAGCTGGGATCATAGTACTTCAATCATAGCATGAAAGACAAAGTTCTAGCAATAAGCAAAGGAACTATGATGCAACAAGAAAAGTCACAAACAAAAGATTCATGAATAACAATGCTTTGCAAGATGTTTGTTTGTTTCACATAAAGAAAACATAGCATAATAATATTCAGCTTGTCCCTCAATAGAGTAGCAAATATAAATGCATAGGAACCTTCAAAGTTCATAAGAGTGACTAGATACAATAGTTTAAAACAAGCAATATCAAGTTATGCATCAATCAACTAGTCTTGGGACAATGCACATAGAACTAAGAATGGCCACTATGCTCTCAAAGTAGGTGCATAAAGATAGAAGGTGGAGACTCAATATTATGGTGGAAGAAAGGCCTTTGTAAAAGGAAGTAGGGATTCAAGTCTCATAAAGAGCTTCCAAAAATTATGGTACTTATAGCTTTCAGCTCTCATTGCCCTATCATAAGCATCTTTAAGGTGATTAAGGTTAAAGTGACACAACTAAGAGGATATGCTTGACAAGTTATAAACCGAAATCTCATGCCTCTTACTTACGAAGACTGATCCTCATGCTACTCAACTTCAGTCACGAGTAAGCTCTTGTCATTGTAAGTATATGTGTATCATTAAGAACCGCCAACAGGGTACCCCTTGCACATGATACGGGAGCTTTCCCATAATCAAATGACAAGGCAAGCAGACAATGAGCATCTCAGCGGTCTTTTTTATTTGCTATATGCATAGGTTTTTATTGAGGATGCTTCATAGAGTGCTCATTATGGTGATGCTGCAAGTTTCCACCATGATTAGGCATCTTAGGCTAGCGGCCCAGGTGTTTCTCTAACACACATACAAACTCCATGATCTTACAAGTTCCACTTTTATTTCACAATCACGGGATCCGTAAGCAAAAGAACATGAAATCAACGGGGTACAAAGTACAAGTGCAATGTTGAAAGCGTTCCCCATGAAACATGGTTCTGCTAATTTCAACTTATAAAGCGCAAGCATATACGCAACAAAGAAGGACCCAATAGTTCAAGTTTATTAGAGGAAAAAAGTAAAGTGTGCCATCAAGTTTGTGAGAGCTTTAATCACTAGTTTTCTCATAACAAGTTTAATTTGGAAGGTAAACAAAAGCATGAGTATACTTGGAATAGCATAAGCTAGTAGGTATGGTGGACTCTTTGGAAAAACTTGGTTTAGGGAGTTGGATGCATGAGTGGAACTCATACTTGGTTGTGGAGGCTAGCAAAAGACTAGGAGCAACAAACTAAGAGAGCAATAATGGTCATAATCATGCAGAGCGACAAAACATCATTGATCAAAGCATAAAGTGATACTACAAGTTGAAAACTAAAGGATCATAAAGGCTATGGTGACTTGTGACAGTCATAACATGGTGTGAGCATGCGCCAAGTCAACCCAAATAAAGCATCAAAGGAGAATACCACTATACTATGCTTTAATATGCTAAAACAACGCATGGTTCATCCAAGGCACATTAAGCAATCTCAATTGTTTATAACAAGTCATGCTACAGCAAAGAATACTAAGCATAAAGCCAAAACAATATCAAGCATGGCATGACAAAGCACAGGCCACAGTAAAAAACAAGCTCTTTTTTACCACATAAGTATGAACTTTCCTACTCTTTTCCAAACCAAACCAAACCAAACTACTTGCAAACCAATGTATGAAAGAGGGGGTCCAACCAATTTATTCAGAAAACTAAGAAAACCAAGCAAACTAAAAACCAAAACAAAAACGAAAAAGAAGACGCTCCAAGAACAACACAACTGTGCATGAAACAATAAAAATGAAGCATTCGGAAGAAACCTGGAATTTTTATTGATGAAGAAGGGGATGCCTTGGGCATCCCCAAGCTTTGATGCTTGTACTTCTTGGATATTTCTTGGGGTGACAAGCGTGGCATCCCCAAGCTTGAGCTTTAGTCCATCCTTCATCTCATTACTCATTCCTTCCATACACCAGAAAATTTTCCTTCATACAAAACTTAACACAATCTTTATTAGCAACATTAGTGCACTCAAGATAAATAAGTCTCAAGGTTCAGTTCTAACACCGAATAAACTTCCACTAGAACACTAGATACTGTAGCACTTCCCTCAAAAAGCTCAATTCCCTAAAAGAACTCAAAAAGGAACTCACAAGAAGCGAATGTAGAAAAATGGCAGAAATCTGTCAAAATAGACCAGCAGGTAAAGACGAATTTTTTCGTAGACGTTCTGTTGCTCAAATAAAAAAGTGTTGAACTAACGGAAGTTAGATAACAACCTGGGGCAGAAGCACAAAAACTTACTGCTCAATCCTACATACAGAGCTCTCTCACGAATTTTTACGGTTAAGCACAAAAATCTGTTTCGGGACAGCAACTTTCCCAATCATTACTTCTCTCTCATTAGAGGTTACTCTTGGCACAAAAAGAAAATAAAAAGGATAAGGAGAGGTTATTACTGAAGTAACAACTTCCAAGACTCATCTAAAACTTTTGGATTATCTCCCAATAAGTACTTTTCTTTAACGCCTTTAAGTTAGGCATAAGAAGCAAAGAAAGAATCAAGTGTTCTCAAATGAAGAAGCATTAAAACCAAATTTCTTGCCCTTACCTCTTTTATTTTTATTCTTAACCTTTGGGAAAATGTGATTGTTTGATGGAGAAGAAAGGTGCATGGTCCCCCTTCCCACATCTATTATTGCTCCAAGGAGTTCTAATAGGGACCTTCCAAGTGTAATTTGTCCTTTTCCTGCACATTCAATAACAAGATAATCAGTAGAAATCATTTTCCCAAGGATCTTTGTAAACACTCCTTCAGCTATTCCAATAGGTAATATGGTAGCATTATTAGCAAGAGATATTTCTTTTCCTCCTTCAGTAAACCCCCAAAGATTCAAAGATTCATAAATATCTTTAGGCATAAGACAAAATTCAGACATGATATCGCAGTGGGCTTGAAAAGTTTCAGTGTTTATCTCAATCTTTACTGTAGGGAGCCACTTTGATGGTTCAGGATTTATTGGAACATAATTGTGATGCTCCCTAAGCGTGTTATAGCAATTTTCTAAGCTAGTAGTGCTAGCGTCAAGAGTGTTCAACCTAGCAAATATTTTGCGAAAGAAATATCAGTTTGGCTAGGCATGTTGTAAGTGAGGATCAATTTCTTTATAGCATTAATAGCATCATCCTCATTACATTGGAGGAAATTTCCTCCCACAACAGCATCTAAAGCATATCTATAGCAAAGAGCAATCCCAAGGTAAAAACTGATAAGGAACAAGCTTTGAGTCATTTTAGGCTCCGTTTTTTCATGTAGATCAGAGATTCTAGACCAAGCTTCCTTAAAACTTTCCTAAATTCCTTGTTTAAAAGTGAAAATCATTTCCTCGGGTGACATAGTGATTGGAGCAAGGCTAGACATAGTGGCAACTCAAGATAGGAACTATTTTTTTTGTGTTTTTGAAATAAGAAAGCAAACTAGCAAAACTAAATTTTTTTGTGTTTTTTGAAGAACAAAAAAACAAACAAAACAAAAACAACAAAGTAAAGAGATTGGTTATGAGGGACTCCCCTTGTGAAGATGTCCTTGACTCCCCGACAACGACGCCAGAAAAGATCTTGATGTGCTCGTCGTTCGACATAGAGCTTGTTGGGAACCCCAAGAGGAAGGTATGATGAGCACAACAACAAGTTTTCCCTCAGTTATGAAACCAAGGTTTAATCGAACCAATAGGAGCAAGGAAACACCCCAAAGGTGTTACTAGCTGAGCTTTGGCAGGGCGCACTACCGGTGCTAGTAGCAACGTGGAGACCTGCACAACACAACCACAGAACTTTGTCCCCAACTTGCGATGAGGTTGTCAATCTCACCGTGTTTTGCAGAAAACAAAGGATTAAACGTATCGAATGGAAAGAAGTAAAAGTTTGCAGAAAGTAAATACAAAGCAGTAAAAGATTGTAGATTGTATGTAAAGGGAAAGGACCGGGATCCATAGTTCACTAGAGGTGGCTCTCCTTAGATAGATAACATGCTGGGTGAACAAATTACAGCGGGGCAATTGACAAACACCGAGAAAGCAATACATGCATATACTAATCATCTTGACTCCTTTGAGACTTGATTGGGCATTACAACATAATACATAGACCGCCATCCAACTGCATCTATGACTAATAATCCACCTTGGTTATCATCGAACCCCTCAAGTATTAAGTTGCAAGCAGCAGTTATTGCTTTACGAACTGCATGTAAAGTAAACAATACGATTGTTCTATGAACAAAGGATTGTTGTTTTCTCCCTAGTAGCAACATCACATCTAGTACCTTAGAGATTTCTGTCACTTCCCCAGATTACCAGAGGCATGAACCCACTATCGAGCATAAATACTAACTCTTGGAGTTGCTAGCATCTACTTGGCCAAGTTAGCTACTAACAACGGAAAGCATGCAAGATCATAAAAAACAAAGAATGATAGAATCAATAATCAATCTGGAATAGCATCTCAATATCTATCGGATCCCCGTAAACACAACATGTATGAATTACAAATAGATGATCTTGATCATGAATGGAGCTCACAAGATCTAAACATGAAAGCACAAAGGAGGAGAACCAACCATCTAGCTACTACATGGATCCGTAGTCCAAAGATGAACTACTCATGCATCACACCGGAGGCTTGCATGGTGATGAAGAAGGCGTCCAGGGTGAATTCCCCTCTCCGGCAGGGTGCCGAGAAGAGCTTCAGATCTCTCCCGATCTAGGGATGGAGATGACGCGGCTACAGACTCTTTCGTGGATTTTTGATCGGGTGCTTAGGGTTTTCGTCCCGAGGGCAATATATGTTGGAGATATGCCCTAGAGGCAATAATAAATGTAGTTATTATTATATATCTTTGTGTTTATGATAAATGTTTACATTCATGCTATAATAGTATTAACAAGGAAACCATTAATACTTGTGTGATTTGTAAACTAAATTTGAAGTCCCTAGTATAGCCTCTATACTTCACTAGCTTGTTGGTTGATTGATGATTGTGGTTTCCCTATCATGAACATTGAGATGTTATCAACAACAAGATCATATCGTTAGGAGAATGATATGGTGGACATACTCCTATAGACAAGCGTAGCATAAAGATCAAGTCATTTCAATAGTTCAATTGCTATATGCTTTCTGATACATAGTAACCTAATTCCTTCGACCATGAGATCATGCATATCACCTTTACTGGATGGATGCTTTGATGTCATCAAACACCACACCGTAACAGGGTGGCTATAAAGGTGGCGTTGAGTGTTCGGAAAGTATTGGTTGAAACACATGGATCAAGAGTGGGATTTGTCCATCCACATGACGGATAGATATTCTCTGGGCCCTCTTGGTGAAATGTCATCCAATTAGCTTGCAAGCATGTGACTTGGTCACAAGGGATCACATATCACGGGAACGAGAAAAGAGTACTTATCGATGAGGAAGAACTAGGTATGCGGAGATACCGACGATCATAACCTCGGATAAGTAACATATCGTGAGACAAAGGGAAATTGGTATCGTATGTAAGTGGTTCATTCGATCGTAAGTAATCGTAGAAATATGTAGAGCCATATGAATTTCCAGATTCCTCTATTGGTTATTGTTCGGAGAAGTGTCTCGATCATGTCCGCATAATTCACGAACCGTAGGAGACACACTTAAGGATTGACGTTGTTTGAGTAGTTATGGTATTATGAGAAAGAGACCGAATGTTGTTCGAGTCTCGGATGGGATCCGGGATATCACGAGGTGATCCGGAATGGTCCGGAGAATAAGATTCATATAAGGAAAGTCCGTTTGAGTAGCGGAATGATTCCGTGTTTTCATCTGTAACATTCTAGAAGGTCCCGGAATGTCCGGCACTCCGGAGGGGGAAGGGTACATGAATGTGTCATTACATATTGGAATGATTGCATCATGTACTAGGTGTTCTTGCTGTCCAAAATAAAGGGTTTATTTAAATCCTAAATTGAAAAGTCAAACGGCCAGTTTGAAAGTCAAACGGCAAGTTTTGGGAAGTGGGAAAAGAGGAGGAGGAGGCCGAGTTGGAGGGGAATTCCTCCCCTTGGCCGGCGCACCTCCCAAGGCCGAGTTGGGGAGGAACTCCTCCCCTTGGCCGGCCAGCCCTCCCACCTATATAAGGAGGGGCAGGGCTCCCCTCCTTAGGGACACAAGTTTCCTATCCTCTAAACTAAAACCTAGATCTAGACCCCGGTTTAGAGCTATTTCGGTTTAGAGCCTTCTAATTGGTTTAGAGCCTTCTAATTGGTGTGTCTAATTACTAGACCACTAATAGCCTCTCTCATAAGCTCCACCATACTCGCACCGGCTTAAGGCGAAGCCCTGCGGGATTTCCCCTCTACCTCCGGTACCACGCCGTTGTGCTGCCGGAATCGCGAGGAGAGTGCTACAACCTCCGCTGCCTGCTGGAACAAGGGAGAGGAAGGTCTTCGTCGAGTACCGAACGTGTGACCGATCATGGAGCGCTATGGAACGCTGGCGGAAGGATCGTCTACGCGATCTTGAGATCGGAAAGAGTACGACTACATCACCCACGAGAATCTGCTCTCGTTAAACACTTTGGAATCTTCAAGGGTGAGTTATTCCATCGACTCGTTGCTACAATCTAGTAGATAGATCTTGTCTTGTTTGTTTGTATGCGATAGAAAATTTTTGTTTTCCATGCTACGAACCCCTACAGTGGTATCAGAGCCGTGTCTATATGTAGATCTGTTGCACGAGTAGAACACAATGGTCATTGTGGGCGTTGATGCTTTTATTGTAGATTGCTTTTTGTGTACTTTGCATCTTGCGGTATGTTGGGATGAAGCGGCCCGGGCTAACCTTACATGACATCGTTCATGAGACTTGCTCCACGCTTGACATGCAACTCGTTTTGCATAAGTGGCTTTGCGGGTGCCTGTTTCTCCTAGCATAGTAAAGATCCAATTTACAACGGGTAATCAACAATGCTAGTATCAATGTTGTGGTTCTTGTTCGTAGGTTAGAACGATACCTATGGAAAGCCCCAAACCACGTAAAATATGCAAAGAAAGTAGAAGCGTCTAACTTTGTTTTGCAGGGGTGTGCAGTGATGTGATATGGCCATGATTGTGATTATATTTGATGTATGCAATGTTCCTTATTGTAAGTTGGCAACCGGCAGGAGCCATATGGTTGTCTTTAAATTCTGTTAAGACCTGCGTGTCTATTCAAAATAGTTGTAATAGTTGAAGCTGGTGGACGACAACCATGAAGAAGCGTCATTGACCTTGATGCTATGCCGGTGATGATGGAGATCATGTTCGTGCTTGAAGATGGAGATCGGAAGCACAAAGAAGAAAGGCCATATCATATCACATATTATGAATTGCATGTGATGTTAATCCTTTATGCATCTTGTATTGCTTAGTAGACGACGGTAGCATTATAAGATGATCCCTCATGCACATAAATTTCAAGTTCTAAAGTGTTCACCCTTAGTATGCACCGTTGCCAAAGCTTGCTGCTTCGAAGCATCACGTGATGATCGGGTGTCTTTGATTCCGCGGGTGAATACAACGTAAGCAAGCCAGATTTGCTTATGCGGTAGCTAAGGTTTGATCTTGACGAGCCTAGCATGTATGGACATGGCCTCGTGAACACGGATCGCCGAAGGTAAAGCATGAATCATATAGTAGATATGATGAACATGATGATTGTTCGCCATTGAAACTATATCAACTCTCGTGATGATCGGTGTTGATGTAGTGGATTTGGTTCGTGTGATCACTAAAACAATGTGAGGGATGTTGTTTTGAGTGGGAGTTCACCTAGTTTAATTTCATTAATTAATTTGAACTCAATTTGTCATAAACTTAGTCTAAACTATTGCAAATATGTTGTAGATCAATGGCAGCCCCTACCATCAATTTTAATGCGTTCCTAGAGAAAGAAAAGTTGAAAAACAATGGAAGCAACCGGCGGATTGGTTCCGCAATTTGAGGATTGTCCTCACGCTGGTAATTTGACCTATGTGCTGGATGCACCGCTAGGTGACCCACTGCGGTGATGCTACCGATGAAGTAAAGAATGTTTACCTTGCTCGGAAGAATCAGTACTCCATAGTTCAGTGTGCTATCTTGTATGGTTTAGAATCGGAGCTTCAAAAAAGGTTTGAAGAGTCAGACCCATATGATATTGTCGAGGATCTCAAATTAATTTTGAGACTCATGCGGCAATTGAAAGTTATGAAGCTTCTGAAAAGTTCTTTAACTGCAAGATGGAAGAGGGTAGCTCCGTCAGTGAGCATGTGCTTAAGATGTCTGGGCACGCAAATAAACTTCAAAGTTTGGGTATAGTGATTCCTAATACTTTGGGGGTTTACCGCATCCTCAAATCACTACCACCAAGTTACAAGAACTTTGTGATGAACTACAACATGCAGAACATGAACAAAGAAGTTGCCAGAACTATTTGCTATGTTAAAATCTGCGAAGTGGAGATCAAGAAAGAGCACCAAGTGTTGATGGTCAATAAAACCACCAAATTCAAGAAAGGCAAGTCTAAGCAAAGGGACACTTCAAGAAGGGTGGTAAGAAAGTTACCACGCGACGAAGAAGACCAAGGCTGGACCTAAGCCTGGCCCGAGTGTTTTCTTGCAAGGGAGAAGGTCCTTTGAGCGGAATTGCCCAAAGTACTTGGCGGATTTGAAGAACGGCAACATCAAGAAGAAAGGTATATCTGGTATACATGTTATTGATGTGTATCTCACTAGTATTCGTAGTAGTGCCCGGGTATTTGATCTGGTTCGGTTGCTCATATTTGTAACTCGAATGAGCTGCAGAATAAACGGAAGCTAGTGAAGAACGAGGTGACGATGCGGCGTGGGAAGCGGATCAAAGGTTGATGTGATCGCGATCGCACGCTACCTCTTCATCTACCATCGGGATTAGTTTTATACTTAAATAATTGTTATTTGGTGCTGCGTTAAGCATGAACATTATATCGGGATCTTGTTTATTGCGAGGCGGTTACTTGTTTAAATCCGAGAATAATGGTTGTTCGATTTATATGAGTAATATGTTTTACGCACATGCACCTTTGATAGATGGTCTATTCTTGTTGAATCTCGATAGTAGAAATACACATATTAATAACATTGAAGCTAAGCGATTGAAATCAGCGATAACTCGACCTATATGTGGCAATGTCGTCTTGGTCACATTGGAGTGAAGCGTATGAAGAAACTCCATTCGATGGACTTCTTGAATCACTTGATTTTGAATCACTTGAAAGATGCGAAGCATGTCGATGGGTAAAATGACTAAGACTCCATTTTCGGTATGATGGAGCGAGCTACAGACTTATTGGAAATCATACATACCGATGTGTGTGGTCCAATGAGTGTAGCATCATGTGATGGTTATCGTTATGTTCTTACCTTCACGGATGACTTGAGTAGATATGGGTATATCTATTTCATGAAACATAAGTCGAAACTTTCGAGAAGTTTAAGGAGTTTCAAAGTGAGGTAGAGAATCAACGTAACAAGAAGATTAAATTTCTATGTTACGATCGTGGAGGTGAATATCTAAATTACGAGTTTGGCGAGCATTTGAAGAAATGTGGAATACTTTTAGCGATTGACACCGGGAACACCACAGCGTAATGGTGTGTCGAACGTCGTGTCGAACTCTCTTAGATATGGTTCGTTCTATGATGTAATACAGATTTACCACTATCATTTTGGGGTTATGCATTAGAAACAGCGCATTCACTTTAAATAGGGCACCGTCTAAATCCGTTGAACGACACCATATGAATTATGGTTTGGGAAGAAACCTAAATTGTCGTTCCTTAAAGTTTGGGGATCTGAAGCCTATGTAAAGAAGTTACAGCCGGACAAGCTTGAACCCAAAGCGGAAAAATGCGTCTTCATAGGATAACCGAAGGAAACTATTGGGTATACCTTCTATCATAGATCCGAAGGCAAAATCTGTGTTGCCAAGAATGGATCCTTTCTAGATAAGGAATTTCTCTCGAAAGAAGTGACTGGAAGGAAAGTAGAACTCGACGAGGTTGTCGAACCTTCTCTCGAAATTGCGAGTAGCGCAGCACCGGAAGAAGTTCCTGTGGTGCATGCACCAATAAGAGAGGAAGCTAATGATGGTGATCATGAAACTTCGGTTGAAGTTGTTCTGAGCCTCGGTCAACGAGAACTCGTACCACTCCAGTTGGTATGATTCCGTTATGAATGTCATGTTGGTGGACAACACCGATGACCCGAGACATATGAGGAAGCGATGAGCCTAGATTCCAATAAATGGCAAGAAGCCATGAAATCCGAGATTGGATCCATGTACGAAAACCAAGTATGGACTTTGGTGGACTTAGGATGGCGGAAGGTCGAGAACAAATGGATTTTCAAGAAGAAAGCAGATCTTGATGGTAATGTTACTGTCTATAAAGCTCGACTTGTCGCAAAAGGGTTTCGACAAATTCAAGGAGTTGACTACGATGAGACTTTCTCACAGGTAGCGAAGCTAAAGTCTGTGAGGATTATGTTAGCAATCGCTGCATATTATGATTATGAGATATGGCAGATGGATGTCAAAACAGCATTCCTCAATGGAGACATTGATGAAGAGTTGTATATGATGCAACCCAAAGGTTTTGTCGATCCTAAAGATGCTAACAAGGTATGCAAACTTCAACGGTCCATCTATGGATTGAAGCAAGCATCCCGAAGTTGGAATCAACGTTTTGATAAGGTAATCAAAAGTTTTGGTTTTATACAAACTTATGGAGAAGCTTGTATTTACAAGAAAGTGAGTGGGAGCTCTGTAGCATTCTTAATACTGTATGTGGATGACATATTGTTGATTGGGAATGATGTAGACCTTCTTAATAGTGTCAAAGAGTATTTGAATAATAGTTTTCAATGAAGGATCTTGGCGAAGCAACTTACATATTAGGCATAAAGATTTATAGAGATAGATCGAACGCCAAATATCGTTGTCACAAAGTACATATTTGGACAAAGTTCTAAAGAGGTTTGGAATGGAAGATAGCAAGAAAGGGTTCTTGCCCATGTTTATATCGACCTTGAGTAAAACTCAAAGTCCGACATCGGCGAAGATAGAGAAAAGATGAGTAAGACTCCTATGCCTCAGCCATAGGATCTCTAATGTATGCCATGCTATGTACTAGACCCGACATCGCATATCTTTGTTAGTCTAACTAGCAGATATCAAAGTGATCCGAGTGGATCATTGGACGTGATCAAAAACATCCTTAAGTACTTGAGAAGAACTAAGGGTATGGTTCTTTCTTATGGAGGTGATGAACAGCTCGTTGTTAATGGTTACACCGATGCTAGTTGGAACACCGATCCGGATGATTCTAAATCACAACTGGATACGTATTTATTTTGAATGGTGCAGATTAGCTGGAGGAGTGCAAAGCAAAGCGTTGTGGCGAGATCTTCAACTGAATCGGAATACATGGCTGCTTCGGAGGCTTCACAGAAGCGATATGGATGAAAGAGTTCATTACAGAGCTGGGTGTGGTTCCTAGTGCGCTGGACCCAATGTCTATCTACTGTGATAACATGGGCGCCATAGCCAATGCGCAAGAACCAAGGTCACACAAGAAGTTGAAGCATATCAAGCTGCGTTTCCACGCTATTCGAGAACATATCCAGGATGGGGATATAAAGATTTGCAAAGTACACACAGATCTGAATGTGGCGGATCCGTTGACTAAACCTCTCCAGGGCAAAACATGACCAACACCAAGCTGCCATGGGTGTTCGGTATATTACCATGTAATCTAGATTAGATGACTCTAGTGCAAGTGGGAGACTGTTGGAGATATGCCCTAGAGGCAATAATAAATGTAGTTATTATTATATATCTTTGTGTTTATGATAAATGTTTACATTCATGCTATAATAGTATTAACAAGGAAACCATTAATACTTGTGTGATTTGTAAACTAAATTTGAAGTCCCTAGTATAGCCTCTATACTTCACTAGCTTGTTGGTTGATTGATGATTGTGGTTTCCCTATCATGAACATTGAGATGTTATCAACAACAAGATCATATCGTTAGGAGAATGATATGGTGGACATACTCCTATAGACAAGCGTAGCATAAAGATCAAGTCATTTCAATAGTTCAATTGCTATATGCTTTCTGATACATAGTAACCTAATTCCTTCGACCATGAGATCATGCATATCACCTTTCTTGGATGGATGCTTTGATGTCATCAAACACCACACCGTAACAGGTGGCTATAAAGGTGGCGTTGAGTGTTCGGAAAGTATTGGTTGAAACACATGGATCAAGAGTGGGATTTGTCCATCCACATGACGGATAGATATTCTCTGGGCCCTCTTGGTGAAATGTCATCCAATTAGCTTGCAAGCATGTGACTTGGTCACAAGGGATCACATATCACGGGAACGAGAAAAGAGTACTTATCGAACGAGGAAGAACTAGGTATGCGGAGATACAAGCGATCATAACCTCGGATAAGTAACATATCGTGAGACAAAGGGAAATTGGTATCGTATGTAAGTGGTTCATTCGATCGCGAAATGTCGTAGAAATATGTGGGAGCCATATGAATTTCCAGATTCCTCTATTGGTTATTGTTCGGAGAAGTGTCTCGATCATGTCCGCATAATTCACGAACCGTAGGGAGACACACTTAAGGATTCGACGTTGGTTGAGTAGTTATGGTATTATGAGAAAGAGACCGAATGTTGTTGGTCTCGGATGGGATCCGGGATATCACGAGGTGATCCGGAATGGTCGGAGAATAAGATTCATATAAGGAAAGTCCGTTTGAAGTAGCGGAATGATTCCGGTGTTTTCATCGGGAACATTCTAGAAGGTCCCGGAATGTCCGGCACTCCGGAGGGGGAAGGGTACATGAATGTGTCATTACATATTGGAATGATTGCATCATGTACTAGGTGTTCTTGCTGTCCAAAATAAAGGGTTTATTTAAATCCTAAATTGAAAAGTCAAACGGCTTTGAAAGTCAAACGGCAAGTTTTGGGAAGTGGGAAAGGAGGAGGAGGAGGCCGAGTTGGAGGAATTCCTCCCTTGGCGGCACCTCCCAAGGCCGAGTTGGGGAGGAACTCCTCCCCTTGGCCGGCCAGCCCTCCCACCTATATAAGGAGGGGCAGGGCTCCCCTCCTTAGGGACACAAGTTTCCTATCCTCTAAACTAAAACCTAGATCTAGACCCCGGTTTAGAGCTATTTCGGTTTAGAGCCTTCTAATTGGTTTAGAGCCTTCTAATTGGTGTGTCTAATTACTAGACCACTAATAGCCTCTCTCATAAGCTCCACCATACTCGCACCGGCTTAAGGCGAAGCCCTGCGGGATTTCCCCTCTACTTCCGGTACCACGCCGTTGTCTTAGGAATCGCGAGAGTGCTACAAGCTCCGCCTGCTGGAACAAGGAGAGGAAGGTCTGCCGAAAATCGACGATGTGACCGATCAAGGAGGCGCTCTTGAACGCAGCGGGAAGGATCGTCTCTGTGATCTTGAGATCGGAAAGAGTACGACTACATCACCCACGAGAATCTGCTCTCGTTAAACACTTTGGAATCTTCAAGGGTGAGTTATTCCATCGACTCGTTGCTACAATCTAGTAGATAGATCTTGGCTTGTTTGTTTGTATGCGATAGAAAATTTTTGTTTTCCATGCTACGAACCCCTACAATATATAGGCGGAAGGAGAGGCCGAGGGGGTGCCAGGAGCGGCCACACCACCCCCTGGCGCGGGCCAGGCCTGGCCACACGGCCAGGTGGTGTGGTGGCTCCCTGGCCCTTCTCCATCTCGTATTCTGGCACTTGATCCCTTCCGGAAAAATAGGCACTTTGGCTTTTGTCCCTTCTAATTCCGAGAATATTCATTATCTGACTTTCCTGGAACCAAAAACAGCAGAAAACAGACAGCTGGCACTGTGGCTCTTGTTAATAGGTTAGTCCAAGAAATCATATGAAAAGTACTCCAAAGTTGGAACAAAACACAAGAAAGTGGATAAAACCAAGCATGGAACATCAAAAATTATAGATACATTTGCAATGTATTAGTGTCATGATTGATAACTTTGCTGGGAAGAAGATTTATAAGAAAAGTGGCGGTGAGAAAAGCTTCATCCCAAAACTTTAGAGGCATGGTGGCATTAGCAAGCAAAGCAAGACCCACTTCAACAATATGACGATGATTTCTTTCAGTAGAGCCATTTTGCTGATGAGCATGAGGGCAACACACATGATGAGTGATGCCAACCTTTTAAAAGAAACCGTTGGGTTTTTCATACTCGCCTCCCCAATCAGTTTGCATAGTAATAATTTTCCTATCAAATTTTCTCTCAACAAGTTCTTGGAAATTAAGAAACACTTGATAAACATCAGAACGCTTCTTGAGTAAATATATCCAAGTAAATTACTAAAGTCATCGATGAAGCTTACATAATATGAATGTTTTCCTCAGAGTCAGTCTTTGGGCCCCATACATCAGAGGACACATGTTCCAAAGGAACAATGGATACACTGGTAGAGACAGGATATGGCAATTGATGACTCTTAGCTAGTTGACATGAATCACAAATGTAGGGGTTTATTTCAGGAGAATAAGAAATATTGTTTTTCCTAAGAACTTGTTGAACCACAAAGGATGAAGGATGGCCTAAATGACGATGCCATGTAGAAGACGATGACTTTATTGTGATGAATGCTTGCTTGGACAACCTAGTAGGTGTAGGAACAAGCGGATAAAGACCACCATAGCATTGCCCTTCACACATAATTCTCCTTGTGTCCCGGTCCTTAATTAAGAAAAACCACGGGTGAAACTCCATAAAGGCATTGTTATCAAGAGTAAGCTCATGAACGGATAAAAGATTTTTGGAAGTACTTGGAACATGAAGAACATTTTTAAGTTGTAAAGAATCATGTGGGTTGCGTAATATAGAATGACCAATATGACTTATTTGCATACCGTTACCGTTTGTCGTGTGGACATGGTCGTTGTCGTTGTACTGCTCAAGCATGGTTAGCTTGTTTAGCTCGGAGGTGAGATGGTGGATGGCACCCGAGTCCGGGTACTAGTTGGTGTCGACGCCATACGATGCAATGTTTGCACCCTTGTCACCATCATCACGATCATTCTAGAATCGCCACCAACATTTACTGGAGGGGTGGCCATGTATCTTGCAAATTTGGCAGGTTACATCAACAAAGGGTGTAGGCGCCCGCCCTTCCTGGCGACGCCAATTTCCACCATCACGCCGATCATCACGGCCTCGACGGCGCCAGTTTCCTCCATCACGACGATCATCATCGTAGCGATCACGACGATACCCGCGATCATCTTGACGTCCGCGGTCATTGCCGCGGTCATAACCGCGATCATACCCGCGGTCCTCCTGGCGCATGCGATCATAGCCGCGATCACGATCATCTTGATGTCCTCGATCTCCTTGGCGTGGGAGGTCCTCCTGACGCCCACGGTCATCAGCGCATCCATGGTGCTGTGGCCGAGTGTCGCCACCACCGCCTCCATGACGAGGAACGTTGGCCAAGGAGGTGAAGCCCTCGGTGTCGTCTGGATCATCCTGCAGGGCATCATAGGCAACAAGTTGGTTAAAAAGCTCCTGTAAAGTTGTACCAGGGTTGGCGTTGATGGCGGTCTTGAAGGGATTGTAGGAGCAGTCAAGCCCATTGAGGATGGACCCGATCAGCTTGTCCTCATCGAGGGTTTTGCAGCAATCTCCACCGTGATGGCCTTCTTTTAGCCACATACTTGGCTGCCGAGAGTGTGCCCTTCTTCGTGCTCTGGAGGGCACCACGAAGAGCCTGGATCCTCGACCGTGATTGGGAGGAAACAAACTCCTAGAGTGCAGCCCACACTTCAACAGCCGTGTTCAGCCCGGTGACATGGGCAAGGATCTTGGGAGAAACGGAATTCAGCAGAAAGCGGAGCACCTGCTAATCTCGCGTGAACCATGCAGCATAGTCGGGACTTTCGACCTTGAGCTTCTTGCCTTCCTTGTCTTCAATCTCCATTGTCTTCTCGGGCGCAACATCCGTCCCCTCAACGAGATCAAGAACCCTGGCACCACGAAGGGCGGGAGCATCGAGCGATATAGGGGATGAAGTTGTCGACGTGAGGAGATCTTGAGAGGAGGCCCGAGAAGTGAAGCCAGAGTGGCCGATGAGGATGAGGATCTAGTCATGGTGTAGATGTTGGCCTCGGCGGCGGATCAGAGTAGATCAGCGGCGGCGGTGGCTTGGGTTTTTCTTGGGTTTTGGCGGCGGCGGCGGATCAAGGCAGATCGGCGGCGGCGGCGGCTTGGTTTGTGATTGTTTTGAGGGTTTTTTTTGTGTGTGGCTTTTGCAGCGGCGGTGGATCAAGATCATCGGCAACAGCGGTGAGGTGTGTTTCTAGGTTTTCTTTGGCCTGTGGTTGTAGAAGACGGCGGCGGCGGGCAACCGAGATGATCACCGGCGGTGGCGATCGGTTTCTTGGCGGCTAGGTCGGAAAAAGGTAGGCTCGATACCATATTGGCGATCTAGTTTAGGCGGAAGCGATAGCCCTCTCGGGCCTCAGTGCGTGTTAATATAGCGATGGAACAGCCCCATCATGGCAACGCATATAGAGAGAAGAGGGCAACGGTGAGAGGAGTACTACTCCAAGTCACGTATGCAGACATGATCGAGACCCTTCTCCGATCAATAATCAGCAGCGGGACCTGGAGATCCGTACTGACTCCTACACATTCAACGATGACTCCTGTGATCGTGAGAACCTTTAACGCTTGTAACTAAATACCTTTGTCTCTCGATATATTACATGTCCGAGATTCGATCATCGGTATCTCCATACCTAGTTTGATCTCGTTACCGACATGCACTCTTTTCTTGTTCCCGTGATATAACATTCTAGTGATCACATCACTTGCTTGCAAGCTATCCCAATGTGATATCACCGAGAGGGCCTAGAGTATATCTATCCGTCATCTGGATTGACAAATTCCCCTCTTGATCCATGAGCCTCAACATAACACCTTCGTAATCTGAACCCCTCTTTATAGTCACCCTGTTACGGTGTGACGTTTGATGTTATCAAGATACTCTTCCGGTGTTAGCAATTAACATGATCTCATGGTCTAAGGATAAAGATTACTTCGTATGATGTTATAGCAATATAAACATAATGACTTGATCGTAATGCTATACTTCGGATGAATGTTCATCACATCATTCCACCAATGGTGTGACCTTGTTATTAACAACATCCAATATCCATGATCAGGAAACCTTGATCATCCTGTTAATCAACAAGCTAGTCTATAAGAGAGGCATGACTAGGAACCCTTTTTGTTTATTAAACACACATGTATTGATGTTTCCGAATCAATACATTTCTAGCATGTAAAATAAACATCTATCATGTATAAGGAATATATAATAACAACTTTATTATTGCCTCTCAGGGCATATTTCCTTCATTCTTTACCTCAATGCCCAAAAAGAAATGCAGATCTCCCAAGTCCTTGAGTGCAAAATCATCATTAAGGTCATGGAGGAGAGTAGAGATAGCCTTGTCTGATGAGCTGGTGACTATGATATCATCAGCATAAATTAGAACAAATATCATAATATTGTCTTTCTTGTAAAGAAAAGGTGAAGTGTCTCCTTTGGAGGGAACACAACCAAGCTGTTGCAACTTGGTGCTAAGCCTAGAATACCATGCTCGGGGAGCTTGCTTGAGTCCATAAAGAGCTATATCAAGTTTGCAAATATAGTTCAGGTTAGCGAAAGACTCAAAACCCGTGGGTTGTCTCATATAAACCTCCTCTTATAGAACGCCATGTAAAAATGTGTTCTTGACATCCAATGCCCATGCTCAGCCCCTAGAAACAACAACCGACAGAACAAGTCTGATAGTGGCGCTTTAACAACCGGACTGAAGGTAACTTCATAGTCTATGCCATACCTTTTCTTGAATCCTTTTGCAACTAAACGTGCCTTGTACCTATCAAATGTGCCATCTGTATTTTTCTTAATATGATATACCCATTTACAATCAATAAGATTTTTGGTAGAATGAGGAGGAACAAGATGCCAAGTCTTGTTATCCATAAGCGCAATGTACTCTTCTTCCATAGCTTTACGCCAGCGATCATCCCCAAGGGCCTCCGAGAGTTTGCTAGGTTCACCCGTGGATGTAAACATGCCATAGAGAATCGTGCCATCGATATCTGTTTTGGTTGACGATACCTTTTGGAGCCATGTCTGGTGCGAGGCGGTGTAGGGGTCGGTAAAGTTTGTAGGTCGACGTTGTCGTGGTGGGAAGAGGCCACGGGCGAGTCGGCCTCAGAATCTGCATCGTCAGGTGTTTGAGAGGGAGAGACATCCGGCTCATGATGGCATGATGATGAGGCGCCCCCCGCCTCATTATGGCGCCGCCACGTCGCAGCGCCTGATCGGCGGCGAGTGAGACCATGACAATGGGTTATGACGGCATGAAGCGCGCGGAGACCAAGGAGAAACCGACCGAGACAGGCGGCGGGGTCCGGGCGGTGGCGTGTCGGCGCGACTTCGTCTGCTGCGTGGAAACACGTCGGTGAAACGCGTTGCAGTGATGCGCGTAATGGCGTCGTCAGTGGTCCCGCGCCGAGCGGATCGGATCCTCGGGATCACTCCGTGTCGGGAAGGAGGATTGCCCTCGGGATCGCCTCCTCTGGCGTTTAGTGCGGGAGCAGTTTGCTCCGATTCTAGGGCATTTGAACCCGATTTTTTTTTCTGATTCTTGCTCTTCGACGACCATATCTGCACCATGATAAGTATCTGCAACATCTTCACCATGATTGTGAGTAACAATTGGTACAATGGGAAAATGCATATAGTCATTAATATTAGCATCCCCACTATTTGATGTGTGTTGAGGCAAAAGTAGAATATCTTGCTTAAGGCGACGACCAACATTGGGATGCAGTTCGGCAAAGGGAAAAATATTCTCATCAAAAACTACGTCTCAGGAAATATAGACATGTCCAGTGGACACATCTAAGCACTTAACTCCTTTATGGCGAGGACTATAGCTTAAGAAGACACATCTTGTAGAACGAAAGGATATTTTTCTCGTGTTATAGGGACGGAAATTTGTATGAGCACAACCAAAAACACGAAGAGACTCATAGTTTGGCTTGGTGTGGAGGAGGCATTCTACATGTGTCTCATGATTGATAACTTTGCTGGGAAGAAGATTTATAAGAAAAGTGGCGGTGAAAAAAGCTTCATCCCAAAACTTTAGAGGCATGGTGGCATTAGCAAGCAAAGGAAGACCCACTTCAACAATATGATGATGCTTTCTTTCAGCAGAGCCATTTTGCTGTTGAGCATGAGGGAAAGACACATGATGAGTGATGCCAACCTTTTAAAAGAAACCTCTGCGTTTTACATACTCGCCTCTCCAATCAGTTTGCATAGTAATAATTTTCCTATCAAATTTTCTGTCAACAAGTTCTTGGAAATTAAGAAACACTTGATAAACATCAGAACGCTTCTTGAGTAAATATATCCAAGTAAATTTACTAAAGTCATCGATGAAGCTTACATATATGAATGTTTTCCAGCAGACTCAGGTGCTGGGCCCCTTACATCAGAGAACACTTGTTCCAAAGGAACAACAGAGACACTAGTAGAGACATGATATGGAAATTGATGACTCTTAGATAGTTGACATGAATCACAAATATAGGGGTTTATTTCAGGAGAATAAGAAATATTGTTTTTCCTAAGAACTTGTTGAACCACAAAGGATGAAGGATGGCCTAAACGACGATGCCATGTAGAAGACGATGGCTTTATTGTGATGAACGTTTGCTTGGATGACCCAGTAGGTGTAGGAACAAGCGGATAAAGACCACCATAGCATGGCCCTTCACACAAAATTCTCCTTGTATCCCGGTCCTTAATTAAGAAAAATCAAGGGTGAAACTCCATGAAGGCATTGTTATCAAGAGTAAGCTTATGAACGGATAAAAGATTTTTGGAAGAACTTGGAACATGAAGAACATTTTTAAGTTGTAAAGAATCATGTGGGGTGCGTAATATAGAATGACCAATATGACTTATTTTCATACCATTACCGTTTGCCGTGTGGACGTGGTCGTTGTCGTTGTACTGCCCATGCATGGTGAGCTTGTTCAGCTCGGAGGTGAGATGGTGGATGGCACACGAGTCCGGGTACTAGTTGGTGTCGACGCCGTATGATGTAATGTTTACACCCTTGTCACCATCATCACAATCATTCTGGAATCACCACCAACATTCACTGGAGGGGTGGCCATGTATCTTGCAAATTTGGCAGGTTACGTCAACAAAGGGTGCTGGCGCCCGCCCTTCTCGTTGACGCCAATTTCTACCATCACGCCGATCATCACGGCCTCGACAGCGCTAGTTTCCTCCATCACGACGATAATCATCGTAGCGATCACGGCGATACCCGCGATCATCTTGACGTCCGCGGTCATTGCCGCGGTCATACCCGCGGTCATAACCGCGGTCCTCCCGGCACATGCGATCATAGCTACGATCGTAGCCGTGATCACGATCATCTTGACGCCCTCGATATCCTTGGCATGGAGGTCCTCCCGACGCCCACGGTCATCAGCGGCTACGGTGCTGGGGCGAGTGTCGCCACCACGCTCAAGGGCGAAGCAACGTTGGCGAGGAGGTGAAGCCCTCGGTGTCGTCTGGATCATCTTGCAGGGCATCATAGGCAACAAGTTGATTAAAAGCTCCTGTAAAGTTGTACCAGGGTTGGCGTTGATGGCGGTCTTGAAGGGATTGTAGCGGTCAAGCCCATTGAGGATGGACCCGATCAGCTCGTCCTCATCGAGGGTTTTGCGGGCAGGAAGCTCCGCCGATGGCCTTCTTTTAGCCACATACTTGGTTGCCGAGTGTGCCCTTCTTCGCGTGCTCTAGAGGGCACCACGAAGATCCTGGATCCTCGACCGTGATTGGGAGGAAACAAGCTCCTTGATGCAGCCCACACTTCAGCAGCCGTGTTCAGCCCGGTGACATGGGCAAGGATCTCGAGACACGAATTCAGAAAGTGGAGCACCTGCTTATCTCACGTGAACCATGCAGCATAGTCGGGACTTTCGACCTTGAGCTTCTTGCCTTTCTTGTCTTCAATCTCCATTGTCTTCTCAGGCACAACATCCGTCCACTCAACGAGATCAAGAACCCTGGCACCACGAAGGGCAGGGAGCATCAGGGCAGTCCAGGGGATGAAGTTGTCGCACGTGAGGAGCTGCGCAGGAGGAGGCCCGAGGAGTGCAGCCAGAGTGGCCGACGAGGATGAGGAGCCGGTCATGGTGTAGATGTTGGCGGCGGCGGTGGATCAGAGTAGATGAGCGGCGGCGGATTAAGGCAGATCGTGGCGACGGCTTGGTTTGTGATTGTTTTGAGGTTTTTGGTGTGTGGCTTTTGTGGCGGCGGATCAAGATGATCGGCAGCGATGAGGTGTGTTTCTGGGTTTTCTTTGGCATGTGGTTGTAGAAGACGGCGGCGGGCAACCAAGATGATCACGGCGGCGACGGCTGGTTTTTGGCGACTAGGTCAGGGAAAAGGTAGGTTCTGATACCATATTGGCGATCTAGTTTAGGCGGAAACGATAGCCCTCTCGGGCCTCGGGTACGTGTTAATATAGCGATGGAACAGCCCCATCATGGCAACGTACATAGCGAGAGAAGAGGGGGCAACGGTGAGAGGAGTACTACTCCAAGTCACGTATGCGTACATATACGGAACCAGTCCACGTACGGAGGGTTTAGGGAGAAAGTCATTACAAAGTCTAACACCGTGTTGACACGGAGTCTCGCCATCGTGCCTCATGGCAACCCAGATCGACGATGCCGGCTCGGTTAACCCCATCCGCTCGAGGGTGAAAGATCCACCCTCTGGCGGTGGCAAGGGCAGGTGAACTGCGGAAAGGGATGGTGTGAGCACTAGATAGGCTTTCTCCTGTTGCCATGGGAGCGACACGAGAGAGGAGGGAAAAAGGCCACGGTTAATTTATCAATCGTAATCATGGTTTTCTTGGTCAACTTATGCTGACGGGCAACACACCTAGTCTCTACACGCAGGTACATCTAATTACTTATATTTGGAGGCTACATAAATTCTTAGCAGTGTGGCGGTCTACTTATAGACAACAGTGTAAATAAAACCATGGTAAAACTCAGTGTTACGTGCCAAATATATATGCATATGTAGCAAAGAAGGCAGCTAATCGATTGGTTTTCATAGGAATAGGATGGATAGAAAAATCTGTCGGCATCAACCTTGCAGTCGCATTTACGTACCTAAGTCCGTATGGAGTGTCAAAATACTAGTATGTGATCACAGTCACTTTGGTTTTCCATTAGTCGGAGTCTCGGCATATATAACCAGGGTCATTCTCGGATGCGAAGCAAAGCATACGGCACATGCACACGAATTTTATTTTATACCATCCGCCCACCAGAAGTACTTCACGGCTACGCTGGAAAGCATCCCCGTCCCGCGTACGGCACATGCATGTAGCTATATAAGACTACTAGCTCCATTCGCAAAACAGAAACAGAGCACACACACATTGTACTCTAGTAGTTGCAAGCAATTCATTAAACATGGCCATCTCAAAGACTATGATCCTTGCCATCCTCGGATGCCTCTGCCTCTGCAGTTCGGTCCTAGCAGCTCGCGAGCTCAGCGATGACTTGATGGTGTCGAGGCACGAGAGCTGGATGGCGCAGTATGGCCGTGTGTACAAGGACATAGCAGAGAAGGCGCAACGGTTTGAGGTGTTCAAGGCCAATGTCGGGTTCATCGAGTCGTTCAACGCAGAGAACCGCAAGTTCTATCTCGGCGTCAATCAGTTTGCTGACATTACCAATGAGGAATTCAAGGCATCAAAAGCTAACAAGGGGTACAAACCGAGGACGGAGAAGGCTCCTACCGAATTCAGGTATAATAATGTAAATTTAGATGCCCTTCCCGTCACCGTGGACTGGAGGACGAAGGGTGCAGTCACTCCCATCAAGGACCAAGGCCAATGTGGTATATATTTCGATAAATGATTTAATGCATATATGTATTCAATGTTTTTTCGAGAATGGTGCATGTAATATCTATCAAAACACAACCCTTCCCAGGTTGTTGCTGGGCATTTTCCGCTGTTGCTGCAACCGAGGGGATTGTCAAGCTGAAAACTGGAAAGCTTATCTCTCTGTCGGAGCAAGAGCTTGTAGATTGTGATATCCATGGAACAGATCAAGGTTGTGAGGGAGGGCTCATGGATGATGCCTTCAAGTTCATCATTACGAATGGTGGTCTTACCGCTGAATCAAGCTACCCCTATACGGCCGAAGATGGCAAGTGCAAGAGCAAATCCAACAGTGCTGCCACCATCAAGAGTTACGAGGATGTGCCTGCCAATAATGAGGGTGCCCTCATGGCAGCTGTTGCAAGCCAACCTGTTTCAGTAGCCGTTGACGGAGGAGATATGACATTCCAATTCTACAAAGGTGGAGTGATGACTGGCTCTTGCGGTACTGACTTGGACCATGGAATTGCAGCTATTGGTTACGGAACGACCAGTGATGGCACAAAATATTGGTTGTTGAAGAACTCGTGGGGAACAACATGGGGCGAGAATGGGTTCTTAAGAATGGAGAAGGATATTTCGGACAAGAAGGGCATGTGTGGCCTTGCCATGGAGCCTTCCTACCCCACCGAATAGATAGAACGCCGGATGCCACATACACAAAAATATTGAATAAGTACCCATCTATACTTCAGTTATATAAAATGTAAATGTATGTAATTATGTACAAATATATGTTTGTGTACCATGTACTTTATGAATACAATGTAAATATGGGGAATACGTGAAGCTTTATGAAAAACTTGTTTGGGTTGTACTCTAGAAAACTTCAATGTTTTGAAGTGTTATAGGTAAATTGAAAAAAAAAACAAGCTCATAGATGGTGTTTCCGACAAACTTGAAAGGATATTACTCACACTTAGAGATGGTTGATGTTCAACTATATATCGTATCTGATTAATGTGAGTGGATGATAAACTTCGAAATGTTCCACGATGATTATTCAAGCAAATGGTGGAACGAGATATGGTTATGCCATGTGATTTTTTTGGAATAAAATTCATGTATAAATTGTATTGTTAGTCCATGAGCTCTTACTTATGCAAACTATTGAGTTGCACGTTTCTTCGAATACTGAGATCAGAGAGGTGCACTGCATAATCTTGAACGAAAATAAAACTAGTTATTCAAGATGTTTTATGGCCACAATAGTTCCTGCTTCACTTCGTGCATTCTAGTGCGCCGCTAGCCTATCGACGTTGGACCCTCAGCAGCTGATGTTTTTATCACCCGTGTTCGATAAAGTAACTAAAAATTATTGGGAAGGTGCAAAAATAACAAATTCATCAATAAATAGTGATGAACTATAAAACATCATTGTTCATGCTGGATTTTTAGTTTACATGCCTTTCAAACAAAGATGAATTCAAACTTTACACACATGTTAACAAAACATCACCGTCTAATGTATTGTATTTTCAAAAGATTTTTTAAAAAACTTTTAAACTAGGTTTTCACATAGTTTATACTGCTAGTTTACTTTCTGTGGATAGTTTCTCTTAATAATGTCTAACACTTTCTTGAGACTACATAGTTTGACGTCAGGAACTTAGCTTACCAGATTACACCTTTTCCATGCAGTGGAACTCCACGTGAGAATGTTGATACCATCCACATGAAGATCATCAAGTTTCCTGTTTGTCTATGTAAACAAAAATCCCTACAACATCAGTCATGTTGTCGATAGAACACTGAAAGAACATTAACAAATGCGCCAGGTAACAATGGGTAGTCCAGAAGACCACAAGTGGCAATATAATGCTAGGCAGTAAAATGTTAATTAAGTGGAAATATTATTTTAAGATTCTTTTCCGTCTCGAAATAACGTGGTAAACTTGATCTTCTCGCAGCGAACTTCAAACTAATAACAATTCTCTTTATCAGACAAAAGTTTGTACTATTGTCAAGCGAACTCAAAAGTAACGATTTTGTTTTATCAGACAAACATGTGTATTAATTATCTAAGGCAAATTAACTTATTGTGCCAGACAATCCCGGGATAAAAGTAGCCTAAAATCCTGGCCAGAAGACGAAGTAGGCTAAACGTCACTAGATTAGCTAATTAATCAACTCAGTTCAATCCTGAACGCAAAGAAATATAGTGAGGCAATAGGTTTGTATAACTTTATTTCAGGATTGCGTGCCAAACAGATGTCACTCTCACATGTGCAGCAGATGTACGTACACGAGCACCGTATCTCACTCGCATTAGTATTTTATACCAGAAGTACTTGGCTGCAACGCAGCAGCCCCTTTCTGCACACAGCTTCGTACAAGCACCGTATCTCGCAGGTGAAGTTGAACACTGACGCTACTGTGAACTTGGAGACGAGGAAGGCATCAACATGTTGCATCACCCGCTTCACTCTAGGGAGGCGTTTGGGTACTCCCTGTGTTTCAAAATATAATATGTTTTACTTTGTGAAATAAGTTTACTTTGTGAAGCCGTTCGCCGCCGCAGGGTTGCCTGATAGTCGGAGTCTCGGCATATATAACCAGGGTCACTCTCAGATGCGAAGCAAAGCGTACGGCACATGCAAACGAATTTTATTTTATACCATCCGCCCACCAGAAGTACTTCACGGCTACGCTGGAAGGCATCCCCGTCCCGCGTACGGCACATGCATAACGTAGCTATATAAGACTACTAGCTCCATTCGCAAAACAGAAACAGAGCACACACACATTGTACTCTAGTAGTTGCAAGCAATTCATTAAACATGGTCATCTCAAAGACTATGATCCTTGCCATCCTCGGATGCCTCTGCCTCTGCAGTTCGGTCCTAGCAGCTCGCGAGCTCAGCGATGACTTGATGGTGGCGAAGCATGAGAGCTGGATGGCGCAGTACGACCGTGTGTACAAGGACATAGCAGAGAAGGCGCAACGGTTTGAGGTGTTCAAGGCCAATGTCGGGTTCATCGAGTCGTTCAATGCAGAGAACCGCAAGTTCTATCTCGGCGTTAATCAGTTCGCTGACATCACCAACGAGGAGTTCAAGGCGTCAAAGGCTAACAAGGGGTACAAGCCAAGAACGGAGAAGGCTCCTACCGGATTCAGGTATGAGAATGTAAATTTAGATGCACTTCCCGCCACCGTGGACTGAAGGACCAAGGGTGCAGTCACTCCAATCAAGGATCAAGGCCAATGTGGTAAGTATATTTTGATAAATGATTTAACGCATATATGTAGTCAATATTTTTTCAAGATGGTGCATGTAATATCTAACAAAACATAGCCCTTCGCAGGTTGTTGCTGGGCATTTTCTGCCGTTGCCGCAACTGAGGGCATTGTCAAGTTAAAAACTGGAAAGTTGATATCTCTGTCGGAGCAAGAGCTTGTAGACTGTGATGTTCATGGAACAGATCAAGGCTGTGAGGGAGGGCTCATGGATGATGCTTTCAAGTTCATCATTTCGAATGGTGGTCTTACCGTTGAGTCAAGCTATCCCTATACGGCAGAAGATGGCAAGTGCAAGAGCAAATCCAACAGTGCTGCCACCATCAAGAGCTACGAGGATGTGCCTGCCAATAATGAGGGTGCGCTCATGGCGGCTGTTGCAAGCCAACCTGTCTCGGTGGCTGTTGATGGAGGAGATATGACATTCCAATTCTACAAAGGTGGAGTGATGACTGGCTCTTGCGGTACTGACTTGGACCATGGAATTGCAGCTATTGGTTACGGAACAACCAGTGATGGTACAAAATATTGGTTGTTGAAGAACTCGTGGGGAACAACATGGGGTGAGAATGGATTTTTAAGAATGGAGAAGGACATTTCAGACAAGAAGGGCATGTGTGGCCTTGCCATGGAGCCTTCCTACCCCACCGAGTAGATAGAATGCCAGATACCACATACACACAAACATTGAATAATTTCCCATCTCTACTTTAGTTATATAATATGTAAATGTATGTAATTATGTACACATATGTTTGTGTACTATGTACTTTATGAATACAATGTAAATATGGGGAATATGTGAAGCTTGATGAAGAAATTGTGTTGGTTGTACTCTAGAAAACTTCAGTGTTTTAAAGTATTATAGGTAAACTGGAAGAAAAATATCTCATAGATGGTGTTGCCGATAAACTTGGAAGGATGTTACTCATACTTATAAATGGTTGATGTTCAACTATACATCATAGCTGATTAATGTGAGTGCATGATAAACTTCGAAAATTTTCAGCATATTAGTAGACAAGCAAATGGTGGAATTCGATATGGTTATGCCATTTGGAATGTTTTGGAACAAACTTCATGTATAAATTGTATTTGTAGTACATAAGGTCTTACTAAAGCAAACTATTGGGTACCATGTTTTTTCGATACTGAGATTGGAGAGGTGCACCGCATAAACTTGGAATAAGATAAAACTAGTTATTCAACATGATTCATGGCCACAACAGTTGTTCCTGCTTCACTTTGTGCCACTTCAGCGGGTCACACTCTCTCGACCATCAACAATTGATGTTTTTATCACCAGTGTTCAATAAAGTGACTCAAACTTATTTGGAAGGTACAAACAAACAAATTCTGCAACTAATAGTGATGAACTATAAAACATCATTATTCATGGTGCACTTTTAGTTTACATGCCATTGAAATGAAGATGAATTCAAACTTTAAACACATGTTAACAAGACATAACCCTCCTAACGTATTGTATTTTCAACGGATTTTTTTAGAACATAGTTTATATTGTATTTTGATTTTCACATAGTTTATATTGTAATTTGATTTTCACCGGATAGTTTCTGACATGGGCATACCCTACAGGTACTCCAGATCAGCATATACGGTCCAACCTAGAAGAAGCCCACGACGTTGCTAAGGCCCAATCAAGATTCGGGTGACCTGGGAGACTTCGACTGCTTGCAGTACACAACAAACTTAAGATAGAAGTTTAAAGGGAAAACCCTAATATGTAACCGACTCGGCCTGCTATCCCGAGATCTAGCCTATCTATATAAAGGCTAGTAGGAGCAGCGAGGAGGATATCCGTAACCCTAGTTTCTACACCATCTCTAGGTTGCATCTGCGCACCCTGTAACTTTCGACTCCTCGATAATTCCAAGAGTAGACAAGCAGGAGTAGGGTCCTCTGCGAGGCCTGAACCTGGGTAAACCTTGTGTCCCCTGTGTGCTTGTTCGCTAGCCGATCGATGCCTCCAGCGCTCCCCACTTCCTTGAACCTAAGTCCATCTGCGATGGGAATTGATGAGTTAACCCCTCATCAATTGGCGCCGTCTGTGGGAATAGGGAGTGCTGATGTTGCGTATTCCTCGACCCCATCAACCGCGATCTACAACACTACAGCAACGGAGACTCACCTCCTCTTCGGTGCCTTTTACTTCATCGTCCACACGCCGGCCACTCGCCCGGATTTCGAGTCCGTGGGCGATGGAATCGGCCTGGCGATCAGGAGCTTACGCTTCCAAGTTGGTCGGCTGGGCACACTTCGCCTCCCTGATCAGCCGAAGGTTCCCGTGATTGCTCCTGCATCGTGATTTCCACCACCAATCGGCACCCTGAGCAAACTCAACGCCCCGACATCAGTTGGGAATACGGATAGCGACGACAGTGGCGAGTCCGATCTGGGCGATCTGGCAATAGAATGGAGCCTATGGCTCCGGATCTGAAAGTTGCGGGAGCAACAGCTTCCCCAGCCACTACATGTGCGCTGTCATCAACATGGGCGGTAATGGCGACACTCGGGATAACACCGACACTGGCGGTGGTATCCCAGTCGCGAACGGTGGCCCCACCAACGGAGCCCCCACCAACAACGGGATAGAAGGGACCATCCCAGAGGATCAGCCGAACCTCTCAGCGAATGAGCAAACCCGAGAGCGCGTGCTGATCAAGCTCAACGACGCTGAGTGGGCCTGCTACAGGGAGGCCCTACAAGGAAATCTGCTACCACCCAAATCATCGCAACACATGCTGATGGGATACCACTGGCTACTGAAGAAGGAGTTCAAACGCCAGCAACAAGTAATTGCTAGCTCGACGAGCATAGAAGGGCGGCGGACGAGTCGAGCCTCCGTCGGGGTCAGCTCTCTTCCATCGGAGGATCCTCCTCCAAGGGCAACGATCATACGGCTGCCAGAAGACGTTCTCGACTCGCTCACCTCACCGAGAAGGAGCGAGCGGAAGCCACTCGACTCCTCGACTTCTCATCCATGACAGTGGACACGTGGGGAAATGTGCTCCCCAAGACGCCGCAAGCAGCGGTGACGACAGCCACCACGTTCCTGCTTACCAACAAGCCACCAGCTGGGGACCCGCGGTCCGCCATGCACCGATCTACGATCGCTGGCCTGGGACTAGTCGAAGTTGCCCTCGTCAAGGACCCTACATTAGAGCCAAAGAAAAGCAAGGGTCTAGCCAAGCGCTACTCTTCCTCCTCCTCCAGCAATGACAACCATGATCTGTCGCGGCGATGCCACTCATGGCGACACGACTATGACATGCGCGACAATATCACGCAGCGCAAAGTAGACAAGATGCGCGCGAGGTGTGCCCATTTGACTGACTCGGAAGCTGACGGGATATAGCTCTGCAGCGCTAGCTGCTTCAGCAGAACCATACGGCAAAAGTGAATGCCAAAAGGGTTCAAACTCCCATCGGAGAACCCGAAATTCGACAGCCTCCAGGACCCGAAGATCTGGCTGGAGGATCACATTTCCTCCGTCAGGCTGCACGACAGAACCACAAGCACGGCAATGCAATGCCTCCAGCTACAGCTATAAGGCGCCGCCCGAGTTTGGCTCAATAATCTCCCGTGCGGATCGATTCGCAGCTAGGATGAGCTGGTTTACAGCTTCGTGCGAAACTTCAAGGGAACTTACAAAAGGCCTGCATCAATCAAAGAATTAAGAGGCTGCTACCAAAAGACTAGCGAGTCGCTGCGCTCATACATCCAGAGATGGTCCATCATCAAAAACTCCACAGAAGACATCTCTGAGGACCGTGCAATCGATGCATTCAATGGCGGCGTGCGCTGCAGAGAGCTCAGAGAGGAGCTGGGGCGCTCGAAGCCCAAAAAAATCGACCACCTGATGGAGATCGCGAACAGGTGGGACAATGGAGAGGACTCGATGAAAAACCGCATCCACTCAGATGATGATGACGACCTTGGTCGCAGACACGATCGCCGAGGAAAACACCGGATAGGCGGTTACGAGGACCACGAGGAAGTCGACATAGTCGTGGCTGGCTACGCTGACAAACGCGACAATAGCAACCGCAACAGTGGATATCGTAGTGGTGGATACCACAACAGCAGGAAAACCATGCAAGTGTAGCAACACCGCACTCGCGATGAGGCACCTGGAACATTTATCCAGGACAAACTGTCCGAACCGTGCAACATACACTTCTACATCGACAAGCACGATGGCAAGAAAAAATCTAGCCACCTTCTAAAGGACTGCGTGAGTTCCTCAGACTCCATGAAGGTCTAGCCCAGATGAATCGCGACCGTGGACTGGAGGACGAATGGCGTAGTCACTCCCATCAAGGATCAAGGCCAATGTGGTAAGTATATTTTGATAAATGATTTAATGCATATATGTAGTCAATGTTTTTTCGAGAATGATGCATGTAATATCTAACAAAACATAACCCTTCGCAGGTTGTTGTTGGGCATTTTCTGCTGTTACCGCAACTGAGGGCATTGTCAAGCTGAAAACTGGAAAGTTGATCTCTCTATCGGAGCAAGAGCTTGTAGACTGTGATGTCCATGGAACATATCAAGGTTGTGAGGGCGGGCTCATGGATGATGCCTTCAAGTTCATCATTTCGAATGGTGGTCTTATTATTGAGTCAAGCTATCCTTGAGTCAAGCTATCCATATACGGCAGAAGATGGCAAGTGCAAGAGCAGATCGAACAGTCTTGCCACAATAAAGAGCTACGAGGATGTGCCTGCCAATAATGAGGGTGCCCTCATGGTGGCTTTTGCAACCAACCTGTCTCGGTGGCTGTTGACGGAGGAGATATGACATTCCAATTCTACAAAGGTGAAGTGATGACCGGCTCTTGCGGTATTGACTTGGACCATGGAATTGCAGCTATTGGTTATGGAACAACCAGTGATGGCACAAAATATTGGTTGTTGAAGAACTCGTGGGGAACAACATGGGGTGAGAATGGATTTTTAAGAACGACGAAGGACATTTCGGACAAGAAGGGCATGTGTGGCCTTGCCATGGAGCCTTCCTACCCCACCGAGTAAATAGAATGTCAGATGCCACATACACACAAACATTGAATAACTTCCCATCTCTACTTTAGTAATATAATATGTAAATGTATGTAATTATGTACAAACATATGTTGGTGTACTATGTACTTTATGAATACAATGCAAATATGGGGAATATGTGAAGCTTGCACTACAACAAAAAAAAGTGTTTATTGACGGACCCCTTTTGCCACTTAATATCCATATTTTGTCAATGAATATATGTTGTTGACAAAATAGGTTATCACTAATTTTGTCATAAAAGCCATGTCATAAAAAATTCATAACCATGGTTTGCATTTTTTTGTCATGGTTTAACTTATATTAGTTGATGATGTTAGTTTTGTCAACAATCGTGTGCAATCGGTGAACAAAATATTTGTTATGATATATATGAAAAGTTTATCATTGTAAAATAGAAAGGAGTGTAGGACAGGTCATCATTACAGACGTGACATTTTGTTAATTTAGTGCATTTTATTGACGTGGCATTATGACAAGTGGGACCCAGTGGTTCTTATAGGTGGACCAACGGCGGGTCCGAGACGGTTCGGACAGGTGGGACCCGGAGGGTTCGGACAGGTGGGACCCGGATGGTTCGGACAGGTAGGGCCCGAAGGGTTCTGATAGGTGGGACCGAGATGGTTCGGACATGTGGGTCCACGTGTTGATGACAGTGTCAGTAATTTCGTCACGTTTACAATTATGCAGAAAATGAAAAAAAATACAGACAAATAAAATTTAGAACCAATATATAAAATGGCGGCGATAAAATTCTATGCAATAGTTTTAACACGAAGAGGCAACTAAGTAAATCATATTTATGAATAATTTCATCAAGATGGAGGTGATGTTGAGTTGTTGCCCTATCCTTGCCGCTATGATGTCCTTAAGATGAAACAACGTGGATTCTAATTCTTGCTTCTTCTTTTCAGTTGCTCTGTTATTCTCTTCATGTGCCTTCATCAGAGCTGCATGGTCCTCTTCTTGTTTTTTTCATTTCTTCAAATCTTTTATCCGGGGCTTCCATCCTTTCTTGCATATCTTGTTTATACGTTTCAACTACGAGGAGTGATTGTTCCTCCTATTCAGCAAGCCTGTTTTCTAGTTCTCGGATGCGTGTTGTGGACATAGAGCTCTTTCTTGAGATTGATCCAACTCCCAAATTTGTGCATGTGCTTGATCTCGTTGTGCTCTTCTCCTTCAAGACTTCTTCAATAATCTGCAATTCTGTTTGTTTACTCTCATCTTCTAGGTGTGGTCTATTTTTCATGGTCATCATTGCATCCTGCAAATAAGTTCAAATGAAAGCATAAGAAATATTAAAGTAGAAACCTTATTCATTACAAAATAGTAGCAGTATTAAAAATGTCTTACATAAGCATCTTTGGCTTCCGTAGTCATGATGCCTTCCTTGTTAGTGTGGGTAAGTCTATAGAATTCAACTGAGATGTCACCTCCTCCAAGTTCTCCAAGTTCTACAATTTTTTTGGAATTACGAACATGAGTTAGCAAAATTCGTACTGAGTTTGGTAGAACAATTGTTTCATATATGAACTTAAAAACGTACAAGAGCTTCGTAGTGTGCAACGAAGCATCTCGATCCAGTTGTATGGTTCTTCTGTTGGAGATATGCCCAAGAGGCAATAATAAAAGTGGTTATTATTATATCTTTGTGTTTATGATGAATGTTTATATCCCATGCTATAATTGTATTATAAGGAAACTCTAATACATGTGTGTTTTGTAAACGTAAAAGAGTCCCTAGTAAGCCTCTTGTTGAACTAGCTTGTTGATTAATAGATGATCATGATTTGCTGATCATGGACATTGGATGTCATTAATAACAAGGTTATATCATTAGGAGAATGATGTGATGGACACACACCCGTAATAAGTGTAGCATAAGATCAAGTCATTAAGTTCGTATTGCTACAAGCTTTCAAATGCATAGTAACATAATCCTTCGACCATGAGGTTATGTTAATCACCATCACCGGATGGGTACTTTGATGACATCAAACACCGTCAGAATCGGGTGGTTATAAAGGTGTCATTGGGTATTACGAAGTATGTGTTGAAGCGCATGGACCAAGATTGGGATTTGTCCATCCATATGACGGATAGATATGCTCTGGGCCCTCTCGATGGAATGTCATCTAGTTAGCTTGCAAGCATGTGACTAGGTCACAAGGGATGACATATCATAGAACGAGTAAAGAGTACTTATCAGTAACGAGGTAGAACTAGGTATGGAGATACCAACGATCAAACCTCGGATAAGTAGAGTATCGCGTGACAAAGGGAATTGGTTTCGTATGTTAATGGTTCTATCGATCACAAAGTCATCGTTGAGTATGTGGGAGCCGTTATGGATCTCCAGATCCCGCTGATGGTTATTGATCAGAGAGGTGTCTCCATCATGTCTGCATATTCACGAACCGTAGGGTGACACACTTAAGGTTCGATGTTGTTTAGGTAGATATGGAATGTGCGTTGGAGACCGAATGCTGTTCGGAGTCTCGGATTGGATCTGAGACATCACGAGGAGATCCGGAATTGTCTGGAGAATAAGATTCATATAATGGAGATCATTTTCTAGGTTCGGAAATGTCCCAGAGTGTTTATATGGGGGTTCTAGAAGGTTTCGGAATGTTCCGAAAGGTTCTAGAAATTTCTATGGAGTTTACTTGAAAACCAAGAAAGAAAAAGGGGAAACTTGGGGGGGAAGGAAACTCCCCCCAAGCCCTCCTTGTGCGCCGGCCCTAGGAGGTGGGCCTAGGGGTGGGAACCCTAGGCCGCACCCCTCCCTCTATATATAGAGGGGTGGAGGCGCCACCCCCCTTGCCCCTCCACTCTTGCCCTAGCTGCCTCTCTCCTCCTCCTTCGCTCTGCTCAGGCTTAGGCGAAGCCCTACAGAATTCTCTACTCCACCACCACCACGCCGTCGTGCTGCTGGGATTCCGTGGAGAGATCTACTACCTTCGCTGCTCCTTGGAACAGGGAGAGGAAGGTCTGCATCGACTCCGCACGTGTGACCGACTACGGAAGCAGCCTTGAAGCGCTGCTACTGAAGGATCATCTACTCGATCTTGAGATCGGCAAGTGATCGTCTACATCAACCACGAGATCCGATCTCGCACAAGTCTTTCGGATCTACAAGGGTTAGTACAGATCTATCTCGTTGCACATGTCTAATAGATTAGATCTGGGTTTTGTTCGTTCTTGCGGTAGAATTTTTTGTTTTCCATGCTACGAACACATCATCTTCTTCATAGCTTCTCTGTTCACTTGATTCTTCACACACATTTCCTAAATTTGAGTATGAACTTGTGAGTTTTCTGTGCAGCAGAGATTTATGTGATGAGTATTTGTAAGTGTAAATGTTAGTACCTGATAGTGGGCATCAAACCATCTGTCCACAAGATCTTTCTGACTTCTCTCTAGTACATTTGATGGCTTGATCTTATATGCTTCCTGGGGGCTCATATCTTTAATCTTGCCCCAAATCTCCTTCTTAAGCTTGTAGCATAGTTCGCGCATACTACTATGTATAATATTAGTGCATGATGGCTTAGTGTCAGCGCCAGAAAAATGTTGGTGCGGTGTTGATGTAGAGCTTGTTGGGAACCCCAAGAGGAAGGTATGATGAGCACAGCAGCAAGTTTCCCTCAGTTAAGAAACCAAGGTTTAATCGAACCAGTAGGAGCAAGGAAATACCCCAAAGGTGTTGCTAGCTGAGCCTTGGCAGGGCGCACTACTGGTGCTAGTAGCAACGTGGAGACCTGCAGAACACAACCACAGAACTTTGTCCCCAACTTGCGATGAGGTTGTCAATCTCACCGTGTTTTGCTAAAAATAAAGGATTAAACGTATCGGATGGAAGGAAGTAATAGTTTGCAGAAAGTAAACACAAAGCAGTAAACAGTTTGTAGATTGTATGTAAAGAAAAGGACCGGGATCCATAGTTCACTAGAGGTGGCTCTCCTTAAGATAGATAACATGCTGGGTGAACAAATTACAGCGGGGCAATTGACAAACATCGAGAAAGCAATACATGCATATACTAATCATCTTGACGTCTTTGAAACTTGATTGGGCATTACAACATTATACATAGACCGCCATCTAACTGCATCTATGACTAATAATCCAGCTTCAGGTTATCATACGAACCCCCTCCAGTATTAAATTGCAAGCAACATATTATTGCTTTACGAACTGCGTGTAAAGCAAACAGTACGATTGTTCTATGAACAAAGGATTGTTGTTTTCTCCCTAGTAGCAACAGCACATCTAGTACCTTAGATATTTCCGTCACCTCCCCAGATTACTAGAGGCATGAACCCACTATCGAGCATAAATACTAACTCTTGGAGTTGCTAGCATCTACTTGGCCAAGATAGCTACTAACAACAGAAAGCATGCAAGATCACAAATAACAAAGACATGATAGAATCAATAATCAATCTGAAATAGCATCTCAATATCCATCGGATCCCCGCAAACACAACATGCAGAATTACGAATAGATGATCTTGATCATGAACGGAGCTCACAAGATCTAGACATGAAAGCACAAAGGAGGAGAACCAGCCATCTAGCTACTACATGGATCCGTAGCCCAAGGATGAACTACTCACGCATCACACCGGAGGCTTGCATGGTGATGAAGAAGGCCTCTAGGGTGAATTCCCCTCTCCGGCAGGGTGCCAGGAAGAGCTTCAGATCCCTCCCGATCTAGGGATGGAGATGGCAATGACTCTGAACTCTTTCGTGGATTTTTGATCGGGTACTTAGGGTTTTCGTCCCGAGGGCATCTTATAGGCGGAAGGGGAGCCCGAGGGGGTGCCGGAGGCGGCCAGACCACCCCCTGGCACGGGCCAGGCTAGGCCGCACGACCAGGTGGTGTGGTGGCCCCCTGGCCCCTCTCCATCTTGTACTCTGGCATCTGATGACTTCCGGAAAAATAGGCACTTTGGCTTTTGTCCCGTCCAATTCCGAGAATATTCATTTTCTGACTTTCCTGGAACCAAAAACAGCAGAAAACAGGCAGCTGGCACCGTGGCTCTTGTTAATAGGTTAGTCCAAGAAATCATATGAAAAGTACTCCAAAGTGTGGACAAAACACAAGAAAGCGGATAAAACCAAGCATGGAACATAAAAAATTATAGATACATTTGCAATGTATCAGTGCACACTGTCTTGGTCACTACATTATTTGTGTTCATTTCAAAATTTCCCTAAAAAATGGAGATGCATATATTATGTAGTTACATAGGTAGACAATATAAATAGCTATGATGTAAAACTATAGAGTTAGGGCTCACCACTACTTTGCGAATAGCACCTACAATAACATCTTTCAGAGTCTCATCTTTTTTGTATTGAGTCCAGTTGGTTGCCAGATGCACTTTGTGTCGGATTTGTATTCCGACCTCATAGCTTAGTTTTGCTCCTTGAAGAGGATTTTGGGCCTTCTAACCCCCTCAGTAAATTCAATTCTCATTTTATTCCCACCATTTCTTCTAGTGTAGTCATGCAGACCATGGCCCATGGAAATTCCACATTCACCACGCTTTCTCTTTGAACCGGATGAAGTTACCTCGGAAACATGGTAGGAAGAAGTTAAAATTAGAGTATATATTATAGGACTAACCATCAGTATAATTATTTAAGTGCAATTGTTAATACCTTTCTGTTTTGTAATGACAAGTTGATTTTCATTAGGTGAGTTGCTTCCTTTGGATGTTAGGTTCAACATTGGTGAGATTTGAACTTCTGTGTTCTCACCCTCTGGGCGTGTAGGGGTTTGACACGTGACAGTTTCAGTTACTTTAGTGACATGTGGTGCTCTTGATCTAGTTGTTACGATAGATTGAGGTGAAGTTGTTGTTGCAGACTTCTTCTATGCTGCAGTTGATGAACCATCATTAGCCTGTTTTCAAACAAAACAATTAATAACAAAACTGTAGTACTTTACAGGAATTAAAATTCTATGAAAATAAGATATGATAACCTTTATTTTAGGGTTACCAACATTCTGGTCCTCGTTATCTGAAGTCGGCTCGTCATTAGCTATGGCCATTTTTTATGCATAGGGTGAAGGAGATATGCTCGAGAGGCAAATAATAAATAGGTTTTTATTGTCATATCTCAATTAGTTTATAATAGTTTCATATTGTGCTATAACTGTACCAAGTAGAAACATTGGTACAGGTGTGGTATGAAACAACCAAGTTCCTAGTAGCCTCTATTCATACTAGTTCGTTGGTCATGAGGATGATCTAGGTTTCAAGATCATGGGCATTTATGCCAATTGACAACAGGGTCATATCATTGGAGAATGATGTGATGGACATTCCTCGAAGTATTGCAACACAATCAAGTCATATAGTTCATTGTTGCAATAGCTAAATCTAGACTCCTTTTCCTTAGACCGTGAGCTCATATTACTCACGGTTTCCTGAGGCTGCTTTGACTGCATTAGACGTCATCTAGTAACGGTGGCAATAATGGTGTATGTTGGGTATTCCTAAGGAACAGTAGATGACATGTGACTGCAAGACCGGGATTTGTTCACCAACATGACGGGTAAAGATACATACGGCCGACTTGGTGAGATTACATCCATAAATGTTGCAACATGTGACTCGGTCACGGGGATATAATATCACGGTAACAAGAAAACAGAACTTGTTGTTAATGAGATTGAACAAGGTATTGGATACCAATGATCGGATCTCGGACAAATCGTATCAAGAAACAAAAGAAATTGGATGCTACATTTACTGGTTCAAACGACATTGTCATTAGGAATGCATAGGGGTCACATGGATATCCCTAGTCCCTCTGTTGATCATTGATATAGATCATGTCTAGAGCATTCCCGAGCCATGAGGGGATACACTTAAGGGTACGATGAGAGCGATCATTCGTAAGATGGAATCACAGTAGAGAAAGAGAAAGTCGGAATTGTTCCGCGGAGAGATCCGAAGTTGTTCGGAGAAAGAATAAAGGAAAAGACCGGAAAAGTGTTTTCGGATAAATGGGAATTTAAATATACATTTATTATATGTTAATAATGAATTAATATATTCTAAATAATATTTAGATTAAGATTTATAAAAGCAACTTTCATATTAGGCCAAATCCACAGAGGGAAAAAGCCTAAGAGAAAATCTGCAGGAAAGAAAAGGGAAAAAGAAAACAGCCCAGCCCACATGGGCGGCGGATAATATCCACCGCACGGGGCGGAACATAACCCAAGCGGGCGGATGCCAGGGCACTGGCGGGCCTCCATCTCGCGGCTCAGCCAGGCGGGCGGGACACCAGGTTGCCATGGCCCCATCGTGGGTCAAGCTCGGCCAAAGTGGGCTGTCTGAAGCGGGAGCAGGAGGGCACGCGGGTGGGGGCCCACCATGGCCGACACTGCCCAGGCCGGGTGGCTCCATTCTTTGCCACAGTTGTGGTTGCTGGACCGCCTCGACCCGGGTGCCCTGCCAACCTTCCAGTCATTTTGCCTTGCCTTTATTTCCTGATTCCTTTTAGTCCCACATGGCTAACCTATTGGGGAGGGCACACCCCCTCCGCCTATATAAAGGGGTGCCTATGGGTGGAATTAGACACACCAATATTTGGAGAAGTCCTTTGGTTGAATTCCTCCTTCCCTCTCTCTCTATACCTTGTGACCATGGCCCCAAGTCTGGGTTGTGCGAACGAGGCACACTCTGACAAGACGTTCTATTGCAAGGATTCCTAGCCGGATATCAACTTCTGCACTCTCGGCGGGATCGGGGAACCGGAGGTCTCATCGTGCACCGGATGTGTACGAAGACACGAGGCGCAACACTTGGGGCGCTTAAATATCGTGAGCCAGAGCTGCTGCACGATGAAGAAGGAGCAAGGGGTGACCTGCGAGGAGCTTCGCGACCTTGAGGTCGGCTACGAGTACGACTACATCAACCACGTTCCCCTCATAACGTTAACCGTGCACGGTCTACAAGGGTATGTATTCTCTACGCATCGGCCGCTACTGCATTACTACATAGATAGATCCTAGGCAGTTTTTGGGGTTCAAATGTAGGAATTTTTTTGTTTTCTGCTGCGGATCCCCTTCACTGGGTTCATATGTAGGGTCTTGTTGAGTGTCGTTATCATCCTTTTGTTTACCTTTTTTGGTGGCGTCTGTCACTTTGCAAATGCCGTTGTACACGAATTTATGTGTTACCTCTTCTATATTTTCTATAGGTAAACCTCTAGCGGCTTGCGCTTCTTGTAAAACTTCCATCATACGAGCTTTATGTTCTTCCAAATTTTTGTACTTGTTTGCCTCAATTGCATTATTTGGTTTTTTTGGTGCCTGACAAGGGATGGTCAAAATTGTATCACAGCTCAATAGCAGATTACATCATGAATTACAAAGTCCTGACAATTTCCATTTCTAAAATAACCTACCCAAGGGCATACATGTTAAGAGTGTGTTGTTGAAGAGAAAACTAAAGTAGGTACAATAGAGGTAGTTATTTGTACCTTATGAGCACAGGAGTGAGCTATAATGTTTTTATCTCTACAAATGTGATTTACTCCAGAATTTCTCTTCCTGACTGAATTTAAATTTTTTGCTAGGATGACTCTAGAATTTATATGCATGTATTCTGAGTCAAGCCTGTTGCTAGCAACTTCCTTTGCCACTATAAAGTTATCAGTATAGAGATGGGGCTATTTTATGTTCATTCCTTCCGCTAGTTTAGCTGCCAATAACAAGGATTTAGCCTCAGCTTGAAGAGGAGAGGCTGAATAAAGAGCAGAGGGATGGACTTTTACCTAGATGTAGCCATTGCTATTTTTTGCTTGGATAAAATTAGACTGAACTCAATTTGTCTACTGCGAAAGAATATCATTGCGTTTGTGTGGGAAAACAATGTAGGGAGTAGATCGCTATTATTATAACTATAATGACGGAAACAAGATGTTTAACCACTTTGTAATGAATGGTTCTAGTTGATTGCTGGCTCATGGTTGATATCGAGCTCGTTGGGGAACCCCAAGAGGAAGGTATGATGAGCACAGTAGTAAGTTTCCCTCAGTTATGAAACCAAGGTTATCGAACCAGTAGGAGCAAGGAAACACCTCGAAGGTGTTGTTGCCAACTTGGAATCCTGCACAACACAACCACAGAACTTTGCCCCCAACTTATAGTGCGGTTGTCAATCTCACCGGTTTTGCTGAAAACAAAGGATTAAACGTATTGTGTGGAAGATAGTAAAAGCTACGTAAAAAATGTAAAGCAGTAAACAGTTGTAGATTGATGATAAAAGAAAGGACCGGGGTCCATAGTTCACTAGTGGTGGTTCTCCTTAAGATAGATGACATGTTGGGTGAACAAATTACAGCGGGGCAATTGGCAAACATCGAGAAACCATACATGCATATACTAATCATCTTGACTCCTTTGATATTTGATTGGGCATTACAACATTATACATAGACCGCAATCCAATTGCATCTATGACTAATAATCCACCTTCAGGTTATCATCCGAACCCCCTCTAGTATTAATTTGCAAGCAATAGATAATTGCATTATGCATTGCGTGTAAAGTAAACAATATGATTGTTCTATGAACAAAGGATTGCTGTTTTATCCCTATTAGCAACAGCACATCTAGTACCTTAGAGATTTTTGTCACTTCCCCAGATTACTAGAGGCATGAACCCACTATCGAGCATAAATACTAACTCTTGGAGTTGCTAGCATCTACTTGGCCAAGATAGCTACTAACAACGGAAAGCATGTAAGATCACAAATAACAAAGACATGATAGAATCAATAATCAATTGGAAATAGCATCTCAATATCCATCGGATCCCCACAAACACAACATGTAGGATTACAAATAGATAATGTTGATCATGAACGGAGCTCACAAGATCTAAACATGGTAGCACAAAGGAGAAGAACCAACCATCTAGCTACTACATGGACCCATAGTCCAAGGATGAGTTACTCACGCATCACACCGGAGGCTTGCATGGTGATGAACAAGGCCTCTAGGGTGAATTCTCCCCTCCGGCAGGGTGCCGGGAAGAGCTTCAGATCCCTCCCGATCTAAGGATGGAGATGACGGCGGCTACACACTCTTTCGTGGAATTTTGATCAGGTACTTAGGGTTTCTATATCGGACGCATCTTATAGGCGAAAGGGGAGGCCGAGGGGGTGCCCCAGGCATCCACACCACCCCTGGCATGGGTCAGGCCTAGCCGCGTGGCCAGGTGGTGTGGCGGCCCTCTGGCCCCTCTCCGTCTCGTATTCTGGCTCCGTGTCCCCCTCGGTGAAAAACTGACTTTCGCTTTTGTCCCATCCAATTCCGAGAATATTCATTTTCTGACTTTCCTGGAACCAAAAACAGCAGAAAACAGGCAGCTGGCATTGTGGCATCTTGTTAATAGGTTATTCCAAGAAAGTGTATAAAAAGTACTCCAAAGTGTGGGCAAAACATAAGAAAGTAGATAAAAACCAAGCATGGAACATCAAAAATTATGGATACATTAGCAACGTATCAACATCCCCAAGTTTAACTCCTGCTCGTCCTCAAGTAGGTAAGTGATAAAAAGAAACAATAATTTTTGAGGTGACATGCACCATCATAAACTTGATCAAAGTATTTGTAAAACATTGATAGCTAGGATCATAGTACTTCAACAAAGCATGAAAGATAAAGTTCTAACAATAAGACATAGCAACTATGTTGCAACATGAAAAGGCACAAACAAAAGATTCATGAATAACAATACTTTGCAAGACGTTTGTTTGTTTCACATAAAGAAAACATAGCATAGTAGCATTCAGCTTTTCCCTCATAGAGTAGCAAACATAAATGCATAGGACACCTTCAAAGTTCATAAGAGTGACTAGATACAAGTAGTTTAAGAACAAGCAATATCAAAGTTATGCATCAATCAACAATTCTTAGGACAATGCACATAGAACTAAGAATGGCCACTATGCTCTCAAAATAGGTGCATAAAGATAGAAGGTGGAGACTCAATATAAAAGTGGAAGAAAGGCCTTCATAGAAGGAAGCAGGGATTCAAGTCTCATAAAGAGCTTCCAAAAATTATGGTACTTATTAGCTTTCAGCTCTCATTTCCCCTATCATAAGAATCTTGAAGTGATTAAGGTTAAAGTGAGCAAACTATGGAGTATATGCTTGACAAAGTATAAGTTGGAAATCTCATGTCCCTTGAATACGAGGGCCGCTCCTCATGCTACTCAAGTTTAGTTACCGGTAAGTTCTTGTCATAGTAAGTACATGTGTATCATAGAGAACCGCCAACGGGGTACCCCTTGCTCGATGATACGGAAGAATCCCCATATCAAAATGACAAGGCAAGCAGACAACGAGCATCTCAACAATCTTCTTATTTTCCATGGGAAAATGGTGCTTTTTTCTCTCTTTCCTCTTTTCTCATATCTCTTTTTTTTTATTTTTCTCTTTTTCTCAATATCTGACTCTTTTTTTATAAGAAGAATGCTTCATAGACAGCTCATTATGGTTATGCTGCAGGTTTCTAGCATGATTAGGCATGGATTAGACCGGCAGCCCAGACGTTTCTCTAACACACATACATAACTCCATGGACTTACAAGCTCCCCTTTCATTTCACACCGACGACATCCATAGACAAAAGAGCATGATATCAACTAGGTACAAAGTACAAGTGCAATGTTGAAAGCATTCCCCATGACAGCATGGTTCTGCTAATCGCCAACATATAAGTGCAAGCATATACAACATAGACGACACAATGGTTCAAGTTTATTAAGGGCACGAAAAGTAAAGTGTGCCATCAAGTTCGTGACGGCTTTAATCACTAGTTTTCTCATAACAAGTTTAATTCAGAAGGTAGATAAAAACATGAATATAGTTGGAATAGCAAATGCTAATAGGTAGGTATGGTGGACTCTTTGTAATAACTTGGTTTTAGGAGTTGGATGCATGAGTGGAACTCATACTTGGTTGTGGAGGCTAGCAAAAGACTGGGAGCGACCGACTAAGAGAGCAATAATGGCCATAATCATGCAGAGTGACAAACCATCATTAATCAAAGCATAAAGTGATACTACAAGTCAAAAACTAAAGGATCATAAAGGCTATGGTGACTTGGGATAGTCATAACATGGTGTGAGCATGCGCCAAGTCAACCCAAATAAAGCATCAAAGGAGAATACCACAATACTATGCTTTAATATGCTAAAAAACGCATGATTCTTCCAAGGCACATTAAGAAATCTCAATTGTTTATAACATGTCATGCTACATAAAATATTACTAAGCATAAATCCAAAACAATATCAAGCATGGCATGACAAAGCATGGGCCACAGTCAAAAACAAGCTCTCTTTACCACTTAAGCATGAACTTTTCTACTTTTTTTCCAATCCAAACCAAATTATTTGAAAACCAATGTATGAAAGAGGGGGTCCAACCAATTTATTCAAGCAAACTAAGAAAACCAAGCAAACGAAAACCAAAAACAAAAAACGAAGACGCTCCAAGAACAACACAATTGTGCATGAAACAATAAAAATGAAGTGTTTGGAAGAAACCTGGGATTTTTATTGATGGAGAAGGGGATGCCTTGGGCATCCCCAAGCTTTGACGCTTGTACTTCTTGTACAATTCTTGAGGTGACATGGGGTGGCATCCCCAAGCTTGAGCTTTAGTCCATTCTTTATCTCATTACATCATTCTCTCCATACACCTGAAATTTTTCCTTCATACAAAACTTCACATAATCTTTATTAGCAACACTAGTGCACTCAAGACAATAAGTCTTTAGGTTTAGTTTCAACACCAATAAAACATCCATTAAAACACAATCTACTGAAGTACTTCCCTCAAAAAGCTCAATTCCCCAAAGATAACTCAAAAAGAAACCAACAAGAAGCAAATGCAAATAATGGCAGAAATCTGTCAAAACAGACCAGCAGGTAAAAACTAATTTTTTCGAAGACCTTATGTTGCTCCAATCGAAAAGTGTTGAGCTAAATAAAGTTATATAACAACCTGGGGAAGAAGCACAAACATTCACGCCTCAAAACGACGGACAGATATTTTACACGAATTTTTACGGTGAAGCACAAAAATCTGTTTCGGGACAGCAATTTTCCCAAGCATTACTTCGCTCTCATTAGAGGTTACTATTGGCACAAAAATCAAATAAAAAGGATAGGGAGAGGTTATTACTGAAGCAATAACTTCCAAGACTCAACTAAAACTTTTGGGTTATCTCCTAATAAGTACTTTTCTTTAACGCCTTTAAGTTAGGCATGATAGTTTGAGAAGATGCTCACATAAGAATTATAAATTGAAGTAAAAGAGAGCATCAAGAAGCAAATTCAAAACACATTTAAGTCTAACCTACTTCCTATGCATAGGAATCTTGTAAGAAAATAAATCAAAGAAGCACATAGTAACAAGTATGGGTAGATAAAACAAGAGCAACTTCAAAACTTTCAGCACATAGAGAGGTGTTTCATTACCTTGAAAACTTCTACAACCATATTTTCCTCTCTCATAATAATTTTCAGTAGCCTCATGAATAAACTCAACAATATAACTATCACATAAAGTATGCTTTTCATGATCTACAAACACATAATTTTTATCAAGCTCAAAAATAGTGGGATTAAAACCTTCAAACCCACTTTTAACAATTCTATAACAAGATGACTGATCATTCAATATAGGACCATCGTCTAGAGCTTTATCATATACATTTTATAAGAAAAACTCTTTAGTACCATGTATTTCGAAGTTAGGCACAAATAAAGGATTATCACAGATAACATCAGCATAACATTCATCCTCCTTTGGTAAGCATGGGGGACAATCAAATAATGTAAGGGATAAAGAGTTACTCTCATTAGAAGGTAGGCATGGGTAGCTAATCCATTCTTTCTCCTTTTGTTCATCACTCTCCTCCTCTTTTTCATCTAATGAGATTCCTGTTTCAGCAATTGCTTCTTCCATAAGCTCCTGCAAGGCATTAGTCTCTTCCGTTTGTGGAAAGCATCTATTAATATATTCAAGAATATAGCCATTTTATTTCTTGTAATTATCAAAGAAAAATTTAAGTATATCATAAACCTCATATTTATAAGGTGAATCATTTGTATTTTCAAGCAAACTAGCAAGTTCAAATGCACCCTTCCAAGCAATAAATTCTTCAATTTGTTCCACATCATAAAAGTCATAATCTCCTTTAACATAAGAAGATATGGTAACATTATCATTATACTCACATTGAAAAGGGAGGTGTTTATACCTCCTATAGCAACAAGATTTATCAAAGCAATAAGTAATATTATAAGTAGAGCACACGTTTATAGCAACGGTATACAATTTACCAATTTGTCCCCATAAGTGTTTCCCTTTTTGTGACAAGCGGTGTTCCTTATAATAATATTTTTGTTCTTCTGTGAACCCACCTTGCCAATTAGATTCAGTTTCAAAGAAACCAACCATTGATCGAAAGCATGATAAAGCAAGACAATAACAGACCAACGAAAATAACAACTATAGTAGGAACTAATTTTTTTCTATTTTTGATAAAAAGAACAAGCAAACAAAGCAAAAATAAACTAAACAAAACAAAAATAACAAAATAAAGAGATTGGTTATGAGGGACTCCCCTTGTGAAGATGTCCTTGACTCCCAGGCAACGGCGCTAGAAAAATACTTGTTGGCTCGTGGTTGATATCGAGCTCGTTGGGGAACCCTAAGAGGAAGGTATGATGAGCACAGTAGTAAGTTTCCCTCAGTTATGAAACCAAGGTTATCGAACCAGTAGAAGCAAGGAAACACCTCCAAGGTGTTGTTGCCAACTTGGAATCCTGCACAACACAACCATAGAACTTTGCCCCCAACTTACAGTGAGGTTGTCAATCTCACCGGTTTTGCTGAAAACAGAGGATTAAACGTATTGTGTGGAAGATAGTAAAAGCTTGCAGAAAGTAAACAGAAAGCAGTAAACAATTGTAGATTGATGATAAAAGAAAGGAACGGGGTCCATAGTTCACTAGTGGTGGTTCTCCTTAAGATAGATGCCATGTTGGGTGAACAAATTACAGAGGGGCAATTGACAAACATCGAGAAAGCATACATGCATATACTAATCATCTTGACTCCTTTGAGATTTGATTGGGCATTACAACATTATACATAGACCGTAATCCAACTGCATCTATGACTAATAATCCACCTTCAAGTTATCATCCGAACCCCCTCCAGTATTAAGTTGCAAGCAACAGATAATTGCATTACGCATCGCGTGTAAAGTAAACAATATGATTGTTCTATGAACAAAGGATTGTTGTTTTCTCCCTAGTAGCAACAGCACATCTAGTACCTTAGAGATTACTAGAGGCATGAACCCACTATCGAGCATAAATACTAACTCTTGGAGTTGCTAGCATCTACTTGGCCAAGATAGCTACTAACAACGTAAAGCATGCAAGATCACAAATAACAAAGACATGATAGAATCAATAATCAATCTGAAATAGCATCTCAATATCCATCGGATCCCTGCAAACACAACATGTAGGATTACAAATAGATTATCTTGATCATGAACGGAGCTCACAAGATCTAAACATGGTAGCACAAAGGAGAAGAACCAACCATCTAACTACTACATGGACCCGTAGTCCAAGGATGAGCTACTCACGCATCACATCGGAGGCTTGCATGGTGATGAAGAAGGCCTCTAGGGTGAATTCTCCCCTCCGGCAGGGTGCCAGGAAGACTTCAGATCTGTCCTGATCTAGGGATGGAGATGACGGCGACTACAGACTCTTTCGTGGATTTTTGATCGGGTACTTAGGGTTTCTGTATCGGAGGCATCTTATAGGCGAAAGGGGAGGCCGAGGGAGTGCCCTAGGCGGACACACCACCCCCTAGCATGGGTTAGGCTTGGCCGCGTGGCCAGGTGGTGTGGCGGCCCGCTGGCCCCTCTCCGTCTCGTATTCTGGATCCGTGTCCCCCTCGGTGAAAAAATGACTTTGGCTTTTGTCCCGTCCAATTCCGAGAATATTCATTTTCTGACTTTCCTAGAACCAAAAACAGCAGAAAACAGGCAGCTGGCACTATGGCATGTTGTTAATAGGTTAGTCCAAGAAAGTGTATAAAAATTATTCCAAACTGTGGGCAAAACATAAGAAAGTAGATAAAAACCAAGCAGGGAACATCAAAAATTATGGATACGTTAGCAACGTATCACTGATCTACTGCATATGAGAAGGATCGGGGGATTGAATTATCACCTGATGGTCATTTGACGTTGGGCTTCTTCTTTGGTATAGACCTCAATGGTTCGTGTGCCTTACCGCTGCAAAGAGTCCCGATCATGGCATCGGCCAAGGAGATCGCCAACCAGATGCGACGATGCATTCTGGTCCTCCAGGGACGAGATCAGATCCGGGGGAGGAGAAGGATGAGGCGCCAGAGGGGGATGGATGTTGGGAGTTAAGATGAGACACAAATCGTGGGAGGGATTCGTGCGCCATTTTAATGTTGCGGGGTTTCAAATTTTGGCTTAGGGGTGAGGGGGAAAAAGGAGGGAACGAAAATGTGTCGAAAAATTTGGAGGGAGGTTGTGTTTGGTTATTAATTTTGACATGAGAGGAAAAACATTTCTTCAACATTTGGTTTATTTTGTATATGTAAGTTGTACACATTGGTATAAAAAATGAAATGAAGTACTAACAAGTTGAAAATTAATATTACATTAAAAACTCTGATTGTTAGACCTTAATGATGCATACATTATCCGACCCTAAATCATAAATAAGAATAGTGAAATATTCATATTGTTTAAATTACAAATTTATAAGCCATGTTTTGATCTATTGATGCTAGTTAAATGGACTCAAATTTGGCACAAGGTTTTATCACCATGTGGCTAATGATGCTAGCATTGTATCTAGCCATTTTGGTTTGAAAATTTCAAAAATTTCACCCTGAAACTCAAAAACATGGAACCATTTGTGAAGCAAGTACCAAAGCTACAATTTGAGACCTTCAAGTTGCATGCTTGAGTGGTTGTACATCACATTGGGACCACAGAACAATAGTTGTACTTTTCAGATGCTTTCGTGATCTCTTGAAAGACTCTAGTCAACCCTAGTTTGACCAAACCTTCAAAATTTCATAAAAAATGAGAAATTCTCAAAATCTTTTGAAACCTTCAAATTTTTTCACTGTGTGGCAAATACTTTGCATGAAAAATGATAAAATTGGAAAAATGTCCCCTAGCAGTCCACTCTCAAATGTGGGGAAGTTAGGTCAACGATCATGTCTGACTACTTAAAAGAGCCACTTGTGTACCATGTTTTCATCTACCTTTCTTCCAATGGACTCAAATTTGGCACAAGGGTTTATCACCATGTGGCTAATTATGCTAGCATTGTATCTAGCGATTTTGGTTTGAAAATTTCAAAAATTTCACCCTGAAACTCAAAAATATGGAACCATTTGTGAAGCAAGTACCAAAACTACAATTTCAGACCTTCAAGTTGCATGCTTGAGTGGTTGTACATCACATTGGGACCACAGAACTACAGTTGTACTTTTCAAATGCTTTCGCAATCTCTCAAAAGACTCTGGTCAACCCCGGTTTGACCAAAACTTGAAAATTTCATAAAAAAATGAGCAATTCCCAAAATATTTTGAAACCTTCAAATTTGTTCACTGTGTGGCAAATACTTTGCATGAAAAATGAGAAAATTGAAAAAAAATGTCCCCCTAGTAGTCCACTGTCAAATGTGGGGTAGTTAGGTCAAGCAGATAATCCAAACTCATTAGCTCTATCGTAGCGGCAGCAGCACTAATCAACACATGGTCATGAGTTCAAACCCCGTATACGACAATATTTTACATTTTATTAATTTCTTTACCTCATTGTTTTTGTAAATAAAATTTTAAATGCACCACGATAAAAATTTGTAAATAAAAACTATAAGAAAAAGGAATAGAAGAGCAACAAATCAGAGAACCTTCCCTCTCTCTCTTTGTCTCCTTCTGGAAACAAATCCACACACCACTTTCTGTATCTATGTCTGCTTGGCTCACCTCATTCATTTCTTTTTGCCCAATCTGGTATGAAATCTATACCAGCTTCTATATTTCAGTTGCTTAACTATTTCCCTTCACCATACCCTTGCCCAAATAGGAAATCCCACTACAGACCAACATGTACAAAAACAAATGTAGACATAATTAAACATCTAGAATCTAGAAATATAACAGGCAACTAATAAAGAAAGGTTCAACACAAACTTGGTAAGATAAGGTTCAACACAAATGCTGCTCAATAGCCAATATTAACATGGTTCAACAAAACATGTTGCTTAAAGCAACAGCAGCACACACAACCAGACACATCACAACTTCATTGCCTCCTCGTCGCCACCTGCCTCCTTGCCGCCTGCTCCTGGTCCCGCTTCTCCCGATCCTGCTGCTCCCGGTCCTGCTTCCTCTGCTTCTTGCTACCCATACCCATAACCTTCGGCGGCTTGGGCCTGGGAGCAGTCACACGACCGAGCTCGATAGCTTGGTTCAGTTTGTCCCTGAGGAAGAGGCCATAGGCCATGTGATTGGCCCGGAAGCCATGGACATTGACAGTTTCACCGACCTTGACATGGCCAGATCCACAGCCTTCGGCACGCTGGAGGATGCTTTGGAAGTCCATCTTTATGCTCCTTATGCAGAAGGGGTCGCGGTTCATGGCATCAATCTAGGGTTCACTCCATAAGTCGTCGAACGTCCCCACCTCCATCTTCTTCAGAGTGGCCCTGGTCTTCCTGTGATACAAGTTGACATCCCTGTCAACATCATCAGTAGCCTCCTGAAACATGCAAAATACACATGTGAAGAAAATATGTAGAAACCACAACTAAAATTTAATGCCTAACAAAAGAAGCAACAGATAACACTCAGACAGCTAGCAACAACAGAAAGTAATCAGGGGATCAAGCAGATAATCCAATTCCGTCGGGCAATAAGCTAGCAATTAATCCACATATATGAAAACAACAATCCATAGTGCAGAATTGTGATATTATTCTCAATGAAATTATTTCGGTTACAGCGAGTACAAGTACCATGAGTTGTTCATGGGCATACTAAGATGGTTACAGAAATAACGTACAATATATTGAGCGTGTCCACACATAGATCCACAAATACTAATCGAATGTGTCCATAATCGAACACTAGCTAGCAATAATCAATAGATCCATTAATTACGTAGCAGTCGTAATAGATATAAAACAAATCTGATGCTAATTGAAAACCCTAGGCACCAATCCTAAACATGTATTACTTGGAACTTACCTCCTCCTACTCGTCGATGATGTTCTCGTCGAAGGCCGACGGTGGGGGGATGATGATGAGCTCGACCTCCTCGTCGTCCTCTTGTGGATCCTTCCCAAGATTGTAGAGCCATCTAGTGGTAGCAGTGAGAGCAGAGGAGGGACCTATGGGATGTCCTTCGGCAAGGGCCTCCGCTTCATCTTTGGCCTCCACCGCGGCTGTGATAGCCGCCATTACGGCTTTGCGCGCCTCCACCGCGGCTCTGGCCACCTTCTCCGCGGCTAAGGCTAGTGTCGCGGCCTTCGACTTTGTTGCGGGGACAACGTCTGATGGGTGCTCCATCGCTGGAATGGGAAGGGGAGCGAAAGCGGAGAGGGTTTTTCTTGTTCGGTGGAGAGAGAGAGGAGTGGGGAAGGGGAGTTGGAACCAATGGCGTGAGGGAGTGAACGATGGGATGCAGAGAGATAGGTATGGCTAATAGAATAGGTTTAATTGACTGGTCGGCCACCTTATCATTTACGCCTACGTGTCATTTTTATTTGTAAATTTTTGACTATGTGAAAAATCCATGTGTCCATTTTTATTTACGTGTCTGATTAGATATATCACGCCATGACCTGACATTGAGACGCCACCGAGCTCCAGCAGTGTTGCCAATTAACAGAGCAAAAAATGAGATGCGGGGACTCAAACCCGCGACGTCCAGCAAGCTCCGATGGTGGTAAACCACCACGCCACACGTCAGTTCGTGTGAAAACACAGAGCTCGACCAATTTGAACAAATCTCTCTTTATTAGGCCTAGGCAAAGGAGGCACGAGGCCTCCTTTTTTCTCCACCTACTTTTTCTCTATCTTTTTCTTCAATAACTAATGGGATCGCGGTAAGTTGGCTTACCCAAAGTCAGGAAATAAAAGGCGCAAGATTATAACAATTTCAGGGTTCAAACCTGAGACCTCAACCAGAGGCGCGGTATTCAAACCACTGCACCACAATCTATTTCGTGCTCTCTTCACAAGCTATTTCTTTATGAATGTTCCCATCTTCGGTTGGGCCTGGGCCTTAGCGACCAATAGCCCTTCTTTCTTTTTTTCTTTCTTTTACTTGGCGGCCCGGTCCTAACCCTTGGCCGATGTGTTGGTCCATTTAGAAAGTTTTTTTCTTTTTTCTATTTTCTTAATTCTTTTGTATCTTTTTTATAAGAAGTCCAAAAGAATTGATTTTTGTCTCTAAATTTTTATAAAATTTATTAGATCCTCTTAGGGTGTTAATTATGAATACTTTTATTATTTTAAAATAGTGGATTTTATTTGGTGGTTGTTTCACAAAACGTCCCGTTTTGTATTCTCGGAGAAGGTTTTTTTGAGGTATTCGCAATATTCCAAGTTTGATATTTTTCCTTGCAACTATGTCGCATAATATGACATCACGTGAAGGATTTACATTGTTTGGATCGTTTTTGAATTTCTTACGCCCGTTTCAAACTATGGTGAAAACGGCGGGCACAGAGATTCTTAATCCGGGGCTAGGCCTCGCTAAACTTGCATTGGATCTCTGAAGAAACATCATATTGTGAGCCTAAAAATGATTTAAATCACGAGCATTAGATCATGTACCTGTAGTTCAAACCGGACCCACTTCCTACCGGTCCGGTAGACATTTGTCTTTTTATCAGGGGTGGATGAAAAGGTTTTAAAATCTCCGGTTGGGATATTGTTCATGTAAGGTTGTCTAGTGTTTTTGAAAAATGAGGTGGTAGCATTTTTGAATTGAACATTTGGTATTGCTTCACAAAACGCCCATTTTTGGCACTCAGAAAATGGAAAATGGATTTTCCGTGCGATGAAAAGGAAAACTGCTTCCTGCAACATTGTTCGTCGTCCCATGATACACATGCATGCACAATATGGTAATATTATCACAAACTATGCAACAATTCTAGCCATAACATTGGTATTTTGGCTTGAAAGGCATGAAACCTCGAACATGATAGGTCATTTCTGAGAAGGTTTTTTTGAGATACAATTAATATACCAAGTTTGATAATTTTTCCTTGCAAAAATACCAAAAATATAAAGAGCCATGGCTCAAAAGAGACTTGGGGAGTATGTTACCCCCACTGATGATTTTATTTGTGCACCTATCACTCAGCCCACTATTGATGCGGAAACATATGAAATTAAGCCTAACCTTTTAAGTTTGGTTCAGCAAAACCAATTTGGAGGATCATCTTCTAAGGATTCAAGTTTGCACTTAAATACTTTTACTGAAATTTGCGACATGATGCGTATTATGGATGTAGATCCAAATGCTATTAAATTAAGGTTGTTTCCTTTATCTCTTGGAGGAAAGGCCAAGGACTGGTTGCTAGCTCTACCTAAGGGCACTATTAAATCTTGGGAGGAATGTACTAATATGTTGATGACTAAATTTTTCCTCCCAACTAAAACTATGCAACTAAGTGATGTCTACGCACTTTTATTCTTGTAGACAGTTGTTGGGCCTCCAAGTGCAGAGGTTTGTAGAACAGCAGCAAGTTTCCCTTAAATGGATTACCTAAGGTTTATCAAACTCAGTGAGGAAGTGGTCAAAGGTATCCCTCTCAAGCAACCCTGCAATGAAGATACAAGAAGTTTCTTGTGTCCCCAACACACCCAATACACTTGTCAGGTGTATAGGTGCACTAGTTCAGCGAAGAGATAGTGAAATACAAATGGTATGGATATAAGACAAAGGTGCCAGAAAATAGCTTGATGGCGTAGAAGAAACTAAAGGCAAACTGAAATAAAGATGGAAGCAAGCAAACATGTAACAGATCTAGTTGCAAACGGTGTTTCAATGCTTAGAAACAAGGCCTAGGGATCATACTTTTGCTAGTGAACACTCTCATATAAATATCTTCTCTTTATGATACTACTCTTAACTACTCTCCGGTTGGACACTCTAATCCATGGTAGGGCTATAACAGCACACCTCAAAGTTCGCTTTTCCCATCTAGATAACCCCACACTGTCACCTTGAGCAATAGATGGTTCCAACAAACACCACAATTTTATAGAAACATCCAACTCCAAATATAACTCATAACAAGTAATTGTAATCTCTAGCCTAAGTGCCACCATGGTGTGCACGCTATCACTTTCACACACATGGGGAGAGCAGAGATATATTAAAGCACTTGAGTAGCAAGGTAGATCTACTTGATTACAAAGCTCATGATCACAATATGATCATGCATAGAGAGAGATATGAACACATAGCTACCGGTAGAACCCTTAGCCTCGAGAGAGAACTACTCCCTCCTCATCATGGGAATCAGCAACGATGATGGAGATGGTGGTGGAGATCGATGGAGATGGCTTCGGGGGCACTTCCCCATCCCGGCAGGGTGCCGGAACAGAGACTTTTTGTCCTGCCAAATCTCCCCTTCAGTGGCGGCGGCACTACGGAACTTTTCATGGCTGGAGGCTGGTCTATTTAGGGTTTATGCATTGGGAGGCTTCTTATAGGCGAAGAGGCAAGGTCGGTGGCTGGCCAGGGGGCCCACACCATGCCTTGGCGTGGCCTAGGGCTGCCCGCGCCAAGGGGGGTGTGGCCACCCTGTGGCCCATCTCCGTCTCATCTTCTGGCTCCGTGAGTCTTCCGGTAAAATATCAACTTTGGCTTTTGTCCCGTCCAATTCCGAGAATATTCATTTTCTGACTTTTCTGGAACCAAAAACAGAAGAAAATAGACAACTGGCACTATGGCATCTTGTATATAGGTTAGTCCAATAAAGTGTGTAAAAGTACTCCAAAGTGTGGACAAAACATAAGAAAGTAGATATAAAACAAGCATGGAACATCAAAAAAAATTATATACGTTAGCAACGTATCAACATCCCCAAGCTTAACTCCTGCTCGTCCTCGAGTAGGTAAGTGATAAAAAGAAACAATAATTTTTGAGGTGACATGCACCATCATAAACTTGATCAAAGTATTTGCAAAACATTGATAGCTGGGATCATAGTACTTCAACATAGCATGAAAGACAAAGTTCTAACAATAAGACATAGAAACTATGTTGCAACATGAAAAGGCACAAACAAAATATTCATGAATAACAATGCTTTGCAAGACGTTTGTTTGTTTCACATAAAGAAAACATAGCATAGTGGTGCTGACTCGTGTATTAACGAGCTCGTTGGGGAACCCCAAGAGGAAGGTATGATGAGCACAGCAGTAAGTTTTCCCTCAGTTATGAAACCAAGGTTATCAATCCGGTAGGAGCAAGGGAACACCCCAAAGGTGTAGCTAGCTGAACTTTGGCAGGGTGCACTACCGGTGCCAGCAGCAACGTGGAGACCTACATAACACACCCACAGAACTTTGTCCCCAACTTGCGATGAGGTTGTCAATCTCACCGGTTTTGCTAAAAACAAAGGATTAAACGTATCGAGTGGAAGAAAGTAATAGTTTGCAGAAAGTAAACACAAAGCAGTAAACACTTGATTGTAGATTGAAAGTAAAAGAAAAGGACCGGGGTCCAAAGTTCACTAGAGGTGGCTCTCCTTAAGATAGATAACATGTTGGGTGAACAAATTACAGCGGGAAAATTGACAAACATCGAGAAAGCATACAAGCATATGCTACTCATCTTGACTCCTTTGAGATTTGATTGGGCATTACAACATTATACATAGACCGCCATCCAACTGCATCTATGACTAATAATCCACCTTCAGGTTATCATCCGAACCCCCTCCAGTATTAAGTTGCAAGCAACGGATAACTACATTACTAATTGCGTGTAAAGTAAACAATACGATTGTTCTATGAACAAAGGATTGTTGTTTTCTCCCTAGTAGCAACAGCACATCTAGTACCTTAGAGATTTTTGTCACTTCCCCAGATTACCAGAGGCATCAACCCACTATCGAGCATACATACTAACTCTTGGAGTTGCTAGCATCTACTTGGCCCAGATTGTTGGGGATCCCCGCAAACACAACATGCAGAATTACAAATAGATGATCTTGATCATGAACAGAGCTCACAAGATCTAAACATGATAGCACAAAGGAGGAGAACCAGCCATCTAGATACTACATGGACCCGTAGTCTAGAGATGAACTACTCACGCATCACACCGGAGGCTTGCATGGTGATGAAGAAGGCCTCCAGGGTGAATTCCCCTCTCCAGCAGGGTGCCAGGAAGAGCTTTAGATCCCTCCCGATCTAGGGATGGAGATGACGGCGGCTATAGACTCTTTCGTGGAATTTTGATCAGGTACTTAGGGTTTTTGTATCAGAGGCAATATATAGGCAGAAGGAGAGGCTGAGGGGGTGCCTGGGGCGGCCAGACCACCCCTTGGCATGGGCCAGGCCTGGCTGCGCGGCCAGGTGGTGTGGCCGGGCCCTAGCCCCTCTCCGTCTCGTATTCTGGCTCCAGGTGTCCCTCCGTAAAATAATGACTTTGGCTTTTGTCCCGTCCAATTCCGAGAATATTCATTTTCTGACTTTCCTGGAACCAAAAATAGCAGAAAACAGGCAGCTGGCACTGTGGCTCTTGTTAATAGGTTAGTCCAAGAAATCATATGAAAAGTACTCCAAAGTGTGGACAAAACATAAGAAAGTAGATAAAACCAAGCACGGAACTTCAAAAATTATAGATACATTTGCAATGTATCACGTGGCATTCAGCTTGTCCCTCATAGAGTAGCAAACATAAATGCATAGGACACCTTCAAAGTTCATAAGAGTGACTAGACACAAATAGTTTAAGAACAAGCAATATCAAAATTATGCATCAATCAACAAGTCTTGGGACAATGGACATAGAACTAAGAATGGCCACTATGCTCTCAAAATAGGTATATAAAGATAGGAGGTGGAGACTCAATATAAAAGTAGAAGAAATGACCTTCATAGAAGGAAGCAGGGATTCAAGTCTCATAAAGAGCTTCCAAAAATTATGGTACTTATTAGCTTTTTGCTCTCATTGCCCCTATCATAAGCATCTTGAAGTGATTAAGGTTAAAGTGAACAAACTATGGAGTATATGCTTGACAAAGTATAAGTTGGAAATCTCATGTCCCTTGAATATGAGGGGCGCTCCTCATGCTACTCAAGTTTAGTTACCGGTAAGTTCTTGTCATAGTAAGTACATGTATATCATAGAGAACCGCCAACAGGGTACCCCTTGCCCGATGATACGGAAGAATCCCCATATCAAAATGACAAGGCAAGCAGACAACGATCATCTCAGCAATCTTCTTATTTACCATGGGAAAATGGTGCTTTTTTCTCTCTTTCCTCTTTTCTCATATCTCTTTTTTTATTTTTGTTTTTTCTCAATATCTGACTCTCTTTTTTATATAAGAAGAATGCTTCATAGACAGCTCATTATGGTTACGCTGCAGGTTTCCACCATGACAGCATGGATTAGACCGGCGGCCCAGGCGTTTCTCTAACACACATACATAGCTTCATGGACTTACAAGCTCCCCTTTCATTTCACACTGACGACATCCATAGACAAAAGAGCATGATATCAACTAGGTACAAAGTACAAGTGCAATGTTGAAAGCGTTCCCCGTGACAACATGGTTCTGCTAATCCCCAACATATAAGTGCAAGCATATACAACATAGACAATACAATGGTTCAAGTTTATTAAGGGCAAGAAAATTAAAGTGTGTCATCAAGTTCGTGAGAGCTTTAATCAGTAGTTTTCTCATAACAAGTTTAATTCGGAAGGTAGATAAAAATATGAATATACTTGGAATAGCAAATGCTAATAGGTAGGTATGGTGGACTCTTTGGAATAACTTGGTTTTAGAAGTTGGATGCATGAGTGGAACTCATACTTGGTTACGGAGGCTAGCAAAAGACTGGGAGCAACCGACTAAGAGAGCAATAATGGCCATAATCATGCAAAGTGACAAACCATCATTAATTAAAGCATAAAGTGATATTACAAGTCGAAAACTAAAGGATCATAGAGGTTATGGTGACTTGGGATAGTCTTAACATGGTGTGAGCATGCGCCAAGTCAACCCAAATAAAGCATCAAAGGAGAATACCACAATACTATGCTTTAATATGCTAAAACAACGCATGATTCTTTCAAGGCAAATTAAGCAATATCAATTTTTTATAACATGTCTTGCTACAGCAAAAATCACTAAACATAAATCCAAAACAATATCAAGCATGACATGACAAAGCATAGGCCACAGTCAAAAACAAGCTCCTTTTACCACTTAAGCATGAACTTTCCCTACTCTTTTCCAAATCAAACCAACTTATTTGAAAACTAATGCATGAATGAGGGGGTCGAACAAATTTATTCAAGAAAACTAAGCAAACCAAGCAAACAAAAACCAAAAACAAAAACAAAGACGCTCCAAGAACAACACAATTGTGCATGAAACAATAAAAATGAAGTGTTTGGAAGAAACCTGAGATTTTTATTGATGAAGAAGGGGATGCCTTGGGCATCCCCAAGCTTTGACGCTTGTACTTCTTGGATATTTCTTGGGGTGACACAGGTGGCATCCCCAAGCTTGAGCTTTAGTCCATTCTTCATCTCATTACATCATTCTTTCCTTACACCTGAAATTCTTCCTTCATACAAAACTTCACACAATCTTCATTAGCAACATTAGTGCACTCAATATAATAAGTCTTTGGGTTTAGTTTCAACACCAATAAAACTTCCATTAAAACACAAGCTACTGTAGCACTTCCCTCAAAAAGCTCAGTTCCCCAAAAAGAACCCAAAAAGGAATCAACAGGAAGCAAATGTAAATAATGGCAGAAATCTGTCAAAACAGACCAGCAATTAAAAACTAATTTTTTCGAAGACCTTATGTTGCTCAAATCTAAAAGTGTTGAACTAACGAAAGTTAGATAACAACCTGGGGCAGAAGCAAAAAAAATCACAGCTCAAAATGACGTACATAGATTTTACACGAATTTTTACAGCGAAGCATAAAAATCTGTTTCGGGACAGCAACTTTCCCAAGCATTACTACTCTCTCATTAGAGGTTACTCTTGGCACAAAAAGCAAATAAAAAGGATAAGGAGCGGTTATTACAGAGGTAATAACTTCCAAGACTCATCTAAAACTTTTGGGTTATCTCCCAATAAGTACTTTTCTTTAACGCCTTTAAGTTAGGCATGATAGTTTGAGAAGATGCTCACATAAGAAATATGAATTGAAGTAAAAGAGAGCATCAAGGAGCAAATATAAAACACATTTAAGTCTAACCCACTTCCTATGCATAGGAATCTTATAAAGAAATAGGTCATGAAAGCACAAAGCAACAAGCATAGTAAAGCAAAGCAAGTGCAACTTCAAGACTTTCAACATAAAGAGGGGAAACTTAATATTATTGAGATGCATAAAACCATGTTTCCCTCTCTCATAATAACTTTCAGTAGCATCATGAATAAAATTAACAATATAACTATCACATAAAACATTATTATCATGAGCCACATGCATAAAAGAATTAATACTCCCCACATAAACATAGTCATTCTTATTAATTGTAGTGGGAGCAAATTCAACAAAATAGCTATCATTATTATTCTCATCACCATAATCATCAAATATAGGAGGCATATTGTAATCATAATTAATTTCCTCCTCAATAGTAGGTGGACTGAAAATATCATATTCATCATTGTAATCATCATAAATTGGAGGTTTGGTATCATCATAAGCAATAGAATAGCTATCTTCCAAAGCTGGGGAACTAAAAAGATCATTTTCATAAAAACTAGCTTACCCAAGCTTAGACTTTTCCATAGCATTAGAAATAATGGTGTTCAAATAATTCATACTAATAATATTGCTATTAGCATGCAAATAAAGTTCCATAGGTTTTTTAATTTTCTCTTCAAACACTTCATGTCCTAACTCAAGATAAATACTATAAAGCTCTCTAATTTTTTTCCATTAAGCCTAACTAGTGAAAATAAAAACAAGAAACAAAAAGACAAAATTGTAGAATCTAAAGGAAATAACTTCAAGCACTCACACCGGAGGATGTGAGTCCTTTTACCTTACCTCCCCGGTAACGGCGCCAGAAAATACTAAGATCCAACATTACAAGCTTTAGACAAGGAGATAACGAGCCACTAGCGCTTGCATGGGAAAGGATGAAAGAAGCCATAATGAACTGTCCTAGTCATGGGATGTAAGAATGGCTTATATTACATTTATTTTATAATGGCCTTAACCTAATGTCTAAGTCTATGCTAGATAGTGTAGCAGTAGGAACAATTATGGGAAAGCAAGTGAGTGTTGCAAAGAAATTGCTTGATGATGTGCAAGATAACCATGCCCAATGGCATGTGGAGAGAACCTCGAAAAGAGTAAGTTCAATCACCAAGGTAAACAATGAAGAGCTTACATCTAAGGTAGACGTGTTACTCAATATAGTAAAGGGTAAGGAAGATACCCAAGTTAATGTTATCACTACCAATATTAATGATATTAATTTTATAGCTCGCACTCCTTATAATAATGCATGTAAACCCCAAAATTATGCTTCTAATGTTCAAAAACATTACTCTAATCCTTCAGGAGCTCCTTACAATAATTATGATAATCATAATGGAGCAAATCATGGCAATCTCTCGTTTGAGCAAACCATCAGAAATTTTATACAAGCTCAAACTGAGCAAAATAATATGCTCATTAAAATCACGGACAACCATGAAAGTAGTATAGCAAAATTATCTAACCAAGTCGTTGCAATTACAAATGATGTGCAGGCTCTACAGGAAAGGACAAAGACCATGGCGATGGTGATGATGGCGATGGCGATGATCTCCTCCAATTCCCCATCCTGGTAGGGTGCCAGAACGGAGTTTCTGGTGCTATTTCATGGAATCGGCGGCGGAGCAGAACTCCTTCTGGAAAAACGTCGAACCCCCCGGAGTTTTGAGGTCAGAAGGCTTCTTATAGGCGAAGAGGGAGACCGAGGGGGTGCCTGGGGGGCCCACACCATGCCCTGGCGCGGCCAGGCCCAGCCCGCGCCTGGGGGTGGTGTGGCCAGCCCCTAGCTCTTCTCCGTCTCGTATTCGCCCCTGAGTCTTACGGAAAATAGGCACTTTGGCTTTTGTCCCGTCCAATTCCGAGAATATTCATTTTCTGACTTTCTTGGAACCAAAAACAGCAAAAAACAGGCAGCTGGCACTGTGGCTCTTGTTAATAGGTTAGTCCAAGAAATCATATGAAAAGTACTCCAAGAAAGTGGATAAAACCAAGCATGGAGCATCAAAAATTATAGATACATTTGCAATGTATCAACATCCCCAAGCTTAACTCCTGCTCGTCCTCGAGTAGGTAAGTGATAAAAAGAAAGAATAATTTTTGAGGTGACATGCACCATCATAAACTTGATCAAAGTACTTGTAAGACATTCAAAGCTGGGATCATAGTACTTCAATCATAACATGAAAGACAAAGTTCTAACAATAGGGCAAAGAAACTATGATGCAACATGAAAAGGCACAAACAGAAGATTCATGAATAACAATGCTTTGCAAGACGTTTGTTTGTTTCACATAAAGAAAACATAGCATAGTGGCATTCAGCTTGTCCCTCATAGAGTAGCAAACATAAATGCAAAGGACACCTTCAAAGTTTACAAGAGTGACTAGATACAAATAGTTTAAAACAAGCAATATCAAGGTATGCATCAATCAACAAGTCTTGGGCCAATGCACATAGAACTAAGAATGGCCACTATGCTCTCAAGAAAGTGCTCATAGAATGTGTGAAGACTCAACAAGGAAATGAACAGGTTTTGAAAAGTTTGAAAGGCTTCCAAATGCTGAAAGTATGGTACTCATTAGCTTTGAGCTCTCATTGCCCCTATCATAAGCATCTTTAAATGGTTAAGGTTAAAGTGACACAACTAAGAGGATATGCTTGATAAGTTATAAATCGAAGTCTCATGCCCCTTACTTATGAAGACCGATCCTCATGCTACTCAACTTCAGTCACAAGTAAGCTCTTGTCATTGTAAGTATATAGGTATCATAGAGAACAGGCAACGAGGTACCCCTTGCACATGACACAGGAGCTATCCCATAATCAAAATGACATGGCAAGTAGACAATGAGCATCTCAGCGATCTTTTTATTTACTATGTGCATAGATTTTTATTGAGGATGCTTCATAGAATGCTCATTACGGTTATGCTTCAAGTTTCCACCATGATTAGGCATGGCTTAGGCTAGCGGCCCAGACGTTTCTCTAACATACATACAAACTCCATGATCTTACAAGTTCCACTTTTATTTCACACCGCCGGGATCCATAAGCAAAAGAACATGATATAAACTAGGTACAAAGTACCAATGAAGTGTTGAAAGCGGTCCCCATGATACATGGTTCTGCTAACTTCAACTCATAAAGCGCAAGCATATACGCAACAAATAAGGACGCAATGGTTCAGGTTTATTAAGTGCAAGAAAATAAAGCGTGCCATCAAGTTCGTGAGAGCTTTACTAACTAACTTTCTCATAACAAGCAAACATTTTATTCAGAAGAAAACAAGGCATATTGAATATGCACGGAGGTAGCAAATGATGCTAGTAGGTAGGTATGGTGGACACTTTGGAAATATTTGGTTTAGGGAGTTAGGAACTTGAGTAAAACATACTCAGTAAAAGTGAAGGCTAGCAATAGTAAGGGAGCGTCAAACGAGAGAGAAATAATGGACATAATCATGCAGAGTGACGAAACATCATTGATCAAAGCATAAAGTGATACTACAAGTTGAAAACTAAAGGATCATAAAGGCTTATGGTGACTTGGGATAGTCATAACATGGTGTGAGCATGTGCCAAGTCAATCCAAATAAAGCGTCAAAGGAGAATACCACTATACTATGCTTTAATATGCTAAAACAACGCATGATTCATCCAAGGCACATTAAGCAATCTCAATTGTTTATAACAAGTCATGCTACAGCAAAGAATACTAAGAATAAAGCCAAAACAATATCAAGCATGGCATGACAAAGCATAGGCCACAGTCAAAAACAAGCTCTCTTTACCACTTAAGCATGAACTTTTCCTACTCTTTCCAATCCAAACCAAACTATTTGAAAACCAATGCATAAAAGAGGAGGTCCAACCAATTTATTCAGCAAACTAACAAAGCAATCGAAAAACCAAAACGAAAAAGAAGAAGCTCCAAGAACAACACAACTGTGCATGAAACAATAAAAATGAAGTGTTTGGAAGAAACCTGGGATTTTTATTGATGAAGAAGGGGATGCCTTGGGCATCCCCAAGCTTTGACGCTTGTACTTCTTGGATATTTCTTGGGGTGACACGTGTGGCATCCCCAAGCTTGAGCTTTAGTCCATCCTTCATCTCATTACTCATTCCTTCCATACACCTGAAATTCTTCCTTCATACAAAACTTCACACAATCTTTATTAGCAACATTAGTGCACTCAAGATAATAAGTCTTTAGGTTCAATTCTAACACCAATAAAACTTCCATTAAAACACTAGCTACTGTAGCACTTCCCTCAAAAAGCTCAATTCCCCAAAAGAACTCAAAAAGGAACCAACAAGAAGCAAATGCAGAAAATGGCAGAAATTTGTCAAAACAGACCAGCAGGTAAAGACGAATTTTTTCGAAGACCTTCTGTTGCTCAAATCAAAAAGTGTTGAACTAACTAAAGTTAGATAACAACCTGGGGCAGAAGCATAAAAATTCACGCCTCAAAAATACGTTCAGAGATTTTACATGAATTTTTATGGTGAAGGACAGAAATCTGTTTTGGGACAGCAACTTTCCCAATCATTACTTCTCTCTCATTAGAGGCTAGTCTTGGCACAAAAAGCAAATAAAAAGGATAAGGAGCGGTTATTACTGAAGTAACAACTTCCAAGACTCATCTAAAACTTTTGGGTTATCTCCCAATAAGTACTTTTCTTTAACGCCTTTAAGTTAGGCATAAGCAAAAACTAAAATGGATAGAATAGAAGTAAGCGGAGATAATCACGGTGAAAACATTGTTTTGTTCAATGAAATCCTTTTGTTAACAAGGTTGATCAGGTCTTGTTACCAAAACAATTTCATATGAGACAAAACTTTGTATTCTATTAATGATTATGTTACCTCAACCTTGATAGCAATGGTCCTAATCATAATAGTTTCAATTTTTTCTCTTGGTATGGGACAATATATTTCTCAAACTTGAATGCCCTCAACATGTTCAATTGAATTCAACCCATAAGTCCTTTCAATATTCTTGGGGAAATAGACAGTATGTTCCTTGTCATTCACATTGAAAGTCACCTTCCCTTGATTACAATTAATAACAGCTCCTGCAGTATTTAAGAAAAGGTCTCCCAAGAATAATAGACATATTATCATCTTCAGGCATAATAGTTTGAGAGGATGCTCACATAAGAAATATGAATTGAAGTAATAGAGAGCATCAAGAAGCAAATTCAAAACACATTTAAGTCTAACCCACTTCCTATGCATAGGAATCGTGTATGCAAATAAATTCGCAAAGAACAAAGTGACAGGCATAGGAAGATAAAACAAGAGTAACTTCAATACTTTCAGCACATAGAGAGGTGTTTCAATAACATGAAAACTTCTACAACCATATTTTCCTCTCTCATAATAATTTTCAGTAGCCTCATGAATAAACTCAACAATATAACTATCACATAAAGCATGCTTTTCATGATCTACAAGCACTAGAGCTTTATTATAAACATTTTCAAAAGAATCCTCAGGAACATAACATTCATCCTCCTTTAGTAAGCATGGAGGACAATCAAATAATGTAAGGGATAAAGAGTTACTCTCATTAGAAGGTAGGCATGGGTAGCTAATCCATTCTTCCTCCTTTTGTTCATCACTCTCCTCCTCTTTTTCATCTAGTGAGAATTCAGGTTCAGCAATTTCTTCTTCCATAGGATCCTACAAGGCATTAGTCTCTTCCATTTGTGGAAAGCATCTATTAAAATATTCAAGAATATAGCCATTTTCATCCTTGTAATTATCATAGCAAAATTTAAGTATACCATAAACCTCATATTTGTAAGGTGAATCATCAATATTTTCAAGCAAACTAGCAAGTTCAAAAGCACCCTTCCAAGCAATAAATTCTTCAATTTTATACCGCATCATAAAAGTCATAAATTCCTTTAGCATAAGAAGATATGGTATCATTATCATTATACTCACATTGAAAAGGGAGGTGTTTATACCTCTTTCTGCAACAAGATTCATCACAACAATAAGTAACATTATAAGTAGAGCACACGTTTCTAGCAATGGTATACAATTTATCAATTTGTTTCCATAAGTGTTTCCCTTTTTGTGACAAGCGGTGTTCCTTATAATAATATTTTTGATCTTCCGTGAACCCACCTTGCCAATAAGATTCACTTTCAAAGAAACCAACCATTGATAACAAGCATGATAAAGCAAGACAATAACAGACCAACGAAAATAAAAACTAGAGTAGGAACTACTATTTTTGTATTTTTGATAAAGAAACAAGAAAAGAAGGCGAAAATAAAATTAGCTTCAACAATAGTGATTCCAAGTGGACTTGATAAATAAAGTTATGCTCCCCGGCAACGGCGCCAGAAAATAGTCTTGATGACCCACAAGTATAGGGGGTGTATCGCAGTATTTTTGAGGGAAGTGAAACCCAATTTATCGATTCGACACAAGGGGAGCCAAAGAATATTTAAAAGCCTTAACAACTGAGTTGCAATTCAGATGTACCTGGAAACAATCTTGCTCACAAAAGTTTATCAGTAGCAACAGTTTTGTAGTAGGAATAATAAAGTAGCAGCAGCAGTAAAGTAAAGACAGTAGTAACAATATTAGTAAACAGTGGGATTCGAGTGCGGTAGGCATAGGGATGGATGGACAGGCGTTGCATGGACAAGACAATTCACATAGCAATCAAAACATAGGGCAATTGCAGATAAATAAGATAAAGCATCCAAGTACTATATAATCCTAGGTATGTGTTACATATATAGTCATACGTGCTCGCAATGAGAACTTGCACAACATCTTTTGTCCTGCCAGACCGTTTGCAGCGGGGCCTCAAGGGAACTACTAGGAATTAAGGTGCTCCATTTAATAGAGTGCCGGAGCAAAGCATTAACACTCCGTGAACACATGTGATCCTCACATCAAAGCCATTCCCTCCGGTTATCCCGATTTCTGTCACTTCTGGGCCATTGGTTCCGGACAACAACATGTGTAAACAACTTGTAGATAAGACCAAAAACAATACTATCATAATGAATCAATAACAAGTTCAGATCTGAAATCATGGCACTCAGGCCCTAGTGACAAGCATTAAGCACAACAAGTCGTAACAAAGTCATAAAGCACTAATAAAAGATACTAGGCACCATGCCCTAACAATCTGATGCCATTACATGAACGATCTCATCCAATCCCTACCATCCCCATAGCCTACAGCGGGGGATTACTCACTCATAGATGGGGGAAACATGGATGGTCGATGGAGAAGCGATGGTGATGATGATGGTGATGATCTCCTCCAATTCCCCGTCCCGGCAGGGTGCCAGAACGGAGTTTCTGGTGCTGTTTCGTGGAATCTAGTGGTGGCGGCGGAGTGGAACTCCTTCTGGAAAACATCGAACCCTCGGAGTTTTTAGGTCAGAAGGCTTCTTATAGACAAAGAGGGAGACCGAGGGGATGCCTGGGGGGGCCACACCATGCCCTGGCGCGGCCTGGCCTAGCCCGCGCCTAGGGGTGGTGTGGCCAGCCCCTGGCTCTTCTCCGTCTCGTATTCTGGCTCCTCGAGTCTTCTGGAAAAATAGGCACTTTGGCTTTTGTCCCGTCCAATTCCGAGAATATTCATTTTCTGACTTTCCTAGAACCAAAAACAGCAAAAAACAAGCAGCTGGCACTGTGGCTCTTGTTAATAGGTTAGTACAAGAAATCATATGAAAAGTACTCCAAAGTGTGGACAAAACACAAGAAAGTGGATAAAACCAAGATTGGAGCATCAAAAATTATAGATACATTTGCAATGTATCAGCCGCCACCATAACAACACGAGGAGGTAACCTAAAAATCCCCAAAACACAGATTTTCTCTTTCTTCTTCCTCCAAACTCCAAACTCCAAACCACCTCCATTGGATCTTCAAATTTACTCGATCTTTCTTCATTTCCTCGCACCCAATAGATCTAAGGTATGATTCTCCTTCGATCCCTAACTTATCTGTACCAAAGCTTCACTCATCTTTCAGCATTTTCAATCTAGACTTAGGTCTTTTTCTTGATCCAATCTTGATATTTAGCATGCTTAGTATTGTTTTTAGAGGAGTTTCTTTTGTAACTAGTGTAGAGGATCGTTTATGCTATGTTTATATTGGATTAAAATCTTTTATTAGCAATCTTTATTTATTTTGTTTTAGATGAACAGAAGGAGTTGTACACGTGTGATGGCTGTGGAACCGTCTGCACCACCCATTCATATGTTGACCCTCGAGTCACTTGGTATCAAGTTCACCGAGGAGTTTCAGCTAAACCGTTTCAACTGTCTCAAGCTCCAAGAAATCAAGTCCACCAAGTGGGTGTGTCCCTATATCATGAACCAACTTGGCATTCGTGCTGATTTCGGTTTACTTGGCAACAATGTTGGTTTGTATGACTTTGTCTTTCAGGATGTTGCCACATACCGCCGCTTGACTCTTGAGTTCCTCAGCATCTTGACGCATACGGTGGAGCCTCACTATTGTTCCGAGGATCAAAGGCCTAGAGTTGATCGCATCAACTTTCGTCTTATGAACTATGAGAACTCCTTGACGCTCGACCCAATGGGCTCAATATTTTTGGTTTGCTAACAACAACACCGACATATGCTCCACTACTTTTGTTTTAAATCCTGCATCTTGTCAATACATTAATTTTATGATAATTCATGAAAACACACCCAAGGGTAACCAAATTGATCATCTTGTTATTCGTTATTTGTTTTATGTTATTGCTAACACCTTGCATGCACGTGGTGAGTTTACTATAGTTAATGAGGAGGACATGATGATCCTTGCAAAGGCTGGTATTATTAATTGTAACTTAATGCCAAATCTGTGTGCTCTTCTTATGTTTTACCTTAAGCATCAGTCTCTTCAATCTCGAGGACCCATATGCAGAGGAGTTGTAACCGTTCTTGCATGCGCACTTCACATCGATCTAGGTAACATCCAACCATTGACAGGAAGTCACTGTCTCAGTCTTTCTACTCTAAGAGCATGTGGTATGGTTTCTAAAACCGATGGTAGATACTTCCTTGATATACATGGACCGGATCACTTGATCTCGGCTCCTTTACCTAATGGTATATTCTCTATCAAGGATGGACATTTGCGTTTTGATGCGTATGTTGAGGCAAATATACCCCATCAAGAAATACCCATGGGAGGAGGAGGACAAGATGAAAAAGTAGAGCAAGAGGGACCCAAACAAGATGTGCAGCCAACAAACTACTACACCACCTATGAAGATATCTATGTGCTCGAATGAAATATTCAAAACATGAACAACCTCCCCATCAACCTTTGAGATGCTTCTGCAAACCTCCCCACCATGTTCCATGATTGGAGCAGCTAATGGAACATGGGAGACTATCCACCGCCACCACAATCAGTAAGAAAAGGGCTTGCAAAAGCCTGAGCTTGGGGATGTGTTCCCCTAGAAAATTTATTTGTGTAATAATGAGGTTGTACTCCAGCTCCTTGGGAGCTTTGAAACACTCATGTTGGCTTGTTCCAACACTTTGCCTTTTTTCTTTGCTTCTGTTTTCAGTTTGCTTTTGTTTTTCTTTTCTTAGTCCCTTGCTTGGTCGCAAGTTCTTTTCTACTCTTTAATTCCTATCCTCAAAAATAGAAAAATATTTTTCCATTTTTCCTTTTTTCATAAATGTGGATGCGCACTTTGCATCTTTGCTTTAATATTATTATAAGAGTAATCGTGTCTGAGTTTTGAAGGAACGCATCCCTATAAGGAAGAGTATCATGAAGTCACTTATGAGAGGTATGTCCTATGTCTCCTGCTTTTGAAGTTTGAGTTGTTTATCCTAGTCGGTCGATTTGCTAAGATTCCATGCTAGTGGGAGTAATTTAATATGGTTAGAGTAAAGCTTTTTATTAGTATGATGATTAGTTGTTGAAGCTTTTGCTCTAGTTCTTTTAGCTAATTGAGTCTTGCCTTGGAAATAATATTACCAAACAAGTACAATAAGAAAAAGTCTGAAAATTTACGACTTGTGTGATGAATTATTGTCTTGAGAGTATAATCTTGAAGATACTTAACCCCATATATGTTTTGATAGTCTTGATGGCACTCATGAAAGGAGTTGTTTGATTGAAATGAAGTCTAGTGGTATTTGTGATGCATGCCAAAGCTAACCTTGTGGATCAAACTACGGTACTAGTATAAAAAAGAGATAAAGAAAAAGTTTTATGTCTCTCATGCACGCCTTTGGGGTGCTAACAACTCCGCTAGCTTTTGAACGATCTATGGTATAACCCCGGATTTTGGCTATGAGTTGATGACATGAGTGGCATACGTGTCAATATATGGGCAAAGTATTGGTACTCTCAAAAATTGTGCAAACACTTGTAAAAGAAACAGCCAATGATCCTTGAAAGAGGAAGAAAAAATAGAAAAATAAAAGAAATATGTATGAAGATCCACATAACAAGTCCTTAGCATGGTCGCGTTACTAATTTATGCATTTTCTTGAAAGATGATGACTGTATTATAAGTTTTTTTGATAGACTTGATTTATTGATGTGGGTCTAAATAAGGCACTTCAATGTTATGCTACTTAGGACATGAAACTCTCTTGCTCAAATATGTTATTTAATCATCCTAGTGCTCCTTGGCAATCTGAGAGTTAACTAGAAGAATTGGATTAATTGTTACACTTTTTGTTATTTATACTTATATTAAACTTTACTTTCATTGTCTTGACTTGCCGAATCTTTATAGTACTCTTGTCATCTCTCTAACTTTGATAATCCTCGCAAATGAATGAAGTGCTGAGCGCATATGAATACTAACTGTAAGTGAATTCTTATTCTTGTTGTTTCAAGTTTAAACACTGAATTCCTTAGAGTTCTTTTGTTTCTTCTTGCTCGAGGGCGATCAAGGTTTGAGCTTTGGGGAGGTTGATGGCTCCAAAAATAGCCATCTTCCACCATGTTTAAACATTGTTTTTGGTCAAGCAATTGACAAGAAACTCTCAGTCTTTTCCACTAATGACTAATAATTGCAAAGATATACAAAACCTTGCTTTGAATTGTGTTCTGTAGGAAATCATGCTTTTTAATGTTTCTATTAGACTAAAAATTTAATTAGCATTTTTTATTTTATTTTGTTTTAGATGAAAACGAGGAGTCGTACACGTGCGATGGTTGCAGAACCTTCCGCACCACCCGTTGATACGTTGACCCCCCGAGTCACTTGGTATCGAGTTCACCGAGGAGTTTCAGCTGAACCGTTTCGACCGTCTCAAGCTCCGAGAAATCAGGTCCACCAAGTGGAAATAATATTACCAAACAAGTACAATAAGAAAAAGTCTAAAATTTACTACTTGTTTGATGAATGATTGTCTTGAGAGTAAACCTTTGAAGATACTTAACCCCATAGATGTTTCGATAGTCTTGACGACACTCTTGAAAGGAGTTGTTTAATTGAAATGAAGTCTAGTGATAATTGTGATGCACGCCAAAGCTAACCTTGTGGATCAAACCGTGGTTCTAAAAAATGAGGAGAAAATAAAAAATTCTACGTTTCTCATACACACTTTTGGGATGCCAACAACTCCACTAGCTTTTGAACGATTTATGGTATAACCCCGGATTTTGGCTATGAGTTGATGACATGAGTGGCGTACGTGTCAATGTATGGGAAAAAGTATTGGTACTCTCAAAGGTTGTGCAAGCACTTGTAAAAGAAACAGCCAATGATCCCTGAAAGAGGAAGAAAAAATAAGCAAAAGAAAAAAAGATATGTATGAAGATCCACATAACAAGTCCTTGGCATGGTCTCATTACTACTTTATGGATTTTATTGAAAGACAATGATTGGATTAGAAGTGTTTTTATAGACTTAATCTATTGATGTGGGCGTAAATAAGACACTTCACTATTATGCTACTTAGGACATAAACTCTCTTACTCAATTATGATATTAAAAACATCCTAGTGTCCCTTGGGAAGCTGAGAGTTAACTAGAAGAATTTGATTGATTGCTACACTTCTAGTTATTTATACTTATATTAAACTTTACTTTGATTGTATTGACTTACCGAAGCTTGTATAGTACTCTTATCATCTCTCTAACTTTGATACCCCTCTCAAATGGATGAAGTATCGAGCGCATATGAGTACCAACCGTAAGTGAATTCTTGTTCTTGTTGTTTCAACTTTAAACATTGAATTCCTTATAGTTCTTTTGTTTCTTATTACTCGAGGGCGATTAAGGTTTGAGCTTTGGGGAGGTTGATGGCTCTAAAAAAATCCATCTTCCACCATGTTTAAACAATGTTTTCGGTCAAGCTATTGACAAGAAACTCTCAATCCTTGCCACTAATGACTAATAATTGCAAAGATATGCAAAAACTTACTTTGAACTGTATTGTGCCAGAAATCACGCTTTTTAATGCAAAATCAGGAGTCATAATGAAGGTTTTTTTGGAAGTCTGCACGACCAAGTAATTGTGGAGTCAATTCTAGGCGTCAGACGTCGTAACTGTTGGAAATATGCCCTAGAGACAAATAATAATATGGATTACTATCATATTTCATAAATTTTATGATTACATTTTAGGGATTTCTATTTTCGTACCCCTGGTTCGTTAGTTGTACTTGGTTTTCCTGAGCCGCTTAACTTTTTCTCACTTTTGCCCCTCTCTTTCTCGGAAACCCATCAAAGAGCTCGAATGACAGCTGCCGTCAAGTTGATCGTTGGCTGACGTGTGGGGCCGTGCGGTGTAGGACCATGTGGGGTCGTTTGGTCAGGAACGTGTTATGCTGATATGTGGGGCCGCACCATGTGGGACTGCGTGGGGCCGGTTTGTTGGGAACGTGTTATGGGGGACGTGGTGTGGGACCATGTGGGACGTGTTTGGTGGTTACGTGCACCCTATCGACTAAATTGGAAGTTTTCTTTTTTGTTATTTTTATGATTGGCCTTTTTAAGAGCGCCTTTTCCCATCTCTCTCTCTCTCGCTAATAGTTGTGTTTTTTTGGCCCAAAAATGTAGCAAAACTAGAAAAGCTTCTCTCTTCATTCATTGTTCCTTTTAGCCCTCGTTTTTTTCCAATCTGATAACAAATCTATAGCAGCAAATCTAACCAGTACCATAAATACATTCAGTAAACAGCGCATATGTAGATAAAGCAGCTAATATAGGATATATATAAAAGATGTAGATAAAGCAGCTAATATAGGATATATATATAGTACGGTAATTAACAAGGTTCGACAATTAGGCTGCTCAGCAGCAGCAATGAACAAGTTCAACACAGACAATACAAAAGAAGCTGCTTTACAGCAGCTGCAGCATAAGATCAGTGGCCCATCATGGCCTCCACCAGGAGGGCCTCCGCCTCCTCCCTCTAGCGCCTCCTCCACTTCTTGTTGCCCAGTCCCTTGACCTTGGGCTCCTTGGGCTTGATTAGGGGCATGTGACCCTCCTCGATGGCCACCTTCTAGAGGTTACGGAGGTGAAGACTGAGCGCCTGGTACTTGGCTCTGAAGCTGTGGACGTTCACGGAGCCATAGGTCCTCACGTCCTCAGCATGTGATACGTTGCAAACGTATCTATAATTTTTGATGTTCCATTCTTGGTTTATATCTACTTTCTTATGTTTTGTCCACACTTTGGAGTATTTTTATACACTTTCTTGGACTAACCTATTAACAAGATGCCATAGTGCTAGTAGCATGTTCTCTTCTATTTTTGGTTCCAGAAAAGTCAGAAAATGAATATTCTCGGAATTGGACCGGACAAAAGCCAAAGTCAATATTTTACCGGAAGACTCATGGAGCCAGAAGACGAGACAGAGAGCGGCCACAGGGTGGCCACACCATGTGGTGGCGCGGGCTAGCCCTGGCCGTGCCACCAGGTAGTGTGGGCCCCCTGGCTGGCCACCGACCTTGCCCCGGCTGGCCGGGACGGGAAAGTGCCCCTAGAGCCATCTCCATCGATCTCCACCACCATCTCCATCACCATTGTTGATTCCCATGATGAGGAGGGAGTAGTTCTCTCTCGAGGCTAAGGGTTCTACAGGTAGCTATGTGTTCATCTCTCTCTCTATGCATGATCATATTGTGATCATGAGCTTGTAATCTATAGATCTACCTTGCTACTCAAGTGCTTTAATAGATCTCTGCTCTCCCCATGTGTGTGAAAGTGACAGCATGCACACCATGGTGATACTTATGCTAGAGATTTCAAATACTTGTTATGAGTTATATTTGGAGTTGGACGTCTCTATAAAATTGTGGTGTTTGTTCGAACCATCTAGTGATCAAGGTGACAGTGTGGGGTTATCTAGATGGGGAAAGCGAACTTTGAGGAGTGCTGTTATAGCCCTACCATGAATTAGAGTGTCCAACTGGAGAGTAGTTAAGAGTAGTATCATAAAGAGAAGTTATTTATATGAGAGTGTTCACTAGTGAAAGTATGATCCCTAGGCCTTGTTTCTAAACATTGAAACACCATTTGCCACTAGATTTGTTACATGTTTTCTTGCTTCCATCTTTATTTCAGTTTGCCTTTAGTCTCTTCCACACCATCAAGCTATTTTCTGCCACCGTTGTCTTTTATCCATACCACTTGTATTTCACTATCTCTTCGCCGAACTAGTGCACCTATACACCTGACAAGTGTATTGGGGACACAAGAGACTTCTTGTATCTTGATTGCAGGATTGCTTGAGAGGGATACCTTTGACCACTTCCTCCCTGAGTTCGATAAACCTTGGGTAATCCACTTAAGGGAAACTTGCTGCTATTCTACAAACCTCTGCACTTGGAGGCCCAACAACTGTCTACAAGAATAGAAGTGCGTAGACATCAAGCTATTTTCCGCACCGCTGCCGGGAGGTATAAAAGGTACTCACATCCTCCGGTGTGAGTGCTCGAAGTTATTTCCTTTAGATTCTGCAATTTTGTCTTTTTTTCTTGTTTTCACTAGTTAGGCTTAATGGAAAACAACAACAAAATTAGAGAGCTTTATAGTATTTATCTTGAGTTAGGACATGAAGTGTTTGAAGAGAAAATTAAAAAACCTATGGAACTTTATTTGTGTGCTAATAGCAATGTTGTTATAATGAATTCTTTGGACACCATTATTGCTAATGCTATGGAAAAGTCTAAGCTTGGGGAAGCTAGTTTTTATGAAAATGATCTTTTTAGTTCCCCAGCTTTGGAAGATAGTTATTCTATTGCTTATGATGATACCAAACCTCCAATATATGATGATTACAATGTTGAATATGATATTTTCAGTCCACCTACTATTGAGGAGAAAATTAATGATTACAATATGCCTCCTATATTTGATGATTATGGTGATGAGAATAATAATGATAACTATTTTGTTGAATTTGCTCCCACTACAATTAATAAGAATGACTATGTTTATGTGGGGAGTATTAATTCTTTTATGCATGTGGCTCATGATAAGAATGTTTCTTGTGATAGTTATATTGTTAATTTTATTCATGATGCTACTGAAAGTTATTATGAGAGAGGGAAACATGGTTTTATGCATCTCAATAATATTAAGTTTTCCCTCTTTATGTTGAAAGTCTTGAAGTTGCACTTCTTTTGCTTTACTATGCTTGTTGCTTTGTGCTTTCATAACTTGTTTATTTACAAGATTCTTATGCATAGGAAGTGGGTTAGACTTAAATGTGTTTTGAATTTGCTTCTTGATTCTCTCTTTTACTTCAATTCATATTTCTTATGTGAGCATCTTCTCAAACTATCAAGCCTAATTTAAAGGCGTTAAAGAAAAGTACTTATTGGGAGATAACCCAAAAGTTTTAGATGAGTCTTGGAAGTTATTACTTCAGTAATAACGGCTCCTTATCCTTTTTATTTGCTTTTTGTGCCAAGAGTAACCTCTAATGAGAGAGAAGTAATGATTGGGAAAGTTGCTGTCCCGAAACAGATTTTTGTGCTTCACCGTAAAAATTCGTGTAAAAAATCTCTGAACGTCCTTTTAAGGAGTGAATTTTTGTGCTTCTGCCCCAGGTTGTTATCTATCTTTCGTTAGTTCAACACTTTTCGATTGGAACAACAGAAGGTCTTCGAAAAAATTTGTCTTTACCTGCTGGTCTGTTTTGACAGATTTCTGCCATTGTTTGCATTTGCTTCTTGTTGGTTCCTTTTTGAGTTCTCTTTGGGGAATTGAGATTTTTGAGGGAAGTGCTACAGTAGCTTGTGTTTTAATGGAATTTTTATTGGTGTTGGAACTGAACCTAAAGACTTATTATCTTGAGTGCACTAATGTTGCTAATAAAGATTGTGTGAAGTTTTGTATGAAGGAAAAATTTCAGGTGTATGGAAGGAATGAGTAATGAGATGAAGAATGGAATAAAGCTCAAGCTTGGGGATGCCACGCGTGTCACCCCAAGAAATATCCAAGAAGTACAAGCGTCAAAGCTTGGGGATGCCCAAGGCATCCCCTTCTTCATCAATAAAAATCCCAGGTTTCTTCCAAACACTTCATTTTTATTGTTTCATGCACAGTTGTGTTGTTCTTGGAGCGTCTTATTTTTTGTTTTGGTTTTAGTTTTTCGTTTGCTTGGTTTGCTTAGTTTGCTGAATAAATTGGTTGGACCCCCTCTTTCATACATTGGTTTTCAAATAGTTTGGTTTGGATTGGAAAAGAGTAGGAAAGTTCATGCTTAAGTGGTAAAGAGAGCTTGTTTTTGACGGTGGCCCATGCTTTGTCATGCCATGCTTGATATTGTTTTGGCTTTATGCTTAGTATTCTTTGCTATAGCATGACTTGTTATAAACAATTGATATTGCTTAATGTGCCTTGGAAGAATCATGCGTTGGTTTAGCATACTAAAGCATAGTATTGTGGTATTCTCCTTTGATGCTTTATTTGGGTTGACTTGGCACATGCTCACACCATGTTATGACTATCCCAAGTCACCATACCCTTTATGATCCTTTAGTTTTCAACTTGTAGTATCACTTTATGCTTTGATCAATGATGTTTTGTCGCTCTGCATGATTATGGCCATTATTGCTCTCTTAGTTTGTCGCTCCCAGTCTTTTGCTAGCCTCCACAACCAAGTATGAGTTCCACTCATGCATCCAACTCCCTAAACCAAGTCATTCCAAAGAGTCCACCATACCTACCTACTAGCATATGCTATTCCAAGTATATTCATGTTTTTTTACCTTCCAAATTAAACTTGTTATGAGAAAACTAGTGATTAAAGCTCTCACGAACTTGATGGCACACTTTACTTTTCTTGCCCTTAATAAACTTGAACCATTGTGTCATCTATGTTCTATATGCTTGCACTTATTTGTTGGGAATTAGCAGAACCGTGCTGTCATGGGGAACGCTTTCAACATTGCACGGGTACTTTGTACCTAGTTGATATCATGCTCTTTTGTCTATGGATGTCGTCGGTGTGAAATTAAAGGGGAGCTTGTAAGTCCATGGAGTTATGTATATGTGTTAGAGAAACGCCTGGGCCGCTGGTCTAATCCATGCTGACATGGTGGAAACCTGCAGCGTAACCATAGTGAGTTGTCTATGAAGCATTCTTCTTATAAAATAAAATGAGTCCTATTGAAAAAAAGAGAGAAAAAGAAAAAAAGAGATTATGAAAAGAGGAAAGAGATAAAAACGCACCATATTCCCATGGTAAATAAGAAGATTGTTGAGATGCTCGTTGTCTGCTTGCCTTGTCATTTGATATGGGGAGTCTTCCGTATCATCAGGCAAGGGGTACCCCGTTGGCTGTTCTCTATGATACACATGTACTTACGATGACAAGAACTTACCGGTGACTAAACTTGAGTAGCATGAGGAGCGGCCCTCGTATTCAAGGGACATGAGATTTCTAACTTATACTTTGTCAAGCATATACACCATAGTTTGTTCACTTTAACCTTAATCACTTCAAGATGCTTATGATAGGGGCAATGAGAGATGAAAGCTAAAAAGTACCATAATTTTTGAAAGCTCTTTATGAGACTTGAATCCCTACTTCCTTCTATGAAGGCCTTTCTTTTACTTTTATGTTGAGTCTCCACCTTCTACCTCTATGCACCTACTTTGAGAGCATAGTGGTCATTCTTAGTTCTATGTGCATTGTTCCAAGACTTGCTGATTGATGCATACCTTGATATTGCTTGTTTTAAACTATTTGTATCTATTCACTCTTATGAACTTTGAAGGTGTCCTATGCATTTATGTTTGCTACTCTATGAGGGACAACCTGAATGCCACTATGCTATGTTTTCTTTATGTGAAACAAACAAACATCTTGCAAAGGATTGTTATTCATGAATATTTTGTTTGTGCCTTTTTCATGTTGCAACTTAGTTGCTATGTCTTATTGCTAGAACTTTATCCTTCATGCTATGTTGAAGTACTATGATCCCAGCTATCCATGTTTTACAAACACTTTGATCAAGTTTATGATGGTGCAAGTCACCTCAACAATTATTCTTTCTTTTTATCACTTACCTACTCGAGGACGAGCAGGAGTTCATTCTTGGGGATGTTGATACGTTGCAAACGTATCTATAATTTTTGATGTTCCATGCTTGGTTTATATCTAATTTCTTATGTTTTGTCCACACTTTGGAGTATTTTTATACACTTTCTTGGACTAACCTATTAACAAGATGCCAAAGTGCCAGTTGCATGTTCTCTTCTGTTTTTGGTTCCAGAAAAGTCAGAAAATGAATATTCTCGGAATTAGACCGGACAAAAGCCAAAGTCGATATTTTACCAGAAGACTCACGGAGCCAGAAGACGAGACGGAGAGGGGCCACAGGGTGGCCACACCATGTGGTGGCGCGGGCTAGCCCTGGCCGCGCCACCAGGTGGTGTGGGCCCCCTGGCTGGCCACCGACCTTGCCCCTACGCCTATAAAATCCTCCTGATGCAAAAACCCTAAATAATCAAGCCTCCAGCCATGAAAAGTTCCACAGCGCCGCCGCCACCGAAGGGGAGATTTGGGGGACAGAAAGTCTCTGTTCCGGCACCCTGTCAGGATGGGGAAGTGCCCCTAGAGCCATCTACATCGGTCTCCACCACCATTTCCATCACCATTGCTGATTCCCATGATGAGGAGGGAGTAGTTCTCTCTCGAGGCTAAGGGTTTTACCGATAGCTATGTGTTCATCTCTCTCTATGCATGATCATATTGTGATCATGAGCTTGTAATCTATAGATCTACCTTGCTACTCAAGTGCTTTAATAGATCTCTGCTCTCCCCATGTGTGTGAAAGTGACAGCATGCACACCATGGTGGCACTTAGGCTAGAGATTTCAAATACTTGTTATGAGTTATATTTGGAGTTGGATGTCTCTATAAAATTGTGGTGTTTGTTCGAACCATCTAGTGATCAAGGTGACAGTGTGGGGTTATCTAGATGGGGAAAGCGAACTTTGAGGAGTGATGTTATAGCCCTACCATGGATTAGAGTGTCCAACTGGAGAGTAGTTAAGAGTAGTATCATAAAGAGAAGATATTTATATGAGAGTGTTCACTAGTGAAAGTATGATCCCTAGGCCTTGTTTCTAAACATTGAAACACCGTTTGCAACTAGATTTGTTACATGTTTGCTTGCTTCCATCTTTATTTCAGTTTGCCTTTAGTCTCTTCCACACCATCAAGCTCTTTTCTGGCACTGTTGTCTTATATCCATACCACTTGTATTTCACTATCTCTTCACCGAACTAGTGCACCTATATACCTGACAAGTGTATTGGGTGTGCTGGGGACACAAGAGACTTCTTGTATCTTGATTGCAGGATTGCTTGAGAGGGATACCTTTGACCACTTCCTCCCTTAGTTCGATAAACCTTAGGTAATCAACTTAAGGGAAACTTGTTGCTGTTCTACAAACCTCTGCACTTGGAGGCCCAACAACTGTCTACAAGAATAGAAGTGCGTAGACATCACATGCTTCACGAGGGAGTTGAAGTCGGTGGCGTGGAGCCTCTTGTTGGTGCAGAAGGGGCACCTGTAGACATCGTCGGCGAAGAAGTTGTCATACTGGCTGGACTTCAGCCTCCTCGGCATCTGACAAGTCTTGGTGTCCTTGGACTCATTGTCGCTGCAGACATCGCTGCTATCCTCCTATTGGAAAAAATAGTAGAGTGCAATAATGACATGATTGAGATACCTTGATTATCGGGATTGATTATTTGCATAAATTAACCGATTGAGATCACCTGATTATTCCCCAAATCTCAAACCAATTCGAATACTTATCCCAACTACGAATAGGGGGATTCAAATATGAATAAGGGGATTCATCGAAGTACGAGATCTAACATAGTAGGATTATCTACTATAAAAATACGAATAGCCAAACCCTAATAACATATGATCTAGCATCCAACGATGGGAATGGGGAAGAACAAGGGAAGGGAGAAAACCCTAGTTACCTCCGACCATGGGTCGGCGATGCTGGTGTCGTAGGGGTTCTCTGGCCTGATGTAATCATCCTCCTCGTAGGGGTCCCAGCCGAGCGGGGTCTGCCCGAGACCGGTGGGGGCCTCCTCACCGGTGGCTACGGTGGAAGCGGGGACGGGGGTTTGGACGGGGACGGCGGCTACCTTCGATGCCTCGACGGGGGCTTGTACGAGGACGGGGGCCTCCTTGCCAGCGTCCTTGGAGGCGATGATGGCCACCGCGTCGTTCTTCTCCATCGCCCGCGTGGTTGGGGTTTTCTTGGGGGTTTGCACAAGGTGATGGGACAGTGTAGACGGTTGAGTGAGCCACTAAGTGATGAGTGAGAGTACCGCATAACCACGTATGCTACTGCATCGTACATGGTCACACGTGTACGCTACCGCCTCGTGCACCACGACACGCGTACCGTGAGTCACGTTTTTTCCCTCGTGTCTAACCCTGGCGACTTAATTGTGCTCAGTTATACCCTCGAGTGTAACACTGGCAGTTTGGTTGTACTCAGTTTTTTCCTCCAATACTAACACTATTGTGTGCAATATACTCAGTTTTATCCTCTGGTGGTTGGTCAACAGAGAGTCAACGGATGGGTTTTAGCTAGCTAATTGAGTCATTTTATGCACAACAAATTCAAAAAGATCAAAACATAGTGGCATCTATCCAGGGAGTCTTATTATGTGACCTGCCAGCATAAGAAATATATATAAATCAAGTTTTAACCTAAATCACCACTTCTCAAATCACCTACTATCTATGAAGGTTCATGGCTTTCTACTCAAGTCTCTTCCCAAAGCATCCCTCCCCAAAACATAGTTTGTCAGAATGAGGCAATAATTTCAAACTGGTGTATATTTGAATTACAAATAGTTTGATGTATGTTAAGATGTATTTTTTGTATAAAAGATGCATTTTGTATTTTTTAAATCTCTTTCTATTTTCTATTTGAATCCCTTTGCCAGTCTTGCCCTTGGTTTTTAAGTTCTACTTAGTTTTTCCCTTGGTTGTTAAGTTCTACTCAGTTTTCCCCTCTCTCTTAGTCATTCTCTCTCACACTTGTGCTCATCTTGGCTGCTACGCTCTGATTGGTTGAGACAGTTGTCACGCAGATCATGCCCACCAACCGTTGATCCTCTGTGATCTAGCTGATAGGATAACCCATGTATCTGTCGGGGGGCACCCCTCTATCAATGCAAAAAATCGAGTTTGCCATTGGTACTTTAACTGCATAAACAAATGATTTTTGAATATAATTTGAAGCGAAAGTGTTGGTGTATAATTTGTGCATTACATTCCACTCTATGAAAATGATAATCTCTAAAGATTTTCTTAGCACAACATTATCACGTATTAAGTTCGATTTCAAAGAGTTTAAATGTGTATAATTTTGTATATGCAAGTTTATACATTACATTCCACTCTATGAAAATGGGGGAGAAAATGATAATCTCTCAAAATTTTGCTAGCACATCATTATCACGTATTAAGTGCGATTTCACAGTGTTCAAAGGTTTATAATTTTCGTATACGCAAGTTCATGCATTATATTTCACTCCATGGAAATGATAAATGGTCAGGATTTTAGTAGCACATCATTATCACATATTAAGTGCGATTTCACAGTGTTCAAAGGTTTATAATTTTCGCATATGCAATTGTGTGCATTACATTCCCCTCTATGAAAATGATAATCTCTCAAGGTTTTCTTAGCACAACATTATCACGTATTAAGTGCGATTTCAAAGAGTTCAAATGTGTATAATTTTCGTATATGCAAGTTTATGCATTACATTCCACTCTATGAAAATGGGGGAGAAAATAATAATCTCTCAAAATTTTGTTAGCACATCATTATCACGTATTAAGTGTAATTTCACAGTGTTCAAAGGTTTATAATTTTCGCATATGCAATTGTGTGCATTACATTCCACTCTATGAAAATGATAATCTCTCAAGATTTTCTTAGCACAACATTATCACGTATTAAGTGCGATTTCAAATAGTTCAAATGTGTATAATTTTCGTATATGCAAGTTTATGCATTACATTCCACTCTATGAAAATGGGGTAGAAAATGATAATTTCTCAAAATTTTGTTAGCACATCATTATCATGTATTAAGTGCGATTTCACAGTGTTCAAAGGTTTATAATTTCCGTATACGCAAGTTTATGCATTATATTTCACTTCATGGAAATGATAAATGATCAGGATTTTATTAGCACAACATTATCATGTCCTAAGTGTGATTTCAAAGAGTTCAAAGGTGTATAATTTTCATATATGTAAGTTTATGCATTACATTTCACTATATTAAAATGAAGCTAGACAAAGGGTTGCCATCGCCAGAGAAGAAGAAGAAGAAAGGGGAGGCAACAGTATGGGCGCGGGCGCGGGACTGGCTTGGGGTCCCATCTTGCAACGCCAACCTGGGTAAGTGTGGGTCCGGTGCTCACGTGGATAAGCTATGGGTCTGATGTTGATCTGGATAAGTGGAGAGAGGTGTCCACTACGGGAACCGACTGAACACGACCCCACTTGTCAGCATGTAATGGCAACAAAATGCGGCCCTACTTATCAGCACGTAACAGCGAGGGGCCACTATGGGACCTGACTGAACGCGGCCCCACTTGTCAGCACGTAACAGCAAGACTGACGGACAACAAGTTTTCAGACCGTGTGAGAGTTTCGTAGAAGAAGATGGGCAAAAGGGAGGAAAAGTTAAGTGGCTGGGGAAAACTGAGTACGACTAATGAATCGAGGGCACGAAAATAGAAATCCCTAAGTTTTCTATCATGCTATAACTATATTGAAATGAAATGTCAATACACGTGTGATATATAAACAACCACGAGTTCTCGGTGAAGCTCTAGTCACTGGTTCATTGGTCAACAGATGATCAAGGTTTCCTGATCATGTGGCATGTATGCCAGTTGACAATGGAGTCACCTCATTATGAGAATGAGATGATGAGCTATACCCAACCTAAGCATCGTGACCCGATCATGTCACGAAGTTCAAGTTACGATCATTAGAAAAGACCTAGTGTCCTATTTCTTAGACCGTCAGGCCATATCAATCACTATCACCCGAGGATACTTAAATAGCATCAAACGTCATATGGTGATACAGTAATCATAAAGGTGTGTTTAGGTATTCAAAGGGACATGTAGAGGCAATATGCGTCAAGAGCGGGATTTTTCCATCCATGTGACAGAAAATATACTCGAGGGCCCACTCGGAGGAGTTATATCCAATAGCTGTGCAGCGTGTGATTTGATCATGGGGATATCACTTGTCGGAACAAGTTAAACAACATTTGTTGGTAACGAGATTAAACTCAACATGGTGATGTCATTGATTAGACCTCGAACAATGCAAGTATCAAGAGACAAAAGGAATATGACACGATGTTCATGGTTCAACGATGAAAGATTCGTGGAATGCACAGGGGTCATCACGGGCACCCAGGTCCCGCTGATGATCATTGGTACGAGAGGGTCTCGACCATGTCTTGAGTGTTCCTGAACCATGGGGTGGGATTGATGATGCATAGAGAGCATTTTGGTATTGGAAGAATCACCGAAGAAAAGAAAGAGAGAAAATCGAAAGGGTTTCGGTAAGTCCGGAGGATGTCCGGAGTGGGGTGGAAGGAGTTCCATAGCCACAAGGATTGAATAATATGTGAGTAAATGTTAAATATTGATTTAATCATATAATCATAATTATTTAATAAAAGAAAAATGAATTAAAAGCTCAAATACCTAATTGGGCCAAAATCCGCAGGGAAAAGACCAAAAGGGAGAAAGGGAGGAGGGGCCCCATGCACCCGTCGGCTGGGCCCATGGGGGCCTTGGCCGGTCGGCCACCCATCCCCCTATCCTCTCCCTTTTGTTTAGTCCCACATGGCTAAGCTAATTAGCTATGGGGTGGGGTTTTCCCTATATATTGTGAAGTATTTTGACAAAATAAATACACAATAATCAATAAAAGGTTTCCTCTCTTTTGGGGAGACCTCCAGTTGATTCTCTCTCCTGTGACCGAGGTCCCAAGTATGGATCGCGTGATCAGGAGTATTCTTCATCGCGGTGCACCGTCGCGCTTCGGGATTCGGATCCAGAATCTCTACTTCCACAACTATTGCTGGATTGGAGGATCGGGAGTCATTGTCAGGCACCAGACATGTGTAAATCCCTCAGAGGTGCAACACTTGGGGCACTAGAAGTCGTTGGAGCCGTTAGGACTTCAGCACGACCTCAAGATTGGCTTTGGTATGACTACATCAGCCATGCTCTCCCGAGCATTGACAACGCTTTTCGGTCTTCAAGGGTAAGTTCGCAAAAACCCCCTCCCATTACTGCATTACTAATAGATAGGTCCTGGCATTAGGGTTCTTGGCGTAGGGAAACATTATTGTTTCCATGTGCGAACCCCTACAGTAATGACCACTGGTATGGGCAGGACCTGGCCATACCGTCCACCCATACCATGTGGCAATAGCTTTGTCTCGTCAAACCCTACAACTTTCATGAAGACGCATATATATTTTGAGGCTCCAGCCATCGGCCAGGAGGCCTCCATTCTCAGATTGCATCACAACGCTACCAAAGGAGATCCATGCCATCCATCATCCATCCCCTCCATTAGCCATAGACATTGCTTTGTACTTTAGATATCCTTGTGATTCGGCGACCATTGCAAGAATATTTGATTTCAATCTAAGTATTTTTCACAATGTTTTCTATCCTTGATCTTATTGTCATGATTGAGTAGTCCTCACGGGCTGCGGGTTGGGAAGAAACATCGCAGCTATTATGTGCATCTAATTCATGCGAGCATTGTGTATTGTTTGAAATAGCGATTTGTATCTTTTGTTTATTTGTCTCTTGTCTCGGTCTGTGGACTTGTAGGTACCCAAGATCCCATAGATTGATAAAGGCTTGAGGTGAGATACTTGGCTAGCAGCAATATCATAGGAACCCCAGTGATAGAAAGGGTAGTATGGTCTTCGCTTAGCGACCCATTCGGGATCACAACAACATCACCACTTAATGTTTTGATATGTGTTTTACACATAATAATTGTTTCTAGCTTGTTGCTTCGTGGTGCACTCGGTTGGATTAAAAGACTTTTTATATGCCCGCTGCATCACGCGGGATCTAGTATATTAGGATGTGTTGCCCACAAGAGATTATCACTATTAAAACTTTACACATGATTGTGCTTATTATTATCTTTTATCGCATATGATGTGCAGCAGGTGGATCTTCAACCCTGGCATATCTCCATCCATTGATTCAACCCCCTATAAAAGTAAACTAAATTGGTCTAGTAAACAAAGGTAAAACAAAGAAACAAAGTCTTGTAGACGTGTCCTTTTATTTCCTTTTAGGTTAAACCTAGGTCTTCTAGGGAAAAAGCTATTATACTACATCCGTGAATCCGGATGGAAGGTATCAGTGCCTTAGTCTCGTCCTTGGGTAGGACCTTGTGCTCGAGGTAAGAGATGCATAGTTCCATCCAGTCACTCGTCTCGGTGATAAGGGCGACTAGGGTGGAGTTGGGGTTCAGCGGTATCCCGATGTTGATCTCCTTCGGTAGGGATACTGAGGGGTGGTCGATGATGTCGAGTAAGACGCCCGGCGGGGGTGTTTGGTGGGACGAACTGATCCACGAGAGTGTGTTGGCCTTTTCGTTCTTCCGCTGGGCGATCCATTCGACGGAGTGTCTGGTGAAGTAGCCACTGAGCTGGTCCACCGCCCTGCGGTAGGCGATCATGTTGGGGTTGACAGCGTCGCAGGTGCTGGTAACCTGGCCAGCGACCAAATCGGAGTCGCCATAGCACTTCAGCCGATTGATGCTCATTTCCTTGGCAGCGTGCATGTCATGGAGAAGTGCCTCGTATTCTGCCATGTTATTGGTGCAGGGAGTGAAGTTCATTTGCAGCATGTAGCGGAGCTTGTCTCCTTTGGGGGAGATGAGTACAATGCTAGCGCCGGCGCCCTCGGAGTTTTTGGACCCATCGAAGTACAAGGTCCAGCAGTGCTAGTGTGGCAGCAGTTCGGGCTGTTGCGCCTCCTCCCAGTCGACGAAGAAGTTGGCTAGGGCTTATGATTTGATGTTCGTTTGAGGCTTGTACTTGATATTGTGGATGCCGATTTCGATGGCCCACTTGGAGACTCGACCAGTAGCGTCGCGGTTGCGGATGATGTCTTGCAATGGGCCAGAGGAGCCGACCATAATTGGATGTTCCTGGAAGTAGTGCGGGAGTCGACGCTGTGCTCGGAACACGACATACGCCAGTTTTTGGTATTGGGGGTAGCGGTGCTTCGAGTCGGTGAGTACTTCGCTAAGTTAGTACACTAGTCACTGTATGGGGCGCTCTTTGTCCTCCTCGTGCCGCTCCACGGCCAGGACCGTGTCGACGACTCGATTGGAGGCGGTGACGTACATGAGCATTGACTCTTTGTCGAGGGGTGCGGCGAGCACCGATGCCGTGTTCAGCACCTCCTTGAGTGCAGCGAGTGCACTGTTGGCTTTGCTGGTCCACTCAAACATGGGCGACTTGTGGAGGAGGAGGGGCATTGCCTTCTCGCTAGGTCGGGGTATGAAGCGGCTTGGATTCGCCACTCGCCTCGCTAGTTTTTGCACATCGCGCAGGCACTCAGGTTTGCCGAGTAGCACGATGGTGTTGATATTCGTGGGGTTCGACTTGATGCCACGTTTTGCGACGACATAGCCGAGGAGTTTCCCGGTGGGCATGCCGAATGTGCATTTCTCCGAGTTGAGCTTGTTGTTGTACCTCCGAAGATTCATGAAAGTCTCGGCCAGGTAGGCGAGTAGGTCACTCTGGTGAGTCAACTTTACGACCACATCGTCGATGTAGATGTGGATGTTGTGGCCAATTTGGCTCGCTAGGCACTCATGCATGCACCATTGGTAGGTCGCCCCGACGTTCTTGAGGCTGAACGTCATGGGGGTGTAGCAGAAGGTTCCGAACAGCATGATGAAAGTTGTTTTCTCCTCATCCTCAGTGGCCATCTTGATCTGATTGTAGCCGGAGTATGCGTCGAGGAAGCGCAGCTACTCAGACCCCGCGGTCGAGTCGATGATTTGATCGATTCATGGGAGTATGAATTCCTCCTTCGGGCATGCGCTGTTGAGGTTCGTGTAATTGATAAACATCCTCCAGTTGTTCTTCTTCTTCAGTACTAGGACTGGGTTTGCCAGCCACTTGTAGTACTTGATGGGTCGGATGAACCCTACAGCGAGTAGCTGCTGGACCTCTTTGGTGATTGCGTGGTGGCTCTCTTCATTGAAGGGACACCGTGGTTGCTTGACGGGTGACGCCTTGGGGTCAGCATTGAGTTTGTGCTCAGTGAGTTCCCTCGGGACACTAGGCATGTCAGATGGCTTCCATGTGTAGATGTCGTGATTCTCATGTAGGAATTCGATGAGCGCGTTTTCCTATTCAGGCGTCAGGTCAGTCCCCACCGTGACCTTCTGGCTCCAGTCCCCTGGGACGAGTTCGATGGTTCGAGTGTGCGCGAAGGCCTCAAAATAATCCGGCGTGGATCTTGTCATGGAGGGCTTCTTCAGGATTGTCGGGTCCTCCTTGTCAATGCCACTCACATATTTGTCAAGTTCATCGGCATGGTTCGCCTCTTCGGTGATGACATCGTCGGTGAGCTAGGCATCGTTTTCCTCGCACTCTAGGGCCATGCCGAGGTCGTCGTGCATGGTTATGATGCCATGTGGGCCCAAGAGCTTCATCATATTGTATACGTAGTGGAGGGCGCCATGAATTTGGTGAATTCCTGTCGCCCCAACGTGCAATGGTACGACTGCGGAAGTTCACCAGCTCGAAGACGATTAGCTCCGTGCGGAAGTTGGTGGGGGTGCCAAAGGTGACTAGAAACATCACCTTGCTAATTGAGTATGCCTTCCAACCTAGGATGATGTTGTGGAAGGTGTAGAGGGTCGATTGGACCATCGACTACGGGAGCTGCAACCGCCTAAAAGTCTCTAGGTACATGATGTTGATGGAGCTTCTCCGTCCATCAAGGTCTTTAGGAGCCAGTAGTCAGCCACTTTGGGCTTGACGACCAGAGCGACTCGGCATGGGTATTCGATCCAGGACACGTGATCTTGGTGGCTCCAAGTGATGGTGTGTTCGGGCCAGTTGAGGTAGCGGGGAATGTCCACTTGGGTCACCGCATTTACAATGACTGCTCGCACGAGCACCTTATTCTTGCGCTTTGTGCCTACACCGGTGAAGGTGTGTAGTGAGCCAACCGTGTTGCTGAACGCGCCGATGTTGCCATTGTTTCTTGGCGGCTCTTGGTTGGGGCCCTCCCTAGCACACCTTGCCTTATCGATCTCTTTGAGAGAGTGGCAGTTAGTGGTGGTATGGGTGGCGGACTTCCCTTCCCTACTATGGTAAACACATGGTTGGTTGAAAAGCACCGCGGGGTCAAAATTCGGCCTTGCGGTGTTGTTACTACGGCAGATGCCTCCGTCACGGTGGAAGTTCTTGGGGTCGCACCACCATCCCCGTGACGCTTGCCCATTTGGTGAGTGTTGTTGTAGCATAACTCATGGTGCCTTCCGTTGTCGTGGCCACTGGTGCGACATCTCACACCTGACTCGTCGTTCGAGTCTTGGTTTGCTTGGCGATCTCGAGGAGGTTGGGGATGTTGACGAGCATCCGATAGACCCTCTTGATCTTTGCGACTAGGGGTTCATACCGGCATGCATTCTGAAGCAGTGGATTGCGGTATCCGGGTGGATGCCGGAGGCATTGATCCACAAGTCCTGTCAGCGTTGTACCAAGTGGCGAGTTGACTCGCGAGGTTCCTGGACGCAGCGTTCTAGATCTTTGATGGTGGTGGTGCGCATGTAGGATCCCTCGAAGTGCTTGATGAAGGCCCGATGACTGCAAGTGCATAGATCGTTTGTAGCTAGTTTCTAAATAAAGATATCGATCCCACATGGAGCAGTAGGCGAAAGACTAAAATGCTTTTAACTACAACTAAACGAAGTACTTAATAAATAACTTTAAGATGCAAGAAAAGTAAAATTGTTTGGGGGTTTTGGTTGAACGAGGTAATTTAAAGTAAAGCAAAACTTAATGCCAAAAGTGAGAATCGCGTATGTAATAGAACTTTGGAACTATAATAGGAGAAAAGCGTTCTTGGGGAGTGGTGGATACACCGCTAGCAATTTAGACTAAGCAATCAAGATTATTAGAACAAATACTCTTATAATATGTATATATGTGGGAGGAGCTCCATATATGGACAAATAGGTAGCAACCGCTACTCACATCATCCTCCATATGGCGAATAAACGACATCAATCGTATTATCCCGCTATTAAGGGATTTCCCTTGTGGCATGAACATGGTTTAATGAGTTCTCCTTGATTCCCCAAGTTAGCACATAAGGAATGACAACAGCTTTATATTCACAGTAAGTGTTATTATCCCTCCGTCTACCAACAAGTAATTTCCTTCATCGAGTCCCCATAGGAGGCAAATATTAAGGAGGTGCACAACTCCCAACATCAAGATGAATACAATTAACACATACACATAATGATGTACATCATAATAATCTCTATGTCATCTCAATCATATGCTAGGGTTTCTCCATCTTTCCAAGAACTAGAGATCTACTCAGACATGGCGACAATCAATATTATAGCAATGGTAATGGAAACAATCATAGATGAATAGTACTTGTATAAATCCACAATGAGTACAGAAATTACAACAAGATCTAGATGAGATGCAAATGGGATTGATGGAGATGGTGGTGATGCAGCGGTGGATGATGAAGATCGATGGCTTAGCCTCCCAAATCTGCGTAGGGCGAAGATGGATCCCCGGTAGATGAGTTCCCCCTCCAGATGCCTTCCGGAGGTGAGGTTTCGGTGATTTCTGGGTGTTCTGTATGTTGTCTCTCCGATCCAGTTGCACAGGGTGAAACTATTTAAGGAAGCGAAGGCTGCGCCAACTATATGACCGGAACTATACGATCGGAAAATTTATTCCGGTCGTATAGTTGGTCGTTGAACCCTCTGTCTCCTTTATTCGCTTCTGGTTTTCTTCTGGTATTATTAATATTTTTCAAATAAGCAATTTACGTTATTTTTGGCTCTTTTTCTCCTCAGTACAACTGCTCCAAGAATTGTATTCATGGGATCCATCATCTGTCCTGATCCTGGTGAAAACAGACATAAAATATGTGCGCGAACGCCGTAAAATACCAAGATCCTACATCTACCATGCAAAATAATAATGTAAAACATGATGCAAATATGCACTCATCAACTTTCCCAAGCTTAGACTCTTGCTCCTCCCGAGCAAGTTTAGCTTAATGGATGTGATCCTCATATTCATGAAGCTGAGTCGATAAAATAAATGAGGCAGTTGCAACATGTGTTTATCATATACGATACATAGGAATAAGTTTATGAATAGTACCTTACTCGGACCATCTGAATAATATTAGCAGGCTTCCACACCTTAGTAATCAACAGTTCATAAAAGATGAATCTCAACATAATGTAAAAGTATCCGGTTCAACTGAATGAGTGAGCGAGGTAGTTCCAAGTGTTTTAGGATCAACATATTTACTTGGGATTCAAAATCTCAAAAGTGTCTCTTTGTCATACTACAATATAGTGGTATATGCCTATTTACTCTTTGTACACTCGCTCTTTTTCTTCTTTCTTTTCTTCTCTTTTATACATATGCTCACACTTTTGTTTAAGTGTTGTGCAAAGGAGTTAGCCATACATTCCACTTCATGTAGGAATCCAACGTTCTAGCGATCTTAATTATCAAATTCTAATTGTATATGAACCATTATTATGACTTGAAGATTCTACCTCGACTTGTCCTCACTCTATTTTGATAGCACTTTCATTTTCCTTTGTTCAAGGTTTCTTTTTAAATCAGTTGTATAGATAGTTTTTCTTTGTAAATCAAACCGTAGACTTACAACATATTGACCAAATTATCTTTATGTGTTCCATTAATACCAGCGGTGTGGAAGACTCCTATTACTATCATCAAGTGCAAGTAAAATTATACTCAAGCCATTCATATGTCCACTAAAACAAACATAAACTCAATATTGCTCCATATATAATAATAAACTCGGAATTTCATTAAAGGGATCGACTATTTCTAAAGGGAATTCTAATGATGCAAACTTTATTTCAAATTTGAACTAATGCAAAACAAAATAGCGATATAAAATTTATAAGATAGATTACAAGGTCTTTAAAGATCTCCCCAAGTTTGGAATCAAGCCAGGCGGGATCAAATAACTCCTTCTTGTTACCTATTCCTCCTCATGGTTAGAAAGAGCGTCACCCTCTTCTTGTACGTTGCCATCTTTAACTATGCTTGCAAAGCGAATGCTGAGCTCGTCCATGTCGTATGAGAGCTTCAACATTTTCTTCTTGAGGAATTTTTTCTCATCTGTCAACTCAAAGACAACTCAAAGACAATTTTAATTAAGAAACCAACTCTACCATCGATATCATCGATATTTTTCTCAAGATCTTTGCTCATTATCTAGTAGGAGTCAATCCCTTCTTCAGTTGTTTCAACACATGTCTTCGAAGCCTTTTCTAACTCATAGATCTTATCATGAATCTCAGCTTGCCGCACCTTCTTAGGTTTAAGAGGTGATGGACCAAGAGGAGGAGGTCATCTCTCTTAGTCGGATCTTAGAGCGGTGGCTCCGTTGAAACTTAGCTTGAAATTTTCGTTTTCCGTTATGTCTGCAGACGTGGCTCTCAACCGACACGACATATATATATATATATATATATATATATATATATATATATATATATATATATATATATATATATACTCCCTACGTCCCAAAGTAAGCGACTTGGGTTTGCCTAAATTCACATATTTCTATATATTAAAACATGTCTACACACATTCTAATGTAAACAAATTCTAGTCATTTAATTATAGATTATGATACCGGTACGTACGTAGCGCACCGCAGCCGCCAGCCTCCAAGGAAAAAAACCCCATCTAGGGTTCCGCACCCCTCGCCGACGACGTCGTCGATCCGCTCCGCCTCCGGTAGCGCTAGGGCCTTGGAGGTGTGACGAACCACTGCCTCTCGCCGGGAGATTTTCCGTTCTTTGTTTCGTCTGTTTTTTAGTGTCTTCTTTAGGATGTTGAGGTGACGGCTACATCCTGAAGTTAGAATAAGATCTTCCCCGCTCTATCATCGCTTCGGCGGTGCATCTAGAACTAATGGATAGTGCGTGGAGTTGTTTGTCCGGCATATCTCCTGGGATTCTATCTGTTTTCGTGTTCGCCAGTTTGTTTTTAGGCCAGTCTCTTTCGTTCTACGGATGTTATCATTGGCGATGGTTACTGCTCTAGTGCGCTGGTCCATTGTGACCTTAGCACGACGACTTCTACTACGACAAGCTTTGCGCGGCTCCGGTGATGGAGGGGCGAGGACGGCGGCGCGCCTTTGGCTCGCGCTAGTGTTTGTAATTTTTATTATTTTTGGGTCTCTTTGTACTGTTGTTGATAATTATTAATAGATCGGCGGAATTTTGAAAAATAAATAAATTCAAATCACTTATTTTAGGACCGAGGGCTTTTTTACATTTTTTTAGTCCTTTCGGGTTTAACTATAGATCATTTTAAATCAACAGCCTTAAATTGTGTTTGATACTAGTAGATTTTTTTCCCAGGTCGAGAGAGACGAGATAATAGCTGTCGCGTGTCGGTACAAGCAACGCTGGCAGACAGGCACGTGGAATCAAACATCGTGGACCCCACATGGTCACCTTAGCCGGTTAATCCCCTTCCTAAACACGACCGCCATTAATCCCTTCGTAGTTAATCGTCGATGATGGTTACCCTACCCGCGCTAATCACCCACCAAATCCATTCCTCTCCCCTCTTCCCCGATTCCAATTCCACTTCCACCACCTCTCCGGCGCGGAGGGGAGCGGAGGCCAGGGTTTGTCGCTGCCGGCGCCGCCTCCGCCGCCACCGCGGCATTCCGTCGAGCCCATGGCCCTCGTGCCCAGGGGCGACCCGGCCGCGGAGTGCAAGACCACCATCCCATGGTCCGAGATGTTTCGCTCCGGGTCGGTCCGCCGCCCCAAGCAGGTGGAGGAGGACGCGCCCCCCAAGCCGACTGCCCCAGGGAAGAAGACCGCGGCGGCGGAGGCGGAGGGGCTGTCCCTCGAGCCGGACGCGCGGCTTGCTCTCTACATCGCGATGGCGCACGCGGGCCTCGCCACGGCGCTGCTCGTGCTCTACGGCCTCTACCTCCTCCTCGCCGACTTCCTTCGCCCGCTGCAATGGGCGCTGCTCTGCTCAATCCCGCTCCGCGAGACGCAGCACGCGCTCGTCGCCTTCTGGGAGCCGCCGCTCCGCGGGGGCCTCAGCGCCACCGTGCTCGCGCTCCCGCTCGCCGCACTGCAGTCCTGCGCCGCCACCCTCGCCGACGCGCGCGCCGCGCTCCTGCGCCGCACGCTCCCGCCGTCCCCCTCCTTCCCGCGCCTCCTCCGCTGGCTAGTGTCCTTCTTCTTCCTCCTCCTCCTCCTCGAGCGCCTCGGCACCACCGCCGCTCTGGTCATCCTCGCGCTCTCCCTCGCCTTCTTCGCCGCCTCCTCCAAACCCTCCTCTTTCATCTCCCGTGCCGCCTCCAAACGCATCTCCGGTCGAACGCCCTCCTCCCGCGGCCGCCTCCTCACCGGCGGCATCCTCCGCCACCTCAAGACCCTCGTCGCCTTGGGCCTCATGCTCGGCATGATAGCTGGGTTCCTAGGCGGCAGCGTCTTCTTCTCCTATAAGATTGGACTCGAGGGCAAGGACGCCGTCATGTCCCTCAAGTCCCACGTCGAGAATGGCAACTACTCTGAGAAGATTGGCCTCAAGAAGCTGCTCGACGACAATGACATCCCCGGCTTGGTGGATCAGTACTCCGGGAAGCTCTACGACACCGTCTGGGAGCATGTTGACCAATTGGCAGTGCAATACAACCTCACCGATTTCACCAGCGGCTTCCGGCACTTCTTGATCAGCCAGTCGGTCGGCCCATCCGGTGCCAAGAGCAAGGGACTCATCACTTCAGGACCGCACCCGTACTCGATGAAGCTTCAGGCCATTGCGGCGCGTGTGAAGAGGAGGGAATGGGTAGAGATCTACAAGGAGCTCGACTCCTTCTTCAGGGAGCTGTTAATCACAAGGGAGGATCTGGTAGTGAAGGCCAAGGACCTGGCATTGCAGGGAACTGAGATTGCAAAGAGCCTGCTGTCTAGCAGCACGTCTGTGCTCGGTGGCAGTGCCAGTTTGATGCTATCCATTGCTCTCCGCATCGTCTCTGGTGCAGCTGAGGTGCTCAATTTTGTATCACAGCTGATGGTCTTCTTGTGGGTGCTGTACTACCTCATCACTGTCGAGGGTGGCGGGGCGACAGAGCAGGTCATTGACCTGTTACCAGTGTCCAAACAAGTGAAGGAGCGTTGCGTTGAGGTCATAGACCATGCCATTAGTAGTGTCTTGTTAGCCACTGCAAAGATTGCTATATTCCAGGGATGCCTGACATGGTTGTTGCTCAAGTTCTTCAAGGTGCATTTTGTGTACACATCAACTGTGCTCACAATCATCAGCGCACTGTTTCCAATACTACCAGCATGGCTGTCCTCGGTATTCGCCGCAGCGCAGCTGCTGACGGAAGGGAGATATGTGCTCACGGTTATGGTAACAGTGTTACACCTTGTGATCATGGATTATGGAACCACAGTCATTCAGGAGGATATACCTGGGTACAATGGGTATCTGACTGGTCTTAGCATAATTGGTGGCATGACATTGTTTCCCAATGCTCTTGAGGTACGGATTTTATTATAGGTTTCTCTTTGTATGTGTTGTTAGCTGTATTCGTAATTCTCACTTGCATATGCCATGAACTTCCTTTAGCTCACTTGTATGTATTTGCGGATAGAGCATGTTCATAATAAACCAGAAGGTGTAATATTTTTCCTACAATCTAGGACTTCTTTTTTAAAGGATGCAACGAAAAGAGCTTTTGCTGTGGGCTACAAATATTTTCTTTGCGTGCCTGTGCGTACCAGTGTTATTAAGTCATAGAGAGACTTGTGGACTAATCAGGCTAGTCCGAGTCTATACACCCTACAAAATTATTTTTCTGCTCCTGCTAGTTACTCCTTTGCTCTCATCTCTGTACATTTAACTCCACATATCTTTCTGCTCATCGAGTTTTGCCGCTCTATCATCTTTTATATGCATATTACTGTACACATATGGTGTGCTTTGAAGTTCGAACAGATCAGTGCTAAGCTGTTATGTTGATTAATTCTCCATGGCGAATGTGTGTGTACTTTGAAACCATCTGCTTGTCCACTAATATGCCGCCGTTCATCTGAGAACTTGCTACTGTACCATACTGCGATTCTATTGTGCATCTGAGAATTGACATTTTCGTTACTCACTTGGGCTGACCATTTTCCATTTTCTCCAGGGTGCAATATTAGGTCCCCTTATTATGACGGTTGTGATAGCATTGAAAAACCTGTACACAGAATTTGTGCTTGCTGATACAGAGGATACAAGCAGCTAGCATCGGATGAAAGGCAACATGTTTGAAGAGAATATATGTGTAGGACTTCTACTCTATATTTTCATGTTGGCCTCTCCCTTGTACCATACCTGAGTATACAAAGATACTGAATCGGTTGTGATTCATTCCTTCTTGTTGTAATTTGCCTTCTTTGTAGTGCATCGGAATATCTATTGGCGTTTTCCATAGGTCTGGTTTTGATACATGTGGGATTGGCCCTCTGTTTGAGTGATACCGAAATTGTACAGTATATCGATGCTAAGCTCAATCCAAGTTGAAACAAATTAGTGATTTGTTTGATGGCATACACACTTCGTTACATGCATCCAGTTTTTTAATTCTCTGCAAAAGGAATACTAATTGTTCTCTGCACAAGGAATACTAATTGTTGGATACTCATTCTTTCTTTTGCTGTTGTTCACAATTCGTGCTGTGCTAAGAAAAGGATCTGGTAGCAAGCAGTTCAGAAGAGACTACCATAGTCAGACCAGGTCACCGGCACAACAACTGAACTGTCCAGACTTCAGACAGCTAAGTTGGTTCAGAAAGAACTCTGTTGGCTGCCCCTGCTCCAGGTTTGTGCAAAGTGCCTGTAATACTACATCGGTCCTTCTTGCGGCACTCTAATTTTGTTCTGAACAATGACCCTGTACCAGCTCCAGGTTTGTGCAAGTGCTTGTAGTAGGTACTAAATAGATTTAATTAATATATTACGTTTGGTGTTAGCTTGTGAGCTAAAAAGCATTGCAGCTTTACTTTTGATGTAAACCTGGATTTGAGGGAGATCTGGATTCTGGAGTAGCTTCCTTTCTGCTACTTCTTACAGGAAAAGCCCCAATTCCTTCAAAAGGAGAAGTGCCTCCACAATAGTACGTTTTCTAACTTCATTTGATGATTAGTATCTTCTAATCAGTCTCCATCTAAGAAAAAATTATTTATCACATTGTGTTTTTCCTTCTGACTAGTCACAACTTTTATTCTAGAAAGAAGAAAAGAAGAGCAGGGGCTGGTCACCATTTCCACACGATGCTATGAGTTTATCTACTCTTCTAGAGTAGCTGTTAGTTAAATAAGCATTATCTTTATCTTGTTTGTTAGGCTGTTCATCTGTGGTGTACTGATGTTGACACTCATTAATCATTATGCCTCTCACAAACCTTACGAACTGAATAAATATTATCTGCTGTCAATCTGTCTCTTCCTACCCGGTCTGGTCAACGGTCACGCGTGTAAGCAGCAGCCGTGTCATTTTTTCCTTGAAGATTCCAAATGTTTAACATTAGATTACTGCATATCTTGTACTCCTTAATAGTACTTCTAATCTGGAGTTGGTTCTGATCTATGCGATGATGATTTGCATCTGGGACAGGCAGGTTAATGAGTGTGGTTGCGCTGTTTTGTGGCACATCAATCATGGTGTTGCTAAAGATTCTTTTTTGATGTGGTTGCGCTGTTTTGTGGCAGCTTCCAGCTTTCTCGAGTAAAATATTAGTACCACTACTTGATTATAAGCTGTTTTGGAAGCATTATTTTGTACTATTTTGGCCATGATCTTAGTTTTGAAGGGGAAAGAATTCTGCTATCTTCCTTTATAGAGTATAAAAAATATGTACTGATATTTGGTAATCATCCCCTTTCAGGGCTTGTTTGGTTAATCCACTTCTCAAGTACAATCCCTGTCAGAGTTTTGGAGTGGAATAGAGAGGAATTATGGGGATTTTGACTTGGAAAAGATTCAGTCCCTCTCAATCCCTGTCAATTCCTTTCGATCCACGTGACCCATCTCGGAGGTTGATGCGCTGATGTTGGAGAGTTTGAAGAGTCTCTCCAATTGTTCGAAAATAGAGGAGTATGTTTAATTTCTTACAAAGAAAGGTCGTTGTCTCGGATCTTCTGATCAATGCACTGAGATCGTGTTTGAATGATTATGTGTCCGGGTGGACCATCCATTAGTAGACGTCTGTCGCATGGTGAAATGCAAAAAAAAAAAAAAAAAAAAAAAGGATTTGCACGCGGCACAAAGAACAGAAAAAAGAATGGCAAATCCTCCGATGGCTCCCATCAGTTGACTGGGACTTCAAAAAACAAATATGAGTCGATTAATCGGAAGCAGAACCGTATGTAAAAAACTGTGGCATTGACCATTATTTTACACTCCGAAGGGAGTGATGCGGAGTCATCCTATGTCATCAATTGTGTTCAAAATAATTTCGAGTATTTTTTTTCGAAAATGGGGAAGATCATCCGGCCATCTGCATCCAAAGGATGTACATAGTATTTTTTATTAATCATTCACAACATCTTACAAGGAGATTATAAAACACCAAACTAGCGACAGCTCGCTGATCCTACAACACTAACACTAATGAAGGAGGATTCCATGAACATGGCCCACGCCCTGGCACGACACCAATGTGCATTATCTAAAAAAACTGAAGGCCTCAATAAGTCGCCCAATAGTGGGCACAATCGGTCCGGCAGACCCTCAGCGCGTACCAATACACGCTCTAGAAATCTTCGCCGTGGCCGTCTTCCGCATACCCATATGTAGGAGAAATCAATGCAATAACCTTGTGAGGCCTACTATGGCGCCTGATGGCGCCACCGCCCTGCGCGCGTTTATCATCTCGTGTTCGTCGCCGAGACCCCGCTGCACCATGCTGCTGGGACCCATCGTCGTAGATGGTAGATATCACGCAGCACCACCTTATTGATCCCCACGCGACAATCACGCGGAAACCGACGCCTAGCCACCAGGCCGTCCACATGTCCATAAAGAAAAGGTCGCCATCATCCAATCCAAGAGGACCCCACAATGTCTCCAACAAGGGCTACGACGCCCACGGGCGCCGATGTCAATAGTGACCTCCCCCAGATCGGAGGTTTCCCCCGGAAACAATGGAGCGAGGGACGCCCCCACCATCGCCTCCAAAGAGGAATACGACACCCACAGGCGTCGTCGTCGATGGTGGCATCCTCACTCACTTCAGCACTCATATCACCATCTTCTCCTCAACTTGATCCATTGTCGGGATGTAACACCCCGACCTCTTCGGACTGGCGGTTGTCACCCTTGTTAGATTTTTTGGGATCTATAGACTGGCCTCACATACCAACATTAGTCTTTTCTACACACTTTGTCCTCACTTGTACGCACCCAGGAATAACTTCTCGGTCGGTCACCCATCCTCAGATTGCTCTAGGCCAAGCACACATAGTATGGAGTTCCTTTGAAGATGAGCCCCGAAAAAGAAATTGCAACTTGTTGGTATAGGTATCCTATTAAGCCATGCGACATGATCTCACATGAGAAGCCGCCGCGAGGCAGCACCTACCGGCCAGATCCCTTTGGACCAACAACGAAGAGAGCCAAAGGTGGAGGAGGCTGCACCACTGTGTGACCGGCGTCTGTGTCAATTGGCGCCGTCTGTGGGAATTGGGACTGCTGATTGTGCGGTCGTGACGGTTCTGACCCGATCGATCTACAACTCCGCGGCGACGGAGAATCACCTCCTCTTCGGCGCTTTCGACTTCACCGCCCACTCGCCGGATACCATGAAGGATTTCGAGCCCGTAGGCGACGGACTCGAAATTCTGTTCGGGAGCTTCGCTTCCAAAGGGACAATGCACCTCCGCCTCCTGGCGGGTGCCGTGCGTCAATTAGGCCCGCCGTGGGCTCACACCCCTGCTACACGACGTCACCATCAACATATGAGTTCTACAGCAGCAGCAGCTGCAACTCCGATCTGTGCGATCCACCTTCGGATGAAGGGACCTACGGTTCCGGATCCGAAAGCTGCGGCAGCAGCCAACCAATCTGCAGGCGCTATCTGTGCGCAGCAGTCATCCAAACCGTCTGTGTCAATTGGCGCCGTCTGTGGGAAACGAGATTAAACCTCGTCAATTGGCGCCGACCGTGGGGAATCTATGTTTCGGATGGACACTCGGAGGCTCCCTCGACATCGGCGACCCATTGCGGTTTTCGGCTGCGATGACCCGATACATCCTTCGGATGTGGCGACCCCGTGCGGTCTTCGACCGCGACAATCTTCGGATGCGGAATTCGCTGCCGCCATCGACCCCAGGAACCCGTCGCTGCTATGACCGTGGTCCGCCGCGTCGACTACGTCCGCCGTGTGACCCGCTACCGCGTCGACTCCGTCCACGACAACTACCAATAAAGCTAAGTTTCCATCTACTCAGAGCTGATTTCCTTTTTTAAACTCGCACTCGAAACACTCGGGGGCTGCGCCCTCTTTGAGTAACCTAATGTGCCATCGGCTCCACGCACTCGAGCACCTCGAACGCGACCGCCCGAGTAGCTGATTCTGCCTGATCATCGAATCCTTGAACTCCGAGTGCCTCGCCAAGGTACTGAGACTAACGGTAATCAGGCTAACGAAAAGGCCTAGCATACAGTGCAAAAGTGTCGACTCGATCGGCACCAGAATCTTACTGTACAAGCCGATAGGCAAATATTCTTTACAAGATACAAGTACTTCACAATTCTTTATGTTTTTTGCAGCATACAAGGACATCGACCGCGTCGAGCTATTCTATTAGGTCCTCCAACAGGAGTCGACAAAAGAGCTGGCTACGCCATACAATCAAGACCCGAGTCGAGTCCCTCCTTGGATGGTTGCATCGCTTGATGCTACGAAGACACGACATTGGTCGCTCACCCGACAGAAGCAACGGTGTTGACTTCATCCGCAACGTCGGGTCCTTCTGGCTAAACGCCGCACGACTCCGCCACGTTAACTCCGACTGCATCGTCGATTCTTGGCTCCTTATGCATGAGACGCTGACTCGATGCACTTCCGGGTCAGTGATTTGTCCTCGCATGAGTCTCCACTCGAGTCTGCGACTCGACTAGACACTCGGGGGCTACCCCTATCAGCAGCGCTGGTCGCGCACCCGATGTACTTCCGGGTCAGCGGTACGCCCACGAGATCCTACTACAACTGCACGATACAAGACTCGAGTCTACGTCAGGAGTCACGACTCCGAGACACTCGGGCCACTCTAAAGCGGTGGCGCACACACAAGATCTTCGAGTCCTACGTCGAGTCTGCAACTCCACTACGGACTCGGGGGGCTACTCCCATAGGGAGGATTGATTCAAGCATCCGAAAAAAAAATTGAGTCCTACGGACCTGAAGCAAACAACGGCTGAATTAAAGTCTCTCCTCGAGTCTACGACTCGAACAGACACTCGGGGACTACTCCCATAGGGAGCGCTGGTCGCGCACCCTATAGTCCATTGTGTTGACTACGTCCATGATGCCGATTCCTTTACAACAGCCGAACAAATTCAGCTGACCCGATGAACTTCCGGGTGAAGTGCTTTGCACTCGACACAACTTTCGACTCCGACATCTAAATACAAGGTTCAAGACAACTAAGTCTCCACTCGAATCTACGTTTCGAATGGACACTCGGGGGCTACTGACATGGATATGCCCTACGGGTACCCGATGTTAGTGTACCTGGTCCAGCCCGACGGAAGGCCCACTCGATGACCTACCAGGGTCCAGGATGCCCAAGACGTTTCGGCTGCACGAAGCACATATGGACACGGACTCCAAAGCGCACAAGACAAGGATACCTCAAGACTAGAGTTTGAGTACAACTTGTAACCTAATCGTATTGGCACCCGAGACCTAGCCTCCCCATATATAAAGGCTAGGAGGGTCCAACGAGGAGGAGAGACGACGACTACACACACGACCTACAGACGCCATAACCCCCAATAGATAGATCTACGATCTCCACGTACACAATAGACCTAGAACTCGACTCATACTTTCGCACACGCATCCACGCCAGATCGAATCTGCGCACCCTGTAACCTTCGGTTCCGCCGTAATCAAAGAGCAGACAAGCAGGAGTAGGATTTTCCCTCCGGGGGCCTGAACCTGGGTAAATCTCGTGTCCCCTGGTTGCTTGTCTGTTAACCGTGCCACGATCTCCAGCATCCCCATCTTCTCCAAAACCCAAGTCCATAACAATGGGCATTGACGAGATCAAACCTCGTCACACACGTCTCCCTGAGACGCCCGCACAAGATCCACCGCCACAGCCATGCCTCCAAGCCACGACGGAGGGGACTCCCCGCCGCCATCATCATCCCCCGCACGAGCTTTGCCCGGCCGGGATCCGACAGCGGCCGGGAGGGGGTGGCGGTGGAAACCCTAGGGGAGGGGGAGGGGGAGGGGAGCTTGCGAGTATGCTGGCTATCCTCTTTTGCTAGAGAAAAGGAGGACGGTTAAGCGAGAGGGGTGTCATTCCACCTTTTTTTCTCTAATATGTGGATGATAGCATTATCTCTCTGGAGCATGAGTTGTAGAAAGCTGCTCCTCATGTCGCTGGTTTAGTATAAAGTTGTATTGAATCAACAACACTTATTATGGATTAGAGGTAGTATTTAACTTGAAGCTTATCCTTTGTATTTTTTAGCAACTATCACGACTCAAGGTTAATTATATTAATCTTAAAATATTTTGGTTTTGGAAATCTAAGCGGGATGAAATTAGTGCACGTAATTGTTGGGATGAGAAGGGAAATTTTCTGGCCAATTTTATTTTTTACAATAAATTTTCTGGCCAATTGATGCGTAGCATATTCTGAATATTCCCTTGGCTTGTGGAACGATGGAGGATTTTATTTCATGGCACGGTCACGAAGAATGGGATATTTTCTGTGAGATTGTGTCACTGTGCGGAGTAGGACCATCAGCATGGAAACAAAATCCGTCGCACCAGTGGTTTTGGTACGTCTTCAAACTTGCCTGTGTGGAAAACATTGCGGAATTTAAATGTTCCGACGAAGATCAAAATACATTGTTGGCAATCTCCTCCTTGAGTTCTTGCAAACACACACATGCAGCCTTAGAGCATCTCCACCGGTGGCGCTATACTCAGGCGCTGTAAAACTCGGATGCAGCGCACTGCGCCAGGTTAGCGTGTGCGGCATCTGCGTCCCTCCGCCGGAGGCTCCATCCTCCTCCTCCCCACACACACGCGCCCTACACAAACACACACACACACCAGGTGCTGCAAATTTGGGCGTGCGGCGCCGACGCAAACAACAATCACAAGCATCTACTATATCAAGAAGATCAAAATAATCAAATAAATTCAACAACAATATCTCTAATTTCTCGAAATCTCAACCTAGATAGCATAGTTCAAATCAATGACATAGTTCAAACACAAAGGACAATTCCAACAAACAATTTTATCACAAATAAGCCTCAAACAAACACAAACACATCATTTGTCACAATATTCATAGTCATTGCTATCTTTATTCTTTACTATTTCTTCTTTGGAGTCTTGGACGACGGTGTTGGCTTGAGCCGTTAAATCTCCAAGGCATCATTGGAAGAAGGCCTTGGATCAACCAAGAAAGCCATGAATCCCCCCGGCGGCGCTCCCATGCCACCCATGCCACTCATGCCACACATTGGTGCACTCATCCCATCCATGCTTTCAAGTCGTATGCATCCATAGCCTCCAAATGCTCCCGATGGTGCTCCCATACCTCCAAATGGTGCCGGTGGTGCATAGCCTCCAAAGCCACCCATGCCTCCATAGCCATCCGAAGTGCCTTCATGCCACCCATAACTCCATAGCTACCCATCGGTGCATTCACCCCTTCATTTTGCCCCTTCAAGAGGTTTGCCACCTTTTTTTGTCCAACACTTCATCGCGAGATAGGTTTACGTACTCTTTTTGCCTTTCATCCATGTTCGAAATGTCCATGAAAAAAGCCTCCTCTCTTCTTCCACTAAGAGTTGATGCTCCTCATTGGCCAACTTCTTCTCCTGTAATGCCAACTTCCTCTCCTTGGCGGCCGCCAACCTCTCCTCCAATGCCACCCTCCGCGCCTCGGCCTCGCCCTCCAAGCTTCTTGCGAACTTCATATTTTCATTGTATTCTACTCTTGCATTGTTTATCCTTTTCATAGCTTTTGCTTATCATCATCACCGGCTTTCCTCCCCTTCATATCTTTGGTGGCCTTCTTTTCAAGCATGGTTCTTCTTGTGTTGGCAACCGAGTGAGGAGTGAAGCTTCTCTTCTTATCCTCATCACTTGAACCATCATCATCTATGATAATTGCCTCCGCGGTTGCGTGCATGGCCATTGTTGGCACGTACATCCCACGGTTTTTCCACTTTTCCTCATTAACTAGCTCCTCATAGCAATGATGCAAGGTAAATGGCTTTTCAAGAATTTTCTTACCATGCTTGTTCTTTTTCCCTCATCTCGGTACAAGTCTTGACCCATGGTAAGCTACATTGTGAACAAAAAGAGAACAAATGAGTCATGTACAACAAGAAACACATCTCAACATCGAAAAGAAACGTGAGTCATCTATCCTATCCACATCATTTGTGCCATTTGGGTTGATCTCATCAACATCCTTTTGCACACCCGCCCACTTTTGACAATCGGCGTTGATGACCGACCAACGGGATCGAAGAGAGCGTTTGGTGCGCACATTTCCACTAGTGTTGTGCGTATCAAAGTACTCCTTCATTCTCCTCCAATAGGTGTCTTTAGTTTGGTCTGTGCCAACCGACGGATCCATACCAATTTTCAACTAAGTCTTGCAAAGCAATCTATCCTCCTTTATGGTGTAGTTAGCCTTCCTACCACTCATCGCTTCAACCATGCCCTCGCCGTCCTCATCCACTTCAAACTCCTCCCCTCCGCCATTTTTTATTCAACATATGTATGTGAGAAAGAGGAGCCAACATTCATAGAGTCCATGAAACTCTAATCGTCAACACTACAATCAACAAACACATGTCAAAATACTCCTACACATTCATCTAACTCAAAAAAAGCGGAAATTTTACCTAGCAGTCATTTCATCGAGCATGTTGCACGCGCTTATGGCTGCAGCGCTCGCCGGCGGATGTGGAGGAGGCGGAGCAGCGACTACCACCTGGGGGACGCGTCGAGACGACTTGGGCTTTGGTACTTGGCCACTCGTCGGCGCTGAGCGCTTGGGGACTGCGGTCCTCCCCTTCGACGACGTGGTTGGCGGTAGCGGTGGTGTTTGTCAGGCACCAACGCTGGTGTTTGTCCATGGCGGCACAAAGAGGGCGTGAGTGGCGGCGGAACTTCTCCAGTGGTGGCGCTAGGATTTGGCCTGTGCGGCGATGGGACTGCTCCACCGGTGGCGGCGGTGAGGGGTACAGAGTATGGAGGAGTCGGTGGCGTGCCACAGGTCCTGTTCATCGCCGGAATAGCACCGGTGGCCGCACGGAAGGGGGAAGTTGGAGGTGGAGGAAGCGGGGGTGCGGGTGATTTTTCCGGACGGTTGACTGTTCGTGCGAGTTGTACTCGGAGCACCAAATATTCCGCGCCAGATAGCGCAACGCTGCACTAAAAATTTACGGAGCGCACAATTATGCGGCACCCACTGGAGGCGTAAAACACATACGTGCTATTTCAACGGTTTATTTAGCGCACGCTATTTTGGAGTCAGTGCTAGAGATGCTCTTAGTTTTCAACGTTATGCCGTCTGGATTGTGTAAGCACATAAGGCATGCCTTTGTTACGTGCCCACGAGTACATGGAATTTGGACTTTACTTGGCATCGGCGAGGTTGTCTCACAAATACGTACTCCCTCTATTTTGAAATATAAGATGTTTTACCTTTTTGAATAAAGTGTATCTAGACCTCTTTTGATATCTAGGTTCATCTAGATTTGGAGTGAACCTAGACACTAAAAGAGTCTACATATACTATTTTCACAAAGCTAAAACATCTTATATTTTAAAACGGGAGGAGTAGTCTCGAACTTGAGAGCAGTTCTGTACTCGAAACTCTCTTCTGCAATAGTTCAGCCAAAGCCTCACCTGGTGGATGTTGACAGAAACGATCTAATCGCGACGATGGTCTGGTATGTGTGGTGGGAGCGCTGGCAAGCGACACACAGCGAGGCGGTGTAGGTCCCCGCGAGGACGGCACAAGCTATTTCTGATTTGCTTCTAAACTTCTCGAGTGCAAAGTTGAAGACATGACTGGTTCAAAACAAGGGAGGATTATGTGAAGCTGAATGTCGATGCAGTTTTCAGTTAAATGAGTCAGGTACGGGAAGTAAATGAACAATCTCACGCAATGACAGTGTCATTTCTAGCGGCAAGCAACTGAGATATTCCTTTTGTGTCTGACCCATCAACTGTTGAGGCTTATGTGCTACTCCCTCCGTTTTAAAATATAAGATGGTTTATCTTTGTGAAAAGAGTGTATCTAGATTCCTTTTAGTGTTTAGGTTCATCTAGGTTTGAAGTGAAACTAGACACTAAAAAAGGTCTAGATACACTTTATTAAAAAGCTAAAACATCTTATATTTTAAAACGGAGAAGTACGTGATGAACTCCTGCTTGCAGGACATATTGGATGTAACAGGATCATAGTAAACTCAGACTGTGTTGACGTTATTGAGGTCACGAAGAATGGTGGTAATCCGCTCGAGCTAGTGGCGGCAATCTACGAGGAGTAATTTTACAGAAGTTATTTTTAGTCATTGTCCTAGGAAAAATGTACTGGCCAGCCGATGCGGATGGGACTCGGTCGATTATGTGGCTTGAGGATCCCCGAATTATAGTATGCATGTACTAGCTGACATGTATCTGTCATTCATAATCATTAATGCATGCCACGATGGCTTTCCCTAAAAACAGAAGTACACGCAACTTTTTTTATTACATGATAGTTGGATCTCGACCCTTGAGGTATTTGGGTATTCACGTCTTACAGCTAGGGATGTCGGCCGCCGGTCTAGCGGGACAAGACGGACAGTCCGCTACATATGTGTATGGCAGACGAATTTAGCTGTCTAGGATTATATATGGTGCCTCGTGTGATTACAAATCTGAGCTGATTACGTGGACAGGCCAGGACGATTCAACCCTAAGGGCATCTTCAGCGGCACGATCTAAATGGTTCTGCGATGTTTCAATCCGATGTGGGCGGTGGGTGCGCCCTCTCTAGCGGTGCGACGCATCCGGACCGACGCGTCTGACTCGATCCGTCCATGCATCAAATTTGGTTCACGGTTGCGTCAGCCCGGACTGCGCACGCGTCCTTCGCTTCACCGTGGCCAGCGCGTCGTCCACCAGCTCGACCACGTCCACGCCGAGCGGCTGGCCTCCTGTTCTACCGAGGACTCCGGGCCCGCACACGCCGTCGCTGGGTGGCCACGCGAGGAACGATTGGATCGATTCAAGGAGGCCAATGACAACAAGGCATTCATATTGAGCCATTGTTGGATGCTGATCAAGGACACCAAAAGGTGGGAAGTTAGCTATGCACTTTGGCGAGAACTTCATGCAAAGAAGAAGGGTAATAGTAAGGGCAATGCGTCAACGGACGGTGTCATCAACCTTGATGACAATGGACAATCTCTTGGCACCCTTACATCGGACGGTCTATCTTTGTCGATCCACCACCCAGTAGGCCACAAGGATACCAAGGCCGACATTTCCCATCAAGCTGGTTCATTGGTGTTCCAAGTGACCATCAGGGAGTTCATGGTGAAGAAGGAAGAGGCCATTATCGAGAGAGAGGAGAGGCATCGCAAAGAGAAACAGGACACCGCCAAGAGCTTTGTCGATCTCCAAATGAGATCGATTGTTGTGGACAAGGCCAACGCCAAAGCTAGACTCATGGAGGCCGAGGTCAAGGCAAAGACCATGCAGGCTAAGGCCAAGGCCAATGAGGCTGATGCCAAGTCTAGGTTGTTGGAGGCCGAATCCAAGATCATGGCCGAGGAGAATGTCATCATGCTCACTGAATTGGAGAGCATCACGAACCCCAAACGAAGAGCTTGGATCGAGAGAAAGCAAAACATCATCCAGGCTCACGACGCTTGAAGGGAAATTGCATAGATGATTGCCATTTGTGCCATTATTTGGACATATTATATGATATTGTCTCCTTTTACACATTTAGGATGAACTGACCACTTGTTGGTGATGCTTACAGGGCAATGGCACATGTTTGTCAATTTATTTGCTTGCAAATTTATATGTTTGTCTATGTCTTTATACTGAAATATGAAAATAATTGATCAAATGGCCAGCTCTGGCCAAAATGACCAACTGGCCAGCGCGAACAGGATGGATCGCGCCACTGGGTGCACTAGTTAGGCAGACCGAACTGCGACCCAAATTTCGTCTGTGGCCGACTCATCCGGACAGACGAACGGTTTGGGCCGTCGCTGGAGATGACCGAATTACAACGGACTTCTCAACAAGGAATGAAAGAGAGCTGAGGATCTTTTTGAGAAAAAACAACCTGCTAGAAGGGCAAGCTCTTCTCACCCTATTGTCCTTGTTATTGTGGTTCACAATGGTTTGACAATGTTTATACTCAATTTTTAGTTGAAATGTCCGAAAGGGTACAGCTAAGTTAAGATATTACCGATAAAAAAATATTGGTGAAGCGATGGACATAAACAGAAATTTCGGCTAACTAAGTGGAGTATTGTCAGGCGGCCAATAGACATGTATCTTAAGTTTTTTTACTCGTATAAATGGTTGTACTCCCTCGTCTACAAATAAGTGACTTTGATTTGTCTCGCATATAGGACATATTTTAGTATATAGATACATGTGAATCTAGACAAATCGAAGTCACTTATTTTCGAATAGAGAGAATACGTACAAGTTATTGAAGGTGGCAAGAGTTTCTAACTTTCTATATAATAAACACAAGCACTCTAAAATATTGTCATGGTTAACAGCAAATCTATGGATTTTTTTTTTTTGGAAAGTCATGAGGCTAAATATGAGATTTTTAGTAGGGGCTTCCTTAGGCAAATCTACGTATTAATGTAATGACTAGATACATTCGAATCTAATCAAATATGAGAACATTAATATGGATCGGAGGGAGTACTCAATTTTTTATAGGACAAGTGGGTAGTCAGCAATATCGTGTCTCGGTTAAATTTAGTGCATCAATTAATGGAGGTATTCGATGAGCCTAATCTTTCTAGGTGGAAATTGCATGCATCTAATGCCATTTTAATAAAATATATGTAATGGCCACACTAGACTTCTAACTAAGAATAATCTTTCAAAGCGTAACTAGAAATAGAGTAACAAATGTTGCTTTTGTGACGAGAGGGAACGATATGTCATCTCTTCCTCCCATGTCACATGATTTGCTATATGGCTAATACTCCAGCTATAACTTACCACCTCCAGCTCCAAGTAGTATTGTGCATATGTCCGGGAACTGGTTGAATAGGGTTAGTAGGCTACTTAAGACTAAACGTTGAGCAGGATTTTCTTCTTTATGTTGACTTTATAAAACTAGCATACATTATGGTATTTTTTGACAAGACAAAAGTCTTTTTTGGGGGTTATCCACGAGGCCATCCACTGATTCGAACATGTTTTTTTTGCATTACATGGAGTCGCGCTAGCTGTTGGAAATGGAGCAAGACATGTGCAAAAAAATATAGCTCCAACTAAAATAAACCATAGTAAAATGCATTACCATGACCCAAACATAAATAATCAAACAAAAATAGATAAATTACACACTGGCCAGAGGAGAACCAAAATAGATAAGAATTGTTCACACAAGAACAATGAGAAATAGGAGGAATGGTAGAAAGAAATACCAAATATGGTGCACTTATAGCATCTCTAGCATATCTCAGAAAAGTTAGTAATGCAAAAATAGTTTGAGGTAAACTCCAATCCGCTTTTACAATAGAAGAAAAGTCTTGGAAGTACATGAGTTACAAAAATGGCCCCAATATGGTAGGACCCACATGTTGGTGAACAACCTGGTCTTTTACTTTTTTCTCAAACATCATCCTGTCGAGGCTAGGACTCCATCCTTATTCCTCTTCAATCCCTTGATTCCGGCTAATGTAGGCTACTGATCACCCCTTGTAGTGACCCAGCACACCACTATATGTTGTAGTGGGCAAGTCGTTGGCATAACATTCACGGAACACCATTCCACGAACATCACACCTAACAGAGTAGTACAACAGAAACATCACAGGTGCAAGGTATGAATATATTATTCACATTCAGATCCATATAGAAGATCTGTGGAACCTTCGTGGCACAATAAGGTTTCCCAGGTAAGTTCCTTTCAATCGAAAATCCAGAAAGAGCAACTGGTAGATTAGCCTAGCACTAGATCTAACTCTTGAACTATCTCTACAACTAAGGGATGACTATTACTTTATTAGCAACGTTCTAATGATATTGTTTCTATATTGGAAATTGAGTCCCATCTATGTTTAACTTGATCTCCATCATCATTGTTTGTACTATTTGACTCTGTCGCCTACTTTTCTCTTCGTTGTTTAGTTCCAGATCCTTATAGTGGTCCTCATTTGTCATGTTTTTGGGTTAGGATAACGTTTACAACTTACCAGAGTCTAGCAAGGGATAAGAAAATAGTTTGAGTATAGCGTACTTAGCAAGTTCTAAATATGTGGTTGTTTGATGCTCTATCTATGGGCATGGATCATAGATCTTGAGCTTATCCAAGTTTTCAAAAATGATTTTAAAAAAAGGTAAGATTTAATTATAAAAAATATGTTTGCTAGTCTTCACGGGTTGTGAGAACTTCATAGAGTTCCTTTTCAAACTGCGATCATAATCCTTTCTCGGGATAGAGAGTAACATATCATGTTTTATACATTCTTAAGAGGTGTGCTACTTTAAACACATATGTATTTAGACTTGTTACACAACCAGGGTAGCTTGATCATGCATATTGGTGCTCAAACTTCCTTGGTTTGAGGCCCAGTCTAAAGACTCACCAATCACTACCTTCTCCGTGACCCCGTTGTCTACCATTTGCAATGAGTCTCGGTCCAATACCTACACTCAATTGACATTCCTTTTAATATGCTTAAATCATCATCCTATAGCACGAGATGATGACGTTACGAGCTCCCACCCGCTGATCTCTATTTCGGATCACAACCGACTTAGCATAGGAAGGCAGACAAAAGGAAGAAGGTCTAGCTGATTTTCCTGTCCCATTCTAGGTTATATGGTTAGCACGGTCTATACGATGCAAGAATCACTGACTACCTTTGTTGTTAATCCTAGTTGTACTTTCCTGGTATAACGAAACCTCCACCACATGGCTTCCCAACCATGGTTACATCGCCCACAATTTCATAGTTCATTTCTCATTCATAAACGCTAGTGATAACCGAAGCCGAGATCTTGGTCCAAGCCAGTCAATAAGCTCCCGCCATCGCTATGGATCTCGGAAGAAGGAAGAGCTCCATTTGAGGGGGTGGTGAATTTGGAATTCGGTTGTGATAGAGTGGTGCTAAATAGGGGCGAGTTTCGGCGGGGTTGGCCGAATTTCTCCCGCCGGAACTTGGATGCACCGTGAGAGCATGCACCATCTCCGTGGATTGTAGCTACTCGTATGTGGAGTTCTTCAAAAAGTAGAAAACGAGGATGGCTATGTCAAAATGGTCGATTCGGCCATTGCCTCGGTCCTAGCCTATAGCTTCTTTGAGAGACTTGTGGGGCAGAACGTGAAATGAGGGCAGGCATCCAATCGACCAGATTTTTCATCCCGATACATGTTTTCACTTCATGCGAGCTACTAAGATCCTCTCTAGCAGATACCGCATCTGTAGCCGTCCCACATAATAACCGCCAGTTTGTGGTACGCAACCCAAAACTTGTACATTCTAGATACCGTAAACCATACAACATCGGGTTTTTTTGTGGTTCACTGGAAATGCTCGCTTCCGTGCTCACCCCATCCCGAGCTTCGGTTGGTGCGAGGGACATTTCACCGCCACTGCCGCTATTTTCGGATCTGCTCGCCGTCGCGCCTATAGCCTTTCCACACCGCACCGCCGTCACGCCTATAGCCTTTACACACCGCACCGCCGCTGCCATGAACCTTCCCGTGTGACGTGGGTGATCACGAGTTTATGGACTTGCTGAAAGGACACCGATGTATCCTAGAGGGGGTGAATAGGCAGTTTACAACTTTTACGAGATGGGCTTACCAAAGGCAGAATTAAACTAGTGTTTACTTTGTCAAGAACAAAACCTATAAATACTATGGTTCACCTATGTGCACGAACAACTTATGCTAAGCAATACAAGCAATTATGTGATAGCAAGATAAGACCTCAAGCACGAATGCTATCACAAAGTAAATTGCATATGTAAAGAGATTATGAATAGAGATAACCGAGACGCGCAGAGACGGCGATATTTTACCGAGTTCCTCCCAACAAGGGAGTACGTCTCATTGGAGGGGTGGGCGGTACTAAGACCACCAACGCCACAAGAAGCCTCACCCTATTCTCCCAAGCACCCGCCACATGGAAAGCACTAGATCCAATATAGGGCACTTGAGGGTGGTCACCAAACTCATACAAGATTGGGGCAATCTCCACAACTTAATTGGAGGCTTCCAACAATCACCACCATGGCCACTAACTTTAGGAGAGCTCCACAACTTAATTGGAGGCCCCAAGAACTCACCACAAAGGCCACAACACCGTCTAGCTTCCAAGAACCCAAGAGTAACAAGCTTCTTGATTTCACCAACCAAATCCTCCGAGGAGAACTCAAACCCATGCACCTAATGCAATGGGAAGTCCTTGTTGGAGATATGACCAAGAGGCAATAATAAAGTGGTTATTATTATATCTTTATGTTTATGATAAATGTTTACATCCCATGCTATAATTGTATTAATAGGAAACATTAATACTTGTGTGTTTTGTAAACATAAAAGAGTCCCTAGTAAGCCTCTTGTTGAACTAGCTTGTTGATTAATAGATGATCATGGTTTCCTGATCATGGACATTGGATGTCATTAATAACAAGGTTATATCATTAGGAGAATGATGTGATGGACACACACCCATAGTAAGCATAGCATAAGATCAAGTCATTAAGTTCGTTTTGCTACAAGCTTTCAAATGCATAGTAACCTAATCCTTTGACCATGAGGTTGTGTTAATCACCATCACCGGATGGGTACTTTGATGACATCAAACGCCGCTTCATAACTGGGTGGTTATAAAGGTGACATTGGGTATTCTGAAAGTATGTGTTGAAGCGCATGGACCAAGATTGGGATTTGTCCATCCATATGACGGATAGATATGCTCTGGGCCCTCTCGGAGGAATGTCATCTAGTTAGCTTGCAAGCATGTGACTAGGTCACAAGGGATGACATAACATGGAACGAGTAAAGAGTACTTATCAGTAACGAGGTAGAACTAGGTATGGAGATACCGACGATCAAACCTCGGATAAGTAGATTATCGCGTGACAAAGGGAATTGGTTTTGTATGTTAAATGGTTCTATCGATCACAAAGTCATCGTTGAGTATGTGGGGGCTGTTATGGATCTCTAGATCCCGCTAATGGTTATTGATCGGAGATGTGTCTCCATCATGTCTACATATTCACGAATCGTAGGGTGACACACTTAAGGTTCGAAGTTGTTTTAAGTAGATATGGAATGTGCGTTGGAGACCGAATGTTGTTCGGAGTCTCGGATTGGATCCGGGACATCACGAGGAGATCCGAAATTGTCCGGAGAATAAGATTCATATATTGGGGATCATTTTCTAAGTTAGGAAATGTTCCAGAGTGTTTGTATGGAGATTCTAGAAGGTTTCGGAATGTTCTAGAAGGTTCTAGAAGATTTCTTGGAGTTTGCTTGAAAACCAAGAAAGGATCAAGGAGTCTTTGTGTGGCAAGACACGGATTCGTGGGGGAGGAGGATTCCTCCCCCCTCCTAATCCGCCGGCCAAGGAGGAAGGGGAGTCCTACTAGGACTCCCCCTCCCATGGCGCCTCCCTCCTTTAAATAGAGGGGAGGGGGCGCCACCCCCTAGACCTCCACCATATCAAACCCTAGCCGCCGCCTCTCTCCTCCTCCTTCGCTCTGCTCTGGCTTAGGCGAAGCCCTGCAGAAATCTCTACTCCACCACCACCACACCGTCGTGCTGCTGGGATTCTGTGGAGAAGATCTACTACCTCATGCTCATTTGGAACAGGGAGAGGAAGGTCTGCTTCGACTCCGCACGTGTGACCGACTGCGGAAGCGCTGCCGGAACGTGGCGCCGGAAGGATCGTCCACACGATCTTGAGATCGGCAAGTGATCGACTACATCAACCCCGAGATCTAATCTCGTAACGCTTTTGGATCTACGAGGGTTAGTACAGATCTATCTCATTGCACATGTCTAATAGATTAGATCTTGGCTTTTATCTAGATTAGATCTGGGTTTTGTTCGTTCTTGCGGTAGAAATATTTTGTTTTCCATGCTACGAACCCATCAGTGGTATCAGAGCCTTGTCTATGCGTAGATCTGTTGCACGAGTAGAACACAATGGTTTTGTGGGCGTTGGTGCTCGTGCCGTCTTTTGCTTTGTGTACTTTGCATCTTGCGGTATGGTGGGATGAAGCGGCTCGGGCTAACCTTACATGTCATCGCACATGAGACTTGCTCCACGCTTGACGTGTAACTTGCTTTGCACAAGTGGCTTTGCGGGTGTATGTCTCTCTCACCATAGTATAGATCCAATCTACACTTTGCACTTGATAGCACTTGTATCAACGTTGTGGTTCATGTTCGTAGGTAAGATCCGTTCTTATTCGAAAGCCCCAAGCCACGTAAAACATGCAAATAAGATTAGAGGCGTCTAACTCGTTTTTGTAGGGGTTTTGTGATGTGATATGGCCATTATGTGATTGTGATTATATTTGATGTATGCAATGATCCTTATTGTAATATGGCAACGGCGAGAACTAATGGTTGTCTTTAATTCTGTTAAGACCTACGTGTCTATTCATCTTGTAATAGCTTTATTCCAAGTAGTTGTAATAGTTGTTGGTGATGATGGACAACCATGAAGCGGCGCCACTGACCTTGTCGCAATGCTGGTGATGATGGAGATCATGTCCGTGCTTTGGAGATGGAGATCAAAGGCATAAGAAGAAAGGGCCATATCATATCACACTAATTATGAATTGCCTGTGATGTTAATCCTTTATGCATCTTGTATTGCTTAGATCGTGATGGTAGCATTATAAGATGATCCCTCTCACTAAATATCAAGTAATAAAGTGTTTGTCCTTAGTAGGCACCGTTGCTAAGACTCATCGTTTCGAAGCATCTCGTGATGATCGGGTGTGATAGATTCTACGTGTGCATACGACGGGTGCAAGCCAGATTTGCACATGCGGATACTAAGGTTAATCTTGACGAGCCTAGCATGTACAGACATGGTCTCGGAACACGGAATACCGAAAGGTAAAGCATGAGTCATATGGATGATATGATGAACATGTTGATTGTTCGCCTTTAAAGCTACATCATCTCACGTGATGATCGGACTTGGTGTAGTGGATTTGGTTCGTGTAATCACTAAAACAACTCGAGGGATGTTGTTTTGAGTGGGAGTTCTTTTGTAATTTGGATTAGTCAAACTCAATTTATCATAAACACAATCAAAGTGAATTTGCATAGTTTGTTGTAGTCATTGGCATCCGTTCACCACCTTACGCTTAGTTATAGTTGAGATAGTAGAACTATAGAAATTCTGGATATTTGCTTTACGAACTGGTATCGTATTGTTTTGAGTGTGAATCTAAAGTTTAAAAGTCATATTGCAAACTTTCAGCAAACTCCGTTTACTCTGTGAAGTTTAATAAACAGTATTAAATCAAGAGTAACAATTCCAGTGTTAGTATCTAATGTATCATGTTTGCCTCCATGATTCTTGATACTCAAAAGATTGTTTTTAATATCAAGTTTATCTAGGAGCTGAAAGCAATGTTTCAGAAACCATCATATGTGAAGATATCTAAAACAATGTGTTGGTTACAACATGATAGAGTATATGTCCTCATATTTGATGAGAATTTGTGAAGGTTGGAGACGCTAGTCGTCCTAATCCTCCAAAAGGTTTTGGAAAAGAAACATTATACTACTTAATTCACCTTTATAAGCTATAGCAGCTTGATCATGAAAATTGTCATGATAAGGATGAATAGAAGATGTAAGTAAAATGTTTACTACACTAAAAGATTACTAAAGAATGGAATTTTGAAAGAATGCCAAACATTTGATGAAGGTGATCCACTTCAAAGTGCAAGTTCAAAGGTATTAGTATTTGACTATACACACTTTGTACTATGTGTCATGTGAATGACACCACTATTGATGTTGATAGATTCTTTTAAAAGAAAAGGAATTGTTGAAAGAGAATCTATAAAATATTTGGCAGAAAAGAAAAGATTGGAGATGTCCAACTTAGGTATATAGAAGATACATGTTATGGCTGTATTCCTTGGTTGTTAAATAATGTGGTTCTGCGGTATTGGATACCGAATTGGTTGGTATGAAGTGTCATACAGGACAACACAATTCATGAACTACAATGGCCTAAGTAACTAGCAAGAGAATATGTGATGATGTTCACCGAAAACAAACAAAGGGTTGTTGTGTTGCTCGTTAACATCAAAGCTTGCCTTCAAGATTTGTTTCAATAATTGTTATTTTGATCAGGTATTATGACGACAAAAGGTTGTTCAAATAATTACCGTATTCCATAATAGATGGATGATATACAAGTCTGGTTGGAGAAATAACGACCATAAAACTAATGCTAAAATGTCGCAAGACAAATGATTGAAAGATCACTTGCGAAGTGACATCACCGTTTAAATTATATTAGGGATACATGAAGAAACTCCATATTGATGGATTTTTGGAGTCTTTGATTTTGATCAAATGACGCTTGTGATACTTTCCTGAAGATAATTAAAACTCCGTTAAAGGCCAAAGAGGAACGGACGACTAACTGATTGGAATTTATACATATTGATGTATATAGTCCATTATGTGTAGTCGTGTGCGATGGATTTCAACTTCATATGCTTTCTCTGAAGATTTGAGTGAGTATATGTATATACTTACTCAATAAGGAAGAAGTATGAAACATTTGAAAATGTTCAAAGACTTTCAAGATGAAGTGGAAAATCATTGTAACAAGAAAACAAAAGGTTTATGATTGGATCATAAAGAAAGATGTTTGAGTTACAAGTTTAGCAAAACACCTAAGATTTGAGGAATCGTTCCATGGATTTGCATTTCCCAAAACACCATAGGAGTATGGAGTGTTCGAGATATGTAATGAAACCTTGTTTGACATGGTAAGATCAAAGGTGTCATTTATAAAAACTGCCATTATATTTTAAAAGATTAAAGCTTTAGTGACTACCGCTTTTACACTGAAAAGAGCTCCATCGTGATCCGTTGAAATGACACCATATAAGTCATGGTTTGGGATAAAACCCAAGTTGTCCTTTCTTAAATTTTTGGTATGCTAGGCATAAGTAAAATGTTTACAACCAAAGTCGGATAAGCATGTCTTTGTAGGATATTTCGAATAACCATTGGGTATTCCTCCATAACACCGAAGACAAAAGTGTTTGTCACTTAGAATGTCAAGTTTCTTGAGAAGGAATTTTTGGTGAAAAGTTAAGTGGGAGGACAATAGAATTTTGACAAGGTTGTTGAACCTTGGCTAATATGTGCTGAGTTGCGCAGCGTCGGTAAGTGTCTCGGAGGCAGCAACAATCCTCATGGCTCACGTGCCTCAAAGGTTGTGGTCACGGAGATCTAAGTTACTATTGAACCAAGTAGGTCGGGTAAGTAATCAAATGCCAAGATTTGAGAGTTAAATCATTGTTGTTTGACAATGATGAACCGACTACATGCAAAGAAGCAATGATGGGCCCTGACTTCGTTAAGTGGCTTGAAGCCATAAAATCCGTGATAATTCCATACACGAGAAATCAAGCTTTGAATTTGAAAGACCCTCTGGAAAGGTGCAAGACCTTACAGTCGTATATGGATCTATAAAGAAATAGGCATGGATGTTTCACATCTATGAAATAGTCGACATGTCGGAAAGAGTTTACGATAATGTTCAAGGAAATGACTATGATAAAATTTGATCTTTCATAGCGATATTTAGTCTAGACGGATTAATGTAGCAACCACTGCATATATTTTGGTATATGGTAGTTGAACAAACAAAACAAGTTCTCCTAATAGAATAGGTTACCTAGGACGTGTACATGACATGATCCAAAGGGTTTTGTTAATTCAAAGGATGCTAAAAGAGTATGCAAAACTTCAATGGTTGAAGTGAGCATCGCGGAGTTGGAATCTTCACCGTGATGAAACCGTTAAAAGGTTTAATTTCATCAGAGACGATGAAGATGTTTGCATTTTGCAAGAAATTAAGTGGGAGCGCTAAGAAATATTTCTAATGCATTATGTGAAAGACATATTGTTGATTAGAAATGATGTATCTTTTATTGACATAGGTTAAGAATTTCATTTCGATGAAAGACTTAGGCATAACCCAAGAATTAGGCATCAATGTCTATATGGATAGATTGAGGCGCTAATATGGTTTTGCCAAATGTACATAGATAAGATGTTGAATGAGTTCAATATGGAAACAACAAGAAAGGTTCTTGATGCACGGAAAGGACTGAATCAAGATTCAAGTGTGTTGACACGAGATTCAAGTGTTTTGACACTTGGTTAAATCACAAGAATATTTTGATCAATCATTCTTTGAGATGTACACATCCAGATATGTCCTATGCTCTAAATGTTATGAGCATATACCGTAATGACTCATAAGATGATCATTGGACAATAGTAGGGATATTCCTATGATCTTTGGAAGAACTAAGAATATATTATTTATATAGTGGTGACAAATAGTTCATTGTAAATTGTTGCATTGATACTAGTTTTATCACAAATTAAGTTTATCTCAATTTAAACTATGGGTGGCACAATGTAATGGAAAGGAAGTTCCATAACGGATTTTTTTGAGTACCAAAGTTAAAACATTGTGACAGATACTACAACAAAAGGCTAAGTATATGACTGCTATTGTAGCAGCAAATGAGGGCATTTGCGTCAAGTAGTTTGTTATCAAACTAGGTGTGGTTCATAGCGGGATAATACTATGAAGATACATTGTATGACAATTGTATCAACATGATTTAATCCCAAGGAACTAAAGGTCTCACCAAAGGACCAAATTTATACAATGCCATCTCATTGGAGAATGAGTAATGCGTAGAAACGCAAGGACATGCAAATACACACGGACCTGGAAGTGTCAGATCCGAAGATTATGTTTACCACTAGCAATAGTGTCTATACAACACCAGAAAGCCATAGGTGTTGAATGCACAAATTTTTAACTAGATTATTGACTCTAGTGCAAGTGGGAGACTGTTGGAGATATGCCCAAGAGGCAATAATAAAGTGGTTATTATTATATCTTTATGTTTATGATAAATGTTTACATCCCATGCTATAATTGTATTAACAGGAAACATTAATACTTGTGTGTTTTGTAAACATAAAAGAGTCCCTAGTAAGCCTCTTGTTGAACTAGCTTGTTGATTAATAGATGATCATGGTTTCCTGATCATGGACATTGGATGTCATTAATAACAAGGTTATATCATTAGGAGAATGATGTGATGGACACACACCCATAGTAAGCATAGCATAAGATCAAGTCATTAAGTTTGTTTTGCTACAAGCTTTCAAATGCATAGTAACCTAATCCTTTGACCATGAGGTTGTGTTAATCACCATCACCGGATGGGTACTTTGATGACATCAAACGCCGCTTCGTAACTAGGTGGTTATAAAGGTGACATTGGGTATTCTGAAAGTATGTGTTGAAGCGCATGGACCAAGATTGGGATTTGTCCATCCATATGACGGATAGATATGCTCTGGGCCCTCTCGGTGGAATGTCATCTAGTTAGCTTGCAAGCATGTGACTAGGTCACAAGGGATGACATAACATGGAACGAGTAAAGAGTACTTATCAGTAACGAGGTAGAACTAGGTATGGAGATACCGACGATCAAACCTCGGATAAGTAGAGTATCGCGTGACAAAGGGAATTGGTTTTGTATGTTAAATGGTTCTATCGATCACAAAGTCATCGTTGAGTATGTGGGGGCTGTTATGGATCTCTAGATCCCGCTAATGGTTATTGATTGGAGATGTGTCTCCATCATGTCTACATATTCACGAACCGTAGGGTGACACACTTAAGGTTCGAAGTTGTTTTAAGTAGATATGGAATGTGCGTTGGAGACCGAATGTTGTTCGGAGTCTCGGATTGGATCCGGGACATCACGAGGAGATCCGAAATTGTCCGGAGAATAAGATTCATATATTGGGGATCATTTTCTAAGTTAGGAAATGTTCCGGAGTGTTTGTATGGAGATTCTAGAAGGTTTCGGAATGTTCTAGAAGGTTCTAGAAGATTTCTTGGAGTTTGCTTGAAAACCAAGAAAGGATCAAGGAGTCTTTGTGTGGCAAGACACGGATTCGTGGGGGAGGAGGATTCCTCCCCCCTCCTATCTTGACCAAGGAGGAGGGAGTCCTACTAGGACTCCCCCTCCCATGGCGCCTCCCTCCTTTAAATAGAGGGGAGGGGGTGCCACCCCCTAGACCTCCACCATATCAACCCTAGCCGCCGCCTCTCTCCTCCTCTTTCGCTCTGCTCCGGCTTAGGCGAAGCCCTGCAGAAATCTCTACTCCACCACCACCACACCGTTGTGCTACTGGGATTCCGTGGAGAAGATCTACTACCTCTGCTGCTCGCTAGAACGGGGAGAGGAAGGTCTGCTTCGACTCCGCACGCAGTGATCATGGAAGCGCTGCTAACGGCGCCGGAAGGATCGTCCACACGATCTTGAGATCGGCAAGTGATCGACTACATCAACCCCGAGATCTAATCTCGTAACGCTTTCAGATCTACGAGGGTTAGTACAGATCTATCTCGTTCCACATGTCTAATAGATTAGATCTTGGCTTTTATCTAGATTAGATCTGGGTTTTGTTCGTTCTTGCGGTAGAAATTTTTTGTTTTCCATGCTACGAACACATCAGTCCTTCACTCTCAAATTCCACCAAATCTACAAAAGCTATTGGGGGAATAAGAGAGGAAGAACACAAGAGGAAATTCACAAAAGAAACCCCAAGATCTAGATCCCAAGGTGTTCCCCTCACATAGAGGAGAGATGGATTGGTGGAGTTGTAGATCTAGATACCCCTTTCAAATCCCCCAACAAGGTTCGAGAAATATGGGAGGGATTGAGAGTATTTGCAAGATCTTGAAGATATAAACAATGGAGGAGAGAGGGAGAAGAAGGGGGACTTTTATAGGTCCCCCCACGACAACTAGCCATTGCAGAACACTTATCCCGGAGTCTTCGGCATTTAGGATCAGAGTCTCCGGCCCCCAAGACCGGAGTCTCCAGGGTCCAGACTCCGGGGGAGCTCCAAATGCTCCCAGTACACCCCCCGGAGTCTGGGCCGGTGTCTCCGCCCCCTGGAGTCTATGAGGTGCAATACTGGAGTCTCTGCCCCCCCGAAATCTGACAGAAAAACCAATACGAAAACGGCCATAACTTTTGCATCCGAACTCCGATTTTGATGATCTTGGGCTTGTTTCGAAGATAGTAATGATCTATACAATATCATGCAGGGAACCATCATAGCACAGGGGTATAGAATAAAATGATGAAGGGATTAACATATCTATAAAAGACAAATCGGTAAAACCTTCAAATCGAAAACGCAATAGAGAATGCATACGAAATCTGTTTTTGATAAAACTTGAGCTTGTCATAGATATTAAAACAATATCTAAATCCTCTCATGGATAAGAACCAAATAGGAACCAAGAAATATGATGCCAAGTATGCAAAGGTTTGAGATCTATTCGAAAGATATGATCAAGTTACTCACTCGAGAGCCCCTCTTGATAGTATGGTTATCTATCCTATAAACCGGTCTCCCAACTAACAACATGAGACCGGCAAAAGGGAAAACCTATCAAGATCATACCTTTGCCTTGAGCATTCCTCTTGAGCTTGATGTAGACGACCTTATCCTCCTCAGGATGGAACTTATTTCTTGATTGCTCTTGCTTGCGCTTGCTAAATGAAGACTTATGCATTGCTTCCCCATACACCATGGGGGAACTCATTTTTTGAACTTGTCTTAATTAATCCATGACCACTGAGGATGGCAAGCTTCAAGCATGTGATCTCCTAGATATGGCGCATCTTGAGTTTGCACTCCATTTCTTCTAACTCCATTAGGATGATGTCTTGAAGATATGCACGAGGAACTCTATCTTGTTATTCACCACACTCTTGATCTTATTTTATTTATTCTTCTTCTTCTCCAACATGATCCAATAGTCCCAAAGCCCTTGGACATTGCTTATTGGTCTTCATATCTTTATTTCTTCAACCTTGAAGCCAACACATGGTCCAAGCGATGCCAATGGACAAATCCTACAAGTGCATTTCGATGCAAACATTATTCCATAGAGATTGTCATTAATTACCAAAACCACACATGGAGGCACCCATGCCCTTTCAATCTCCCTCATTTTGGTAATTGATGGCAATCCCTTTGGGAGGGCTTATATTTGGAATTTAGCGGACAAAACGGTTGCGCCAACATCAAATACTATACAAGTATGTGATGTTGATACGACCAAAATATATAGAGAAAACTCCCCCACAATCTATGCATGCGTGATGAACTTGAATTTCATTTCATAGATTGCCAACCATTACCATTGGTAGAGTTTCCTATATATATTCAACATGCAAAGCAACAACAAGGATGCAAGAGCATGAAATACAAATGCTTAAGAACAAACTCAAAGCATAAACCAACTTTCCTTAAACCCTCTAAAACTTATCCCCCATTGGCATCAATTGCCAAAATGGATGAAAAGTTCTAGGCGACCAATATAGTGAGAATTTCTCCAAAGATGTGCATTTGCACATATCCAATGATGAACACTTGGGAGGAAGTAAAACTATATTGAGAACCCAATTATTGCAAACAAAATATGAAAGAAGTATTAACAAATGAAGCAAGCAATCAAAATATTTGAAATAACCAATTAAACACAACAAGATATTATGATAAGATCAAATGAGTGTTTAAATGAAATAGAGAAGCTCCCCAAGATTTGTGCACAAATTAGAGTAATTGCATTTGAATACAATATGCACAAATATGGACTCCTCACTCCCCCATGGACACATAAAATACAAAATATGAGCAAGAAGTCAAAAGAGCATTTTAAATGAATAAGAGGAGCTCCCCAAAGATTATGCACCAATTATAATAATTGCATTCAGAAACAAAGTGCACAACCATGGAATCCTCACTCCTCCAAACTCATTTAACAATACAATGCATGAGAGAACAAAATATGAGTGCCCTAATATGCAAACACTTGAGACAACCACTCAATGGCAAATAAATTCAGAAGCCACCGAAGAATCAAAATGAAATAAAAGTTGGTATCCAAGGAATATAATATCAACTAAAGATTTAACTTCTCTTATGTGTATAATTTTATAGGTGGATAACATCACAAAGATATATGCCCACAAAGAAACAAGCACACATAAAATAGATACATAAGAAGACACACGAAAGGCAAAGGGAATTCATAGAACATACCAATAAGATTTTTGTGAGATGCATGGCCAAAGGCTCAATTTTATCTTATTGTACATTAATGAGCTTGAAAGACCAAAACACTAAATACATCACAAATATCACCAAGGTAAAAAAGAGATAGTTGAAATGTATTTAGAAAGGCAACAAGTATCACAAAGAAAAATCAGCTTTGCAAATTGTCACTATTGCACAAGAGAGAAATTGAGGAAAAGATATGCAATAATATTGCTAGATTGACATATTTGGGATTGATGATTCATAAGCATGATTTTGTATAGTCCCCATTATATGCACTCATCTCAACTTACCCACTTTTGAAATAAAGAGCTCTCTTTAAAACCAAAGCAAGAACCACAACATTTGCAAATACAAAAATTCATGCCAAGATGTAACCTACAATAGGTTGGAAGAAAGATATATATGCATGAGAAAGAGATACTTGTTACCAAGATATCATTGGTAGGATATAGTAGATATGAGTTCCTCGATCATCCTAGCTTTCCTCCAATTATCATGTAGACCCCACTTCTTCCTAATTGATGATACAAGCATCCAATATATCTATGGTGTACCTAAAATAACACTATTGGGTGCTCCATGAAGTAGTGGCGCAGTCGACATGCTATCATGAACATGACGTATGCTAGCTTTTGATAGTGCAAGTACCGCTTCTTGGTGGGCGTGAGCACCTCGTAGAGGTAGTACATGGGCCGCTACACCCCGTGTATCTTGCCTTCCTTAGTCCTTTCGACGACAAGCGCGGTGTTGACCACCTAGTGTGTGGCAGATATGTACAACAACATTGGTTCCTTGTCATGTGGAGTGACTAGGACCGGCAAAGTTGATAGTAGGCGCTTGAGGTTGTCGAAGGCTTCTTGTGCTTCATTGGTCCACTCGAACGTGTTCGTCTTTCAGAGGATTTGGTAGAACGGGAGGGCCTTTTCGCCCATCCTGCTGATGAACCTGCTAGGGGTCGTGATTCACCTGACGAGTTGCTGGACGCCTTTGATATTCTTTGGCTTATCCATGGCTAGTATAGCCTTGATTTTATTTGGGTTCGCCTCGATTTCCCTTGCAGAAATGAGGTACCCGAGTAGTTGCTCGGATGGAACACCGAAGGCGTATTTTTCTGGGTTTAGCTTGATTCTATAGTGGTTGAGGTTGTCGAAGGTCTCGCAGAGACCATCGATGAGTGTTGTTCTCTCTTTTGTCTTGACCACTATGTCTTCAATGTAGACTTGGATGTTGTAGCCTATTTGCTTCTTTAGGCAGGCCTGCATGCACGTTTGATAGGTGGCTCTCGCGTTCTTCATCCCGAAGGGCATCGTGTTGTAGCAGTAGATGCCAAATGGTGTGATGAAGGCCGTCTTTTCCTGGTCTTACACCTTCATCCGGATCTGGTTATAGCCTAAGTAGGCGTCGAGGAAGGAGAGGCGTTCGCACCCCGTGGTGGAGTTGATGATTTGATCAATCTACAGTAGTGGGAGGAGGTCCTTCAGGTAGTGCTTGTTCAAGGATGTGAAGTGCACACACATCCGCAGTATATCTGTGTCCTTCTTTGACATCAGTTCGAGGTTAGATACCCAGGTGCTTTCCTTGATTTCACGGATGAAATCGGCATCGAGGAGTATGTTGACTTCCATGCCTACAACCTTAGCCTTTTCTTCTCATAGCCGCCGCAACAACTGTTTGATTGGTCGTGCATCTGGGTACACACTGAGTGCATCCTCGGCAAATTCCTTGGGAACTCCTGGCATGTCTGTGGGACACCAGGTGAATATTTCCTAGCATTCATAGAGTAATTTGACGAGCGCGAGTTCCTATGCGGGACTCGGGTTGTTGGTGATGAGGGGCGTCTTGGAGTGGTCTATCGGGTGGACCTAGACTTCTTTGGTGTTGACCGTGGAGTTGAAAGATTGATCAGGCGCATTTTGCCGGCTCGGAGGAGGGAGAATGTTGTCTATCGACTCCTTGAGCCTATCTAGCTCTTCTTGCATGATGAAAGTTTGGGAGATTCTGTTGAACTCCCTGTCGTAGTTATCGGATCGTGTGAAGCTTCCTTGGACAGTGATGACACCGTTCGGTCCTGGCATCTTCATCATGAGGTACTCGTAGTATTGTACTGCCAGGAATATTGCGAATGCCATGTGACCGAGTATGGCGTGGTATTGAGATGGCCAGTCAACTACCTTGAACTCAAGGCGCTCGCGTATGAAGTTGCTGGGCGTGCCAAATATGACGTCTAGGTGGATTTTTCCTAGGGGGTAGATCCCCTTTCCTGGTAAAGTGCCATGGAAGGTGGTGTCAGATGTCTTCAGGCTGGAGAGAGGGATTTGCATGGCACGCAAGGTGCTAGAGAACATGAGGTTGATACCGCTGCATCCATCCATGAAGACTCTGCTCATATCATACCCGATGATCTGAGCCTCAAGCACCATGGCTGGGTGGCCTAGGTGTGGTACTTGTCGCGAGTGGTCGGATCTGTCAAAGGTGATGCAGGATTCCAATCCACCGAGATACTCAAGGATTGGGGGTGGTGATGATACCACCATGTTGACTTGCTGACTCCTTGTCTTTTGAGTCCTATTGGAAGGGACGCCCTTTCTAGATCATCATGCTCCCGCGTGGTGGGTGATAATTCTCAACCCCATTATGTTGTGCCACCGGTGCTGCTGGTGGAGGTGGTGCGTTGGTTGGGAGGGGCGGTGGTGGTGGTGCTCCATATGCTATGGGTCCCGTGACTGCTTGATATGTTGCAAACGTATCTATAATTTTTGATGTTCCATGCTTGTTTTATATCTACTTTCTTATGTTTTGTCCACACTTTGGAGTATTTTTATACACATTCTTGGACTAACCTATTAACAAGATGCCATAGTGCCAGCTGCCTGTTGTCTGCTATTTTTGGTTCCGAGAAAGTCAGAAAATGAATATTCTCAGAATTGAATGGGACAAAAGCCAAAGTCAATATTTCACCGAGGGGGACACGGAGCCAGAATACGAGACGGAGAGGGGCCAGGGGCCGGCCACAACACCTGGTCATGTGGCTAGGCCTGGCCCACGCCAGGGGGTGGTGTGGCCACCTAGGGCACCCCCTCGGCCTCCCCTTTCGCCTATAAGATGCCTCCGATACAGAAACCATAAGTACCTGATCAAAAATCCACGAAAGAGTCTGTAGCCGCCGCCATATCCATCCCTAGGTCGGGAGGGATCTGAAGCTCTTCCCGGCACCCTGCCGGAGGGGATAATTCACCCTAGAGGCCTTCTTCACCATGCAAGCCTCTAGTGTGATGCGTGAGTAGTTCATCCTTGGACTACGAGTCCATGTAGTAGCTAGATGGTTGGTTCTCCTCCTTTGTGTTATCATGTTTAGATCTTGTGAGCTCCGTTCATGATCAAGATCATCTATTTGTAATCATACATGTTGCGTTTGCAGGGATCCGATGGATATTGAGATGCTATTTCAGATTGATTATTGATTCTATCATGTCTTTGTTATTTGTGATCTTGCATGTTCTCCGTTGTTAGTAGATATCTTGGTCGAGTAGATGCTAGCAACTCCAAGAGGGAGTATTTATGCTCGATAGTGGGTTCATGCCATGTAATCTGGGGAAGTGACAGAAATCTCTAAGGTACTAGATGTGTTGTTGCTACTAGGGATAAAACAACAATCCTTTGTTCATAGAACAATCGTATTGTTTACGTTACACGCAATGCTTAATGCAATTATCTGTTGCTTGCAACTTAATACTGGAGGGGGTTCGGATGATAACCTGAAGGTGGATTATTAGTCATAGATGCAGTTGGATTACGGTCTATGTATAATGTTGTAATCCCAATCAAATCTAATAGGAGTCAAGATGATTAGTATATGCATGTATGCTTTCTCGATGTTTGTCAATTGCCCCGCTGTAATTTGTTCACCCAACATGTCATCTATCTTAAGGAGAATCACCACTAGTGAACTATGGACCCCGGTCCTTTCTTTTACCATCAATCTACAACTTTTTATTGTTTTCTGTTTACTTTCTGCAAGCTACTACTATCTTCTACACAATATGTTTAATCCATTGTTTTCAGCAAAAACCGGTGAGATTGACAACCTCACTGTAAGTTGGGGACAAAGTTCTGTGGTTGTGTTGTGCAGGATTCCAAGTTGGAAACAACACCTTGGAGGTGTTTCCTTGCTCCTACTGGTTCGATAACCTTGGTTTCACAACTAAGGGAAAATTTGCTGCTGTGCTCATCATACCTTCCTCTTGGGGTTCCCAACAAGCTCATCGTATCTTGAGCCAATAAGCATCTTTCGGGCGCCGTTGCCGTGGATTGAAGGAACAAGCACCCACGTCAACCACGCGCTAGCAAGGATTTTTCTGGCGCTGTTACCGGGGAGTCAAGGACATCTTCACAAGGGGATTCCCTCATAACCAATCTATTTACTTTGTTATTTTTGTTTTGCTTAGTTTATTTTTGCTTTGTTTGCTTGTTTCTTTATCAAAAACACAAAAAATTAGTTGTACTAAGTTTGCTTTCTTTATTGAAAACACACAAAAATTAAGTCTTTCTATAGTTGTTACCTCTTTATTAGCTCACCATGTTGATCCCTAAATTCACCCTAAAAGACCTTTCAATAGGTAGTGGCTCTATAATTGGAAAAGATAATATTGAAGAATTCTTTAATCATGTTAGTAAGCATGAGGATATTGAGAATAGATCTCTTGCAGAACTTGCTCCAAATTATGAAATTGCTGCAACTTCTTTAGTTCACATGTTGGAAGCTAGGTTTGTTAACCTTAACCCCTTAATGCAAGTAATGTTTCTTAAACTTAAGGAATTTGAGGACCCTGAAAAGAGAGATTTTATTCTAGAAACCTTGCTTAAAGAATTCTATGATGTTACGAAGGAAGCTAGAAAAGTCTTTGATCATTTTAATATGCTAGGCTCATGTGTAGATGTTATTGGTACATAAGAAAAGATGAAAAAAACCGAACCTAATGGGGAGGAAATTAAGATACCATTACCTTTCAAACTTGTAGCAATGCATGAAGCCATCGAAAAGAATCTTGATTGTATTGTTCCTGAAAACCCGTTTGATGAAAGTAGTGAACCCAAGAGCATTGATAGAGGATCCTCTATAACTTATTTGGATGAGATACCTTGCCTTGTTGAAGATATTTTTGGTATCAATCTTAATGCTTATTCATTTGAGAATACTTGATCCTTTTTCTTGCTTTTTATGCCTGACTTAAAGGCGTTAAAGAAAAGTACTTATTGGGAGATAACCCAAAAGTTTTAGATGAGTCTTGGAAGTTATTACCTCTATAATAACCGCTCCTTATCCTTTTTATTTGCTTTTTGTGCCAAGAGTAACCTCTAATGAGAGAGTAGTAATGCTTGGGAAAGTTGCTGTCCCGAAACAGATTTTTATGCTTCGCTGTAAAAATTCGTGTAAAATCTATGTACGTCATTTTGAGCTGTGATTTTTTTTGCTTCTGCCCCAGGTTGTTATCTAACTTTCGTTAGTTCAACACTTTTAGATTTGAGCAACATAAGGTCTTCGAAAAAATTAGTTTTTAATTGCTGGTCTGTTTTGACAGATTTCTGCCATTATTTACATTTGCTTCCTGTTGATTCCTTTTTGGGTTCTTTTTGGGGAACTGAGCTTTTTGAGGGAAGTGCTACAGTAGCTTCAGGGCCGTCTCCAGAAATTCGGGGCCCTAGTGCGGTATGCCAAATGGGGCCTTAAATTTTGAAAAAAAATCAAATAACTAATATAACTAAAGCATATTTGCAGCTTATTATACCAGATATTAATTTCAAAAGAGTAAACAAAAGCAATGAACTAACCTCCTATTTTACCCGAAAGCGTCTGGAGTTTATGAATCTGTTCAAGATTTCTTCACAAGAAATCTTTCAAAGCACCGACTAAGGTGCTGCTTCTAATCTTTGTCTATTCGTATGATTTTCAGCACCAGAATCACAATTCCTATTTCTAGAAGACATGATTGTTCTAAATTTAAAAAGTACTTATAATATAACAAATTCAAACAACACATGAATTACCCAGCAACATTAGATAATAGGACATGGGACCTTGCTCACCTGATCTGCCGTGATAGGGTAGATTGATTTGGAGTATAAAACTACTAGATTGGAACGACATTGGCAACACCAAAATAGGTCTATCTATCGATCGGTCAAATGGGCCAAAGGTGGAGGGCGGGTGGCGCTTGGCTTGACAGACGCTGGGAATGACTACATGGCCTCTAGGGTAGTCGCCTGGAGCTTTTTTTCTCTATCATGTTCTGTGGTTGTGGAGGACGTGTGCTAGGACGATTCGGTTTATTTAATCGATCGGGATTGTATTCTTCCGAGCTACGAACCTACGGCGTGCATCAGGCACGTGATTGGAGACGAGTATTTGTCGTTTCAGAACGAGATTTAGTCATGGGCTACAGCTGGGCCATCAGGGAAATTAAAGCTAAGTGAATTTGTCTAGGAATGGAGACGTATTGTAGGCTGGGCTGGGATTTGGGGGCCCCAAAATTTTGGGGGGCCCTATGCGGTTTCCCAGCCTGCACTGCCCCTTGGACGGGCCTGAGTAGCTTGTGTTTTAATGGAAGTTTTATTAGTGTTAAAACTGAATCCAAAGACTTATTATCTTGAGTGCACTAATGTTGCTAATAAAGATTGTGTGAAGTTTTGTATGAAGGAAAAATTTCAGGTATATGGAGACAATGATGTAATGAGATGAAGAATGGACTAAAGCTCAAGCTTGGGGATGCCACCCTGTGTCACCGCAAGAAATATCCAAGAAGTACAAGCATCAAATCTTAGGGATGCCCAAGGCATCCCCTTCTTCATCAATAAAAATCTGAGGTTCTTCCAAACACTTCATTTTTATTGTTTCATGCACAGTTGTGTTGTTCTTGGAGCGTCTTTGTTTTTTTTTGGTTTTTGTTTTCTTGGTTTGCTTAGTTTGCTTGAATAAATTGGTTGGACCCCCTCTTTCATACATTAGTTTTCAAATAGGTTGGTTTGGATTGGAAAAGAGTAGGAAAAGTTCGTGCTTAAGTGGTAAAAAAGAGCTTGTTTTTGACTGTGGCCTATGCTTTGTCATGTCATGCTTGATATTGCTTTGGCTTTATGCTTAGTGATTTTTGCTGTAGCATGACATGTTACAAACAATTGAGATTTCTTAATGTGCCTTGAAAGAATCATGCGTTGTTTTAGATATTAAAGCATAGTATTGTGGTATTCTCCTTTGATGCTTTATTTGGGTTGACTTGGCGCATGCTCACACCATGTTAAGACTATCCCAATTCACCATAGCCTCTATGATCTTTCAGGTTTTGACTTGTAATATCACTTTATGCTTTAATTAATGATGTTTTGTCGCTTTGCATGATTATGGCTATTATTTCTCTCTTAGTTTGTCGCTCCCAGTCTTTTGCTAGCCTCCATAACCAAGTATGAGTTCCACTCATGCATCCAACTCCAAATAAAACCAAGTTATTCCAAAGAGTCCACCATACCTACCTATTAGCATTTGCTATTCCAAATATATTCATGTTTTTATCTACCTTCTGAATTAAACTTGTTATGAGAAAACTAGTGATTAAAGCTCTCATGAACTTGATGGCACACTTTACTTTTCCTGCCCCTAATAAACTTGAACCATTGTGTCATCTATGTTGTATATGCTTGCACTTATATGTTGGGGATTAGCAGAACCATGATGTCATGGGGAACGCTTTCAACATTACACTTGTACATTGTACCTAGTTGATATCATGCTCTTTTGTCTATGGATGTCGTCGGTGTGAAATGAAAGGGGATCTTGTAAGTACATGGAGTTATGTATGTGTGTTAGAGAAACGCCTGGGCCGCTGGTCTAATCCATGCCTAATCATGGTGGAAACCTACAGCGTAACCATAATGAGCAATCTATGAAGCATTCTTCTTATAAAAAAAGAGATAGAGATTGAGAAAAAAGAAAAAAAGATGATAAAAGAGGAAAGAGATAAAAAAGCACCATTTTCCCATGGTAAATAAGAAGATTATTGAGATGCTCATTGTCTGCTTGCCTTGTCATTTTGATATGGGGATTCTTCCGTATCATCGGGCAAGGGGTACCCCGTTGGCGGTTCTCTATGATACACATGTACTTACTATGACAAGAACTTACCGGTAACTAAACTTGAGTAGCATGAGGAGCGACCCTCGTATTCAAGGGACATGAGATTTCCAACTTATACTTTGTCAAGCATATACTCCATGGTTTGTTCACTTTAACCTTAATCACTTAAAGATGCTTATGATAGGGCAATGAGAGTTAAAAGCTAATAAGTACCATAATTTTTTGAAGCTCTTTATGAAACTTGAATCCCTGCTTCCTTCTATGAAGGCCTTTCTTTTACTTTTATGTTGAGTCTCCATCTTCTATTTTTATGCACCTATTGAGAGAGCATAGTGGCCATTCTTAGTTTAATGTGCATTGTCCCAAGACTTGTTGATTGATGCATAACTTTGATATTGCTTGTTCTTAAACTATTTGTATCTAGTCACCCTTATAAACTTTGAAGGTGTCCTATGCAATTATGATTTGCTACATTATGAGGGACAAGCTGAATGCCACTATGCTATGTTTTCTTTATGTGAAACAAACAAACGTCTTGCAAAGCATTGTTATTCATGAATCTTTTGTTTGTGCTTTTTCATGTTACAACATAATTGGTATGTATTATTGTTAGAACTTTATCTTTCATGCTATGTTGAAGTACTATGATCCCAGCTATCAATGTTTTACAAATACTTTGATCAAGTTTATGATGGTGCATGTCACCTCAAAAATTATTCTTTGTTTTTATCACTTACCTACTCGAGGATGAGCAGGAGTTAAGCTTGGAGATGTTGATACGTTGCAAACGTATCTATAATTTTTGATGTTCCATGCTTGTTTTATATCTACTTTCTTATGTTTTGTCCACACTTTTGAGTATTTTTATACACTTTTTTGAGCTAACATATTAACAAGATGCCACAGTGCCAGTTGCATGTTTTCTGCTGTTTTTGGTTCCAGGAAAGTCAGAAAATGAATATTCTCGGAATTGGACGAGACAAAAGCCAAAGTCAATATTTCATCGAGGGGGACACGAAGCCAGAATACGAGACGGAGAGGGGCCAGGGGTCAGCCACACCACCTGGTCGCGCGGCTAGGCCTGGCCCGCGCCAGGGGGTGGTGCAGCCGCCTAGGGCACCCCCACGGCCTCCCCTTTCGCCTATAAGATGCCTCTGATATAGAAACCCTAAGTACCCGAGCAAAAATCCATGAAAGACTCTGTAGCCGCTGCCATCTCCATCCCTAGATCGGGAGGGATCTGAAGCTTTTCCAGGCACCCTGCCAGAGGGGAGAATTCACCCTGGAGGCCTTCTTCATCACCATGCAAGCCTCTGGTGTGATGCGTGAGTAGTTCATCCTTGGACTAAGGGTCCATGTAGTAGCTAGATGGTTGGTTCTCCTCCTTTGTGCTATCATGTTTAGATCTTGTGAGCTCTGTTCATGATCAAGATCATCTATTTATAATCATACATGTTGTGTTTGCGGGGATCCGATGGATATTGAGATGCTATTTCAGAATGATTATTGATTCTATCATGTCTTTGTTATTTGTGATCTTGCATGCTCTCCGTTGTTAGTAGATATCTTGGCTGAGTAGATGCTAGCAAGTCCAAGAGGGAGTATTTTTGCTCGATAGTGGGTTCATGCCTCTAGTAATCTGGGGAAGTGACAGAAATCTCTAAGGTACTAGATGTGCTGTTGCTACTAGGGAGAAAATAGCAATCCTTTGTTCATAGAAGAATCGTATTGTTTACTTTACACGCAATGCTTAATGCAATTATCTATTGCTTGCAACTTAATACTAGAGGGGGTTCGGATGATAACTGAAGGTGGATTATTAGTCATAGATGTTGTTGGATTACGGTCTATGTATAATATTGTAATGGCCAATCAAATCTCATAGGAGTCAAGATGATTAGTATATGCATGTATGCTTTCTTGATGTTTGTCAATTGCCCCGCTATAATTTGTTCACCCAACATGTCATATATCTTAAGAAGAATCACCACTAGTGAACTATGGATCCCGGTCCTTTCTTTTACCATCAATCTACAACTGTTTTCTGTTTACTTTCTGCAAGCTACTACTATCTTCTACAAAATACGTTTAATCCTTTGTTTTCAGCAAAATCGGTGAGATTGACAACCTCACTGTAAGTTGGGGACAAATTTCTGTGGTTGTGTTGTGCAAGATTCCAAGTTGGAAACAACACCTTGGAGGTGTTTCCTTGCTCCTACTGGTTCGATAACCTTGGTTTCACAACTGAGGGAAAATTTGCTGTTGTGCTCACATACCTTCCTCTTGGGGTTCCCAATGAGCTCATCGTATCTTTAGCCAACAAGCATCTTTCTGGTGCCGTTGCCGTGAATTGAAGGAACAAGCACCCACGTCAACCACGGCCAGCACTGCTCTGTACCCTTTGCTTGTTGCTTCGTGATGGAGTTGCGTGCAGGCATCTTGGAGTTTCTAGAACTCGTGGCAGTCCTAGAGGAGATGGCTCAACTTATTTTTTCCAATGTGTTTGTCGATGTAGTAGTGGACGTTGCAGGGGCCCGATAGTCACGCCATTGTAGTCGAAGTGCCCACGGTAGTGCGGCGCTTCCATACTTGGGTCATCTTTCTGTTGTCGCGGTAGATGCCACCGCGGTACCCACTATTGTGGTTATCGTCGTCACGTTTTTCAATGTAGACAGTCGCGACCGCGTCGACTTTGTCATGGTCCTCGTAGCCATGCATCCTACGTTTTCCTCGGTGGTCACGCCTACGGCCTTGGACGTCCTCGTCGTTAGAGTGTGTTCGGCTATTGTGGATGGCGTTGATACATTGCAAATGTATCTATAATTTTTGATGTTCCATGCTTGGTTTTATCCACTTTCTTGTGTTTTGTCCACACTTTGGAGTACTTTTCATATGATTTCTTGGACTAACCTATTAACAAGAACCATAGTGCCAGCTGCCTGTTTTATGTTGTTTTTGGTTCCAGGAAAGTCAGAAAATGAATATTCTCGGAATTGGACGGGACAAAAGCCAAAGTGCCTATTTTTCTGGAAGTCATCAGATGCCAGAATACGAGACGGAGAAGGGCCAGAGGGAGGCCACACCACCTGGCTGCACGGCCAGGCTTGGTGTCGAACCCAACGAGGAGCAGAAGGTGCTGGCTAGTGGTATGGATCAGGAATTCTCTGCAAATACTTAGCAAACGGATTTTTAGGTTTTTTTTTGATAAAGCAAGTAAACAAAGTAGGAGTAAATAAAAGACAGTAGGAATAAATGCAGCAGGTGGCCCAATCCTTTATGCAGCAAAGGACAAGCCGGTTGTATTACTTAAGATGACCAAACGTTCTCGAGGACACATGGGAAGACTGTCAAGTGCTTTCGCTTCATATAGCTGATTAATCTTCTCTAGCTTGCTAAGTGTTGTGTGGGTGAACCTGTGCAAATGTACCGCCCCATCCAAGACTAATACATACTTGTGATTATACCCCTTGCAAACATCCGTAAGTACAATAAAGTAATTAAGGTAGAAACCTAACCACAGCTTTAAACTCTAAGACCCTTACGTCCCTTGTGCAATGGTTTCCTAACGGGGTTCAGGTTTCACATCCGGCAACCCCTACGATTAGTAGCCAAATACACAATGCATTCCCCTAGGCCCATATAGGTGAAGTGTCATGTAGTCGACGTTCACATGACACCACTAGAAGAAGTACACCACAACTTAAATAACAATCTATTGAATCTTTCTCAACGCAACTCCACTACTAACAACAAGACTTCTCCCATGTCCTCAAGAACAAAACGAACTACTCACAAGACATCATATGGATCATGATCAGAGATGGAATAATGATGTATAACAATCTGAACATAAACAATAATTCAATGGTTCACTCAATAGCATCAACTACAAAGAGTAATCAACACCGGGAAAGTTTCCCCTATGAACTATGCAAGATTCAACGCAATTGTTACAGCAATATGGAGATGGTGATGAGGGTGCTGATGGTGATGATGGTGGTGATGATGATGACGATCCCGATGAAGTCCAGCTTGATGGTGGTGTTGATGGCGACGATCTCCCCTCTCCGGGAAGGAATTCCCCCAGAATCTGTCTCACGGAGAGATCTTTCTCTCGGTGTTTTCTGCCCCACGAGGCGGAATCTTTCGTGGTTGCTCCCAGTCTTAGGGTTTCGGAGGATAATATCGCCAGAGGGGAGAGGCTGTAGGCCAGGCGGCCACACCACCTCCGGTGGCCTAGGGTCGCGCCATGGGGTGGTGTGGGCCTCGTGGCCCATCTCCACTCCATCTTCCGCATCCTTAGTCTTCGGAAAATAGGATTTTCTGTATATTTTCCGGATTTTCTGATCTTCGAATTTTGCCTCCAAACAAAGACCTTTTCCATCGAATCTCGACCGCAGCGGTCCATGCTCCAAAAGTCATCAACCATGCAAAAACAGATGAAATAACATAAGTATCACCTCTCAATATGAAATATATCAATGAATAATAGTGAATTAAGACATAGAATAGTGATGCAAAATGGACGTATCAACTCCCCCTAAGCTTAGACTTCGCTTGTCCCCATGTGAAACTGAGCTCAATAAACATGACCTCAGGTTTATGGAGTGAAGGTTCGATAAAATAATACGGATAAGAAGCATCACATTCATCAAATACATAGATCATAATAGAAGACAACTCACTATTATATAACTCAACTTGTAACAAGTAAAGGAAACACAATAAAGATACATAAAGTGAATCATAATTGGTAATGGCAAACTTAGCTCTTGGTCGAAGAATAGTTGATAATTTGCTGGAGTTCACAAATAACTGGTTTTTCAATGAAAGCTTTCAAAATAGTAAACATCAAGATAAGAGCAATGTGCAAAACAAGGAACATAAGACATGATTGAATAAATCATCATATGAATGAATGAAACACATCAACTCAAAATACTTGCTGAGATAGAGAGGAAGTAGGTTTACTGACTCAACTACAAAGTAAAAGAAAGGCCCTTCAAAGAGGGAAGCAGGGATTGCAAGTCTCATAAAGAGCTCCCAAAAATTATGATACTTACTAGCTTTCAGCTCTCATTGCCCCTATCATAGGCATCTTTAGGTGATTAAGGTTAAAGTGATCAAATATGAGGATATGCATTGACAAGTTGTAAATTGAGAATCTCATGTCCCTTGAATAGGAGCGTCGGTCCTCATGCTACTCAAGTTTATTCACCGGTAAGTTCTTGTCATTGTAAGCATCTGTGTATCATAGAGAACCGCCAACGGAGTACCCCTTGCCCGATGATACGGAAGAATCCCCATATCAAAATGACAAGGCAAGCAGACAACAAGTATCTCAGCAATCTTCTTATTTACCATGGGAATATGGTGCTTTTTTCTCTCTTTCCTCTTTTCATAATATCTTTTTTTTTCTCTTTTTCTCAATCTCTATCTCTTTTTTTATAAGAAGAATGCTTCATAGATACTCGTTATGGTTACACTGCAGGTTTCCACCATGTCAGCATGGATTAGACCAGCGGCCTAGGCGTTTCTCTAACACACATGCATAACTCCATGGACTTACAAGCTCCCCTTTCATTTCACACCGACGACATCCATAGACAAAAGAACATGATATCAACTTGGTACAAAGTACCAGTGCAATGTTGAAAGCGTTCCCCATGACAAAGATGGTTACGCTTAATTCACAACTTACAAAGCGCAAGCATATACACAACATAGGTGAGCACAATGGTTCAAGTTTATTAAGTGCAAGAAAGTAAGGTGTGCCATCAAGTTCGTGAGAGCTTTAATCACTAATTTTCACATAACAAGTTTAATATGGGAGGTAGATAAAACAATAATTTACTTGGAATAGCAATAATGCTACTAGGTAGGTATGGTGGACACAAATGGCAAAGGTTTTGGTTTTAAGGAGGTGGATGCACGAGAAGAATTCCCTCTCAGTATAGGTTTTTGGCTAGCAAGGCTGGGTAGCAAGTACAAGAGTTGAAGGAAACAACCAAACATACAAATGATAAAGATAAACATGCAATCTTCCTTGGAAGCACAAAAGATCTTAACTAGAGAATACTAGACTTATAAGCAAATCAAGAAAGAAAGATGATGAAATTATTTTTCTTTAGAGTACTTCTATCTTTTTCTTTTCAACTCTCAAAAAGGTGTTGCTACTGACCGAGCCAGGTTTTCCAAAACCAACTAAATTAACTCAATGATCCCAAAGTGATACCAATACTAACAACAAGATCAATCATATAACCACGAATTGAAAACTAATATAAGTTATGCAAAAGAGTGAATGATAGAACTTCTCATTAATATTCCATAATGGTAACTCACACCAAGGGATACACATCTAACGAGAGAGGGGACACTTCCATAATGCAAACCATACTACATAATAACTCCTCTATTCATGATATGACTCTACTAATAAGGTAAAAAGATAGAAGATAGTGATATGATACCGCGGCACTCCCCCAACCTTGGAATAAACCAAGGGGATGCCAAACCTGATGACGAGTTACTCCTTCGGTGGTGGTGGTGTCTTCTCATCTTCGTCCATCTTCCAGGGTAAAGGCTTCCCATCAACAAAGGACATCGTGGTTTCCAACATCCTGAAACTTGCAGCGGCACTTATGCGTTTAAATCTAGCCTCGTACTCACAATTTTGATTTTGAACGTCACAGAACTATGCTTGCAGTTTGTTGGTTGTTTGGCGGAGTGAGAGGACTTCGTTTTTGAGTTTAGCAGTCTCCTTCTGGTGCTCGGTGATGAGTTCGGAACAAATCTTATGGATGATATCCACTTCGCGCTCTGCCATCTTCTTGTACCTAAAGACTTCTTATTCCAATGATTCCATCTTGTCCTCCAGACTTCCTTCACCTTCAGGGCCTTGAACCTCTTTAATCCAGACTTCCCCGCCTTTGAGCAACAACTCCTTGGGATGAATCTTCAATTCTCTCATGTATGGGTTGATGATATCGTCTAAGGAATCTCCCTTGGATGATCCAAAGGAAGACATTGTGGCTCCAAATCTGGGATTCTACCTGGCAGAAACAGATCGAAACAAAAGCACGACGAAAACACGATATACGAACCTCGGAAGATCCGGGGGGTTATATATTACGAAGTTTCACATCAAAAGGAAGGTACCGGGAGAAAACGAGTCGGAGGCGGAGTCCTGGGTGGCCTCACCACCTGGTGGCACGACCAGGGGTGGACCTGCGCCATGGGGTGGTGTGGGCCACCCCGGCTCCGGTTCCGTCCCTTTTTCACTTCAAAACTTTCCTTATTGACTGAAAACTGCAAAAATATAGTTGGATTGTATTTTCGCGGAACTTTTCTTACCAGAACTGTTACCTAGTTGGAAACGGACTCTGCAGGTCTCTGAATTTGGTATCTAGTAGATTCTTCCGGAGTCATCCCTTGAATATCATTGATATCTTCATCTTCATATTCTTATTACTTGAGTCATAAAACCCTTCTCTTCCTTATTACACCATTATCTCCACTTCCTGGAAATTTCTTTCACACAAAACTTCACACAGTTCTTATTAGCAACATTAGTATAAGTGAAGTCATAGAACCCTTTTGAGTCCAACTTCAACTGAAAACCATCAAAACATAGGCTACTGTAGCAACTCCTTCCGAAAACCCAAAAAGAATTCAAAAAGGAAATCGAATAAAGAAGCAAATGCAAGAGTGGCTAAATCTATCAAAACAAACCAGCAGGTAAAGATCAATTTTTTAGAAAATCTTCTGTTGCTCAAATCAAAACGTGCAAAACTACCGAAAGTTAAATAACAACCTGGGGCAGAAGCACAAAAAATTACAGCTCAATCCGACTTACAGAGATCTCTTACGAATTTTTACGGTGAAGCACAAAAATCTGTTTCGGGACAGCAACTTCCCCAAATCTTACTTCTCTCTCATTAGAGGTTGATCTTGACACAAAAACCAAACAAAACGGATACGGAGTGGTTATTACCAAAGTAATAACTTCCAAGACTCAAAGAAACAAAAACAAACTGAAAGCAAAAACAAATTTGGGTTGTCTCCCATAAAGCTCTTTCTTTATAGCCTTTAAGATGGGCATGATAATTTTGAAGAAGCTCTCATAGGGATATGGATTGAAGTGAAAGAGAGCATTAAGAAGCAAAAACACACACTCATTTAAGTCTAACCCACTTCCTATGCAAGGGATTTTGTAAACAAACAATTTGTTGAAACCAGAGGCTTCTTGCATAAGAAGGCAAAACAAGTGCAACATAAAAACTTTCAACATAAAACGAGGAAACTTGATATTATTGAGATACATAAGAACACTTTTCCCTCTCTCATAGTAACTTTTAGTATCATGCATAAACTTAACAATATAGCTATCACAAGGACCAACATAGCAATGATCACTTATTCTAACAGAAAACATGGGAATACTAGCTCTCATAACACTATTTTGTGAAACAATATTAGAGGTATCCTTACAAAGGATAGGGTGTCCCTCTTTTTCATATTTAGTGACAAAGTCTTTCACACTTGCTATTATAGGTTCATCAACCATTTGTTTATCAGGTTCAACAGCTTTATTCATACTTTCATTAACCATACTAGCTATCATAGAATGCTCCTTTACCTTAACTAGAAAAGGCATTTTCTCAATATAAGGTTTAGGTAAAACATGATTAGCAGTATAAACTTCAGTATTCCTTGTAGGAACACTCTTGGCAATATCTTTATAAGGTTCATGATACTTATTCCACTTCTTTTTAGGCACTTCAATATAGGAAGCTAAGGCCTTAAAATAAGAAGCAATAGCTTGAGAGTCTAGACCAAAAGCATTTTTAATATTTTGAAAGTCATCAATTCCCATAAAAGATTCAATGCATTCATAATCATAATTTATACCTGACTTTCTACCTTTGTCATTCTCCCAAGCTTCAGCATTGTCTTGAATACGGTCTAGAAGGTCCCATTTAGCTTCTTCTTCCATACGAGTGAATGATCCAGCGCAAGAAGCATCCAATAAATCCTTGTCATGTAGAGGGAGCCTTGCATAAAAGTTATTGATATTAATATTGTTGGGGAGCTCATGAATGGGACATTTGAGCATTAGTAACTTCAATCTCCCCCAAGCTTGAGATGTACTCTCTCCATCAAGAGGCCAAAAGTTGTATATTTTATTCCGATCTTTATGAATCTCACTAGGAGGATAAAACTTTGAATAAAAGAGAGGCACTATTTCCTCCCATTCCAGAGCTTGACCATTCTTCAGCAGCTTATACCATTCCTCAGCTCTTCCTTTCAGTGATAATGAGAATAACTTCTTCTTAACTTGATCTGTAGTAATACCTGCACACTTGAACAACCCGCATAATTCGTGTATAAAGAGTAAATGATCACTGAGATGGACAGTTCCATCCCCAACATAGTAGTTATCCATAACACGATCAATAATTCTTGTAGGTATTTTGAAAACATCATTCCCAGCAGGTGGTGGCTTATCTACTACCTTAGCAGTGGTAGTAGCATTACCAAATAAGAAACTCAGCGAATTATCCATAACAGAAATAAAGCAACTAGCAAAAGTAAACAATACTCACAGTAGAAGTTTCCTTTACCAGTTCCACTCTCCAATAGCGCTTCACTCCCTGGCAACAACGCCAGAAAATAGTCCTGATGACCCAAAAGTATAGGGGGTGTATCGCAGTATTTTCAATAAGTAAGAGTGTCGAACCCAACGAGGAGCGGAATGTGCTGGCTAGTGGTATGGATCAGGAATTCTCTGCAAATACTTAGCAAACGGATTTTTAGGTTTTTTTTTGATAAAGCAAGTAAACAAAGTACGAGTAAATAAAAGACAGTAGGAATAAATGCAGCAAGTGGCCCAATCCTTTATGCAGCAAAGGACAAGTCGGTTGTATTACTTAAGATGACCAAACGTTCTCGAGGACACATGGGAAGAGTGTCAAGTGCTTTCGCTTCATATAGCTGATTAACCTTCTCTAGCTTGCTAAGTGTTGTGTGGGTGAACCTGTGCTAATGTACCGCCCCATCCAAGACTAATACATACTTGTGATTATACCCCTTGCAAACATCCGTAAGTACAAGAAAGTAATTAAGGTAGAAACCTAACCACAACTTTAAACTCTAAGACCCTTACGTCCCTTGTGCAATGGTTTTCTAACGGGGGTTCAGGTTTCTGTCACTCCGGCAACCCCTACGATTAGTAGCCAAATACACAATGCATTCCCCTAGGCCCATATAGGTGAAGTGTCATGTAGTCGACGTTCACATGACACTAGAAGAATTACACCACAACTTAAATAACAATCTATTGAATCTTTCTCAACGCAACTCCACTACTAACAACAAGACTTCCCCCATGTCCTCAAGAACAAAACGAACTACTCACAAGACATCATATGGATCATGATCAGATATGGAATAATGATGTATAACAATCTGAACATAAACAATAATTCAATGGTTCACTCAATAGCATCAACTACAAAGAGTAATCAACACCGGGAAAGTTTCCCCTATGAACTATGCAAGATTCAACGCAATTGTTACAGCAATATGGAGATGGTGATGAGGGTGCTGATGGTGATGATGGTGGTGATGATGATGACGATCCCGATGAAGTCCAGCTTGATGGTGGTGTTGATGGCGACGATCTCCCCTCTCCAGGAAGGAATTCCCCGTGAAATCTGCGGAGAGATCTTTCTCTCTCGGTGTTTTCTGCCCCACAGAGGCGGCGGAATCTTTCTGTGGTTGCTCCCCGAGTCTTAGGGTTTCGAGAGGATAATATCGCCCGAGGAGAGCTGGGTGGGCAGTGGCCACACCACCTCCAGGCGTGGCCTAGGGCTGCCCGCGCCATGGGGTGGTGTGGGCCCCTGGCCCATCTCCACTCCATCTTCTGGCATCCTTAGTCTTCTGAAAATAGGATTTTCTGTATATTTTCCCGGATTTTCGATCTTCAATTTTGCCTCCAAACAGCACCTTTTCCATCGAGAATCCTCGACGCAGCGGTCCATGCTCCAAAAGTCATCAACCATGCAAAAACAGATGAAATAACATAAGTATCGCCTCTCAATATGAAATATATCAATGAATAATAGTGAATTAAGACATAGAATAGTGATGCAAAATGGACGTATCACTTGGCCCACGCCAGGGGGTGGTGTGGCCAGCCCAGGCACCCCCTCAGCCTCTCCTTCCGCCTATAAGATGCCCTCGGGACGAAAACCCTAAGTACCCGATCAAAAATCCACGAAAGAGTCTATAGCCGTTGTCATCTCCATCCCTAGATCAGGAGGGATCTGAAGCTCTTCCCTGCACCCTGCCGGAGAGGGGAATTCACCCTGGAGGCCTTCTTCATCACCATGCAAGCCTCCGGTGTGATGTGTGAGTAGTTCATCCTTGGACTACGGATCCATGTAGTAGCTAGATGGCTGGTTCTCCTCCTTTGTACTTTCATGTCTAGATCTTGTGAGCTCCGTTCATGATCAAGATCATCTATTTGTAATTCTGCATGTTATGTTTGCAGGGATCCAATGGATATTGAGATGCTATTTCAGATTGATTATTGATTCTATCATGTCTTTGTTATTTGTGATCTTGCATGCTTTCCGTTGTTAGTAGCTATCTTGGCCAAGTAGATGCTAACAACTGCAAGAGTTAGTATTTATGCTTGATAGTGGGTTCATGCCTCTGGTAATCTGGGGAAGTGATAGAAATTTCTAAGGTACTAGATGTGTTGTTGCTACTAGGGAGAAAACAACAATCCTTTGTTCATCGAACAATCATATTGTCTACTTTACACGCAATTCGTAAAGCAATAATCTGTTGCTTGCAACTTAATACTGGAAGGGGTTCGGATGATAACCTGAAGGTGGATTATTAGTCATAGATGCAGTTGGATGGCGGTCTATGTATAATGTTGTAATTCCCAATCGAATCTCAAAGGAGTCAAGATTATTAGTATATGCATGTATTGCTTTCTCGATGTTTGTCAATTGCCCCGCTGTAATTTGTTCACCCAGCATGTTATCTATCTTAAGGAGAGCCACCTCTAGTGAACTATGGATCCCGGTCCTTTTCTTTACATACAATCTATAAATTGTTTACTGCTTTGTGTTTACTTTCTGCAAACTATTACTTCCTTCCATTCGATACGTTTAATCCTTTGTTTTCAGCAAAACACGGTGACATTGACAACCTCATCGCAAGTTGAGGACAGAGTTCTGTGGTTGTGTTGTGCAGGTCTCCACGTTGCTACTAGCACCGGTAGTGCGCCCTGCCAAGGCTCAGCTAGTAACACCTTTGGGGTGTTTCCTTGCTCCTACTGTTACGATTAAACCTTGGTTTCATAACTGAGGGAAACTTGCTGCTGTGCTCATCATACCTTCCTCTTGGGGTTCCCAACGAGCTCTACATCAACACTGAGCCATCAAGCATTTTTCCGCACTGCTATCGGGAGTCAAGGACATCTTCACAAGGGGAGTCCCTCATAACTAATCTCTTTACTTTGTTATTTTTGTTTTGCTTAGTTTCTTTTTGTTTTGTTTGCTTGTTTTGTTATCAAAAATACAAAAAAAATAGTTTTACTAGTTTGCTTTCTTATTTGAAAACCCAAAAAAAAATGACTACTCTTGAAAACACTAAGTTGTGTGACTTCACTAGCACCAACAACAATAATTTTATGAGCACACCTATTGCTCCACCTATGCCTGAAGATACTTTCTTTGAGATAAAACCTGTTTTACTCAATCTTGTTATGAGAGAACAATTTTCTGGTATTGGTAATGAAGATGCTGCTGCCCATTTAAATAACTTTGTTGGACTTTATGAGATGCAAAAGCATAGGGATGTAGATGGTTATATTATTAAGCTGAAATTGTTTCCTTTCTCTTTGAGAGGAAATGCTAAAGAATGGTTGAATTCCTTAACTAGGAATAGTATTGATTCTTGGACTAAGTGCAAGGATGCTTTCATTTGAAAATACTATCCTCCTGCTAAGATTATATCTATGATAAGTGAAATAATGAAGTTTAAACAATCTGATAATGAGCATGTTGCTCAAGCTTGGGAAAGAATGAAATCTTTGGTAAAGAATTGTCCCACTCATGGACTGACTGCTTGGATGATCATCCAAACTTTTTATGCAGGATTGAACTATTCTTCAAGGAACCTATTGGATTCTGCTGCTGGAGGTACCTTTATGACCATCACTTTGGGTGCTGCAACAAAACTTCTGGACAATATGATGGTTAATTATTCTGAATGGCATACTGAGAGAGCTCCACAAGGTAGGAAGGTAAATTCTGTTGAGGAAACTTCCTCCTTGAGTGATAAAATTGATATTATTATGTCTATGCTTGTTAATGGAAAAGCCCATATTGATCCAAATAATGTTCCCTTAGCCTCTTTGGTTGCTCAAGAAGAGCAAGTTGATGTGAACTTCATAAAAAATAACAATTTTGGCAATAATGCTTATAGGAATAATTTTGGTAACAACAATTATAAGCCATATCCTCCCAACAATGGTAATGCTTATGGAAGTTCCTACAACAATAATAGCAGTGCACCCTCTGAACTTGAAGTTATGCTTAAAGACTTTATTAGTAAACAAACTGCTTTCAATAAAACTATTGAGGAAAAACTCTCTAATGCTGAAAGAAATATAGCATCTTTGGCTGAAGCTCAATCTTCTTTGAATAAAATGGCTGCTAAACCTGAAACTAATGAGAATCCCTTTGCAGCTACTAATGCCATACAAGTAAGAATTGATGAAAATGTTAGACTATTAGCTGAATTACATGCTAAGTGGGAGAGAGAAGATGAAATTGCTAGAAACATTAGTGTTTCTACTATTACCACCACTAGTGTTGAGGCTAGTAATAGTTCTACTACTTTAGATGATAAGTATGATTTTGATCTTGATGGTTGCAATATCTCTGAAGTTATTAAGTTCCTATAAAAGCTTGCTAAAAGTCCTAATGCTAGTGTTATGAACATGGCCTTTACGAAACCCATTACTGATGCTCTCATAAAGATTAAAGAAGAAAAGATGAAACATAAAGCTTCTATTCCTATAAAACAGGAAGATGGTTGGGAACCCATAATTAATATGAAAGTGAATGACTTTGATTTCAAAGCTTTATGTGATCTTGATAGTAGTGTTTCTATTATGCCTAGACGGATTTATGATATGCTTGATTTGCCTCCACTTGAAGATTGTTATTTGAATGTCCCACTTGATGATAATGCTAAAAAGAAACTCATGGGGAGTCTTAATGATGTTCTTATTATGGTTAACAATTCCTATGTCCCCGTTGATTTCTATGTTTTGGATGTTGAATGCAATGCTTTTTGTCCTATTACTTTGGGAAGACCTTTTCTTAGAACTGTTGGTGCCATTATTGATATGAAAGAAGGCACCATTAAATATCAACTCCCACTCAATAAAGGTATAGAACACTTCCCCAAGAAGAGAGAGAAGATTTATTTTGCTTCTCCTATGAAAACAAAATTTGGTCTTAATGCTTCTTCATTTGAGAACACTTGGTTTTTTCTTGCTTCTTATGCCTAACTTAAAGGCGTTAAAGAAAAGTACTTACTGGGAGATCAACCAAAAGTTTTAGATGAGTCTTGGAAGTTATTATCTCTGTAATAACCGCTCCTTATCCTTTTTATTTGCTTTTTGTGCCACGAGTAACCTCAAATGAGAGAGAAGTAATGATTGGGAAAGTTGTTGTCCCGAAACAGATTTCTTTGCTTCACCATAAAAATTTGTGTAAAATCTCTGAACGTCTTTTTGAGGCGTGGATTTTTGTGCTTCTGCCCCAAGTTGTTATCTAACTTTAGTTAGCTCGACACTTTTTGATTTGAGTAACATAAGGTCTTTGAAAAAAATCGTCTTTACCTGCTAGTCTATTTTGACAGATTTCTGCCATTTTCTGCATTTGCTTCTTGTTGGTTCCTTTTTGAGTTATTTTGGGGAATTGAGCTTTTTGAGGGAAGTGCTACAGTATCTAATGTTCTAATGGAAGTTTATTTGGTGTTAGAAATGGACCTTAAGACTTATTATCTTGAGTGCACTAATGTTGCTAATAAAGATTGTGTGAAGTTTTGTATGAAGGAAAAATTTCAGGTGTATGGAAGGAATGAGTAATGAGATGAAGGATGACTAAAGCTCAAGCTTGGGGATGCCACGCGTGTCACCCCAAGAAATATCCAAGAAGTACAAGCATCAAAGCTTGGGGATGCCCAAGTCATCCCCCTTCATCAATAAAAATCTCGGGTTTCTTCCAAACGCTTCATTTTTATTGTTTCATGCACAATTGTGTTGTTCTTGGAGCGTCTTCTTTTTCGTTTTCGTTTTGGTTTTTTGTTTGCTATGTTTTATGAATAAATTTGTTGGACCCCCTCTTTCATACATTGGTTTGCAAATAGTTTGGTTTGGATTGGAAAAGAGTAGGAAAGTTCATGCTTATGTGATAAAAAGAGCTCGTTTTTGACTATGGCCTATGCTCTGTCATGCCATGCTTGATATTGTTTTGGTTTTATGCTTAGTATTCCTTGCTGTAGCATGACTTGTTATAAACAATTGAGATTGCTTAATGTGCCTTGGATGAATCATGTGTTGTTTTAGCATATTAAAGCATAGTATAGTGGTATTCTCCTTTGATGCTTTATTTGGGTTGACTTGGCGCATGCTCACACGATGTTATGACTATCTCAAGTCACCATAGCCTTTATGATCCTTTAGTTTTCAACTTGTAGTATCACTTTATGCTTTGATCAATGATGTTTTGTCGCTCTGCATGATTATGGCCATTATTGCTCACTTAGTTTGTCTCTCCGAGTCTTTTGCTAGCCTCCACAACCAAGTATGAGTTCCACTCATGCATCCAACTCCTTAAACCAAGTTATTCCAAAGAGTCCACCATACCTACCTACTAGCTTATGCTATTCCAAGTATATTCATGCTTTTGTTTACCTTCCAAATTAAACTTGTTATGAGAAAACTAGTGATTAAAGCTCTCACGAACTTGATGGCACACTTTACTTTTCTTGCCCTTAATAAACTTGAACCATTGTGTCGTCTATGTTGTATATGCTTGCACTTATTTTTTGGGAATTAGCAGAACCATGCTTTCATGGGGAACGCTTTCAACATTGCAACTTGTACCTAGTTGATATCATGCTCTTTTGTATATGGATGTCGTTGGTGTGAAATGAAAGGGGAGCTTGTAAGTCCATGGAGTTATTTATATGTGTTAGAGAAATGCCTGGGCCGCTGGTCTAATCCATGCTGACATGGTGGAAACCTGCACCGTAACCATAATGAGCTGTCTATGAAGCATTCTTCTTATAAAAAAAAGAGTCCTATATTGAGAAAAAAGAGAAAAAGAGAAAAAAAATGAGATTATGAAAAGAGGAAAGAGAGAAAAAAGCACCATATTCCCATGGTAAATAAGAAGATTGCTGAGATGCTTGTTGTCTGCTTGCCTTGTCATTTTGATATGGGGATTCTTCTGTATCATCGGGCAAGGGGTACCCCGTTGGCGGTTCTCTATGATACACATATACTTACAATGACAAGAACTTCCGGTGACTAAACTTGAGTAGCATGAGGAGCGGCCCTCGTATCCAAGGAACATGAGATTTCTAACTTATACTTCGTCAAGCATGTACACCATAGTTTGTTCACTTTAACCTTAATCACTTCAAGATGCTTATGATAGGGGCAATGAGAGCTGAAAGCTATAAGTACCATAATTTTTGGAAGCTCTTTATGAGACTTGAATCCCTACTTCCTTTTATAAAGGCCTTTCTTCCACCATTATATTGAGTCTCCACCTTCTACCTTTATGCACCTACTTTGAGAGCATAGTGGCCATTCTTAGTTCTATGTTCATTGGCCCAAGACTAGTTGATTGATGCATAACTTGATATTGCTTGTTTTAAACTATTTGTATCTAGTCACTCTTATGAACTTTGAAGGTGTCCTATGCAATTATATTTGCTACTCTATGAGGGACAAGCTGAATACTATTATGCTATGTTTTCTTTATGTGAAACAAACAAACGTCTTGCAAAGCATTGTTATTCATGAATCTTTTGTTTGTGCCTTTTCATGTTGCATCATAGTTTCTTTGTCTTATTGCTAGAACTTTGTCTTTTATGTTATGATTGAAGTACTAAGATCCCAGCTTTGAATGTTTTACAAATACTTTGATCAAGTCTTTGATGGTGCATGTCACCTCAAAAATTATTCTTTCTTTTTTATCACTTACCTACTCGAGGACGAGCAGGAGTTAAGCTTGGGGATGTTGATACATTGCAAATGTATCTATAATTTTTGATGTTCCATGCTTGGTTTTATCCACTTTCTTGTGTTTTGTCCACACTTTGGAGTACTTTTCATATGATTTCTTGGACTAACCTATTAACATGAGCCACAGTGCCAGCTGCCTATTTTCTGCTGTTTTTGGTTCCAAGAAAGTCAGAAAATGAATATTCTCAGAATTGGACGGGACAAAAGCCAAAGTGCCTATTTTTCCGGAAGTCACTAGATGCTAGAATACGAGACGGAGAAGGGCCAGAGGGCGGCCACACCACCTGGCCGTGTGGCCAGGCTTGGCTCACGCCAGGGGGTGGTGTGGCCAGCCCAGGCACCCCCTCGGCCCCTCCTTCCGCCTATAAGATGCCCTCGGGACAAAAACCCTAAGTACCCGATCAAAAATCCATGAAAGAGTCTGTAGCCACCATCATCTCCATCCCTAGATCGGGAGGGATCTGAAGATCTTCCCAAGACCGCCAGAGGGAATTCACCTTGAGGCCTTCTTCATCACCATGCAAGCCTCCGGTGTGATGCGTGAGTAGTTCATCCTTGGACTACGGATCCATGTAGTAGCTAGATAGCTGGTTCTCCTCCTTTGTGCTTTCATGTCTAGATCTTGTGAGCTCCGTTCATGATCAAGATCATCTATTTGTAATTCTGCATGTTGTGTTTGCGGGGATCCGATGGATATTGATATGCTATTTCAGATTGATTATTGATTCTATCATGTCTTTGTTATTTGTGATCTTGCATGCTTTCCGTTGTTAGTAGCTATCTTGGCCAAGTAGATGCTAGTAACTCCAAGAGTTAGTATTTATGCTCGATAGTGGGTTCATGCCTCTGGTAATCTAGGGAAGTGACAGAAATCTCTAAGGTACTAGATGTGCTATTGCTACTAGGGAGAAAACAACAATCCTTTGTGCATAGAACAATTGTATTGTTTACTTTACACGCAATTCGTAAAGCAATAATCTGTTGCTTGCAACTTAATACTGGAAGGGGTTCGGATGATAACCTAAAGGTGGATTATTAGTCATAGATGCAGTTGGATGGCGGTCTATGTATAATGTTGTAATGCCCAATCGAATCTCAAAGGAGTCAAGATGATTAGTATATGCATGTATTGCTTTCTCGATGTTTGTCAATTGCCCTGCTGTAATTTGTTCACCCAGCATGTTATCTATCTTAAGGAGAGCCACCTCTAGTGAACTATGGATCCTGGTCCTTCTCTTTACATATAATCTATAAACTGTTTACTGCTTTGTGTTTACTTTCTGCAAACTATTACTTCCTTCCATTCGATACGTTTAATCCTTTATTTTTAGCAAATCACAGTGAGATTGACAACCTCATCGCAAGTTGGGGACAGAGTTATGTGGTTGTGTTGTGCAGGTCTCCACATTGCTACTAGCACCGGTAGTGCGCCCTGCCAAGGCTCAGCTAGCAACACCTTTGGGGTGTTTCCTTGCTCCGACTGGTTCGATTAAACCTTGGTTTCATAACTAAGGGAAACTTGCTGTTGTGCTCATCATACCTTCCTCTTAGGGTTCCCAACGAGCTCTACATCAACACTGAGCCATCAGGCGTCGTCGCCGTCCTCCCAGCGATTCGCTACGTCCATCAGGTGGTCGATGGTCTCATGTTTCGTATGGCCTAGTTCCTCCTTGAGCTCTTGATAGTGCATGTCGACTTTGAATGCATCGATTGCTCGCTCCTCAGAAATATCTTCCGCAGAATTCTTGATGATGGACCACCGCTGGATGTATGAGCGAAGGGATTTGCTAGACCTCTAGCAACATGCCCGAAGCTCTAAAACTGAGGCCGGACACTTGTAGGTGCCTTGAAGTTTCTGACAAAGATGTACACCAGCTCTTCCCAGCTACGGATCGAGCCAGAGGGGAGGCTATTTAGCCAAGCCCACATGGCGCCTTGCAGTTGCAGCTGCAGACATTGCATGGTTGTCTCTTTAGTTCCATCACGGCACTTCATAGACTGTACGTGGTCGTCTAGCCAGATCTTCGGCTCCTGGAAGCCGTCGAACTTCTGATTGTCCGAAGGAAGCTTGAAACCCTTGGGCATCAGAGTTTGCCATATGGCGCGGATGAAGCATCTAGCGCCACAGAGTTCTATTTCTGAATCCTTGGATGCAAAGGAGTAGGCGCGCTTGGTGTGCAATTTGTCAACCTTGCGTTGTGTGATCTCATCGCGGGCATCCTAGTCGCGATCTCTTCGCCGCGGGCTGCGACACCATCGTGGCACGTAATTTGTCATATGATGGCAAGCGTTTTCTCGCGAGTTTCATGGGTGCCATCTTTAGTGCTATCTTCGGGGCCAGGGTGGGTTCTCCCGTGAGTACGTCCTCAACCAATCCCAGTCCGGCGGGGGTGGATCTATGGATGGCAGTGCGTGGATCCCCCGCCTGCAGAGAGGTTGGACAGTAGGTAGGTGGTGGCCGCCATGACGGCGACATGTGGTGTCTTGGCTATTAGATTTCCCTAGGCATCTATGGACATGAACGAGAAGTCCAGTTGCTTGGGGGCTTGTCATTTGGCCTCCTCGTGCATCAGGTCCATTCGAGAGTGTCTTTTGGATGCCCCGACATTGTGGTTTCCCTTTGAAGAGGACATGCCAATCTAAGAGAGTTTCGCCCATTGCTCACTCTATTAATCGGCGAGTCGTTGTCGTCCATCAAGCTGGGCCTAGAGCGCCTTCTGCCGGTGGACTCCTTAGTCAGGTACCAATGGTATGCCATTAGTACCTCTTGTCATGAGCCGGAGCAGAGGCGTGCCTCCTGATAGGGCATGCTGAACCGTTTCCCACTCCGCTTTATTGAGGTGAACCTCCGACATGTCTTCGTCGTTGTTATTGTCACGGGTGGCTCCGTTCCTGGCCTCAAGATTAGCACCAGTGTTGACGTCGTTGCTAGTGGTGCCGCTGGTGTTGGCGTTGACCACGGCACAGTAGTAGCGGTTGATGTAGGTGTTGCTTCTAGAGCTCTCCAGATCGGATCCAACATCATGGTCGTTTCCGAGCAGATCACTTAGATCAGAATTGCAGTTGTTGCTGTTGTCCGAGTCGTAGGCCGAGGAGATGGCATTCAGCTTGCTGATAGTCCCGATCGGTGGTGGGACCCACGAGGCTGGTGCATCTACGTTATGGTCGAATGCTCTAAGACGCACAGGGTGCAGGCCCTGCCAACATGGAAGCTGAAGTCGTTGATCATCATGTCGACCTTGGTATCAAGGGAGTCGAAGGTTGGGTGCGTGGCTGGAGAGTGGATGGTTAAGTCGAAGGAGACAATGTTGAGGCGTCCCTCTGGTGTGGATGAGTCAAAGACGGTAGGTTATGGGGCTGTCGAGATCGTAACATCAGTGCACCTACTTCCCATAGAGGGCGCCAATTGACGTGGGGTGATCATCATGCCAATGCCCATAGTTTATGGACTTGGGTTTTGAGGAAGAGGGGAGCGCTAGAGATCTTGTTCGGCTAACATGCAAGCAACACATGGACACGGTGTTTACCCAGGTTCAGGCCTCCGGAGGGAAAAACCCTACTCCTGCTTGTCTACTCTTGATTTAAGATGAACTAAAAGTTACAAGGGTGCCTTTATGGAGATGGTGCGCAGATGTAATCTAGCGGGTGTATGGGCTAGGGTTTGCAGTAGATCCTCCTCGTGGTTCCCTCCTAGCCTTTATATGAGGAGGCTAGGTCTCAGGATACCACCGAGTCGGTTACAGATTAGGGTTTCTTTCAAACATTCTATCTAGACTTATCGTATCCTCTAAGGAGTAGCGTCCTTCGTGGGCCTGGGCCACCCAAACCTTCATGGGCTTCATTACTGGACACGGTTCGTCTAGCAGGCCTCTGTTGGGTTGAACCGGGTAGGCCAATCTTAGGCACCCGTAGGGCATACCCATGTCATCGTGCCTCCATCAGCCGATTCTATCACAGAAGCTCATCTGGCAACCCCTCCCGCTAGAGCTACCGTCAAGGACACCATTCCTCTTGCCACGGTCAGTCGGAAGCGCCTCGACGCGCAGCCCCGTGCGGCTGTCGATGGTTCGATGGAGGCCATCCAGCCCTCCGATGCTCCAAAGAGGATCAAAATCAGTGGACCAAAGGTGCCCTCCGGCCCAATTCGATGAAGAAACCCATGAGGCGGAAGCCCCTCCCCGCAAGCACGCCGTTGACGGCCCCTTCTCCACGATCGTCTACTATGGGCAGGTACGATTTCCCTCAAAATCCCCCAAGATCTATCGCATATTCTGACCCAATTGGTTAGATTGTCGATTTATTTAACTATGTAGCGAGGATTTGGTCTCGGTGAAATGGATCGTATGGGCACCTAGAGAGGGGTGAATAGGTACTACGCCAATTTTTTATTCCTTTTTCAATTTTAGGCTTAACACAAAGGTAAATTCTCTAGATATGCAACTAAGAGAAATTTCCCTATATGTAAACCTAACTACGAAGCGAGTAAAGGAAAAGTGAGTGGAACGAGGTAATCGTAGTGGAGCACACGGAGACACAGGATTTATTTTACCACAGTTCCTTCCTTGTTAAGGGAAGTACGTCTGTGTTGGAGGGGTGGGCGGTACTAAGACCACCACACCACAATAGGCCTCACCCTGTTCTTAGATGGATCTCACCACCAAAGGCCTGATCCACCTTCCACTATTTGGCACCCTTCTAGGCGGGAACCAGTTTCTTTACAACTCTAGAGGGGCACACATCCACAATTGAATTGGAGGCTCTGTGATGACAACAAGCTGCCATAAGAACAAGTTAATCAATAACCAAAATTGTGATCTAGATATTTGCAAGAAATACTAGATCAAGAATCCTCCAAGTGAATGAGGGGAATTGAAGAGATTGATTGGTGCCGATGTAGATCAAAGGCTCCTCTTCGATTCTCCAAAGATTGAAGCCTTCGGGTGGTTGAAAGTGGAGACCTCGATTTGGGATTGGATGAACAGCACAACACTTTTTCGAATGAATCAAGAGATCTGATAGGAGGAGCAATTGGGGTATTTATACCCCCTACAAAAGCCAGCCGTTGGAGACGCTGGGGCCAGATTGTCCGGCCTAAGTGGGGGCCGGATTATCCGGCCGGTGCAAATCTCTAGCCCGGGGTCGGATTGTCCGAGCCAAAAATCTGCCCCCCCATACTGAGAGATGCACCTTGGTTGCCTTTAGAAAATTCTGAGGGGGGGGGGTGGATTATCCGGCCGGGCGGATTATCCGGCCCGGGCAAAAGCTCCAGCCCTGACCAGACAATCCGTGAGAAAATCCGCCCCATACAGAGAGACGCGCCTTGCCCTCCTTTGTCGATCGACCAGGGGCAGATAATTCGTCCCTTGGCATGGGCGGATAATCCGCCCCCAAAACTCTGGTTTAGCTACTTTTTAAGTGAACATTAATCTGCAGCACTAAACACACATTAAATAATCCTTGGTATCGTTATCTAACACACAAAACACTATGGATCATGAAATGTTTTTTCACTCGGTTTCGTGTTCCTTCGTGGACATGCTGGAGGACGCCAGGGTGAACGTCAACTGTGGGTCGCCCAACCTGATGAGACTGCTGATGCCGTCAATGAAGGCGGTCAGGAAGAGGCCGATGAAGGGGATGATGAACTAGAAGAGGTGAACGAGAAGGCGTTCGATGTTGCCCAAGAGAAGGGGAGATCGAAGAGATCGGCTAACTACACTATGGCTGAAGACGAGGCATTGATCTGAGGCTTGGGAGAGTGTGTCCATGGATGCTGTCACTAGGAATGATCAATCTCGGAAGAAGTATTCGCAGCGGATTGAGGACAATTTTCAAGCTTGTGCCAAAAGTAAACACTCGCACATTGAGATCTCTCCAAGTCCGATGGGACGGCGTCAACATTGACGAATATGTGAGTAATTTTGTGATATTGTATTCAGTTATGACACTTCTTTTTCATTTTGTGTTCACTTGTTGTAGTTTCGATATGTAGGACAAGATGCACAATCTAGGTACAAGGACATGGCCGCATCGAGGAACAAAGCTTGCACTCTCCAGCATTGTTGGGCATTGCTTGAGTTCAGTGAGAAGTGGAGGTTGAGGAATGAAGAGGCACCTCCTCCGAGAAAAGGGTCGACAATAAACTTAGATAAAGAGGATGAATAGGATGACAATGAACCGAAATCCAAAAGAAAAATAACAGATGACACCAAGAAAGTGAAGGAAGAGTTGAAGAGAAAGGCTGAGCACGAAAAGTTGAGGGACAAGATCGACAACATGATGAAGCACAAGGCGATTGTAGCGCAGCAACAAATGGAAGCCAAGATCAAGTTGGCTGAGAAGAAAGAAGATGGCAAGATGAGAATGTGGATTGCAACTCGTGAAGATGAGAAGCGCAAGGCTGAGTTTGAGGAGCGGAGGATTCATCTCGAAGAGGAAAAGTCTAGAGCAGCAATCACTGCCGAGGAGACACGAGTGATGACGATGGATCCTGATAAGATGGATCCGATCACAAAGGAGTGGTGGGACGATAGAAGGTTAGAGATCCTCGAAGCAAGGAAAGCTCGCAGAGCTGCTGCAAACGGTGGAGGTGATCATCATGGTCTTGAGGACGCCTATATGTTGCTTGATTTCGTTTCTGTTGTTGTAACTTTGAATATTCTGTGTTGTTTGTTGTGCTGAGACGGTAAATTCTGTTTTGCGGTACACGGGACGGAGCGGAACAGATGCTGTATACCTAACCCGTAAAAGAAAATATTCTGTTTTACGGTCCTATGTGACATCTGCTACGCTCGGTCTTTTTCGCACGGCAAACACGAGATACGTTTTGCCGGACGGCCGGATGCAGTGTGTGAGATGCTCTAGTCACACCCTTGGTGGCCTGGGTGGGCAGTTTGAAGTCCAGCTGGAGACGACGCGGGGCCGGCGAGTGTGAAGTCACTCCTCTATTCCAAAATCCTCGTTTTCAATCTCCTCCTTCCCCCTCCCCAAATCAAAGAAGTCTTCAATGCCCCAAACCGACCACCCGTTCCTCCCTTCTCCAGTTCTACCCCGCGACCCCCTCCCAAGAAATCCCCCGCCCAAGCCCGCTCTCCTCCAATCCAAACGCTACTCGCAGTTCATCGTTTCTCAGTTTGACACCACTCCGTGCGGCGCTTGCAATTTCCTTTCTTGATTTTATTTTCATTCTGATTTTCTGGGTGATTTCGTTCCTTTGCTGCTTCCCTTTCGGAGCCCTTCTTTGCTCCCAGGAAGCTTCTTCTCGTTCCTCCCTGATTTGTGGCGCTTGAATCTGGATTGATGGAGTAGGTTGCTTGCTTGCTTGCTTGGAGGCGGTCTTCGCTCCCTTCTGCCTTCCTTGCCAAGAACTTATTTCTGGCTTCTCTCCTTGATTTGATCCCAGCCGCTAAGCGTGCAACGCCTCCATGATTACACTCTGCATCGAAAAGTGCTGAAAAGAAGAAGAACAGTTAGAGAGGAGGTCGTAGCTTCTTGATTTGAACCACTCCGACCGCCCAAATCAACCTTGACAGATAAAAAAAGTGAGGATTTTTTCCCTTTTTCTCATCATTTCCAATAAATGAGGCTTGTGGTCCATGTGGTCGAGGCCCGGAACCTCCTCCCAGCGACGGCTGCGGAGGCGAACGGGCCGGGAGACCCGTACGCGAAGCTGCAGCTGGGGAGGCAGCGGGCCAAGACCAAGGCGATCAAGAAGTCTCTGAACCCCTCCTGGGACGAGGAGTTCGCCTTCCGGGTCGGGGACCTCAAGGAGGAGCTCCTCCTCTCCGTGGTCGACGAGGATAAGTACTTCTCCGACGACTTCCTGGGCCAGGTCAAGGTGCCCCTCTCCGCCGTGCTTGACGCCGACAACCGCTCCCTCGGCACGCAGTGGTACCAGCTCCAGCCCAAGAGCAAGATCCAAGATCAGGGATTACGGTAACCAACGTTTTTTTTTTCAGAACTTACGCTGTTTGCACAGCACTTCATTCAGTTCAATATTGTTTTGTTGTCAGCTAAGTGTTCCATTCCCTGGAAAAAAAATGTTTCATAATCATAATTTTTCCATTGGTGGGAACAAGTATTTACATGCTGCCAACGGCTTTTGTAGGAGAAGTTCGTCTTACTATATCTCTGTCTCAAAGTTATCCTGAAGAGACAATGACACTTGCACACTGGGCTTCGGACGATTTTACGTCGAGTTCAGACAAATCAGCTGAACTAAGGAAGGGATCTTCTTTACCAAATATTTCTCTAGAACCATCCACACAGCTAACAGAGAGCGATGAATCGGAGATCGCCAAAGAGGATAGATCGAATGTTGGTCCATCGTTTGTCAACCGGCTACAGCAGATGTTTTCAGCGAAACCGAAAGATGCAGAAGCTTCTATTCCAGCTCTCTCCAAGCATGACCGCGGCCTGGATATCCTCGAAGAAGAAACGCCGTCGACTAGCTCGCAAGTTTCAGATAAGCAGGATAGTGAAACCAGTGTTGTAAATATGTCTTTTGATGAACTACTGAAAGCCTTTGCGTCTCGGCATGAAGGGAGTGATATGCCTGAGAATTTGGCAGGCATTCTGATTGATCAAATTTATGCTGTTTCACCCAGTGACTTGAATGTGCTTCTGTTCTCGCCGAGTTCAGACTTTCTGCAATCGCTTGCTGAGATGCAAGGAACCACTGGTCTGGACATTCAACAGTGGAAACTTGAAAATGATGGTGAGGTCTTGAAGAGGGTAGTGACCTACACAAAAGCTGCTAGTAAACTGATTAAGGCTGTGAAAGCAACAGAAGACGTGACGTATTTGAAGGCAGATGGAGATATGTATGCAGTTCTGGCTGACGCCAGTACTCCTGATGTCCCTTTTGGCAACAATTTCAGGGTGGAGATTCTGACCTCTATAACGCCAGGGCCTGAACTAGCAGATGGTGAGAAATCTTCACGGCTTGTGATCTCTTGGCGCTTAAATTTCCTGCAAAGTACCATGATGAAGGGGATGATAGAAAATGGTGCGAGGCAAGGATTGAAGGACAATTTCAATCAGTTCTCCGATCTCCTGGCCCGACATGTCAGACCAGTCGATGCAAAGGACACAGCAGCAACAAATATCGAAAGCTTGTCTTCGGTGCAACCGGAAACAGAATCTGATTGGAAGCTAGCGTTCCGAATCTTCGGAAATGTTACTGTTGTATCTTCAGTGTTTGCGTTCATTTATGTCTTTGCACACATCGTCCTTGCAAGTCCTAGTATGATTCAAGGTCTTGAGTTCCCTGGCTTGGACTTGCCAGATTCTGCTGGTGAAGTTGTAGTTTGTGGGATTCTTGTTCTACAAGGGCAACGTGTCCTTAATATGATTGCACGGTTCGTCCAGGCAAAGAGGCAAAGAGGTAATGCATAACTCTCCTTTCTGTTTTTTTTTTTCTGCTGTTCTTTTCCTTGTCTGAATAGAAGCAGTATGCATAAAAAGTGCTATTTTACGGAATGATTTTGAGTAATGAATTTTGAGCGCATAAATCCTACTGTTTATGGCACTCGAAGGTCACAAGTTATTATATAATTATTAAGTATCCACACAAGTGCTTGCTTAGGCATTTCATGATAATAGTGTTATTGTTACTTCTTATTATTTTCTTCAACAAAACCTTCGGTTATTGTTCTAGCCATGTACTCCAATAATATGCACATATCAAGGGAAGTTGCTTTACATGGTCTTTTGGAATGTATAGGCAGTGATCATGGAGCCAAAGCAAAAGGGGATGGCTGGTTGCTCACTGTTGCTCTGATGGATGCGGCCAACTTAGCAGCAACCAAATCATCTGGCTTGTCTGATCCATATGTCGTATTTACTTGCAATGGAAAGACAAAGACAAGTTCAATTAAGTTTCACACTCTCGGGCCTCAGTGGAATGGTAAAGCTGCAGTTTATTTTGTTTGCAACATTTTCTACCCATTGCATTACTCGCTATTTGTGCATTGTAGTCAAGCTTCTTCTGGCCTATTTTATATTTGCCAGCATTTTACTTTACTTCATGTACTTTGTAACCTTAGAATTTTCCATAACCAAATGTATTATTGGAGTCTAATGATGCTTTATTTGTCAGTACTGCTATTGGCAATGTTGTTTTACTATCTTTTCAAAATTTGCAGAAATTTTCGAATTCGATGCCATGGAAGATCCACCCTCAGTGATGGAAATAAATGTGTATGATTTTGATGGACCCTTTGATGAAGTTGCCTCCCTTGGTCATGCTGAAGTAAATTTCTTGAAATACAATATATCTGAGCTTGCCGACATATGGATTCCTCTCAAGGGAAAACTGGCTCAAGCATGTCAGTCAAAACTGCATTTGAGAATTTTCTTGAACAACTCAAGTGGTGCAGAAGTCATGAAGGACTACCTAGACAGGATGGAGAAAGAGGTTGGCAGAAAGGTAGGACTATTAGAATCATGTGGTGAAGAATAAATGTACTCTTAGAATCATGTGGGTCTGTCATACAAATGTTACAATTGTGTACTTAAAGGAATTCATTAATCTAGAATATGTGCACCTGCTAAAAATTTGTGTAAAGTATGATCATATGTGCACAGTATATAAAAGACCATAGTTTGTACACTTATTTTTCATTAAGTATGTTTCTTCTGCAAAGCGACTCTGCATGCACCTGTCTGCAGTTTTATGAAGAACTAAAAGCACGCAGACCAAAAGTAGGTGTATATAGATATGGTCATACTATAATTGATGTCTGACTAACATGGGCAAATCCTATTATGCAGATTGCTATACGGTCACCTCACACAAACTTAGAGTTCCAGAAGATCTTTTCTTTGCCACCAGAAGAATTCCTTATCAATAATTTTACTTGCCATTTAAAGCGCAAGATGCTCACACAGGTTTTTATTTGCTTATGCCTTTTTGTTCGCACTGATCTTCTCTGTCTTACTGCGGGCCAGCCCACATCATTTCCCAATACAGTACCCTGTAGTGACAAACGTGGATTTAGTATTCTCAAATTAAAGAGTCGTCTATAGCGCAGTTTTCATTTAAGATTCTAAAATATGCAAATCTACTTATAGTAATCTCAGATTTTTCCCTTATGATGTCATACAAAGATTGGGGCGTACCCAGTGCTGAAAGCTCCCACGGATTGTGGGTCTGGGGAAGTGAATTTCTAGGCAGTTTTTCCCTTGCTTTTTATGCAAAGAGGCTGATTTGAAATGTCGTACAAAGATTCCACAAAAATAATCAGTTTCTGAACCCAGTTTGAACAATATAGCTAACTTATTCATCTGCATGTTATGTTTCAGTTCTCCTGTTGTCTGACCATCAAATATTACCAAACATTATTAACCATACTTTGAGATTATTACCAGTAAACAGTGTCATATTTCATATGGCCATGGTACTGTGGGTCTGAATTACACCAGGATTAAACATAAACTTCTGTTTTCTGATGTGACTGCTTGAGTGCTTAGCTTATGCTGTCTTGCAGGGTCGCTTGTTTTTATCTCCAAGAATTTTTGGGTTCTACACGAATATTTTTGGTCACAAAACGAAATTCTTCTTTCTTTGGGAAGATATTGAAGATATCCAATTGATCCCTGCAACCCTAGCTTCGATGGGAAGCCCAGGTTTGCTGATTATTCTGCGCAAGGGCAGAGGAATGGATGCAAGGAATGGAGCAAAGCAATTGGACGATGAAGGGAGACTAAAGTTTCATTTCCACTCTTTTGTATCATTTAACGCGGCACATAAGTAAGTTCATGTTCTTGGATGCTTTGGACAATAAATTGGTGTCCTTAAACTAAAGTAATTTATTGTCAAACTTATTTTTATTCCTTCATGAGCATGTTTTTTCTAAATTGCCAGCTGCATTCTTTGCAGGACAATAATGGCACTGTGGAAGGCGAGATCCTTGACACCTGAAGAAAAGATTCAGCTGGTAGAAGAGGATTCAGAAACTGAAGACCTCCAAATTGAGGAAAATGGATCTTTCTTAGAGATAGAGGACGCCAAATTGTCAGAAATATTTAAATCTACAAAACATTTGGATGTAAGATTCTCTATTCAATTCTGACATTGATGTGCAATCCACTATGTCAAGTATGACGAGTGTGACAACTAAAACTCTACATTGCATCCAACTTCTCTGTTTCATTTAGGTGTCAACACTCATGGGCTTATTCGAGGGTGGTCCTGTGGAGCGTCGAGTGATGGAGAAAGTTGGTTGCATAGACTACTCTATTACAGCATGGGAACCAGTTAGGACAGATGTTTATCAGAGGCAAGTCCATTACAGGTTTGACAAGAAATCCGCGCGCCAAGAGGGGGAAATAATGAGCACCCAACAGAAGTGCCCGTTGCCTGATAAGAAAGGATGGCTTGTTGAAGAAGTGATGACACTTGAAGGCATCCCTATTGGTGAATGTTTCAATGTAGGTGACCATTTCCTGGCATTCAATTATTTATTTTATTATATATGTACTACATCTTAACCCAGGTTATAGATTTGAATTACGCTTGACATTATATTGCAGTTTTTTCTCGAATCAAAACAGGACCTTGGTGTTTAATCCAAGATAACATTTTGCCACAACTGAAATGTTAAAATTTCTTGTCACCCAAATGTGATGCCGTCATTCTTATTCCTGCAGCTCCATATTCGATACCAGCTGGAGCAGATTGCGTCGAAGCAGAAGTCATGCACTGTCCAGGTATTTATTGGGGTGTCATGGTTAAAGAGCTGCAGGAACCGAAAGAAGATCGCGCAAGAGGTGTCATCCAAATTTTCCTCTCAACTCAAGAAGGTATTCAGCCTACTAGAGAAGGAATTCGCACCAGCTAAATAGGAGCCATTTTTTTTTTGCATCCTACTTTTGTCGGTGCACTTATGGATCCCCAGAAAGCGTCTTCTGGTGATACCTTGATTCCGAATCTCGGTGAGCATTGTACATAGTGAGGATGATTCCAGGCAGGGCAGATCACACCGTGCTCTCGGGAAGAGCCCAGGTCCAAGATTCAGATTGGAGAACTAACAGCAGGGCCAAGAATGTGTTTTTCAAACGTAGCCTTCTTGTTAGCTTAGAAACACCGGGAAGTGTCCCTGTAGTTGTAACACTCCCTATAGGTAAATCATTGTTCTTTTCAACACTTGTACTCCTGCAAACGTGCAAATGAAGAAAATAAATTGAAGGAATAGAATAAATGTTTCGTCTTCGACGCACACTAGTTCTTTTCTGTTGCCAGGCCTGATTCAGGCGTGTGAAATACACTCCTTTTCTAGACAATCAATAGATCAAAACACAAAGCTTGAGTCAGGATTTCTATGTTTAGGTCTCCTCCATATTTTTGGGTTTGAAAACACTGTATCACTTTTGCACCGCATCTTTCTACATCTCTACTGTATATATTTACATAAGCTTCTACCGTGGATTTTTGTCATCTCTTTTGTACTGTTTACTGAGAATTCAGGCCCATATTCCTTGTTGTATTCAGTTTCTTCTGGTAAAAAATAGCATATTTTTCCATAGAAGCTCGCTCATGCAAAAATATTTATTGCTCTTTTTTGTGCTTTACATACTACAAGCTTGAGTATATCAGTTTCTAGAACAGGATTTGAGTATACCAGTCTCCAGAACAAGATTTGTCTAAATGCCATGGCAACCATGCCTGAGCTGATACAACTAAACTTGTACACTCTTTCAGCATCTTGGCTCGGTGAGACTCTCCGGGCTGCAGGTGTACAACATCAATACTTCCATTACATGGCAGGCACAACACCAATACTTCAATAAAATACAAAAGAACATATACTTGTATCACCAAAAGACATCGAGCATATACTCCGGTACTAATTGTAGTATCAAGTCGGTTTGACGGTTTGATTTATTTGGGCAGAGTGAGCACAGAAAATCGGTGGCAAGTTACATGGGCTCCATCACCTCCACCAACTCAAAAGATTGCATAATTTACAACCACCAGCTTATTTTTCTGACCTGGTATTTACACATGCATAATTGCAGAACAAAACTCCGGATCACAGCAGATTTCACAAAAGATATAACACAGCAGGATACTACAACCATCTTCCGCCTAAGAGGACGCAAGCAGACCGCCAAGAACGCCACAGCAAGGGTAGGTGGATGCCAGATAGTCAGTAGAGAAGAGAGAAAAACCCAGGAGTCCATCTTTTTGTGTTGGGTTCATACACCAAAACTGGAGAGACCCGAATCGCTCCTCCAAAAGCAATAGAATACGCAAACTCCATCCGCTGTACATAGAAGAAACATCACCAACATTCAAATCTTTTTGTCTCACTGGTTGCCTTCTGTTCTTCTCTTTTCAGCGGTTGGTATGCCAGGATTGCTTGAGTGTTTGATTTTATCCCAGCCGCAATAGGCGCTGGTTTAAGTTTGCTAACCTAGCACTGCATAACGGTCTTGTGCACTCAGTAGCTCCTTGTGTCGAGTGGATCATAGTCATATGCCTCACCAGCCTTAACGAACCGGCCCTTGACTCTTTTTCTCACATCCGCCCTAGCCTTGCGAGATTCATACCTGATCTTGTGGTCAAATCTGTCAAAAGGGTCAAACATACGAAAAATGGTCAGCTAGCTAACAAGAAAAATAGGAGTAGCAAGTCATAAAAGTAGCATGTTAGCATGGGAGGTCTGATAAATCCGGTAAGTTGGAACTTGGAAGCAATGACTTACTAATGGGTTGTACATCATTATGATCTGCTTAAGCAAAAGGCTTCAGAATTACCTAAGGATATGTTCACATTTGAGGGTGGTCTGGACCTTGGGTCCAACCGTTTAAGAAGAGCCAGAATAGAATAAGAACTAGTTTAGTATCATCAAATCCTAAGACCTTTGATTACATATGGATAAAACCATGATAACAAAAACTTTCGAGAACTCAAACTTATGGGTCAGCAGTACCTTCTTCACACACTCGATATAGAAGTGGTACAATAGAAACCAGCTTAGCCAAACAACATTTTCACTAAATGCATTGCTAAATTCAAAGAGAACACATGTTCTAAAGCCTCACAACCAATGCTATAGAAGGTGTAGAATATTGGTTGTGCTAAAAAATCTAGAAGTCACAGTTTCTTGTTGAGTTCTTGTATGATCACAAGTAAACATGCAATGCCTTCCAAGAAGGCAGAAGTAAATGTGCAGCAAGATTAAAAATAAATAAATGCACTTACTTTCTTCTCTTCTTCTTCTCCTTGTACCGTGTGATCGCACTGTCTCTAATTCCGGCAAATGAGCCGTCAGGGCCAGCAGGAAGCCAAGGAGGCTCCCCCAGAAGGAGCATTGGTGATACCCCACAATCCTGGTATTCTGCCGGAATGCTCTCACCAGTAAAGCCAGAATAGGAAATAGCTTGCCTCACAGGGATACAAAGACTGGATTCATCTTTTACTCCTGGATTTGACATCCCAGAGTCGACAGATACTGCATTGCTAGCTGCTGGCTGCGGCTTGGGTTGCTGAAAACAAAAGAGACTTTAAGGTTAGCAGAAGACAGAAAATAACGTCAGTTGCAATATGACAATAGTAATGAGTCTGTCCATTAAGGACCTTAAGGAAACAATGGTAACTGAAGCTTTTCTCAACAATGATTGTAATTACAATGCTCAATTTCACATTAAAGGCTTAAACTGAATTTTCACAAGGTAGCATGAAATTATATATACTTAAGTATGTCTGCAAGTTATGTGATTGTTGAAATAAAGAGAGAACTCCAGTTATGAGAACATCGGCACGTGAATGTGAACAGTTATTTGAACTAAGTAAATAGCTACTGAGAACAAACTACAAACCTCATCAGAACTCCCATAGGGCATTTCCTTCATTTCAAAGTAACTGTCAATCCCAGCATCATCAAAGAGTTCCTCAGTCTGAATATGGGAGTTACCAAATAGTTCTTCATAATTTTCGTAACTCAGGTCAATATCATCCATGGAGAAATCTTCATATATGCTGTCCTTGCTGAACATATGTTTGTCAGGTGTATACTGCAGAAGGAAATCACAAGCACACATTAGTGACAAATTAATATTTGAAGAAACATGTTGCAGCGGGAGAATTGCAGAGAAGAAGCCTACATATTTTGCATATGTTACATATAAAGAAATATATGAGAGAATATTAAATACATAAATGAGAGAAGATTGTATTTCTGTGAACTTTGCCACTATTTTTTGCTTCCAAACGCAGAGAAGGTACAGGCAAATACACAATTTTTCCCAGTTTAGGAACCCACCAAGGAGATTTGCATGGTGCGCGAACTTTCATGTGGACCATTCATTACACATACTGAATGGCCATGATTCACATGGTTACGTATTACCTTCTAGGTAGTAGTAGGTCACCAATAGTTATAATAAGTTAGAATGAAGTAAACTGTCAATTGAAGGGAGGAAAGCTGTGTTGGCTATCTTAAACCCATGGCATATGAGGACTGGTATATGCAAAGGCATAAGTGAAATATTAATTCGACATATGGAAGGATATGAAAAATTCTTATTGCACCTTAGCAGTCGTCGAATCCACAGATACGGCTGCCTGATCATTAGCATGTGGAAGAGGTTTCAGGCCAGCTTCAGAAGATGAGCCCATCACAGACTTTTGCTTGTCGTCATTATTAAGATCATTTGCAAATGTCGCGCTAGCAATATCTAACAACCTGTTGTCCTCTGGACCATTGTCTCCGCTACAGACAGCACTTTCACTGATGCTCATCATGCTTATTATCTGCTCACAATTTGGCTCAGGAGCAACATCAGGAATATCCAAAATGAATGACCAGACTCTTGAAAGTTCTGCAGATGATGGGCACCCTGAATAGCAGTTTATATTCTGTCTCTTGTGTGCAGCAGCAGGCGATCCAGCACTATGGCCATTCCAGTCGCAATTTTGGCAAAGCGAGGTGTTCTCTTCAAGGCAGCGGACCATGGCAGGCTGTGAAGAACACCGGTCACACAGAAGAGTTCTTGTATGGCGCCGAGAAAGAGCATTAGCTGAATGCACATTGCGGTCGCAAGACAAGCACAAAGCTGCAGAATCTGATCGGCAGTAGACCATGGACCTATGCTCCCCGCAGTAATCGCAGAGAGCACCCATGATGTTTTTTTGTTACTGAGAAAACTTCAAGCCAGATCCAGGAGCTTTTACTTTGCCAACAAACCCTTCTTCACGGCCTCTCAAGATCACTCAAATTTACAAGAAACCTGTGGAGTAGTGACAAGCAATTATTTAAAATGTGTCCTGGTAGAACTCAATGGATAAAAACAGAGACAGCAACACAAACCAGCTCATGTGGATTTAATGGTGTATGCATGTAAATAACATTATGCCAAGAAAAGCGCTCAGCAATAATCATGCTGCACCACATGGACGTCTTGCATCAGCTAATAGCAATATAAAACTGTGGATAATATAGATCTACTTCCTAATCGGGACGTCTTGCCGCCATCTGCATTAAGAAGATTTGTCGGTTTTGACGGGCTCTTTGATCGGTGGACTCCGCCTCAATTTGCCGACCAGCATAAAGAACTAGTAACCACATAATAAAAGTACAAACCACTAGCCTTGGGATCTTCTGCTCTCGGTACGCTTTGTAGTTCTCAATGGTTGTTTGAGAGTATATATTCCCCACTGGTCAATAGGTACTGCAACCGTAACATTGTTTACATTTGAAAAAACAATATTATAGCACAACTTTCCCTGGTAACTAAGGACAATCTGCGGTGTGCAACAAGCATCACAATAATGATGGGGGGAGGGAGGAGATAATAATAACAAATATCTAACAGGGGTTATTTGGCGGATGCTAAAACAAAGTTGAGCTACAAATTATAAGAAAACGAAACAATAGTCAATTGAGATGTTTTTTAAACGTGAAACCTCAAAAGTATCTATTTGTAGTATGAAATGATGGCATTAGAGAGAGCCGAAAAGGAAACAGCCACGGGCATATTTGTGCAAACAAAGTGGTAATCTATTTACCTGAAACACTTGTTTAAACGGAAGTTGTATGTAGTAAGAAAAAGTTATATATTCGGGAAATAATATGTGCACGCAATAAAAATATATTTACCTGAAATACTAATCTTACGTTTATAGCGCAAAAACGACATATCTTTTGCAAACAAGCATGCTTTAGCCCGAGATAATAAAGCTAAAATATAGTATAGTACAGATTTTGACAAGTGTTAAAAGAAAGATTTTGCCTATGTTAATCTTTAAAAAAAAAAACAAGACACAGTTGGAGCGCTTTTTGCCCGTGTTTTATCAGTGGAGCCTGATGAAAGCAAGAATCCAGAGCGTGACGGCAAATCCATTTTAGAAAAATAGAACAGTTTTTCTATGTGGATAAAAAAAAACGTATTCCAATCAGCTTATGAGCATGAAGTACTAGAGAAAGAATATGTGCACGCAATAAAAATCTATTTACCTAAAATACTAATCTTACGTTTATAGCGCAAAAACCACATATCTTTTGCCAACAAGCATGCTTTAGCCCAGATAATAAAGCTAAAATATAGTACAGATTTTGACAAGTGTTAAAGAAAGATTTTGCCTATGTTAATTTTTCTTCAAAACACAACCAGTTGGAGCGCTTTTTCCCGTGTTTTATCAGCGGAGCCTGATGAAAGCAAGAATCCAGAGCGTGACGGCAAATCCATTTTAGAAAAAATAAAATAGTTTTTTCCATGTGGATTAAAAAAAACGTATTCCAATCAGTCTATGAGCATGAAGTAGTAGGAGGAATCGAGGCATGTGGGATTTTGTTTTTTGTTCATTGAAGTGACCGGTGGAAGCTCCAGCCACATAATCAAGAACAATTAAAAAAAATCCGGTGGAACTGACTAGTAGTAGTACTAACAGAAACCAAATCCGAGCAAGCATCAAGCAATTAATCGACAGAAGAAGGAATAGCAAGCATGGAGAACCGAATCCAGCCAGCTACCATAGATAAAAGAACCCAAATCAAAATACTGCTGAGACTAAAAATAAATAAATAAATAAAAGGTCGATCCGACTCCAAGCCGATCCGCCACGACCACGAGACCATCGGATTCGCGCTACCGGAGCTCGCAAATCCAGACAGGAGCAGCTATTTTGCAAAAGAAGAGAAACAGAGCACGCACCTGAGAGGGAGGAGGCAGCCGCGGCTCCCCAGATCCAGCCCGCGCCGGGACCGCAGGCGAGCAGCGAGAGAGATCACTCCGCCGAAAAATCCTCCTCCGGAACCCGAATAAAGAAATATCTCCTCCCCGTAGAGAGAGAGAGAGAGAGAGAGAGAGAGAGAGCGGAGGGTGTGGCTCCTAGAACAGGAGGGGGGAGAGATAAGAGAGAGGGGATGCCGCAGGAGAGGAGCACAACAAAAGAGAGCACGAGAGGGGGAGGCGCGGTACAAGTAGTAGAGAACAGGGAAGTGGTAGCGTAGGGAGACACGAGGGTGGTGGGTCCCGCCGTAGTGGGCCACGCGGAAAGCGAAAAGGGTATCTCGCGCTTTTGCGCTTTTCGGAGGGCAGCGCGGTCATTCCCCGGGGGAGGATAGGGCCGCCACGTGTGTCGTTTCCGGCCAGTGCGGTCCGCGCGACGCGGGCGAACGGCCTGATCTCTCGCTGACAGGCGGGCGCCGGTACCGGCCGGACCACCTCGTCAGGGACCGTCGTGCTGGCTAGGAAGAGCGTGTGTGGACTGGCTTGGCGGGTAAGTCTAAGTCCCGCTGAGCACGCAGCTAAGTTTTTTTTTTTTGACTTGTCTTGGCACGCAGCAATCTGGAATCGACACTGCGCGGTGGGCCCGGCTTACAGGTGACACACCCCGTTTTTGGGTGGTACTTTGCCAAAGCCGGTTAATAAAAAGCGCTGGCTTAGCTTTCAGGCCTTTCCGAGGGGCGGCTGTTGTTTATGATTTCTTTTTGCGCTTTTCTGCACTGGTCCTAGGATGGCTGGGCGGAAAGAAAGACTTGGATATTCCGTCGCCACTCATCGCCCAACCAGATATTTTCCAGATATTTCTCCTCTTCTGCCCTCATCATCGACCGACTCGATATTTTCATTCACTTATTAATTATTATATACCTCTGTGAACAGAACAGCGATCACGGGAAGATCTTTGCATATGCCCGGCTTTTGCATGCACAGTCTGTTCATGAGTTTTGTCTCTTCTAGCAGTGCCGTGGGAAAATATCTGCAAGGAGTTGTTACTCCCTCGGTTCACAATTACCTCGCGTTGTGGGTTTTAAAATTATGCAAAGTTTAATTAATAATATAAGAAAAAATATTATCATCCATGATTTTCGATGCATATAATATGAAAAAATAGTTTATAGCAATTCTAATATGATAGTTTTTACGTTGTTAACGTTGATAATTTTTTAAATATACAGTCAAGGTTTACAAAATTTAACTTTGACTAAACCTAGGATGCGAGGTAATTGTGAATGGAGGGAGTACTAGTGGCGGACTGGGAAAATCCTGAAAGTCTGGACAAACATGTCTAAGATCTCATTTTTCGAACACAATCACTACATAAAGTCAACAAATACAAGTCATCGCGCGTCGACAAGCCTGAGTGACTGTCCGGATTGGAGGGATGGTGGGTCCGCCCTTGGTTGTTACTATTACGCGCAAAAGAAAAAAATTGTTGTTACTAATACTTGGTTTGGTTTTTGGTTTGGAAAACAAAGAATATTTTGTCGAAACGGAGGCTCGTGTATTTGCTCTATTGAAAGTGATTACATTGGGTAATAGTAAAAATTACTAAAGCGGGAAAAATGAAGGATAGCCGTGATTAGTCTCTAACCTAACCAGGGTTGAACAAGAAAACAAAAACAAGAAAAAGAATGCAACCGATGTTTGTAGCCAGAATCGCTGCGCCAGAAGCAAGAACATGCTATGCTTTTATTTTCGTTTCATTTTTGGTAATTATTATCAACCAGATGACACAGTGACATGGCACCGCCGCCGACTCTCTATATCACTGCTTTCTCAACGTTGCCGACTCTCCATGCCACCCTCGCTCCCTTTCACATGGTGCTTCTCCACTTGGCTTGCCCCATCGAGTCAGCCTAGGCCAACCAATAGCAACCGAACTCTTTGAGGTAAGCAAAATGCTTTGCTAGCTTTCATATTAATTTCTCCTCAATGTTATTGTGGCAGACCATGACCAACCTTCTCCTTCATGTGCTCCCTTTTTTTATTTTAGCGGAATCGGTCGAATGCTCACAAGATTAGAAACAATTATTATCTATTTGCTCTTGCTATTTTCAAACTAATCAGGAGAGTTGTTCTCGCTCCCGATTCCAGTTCATAAATACAAGCATGATCAAAGATTGTGATTGTAAACATTTAAATTGGTGCAATATGGTTGCTAATCTAATCGCAATTTATGATTACAGAATAGTTTGGATTTGTTCTTTGCAATGAAGTTTACCTATGATCTTGGTTATGTGAAATTACAAGAAAAAATTGTCTCTCCAGCGCCAGTATGGATACTTGTTCCATTTTTTTTTATCTCTATGGAGGGTGTCTTACCGGTTATAGATTGTGAAGATCAACTTCATGATCTTGAAAGCTTCCTCGATGCCAAAGTTTGAGTGTCTCTTTACGGTTTTAGGTTATTCCCAAAGTATGAAAGATCAAGCGTAAAGCTCTATCGTGTATAGCTTCACTACGGTTTTAGTGATGACCCAGTCGTGTGGCTTTGGGGGTCGAACACCATTAAAAAACAAATAGATTAGTGTGGGTGGACTATGTGTACGTGTCTCATGCTTTATTCGAGTGCACGTCATCACTATCGGTGTACAACTGATAAGAGTAACATTAGACTAGTTACGGTGGGAGTATTATATAATAGTATCATACGTATGATATTAGTATATGATATTATCACCATAATGCACAATATCATATAGTAGTGTCATAGTTTTAAATATTTATGGTTTTGTAGAAACTCAATATAAAATTATGTACAAGATTTATTTAGGAATAATTGTTCTAGTTTACTACCGTATCTACCTACGATACCAACTCAATCTCTTTTATCATTAATTATAGTAACATATAAGCATTTTATATGCATGTAATGCATGATACCACCTATGATATCTCTATTGAGGCTAGTCTAGCATGAGTAGTAACATGCATTAGCAGTACCAAGTAAACATTTTAATGGCATGACATGTTATTTAATGCGGAGAGATATGATTGTGGTGACTAGTTATATTACCATAACATCACATTTTTCTTGACAAAAATGAGTCTTCAAGCTAATTAATATTGCCAGCTATGGCACTGCCTAGTATTGATTATTATGCACTATGAAATTGGTAACTTAGTTAGTGTCATGTGCATAACACTAGTTTAAGTTACTTCCCACTATGACCGGGCTTACAAAATATATATCCTCTTGGCATGAATCCCAACGGGAGTGCAAAAACACTTTTCTCTCAGTGATATTTTTGTTGGTTGATAGAAAAAGTCAGCCCGAGTGGTATTTTTCTTTTGCTCCTAATTGGTGCTGATATATTTCCTGAGTATTAGTTGAATTAATGAGAAAAGTCAGCTTGAGTGGTTTTTCTTTTGCTCCTGATTGGTAGTCTAGTCCAGCGAGCGAGAGGAAAACCTCGTCCCCACTCGCGCACGAGGCCACGTCGACGGTAGCACGAGCACGAGCACTAGCAGGAGGTCGGGGAAATATCTGCCGCCCGACGGTGCTACGGAATTCGGCCGATCATGTGCACTCTCGGGGTCCGCTGGTCACCTTTCCAATAATCCGTCCAGCCAGAGATATTTATGACGATCGCGACGGCAATTACCCCGGTGGGCCCGTGATCGGGCAAGAAGGAGAATATGGGTGCAGTTTTGCCTCCCTCTACGTGTGCCTGTGCCTCCCGTGAAGAATCCCGTCCATCCAAAACGGAACTGAGGCGGAGGGAGTAGCAGATAAGGAGGATGCAAGCATCCATCGTGTCTTGAGCTAGCAAGCTGTGTGCGACCGAGCGCGTCACTTTCTGGGAGTAAAAAGGGACCGCCGTTTCGTTTCATTTGGTTTGTGAATTGTGGACGTAGACGTGGAGCGTGAGACGCTACCGGCCCTTGCTTTTAAGCAACTAGGATGGTGATCGGAGCAACTAGCTACTAGGTAAAGTTTGAGTTGATTATCTTATCTTGAGGTTCCATTACCTCATGATAGTATATCAGATCCAACTGCTTTGGTTTTCCAAGCCCCTTCGTCGCGGCGGCGCAACACAACACGTAGTATATACCTGCCTTGCCTGACACTTTCTGCTCCTCCACGTGATCTTTTTTTTATTTGGAAAACAATAGAGAAGCAGTGGCGCACGCCCAACTGACGATTTAGATCGCAGGAGAGTGCAGAGGAGTATTGTGCAGTCTCAAGATCGGCCGAACATGGCTCAAGTACAGCGAATTCATGACTGGAACTGGAATCATCATCGGCCGAACATGGCTCAAGTGCTCTTTTCGATTCATCTGCCCGAAATCGTGGAGATGGATATGTCCGTCCTCGGACCCTGGAGAACTCGAGAGGCCAAAGATCCAGGCCGGTCTCCGGTGCGACGCAGCGCACGTGAAGCACAGACACAGCTTTCTGCCGCAAAACATGTCCAGGGCAGGGCAGGCCCCCCCGGCCTTGCTGCACCGTTCGCTGATGATTGGCCTCCTCGCCTCGGGTGGGCCCCACCCAGAAAAATCATCGCTGCCGTGTGCTGTCTGCTGACAGATACTGTACTCCGTATGATGATTTATCTTCGTCCGTCTCTCTCTCCGCCTGAAAAAATCGTCTGATTTTCCTCCGGCAGGCGGCCGGAGGAGGTGCGGTTCTCGCCGTCTTGGTACAGCTCAGCTCAGAACGGCAACGTCTTGCCGCGTGCTTACAAAATTAGGCCGGGAAAGTGCTTCAGCACGAGCACGTAATGCGGTCGGTGATGGGCATTCACACGGCAGGCCCAAAGTGATCACCAAAATCGGCCTAATTGCTGCGCATCGACACTCCACAGACAAGCTCAGGTTAGCACTTTGCTAAAAAGAAACAGAAACGTAGAAAAACGGAGAGTGTTTTGTACTATCCCCTCCGATCCTAATTTGTTTTCAAATTTTTCTAGATTCGGGTGTATCTTGTTTGTGGTGTCACTTGACATCAAAAATAACCAAGACCATGTTCTTCTTCAAGCTATATAAGTAATCGGTTAGAGGTGATTCGTTGGATGGGCCGATATTTATCTCGCGAGGCCTGACCGCGTAGAAACTAGCCAAAACTCATGTTGTTCACTTCTTTTCGTTGCCCACATTAGATTTTCATGTATTTCTTATATTGAATTATTAGACAATTTACGCATTAGATTAATTACTGAAATTAACATCATGTAAGCACTGACAGATCTAAACACATGAGCCAAACAAGTAGATCTATAGATATGTAAATCTCGCAAGAACTAGTACATGCAAAGAGAGGAATTAAGAGACAGAAAAACTGAGCTAGCTAGGACCCCTCACAGCGTTTTGAAGTATCAACCGTCGGATCCTGTGTATGAACGCATCAGATCGTTCGGTTGTCCCACTGCACGAAAGGCTGTTTTCGTCCGGCAGTCCACCCGTCACCGCTGGCCCAACGTCACCGGGCCGCTACTCTGGAGACTGATTGGGACGTGCTCTTATTAATTGGGCTGAAAACGGTTCATTGGGCCTCCATTCTAAGCGGACTAATTATTTTTCACTTTCCGACGCTGTGGTTCATCTCCCTTCTCTTCTCCCCCAAGTTGCGCTCAGTGGAGCCGCGCAACTCTTCGGCGGCCGATGGTGGAGGTCCGTTACTATATTCCTTCAATTCATGCTCGTACATAAATCCTCTCTCCCACCGTATTCATATCCTCGAAATGCTCCTACGATTGGGATGCCAATACGTATTCTTCGAGGATGCCTTCTAGACCCCCTCCTCCCCCAAATAATGGTTCTACTTGTCCAGATTCATTCGGATTGATGTTGTTTTTCTCTTGCCATTTACTGCAGGCGTTTTCAGCCAAAGTGCTGGAGGCTAGATTTTTTCGGTTCATCCAGAGAATACTTCACAAGAGGATTTTTGATTGACGTCTGCCAGGTTATCAACTTAGTATAAGGCATCTCTAATATTTCATCTCATCTAATTAATTGTACTACCTGGATGTTTGTGTACCCATGATTCGCACACGGAGGCCATGACAAAGAGAGAGAGGGATGGGGGAAGAGGTAGCTATGATAATCAAAGGAAGAGTGTGTTTGCTCGGCAACAGCCGGTGGTCTCTCGCGTCTACCCTGTCAGAAACAAATCTCCAATCCCGCTCTCTTCCTAAGATTCTGAGGTTCAGTTTCGTTCATTTATTCCCTTACCTCGGATTTATAGTTGCCAACTTATGCATTTTCCTATATTTTAGTAGGACTATTACATGAGTTGATTGGTCAAGAGGAACCAGGCATCGACAGAGACATGGCGTTGCGAATATCAATTTATTAGGAGGAATTGAACCTTTTGTTTTGGTATGCAGATCACCCATATTACATTACCGAGCGTTTCTTTGGAGGTATTCCAAATGGTAAGACTACATTTTTGTGTTTGCAATTTCAGTCATCATAATTTTGTTTTGTGCACGCAGTCATTGCTACCTCGATCCGAAAAAAGGGTAAATTACATGACAGATCAATAGTCTTTGGTTAGTTGATTCTCCCCTATCTGGCGTCAGTTTCGTTTCTAATGTTTCTGCCACTTGTTTTGATTACTCTGACATACAAGGTAGCAAATATCATTCTTCTATTATTATGCAGCTGTATAATTTTCAAGAGCTCTTGGTGGTACCATGTTGGTGGCCTTGTTCAGCGGACGTTACTGGTTTTGCACCCAGAGTGTGCCTTCCCTGATTGTAAAACATGCACTCTTGGTGGTACCATGTTGGTGGCCTTGTTCAGCGGACGTTACTGGTTTTGCACCCAGAGTGTGTCTTCCCTGATTGTAAAACATGCACTTGACCATCAATCTCTATCAGTGTTCACGGATTCTTCGTATGATCATTTTTTAAGTACCGTTTTACTAATTCTTTAAGAGTCCACATCTGAATGGAACCATATAAATTTTTTACATGGGTTTAGGCGCTAACTTAGTATATGATGATATGAATTACCTATTGCCGTCTAGGATTACATTATGTATTCTTTATCATTGTATATAAAATTGATCCATTTTATTGTGGATTTAACATCTCTATTACATTTTTGAGATTATGTTTGTACATAGCAACTTCCAATGATCGGATTTCAAATGGTAAGACCAAGATGCAGCTCTGTGTGCCAAAACATTTATTTATGATAATCTTGAACCTAAAAAAACTGATTGCTGAAGCTTTAGCTTCGAAAATAACAGGTTTGCACTATTTGTAATGAAATTTACCTACCCTGCTGCTAGAGTGAGTTGTTTATCTATGCAAATTTGCAAACTCATATGAACTTAGGTACATATGATTGTTGTTTTTATAAGATATTTCGACTGTCCAACCTCTCATACATTTCTATAGTTCATTCTTGAAGCGGCCGTTTCGATGCCGGCCAATTACAAATCACTGATTAATACTTTCTCCGTTCCTTAATATAAGGTGTATAGTTTTTTGTGAAAAATTCCATAATATAAGGTGTATAGATTTTTTTTGGATATGTTCCTCTTATTTAGTAGGCAATTAATTCGATCAGGAGAGAGAGGATACCCAGATTTCTTATGTTCCCTCTATATTATGTCATCACCTAGGGTATTCACGTCCGAAAGCAACGAAATTTGCCCTCCTAGCCTGGGCGCTAATATTCGTGCAAGAAAACTATACACCTTATATTAAGGAACGGAGAAAGTATATGATAAAGTTGATATACAAATTTAAATTTCATGTTTCTTGTCCTATGTATTTATGAAATTCTTATCATCCTAAATGGACGGGCGCGGCAAAGCGCGCTATCATGGTCTAGTATCACGTACAAGCTAACCGGAAAAGGTCATCACCGCAGCAGTAGCCTGGTCTTTATCGATATTGCCCATGGTGCTGTTGAGGTCCTCAGTTGAAGAAGAAAAACACACGAACGGAGGCGAGCAGGCGCGTCGAGACGCTCCCCCAAAACCTTATCGCCCGTCTCCCGATGCAAGATCTCGGCAGATGGGCTTCGGAGGCCTCCTCTCCCGGACGACAGTGCACGCAGTCGCCGTGATGGGGAAATCTAGAGAGCAGTCAGTGCCGGGATGGAGAAACCTAGAGAGCACCACAGTAAGAGAAGCAAGGCGAGAGAGACATAAAAAGACCAAGTTACTTCTAGATATGTCTGTCTCTCTCTATAGCCTTCGAGGTGAGCCGACCAAGTCGTCATAAAGTGGAAGACGAGGACATTCGTCAAACATGTACACGAATGGTTGACACGTATGCAACAACTATCTCCCAACTAACTCGAACTCGATTCACAAAACACATCGCGGGTGCGGCGAAGCGAGACGGGCGCGGTCTCACTTAGTGGGAGTGAAACAGCTCACCTATAAGCTGGTCCAACTCTCTTCCAAATAGCAATGTGAAACTTTGTCTCCCACACAACTCCCAAGATGCTATAGTAGATGGACCTTGATTTCAAGATTTATTAGAGTACATGGGTTGTCTACATGGATCACAACCCATATAAATCTAACAAACCCCCACCAGATCTCAGAGGCACATCATATGGCCTATTAGTTCCAATCACTATTTAATATAGTTATAGTTCAGTGGAGACTATTAAGTTGAACTTTTACCTACACAGAGAGATACGATTGATTATAACTGAACAATGAATTAGGTCTTCAATTGTTAGTCTTTTCTATTTCTTTTATATCTTTTATTTTAGGCATCCAAATTAGGTCAAACCAATTTTGAACATTTTTGTAAAATCATCCTTGACACTTTAGGATAACAATTATTATATTTCTTGTCCATTTCAAAATTTCACTAATAAACATTGACTTTGATTAATGTATTTCCTTTATTCATTTTCTTGCATAGTTCATAACTTTTGATTTCTAGCTCCAAAATGATTCAAACCAATCTCTATGGTTTTGAAAAATTATCCTCTACAGTTGTTGGCCATATTTATATGCCTTACACAAAAATTTCTATGGAAATAACTAGGTTTTTGTTGCTTGTTTCTCATTAGGGTTTAGGGTTTTAATATTTTGGAGACTTCCCAATATCCTTGGTTTGGCTTGGTTTTATTTAAGGGATTTCTATTTTCGTGTCCCTGGTTCGTTAGTTGTACTCAGTTTTCCCCAGTCGCTTAATTTTTTCTCAATTTCCCCTCCATCTATTCTAAAACCCTCGCAGGCACTCGGACGGAGGGATGCCGTCAGGTCAAAGGCTTAACCATTACATGCTAACCGGTGGGACCGTGTTGGGGCAGGTCCTGCCGTGGCCATTACATGCTCACGGGTGGGGCCAGGATACACGTCGGACCAGCCATCCATCTATCGCTGACTTGTGGGCCCTTTTTTCCTAATTGTGTGGCCGGTGCAGCCAATGACAAATGGGGTCGTTCTGTGGGGCCGTCGAAGCCAATGAACGATGGGGCCACCATGTGGGGCTGTTCTGTGGGGCTGTTGAAGCCAATGACCGATGGGGCCGTCATGTGGGGCTAGAGGAGGGATTTGCATATTTGCCATGTTTTACTTTGCAACTTGCATATTTGTCATTTTATGTGTCACTGACATGTGGTGGTCATGTGGCAAATATGCAAATTTCAAAGAAAAAGTTTGGTAGATATGCAAATTTGGCAAATATGCAAAAAACCCGGAGCAGCTACTCCTCCAAACATTGACAGGTGGGGTCGTGTATGATACGTGAGGTCGGCTCTCTCTCTCATCCGCTCCCAGCCCCCAGCCCCGAGCAGCTCCTATCCCACCGGCAGACAGAGCAGCCATCGTCGACGCGTCGGCACGTCGCTGGATCCGTCCTATGGCGGCGTCGAACGGACTACAGCGCTGCACCTCAACCACGGCTCTAGCACCTATTTCGTCCGCACACATTGTACGTTCAGGAAGTACTGACCACAGGCAGGTCTGCCGCCCACGATGATTGGGATTTTGTTCCTCCGCCATAGCTCGAAGAACAATCGCAGCAATTGCTAGTAGTGCTTGGTAAGACCTTCGCTCCTGCTCCATTCACCCTAATCGATTCGGTTCCCGTAATTTTCTCGATATTGCAGGTGCAAATTAGTCTTCAATGTCTGGTCGTAGGGTGTACACCGGCGTGGGTAGGGAATCGATCATGTCGTGGCTACATTCTCCTTCTCCTACCACGTCGGAAGTGCAGATATCTCCTTGTCTTTGTACTACCATCGAATTTGAAGTGCCGACATGGCCTGACAGACTGATTTCAATTGGGTTTGTTTTGAGATTGTTACAGTGTGCTATGCAGGCCGATGATCCATGGTACATTGCATACCAAGATGAATCAACCCAGTGGTCTAGCTAGAGGATGGATTTGAAGGATATGGTTGCCAATTTAGGTGATGAATTGGCCCGTAAAAACCTATTGATATTCGAGCTGAAGCGTACTGTTGAGGAAGAAAAGAACAATTTAGAGCTTATTCTCAAAGATAAGTTGACACTTGAGGCTGATTTTGCTGTATCTGATCTAGTGGTAGAAAATCTAAAATATGAACTTCAAGTGAAGGGGGAGGAGAATAGTAGATTCATGTGTGCGGTTTTAGTAGTTATCATCCCCATCCTAGCAGTTACAGTATGCGGTTGTGGTGAAGGGTGGCACGTGTAATGATTAGTTGAATAGATAGCTAATTTAGAGAGTAGAATTGTTATTCAATGGATGGTTGTGAGCTTATGCTAATTTAGTCACTTTGCGGTCCAAAGTTGTCGAGAGAATGCATTGCGGGGCCTGAGTTGCTTGCCATTGGATCTAGCAGTCCTAAAGTTGTTGAGAGAATGCATTGCGGGGCCCGAGTTTCTTCCCATTGGATCTAGCGGTTCCAAAGTTGTCGAGAAAATGCAATGCGGGCCCCGAGTTGCTTGCTATTGGATCTAGCTGCCCATAGTTGGCGTGCCAAATGCCTAGAGGGTCAAGTTAGGGCCCTATCAGTTTTGACCGTTTTGTCGCTGCTATCGTGCCTTCCATGTAGACTTGCAGCGTTGGCAGCGGCATCCATTCCCCGTTCCAAATTAGTGGTTGGGATTATCAAAGAAAGTACTACTCTCTCTGATCTAAGTTAGTTGACTCAAATTCGTCAAGATACAGATGAATCTAATACTAATTCATGTCTAGATACAATCGAATCTAGACAAATCTAAATCAACTAATTTGGGTTGGAGGGAGTACTACTTATGAATCAGCTTTACAGCATATCCACCGTCCTCATAGCTCAAATACATATCAATTTTGATTCAAATCATACACATTTTGATCAAATTTATACAACCGCACCCGAGATTGTCAAAGCAAGTACTACTATTTATGAATCAGCTTTAGAGCATATCCACTAGTCTGACGGCTCATATATGTAACATTCCAAAACTTTAATCCAAGTGATCAAGATCAAATCTACCCAATTTAGGGTTAACAAAAACTTTTTCTATTTAAAAATCTTTAAGCATTCATATGTGTATGCATTTAAATAGGAGTTGTTTTGAATTGCCATGTTTGAGTGATCTATTGGTTGTAAAATGACTCTAAGGTGAATTACACATCATCTAGATCATCCCCAAGCAAATCCCAAAGAAAAATAAATCAAAAAGAATTAAATAAGCAAATGGTCACTTTTGCCATTTTAATCACATAACCTACTTTGGCTATTCCTAGCACTCAAAACTTAACAGAAACAATTGTGGTTCTTTGCACCCCTTGCTAGTACAAGTAGTGATGTACCAAGGCCCACTTTGTTTCATCCCAAAAACTTTCAAACTCTAAATTTAAATGATATTTGAAAATTGAATCTAGTTCATATGTCTAGATACCACTTTCTCAAAAACCACTCAAATGAACTCCATTTTAAAATCCCAAGTAAACCTAGATGCTTAAGCATGAGATGAATCACTCCACCAAAAATCAGCTCAAAATTCAAATAAAACTTTCATGCGGCCATTTGATCGAACAGGTGGCAGGCAAGATTCTTCTGCCTAACTAATATTGTTTAGTGATCATTGCTTTGTCGAGTTTTTAGCCTCCATTTGGTTCCCCTGTCTCCCTCAGCTCTAACCAAACCCTCACCGCCCTACCCCTTAGCTCGAGCAGCTAGCTACGCCTGCTTGTGGTCACACGTCGAGCATGCGGAACTCGCAGCAGACCGCGCTGCGCCAAACCAGCATGCCCCTAGCTCCGCCCAACCCTATCGTGACTCCCTGTCCTTTCCCCAAGCCCTGCAAGCCCCTGGACCACCTCAGCGTCGCGCCGCCCTTTCTCTCTACGAGCAGTTAGCCAAGGCCAGTTCGATCGCCGCCAAGACGCCACACGCCGCGCTTCGACACCAAATCGCGACGCGCCCGCCATCAACCCAAAGATTCGCTAGACACGGCCGTACCGCTGGTGACCCACATCATCGGGAGTCGCCGAGCATCGCCTGCCTCCTAGAGCTGGGAAGCTCATGGCCACCGATGAGCCGCGCCCATGCCTCACCGCCTCACCATCGAGCCTATATAAGGAGGCCACCCTAGCACCATTTCTTCACACCATCTCACTGCCCTCTCTCCACTAATCGTTTCCCCTCTCTCGCCGGAGCCGCTCGAGTCGTCGTTTGCCGGAATTCCACCAGAGGTAGCCGTTGCAGAGGAGGAGAAGTCCCCATCGATTTCGTCCACCTCAGCCCCTGCCGCAACCTCGCATGAGTTCGCCGTCGTCCACCAGTTCATTTGCCCGCCACCGACTAGCCGGAGCCCTGCACGCCCTCAGAGACCCCCACCGGCCGTTTAGGGTTCAGTCTTGCTGGTGACGAGTCTGTCGACGACGACCGTGAGCCATCGATTTGTGTTCTAATCGTGTGGCCCAGATCGTCCCGTACCGCTTCGGGTTTTAAGCGGCGCTGACATGCGGGACCCCCTTGTCAGTCGCCCTCTGTGCCGCGGAGCGCCACTGGGCCGGCCCAATTAGTTTCCCGCCTAAGCCCGTAGATTCAAATATAGGTTTTTATATTTAGATTTAGAATCAATTTTGTCCCTTAAAAATCATTTCAGGAATATTTACTAAACCAAATTGAGTGATTCCAATTTTGTTGGAAAGCTACGGAAAATATCTATCTAAGACCGTTGGATTTAAATCTTTTAGAGTTAGAGATCTCTCCTAGTTAAAATAACAAAACAGAAGCTTTTGCACATTCAAACATTTTTATAAAATCAACCATAATAGCTTTTGAGTTGATTCCAACTCTCAAAAATCACATTTAACCATACCTATCTAAATGTGTAATAATATTGAGGTTTATATGCAGTGACTTTGGACTAGTACCAAAATAATGCTATATAGGCATTTCTAGTCACTTTAAATCATTAATTATTAAACTTGAACTTATTGAAATATGATCCAACCTTTAAATCACATTCCCATATGTTAGAATATGTAGTGATGACATGTGTCCACATGATCCCATATTTTAATTGGAGAATATTAAATCTTAGTTATTTTTCAATGAGTAGAAATTACTTTTCTCAAATAAAAAGAATGAAGCTAGTTTATTAAACCTTGTGATGTTTGTGATGATAATGGATCATCAAATGTGTGCCTTGGTGTGCTAAGTAGACTAGTTAAGTACTGTTTGGTGATTGTGTATTCCGTATGTATTTATAGAAGATAGTACCGACCAAGTCTACGAGGAGGAGGAGTTCTACCAAGAAGAGGAGGAAGAAAACTTCAACCACTGTACCAACCAAGGCAAGCTAGCATTATACAAGTTAACCATGCAAGTGATTACTTGCAAGCCATCATTAACAATGCAAGCCTAACACTTCAAGTAAACTGAGCAAGCTATTATTATCAAGCTAGATAACCTAAGCAAAGGCATTAGGCATGCTTTGGTTATATCATTTTGACTTATACCTATTCCAAGTTTATTTACAAGATTTACCTTCTTTACTTTACCAAAGTCCTTTACTTGTTTAAAGGTAGCATAAAGAGTATAAAACTTGACTTATCTAGTTAGACTTAGATGTCATTCTATGGCATGAGATTGAGATTAGCATCCCACATTAGTGAACACTCTTAACTTAGTAGTTGGAACAAAACCCAAAACTTGATTCACTTTAGATGGGAATACTTGGTGAAAATGAATTGTGAAAACCTTGGAATGATGAGCCATTCTATTGAGATGTTTTGACATGTGTTGAGAAACACAAATGGTTTATGATGATGAAAATGTTGAGGCATGAGCCTTAGCCCTTTTATAAAACTAATGGTTGGGTTCGGATGCGATACCATTCCAACTTTTACCGTACAACCACAATACCTGAATTGGGTAAGGCTTAGCCGGAAGTTTATATGCATTAGTATTAGTTCCCTCGTGGGAGAGGTTTGAGCTGAGGCTACCTCTCAATGTTGTCCACCTATGCAAAGGCCCAAGATGATGATGGTCATGGTTGGGAGGCCATGCTCATAGGAGAGGTGCTTATACTAGGGTGTGTAAAGGAAAGGTTATGTTTGATTATCTGCATACTAAGTATGGTGATTCAGGGTTATCCCTGATAGATGTATCGAATCTTGTGGTGAAAGTGTACCACCTCTGCAGAGTGTCAAACTATTCGAATAGCCGTGTCCGCGGTTATGGACAGTTGGAGTGGCCATACTGTTCTGTTGTCAGATGTTTTCAAAATGACTTATGAAATGAATTGTGACATGACTTGACCATAACAGAGTTGTGACTATGATAATTAAGTTCCCACTTAGGTGTTTTCAAACCTTATTTTATCTTTCTTTGTTTCTGAACTCAGCTTAGGTTTCAAACTGAACTTTACAAGTAAACTTATAGTTAGCATTCCTAATAGAACTATACTACTTATTAGTGATAGTTTGCGAGTACTTAAAGAGTACTCATGGCTTTTGTCCCTGGCTATTCCTATGGCCAGACTATGAAGGAGTCTACGAAGATGAAGGACATCAGGACGACTATGATAACTAGGACTATCTCCCATCGTCAGCATTGCCTGTGACTCTGAAGATGGACCCTACCGCTACGCTATTTATTCTGCTACTTGATTGTACTAAGACTGGATCATGAGATCCGTATTTGTGTAAGACCTTATTATGGTTTGTAATGGATGATGTACTATGATATCCAATCTATTATGTCTCGCAAAAATGGTAATCCTGGGATTGCGATGTATGGCATAACTGGCATGTGGGATTGAAAATCCAGGTGTTGACAAGTTGGTATCAGAGCCATCCTGACCATAGGAGACCCTAGTTAGAATGGACGTCCGAAGAAAAACTTAGTTTCAAAAACCAAAGTGAGTATTTTTGAAAACTATTTCCTCTCTTACCCTTGGGAATTCTTTCTCCCAAAACAATTCATGTTCCTCCAAATTCTTACATTACTACATAAAACTTGACACACTTGATCACTTCACTAACTTTCTCATCCTTAATTCTTATAGATGGAAACTCAGTTTAGCAAGTTCTATCAGTTGGGCAACAGAGGCCAACTGATCTTTGAGAGGGATCTGGATTCACTGTCGGAGTACTTGGGACGCTCGCATCCGGAATTCCTTGGAGCTCAACTCCCGGGTCCACTAGGAGGAGACTTACAATGGCTAGTCACAGCTGATCTTCGAGGCAAGATAGAAGCACCAACGTCCGGGAGGATCCAGTTCTCCGTGAGAGAGAACAACTGGCTAGATGGATTAGCCAGGGCAATGCATGAAGCTCTTGCACGTCTGTGTGCCCTGGGTGTCAACGAAATCCAAGGAACCCGCTTTGCTCACTATGCAAGACGTGATTTCATGGGAATGCCCATGGAGATACCAAGTCACCCGGAATTGAAGCGTCAAGTGGAGAACCTCAACTTCCTACTGTCCGATAGACAGAAGGAGTTGGACAATGCCAGAGAGGTCGCCAACCACAACCACCACCTCGCCATTGCCGCCCAGAAGGCCCAGACATTCTCACTGCTAGTCTAGGATCGTCATTCTCTGCATCGTCAATGCGCCAAGAAGGATCGCACCATCGACAGTCTTTGCAAGAAGGTGGCCGACCTCGAGAAGACCATCAAGGAGCAAGAAGCTCAGCTTGCAGCAAAAGAAGAAGAGGAAGATGAAGATATCCAAGGGGATATGGACTCCTATCTCAGCAATGATGATGACTTTCTGGAGGAAGATGTCGTGGACTTCTACACCGATGATGACGACTCCGACTCCATCGATGATGAGTAGATGCACTAGAGCACTATCATAGCATGAGGAGTATCGGTCCCATTGTATCGTAGCTTACAGAATGGTTCTTAAAACCATCTGTTTTCCTTTGATGTTGTGGTGTGTGTGTGTTTGTATAGTTGCAAAACCTGAGTCAAACTCAAAGTTTTAGCTTTGAAATCAAAACCATGAACCTTAGAACTTTCCTTCTTACCCCTTTATCTACCTCAATCTTTAGATGACTCGTGGAAATCAAGGAGGGAGCAGCTCATCGCAAGACCCAATGTTGTAGATTCTGAAGAATCTCATTGTAGACCATGAAGCAAGCAGGGCAGAGCACCAAGCTAATCTAGCAACACTGTAGCAGATCACCCAGATGGCTCACAACAACCAGAACCATGGAAATCAGGATCATCATGGATCCAAACTCAAAACTTCCAGAATACAAATCCCCCAATCTTTAGTACTTCAGAGAACCCCCTGGATGCTGATGACTGGTTGCAGACGATGGAGAACAACTTAGAAGTAGCAGGAGTGGATGCAAACGAGAAAGTTCTTTTTGCCACCCACTATCTGGCAGGAGATGCAAGAGCATGGTGGAACAATGTCCGCACAATGAACCATGGTCAAGTGATGACATGGGAAGCCTTCAAGATCAAGTTCAGCCGCACCCACGTGCCGTAGGGTCTAGTCACCCGAACGAGGGATGAATCCGAGAGTTGAAGCAAGGCAGAATGACTATAGTGGAGTACCGTGACAGATTCCTGTCCTTAGCCAGGTATGCACCTGATGAGATCAACACGGAGGCCAAGAAGAAGGAGAGATTCTTGAACGGACTGCATGATGAGATGCAGACTGTCCTCGTCAACATCCATTTCCAAGACCTCGAAGAGCTAGTCGACTCTGCTATTCAGATGGAAGGGAAGCTTAACCAAGCAAACGACAACCGCAAACGTCGTATGATGCACCAAGCTGGATCCAACAGTCACTAGAAGTACCGTCCCAACCCTTCTGCGGGATATGCACCGAGGAACAACCGACCCCCAATGTCTCGCCCGAGCTACCCCAACCGTAGCGGAGGAAATGTGAAGTCCGGAGGAAACAACAATCACGCCGGCAACACCGGCAATTTGAACCGTGCACCTCCTAAGAGCAACAACAACAACAACACTGCACCTAGAACCGGAAGAAATGTTGTGCCCGTGGCAGCGAAAGACAAGTCGCAGATCACTTGTTTTGAGTGTGGAGTGAAGGGTCACTATTCCAATGAGTGCCCCAAGAAGATTGCCGCCACTGCCAATGTGAATGCCCCATCTCAACAGTAGCGTCATGTTCAGCCAGGAAGAAGATTCGCCCCAGGGAACCCTCACAACCGCAATGGTTATCTCTTCCACATGAACGCCGAAGAAGCCCAAGAAGCTCTAGATGTAGTGCTGGGTATGTTTTCTGTCAACTCAGTTTTAGCAAGAGTGTTGTTTGATTCTGGAGCATTGCACTCATTTGTCACCGAAGAATTTGCATGCACTAGTAAGATTCACCCAACCAACTTGAAGCATGTCATGATAGTTTAAATCCCTGGTTCAACTACAAAAGCTAGAAAATTTGCAAAGCTGTGGTTATCAGAATACATGGGATAGATTTTTTGCCAACCTAATAGTACTTGGAACCAAAGGTTTGGAAGTAGTACTAGGAATGGATTGGATGTCAAAGCATAAAGGATTGATAGACTGTGCCAAGAAAGCCATCACCATGACCAGTAGCTCTGGAGTATCAGTAGAGCATATATCTGAAACCTTACCCCGTCAATTCATGTGTAACAAGAGTCTAGCCCTACCCACCATTGACCAAGTCAGAGTAGTCTATGAATACCCTGACATATTCCTAGATGAATTGCCCGGTATGCCCCCGGATAGGGATATTGAGTTCATTATTGAGCTAATCCCCGGAACCGGGCCCATAGCCCAGAGACCCTATAGTATGAACCCCTCAGAGTTAGTGGAATTGAAGAAGCAGCTGGATGCTATGCTGGCAACAGGCTTGATTCAACCAAGTGCATCACCATGGAGATCGCCAGTGTTATTCGTTGATAAGAAAGATGGAGGCAACCGTCTGTGCACCGATTACAGGAAGCTGAATGATGTCACCATCAAAAACAAGTACCCTTTGCCAAAGATAGAGGATCTATTTGATCAGTTGACTGGAGCAAATGTGTTCTCTAAGATCGATCTTAGGACTGGTTATCACGAACTTAAGGTTCGTGCAATGGATATTACGAAGACCGCCTTTACTACTCGCTATGGTTTATACGAGTATACGGTCATGTCTTTTGGATTAACCAATGCCCCTGCTTATTTCATGAATCTCATGAATAAGATCTTTATGAATTTTTTGGATAAGTTTGTCGTTGTGTTTATCGACGATATCCTTATCTACTCCAAGTCAGAAGAAGAGCATGAGCAACATTTGAGAATCATCCTTGAAACCCTTAGAGAGCATCGGTTGTATGCCAAGTTCAGCAAATGTGAGTTTTGGCTAAAAGAAGTAGGATTCCTAGGACATATTGTGTCTGCCGGAGGAGTCGCTGTTGATCCCGCCAAGATCAAAGATGTCGAAGAATGGGAAGCCCCAACCACTCAAACCCAAGTTCGTGCATTTCTCGGATTAGCGGGATATTGCCGCAAGTTCGTCGAAGGATTCTCGAGCATAGCAAGACCCATGGCCCAATTGTTGAAGAAGGACAAGAAGTTTGAATGGACCGACAAATGTGAAGCCAGTTTCCAAGAGCTGAAGAAGAGATTGATTTCAGCCCCAATATTGATCATGCCAGATATCAAGAAGCCGTTTGATGTGTATTGTGATGCATCCAAGATCGGTCTCGGATGTGTATTGATGCAAGAAGGCAAAGTCATCGCATATCTGTCTCGACAACTGAAGTAGCATGAGCAGAACTATCCGACCCATGATCTTGAGTTAGCAGCCATAGTTTTGGCATTGAAGACATGGCGTCATTATCTGATGTGTAATCGCTGTGACATTTACTCAGATCACAAGAGCTTAAAGTATATTTTCACTTAGAAGGAGCTGAATATGAGACAAAGGAGATGGATAGAGTTAATCAAGGATTATGACCTTGACATTCACTATCACCCTGGCAAAGCCAATGTGGTAGCGGATGCTCTTAGCAGATTGCCGTGTAGGCTAAACACCATGATCAAGGAAAAGCAACCAAGTTTGTATGAGGAGTTGGAGCAGTTTAGAACTGAGCTAGTTAGCAAGGGATTCTTAGCTAGCATTGAACTTCAACCCACTTTGATTAGCCAAATCAAGGAAGCCTAGAAGGGAAATGAAAGCATCGACGGAATCAAACGTCGTATTGGTACAGGAAAGGTACCTGGATTCACCGAAGATGAAGGAGTTCTGTGGTACAAAGGCCATATCTGTGTACCAACAGATTCGGAACTGAAGCAAGTAATCATGCAAGAAGCTCATGATACTCTTTATTCTATCCACCCCGGAGGAACGAAGATGTATCAAGATTTAAAAGAGCAATTTTGGTGGCACAAGATGAAGAGAGAAATCAGAAGCTACATCGCCAAGTGTGATATCTGTCAAGGAGTCAAAGCGGAACATCAGAGGCCCGCAGGATTGTTGCAACCCTTGCAGATTCCGGAATGGAAATGGGATTCCGTCGGAATGGACTTTATCACTGGTTTGCCTACTTCTAGTAGGGGAAATGACTCAATCTGGGTCATCATTGATAGACTGTCTAAAGTGGCTCATTTTATACCTGTCAAGACAACCTACCAGAGTTTGAAGCTAGCCGAGTTGTATATCACCAGAATTGTTAGTCTGCATGGAACCCCCAAGACCATAGTATCAGATCAAGGAACCCAATTTACCTCGAGATTTTGGCAGAAAGTCCAAGAAGGATTAGGAACCAAGTTGAATTTCAGCACAGCTTATCACCCGCAAACTGATGGACAGACTGAGAGGGTCAACCAAATCCTAGAGGATATGTTGAGAGCTTGTGTGCTTGAATATGGATCAAAATGGGAAGATTGTCTGCCTTTCGCAGAATTCTCATACAACAACAGTTATCAAGCCAGTTTGCAAATGGCACCATTTGAGTTCCTATATGGAAGAAAGTGTCGTACCCCTTTGAATTGGTCGCAAGTAGGAGAGAGTCAGATTTTTGGACCCGACATTCTCCGAGAAGCTGAAGAGAAGGTTCACAAAGTCCATGAGCACCTCAAGACCGCCCAATCCAGACAGAAGAGTTATGATAACAAGATAAGGAGAGACTTGACTTTCAATGTCGGAGATTTTGTATATCTCAAGGTTTTGCCATTGAAGGGAACCCAGCGTTTTAGTCTGAAAGGAAAGTTAACCCCCAGATATATCGGACCCCTCAAGATTTTGAACCGTCGAGGAGAAGTATCATATCAACTGGAACTCCCAGAAGAGATGTCAGCCATGCATAATGTGTTCCATATCTCGTTACTTCGCAAATGCTTAGAAGTACTAGAGAAGACCGAAGTTTTCAAGAACATCGATCACCGAGCTGTTGACATCAACGAGGATTTGACGTATCGTGAAGTGCCCATCCGTATCTTGGAGGAAGCCTACAGAACCACCAGGACCAGGAGTATCAAATTTCTCAAGATTCAATGGAGCAACCATACCGAAGAAGAAGCCACTTGGGAGTGAGAAGATTACATTAGGACTGAGTTCCTAGATCTCTTTAGTTCCTAGTTTTCTTTCTTAAATCTCGGGACAAGATTTTGTTTAAGGGGGGAAGGTTTGTAACATCCCAAAACTTTAATCCAAGTGATCAATATCAAATCTACCCAATTTAGGGTTAACAAAACCTTTTTCTATTTAAAAATCTTTAAGCATTCATATGTGTATGCATTTAAATAGGAGTTGTTTTGAATTGCCATGTTTGAGTGATCTATTGGTTGTAAAATGACTCTAAGGTGAATTACACATCATCTAGATCATCCCCAAGCAAATCCCAAAGAAAAATAAATCAAAAAGAATTAAATAAGCAAATGGTCACTTTTGCCATTTTAATCACATAGCCTACTTTGGCTATTCCTAGCACTCAAAGCTTAACAGAAACAATTGTGGTTCTTTGCACCCCTTGCTAGTACAAGTAGTCATGTACCAAGGCCCACTTTGTTTCATCCCAAAAACTTTCGAACTCTAAATTTAAATGACATTTGAAAATTGAATCTAGTTCATATGTCTAGATACCACTTTCTCAAAAACCACTCAAATGAACTCCATTTTAAAATCCCAAGCAAACGTAGATGCTTAACCATGAGATGAATCACTCCACCAAAAATCAGCTCAAAATTCAAATAAAACTTTCATGCGGCCATTTGATCGAACAGGTGGCAGGCAAGATTCTTCTGCCTAACTAATATTGTTTAGTGATCATTGCTTTGTCGAGTTTTTAGCCTCCATTTGGTTCCCCTATCTCCCTCAGCTCTAACCAAACCCTCACCAGCCTACCCCTAGCTGGAGCAAAATGTGACGCCTGCCCGTTTGTGGTCACCGGCCGAGCATGCAGCTAAGCAGCATCAATCGGCCAAACCAGTGATACATTGCAAATGTATCTAAATTTTTTGATGTTCCATGCTTGGTTTTATCTACTTTCTTGTGTTTTGTTCCAACTTTGGTGTACTTTTCATATGATTTCTGGGACTAACCTATTAACAAGATGCCACAGTGCCAGTTGCCTGTTTTCTACTGTTTTTGGTTCCAAGAAAGTTAGAAAATGAATATTCTTGGAATTGGACCGAACAAAAGCCAAAGTCGATATTTTACCGGAAGACTCACGGAGCCAGAAGACGAGACGGAGAGGGGTCAGGGGCTGGCCACACCACCTGGTGGCACGAGCCAGGCCAGGTCGCACCAGGGGGTGGTGTGGGCCCCTCCAGCACCCTCTCGGTCTCCCCTCTCGCCTATAAGAGCCTCCCGATGCATAAACCCTAAATTATCAAGCCTCCAGCCATGAAAAGTTCCGCAGCGCCGCCGCCACCAAAGAGGAGATTCGGGAGATAGAAAGTCTCTGTTCCGGCACCCTGCCGGGACAGGGAAGTGCTCCCGGAGGCATCTCCATCGATCTCCACCACCATCTCCATCACCATTGTTGATTCCCATGATGATGAGGGAGTAGTTATCTCTCGAGGCTAAGGGTTCTACCGGTAGCTATGTGTTCATCTCTCTCTATGCATGATCTTATTGAGATCATGATCTTGTAATTTATAGATCTACTTTGCTACTCAAGTGCTTTAATCGATCTTTGCTCTCCCCACGTGTGTGAAAGTGACAACATGCACACCATGGTGGCACTTAAGGCTAGAGATTACAAATACTTGTTATGAGTTATATTTGGAGTTGGATGTCTTTATGAAATTGTGGTGTTTGTTGGAACCATCTAGTGCTCAACATGACAGTGTGGGGTCATCTAGATGGGAAAGATGAACTTTGAGGTGTGCTGTTATAGCCCTACCAACGATTAGAGTGTCCAACCGGAGAGTAGATAAGAGTAGTATCATGAAGAGAAGATATTTATATGAGAGTGTTCACTAGTGAAAGTATGATCCCTAGGCCTTGTCTCTAAGCATTGATACACCATTTGCAATTAGATCTGTTACATGTTTGCTTGCTTCCATCTTTATTTTAGTTTGCCTTTAGTCTTTTCCCACGTCAACCACATGCCATCAAGCTATTTTCTGGCACCGTTACCACTTATAATTATCCATACCACTTGTATTTCACTATCTCTTCGCCGAACTAGTGCACCTATACACCTGACAAGTGTATTGGGTGTGTTGGGGACACAAGAGACTTCTTGTATCTTGATTGCAGGGTTGCTTGAGAGGGAATACCTTTGACCACTTCCTCCCTGAGTTCGATAAACCTTGGGTGATCCACTTAAGGGAAAACTTGCTGCTGTTCTACAAACCTCTGCACTTGGAGGCCCAACAACTGTCTACAAGAATAGAAGTATGTAGACATCAAGCTATTTTCTGGCGCTGTTGCCGGTGAGGTAAGGTAAAAGGTATTCACACCGGAGGATTAAAGAAGAATAAACTCCCACGGCAAACTCCTATTTTTTGGCGCCGTTGCCGGGGAGGTAAGGTAAAAGGTACTCACATCCTCCGGTGTGAGTGCTCGAAGTTATTTCCTTTAGATTCTACAATTATATCTTTTTGTTTCTTGTTTTTATTTTCACTAGTTAGGCTTAATGGAAAACAACAACAAAATTAGAGAGCTTTATAATATTTATCTTGAGTTAGGACATGACGTGTTTGAAGAGAAAATTAAAAAACCTATGGAACTTTACTTGCATGCTAATAGCAATGGTATTAGTATGAATTCTTTGAACACCATTATTTCTAATGCTATGGAAAAGTCTAAGCTTGGGGAAGCTAGTTTTGATGAGCATGATATTTTTAGTCCCCCAAGCATGGAGGAGAAAATTTACTTTGATGATACTATGCCTCCAATATTTGATGATTACAATGATGAGTATGATATTTTCAGTCCACCTACTATTGAGGAGAAAATTAATTATGATTACAATATGCCTCCTATATTTGATGATTATGGTGATGAGAATAATAATAGTAGCTATTTTATTGAATTTGCTCCCACTACAATTAATAAGAACGGCTATGCTTATATGGAGATGTATTAATTCTTTTATTAAGTTTCCCCTCTTTATGTTGAAAGTCTTGAAGTTGCACTTGTTTTGCTTTCCTATGCTTGTTGCTTTGTGCTTTCATGACTTGTTTTTTACAAGACTCCTATGCATAGGAAGTGGGTTAGACTTAAATGTGTTTTGAATTTGCTTCTTGATGCTCTCTTTTACTTCAATTCATATTTCTTATGTGAGCATCTTCTCAAACTATCATGCCTAACTTAAAAGCGTTAAGAAAAGTACTTATTGGGAGATAACCCAAAAGTTTCAGATGAGTCTTGGAAGTTATTACTTCTGTAATAACCGCTCCTTATCCTTTTTATTTGATTTTTGTGCCAAGAGTAACCTCTAATGAGAGAGAAGTAATGATTGGGAAAGTTGTTGTCCCGAAACAGATTTCTGTGCTTCACCGTAAAAATTCATGTAAAATATCTGTGCATCCTTTTGAGGCGTGAATTTTTGTGCTTCTGCCCCCGGTTGTTCTCTAACTTTCGTTAGTTCAACACTTTTCGATTTGAGTAACAGAAGGTCTTCTAAAAAATCCGTCTTTACCTGTTGGTCTATTTTGACAGATTTCTGCCATTATTTGCATTTGCTTCGTGTTGGTTCCTTTTTGAGTTTTTTGGGGAATTGAGATTTTTGAGGGAAGTGCTACAGTAGCTTGTGTTTTAATGGAAGTTTTATTGGTGTTGAAACTGAACCCAAAGACTTATTATCTTGAGTACACTAATGTTCCTAATAAAGATTGTGTGAAGTTTTGTATGAAGGAAAAATTTCAGGTGTATGGAAGGAATGAGTAATGAGATGAAGAATGGACTAAAGCTCAAGCTTGGGGATGCCACGCATGTCACCCCAAGAAATATCCAAGAAGTACAAGCGTCAAAGCTTGGGGATGCCCAAGGCATCCCCTTCTTCATCAATAAAAATCCCAAGTTTCTTCTAAACGCTTCATTTTTATTGTTTCATGCACAATTGTGTTGTCCTTGAAGCGTCTTCTTTTTCGTTTTTGTTTAGGTTTTTTGTTTGCTTTGTTTTATTAGTTTGCTGAATAAATTGGTTGGACCCGCTCTTTCATGCATTGGGTTTCAAATAGTTTGGTTTGTATTGGAAAAGAGTAGGAAAAGTTCATGCTTAAGTGGTAAAAGGAGCTTGTTTTTGACTGTGGCCTATGCTTTGTCATGCCATGCTTGATATTGTTTTGGCTTTATGCTTAGTGATCTTTGTTGTAGCATGACATGTTATAAACAATTGAGATTGCTTAATGTGCCTTGGAAGAATCATGCGTTGCTTTAGCATATTAAAGCATAGTATTATGGTATTCTCCTTTGATGCTTTATTTGGGTTGACTTGGCACATGCGCACACCATGTTATGACTATCCCAAGTCACCATAGCCTTTATGATCCTTTAGTTTTCAACTTGTAGTATCACTTTATGCTTTGATTAATGATGTTTTGTCGCTCTGCATGATTATGGCCATTATTGCTCTCTTAGTTTGTCGCTCCCAGTCTTTTGCTAGCCTCCGTAACCAAGTATGAGTTCCACTCATGCATCCAACTCCTAAAACCAAGTTATTCCAAAGAGTCCACCATACCTACCTATTAGCATTTGCTATTCCAAGTATATTCATGTTTTTGTTTACCTTCCAAATTAAACTTGTTATGAGACAACTAGTGATTAAAGCTCTCATGAACTTGATGGCACACTTTACTTTTCTTGCCCTTAATAAACTTGAACCATTGTGTCGTCTATGTTGTATATGCTTGCACTTATTTGTTGGGGATTAGCAGAACCATCTTGTCATGGGGAACGCTTTCAACATTGCACGGTTACTTTGTACCTAGTTGATATCATGCTCTTTTGTCTATGGATGTCGTCGGTGTGAAATGAAAGGGGAGCTTGTAAGTCCATGGAGTTATGTATATGTGTTAGAGAAACGCCTGGGCCGCTGGTCTAATCCATGCTGACATGGTGGAAACCTGCAGCGTAACCATAATGAGTTGTCTATGAAGCATTCTTCTTATAAAAAAAGAGTCAGATATTAAGAAAAAAGAGAAAAAAAGAGATATATGAAAAGAGGAAAGATAGAAAAAAGCACCATATTCCCATGGTAAATAAGAAGATTTCTGAGATGCTCGTTGTCTGCTTGCCTTGTCATTTTGATATGCGGATTCTTCCGTATCATTGGGCAAGGGGTACCCCGTTGGCGGTTCTCTATGATACACATGTACTTACGATGACAAGAACTTACCGGTGACTAAACTTGAGTAGCATGAGGAGCGGCCCTCGTATTCAAGGGACATGAGATTTCCAACTTATACTTTGTCAAGCATATACTCCATAGTTTGTTCACTTTAACCTTAATCACTTCAAGATGCTTATGATAGGGGCAATGAGAGCTGAAAGCTATTAAGTATCATAATTTTTGGAAGCTCTTTATGAGACTTGAATCCCTGCTTCCTTCTATGAAGGCCTTTCTTCCACTTATATATTGAGTCTCCACCTTCTACCTTTATGCACCTACTTTGAGAGCATAGTGGCCATTCTTAGTTCTATGTGCATTGTCCCAAGACTAGTTGATTGATGCATACCTTGATATTGCTTGTTTTAAACTATTTGTATCTAGGTACTCTTATGAAATTTGAAGGTGTCCTATGCATTTATGTTTCCTACTCTATGAGGGACAAGCTGAATACTATTATGCTATGTTTTCTTTATGTGGAACAAACAAACGTCTTGCAAAGCATTGTTATTCATGAATCTTTTGTTTGTGCCTTTTCATGTTGCAACATTGTTTCTTCGTCTTATTGCTAGAACTTTGTCTTTCATGTTATGATTGAAGTACTATGATCCCAGCTTTGAATGTTTTGCAAATAGTTTAGTCAAGTTTATGATGGTGCATGTCACCTCAAAAATTATTCTCTCTTTTTATCACTTACGTACTCGAGGACGAGTAGGAGTTAAGCTTTGGGATGTTGATACATTGCAAATGTATCTATAATTTTTGATGTTCCATGCTTGGTTTTATCTACTTTGTTGTGTTTTGTTCCAACTTTGGAGTACTTTTCATATGATTTCTGGGACTAACCTATTAACAAGATGCCACAGTGCCAGTTGCCTGTTTTCTACTGTTTTTGGTTCCAGGAAAGTCAGAAAATGAATATTCTCGAATTGGACCGAACAAAAGCCAAAGTCGATATTTTACCGGAAGACTCATGGAGCCAGAAGACGAGACGGAGAGGGGCCAGGGGCTGGCCACACCACCTGGTGGCGCGGGCTAGGCCAGGCCGCACCAGGGGGTGGTGTGGGCCCCTCCGGCACCCCCTCAGTCTCCCCTCTCGCCTATAAGAGCCTCCTAATGCATAAACCCTAAATTATCAAGCCTCTAGCCAGGAAAAGTTCCACAGCGCCGCCGCCACCGAAGACGAGATTCGGGGGACAGAAAGTCTCTGTTCCGGTACCCTTCCAGGACGGGGAAGTGCCCCCGGAGCCATCTCCATCGATCTCCACCACCATCTCCATCATCATTGCTGATTCCCATGATGATGAGGGAGTAGTTCTCTCTCGAGGCTACGTGTTCTATCGGTAGCTATGTGTTCATCTCTCTCTCTATGCATGATCTTATTGAGATCATGAGCTTGTAATCTATAGATCTACTTTGCTACTCAAGTGCTTTAATAGATCTCTGCTCTCCCCATGTGTGTGAAAGTGACAGCGTGCACACCATGGTGGCACTTAGGCTAGAGATTACAAATACTTGTTATGAGTTATATTTGGAGTTAGATGTCTTTATGAAATTGTGGTGTTTTTTGGAACCATCTAGTGCTCAAGGTGACAGTGTGGGGTTATCTAGATGGGAAAGATGAACTTTGAGGTGTGCTGTTATAGCCCTACCAACGATTAGAGTGTCCAACCGGAGAGTAGATAAGAGTAGTATCATGAAGAGAAGATATTTATATGAGAGTGTTCACTAGTGAAAGTATGATCCCTAGGCCTTGTTTCTAAGCATTGATACACCGTTTGCAATTAGATCTGTTACATGTTTTCTTGCTTCCATCTTTATTTTAGTTTGCCTTTAGTATTTTCCCACGTCAACCACATGCCATCAATCTATTTTCTAGCACCGTTACCACTTATAATTATCCATACCACTTGTATTTCACTATCTCTTCGCTGAACTAGTGCACCTATACACCTGACAAGTGTATTGGGTGTGTTGGGGACACAAGAGACTTCTTGTATCTTGATTGCAGGGTTGCTTGAGAGGGAATACCTTTGACCACTTTCTCCCTGAGTTTGATAAACCTTGGGTGATCCACTTAAGGGAAAACTTGCTGCTGTTCTACAAACCTCTGCACTTGGAGGCCCAACAACTGTCTACAAGAATAGAAGTGCATAGACATCAACCAGCGTGCCCTAGCTCCGCCCAACCCTACCACGACTCCCTGTCCTTTCCCCAAGCCCTGCAATCCCCTGGACCACCTCAGCGCCGCGCCGCCCTTTCTCTCTGCGAGCAGCTAGAGCGCGCTAGAGCATGATCTCCGCCAGCACGCCACAGACTGCGCCCCGACACAAAATCACGCATGCCGCTCCGCCATCAACCCAGCACCCCGTCAGACACGGTCGTGCACCACCGCGCGACCCACAGTCGCCGAGAGCCGCGTCAAGCACCGCCTCTGTCTCCCAGAGCGCGGGAAGCTCCCGACCGTTAGGCACCACCCCTAGCCATGCCATTGTGCCATAGCTGACCGCCAGCAGACCGCCCACTTTCCGCCTACCTCGCCCATGCTGGTAGCCCCCTGTTTCACCATCACCGACGAGCCGCGCCCATGCCTCACTGCCTCACCGTCGAGCCTATATAAGGAGGCCACCCCAGCACCATTTCTTCACACCATCTCACTGCCCTGTCTCCACTGATCGTTTCCCCTCTCTCGCCGGAGCCGCTCGAGCCGCTGTTCACCGGAATTTCACTGGAGGTAGCCGCTGCAGAGGAGGAGAAGTCCCCGTCGATTTCGTCCACCTCAGCCCCTGCCGTGACCTCGCCTGAGTCCGCCGTCGTCCACCAGTTCGTTTGCTCCCCTCGCTGCACTAGCTGGAGCCTGCACGCCCTAGTAGACCCCACCGCCGCTTAGGGTTCGGCTCGGCGACGAGTCCGTCGTTGATGACGACTGTGAGCTGTCGATTTGTGTTCTAATCGTGTGGCCCAGATCGTCCCGTACCGCTTCGGTTTTAAGTCACGACATGGGACCCCCTTGTCATCGCCCTACGCTGGCGCCACCTGGGCCCAATTAGTTTCCCGCCTAAGCCCGTAGATTCAAATATAGGTTTTTCTATTTAGATTTAGAATCAATTCTGTCCCTTAGTTTAAAAATAATTTCAGGAATATTTACTGAACCAAATTGAGTGATTCCAATTTTGTTTGAAAGCTACTGAAAATATCTATCCAAGCCCGTTGGATTTAAATCTTTTAGAGTTAGAGATCTCTCCTAGTTAAAATAATAAAACAGAAGCTTTTACACATTCAAACATTTTTATAAAATCAACCATAATAGCTTTTGAGTTGATTCCAACTTTCGAAAATCACATTTAACCATACCTATCTGAATATGTAATAATATTGAGGTTTATATGCAGTGACTTTGGACTAGTACCAAAATAATGCTATATAGGCATTTCTAGTCACTTTAAATCATTAATTATTAAACTTGAACTTATTTAAATATGATCCAACCCTTAAATCACATTCCCATATGTTAGAATATGTGGTGATGACATGTATCCACATGATCCCATATTTTAATTGGAGAATATTAAATCTTAGTTATTTTTCAATGAGTAGAAATTACTTTTCTCAAATAAAAAGAATGAAGCTAGTTTATTAAACCTTGTGATGTTTGTGATGATAATAGATCATCAAATGTGTGCCTTAGTGTGCTAAGTAGACTAGTTAAGTACTGTTTGGTGATTGTGTATTCCGTATGTATTTATAGAAGATAGTACCGACCAAGCCTACGAGGAGGAGGAGTTCTACCAAGAGGAGGAGGAAGAAAACTTCAACCACTATACCAACCAAGGCAAGCTAGCATTATACAAGTTAACCATGCAAGTGATTACTTGCAAGCCATCATTAACAATGCAAGCCTAGCACTTCAAGTAAACTGAGCAAGCTATTGTTAGCAAGCTAGAATTAAGCTAGATAACCCAAGCAAAGGCATTAGGCATGCTTTGGTTATATCATTTTGACTTATACCTATTCCAAGTTTATTTACAAGCTTTAACTTCTTTACTTTACCAAAGTCCTTTACTTGTTTAAAGGTAGCACAAAGAGTATAAAACTTGACTTATCTAGTTAGACTTAGATGTCATTCTATGGCATGAGATTGAGATTAGCATCCCACGTTAGTGAACACTCTTAACTTAGTAGTTGGAACAAAACCCAAAACTTGATTCACTTTAGATGGGAATACTTGGTGAAAATGAATTGTGAAAACCTTGGAATGATGAGCCATTCTATTGAGATGTTTTGACATGTGTTGAGAAACACAAATGGTTTATGATGATGAAAATATTGAGGCATGAGCCTTAGCCCTTTTATAAAACTGATGGTTGGGTTCGGATGCGATACCATTCCAACTTTTATCGTACAACCACAATACCTGAATTGGGTAAGGCTTAGCCAGAAGTTTATATGCATTAGTATTAGTTCCCTCGCGGGAGAGGTTTGAGCTGAGGCTACCTCTCAATGTTGTCCACCTATGCAGTGCCCAAGATGACAGATGGTCATGGTTGGGAGGCCATGCTCATAGGAGAGGTGCTTATACTAGGGTGTGTAAAGGAAAGGTTATGTTTGATTATCTGCATACTAAGTATGGTGATTCAGGGTTATCCCTGACAGATGTATCGAATCTTGTGGTGAAAGTGTACCACCTCTGCAGAGTGTCAAACTATTCGAATAGCCGCGTCCGCAGTTATGGACAGTTGGAGTGGCCATACTATTCTGTTGTCAGATGTTTTCAAAATGACTTATGAAATGAATTGTGACATGACTTGACCATAACAGAGTCGTGACTATGATAATTAAGTTCCAACTTAGGTGTTTTCAAACCTTATTTTATCTTTCTTTGTTTCTGAACTCAGGTTAGGTTTCAAACTCAAACTTTACAAGTAAACTTATAGTTAGCATTCCTAATAGAATTATACTACTTATTAGTGATAGTTTGCGAGTACTTAAAGAGTACTCATGGCTTTTGTCCCTGGCTATTCCTATGGCCAGACTATGAAGGAGTCTACGAAGATGAAGGACATCAGGACGACTATGATAACTAGGACTATCTCCCATCGTCAGCATTGCCTGTGACTCTGAAGATGGACCCCACCGCTACGCTATTTATTCCTCTACTTGATTGTACTAAGACTAGATCATGAGATCCGTATTTGTGTAAGACCTTATTATGGTTTGTAATGGATGATGTACTGTGATATCCAATTTGTTATGTCTCGCAAAAATGGTAATCCTGGGATTGCGATGTATGGCATAATAGGCATCTGGGATTAAAAATCTGGGTGTTGACAATATACATATCAAATTTATTCAAATCATACATATATTTGAAGTCACAGAATTTTGGTTCAAATTGGGCTCAAATTTGTCCCAATTTTAAGTGGACGGTGAGCTAGCCGCCCTCCCTGCCGTATGTGTACTCCAAGAAGTAAGAGAAAAGTGCTCCCATCCATCCGGCCTTCACCGTTGAAGTGCACTTCGACATGCCAGCGGTGGCCGCGGCCTGCCCCCCATAGCTTCGGTTCATGAGGGCTTGATCTGCGCTGTCGTAGTGATGTTGTGGATGATGGCTTCAATCGTCATTGCATCTGAGAAGGTGAACGGAAGTGAGACAGACAGAGACAGAAATTTCAGACGCTTGGATCCTCACCGCCACACGCCGTTCCAGCTGCCACGCTTAGATCCGTGCCACCACAAGCCATTCCGACCCCCATGCTTAGGTCCGTGCCGCTGCACGCCATTCCGACCGCCACGCTTAGGTTCGTGCCGTCGCACGCCGTTCGGACCACCATGCTTAGATCCGCGCCACCGCACGCTGTTCGGATCGCTACACTTAGTTTAGCGTTGATGCTCGCTGTTTGGATTGCCGCACCACCATACGTCGACAGTGAAAGGAAGGGAGAGATATCCAGCCCGTCGAGCTCTCCTCTCTGTATAGGGTAGGTGCGCCCAATGGGAGAGAGATACCTCCAGCCCATCGGATCATGATGTATCCAATGGTGGTTGGCCAAGATCCGTGTGACATACATCTCAACCAATCAGAGCGCAGCCAAACTGAGCGCTAGTTGATGCGGCTGGTATATGTGCGACAGGGGAAGAGAGGGAGATACATCCAGCCTGTCGGGCTCTCCTCGCTGTACAAGGTAGGTGCGCCCATCAGGAGAAAGACCTCCAGCCTGTCGGATCATGATGTATCCAATGGTGGTTAGCCAAGATCCCTATGATGTACATCTCGACCAATCAGAGCACATCCAAACTGAGATAGGAGAGAGGGGAAAGTGAGGAAAACTTTAGCGGGACGGGAAAATTGAGTAGAGCTAAGGAAAACAAGGGCATCGGATAAAAAATGAGTAAGGGAAATTCATGTTTTTGGCATAAAAATGGAAAATGTGTTATTTGAACAAAATAATCTATCTTGTCCGACATTATATTGTTTTCAACTCAAAGATACACAAATGTTCCAAATTTGGCCCCATTTAGACAAAGTATGTTTTGGGATGGGTTATTTTGGAGGTTGATTGAGTAGAAAGCCACGCATCTTCATAGCTAGTAGCTCATTCCAAGAAGGGTTTAAGAAGTGGTTTAGTGGTTAAGTCCATTTATCTTTATTTCCTTTTCCTTTATTATTCATGCTAGGTTGTAGGTAACATAACAAGACTCCATGCGAAGGTTGCACTATGTTTTGATTTTTTTTTGAATTAAACTAAACCTAAAACATTTTTTTGAATTTAATCATTTAGAAAAAGAAAAATGTGGCTGATTACAAGTAAATCCAAAATTTCCAATTTCATATGGTAAATCAATCCAAGATACATAAGTGTGCCAAATGTTTGATAAATTGGTCAACATTTGCTATGGTTTAAGCCATGAACTAGCTAAACCCCACGTGTTGACCACATGTCGAGGGCAAAACGGAGTAGTGCTAAGCAACTAGGTGGATGACCATAGAAACTTGCAATAACACATACATTATGGGATTATCCAACATACAAACTTGGGAGCGTCACACTAGTTTGAATTCAATACAAACATTGACACTAGTTCAAATTCATCATACAAATTCAAATTAATAATTCAAATTCATTTTTTTTTGCTCCTAGTGTTTTTTGCTAGAATATTCTCGGAGTTCACCACCTTGCTCCAGGTGATCCTAGCTGGAATATTCTCGGAGTCCACCATCAGCTTCTTCCGTTTGTTCCATTTGTTCTTTTTCTCTACATCCAATGAATCAAGTGCTTCTCGGAATTGGACAGGACAAAAGCTAAAGTCAATATTTCACCGAGGGGGACACGGAGCCAGAATACGAGACGGAGAGGGCCAGGGGCTGCCCACACCACCTGGTTGCGCGGCCAGGCCTAGCCTGCGCCAGGGGGTGGTGTGGCCGCCTAGGGCACCCCCTCGGCCTCCCCTTTGGCCTATATATTGCCTCCGATACAGAAACCCTAAGTACCCCGATCAAAAATCCATGAAAGAGTCTGTAGCCGCTGTCATCTCCATCCCTAGATCGGGAGGGATCTGAAGATCTTCCCGGCACCCTGCTGGAGGGGAGAATTCACCCTGGAGGCCTTTTTCGTCACCATGCAAGCCTCCGGTGTGATGCGTGAGTAGTTCATCCTTGGACTATGGGTCCATGTAGTAGCTAGATGGTTGGTTTTTCTCCTTTGTGCTATCATGTCTAGATCTTGTGAGCTCCGTTCATGATCAAGATCATCTATTTGTAATCATACATGTTGTGTTTGCGGGGATCCAATGGATATTGAGATGCTATTTCAGATTGATTGTTGATACTATCATGTCTTTGTTATTTGCGATCTTGCATGCTTTCCGTTGTTAGTAGCTATCTTGGCCGAGTAGATGCTAGCAACTCCAAGAGGGAGTATTTATGCTCGATAGTGGGTTCATGCCTCTAGTAATCTGGGGTAGTGACAGAAATCTCTAAGGTACTAGATGTGTTGTTGCTACTAGGGAGAAAACAGCAATCCTTTATTCATAGAATAATCGTATTGTTTACTTTACACGCAATGCTTAATGCAATTATCTATTGCTTGCAACTTAATACTGGAGGGGGTTCAGATGATAACCTGAAGGTGGATTATTAGTCATAGATGCAGTTGGATTATGGTCTATGTATAATGTTGTAATTCCCAATCAAATCTCATAGGAGTCAAGGTGATTAGTATATGCATGTATTCTTTCTCGATGTTTGTCAATTGCCCCACTATAATTCGTTCACCCAACATGTCATATATCTTAAGGAGAACCACCACTAGTGAACTATGGACCCTGGTCCTTTCTTTTACCATCAATCTACAAATGTTTTCTGTTTACTTTCTGCAAGCTATTACTTTCTACCACACAATATGTTTAATCCTTTGTTTTCAGCAAAACCAGTGAGATTGACAACCTCACTATAAGTTGGGGGAAAAGTTCTATGGTTGTGTTGTGCAGGATTCCAAGTTGGAAACAACACCTTGGAGGTGTTTCCTTGCTCCTAATTTTCGATAACCTTGGTTTCATAACTGAGGGAAAACTTACTGATGTGCTCATCATACCTTCCTCTTAGGGTTCCCCAACGAGCTCGATATCAACCACGAGCCAGCAAGTATTTTTCTGACGCCATTGTCGGGGAGTCAAGGACATCTTCACAAGGGGAGTCCCTCATAACCAATCTCTTTACTTTGTTGTTTTTGTTTTGCTTAGTTTATTTCTGTTTTGTTTGCTTGTTTCTTTATCAAAAAGACAAAAAAATTAGTTGTACTAGTTTGCTTTCTTTATTAAAAACACAAAAAATTTAAGTATTTCTATAGTTGCTACCTCTTTCTTAGCTCACCATGTTGATCCCTAAGTTCATCCTGAAAGACCTTTCAATAGGTAGTGGCTCTATAATTGGAAAAGAGAATATTGAAGAATTCTTTAATCATGTTAGTAAGCATGAGGATATTGAGGATAGATCCCTTGAAGAGCTTGCTCCAAATTATGAAATTGCTGCAGCTTCTTTAGTTCACATGTTGGAAGCTAGGTTTGTTAACCTTAACCCCTAATGTAAGTAATGTTTCTTAAACTTAAGGAATTGAGGACCCTAAAAAGAGAGATTTTATTTTGGAAACCTTGCTTAAAGAATTCTATGATGTTGCTAAGGAAGCTAGAAAAGTCTTTGATCGTTTTAATATGCTAGGCTCATGTGTAGATGTTATTGGTACACGAGAAAAGATGAAAAAAACCAAACCTAATGGGAGGAAATTAAGATACCAATACCTTTCAAACTTGTAGCAATGCATGAAGCCATAGAAAAGAATCTTGATTGGATTGTTCCTGAAAACCCGTTTGATGAAAATAGTGAACTGATACATCCATTTTGCATCACTATTCTATATCATAATTTACTGTTATTCATTGATATATTTCATATTAAGAGATGATACTTATGTTATTTCATATGTTTTTGCATGGTTGATGACTTTTGGAGCATGGACCGCTGCAGTCAGGATTCTGATAGAAAAAGTGCTGTTTGGAGGCAAAATTCGCGAAGATCAGAAAATTTGGGAAAATACATGGAAAATTCTATTTTTCCAGAAGACGAAGATTGCCAAAAGGGGGAGTGGAGATGGGCCACAGGGAGCCCACACCACCCCCTGGCGCAGGCAGCCCTAGGCCGCGCCAGCAGGTGGTGTGGCCACCTTGGCCCACTCCAGGCTCTCCCGTCTAGCATATATTATCCGCTCGAAACCCTAATACCTGGGGGAGCGACCAAAGAAAGATTCCGCCGCCTCTGCAGGGTGGAAAACACCGAGAGAGAAAGATCTCTCTGGTAGACAGAATTCTGCCGGGGGAATTCCTCCCCGAAGAGGGGAGACCGTCTCCATCAACACCACCATCAAGCTGGACTTCATCAGGATCATCATCATCATCATCACCACCATCATCTCCACCGGCACCATCATCACCACTTCATACCACTGTAACAATTGGGTTGAATCTTGCATAGTTCTTAGGGGAAACTTTCCCGGTGTTGATTACTCCTTGTAGTTGATGCTATTGAGTGAACCATTGAATTATCGTTTATGTTCAGATTGTTACATATCATTATATCATCTCTGATCTTGATCTATATGATGTCTTGTGAGTAGTTCGTTTAGTTCTTGAGGACATGGGAGAAGTCATGTTGTTAGTAGTGGAGTTGTGTTGAGAAAGATTCAATGGTTTGATATTTAAGTTGTGGTGTATTTCTTCTAGTGGTGTCATGTGAACGTCGACTACATGACACTTCACCTTTATGGGCCTAGGGGAATGCATTGTGTATTTGGCTACTAATCGTAGGGGTTTCCAGAGTGACAGAAACCTGAAACCCCATTAGGAAACCTTTGCACAAGGGACGTCAGGGTCTTAGAGTTTAAAGCTGTGGTTAGGTTTCTACCTTAATTACTTTCTTGTACTTGTGGATGCTTGCAAGGGGTATAATCACGAGTATGTATTAGTCCTAGGAAGGTCAGTACATTAGCACAGGTTCACCCACATAACACTTAGCAAACTAAAGAAGATTAATCAACTATATGAAGCGAAAGCACTTGACGATATTCCCGTGTGTCCTCGAGAACGTTTGGTCATCTTAAGTAATACAATCGGCTTGTCCTTTGCTAGAGAAAGGATTGGGCCACTTGCTGCATTTATTATTATTGTCTTTTATTTACTCGTACTTTATTTATCTGCATTATCAAAAATCCCTAAAAATCCATTTGCTAAGTATTTACAGAGAATTCCTGCTAAGACATTCGCCAACACCTTCTGCTCCTCGTTGGGTTCGACACTCTTACTTATCGAAAATACTGCGATACACCCCCTATACTTGCGGGTCATCAAGACTATTTTCTGGCGCCGTTGCCGGGGAGTGAAGCGCTATTGGAGAGTGGAACTGGTAAAGGAAACTTCTACTGTGAGTATTGTTTACTTCTGTTAGTTGCTTTATTTTCAATATGGATAATTCGCTGAGTTTTTTATTTTGTAATGCTACTACCACTACTAAGGTAGTAGATGAACCACCACCTGTTGAGAACGATACTTTTAAAATACCTACAAGAATTATTGATCATGTTATGGATAACTATTATGTTGGAGATGGAACTGTCCATCCTGGTGATCATTTGCTCTTTATACACGAATTATGCGGGTTTTTTTAAGTGTGCAGGTATTACAATAGATCAAGTCAAGAAGAAGTTATTCTCATTATCACTGAAAGGAAGAGCTGAGGAATGGTATAAGCTGTTGAAGAATGGTCAAGCTCTTGAATGGGAGGAATTAGTACCTCTCTTTTATTCTAAATTTTATCCTCCTAGTGAGATCCATAAAGATTGGAATCAAATATACAACTTTTGGCCTGTTGATGGAGAGAGTACAACTCAAGCTTGGGGGAGACTGAAGTTACTAATGCTCAAATGTCCTATTCATGAGCTCCCTCACAATATTATTATCAATAACTTCTATGTAAGACTTTCTCTTCCTTATAAGGATCTATTGGATGCTTCTTGTGCTGGATCATATTACATGCATGGAAGAAGGAGCTAAATGGGATCTTCTAGACCGTATTCAAGATAATGCTGAAGCATGGGAGAATGACAAAGGAAGGAAGTCAGGTATAAATTATGATTATGAATGCATTGAATCTTTTATGGGAACTGATGAATTTCAAAATATTAAAAATGCTTATGGTCTAGACTCTCAAGCTATTGCAACTTATTTTAAGGCTTTTGCTTCCTATATTGAAGTTCCTAAAAAGAAGTGGAATAAGTATCATGGACCATATAAAGATGTTGCTAAGTGTGTTCCTGCAAGAAATACTGAAGTTTATACTGCTAATCATGTTTTACCTGAACCTTACATTGAGAAAATGCCTTTCCCAGTTAAGATAAAGGAACATTCTATGATAGCTAGTATGGTTAATGAAAGTAGAAATAAAGTTGTTGAACCTGATAAACAAATGGATGATGAACCTATAATAGCAAATGTGAAAGACTTTGTCACTAAATATGTAGAAGAGGGGCACATTATCCTTTATAAGGATACTTCTAATATTGTTTCACAAAGTAGTGTTATGAGAGCTCGTGTCCCTGTGTTTTCTGTTAGGATAAGTGATCATTGCTACAACGGTTCTTGTGATAGTTATATCATTAAATTTATGCATGATACTGAAGGTTATTATGAGAGAGGAAAGACTATTCTAATGCATCTCAATAATATTAAGTTTCCTCGTTTTATGCTTAAAGTCTTTATGTTGCACCTGTTTTGCCTTCCTATGCTAGCAGTCCCTGGTTTCAACAACTTGTTTGCTTACGAAAGTCCCTGGCATAGGAAGTGGGTTAGCCTTAAACACGTATATTTTTGCTTCTTGATGCTCTCTTTTACTTCAATTCATATTCTTATGTGAGCTTTATTGAAATTATCATGCCCATCTTAACGGCTATAAAGAAAGGGCTTTTTGGGAGACAACCCAATATATTTTTGCTTTCAGTTTGTTTTTGCTTCTTTGAGTCTTGGAAGTTATTGTTTCGGCAATAACCTCTCCTTATCCTTTTTGTTTTGGTTTTTGTGTCAAGATCAACCTTTAATGAGAGAGAAGTAATATTTGGGAAAGTTGCTGTCCCGAAACAGACTTTTGTGCTTCACCATAAAAATTCGTGAGAGATCTCCGAACGTCGGATTTGAGCTGTAATTTTTTGTGCTTCTGCCCCAGGTTATTATTTAACTTTCGTTAGCTTTGCACTTTTTGATTTGAGCAACAGAAGATTTTTGAAACAATTGATCTTTACCTGCTGGTCTGTTTTGACAGATTTTGCCACTCTTGCATTTGCTTCTTAAATCGATTTCCTTTTTGAATTATTTTTGGGTGTTTGGAAGGAGTTGCTACAGTAGCTTATGTTTTGATGGATTTCAGTTGAAATTGGACTTAAAAGGTTTACTACCTCGCTTACACTAATGTTGCTAATCAGAGTTGTGTAAAGTTTTGTGTGAAAGAAATTTCTAGGTTATTGGAGAAAATGGTGTAATAAGAAAGTGAAAGGTTTCATGAATCCAGCAATATGAGTATGAAGATGAAGATATTAATGTTATTCAAAGCGGTGACTCCAGAAGAATCTACTAAATACCAAGTCCAGAGACCTGCGGAGTCCGTTTTTGAATAGGTAATAGTTCTGGTACGAAAAGTTCCATGAAAATTCTGTCAAGTTATATTTTTGTAGTTTTTATCCAACAAGGAAAGTAACAAAGCGAAAAAGGGACAGAAATGGAGCCAGGGTGGCTCACACCACCCCCCTGGCGCGGGCCCCCTGGCCGCGCCAGCTGGTGGTGTGGCCACCTCGGACTCCGTCTTCGACCCGTTTTCTCCCAGTACCTTCCTTTTGTTGTAAAAATTTGTAATATATAATCCCCCGGATCCCTCGAGGTTCATATATCATGTTCTTGTCATGGTTTTTGTTTCGATCTGTTTTGTTCAGATGTCGTTCAGGGTTTCATCTTCAAAGGATTACGAGCTGCGACGTTGTCACAAACTCCATCGCAATCTTGAGCATGGGATTCTCATGGGATGGGTGAAACAAGAAAGTATCACAACTAGGTGCGAAGACATGGACCAGAACGTCGGGGAGGAAGTAAAAGACATGACATCAGGCATGAAGGGGATGATACCTCCAACTCTAGATCTCAGTTCCTGCCCTGCAAAAGTGGAAGCTCTATGAGTAACCGATGAGTTCTGCGACAAGTATCGAGTCTTGAGGAGGAAGGTGGATATGCTTCAAGAGGAGAATAACAGGCTTCGCAAGATACTAGAAGATTTCCTCGCGCCAATTGAGAGAACACCACCACCACCGAAGGAGTAATTCGTCATCAGGTTTTGGCATCCCCTTGGTTTGTTCCAATCTTGGGGGAGTGCCGCGGTATCACATCACTATCTTGTATATTTTTACCTTTTTCGTAGAGTCATATCATAAATAGAGAAGTTATCATGTAGGATGGTTTGCATTATGGAAGTGTCCCCCTCTTGTTAGATATCTATGTATCCCTTGGAGTGAGTTGCCGTTATGGAATATTAATGAGAAGTTCTATCATTTACTCTTTTGCATATCTTATATTAGTTTTCAATTTCTATTATATGATTGATCTTGTTGTTAGTATTGGTATCACTTTGGGATCATTGAGTTAATTTAGTTGGTTTTGGCAAACCTGGCTCAGTCAGTAGCAACACTATTTTGAGAATTGAATGAAAAAGATAAAAGTACTCTAAGGAAATATAATTTCATCATCTTTCTTTCTTGATTTGCTCATAAGTTTAGTATTCTCTAGTTAAGATCTTTTGTGCTTCCAAGGAAGATTACATGTTTGTTTTTATCACTTATATGTTTGTTTGTTTCCTTCAACTCTTGTGCTTTCTACCCAGCCTTGCTAGCCAAAAACCTGTACTAAGAGGGAATGCTTCTCGTGCATCCAATCCTTAAACCAAAACCTATGCCATTTGTGTCCACCATACCTACCTACTAGCACTATTGCTATTCCAAGTAAATTCATGTTTTTATCTACCTTCCGAATTAAACTTGTTATGTGAAAATTAGTGGTTAAAGCTCTCACAAACTTGATGGCACACTTTACTTTCTTACACTTAATAAACTTGAACCATTGTGCCCATCTATGTCGCGTATATGCTTGCGCTTTGTAAGTTCTGAGTTAGCAGAACCATGCTGACATGGGGAACGCTTTCAACATTGCACTTGTACATTGTACCTAGTTGATATCATGCTCTTTTGTCTATGGATGTCGTCGGTGTGAAATGAAAGGGGAGCTTGTAAGTCCATGGAGTTATGTATGTGTGTTAGAGAAACGCCTAGGCCGCTGGTCTAATCCATGCCTAATCATGGTGGAAACCTGTAGCGTAACCATAATGAGCAATCTATGAAGCATTCTTCTTATAAAAAAAGAGATAGAGATTGAGAAAAAGAGAAAAAAAGAGATATGATAGAAGAGGAAAGAGAGAAAAAAGCACCATTTTCCCATGGTAAATAAGAATATTGCTGAGATGCTCGTTGTCTGCTTGCCTTGTCATTTTGATATGGGGATTCTTCCGTATCATCGGGCAAGGGGTACCCCGTTGGCGGTTCTCTATGATACACATATACTTACCATGACAAGAACTTACCGGTAACTAAACTTGAGTAGCATGAGGAGCGGCCCTCGTATTCAAGGGACATGAGATTTTCAACTTACAACTTGTCAAGCATATCCTCATATTTGATCACTTTAACCTTAATCACCTAAAGATGCCTATGATAGGGGCAATGAGAGCTGAAATATAATAAGTACCATAATTTTTGGAAGCTCTTTATGAAACTTGAAATCCCTGCTTCCCTCTGTGAAGGGCCTTTCTTTTACTTTTTAGTTGAGTCAGTAACCTATTCCCTTCTATCTCAAGCAAGTATTTTGAGTTGTTGTGTTTCATTCATTCATATGATGATTTATTCAATCATGTTTCTTATGTTCCTTGTTTTGCACATTGCTCTTATCTTAGTGATTATTACTTTGAAAGCTACCATTGAAAACCAGTTATGTGTGAACTCCAGCAAATTGTCAACTATTCTTCGACCAAGAGCTAAGTTTGCCATTACCAATTATGATTTACTTTATGCATCTTTATTGTGTTTCCTTTACTTATTGCAAGTTAAGTTATATAATAATGAGTTGTCTTCTATTATGATTTATGTATTGATGAATGTGATGCTTCTTGTCCGTATTCTTTTATCGACTCTTCACTCCATAAACCTGAGGTCATGTTTATTGAGCTCAATTTTCGCTTGGGGACAAGCGAAGTCTAAGCTTGCGGGGAGTTGATACGTCCATTTTGCATCACTATTCTATATCATAATTTACTGTTATTCATTGACATATTTCATATTAAGAGATGATACTTATGTTATTTCATCTGGTTTTGCATGGTTGATGACTTTTGGAGCATGGACCGCTGTAGTCAGGATTCTGATGGAAAAGGTGCTGTTTGGAGGAAAAATTCGCAAAGATCAGAAAATTTGGGAAAATACATGGAAAATTCTATTTTTCCAGAAGACGAAGATTGCCAGAAGGGGGAGCGGAGATGGGCCATGGGGGCCCACACCACCCCTGGCACGGCACCCTAGGCCGCCAGCGGTGGTGTGGCCACCTAGCCCACCTGTGCCTCCCTCTAGCGTATATTATCCCCCTCGAAACCCTAATACCTGGGGGAGCAACCACAAAAAGATTCCGCCGGCTCTGTGAGGCGGAAAACACCGAGAGAGAAAGATCTCTCCGGCAGATAGAATTCTGCGGGGGAATTCCTCCCCGGAGAGGGGAGATCGTCGCCATCAACACCACCATCAAGCTGGACTTCATCGGGATCATCATCATCATCACCACCATCATCTCCACCAGCACTATCATCACCACTTCATACCGCTGTAACAATTGGGTTGAATCTTGCATAGTTCTTAGGGGAAACTTTCCCAGTGTTGATTACTCCTTGTAGTTGATGCTATTGAGTGAACCATTGAATTATCGTTTATGTTCAGATTGTTACATATCATTATATCATGTCTGATCTTGATCCATATGATGTCTTGTGAGTAGTTCGTTTAGTTCTTGAGGACATGGGAGAAGTCATGTTGTTAGTAGTGGAGTTGTGTTGAGAAAGATTCAATGGTTTGATATTTAAGTTGTGGTGTATTTCTTCTAGTGGTGTCATGTGAACGTCGACTACATGACACTTCACCTTTATGGGCCTAGGGGAATGCATTATGTATTTGGATACTAATCGTAGGGGTTGCCAGAGTGACAGAAACCTGAACCCCCGTTAGGAAACCTTTGCACAAGGGATGTCAGGGTCTTAGAGTTTAAAGTTGTGGTTAGGTTTCTACCTTAATTACTTTCTTGTACTTGCGGATGCTTGCAAGGGGTATAATCACAAGTATGTATTAGTCTTAGGAAGGTCGGTACATTAGCACAGGTTCACCCACATAACACTTAGCAAACTAAAGAAGATTAATCAACTATTTGAAGCGAAAGCACTTGACGATATTCTCGTGTGTCCTCGAGAACGTTTGGTCATCTTAAGTAATACAACCGGCTTGTCCTTTGCTAGAGAAAGGATTGGGCCACTTGCTGCATTTATTATTATGTCTTTTGTTTACTCATACTTTATTTATTTGCATTATCAAAACCCCCTAAAAATCCGTTTGGTAAGTATTTATAGAGAATTCTTGCTCCAAGCCATTCGCCAACACATTTTGCTCCTCGTTGGGTTCGACACTCTTACTTATCAAAAATACTGCGATACACCCCCTATACTTGTGGGTCATCAATACTATTTGCTTGAACCCAAGAGCATTGAGAGAGGATCCTCTAGAACTTACGTGGATGAGATACCTTGCCTTGTTGAAGATATTTCTAGTATCAATCTTAATGCTTCTTCATTTGAGAATACTTGATCCTTTTTCTTGCTTCTTATGCCTAACTTAAAGGCGTTAAAGAAAAGTACTTATTGGGAGATAACCCAAAAGTTTTAGATGAGTCTTGGAAGTTATTACCTCTGTAATAACCGCTCCTTATCCTTTTTATTTGCTTTTTGTGCCAAGAGTAACCTCTAATGAGAGAGAAGTAATGCTTTGGAAAGTTGCTGTCCCAAAACAGATTTTGTGATTCGCTGTAAAAATTCGTGTAAAATCTCTGTACGTCGTTTTGAGGCGTGAATTTTTGTGCTTCTGACCCAGGTTGTTATCTAAGTTTCGCTAGTTCAATACTTTTCGATTTGAGCAACAGAAGGTCTTTAAAAAAATTGGTTTTTACCTGCTGGTCTATTTTGACAGATTTCTGCCATTATTTGCATTTGCTTCTTGTTGATTCCTTTTTGAGTTCTTTTTGGGGAAATGAGCTTTTTTAGGGAAGCACTATAGTAGCTTGTGTTTTATTGGAAGTTTTATTGGTGTTGAAACTGAACCCAAAGACTTATTATCTTGAGTACACTAATGTTCCTAATAAAGATTGTGTGAAGTTTTGTATGAAGAAAAAATTTCAGGTGTATGGAGAGAATGATGTAATCAGATGAAGAATGGACTAAAGCTCTAGCTTGGGGATGCCACGCGTGTCACCCCAATAAATATCCAAGAAGTACAAGCGCCAAAGCTTGGGGATGCCCAAGGCATCCCCTTCTTCATCAATAAAAATCCCAGGTTTCTTCCAAACACTTCATTTTTATTGTTTCATGCACAGTTGTGTTGTTCTTGGAGCGTCTTCGTTTTTGGTTTTCGTTTGCTTGGTTTGCTTAGTTTGCTTGAATAAATTAGTTGGACACCCTCTTTCATACATTAGTTTTCAAATAAGTTTGGTTTGGTTTGGAAAAGAGTAGGAAAAGTTCATAATTAAGTGGTAAAAAGAGCTTGTTTTTTACTGTGGCCTATGCTTTGTCATGTCATGCTTGATATTGTTTTGGCTTTATGCTTAGTGATTTTTGCTGTAGCATGACATGTTATAAACAATTGAGATTGCTTAATGTACCTTGAAAGAATCATGCGTTGTTTTAGCATATTAAAGCATAGTATTGTGGTATTCTCCTTTGATGCTTTATTTGGGTTGACTTGGCGCATGCTCACACCATGTTATGACTATCCCAAGTCACCATAGCCTTTATGATCCTTTAGTTTTCGACTTGTAATATCACTATGCTTTAATTAATGATGTTTTGTCGCTTTGCATGATTATGACCATTATTGCTCTCTTAGTTGGTCGCTCCCAGTCTTTTGCTAGCCTCCATAACCAAGTGTGAGTTCCACTCATGCATCCAACTCCAAATAAAACCAAGTTATTCCAAATAGTCCACCATACCTACTTATTAGCATTTGCTATTCCAAGTATATTCATGTTTTTATCTATCTTCCGAATTAAACTTGTTATGAGAAAACTAGTGATTAAAGCTCTCACGAACTTGATGGCACACTTTACTTTTCTTGCCCCTAATAAACTTGAACCATTGTGTCATCTATGTTGTATATGATTGCACTTATATGTTGGGGATTAGCAGAACCATGCTGTCATGGGGAACACTTTCAACATTGCACTTGTACATTGTACCTAGTTGATATCATGCTCTTTTGTTTATGGATGTCGGTGTGAAATGAAAGGGGAGCTTGTAAGTCCATGGAGTTATGTATGTGTGTTAGAGAAACACCTAGGTCGCTGGTCTAATCCATGCCTAATCATGGTGGAAACCTGCAACATAACCATAATGAGCAATCTATGAAGCATTCTTCTGATAAAAAAAATAGATAGAGATTGAGAAAAAGAAAAAAAGATGAGAAAAGAGGAAAGAGAGAAAAAAGCACCATTTTCCCATGGTAAATAAGAAGATTGCTGAGATGCTCGTTGTCTGCTTGCCTTGTCATTTTGATATGGGGATTCTTCCGTATCATCGGGCAAGGGGTACCCCGTTGGCGGTTCTCTATGATACACATGTACTTACTATGACAAGAACTTACCGGTAACTAAACTTGAGTAGCATGAGGAGCGGCCCTCGTATTCAAGGGATATGAGATTTCCAACTTATACTTTGTCAAGCATATACTCCATAGTTTGTTCACTTTAACCTTAATCACTTCAAGATGCTTATGATAGGGGCAATGAGAGCTGAAAGCTAATAAGTACCATAATTTTTTGAAGCTCTTTATGAGACTTGAATCCCTGCTTCCTTCTATGAAGGACTTTCTTTTACTTTTATGTTGAGTCACCATCTTATATCTTTATGCACCTATTGAGAGAGCATAGTGGACATTCTTAGTTTGATGTGAATTGTCCCAAGACTTGTTGATTGATGCATAACTTTTATATTGCTTGATCTTAAACTATTTGTATCTAGTCACCCTTATGAACTTTGAAGGTGTCTTATGCATTTATGTTTGCTACTCCAGGAGGGACAAGCTGAATGCCACTATGCTATGTTTTCTTTATGTGAAACAAACAAACTTCTTGCAAAGCATTCTTATTCATGAATCTTTTGTTTGTGCCTTTTCATGTTACAACATAGTTGCTATGTCTTATTGTTAGAACTTTATCTTTCATGCTATGTTGAAGTACTATGATCCCAGCTATCAATGTTTTACAAATACTTTGATAAGTTTATGATGGTGCATGTCACCTAAAAAATTATTCTTTCTTTTTATCACTTACCTACTCGAGAACGAGCAGGAGTTAAGCTTGGGGATGTTGATACGTTGCAAACGTATCTATAATTTTTGATGTTCCATGCTTGGTTTATATCTACTTTCTTATGTTTTGTCCACACTTTGGAGTACTTTTTATACACTTTCTTTGACTAACCTATTAACAAGATTCCACAGTGCCAACTGCCTGTTTTCTGCTGTTTTTGGTTCCAGGAAAGTTAGAAAATGAATATTCTCGGAATTGGACGGGACAAAAGCCAAAGTCAATATTTCACCGAGGGGGACCCAGAGCCAGAATACGAGACGGAGAGGGGCCGGGGGCCGCCCACACCACCTGGCCAAGACGGGCCAGCTGCGCCAGTGGTGGTGTGGCCGCCTAGGGCACCCCCTCGGCCTCCCCTTTCGCCTATATATTGCCTCAGATACAGAAACCTAAGTACCCCAATCAAAAATCCACGAAAGAGTCTGTAGCCGCCGTCATCTCCATCCCTAGATTGGGAGGGATCTGAAGCTCTTCCTAGCACCCTGCCGGAGGGGAGAATTCACCCTGGAGGCCTTCTTCATCACCATGCAAGCCTCCGATGTGATGCGTGAGTAGTTCATCCTTGGACTACGGTCCATGTAGTAGCTAGATGGTTGGTTCTTCTCCTTTGTGCTACCATGTCTAGATCTTGTGAGCTCTGTTCATGATCAAGATCATCTATTTGTAATCATACATGTTGTTTTTGCGGGGATCCGATGGATATTGAGATGCTATTTCATACTCCCTCCGATCCAAATTAATTGACTTGAATTTATCTAAATTCGGATGTATCTAGTACTAAAACATGTCTAGATACATCCGAATCTAGACAAATTCAAGTCAATTAATTTGGATCAGAGGGAGTATTGATTGTTGATTCTATCATGTCTTTGTTATTTGTGATCTTGCATGCTTTCCGTTGTTAGTAGCTATCTTGGCTGAGTAGATGCTAGCAACTCCAAGAGGGAGTATTTATGCTCGATAGTGGGTTCATGCCTCTAGTAATCTAGGGAAGTGACAGAAATCTCTAAGGTACTAGATGTGTTGTTGCTACTAGGGAGAAAACAACAATCCTTTATTCATAGAACAATCGTATTGTTTACTTTACATGCAATGCTTAATGCAATTATCTGTTGCTTGTAACTTAATACTAGAGGGGGTTCGGATGATAACCTGAAGGTGGATTATTAGTCATAGATGAAGTTGGATTACGGTCTATGTATAATGTTGTAATGCCTAATCAAATCTCATAGGAGTCAAGATGATTAGTATATGCATGTATGGTTTCTCTATGTTTGTCAATTGCCCCGCTGTAATTTTTTCACCCAACATGTCATCTATCTTAAGGAGAACCACCACTAGTGAACTATGGACCCCGGTCCTTTATTTTACCATCAATCTACAATTGTTTACTGTTTTCTGTTTACTTTCTACAAGCTATTACTTTCTTCCACACAATACGTTTAATCCTTTGTTTTCAGGAAAACCGGTGAGATTGACAACCTCACTGTAAGTTGGGGCAAAGTTTTGTGGTTGTGTTGTGTAGGATTGTAAGTTGGAAACAACACCTTGGAGGTGTTTCCTTGCTCATACTGGTTCGATAACCTTGGTTTCATTACTGAGGGAAAACTTACTGCTGTGCTCATCATACCTTCCTCTTGGGGTTCCCCAACGAGCTCGATATCAACCACGTGCCAGCACCTGCATCCAATGAATCAATTGCTTCAATCTTCCATGTATTTGGTTCAATCTCCCCTGCATTTGGTTCAATCTCCTCTTGATCCATTGGTTAAATCTCCCATGCATTTGGTTCAATCTCCTTTGCATTTGGTTCAATATCCTCTCGATTTGTTGGTTCAATCTATAATGTATCCATTGCTTCATTCTCCTCTCGTTCAAATACTTCATTCCCATCTGCATTTGCTGCTCCCGCCTGATCATCCATTCCATAAGATGGGTCCACTTCATTTTTACAAAGCCTAGCAATGTGCCCTAGGATCCCACAACATTTGCACTTACGTTGTCGAGGTGGTGCACCACCCTCTGCACTAGCTCTCATCCTATTCTTCCTTGGCCTACCTGCTGGTCTAGTAAAAACTGGAGGGTATAGCTTGAAGCCTGGATCCACTTCCAAGCATTGGTCTTTTACCAACAAAGCTGGAACATTCTAAGCATATGCTACCCTAAATTTGGCAATGGAGAAATACTCCAACACATACTGATCAACTTCACCCTCTTCACCTCCTAGAACACCCATGAAAAACAATGCATGTATGCAGGGTTTCCCATGGAGCTTCCATTGCCTGCAATGGCATGTCCTATCAACCAAACTCACTAGATACCTCCATTTCCTATCTTTACTGTTAGTGTACGTTACCCCAGCCTCCATTCCTCTTCTAATGAATTTCATCTTCAATTGTTTTTCGCTGGCATGCAAAGACTTAATCAAAGATGGGAGGATGAGATGGCTAGCATATACTATTGATGCAATTCTTGGACGCAAATCGATCTTTATCATGATCATCTGACTAATCTTATCAAATATTTGCCACAGCATAAGCTCTTTCAATTACTTGACCTTTGCATGAAAACTATCTGCAAGGTTACTTGTTACATAGTCTACCTTGCAAATTTCACTGAATTGGCTTCTTGACCACACCATTCCATGATGTGCACCCAAGTACTCCTTCATCGCAGGTTTTTGTTCATACAACACTTCCAAATGATACAGATGCTTCCTCAAACTGCATGTGTATGAAGCTGGCCATAGGTTGTCAGTATAAACTTTACCCTTGAATTTCTTTGTAAAATTTCGCACTAAGTGTCGCATACATTCCCTATGCTTCACTCTGGGGAATACTGCTTCTATAGCTTTCTCCAAACCTTTGCAAGCGTCCGTGTGGACAGTAAGTCCTGGTGGATGACCTATAAGGTCGCACAAATTCTCCAGAAACCAAGTTCAACTTTCCTCTCACTCAATCTCCAAAACTCCAAAAGCAACTGGGAACATCCAATTGTCGCCATCAACTGCAGTAGCAGCTACTAGCTGTCCTTTAAATCTGCCATGAAGATCTGTTGCATCCACGGCCAAATAAGGCCTGCAACCATCTAGAAAACCTTGCCAGTAAGCTTTGAAACAAACAAAAGCCCTTCTAAAGCACTCCTTCTCCATTGTCTTCCCTCTTATTTTGTACTGAACTTTATGCATGTCTATTTGTACAACACTATCTGGACTAGCCATCTCCACTTTAGCTTTGAAGCTGTAAAGCACTGAAAACTTTCATTTCATGGACCATTGATCCTATCAAAAGCCATTTCCTTTGCATAGAACATCCTCATGTAAGGTACTGTAATATTAAACTTTTCAAAAACTTCTTTTATGAGCGTTGTTGCACCAAGTGATGGGTTTGCTCTCATCCAATCCACGATTGCATCTGCCAACCACCTAGTCTTTGCTAGTTTTGTTTTGTCCTTTGTCAACACCCAGATTTTTAAGTCCAGATGCCTGTTATGCCGTACCTCGCAATCCCAAGATTACCATTTTTGCGAGACATAACAGAATTGGTACCATAGTACATCATCCATTACAAACCATAATAGTCTTACAAATAAAGGATCTCATGATCCAGTCTTTATACAATCAAAGCAACGGAAAGTAAACGTAGTAGGGCTCCATCTTCATGGTCACAGGCAATGCTGACGATGGGAGATGATCCTAGTTATCATAGACCTCCTGTTGTCCATCTTCTGGGTAGTCTTCCTCATAGTCTGGCCATGGGAATAGCCAGGGACAAAGCCATGAGTACTCTTTAAGTACTCGCAAACTACCACTAACATAGGTAAGGTAAAACCAGTAGGAACCTTACGCTCTAGGTTTCTTTGCAAAAAGCCAGGTTTATTCCATAAGAACTTAAGAGTAAAGACCTAATTTTAGTTCTCTACATCACTTAAGTGGGAACTTAGATTTCATGTCCACAACTCTGTTGTGGTCAAGTCAAGGTCATCTTTCAAGTCACAAGTCATTTTGAAAACATCTGACAATGGAACAGTATGGCCACTCTAACTGTCCATAACCGCAGACGCGGCTATTCGAATAGTTTGACACTCTGCAGAGGTGGTACACTTTCACCACAAAATTCGATACATTCGTTAGGGATAACCCTGAATCCTCATACTTGGTATGCGGATAATCAATCCTAACCTTTCAATTACATACCCTAGTATAGGCACCTCCCCTATGAGCTTGGCCTCCTAGCCATGGCCAACTGCCATCCCGGGAACTGCATAGGTGGACATTCATATTTATGAGGTAGCCTCAGCTCAACCTCTTCTGCAAGGGAACCCATACTAAGACATATAAACTTCCAGTTAAGCCCTACCCAACTCAGGTATTGTGGTTGTACGGTAAAATTGGAACGGTATCGCATCCGAACCCAACCATCAGTTTTTGTCAAAGTCAAGGCTCATGCCTCATTCAGTTTCATCATCAACCCATTGTGTTTCATAACACATGTCAAAACATTTGAATAGAATGAATCATCATTCCAAGGTTTTCAAAATCATTTTCACCAAGTGTTCCCATCTAAAGTGGTCAAGTTTTAGTTTTAGCATAACCAAAACTTTAAACTCTGAGATCCAACACTCCCTTGTGCAAAGGTTTCCTAATGGGGGTTTAGGTTTCTGTCACTCCGACAACCCCTACGATTAGTAGCCAAATACACAATGCATTCCCCTAGGCCCATAAAGGTGAAGTATCATGTAGTCGACATTCACATGACACCACTAGAAGAATAACACCACAACTTAAATAACAAACTATTGAATCTTTCTCAACACAATTCCACTACTAACAACATGACTTCTCCCATGTCCTCAAGAACTAAACAAACTACTCACGAGACATCATATGGATCAAGATCAGAGATGAAATAATGATAAGTAATAATCTGAACATGAACGATAATTCAATGGTTCCACTCAATAGCATCAACTACAACAAGTAATCAACACCGGGAAAGTTTCCCCTAAGAACTATGCAAGATTCAACCCAATTGTTACAGCGGTATGGAGTAGTGATGATGGTGCTAGTGGAGATGATGATGGAGATGATGATGATGATCCCGATGAAGTCTAGCTTGATGAAGGTGTTGATGGCGACGATCTCCCCTCTCCGGAAAGGAATTTCCCTGATAGATTTCTGCCTGTCGGAGAGCTCTTTCTCTCTTTGTAGTTTTCCACCCCATAGAGGCGTCGGAATCTTTATGTGGTTGCTCCCCGAGTCTTAGGGTTTTGGGAGGATAATATACGCTAAAGAGCAGAGCTAGAGGTGGGCCAGGGTGGCCACACCACCTGGTGGCGCGACCAGGGCTGGCCCGCGCCATGTGGTGGTGTGGGCCCCCTGTGGCCCCATCTCCGCTCCCCCTTCTAGCATCCTTCGTCTTCTGGAAAATAGGATTTTCCATGTGTTTTCCGGGATTTTCTGATATTCGCGAATTTCGCCTCCAAGCAGTGCCTTTTCCATCAGAATCCTGACTTCAGTGGTCTATCCTCCAAAAGTCATCAATCATGCAAGAACAGATGAAATAACATAAGTATCATCTCTTAATATGAAATATATCAATGAATAACAGTAAATTATGATATATAATAGTGATGCAAAATGGACGTATCAACTCCCCCCAAGCTTAGACTTCGCTTGTCCCCAAGCGAAAACTGAGCTCAATAAACATGACCTCAGGTTTATGGAGTGAAGTGTCGATAAAACAATACGGACAAGAAGCATCACATTCATCAATACATAAATCATAATAGAAGACAACTCACTATTATATAAATTAACTTGCAATAATTAAAGGAAAAACAATAAAGATACACAAAGTAAATCATAATTGGTAATGGCAAACTTTGCTCTTGGTTAAAGAATAGTTAACAATTTGCAGGAGTTCAAGCATAATGGGGTTTTCAATGATAGCTTTCAAAGTAATATTCACTAAGATAAGAGCAGTGTGCAAAACAAGGAACATAAGAATCATGATTGAATAAATCATCATATGAATGAATGAAACACAACAATGCAAAATACTTGCTGAGATAGAAAGGAATAGGTTTACTGACTCAACTAAAAAGTAAAAGATAGGCCCTTCGCAGAGGGAAGCAGGGATTTCAAGTTTCATAAAGAGCTTCCAAAAATTATGGTACTTATTAGCTTTCAGCTCTCATTGTCCCTATCATAAGCATCTTTAGGTGATTAAGGTTAAAGTGATCAAATATGAGGATATGCTTGACAAGTTATAAGCTGGAAATCTCATGCCCCTTACTTACGAGTACCGTTCCTCATGCTAGTCAAGTTTAGTCACAGGTAAGTTCTTGTCATTTTAAGTACATGTGTATCATAGAGAACCGCCAACGGGATACCCCTTGCCCGATGATACGGAATATTCCCCATATCAAAATGACAAGGCAAGCAGACAATGAGCATCTCAGCAATCCTTTATTTCCTATTTGCATAGGCTCCTCTTTTTTCTCTTTTCTTTTTTCTTTCCTATTTGCATAGGTTTTTTATATAGAGGATGCTTCGTAGATTGCTCATTATGGTTACGCTGCAGGTTTCCACCATGATTAGGCATGGATTAGACCAGCCGCCCAGGCGTTTCTCTAACTCATATACGAACTCCATGAGCCTTACAAGCTCCCCTTTCATTTCACACCGTTGGGATCCATAAGCAAAAGAACATGATATCAACTAAATAAAATGCAATGTTGAAAGCGTTCCCCATGATAGCATGGTTCTGCTAATTCACAACTTACAAAGCGCAAACATAGACGCAACATAGATGGGCACAATGGTTCAAGTTTATTAAGTGCAAGAAAAGTAAAGTGTGCCTTCAAGTTCGTGAGAGCTTTAATCACTAATTTTCACATAACAAGTTTTAATTCAGAAGGTAGATAAAAACATGATTACTTGGAATAGCAATAATGCTAATAGGTAGGTATGGTGGACACAAATGGCATAGGTGTTGGTTTAACGATTGGATGCACGAGAAGCATTCCCTCTCAGTACAGGTTTGTTGGGGGGATACCCCCGAGTAGGGTACCGCCGGGGTACGGCGCGGTCAAAGCAAGTGCTGACCGGGTCACCTCAAGGCAGGCCGAACCACGGAGTGACCCGGCCCATGGAGCATCTCCTCGACTGTAGTCCGGTCGGCATAAAATATATGACGACCATGTTTGTCTTTCTGTTTTGCAGGTAACTTGATAGCCGGATTAGCCACATGCTAGCCAGACTATCTTATGGCTTCCAAGAGAAGGAATCCCCCGCTGGTCAAAAGGTGGCTTTATTAGCTATAGAGTGAGCGAAGCAAAGCAAGGAGGAGGACCAGCGGGTCAGAGGCCCCCAAGGTGACGTGAGCAGTGTCGGCTGACGTAGCCCGTGTCTCGTGACGCTTAAAGACAAAGGTTACACTGTGGGTTACATCCAAAGCCCGGACGAGCCGTTAAAGAGAATAAAGAAGCATCTAGCTTTAGGCGAGGAGCATATTCTCTGAATATGCTGCCACGTGTGCCCTAATATTGTAACCCGGGCTCCCCTATATAAGGAGCACCGGGGCCTCCATAGAGAGGGATCGATCATTTTCTCTGTCTAAGGTAGAACTCTAGAGCTAGTTGGTAGGGGGTAAGAGACTTAGTCTCCTTCTTACCAAGAGATTGAAGAGGACTTGTAAATACCATTGATAGAGAGAATACAAGAACATCTGTGCGTGGAATCACCATGTTCTCCCTTCTTGGATTCCCCTAGCACTCATTGGCCCCATCTTTAGCCTATCCATGGCATCTGTCGTGCCACCACCACGATAGTTGGCGCCCATCGTGGGGCTAGCGGTGCTAGCAGGGGTGAAAATCCAGACGGGAAGCTTCTCCACCACTGGCGAGCGCGTCGTCTCCAGCCTGGTTCAGCGCTTTGGAGCGCTGGACTACGTCAGCGACAATGCAGGGAGCTTCGGCAGGCACCCACCTCCGCGCAACAACGTCTTAATCAAGCTTGGCACGCACAAGATCTACGTCGGCATGGACGAGTCCTGTGTTCATCCGCGGCACATCGTCGAGGGAGGCGAACCACCTCTCAGCGCAACTCGTGGAGTGCGTATCACTCGCCCCACCAGCAGCGTTGAGGTCCTAATGACTGCGCCAGACGCGGAACCAAGCAAGGGCCCGACACCAGAGCCGGAGGTTACACCAAAGCAGACCAGGTCTAGGTTTCCCCCACTAGAAAGGCCAGATAATGTGCTCCAGGAAGAAATAGATAGCCTAGCAACAGCAATAGCACCTGTGGTAGATCCGACTCAGGCGCAAGCTGAGCTAGAGGAAACTAGGCGGAAAATGTTAGCTGGGGCAAAGAAGGTAGCAGAGCTGCATCTGTCTTTGAACATTACCTTGAGAGAATATGCTAAGGCAAACCGCATAGGTGGAGTGAAAATTTGAGGTAGGAACCTGATTACTGAGATTGACAAGGAATACGAGCCTAGGCCGGGTCATAAAACCACGATAGTAACAGGAGGGCTGGATCGATACAGTACCCCGACAAAGAACCTCAGGGAAGCAAATGCGGCCGCGTCCGAGTTAGAAGGTTTAACCGGAGAGGCCTGGCAAAGGCAACAAGAGAGAGTGAATCACTTCCTGAGGGTTGCTTGCCAGCAAAATGAAGAAATGAACAAGGCAAACCCGGCGCCACCAGGAGCGTCACATGTGGTACATTCGGCTAGGAATAACCTGGCAAGATTCGGAGGAGCCGCATCATCTCCGGGTCACAATCCCAAGAGAGAAGAAGTAATAAACTCTGGAAGAAGAGACACATAGATGGTTCCCTACAATCTAGCAAGGGATGGAAAGGGCAAAGCAGTGCAAGTTGATGAAGATCGGCACAGTACCAGCCGAGGTGCGGCCGGGCAAGGTAACCGCGACCAAGGCAATGCCAGTCAGAGAAACGCTGCCAACGACAATGCCAGACAGTGTGATCCCATGGGAACATGGAAAAATGTACCTCGACAGCAGCAACGACGTGCACCTCGGCAAGAGGGGAGTGTAGGACAAGCAGCACAACAACAAAATGCTTGCCCAGATCAGGAAAGATACAATGATGGTTATTCGGCTATGATCAATGATAGATATCCCAGACCGGATCACCACATAATTGGGTCAAGGCTGGGAAGCAGGAACTTGCAGCCAGATGATGCGAGGCTGAAGCTGGATAGGATTTATAGGTCGGAGTTAATTGAGGTACAAGGTTCGCCAGGTCCGGCATGCTTTGGGCCCCGGATCATGAAGGAGCCACCAGTGCCGAACTTTCAGCTGGCCAGAGGAACCAGAACCTATGATGGTAGTACAAGGCCAGAAGATTGGCTAATCGATTACGCCACAACGATCAAGATAGCAACAGGAAATTTGAGATGGGCAGTAAGATATCTGCCATAGATGTTGGAAGGATGATACATTGCAAATGTATCTATAATTTTTGATGTTCCATGCTTAGTTTTATCCACTTTCTTGTGTTTTGTTCCAACTTTGGAGTACTTTTATTATGATTTCTTGGACTAACCTATTAACAAGAGCCATAGTGCCAGCTGTCTGTTTTCTGTTGTTTTTGGTTCCAGAAAAGTCAGAAAATGAATATTCTCAGAATTGGACGGGACAAAAACCCAAGTGCCTATTTTCCGGAAGGGATCAAGTGCCAGAATACGAGACGGAGAGGGGCAGGGCCACCACACCACTGGCCGCTGGCCAAGCTTGGCGCGCCAGGGTGGTCTGTCGACCCAGCACCCCTCGCCCTCCTTCCGCATATAAGTTGCCCTCGAGACGAAAACCCTAGGTACCCGATCAAAAATCCACGAAGAGTTCAGAGTCATGCCATCTCCATCCCTAGATCGGGAGGGATCTGAAGCTCTTCCGGCACCTCACGGAGAGGGGAATTCACCGAGGCCTTCTTCATCACCATGCAAGCCTCCGGTGTGATGCGTGAGTAGTTCATCCTTGGACTACGGATCCATGTAGTAGCTAGATGGCTGGTTTCTCCTCCTTTGTGCTTTCATGTTTAGATCTTGTGAGATCCGTTCATGATCAAGATCATCTATTTGTAATTCATACATGTTGTGTTTGTGGGGATCCGATGGATATTGAGATGCTATTTCAGATTGATTATTGATTCTATCATGTCTTTGTTATTTGAGATCTTGCATGCTTTCCGTTGTTAGTAGCTATCTTGGCCAAGTAGATGCTAGCAACTCCAAGAGTTAGTATTTATGCTCGATAGTGGGTTCATGCCTCCGTAACTGGGAAGTGATGAAATCTCTAAGGTACTAGATGTGCTGTTGCTACTAGGGAGAAAACAACAATCCTTTATTCATAGAACAATTGTATTGTTTACTTTACACGCAGTTCGTAAAGCAATAATCTGTTGCTTGCAACTTAATACTAGAGGGGGTTCGGATGATAACTTGAAGGTGGATTATTAGTCATAGATGCAGTTGGATGGCGGTCTATGTATTATGTTGTAATGCCCAATCAAGTATCAAAGGAGTCAAGATGATTAGTATATGCATGTATTGCTTTCTCGGTGTTTGTCAATTGCCCGACTGTAATTTTTTCACCCAGTATGTTATCTATCTAAGGAGAGCCACCTCTAGTGAACTATGGATCCCGGTCCTTGTCTTTTACATACAATCTACAATCTTTTACTGCTTTGTGTTTACTTTCTACAAACTTTTACTTCTTTCCATTCGATACGTTTAATCCTTTGTTTTCCGCAAAACACGGTGAGATTGACAACCTCATCGCAAGTTGGGGACAAAGTTCTGTGGTTGTGTTGTGCAGGTCTCCACGTTGCTACTAGCACCGGTAGTGCGCCATGCCAAAGCTCAGCTAGTAACACCTTTGAGGTGTTTCCTTGCTCTTATTGGTTCGATTAAACTTGGTTTCATAACTGAGGGAAACTTGCTGCTGTGCTCATCATACCTTCCTCTTGGGGTTCCCAACGAGCTCTACATCAACACCACGCACCAAGCACTTTTCTGGGCGCCGTGTATTGAGCCATCAAGCGATTTTCTAGCACCGTTGCCGGGGAGTCAAGGACATCTTCACAAGGGGAGTCCCTCATAACCAATCTCTATACTTTGTTGTTTTTGTTTTGCTTAGTTTCTTTTTGCTTTGTTTGCTTGTTTTGTTCTTCAAAAATCCAAAAAAATTAGTTTTACTTGTTTGCTTTCTTATTTGAAAAACACAAAAAAATTAAGTCTCCCTTAGTTGTCACCTCTCACTTAGCTCACCATGTTGATCCCTACATTCACCCTAAAAGACCTTTCAATTGGTAGTGGTTCTATAATTGGGAAAGACAATATTGAAGAATTCTTTAATCATGTTAGCAAACATGAAGATACTGAGGATAGATCCCTTGTAGAACTTGCTCCAAATTATGAGATTGCTGCAGCTTCTTTAATTCACATGTTAGAAGCTAGGTTTGTTAACCTCAACCCCTTAATGCAAGTAATGTTTCTTAAGCTTAAAGAAATTGAGGATCCTAAAAAGAGGGATTTTATTCTAGAAACTTTGTTTAAGGAGTTCTATGATGCTGCCAAGGAAGCTAGAAAAGTTTTTGAACGTTTCAATATGCTAGGCTCATGTGTAGATGTTGTTGGTACGCGAGAAAAAAATGAACAAAACCGAACCTAATGGGGAGGAACCTAAGATACCAATACCCTTTAAACTAGTAGCAATATATGATGCCATAGAAAAGAATCTTGATTGGATTGTTCCTGCAAACCCTTTTGATGAGAATAGTGAACCCAAGAGCATTGAGAGAGGATCCTCTAGAAATTATTTTGATGATATACCATGCCTTGTTGAAAATATTTCTGGTATTGATCTTAATGCTTCTTCATTTGAGAACACTTGATTCTTTCTTTGCTTCTTATGCCTAACTTAAAGGCGTTAAAGAAAAGTACATGTTGGGAGACAACCCAAGAGTTTTAGTTGAGTCTTGGAAATTATTACCTCTGTAATAACCTCTCCTTATCCTTTTTATTTGCTTTTTGTGCCAAGAGTAACCTCTAATGAGAGTGAAGTAATGATTGGGAAAGTTGCTGTCCCGAAACAAATTTTTGTGCTTCACCGTAAAAATTCCTGAGAGATCTCTGTACGTCGTATTGAGCTGTAATTGTTTGTGCTTATGCCCCAGATCATTATCTAACATTCGTTAATTCAGCACTTTTTGATTTGAGCAACATAAGGTCTTTGAAAAAATTCGTCTTTACCTGCTGGTCTGTTTTGACAGATTTCTGCCATTTTCTGTATTTGCTTCTTGTTAGTTCCTTCTTGAGGTCCTTTGGGGAATTGAGCTTTTTGAGGGAAGTGCTACAGTACCTAGTGTTCTAATGGAAGTTTATTTGGTGTTATAACTGAACCTTGAGACTTATTTATCTTAAGTGCACTAATGTTGCTAATGAGATTGTGTGAAGTTTTGTATGAAGGAAAAATTTTAGGTGTATGGAAGGAATGAGTAATGAGATGAAGGATGGACTAAAGCTCAAGCTTGGGGATGCCACACATGTCATCCCAATAAATATCCAATAAGTACAAGCGTCAAAGCTTGGGGATGCCCAAGGCATCCCCTTCTTCATCAATAAAAATTCCAGGTTTCTTTCAAACGCTTCATTTTTATTGTTTCATGCACAATTGTGTTTTTCTTGGAGCGTCTTCTTTTTCGTTTTCGTTTTGGTTTTTAGTTTGCTTGGTTTGTTTAGTTTTCTGAATAAGTTGGTTGGACCCCCTCTTTCACACTTTGGTTTGCAAATAGTTTGGTTTGGTTTGGAAAAGAGTAGGAAAGTTCATGCTTATGTGGTAAAAAGAGCTCGTTTTTGACTGTGGCCATGCTTTGTCATGCCATGCTTGATATTGTTTTGGCTTTATGCTTAGTATTCTTTGCTGTAGCATGACTTGTTATAAACAATTGAGATTGCTTAATGTGCCTTGGATGAATCATGTGTTGTTTTAGCATATTAAAGCATAGTATAGTGGTTTTCTCCTTTGATGCTTTATTTGGGTTGACTTGGCGCATGCTCACACCATGTTATGACTATCTCAAGTCACCATAGCCTTTATGATCCTTTAGTTTTCAACTTATAGTATCACTTTATGCTTTGATCAATGATGTTTTGTCGCTCTGCATGATTATGGCCATTATTGCTCTCTTAGTTTGTCGCTCCCAGTCTTTTGCTAGTCTCCACAACAAAGTATGAGTTCCACTCATGCATCCAACTCCCTAAACCAAGTTTTTCCAAAGAGTCCACCATACCTACCTACTAGCTTATGCTATTCCAAGTATATTCATGCTTTTGTTTACCTTCCACTTGTTATGAGAAAACTAGTGATTAAAGCTGTCACGAACTTGATGGCACACTTTACTTTATTGCCTCTAATAAACTTGAACCATTGTGTCTTCTATGTTGTATATGCTTGCACTTATTTGTTGGGAATTAGCAGAACCATGCTTTCATGGGGAACGCTTTCAACATTGCACTTGGTACTTGTACCTAGTTGATATCATGCTCTTTTGTATATGGATGTCGTCGGTGTGAAATGAAAGGGGAGCTTGTAAGTCCATGGAGTTATGTATATGTGTTAGAGAAACGCCAGGGCCGCTGGTCTAATCCATGCTGACATGGTGGAAACCTGCAGCGTAACCATAATGAGCTGTCTATGAAGCATTCTTCTTATAAAAAAGAGTCCTACTGAGAAAAAAGAGAAAAAAGAGATACTATGAAAAGAGGAAAGAGAGAAAAAGCACCATATTCCCATGGTAAATAAGAAGAATGCTGAGATGCTCGTTGTCTGCTTGCCTTGTCATTTTGATATGGGGATTCTTCCGTATCATCGGGCAAGGGGTACCCCGTTAGCGGTTCTCTATGATACACATGTACTTATGATGACAAGAACTTACCGGTGACTAAACTTGAGTAGCATGAGGAGCGGCCCTCGTATACAAGGGACATGAGATTTCTGACTTATACTTCGTCAAGCATGTACACCATAGTTTGTTCACTTTAACCTTAATCACTTCAAGATGCTTATGATAGGGGCAATGAGAGCTGAAAGCTATAAGTATCATAATTTTTGGAAGCTCTTTATGAGACTTGAATCCCTACTTCCTTTTACAAAAGGCTTTTCTTCCACCATTATATTGAGTCTCCACCTTCTATCTTTATGCATCTACTTTGAGAGCATAGTGGCCATTCTTTGTTCTATGTGCATTGTCCCAAGACTAGTTGATTGATGCATAACTTGTTATTGCTTGTTTGAAACTATTGTATCTAGTCACTCTTATGAACTTTGAAGGTGTCTTATGCATTTATATTTGCTACTCTATTGAGGGACAAGCTGAATACTATTATGCTATGTTTTCTTTATGTGAAACAAACAAACGTCTTGCAAAGCATGTTATTCATGAATCTTTTGTTTGTGCCTTTTCATGTTGCATCATAGTTTCTTTGCTTATTCCTAGAACTTTGTCTTTCATGCTATGTTGAAGTACTATGATCCCAGCTATCAATGTTTTACAAATACTTTGATCAAGTTTATGATGGTGCATGTCACCTAAAAAATTATTCTTTCTTTTTATCACTTACCTACTCGAGAACGAGCAGGAGTTAAGCTTGGGGATGTTGATACGTTGCAAACGTATCTATAATTTTTGATGTTCCATGCTTGGTTTATATCTACTTTCTTATGTTTTGTCCACACTTTGGAGTACTTTTTATACACTTTCTTTGACTAACCTATTAACAAGATTCCACAGTGCCAGCTGCCTGTTTTCTGTTGTTTTTGGTTCCAGAAAAGTCAGAAAATGAATATTCTCGGAATTGGACGGGACAAAAGCCCAAGTGCCTATTTTTCCGGAAGGGATCAAGTGCCAGAATACGAGACGGAGAGGGGCCAGAGGCCGGCCACACCACCTGGCCGCATGGCCAGGCTTGGCCTGCGCCAGGGGGTGGTATGGCCGACCCCAGCACCCCCTCGGCCCCTCCTTCCGCCTATAAGTTGCCCTCGGGACGAAAACCCTAGGTACCCGATCAAAAATCCACGAAAGAGTCTGTTGCCGCCGTCATCTCCATCCCTAGATCGGGAGGGATCTGAAGGTCTTCCCGGCACCCTGTCGGAGAGGGGAATTCACCCTGGAGGCCTTCTTCATCACCATGCAAGCCTCCGGTGTGATGCGTGAGTAGTTCATCCTTGGACTACGGATCCATGTAGTAGATAGATGGCTAGTTTCTCCTCCTTTGTGCTTTCATGTTTAGATCTTGTGAGCTCCGTTCATGATCAGGATCATCTATTTGTAATTCATACATGTTGCGTTTGCGGGGATCCGATGGATATTGAGATGCTATTTCAGACTAATTATTGATTCTATCATGTCTTTGTTATTTGAGATCTTGCATGCTTTCCGTTGTTAGTAGCTATCTTGGCCATGTAGATGCTAGCAACTCCAAGAGTTAGTATTTATGCTCGATAGTGGGTTCATGCCTCCGTAACTGGGAAGTGAGAAATCTCTAAGGTACTAGATGTGATGTTGCTACTAGGAGAAAACAACAATCCTTTGTTCATAGAACAATTGTATTGTTTACTTTACACTTGATTCAGTAAAGCAATAATCTGTTGCTTGCAACTTAATACTAGAGGGGGTTCGGATGATAACCTGAAGGTGGATTATTAGTCATAGATGCAGTTGGATGGCGGTCTATGTATTATGTTGTAATGCCCAATCAAGTATCAAAGGAGTCAAGATGATTAGTATATGCATGTATTGCTTTCTCGGTGTTTGTCAATTGCCCCGCTGTAATTTTTTCACCCAGCATGTTATCTATCTAAGGAGAGCCACCTCTAGTGAACTATGGATCCCGGTCCTTGTCTTTTACATACAATCTTTTACTGCTTTGTGTTTACTTTCTGCAAACTTTTACTTCTTTCCATTCGATACGTTTAATCCTTTGTTTTCCGCAAAACACGGTGAGATTGACAACCTCATCGCAAGTTGGGGACAAAGTTCTGTGGTTGTGTTGTGCAGGTCTCCACGTTGCTACTAGCACCGGTAGTGCGCCCTGCCAAAGCTCAGCTAGTAACACCTTTGAGGTGTTTCCTTGCTCCCTCTTGGTTCGATTAAACGTTGGTTTCATAACTGAGGGAAACTTGCTGCTGTGCTCATCATACCTTCCTCTTGGGGTTCCCAACGAGCTCTACATCAACACCACGCACCAAGCACTTTTCTGGGCGTCGTGTATTGAGCCATCAAAGGACCAGCGAGAGTTTGGCTGGACAATTTGCCGCCAGGAAGTGTCAACTGTTGGCTGGACTTTGAGGAGTTGTTCGTTAGCAACTTCTCAAGCACCTACAAGAGGCCCAACAGGCCACATACTCTGGCGCTATGCCGGCAAAGACCGAATGAGCCAGACCGAGATTTCCTTACTCGGTGGTGCAACGTGCGTAACTCGTGCGAGGGAGTAATTGAATCACAAGCTATTGCGTGGTTCGCCCAGGGATGCAGATATGGGAGTATGTTGTGGCAGAGGCTGTAGCGAGATATGCCAACCACTTTGGCTGAGACGATCTGGATCGCGGATTCGTATGCCCTGGGAGATCCAACGCAACCCCGGCTAATGTCGAGCAAGGAAAACAAGGAATATTACAACCGATATGGCTCCGGGTCATCAAGAAGGAATGATTATCGATATAACTCACAGCAGGTGGTAGCGGTAGACCGAGACCAGCCCAATGCCGGTGCCAGCCAGCACCAAAAAACTGGAGGACAAAATTGGCAACAGAAAAACGAAGGGAAAAAGCCTTGGACTCTGGAGCAGAAAAAGCAATGGCAAGAACGGAAAGATAGACCGAGGTATATGTTTGAGTCTATGTTGGATCAACCTTGCAAGTTCCATACACCAAGTCCGAATAGTCCGGCAAACCATACTACCCGGCAATGTGAGTGGATGAGAAAGTTAGAGCAGGGTATTTTGGGGAATGCTCAGGCACCTCGGAATGAGGCACCTAGGAATGAGGCACCACGGCAACCGTTACTAACAAGAGGGAATGGACATCAACTGATGTTCCCACCACCTCCGTCGAGGTACGAGAATCAGGAAAGAAGGGATGCAGTACATCAAGTAGGTAATAACCAGCAACAAGGTCAAGGTTACCACGAGAATGAGGGACAAAACGACTATAGGGAGCATCATCAAAGCTATTGTGTGTTTACCATGGAAGAAAACGACCAGAAAAGCTTGCAGCACCGGCATATGGAGGTAAACGCAGTAATGCCGGCAGTAGTAAGATACATACCCTGGGAAGATCAAGAAATCACGTGGAGTATCAAGGATCACCCAAAGATCATGCCTAGCCCTGGGACCTATGCACTGGTCCTGGATCCAACATTCATCGGGCCGAATCTCAATGTGAGGTTTTCCAAGGTACTGATTGACAATGGCAGTAGTATCAAGATTATGTACAAGGATACCATGCACAAGTTGGGAATAACAGAGAACATGTTGCAAGCAACGAGGACCACTTTTCATGGCATTGTACCGAGTATTTCCTCTGAGCCAATTTGTAAGGTCCGGGTTGATGCGTTATTCGGCACGAGAGATAATTGTTGGACTGAAAATTTGGAGTTCGAGGTGGTGAACTTGGAGAGCACTTATCACGCATTACTCGGCAGGCCAGCGCTGAACAAGTTCATGGCAACTACTCACATCAGCTATCTTAAGATGAAGCTGCCCGGGCCAAGAGGCGTGATAACTGTATCAGGGGACTTCCGACGTTCGATCGAGTGCGCTTCAGCCGGATCTAACTTAGCCGAGTCACTCGTGGTAGCTCAGGAAAAAAGGAAGATACTAGAAGTAGCGGCATTGGCTCAATCCGCGCAACAGCATATGCCGGCTCTGACCAACCCACATGGAAGCGTGTCGTTCCAAGCGACCAAGGACACAAAGAAAGTGCCAATCGATGATCAGTTCCCAGAGTGCATCGTAACCATTGGTGCCGGGTTAAGCGACAAATAGGAAAGCGAGCTTGTCAACTTCCTCCGTGAGAATTGGGATATCTTCGCTTGGTCCACTCAGGATCTGCAAGGTGTACCGAGGGAGTTGGCTGAGCACTCATTAAACGTAAGGCCCGGGGCTAAGCTGGTAAAGCAACCTCTCCGACGTTTCATAGAAGACAGAAGGAAAGTCACTGGGGATGAAATAGCTAGGCTCCTAGCAGCCGGATTTATCATGGAAGTACTCTATCCGGATTGGCTCTCTAATCCGGTGCTTGTGGAAAAGAAGAAGGATGATCCGAACGTGGTTGTGGTATGGCGCATGTGCATTGATTAAACGAACCTGAACAAGGCGTGTCCCAAAGATCCATTTCCACTCCCTAGAATAGATCAAGTCATAGACTCAACAGCCGGATGTGAGCTACTGTCATTCATTGATGCGTATTCTGGTTTCCACCAGATACCCCTGAATCCGGATGATCAAATAAAGACTACGTTTATTACCCCTTACGGGGATTATTGCTATCGCACTATGCCGTTTGGACTACGTAATGCAGGAGAAATGTACCAACGATGCATGCAAAAATGCTTACATGACCAAATAGGTCGGAATGTGCAAGTTTATGTGGATGATGTGGTGATAAAAACCAAGGAAAGCAATACGCTCCTTGATGATATCTGGCAAATATTCGCGAACTTAAGAAGGTTCTGAAAGAAGCTAAACCTGGAGAAGTGCACCTTTGGCGTGCCCGCTGGAAAGTTACTCGGTTTTTTAGTGTCTAGCCGTGGTATTGAAGCTAACCTGATGAAAATCCGGGCCATAGAGAGAATGGAACTGCCATAATGCCTTAACGATGTGCAGAAGTTCACTGGTTGCCTGGCATCATTAAGTCGGTTCGTATGTCGGTTGGGAGAGAAGGCCTTGCCCCTCTACCAATTAATGAAAAAGGCAGACAAATTCACATGGATGCCATAGGCGGACCTTGTGTTTCGAGAATTAAAAAAGATGTTATCTACTTCGCCAATTCTAGCAGCACCACTACCCAAGGAGCCAATGTTGCTCTACGTAGCCGCGACCAACCGAGTCGTAAGTGCAGTAATCGAAGTGGAGCGCGAGGAAGAAGGAAAGTCGGTCCAAAGGCCGGTGTATTATCTGAGTGAAGTATTGTCAGCTTCAAAACAGAACTACCCTCACTATCAAAAGATGGCGTATGGCGTATATATGTTGGCCAAGAAACTCAAACACTATTTCGAGGAACATCCCATCAAAGTGATATGCGAGGCACCTATACCAGAGATTTTGAGTAACAAAGATGCAAGTGGCAGGATAGCAAAGTGGGCAATTGAATTAGCTCCATATGCGCCGCAATTTGATAGAAGAGATGCTATAAAGTCACAAGCTGTGGCAGATTTCTTCGTGGACTGGCCTGAAATGCAAAACGAGCCACCTCTGCCGGACTCCAATTATTGGCGAATGCACTTCGATGGATCGAAACTGAAAGATGGGTTGGGCGCTGGAGTAGTGCTTACCTCGCCCAAGAAGGATCAGCTGAAATATTTCCTTCAAATCCACTTCAATGCCTCGAATAATGTGGCGGAGTATGAAGCATTGGTACATGGTCTCAAGGTAGCAAAAGAAGTGGGGATACGTCGGATACAATGCTTTGGAGATTCGGATTTGGTGGTGCAACAAGTGTCTGGAAATTGGGATGCCTTGGATGCTAACATGGCCCTATACAGATTCTATGTTCAAAAGATAAGTGGGTTTTTCGAAGGGTGTGAGTTCCATCACATACCTCGGATTGAAAACGAGGCAGCAGATACACTATCCAAGTTAGGCTCATCCCGATAGCCAATCCCGCCAAATGTTGCTTTGGAGCACCTGAGAAAACCATCTATCATGCCATCGCCTGAATCAGACTCAATTTATATCCCGACACTATCTGGATCAGGAGTTGTACCTATGGAGATAGAGTGGGGAAGCACCTCTGCAAACCCGGGGACTGCTTCGACGAACCCAGGGACTACCATAGCAAACCCGGGGACTGATCATCCTGACCCGACAGGAGTTATGTCGGTGGATGTGATGGAAATTGATGAGGAACCGTTTCCTGTCCGGACCATACCAACTTGGGCCAAGCCAATTTTTCATTTCCTGAAAGAGGGAACCTTGCCGGATGACGAGATAATCTCAAGGCAGATCCAGCGAAGGGCAAAGGCCTATACAATTATCAACGTCGAACTATACAAAAGAAGTGTGACAACAATACTACAGCAGTGTGTTGATCCGGAGGAAGGACTTGACATACTCTGGGATATTCACCAAGGGGAATGTGGCCATCATGCCTCCTCAAGGGCCTTAGTGGCAAAAGCTTTCCGGCATGGATTCTATTGGCCCAGTGCTTTGGAGCAAGCAGAGGATCTGGTGAGAAAATGCAATGGCTGTCAAAGATACGCCATGAAAACTCATTTACCAATGTCGGAGCTGAAAACTATCCCCATTACCTGGCCATTTGTTGTATGGTGCCTAGATATGGTAGGCTAAAGGAGGGATGACCCATATCCTAGTCATGGTTGACAAGTTCACCAAATGGATTGAAGTGAAACCAATTCGGAAATGTGATGGGGCAACAATAGTAATATTCCTCAAGGATATAATCCTGAGATATGGCTATCCCCATAGCATCATAACTGATAATGGAACAAATTTTGCTGAAGGAGCATTTGCGAGGTTCTGCCAAGAAAAGAAGATCCGGCTAGATGTCGCCTTAGTCGCCCACCCCACATCGAACGGGCAAGTGGAAAGATCCAACGGACTGGTATTGTCCGGGATAAAACCCCGGCTCATAGAGCCGCGGCAAAGATCAACGGGGTGCTGGATAGAAGAACTACCAGTGGTACTGTGGAGCTTAAGAACAACTCCAAATTGATCAACAGGCTATACGCCATTCTTTCTGGTATATGGGGCAGAAGCTGTATTACCAGCCGACATAGAGCATGATTCGCCAAGAGTCACCCAATACACAGAAGCCAAAGTGCGCGAAGCCCGGCAAAATGATGTTGATCTGCTGGAAGAAGCGAGAGAATTGGCCTTGTCTAGATCCGTCATATATCAGCAAAATCTCCGACGCTAACATAGCCGGAAAGTAAACCCCCGAGTCTTCCGGGAAGGTGACCTGGTACTCCGGTTGATACAGCGCACTGCTGGCATCCATAAGCTATCCCCTCCATGGGAAGGACCTTTCATTGTAAGAAAAGCCTTGCACAATGATTCCTACTATCTTATTGATGCACAGCCCTAGGAAAAGAACAAGGCGGACATGTCCGGAGAGGAATCTAAGCGACCGTGGAATGTAGCACTACTTCGTCCTTTCTACACCTAACAAAGAGGTGAATGTATCCGAGCTACTCATATGTCGGTATGTATGTCGGCAATGAGCTTATTAATAAAACTTTGGCACCCCAGGCAGAGACTTGGGGACTGCCGTAATAATTGTTTGTCATTTTCGTATTTCTATGTCGGTTGGATTAAGTTGCTTATATCTTAGTCGGGTTAGTAATGTGTGAGCACCAAAAACCCAACTCTTTGAATTTGCTGTTGTCCAACAAGAATTGCCTTCATGGCAAGCAAGAGAACAAGTTTGGAATGGCAAAGCACATGAAAAACGACTAAGGAAAAGAACTTAAACGAGTCGACATTGGTTATTTTGAATAACCCTTAGTTTATTATATTCATTAAACACCGGATCATTTTGATCTTGTCTCAAAGTTTCAAGTATTGTTAAATCATTTTTTTGAACCTCGGACTCGTAAGTCGAAAAGCCGAATCAAGGTAGACGCGACCCGAGTCAAAAATTGGGGGAACAAGAAAATGTAACTCGGGGACTTCGCCCACGATAATCCAACATTAAGAACTTAGTTCCAAACGATAAGTTGTAGCACAACAAAATTAAAGTATTCAAATACACTTCTGCCCGGCATTCCGGGGATCTGACAAATATGATAAGTGTTTTTAAGGAGCAGGAGCAGCAGCCGAATCGTCAGCCGAAGGAGGTGGCACTTCAGAGTTTGAGGGAGGGGCGCTACCCTCAGCTTCATCCTTAGGGACGACCTCACCATCCTCCGGGTCTTCGGCCTCGTCACCAAGCTCGGAGGCCTCACCCCTACTCCCTTCTTCTTCATTATCTTCATCTCCAGAAGCAGCTTCATCATCAAAAACATCAAGATAACTCGGCCCTTCGTTCCAAGTGTGGCAGAAGGAGTATTGAATAAGCTTGTTGGCACAGGCTTTGCGGCGCGCGATCCAATCCGGATTCTCCCACCACTTATACCCGGTGTGCATGCGAGTAAGCAACCCCAGATCAATTCCTTCATACCATGAAAGGACAAACTGCAAGGCAATGTCAGCCCCAGCCCCTACGGCAGATTCATGCCACAGATGCAGCTGCGTATCGCACTCCATTATTTTGGCTATGAAAGTCGAACTTCTTTTTGGAATGGTCTCAGTGGGCCGGAGGGAGCTGAACATCCGTGTCATAGTTGGCATGATGTTAGCACCATAGTTCTTTACCAATTCCAGGCGAGCAACAAGGCTAACAAGCAGATCCTCCGTCGAATAAGGGACGGACCCGGATCTAGGACCCGTAGGAACACCGTGTTGATCGCGGGACCGGGTTACGGCAACGCTAGCAAGAGTGTCACTTTATGGAAATTTACCTGGGAACAGAGCAGAGGAGACAGTGAGCAAAAGCACCAAACCGGGAGGAAGGAAAATTAAGCAAGGGCAAAGAAACTCACGGGAAATCTAGAAAAGGAGGCGCTGGAGCTCGGCATCAACATTGGCATTGCTGCCCTGAGGTTTCTCGTATTCGGAGGTTACCGACGTAAGTTTTACATCGGCTTCCTCTAATAGATCCTTGTCCTTGGAAATTTGAGTCGTCAAACGCTCTTTTTCCTCGGCAAACTCCTGGTCTGCCTTCTCCAGCTCAGTCTTGTGGAGGTCTTTGAGCCTCCAGATTTCGGCATTCAGCCGAGTAATTTCTGAGTCCTGGAGCTACAACCGAGCTATCTCTTCATCTTTTTCTTCAGCTCAGCCTCATGCTTCCCTGCTTGTTCGAGGAAATGGGTCATCATTTCAGGCATAGTAACACTATCTTCAAGAGCAACTGCAACAACGGCATAATCCAGAGAAACCGAATTATAAATGTCTGCCGGGTAAAGAAAGGAGCGTACAGTGATCGTGCGAAGGAGATAAGATTACCTTTGATCTCAGCAAGGTTCTTCCGCATGATAATATTCTCAGCTTCAACCTCGGCTACATGGTTCGGATAACAAATTAATACGGATCACAGACAACTCGAATGAATGAAAATGGAAGAAGAAAAGGTATAAATAAGGAACATTACCCTTCTTCTGGTAATCTTTCAGGAGTTTGCCATAACGCGCACGAAGGTCCTTATAGGAGTCTAGCAGACGCTGGAACTCAGCGGATCAGCGGTTAGTGGTAATCTGAAACAAGCAATGTGATGTCAAGATCAAAAGTAAGATAAAGAAATATTCAAAGTCTACAAGATCCGGGCCAAGTGGAACTTAACCCGACTCTAGGTGTGTGGATATTCGAAGTCTACAAGATCCGGGCCAAGTGGAACTTAACCCGGCTCTAGGTGTGTGGATATTCGAAGTACACAAGATCCAGGCCAAGTGGAACTTAACCCGGCTCTAGGTGTGTGGATATTCGAAGTACACAAGATCCGGGCCAAGGGAACTTAACCCGGCTCTAGGTGTATGGATATTCGAAGTATACAAGGTCTAGGCCAAGGGAACTTAACCCGACTCTAACTTTGTTAAAATTTGAAGTTACTACGAATAGAAATTAAATTCTCTAAGGAGCATCCGACCGAGTAACAAGTTACTCCCTCGGAGGCTCGGGGACTTGGGGATATATCTACAAGTGCTCAGCTTTACAAGGTACTAATAGCAAATGAAAAGAATTACCTCCATCATCCGGCCAGCCAAAGAGATGGCCTTAGTAGCGGAGTTCATCTGTGCGCTGAACTCGGCTGGGCCGAACTTCTCCGGCAGATCATCTTGTGGGTCGATGAATTCAGCGTTATTCCAGTTCTTCACGTACTCCAGGAGAAGTAGACTGTAGCTTTCGCCGCTGGGAGAGTAGTTCGCCACAAGGCCTTTGACGTGGGCCTCTCGCCTAGCAGATTGAGCTGCAGCAGGGCTGGTATGCAGAACCAGCTGCTGGCTACCCTCTGATCCGGCAGCCTGTGACCCAAAGGAGATACCTTTGGCTGATCCGGCAGCTTTCTGGAGCTTGCCGGATGAGTCCTGAGGAGCTGGCTGGAAGATATCCGCGACCGAGGGAGTTGATCCGGAGGGAGCTGATGGGGCTTTCCTCTTGGGAGGCTTGGTGGAACCTGCTGGTACTAGTGTCTTTGGTCTTTGCTGCCATCGGTCTTGTCAGTCTGATGCTAGCATTCTTCTTGGTCTTGTTCTGCTTGGTGGTGTTGTTGCTGCTGGTATTGCTGGTTCGGAGGAGACTGGAACATGGGAGAAACTTGATTGGGGCGGTGCCGATGGAGCTGGCACCTCATCACTTGGCGCTGGGGCCGAAGAGGAACCAGGGAGATTAGGCATGGCTGTATCCAAAGCTTCCCCACTACCCCCCGCGCTGACATTGCCCTCCTCATGACGACGTGGGCTCTGGTCAGGCGCAGCCGTGGAGCCCTCTTAGATAGGGCTAAGCGGGCGAGTGTCGTCATCGCGGGGGGGAGAAGGGCTGCTCTGGATTGGAGATGCTATGCCCGAGCCGCTCTGGGGAATGACCCTAGGAGCTCTAAGAAGCAGAAAAGAACCAAGTCAAAAAGAAAGAGAACCTGTAAGAGACAAGAGCAAACACAGAAAGGGAAAAAACTTGAAGGGCAAATGCAAAAGACTTACTCATTTGAGGTTGGGGGAGACCGAGGTTTGGGCGCCCTCCGGACCGTGCTCTTGGTGGCCGGTTTAGTCGAGGCTTTCACCCCGGACTTCTTCTGCCTCTTCTTGGGCGGAGGCACCTCCGAAGCTGTGGCCGAGGCAGCCGCGCGCTTCTAGGAAGAAGCAGGGGCCAGACCACCAGTGGTGAGGGGAGGAACCTCGTGGACCTGACCGGTCGTGTTAGCTGAAGATTCGGACATAACCAGATGCGCGTAAGAGATGGGAACCGGATCAAGTACCTCCAGGACCTCAACATCCGAGTCATCGTCATTTGGCCAATCTCTTAGAGAAGAGGCCCTACCAGCACTGTGTTTGATGATGACCGGGGTAGGCAGAAAGGTCTGTGGATCAGGCTCCTCCTCATCCTCCTCGGCGCGGTCTGGTACCCACTTGCTCGCCAGCACCTCGCCATCCTCCAGTGGCTGCTGGAAGAATCGCTAAGAACAAGACAACAATTGCCAAGTTACGAAAGTAAACCAACATACAAAGAAGATCCGGAAAACAGTAAGAAGTAAGTTTACCTTTGGAGGAGGGTTGTCCCGGGTGAAGGGCTCGAGACCCCATTCCCAATCTTCAATGAATTCCTTCTCCACATTGAAAATGGCCTTAACCCGGCGGTAAGCCGTCGAGTTATCAAGCTCGAAAGATAAATTCTGGTGGGGGTCGAGGGGGCCACTCAAGTAACAGATCTTGTGGTCTCGCTTCTGAAGGGGGAGACCCGGATGCAGACAAAAGTAATCATGATGTCCTCCCCCCGGAGCTTCTCCTTGAGCAGCTCCTTGATCCGGCACTCCACCTGATTTGCCAGGGTCGTGGGTCGCTTGGGAATGCTCTCCCAAAGCGAGGTATCTGGAGGGCCAACCTTGAAGGGGAGGATCCGGATCAAGTCCTCATCGGTGGTGTTCCGGACATAGAAGAAAGTCCGGGCCCAGCCTTTGCAGGACTCGAGTCCGATGACCCGGGGGAATGCGGAGTTCTTGCAGGGAGAAATGGAGGAAGCGCCGCATTGGGTCAAGTGCTTATCCTCCGGAGAAAGCTCCTTAATCGGAACCACGTTCCTCCGTAGACCGAAGAATTTGATCCAAAGTTCCTTGGTTGGCCAGAGGCCAATGTACCCCTCAATTCCAGAGGCAAAGGAGGACAAAGAAGTGATGGCATTGGCGAGGAGATGATGCGGTTGCAGTTTGTAGGTAGAAATGAAATCGAAAAAGAAATCTTAGGTAGGAAGGCCGAAGCCACGCTGAAAATGCGAAAGAAAAACAACATATTCCCTAGGATTGGGGGAAGGAGAAATCTCACCGGAGGCAAGGCGACAGGCGACGCTGGTGGGGATGCGGCGCGTGGCACGAAGCCAGTCCAAGTCGTCCTCGCAGACGAACGCGCCGTCCTACCAGCCGCGCTCGCGGCCCTCTGCTTCTTCCTCTTGCTACGCCACCATGGCTACTTCCTCCTCAGTCATGGTGGACTCAACGTCCTCGAGAGAGAAATCGGAGTAGAAATAACCGGAGGATGGGAAATGGGAAGTGCAAGGCCCCGTGATGAAGATCTTGAGCGGAAACGGTGGCGCAGGCGCAAGGTGCTGTCTGTGCATGGTCGCGACGGCGCTGGAGCAACGAGGAACTAGCGGTGGCGGCAAGGTTACAGTGAAAGAGAAAGGAGGCTGGGAAGCACAGAGAAAATGGGCAACTTCCCCAGAGGTTGCCCCACGCCCTCTACTTAACCGCGCAACGGGCGCGTAGTGGGATCCTTTGCAGTTGCCACGCCGCGCGCAACGGGCGTGTACGCAGCCGAATCAGCCAATCAGAGCGTCGCCACAGCAAGGGCCATAGGGGCAGAGGATCCCATGACATGATGTAATGTTATAGTTAACGAGGCGCCGCAGTGAAGGGACGTGCGTAGCAGTTATTCCTGACATTGCGACAGTAACCGGCGCATTAAATGCGCGTAGCCCTTAAAATGAGGCAAAATGATGATTACCCTCCACGTAGGATGTGGGGAAGCGTACAAGGGAAGGATAGGTAACCTGGATAAACGGGAAAAAACCCGGCCAACGAGGAATAACTCAGACTGAGCCAAGGGATCCCAAGAGGAAAAGCCTCGGGTTACTGGATAAACTCGGCCAAAGAGGCAGAGATCCGGTTATGGGAACCTGCTGTGGCCTTAACAACCAAAAGTTGCTAAGACCGCACCATCTTCGGGGACTAATGTTGGGGGGGATACCCCGGGTAGGGTAACGCCAGGGTATAAAGGCCGAGTTAGCTGGGGTACGGCACGGTCAAAGCAAGTGCTGACCGGGTCACCTCAAGGCAGGCCGAACCACGGAGTGACCCGGCCCATGGAGCATCTCCTTGACTGTAGTCCGGCCGGCATAAAATATATGCCGACCATGTTTGTCTTTCTGTTTTGCAGGTAACTTGATAGCCGGATTAGCCACATGCTAGCCAGACTATCTTATGGCCCCCAAGGTGACGTGGGCAGTGTCGGCTGACGTAGCCCGTGTCTCGTGACGCTTAAAGACAAAGGTTACACTGTGGGTTACATCCAAAGCCCGGACGAGCCGTTAAAGAGAATAAAGAAGCATCTAGCTTTAGGCGAGGAGCATATTCTCCGAATATGCTGCCACGTGTGCCCTAATATTGTAACCCGGGCTCCCCTATATAAGGAGCACCGGGGCCTCCATAGAGAGGGATCGATCATTTTCTCTGTCTAAGGTAGAACTCTAGAGCTAGTTGGTAGGGGGTAAGAGACTTAGTCTCCTTCTTACCAAGAGATTGAAGAGGACTTGTAAATACCATTGATAGAGAGAATACAAGAACATATGTGCGTGGAATCACCATGTTCTCCCTCCCTGGATTCCCCTAGCACTCATTGGCCCCATCTTTAGCCTATCCATGGCATCTACCATGCCACCACCACGATAAGGTTTTTGGCTAGCAAGGCTGGGTAGCAAGCATAAGAGTTGAAGGAAACAAACAAACATACAAGTGATAAAAACAAACATGCAATCTTCCTTCGAAGCACAAAAGATCTTAATTAGAGAATACTAAGCTTATGAGCCAATCAAGAAGAAAGATGATGAAATTATATTTCTTAAGAATATTTTTATCTTTTTCATTCAATTCTCATAATAGTGTTGCTACTGACCGAGCCAGGTTTGCCAAAACCAACTAAATTTACTTAATGATCCCAAAGTGATACCAGTACTAACAACAAGATCAATCATATAACAGAAATTGAAAACTAATATAAGATGTGCAAAAAGTAAATGATAGAACTTCTCATTAATATTCCATAACAGCAACTCACACCAAGGGATACATAGATAACTAATGAGAGCGGGGACACTTCTATAATGCGAACCATCTATATGATAACTTCTCTATTCATGATATGACTCTAATAAAAAGGTAAAAAGATGAAAGATAGTGATATTCTACCGCGACACTCCCCCAATCTTGGAACAAACCAAGGGGACGCCAAAACCTGATGATGGATTACTCCTTCGGTGGTGGTGTTCTCTCGATGAGCATATCTTGGAATTGATGCTCATGTATAAGGGTATGGAAGGGATTCTTGGTGCATGGAGAAGGTGACCGTGAAGCCAAGCAATGACGTGGAGTCTTCCCTCTAATGCACATCCATGCAGTCCTCTTGAACTTGGCAGGATTTGCCACCACTCCAATGCTTGCAATGGTGGTGCTGGTGTGCGGATGCTGGTCTTCCTTTTCCTCCTCTTCAACTTCACTCTCGATATCCTCCTCCTGCTCAAGGTCTTGGAGATCATCTTCCGTAGGCTCCTTGCCCTTATCGTTGGCGGAGACCATTGTGCCTCTAAACTTTAAGAATAGTTCCTGACAGAAACAGATCGAAACGAAAACACGAGGAGAACACGATATATGAACCTCGGGGGATCCGGGGGATTATATATTACGAATTTTTACAACAAAAGGAAGGTACTGGGAGAAAACGGGTTTGAGACGGGCTCTGGGGTGGCCACACCCCCTGGTGGTGCGGCTAGGTGGGCCCGCGCCATGGGGTGGTGTGAGCCACCCAAGCTCCGTTTCCATCCCTCTTTCTATTCATTGCTTTCCATGTTAGATAAAAAAATGCAAAAATATAACTTGAAAGGTTTTTCACGGACCTTTTCTTACCAGAACCGTTACCTATTCGAAAACGGACTCTACAGGTCTCTGAACTTGGCTTTTAATAAATTTCTCCAGCGTCACCATTTGAATAGGATCAATATCTTCATTGTAAGAATATCCATAAATATAGTGCTTGAGTCTATGACCATTCACCACTTGTGTAGTGTTATCCTTTAAGTTTTTATTGCCCCTGAACGATACACCTCTTCAATAACAAAAGGTCCTTCCCATTTTGAGAGTAGTTTTCCTACAAAAAATCTGAGACGAGACCTATACAATAGAACCTTCTCACCAACATGGAACTCTCTCTTAAGAATTCTCCTGTCATGCCATCTTTTAACTTTTTCTTTAAAGAGTCTAGCATTTTCATATGCTTCACTCCTTCACTCATCTAACGAACTTAAGTCAAATAATCTTTTCTCACCAGCAAGTTTGAAGTCTCTATTAAGTTCTTTTACTGCCCAATAAGCTTTGTGTTCTAATTCTAAAGGCAGGTGGCAAGCTTTCCCATAAACCATTTTGTAAGGAGACATTCCCATAGGATTTTTATAAGCAGTTCTATAAGCCCATAAAGCATCATTCAACTTTTTAGCCCAATTTTTTCTAGATCTATTAACAGTCTTTTGCAAGATGGATTTAATTTCTCTATTTGATAGTTCTACTGGCCCACTAGTTTGGGGATGATAAGCTGAAGAAATTCTATGATTAACATCATATTTAACAAGCGTCTTTCTAAAACCACCATGAATGAAATGAGAACCTCCATCAGTCATAAGATATCTAGGAACTCCAAACCTAGGAAAGATAATATCCTTAAGCATTTTCAAAGAGGTCTCACTATCAGCACTTTTCGTAGGTATGGCTTCTACCCACTTAGTAACATAGTCAACAACAACAAGAATATGAGTATAAAATTTTGAAGGGGGGAAAGGACCCATAAAGTCAAATCCCCAACAATCAAATGGTTCAATAACAAGAGAGTAATTCATAGGCATTTCATTGCGTCTAGAAATATTACCAACTTGTTGACATTCATCACATGATAAGACAAATTTTCTCGCATCTTTAAAAAAGGCCAGTAAAAACCTGATTGTAGAACCTTTTGTGCGGTTCTATCTCCCGCATGATGTCCTCCATAGGCACTACCATGACATTTCCACAATATCTCCTTTTGTTCATATTCTGGAACACATCTTCGCATAATACCATCTACTCCCTCTTTATATAAATGTGGGTCATCCCAAAAATAATGCCTCAAATCGTAAAAGAACTTCCTTCTTTAATGAGCTATAAAAGTTGGAGGCAAATACTTGGCAACAATAAAGTTAGCATAATTAGCATACCAAGGACTCTCCCGCGAGCTTACCCCTACTGCAGCTAACTGTTCATTTGGGAAACTATCATTAACATGCATAGGGTCAAAAGAGATGTTTTCGGAACGAGATAAATTATCAACAACAGGATTTCCAGCACCTTTCCTATCTACAATATGTAGGTCAAATTCTTGTAAAAGCAACACCCATCTAATAACGCTAGGTGATGTCTACGCACTTCTATTCTTGTAGACAATTGTTGGGCCTCCAAGTGCAGAGGTTTGTAGAACAGCAGCAAGTTTTCCCTTAAGTGGATCACCCAAGGTTTATCAAACTCAGGGAGGAAGTGGTCAAAGGTATCCCCTCTCAAGCAACCCTGCAATCAAGATACAAGAAGTCTCTTGTGTCCCCAACACACCCAATACACTTGTCAGGTGTATAGGTGCACTAGTTGGGCGAAGCGATAGTGAAATACAAGTGGTATAGATAATTATAAGCGGTAACGGTGATAGAAAATAGCTTGCTGGCGTGTGGTTGACGTGGGAAAAGACTAAAGTAAAACTGAAATAAAAATGGAAGCAAGCAAACATGTAACAGATCTAATTGCAAATAGTGTATCAATGCTTAGAAACAAGGCCTAGGGATCATACTTTCACTAGTGAACACTCTCATATAAATATATTCTTCTTTATGATACTACGCTGAAGTACTCTCTGGTTGGACACTCTAATCGTTGGTAGGGCTATAACAACACACCTCAAAGTAAGCCTTTCCCATCTAGATAACCCCACACTGTCACCTTGAGCACTAGATGGTTCCAACAAACACCGCAATTTCATAAAGACACCCAACTCCAAATATAACTCATAACAAGTATTTGTAATCTCTAGCCTAAGTGCCACCATGGTGTGCATGTTGTCACTTTCACACACATGGGGAGAGCAAAGATCTATTAAAGCACTTGAGTAGCAAGGTAGATCTATAGATTTCAAGCTCATGATCACAATAAGATCAGGCATAGAGAGAGAGATGAACACATAGATACCGGTAGAACCCTTAGCCTCGAGAGATAATTACTCCCTCCTTATCATGGGAATCAGCAATGGTGATGGAGATGGTGGTGGAGATTGATGGAGATGGCTCCGGGGGCACTTCCCCGTCCCGGCAGGGTGCCGGAATAGAGACTTTCTGTCCCCCGAACCTCCCCTTCGGTGGCGGCGGCGCTGTGGAACTTTTCGTGGATTTCTGATTAACGATCTAGGGTTTTTGCCTCAGGAGGAATATATAGGCAAAGGAGGCAAGGTCGGTGGCCGGCCAGGGGGCCCACACCATGCCCTGGCGTGGCCTGGGCTGGCCCGCTCCAAGGGGTGGTGTGGCCACCCTGTGGCCCCCCTTCGTGTCTCCTTCTAGCTCCGTGAATCTTCTGGGAAAATATCAACTTCGGCTTTAGTCCGGTCCAATTCCGAGAATATTGATTTTCTAACTTTCTTGGAACCAAAAACAGCAGAAAACAGGCAACTGGCACTGTGACATCTTGTTAATAGGTTAGTCCAAGAAATCATATGAAAAGTACTCCAAAGTGTGGACAAAACACAAGAAAGTAGATAAAACCAAGCATGGAACATCAAAAATTATAGATACATTTGCAATGTATCAACATCCCCAAGCTTAACCCATGCTCGTCCTTGAGTAGGTAAGTGATAAAAAGAAATAATAATTTTTGAGGTGACATGCACCATCATAAACTTGATCAAAGTATTTGTAACATTGATAGCTGCGACCATAGTACTTCAATCATAACATTGAAGATAAAGTTCTAACAATAAGACAAAGCAACTATGTTGCAACATGAAAAGGCACAAACAAAAGATTCATGAATAACAATGCTTTGCAAGACGTTTGTTTGTTTCACATAAAGAAAACATAGCATAGTGGCATTCAGCTTGTCCCTCATAGAGTAGCAAACATAAATGCATAGGACACCTTCAAAGTTTATAAGAGTGACTAGATACACATAGTTTAAAACAAGCAATATCAAATTATGCCTCAATCAACTAGTCTTGGGACACTGCACATAGAACTAAGAATGGCCACTATGCTCTCAAAGTAGGTGCATAACGGTAGAAGGTGGAGACTCAATATAATGGTGGAAGAAAGGCCTTCATAGAAGGAAGTAGAGATTCAAGTTTCATAAAGTGCTTCCAAAAATTATGGTACTTATAGCTTTCAGCTCTCATTTCCCCTATCATAAGCATCTTGAAGGTGATTAAGGTTAAAGTGACACAACTAAAAGGATATGCTTGACAAGTTATAAACCGAAATCTCATGCCCCTTACTTACGAAGACCCAACCTCATGCTACTCAACTTTAGTCACAAGTAAGCTCTTGTCATTGTAAGTACATATGTATCATAAAGAACCGCGAACGGGGTACCCCTTGCACATGATACAGGAGCTATTCCATAATCAAAATGACAAGGCAAGCAGACAGTGAGCATCTCAGTGATCTTTTTATATGCTATTTGCATAGGTTTTTATTGAGGATGCTTCATAGAGTGATCATTATGGTGATGCTGCAAGTTTCCACCATGATTAGGCATGGCTTAGGCTAGCGGCCTAGTCGTTTCTCTAACACACATAAAAACTCCATGATCTTACAAGTTCCCCTTTTATTTCACACCACCGGGATCCATAAGCAAAAGAACATGATATCAACGGGGTACAAACTACAAGTGCAATGTTGAAAGCGTTCCCCATGATACATGGTTCTGCTAATTTCAACTTATAAAGCGCAAGCATATACGCAACAAATAAGGACCCAATGGTTCAGGTTTATTAAATGCAAAAAGTAAAGTGTGTCATCAAGTTCATGAGAGCTTTAATCACTAGTTTTCTCATAACAAGTTTAATTCGGAAGGTAAACAAAAGCATGAATATACTTGGAATAGCATAAGCTAGTAGGTAGGTATGGTGGACTCTTTGGAATAACTTGGTTTAGGGAGTTGGATGCATGAGTGGAACTCATACTTGGTTGTGGAGGCTAGCAAAAGACTGGGAGCGACAAACTAAGAGAGCAATAATGGCCATAATCATGCAGAGCGACAAAACATCATTGATCAAAGCATAAACTGATACTAAAAGTTGAAAACTAAAGGATCATAAAGGCTATGGTGACTTGAGATAGTCATAACATGGTGTGAGCATGCGCCAAGTCAACCCAAGTAAAACATCAAAGGAGAATACCACAATACTATGCTTTAATATGTTAAAACAACGCATGATTCATCCAAGGCACATTAAGCAATCTCAATTGTCTATAAAAAGTCATGCTACAACAAAGAATACTAAGCATAAAGCCAAAGCAATATCAAGCATGGCATGACAAAGCATAGGCCACAGTCAAAAACAAGCTTTCTTTACCACTTAAGCATGAACTTTCCTACTCTTTTCCAAACCAAACCAAACTATTTGAAAACCAATGTATGAAAGAGGGGGTCCAACCAACTTATTCAGCAAACTAAGCAAACAAATCAAACGAAAAACCAAAACAAAAACGAAAAAGAAGACGCTCCAAGAACAACACAACTGTGCATGAAACAATAAAAATGAAGCGTTTGGAAGAAACCTGGGATTTTATTTGATGAAGAAGGGGGATGCCTTGGGCATACCCAAGCTTTGACGCTTGTACTTCTTGGATATTTCTTTGGGTGACATGCGTGTCATCCCCAAGCTTGAGCTTTAGTCCATCCTTCATCTCATTACTCATTCCTTCCATACACCTGAAATTTTTCCTTCATACAAAACTTCACACAATCTTTATTAGCAACATTAGTGCACTCAAGATAATAGGACTTTAGGTTCAGTTACAACACCAATAAAACTTCCATTAGAACACTAGCTACTGTAGCACTTCCCTCAAAAAGCTGAATTCCCCAAAAGAACTCAAAAAGGAACCAACAAGAAGCAAATGCAGAAAATGGCAGAAATCTGTCAAAACAGACCAGCAGGTAAAGACAAATTTTTTCAAAGACCTTCTGTTGCTCAAATAAAAAAGTGTTGAACTAACGAAAGTTAGATAACAACCTGGGGCAGAAGCACAAAAATTCATGCCTGAAAAGGACATACAGATATTTTACACGAATGTTTATGGTGAAGCACAGAAATCTGTTTCAGGACAGCAAATTCCCAATCATTACTTGTCTCTCATTAGAGGTTACTCTTGGCACAAAAAGCAAATAAAAAGGATAAGGAGCGGTTATTACTGAAGTAATAACTTTCAAGACTCATCTAAAACTTTTGGGTTATCTCCCAATAAGTACCTTTCTTTAACGCCTTTAAGTTAGGCATGATAGTTTGAGAAGATGCTCACATAAGAAATATGAATTGAAGTAAAAGAGAGCATCAAGAAGCAAATTCAAAGCACATTTAAGTATAACCCACTTCCTATGCATAGGAATCTTGTAAAGAAACAAGTCATGAAAGCACAAAGAAACAAGCATAGTAAAGCAAAACAAGTGCAACTTCAAGACTTTCAACATAAAGAGGGGAAACCTAATATTATTGAGATGCATAAAACCATGTTTCCCTCTCTCATAATAAATTTCAGTAGCATCATGAATAATATTAACAATACAACTATCGCATAAAACATTCATATCATGAGCCACATGCATAAAATGATTATTACTCTCCACATCAGCATAGTCATTCTTATTAATTGTGGTGGGAGCAAATTCAACAAAATAGCTATCATTATTATTTTCATCACCATAATCATCAAATATAGGAGGCATATTGTAATCATAATTAATTTTCTCCTCAATAGTAGGTGGACTGAAAATATCATATTCATCATTGCAATCATCATATATTGGAGGTTTGGTATCATCATAAGCAATAGAATAGCTATCTTCCAAAGCTAGGGAACTAAAAAGATCATTTTCATAAAAACTAGCTTCCCCAAGCTTAGAATTTTTCATAGCATTAGCAATAATAGTGTTCAAAGAATTCATACTAATAATATTGCTATTAGCATGCTAATAAAATTCCATAGGTTTTTTAATTTTCTCTTCAAACACGTCATGTCCTAACTCAAGATAAATAGTATAAAGCTCTCTAATATTTTTGTTGTTTTCCATTAAGCCTAACTAGTGAAAACAAGAAACAGAACGATAAAATTGTAGAATCTAAAGGAAATAACTTCGATCACTCACACTGGAGGATGTGAGTACCTTTTACCTTACCTCCCCGGCAACGGCGCCACAAAATAGCTTGATGTCTACGCACTTCTATTCTTGTAGACAGTTGTTGGGCCTCCAAGTGCAGAGGTTTGTAGAACAATGAGAAGTTTTCCTTAAGTGGATCTCCCAAGGTTTATCGAACTCAGGGAGGAAGTGGTCAAAGGTATCCCCTCTCAAGCAACCCTGCAATCAAGATACAAGAAGTCTCTTGTGTCCCCAACACACCCAATACACTTGTCAGGTGTATAGGTGCACTAGTTCGGCGAAGAGATAGTGAAATACAAGTGGTATAGGTAATTATAAGCGGTAACAGTGATAGAAAATAGCTTGCTGGCGTGTGGTTGACGTGGGAAAAGACTAAAGTAAAACTGAAATAAAGATGGAAGCAAGCAAACATGTAATAGATCTAATTGCAAACAGTGTATCAATGCTTAGAAACAAGGCCTAGGGATCATACTTTCACTAGTGAACACTCTCATATAAATATATTCTTCTTTATGATACTATGCTGAACTACTCTCCGGTTGGACACTCTAATCGTTGGTAGGGCTATAACAACACACCTCAAAGTAAGCCTTTCCCATCTAGATAACCCCACACTGTCACCTTGAGCACTAGATGGTTCCAACAAACACCACAATTTCATAAAGACATCCAACTCCAAATATAACTCATAACAAGTATTTGTAATCTCTAGCCTAAGTGCCACCATGGTGTGCACGCTGTCACTTTCACACACATGGGGAGAGCAGAGATCTATTAAAGCACTTGAGAAGCAAGGTAGATCTATAGATTACAAGCTCATGATCACAATAAGATCAGGCATAGAGAGAGATGAACACATAGCTACCGATAGAACCCTTAGCCTCGAGAGAGAACTACTCCCTCCTCATCATGGGAATCAGCAATGGTGATGGAGATGGTGGTGGAGATCGATGGAGATGGCTCCGGGGGCACTTCCCCGTCCCGGCAGGGTGCCGGAACAAAGACTTTCTATCCCCCGAATCTCCCCTTCGGTGGCGGCGGTGCTGCGGAAATTTTCGTGGATTTTTGATTGACGATCTAGGGTTTTTGCCTCAGGAGGAATATATAGGCAAAGGAGGCAAGGTCGGTGGCCGGCCAGGGGCCCACACCATGCCCTAGCGCGGCCTAGGCTGACCCGCACCAAGGGGTGGTGTGGCCACCCTGTGGCCCCCCTTCGTGTCTCATTCTGGCTCCGTGAATCTTTCAGGAAAATATCAACTTTGGCTTTAGTCCGGTCCAATTCCGAGAATATTGATTTTCTGACTTTCCTGGAACCAAAAACAGCAGAAAACAGGCAACTGGCACTGTGGCATCTTATTAATAGGTTAGTCCAAGAAATCATATGAAAACTACTCCAAAGTGTGGACAAAACACAAGAAAGTAGATAAAACCAAGCATGGAACATCAAAAATTATAGATACATTTGCAATGTATCACTAGGCTTAGCATCTTTCTTCGTCATAAGGTACTTAATAGCAGCATGATCAGTATGAATGGTAACTTTGGAATCAACAATATAAGTTCTAAACTTATCACAGGCAAAGACAACGACTAAGAACTCTTTTTCAGTAGTACCATAATTCTTTTGAGCAGCGTCAAGAGTCTTACTAGCATAGTGGATAACATTTAACTTTTTATCTATTCATTGCCCAAGAACAACACCTACAAAAAAGTCACTAGCATCGCACATGATTTCAAAGGGTAAGTTCCAATCAGGTGGTTGGACAATAGGAGCGGTAGTTAAAGCTTTCTTTAGAGTTTCAAAAGCTTCCTTACAATCATCATAAAAAATAAAGGGTACATCTTTTTGGAGAAGATTAGTAAGGGGTTTTGATATCTTGGAGAAATCTTTAATAAACCTTCTATAGAAACCAGCATGACCAAGTATACTACGAATACCTTTGACGTCCCTAGGACAGGGCATTTTCTCAATTGCTTCAACTTTGGCTCTGTCAACTTCAATGCCTCTTTTGAAAATTTTATGTCCAAGGACAATTCCTTCATTGACCATGAAGTGGCATTTCTCCCAATTAAGAACAAGATTAGTTTCTTCACATCTCTGCAAAACTTTATCAAGGTTATGCATACAATTATCAAAAGAATTTCCATAGACGGAAAAATCGTCCATGAATACTTCCACAACTTCTTCACAAAAACCATGAAAGATAGCAGACATGCACCTTTGAAAAGTAGCAGGAGCATTACACAAACCAAAAGGCATTCGCCTATAAGCATAGGTTCCATAAGGACACGTAAAAGTAGTTTTTTCTTGATCTTGTTGTTTAACAGCAATTTGAGAGAACCCCGAGTATCCATCAAGAAAGCAAAAATGGTTTTTTTAGACAATCTTTCTAACATTTGATCAATAAAAGGCAGTGGGTAATGATCTTTCTTAGTAACTTTGTTAACCTTTTTGAAGTCAATGAACATCCTATAACCTACTACTATTCTTTGGAGGATAAGCTCATTATTATCATTAGGCACAACAGTAATTCCCCCTTTCTTAGGGACACAATGAACAGGACTAACCCATTCACTATCAGTAATAGGATAAATAATACCAGCATCAAGGAGTTTTAATACCTCGTTTCTTACCACTTCCTTCATCTTAGGATTTAAACGATGTTGATGTTCTACCATTGGTTTTGCATCAGGTTCTATATTCATAGTGTGCTGACATATAGTAGGATAAATCCCCTTTAAATCATCAAGGGTATAACCCATAGCTCCTCGGTGTTAATTCAATACTTCCAATAATCTTTCCTCTTCCTTCCCTGAAAGTTTAGAACTAATAATAATAGGATATATTTTCTTATCATCAATGTAAGCATATTTAAGATCATCAGGTAAAGGTTTCAGATTGAAAACCGAATCCTTTTTAGGTGGCAATGTGGTACCCAAATCTTCTACAGGCAAGTTATGCTTAAGCATCTTAGGTTGACGACGGAGAATCTCGTCAATCTCATTTCTTTCTTCCATGAAGATCTCACTTTCGTGGTTTTCCATAAATTGCTGCAAAGCATTATTAGGAGCAAGAGAAATAGAAGCAAGATGTTCAACTCTAAAATCCTCATTAGGAGTTTCATTTTCATAAGGAACTTTAGCAAATTTTGAAAAATTAAACTCATAAGATTCCCCATCAAATTTAGTTAAAATTTTCTCCCTTTTACAATCTATGATGGCTCTACACATGTTCAAGAAAGGTCTACCAAAAATTATAGGATAGGTTTTACTAGTAGCTGAACCAAGTACTAGAAAATCAGCAGGATATTTAATCTTACCACAAAGAACTTCCACATCTCTTACAATGCCAATTGGAGAGGTGGTCTCTCTATTTGCAAGATGAATAAGCACATCAATTTCTTCTAGTTCGCATGGACTAATTTCATGCATAATTTCTTTGTAAAGCTCGTAAGGAATAACACTTGAACTTGCACCAATATCACATAAACCATAGTAGAAATGATCACCAATTCTAACAGATAGCACAGGGACACTAGCTTTTCTAGTTTTATTAGGATGTGAGACAATATTAGAAGCATCTTCACAGAAGACAATGTGTCCATCCTTTACTCTTTTAGTGACAAGGTCTTTCACAATTGCTACTACAGGTTCAATGGTTATTTGTCCATCAGGCTTAATAGATCTCTTCGTACTTTTGTTAATTACACTAGTTATCATAGAGTGCTCCTTTACTTTATCCGGGAAAGGTATTTTCTCGATATAAGGTTCAGTTAAAATACGACCAATAGTGCAAACTTTAGTACTTCTAGCAGGAACACAATCAACAATATCCTTATACGGTGCATGATACTTGTTCCATTCTCTTTTTGGAAATTCAACATATGAAGCAAAAGCCTTAAAACAATTTGCAATAACTTGAGAGTCTAGACCATAAGCATTACTAATATTACGAAAGTCATCAGTTCCCATAAAAGATTTAATGCATTCATAATCATAATTTATACCTAACTTTCTTCCTTTATCATTCTCCCATGCTTCAGCATTGTCTCGAATACGGTCTAGAAGATCCCATTTAGCTTCTTCTTCCATGCGTGTAAATGATCCAGCACAAGAAGCATCCAATAGATCCTTATCATGAAGAGAAAGTCTTGCATAAAAGTTATTGATAATAATATTGTTAGGGAGCTCATGAATAGGACATTTGAGCATTAGTAACTTCAATCTCCCCCAAGCTTGAGGTATACTCTCTCCATCAAGTGGCCAAAAGTTGTATATTTGATTCTGATCTTTGTAAATCTCACTTGGAGGATAAAATTTGGAATAAAAGAGAGGCACTACTTCCTCCCATTCAAGAGATTGGCCATTCTTCAGCAGCTTATACCATTCCTCGGCTCTTCCTTTCAGTGATAATGAGAATAACTTCTTCTTGACTTGATCTATTGTAATACCTACACACTTGAATAACCCGTATAATTCGTGTATAAAGAGCAAATGATCACCGGGATGGACAGTTCCATCTCCAAAATAGTAGTTATCCATAACACGATCAACAATTCTTGTAGGTATTTTAAAAATATCATTTTCAGCATGTGGTGGTTCATCTACTACCTTAGAAGTGGTAGTAGCATTACAAAATAAGAAACTAAGTGAATTATCCATATTGAAATAAAGTAACTAACAGAAATAAACAATACTCACAGTAGAAGTTTCCTTTACCAGTTCCACTCTCCAATAGCGCTTCACTCCTGGCAACGGCGCCAGAAAATAGTCTTGATGACCCACAAGTATAGGGGGTGTATCGCAGTATTTTTGATAAGTAAGAGTGTCGAACCCAATGAGGAGCATAAGGTGTTGACAAGTGGCTTAGAGCAGGAATTCTCTGTAAATACTTAGCAAACAGATTTTTAGGGTTTTTTGATAATGCAGATAAATAAAGTACTGATGACCCACAAGTATAGGGGGTGTATCGCAGTATTTTCGAGGGAAGTGAAACCCAATTTATTGATTCGACACAAGGGGAGCCAAAGAATATTTATCAGCCTTAACAACTGAGTTGTAAATTCAGCTACACCTGGAAACAATCTTGCTCACATCAGTTTATCAGTAGCAACAGTTTTGTAGTAGGAATGGCAAAGTAACAACAGTAGTAAAGCAAAGACAATAGTAACAAAAGCAGTAAACAGTGGGATTCGAGCGCGGTAGGCATAGGGATGGATGGACGGGCGTTGCATGGACAAGACAATTCACATAGCAATCAGAACATAGGGCAATTGCAGATAAATAAGATAAAGCATCCAAGTACTAGACAATCCTCGGCATGTGTTCCATATATAGTCATACGTGCTTGCAATGAGAACTTGCACACCATCTTTTGTCCTGCCAGCCCATTTGCAGCGGGGCCTCTAGGGAACTACTGGCAATTAAGGTGCTCCTTTTAATAGAGCACCGGAGCAAAGCATTAACACTCCATGAACACATGTGATCCTCACATCAAAGCCTTTCCCTTCCGGTTATCCCGATTTCTGTCACTTCGGGGCCATAGGTTCCGGACAACAACGTGTGTATACAACTTGTAGATAAGACCAGAAACAATACTATCATAATGAATCAATAATACGTTCAGATCTGAAATCATGGCACTCGGGCCCTAGTGACAAGCATTAAGCACAACAAGTCGCAACAAAGTCATAAAGCACTAATAAAAGATACTAGGCACCATGCCCTAACAATCTGATGCCATTACATGAACAATCTCATCCAATTCCTACCATCCCCATAGCCTACAGCAGGGGATTACTCACTCATAGATGGGGGGAACATGGATGGTCGATGGAGAAGCGATTGTGATGATGATGGCGATGATCTCCTCCAATTCCCCGTCCCGGCAGGGTGCCAGAACGGAGTTTCTGGTGCTGTTTTGTGGAATTTGGTGGTGGCGGCAGAGCGGAACTCCTTTTGGAAAAACGTCGAACCCCTCGAAATTTTTAGGTCAGAAGGCTCCTTATAGGCAAGAGGAGGCCGGCCAGGGTGCTGAGGCCCACCCCCTGGCGCGACTTGGCCTGGCCCGCGCCACCAGGTGGTGTGGCCACCCCAGGGATCTTCTCCGTCTCGTATTCTGGCTCCTAGAGTCTTCGAGTGAAATAGGATTTTTCGCATATTTTTCGTGATTTTTCCTGATAGTTGATTTTCTGCACAAAAAGTAAACACCAAGGCAATTCTGCTGAAAACAGCGTCAGTTCGCATTAGTTGCATCCAAATCACACAAGTATAGAGGAGAAACAATAACAAAAGTGTTCAGGAAAGTAGATACGTTTTGGACGTATCAACTCCCCCAAGCTTAGCTTATTTCTTGTCCTCAAGCAATTCAGTTGAAAACTGAGTGCGATAAAAGAACTTTCACGAACACATTTGCTTCATATGATGTAAATATTCTCAGCAATGTGATCAACTACTTAGACAATTCATAATAAAGAGTATGCAACCAAGTCTACTTAATAGTCATTGCAAGCTATGAAGAGATTCCAACTCAAGAATAATAAGTAGCATGAGGCACAAACATAAGCAACATTACAATGCTCATAGAAAGGTATGATAGAGTGGTATCTCGCTTGCCTTCGATTATGAATATCAAGGCACCTCTGAAGTTCAAGTGATGACTAGAAGTAAAGATATCAAGGATACAAGCATCAAAGTCATAACACAAATAACCAAGTAATGGAACAAACACAAAGAATGACAACTATGCTCTCAAGAAGGTGCTCAAAGAATATGTGGAGACTCAACAAGTAGAAGAAAAAGGTTTTGAATAATTTTGAAAGGCTTCCAAATGCTGAAAGTATGGTACTCGTTAGCTTTGACCTCTCATTGCCCCTATCATAAGCATCTTTAATGTGGTTAAGGTGAAAGTGACACAACTAAGAGGATATGCTTGACAAGTTATAAATCGAAGTCTCAAGCCCCTTACTTACGAAGACAGATCCTCATGCTACTCAACTTCAGTCACAAGTAAGCTCTTGTCATTGTAAGTACATACGTATCATAGAGAACCGCCAACGGGGTACCCCTTGCACATGACACGGGAGCTATCCCATAATCAAAATAACAAGGCAAGCAGACAATGAGCATCTCGGTGATCTTTTTATTTACTATGTGCATAGATTTTTATTGAGGATGCTTCATAGAATGCTCATTATGGTTATTCTGCAAGGTTCCACCATGATTAGGCGTGGCTTAGGCTAGCGGCCTAGGCGTTTCTCTAACATACATACAAACTCCATGATCTTACAAGTTCCACTTTTATTTCACACCGCCGGGATGCATAAGCAAAAGAACATGATATCAACTAGGTACAAAGTACCTATGAAGCGTTGAAAGCGGTCCCCATGATACATGGTTCTGCTAACTTCAACTCATAAAGCGCAAGCATATGCGCAACAAAGAAGGACGCAATGGTTCAGGTTTATTAAGTGCAAGAAAATAAAGTGTGCCATCAAGTTCGTGAGAGCTTTACTAACTAACTTTCTCATAACAAGCAAACATTTTATTCGGAAGAAAACAAGGCATATTGAATATGCACGGAAGTAGCAAATGATGCTAATGGGTAGGTATGGTGGACACTTTGGAAACATTTGGTTTAGGGAGTTGGAAACTTGAGTAAAACATACTCAGAAAAAGTGAAGGCTAGCAATAGTAAGGGAGCGACAAACGAGAGAGCAATAGCTGTCATTATCATGCTTGCAACAAAACAGGACTACTCATGTCATGAAAGTGATTCAAGATCCTCAAGGCAAAATAATTCATCGAGGCTTAACTGATTATTACAGTCATGTGCATGCGTGAGCATGTGCCAAGTCAATTCAAATGAAACATTTAGAGGAGGATACCACGGTGTCATACCAATTTATGAATAGAGTAATGCAAGCAAACATTCATGAGACATGCTACAAACTATTAGCGGGCTGGAGCTAATCACAAGAAAGCAAGAACTACTAAGCATCCAAAGATAACATACACCCTACATGAACGGACTAAGCAAGCTCACAATGATGAGTATATGTACAAAAATGAAGACAAATAGAGTTCGTTACCAGCCTCTTACCACGCCTCAAATTGTCATTAATCCTCATTATTGCTCTTCACTTGTGTGGCTTGAATAATAATATGAAACCAATAATCCACTGAGAACTGCCGAACCCTGTAGCAAACTCACAAAAACCAAATAAGAATGACAAATATTTTTGGTGTTTTCGATTTTTAAATAAGAACCAAAAGAGAAAAACAAGCAAAGCAAAATCTTTTTGGGTTTTTGAATAGTTCAAACAAAGCAAAAAGGGAAAAACAAACCAAGGCAAAAAGAAGAAGCAAACCAAAGAGAAACAACACAAATATTTTTGGTCTTTTTGTGTTTTTAGAAAGCAAAAGCAAAGAAGAACGAAAACTAAAAAGAGAACGAAAACATGAATATACAAAGTACCGACGCAACATGATATGGAGATGAGTACGGTGTTGGCGTCCCTCCCCCCAAGCTTAGGCTTTTGGCCTAAGTGGGTATCAATCCATGTACGAATATGGGTTCCAAGCGGGCGGATCTTGGTAAGAATGGTCGTAGCTAGGCCCATGAGAAGAAGAAGAAGCTCCCCAATCATAAGCGGGCTGCTGATATGAAGACTCTCCCTCATTCGAGGGCTGGACCGAATCATCCGTGACCTCCCTTCTAGTGTCCTGCTCCTGTTGGGAGAGTTCTCCCAAGTACGTGTCAAGCTCCTCCTCAGTGAGGGACCATCCTTCCCTGTTATCAAGGTTAAACAAAACAGGTGCAGGCAAAAGAACAACACGCTCGGACTTGCTCTTTCTCCAACCAGCTTTGAGAAAGGTTATTTCATAAGACAACTCACTCAAACTAGCCCACAAGGAAACAAATTTATGTTGTATCATGGAATTAAGATCAAGCCTCTCTATGGGAAACTGTAGGTCTAGATGATGAGGCACTAAACCATGCAATGCTAGCAAACGAGAAGCGATGAGGCCTCCACAAATTCCACCTTTCTCACGGTTAGTAGCAAGACGGAAAGCTATCAAAGCACCCAAGTTGTAAGACATATCTCGTCTAAGAGTAGCAGAGATAAATGCTAGATCAAACGAAGATAACTTATTGGCAGTTTTCCTAGCAATAACACACTTGGCAATAAAGTAGGCAAAGTAGCGAATGGAGGGAAGATGAATGTTACGGATTTTTCCATTCTCCTTCGAGAAGCTACTCCCTTGGCAAATTTCCGCATATAAATCCATGAGTGGTTCAGGTCTTTCTTTAATCTTCCTACATGATCCCCATTGAGGTACCTTAATAGCTGCACAAAAATCATCAAGAGAAAGGTTGACAGCAATATTGTAAATTTTGTAATGGACCATGGGGTTAGGCAAAGAGCGGCTAAATTTGAAATCCTGCACCACAGACATGGTAAGCTTAACAAATTGACAAGGTTCATCTTCCAGAAAGCGCTCTAACCCTACATTAGAAACCAAAGTGTGGAAATCTTGTAGAATTCCTGCAGCTCTCATGAACTCAGGGCATGGATAAATGGAGGGAAAAACTTCCTCCTCCCGATGGACCTTCATGACCTCAGGCACCCAAAGCTCATGTTGGATTAGGTGGTGTTCACTCATCTTCTATTCTGAAATTTAAACACCTATTAAACAAGTGATTGCAAAGTAAATATAATGAAGGATTCTACTCATAGGGACTTGCAAGAGGCCTAAACATGCATCAAAACTATATCTCTAAGCATCAAACAAGCTTACAAGCTCTCATAACCAGTCACCTATAGTAGCAAAATACTCAACATATAAACCACTAAACACAAATCTACTTGGACAAGGGGAGGAGTCACATACCAAGGAACAAATGCTCCAAATTTTAGCAAGAAAGATGGGCTGAGCAAGGAGATCGAAGAAATCGAGAGCAAGCAAAGATAGAACGCGATTTTGAGCTATGAACTGGAGCTTACTCGGGAGAGAGAAGAAAGTGGCAGGTGAGAGAAGTAATGGGGGGCCAGGGGTGGCCCACACCAGGGCTGGCCGTGCCACCACATGGTGTGCCTGCATGGTGGGCCCCCCTGGTACCTACCAGGTACTCTTCTGCCCCTTTTTTCACGTAAAAATTTAATATGAATTTTCTGGAATTTTTCGAGACACTTTATTTTTGGGCAATTTTCAGAAATAGAAGAATGATTTTTCTGAGAGACTGATATTTTTTTTCTTTTGGAAACATGATGCAAGGACAAAACAAGGCTAGAACTACAGAAGTTCTAGCATGCAAGCAAATTAACAACACAAAGAAAACTAAACCAGAGCAAAAACTAAAATGCAAAGGATAGAAATAAACAGAGATAATCATAGTAAAAACATTGTTTTGTTTAATGGAATCCTTTTGTTAGCAAGGTTGATCAAGTCTTGCTACCAAAACAATTGCATATGAGAGAAAACTTTGTATTCCACTAATGATTATGTTACCTCAACCTTGATAGCAATGGTCCCAATCATAATAGTTTCAAGTTTTTCTCTTGGTATGGGACAATATATTTCTCCAACTTGAATGCCTTCAACATGTTCAATTGAATTCAAACCATAAGTCCTTTCAATCTTCTTGGGGAAATAGACGGTATGTTCCTTGTCATTAACATTGAAGGTCACCTTTCCTTGATTACAATTAATAACAGCTCCTGCAGTATTAAGAAAAGGTCTCCCAAGAATAATAGACATATTATCATCTTCAGGCATTTCAAGCACAACAAAATTAGTTAATATCAAGCAATTGTGAGCCACCTGAACAGGTACATCCTCATATATACCCACAGGAATAGTGGTAGATTTATCAGCCATTTGCAAAGATATATCAGTTGGTATCAATTTTTCAAGCTGAAGCCTCTTATAGAGAGAGAAAGGCATAACACTAACTCCAGCTCCCAAATCACACAAAGCAGTTCTAACATAACTGTTCTTAATAGAGCAAGGGATAGTTGGAATCCCTGGGTCTCCAAGTTTCTTAGGAACCTTACCATTGAAAGAATAATTAGCAAGCAAAGTAGAGATTTCTTCATTAGGGATCTTCCTTTTATTCGAGACAATGTCCTTCATATACTTTGAGTAAGGAGGCAATTTAATAGCATTAGTCAAAGGAATTTGCAAGAATAAAGGCTTCATCCACTCACAAAACTTATTATAGTGTTCATCTTCTTTTGACTTGTGTTTCTTATCAGGGAAAGGCATAGGTTTTTGGACCCAAGGTTCTCTTTCACTACCATGTTTCTTAGCTATAAAATCTTCTTTGGTGTATTTAGTAGTCTTAGTGTGGTTTTCAGGTTCTTCTTCAACCTTTTCTTCATTAGGAACTTCATTTTCTTCATTACCACTTTCAGTTTCAGCATCAGAGATAGATATACTATTAGGATCTATAGCAGGTTGAGAGGGTTCTACAACAGTTTTATGTTTCTTTTTCCTTTTCTTACGAGTAGAACCACTATTTGCAGCTTGTTGAGAATCCTGCTCAATTCTTTTGGGATGCCCTTCAGGATATAGAGGATCCTGGGTAGCAACACCACTTCTAGTTCTAATTTCATAAGCATGTTTTTCTTTAGCAGCATTAACTAGCAAGTCATTTTGCACTTTAACGAGTTGATCTATTTGAGTTTGAACCATTTGAAAGTGTTTAACAATCATTTTAACATCATTAGAGGTTCTTTCCATAATATCTTTCAACTCAACAATAGCTCTAGTGTTTTCCATTAGATGATTTTACACCCTCTTATTAAAGTTATCTTGCTTAACAATAAAGATATCAAATTCTTCTAAGCATTGATCAGGAGGTTTCAAGTAAGGGATATCACCTTCATCAAAGTGTTGGACGAAGTGTACCTCAATAGTGGATGAGTAGGGAATAGGCTTACATAATTCTTCTATAGGAGGTAAATTCTTGACATCTGCAGCTTTAATTCCCTTCTCCTTAAGACATTTCTTAGCTTCCTTCATCACTTCATCATTTAATTCAATAACTCCCCTCTTCTTTGATGTTGGAATAGGCACAGGAATAGATGGTTCAGGTACATTTACTTCAGGTATAGCTTGTTTAGGAGGAGTCCAATCTTCATAATTCTTGCTTATTTTAGCCATTAATTCCTCAGCTTCCTTAGGAGTCCTATTCCTGAAAACACAATTAGCACAACTATCTAGGTATGTCCTAGATTCCTCGGTTAGTCCATTATAAAATATATCAAGAAGCTCATTCTTAGGTAATGGACTTCCGGCCTGTGCATGAATCAGAGCACAAAACCTCGCCCAAGATTCGGGCAATACCTCTTTTTCTCCCTGTTTGAAATCAAAAAGTTCCTGCAAAATAGCATGTCTAGCACTGGGAGGAAAATATTTCTGCAGGAAAGTACTAATCAAGCACTCAGGGGTATCAATAGATCTAGAAGGTAAATTACTAAACCAAGTTTTAGCTTCTCCTTGTAGTGAAAAGGGAAAAATCTTAGCAACAAAGTAAGTACGCATCTTAATATCATCAGAAAACAAGTCACTCATGGTAGAAAGTTCATTCATATGTGCTACCGCACTTTCATTCTTAGTCCCACAAAAAGGTTCTTTCTCGACAATAGATATGTAGGATAGATCGAGAGAGAAATCATAATCTTCATCTATAATGTTTATGGGAGAAGCAGCAAACTTAGCAGCAGGAGATAATTTGGGTCTAATAGTACGCCTCTCAAGGAGACTCTTAGCAGCGCTCCTATCATGGGTGTTCTTACATTATTTAATAAACTCATCGGTCATCTCAACATAATCTTCTTCAATATCATAACTCTCACTAGACTCAGGTGAGCTAGCAGGTGTGGTAGTGTCTTCATTAGGAGTTTTGGTATTTCCAGCTATAGTTCTAGCAATCGTAGCATCTAGGAAAGGACCTAATGAACCACTCTTATCAAGCACAGTAGAAGCAGCATCATAAGTATCAGAAGTTTCAGATTCAGCAGTAGTAGCAGTGTGTGTAGCATGTGTATGTGGTGGTGTAACGAGCTTACTTATAACAGAAGGTGAATCAAGAGCAGCAGAGGTGTTTAGAACCGTACCACTTCTTGTAGTGGATGGTAAAATAGGAACCTTTCCATCACAAGACTTACCCATGATGGATGGATAGCGGCGAACAATAGAGAATCCAAGTGAACTTGATAAATAAAGCTATGCTCCCCGGCAACTGCGCCAGAAAATAGTCTTGATGACCCACAAGTATAGGGGGTGTATCGCAGTATTATCGAGGGGAGTGAAACCCATTTATTGATTCGACACAAGGGGAGCCAAAGAATATTTATCAGCCTTAACAACTGAGTTGTCAATTCAGCTGCACCTGGAAACAATCTTGCTCACATCAGTTTATCAGTAGCAACAGTTTTGTAGTAGGAATGGCAAAGTAACAGCAGTAGTAAAGCAAAGACAATAGTAACAAAAGCAGTAAACAGTGGGATTCGAGCGCGGTAGGCATAGGGATGGATGGACGGGCGTTGCATGGACAAGACAATTCACATAGCAATCAGAACATAGGGCAATTGCAGATAAATAAGATAAAGCATCCAAGTACTAGACAATCCTAGGCATGTGTTCTATATATAGTCATACGTGCTTGCAATGAGAACTTGCACAACATCTTTTGTCCTACCAGCCCGTTTGCAGCGGGCCCTCTAGGGAACTACTGGCAATTAAGGTGCTCCTTTTAATAGAGCACCGGAGCAAAGCATTAACACTCCATGAACACATGTGATCCTCGGGCCCTAGTGACAAGCATTAAGCACAACAAGTCGCAACAAAGTCATAAAGCACTAATAAAAGATACTAGGCACCATGCCCTAACAATTTGATGCCATTACATGAACAATCTCATCCAATCCCTACCATCCCCATAGCCTATAGTGGGGGATTACTCACTCATAGATGGGGGAAACATGGATGGTCGATGGAGAAGCGATGGTGATGATGATGGCGATGATCTCCTCCAATTCCCGTCGGCGAGTGCGAACGGAGTTTCTGGTGCTGTTTCGTGGAATCTGGTGGTGGCGGCAGAGTGGAACTCCTTCTGGAAAAACGTCGAACCCCCCGAAGTTTTTAGGTCAGAAGGCTCCTTATAGGCGAAGAGGGAGGCCGAGGGGGTGCCTAGGGGGCCCACACCACCCCCTGGAGCAGCCTGGCCTAGCCCACGCCACCAGGTGGTGTGGCCACCCCAGGGCTCTTCTCCGTCTCGTATTCTGGCTCCTGGAGTCTTCGGGTGAAATAGGATTTTTGGCATATTTTCCGGGATTTTTCCTGATAGTTGATTTTCTGCACACAAAAAGTAAACACCAAGGCAATTCTGCTGAAAATAGCATCAGTTCGCATTAGTTGCATCCAAATCACACAAGTATAGAGGAGAAACAATAGCAAAAGTGTTCGGGAAAGTAGATACGTTTTGGACGTATCAAGTACAAGTAAATAAAAGACAATAATAATAATTGCAGCAAGTGGCCCAATCCTTTATTTAGCAAAGAACAAGCCGGTTGTATTACTTAAGATGACCAAACGTTCTCGAGGACACATGGGGATACTGTCAAGTGCTTTCGCTTCATATAGTTAATTAATCTTCTTTAGTTTGATAAGTGTTGTGTGGGTGAACCTGTGCTAATGTACTGACCTTCCTAGGACTAATACATATTTGTGATTATACCCCTTGCAAGCATCTGCAAGTACAAGAAAGTAACTAAGATAGAAACCTAACCACAACTTTAAACTCTAAGATCCTACACTCCCTTGTGCAAAGGTTTCCTAACGGGGGTTTAGGTTTCTGTCACTCCGGCAACCCCTACGATTAGTAGCCAAATACACAATGTATTCCCCTAGGCCTATAAAGGTGAAGTATCATGTAGTCGATGTTCACATGACACCACTAGAAGAATAACACCACAACTTAAATAACAAGCTATTGAATCTTTCTCAACACAATTCCACTACTAACAACATGACTTCTCCCATGTCCTCAAGAACTAAACGAACTACTCACGAGACATCACATGGATCAAGATCAGAGATGAAATAATGATAAGTAACAATCTGAACATGAATGATAATTCAATGGTTCCACTCAATAGCATCAACTACAACAAGTAATCAACACCGAGAAAGTTTCCCCTAAGAACTATGCAAGATTCAACCCAATTGTTACAGCAGTATGGAGTGGTGATGATGGTGCTAGTGGAGCTAATGATGATGATTCCGATGAAGTCTAGCTTGATGACGGTGTTGATGGCGACGATCTCCCCTCTCTGGGAAGGAATTTCCACGACAGATTTATGCCTGCCGGAGAGCTCTTTCTATCTCTGCAGCTTTCCGCCCCGTAGAGGCGACGGAATCTTTCTGTGGTCGCTCCTCGAGTCTTAGGGTTTCGGGAGGATAATATACGCCAAAGAGCAGAGGCAGAGGTGGGCCAGGGTGGCCACACCACCTGGTGGCGCGACCAGGGCTGGCCCGCGCCAGGGGGTGGTGTGGGCCCCTGTGGCCCATCTCCGCTCCCCTTCTGGCATCCTTCGTCTTTTGGAAAAATAGGTTTTCCATCTATTTTCTGAGATTGTCTGATCTTCGCGAATTTCGCCTCCAAACAATGCCTTTTCCATCAGAATCCTGACTTCAGCGGTCGATCCTCCAAAAGTCATCAATCATGCAAAAACAGATGAAATAACATAAGTATCATCTCTTAATATGAAATATATAAATGAATAACAGTAAATTATGATATAGAATAGTGATGCAAAATGGACGTATCATAGAACTAGCCACTAGCGTATCACTATTGAGGGGGTGCTAATCAAGTATAAGTACCCAAGACTAGTTCTACTATCCTGATGGTATCCATCCTATTTTCCACTAATCACCATTCATTAACTAAGTAAGAAACTTTAGTAAAAGGGAAAGTAAAGCTTGCATATAAAACTAGGATTGGTATAATCAAAATTGCATAATCAAGCATGCATGATGCATCTTTCATAGGTTATCTAGCATAGTGGGCTTGCATGGATAGCTGGCATAGTTTAGCTTGCATAGTTTAGCTTGCCTTGAGCACTGCAGTTGTTGAAGTTCTCTTCCTCTTCTTCGAAGTACTCCTTCTCGTCGTATCCTGGGTCGGTACTAGCGTCTATAAATACATTCAATGTACACAATCACCAAACAATACTTAACTACTTCTATTTAGCACACATGGCTCACACTAGATGATCTAGCATCATCTCTATCATCACATGAAATATTTACACCTCCTTATTTATCTTATTTTGGAAAAGTAATTTCTACTCATTGAAAATACTAAAGATTTAATATCCTCTAATTAAAATATGGGATCATGTTGACACATGTCATCACCACATATTTCAATACTTGGGAAAGTGTGTTACAGTGGTGGTCATATATTACAAGATTTAATATTACTATTTAATAATATTAAAGTGGCTAGCACATCCTATATAGCATCCTTTTAATACTAGTCCATGTTTAATATCTGTAAAACCAAATCTTTTTACATATTCATGTAGAGCATGGCAAATGTGATTTTTGAGAGTTGGAATCAACTCAAAAGCATTCATGGTTGATTTTATAGAAATGTTTGAAGTGGTAAAAGTCTGTGTCTTGTTATTTTTAGTATAGGTGATTTATAATTTCAAATGGTTTGAATCCAACAGGAGTGATTAGATATTTTTAATACCTTTCTAACAAAATTGAAATCATGCATTTTGGTTCAGTACATCTCTTTGGATTGAATTTTGAATCTACTGATAGAATAGGGTTTTAAACTAAATAGACAAATTCTATTTGAATTGTTGGGCTCTACAAGGGAAAAGAAATGGGCTGGCCCAACTGCACGGCACGCGTGCAGCGGTCTGCTGACAGGTTGGTCCTACGCGTCAGTGGCTCTATCTAACTGAAGCGGTATTCGCAAATCTTAGCGCTACAATTAGAACAAGATACGGCAGAGGTTCATCGTCTATGCCGTGGTGCTCCGGCGGGATTCTAAACCTAGGGGCACGATGAGGGTCACTGGGGCTTACCAGGGCTCCAGCTAGGTCCGGCGATGGGGGCGAACGGGTTGGTCGACGACGGCGAGGCGATTGGCGGTCACGACGGCTCCTAGGGTGGCTCCAATCGAGGGCTCCCTTTCTTCACTACAGCGGCGGGCTCCGGCCAAATTTCGGCTGGGTGGTGCTCGTCTTGCTACGGGGAGAGGTCTAGGGTGTTTCTAAGAGAGAGGAGAGTGAGATGGTGTGCCGTTTGAGGTCTAGGGTGGCCCCTATTTATACACCAGCGTTGGAGGCAGGGCGGCATGGTCGGGCTCATCGGCGACGCTGCTACAGGTCGCGATAGGCATGGTAGATGGCATGGGTCGACGCGGTGGACTACGGCGGTCGTCACGTGCGTAGTGGCGCGGCAAGGGGCGATCTCAATCGGTCGGTCGACATCGGTGCTCTGTTCAGGTACGGCGGTGTTCTTCATCGAGTACGGTGGTCACGGAGTGCACGGCGGCGAATGATCATGTCTAGGAGGTGGATGGTGACGCGGTGGGTGCAGGTACAAGTGGACAGAGCGAGGCACGGCGTGGCTACGCGAGGCGGCTTTGGTGCTCCGTCGTGCTCTCGACATGGCAAAGACTTAAATGAGCGCGGCTGTTCTAGCTTCTCCACTTCTCGCCATTGGTCAAGGGGTGCACATAGAGGGGTGGTGAGGTCACGGCTACTCGATAGACATCGTGGGAGAGGGCGGTGCAGTGTGTGGCGTCTTATCCATGGTCGACCGACATGACATGCTCGATACGGTCATGGCACTGGTCATTGTGGTGAGTGGTGTTGCTCCATTGCACGGCCAAGTACTAGGAGTGATCGTGGGCTGGCTATGGAGTTGAATTGGGTACAAAGGATGATCAATTGATTGATCAAAATAGTAGATAGTTATTCAACTTGTACTCTGTCTACTAAGTGTTCGACTAAATGGCCGCATGAGCTTAATCTTTGAATTATTCAATGATTTGTGGTGGGTGATCTGGTCACATGCTTGGTAGTCTCTGGTTGCTAGGAATTGTCAAGTGGTGTTGGTTCGAGTGGTTTTTGAAGAATGATGATCTATGTACCTACACTTGATTCAATTTTGAATTACCTCTCAAATAGATTTAAAAATAGTTTCTGTAAGTTTGTCAACTTTGTTTGGGTTCATTTTTACTTGGTCTAGCAAGGGGTGAAAAGAATTAGAATTGTTTCTGTTGGAAATCTTTTACTAGAGATGGCCAAAGTAGTCTAGTGGATAACTATGGCCAAAGTGACCATATGATCATATGCTTCACAATTGGTTTTATTTTTATTTGATTTTGCTTGGAAAAGATCTAGATGATGTGGTAATCATCTTTAAATTAATCCTTATCATTTATGGCAATCAAACATGGCAAATGCAATCATTCATGCTTCAATGCAAATCACTCATGCATTCATATAGAGTTTAATAATAAAAGTGTTACCACATGAATCAAATAGAAGTGTTACCACTCTTAATTAACCTTAAAGAAACATTATGAAGAACAAATTATAATACCATCTAATGACCAAGATAGATAAGTCTCAACTACTAGTGTGGTCGTTATTCAAATGAAGTAATTCTTTCTTCTTGGAGAACTATAACTAGTAAGAAACCCTAAATAGTGTTTAAAATTTAAATACCTACCTTTGTAAAATTAACCTTTTCCTCAAAAGTTATTCTTTTAAGAAACATTAAAAGTAATCCTTAAAGAATTTCTATAAAAGCTCTAATTTATTAATAATCTTGCTTAAGAAATCTTTTAGATACCATGCCCCATTTGAGTGCTTTAGTATTGCATGCTACTTGTTGTATTTACATATTGTTTCACACACTCTCACAAGCCTTAATAACAAGCACAAGTGTGAAGCTGATATAAAAGTGAAACACATTCTAAAGAAACCATTCCCAGTTTCCGAACCCTATATCAGATACGATTAGTCTGGGGGTTCGCGTTTATCAAATTGCATTACATTACTTATGCATAATTGCATCTTGCTTCTTTAAACATTAGTCCTTACCGGACCAATGATGTTATTTCTAGATTTTGGATCTTCTAGTGTCTTGAAGACCGTGAGTGCATAATCTTGCAATCACAAAAGGCAAGTTCACACTTGCTCATGTCCTTTGGTTATTTGATATCGAATACTTGTAACTCAAATGTTGTCATCACCTATGATGTCTACGCACGCTTCTATTCTTGTAGACAGTGTTGGGCCTCCAAGTGGAGAGGTTTGTAGAACATCAGCAAGTTTCCCTTAAGTGGATCACCCAAGGTTTATCGAACTCAGGGAGGAAGTGGTCAAAGGTATCCCTCTCAAGCAACCCTGCAATCAAGATACAAGAAGTCTCTTGTGTCCCCAACACACCCAATACACTTGTCAAGTGTATAGGTGCACTAGTTCGGTGAAGAGATAGTGAAATACAAGTAATATGGATGATTATAAGTGGCAATTGCAATCTGAAATAAGAGTGGCAGCAAGCAAACATGTAACGGGACTGATTATAAACGGTGTTTCAATTCTTAGAAACAAGGCCTAGGGATCATACTTTCAGTAGTGGACACTCTCATATAAATATCTTCTCTTCATGATGCTACTCTGAACTAGTCTCCGGTCGGACGATGTAGGGCTATAACAACACACCTTAAAGTTCGCATTCCCCATCTAGATAACCCCTCACTGTCACCTTGAGCTCTAGATGGTTCCAACAAACACCACAATCTCATAGAGAGATCCAACTCAAATTATACTCATGATAAGTATTTTTTGTAACCTTAGCCTAAGTGCCACACGGTGTGCACACTATCAACTTCACACACGTGGGGATAGTAGATATTAATCAACAAAGCATAATATAGTTGATATAAAACTAGCATGGAGCATCAAAAATTATAGATATGTTTACGACGTATCAACATCCCCAAGCTTAACTCCTGCTCGTCCTCGAGTAGGTTAGTGATAAAATGAGAGGTGACACGCACCATCACAATCTTGATCAAGGTATTTGTAAAACATTGATAGCTGGGATCATAGTACTCTAACATAGACATGAAAGATATAGTTCTAACAATAAGACATAGCAACTATGTTGTAACATGAAAAGGTACAAACAAAAGATTCATGAATAACAATGCTTTGAAAAACGTTTGTTTTTTCACATATAGAAAATATAATGAGAATGGTATTCAGCTTATCCATCATGGTGTAGCAAAACATAAATGCATAGGACACCTTCAAAGTTCATAAGGGTGACTATATACAAATAATTTAAGAACAAGCAATATCAAAGTTATGATTCAATCAACAAGTTTTGCGACAATGCACATTAAACTAAGAATAACCACTATGCTCTCTCAATAGGTGCATAAAGATAGAAGATGGAGACTCAACATAAAAGTAAAAGAAAGGCCCTTCATAGAAGGAAGCAGGGATTCAAGTCTCATAAAGAGCTTCCAAAAATTATGGTACTTATTAGCTTTCAGCTCTCATTGCCCCTATCATAAGCATATTTAGGTGATTAAGGTTAAAGTGAACTAATATGAGGATATGCTTGACAAGTTATAAGCTGAAAACCTCATGCCCCTTGCTTACGAGTACCGTTCCTCATGCTACTCAACTTTAGTCACAAGTAAGTTCTTGTCATTGTAAGTACATGTGTATCATAGAGAACCGCCAATAGGGTACCCCTTGCCTGATGATACAGAAGCTTTCCCATATCAAAATGACAAGGCAAGCAGACAATGAGCATCTCAGCGATCTTTTTGTATGCTATTTGCATAGGGTTTTCCCTTTTTCTTTTCTTTTTTTTTCTTTTTTTGGATGCTTCACAGATTGCTCACTATGGTTATGCTGCACATTTCCACCATGATTAGTCATGGCTCAGACTAGGCGCCCAGGCGTTTCTCTAACACATGTACAAACTCCATGAGCCTTACAAGCTCCCCTTTCATTTCACACAGCCAGGATCCATAAGCAAAAGAGCATGATATCAACTAAATAAAGTGCAATGTTGAAAGCGTTCCCCATGGTAACATGGTTCTGCTAATTCACAACTTACAAAACGCAAGCATATACGCAACATAGATGGGCACAATGGTTCAAGTTTATTAAGTGCAAGAAAGTAAAGTGTGCCATCAAGTTTGTGAGAGCTTTAGTCACTAATTTTCACATAACAAGTTTAATTTGGAAGGTAGATAAAAACATGAATATACTTGGAATAGCAATAATGCTAATAGGTAGGTATGGTGGACTCTTTGGAATAACTTGGTTTTATTTGGAGTTGGATGCATGAGTGGAACTCATACTTGGTACATGTGGAGGCTAGCAAAAGACTGGGAGCGACCAATTAAGAGAGCAATAATGGCCATAATCATGCAAAGCGATAAAACATTATTAATTAAAGCATAAAGTGATATTACAAGTTGAAAACTAAATGATCATAGAGGCTATGGTGACTTGGTATAGTATTAACATGGTGTGAGCATGTGCCAAGTCAACCCAAATAAAGCATCAAAGGAGAATACCACAATTTTATGCTTTTATATGCTAAAACAATGCATGATTCTTTCAAGGCACATTAAGCAATCTCAATTGTTTGTAACAAGTCATGCTACAGCAATAATCACTAAGCATAAAGTTAAAGCAATATCAAACATGACATGATAAAGTCTAGGCCACGGTCAAAACAAGCTTCCTTTTGTACCACTATAAGCATGAAACTTCCTACTCTTTTCCAACACCAATCGAAAACTAAAGCTAAACACGGTGATAGCAAAGGAGAACACTCACAGAACAATAAGAGTGAAAACTAGAGTGTTCTAGGTAATGAATAATGTGTGTCTCTCTCCAAAAGAAGTGTGTTGGGATCCAACCAACTTATTTAAGCAACCCAAACAAAAGAAAACAAAAAACAAAGACGCTCCAAGAACAACACAATTGTGCATGAAACAATAAAAATGAAGTGTTTGGAAGAAACCTGAGATTTTTATTGATGAAGAAGGGGATGCCTTGGGCATCCCCAAGCTTTGACGCTTGTACTTCTTGAATATTTCTTGGGGTGCCACGGGTGGCATCCCCAAGCTTGATCTTTTGTCCCTAATTCATCCTATCACATTGTTCTTCCCGATACTTTAAAATTTCCTTCATACAAAACTTCACACAATCTTCATTAGAAACATTAGTGTATTCAAGATAATAAGTCTTTGGGATTAGTTTCAACACAAGTAAAACTTCCATTAAAACACAAGCTACTGTAGCAATTCCTTATAAAAGCTCAGGTGATCAAAGAGAACTCAAATAGAAAGAGATTAAGAGGCAAATGCAAATAATGGCAGAAATCTGTCAAAATAGACATCAGGTAAAAACCGATTTTTTCAAAGACCTTGTGTTGCTCAAATAGAAAAGTGATAAAATAACAAAAGTTAGATAACAACCTGGGGCATAAGCACGAACAATTACAGCTCAATCCGATGGATAGAGTTTTTTCAAGAATTTTTACAGTGAAGCACAAAAATCTGTTTTGGGACAGCAACTTTCCCAAATCTTACTTCTCTCTCATTAGAGGTTATTCTTGGCACAAAAACCACACAAAAGGATAAGGAGAGGTTATTATAGAGGCAATAACTTCCAAGACTCAGCAAAAACAAAAATAAACTGAAAGTAAAAAATCTAATGGGTTGTCTCCCAAAAGCCCTTTCTTTATAGCCATTAAGATAGGCATGATAGTTTCAATGATGCTCTCATAAGAAATATGAATTGAAGTAAAAGAGAGCATCAAGAAGAAAATATGGAACAAATTTAAGTCTAACCCACTTCCTATGAAAAATAATCTTGTAAAGAAACAAGTCATGTAAGCACAAAGCAACAAGCATAGGAAAGCAAAACAAGTGCAACTTCGAAATTTTCAACATAAAGAGGGGAAACTTAATATTGTTGAGATACATAAAACCATGTTTCTCTCTCTCATAATAACTTTCAGTAGCATCATGAATAAAATTAATAATATAACTATCACATAAAACATTCTTATCACGAGCCACATGCATAAAAGAATTATTACTCTCCCTATAAGCATAGTCATTCTTATTAATTGTAGTGGGAGCAAATTCAACAAAATAGCTATCATTATTATTCTCATCACCATAATCATCAAATATAGGAGGCATATTGTAATCATAATTAATTTTCTCCTCAATAGAAGGTGGACTGAAAATATCATACTCATCATTGTAATCATCATATATCGGAGGTATAGTATCATCAAAGTAAATTTTCTCCTCCATGCTTGGGGGACTAAAAAGATCTTTTTCATAAAAACTAGCTTCCCCAAGCTTAGAATTTTCCATAGCATTAGCAATAATGGTGTTCAAATAATTTATACTAATAACATTGCTATTATCATGCAAATAAAGTTCCATAGGTTTTTTAATTTTCTCTTCAAACACTTCATGTCCTAACTCTAGATAAATACTATAAAGCTCTCTAATTTTGTTGTTGTTTTCCATTAAGCCTAACAAGTGAAAATAAAAACAAGAAACAAAAAGATATAATTGCAGAATCTAAAGGAAGTAACTTTGAGGACTCACACACTAGCAACAGCACTAGAAGATAGCTTAGTAGCCAGAGGATGTGAGTACCTTTTACCTTACCTCCCTGGCAACGGCGCCAGAAAATAGCTTGATGTCTACACACGCTTCTATTCTTGTAGACAGTGTTGGGCCTCCAAGTGGAGAGGTTTATAGAATAACAGCAAGTTTCCCTTAAGTGGATCACCCAAGGTTTATCGAACTCAGGGAGGAAGTGGTCAAAGGTAACACTCTCAAGTAACCCTGCAATCAAGATACAAAAAGTCTCTTGTGTCCCCAACACACCCAATACACTTGTCAGGTGTATAGGTGCACTAGTTCGGCGAAGAGATAGTGAAATACAAGTAATGTGGATGATTATAAGTGGTAATTGCAATTTGAAATAAGAGTGGCAGCAAGCAAACATGTAACAGGACTGATTGTAAACGGTGTTTCAATTCTTAGAAACAAGGCCTAGGGATCATACTTTCACTAGTGGACACTCTCATATAAATATCTTCTCTTCATGATGGTACCCTGAACTACTCTCCGGTTGGACGATGTAGGGTTATAACAACACACCTTAAAGTTCGCATTCCCCATCTAGATAAATGATGGCTCAGTGTTGATGTAGAGCTTGTTGGGAACCCCAAGAGGAAGGTATGATGAGCATAGCAGCAAGTTTCCCTCAGTTATGAAACCAAGGTTTAATCGAACCAGTAGGAGCAAGGAAACACCCCAAAGGTGTTACTAGCTGAGCTTTGGCAGGGTGCACTACCGATGCTAGTAGCAACGTGGAGACCTGCACAACACAACCACAGAACTTTGTCCCCAACTTGCGATGAGGTTGTCAATCTCACCGTGTTTTGCTGAAAACAAAGGATTAAACGTATCGAATGGAAAGAAGTAAAAGTTTGCAGAAAGTAAACACAAAGAAGTAAACAGTTTATAGATTGAATACAAAGGGACCGGGATCCACAGTTCACTAGAGGTGGCTCTCCTTAAGATAGATAACATGCTGGGTGAACAAATTACAGCAGGGCAATTGACAAACATCGAGAAAGCAATACATGCATATACTAATCATCTTGACTCCTTTGAGACTTGATTGGACATTACAACATTATACATAGACCGCCATCCAACTGCATCTATGACTAATAATCCACCTTCAGGTTATCATCCGAACCCCCTCCAGTATTAAGTTGCAAGCAACAGATTATTGCTTTACGAATTATGGTAAAGTAAACAATACGATTGTTCTATGAACAAAGGATTGTTGTTTTCTCCCTAGTAGCAAAGACATCTAGTACTCATGATTTCTGTCACGTCCCTAGATTACCAAAGGCATGAACCCACTATCAAGCATAAATACTAACTCTTGGAGTTGCTAGCATCTACTTGGCCAAGATAGCTACTAACAATGGAAAGCATGCAAGATCACAAATAACAAAGACATGATAGAATCAATAATCAATCTGAAATAGCATCTCAATATCCATCGGATCCTGCAAACACAACATGCAGAATTACAAATAGATGATCTTGATCATGAACGGATCTCACAAGATCTAGACATGAAAGCACAAAGGAGGAGAACCAGCTATCTGGCTACTACATGAATCCGTAGTCCAAGGATGAACTACTCACGCACCACACCGGAGGCTTGCATGGTGATGAAGAAGGCCTCCAGGGTGAATTCCCCTCTCCGGCAGGGTGCCGGGAAGAGCTTTAGATCCCTCCCGATCTAGGGATGGAGATAACAGCGGCTACAGACTCTTTCGTGGATTTTTGATAGGGTACTTAGGGTTTTCGTCCCGAAGGCATCTTATAGTCGGAAGGGGAGGCCAAGGGGGTGCCAGGGCTAGCCTCACCACCTGGGCGCGGGCTGCCGGGTCGCGCTGTGGTGTGTGGTGGCCCCGGCCCTCTCCGCCTCATACTCGCATCCGATGACTTTCAAAAAATAGGCACTTTGGCTTTTGTCCCGTCAATTCGAGAATATTCATTTTCGACTTTCCTGAAACCAAAAATAGCAGAAAAGCAAATGTAGCACTTTGTGGCTCTTGTTAATAGGTTATTCCAAGAAATCATATGAAAAGTACTCCAAAGTTGGAACAAAACACAAGAAAGTGGATAAAACCAAGCATGGAACATCAAAAATTATAGATACATTTGCAATGTATCAACATCCCCAAGCTTAACTCCCGCTCGTCCTCGAGTAGGTAAGTGATAAAAAGAAAGAATAATTTTTGAGGTGACATGCACCATCAAAGACTTGATCAAAGTATTTGTAAAACATTCAAAGCTAGGATCAAAGTACTCCAATCATAACATGAAAGACAAAGTTCTAGCAATAAGCAAACAAACTATGATGCAACATGAAAAGGCACAAACAAAAGATTCATGAATAACAATGCTTTGCAAGACGTTTGTTTGTTTCACATAAAGAAAACATAGCATAATAGTATTCAGCTTGTCCCTCATAGAGTAGCAAATATAAATGCATAGGACACCTTCAAAGTTCATAAGAGTGACTAGATACAATAGTTTAAAACAAGAATATCAAGTTATGCATCAATCAACTAGTCTTGGGACAATGCACATAGAACTAAGAATGGCCACTATCTCTCAAAGTAGGTGCATAAAGATAGAAGGTGGAGACTCAATATAATGGTGGAAGAAAGGCCTTTGTAAAAGGAAGTAGGGATTCAAGTCTAATAAAGAGCTTCCAAAAATTATGGTACTTATAACTTTCAGCTCTCATTGCCCCTATCATAAGCATCTTGAAGTGATTAAGGTTAAAGTGAAGAAACTATGGTGCACATGCTTGACGAAGTATAAGTTAGAAATCTCATGTCCCTTGTATACGAGGGCCGCTCCTCATGCTACTCAAGTTTAGTCACCGGTAAGTTCTTGTGATTGTAAGTACATGTGTATCATAGAGAACCGCCAACGGGGTACCCCCTTGCCCGATGATACAGAAGAATCCCCATATCAAAATGACAAGGCAAGCAGACAACGAGCATCTCAGCATTCTTCTTATTTACCATGGGAATATGGTGCTTTTTTCTCTCTTTCCTCTTTTCATAGTTTCTCTTTTTTTCTCTTTTCTCTTTTTTCTTTCTCAATATAGGACTCTTTTTTTATAAGAAGAATGCTTCATAGACAGCTCATTATGGTTACGCTGCAGGTTTCCACCATGTCAACATGGATTAGACCAGCGGCCTAGGCGTTTCTCTAACACATATACATAACTCCATGGACTTACAAGCTCCCCTTTCATTTCACACTGACGACATCCATATACAAAAGAGCGTGATATCAACTAGGTACAAGTACCAAGCGCAATGTTGAAAGCGTTCCCCATGAAAGCATGGTTCTGATAATTCCCAACAAATAAGTGCAAGCATATACAACATAGAAGACACAATGGTTCAAGTTTATTAAGGGCAAGTAAAGTAAAATGTGCCATCAAGTTCGTGAGAGCTTTAATCACTAGTTTTCTCATAACAAGTTTAATTTGGAAGGTACACAAAAGCATGAATATACTTGGAATAGCATAAGCTAGTAGGTAGGTATGGTGGAATCTTTGGAATAACTTGGTTTAGGGAGTTGGATGCATGAGTGGAACTCATACTTGGTTGTGGAGGCTAGCAAAAGACTGGGAGCGACAAACTAAGAGAGCAATAATGGCCATAATCATGCAGAGCGACAAAACATCATTGATCAAAGCATAAAGTGATACTGTAATTTGAAAACTAAAGGATCATAAAGGCTATGGTGACTTGAGATAGTCATAACATGGTGTGAGCATGTGCCAAGTCAACCCAAATAAAGCATCAAAGGAGAATACCACTATACTATGCTTTTATATGCTAAAACAACACATGATTCATCCAAGGAACATTAAGCAATCTCAATTGTTTATAACAAGTCATGCTACAGAAAAAAATACTAAGCATAAAGCCAAAACAATATCAAGCATGGCATGCCAAAGCATAGGCCACAGTCAAAAACGAGCTCTTTTTACCACATAAGTATGAACTTTCCTACCATTTTCCAAACCAAACCAAACTAGTTGCAAACCAATGTATGAAAGAGGGGGTCCAACCAATTTATTCAGAAAACTAAGCAAACCAAAGAAAACAAAAAAACAAAATGAAAAATAAAAAGAAGACGCTCCAAGAACAACACAACTGTGCATGAAACAATAAAAATGAAGCGTTTGGAAGAAACCTGGGATTTTTATTGATGAAGAAGGGGATGCCTTGGGCATCCCCAATCTTTGACGCTTGTACTTCTTGGAGATTTCTTGGGGTGACACGCGTGGCATCCCCAAGCATGAGCTTTAGTCCATCCTTCATCTCATTACTCATTCTTTCCATACACCTGAATTTTTTCCTTCATACAAAACTTCACACAATCTTTATTAGCAACATTAGTGCACTCAAGATAAATAAGTCTTAAGGTTCAGTTCTAACACCAAATAAACTTCCATTAGAACACTAGCTACTGTAGCACTTCCCTCAAAAAGCTCAATTCTCCAAAAGAACTCAAAAAGGAACCAACAAGAAGCAAATGCAGAAAATGGCAGAAATATGTCAAAACAGACCAGCAGGTAAAGACGAATTTTTTCGAAGACCTTCTGTTGCTCAAATCAAAAAGTGTTGAACTAACGAAAGTTAGATAACAACCTGGGGCAGAAGCACAAATATTCATGCCTCAAAAAGACGTTCATAGATTTTACACGAATGTTTACGGTGAAGCACAGAAATCTGTTTCGGGATAGCAACTTTCCCAATCATTACTTCTCTCTCATTAGAGGTTACTCTTGGCACAAAAAGCAAATAAAAAGGATAAGAAGAGGTTATTACTGAAGTAATAACTTCCAAGACTCATCTAAAACTTTTGGGTTATCTCCCAATAAGTACTTTTCTTTAACGCTTTTAAGTTAGGCATAAGGAGCAAAGAAAGAATCAAGTGTTCTCAAATGAAGAAGCATTAAAACCAAATTTCTTGCCCTTACCTCTCTTACTTCTATTCTTAACCTTGGGGAAAATATGATTGTTTGGTGGATAATAAAGGTGCATGGTCCCCTTTCCCACATCTATTGTTGCTCCAAGGAGTTCTAATAGGGACCTTCCAAGTGTAATTTGTCCTTTTCCTGCACATTCAATAACAAGATAATCAGTAGAAATCATTTTTCCAAGGATCTTTGTAAACACTCCTTCAGCTATTCCAAGAGGTAATATGGTAGCATTATTAGCAAGAGATATTTCTTTTCCTCCTTCAGTAAGCCCCCAAGTATTCAAAGATTCATAAATATCCTTAGGCATAAGACAAAATTCAGACATGATATCATAGCGAGCTTGAAAAGTTTCAGTGTTTATCTCAATCTTTACTGTAGGGAGCCACTTTGATGGTTCAAAATTTATTGGAACATAATTGTGATGCTCCCTAAGCGTATTATAGCAATTTTCTAAACTAGTAGTGCTAGTCTCAAGAGTGTTCAACCTACCAAATATTTTTGCGAAAGAAATATCAGTTTGGCTAGGCAAGTTGTAAGTGAGGATCAATTTCTTTATAGCATTAATAGCATCATCCCCATTACATTGGAGGAAATCTCCTCCCACAACAGCATCTAAAGCATATCTATAGCAAAGAGCAATCCCAAGGTAAAAATTGCTAAGGAACAAGCTTTGAGTCATTTTAGGCTTAGTATTTTCATGTAGATCAGAGATTCTAGACCAAGCTTCCTTAAAAATTTCCTCAATTCCTTGTTTAAAAGTGAAAATCATTTCCTCGGGTGACATAGTGATTGGAGCAAGGCTAGACATAGTGGCAACTCAAGATAGGAACTAATTTTTTTTTGTGTTTTTGAAATAAGAAAGCAAACTAGTAAAACTAATTTTTTTGTGTTTTTGAATAACAAAACAAGCAAACAAAGCAAAAAGAAAACTAAGCAAAACAAAAATAACAAAGTAAAGAGATTGGTTATGAGGGAATCCCCTTGTGAAGATGTCCTTGACTCCCCGACAACGGCGCCAGAAAAATGCTTGATGGCTCAGTGTTGATGTAGAGCTCGTTGGGAACCCCAAGAGGAAGGTATGATGAGGACAGCAGCAAGTTTCCCTCAGTTATGAAACCAAGGATTAATAGAACCAGTAGGAGCAAGGAAACACCCCAAAGGTGTTACTATCTGAGCTTTGGCAGGGCGCACTACCGGTGCTAGTAGCAACGTGGAGACCTGCACAACACAACCACAGAACTTTGTCCCCAACTTGCGATGAGGTTGTCAATCTCACCGTGTTTTGCGGAAAACAAAGGATTAAACGTATCGAATGGAAAGAAGTAAAATTTTGCAGAAAGTAAACACAAAGAAGTAAACAGTTTATAGATTGAATATAAAGAAAAGTACCGGGATCCATAGTTCACTAGAGGTGGCTCTCCTTAAGATAGATAACATGCTGGGTGAACAAATTACAGCGGGGCAATTGACAACATCGAGAAAGCAATACATGCATATACTAATCATCTTGACTCCTTTGAGACTTGATTGGACATTACAACATTATACATAGACCGCCATCCAACTGCATCTATGACTAATAATCCACCTTCAGGTTATCATCCGAACCCCCTCCAGTATTAAGTTGCAAGCAACAGATTATTGCTTTACGAATTGCGTGTAAAGTAAACAATACGATTGTTCTATGAACAAAGGATTGTTGCTTTCTCCCTAGTACCAACAGCACATCTACTACCTTAGAGATTTCTGTCACTTCCCCAGATTACCAGAGGCATGAACCCACTATCGAGCATAAATACTAACTCTTGGAGTTGCTAGCATCTACTTGGCCAAGATAGCTACTAACAACGGAAAGCATGCAAGGTCACAAATAACAAAGACATGATAGAATCAATAAGCAATCTGAAATAGCATCTCAATATCCATCGGATCCCCGCAAACACAACATGCAGAATTACAAATAGATGATCTTGATCATGAATGGAGCTCACAAGATCTAGACATGAAAGCACAAAGGAGGAGAACCAGCCATCTAGATACTACATGGATCCGTAGTCCAAGGATGAACTACTCACGCATCACACCGGAGGCTTGCATGGTGATGAAGAAGGCCTCCAGGGTGAATTCCCCTCTCCGGCAGGGTGCCGAGAAGAGCTTCAGATCCCTCCTGGTCTAGGGATGGAGATGACGGCGGCTACAGACTCTTTCGTGGATTTTTGATCGGGTACTTAGGGTTTTTGTCCCGAAGGCATCTTATAGTTGGAAGGGGAGGCCGAGGGGGTGGCAGGGCTGGCCTCACCACCCCTTGGCGCGGGCCAGGCTGGGCCGCGTGGCCAGGTGGTGGGGTGGCCCCCTGGCCCCTCTCCGTCTCGTACTCTGGCATCTGATGACTTCCGGAAAAATAGGCACTTTGGCTTTTGTCCCGTACAATTCCGAGAATATTCATTTTCTGACTTTCCTGGAACCAAAAGCAATGAGAAACAGCAGGGGCACTGTGACTCTTGTTAATAGGTTAGTCCAAGAAATCATATGAAAAGTACTCCAAAGTTGGAACAAAACACAAGAAAGTGGATAAAACCAAGCATGGAACATCAAAAATTATAGATACATTTGCAATGTATCAATAACCCCTCACTGTCACCTTGAGCACTAGATGGTGCCAACAAACACCACAATTTCATAGAGACATCCAACTCATGATAAGTATTTTTTGTAACCTTAGCCTAAGTGCCACACGGTGTGCACACTATCAACTTCACACACGTGGGGATAGTAGAGATTAATTAAATCACTTGAGTAGCAGAATAGATCTATATTACAAAGCTCATGATCTCAATAAGATCATGCATAGAGAGAGATGAATACATAGCTACTTGTAGATCCCTTATCCTCGAGAGAGAACTACTCCCTCCTCATCATGGGAGTCAGCATCGGCGATGGAGATGGTGGTGGAGACGATGGAGATGGATCCGGGGGCACTTCCCCATCTCGGCAAGGTGCCGGAACAGAGACTTTTGTCCCCTGAATCTCCTCTTCGGTGGTGGAGGCGCTGCGGAACTTGTCATGGAAATCTGATCTCGTGCCTAGGGTTTTCGTCCCGGGAGGCTTTTATAGGCGAAGAGGCAAGCTCGGTGGGCGCCCGAGGCGACCACACCACCCCCTGGCGCGGCTTGGCCTGGCCCACGCCACCAGGTAGTGTGGGCCCCTTGTGTCCCGTCTCTGTCTCGTCTTCTGGCTCCATGAGTCTTCTGGTAAAATAGGAACTTTGGATTTTGTCCAGTCCAATTCTGAGAATATTTCTTTACAAGCTTTTCTGAAACCAAAAACAGCAAAAAATAGGCAACTAGCACTACGACATCTTGTTAATAGGTTAGTTCCATAAAATGCATAAAAGTATCTCAAAATGTAGACAAAACATAAGATAGTTGATATAAAACTAGCATGGAGCATCAAAAATTATAGATACATTTACGACGTATCAACCTACATTTCAAAAAGGTTAGAAAATACTATTTTCATAATAATATGATTATGGATTCTTTACCAAGTGGTAATAATCTACTGATACAGTTCCAGTGGTAAAGGAACATAATATCTAGGACTTAACAACCAATGTCGCCAGTGATTCTAGCACCGTATATTATGTGTTAACCATGAGATTTTGAATGGGAGGGGAAGTCAGTTGGATCTTCTTCCTTTCGCATGGACGGATGACCTTATCTTGAGGTTGTTGATTTCTCGTGGAGAATCCAGCACATGGGTGGGACCCCTTAATTCCCTACAATTTTGGTGTCTAGACTATCTGTGAGGGGCTGCCAGAGGTATAGTCGGTCCTTTATGGATCTTACCAGGGGCAAAACCGGCTCATAGAGTCTTTGGGTGCCTACCAGAGTTACAGCTGGTCCTATAAGGGGATTAACAGAGGTGGGGCATGTCCTAGAGGGTCGTGTCTTCATGCGGGGTCGTGGAGAGGGGCAGTGGCTTGGATCATCTACTGGGCCCCACACCAAAGGAAGTGTGGACGGGAAGATTGCCCGGTTGTGCAACAAGGATTTGGTCTCTCATGGGTAAAGCAACTCACCTCTGTAGAGAGTAAGAACTGTGACATGTTACTCCTTGTTCTGGGAAGGAGCTATGAACGCGGCAGGAAAGGAACTCCATGAAAGTTCTAGTCAACTTGTGAAGGCTGTCGGACATAGTTTTCAGAATAAAATCAATCTTTGAAGAAATGTTTACGAAAACCTGCGTTGCCTACAACCTTTGGTCTGTGGCTGTAGAGATAGTGCATCATACACTCCTTTTTAGTGAACTTGCTGAGTACGCTCATACTCAACCGTACCTTCTTAACCCTTGCTAGGTTCTAATCCATTGAAGATGATGTCAAGATCAATTTCTACTCAAGAAACCATCATCGACAACTAAAGTTTTTCAATAAAGTCAACAAAGTCAACGTATTCATCAACCGAAGTGAAGACGAAGTTCTGATTAGATAGGAGTAGATACTCTAGCCATAAAACCTACTTCTATAGAGCATTGCTTTAGTAGCAATTGCAAGTCAGATAGTTTAGATGTTAGTATTTTTAGCCAGATAGCTTTGAGTTATTATTTCTGGTTCTTCTTTGTAAGAAGTTTCTTTCTCTCTCTTTAACCTAGAGTGTTCTCTAGATCTTTTCTAAAGAGTCGAGTTGTAATCTATAGTCATGTCTTGGACCTGTTGTGTTTCTGTTGCACCACTCTGAGGGATGTAATACTAGTGAACGGTGTTTCATTGGTGTTATGTCAATGACTATAGTGTACTACATCATGTAGTGGTATGTCGGGTCACCGCAGCTGGTATCAGAGCATATGCTTTGACCTTGGGATTAAAACCCTTTTAGGAAGATCTGTAGGTTGGATAGTGACTATAGGAAGCCATCTTATCTAAACCAATACTTGTGATGGATATCCACTTGAGGATAAACCTTGCCACACTTAATTTGGATGTTTTGTCATCTTTCTTAAGGATTAGTAATATGTCTTATCTAAAGAAATGTCATTTGAGTGTAGCTCTAAATAGGTATACACCACTAAGATATCTTAAGTAAGTTAAAATATCAAAGAAGATTACGACTAAAATTAGGATATCATGTGGAGTAGTATTAGTGATGGAGTCTATATTTAGAATCCCTGTGAAGTAGCAGAATCTTACCACTAGTTGATACAACTATACCATATAGGGTAGACCATTAGAGTATGTATAGATACAATTGGAAGTAAATCATGTGGCATTCACTTGAGAATTCCATGTGACGGAGTAGAATTCTATTAAGAATCATTAATAGTAAGCTAAGAAGAACAGTCGTCATGGTGAGATTAGCTCCCCAATCATGATGACTAGGAAAGTCTTAACAAGTTCATGGTGGGATTAGCTCCAAGACCATGATAAGTTTGTAATCAAGACAAGTACTTAGCTAATAATCTTGTAACAACAGTAAGTTAAGAATAGTGTAGGTCCATGATAGAAGTCATAGGTGTCATAACCTTACGATAATTTTTGGATTAAGGTAGTAACGAAAATTTGTTAGTAGTTTTGAGAGATCATGTGAGGATAATTAATGATATACTAGAAAGTTGGTAGTCTTTAGTAGTCCTAGAAGAAAGGTAAGAGGTTAGTCAGAACCAAAGTGAGACCACTTTGCTCAAAATTATCCTGTTGCAACTGAGCAATTTGGGTAAAAATTGAGACAAAGAGTAATAAATAGTTTAACCCTAAGTGCTAAGTATCACGAGGTAAACCTATACTAGGAGGTGTCATATACTACACAGCTAAGCCTGAATTCTAGAGGTATTATACTCGACTACTATATTTCGGGCTTAGAATGATGTGTGTTATATGTACCACATTTGGATTTCTTAGTTTTTCTTGCATCTTCTTGATTGACTAGATCTATGCATGAAGTTTGACTTGATGTGCAAATGCATGTTGCGTCATCAAGTTATTACTTGATGTTATAGACCTAGATAGAAAAGGGAATTCGTGTAAGGGAGTGACGAGTTCCGAAGATCAAGATGAAGACTTACACGAAGAAGGAAGCCAAATGTAAGGTGTATCAACACTATTTTGAAGGATGGATCAATCCCAACTTATTATTAGTTGGCAATAAGAAGCTAATGAAGTAGTTGTACCAAGTGCATGTAAGTATCATGAATCAGTGCAAAGAAGAAGTCTTGGAACAAAAGTGGTATTCAAGCTCTAACAACTCAGAGAGAATGCCAGTAGTAAGTCCAGAACCTATAGGGTAATCCATACACCTAGGAGGATTCGCAGCCGGTATCCGTAGCTGGTATCCTACAAAAGCTGGTATTCGTAGCTAGTATCCTAGCGGTTTAGTTAATTAGGTCATCTTGGTATGATTTAAAGAGCATAAAACTTGGCCTAAGTTAAGAGAGTCATAAAGAAGTATGAAAATTAAAGCGAATGGCTTCCAAGACATTTCATGAAATCGAGTTTATTAGTGAGAAATAATGTCTAAGAAGATAAAAGGAAGACAAGTAACGTTGGAAGATTAGTTTTGGAGATCCACAACTATGTGGGTATATCGTAGATTATTTCGTGAGACCTTATATAGGTAAGATATAAGCTAGATGGATACCAATATCCTTACTATTGAGCTAATGGGCATTATACATGTAGTTTAAAGACCATTAGGAAACCCCAAGTGGGAGAGTAAACAATAAACACTTAAGTGTTGTTGTCTAAGTTTCTAACTAAAGGATGGTGAAGGTTTACTAGACTATGATGAGGTTAAGCCTTATTCTCATAAGGTTATAAGAAGTCATCATTATGAAGTATTTCCGAGAGTATGTCTAGCTGATCGAAGGTTGAAGGAGATACAATGGATTAACTCTAGCAGACTCGTCCTAAATGAAACAACTCTCAAGTTATCCTTAGGAGAGAAGAACATATTTCATAATAGGCAGGTGTAGTGTAACAGGAAGACCTAATTGGAATGGACAAAATGTGTCCACCACCAATCCAAAGTAGGACTAGTAGAACATCATCCAAAGGGATTATAGTATAAGGAACTAGGGGGTAATTGGAAATGGCAAGTGGATTCTGTTAAGAATAAAGAGAATTCAAGGAAAAAGATCTGGATGCGGGATACTGCAATTATCCCATTGGTGATCACAGTGGAATATGACAAATGCGTGATCAATACAAGTCGGCACCTCATTCCGAAACGTAAGAGAATACGAACTTCGGGGCAAAGTTTATTTTAAGGGGGAGAGTCTGTAGCATCAAAACATTAGAGCTTAGAATTAAGCTGAGCTCAGGTGTGTGCATTGCATTCGTGCATAGAAAATCTGGATAATTTTCGCGCTTTTAAATAAAACTTGTCAAAGTGATTGAAGCTTCTCTTAACTTGGTGGAACTGAAGTAGACCATCAAGTTGATTGCGATAAGTTTCTATATGACCTTTGCTAAAACCTTACCTTTGGGTAACATAATTTGATCTAAGGGTAGATCAAATGTAATAAAACTAAGTCACAACACACTACTTAACAAGGAGTACTAGATCTTCTAGAGATCATGACATGGTATTCCAGACAACAACTCAAGGATGAATACTTAATATTCTAAAGATGATATCAAGGTATTATCTACCACAAACCCTGAATACCAAGTTAAGTATATAACTTAAGTAAAGAAACCCCATAACTAAATCTTGAAACACTTGTTCGCCATAGTTGTTCCTACCATGGGTATCATGGTAGTTCTTAAACATTAATTCTTGTCACAAATAGAGTAGAAAGGGAAGTCAAGCCAAGATCATCCAACATATATGCTTAGTATCATATGAAGAGATGACATTCCTATTTAACCAAGTCCTAGTCTCAATTGATCATCAATGTTGAGTAACCAATTCTTAACCTAGCACTTATTGACTTTTAGTCTTCGACCTATTATATTGACCTTTCAAAGACCTTAAGTAAATTAATAAGGAGGAGGAACTAGCTATGGTGAAGTGTGCCATAATCAATGGAATGAGATCCTTAGTGAAGATCAAACCATCTGATGTTGGAGGAGATAGCTCACTCTTGAGTTAACTAGAAGAAGTATATAAACCTAAGAATTAACTAATACTTGAGAAGTTATAAGAAAGTTAGAAATGATAGAATATCAAATGATAATCTTGTTAAGCCAAGTAGGTATAAACCTAAAGTAAGCTTCCTTAACAAGATAAATCCTATAACTAGTACAAGTCTACTACTTAGTTGATGATAGATCTTGATTAGACAATTAAAGCCTAAGCTTTGTTTGATCAAGGGTGGGTGGTCATTATTCTCAAGTCACTTGAGAATAGATGACTAGATGATGAAGAAGTGATGTGAATATACCAAATTAGGCAAAACCTAGTAAGCTAAACCATTTAGCTTGATCATGAGTAGTCAAGCTAGGGTATGATGAAGTATAGAACCTAAGTGGAATGGAGTAGTGGAAGCATAGTAGTTTAACCAATTTAATACAAGAACAACTTGTATTATGGAGAGTAGTACCATACCTATTCCAGAGGATTGATATCACATGTGATACAGAGAGAATTGTAATCTTGCAAGCCTTGTAAGTAAATGCAAGGTGGATATAAAAGGAGTTAATGGGTAGAGTTAGAAATAGCTACATTGATAGATTCATTAGTAGTAGCTAAGAAATGGAAGATATATACTAGGAGAAGAATGGAGGAGAAATGTTGAAGTGGCATGATCATGTCATCATATGATGATAGATATGGTCAAGCCATATAACTAGTTCATTTAGGCAGAAGAGATCTTAGTGGCCTAGATGAGAGACTCAAATAGAGTATATTTAGGAAAGGAATTCCTTAACTATGACCCAAACTTAGTGAAGTGTGAGGGTAGGAATTCTTGAGAAACCTTTAACTAAGGTCTTATCAAGCCATGAACATAACCATGTTCACTTCATTATTCATAACCCTAGAATGAAGTTAGTAGTGGGATCAATTCCTATTTTTAGGTCACTACAAGAAAAATTGGCTTTTACAACAGACGATTGTCGTGGTTGAAGGCCCGTTTTTCGTGGCTAAAAAGTCTTCTATGAAGGATGGCCATCGTGGTAAAATCCCCGTCACAAAAGAATCTATCATGGTTTTTTCCCTGACCGTGGCGGATCGCAACCTTCAGCCACGAAATCTTGTTCTCGTCAGATCATTACACCGTTGTGTTGATCGCCGACGTCATGCAAACTGCCACGTGGCAGCCACCGTTAGCGGCCAGTTACCGCCATTAATGGCCTTAGAAATCGTGGCAGAAGCCAGGCCCAGCCAAGGCCTGCTAAATTCTAACTGGGTCGGCCCATTAGGGGAGCCCAATTAGAAGATGGCCCGTTATTGTTTTGTTCTGCACTGTTTGAAATGGGCCCAAAGTTGCAGCCAGTAGCGGCCCGTGAACTTTTAGGCCCAATACTATTTTAGCGTAAAGAAGGCCCATGCTGGTCCAACACTCTGTGGCCCTTTAGCAGCCTGCGCCAAGTCGCTCATGTACATTTAAGGCTTGTGGGCGGCCCATCACTATTTATCGCAGCCCATTGTGGGCGGCCTACTGACGGCCCTTGTCTAAGATGGCCCGTTATTGTTCAGACATGTTATTGTCCTGGCCTTTCACTGTTCTGGGATTTACCTATTCAGGCCCACAAGCGGCCCTCTACTGTTCTAGTCTGGTAAATGTTTTGGCCTATTACTGCCCTAGCCTAGAAATTTCTCGGGTCGTTACTGTTCTGGCTTGTCACTATTCTGGCCTTTCACTGTTGCGACCCTTTACTGTTGCGGCTGGCTACTGTTTTGGCCTGTTACTATTCTGAGATTTCACGATTTCTTGCTCGATGCACATTAAGGCATGTTACTGTTATGGCCTGTTATAGTTATGACATGTTACTCTTACTGCCTGTTACCATTACGGTTTATTACTGTTACGTCTAGTTACAACTTGTAGGTCGGCCCATTACGTTTACGGCCTTTTACATTTTCGTCCTTTTCTGAAGCCCATGCCAATAACATCAAACGTTTATATAATCCAGCATATTTTACTGTTCATCATCGGCCGAATACACGGCGGGCCAATAACAAAGCACGGTATTGTTCCCTAATCGACCTACCTAGCGTAGTTACCATAACGACTACCGCATATGTGGACGGTGTCAACTAAATGCATACATGGCCTACACGAGTTATCTAGATATTACATCAGCTACAAACTTCTTAAAATTATTACATATTATCAAATCAAGGGAAAGAAAAATCGGCATTTCAGTTGACAATCAAGTTGATAGCAGAGTCCTCAATTGATCACCTGCATCTTTCTTTGAGTGTGACAGCTACATTGGAGGAGACATGATCTTGCAGCCCCCTCTTTGGTGGCGATAGCAATAATTGCACCCTAAAACTAAGTAATAACAAGTTAATACATCAAACAAGACAAACCACTCATTTGACTAATATGACATGAGCTATGATCTGGAGTTTAAAACTGGTCAATGGTTCAATTATTGACCAACACGTCACACAAATAGGAGAAGCAAGCATGCATTAAACAAGTGTGCCTACCGTGAAACGAGCAATCAAAAAATGTGTGTATGTGGCTTAGAATTTCAGCAAAAATAAACTAGCTAGGTCATTTCAACAAATATACATGGAAGCAGTTCTATACCCTAAAATGCAAGAGATGTCGGGTGACTCGAAATTTGCACTGAGACACAAAATGGCATGCAGTTACTGTCATAGCGAAGAATGAACCAGATAGAAATTATAACCGCATCACACGAGAACTTGTAGAGCAGGAATGCAAACCACGAATTAACTATATATTGTAGAGGATAGTTATGTCGTGACTTAGGACGAACCAGACCCAGAACCAGATGCAATATATAATGGCATCGCTCGTGAACCTGTAGAGCAGGACAAACAAGCATTAGACAAGTGTGCCTAGAATAAATGAGCAATCAAACAAAGTGTTTCTTAGAATTTCAGCAAATATAAACAAGCGAGGTCATTTTAGCAAATATATATGGAAGCAGTGGCATCTCCTGGAATGCATAGTCGTTGGGTAACTCAGAATTTGCGGTGAGCTACATAATGGCATGTAGTTACTGTCATAGCTAAGAATCAACCAGATAGAAAATATAATGGCATCATAAGAGAATGTCTAGAGCAGGAATGCAAACCACGAGTGAACTACATAGTAGAGGACAATTATGCCGTTGTCAGGACGAACCAGGACCAGATAAGGAATTAATGGCATCCCTTGTGAACCTGTAGAATAGGCTATGCAAACCAACATGTTCATTGTTCCATTTTGAGCTATATGCAAGAAAAAGGAAATAGTTAGTGATGCAGCTTTTGAAGAAGCAGATGGCAACAACAAAATTATAATCAAATTAGTACGAAGAGTTTAAATGGCTACTACGGGATAACAGAATAATGCCAAGGAGGAAATAATAGCAGGAACTGATCTCAGGACGAAACAGATAGATTCAGCAACTGTAGAGCAGGGAATCCACACTAATATTTTTCACTGACTTCAGATTTTGCAAGAATTACACGGTAGCAGGCAATTACTGTTGTATGGAGTAGCTAAGAACATGTGTATGAAAAAATAACAGACATGTCCATGACTTGAAATTTGTAGAGCAGCGCATGCAAACCAACATGTCTAATGACCTTTTATGTACTAGCACGAAACAGGCATGCCCACTGACTTGTATGTACAAGCACGATGACAAAAATACAGTTCACTGCAACAGGCTTGAACCTGCTATATTGTTGACAAAACAAAAACGGGTTGTAGATTTGGTTAACCTTGGTCGGAGAGACGTCTAAGCATCGTCGGTACCGTGCGGGTGACGTCCAGGTCACCGAGGGTGCTACAGTTGCGGTGGATGTTGGTGTCGGGGAAGCAGATCTTGGGCGGTCGATGCCGGCTTGAGCGCGGTGGACGAGAGCGTCGCTGAGGCAGATCCAGTGCAGTGAACGGCGACGGTCGAGCAGCTGGTCTAGAGTGGTGGACATGGAACTCCCTGAACTAGATCACGTCCGATGTACACCGGTGAAGAGGATCCGGTACGGTTGGGTAGCTTTTGGTGGCCGGGAAGCAGAGCTTGGGCGGTCGATGACGCCATCCGCATGGTGAACAACACCGCAGCTCCGGTGTAGTGGCAGAGAGACCTGGTGAACCAGATCCGGTGGGTGAGCATCAGTGAAGCGGCTCCGAGGCGGTGCACGAGACCGCCGCTCAAGCGGGTCCGGCCGCCGTGGAATTGCCGCGGGCCGGTGCGCGTCATGGTCATGGAGGTGAGGGCGTGGGAGAGAGGGGGTTGGGATTTTTGGAAGGACCAATAGGAAAATCTAGGCAAATCCGGACTAAGGAGGTGAACAGAAATATAAATTACAAACGTGCCCCCAAGCTACCGACTTTAGCTTGCCCATAGAGCATCAGAACAATGGGTAGAATCGGAATTTTGAAGTCAAAAGTTTTTGAAACTGAGGGGCGGAAAATGCTTCAAGATTGGTGTGTGATTTTGCTACTTGATTGAGATATTAAATTTGGCGACCGTCCGTCTAATAATAATATAAAAATGGTACTGCCCCGGTGGGATATTTTGCCTTAAAGTTTTTGAAACTGAGGGGCGGGAAATGCTTCAAAGTCAGTGTATGGTTTAGCCGCTCGATTGAGATTTTGAATTTGACAAGCGCCCATCTGATAATAATACAAAAATGGTACAGCCCCGGTGGGAGATTTTGCCTCAAAGTTTTTGAAACGGAGGGGCGGGAAATGCTTAAAAGTGGTGTGCGGTTTTGCCGCTCGATTGAGATTTGAATTTGACAAGCGCCCATCTGATAATAATAATATAAAAATGATACTCCCTAGGTGGGAGATTTGGGCTCAAAGTTTTTGAAACGGTTAGGCGGGAAATGCTTCGAAGTTGATGTGTGTGATTTTTCTGCTCGATTGAGATTTTGAATTTTGCTAGCATCCATGTACTACTAGTAGTAGTAGTTAAAAAAGGTGGTAGAACGTATGACTATATGGTCAGGAATTCATGGCCGAGAGTCATATCAACGGATCATCCATATAACCACACTTGAGGTACTCCCTGTGTTCGGTATTAGTAGGCAGGAGTAGTACTAGTTCGGAGAATTAACTTCACCTACTCGCTTTATAGCTAGTTATTGCATGCATTAGTAATCCTAAAATCTAGGCAATGCTCATGGCCACCGCATCTAATTGAAAACATGCAAGCCAATGGATGCATGCTCGTTTTAACAACATGATCGGTCATGAGCATTACACGACGTGGTGGTTCATATTTTACGGTCAACTAAAGGAGTAATTGAGCAAAACTAGGAGCATTAATTGGTCCTCCGGCCTAGCAATTGAGGCTGTAAAATAATTAAGAGGTATATACACCTTTAGTCCCACATCTTGTACCACAAGAGCGTTTTAGTCCCACATATTGAAAAATGAGCAATACTAGTCCCTCAACTTATATCTCGAGAGAATTTTAGTCCAATTTAATGTAATTTCAGTGAATTTGACTTAATTTGTCCACAAATGACGTTGATTTTTTTAAATGACCCCTCTATATTTTTATGTCATTTGTGTCTCTATGCGGACTGATAAGTGGGCCACCTGTTAGTAGACGTACAAATAAAATAGTTAAATCTCTAAGAGGAGAATGGAACCGAACTTAACACTTTTGTACAACGACACACACACACCCACAAGCCACTATGCCGGTAGATGCGCACGACTACTCATGTGAGACGAGGAGTACTTGAGAGGACGTAATTATGTCAGACGAGGAGTACTTGGGGAGAAGTAATTATTTATACAATAAAAAGCACATACGAATGCAAAAAATGCTCACGTCTATGTTGGCACAGTCCATAATATCAATTGTATAGCTTTGTCGTTAACCTAGTAGCTAGCTACAGCGTCTAAAATAAACTTGAGTTTTTTCTTATTTGCAAAAATGAAAAGGAATAAAGTTGAGTTGTTATTGTACCCCAGAACACATATTTTTGAATATCCAAAATAAGGAACACATCAGCCAGAGCACTCTTCAGTTAATCACTTATGTGTGCATGTTGTAGTGGCAAGGTTGATTTCTTCAGTAGCGCGGGTAATCAGTTCGATACCCTACAATGCATTGGTAGTTTTTCTTATTTGTTTTCTTATTCAGATCCTCCTGTCAAGTTGTACCAAGGTCACAACTGGCAGGCAGAAAATACACAGGAGTCATTTTGCAAAAATTATGATGCCACATGTCACTTCCACAATTAGTTACGATGAATTCAGACAAAATCACAGAAATTTGATTGAATTGGACTAAAATGTTCCTAGTTACAAGTTGTGGGGCTAGTATTGCTCACTTTGCAAGATGTGGGACTAAAATGCTCCCACGGTGCAAGTTGGGGGACTAAAAACGTATATACCTCAATAATTAACGATCGTGTTATTGAGAGAACATGAGGTTTTTAGTTCCACGTAGCATACACCCCATCCAGCCACATGGTGAGCATCCAAGGGCACATCCAAAAAGCAAAATTGAAAAATGGAAAATGCCATGCCAAAACTGGAAATGCCCTGCGTTTGCGTGTGCCATGAGGACTAATACGTTGCAAACGTATCTATAATTTTTGGTGATCCATACTTGTTTTATATCTACTTTCTTATGTTTTTTCCACACTTTGGAGTATTTTTATACACTTTCTGGGACTAACCTATTAACAAGATGCCACAGTGCCAGTTGCATGTTTTCTGCTATTTTTGGTTCCAGAAAAGCCAGAAAATGAATATTCTTGGAATTGGACGGGACAAAAATCAAAGTCAATATTTCACCAAGAAGACGAGACGGAGAAGGGCCTCGAGGGGGCCACACACCCTGGCCGTGCGGCCAGGCATGGCCCGCGCCTGGGGGGTGCAACCGCCTCGGGCACCCCCTCGGCCTCCCCTTTCACCTATAAGAAGCCTCCGATACAGAAACCCTAAGGATCCGATCAAAATTCCATAAAAGAGTTTGTAGCCGCCGCCATCTCCATCCCTAGATCGGGAGGGATCTGAAGCTCTTCCCGGCACCCTGCCGGAGGGGAGAGATCACCCTAGAGGCATTCTTCATCACCATGCCTGCCTCCGATGTGATGTGTGAGTAGTTCATCCCTAGACTACGGGTCCATGTAGTAGTTAGATGGTTGGTTCTTCTCCTTTGTGCTACCATGTTTAGATCTTGTGAGCTCCGTTCATGATCAAGATCATTTATTTGTAATTCTACATGTTGTGTTTGCATGGATCTGATGAATATTGAGATGCTATTTCAGATTGATTATTGATTCTATCATGTCTTTGTTATTTGTGATCTTGCATGCTTTCCATTGTTAGTAGCTATCTTGGCTGAGTAGATGCTAGAAACTCCAAGAGGGAGTATTTATGCTCGATAGTGGGTTCATGCCTCTAGGAATCTGGGGAAGTGACAGAAATCTCTAAGGTACTAGATGTGTTGTTGATACTAGGGAGAAAACAACAATCCTTTGTTCATAGAACAATCATATTGTTTACTTTACACACTTTGCTTAATGCAATTATCTGTTGCTTGCAACTTAATACTGGAGGGGGTTCGGATGATAACCTGAAGGTGGATTATTAGTCATAGATGAAGTTGGATTACGGTATATGTATAATGTTGTAATGCCCAATCAAATCTCATAGAAGTCAAGATGATTAGTATATGCATGTATGCTTTCTCGATGTTTGTCAATTACCCCGCTATAATTTGTTCACCCAACATGTCATCTATCTTAAGGAGAATCACCTCTACTGAACTATGGACCCCGGTCAATTATTTTACCATCAATCTAAAAAGCTATTTATTGTTTTCTGTTTACTTTCTGCAAGCAATTACTATCTTCCACACAATACGTTTAATCCTTTGTTTTCGGCAAAACCGTAGAGATTGACAACCTCACTATAAGTTGGGGGCAAAGTTCTGTGGTTGTGTTGTGCACAATTCCAAGTTGGAAACAACACCTTGGAGGTGTTTCCTTGCTCCTACTGGTTCGATAACCTTGGTTTCATAACTGAGGGAAAACTTGTTGATGTGCTCATCATACCTTCCTCTTGGGGCTCCCCAACGAGCTCTACATATTGAGCAAGCATGACTTTTTCTGGCACCGTTGCCGGGGAGTCAAGGACATCTTCACAAGGGGAGTCTATCATAACCAATATCTTTACTTTGTTGTTTTTGTTTTGCTTAGTTTATTTCTGCATTGTTTGCTTGTTTCTTTATCAAAAACACACAAAAAAGTAGTTATACTAGTTTGCTCTTTATATTACAAACACAAAAAAATGACTACTCTTGAAAATACTAAGTTGTGTGACTTCACTAGCACCAACAACAATGATTTCATGTGCATACCTATTGCTCCACCTGTTCCTGAAGCTACTTTCTTTGAAATTAAACCCGCTTTACTCAATCTTGTTATGAGAGAACAATTTTCTAGTATTGGTACTGAAGATGTTGATGCTCATCTTAATAACTTTGTTGAACTTTGTGAGATGCAAAAACATAGGGATATAGATGGGGATATTATTAAGCTTAAATTGTTTCTTTTCTCTTTGAGAGGAAAAGCTAAAGAATGGTTGCAATCCCTAACTAGAAATAGTATTGATTCTTGGACTAAATGCAAAGATGCTTTCATTGGAAAATACTATCCTCCTGCTAAGATTATATCTATGAGAAGTGAAATAATGAAATTTAAACAATCTGATAATGAACATGTTGCTCAAGCTTGGGAAAGAATCAAATCTTTGGTAAAGAATTGTCCCACTCATGGACTGACTACTTGGATGATCATCCAAACTTTTTATGCAGGATTGAACTATTCTTCAAGGAACCTATTGGATTCTGCTGCTGGAGGTACCTTTCTAACCATTACTTTGGGTGCTGCAACAAAGCTTCTGGATAATATGATGGTTAACTATTCTGAATGGCACATGAGAGAGCTCCACAAGGTAAGAAGGTAAATTTTGTTGAGGAAACCTCCTCCTTGAGTGATAAAATTGATGTTATTATGTCTATGCTTGTTAATGGGAAAGCCCATATTGATCCAAATCATGTTCCCTTGGCTTCTTTGGTTGCTCAAGAAGAGCAAGTTGATGTGAACTTTATTAGAAATAATAATTTTAGCAACAATGCCTGCAGGAATAATTTTGGTAATAACAACTATAGGCCATTTCCTCCCAATAATGGTAATGCTTATGGAAATTCCTACAATAATAATAGAAGTGCACCATCTGAACTTGAAGTTATGCTTAAAGATTTTATTAGTAAACAAACTGCTATCAATAAAACTATTGAGGAAAAACTCTCTAATGCTGAAAGAAATATAGCATCATTGTCTGAAGCACAAACTTCTTTGAATAAAATGGCCGTTAAACCTAAAACTATTGAAAATCCCTTTGCTGCCACTAATGCCATACAAGTTAGAATTGATGAAAATGTTAGATTGTTAGCTGAATTGCATGCTAAGTTGGGAGAGAAGATGGAATTGCTAGAAATATTAGTATTTCTACTATCACTACCACTAATGTTGAAGCTAGTAAACCCAATGGAACCTTTTCTAATAAAAATGCTGGAATTCTTCGAAATATGGGAAACAGTAGATCTACTACTTTAGATGATAACTATGATTTTGATCTTGATGGTTGCAATATCTCTGAAGTAATTATGTTCCTACAAAAGCTTGGAAAAAGTCCTAATGCTAGTGTTATGAATATGGCCTTTACAAAACACATTGCTGATGCTCTCGTAAAAATTAAAGAAGAAAAGATGAAACATAAAGCTTCTATTCCTATGAAATTAGAAGATGGTTAGGAACCCATCATTAATATGAAAGTTAATGATTTTGATTTCAAAGCTTTATGTGATCTTGATAGTAGTGTTTCTATTATGCCTAGAAAGATTTATGAAATGCTTGATTTACCACCGTTGGAGGATTGTTATTTAAATGTCCCACTTGATGATAATGCTAAAAATAAACTCATGGGAGTATTAATGATGTTCTTATTATGGTTAACAATGCCTATGTCCCTGTTGATTTCTATATTTTGGATGTTGAATGCAATGCTTCTTGTCCTATTACTTTGGGAAGACCTTTTCTTAGAACTGTTGGTGCCATTATTGATATGAAAGAAGGCACCATTAAATATCAATTTCCACTCAAGAAAGGTATAGAACACTTCCCTAAGAAGAGAGAGAAGATTCCTTTTGCCTCTCCTATTAAAACAAAATTTTCTCTTAATGCTTCTTCATTTGAGAATTCTTGATTCTTTTCTTGCTTCTTATGCCTAACTTAAAGGCGTTAAAGAAAAGTACTTATTGGGAGATAACACAAAAGTTTTAGTTGAGTCTTGGAAGTTATTGCTTCAGTAATAACCTCTCCTTATCATGTTTGTGTGGTTTTTGTGCCAAGAGTAACCTCTAATAAGAGAGAAGTAATGCTTGGGAAAGTTGCTATCCCGAAACAGATTTTTGTGCTTCGCTGTAAAAATTCGTGAAAAATCTCTGTACATCGGTTTGAGCTGTATTTTTTTTGTTTCTGCCCCAGGTTGTTATCCAACTTTCGTTAGTTCAACACTTTTCGATTTGATCAATAGAAGGTCTTCGAAAAAATCCGTTTTCACCTGCTGGTCTGTTTTGAGAGATTTCTGCCATTATTTGCATTTGCCTCTTTATCGATTTCTTTTTGGGTTCTTTTTGGTGAATTGAGCTTTTTGAGGGAATTGCTATAGTATCTTGTGTTTTTAATGAAATTTTTGCTGTTTTAAAACTAAAACCCAAAGGTTTATTATCTTTTGAATACACTAATGCTGCTAATGAAGATTGTGTGAAGTTTTGTATGAAGGAAATTTTAAAGTGTAGGGAAGAGTAATGTGATAAGATGAAGAATGGACAAAATCTCAAGCTTGGGGATGCCACCCGTGCCACCCCAAGAAATATTCAAGAAGTACAAGCGTCAAAGCTTTGGGATGCCCAAGGCATCCCCTTCTTCATCAATAAAAATTTCAGGTTTCTTCCAAACACTTCATTTTTATTGTTTCGTGCACAGTTGTGTTGTTTTTGGAGCGTCTTTGTTTTCGTTCTTAGTTTTTGTTTGCTTAGTTTGCTTAAATAAATTGGTTGGACCCCCTCATTCATGCATTAGTTTTCAAATAAAGTTGATTTGGATTGGAGAAGAGTAGGAAAAGTTCATGCTTAAGTGGTATAAAAGGAGTTTGTTTTTGACTGTGACTTAGACTTTATCATGTCATGCTTGATATTGTGTTGGCTTTATGCTTAGTGATTTTTGCTGTAGAATGACATGTTATAAACAACTGAGATTGCTTAATGTGCCTTGAAAGAATCATGCGTTGTTTTAGCATATTAAAGCATAGTATTGTGGTATTCTCCTTTCATGCTTTATTTGTGTTGACTTGGCACATGCTCACACCATGTTAAGACTATACCAAGTCACCATAGCCTCTATGATCATTTAGTTTTCGACTTGTAATATCACTTTATGCTTTAATTAATAATGTTTTGTCGCTTTGCACGATTATGGCCATTATTGCTCTCTTAGTTGGTCGCTCACAGTCTTTTGCTAGCCTCCATACCAAGTATGAGTTCCACTCATGCATCCAACTCCAAATAAAACCAAGTTATTCCAAAGAGTCCACCATATCTACCTATTAGCATTTGTTATTCCAAGTATATTCATGTTTTTATATATCTTCCGAATTAAACTTGTTATGAGAAAACTAGTGATTAAAGCTCGCACGAACCTGATGGCACACTTTACATTTCTTGCCCCTAATAAACTTGAACCATTGTGTCATCTATGTTGTATATGCTTGCACTTATATGTTGGGGATTAGCAGAACCATGCTGTCATGGGGAACGCTTTCAACATTACACTTGTACATTGTACCCAGTTGATATCATGCTCTTTTGTTTATGGATGTCGTCAGTGTGAAATGAAAGGGGAGCTTGTAAGTCCATGGAGTTATGTATGTATGTTAGAGAAACGCCTGGGCCGATAGCCTAAGCCATGCCTAATCATGGTGGAAACTTGCAGCATCACCATAGTGAGCAATCTATGAAGCATTCTTCTTATAAAAAAAGAGATAGAGATTGAGAAAAAGAAAAAGGAAAAAAGAGATAAGAAAATAGGAAAGAGAGAAAAAAGCACCATTTTCCCATGGTAAATAAGAAGATTGCTGAGATGTGCATTGTCTGCTTGCCTTGTCATTTTGATTATGTGATAGCTCATGTATCATGTGCAAGGGGTACCTCGTTGGCGGTTCTCTATGATACACATGTACTTACAATGACAAGAACTTACCGGTAACTAAACTTGAGTAGCATGAGGAGCGGCCCTCGTATTTAAGGGACATGAGATTGCCAACTTATACTCTGTCAAGCATATACTCCATAGTTTGTGAACTTTAACCTTAATCACTTCAAGATGCTTATGATAGGGGCAATGAGAACTGAAAGCTAATAAGTACCATAATTTTTAGAAGCTCTTTATGAGACTTGAATCCCTGTTTCCTTCTATGAAGGCCTTTCTTTTACTTTTATGTTGAGTCTCCATCTTCTATCTTTATGCACCTATTGAGAGAGCATAGTGGCCATTCTTAGTTTAATGTGCATTGTCCCAAGACTTGTTGATTGATTAATAACTTTGATATTGCTTGTTCTTAAACTATTTGTATCTAGTCACCCTTATGAACTGTAACATCCCAAAAATCATGTTTCAAAAACTCATTCATTTCATCCTTGCATCATTCATTCATATAGGGTTTTTCTCAAAATCATTTAGAGAAAGAAGTTGAGCTATGATTTCATGTGGGCAATTTATCTCAATTGGCCATCACCCTTTGGGATTTGATTGTCTATGAATTTGTTTGCTTGCCTCCATGGTTGGAAAGGCTAGGTGAAGCTTTTAACCCAAGATTCAAAATTTAGAAATAGTTTCAAAACCCTATTTCAAATATTTGCAAACTAGAGCAAATCTCTGTTTACTTTGAAACCCAAGCTTGACCAAGCCTTGCAAGGTAACCACTTAGTTAGAATGACTGTTTTTGAACCCACAGAACCCTGCAAAAATCCCCAAAGCAGTTTGAATTCAAAAGGATTTGAATTCATATCAAATTCTATTCAGAAAATGGATTTAGAAAAAGAAAAGGCTTAGGCAAAGGAAAAAGGCCGCGCGGCCAGAATCTGGCCCAGCAGCAAATCGAGCCCAGCAAGCCCACCCGGGGATCTCCTTATTCTTCTCTCACGCCAAGAACGACGCTACCGAGCCGACAGACCCCACCTGCACTACAAGACCTCCCGACAAGCGTGCCTTCTCCACGCCGCCTCGTCTTCCCCAGATCGCTACCGCGACCACGTCGCAGCAGTTGATGGCCGGTAATGGCACGTAAATGGGCATTTAACCGCGAGCTTTTATCGATTCCCGGCTATAAGATCCTCTGCCTCGCCAATGATATTTTTCCCCAAACACCTCGCCACTCCGCCACCAGCCGTCCTCAATCAGCTTTACACCGCAGATAGAGCCTCCGGCGATCGATTCCGTGAGCCTAGTGTTCCTCTCGCCTCGTTCTAATCTGACTCAGCGTGTCTTGGCGCATCTCGACCTCACTAGTCCGTCTGTCGCCCCAGTCGCCGGTTCCACTTGACACCGCGAGCACCGACGGCGACATCAACTCCGACGAAGTTTTCCGGTAAGCCTGCATCCGCCGCCTTCCCGCTCATGCTCACGACTTCCCTTGACCTGTGAACCTAACCGTGTCGCTAACTTGCCTTGGGTGATTCACAACAACGCCCACGACGACCACCGACGCACCCGACGCCGCCATTTAACTCCGGCGAGGAATCGCAGCGCGTTCGAGCGCCTTGACCAACCACGAGTACGACGAGCATCGCCAGTGACCCCTGAGCCCGGTGAGCTACCTCGTTCTCTTCACTTACCGCGTCATCGCCGATCGGTAGCCGCCACTTAGCTCCGCCGCCGATTCTGGCCGTGGAAATAACCGTTAGATCTGTATCGTAGCGCTAGGATAGATCCACTTAACCCCGAAGCGGTACACGATCTGAGCCGCCAGATTTCATTTAGATCCTACGGCTGTGGAGCTCGATCCAGTGCGAAACGGTACGGGCGAATAAGAACATGACGCGTGGCTAGGTTAGATCTGAAAATAGAATTTAAAAACAGATTTTGATCCAGATTTCAAATGCCAATATCTTTTGAATGCCACGTTGGAATTTTGCAAACTTTATACCGTTGGATTCAGAAAAACAAGACCTTTCTGCCTATCCTTTTTGTTTAGCAAATAGTAACCATTAGATGTGCTTAAATTGCAGAGACTTGTTTGAGGCCTTTTTGAATATAGGTTTAGTTTAGTATTTTATTTTAGGGCTAAATAAGCTGTCTTGGCTATTTGGTGACTTGCTAAGTTTCTGTATTCATGCACTTGCTTGGTTGAATTCTCAAAAATCATCACTTGGTAGATTCATGCATGCATGCATTCATAATATTTTCTTGTTTCTATATATTTGTGTGTAATTGTGTGCTATAACTTTGTGTGTAGATTTTGCTAGTGATTGTGATTGTGACGAGTGCTACTCTCCACACTACCAAGGCAAGTGATATCTCCATGAATATTCCATTCCTATATTTTATACATGCATTAGATATATTTTGTTAGGACTTGCATGCTACTTTTGTCAATTGATGATGGGAAATCCTATTTAGAATAGAATGCTAGAGTTACTAGGAAAATGCCCTAAGGATAAGTTGCCATGCCATGCTTAGCCTAGCTACTAGAAAACAAGGGTGGTTTATATATACACTATGGAAAAATTATTCTAAGTCTAAGGACTTGAGTTTTATTTAACAAAACAACTAAGTTAATGAATCTCCTGGGTGGAATGGGACTTGCTTGGTGGTTTTTGGTTGAGTTGTTCACAAGGCCCATGTTTATGGTTTACCTTAGTGTATCTCACTTGTGGATGGCCACCCAGGAAACAAAGAGATTTGAGATGTCAAATGTTGAGAAGCTTCAAGTGCAACCACTTGGCATTATGGGCTCTGCCATGATCTTAGGTTGCTAGAACTTAGTCTCTTGGACAGTTGGTGGTAGAGGGAATAATAGGTTGGAACGCGTCCATTTGACTAAGGAAAGGCTTCTGAAGGATCTTGTCTTGGGAAACCAAGTCTTGTGGGGAAAGTGCACCACCTCTGCAGAGTGTAAACCTAAGTACTTAGCCATGTCCCTGGTAAAGGACAATTTGAGCATCAAGACATGGAAACTTCAAGAATCTCATCACTCCAATTTCTAAATAAAACTTGTGGGTGAACAAGGGTTAAAAGGATCTTCAGACATTGATTGGTAGATGCCCTGAGTGGATCTAGAGTCTTTGATTGATAGATGCCTTGGGTGTTTGTGCCAAGCAAAAACTTAGTGTTTCAAAAAGTTAAGGAAAAAATCTACTTTGAGCAATGCAAGCCTAAGCTCCACCAGCCAAATGCATATAGTATTATAGTCCACTTAAAATATACTAAGGTATCACTTGCCAATACTATTCCAAAGTATTGACCCTCTGTGGCTGTAACTTGTAATGTTGCAGGTTATTCCGATGATGATTAGGAGTCATGAGTCTACACTCAACATGCTTCGCATGGGCACATGAAGATGAAGACTTATGTTTATTTACTTATTCCATAAACTCTTGTATTAGGCCTTTGGCCTGAGTTGTAAAAAGACTATGTTTTATCTCTGAATGACTGTAATAAACGACCTTTTGTATCTGTGTACTTCATCTTAAACTGTGGATGCTAGCATTGATCCGTGGACTAGCATTGCAATCACAGGATCTTTTCCTTTAATAAGGAGGGATCTTACAGATGGTATCGAGCAATCGTGTTGCCTGTAGGATTATGACCCTAGGATTGGAAACCACTAAGGAAAATTTTTCTTCTTCTACACTTGTCTATTCTTCTCGTAAACTTTTCTAATCTTCTCATTCTCATCTCTATTTGTAGATGAACTCCGTCAACGAAGCCGTGAAGAAAGGACCACTCATGACCATGACCTTGGAGTGTGAGACTGAGTTTCCCAAGATTCTCAAGGACCTCATGGAGACCATGGGAGTACATGGTGCAGCTGTGTACAAGGGCTTTCCAAAGGATGGAGGATGGAGTGGAGTATTGGTGGGTGCAACTTCACTTGTACAAGAACAAGGAAGACAACCACAAATAAAAGGGCTTCTGCATGTACACCAACACTTTTATGCACACCACATTCTTTGAGTCAGCAAAATAAGCAGCTTGGAAGACTATCAAGGAACTAAGTGCTAGAGTCAAGTGCAAGATGCTCAACCTCCAAAAAGACTTAGAGAAAGAGAAGGGACATACTCAAGAGTTGGAAGTCACCAACCAATCCTTAAGAGGAGATATTATAGACTTAGTGATAGAAGCATGTGAACAAGATAGGGTGATTGCCACTAGGAACATTGTGTTAGCCACCAGATCCAATGAGATAGGATTGTAAGCGCACTTCGTTAGTTGGACCACCACCTATCACCTTATTTTCCAAAATGATACCTTAAATAAGTTTGAACCTTGGTTGATGTAATGAATTTATGTATGCATGACTTGAGTGATTTGTGTGTTCCCAAGAATGTGTTTGAATGTTGACTTGATTATCTTAAATTGTGTTGTTCTAACTTTTTCAATCTTATAAATAGATGCCTATTGCCATCAAGACTGTTGAGGAGTTCCAGTTACCTGCTTTGGTCCTCGATCGTAGAGCTTACTACTTTACTCGATCTCCTCTTCCTATCATTACGGTGCACCCACTCACCAAGTTTGAGAGGAAGGACCTTTGGGGCTTCAAGGTGAACCAGCCAGACGCTGCATCGAGCCTACTACGGAGGCCATCGCCTTCAAGCTTATGCACGGCGATGTGGGAGAGAGGCATGGAGGTGGTCATGCAGGATCTGATAGGACGACTGTTAGGACGTCACTCCCGACAGGTTAGAGGCACTCACTTCCACGCCTTCGGAAGGCGTGATGACGACGGAGAGTCCATCGACTTTGAAGACGACTCGAGGGTCACAAAGAGAGCCGACACGCCTGCCTCCAGGACTTAGAGACTCTTATTAGGCACGTGGATACCGATAGGACCAATGTCATGCTTAGTAATGACGAGCTCCAGGTGCAGCTTCGCGAGAAGGACAAGCTCTTCACGCAGCAGGACGAGATAGTCAAGGAGATGGAGGCAAAGTTCGAGACCCAAGACCGTAAATTCAAGAGTCAAGAGAAGCGTGTCCAGGATAGGAACAAGAGGATTCGTGATATGACCGAGGAACTGCAGTCCAAGAACTTCGAGTTAGAGCAGCAGTAGACAGTGATTGAGAGGCTTCGTTCCTAGAAGAGGGCTCTCAAGGCCAAGATCGACTCTTTGACCACTACCATCGAGGAGAACAAGACCGCAATGGAGAACGCAGGTCTTACCTTTGTCGAGGAGGAGATTGATGCCGACGAGTAGACTTGGCTACTCAGATATCTTTATTTACCGTACTGGTTATTTGTGAACTTATTGTTGGACCATCCGACATGTGGATGGCTTGCCACTTGTTATCTTGTTGTTAAGTTTTTATCCTTGTGTTGCTTGCCATGTGTTGCTTGTGTAATGTATTGTGCATAAATCATGTAAGGGTATCTCATTCTTATCTCTATATGAACAAACCACAGATGCCTCCCGTCACAAACACCAACCCCAACCCCAACATTACCGGAAATGCAACAGATGATGAATGCGCAGACACATGCAAATGATGACGACATTCATCCAAAACCAGAACAACAACAACCCCAATAACAACAACCCCAATAATAACAACAACAACAACCCTCCAGGTTTTGATATGCTTACCAGATTTCAAGCCCCGAGGCCGCCTAAGTTTTCGAACGACCGATCCCATGGTGGCCAATGATTGGCTACGCTCGTGAACAAAGACTTAGTGACCGGGATGCACAGATGCTGAAAAGGTCAGGTTCGCAAAGACATTTGTTGGAAGAACCAGCCGCCGCATGGTGGGACAATTTCCAGATCACCACACCTATTGATGAGGTGACTTGGGCTATCTTTGAAGATGGCTTTCGTACCACTCATATCTCACCAGGTATGATGAGCCTGAAAAAGAAGGAATTCCACAACCTGAAGCAACGCCACCACAGTGTGGCTGAATATATTGAAGAGTTCAACAATCTGGCGCGCTATGCACCGGATGAGGTTGACACTGATGCCAAAAGAAAGGAAAAGTTTCTGGAAGGCTTGAATGATGAGCTGAATTTGTAGCTGTCTGTGGCATATGTTCCAACTTATCAGTCGCTGTGTGACAAGGCTGTTATTGTGGAGAATAAAATGAAGCAAGTCGAGAGTAGAAAGAGGAAACACTCCGACAAGCATAGCTCAAGATCGTCTCATAAACGATCTCACTATGATGATAGTGTCAGCTTAGGATCCCACAAGCATGGGAAGTTTAACAAGCACCACAACCACAACCGTCATGACAACAAACATCATCGCAGTCATGACAATGATAAGTATAAGAATCACAAGAGTGGACATAAGAACCACCACAGTGGAGGTGGAAGTGGAAGTCAGCCAAAAAGGGACATCAACAGTTGAATGCTTCAAATGCAAGAAGTGGGGCATTATTCTAATGATTGCCCTGAGAAGAACGTTTAAGGACCTAACAAGCCCAATCCGTTTCAGAAATGACAGTTTTACCACATCAATTTTGAGGATGTCTATGAAGAGCCTCGATGTCTTTGCGGTAAGTTCAGACTCAATTCTATCTCAGCATTTGTACTCTTTGATACTGGTGCATCTCATTCATTCATATCAAAAGCATTCGTCGAAAGAAATGAACTACCGGTAGAAACCATTGGATGTCCTATAAGAGTAAGTTCTCCTGGTGGAGAAATGATAGTAAACTCAGGATGTCATGATTTAGTCATAGAGTTTGGAAAACATAAGTTTCCAGTGAACTTAATAATCCTGAATTCCCAAGGATTGGATGTGATTTTGGGAATGTATTGGATGGCTAAGTATGAGGGAGTACTAGATTGTGCAAATCGTACAGTTTCACTCACAACCCCTGAAGGTAAGAGGATAAAATTTAAGTCCAATTTTAAATCTAAAGGGAGTAAGCTGAATTCTCTTAAGGGGTTAGCATGGACAATGCCAATTGTGTGTGAGTATCCGGATGTGTTCCCGGAAGAGTTACCGGAATGCCACCAGATAGAGATGTGGAATTTATAATAGATTTGGTACTGTGTTCTGGACCAAGGGCAAAGAGGCCTTATAAAATGTTAGTTGACGAACTTAAGGAACTCAAGAAACAACTTGGAGAACAATTGCAGAAAGGATTCATCCAGCCAAGTTCGTCATCTTGGGGAGCTCCAGTTTTGTTCGTAGAAAAGAGAGATAGAACTCAAAGATTATGCATAGATTACCGTTCTCTCAACGAGGTAACCATCAAGAACAAATATCCTTTGCCAAGAATCAATGATTTGTTTGATCAGCTAGAAGGAGCTTGTGTGTTCTCGAAGATTGACCTTCTCGTGCTATTTTCAACTCAAGATAAGAGAGCAAGACATACCTAAAACAACATTCACCACAAGATATGGATTGTATGAGTACACCGTGATGCCTTTTGGTTTAACCAATGCTCCAAAGATACTTCATGAATATGATGAACAAAGTGTTCATGGAATTTCTCGACAAGTTCGTTGTCGTTTTCATCGATGACATCTTAGTCTACTCCAAGAGCAAGGAAGAACATGAAAGACAACTACGCTTGATACTTGAGAAACTAAGGGAACATAAGCTTTATGCCAAATTCAGCAAGTGTGAGTTTTGGTTAGAGGAAGTTGGATTTCTTGGTCATGTTATGACAAAGGATGGTGTAGCATTGATCCTCGCTAAAGTTTCTACTGTGATGTAATGGGAATCCCCTAAGAACGTAAAAGAGGTTCGTAGTTTCCTTGGTTTAGCAAGGTTACTACGAAGGTTCATTGAAAATTTTTCTAAGGTTGCTAAACCAATGATGTAATTGTTAAAGAAAGATAAGAAATTTGCTTGGTCCAAGGATGTGAACTCAGCTTTCAAGAACTAAAGAAGAGACTTGTGTCAAGACCAATTTGTGCCTACCAGATTTGGAAAAGGATTTCAAGTATATTGTGATGCTTCAGATCAAGGATTAGGAGCCGTACTTATGCAAAGCGGAAAAGTTGTGGATTATGCCTCGAGACAACTCAAAACTCATGAAGTAAATTATCCTACTCACGATTTAGAGTTAGTCGCTGTTGTCCATGCACTCAAAACATGGAGACACTACCTTTGGGAAAACGTTGTGAAGTGTTCACCGACCATAAGAGCTTGAAATATATCTTCACCCGTAGGAGATCAATATGAGACAAAGAAGATGGCTAGAACTTATCAAGGATTACGACTTGAATTTGCAATACCACCCTAAAAGCAAATGTAGTAGCAGATGCCCTAAGTCGAAAAGCGCTTTGTAAATGGCCTTACCAAAGGTGAATTGCCGATGACTTGTGTAAGCAATTCAAGGAACTCAGGTTGAGATTGTGCCAAGGACATCTCATGTCTTTGGATGTTCAACCCACTCTGCTGGATAAGATTAAAGAAGCCCAAAAGACGGATAAAGAAATCAAGAGATTAAGGAAAGGATTAACCAAGGGAAGGCTAAAAGTTTCCATATGGACTAACAAGGTACTTTATGGCACGGAAACGATTTGTGTTCCACAAGATCCGGAAATGCGGAAACTGATTTTACAGAAGCCCATAACTCTCCATATTCTATTCACCCGGAAACACCAAAATGTATATGGATATGAAAGAAAGATTTTGGTGGAACAATCTCAAAAGGGACATCGCCAACACATTGCTTTGTGTGATGTGTGTAGTAGAGTGAAAGCGGAACATCGTAAACCAGCAGTTTGCTTCAACCAATGCCTATTCCTGAATGGAAGTGGGAAAATATTGGTATGGATTTCATTACCGGATTACCAAGGACCAGGTCAGGTTATGATTCCATATGGGTAGTAGTGGATCGCCTAACTAAAGTGGCTCATTTTATACCCAGAAGACAACTTATACCAGTGCCAAGTTAGCCAAAATCTACATGAGCAGAATTGTATGCCTTCACGGTGTACCTAAGAGTATTGTGTCTGATAGAGGAACTCAGTTCACTTCTCACTTTTGGAGACAGCTTCATGAATCTTTAGGAACGAGATTGGAATTCAGCACTGCTTTTCATCCTCAAACTGATGGACAAACAGAAAGGACTAATCAAATTCTTGAAGACATGTTGAGGACATGTGCCCTAGACTATGGAGCAAGTTGGGATGAAAGTCTGCCTTATGCAGAGTTCTCTTACAACAACAGTCACCAGTCTAGTATTGGGATGGCACCATTCGAGTTTCTATACGGAAGAAAGTGTACCACCCCATTGCTATGGAATGGTGTGGGAGAAAGAAGTTTGTTTGGACCAGATCTTATTAAAGACACCGAAGAAAAAGTCAAATTGGTTAGGGACAGGTTGAAGATAGCACAGTCTCGACAGAAAAGCTACGCAGATGCTAAGCGTAGAGAAGTCACTTATGAAGTTGGGGATAGAGCTTATCTTAGAGTATCACCACTTCGTGGAGTGAAAAGATTTGGAGTCAAAGGAAAGTTAGCACAAAGATATGTTGGACCATTCAACATTCTAAGTCGTAAGGGAGAAGCTGCATATGAAATCGAACTTCCAGCATCTTTATTAGCAGTCCATAATGTTTTTCATGTGAGTCAGCTTAAGAAATGTCATCCAGAAATGGAAGGATCTTCTTTGAAGGATACCATATCTTTGGAGGAAGTTCAACTAGAAAGTGACCTCACCTATGAAGAAAAGCCTATCAAGATACTTGAGACCGCAGAAAGAGTCACAAGGACAAAGACTATCAAATTTTGCAAAGTACAATGGAACCATCATTCCGAAGAAGAAGCAACATGGGAAAAAGAAGATGATCTTCTAAAGACCACCTCACCTATTTGCTAGCCAATCCGAATCTCGAGGGCGAGATTCATTTTAAGGGGGTTAGATTTGTAACATCCCAAAAATCATGTTTCAAAAACTCATTCATTTCATCCTTGCATCATTCATTCATATAGGGTTTTTCTCAAAATCATTTAGAGAAAGAAGTTGAGCTATGATTTCATGTGGGCAATTTATCTCAATTGGCCATCACCCTTTGGGATTTGATTGTCTATGAATTTGTTTGCTTGCCTACATGGTTGGAAAGGCTAGGTGAAGCTTTTAACCCAAGATTCAAAATTTAGAAATAGTTTCAAAACCCTATTTCAAATATTTGCAAACTAGAGCAAATCTCTGTTTACTTTGAAACCCAAGCTTGACCAAGCCTTGCAAGGTAACCACTTAGTTAGAATGACTGTTTTTGAACCCACGTAACCCCAAAAATCCCTAAGCAGTTTGAATTCAAAAGGATTTGAATTCATATCAAATTCTATTCAGAAATGGATTTAGAAAAGAAAAGGCTTAGCAAAAGGAAAAAGGTCACGCGCTTAATCGCCCAGCAGCAAATCGAGCCCAGCAAGCCCACCCGGGGATCTCCTTATTCTTCTCTCATGCAAGCGCACGACCTGAGCACAGTTTCCCACGCACTCCGTGCACCTCGCTGACAAGCGGGCCTTCTCCACGTCGCCCTCGTCTTCCCCAGACTGCGCCTGCGACCACGTCGCTGCAGCAGTGATGGCCGGTAATGGCGTGGCGTAAATGGGCATTTAACCGCGAGCGTTTCTTGTCAATTCCCCGGCTATAAGATCCTCTCTGCCTCGCGATCTTTTTCCCCCAAACACCTCGCTCACTCCGCCACCAGGCTGTCCTCAATCAGCTTTACACCGCCGCAGACAGAGCCTCTCCGCGATCGATTCCGTGAGCCTAGTGTTCCTCCGCCTCGTTCTTACAATCTGACTCAGTGTCTTGGCGCATCCCGACCTCACTAGTCCGTCTCAGATCGCCTGTGTCGCCGGTTCCACTTGACACCGCGAGCACCGACGGCGACATCAACTCCGACGAGTTTTCCCGGTAAGCCCAGACCGCCCCTCGCCTTCCCGTTCATGCTCACGACTTCCCCTTGACCCTGTAAACCTAACCGTGTCGCTAACTTGCCTTGGGGTGATTCACAGCAACGTCCACGACGACCACCTGACGCACCCGACGCCGCCATTTAACTCCGGCGAGAATCGCAGCTGCGTTCGAGCGCCTTGACCAACCATGAGTACGACGAGCATCGCCGTGACCTCGAGCCCGTGAGCTACTCCTCGTTCTCACTTACCTCCTGCATCGGGTAACGCCATCGACCGACAGCGCCGCCGTAGCCGCTCACGCCGCCGCTTCTTGGCCAGGAAATAACAGCCGTTAGATCTCAGATCGTAGCGCTAGGATAGATCCACTTAACCCCGAAGCGGTACACGATCTGAGCCGCCAGATTTCATTTAGATCCTACGGTTGTGGAGCTCGATCCAGTGCGAAACGGTACGGGCGAATAAGAACATGACGCGTGGCTAGGTTAGATCTGAAAATAGAATTTAAAAACAGATTTTGATCCAGATTTCAAATGCCAATATCTTTTGAATGCCACGTTGGAATTTTGCAAACTTTATATCGTTGGATTCAGAAAAACAAGACCTTTCTGCCTATCCTTTTTGTTTAGCAAATAGTAACCATTAGATGTGCTTAAATTGCAGAGACTTGTTTGAGGCCTTTTTGAATATAGGTTTAGTTTAGTATTTTATTTTAGGGCTAAATAAGCTGTCTTGGCTATTTTGTGACTTGCTAAGTTTCTGTATTCATGCACTTGCTTGGTTGAATTCTCAAAAATCATCACTTGGTAGATTCATGCATGCATGCATTCATAATATTTTTTTGTTTCTATATATTTGTGTGTAATTGTGTGCTATAACTTTGTGTGTAGATTTTGCTAGTGATTGTGATTGTGACGAGTGCTACTCTCCACACTACCAAGGCAAGTGATATCTCCATGAATATTCCATTCCTATATTTTATACATGCATTAGATATATTTTGTTAGGACTTGCATGCTACTTTTGTCAATTGATGATGGGAAATCCTATTTAGAATAGAATGCTAGAGTTACTAGGAAAATTCCCTAAGGATAAGTTGCCATGCCATGCTTAGCCTAGCTACTAGAAAACAAGGGTGGTTTATATATACACTATGGAAAAATTATTCTAAGTCTAAGGACTTGAGTTTTATTTAACAAAACAACTAAGTTAATGAATCTCCTGGGTGGAATGGGACTTGCTTGGTGGTTTTTGGTTGAGTGGTTCACAAGGACCATGTTTATGGTTTACCTTAGTGTATCTCACTTGTGGATGGCCACCCAGGAAACAAAGAGATTTGAGATGTCAAATGTTGAGAAGCTTCAAGTGCAACCACTTGGCATTATGGGCTCTGCCATGATCTTAGGTTGCTAGAACTTAGTCTCTTGGACAGTTGGTGGTAGAGGGAATAATAGGTTGGAACGCGTCCATTTGACTAAGGAAAGGCTTCTGAAGGATCTTGTCTTGGGAAACCAAGTCTTGTGGGGAAAGTGCACCACCTCTGCAGAGTGTAAACCTAAGTACTTAGCCATGTCCCTGGTAAAGGACAATTTGAGCATCAAGACATGGAAACTTCAAGAATCTCATCACTCCAATTTCTAAATAAAACTTGTGGGTGAACAAGGGTTAAAAGGATCTTCAGTCATTGATTGGTAGATGCCCTGAGTGGATCTAGAGTCTTTGATTGATAGATGCCTTGGGTGTTCGTGCCAAGCAAAAACTTAGTGTTTCAAAAAGTTAAGGAAAAAAATCTACTTTGAGCAATGCAAGCCTAAGCTCCACCAGCCAAATGCATATAGTATTATAGTTCACTTAAAATATACTAAGGTATCACTTGCCAATACTATTCCAAAGTATTGACCCTCTGTGGCTGTAACTTGTAATGTTGCAGGTTATTCCGATGATGATTAGGAGTCATGAGTCTACACTCAACATGCTTGCCTGTGGCACATGAAGATGAAGACTTATGTTTATTTACTTATTCCATAAACTCTTGTATTAGGCCTTTGGCCCTGAGTTGTAAAAGACTATGTTTTATCTCTGGAATGACTGTAATAAACGACCTTTGTATCTGTGTACTTCATCTTAAACTGTGGATGCTAGCATTGATCCAGGGACTAGCATTGCAATCACAGGGATCTTTTCCTTTAATAAGGAGGGATCTTACATGAACTTTGAAGGTGTCCTTTGCATTTATGTTTTGCTACACTATGAGGAACAAGTTGAATACCATTCTTATTATGTTTTCTATATGTGAAACAAACAAACGTCTTTCAAGGCATTGTTATTCATGAATCTTTTGTTTGTACCTTTTCATGTTACAACATAGTTGCTATGTCTTATTGTTAGAACTATATCTTTCATGCTATGTTAGAGTACTATGATCCCAGCTATCAATGTTTTACAAATACTTTGATCAAGATTATGATGGTGCATGTCACCTCAAAAATTATTCTTTCTTTTTATCACTTACCTACTCGAGGACGAGCAGGAGTTAAGCTTGGGAATGTTGATACGTTGCAAACGTATCTACAATTTTTGATGTTCCATGCTTGTTTTATATCTACTTTCTTTTTTTGTCCACACTTTGGAGTATTTTATACACTTTCTGGGACTAACCTATTAACAAGATGCCACAGTGCCAGTTGCCTGTTTTTTGTTGTTTTTGGTTCCAGGAAATCTAGAAAATGAATATTCTCAGAATTGGACGGGACAAAAGCCAAAGTCAATATTTCACCGAGGGGAACACGGAGCCAGAAGACGAGATGGAGAAGGGCCTCAAGGGGCCACACCCCCTGGCTGCGTGACCAGGCCTGGCCCGCGCCTAGGGGGTGCGGCCGCCTTGAGCACCCCCTCGGCCTCCCCTTTCACCTATAAGAAGCCTCCGATACAGAAACCCTAAGGACCCGATCAAAATTCCATGAAAGAGTTTGTAGCCGCCGCCATCTCCATCCCTAGATCGGGAGGGATCTGAAGCTCTTCCCGGCACCTTGCCAGAGGGGAGAGATCACCCTAGAGGCCTTCTTCATCACCATGCCTACCTCCGATCTGATGTGTGAGTAGTTCATCCCTGGACTACGGGTCCATGTAGTAGCTAGATGGTTGGCTCTTCTCCTTTGTGCTACCATGTTTAGATCTTGTGAGCTCCATTCATGATCAAGATCATCTATTTGTAATTCTACATGTTGTGTTTGCGGGGATCCAATGGATATTGAGATGCTATTTCAGATTTATTATTGATTCTATCATGTCTTTGTTATTTGTGATCTTGCATGCTTTCCGTTGTTAGTAGCTATCTTGGCCGAGTAGATGCTAGCAACTCCAAGAGGGAGTATTTATGCTCGATAGTGGGTTCATGCCTCTAGGAATCTAGGGAAGTGACAGAATTCTCTAAGGTACTGGATGTGTTGTTACTACTAGGGAGAAAACAGTAATCTTTTGTTCATAGAACAATCGTATTGTTTACTTTACACACTTTTCTTAATGCAATTATCTGTTGCTTGCAACTTAATACTAGAGGGGGTTCGGATGATAACCTGAAGGTGGATTATTAGTCATAGATTCAGTTGGATTACGGTCTATGTATAATGTTGTAATGCCCAATCAAATCTCATAGAAGTCAAGATGATTAGTATATGCATGTATACTTTCTCGATGTTTGTCGATTGCCCCGCTGTAATTTGTTCACCCAACATGTCATCTATCTTAAGGAGAACCACCTCTACTGAACTATGGACCTCGGTCCATTCTTTTACCATCAATCTACAAAGCTATTTACTGTTTTCTGTTTACTTTCTGCAAGCAATTACTATCTTCCACACAATATGTTTAATCCTTTGTTTTTAGCAAAACCGGTGAGATTGACAACCTCACTGTAAGTTGGGGGCAAATTTTTGTGGTTGTGTTGTGCAGGATTCCAAGTTGGAAACAACACCTTGGAGGTGTTTCCTTGCTCCTACTGGTTCGATAACCTTGGTTTCATAACTGAGGGAAAACTTGTTGTTGTTCTCATCATACCTTCCTCTTGGGGTTCCCTAACAAGCTCTACATATTGAGCAAGCAAGGACTAGGGAGCGCAGGTTTTCTTCTTAGATTTTGGGATAATAAAATACAATGAGGTTATGATACTACTACTACTAGTACCATCCTACACCTACACACTCGCGTGGTCCCAGGAGTCGTAAAGCTGGTGTGCGCACGACCGTTGTACCGTAATTAGTGCGCATGCGCGTGCCCATGTCAGTTTGATGAAACGCGCTTGTGGTTGTTGTGTGCATGTCGTCGTCTTGTTTCCACATGATTCGCTTGGCTTTCCCAGGTCTTTGTTTAAATGTGTGTCTCTGGACCCGCTTCCTGTGCTAGTCGGTGGGACCGACACCACACGAACGCCATCATCCATGGTCGGCAAGAAGCAGGAGGACTCGCCATGGGCTGGTCTCCCTGAAGGGCTCGTCCAGAAGATAGGTGACATCTTCCTTTCAACGGACGACTTCGACTACTACGCCGCCTTTCAGGAAGTCTGCAGCGCCTGGCGTGGCTTCATGGAGGAGCGCTTTATGCTAGCCAACTGGATTGTTCTAGAGCACCAGTTGTCGGAGGAGTATCGGGTAGAAGACGTCGTCATCACGTTGCTGAACGTGAGAATTGGCCGCCACCTGGAGAAGAAGATTAGCCGGGTTATTCAAATGTGCTTTCTTTATATTCATCTATATACATGCGATCCATTTTTTGCATTCACATCCTATACTATCTGTTTTTCAAGTTCTGTTTCTTCGTCCACTTGTTTCCCAGGGTTTTTCTCCATGGTTTACCTTGATTGAATTTCAGTCTATTTACCTTGACTGAATCTCTGTTTCTCCTCCCTCTATCCCTGGAAGGTACTTTTATGTCGGTAGCACAACCGGCGGTCTCCTTGTGCTTGGACAGAGGGTGCAGCCGTACAAGACCCGGTTGTACAACCCCTTCTAGGGCGCTATCAACCGCCTGAGGGCGGAGATACCGACCGAGCGGGTGGCTTCTGTCGCTGTGACGATGTTCCCGTCGTTGATGGTGTTTACATCAAACAATCAGAACACCACCATTCGGTGGGCGGATGAGAGCGCGGAGGAAGGGAGTCGCCCGGTCTTTGGTGAAGGGTGGTACTCGCCGTATGACTTCGTGGAACTCCGGAGCATGACTTCTTACACCGGTGATGTTTTTGTCATAGACAGATACGGGTCTATCCTCTCGACTATGTGTGGTCCTGCTCATGGAGATGTGCAGCTGCAGCGCTCCGCACGAACCCTGGAGATGCATCCCACAGTTGCAGGCCCCATTTCGAGCTGCCAGTTCCCAGTGAATCGTTTTTACCTCATCGAGTCTAACGGGGAGTTGTTGTTCATTGTGAGTGGACCTGTCTATGGTGGCAGGCCGGTTGTTTACCGGGTTGATACCCAGAACCGTGTCCTTCAGCCGGTCAGAGGCATCGGAAGTCGTGCTCTCTTCGTTGCTGACAATCGGTGCATCTGCATCGACAGCACCAGGGTACCCACGGTGCAGGCCAACAGCATATACTATGTGGATCTATCCGAGATTAGATCTTACAACTTTGAGGCTCTTGCATGGGAAGAGGATCCAAGCGTTGTATATGGGTATGAAGTAGGAGGATTATGGAATGACCATCCTTTCGAACTCGATCGATTGCTGGCGGAGTATTGCAGAATCGTCGAGCATTCTGAGCTGCAGATGGTGCCGCCATATGGCAAGGATGGTACCACCCACTACGATTACTACGACGGCTATCCATCAGATTGATGGATTGTGTGGGTCTGCTCCTGATGTATTCTCTTCGGGTCAGCTCTTTATGTGTTCACTTTGTTGAGTGAACGTCTATGAATTTTGCAAGTTCTATGGTTCCTGTGTAATATAATGGACGTTCTCCCTATTCCGGTAGATCGTGTGTTATACCTCTTACAATTTCATTGTTTTTTCATGTGTGTGTAGTAATTCTGATAGATGCTCAGTTTGTAACAATCCTCAAACAACTTACAACTACAAATTACAGTAGATTATTACAATCCTCAGTAAACTTGATAGTAATAAAACAAAGCATAAAAGTTGCATCAAAGTCCAGACAACTAAAAACACACCATAACTGGTGTTACAGAAAAGGTCTCTATAGATCTTGCATCCCGAGACATGTAACAACTGGCTTCCCATGAGAGCTGCAGATGAGATTATTAAGTATGTTCTACGTTAAAGCTTGTCTGTTTTTCAATTCATATAAGTCTTTGCGTGCTATGGTGATTATTGAATCTGTTTTGTTGGCTTCTTGCTCAACAATATCACGGGCATCTTGGAGGGCATCCTCAAATAATCTTTCGGCTGAAAAACAAGGATCAGTCGAAGCGGTGTGCCATGAGCAATAGGTATTATCACTACTACTATGTGAAACAAAATCTAAACTTGGAGAAGCGGGTCTTTGTTCGACATTCAGAGGGTCATTTGCAGCCTGAAACAAACACAAAACAAGTTATAATAGCATTACCATGCACTCACACCACCATGAATTTTAAATGTGTCAATGCGGTAATATATAAGGAAGGAAGCAATTAACAGTGGTGGCTCATACATCTATTTCTTCTTGAATAAGTGGACCAAAGGCGCAGGAGCATGCGAGCATGTCCGCCTCGTGAAATGACCGCTCTACTTGAAGATGGTCGAGACCAAGACAAAACAAGTTACTTAAAAGAGACTTGGGAAACAAACCACAAGTTCATTTTGAATAACAATGCGAGCAATCGACCAATTAAGGTACGATGCATCGCTCAAACTAGAATGTGCAGAACATGAATAAAACGAATATTAAAACTAAGCCATTATGTTTCTCATATATAAACTAGCCAGGAACTACACAATGAAATCTGCCACTGATTTAATCATAGACAAAAAAAAGTGTAACTCAACCAATAAAAACACATCAATTGTGAGCCTCGAATATGCTAGCCAGATAATTTCAGACAAACAATGAATCAAGCAATCATACATTGAATTATTCATAAATAGCCAGATAATTTCAACACTTTGGCGGCCTAAGAACAACAAACTGAACCATCAAGTGGCTCGTATTAAAATAGCCAGTTCATTTAACTATGATACACAGTAGATACAAGAGTGAGATGAACTGCACAGAGTTCCTTATGATACATGTGTAGATCTTATCGCTAGTGTGGTCTTGTTCTTATTATCAGATAACTCAGATGCAATACACCCGGCCTCTCCATATCTAGGAAATTGAACTAAGCACATGGAACAAAAGCAGACCATAGTGGGGCTAAACTGTTTGACGCTAATTTTTGGCAAAAAAATATGAAAACAGGAAAGACAAATGGTAAATTTAAGCAAACAAAAAAGTGGCAAGGACCAAACTTAGGGTGGGGGCTTACGGTAAGTGTTACACGAGATCTATGGCGGCTCATGTGGACGGGTAGAGTTTGTACTCCATTGTTGCTCCTCTGCATAAAGGTAAGGCCAACTGTAAATACAAACAAGTTCCAACATGATATACGTTGGCATGAAGTGAAACAAAAGTGATGGGGTCTTACGAGATTATAGGAGCCATTCACTCTATGATATTGTGTGCAAACTGAGGCAGCTCCTTGCATAATAATAGCAAACAGTTTGATCCGCAGGTTAATGTTGGAGATATGCCCAAGAGGCAATAATAAAGTGGTTATTATTATATCTTTATGTTTATGCTAAATGTTTACATCCCATGCTATAATTGTATTAACCGGAAACATTAATACTTGTGTGTTTTGTAAACATAAAAGAGTCCCTAGTAAGCCTCTTGTTGAACTAGCTTGTTGATTAATTGATGATCATGGTTTCCTGATCATGGACATTGGATGTGATTAATAACAAGGTTATATCATTAGGAGAATGATGTGATGGACACACACCCATAGTAAGCGTAGCATAAGATCAAGTCATTAAGTTCGTATTGCTGTAAGCTTTCAAATACATAGTAACCTAATCCTTCGACCATGAGGTTATGTTAATCACCATCACCGGATGGGTACTTTGATGACATCAAACGCGGCTTCGTAACTGGGCGGTTATAAAGGTGTCATTGGGTATTCTGAAAGTATGTGTTGAAGCGCATAGACCAAGATTGGGATTTGTCCATCCATATGATGGATAGATATACTTTGGGCCCTCTCGGTGGAATGTCATCTAGATAGCTTGCAAGCATGTGACTGGGTCACAAGGGATGACATAACATGGAACGAGTAAAGAGTACTTATCAGTAATGAGTTAGAACTAGGTATGGAGATACCGACGATCAAACCTCGGATAAGTAGAATATCGTGTGACAAAGGGAATTGGTTTCGTATGTTAATGGTTCTATCGATCACAAAGTCATCGTTGAGTATGTGGGAGCCGTTATGGATCTCCAGATCCTGCTGATGGTTATTGATCGGAGAGGTGTCTTCATCATGTCTGCATATTCACGAACCGTAGGGTGACACATTTAAGGTTCGAAGTTGTTTTAAGTAGATATGGAATATGCGTTGGAGACCGAATGATGTTCGGAGTCTCGGAATGGATCCGGGACATCACGAGGAGATCCGGAATGGTCCGGAGAATAAGATTCGTATATTGGGGATCATTTTCTAAGTTAGGAAATGTTCCGGAGTGTTTGTATGGAGATTCTAGAAGGTTTCGGAATGTTCTGGAAGGTTCTAGAGGATTTCTTGGAGTTTACTTGAAAACCAAGGAAGGGATCAAGGAGTCCAAGTGGGGCAAGACACGGATTCGTGGGGGAGGAGGACTCCTCCCCCCTTCCCACGCCGGCCCTAGGAGGGGAGTCCTACTAGGACTCCTCTCAGGCGCCTCCCTCCCTTAAATAGAAGGGAGGGGGCGCCCCCTCTTGGCCCTCTACAATAACACCCAATCTCTGCGGCCTCTCTCCTCCACCTTTCTTCTGCACAGGCATAGGCGAAGCCCTGCAGAATTCTATACTCCACCACCACCACCACACCGTCGTGCTGCTGGGATTCCGTGGAGAAGATCTACTACCTCCGATGCTCGCTGGAACGGGGAGAGGAAGGTCTGCTTCGACTCCGCACGTGTGACCGTCTGCGGAAGCGCTGCCGGAACGCAGCGCCGGAAGGATCGTCCACACGATCTTGAGATCGGCAAGTGATCGACTACATCATCCACGAGATCTAATCTCGTAACACTTTCGGTTCTACGAGGGTTAGTACCGATCTATCTCGTTGCTCATGTCTAATAGATTAGATCTTGGCTTTTATCTAGATTAGATCTGAGTTTTGTTCGTTCTTGCGGTAGAAATTTTTTGTTTTCCATGCTACGAACCCATCAGTGGTATCAGAGCCTTGTCTATGCGTAGATCTGTTGCACGAGTAGAACACAATGATGTTGTGGGCGTTGGTGCTCGTCTTGCCTTTTGCTATTTGTGTACTTTGCATCTTGCGGTATGGTGGGATGAAGCGGCTAACATTACATGTCATCGCACATGAGACTTGCTCCACGCTTGACATGCAACTTGCTTTGCACAAGTGGCTTTATGGTGTCTGTCTCCCATCATAGTATAGATCAAATATACACTTTGCACTTGATAGCACTTGTATCAACGTTGTGGTTCAGTTCAGAGGTAAGATCCGTTCTTAGTCGAAAAGCCCCAAACGTAAAACGTGCAAAGAAAAATTAGAGGCGTCTAACTTGTTTTTGCAGGGGTTTTGTGATGTGATATGGCCATCATGTGATTGTGATTGTATTTGATGTATGCAATGATCCTTGTTGTAATATGGCAATCGGCAGGAGCCTAATGGTTGTCTTTAATTCTGTTAAGACCTGCGTGTCTATTCATCTTGTAATAGCTTTGTTCCAAGTAGTTGTAATAGTTGTTAGTGATGATGGACAACCATGAAGCGGCCATCGACCTTGACAATGCTGGTGATGATGGAGATCATGTCCGTACTTTGGAGATGGAGATCAAAGGCATAAGAAGAAAGGGCCATATCATATCACACTAATTATGAATTGCCTGTGATGTTAATCCTTTATGCATCTTGTATTGCTTAGATCGCGACGGTAGCATTATAAGATGATCCCTCTCACTAAATATCAAGTAATAAAGTGTTCGTCCTTAGTTGGCACCGTTGCTAAGACTCGTCGTTTCAAGCATCTCGTGATGATCGTGTGATAGATTCTACGCAGTGCATACAACGGTGCAAGCCAGATTTGCACATGCGGATACTAAGGTTAACCTTGACGAGCCTAGCATGTATGCATATGGTCTCGGAACACGGAATACCGAAAGGTAGAGCATGAATCATATAGCTAATATGATGAACATGAAGATTGTTCGCCGATGAAACTACATCATCTCACGTGATGATCGGACTTGGTGTAGTGGATTTGGTTTGTGTACTCACTAAAACAACTCGAGGGATGTTTTTTTTGAGTGGGAGTTCATTTGTAATTTAGATTAGTCAAACTCAATTTATCATAAACACAATCAAAGTGAATTTGCATAGTTTGTTGTAGTCATTGGCATCCGTTCACCATCTTACGCTTAGTTATAGTTGAGACAGTAGAACTATAGAAATTCTGGATATTTACTTTACGAACTGGTATCGTATTATTTTGAGTGTCAATCTAAAGTTTAAAAGTCCTATTGCAAACTTTCAGTAAACTCTATTTACTCCATGAAGTTTAATAAATAGTATTAAATCAAGAGTAACAATTCCAGTGTTAGTATCTAATGTATCATGTTTGCCTCCATGATTCTTGATACTCAAAAGATTGTTTTTAATATCAAGTTTATCTAAGAGCTGAAAGCAATGTTTCAGAAACCATCATATGTGAAAGGTATTGCGATATCTAAAACAATGTGTTGGTTACAACATGATAGAGTATATATCCTCATATTTGATGAGAATTTGTGAAGGTTGGAGACGCTAGTCGTCCTAATCCTCCAAAAGGTTTTGGAAAAGAAACATTATACTCACAATTCACCTTTATAAGCTATAGCAGCTTGATCATGAAAGTTGTCATGATAAGGATGAATAGAAGATGTAAGTAAAATGTTTACTACACTAAAAGATTACTAAAGAATGGAATTTTGAAAGAATGCCAAACATTTGATGAAGGTGATCCACTTCAAAGTGCAAGTCCAAAGGTATTAGTATTTGACTATACACACTTTGTACTATGTGTCATGTGAATGACACCACTATTGATGTTGATAGATTCTTTTAAAAGAAAAGGAATTGTTGAAAGAGAATCTATAAAATATTTGGCAGAAAAGAAAAGATTGGAGATATCCAACTTAGGTATATATTGGATACATGTTATGGCTGTATTCCTTGGTTGTTAAACAATGTGGTTCTGCGGTATTGGATACCAAATTGGTTGATATAAAGTGTCATACAGGACAACACAATTCATGAACTGCAATGGCCTAAGTAACTAGCAAGAGAATATGTGATGATGTTCATCGAAAACAAACAAAGGGTTGTTGTGTTGCTCGTTAAACATCAAAGCTTGCCTTCAAGATTTGTTTCAATAATTGTTATTTTGATCAGGTATTATGACGACAAAAGGTTGTTCAAATAATTGCCGTATTCATAATAGATGGATGATATACAAGTCTGGTTGGAGAAATAACGACCATAAAACTAATGCTAAAATGTTGCAAGACAAATGATTGAAAGATCACTTGCGAAGTGACATCGCCGTTTAAATTATATTGAAAGGGATACATGAAGAAACTCCATGTTTATGGATTTTTGGAGTCTTTGATTTTGATCAAATGATGCTTGTGATACTTTCCTGGATATAATTAAAACTCCGTTAAATAAGCCAAAGCGGAACGGACGACTAACTGATTGGAATTTGTACATATTGATGTATATAGTCCATTATGTGTAGTCGTGGGCGATGGATTTCAACTTCATATGCTTTCTCCGAAGATTTGAGTGAGTATATGAATATACTTACTCAATAAGGAAGAAGTATGAAACATTTGAAAATATTCAAAGACTTTCAAGATGAAGTGGAAAATCATTGTAACAAGAAAATAAAAAGTTTATGATTGGATCATAAAGAAAGATGTTTGAGTTACAAGTTTAGCAAAACACCTAAGATTTGAGGAATCGTTCCATGGATTTTCATTTCCCAAAACACCATAGGAGTATGGAGTGTTCAAGATATGTAATGAAACCTTGTTTGACATGGTAAGATCAAAGGTGTCATTTATAAAACTGCCATTATATTTTAAAGATTAAAGCTTTAGTGACTACCACTTTTACACTGAAAAGAGCTCCATCGTGATCCGTTGAAATGACACCATATAAGTCATGGTTTGGGATAAAACCCAGGTTGTCCTTTCTTAAATTTTTGGTATGCTAGGCATAAGTAAAATGTTTACAACCAAAGTCGGATGAGCATGTCTTTGTAGGTTATTTCGAATAACTATTGGGTATTCCTCCATAACACCGAAGAGAAAAGTGTTTGTCGCTTAGAATGTCGAGTTTCTTGAGAAGGAATTTTTGGTGAAAAGTTAAGTGGGAGGACAATAGAACTTTGACAAGGTTGTTGAACTTTGGCTAATATGTGCTAAGTTGCGCAGCGTCGGTAAATGTCCCGGAGGCAGCAACAATGCCCATGGCTCACGTGCCTCAAAGGTTGTGGTCACGGAGATCTAAGTTCCTATTGAACCAAGTAGGTCGGGTAAGTAATCAAATGCCAAGATTTGAGAGTTAAATCATTGTTGTTGACAATGATGAACCGACTACATGCAAAGAAGCAATGATGGGCCCTGACTTTGTTAAGTGGCTTGAAGCCATAAAATCCGTGATAATTCCATACACGAGAAATCAAGCTTTGAATTTGAAAGACCCTCTGGAAAGGTGCAAGACCTTACAGTCGTATATGGATCTATAAAGAAATAGACATGGATGTTTCACATCTATGAAATAGTCGACATGTCGGAAAGAGTTTACGACAATGTTCAAGGAATTGACTATGATAAGATTTGATCTTTCATAGCGATATTTAGTCTAGACGGATTAATGTAGCAACCAATACATATATTTTGGTATATGGTAGTTGAACAAACAAAACAAATTCTTCTATTAGAATGGTTACCTAGGATGTGTCCTTGACACGATCCAAAGTTTTTTTTTCAAAGGATGCTAAAAGAGTATGCAAAACTTCAATGGTTGAAGTGAGCATCACGGAGTTGGAATCTTCACCGTGATGAAACCGTTAAAAGGATTAATTTCATCAGAGACGATGAAGATGTTTGCATTTTGCAAGAAATTAAGTGGGAGCGCTAAGACATATTTCTAATACGTTGTGTGAAATACATATTGTTGATTAGAAATGATGTATCTTTTATTGACATAGGTTAAGAATTTCATTTCGATGAAAGACTTAGGCATAACCCAAGAATTAGGCATCAATGTCTATATGGATAGATTGAGGCGCTAATATGGTTTTGCCAAATGTACATAGATAAGATGTTGAATGAGTTCAATATGGAAACAACAAGAAAGGTTCTTGACACACGGAAAGGACTGAATCAAGATTCAAGTGTGTTGACACTAGATTCAAGTGTTTTGACACTTGGTGAAATCACAAGAATATTTTGATCAATCATTCTTTGAGATGTACACATCCAGATATGTCCTATGCTCTAAATGTTATGAGCATATACCAGAATGAATCATAAGATGATCATTGGACAATAGTAGGGATATTCCTATGATCTTTGGAAGAACTAAGAATATATTGCTTATATAGTGGTGACAAAATAGTTCATTGTAAATTGTTGCATTGATACTAGTTTTGTCACAAATTAAGTTTATCTAAATTTAAACTATGGGTGGCACAATGTAATGGAAAGGAAGTTCCATAACAGATTTGGTTGAGTACCAAAGTTAAAACATTGTGACAGATACTACAACAAAAGGCTAAGTATATGACTGCTATTGTAGCAGCAAATGAGGGCATTTGTGTCAAGAAGTTTGTTATCAAACTAGGTGTGGTTCATAATGGGATAATACTATGAAGATACATTGTATGACAATTGTATCGACATGATTTAATCCTAAGGAACTAAAGGTCTCACCAAAGGACCAAATTTATACAATGCCATCTCATTAGAGAATGAGTAATGCGTAGAGATGCAAGGACATGCAAATACACACGGACCTGGAAGTGTCAGATCCGAAGATTATGTTTACCACTAGCAATAGTGTCTATACAACACCAGAAAGCCATAGGTGTTGAATGCACAAGTTTTTTAACTAGATTATTGACTCTAGTGCAAGTGGGAGACTGTTGGAGATATGCCCAAGAGGCAATAATAAAGTGGTTATTATTATATCTTTATGTTTATGGTAAATGTTTACATCCCATGCTATAATTGTATTAACCGGAAACATTAATACTTGTGTGTTTTGTAAACATAAAAGAGTCCCTAGTAAGCCTCTTGTTGAACTAGCTTGTTGATTAATTGATGATCATGGTTTCTTGATCATGGACATTGGATGTGATTAATAACAAGGTTATATCATTAGGAGAATGATGTGATGGACACACACCCATAGTAAGCGTAGCATAAGATCAAGTCATTAAGTTTGTATTGCTGTAAGCTTTCAAATACATAGTAACCTAATCCTTTGACCATGAGGTTATGTTAATCACCATCACCGGATGGGTACTTTGATGACATCAAACGCTCAGAATGGGCGGTTATAAAGGTGTCATTGGGTATTCTGAAAGTATGTGTTGAAGCGCATAGACCAAGATTGGGATTTGTCCATCCATATGACGGATAGATATACTTTGGGCCCTCTCAGTGGAATGTCATCTAGATAGCTTGCAAGCATGTGACTGGGTCACAAGGGATGACATAACATGGAACGAGTAAAGAGTACTTATCAGTAACGAGTTAGAACTAGGTATGGAGATACCGACAATCAAACCTCGGATAAGTAGAATATCGTGTGACAAAGGGAATTGGTTTCGTATGTTAATGGTTCTATCGATCACAAAGTCATCCTTGAGTATGTGGGAGCCGTTATGGATCTCCAGATCCCGCTGATGGTTATTGATCGGAGAGTTGTCTTCATCATGTCTGCATATTCACGAACCATAGGGTGACACACTTAAGGTTCGAAGTTGTTTTAAGAGATATGGAATATGCGTTGGAGACCGAATGATGTTCGGAGTCTCGGAATGGATCCGGGACATCACGAGGAGATCCGTAATGGTCCGGAGAATAAGATTCATATATTGGGGATCATTTTCTAAGTTAGGAAATGTTCCGGAGTGTTTGTATGGAGATTCTAGAAGGTTTCGGAATGTTCTGGAAGGTTCTAGAGGATTTCTTGGAGTTTACTTGAAAACCAAGGAAGGGATCAAGGAGTCCAAGTGGGGCAAGACACGGATTCGTGGGGGAGGAGGACTCCTCCCCCTTCCCACCGCCGGCCCTAGGAGGGGAGTCCTACTAGGACTCCCCCTCCCCAGGCGCGCCTCCCTCCCTTAAATAGAAGGGAGGGGGCGCCCCCTCTTGGCCCTCTACAATAACACCCAATCTCTGCCGCCTCTCTCCTCCACCTTTCTTCGCTTGCAGGGCATAGAAGCCTGCAGAATTCTATACTCCACCACCACCACGCCGTCGTGCTGCTGGGATTCCGTGGAGAAGATCTACTACCTCTGCTGCTCGCTAGAACGGGGAGAGGAAGGTCTGCTTCGACTTTGCACGTGTGACCGTCTGCGGTAGCGCTACCGGAACGCGGTGCCGGAAGGATCGTCCACACGATCTTGAGATCGGCAAGTGATCGACTACATCATCCACGAGATCTAATCTCGTAACGCTTTCGGTTCTACGAGGGTTAGTACCGATCTATCTCGTTGCTCATGTCTAATAGATTAGATCTTGGCTTTTATCTAGATTAGATCTGGGTTTTGTTCGTTCTTGCGGTATAAATTTTTTGTTTTCCATGCTACGAACCCATCAGTGGTATCAGAGCCTTGTCTATGCGTAGATCTGTTGCACGAGTAGAACACAATGATGTTGTGGGCGTTGGTGCTCGTGCCGTCTTTTGCTATTTGTGTACTTTGCATCTTGCGATATGGTGGGATGAAGCGGCTCGGGCTAACATTACATGTCATCGCACATGAGACTTGCTCCACGCTTGACATGCAACTTGCTTTGCACAAGTGGCTTTGCGGGTGTCTGTCTCTCCCATCATAGTATAGATCAAATCTACACTTTGCACTTGATAGCACTTGTATCAACATAATGGTCAAATAGTATGAGGTGTGTAAACGTGTAGTATAGGATAGCAGGACAATAGCACGATGGAAATACTATAGTTCGTAAATCAGCGAATGAGAGAGATATTATATAATCATATCTCATGTGGACAGGTACATCAGAGAATGTAAACAAATATGTTAAGTGACTAATAATTCACAAAGAAATAGTACAGTACATAAAAACAGTTCAATGCGTGGAGTTTAAGCGTAACCACAGCGGGTTAATTTAGTACTCCCTCCATTTCAAAATATAAGATGTTTTAGCTTTGTGAAAAGAGTGCATCTAGATCTCTTTTAGTGTGTAGGTTCATCTAGCTTTGGAGTGAACCTACACACTAAATTGAGTCTGGATACACTTCTTTCACAAAGCTAAAGCATATTATATTTTGAAACAAATGGAGTACATAACAGGTGTATATCAAGTAAAGAACATGTTAGTTAGGAAATTTAGCACGAATATAGTACATTGCCAACAAACAAATCACGCAGGGAGATCTGGTTTTACCTCAGTCGGGGTGGCTTCTAGGCCTCCTCTGCATCCTCATGGGTCACGTCGAGGTCACCAAAGGTGCTACGGTCGTAGTGGGTGTCGATGACGGGGAAGCAGATCTTGGGCGGGCGAGGATACAAGCAGAATGCTGGACCATGGCGTCCATGGAGCAGATCCTAGGCGGTCGATGATGTGATGAGTGCGCTGGACAAGAGGGTTCGTTGAGCGGATCAGGTGTGCGGGTACGTCGGCTAAAGTGTAGCGGGGATGTTACGGCTGGTGACGTATTCCTGGAGGAGAGAGGGGGAGGGGGTTGGGTTTAGGTACTGCTAGCACTATACTAGGAAAATTACGAGTGAAGTCCCCCACCTACCAAATTTAATAGGGGTCGAATGGGAATTTCGAAGTATCTGAAATTTTGGGGCACGAACTATGTTCGGATGCGCGGAATCGTTTTCAAAAGGTGTTCATAATTTTCATGATGCAAAGTCTTAGTTAGAAGTCAAACCACTCGTCAAAACTCTCTATGGTTTCTGATATATTAATTAACTACTCGATGGGTACCTCCAAAAGATTTTTTTATAAAACTTTCAAAGCAACCTACAATTTATTACTCGTAGTTCAAGTTTGACCTAATTTCATTAAATTCAAGAGCAATTTATCGCACTTAGTTGTAGCTCAAGTTTGACCTAATTTCATTAAACTGTCAAGACACAAAATCTTAGCAAGAAGATGAACCTGCCGTCATAACTCTCTTTTGGTTTCTGATAGTATATTAGTTGACCCCCCCCCCACGCGCCCCTCCGATGGGTACCTCTAAGAGCTTTTCCGTAAAACTTTCAAAAGCAACCTACATAGTTTACTTGTAGTAGTTCAAATTTTACCTATTATATTTTTTCTGCTTTGCCTATTATAATTTTATATAGTGATGATATGCCAAATGTCTATTATCTGAGTCTCACGTACAGGACACGTGCAATTTACTAGTACTTGTAGTTTCAAATTTGACCTAATTCCGATAAATCGACATAAAGTCATTCTAATGGGCAGAGTTAGCTGGGAAGTTTGAAAACTCATAAAACATGGGAATCGTTGGTACAACATGTTGGTCCAATATATATGTATGTAAACTTGTCTTGTGGCATTCAGATCCAATATTCTTCGGACTTTTCTTTAGGAAAAAGACTAACCTCGCTCGTATTCTTCACTCGGAAAATGTAGAATTGAATGTTCTTTCTTGATAGTTGGAAACTCACACCGACGACACTGTTTACTACAAGAAGATGCACCGATGATCTACCTATTAAAAGATATTTAATTCAAGAGCAATCTATGGCGTTTACTTGTAACTAGCTCAAGTTTGACCTAATTTCATTAAATTACCAATATGCAAAGTCTTAGCAAGAAGTTCAACCTATCATCTAAACTCTTGCTGGTTTCTGGTATATTAATTTTAAACCCTTTATGGGTACGTCGAAAAGATTTTTCGTAAATCTATCAAAGCAAAACCTATAATTTACTTGTAGTTTCAAATTTGACCTAATTCCGAGATATCGACATAAAGTTATTCAAATGTGCGGGGTTAGGTATAGGAAGCTTCAAAACCCATAAAACATGGGAATTGCAAGTACAACATGTTGTTGATCCACTATATATACGTCTGTCAACTTGGCTTGTGGCATCCACATCCAATATTTTTTGGACTTTTCTTTACGGAAAAGAACAACTAACCTCGTCCGTCTTCACTCGGAAAATGTAGAATTCAATGTTCTTTCCTGGTAGTTGGACACTCACACCCATGACACTGCTTACTACTAGAAAATGCACCCATCTACCTCTGAAATGACATTTAATTCAAGAGCTATCTATCGCGCTTACTTGTATCTCAAGTTTGACCTAATTAATTTCGTTAAATTACCAAGATGCAAAATCTTAGCAGGAAGTTGAACCTATCTTCAAAACTCTTGTTGTTTTCAGATATATTAATTGTGACCCCTCGATGGGTACCTCCAAATTAAAAGTTTTTTCGTAAAATTTAAAAAGCAAAACCTACAATTTACTTGTAGTTTCAAATTTGACCTAATTTTGATAAATCGACTTAAAGTCATTAAAATGGGCAGAGTTAGCTAGGAAGTTTGAAAGCTCATAAAACATGGGAATCGCAAGTACAACATGTCGTCGATCGACTATATATGTCTGTCAACTTGGCTTGTGGCATCCACATCCAATATTCTTTGGACTTCTCTTTATGAAAAATAACAACTACTGGCCTTGATCGTCTTCCCTCGGAAAATGTAGAATTGAATGTTCTTTCCTGATAATTGGAAACTCACACTGACAGCATTGTTTAATACAACAAGGTGCATCGATCTACCTCTGAAAATACATTTAATTCAAGAGAAATCTATCGCGCTTACTTGTTGACATGGGTATACCCTACAGGTACTCGAGTTCGGCATATATAGTCCAGATACGGCAGAAGCCCATGGAGTTTCCAAGGCCCAATGAAGAATTCGGGTGACCCACAGACTCTCTGATTGCTTGCGGGGCAAGAAGAAGCTGAAGATAGAAAGTTCAAAGGACGAACCCTAATCTGTAACCGACTCTACCTGCTACCCGAGACCTAGCCTATCTATATAAAGGCTAGGAGAGGGCGGCGAGGAGGACAATCACAACCCTAGTTTCCACAACCATCGACAGATTGCATCTACGCACCCCTGTAACTTTCGACTCCCTCGATAATTCCAAGAGCAGACAAGCAGGAGTAGGACCTCTACGAGGCCTGAACCTGGGTAAACCTTGTGTCCCTATGTGATTGTTTGCTAGCCGATTGATGCCTCCAGCGCTCCCTCCTTCTCTAAAACCCAAGTCCATAACAATGGGCATTGACGAGTTAAACCCTCGTCACTTGTAGCTCAAGTTTGACATAATTTTGTTAAATTATCAAGATGCAAAATCTTAGCAAGAAGTTGAACATATTGTCAAAACTCTTGGTGTTTTATGATATATTAATTGTGACCCCTTGATGGGTACCTCCAAAAGATTTTTCATAAAACTTTCAAAGCAACCTACAATTTACTTGTAGTTTCAAATTTGACCTAATTTCGATAAATCGACATGAAGTCATCTGGTCAAATGGGAAGAGTTAGCTAGGAAGCTTGAAAACTCATAAATAAAACATGGGAATTGTTGGTACAACACGTTGGTCCACTATATATGTCGGTAAACTTGGCTTCTGGCATTCAGATCCAATATTATTATTCGGACATTTCTTTACGGAAAAGAACAACCTCGCTCGTCATCACTCAAAAAATTGAGAATAATTGAATCTTATTTATTGATATAGTTCGAAAATCACACCGTACCGACGGCACTGTTTACTACAAGAAAATACACCCATCTACCTCTCTGAAAAGTCATATATTTCAACAGCAATCTATTGCGCTTACTTGTAGCTCAAGTTTGACCCAATTTTGTTAAATAGTATCATGCGATGCAAAATCTTAGCAAGAAGTCAAACCTGTTGTCAAAACTCTCGGTTTTTTCTCATATATTGATTGTGACACCCCTCCCAATCGGTACGGTACCTCCAAAAGCTTTTTCGTAAAACTTTTAGAACAACCTACAATTTAGTTATAGTTCAAGTTTGACCTAATTTCGATAAATCGGCATGTAGTCATTCAAGTGGGCGGAGTTAATTAGCTAGGGAGTTTGAAAACTCAAAAAACATATGTGAATCGTAAGTAAAACATGTTAGTTCACTTAATCTATCTAGAAGCTTGGCTTATGGCATTGAGATCCATATTCTGCTTTGAGCTTTCTTTACAGAAAAGAACCATCTCTTCATCACTCGGAAAACTAAGAATTTTATTTCATGATAGTTAGAAACTCACACTGACGATATTGTTTACTACAAGAAGATGCACCCATCTACCTCCAAAAATACATTTAATTCAAGAGCAATCTACCGCGCTTACTTGTAGCTCAAGTTTGACCTAATTTCGTGAATCGAGAAGAAGTCACTGAAGTGTGCGAAGTTAGCTAGGAAGCTTGAAAATCCTAGTACTAAAAACTTAGGCATTACGTATAAGAAACTGTGGTCCAGTTTGTTTGATAATTGGGGCGGTTGCATTTTCTTTTAACCGTGGTAGGTCTCGTAGGAGCGAGGTGCTTGAGAGTTAACACGGTCGGTGGAAGTACAAGTTACATCAAGGACCTCATAAAAATGAAAATTGCACCCTAAGTCCATGCATTTAGCACAAGGACCCTGAAACTGAGCAATGAAGTGTGTGTTTTGAGGTTTGCGCATACTAGCGTTCATCGTGCTAAAGACTATAAGTAGAATCTTTGTAGATGCTAAGAATGGAAAAAAAGATCCAACGGTTAGCAATGTTTGGATTTGCCGGTCTTGATCCAACGGTTAATGTTCGAAGTTATTCGTACACTATACAGTGGTATGGTATGGTATTGTAAGAGATAAGACAAGATAAAGATAAGATAAGAAGTACTGCGAATGGCCGATCTTTTGAGTAACCTTCCCTCCCGATGTTTGGGAAGCACGTGAAAATTTCGAAAACCGGAAAAATTTGAATTTTTTTGCCGCCAAGGACCAAAGTGGTTTGCTTCCTATGTACTCCTCATCCCTACTCCACACCAACACGGCTTCCAAACATGCCAGAGACATAGAGCCGCTCTACCAAGGCACACGTGCGCAGCACCACGCTGTGGACGAGGGAGAGATCAGTTGTGCCGGTGTGCGAGGGGAAAGGGTAGGAGAAAGGGAGGATGGATGGTTAGAGGCAGCGAAGGAGAGAGAAAACACAAAATTTGTTTTGCGTGCTTAGGTCCTGAAATTTACTAGTACTAGCATAGTGTAGTACACTGTAAGGCTGCGGGAGTACCTCGTGTCAGAAACCCATCATAACTTTGCTCTGGCACGGAACCACCTTCAACTTCTCTTTGATGCTGCCCTCTCCCCCCGCCAATGTTTTATTCTCTCAGCATGTACAGCGCATGGACAGAGGTGACCACATGTCTAAGAAAAGAAATATAATACTCCCGCATTATGTAAAAAATCACACCTTAATATGGCCTACTACCCGTTCAAAAAAATGGCCTACTATGTGGCATCCGCTAAGGTTCACCTTATACATAGTGGAAAAAATAAAGTTATCTTTATGCTTAAGGTGCACCTCAAGCTTGTGGGTTACCCATACAGAATATAAATATCATTTCCCCTCTCTCCCTATTTCATGTGATGGTTTTCAAAAGGTGTTTAAAATTTTCATGATGCAAAATCTTAGCTAGAAGTCGAACCACTCGTCAAAACTCTCTGTGGTTTCTGATATATTAATTAACCGCTCGATGGGTACCTCCAATAGATTTTTTCATCAAACTTTCAAAGCAACATACAATTTATTACATGTACTTCAAGTTTGACCTAATTTCATTAAATTCAAGAGCAATCTATCGCACTTAGTTGTAGTTCAAGTTTGACCTAATTTCATTAAACTGTCAAGACGCAAAATCTTAGCAAGAAGATGAACCTGTCGTTAGAACTCTCTTTTGGTTCCTAATAGTATATTAATTGCCCCTCCCCCCTCCCGTGCGCCCCTCCGATGGGTACCTCTAAGAGCTTTTCCGTAAAACTTTCAAAGCAACATATACGGTTTACTTGTAGTAGTTCAAATTTTACCTATTATATTTTTTCCGCTTTGCCTATTATAATTTTATATAGTGATGATATGCCAGATGTCTATTATCTGAGTCTCATGTGCAGGGAAAGTGCAATTTACTAGTACTTGTAGTTTCAAATTTGACCTAATTTCGATAAATCGACATAAAGTCATTCTAATGGGCAGAGTTAGCTGGGAAGTTTGAAAACTCATAAAACATGGGAATCGTTGGTACAACATGTTGGTCCAATATATATGTATGTAAACTTGGCTTGTGGCATTCAGATCCAATATTCTTCAGACTTTTATTTAGGAAAAAGAACAACCTCGCTTGTATTCTTCACTCGGAAAATGTAGAATTGAATGTTCTTTCTTGATAGTTGGAAACTCACACTGACGACACTGTTTACTACAAGAAGATGCACCGATGATGTACCTATGAAAAGACATTTAATTCAAGAGCAATCTATGGCGTTTACTTGTAGCTAGCTCAACTTTGACCTAATTTTGTTAAATTACCAATATGCAAAGTCTTAGCAAGAAGTTGAACCTATCGTCAAAACTCTCGCAGGTTTCTGGTATATTAATTTTGAACCCTCGATGGGTACGTCCAAAAGCTTTTTTGTAAATCTAACAAAGCAAAACCTACAATTTATTTGTAGTTTCAAATTTGACCTAATTTCGAGATATCGACATAAAGTTATTCAAATGTGCGGGGTTAGCTATAGGAAGCTTCAAAACCCATAAAACATGGGAATCACAAGTACAACATGTTGTCGATCCACTATATATATATAGGTCTGTCAACTTGGCTTGTGGCATCCACATCCAATATTCTTTGGACTTCTCTTTACGAAAAAGAACAACTAACCTCGTTCGTCTTCACTCGAAAAACGTAGAATTCAATGTTCTTTTCTGGTAGTTGAACACTCACACCCATGACACTACTTACTAGTAGAAATGCACCCATCTACCTCTGAAATGACATTTAATTCAAGAGTTATCTATAGCGCTTACTTGTATCTCAAGTTTGACCTAATTAATTTCGTTAAATTGTCAAGATGCAAAATCTTAGCAAGAAGTTGAACCTATCGTCAAAACTCTTGTTGTTTTCATATATATTAATTGTGACCCCTTGATGGGTACCTCCAAAAGATTTTTTTTAAAACTTTCAAAGCAAACTACAATTTACTTGTAGTTTCAAATTTGACCTAATTTCGATAAATCGACATATAGTCATTCGGTCAAATGGGCAGAGTTAGCTAGGAAGTTTGAAAACTCATAAATAAAACATGGGAATCGTTGGTACAACATGTTGGTCCACTATATATGTCTGTAAACTTGGCGTGGCATTCACATCCAATATTCTCCGGACTTCTTACGAAACAGAACAACCTCGCTCATCTTCACTTGGAAAATGTAGAATTGAATGTTCTTTCCTGATAGTTGGAAACTCACATTGACAACATTGTTTACTACAACAAGATACACCGATCTACCTCTGAAAATACATTTAATTTCAAGAGCAATCTATCGCGCTTAATTACTTGTAGATCAGGTTTGACCTAATTTTGTTAAATTGTCAATATGCAAAATCTTAGCAAGAAGCTAAACCTATCATGAAAACTCATAAAACATTGGAATCGTTGGTACAACATGTTGGTCCACTATATATGTCGGTAAACTTGGCTTCTGGTATTCAGATCCAATATTCTTCGGACATTTCTTTAAGAACAACCTCACTCGTCATCACTCAAAAAATTGAGAATTGAATGTTCTTTCCTCATAGTTGGAAAATCACACCGACGACATTATTTACTATAGGAAAATACACCCATCTACCTCTAAAAAGTCATATATTTCAAGAGAAATCTATCGCGCTTACTTTGTAGCTCAAGTTTGACCCAATTTCGTTAAATAGTGTCATGATGCAAAATCTTAGCATAAAGTCAAACCAGTTGTCAAAACTCTCAGTTGTTTCTCATATATTGATTGTGAACCCTCGATGGGTTCCTCCAAAAGCTTTTTCGTATAACTTTCATAGAAACCTACAGAACTTGTAGTATATAGTTCAAATTTGACCTAATTTTGATTAATTGACATATAAAGTCATTCAAGTGGGCAGGGCGATAAGCTATAGGAAGTTTGAGAACTTATAAAACATGGGAAATCATAAGTACAATATGTTGGTCCACTATATATGTGTGAAAACTTGGCTTGTGGCATTTAGATCCTTATTCTTCGGACTTCCTTTATAGGAGAGAATAATCTCGATATCACTCGAAAAATTGAGAATGTTCTTTCCTGATAGTTGAAAACTCACACTGACAGCATTGTTTACTACAAGAAGATGCACCCATCTATCCTAGAAAAGACATTTAATTCAAGAGAAATCTACTGCGCTTACTTGCTTGTAGCTCAAGTTTGACCTAATTTCGTTAAATAGTCAGGATGCAAAATCTTAGCAAAAAGTTGAAACTATCGTCAAAACTCTCGGTGGCTTCTGACATATTGATTGTGACCCCTTGATGGGTGCCCCCCAAAAGCTTTTTCGTAGAACTTTCAAAGAAACCTACAATTTACTTATAGTTTCAAATTTGACCTAATTTTGATAAATTGACATAAAGTCATTCAAATGGAGAGAGTTAGCTAGGAAGTCATTCAAATATTGATAAACATTTAATTCAAGAGCGATCTTTCGCGCTTACTTGTAGCTCAAATTTGACCTAATTTTGTTAAACTGTCAAGATGCAAAATCTTAGCATGAAGTTGAACGTGTCATCAAAACTCTCGGTGGTTTATGATATATTAATTGTCCCCTTAATAGGTACCTACAGAAGAGTTTTCATAAAACTTTCAAAGCAACCTACAATTTACTTGTAGTTCAAATTTGACCTACATTCGATAAATAATTGGCATAAAGTCATTCAAGTTGGCGGAGTTAGCTTGGAAGTTTGAAAGCTCATAAAACATGGGTATCGTTAGCACAACATGTTGCTCCGCTCTTTATGTCTGAAAACTTATCTTGTGGTATTCAGATCCATATTCTTCAGAGTTTCTTTACATAAAAGAACAATCTCATCATCACTCGAAAAATTGAGAATTAAATGTTCTTTCGTGATAGTTGGAAACTAACACCGACGACATTGTTTACTACATCACCCATCTACCTCTAAAAATACATTTAATTCAATAGCAATCAATTGCCCTTACTTGTGTAGCAAATGTTTGACCTAATTTCGTTCAATCGACAAAAAGTCACTAAAATGTGCAAAATTAGCTGGGAAGCTTGAAACATCCTATTTCTTAAAACTTTGGAATTATAAGAAACCATGTTCCATTTTATCTGATAATCGGGACAGTGTAATTATTTTTTAATTGTGGTAGGTTCCGTAGGAGCAAGGTGCTTTATTAGTTAACACGCGGTCGGTGGAAGTACAAGTTACATCAAGAACCTCATAAAATGAAAATTACATCCAAGTCCATGCATTTAGCAGAAGATCCCTCAAACTAAGCAATGAAGTGTCTTTTAAGGTTTGCGCGTATACTAGATATTATAGAGCCAAAATTTGTTCTGAAACAATCTACATTCTAGCTTTTACTACTAGTACGTATAGTAAACAAGAATCCATAAAACAGAATGATCGTACTCTCTATTGGAGTAGTAACTTGGATTGGTTTTTCATATATCTAAGTACTACTACTAATTATAATTTCTCAAAAAAAGTACCACTAATAAATACAGTACTGGTTTGTCTAATTTGTTGTAAGATGTAGTACTACTACTATTACTAGTACTCCCTCTGTCTGGGATTATTAAGACCATTTAAATTTGATAAGACCAAAATAGTTAATTACAGGTTGGTGTCAAGACATGCATGCAGTCCTTGGTCTCTCCCCTACAGCACTGTACACCCTGTAGCAGGCCGCAGGCTTTTCATTTCTCTCCAGGAGTAGATCTTCTTGCCTCTCACTCACCTGGATCTTCTTGCCTCGGTCTCTCCCTCTGTCTGTACTGTACTGTCTGGTACAGTACAACGTGACACCTATTTTATTACTCACCTGTCAACTTTCTAAAGCCTTTTTGTTTTGATAAAGCATATACAGCGTGTGGACACTGTCTAAAAAAAAGGGGCCAAGTAAAGCTGTCGCCGGTGCGCCCATGCCTAGCGTATTCCTATACAATTGTACCAGTACAGTACGAAACTCAATCAGTATACTCTTCAGTATACCCACCCAACCCGGGTTTCTGGCCGGCGGGCACTACGTCGGCGAGCCGATCTTCCCGCTGTAACCACTCCTACAAGTTCTTGTACCGCGTCGGTGGATTCGACCATGAGCCGGCTTCTATGGACGCCGTCGAGTCTAAGGCGATGATTGAGTGCCCCCATGATGGCTGCTTTAGCTTGGTCGCCTTCGACAAGTTCAACGAGCACAAGATCACGTGCTCGTACGGCCTGTGCTCCTACATTGATTCCGCCAGTGATTTCATTGCCTCGCCGGCAGGGCTCCTTCCCCACATGAAGGAGGCCCACGGGGTCATAGTAACCAGAGTCATTTACGGCAGCGCCTTCTTTTGCCTTATCCCGACTCCACCACCAACAAGCACAAGGGGATTCACGCGCTTCCTTTGTGGCGATGACGGTGCCGTGTTCGGCCTGACCATCTGCGCGCTCGGCCCGGCCACCGTCGTGTCCTTGGTGTGCATCAGGCAAGACAGGTGCGTGTGGCCGCGGTACACGGTGAAACTGCGTATGCCTGGCCCGCCAGGATCGACGAACTTGTCGATGGTCGAGAGCCTTAATGTGGTAATCGAGTTGACGAGCAGCTCGTCGCCGGCTAACCTCCCGTCCGACAAGCTCAGGACGTACCTCAGGGTGCCACCGCGGTTCCTGATGAAGGTTGGACAGTTCACCCATGTATCTTTCTGGATTTGCATCGACAGGAAAAAATGATCTTAAACTACGGCTGATGATTAAGACTGTAATGGTGTATTAGCAGATAAATAGTACTACTAGTAGTACAATTTTACTACTCTAGTTTACTAGTAGTAGTCGCATGTAGGTTCTCTTTTGATACTAGGAAGGATGTATTTTGGATATAAACTAAGTTTGCTGCTAATGTTATTATGGACTATTTAGGGGTTTAGTATGATTTTTATGTAATTGTTCACTTCTACGTTATAAACCAGAGATAAACACACAAACCGTTCTTACGGTGCTTCGATTTTAGTCATCTAACTCAGTGATTACGGAATTTTATGCCTAAACTTGTCAATTCGATTTGATTTAAGTCTTGAACCAAGATTGCCGTCAAAATTACGCTGGTGTGGACGACGCATCGACGTGGGTCCAGCGTGCAGGATAGGCTGTCCTGAAATTTAGCCTAAATATCTAGAAAATAATATAGACATCTACGATATCAACTCAATGTTATCAGAATCATCACGAACCATGTTTTCATATTATATGCGTTTGACATTATGTAAGCTAGTATGTTTGTACACATAGTTGGTCAAACTTTATAAATATTGACTTTGACAAAACTTAGTATGCTTTCTAATTTGAAAATGAGGGAGCATCTACATACTAAAATGCGTCAAAATACATGTGTATCTAGATAAAGCCAAGTCAGTAACTACTATTTTAGGATGGAGGGAATAATTATTTATGAGTAATCTATTTTTTACAAAAAATTTACTACTAAGGCACATGCCCACGACTAGAGCATGGACCAATGCATAATAATCACGCGACCATACGGCGGCGATCTACTCCGTACTGGATTACCCTACGTGCGGAGGCGCACTAGTAGAGCACACGCTCGTGTCATTCCTAAGTACGTAGTAATACAACTAGTATACGCAAATAGGAGTACAAAAATAAATAGATCTTGTTGCTCATCGTACTAGGTTTTTTCCTATAAGGCAACCTGGACGTGACTACTACAGTACTATATTGGCACAACTTCTGCTTTTGGCGCTACAAGATGAATGTGGAACTCTCTGTGTCCGTTCAAAAAAACTCTCTGTGTAACATTAGTGTACTAGTACTTCTTGTACTCCCTAGTTTTTCGGACACTCATTAAAGTAGTGCATTAAGTCTGTTTGGTCAAGCTGCATGCAACGAGCATTGGTTTGACAGGACAATTTAGGTTTTTAGATATCCAAATTTCTACTCCAACTCGATGGCTCAAGACCCGAAGCAGCTAGTACTCCTCTATCCTCCGGCTGTCGCCCAGATCAAAATGAACAAGCAAAAGATTATGTATCTTGAAAATTGTCATGACCATTTATTACCTGCAGAGCTTTGTTTTGTTTCCTTCTAGGCACCTGCAAAGACTGATATTGTACTGTACTAGTAGTACTACTTGTAAATAACATGCTACGGTTGGGCCCTACAGCTAGTATAAGACATAGACTTTAGTACCTACTCTCGTCACAGTGAATTGTCCAAGAGGTGGAGTTTCTTTTTTTCTTCAAGAGGTAGAGTTCCTTTTTTTCTCCAAGAGGTGTTCTTTTTTTTCCTGAGAGAGGAAACCTTTTTTTATTCCTTCTTTGATTCAAATAAAATTCAAAGTTTTTGTGAAGGATCTTGTCTCTTAGGAAATAACCCTACGCTGTTTTGTTTGATTCATAGGATTCCAATATGTAGAAATTATGTCCCGTTTGGAACACAAGATAGGAAAAATATAGGAATATGAAAAACACGAGAATTGAGATTCCTTCAAAGTATTCCTTTGCTTTCCCTGTTATTCAAACACATACTTGATCTAAATTCCTGTAGTTTCCTCTTCTTATGTTTTGAGAATCCTGCAAATCAAACGATTCCTGAGAGATGATCTTCCTTTTTTTGTGTCTTTGTTCATTTTTTTTGTTTGAACATAGGGTCATAAAGCTTTCTCGGAACACGAGAAGGGTGGAAATTGCACAAACCTCTAACAATTGAATTAGAAATTGCAGGGAACTCCAGATAATCAGGATAGTCTAGTTGCAAGAAACTACTGTACTATAATTACTTTTAGGTAAAAATGCTACACATAGCACAAAATTCTCGATTAGACCTCTTAGCATTATTTCTTACATACCCGGGGCTCAATAGTTGGAGCTCTTTGCAACTACGGATCTAATTGTTGGAGGTTTGTGCAACTAGCCTCAATTGGAGCCCCACCCCCACTCGCCTACCTTCTGCAGTACTACCAGTAGTAGAGTAACGCACCATCAGCCTTTGTCTTCTCCATCGCACCCCGGCCACCAGCTCACGCCAACGATCTTCCCTCCCTCCCCCACCCCACCCACCCTAAAGAAAGCCCCCAAAACACCATCCGCAGCCTCCTTCCATGGTGAGATCGAGCAAGGTCTGTAAATATCCTGAGAAGTTTCATAAGGTGTTCACTGAAGGCCCTCTTCAAGTACTCATCAACCATTGCGACGCCACCACCACCGCGAGCCTCGTCGGTTCGTCCAAACATATTCTTCAATCAGCAAAAGAGATCGGAACTACGCCTTCTTCTCATCCGTTTGGCCTCCCATGTGTTCTTCATTCTCACCCGACGGTGAGACCGTGGGAATCCAAAGACTGCTTCAAAGTGGCGGGCAACCCGTGCAAGCTGACGCCGCTGGACAGGTTCTCCTCCGATGATGTGATGCCAAATGGTTTTGATGAGCAGCGAGCAGGCGGCAATGGAAATTGGATCGTCACAGTTGGGCCCGATTTCATGTGGGACCTTGTCAACGTGTACACTCATCGCAAGATTGTTATTCCACAAGTGTCGGGGTTTGAACCGACCGAAGGTTCTGCACTTACATTTCAGGATGATGCTGATGAAGGTCGACGTACTAAACTACAGAAGATAGTCATTTGCCATGTTCCGACAGGTGCTGGGGGATACAAAGATTTCTCTCTAGTCGCCATTTTCGAATTCAAGATTGTTGTCATCAACGGGAATGATAGTCATGGATGGTCAGTTTGTGTGAACGAGTTCCAGGGCTACTTCAGATACTGCGATGCTATTATCCAACATGATCATGTGTTCGCCGTGACCGAGAACGGTTGTGTTTATGCATGGAAGTCTCTGGAACTTGGTAAATTCTCCTCCCTATGTATTTTATTAGCTTTGTTCCTGAATCGATGCAAGCTATTTTTTTTGCACTTTCATTGGTTAGTAGGAATTCCATTAAAATTTTAATTTCTTTGACTCGAAGGAATTCCCTAGGAATTTCAGAGGAATGCAATCTTTAGGAGGTTTTCTTACATATAAGTAGTTTGTTTCATATGATTGAGTTCTGCTGATAGTATTGCTTCGTCTCCTAGTACATCCCATGGAAACTATGGTATCTACTATGTAGTAGTAAGTACTTATGTGAGACCCAGATATTATTCCTGAATCAATGTAAGTTATTTTTTCTGAAATTTCTTTGGTTAGTAGGAATTTCATAGGAATTTTAGCCTCTTTGATTCATACGAATTCCCTAGAAATTTCAGAGGAATGCAATCCTTACTAAGTTTTCTTATATATAAGTAATTTGATTCATAGGATTGAGTTCTGTTGATAGTATTGCTTTGTCTCCTAGTACTAGTACATCCATGGAAAATATGGTATCTACTAGTAGTATTTACGAGAGACTCGGATACTAGACATATGACATATAACTATATAGAATTATAATAGTAGGTAAAGCTCAAAAAATTAGAAATTTGATCGACATCTATAAAGTATGGGCACATATTTAGTTCTTGTATTTTCTATCATGTAGAAGTCGATGTTTATTAGGTACTAGTACTTATAAATTTTGTTAACATGGTCTTGAGAAATGAAGGAGAAGATTCTAGAATGATGGATAAGTGTGTTTTGAGGATTGTGCATAGCGTTCATTGTGTTAAAGACTATCAATAGAATCTTCAAGTAGATGCTAGAATGGAAAAGAAGATCCAACTGCTGGCAATGTTGGGATTCACAAGTCCTGATCCAACAGTGAATATTCAAAGTTATTCATACACTACATAGTGGTAATATAAGATAAGATAAGATAAGATAAGATATTAAACCTCCTAGAAATAATCCTTGTTGGTTTTTCTTTGATATATAAGACACCAAAATCTTGTAGGATCCAACCTTGCTTTTTTCCCTGTGAACTTTACATTCAAGATCCTATAGGATTATTTCCTATTTCATTTGATCCCATGAATCAAACCGTGTCTCTAGGAGAATTTCCATAGCATATCCCCATTTCTGAAAGAATTAGAATTTCCATAGCATCTCCCTAGGTTAGCATTTTTTACGCAATCAAACATCTTAAGTATAATCAAGATTTTCGAAAATAGTACTACATATCAACTTCTACAATGTCAGATCAATATCAATATTATTTCCATGTTACATTTCCTTTCCCTTTGAAGGTCCTATCCTTATCCTGTCGCCACGCGATGTGTTGTACCTGACACATGGGTTTGTTGAGGACGATGAGGAGAATGATCCTGGTAGGTGGTGGTTAGCAAGATCTGCCGGTGGTTCAAGACTTCTTTTGGTCTATACATATGTTGTCTCATGCAATGCAATTGTTGATGATACCAGTGTTGTTTACTATGGTCACACTGTTCGCACCTATCCTTCTGGGTTTGAGTGCATGGTGTTCTCGATGTACACAAGCTAGTTAACTGCAGCTAATCGATGGAAAAGGGTTACTGACCTTGGATCATATTCTTTTTTCCTTGGCATGAACTATCCGATTATATTACAGTAGGCGATGCAAATGATCCGCTAGGACATTTGACGAGAAGGAACTATGTTTACACATCACACCAAGAAATTGGCTACGAGTACAGGCCGTGTCCTGAAATTTGCCGCTTCAGTCTGAATGGTGACACAACTGTTGGTTTCCACACCAACACTCGCTGGACATGGTCGGAGACTCCATTTTGGTTCATCCCAAGCTTCTCAAACACCTTGGAGTGGAACGAGCCTGTTCAAGGATAACTCATTTGGTCTTGGCCTTCTGTTGAACTCTTTCTTTTGGCTGGTTTTTAGCTGATGTACGAGTACTCAGCATTTAGTTTCGCACCCGGTCTGGCTTGTAAAATACTCCGTATGACCAAAAACCCCTTTTGTACACTTGGTAGTTTCTCCAGTATGTATATTTCACCAAGCTTGTAAAAGAACCTTATTAGGAGTATAGTTGTACTCTACTACTACTATTTCGTACATAATTTCTTCCAGAATGTTGTATAATAGTAGTACTGTTAGTATTACTCCTTGTAGGTCCGTAGTTTTGTTTCTTTTTCACTGCAGTTTGGGTCATGTAAGCCTAAGTTGGACGTGTTGGTAAGTACTTCGCTCAGAAACTGCACGCAGTGGAAGGAACACGATGTTTCCAGGTTTACCAGGAAAAACATGTCACTTATCATGGCATCACCAGTGATTTTACAAGGCAATATTGTACGACGGTGTGCTAGTATAGTTTTTTCTTCTTCTGAACAAGTACTCCTTGTCTACCCTAGTAGTAGTAGTAAAGGTCTACTAGTAGGAGTACTAGAGAACTCGATGAAGCTAGCTGGAGTACTACTGTCAGTAGCTACAGCAGAAGAGAGAGGGAGGGAGTTTTGCACATGACGGTGCACGTGGCAGCGTGTTCCTTCCGAGACAAGCTGGATTTAAGTCCCGCACCGGTTTCCCCCCCACGCACACACATCCTCTTTTACTCAGTCCCTTCTTCCCATCCACTACCGCCCCCTGGCCTCTCGCTCCATATTGTTGCCGGCCAGCTCCTCGGCTCCATCCTCTGCAGGTGGCGGCGAGATCGGCGCGGCAACTTTCTGTAGGGCGGTGGAGCATCCATCATCTCTGTCCCGCGGCAACAATGGCGGTTTGTGAAATACAAGAACACTCATATCTATTCCCTCCGTTTCATAATATAAGATGTTTTAGCTTATGTGAAACGAGTCTATCTAGATTCACTCTGAACTTACATGATAGAGTTGATGATGCGGTTAAATTTTTATTGTCAATTGCACAACATTGTCATGTGTAGAGTAGTTCTTATCCCGGGTATGCATCCTTTTTTTGTAGACTAGGATTCCATAGAAGCTTGTTTTCTGGGCTAGATCCCATAACTACGAACAGTGGGGATCCGTTCGAAGTTGGTAGTTCGACAGCGCAAACTTTTGAACATTTGCATATATTTGTCAATCAACATCATGTAATCAATATTACAACTTGCTGCAGAAGGATATAGGGGAAGGAGCGAAAAAGAGGATTCTCGATGAAATAAGTTCCAATCTTGTGACTTCTGCTATCCCAGATGACAAGGTAAATCAATAGAATGACATATGTTCTTGTTGTTGCATGTAGATGCTTTCGCTGTAATCTCTATTTATCTTGTAACCACAGAAGCACAAAGTTGAAGAAGACTCTCAGTTTCCTGATGACGGAGTAGAAAATGGATGTCAGATCGCTACACCTAAGATGCCTCATTGTTTACCTTCTGTGGAGACTGATGCAGTTCCAGCTACAGCTGGTACTGATGAGCCTCCACCTGCCATCGTCGTGCCAGATGATGGAGGTGGTGGATTGGTTTACCATCCGCGGAGACTTGTGTGGCTGGAGCTGGCAGTGAAGAGCCTTCAGAGGACATTGTGGTGCTCGATAGTTTGCCTATCATGGAGACTCATGCTACCGGTGTTGGCGCTGATGTTGGTGTTGCTGATCCCGCTCCCGAAATTATCGTGCCACCTGAAGGAGGGGGTGATTTGGGTTTACAATCTGTAGAAACTGTTGCACCTGAAGATGGTGAACTGTGATGCGGATCTTTCTTTCTTATGATTTTTATGCTTTTCTCTGGAACCTATATTATGGAGCTACCTTACGCATTTCTTACACTTTTGCCTGTTGAATTGTAGTGTGGAACTGGAACTACGCCTAGTATGTAATCATAATATTCGAATGCTTGAGTATTATCGATGATAAACCAATGCTCGCTGAGCTGCACGAGAATTGGCCTATGCCACTTGCAGGCGTGGTTCCTGGCTCATCTCCTTTTCACAAACACGGTGAAAAAGATGGTTTTGTTCCTTTTCTTGCAATGACATTATGCTTGTATTGTTGATCTGGCAATTTTATGCTGATTTTGTCACCCAATCCGCATTTATGTCTCTACATACAAACATATTTGTTCACATGACTTGAATAGAAAACAGTATCTTTTTTGCATCGACTAACACAAGGAGACATGCAAATATTTATTTATTTTTGAAACAAGGCAAACGATATGCCATTTTCATTGATAGAGAGGGACATGCAATTCATAAATCATCACCTCTAGCATCTTGTTCTACAGAAGACGTTATTGCCAGATCCACAACCTTCTTTTCCTTGGGACGACAATGTCAAGTGCAGGATTTCGAATCTAAACGCAATCTAGTGCAGGTTCATCAGGACACCTCCAGCAGCATCAGTATCCACAGAAGGTACATCAGCGCTATGGCAGACACTGTTGGAAATGCAAGCTGAAGCTTTTGTTATACTCTTATCAGGATCACAGATAAGGGCCAGAATTCAAGCTCCGCAATCTAGCGTTACAAAATAGACGAGAGGTTACCCCATCTGGACAATTCATAGACAATTCACAGTGCAATTTGAGCATCTTACATGATCCTTAGATCTTAGTCCATCCGGTCTTTTTATTGGTGGAACAAAATTTGCTAGTACTTTTATTTCTGCGAAGAATCTACAAAACATAGCCAAGTCAGACATCTGAATATATCTAACTTTTCTACAGTCTTATATGTGAAGATATCTTTGCATAACACTCACTTATCAAACTGTCTACGGATATCTCCCTGCTCCTTGGAAATGCGAAGTCGACGTTCTATAGGGTACATCCATCTATACTATACTGTACCTCTAAATACTTCCTCGTCAGGTACATCAATAGCCAAATGCTCCATCGTATCAAATAAGGATGGGGAATATATTAGGTCAAAAGCTTGCACAGGGTCTCTGCCAAGTTCTTTTTAAGATGTTTTCGAACTCTTCTGTCCAGAGCTTTACTATAGATTTACCTAAAGAACGTACCTACCCAAATCTGCAAGTACCTTGTAAATCTAGATGGTCACAAGCTTTAACTATTTCTAGGAGAGGTGGACAACAAACCAAAGCCAGGAAGAATGCCCAGTGCCTGAATCTAGCAGGCGAAGCGTGGGGATCGCCCAGCTGATCGTCGGCCTATGTGTCTCCTGAAGAACGGCGTGGTCAATGGTGGTAGGCCGGCACTGTTGATAGAAAGGCGTCGAGAAGTTTTTTTAAGGCGTGGAGAAGTTTGCGGCCTGGTTCTAATCTGGTGCATCTCTCATCAGAACGGCGCAAAATTTGAAGAGACAGGGGTTGGTCGCTCGATTGAGGGTGGGCTTAGGAAAGTTTGGGCTCTCGGCGAAAAGTTTTGGTGAGCGCGGGGTGTTTTTCCATAATTTTTACAGAAATATCTGTGAATATTTTATCGGATTTGCCATTTCTCAAGAGTCACCTCTCTCGCCATTGGATTTATCTCGCGATTGGTGCAACGTGAGGGTTACACATTTGTTGCAACAACTTGTAACTAGGAATTTAATGAGTTGCAACTACTAGGTTACAACTGAGTATTAGCACAATTAGTAGGGTGACGTCAGCTCCTTAACATAACAAGTTCTCAGGCGCCTGGGATCTAGGCGCTCATATTTTATACCTTTTTTCCCTTGTTGATGGCTTTGTTTCGAATCCGGCCGAGCCCCAGCACGTACCTTGATATTTTAACTATCGAGCCTAAGAAATTAGCCCATCCGGCCTCATTATAGCCCAAGACCTTCTAACTCGGCCATGTTTTGGGTCATTTGGCCGCGTAAATAGCCCAGTTAGATTAGGCGAGAGCCCATGAAAAATAGCCCATCAATCCCTGCTTGACCCATTTTTCTTCAATTCGGTATTTTTTGGGCACCGTCCACCCACCCCTAAAAAAACTCCGCCTATCCATGTTTACATTATTTATACTTAATATTTTTTAGTTGAGCTGCTAGCAATCACGCGTAGCAGATGGACAAGCAATTTTTTCAAGAAGAAAAATAAATAAGGTATATACGATGTTAGTATACATTTTTTACATTTTATAAAAGGATAACAATTTTCTTGTGTAGTGGCAAGGCATGTAGTTTATCTGTAGCAATATTTTTGTACTGAGAGGCTGACATGGCCGACCCACCTGCCTACAGCTAGCGCCCATCAACCTTATCATATAAGAGATCAAGTTTAACGAGCGCGTTTAAAAAGTACTTGTACAACAATCTCGACCGGAAAAAAGAAGACCAAGAACGACATGTTTCTTGTCGAGAGAGGCTGACACATGGGCCCCAGCAGCAAGACCATACACGCCTGCCGTATGGAACAACGTTACCATGGTCAAACCGGCAGACGCGACCAAAAAAAATGTCCAACATACACAGGTTTCCTCTACATACGCGGCTGACATGTTGACCCAGCAAGGAGACATTATACGGGTGATGTCTCGAGCAACATTGCCAAGTTTCAAACGGGGAGGCGCGAGAGAAGAAAAAAAATCTAGCATGCACACGTTTCATGCACAGAGGAGGCTGACATGTCGGGCCCACTAGCCTGTATAAACGGCTGAAGCAGCGAGCAACGCTATCAAGTTCGGAACACGAAGGCACGACAGAGGATAAAAAATGCATCATACACACGTTTCTTCTAATGAGAGGATGACATGTGGAGCCCAGTATCATGATTAAACGGTAGATGCATCGAACTGCGCTATCAAGTTCGGAACAGGGTAGCAGGAGCGAAGGAAAATATCCATCATACACACGTTTCTTCTAATGAGAGGATGACATGTGGGGCTCAAGAGGTTGGTTAAATGGTAGATGCGTCGAGCAGCGCTATCAACTCGGAATGGGGTAGCACCAGTGAAGGAAAAAATTTCCATCATACACACGTTTATTCTAATGAGAGGATGGCATGTGGGTCCCAGGAGGTTGATTAAACGGTAGATGCATGGAGCAGCGCTATCAACTTCGGAACAGGGTAGCGCGAGCGAAGGAAATAAATTCCATCATGCACACTATCCTTCTAATGAGAGGCTGACATGTGGGACCTAGCAGCCTGACTAAACAGCAGGCGCCTCGAGCAACGTTATCGAGTTCAAATCAGGGAGGCATGACCAAAAAGTATGGTCCGCTAAAGACACTGACGTCCGAGACCCACACGCCTCAAAAGACTTCGGCGAGTTAACATCACGCGAGGAAACGAAAATTATGCTTCTGCCACGCGCCAGCCGAGCTTCCTCCATGTTTTTAGCAGATCCGTCGTAGTAGAGAGCCACAAAACCGGAAAAAAAGTTTTCCATCGCCCACGGCCGAGCCGAGAATTTCGTCGCGGAAGACGCACCTTCTACGACGACCGTCGGGCCAATTCGTTGCGGAAGGAAACTTTTCTTGTAGTGGGTAGCCAAAGAATTGTATCTCTTGGACACATGAAGCTTCCAAGAGATAATTAGAGAACCAGTTGAATGTTTATGTATGAAAGCCTTGATTGCCTTATTATCTTAAACCCTAATAAAGACTTAGTCTTATATACCATCAAGACCACATTAAGAAGTAATCTTTATAGCTCACTCTAAGTTGAGATATCATTCAGGATTATAAATTCTGGATCAATCCTTAAACCTTGATCCCTAGAAACATTCATTAATAAACTTGAGAGTAGTGTATCCTCTAGGGTCCATAGTAAGTGTGGTTTTAGAAACCTTGAATAAGTGTTGCTAGGCATTGAGATCACATGTGTCACATGAATGATAATGGTTGTTCACCATTATATAATAAACTTTTATCAAAACATTAACCACACTTAAGAAAGTACTGAACAACTAGTTCAAGAAATGATCCATGCCTACTTTGAAAAAGAGTAGAATGGTTATAAATATAATTTTAGAGGAATTTGAATAAGGAAATTCCAAACTTTGAGAACCATAAAACTTAACCTTCTACAAATTAAAGATAGCTATTTGTAAATGAACATCTTCATTTGTCCACCAGTGATTATTATTTGTGCATAAAGACTAAACCAAGATTGTTCTATGCTAGTTCTAAACACTACAAATCAAGTAGAAGTTGAATAGGAGAAATCACCAAACTTTAAGAACCCTAGAATTTAAATCACCATATATAATGGTTATTATGTGATGCTAAGTAAGAATGTATTCTATGGGTATCATTAACCATTTTAAATCATTACCATCACCATTATCATGGTAAAAAAATGGAAATCATTTTTATAAGATTTTTATATAGAAGGAATAAATCCCTGAAGCGTAAGTCTCATTTGTTCTATTTAATAAGAGAACCTCTCACATGGTTGTATTTCCTTTTTATACAACAGAATAATATAGGTGAATTGATTATAATGAATCTTTACACTATCCTGAATATTCTACCAGAATTTTAAATGTTAAACCTTATAGAAATAGAATTGGAAAAGAAATTGTAAATAGAAAAGAAAACAGAATATAAAAACAGATAAAAAGAAAAGGGAAAACAGGAACAAAAGTTTCTGGTCGTGTCCCAATTCCCCTCGCGTCTATTTGTCGCCCGTGTGCAGCAGCAGCAAATCTCGCTTACTTTGCTTTGGCCCAACAGAAGCCCAACAACAGCCCGTCTCGCCTTCCCTCTCTAACTGACAAGTGGGATCAGATGGAGAACCGTGGGTCGAGACAGAAGATTTCTAGGGGGTTTTATGCAAAATTTCCATCATGATTTTCCCGTGCGTCACAAGCTACTCTCTGGAGCGAGCGCCGCCGCCCGATGCCAATCGCCGCCGTCAGCAAGAACCGACCATCGTGATGGATTGCCATCGCCAGGGAGGAGGATAAGAACGCCACCGCGATGCCTCGCTCATCCTCATCCCCATTTTCCCCTCCCTCTTGTTCTTATCCTCTCCACAAAGAAGGTCACCGAAACCCTAGCCCTAGGTCTCGCCGGTGCCCGTTGATTCCGAGCTCACCTCGGCCAACTAAGACCACTGTGGTGACCACCGTGATCTTCTCTTCTGATTACCCCATCTCACGGAAGCCGTAGAAGCCCTCGACGCCTGGATTGGGACCTCCTTCCCGAAGTCTGGCCACCGCCATGACCATCAATTCCGTCGTCACCTGACCTCGCCTTGCCTCCCGAAGCATCGCATCATGATCATGGTGAGCTTCTCTATCTTCTTGTACTCTCTGATTCGTCTCTATCCCTCCGTAGCACCGCCTCCACGAGCACCCGACACCGCCGCCGCTGTCCGCCGTCGTTAACCATCCTCCGACGACCATTTGCTGGCGACTCAGCCACTACTAGAATCGCCTTAGTCTTCTCTTTCTAGTGCACCAAACTGCGTGTGCTGGGGCACCATAGATCGCCGCCAGCGACCACCATCAAGTGGTGGAAGCCACGCTCGCGTCATCATGACGCCATGCTGGCGTCATCACCGGCCACCTCCGCTGGTTGACTAGTCCTCGCCAACATGGCGTGCCGATGTGGCCCTGACCCCACTTGTCTATGACATAGGCTAGAACCAGTCCGACTATAAAAAGTATTGTCTGTTTAAAAAAATGAATAAAACATTATAAATCCAAATATAAATATTTTCCAGGAATTAAATAAAGTAATTATATCTTATAAATTCAATATCTTTTATTTTATAATTTAGAAAAATATATATTATATATCAAAAAATGTTCAGAAAAATAAAATCTATAACCTAAACCTATTGTCATATTTTATTTTACAACTTAAATAAGATAATCATTATTATTAGTAAATAACCTATTAAGGATTAATATTTTTAAATGTATATTCTATTATTAAAATTTTATAAAAAATAGGTACAATATATCAAAATTCTTAGAAAGGCAAAATATATAATTATAAACTTGTTTTATATATTTTTGTGTCATTTAACTAAATATTTATTTACTTAGTATTTATAAAGTGTTAAAACTTATAAAAATCATATCCTATTATTTAAAAATCATAAAAATACTTATAATATATAAAAATGGTCACAAAAATAATATATACATATAAAGAATATAATACTCCACTTATGAAGTGAAATAAAGGTTTAAACTTATTTCCTTAGTTGGTAATTCATAAAAGTATGTATAAAATTGCTAATACCTCTAATATTGTTCATTAAAGGTCTAAAAAATAGTATTATACTTAAAGTATTGATAATATGAAGTCAAAATAGTTCAAAACATTTTAAATACAATTTTGTTGAATTACCATTCACCAATAAGTGTATATTATTTTCCAAAAGGATTCTTATCAAATATAAAATCTTCAAGAATGATATTTTTTGACTTAATAAAACCTTTTACCATTACTTCAACCACAAGTTATAAACATACTAAAATACAAAGATAATGCAGAAGTAGTTAAGTAATGTTGTTTCCATATTATAAATTATAACCACTCATTTGTAAGGAAATAAATGATTCTATTCAACTATAATGTTAAGAGAACATGACTCAAATAGAAGTGTTACCACTCTTAATTAACCTTAAAGAAACATTATGAAGTGAACAAATTATAATACCATCTAATGACCAAGATAGATAAGTCTCAACTACTAGTGTGGTCATTATTCAAATGAAGTAATTCTTTATTCCTTGAGAACTATAACTAGTAAGAAACCCTAAATAGTGTTAGCTTCAAATTTAAATACCTCCCTTTGTAAAAGTAACCTTTTCCTCAAAAGTTATTCTTTTAAGAAACATTAAAAGTAATCCTTAAAGCATTTCTATAAAAGCTCTAATTTATTAATAATCTTGCTTAAGAAATCTTTTAGATACCATGCTCCATTTGAGTGCTTTAGTATTGCATGCTACTTGTTGTATTTACATATTGTTTCACACACTCTCACAACCTTAATAACAAGCACAAGTGTGAAGCTGATATAAAAGTGAAACACATTCTAAAGAAACCATTTCTAGTTTCCGAACCCTAGATCAGATACGATTAGTCCGAGGGTTCGCGTTTATCAAATTGCATTACATTACTTATGCATAATTGCATCTTGCTTCTTTAAACACTAGTCCTTACCGGACCAATTATGCTATTTCCAGATTTTGGATCTTATAGTGTCTTGAAGACCATGAGTGCATAATCTTGCAATCACAAAAGGCAAGTTCACACTTGCTCATGTCCTTTGGTTATTTTCTATCAAATACTTGTAACTCAAATGTGTCATCACCTGCATTTCAAAAAGGTCAGAAAATACTATTTTCATAATAATATGATTATGGATTATTTACCAAGTGGTAATAATCTACTAACATAGTTCCAGTGGTAAAGGAACATAATATCTAGGACTTAACAACCAATGTCGTCAGTGATTTTAGCGCCGTATATTACGTGTTAACCATGAGATTTGGAATGGGACAGAGAAGTCAGCTGGATCTTCTTCCTTTCGCATGGACGGATGACCTTATCGTGAGGTTGTTGATTTCTCATGGAGAATCCAGCACATGGATGGGACCCCTTAGTTCCCCGCGATTTTGGTGTCTAGACTATCTATGAGGGACTGCCGGAGGTATAGTCGGTCCTTTATGGAGCTTGCCAGGGGCACAACCGGCTCATAGAGTCTTTGGGTGCCTACCAGAGTTATAGCTGGTCCTATAAGGGGATTAATAGAGGCAGGGCATGTCCTGGAGGGTCGTGTCTTCATGCGGGGTGGCGGAGAGGGGCAGTGATTGGCTTGGATCATCTACTGGGCCCCACACCAAAGGAAGTGTGGACGGGAAAGATCGCCCGGTTATGCAATAAGAATTTGGTCTCTCATGGGTAAAGGAATGAACCTCTGCAGAGTGTAAGAACTGTGACATGTTACTCCCTGTTCCAGGAAGGAGCTACGAACGCAGCAAGAAAGGAACTCCATGAAGGTTCTGGTCAACCTATGAAGGCTGTCGGACATAGTTTTTAGAATAAAAGCAATCTTTGAAGAAATGTTTACGAAAACCTGCATTGCCTACGACCTTTGGTCTTTGGCTATAGAGATAGTGCATCATACACTCCTTTTTAGTGAACTTGTTGAGTACGCTCGTACTCAACCGTACCTTCTTAACCCTTGCTAGGTTCTAAGCCATTAAAGACGACGTCAACATTAATTTCTGCTCAAGAAACCATCATCGATAGCTCAAGTTCTTCAATAAAATCAACAAAGTCAACATATTGATCAACCGAAGTGAAGACGAAGTTCTGATTAGATAGGAGTAGATACTCTAGCCATAAAACCTACTTCTATAGAGCATTGCTTTAGTAGCAATTGCAAGTCAGATAGTTTAGATGTTAGTCTTTTTAGCCAGATAGCTCTGAGTTATTATTTTTGGTTCTTCTTTGTAAGAAGTTTCTTTCTCTCTCTTTAACCTAGAGTGTTCTCGGGATCTTTTGTAAAGAGTCGAATTGTAATCTATAGTCATGTCTTGGACCTGTTGTGTTTCTGTTGTACCACTCTGAGGGATGTAATACTAGTGAACGGTGTTTCATTGGTGTTATGTCAATGACTATAGTGTACTACATCATGCAGTGGTATGTTGGGTCACCACAGCTAACCATGCCTGCCGGGCTACCGGCTGCCCGCCGACTGGATGTTGAGCGCTGGAGGGGTTCCTGTCCCTCCTGTGCCTCAAGGTTCCGCACGCCAGGCGGCCATCACGAACCACTTCTACCTCGAGCTCACGATGGAGCAGTGGATAGATCCCCATTGGGATCCCGACAACTACGACACCTGTAATGCCTTCTTCGCTAACCGGTGGGAAAGGGAACTCACCAGGTATGAGGAAGACGGTCCGCCCCCGGTGAACCACAACGAAGCCGGCCACCACCTATGGTGGGCAAACCGGACTATCATCGGCGTGATGCGCTACATCGCCCAGGGAGATCATCCTCATCTGTGGTGCCCGCACTTTCTCCCGCTGTAGAGCCACAAAGAAGGGTGGCGGTGGTGAAGGCCATGGGCGTAGCGGCGTTGTCATCCAAAAGCCCCCTCCCCCGCGCATCGTGAATCCGAGGCTGGAGTGGCAGGTGCCCCGGAATATGCCATGGTTGGGCTGAGGATCCAGCCGCGTGTGCCTAGTAACAACGACGAAGACGAAGACGAAGACGACCCCGCAGCTGTGTACTATAGGGCTAGACATGAGTATGAATAAAGGGGGTCTTTAGTCCCAGTTTTTTAATAATAATAAATGTCTCGAGTGTTAGTCCTGGTTTTTTGCTGGACGGGGAGTGCCTCTATGGCCAACTTCAAAGAGATGCCTGAGGACTGGATCCGTAGGCATCTCCCTGAAGTTGGTCGTAGTGTTCTCCCTAATATGACTAAAACCATCTTGCAGTTGATAACTTCAAGCTGACCATAGTGTTCTCCCTGCTCTCGCACACCATATTGTTTGCAGCTGATAACTTCACAAAGATTCCTATTTATAGATCAAACAACACAATATATTGTCGACACTCACGACATAATGTCAACACTCACCCCTGTCATAGTGTTGCCACGCACCGAAATAGTGTTGCCACTCATGGAATAGTGTTACCACTTACGGAATAGTGTCGATACTCATGTTTAGTCCCGGATGGTGTCTCCAACCGGGACTACAGGTTCATCTTTAGTCCTGGTTGGAGACACCCACCGGCACTAAATATGCTCGTGCCGGCCCTAGCTTACCGCAACCCCTTAAGTCCCGGTTGGTGTCTCCAACCGAGACTAAATATAGAAATATTGCCTTGGAACTATTCAGAATGCTCGGGAACAATACATTACATACATGTTTTCTTCTGAGTTTTCAGAACACAGTTACATAAAATGTTTAATACATTATATTACACATCATTTCTTTGCGTGTTTCCCTTTCTGACTGCGCTGTAAGCATGGAGCATCTTCTTTAATTAATAGGGTTACTGGATTAGTGTTCACTACGAAGGGCGGAATTTTATGAAAGTTATCACAATCTTCTGACATGTCTATCTTGTCCTCCACTCCCACAATGTTTCTTTTCCCTGAAAGAACTATGTGGCGCTTTGGCTCATAGTCCGATGTATTCTGTTGCTTATTTTTTTATTTTTCTCGGTTTGGTAGACATGTCCTTCACATAGAAAACCCGAGCCACATCATTGGCTAGGACGAATGGTTCATATAAGTATGCAAGATTGTTGAGATCCACTATTGTCATTCCGTACTACTCGTCTACCTTTACCCCACCTCCTGTTAGCTTTACCCATTTGCACCGAAACAAGGAGATCTTAAAAGTAGGTCCATAGTCAAGTTCACATATCTCCTCTATGTAACCATAATATGTGGTCTTTGACTCATTGTTGTTTGTTGCATCAAACCGGACACCACTGTTTTGGTTGGTGCTCTTTTTATCTTGAGCGATCGTGTAAAATGTATTTCCATTTTTCTCGTACCCTTGGAAAGTCGATATAGTCGAAGATGGTGATCTAGACAACAAGTACAACTCATCTCCAAGAGTGTTGTTTTTTATGAGATGTTGCAACCAACCCCCGAAAGTCTTCATGTGTTCATCTCTAATCCAGTCATCATGCTTCCCAGGGTTGTTGGAGCGTAAAATTTGCTTGTGTTCCTCGATATATGGAGCCGTCAAGATAGAATTCCATAGAACTATGTAATGTTCTTCAGTGTAAGAATGCCCGTCCCTACATATTATCGATTTCCTTCCTAGAGTGCCTTTTCCACGCAGTCTCCCCTTATGCCGCGATTGAGGAAGACCAATCGCCTTAAGGTCAGGAACAAAGTCAACACAAAACTCAATGACTTCCTCCATTCCATAGCCCTTGGAGATGCTTTCTTCAGGCCTAACACGGTTATAAACATATTTCTTTAAGACTCCCACGAACCTCTCAAAGGGGAACATATTGTGTAGAAATACAGGACCGAGAATGGAAATCTCTTTGACTAGGTGAACCAGGAGGTGCATCATAATATTGAAGAAGGATGGTGGGAACACCAACTCGAAACTGACAAGACATTGGACCATATCATTCTGTAATCGTGGTAGATCTTCAGGATTGATTATCTTCTAAGAGATTGCATTGAGAAATGCACATAGCTCACAATGGGTACTCGAATATAATCCGGTAGAAGCCCCCTCAATGCAATCAGAAGCAAGCCCCCTCAATACAATCAGAAGCAATTGCGTCATAATCACGTGGCAGTCATGAGACTTTAGGATTTTGAACTTTTTCTCTGCAATATTTATTATTTCCTTTATATTCGACGAGAAGCCAAACGGGACCTTGATATTGCTCAGGCATTCAAAAAATATTTTCTTCTCTTGTTTGGTAAGAGCGTAGCTGGCATGACCTAGAAACCATTCTGGATGCAGGCTTTTTGGGTCTTTCATACGTTGCTGGTCCTTCCGTGCTTCTGATGTATCTTTTGTCTTTCCATACATGTCCAAGAAGCCTAGAAGGTTCACGCAAAGATTTTTCGTCACATGCATCACGTCGATTGCAGAGCGGGCCTCTAGAAATTTCCAATAGGGTAGCTCCCAAAATATACATTTTTCTTCCACATGGGTACGTGTCCGTCAGCGTCCCTTGGAACAGATTGTCCCCTCTGACCCTTTCAAAAGATTACTATTTGATACGGATCGGGACTAATTGTTCCCGTAAAGTGCAGCGACCCGGCTCAAGGTCTCTTGTCCAGGGCCGTATTACGTACCGGGACTAGTGCTTCTCCATGCTCCTAGCCGTTGGACACGTTACGAACTAAGACTAGTGCTGACACTAGTCCCGGCCTGTAACAAACCGGGACTGGTGCCTGATTCGCAGGCCCGTCCACGAGCACGTGCGGGCTGTGCGATGGCACAGGGCCCCCCAAAATTTGGGGCCCCAAATCTCATGCCCACCCGCTGATCACGGTGGAAATATCAGGCCAAGGTCGATTCATCATGGTCTCTATCTGCCGTAGCATTGGCCTGATCTCCTGAAGTCCAATCGTGCATGTGTTTGATGGTAATCCACCAGATCGATCGACGGGTATCCAGATTGAGCGATTGCGCCAAGACCGAATTAAGCTCTGTCCATGGCGGGCGGGAGGCTCCCAGTTTGCGATAGTCATTCTTCCATAGAAGAGGCGATCTAGCTACACAGGACCGGAGACATGGCTGCCGAGCCTGACAGGTATTGGAGGCCGCCGCTATCTCAATCTCACGCTCTGTTCTTGATCCTCCTCATTTTCTTTTGTGGTCTTGTCAGTTTATGTGCGTCTTTGATTACAATTGGTTAAATATGGGTCTCGTTCCCCATCTGTTCTGCTTGAAATGGAACGTGTTGGGATTTTCAGGGTCACGCCAACTAGTATATATCAATCACATATACTTATTTTCGTTTTTTAGCTTGACTTATTTTCGTTTTTGCCAAAAAAGTATTAGTCGGCAAATTGAGTCATTACGGATTTACATTGGTCATGGCATTATTTCAGCTTGCGCTTCCTCCTCGACAAATTCGGATTCATTTACCCTTATGTCTTGGAGAATATCAATTTGATATAGTATTTCTAACTATTTTATGGGAAAATATAGATATTAAAATTATAACTCAACTAAGATATTCTTTAGTTAAATTAGTTACATGAATATTCTGTTTAAAAAACTAGGGCCCATTTGCATCTCGCACTGGGGTCCCAAATTTCTAGAGACGGCCTTGCTGATTCGGCATCGAACCAAAGACTTTTTTCCACTAGTGCTATCTTAAAGTCATGGTGATGTACTCCAAGATCAACCATGATCAGCGGCGTCACCGCCTCTCTCTCATCATCTTATCATCTCCAACCTCACCGTCAACGTAGCAACCATGTCGATAAACTTAAACACTAAAATTGATTTAAGAATGTACTTGTGCTACTTTTAGAGAAAATTACTCATACTTCTATAAATGCACCGTGAGTGATGTGTATTTGTCTGGATTGTTTTCTTTTGTCCTAGAGTTCGTTCACCGCGGTCATGGCCGTGTGTCCACATCATCGGACCCATTTCCATCCAACTCTACCCTGGAATGGTGAAGCGACCTCCTAGCCGGGCCGCCGCTGTGCTTCAGGCACTGCGACCATTGTTGTCGCTACCGACAATGTTCTTCCAGGATACGCGCAGTGCAGTTGGGTCATTGTTGCACCGTTACCCGACACTGTTGTACCGTATCATTTCTCAGGGATGATGTTGGTTTCTAGGATCAATGAATGTATGTGCGGCCAATATGCTTCATGGCTAAAATCCCCAAAAGTGTAGCTGCTTACGATTGTAGAAGTAAGGTAATATTAGATGGCAAAATAGGTGAATGAAATTGCGTAATTGTAGTCAATAGAAAGAAAACATAAAAAAACACACTTCAGTAATCAGGTGTAAAAAGATAGACAAGTTTAAGTGTCGTGGGGGATCTTATTTTTTTTACAGTATTATGCCACATTTGTTTTATAAAGGTGAATGCTCACATTCATTATATATTGCATTGTATGTCTTGCCAGTAATAAAGAGAAACCGTAGCAACACACGAACACTCAGCTAGTATTTTAATAAAAAGGGACCTATTTTACTGAAAAATTAAACGTGCCCAATTGTTCTACTGTCATTTGCTTATGGAGAAAATTGCACAAACCGCCACCTATTGTTGCCGTCGTTGCATAAAACACCATCTTTACACATTTTTTTCGCACAAACCATCAACTATTAGTTAATACGTTGCACGTAGGTCCAAATCACATATTAGATTGATTAATTGCAAATATCATGACCGGGTTCAACGAGCTAGTGATAATGTGGCGTCAATGTGTCTTTATCCATTGTGTCGTGTTCAAAATTTTAAAATAAATAAAAAACTTCCAACAACTAAAACAATATAAACTACCCTATAAACTAACCAATCAAGAAATGTTTAAAAGAATTTTATTTTAATTGTTAGAATTTTTCATATTTTTTGTATAAAGTTTGAAAAAACACACTAGATAATGACACATGAATGGCACATCCTCACATCATGGGGCCTAGTCGTCAGCAGTTAATCCACTTAATATGAGATTTGGCCTGTTACACCAATAGTTCGTGGTTTGTGCAAAAAGCAGGTAAAGTTAGTGTTTTGTGTAACGACAACAATAAGTCGTGATTTGTGTAATTTTCTCTTTGCTTATAAAAAACCTTGTTCTAAAAAAAAAAGACTTTGTTACTTATTATATTCCAAAAAGGAGCCCTATTTCCCAGGAAATAAACGGGCCCAATTGTTATGCACCAGCAAAATGGGCTTTCCTGGACGGCTGGACCAAGCGCGCCTCCGCTTGCACGAAATTACGATTTGCTAGTTGCGAGCACGTGCCACTACACCGAAGCGCCCACCGCCTCCTCCAGCTTCCTCGGTTCCTCCCCCTCGCCGTAACTCGTCTCGCTTCCCCTTCGCCGTAATCCTCCAAACCCTAACCCTAGTGAAAAAGAAAAACTCCAGCCCCGGCCTCCTCGGCGCAGACCTGGTTTCGCGCGATGGGGAGGCGGAAGGAGCGCCGCCTGGCCGCCAAGGCGGCCTCGGGCCGCAGGGTCAAGCTCGATCTCTTCCTCGATCCTCCCGCCGGTGAGCTTCTGTCCCTGCCCGGCTCCCTTTATTTTTCCTCCGTATTCTACGTTCTTCGCGATTTATCTGTATCGTGCCTGATGCGATATTAGTTGCTAGTTACCCGCGTTGCGGTAGTAGCTTCCATTCGGGCTAGGCTTGGATGGTAGTCGATTACATTGAACCTGAACACTCAGGAAGGTTGTAATATATAAGTTCCATGGTTAGTAATTGTTTTGTCTGCCAAATCCGGCAGTCCTGAACGAGTGTACGCTTCTTGAATCGCCAGCCCGAGTTGAATATGATGGTTTTGACCAACTTGTTCGGTTCATGTGTTGGTGGCTTTGGCTATGCAGGTAAATGCTGTTTTGTTTGTGCTATGTATGTACTGGTAGAGTCTTGATGCGGTAACTCAGACATAAGACGGACAAATGAAGCTACAGCATAAACCAAAAGACGAAGGCGTGGCTAGGACCCACCTTAAATCTTCTTTGCGCTCCGTAGTTTTAGTGCCACTTCCAGCTGCATTATTTCACATCATATGAAATCAATTTATATACTATTTGCACAAAACACGTGTTTTGGGTGGATAGGTCTGATGGTCCGGAATTTGCATTGTTGCGATTGCTTAAGATTACCCAACTGAATTAACAAAGGTGACATGGATGGGACGGTTAATAATTTCTTTGCAGTGCTCCGTATAATTCTAGAGAATCTAGTGTTCGTGTGTTTCATCCACTTTTGAATGCCTAAGAGTGTGACTAGCAACATATGATTGTACTAGTGTAAGTATCGAGCATAAAATGTGGTTCCAAATATCCAATAGACCGTGATAAATCTCTATGAATGAGCTGACTGCTGACACTTTAACTTGCAGGGGAGGCATCTGTAAAAGAGGGAGTAGGAGGGGAAAACCGTGAGCAGCAAACTGGTGTTCCCATTTCACCATCTTCCTCAGGTGGGTTCAATCAATTTCCTTCCAAGGGATATTTAAAGAAGGAATGCCTATGTGGAACATAAATTTGATGGAAATTTGGAACTTTTGCTCAAGCATGTATATGCTCCACATATCTGGTACAGAAGCACATGTAGGGTTCCCGGCCTGCAAGGAACATAAATTCTTCAGATCAGGCTGCCACTGTCAAAACTGGGTGTTTGCCCTACTGGTAATTTCTCTTTTGGCAGCATCTAAGCGTGGGGATTTCAGGATATGATTGTTTCCTCCTCGGTTCGTATGTCTCTTTCTTTATATTGTAGCTCTAACCTGGTCTTTTATTAATGCTGGGCTGTAAAGTGCATAATAAGTAATTTTAGTGAACTTCTAAAACTGTTTGCTTATATATCTGTGCCGATTTCCTCACAGATTCTTCAGAAAAGAGTAAAAAATAGATTGTCACATTCAAGCTTTCGCGTTTTTAATGATGAATTTGTTTTTTCAGATAAGAAGGAAAATCCTCTAGCGTTGCTTGGGCAATATAGTGATGATGAAGAGGAGGAGGGAGCAGCAGATCAGCCTAATGGTGATACTAAGGGGAGTCCAGCAGATGCAAGTGCCGAGGTAATTCAGGTCTTCACTATTTCATCTCTTGTACCTTATTCTTAAGCCTTGCCTTATGGGCTCCATGCAGCTTGAGCTATTCAAACAGGTTGAGGGGGTGTTTGGTTAGGCTTTGTCTTATATGCCAGAAAAGCACGTAAACATGCGCTTTTGGCTTTTGACTGGATATTGTTGCATGATAATATAGCCAAAAGCCAAAGGCCAGAAATAAGCCTAACCAAACACCCCAAAATTAGGTGCTTTTTCTGGCTTATAAGCCAAAGTCCAAAAGCCAAAAGTAAGCCTGAACCTTGTTGTGCTCATCATATATAATGAGAAGATTATTGTAGCCCCAAATACGCTGAAGCCAGTGAGGAATTAGCTGAACCTCCAATTTGTTTGTGATTTGTTTTCTGTACATTGCAAGCATTAATATGATCCTCTCATGCTTTTTTAGATTCCTGTCAACTAAGATCGTTAACATTAAGAAGTTTGAGCTCAGTTGGTCTGATGATGAAATTTGTTTTATTGTTTCAGGTTATTCACGATCAGGACGTAACTGACGATAAATTTGATGAGGATAATGAGCTGCCTGCTTCTGCTGGTGTTCAGCAGGAGATATCACAAGCTGATGATCTCAAGAATTTCGTGGAAAATGTTGCCGAGGAAATCACTGTTGCCCCTGAGCCAACTCCAGAAAATGAGTCTGTGGCAGCAACCGAAGCCACCCCAGATTCATCTGGCATGCAAATTGTTGGTGACATTGGTGGGATTTGGAAGGCTATCATGCATGAACAGAGTAATCAGTATTATTACTGGAATACAATTACTGGAGAAACTTCTTGGGAAATCCCTAATGGATTAGCTTCAGGAGTTGCAGCTGATGGAGTCATGTCTGGATCTATGCCTACTCATATGGAATACTCCATAGAAGGTCAAGCACATGTCCTCCCGCACAGCAATGTCGAAGCATATCCAAGTGCTGTATCTGTTGGAAATGGCACTGCAACTTATACTGCTATGGGTATGGTATGTGGAAGTGGGGAGCTTACTCACAATGCTTACGCTTATACTGGAGCTGTTGCTAGTCATGAGTCAGTGGACATTGATCCCTTGCAGCTTGCAAAATACGGTGAGGATTTGCTGCAAAGATTGAAGCTGCTGGAAAGGTGCTTGTTATTTCCTAATTCTCTTTTCAACTATTCCTATACCTGGAAGTGTGTACCTAATTTTTCAGCATTATTATGCAGGCCACATGTTGCCGTTGACAGTGTTGAATTGATAAAAAGAGAAATTGAAATACGAATATCAGACTGCAATGCACTCTCCTCGTATGGATCTTCTTTGCTTCCGTTGTGGTTACATGCTGAAGTGCATCTTAAGCAACTAGAACTATCGGTTTCTGGGTATGAAGCTAGCTACACAACCAAACCTGGATATCTGGAGGCAGTGGATGCAGTATACAAAGTGCCTAATGAAGCTGAAGTTGTGGCACCCTCCAATGTTGAGCATTTGAAGTTTGACGTTAGCACTGTTGGTGCTGTAGATGCAGATGTCAAGGTTGAGGAGCCATGTTCAACATCTGTTCAGAACCCACAAGGTGCCACAGTAGTTACTTCAAGAGTTGAACCAGACAGTGATGAAGACATGGATGTGGAAATGGAGGTTGATGATGAAAGTGTTGAAGAGCAAGGAGGTTCCACTTCTATGCTGAATAAGGAGCATCCTTCTTCAGAGCAAGTAGGATCACCAACTTTGTCATCATTGGAGGATTCTGCTCCTCCACAGGATAATGACATTCCTCCACCACCGCCACCACCAGAAGAGGAATGGATTCCACCTCCACCACCTGAGAATGAACCAGCTCCTCCACCTCCTCCTGGGCCTGAAGAGCCTGTTGTGCCATATGCTCAGGCTGATACACTTCCTCAGCCATATGTAGATCAACCAAACTTGGGTTATATGGTTCCAGGAGTTGAGTACTATCCTGCTGCAGGTACAGATGGCACAAATGCCGACTACTATATGCAAGCGAGCGAGTCTCATATTCTTCAGTCACAGCAGCATTCTTATTATGCACCAGTGTCTGCAAGTGGGATGTCTATTCCTGTTGATGCCACATCTATTCCCCCAGGACCAGTTTCTTACTATAGTTATCCTTCTGTGGCTATGGTTGCCACTAATGTAGCAGCTGAATCTTCTGGATACTATGCTTCATCAACCTCGGCCATTTCTAGCGGTACATTAGATAGCAAAACGAGCTCAGTCTCTGTTGATACAAATAGTGATGTAAATCCCATGGAGTCTGCTAAAGTGATATCCAAGGAGCCCACAGCCGCGTCTTTGAGCCAGTCATTAGGAGCAGCATCAGCTTCAGGAACAACAGTACATGGAAGTTTTACTCAAACTTCTGCTAGTACCACTAATCAGACTAAAGGTAATTTGTACTCCCTCCGTCCCAAAATATAAGGCGCCTAAGGATTAGTCAAAAGTCAACGTTTTCTAAGTTTGACCAAGATTATACACAAAAATATGAACATTTACGATACTGAAATATCAATAGATTCACCATAAAATATATTTTCTTAATGTGTCCATTCAATTTTGAAGATGTAGATACTTTTTCCTAAATATTTGGTCAAAGTTTGTAAGATTTGACTTTTCACTAATCCTTAGGTGCCTTATATTTTGGGATGGAAGGAGTATTAGTCTTTTCAAGGAAGCTTCATCTTTCTAGCTTAGTTATTTTGCCCGGTGTTGACCATTTTGCATGTTTTGCAGTTCCTCGCACTAAGAAGCGACCTGCTGCTGTTGCATCATCACTGAGATCTAATAAGAAGGTCTCGAGTCTGGTGGATAAGGTATCTCTCGCCCACTAACCTCCCAATGATGGTGTCAAAATAGCAACCATTTTGGATGATATCATATTTGCCAATCGTGTATATAGTCGTAGACAGGACCTAGATTATTTTGTTAACAGGAAAACAAACTGCTCGATGTTTATTTTATTGTGCAAAATATAGGTCATCCAGAAACAAACAACTCGTGAAAATGGGATGTAACGGTGTTTCCTGACTATTTTATCTCATGTTTATCATTTCTTATTCTAAAGGCAGAGCAATCTGTTTACATGGTAATTGGTAAGGCTTAAAACGAGGTGAGTGTTGATGCATAATAATTGTTTCCCTATCGATCTACCTGTACTAAAACAACACTATTTTACAATTACAGTGGAAAGCTGCAAAAGAGGAGCTTCGTGATGAAGAGGAAGAGGAACCTGAAGATGCTTTGGAAGCCCTAGAAAGGAAACGGCGGAAGGAAATAGATGTAACGCTTTTTACTTGGTCTCTTGAGAGCACATACGCACTGAAAAATTCTTCTCAGGTCTCTGAGTTGATCACATTTCAATCATTCCAGGGGTGGCGTAAGCAACAAATAGCTAGTGGAGAAGCCAAGGAAAATGCTAACTTTGTTCCCCTTGGTGGTGACTGGTATTGTTCTTTCGTCATATGATGCTTGACTTGTAGAACTTAATACTTCTGTTTCACTATAGCATCAAGTACTTGTAGAATTTTTTTAGTAAAATCTTTTCATCCAGTTTAAAATAAGGCAGGCTTTGTACTCTATTTATAGAGATGAATTCTTCTTGCTGTAGTGTTTTTCTTTCCTGGGGTTTCATACCATGGCATTGCAAAGGATCACAAATATTGCATGCACACATCATTTGTTTTATTTGGTTCATTGTTTGTCATTCTTGTTCTTTTTTACCATAGCACAAGGGCTCAACTTATATTTCATTATTTTTGTAGGCGTGACCGTGTGAAACGCAAGAGGAAAGAAGCAAAGAAAGAATCAAACACCGAATCTGTTCATGTTACTGCTGAACCGCAAAAAGACCAGCCTGATCTAGCAGAGCTTTCCAAGGGTCTTCCTTCTGGGTGGCAGGTTAGTGTTTTCCTTGTTCCATATATGCACAGTATATATATATTCTCCATAACAAATGCCGTTCCTCAACTTCGACAATTTTCTTGCTGACAACCAAATACAATGTATAATTAAGAACCCCTTTTACCACAGCCTGTATATTGTTTGCTCTGGTGTAGTGTATTAACATTGTTATCCCCTCGCAGGCATACATAGACGAGTCTACAAAGCAAGTGTACTATGGGAACAGCCTCACTTCTGAGACGAGTTGGGATCGGCCTGGCAAGTAAAGATTGGATCACTCGAAGACAGCCAAGTTTTGTTTTGTAGATATCCCTTTACCTAAACTACGTAGCTCGACATATGCTGATCTTACAATTGAATGGATGTACCTGTCATGTTTAGAGAAGCAACCTGTTTCCTATGCTTTCTTTGTGGTGAGAATTGTTGCTTCTGTTTTTCGCTGGTTGAGAAGCACTAGTGTTGGTCGTGAAAATCTTCAATATAGGACGATCTCTTGTAGGAGGCAACTTAACAGCATACTAAAAGAAATCTCCAAATTATTTACTCCTTTTGTTCCAAATTAATTGATCGTTCTATTAATTATAGAATGATCTATTGTTTGCTTCGTCTAGATGCATGTGTATGTATCTAGACAACAGCTGCGTCAATCCAAACCTCCAGAGTTTTGGATACGCATGTATGAAGACACAACAGCTTGTGTCAATTAATTTGGAACGATGGGGTAAACACGAGCACATAATTGAAATCCTTTTCTTTTAATTTCACTTTGAATATTTTCAAAACGATGTCAAGTGTATAAAGTTACCAAAATACTGCAATGAAATACCTCCAATTATTTATGACAATGCAAAAGAAAAATCATTTTTTGCAAGTTGAAACCAACATATATAAGATTAATGTATCTAGAAAGGCATTCAATTTTCCTTAAACAAGTTGTCAGTCCCTTCAATTTGGAATTGAATTTGAATAACCGAGTACAGTTGATGTATAGAGAACTCAATGTTGAAGCTCCAGTACCACCCCCATAAATGAGTGATGGTGTAATCCAATCATAAAAGAAAGAAGTTTACGTTGCTAAGATGTGAAAAGCCTCCCGTATTATTCAGATACTCAATTTACATGCAACTTCAAAAACCAAACAATTAAAAGACTGCAACGACATGCTTTGATGCTTTCACCATCTGCATGACCTAGACATCACGCAATTCAGGGGAATAGTTCTTTTGGATAACCCAGTGGTGTAATCCACTTACAATGATTTACATGTTCCGCACAACGCCTGGTATAGAAAACTAAAGATAGAGAAGGACCCCCCCGGTCAACGCAAGCAAGAGAAGGAACCGTAGTTTTTTCAACCTCAGGAAGCTCCACAACACCTGCAGACATCATGCAGTAACAAGATAAGAAACATAACAACATAGAGTACAGCAACAATAATATGAACCTGCACACAAAATAGGAAGGCATGCTGGATTTATGAAGAGGAAAAATAAGGATCTGTTCAGTTGGCTATGCGGATTATGGAATGAGCGAAACTTCTACCACAGAAAGGTTAGCCTAGAATATGTGGAATATATCATTGTGTGGCACTGGAACTAACAGGATTTGGAGTTCAATTTATAAGTTAAGTGATCAGATGCACAAGACTGGTTAACTAGCGTATCATCATAACTGGCCCAAGCCTCCATGGATTACTAAGCTGGATATAATTTTTCACTACTCCTTGCTCCACATTTCAGTGAACTGACGAAAGGAGACCTGCCAAGTAAGATATAATTTGTCCTAAACCTGTGCATATTTTGGAAATAATCTATATCCACCTTTTGCTCACTGATCTCTGTAGGTTGTCCATCTAAAAGATGTTACTGCACATATAATTTGCAGCAGTCTTATTCAAATGTAAACACCAATAAAAGAGCGGCAACAGAACATTTGAGCAGGATCAGGAGTGGAAGAATCAAACCTTTTATATTTTTTCTTAGAACCACATGGGCAGAGAGCACTCCTACTTATTTGACCAGTCTTTGCCAGATTAGATCTTGCAATGTCCAATGGTGTAGTCTTACCCATTAGATTTTGCACCTACAAAGGCAACATGATTCAGATGATTCAGCTTGACCACAAGAACCTACAGATGGCATATTATCCGATTATCTCATGCAAGGAAACGGCAATATTTTTTACTTCTTTTTAGAAGCTTAAGCTGGCCATTCATAGAAGTAACATGCATCCTATAATAGTGAAATCTAAGGTCAGACTCTTATGAGTTAAATACTATAGAGATAATTACGACATTTATCAGATGTTAAGGAAGCCATTTATAACGAAGAAACCACTAGAACTTTATATTATATATAAAAAAAGAGAGACACCAACACCATCACATGACTGTTTCTTAACAAATGAGCAAAATGGAACCAAAAGCATATCCTGTATTGCCCTAGTTTATATTTTGAGATATTCAGATACTACTAAACAATTTCTTGGTAATGAATGATTCACATCAAGATGGATCTTCAGCTGATCCTCTTACATTGATGTTACCTACTACTTTCTCCCCATATTCATGCAAATTCTCCCCCTTCTCGAATGACTAGTGAAACAAAAGGATTAGCTCCTCTATCCGACACTGACTACCCTCAGGTACTCCGGAATTACCTCACCGAATGACTTTGGCAACGGCTTCCCTTCCTCCTTGAGCTTCTCAATCTTCATCTGTGCCTCTTTGGCCCATGTGTACTTGGCCAGTATCTGCTCCACATCCGCGATCGTGCAGTTGCAGTGCTTGGTGGCACTAATTTTGTCACTGTTTTTCAGTTTCTGCGTGACAAAGAGCAGCATACAAAATCAACCAACCACCTTGCTGCACTAAGAAACCATTATATACTTTAAAGAGCGGCGCATCTGCTGTATGATCAAATTGATCATGGTGTACCTCGCCGAAGGGGTCGATGGTGGCGAGGTAGCGGAGGACGGCGGAGTGCTTCTCGAAGGCGGCCGTAACGGTGGCCTCGCTGGCGCGACCGGACACGAAGTTCTTGAAAGTGCCCACCTTCCTCGCCATGTCCATCGAATCCGCAAACTCTGCAAATCCCCGAGGCCTCGAATCAGACCACAGAACCTACGTAGAGAAGGAACCAGGATGCTTACTGAGGAGCGTGAAGGATTCCGAGGGAGGGAAGGGCGAGTCGTCCTGCTTCTCGCCGGTGAAGGTGGTCTTGATCTTGTCGAACCAGCCGATGGAGGCCCGATGCGGGGTCGAGGAGATACCCCGGGAAGTCGTTAATAGGTGGAGCAGGCGACGCGACGCCATTGCCATGGGCAGAAGTAGCAGCGGTGGGGCCACGGTGAGCCGCCGACGGCGAGGTGCGGTGGGATCCTGGGTGGGGTTTACGGCGGCTATGGCGAGGGAGAAGGGTGAGGGAATGGAAGATGGACCGGCTGGGCCCTGAGGGCCTTAGGGGAGAAGAGTGATGAATTGACGCACACCCGTGGAGCGTTTAACAGCCCATTAGATTTTAACGCGAAGCTCATAGGAAGCTCGAGATGGGCCGTTAGGAGAAAGCAAAGGTTTGCGTTGCTCTAAGGCAAAATATTTGCAGAGTACAAGAAAGGGTATTCTCAAAAAAAGAAAAAAAAGAAAGGGTTTAAAAGGATAAAAATAAAATCTAAATCTGAGTCTCTCTTTTTTTCCAGGTATAAAAAGGAGTTTTATTACTCAGGTAGTGGTCAACTAGTGGTGGTGCATTAACATCCATCCTCAATTCCGTAGCCTATATCAAAAGTTGTATCGACTTATGGTGTGTGTGTGTCTGGCTTTACACGTATTGGCTTATAGCTTTGCTTCTCTTTGCTTCTCTTCTCCAGGGATCTATACTTGGATATACAACTTTAGGCAGGCAGGCGTAATTGGTTATGCTTCCAAATATTATATGCCAGATGAAGGGCCGATGCTTCTCTTGCTTTAGTTCGCCCGACGAAAGAGACCAAAGGTCACACCTGCAGGTTAGTTCGGATAGGAGACTTACAAATGACATATGGAATTGATTTTCATTCCTAGATAATGGAGTTTTGATTCCTTCATCGGGTGTCTTTACAAAGTATGAGCTTCGAGATTGGACTCGATGCCCGTCAAAGGATGATCCAAAAATCCTTATCCCTATTTCTCCATGGAAGGGTTACAAGACGATCTTGCCTGACAATATGAAGAACAACATCATGCCTCGAGCAGTAACAATACTGTGTTCAACTATCGCGAGATTTGCGAGGTTGTGAGACCGCTCCACTTTTATAAGATAAAAAACTCTCTCATGATGAAATGAAAATCTAAATTGTAATCACATGAACTAGATACGATCTATCTTGTGTCTTCTCTTTAGCAGCAGTAATCAGTTGTAAACAGTCCGTTTCAACAATGATTGGTAATTGACTATGAGGAATAGCCAACACCAATCCTTCCAAGCACTTCTAGGGGACTGCTACACTGATCCAAGGATCACGTTGTGAAGATAATATTACTATGTTCATCTCTGAGAACCATACCTGTCCCAGCTGTACGATCACGAGCCTCAAAGGACCCATCCACCGAGAGTTCTACAAAGCCCGACGTTATCAGGTGGATTCTTGACGATAGTAGCATGCCCATGGCTAGTTGACTGAGCCAGTGGACATTAACCCATGATAATCTCTTCAACTCACATTGATTTACTGTTCTTGAACAAAAACAAGTAACTGCATAAGAACCTCCAAGAATTCTCTATCAACGGAAGGGGCTTGTCGTGGGTAACTTCACTCCTAGCATGCCAAGCCTGCCAGGTAACTAGGATCGTGTTTTCAATCATATGGAAATGGCTATTTAGTATGTCAGATTGGAACCATAGAATAGGCTGAATTTGGAGATCACCATGTGTTGGTAGACTCTAGATGGCTCTCATAGCTTAGCATAGGTTCTGTGCGAGAGGGCACCTATATAAGGCATGCGCCACATCTTCGATCTCACTGTCGCATATATTATAGCATCCAAAAACTTGTTCGGTGAAGGTGGTCTTGATCTTGTCGAACCGGCCGATGGAGGCTCGATGCTGGGCGATCAATATCTATTGGAGGAGGTGACGCAACTGGGCAATCAGTTCAAGTGTTAGCTTCCTGTCCTCTTATCTTTTCTTTTAGTCAATCGCGGCAGTTCCTTGTCTTCATATTTTGCCTTTTTTTTGCTTGGTGTAGTTGTCAGTGCTCGTCATCCGCAGGATGAGAATGACATAATCGCCATTCGAATGAACGACCTGACTTAGGAGCAGCTTCAGACGAGTGGGTATTTTTGGATGGACCATGATCGTGCGATCGCACTTGCGACCCTGTAGGATCGTGCTTCCCGAGTACTCCACTTTCTGAAGAAGGCGTAGTCGTGCCTGAGGCATATCTACCAGACGATGTTTCCACTGGACGCCGTCCCCTCGAGCCTGTTGGCTCTCCTGGCTAAGTTCTAGGATTTGAGTGCAGTTCGCGAGTGCTTACGGCAGCAGTTAGTTGCTGGTGCCAAGGCTGCCTCGTCGCTGGTGTGACTGCACAGGCCAGATATAGACGTTGCAGCTGTTGTTGCCGGGCCGCCGACCCCGCCGTAAGGTTCGACCTTGTACATAGTTCCACATTACCATGCGGTGGGTCATCCAGCAGAAAAAAAATTCGACTTCTTTGAGGAACAAACAAACGTTCTTCTGCTGCAACAGTAGTTTAACTTGTATCCTGCACATAATTGTACAAGTGTTATAAAGTTTATATGAATATGTTAGATGTAATTAATTTCTATTGATATGTAAGGAGCTTACTAGCTTATATGTTTTTGCGAGTGTATTTGTACTCTACAGTTCCTTTTCGTTAGCCTAACTTAATTTATCTCAGCACCTTGCCAACCTGTCAGGTGCGTTGTAACTGGGTTGATATTTTATCAAGGGTTCGATTGGTGTTGTGTCAGCTACTCGGGATACTGCGACTTATTCGTAGAACGAAGATGTAAAGGGTGGCGTAGCCCCCGGGTGATAAGATTGCCAGAAAAATGAGAGAAAAACATAGAGTTTCGGGGCACTTAGCTTTATTTATTCGCAGAATAGTACGAGGTACAATGTGTGGCTAAGTAGCCTGGCTGAATAGCCTTATTTGTAATGTAAAAAACGACTAGGGGTAGAAGCGACGCAACTATACGACGTTTCAGGGGTTGGAGTATGCGACTCCGCTCTCGAAATCTTTAAGGCGATATGCGCCACCTGGGATTACTTCTGTAATCACGTATGGTCTCTCCCAAGGGGACTCGAGCTTGAGGTGCCCTTGCTGCTTCAGTCGCAGGACCAGGTCTCCTTCGACGAAGGATCTGGGGCATAGCCTTCTGCTGTGGTAGTTGCACAGGTTCTGCTGGTAGATCGTCGATCTTTCTGCTGCGATGTCCCGCACCTCGTCGAGGAGATCGATGGAGTCTTCGAGTGCAAGTGTTGACTCCTGCTCGCTGTACGCGACCACCCATGGGGCTTTAAAGCGTACTTCTGCGGATAACACCGCTTCAGCACCGTGCACCATGAAGAATGGGGTATACCTCGTGGCGCTGTTTGGAGTTGTGCGCAGTCTCCAAAGTACGGACTGCAACTCGTCTGGCCAACATCCGGTGGCTTGTTCGAGTGGCCTGAAGAGTCGCTTCTTGATTTCACTGCAGACGAGGCCGTTGGCCTTTTCGACTTGACCGTTGGTCTGTGGATGAGCTACGGAGGCATAGCTTATGTTGATTCCCAGGTTCTCGCAGAAGCCCTGGAACTCCTTAGAGGTGAAGTTCGTTCCATTGTCCGTGATGATGCTGTGTGGCACTCCGAAGCAATAGACAATAGACTCGAAGAACTTGACGGCACTGGCTCCTGATTGGTTTGTCACCGGCATGGCCTCTATCCACTTGGTGAATCTGTTGACTGCGACCAGGAAGTAGACGTAGCCCCCTCGCGAGGACTTCGGGAGCTTGCCGACCATGTCGAGTCCCTATTGCGCAAAGGGCCAAGCCAATGGTATTGGTCGGAGTTCCGCGCCAGGTGCGTGCGGTTTGTCCGCGAATCGCTGGCAAGCATTGCAGCGCTAGACGATGTCCTTGGCGTCGCGCATGGCCGTGGGCCAGTAGAATCTAGCTCGTATAGCTTTGGCGACGAGGGCACGACTGCCAGCGTGGTGCCCGCAAGTCTCTTCATGGATGTCGAGGAGGACGGCCCTTCCGTCCGTGTTGGAGACGCACTGTTGGAGTACTCCTATGATGCTGCACTTGTATAGTTCACCGTTGATGACGGCGAATGCCTTGGATTACCGTGCAATGTGTCGCGCGTCAGTCGGGTCGTCGGGCAGCCTCTTGCTGAGAAGATATGTGATGTAGGGTTGAGTCCAAGATGGCTCGATCATCATTACACCCATTGGTCCCTCGAGTCCTGTGTCAAGCTCCATGTCGTCGAGTGCCATTGGCTCATTGGGTGGCGTAGCCCCCGAGTCCATTGTGTTGGAGATATGCCCAAGAGGCAATCATAAAAATGGTTATTATTATATCTTTGTGTTTATGATGAATGTTTACATCCCATGCTATAATTGTATTATAAGGAAACACTAATACATGTGTGTTTTGTAAACATAAAAGAGTCCCTAGTAAGCCTCTTGTGGAACTAGCTTGTTGATTAAATGATGATCGTGGTTTCCTGATCATGGACATTGGATGTCATTAATAACAATGTTATATCATTAGGAGAATGATGTGATGGACACACACCTATAGTAAGCATAGCATAAGATCAATTCATTAAGTTCGTATTGCTATAAGCTTTCAAATACATAGTAACCTAATCCTTCGACCATGAGGTTATGTTAATCACCATCACCGGATGGGTACTTTGATGACATCAGACACCGCTTCGTAACTGGGTGGTTATAAAGGTGTCATTGGGTATTCTAAAAGTATGTGTTGAAGCGCATGGACCAAGAGTGGGATTTGTCCATCCATATGATGGATAGATATGCTCTGGGCCCTCTCGGTGGAATGTCATCTAGTTAGCTTGCAAGCATGTGACTAGGTCACAAGGGATGACATAACATGGAACGAGTAAAGAGTACTTATCAGTAACGAGGTAGAACTAGGTATGGAGATACCGACGATCAAACCTCGGATAAGTAGAATATCGCGTGACAAAGGGAATTGGTTTCGTATGTTAATGGTTCTACGGATCACGAAGTCATCGTTGAGTATGTGGGAGCCATTATGGATCTCCAGATCCCGCTGATGGTTATTGATCGGAGAGGTGTCATCATCATGTCTGCATATTCACGAACCGTAGGGTGACACACTTAAGGTTCGAAGTTGTTTTAAGTAGATATGGAATATGTGTTGGAGACCGAATGTTGTTCGAAGTCTCGGATTGGATCCGGGACATCACGAGGAGATCCGGAATTGTCCGGAGAATAAGATTCATATATTGGGGATCATTTTCTAAGTTAGGAAATGTTCCAGAGTGTTTGTATGGAGATTCTAGAAGGTTTCGGAATGTTCTAGAAGGTTCTAGAAGATTTCTTGGAGTTTGCTTGAAAACCAAGAAAGGATCAAGGAGTCATTATGGGGCAAGACATGGATTCGTGGGGGAGGAGGATTCCTCCCCCCTCCCAATCCGCCGGCCAAGGAGGGAGGGGAGTCCTACTAGGACTCCCCCTCCCATGGCGCCTCCCTCCTTTAAATAGAGGGGAGGGGGCGCCACCCCCTTGCACTCTCCCATAACAAACCCTAGCCGCCGCCTCTCTCCTCCTCCTTTGCTCTGCTCTGGCTTAGGCAAAGCCCTGCAGAATTCTCTACTCCACCACCACCACCACACCGTCATGCTGCTGGGATTCCGTGGAGAAGATCTACTACCTCCGCTGCTCATTTGGGCAGGGAGAGGAAGGTCTGCCGACTCAAGACGTGTGACCGATCATGAAGCGCTGCCGGAACGCGACGCCGGAAGAATCGTCCACACGATCTTGAGATCGGCAAGTGATCGACTACATCAACCCCGAGATCCAATCTCGTAACGCTTTTGGATCTACAAGGGTTAGTACAGATCTATCTCGTTGCACATGTCTAATAGATTAGATTTTGGCTTTTATCTAGATTAGATCTGGGTTTTGTTCGTTCTTGCGATAGAATTTTTTTGTTTTCCATGCTACGAACCCATCAGTGGTATCAGAGCCGTGTCTATGCGTAGATCTGTTGCACGAGTAGAACACAATGGTTTTGTGGGCGTTGGTGCTCGTCTTTTTTGCTTTGTGTACTTTGCATCTTGCGTATGGTGGGATGAAGCGGCTCGCTAACCTTACATGTCATCGCACATGAGACTTGCTCCACGCTTGACGCCAACTCGTATTGCACAAGTGGCTTTATGGGTGTCCTCTCCCATCATAGTATAGATCCAATCTACACTTTGCACTTGATAGCACCTGTATCAACGTTGTGGTTCAGTTTCGTAGGTAAGATCCGTTCTTATTCGAAAGCCCCAAACCACGTAAAACATGCAAAGAAAATTAGAGGCGTCTAACTTGTTTTTGCAGGGGTTTTGTGATGTGATATGGCCATCATGTGATTGTGATTATATTTGATGTATGCAATGATCCTTGTTGTAATATGGCAACCGGCAGGAGCCTAATGGTTGTCTTTAATTTTGTTAAAACCTGCGTGTATATTCATCTTGTAATAGCTTTATTCCAAGTAGTTGTAATAGTTGCTAGTGATGATGGACAACCATGAAGCGGCGCCACTGACCTTGACGCAATGCTGGTGATGATGGAGATCATGTCCGTGCTTTGGATATGGAGATCAAAGGCATAAGAAGAAAGGGCCATATCATATCATACTAATTATAAATTGCCTGTGATGTTAATCCTTTATGCATCTTGTATTGCTTAGATCGCGACGGTAGCATTATAAGATGATCCCTCTCACTAAATATCAAGTAATAAAGTGTTCGTCCTTAGTAGGCACCATTGATAAGACTAAATGCTTCAAGCATCTCGTGATGATCGGGTGTGATAGATTCTACGTGTGCATACGACGGGTGCAAGCCAGATTTGCACATGCGGATACTAAGGTTAACCTTGACGAGCCTAGCATGTACAGACATGGTCTCGGAACACGGAATACCGAAAGGTAAAGCATGAGTCATATGGATGATATGATGAACATGTTGATTGTTCGCCTTTAAAGCTACATCATCTCACGTGATGATCGGACTTGGTGTAGTGGATTTGGTTCGTGTAATCACTAAAACAACTCGAGGGATGTTGTTTTGAGTGGGAGTTTATTTGTAATTTGGATTAGTCAAACTCAATTTATCATAAACACAATCAAAGTGAATTTGCATAGTTTGTTGTAGTCATTGGCATCCGTTCACCACATTACGCTTAGTTATAGTTGAGATAGTGGAACTATAGAAATTCTGGATATTTGCTTTATGAACTGGTATCGTATTGTTTTGAGTGTCAATCTAAAGTTTAAAAGTCATGTTGCAAACTTTCAGCAAACTCAGTTTACTCTGTGAAGTTTAATAAACAGTATTAAATCAAGAGTAACAACTCCAGTGTTAGTATCTAATGTATCATGTTTGCCTCCATGATTATTGATACTCAAAAGATTGTTTTTAATATCAAGTTTATCTAAGAGCTGAAAGCAATGTTTCAGAAACCATCATATGTGAAAGGTATTGCGATATCTAAAACAATGTGTTGGTTACGACATGATAGAGTATATATCCTCATATTTGATGAGAATTTATGAAGGTTGGAGACGCTAGTCGTCCTAATCCTCCAAAAGGTTTTGGAAAAGAAACATTATACTTGCAATTCACCTTTATAAGCTATAGCAGCTTGATCATGAAAGTTGTCATGATAAGGATGAATAGAAGATGTAAGTAAAATGTTTACTACACTAAAAGATTACTAAAGAATGGAATTTTGAAAGAATGCCAAACATTTGATGAAGGTGATCCACTTCAAAGTGCAAGTTCAAAGGTATTAGTATTTGACTATACACACTTTGTACTATGTGTCATGTGAATGACACCACTATTGATGTTGATAGATTCTTTTAAAAGAAAAGGAATTGTTGAAAGAGAATCTATAAAATATTTGGCAGAAAAGAAAAGATTGGAGATATCCAACTTAGTTATATAGAAGATACATGTTATGGCTGTATTCCTTGGTTGTTAAACAATGTGGTTCTGCAGTATTGGATACCGAATTGGTTGGTATGAAGTGTCATACAGGACAACACAATTCATGAACTGCAATGGCCTAAGTAACTAGCAAGAGAATATGTGATGATGTTCATCAAAAACAAACAAAGGGTTGTTGTGTTGCTCGTTAACATTAAAGCTTACCTTTAAGATTTGTTTCAATAATTGTTATTTTGATCAGGTATTATGACGACAAAAGGTTGTTCAAATAATTACTGTATTCCATAATAGATGGATGATATACAAGTCTGGTTGGAGAAATAACGACCATAAAACTAATGCTAAAATGTCGCAAGACAAATGATTGAAAGATCACTTGTAAGTGACATCACCGCTTAAATTATATTAGGGATACATGAAGAAACTCCATGTTGATGGATTTTTGGAGTCTTTGATTTTGATCAAATGACGCCAGATACTTTCACGAGATAATTAAAACTCCGTTCGTAGGCCAAAAGAGGAACGGACGACTAACTGATTGGAATTTGTACATATTGATGTGTATAGTCCATTATGTGTAGTCGTGGGCGATGGATTTCAACTTCATATGTTTTCTCCGAAGATTTGAGTGAGTATATGTATATACTTACTCAATAAGGAAGAAGTATGAAACATTTGAAAATGTTCAAAGACTTTCAAGATGAAGTGGAAAATTATTGTAACAAGAAAATAAAAAAAAAGTTTATGATTGGATCATAAAGATGTTTGAGTTACAAGTTTAGCAAAACACCTAAGATTTGAGGAATCGTTCCATGGATTTGCATTTCCCAAAACACCATAGGAGTATGGAGTGTTCAAGATATGTAATGAAACCTTGTTTGACATGGTAAGATCAAAGGTGTCATATATAAAACTGCCATTATATTTTAAAGATTAAAAGCTTTAGTGACTACCGCTTTTACACTGAAAAGAGCTCCATCGTGATCAGTTGAAATGACACCATATAAGTGATGGTTTGGGATAAAACCCAGGTTGTCATTTCTTAAATTTTTGGTATGCTAGGCATAAGTAAAATGTTTACAACCAAAGTCGGATGAGCATGTCTTTGTAGGTTATTTCGAATAACCATTGGGTATTCCTCCATAACACCGAAGACAAAAGTGTTTGTCACTTAGAATGTCGAGTTTCTTGAGAAGGAATTTTTGGTGAAAAGTTAAGTGGGAGGATAATAGAACTTTGACAAGGTTGTTGAACCTTGGCTAATATGTGCTGAGTTGCGCAGGGTCGGTAAGTGTCCCGGAGGCAGCAACAATGCTCATGGCTCACGTGCCTCAAAGGATGTGGTCACGGGGATCTAAGTTCCTATTGAACCAAGTAGGTCGGGTGAGTAATCAAATGCCAAGATTTGAGAGTTAAATCATTGTTGTTTGACAATGATGAACCGACTACATGCAAATAATCAATGATGGGCCCTGACTTCGTTAAGTGGCTTGAAGCCATAAAATCCGTGATAATTCCATACACGAGAAATCAAGCTTTGAATTTGAAAGACCCTCTGGAAAGGTGCAAGACCTTACAGTCGTATATGGATCTATAAAGAAATAGACATGGATGTTTCACATCTATGAAATAGTCGACATGTCGGAAAGAGTTTATGACAATGTTCAAGAAATTGACTATGATAAGATTTGATCTTTCATAGCAATATTTAGTCTGGACGGATTAATGTAGCAACCACTACATATATTTTGGTATATGGTAGTTGAACAAACAAAACAACTTCTTCTAATAGAATGGTTACCTAGGACGTGTACATGACACGATCCAAAGGGTTTTGTTAATTCAAAGGATGCTAAAAGAGTATGCAAAACTTCAATGGTTGAAGTGAGCATCACGGAGTTGGAATCTTCACCGTGATGAAACCGTTAAAAGGTTTAATTTCATCAGAGACGATGAAGATGTTTGCATTTTGCAAGAAATTAAGTGGGAGCGCTAAGACATATTTCTAATACATTATGTGAAAGATATATTGTTGATTAGAAATGATGTATCTTTTATTGACACAGGTTAAGAATTTCATTTCGATGAAAGACTTAGGCATAACCCAAGAATTAGGCATCAATGTCTATATGGATAGATTTAGGCGCTAATATGGTTTTGCCAAATGTACATAGATAAGATGTTGAATGAGTTCAATATGGAAACAACAAGAAAGGTTCTTGACGCACGGAAAGGACTGAATCGAGATTCAAGTGTGTTGACACGAGATTCAAGTGTTTTGACACTTGGTGAAATCGCAAGAATATTTTGATCAATCGTTCTTTGAGATGTACACATCCAGATATGTCCTATGCTCTAAATGTTATGAGCATATACCAGAATGACTCATAAGATGATCATTGGACAATAGTAGGGATATTCCTATGATCTTTGGAAGAACAAAGAATATATTACTTATATAGTGGTGACAAATAGTTCATTGTAAATTGTTGCATTGATACTAGTTTTGTCACAAATTAAGTTTATCTCAATTTAAACTAGGGTGGCACAATGTAATGGAAAGGAAGTTCCATAACGGATTTGGTTGAGTACCAAAGTTAAAACATTATGACAGATACTACAACAAAAGGCTAAGTATATGACTGCTATTGTAGCAACAAATGAAGGCATTTGCGTCAAGTAGTTTGTTATCAAACTAGGTGTGGTTCATAGCGGGATAATACTATGAAGATACATTGTATGCCAATTGTATCAACATGATTTAATCCCAAGGAACTAAAGGTCTCACCAAAGGACCAAATTTATATATAATGCCATCTCATTAGAGAATGAGTAATGCGTAGAGACGCAAGGACATGCAAATACACACGGACCTGGAAGTGTCAGATCCGAAGATTATGTTTACCACTAGCAATAGTGTCTATACAACACCAGAAAGCCATAGGTGTTGAATGCACAAATTTTTAACTAGATTATTGACTCTAGTGCAAGTGGGAGACTGTTGGAGATATGCCCAAGAGGTAATAATAAAAATGGTTATTATTATATCTTTGTGTTTATGATGAATGTTTACATCCCATGCTATAATTGTATTATAAGGAAACACTAATACATGTGTGTTTTGTAAACATAAAAGAGTCCCTAGTAAGCCTCTTGTGGAACTAGCTTGTTGATTAAATGATGATCATGGTTTCTTGATCATGGACATTGGATGTCATTAATAACAAGGTTATATCATTAGGAGAATGATGTGATGGACACACACCCATAGTAAGCGTAGCATAAGATCAAGTCATTAAGTTCGTATTGCTATAAGCTTTCAAATACATAGTAACCTAATCCTTCGACCATGAGGTTATGTTAATCAACATCACCGGATGGGTACTTTGATGACATCAGACACCGCTTCGTAACTGGGTGGTTATAAAGGTGTCATTGGGTATTCTAAAAGTATGTGTTGAAGCGCATGGACCAAGAGTGGGATTTGTCCATCCATATGACGGATAGATATGCTCTGGGCCCTCTCGGTGGAATGTCATCTAGTTAGCTTGCAAGCATGTGACGGGGTCACAAGGGATGACATAACATGGAATGAGTAAAGAGTACTTATCAGTAACGAGGTAGAACTAGGTATGGAGATACCGACGATCAAACCTCGGATAAGTAGAATATCGCGTGACAAAGGGAATTGGTTTCGTATGTTAATGGTTCTACCGATCACGAAGTCATCGTTGAGTATGTGGGAGCCATTATGGATCTCCAGATCCCGCTGCGGAGAGGTGTCATCATCATGTCTGCATATTCACGAACCGTAGGGTGACACACTTAAGGTTCGAAGTTGTTTTAAGTAGATATGGAATATGCGTTGGAGACCGAATGTTGTTCGGAGTCTCGGATTGGATCTGGGACATCACGAGGAGATCCGGAATTGTCCGGAGAATAAGATTCATATATTGGGGATCATTTTCTAAGTTAGGAAATGTTCCGGAGTGTTTGTATGGAGATTCTAGAAGGTTTCGGAATGTTCTGGAAGGTTCTAGAAGATTTCTTGGAGTTTGCTTGAAAACCAAGAAAGGATCAAGGAGTCTTTGTGGGGCAAGACACGGATTCGTGGGGGAGGAGGATTCCTCCCCCCTCCCAATCTGCCGGCCAAGGAGGGAGGGGAGTCCTACTAGGACTCCCCCTCCCATGGCGCCTCCCTCCTTTAAATAGAGGGGAGGGGGCGCCACCCCCTTGCACTCTCCCATAACAAACCCTAGCCGCCGCCTCCCTCCTCCTCCTTCGCTCTGCTTTGGCTTAGGCGAAGCCCTGCAGAATTCTCTACTCCACCACCACCACCACACCGTCATGCTGCTGGGATTCCGTGGAGAAGATCTACTACCTCCGCTGCTCGCTGGAACAGGGAGAGGAAGGTCTGCCGACTCGCACGCGTGTGTGACGACTCTGAGCGCTTAACGGCAGCCGGAAAGGATCGTCCACACGATCTTGAGATCGGCAAGTGATCGACTACATCAACCCCGAGATCCAATCTCGTGACGCTTTCGGATCTACAAGGGTTAGTACAGATCTATCTCGTTGCACATGTCTAATAGATTAGATTTTGGCTTTTATCTAGATTAGATCTGGGTTTTGTTTGTTCTTGCGGTAGAATTTTTTTGTTTTCCATGCTACGAACCCATCACATTGATGCGTTTGTTTTCTTCTCTGTGGCCTTTGGCTTGATGGAGCGTTCGCAGATACGCTCGAGAAATTCCCCAGGTGATATGGGGGCGTAGGTGGAGCCAATGTTGGTGAGTGTGTCCGCCTCTTCATTGCCTTCGCGGCCTACGTGCCGTAGTTCACAGCCATTGAAGTCCCCTTCGAGTGTGTCATAGAGGTCGCGGTAGGCGATCATGTTGTTGTTCAGCGTGTCACACTCGTGCATCATTTGGTTGACCACAAGTTTGGAGTCGCCGTAGATGATGAGCCTCTTGGCGCCGCAGGCTTTCGCCATCTGCATCCCGTGTAGCAGGGCCTCGTATTCCGCTTCATTGTTGGAGGCAGTGAACTGCATTCGCAGAATGTATTTCAGCTTTTCTCCCTGGGGCGATGTCAGTATGACACCTGCGCCAGCTCCATCCTTTTGTTTGGATCCATCGAAGTGCATTGTCCAGAGGTAAGACATATCTGGCTTTTCGGGGAGCTGGTTCTCCATCCAGTGCACGAGGAAATCAGGGAGGACTTGTGACTTGATCATGTCGCGCTTTTCATATGTAATGTCTCGTGGAGACAGCTCGATTCCCCAAAGCGCGACTTGTCCGGTGGTGTCGGGGTTGTTGAGGATATGCCCAAGCGGGGCGTCGTTAACTACCACGATTGGGTGCTCCTGGAAGTAGTGGCGTGATACATTGCAAATGTATCAATAATTTTTGATGTTCCATGCTTGGTTTTATCCACTTTCTTGTGTTTTGTCCACACTTTGGAGTACTTTTCATATGATTTCTTGGACTAACCTATTAACAAGAGCCACAATTACTGCTTTCTGCTGTTTTTGGTTATAGGAAAGTCAGAAAATGAATATTCTCGGAATTGGACGGGACAAAAGCCAAAGTGCCTATTTTTTCGGAAGTCATCAGATGCCAGAATACGAGACGGAGAGGAGCCAGGGGGCCACCACACCACCTGGCCATGCGGGCCAGGCCTGGCCATGCCAGGGGGTGGTGTGGCCAGCCCATGCACCCCCTCGGCCTCTCCTTCCGCCTATAAGATGCCCTCGGGACGAAAACCCTAAGTACCCGATCAAAAATCCACGAAAGAGTCTGTAGCCGCCGTCATATCCATCCCTAGATTGGGAGGGATCTGAAGCTCTTCCCGGCACCCTGTCGGAGAGGGAAATTCACCCCGGAGGCCTTCTTCATCACCATACAAGCCTCCGGTGTGATTCGTGAGTAGTTCATCCTTGGATTACGGATCCATGTAGTAGCTAGATGACTGGTTCTCCTCCTTTGTGCTTTCATGTTTAGATCTTGTGAGCTCCGTTCATGATCAAGATCATCTATTTGTAATTCTGCATGTTGTGTTTGCGGGGATCTGATGGATATTGAGATGCTATTTCAGATTGATTATTGATTCTATCATGTCTTTGTTATTTGTGATCTTGCATGCTTTCCGTTGTTAGTAGCTATCTTGGCCATGTAGATGCTAGCAACTCCAAGAGTTAGTATTTATGCTCGATAGTGGGTTCATGCCTCTGATAATCTAGGGAAGTGACAGAAATCTCTAAGGTACCAGATGTGCTGTTGCTACTAGGCAGAAAACAACAATCCTTTGTTCATAGAACAATCGTATTGTTTACTTTACACGCAGTTCGTAAAGCAATAATCTGTTGCTTGCAACTTAATACTGGAGGGGGTTCGGATGATAACCTGAAGGTGGATTATTAGTCATAGATGCAGTTGGATGGCGGTGTATGTATAATGTTGCAATGCCCAATAAAGTTCCAAAGGAGTCAAGATGATTAGTATATGCATGTATTGCTTTCTCGATGTTTGTCAATTGCCCCGTTGTAATTTGTTCACCCAGCATGTTATCTATCTAAGGAGAGCCACCTCTAGTGAACTATGGATCCCGGTCCTTTTCTTTTACATATAATCTATAAATTGTTTACTGCTTTGTGTTTACTTTCTGCAAACTATTACTTCTTTCCATTTGATATGTTTAATACTTTGTTTTCCGCAAAACACGGTGAGATTGACAACCTCATCGCAAGTTGGAGACAAAGTTCTGTGGTTGTGTTGTGCAGGTCTCCACGTTGCTACTAGCACCGTCATACTCGCTAAGGCTCATTAGCAACACCTTTGGGGTGTTTCCTTGCTCCTACTGGTTCGATTAAACCTTGGTTTCATAACTGAGGGAAACTTGCTGCTGTGCTCATCATACCTTCCTCTTGGGGTTCCCAACGAGCTCTACATCAACACCGCACCAGCACTTTTCTGGCGCCGTACACTGAGCCATCATGGCGCAGTCGCCTGGCTGTTATGAAGATGCTGTACGCCAGCTTCTGGTAGTGCAGGTACCGCTGCTTTGTTGGCGTGAGCACCTCGCTAAGGTAGTAGACTGAGCGCTGCACCCCGTGGACCTTGTTTTCCTTGGCTCGTTCCACCACAAGCACCGTGCTGACCACCTGGTTGGTGGCGGAGATGTAGATCAATAGTGGTTCTTTTTCGCGTGGAGTCACCAGTACTAGCGAGGTGGATAGTAGACGCTGGAGGTCTTCGAATGCTTCTTGCGCCTCGTCGGTCCACTCGAACTTGTCAGTTTTGCGGAGAAGTTGGTTGAAAGGTAGTGTTTTTTCGCCCATTCGACCGATGAATCGACCGAGCGCCACGATTCGCCTAGCCAACTGCTGGAAGCCTCTTACGTTCTTCGGCTTCTCCATGGCTAGTATGGCTTTTATTTTCTTCGGGTTCGCCTCAATCCCCCTCGCGGAGATGAGATACCCGAGTAGTTGCCCAGATGGAACGCCGAAGGCGCATTTGTCCGGATTGAGCTTGATCCGATAGCGGTCGAGGTTGGCAAAGGTCTCACGCAAATCATCGATTAGCGAGGCTTCCTCTTTGGTTTTGATGACAATGTCGTCAACATAGACTTGGATGTTGCGGCCAAGTTGATTCTTGAGACAAGCCTGCATGCACCGCTAATAGGTGGCTCCTGCGTTTTTAGCCCGAAGGGCATTGTGTTGTAGCAGAACACACCAAAAGGCGTCGTAAACACCGTTTTTTCTTGATCTTCCTCCTTCATTTGAATCTGATTATAGCCTGAGTAGGCATCGAGGAAGCAGAGACGCTCACATCCCGTGGTGGAGTCGATGATTTGGTCGATTCGCGACAACGGGAAGTGATCCTTTGGGCAGTGCTTATTCAGGGAGGTGAAGTCCATGCACATCCGCAGGATATCCGTGTCTTTTTTAGGTACAAGCACCGTGTTGGCGAGCCAAGTTCTTTCCTTGATTTCGTGTATGAATTTGGCATCGAGGAGTCTGTTGATCTCCATTCCGACTGCCTTTGCTCTTGGTTCAGATAGTCGCTGAATTGTCTGCTTGACTGGCCTTGCGTCTGGATTGACATTAAGTGCGTGCTCGGCGAATTCCCTGGGAACCCCTGGCATGTCCGCTGGATACCAGGCGAAGATTTCCAGTGCTCACGGAGGAATTCGACGAGCGCGAGTTCCTATGCGGAACTCAAGTTGTTGGCGATGAGGGCCATCTTGGTCGGGTCCGTTGGGTGGACCTGGACTTTCTTCATGTGCATCGACGAGTCGAAAGACAGGTCGGGTGAACTTGGCCTGCTCAGGGGAGGCAGACTGTTGTCTGTCGACTCCTTCAATCTTGCGAGTTCCTCCTGCATGCCGAAGGACTGAGAGATTCTGTTGAATTCCCTGTCGCAGCTGTCGTACCTTTCGAAGTTGCCGTTGATTGTGATTACGCCGTTTGGGCCCAACATCTTCATCTGCAGGTAGGCGTATTGTGGCACTGCCATGAACCTTGCGAACGCGACACGTCCGAGGATGCAGTGATATTGTGAAGGCTAGTCGACGACCTCGAAGTCGATGCGCTCTCGCCGAAAGTTTTGCGGCATGCCGAAGATGCCGTCAAGGTTGATTTTGCCTAGGGGATTTACACCTTTCCCTGGGACGATGCCGTGGAACGTCGTGTCTGAAACTTCCAGACACGTAAGAGAGATCCTCATCGCACGCAAGGTACTCACGAACATTAGGTTAATGCTGCTGCAACCATCCATGAAGACGTGGCTCATGTCGAAGCCCCCAATCTACACCTCAAGTACGAGGAGACAATGGCCTGGACGAGGAACTTGGCGCGGGTGGTCACGCCTGTCGAAGGTGATGCATGAGTCGCTTCCACTGAGGTACTCAGTAGTTGAAGGTGGAGAGTTTATCGCCAGGTTGACTTGGCGAGTGATGACCTTCTGTACTCGATTTAAGGGATGCCCTTTTTGGATCATCCCCATGTTGCCCACGGGTCACGGGTATGGTTCCCCTCCGTGATTCTGGACCGGTGCGGCCGCGGGTGGTGGTAGTCTGGGCAGTGGCGGAGGACCTCCATGTGCCACGGCGCCTGGGGAGACACCATAGCCCCTGTTGACCGCGTCGCGATTCATCCGGGCCAGACCCTCGTGGAGCTTGAGAAACTCGCGGCAGTCCTTGAGAAGGTGGCTGGATTTTTTCTTGACGTCGTGCTTGTCGATGTAGAAGTGCACGTTGCACGGCCCGGACAGTTTGTCCTTGATGGTTGTTGCGGGTGCCTCTTCGCGAGTGCGGTGCTGCCACACCTGCATGGTTTTCTCGGAGTCACGGTATCCACCGCTGCGATAGCCGCTGTTGCGGTTGTCGTCGCGTTTGTCACCGTAGCCGGCTGCGACCATGTTGACGTCGTCGCGGTCATCGTAGACGTGCATTCGCCGCTTGCCTCGACGGTCGCATCCGTGCCCGAGGTCGTCGTCGTCGGAGTAGGTGCGGTTTTTCACCGAATCCTCTCCATCGGCCCACCGATTCGCAATTTCCATCAGGTGGTCGATTGTTTTGCGCTTCGAGCGGCCCAGCTCCTCCCTGAGCTCTATGCGGCGAACGCCGTCGTTGAACGCACCGATTGCGTGGTCTTCCGAGATGTTTTCCGTTGAATTTTTGATGATGGACCACCTCTAGATGTACGAGCGTAGCGATTTGCCCGACCTTTGCTGGCAGCTCCTCAGCTCTTCGATTGATGGCAGCCTTTTGTAAGTGCCCTTGAAGTTGCGTAAAAATCTGTAGACCAGCTTTTCCCAGCTGTGAATGGATCTGCGCGGGAGATTGTTGAGCCATGCACGGGCGGCGCCCTGCAGCTGTAGCTGCAGGCATTGCATGGCCATGCTTCGACTCCCGCCATGTAGCCTAGCGGAGGAGATGTGGTCCTCCAACCAGATCTTTGGGTCTTGTAGGCCGTCGAATTTTGGGTTTTCCGACAGGAGTTTGAACCCTTTAGGCATTCGCTTCTGCCTAATGGCCCTGCTGAAGCATCTGGCACCGCAGAGTTCAGTCTCGTCCTCTTCTGAATCAGTCGAACAAGCGCGTCTTGCCCTTGATTTGTCGATTTTGCGCTGCTGAGGTCATCGCGCGCATCGTAGTCGTGATAGTGTCGCCATGAGCGGCGACGTCGAGACAGATCGTGACTGTCGTCGCTGGACGAGGGTGAGGAATAGCGTTTTGCCAGATCCTTGCCTTTCTTTGGCTCTGACGTTGGTTCTTTGTCGAGGGCGGCCTCGACTAGCCCCAAGCCCGTGATCATAGATCGGTGCATGGCAGTTCTTGGATCTCCAGCTGGCGGCTGGTTGTTGAGGAGGTACGTGGTGGCCGCTGTCACCGTGGCTTGCGGTGTCTTTGGGACCACATTGCCCCGCATGTCGACTGTCATAGAGCTGAAGTCGAGGACTTTTGCAGCTTCTATGCGTTCTTGCTCGGTGAGATGGGCCATCTGAGATCGCCTCTTATTGGCCACGTACTCGTTGTCTTTGGAGGAGGATCCTCCGTGGGAGGAGAGCCCAGCTCGTCGAAGACTCGACTCATCCGCCGCCTTTTTACGCGCCTCGAGTTGCGCGATTGCGTGTAGCTAGCGTTTGTACTCCTCCTTTAGTAGCCAATGGTAGCCCATCAGCATGTCCTGCGGCGTGCCGGGGGGCAGAGGATTGCCTATCAGAGCTTCTCGGCAATGGGCCCACTCGTTGTCGTTAAGTTTGATCACGACACGCTCTCCTGTGTGTTCGTTCACCATGGTTGGTGGTTCGACTGCCACTCCGTTGTGGACGGGCGCACCGTTGCCACCGTTGTGGGGCCGCCGTTGGGCGTGCTGCCGTTGGGGTGGTTGAGCGCCGTTGGGCGGTCCGGTGCCAGATCAAGGGCCAGCATTTTTGCGATTGGCGGCGGTGTCGCCCGCGTTGGTGACCGCGCACATGAAGTGGTTAGGGAAGCTGTTGCTCCCGCAACTTTCAGATTCGAAGCCGTAGGCTCCATCTTCGGTGGCTAGATCACTCAGATCGGATCCGCGACTGCTGTCGCTGTCCGTGCTCCCGGCTGTTGCCGAGGTGTTGAGCCCGCTGAGGGTGCCGATTGGTGGCAGGAACCACGATGCTGGAGCAATCGCGGGTGCCGTTGGCTGGTCAGGTATGCGAAGCATGCCCATCTGACCAACCTGGAAGCGGAAGCTCCCAATTGCCAGACTGATTCCATCGCCTACGGACTCGAAAGCCGGGCGAGTGGCCGGCGTGTGGACGGTGAAGTCGAACGCGCCGAAAAGCTGGTGAATCTCCGCTGTTGCGGAGTTGTAGATCGCGGTTGATGGGGCCGAAGAAGCCGCGACATCAGCACTCCCAATCCCCACTGTCGGCGCCAATTGACGAGGGTTTAACTCATCAATGCCCATTGTAATGGACTTAGGTTTTGGAGAAGGAGGGAGCGCTGGAGGCATCAGTCGGCTAGCAAACAAGCACACAGGGACGCAATGTTTACCTAGGTTTAGGCCTCGTAGAGGTCCCTACTCCTGCTTGTCTGCTCTTGGAATTAACAAAGGAATCGAAGATTACAGGGGTGCGCAGATGCAATCTAGCGAGAGTTGTGGAAACTAGGGTTGCGTGTGTCCTCCTCGCCGCCCCTCCTAGCCTTTATATAGATAGGCTAGGTCTCGGATAGCAGGTCGAGTCGGTTACAGATTAGGGTTTTCCCTTTAAACTTTCTATCTTTAGCTTCTTCTTGTCTCGCAAGCAATCGAGAGTCCGTGGGCCAATCGAGTTCTCCATTTGGGCCTTGGCAACGCCGTGGGATTCCGCCGTATCCGGACCATATATACCGAACTCGAGTACCTGTAGGGTATACCCATGTCAAAGTGACTATTATCACTCTACCTATTTATCTATGGAACATTATGTAGATCCTCGAACATACCTCGGCTCCACATGCTAGGAATATTCTCCCAATGTTGGTGCCATGAAATGCCACATACCTCTGGCACGACAAATGGTGGCGACAACGATTCGGCCCATCATCAGTACTAGTGTAATCTGGGTAACAAATGCTCTCTGGGGCCTAAATTAGAGAAGCAAAAGCAAATAAATCGAAGCCAACAGGCAAAATCGAATAAATCGAATAATTACCCAAATATTAGCCAAACCCTAGTTAGGTACCTAGCCGAATCTCTGGGCTTAGATCCTCCCCATCGTTGAATTGAGATAGCAGTCTCCCGCTGCTCATCTCTCCATCGCTCCAGGAAACCATGGCGACGGCGGAGGCGCGGTGGCAACGACGGCGACTTGACGGTGGTGAGAGCCATTGGGGAGAGGGATAGTGGAGACTGGTCTGGTCGATCTTGGTAGCCCACCTGTCATAACCGAGTTTAACCGCTAGACGATGAGGGTTATGCGAGAGTGGTGGGTATCTATCACGCTGTTACTCTGGAAGTGGTGGTTTTTGTCATAAACCGCAATGGTGGTGTTTTTTTGAAATGCTAGCTCCAAATGTGGTGGGTATTTGTAATTTTCTCTATGATACGTATCTCTTGGAATCAAGCTATCTCTCCATACTCTTATCTTTATGCCATTTCCAATTCTCCAAATTAGGCCTGTTTTCAAAAGTTCAAGCTTGTACGATATTGTCGTCCATGTTGAAGATGGATTAACGCAAAATACTGTATCAATCAACTCCCCTGTTGGGTAATATCTTGCCTTAAGGACATGGGCACATAAGCTGGTTTCAGTTCATTTAGTGGGCATATCTCTAGCCAGGCTTTGAATTTGTTGGGCATATCTACTTTTGGTTCTATGGCCAACCAGACTAGGTTCATGTACTCCCTCCGGTCCATATTAATGTTCTCAATTTAGTAAAATATTCTTCCATCCCATGAAGGTTGCATTGGCCACTGATCCTTTAGGATTAAATTGTTTTCCAATGATCGAAAGATCCCATGAGGCAAGAACGGTGAAGTCCACGAAGAAGGTGACATCGCATTTGTTCTCTGTCATCATATGCTTCCAACACTGGTAGTTTTCTTGTCCTCCGAGGGCATACAAAATCCCAACACAGATGAACATGAGTCTCTTCTCGAGAGCATTGGAGTGTTTTAAAACTATACATGCGGGTTGGTATTTCAGAGGAGGGAATCTATGATCCAACCTGTGATGCCACAGATTTATGTTTGCACTGTTTACCAAGATTGAACGAATTCTGTAGAATAAAAAATAAAATAAGCCAAGTTGGACAAGTATTCGCTCAAAACAATAATAAAAAACTGAATAGACTGAAGGATCTATTCAAAGTATTACATAATACTTCCAAACTGAAACTAAACATACAAGAAAAAAGAAGATGCAATGTATGCATCAATACAATAGTACTAATATCTTGAATAAAATGCCATAATAATGTTCAAAGTCAAAAAAGGTAAGGATCAATCCTGTGGCGGCGATGCATGATTTGGCGCTCGATCGCATGCAGAGAAGCAGTCCCTGCAATATAATGCGCCACCACGTAAAGGCGACACACATCGATCTGATTCATGTAACAACAAACAAAGGAATTGCAGAATTTAGCCGCGATCACATTCACCCATTCCTGCCCGGCTGGCCTACTATACACAGGTGCTGATAATTATCTCGTAGAAACTGACTTCTTAGTTCATTCCAAATGGACAAGCAAACATCAATACGTACGTAAATTTATCTACACATGCAGCATAGTAGTAGATGATATACGTGCATACAGTGACATCATACTGAACATATCGATAAAGAAGCGACGGACAGAGAGAGCGGAAGACGGAAAAAGAAGACACCGGCCGGCGATCCCTCTGCCTACCTACGCGGTTGCGCCCGGCAGCGCGACCCTCTGCCTAGCCCTGGCGTCGACGATCGCCTCCTGTAGCTCGCCATGTAGGGCCTCGAGCCGCTCCTTCTCCTTCTTGGCCTCGCCGGCCGCTGCCCTCAGCCGCTTCCGTACGGCGCCCGCGCCCTTCCTCGTGTACGCCGCCGGCGCCGGTGCCACCGGCTGTGCGATTCCATCCGCTGCCGCTGGTGCCGGCGCCGGCGCCGCCCTCCGGCCGCGAGGGTCGCGCCTGCCGCGGGACCCCGCGGCGATCCCGTCCTGGATCCGCCCGCGCTTCGCATCGATGAGCGCCAGCCTCCCGCGCACGTCGTCGAGGAGGTGCTCCATGTCCTCCACGGGCAGGAGCGCGAGCGCCTCGCCGCCGCCGACGATCCGGAGAGCCTCCTTCTTCGTCATGACGCGCTGCGGAGCGACCGGCATCGCCGCTACAGGAGAGTCGAGGCGGTGGGTCGGATATGCAACTCGATGGAAGACGGCGAACGCGGCCAGTGGGCAGAGTAGAGGGGACGTCGGGGATAAGTAGAGCCAACCGTCGTGCTGCGAGACCAAGGGGCGGGAAGGGAACGTTAGCTAGCGGTTACAGGCTTATATTGCGTACGTTGGCATGCACCGTGCGTGCGAACTGGCCACCGCGAGTGGGAGCCAGGAGTCGCGTTCGTGCGCGCGGTTGATCCGTGTCCGTGTCCCGGTTTCGGCCACGACCGGCGACTGGTATGTGCGGGAGACAGACGACGCAGGCTTTTGAATCGGAGCATACTCTATAGACGTACGCATTTTTTTTATTTTTTTTTGCGAATCCTCTTTACTATGTCTTCACATATTTTTTTAAACGGAGACAAAAGCTTTTCTTTTTCTTTATTTGAATTTTTAAAATAAAAAGAAACTTTTCAAAGTTTTTAAAAATAAAGCAAATCCTATTTCTAAACAACAGATTTTGGAACAAGTGGATAGAAAAAAAACCATATTTCAAAACTCTGTAAAGTTATTTTGTTCTATGGAAAAAAAAAGCTTTTAAAATGAATTTTGCAAAACCTAAAACCTTTTTGCCAAATAGCTTCATATACACAACCCTTCTCGCATAAAATAAACCCTAATAAAAATACTTGGCTTATGAAAATATTTATAAAACATCCCTAGTTTAATATTTTGTTTTCCCTATTTGATAAATGATTTGTTTTGAGCCAAATATAAATTCATACTTTAACTTTCAAGATTTTTTCCAAAAGGCCATAATGGCAAAGGGTTAACAAAAAGGTGTTTTATAAAAATGTTAATTCGATAATCAAATATTGATTCTATTTTCAATTTGGAAAGCACTTTGGTGTCTAAGAAGAAATGAATAAAGCATTTTACTAAATCTACTTTTGGTGGCCTTTGTTGCCATATGCATTTACCTAAAAAGGATTTATGCAAAGCTCCTATTTCAAAAATAATGTTGCAAGGTTATTTTAGTAAGAAAAACATGAATTTACTAAATTCAAAACCATCTATTTTGTGTTTTATAAAATCTACCTATTTTTATTCTATTTAAATTTTATTCAAATACAAAACCTATTGGGAATACACCCCTATAGTAAATTAATACCTATTTTTTTAAAAAATATTTTTTCTTTTACAATTTTGTTTGGTGTTTTGAAAGTTTACAAACAAATAGAATATTTCTATTCCTATTTTAAGAATTTTCCTAGAAAAATTATATTGATTTTTGAGCTATTTTATAGCCAAAACAAATAAAAAATAAAAAATAAAAAAAAAGGACCCAATCCAACTGGGTCGTCCCAGACCAACCGGCCAGGGCTCCCCGCTGCCTACCTACCGACCGCGAGCGTCACCTTGTGGCCCAACGTGCCGGCCTGCCTCCCCCTCCTCACAAACACACGGACCTCGCTAGCAGTGTCATTAATCGCGCCCACGACCTCGCGCACGAGCTCGACGAACACGTCCCTGTCGCCCACGTCCCCCACTCCTCCCGAGCACCCTGGCCCCGCTCACCTCTCCTCTATAAAGCCCCTTCCATATCTTCCATTTCTCCCTCTCTTCCCACTCGCTCACGCCGCCAGTCTGCCTCCCTTCGCCGCCGCCGAAGCTCTTCCCGGCAAACAAAGGTGAGCCACACCTCTTCTTCATTCCTCTCTCTCCCTCTCGCCCTCACGCTCCTCCTCAATCGCTCGTCCCTCTCCCTCCTATAGCGCAGACGCCCGCCATGGACGCCGAAGCCGTCGTCGTCTGACACTGCTCCAGTAGCCGGTAAACAATGTTCTAGGAAGCGAAGGGAGATGCCATCCACGCCATCGACCTCGTCGTCACCTCCAGCGCGCCGTCATCTATTCCACGCACGTCGGATACCATGGCTACCCTGTCACCATCGACGTCTGCACCGTCGCCACTGTCTACCACATAGCTGGTGAGCTTCCCCCTCAACCTTTCGCTCCTAGCCGCTAGATCACCGGTCAACACCTAGGATTAGAACCTAACCGCGAACCGGTACCCTCCAATCGGCGCCCGCCGCGTGGCTGCTTCGTCGGCGCATAGTGTCAGCGTCACATGTGTCGGGGGATGACCCCCGGGTAGGCCAAGCCAGTCTCAACTCTAATCTAGAGTATTTAAACATTTATGAATTAAAATTTGTACTTTGCAGAAGCAAATTATTTTAAACATTGAAACTCTAATCTAGAGTATTTAATTCATAATAATTATTTTGTATATTCAAAAATATAAAATAACACCTTTCTGGAATCTAGTGAATAGTAATACAGCACCCACTATTAGTTTTCAAACTTGGACATTTTAAATTGAACATTATTTCAAAAATGCCATTTAGCCATTATAGGCATAACTTTAATTCTAAAAGTATTTTTGATTTTTTATCTTTATAAAATGCTCATATTTTAATCCCCTATCCACTAGGACCCGAGGGTAAAATTATCTTAAGGGTTTACAATAATGTTATTAAATTATAAAGCCTTACCTCCTTCAAATGCTATATTGGACATTCCTAAATTTTGTTTAAAATGGTTTTCAAATGAAACCCTTTTAAAAATGTTTAGAAATGATCAATAGGACTAAATGAAACTATATGTCGATCATGTGTACACCATAGTAGTTGCATATGACCTAGTACTTCTATAAGCACACTAGGTGGTCAAAAGTAACCATATGCAAGTAAATATTTCAAATCTAAGACTAGTAGAGTATTTTGTGAAGCAAGTATTGGTTTAGTAAAACTTGCGCAAACTAAACCAAACCCATTAGAATGTTTTGCTTCCTTTCATTGTATTGCATTGATTGGTGTGTCAGTTTGATTTGTTTATTCATTGCAATATGGTGAATCATGTAGATTGACCAGAAAGTAACCGTCGTGTTGTGAAGATAGTGAATCCGATAATTTCAACAAGACGCAAGTTCACTACATAAATGTTTTACTATTTTTCTACTATGCACTTAGTTGTTTCCAAATATTGTGTGAGTAGGACTGCATGAAGTAGTATGCTATGCTATGCAACCTTGATAGGATAGCCACATGTATCCTAACTGCTGTGTAGCAAACAATGTAGGTATTGAATGCTTAGTCCTACTGTAGATCTCATGGCTGGGTTCAAATCAAGTTATATGATGTTGAGGTAAAACTCTTTTTATGTAATGAAAACAACATAACTTAATGAACCACTTGGGTGAATGGGATTGATATTTTTTGGTTGAGTGCCAAGTTCAGGTGTCATATTTATGAGACCCTATCAACGGTCGCTTCTCCCTATCAACGGAGGCTATTCTATGGAGCCCTATCAACGGCTTGCCCCTGACTTGTTTTGCAACTGCGAAAAGCACCCAGGCATAAAGAGATTTGGCAGCGTTCTTATCTACGAGCTTCCATGTACGATCACTTATCAAATAGGCTCTGTCTTAACTAACTAAGTTGTGAGAACTCAACCTGGTGTGACAGAGGGTGGTAGAGTTTTGTAGGTGTAACGAGTCCGCCGTGGTTGAGGGACTACTTCTGAAAGGTCTTGTCTTTGTTTTCTCCCAGTCATGCCACATCTGGGTGGTATTTGTGTGCGGGGGTTGACTAGGTCTTGTGGGTAAAGTGTAAAAACCTCTCGAGAGTGTCAAAACTAAGTACTTAACCATGTCCCTGGTTACAGACGACTTTGAGCGACTGGACTTGAAGCAGTTCAAGAAACCTCATCATTCCAATTTTTTTAAATTAAAATTTGTGGATGAACAAGGGTAGATGGTTTATTGCTATCAACCAATGGTAACCCGGTTCACTGCTATCAACCGGTGATACCATTTTCAAAGTAAAAGTTTTTAGTTCATTGATATCAATCAATGGTATCCGTTTTGTTTTAAAAGAAAGATTTGTATTTAAAAAATTATAGGACAAAAACCATTGCTTTACACAAATTTAGCCAAAACTCCACCTAGTCAAATATGCATGTACTTATAGGTTAAGATTTATATTCCACCAAATAGGTGAACTTTCCAATACATTCAAAGTATTGACCATTCGTGGCTGGAACTTTTCATGTTGCGAGTTTCCTTGAAGATGAGTGAGGTACGATGTTAGGGTTACGAGTCTATACTCAGCATGTTTTCGCCTGTGGGTCTTGATGGAGATCTTTGTAGTTATTATTCTTCCGATGTTGATCTTTGTATTGAGGAGCTAGCCCTTCTGCTATGCAATTTGTATGTGATTATGTAAAATTCTGGATCATTTGATGTAATTGAAATATGACCTTTGTTTTGTGATATTACATCATGGATCGTGTGTGCCAGCGAGTCGATCTAGGGACTAGCACTATAAGGCATAGAGACTTGGACCCCTACCGGGTTGGGTCACTTCAGTTTAACATAGAGTACAAGGGAGCAAAAGCTTGCCAAACAACTAAGCCTACTCTCCCGACATAATGGAACTCAAATCTTTTGCCCCCGCCAAGCTCCAAAGGGCCGCTTCTAACTTAATTTTCTATACTACTAAGGTCGGCATGGTGGACACTTTTCAAAAAAAAAACTCACGCATTCCGCTCATTCCAAATCTCGCAAGAGGTGAGCACGCATGATGAGCGTCACCAACGATTTCCTCCTTACTCCGTTTGGGTAGATGATTGCTTCCCACCACTCCTTGACGGTAGTTTACGAGGCCCACATAGATGTGTCAATTGAATGAAGCCCGAGCCAATGGATAACCATGTTCCAAATTCGTATGGTGTAGCAACAGTTTAAGATAAGGTGCACCACAGATTTGTTTTCTCGCTTACAAAGTTGGCAAAGCTCGCAATTTGGCCAACTCCTATTTTGTAGACGATCGGCCGTCTACACTTGGTCTTGAAGAATTAGCCACACAAAAAGATTGCACTTGGGTGGTGCCCAAATTTTCCAAACCTCCTCCGGCATGAAGGAGCGGGTCATGCCTTCGAATTAAGCCCTATAGGAAAAATTCGACGAATATACCCCCAAATTGGTGAACTTCCATGTGATATCACCCGCCATGTCATCAGCAAGTTGAACCTCACTTATATTTGTCCAAAGCTCGACAAACTCGGTGATTTGTTGTGCTGAGAGGCCCACAATGGTGTTTATTTTTTAGATCCTAAAATCGTTATCCATTCCCTTCTGCACGGTTAAGTTTTTTCTTGTGGAGATTTCAAAGATAGAGGGTGCACAACATTGTTTGTCCCCAACCTCTTCCTTCCTACGGCCCCTGACGAGATGGTCGATTTCAGAGCTGGTGGAGCCGGAGGGGATGGCCGATGAGGGTGCGGAAACAGCTTGCGCTTCCATATCTGGCAGAGTCGAGGCCATCGGCGCCGACATGAGGGCAGGGAAGTGGGACCGGCGGCGAGCGGGAAGCCGAGGAGGTGCACTCGAGAAGGGGCCAAATTATTCTTTGTGGAGTCTGGAGACCACGACCGTTTATATTTAAGAGGGATGGCCTCTCTTTGAGGGCCGACTCTCATATTTTCCCCCCTCTAACCCTTTAGAAGTTCAGTGGGATGTGGCTATCTTAAAAATATACTCCTCTTAATTTTTCTAATGGATCGGCTAGAGATGTCCTAAGAAGGGTGGTGCGTGCATGGATGTAGAGAGCTTTTTCTTTCAAAATGAGATAATACTAGAGCTTATGGTAAAAGACAAAGATGACTGTGTTGTCAACCCTAAGTTTAATTCTTACTTTGTTTTTATCCACCTGTGTCTACTGTCATTCGTTCTTATCCACGTGCGCTGCTTACGCACCGTGTTAGAGCATCTTCACTTGTTGCCCCCAATACGACCTCCGGCATTTCTCTTGATTATAGGTGAGAGTATGGAGCGAGTCACAGCTCCCATATAAAAAAAATCGACTGACATTTTAACAAACACATGGGACCGGACGAGCGTGCCGAACGAGCGTGCATGATGTGACGAGAGTAGTGAGGTATTATTTGCACAAACCCAAAGTTTCGATTACATTGCGGCAAATGATAAAGACGGGAGGAGTCACTTGATCTTTGGCACGGCTCGTGCCGACGAGGGTCCATGAAACAGGTCTCGGTGGCGCAGGTTGTGGCGCAGGCGGAGCCAGTCGTGGACGGGGACCGGCAGGACGGCGGCGAGGCACCACAGGAGCTGGTGGCTGACGTTGGGCGCGCAGAGCGGCGGGCCGTGGCCGATCCAGCGCACTGCCGCGCGCGCGTACGCGTCCGGCGCCGGCGCGAAGAGGAGCAGGGCGAGGCGACTGGTCTCCGAAAGCCTCGACACCATCCGGGTCGCCACGTAGAACGGGGCCTGCACAAGATTAAATGCTACCAGCTCGTTACTTCTACCAAGTGCAAGCGGCGGATCCATGTGCACCACACTGCAACTCATTTACCTTGTGCCTGGCTAGCTGCGAGACTGGTTGGTTAATCAATTACCTGGCATTGCACGTCGATCCCCTTGCTTCTGTACTCGACGTAGAGGCTCCTGGAGAACTGAGCAACATACCTGCTTGGAGAAATTGTGTATTATTATGCAGTCACTCTCACGGTCTCGATCGGTGCCGATGCCGTGCCGTGCCTAGAAAGTAAATTAATCTGCACCGGCGAAATACAAATACTGTACTATCGAATACGTACCGTTTGGTGGCGGCGTACATGGTGTAGAGCGGGAAGGAGGGGATGGCCTCCGACGACGCCGACCCCATGTTGACGACGGCGCCCCTGCCCCGCTCCACCATCCCCGGCAGCACAGCGGCGGTCACCTCAGTCACCGCCCACAGGTTCACCTTTATCATCCTCACCCACGCCTCCACGTCCGCCTCGTGCAGGTACCGCGCGCCCGGCCTCGCCACGCCGGCGTTGTTCACCAGCACCCCGACGTCCAGCCCCTCGACGGCCTCCCGGAGCCGCGCCATCGCCTCGTCACCTGCCGTGCCGCCAAGGGCGACCATGGGAGCGTTCAACTTGTGAATGTTCCCTCCTGTGCTTGTGTGTGTACCATGCTTGGGTGCTGTTTCACAGCTCGAGTACAGCAGGTTTTACCTTGAGGGGTGGCGACGCTGGAGAGGTCGAAGAGGACGGTCTTGGTCTTCACTCCATGGCGAGATCTGATGGTCTCGGCGATCTCCAGGAGATTGGCGGCGTTGAGGTCGAGGAGGACGAGGTTGAGGCCACGCCGGGCGAGCTCCAGGGCGACGGATCGGCCGATGCCGGACGTCGGGCCGGTGACGACGGCCCACGCGCCGTAGCGGCGCCGGAGGTCCTTGGGCCGGCGCAGGTAGAGGGCGAGGTGCGCGAAGAGGCGGAACACAAATGGCGCGACGTAGAGGGCGCCGAGGATGGCCAGCGAGGCGAACCATGCCGGCGACGCCGCCGGTTCTTGCCGGAGGGATGATGCCATACTCTCGCTCCTTATCTGTCTGTCAGCGTTGCTCGAGCCCGCTCAGCCTCAGTGTTAAATGAATCGTGCGCATTTACCACGGCTGCAATGTGACTGCAATCGTACGAACATTTCCAGCAGCACTCTTACAAGGCCTTCCAATAATCTAGACTCTAGAGTACTAGGAAATATGACGCGCCGTTGCACTCGTCGTGTCGTGGGACAATATTGTCGACTAATCCGTTAAAGGTATTGTTGACCGGAGATCACAATAGTATTTTTTCGGGCTAAAAGAGATTGTGTTGGTGAAATTAATTAGGGTCGCAGGGTACCTACCGTCAGAAAATTAGGACCGGAAAATTGTGTCAGAAAAATTACCGTTGAGTAACCAAAAAAAAGAGTTGAAAAAATACAACCGTAGACGTAGGTAACTGCCATTATAAAGTTACAGTCGGAAAGGTGCGTCCAAGAAGTACCATCAAGTGGTTAAAACGGGACTTTCCCACACCACACGACCCTTCCCCCGTGTCGCACCCTAGGGCGACACCGGGGGCGCCGCCGCACGCCGCCCAAGGCCCTCCGCCGCTGCTCCTCTCGCCGCCGCTGTCGCCGGCCTTGCCGCGGTGGCGGCGGGCTCGGCCGCCGAAGGTGGTTTGGGGTGGGTCAAGGCCGGAGTTGACCGCCATGGCTGCTGGGGCAGATGCAGCCGGTTCGACGATGGCTAGCGACCAGGACGACACCCCTGGTTGGGGTGGTGGTGGAGGTCCCTCCCGGCGGCGCCATGACCGGCGGTGGAAGTCCAGGGCCAAGCTAGCTGGTGTTGGAAACCCTATATCTTCGGATCTAGGGCTCCGATGCTACCTCCCCGGTCCTCTTCTCTGCTGGTAGGGCTGGATCTGGGAGGGGTCGACCCTGCTCTGTTGTCATCTCTCTCGTTACCGGCCTAGCCGCAGGGTTGCTGGTATGATTGGTGCAGCGGATCTTGCAGGTTATCGGCGGGTGGCGAGGGGGCTACCGGCTCGGTTTGAATAAAGGTGGTTGTCCTCGGATTCTTCTCACACCAAGATGAAGATCTACTTGATGCGTGTCTCCATTGATCTGGTCGAAGTGTCGAGTTCCGGAAGGCCACGTCTGCGAACTCCCATGGGCGCATCATGCCTAGAGATTGTTGGATCGGAAGGTGTTCGGTCGGGCGTACCCATGTTTTTTCTGGCCGTTTGGGTTCAGAGGGTGCGCTTCGAAGCTCTGTTGACTATTAATATCATGGGGCATGTTCTCGTTCCATGGTGCTGACGGAGAATGTCATGGAGACCGAGATCTGAGGATCGACTATGGTGGTTTGAGTCTGGGTGGTGATGAGGAATTGGCTTGGTGACTCGTGACTTGGAGCAATGGCATGTGAGTGGGGGCGGATGCATAGGAGAGGTTCACAGTCCTATCTTTAAGGGTGAAAACCCAGGGTCTGGCCTTAATTGGTTGTGCCTGGCAATGACCTTATTGAAGGGACATAGGGCAACCAACGATGAATTACGGTTAGAAAATTACGCACCCTCAGAAGAATCCGTAGGGTAAATACCGCCGGAAAATTATGGCTAATAAGTTATGTCGTAAATCAGCGGCTAGTAGTTAAAAAAGGAGCTAAAATAATATTATCCTCGATGTAAGCTAACCGTCGTCCGAAAATTACAGCTAAAAAGTGTGACAAAAAGATACCATCGAGTAGTTAAATAAAAAATTACCGTAGAATGGTTGGAACATTTGGATCAAAAAATTACCCTCGAATGGTTAAAAAGAAAGGATGTAAAAGAAAGACCACCTTGGGCGTAGTTACTTTTTTTTTTTGGAAAACGTAGTTACTTTTTGTTCGAGAAGTAGACGCAGTTAATTACTGTTGAAGAGTTACATCGAAAATTACCTTCAATGTGTCTAAAAAGAGAGACCCGAAAAAGAAAGAAAAATGCATTGTATCAGAGGTCTGCGTGGCATGCTGGCAGCGACTGACTGATAGATAATTGGGCATCTATAGTGCTACTGCGTTGAGCGCTGAGAGGTCGAGAAGTTCATGCGCCTTAATATATGTACTCTCTCTGACCCTAGATACATCCGAATCTGCACGAATCTGAGAACATTGATTAGGATTAGAAAGAGTATCTATAAATAAAAAACTGTTCCTAACGATGTTCCAATATATTACTCACTTTGATCCACGCCGCTGAATTGTACTAAATCAGGGACATTTATTATAGATGGAAGGAGGTTCAAAATTTTGCCCGGATATTTTCAATATTGTGTGTGGCACTCCCACTCCGCTCCTACGTTTTTGGAGGCTATGGGTTGTCAGACTACGTCAGTACACACTCCACATCTGCAAACTTCAGGCATGTGTACTTGAAAAATAAATGCTTCCCGTTGACACCGGGTGCCACCTAGAGGTCACCGCTCGCCTAGAGGTTGCACGGAGGTCGCCAAATGCAGGGGTGCCCCGCTCAGCCGCTATGGTCGCGCCGAGGACGAGCTCCAACAACAAGGAGCTGCAGCTCGAAGCCATGGACGGACCAGCTCCGCCCCGATTCGTGGAGGTAGTTTGTGGCACTAGCTTTATCTATCTATGTGCTATGATTGTTTTAGAACTATATGAGCTGTCTTATGTGGTAATGTTAATGTTTGTAATTTCCTTAGGGTGGATCTTTTGATTATATGATGAGTATATGAGATTGTAATTTTCAGTATGTGTTAAATGTATTTATAGATGCGTATTACTATATAGTTCATATATACATGTTTTGGTCCAACTAATATGCGAGGACGCATGTGGGGTAAACGTAGCAACTGGATATTGATAGCAAATTTGGAATGAAAGAGTATGAGTTTGGCGAAATATGATAAATATATTATGGAGTCTCGTGAGCGAGTATATATAGGTGTACATGGGATCATCTTAGAGTAGACGGCGTGTCACGGCACGGATGTTTGGACCGTATAGGAATCTGATAAGGTGCTCAAGCAACGTGGTAGTCTTTGGATCGATATGGAGGTAGTCACGACATATCCTAACTCTACCTAAACTATCATAACAACCGTATATGCCTAATACTCCAACATAGAACCTACTATGCTTTTTACATTTCCATTTATATGTTATTATGGATAAATTAATAAATGTGTCACATCCCCCTAATGGAAAATGTGATCTTTTCTATTCGAGGTAGCATATTTAATTTTCAATATCATGTCAAAATATCCAAGGTAATATTATGTTTATTTTTAAATCTAGTCTATCAAGTTCTCTTTTACAATAGGAGTATTGGAGAGATGTGTTGCATCATCTCTATCACAAGACGTGATGCCCATATAAATATAAATCAAACACAACACAGGAGTTGCGTCAATATTTGTCTCGTCATCTGAAGCTATATTCTAGCCACCATGTTTATTGCAAAGTAGTCAAGTAAACATATGAACCCCGATCAATTTAAGTATAAGAAATATATTTTACTTTACTTTACACACTTTTATATTCTGCAATTATTCAATCTAAAAATATAAAAAAATTATCTTGCTTGCATTTGTAGTCTTCACATTGTTTTCATCATTCTATTAGCCCTACACTCTAGTCTTCACATTGTTTTCATCATTTTATAGTGGCAACCCACGAACTTGCGGTACAGCTCGCAGTCACACTGCCGCCATGTCTCATCTATGCCATTTTAGTGCTCGTTATGGATCCACTTAGGCACATTGCTGGTCTGTGAAGAACAACTTCAATTGTTCCTAATCGAGATCGAACAAATAATCCAACAATAATATTATAGACGAAGAAAACCAACAAATGAATGATAACATACGATTCCGCCGCCGCGCTCAACCTTACTATAGCCGCCGCACATCCGCTGCCCTGCCGGACGAATCGAATGTCCACCGAGCGGGATGGGCTGCCATGGTGCACGAACAATGATGATTGGGTCAGTATGCGTGTGTGAGTGGTACTGGATGGTGGTTGATAAGGAGACAATAACTCGTGATGGGGCACGCATGTCAGAGAGATAGACTTGAACAGTTAGATCCGCGTGAACATCTCGAAACAAACAAGGCACAAAATTAAATGCCTCTATTCCATGCCACGGCAATCGCGGCCGCCGTTATTATGTCCAATCTATTGTGGCACTGCAATATGCCGCCATCGTGTTTGTTGCAACGTATAAGTGGTCGCCGTGACAAAATGGTGCCGTGAAATCTTATCCGCTGCGTAATCAACTATTGCTGGTACTTTTCGCTTATGCCGCCCCAAAAATCCGCTGGGTATGCGGGTATTTTCGTAGTGGTAGACAACGTCCTTCTTCGTGTTCCTCCGCATGAAATACAAGTGTTTCCACATGCCCCAATGTGGATGGATGCCAAGGAAGCACTAAAGCACGCGATTTGGAGAATAGAATTTGGCACTCACCTTTTAGAGGTCCTAGTAAGAGCACTTGGATCTACTCCAGCCTCCAATCTTCGTCTTCTTCGCCGTGGCGCCGGTGATGGAGCTTCTAGTTTTGGTCTTCCGCATGGAGAGCAGAAAATTTCTACTCCGATGATTGCAATGGAGAGGAAGGAGCTCGAGCTCTCGTTGGCAATGGAGAAATGCGCATGAACGGGGAGTGAACACAGTAATCCGCTCCCCTCTTTAATAAGGGAAAACATGAGTTGGTGAGGACCATCAGATTGCCGTACCTCTTCACATGGAATACATCCGTGCCACCACGTGGAGGAGATAGAAATGAATCGTCCCTCATTAATTCTACCACAGCGTAAATCGAGGGGCTAAATCGCCCGACATGCCGCCGTGCACCTCGATTTACGCACGACGTGCGGTCGTGTGGTCAAATCAACCACTGATGCGTAGTCCATGCATCGATCAGCCTGCATCATGGGCCTATGTATATGTCTTCACATCAAGTCTTTATAGAGGCATTCGAGAACTCCATCGTCATCCCTGACGTCATGAGCGGAGAGAAAATTTCATCGGGTTTGGTCAAATACTCTCGACAAAATTATCAGCATCTCCAAAAAGAAGAGTTGAGTACCTCCTCAGATGAAGATGATCTCTAAGCCTATGCTCAGTTACAAGCATCTGAACATAGTCTCGGGGCTACTCCCAACTGGAGCACTAGCTGCGCACCCGATAAAAACCAATTCTCCAACAGGGACAACGATTATTACTTGCAATCAAGGACAACAAGATCTGAGTCGAGTACCTTCTCGTATGCGTATAATATTTGAGCCTATGCTCGTCTACAAGTAGTCAAACATAGCCTCGGGGGCTGCTCCCATCGGGAGCGCTAGCCACGCAACCGATAGAAAGACAATTCATCCAGTGGAGTCGACATAAAATGATACTCGAGAAAAATAATTTTGACCCTATGCTCGGATGCAAGCACCCGAACATAGTCTCGGGGATATTCTCATCTGGTGTGCTGGTCGCATACCTGATAAAAATGCCAACATCACTTCAAAAACACAACAACTTAATCCATTGCATTAGCCAAACAAGACACTCGAAAAATCTTCGAGTTCTCAGACCGTGTCCATCGTGATAACATGTGTGGATGTGGTGTTTACGCGAACATAGGAACCAGGGATCCATCCTACGTGCCTAGTAATCGCACACGCTGCGCTCTGCTAGAAAAATTTCATATCTACGATATGATGGAAAATCCTGAGCGGACGCATTGGGTACCCAAACATAAAACTGGAATTCAGATTCGATAAGACCTCTATGACCCGAGCTTAATTACGCTAGCATATACCAGGTTCGAGTCCAGGGACTTGAGATTGAGAAGGTTCACGATGTTTTTACCCAAGAACAATTAACTGATTCCTGATCCGCCGGATTTGGACTCATATACCAATATCCCCATGACAAAATTCTTATTGAACTTATAGTTCACACATCCGAAGAAATCTTCGGGTTCACCTTACGGGCGTATTAAATAGAAGGACTTGGAGACTCAACCCGAGTCTATGACACGAGTGGAGCCTTGGGGGATACTGACGTGGGTATGACTTGTCGAGTCTCCGTTATTGGCATACCTGGTACGAATCCAGGACAAGTCCCATAAGGCCCATAAGGATCAAAAGGTTCTGGAAGCACACGAAGCCCAGGAACCAAACATAACAATCAAGGCAAAGCCTAAGATGTAGCCTACATAGTCATAAAATTGTATTTTATTCTGTATCCGACCCAGATTGGACTTTGAGACCTAGTCTATCATATGAAGGCTAGGAGGATCCAACGGGGAGGGCACGTGAATCTAATCATAGCAATCCGTTGTAAGCTAGATCGCATCTAGCAACTTAGCGACTTTAAACTCTCCGTCAATAAATATCAGGAAGTAGGGTTTCCTCTACGAGGGTCTGAACATGGGTAAATATCACCTCCCTTGTTTGTTTGATAAGCTGACAAAATTACTAGCGCACCCTTTTTCCGTGAAACCCAAGTCAATAATGAAGGACATTTTCAAGGTTACCCCTCGTCAGCGGTGATAGAGAGATCAGGGCATGCTTGTGGCCTAGCTGGGCCTGAGCGGGCCCGTGGTTCTGACCATCACGGGTGCAGAATGACATAGGTGTTTTCGTGATGGCGTTGGTGACTGCATTAGTGTTGGGAGGTGCTGGGTCGCGATGGCGCCTAGGTGCCGTGGCGCTGGCAACGACGACGGTACTAGCCGGAGTTGGTGTGGGTGAGGTCCCGCTGGCGTCTGGGTGTGGCATCCATGGTGGCTCACGGCGGTGCTGGATGGCCGGAGTGGCGCAGGTGAGGGCGTCTTAGCAGCGTAGGTCCACATGCCCAAATCTAGGCCCTTTTAGGCCTGATCTTGGTCAGGTGGGCCCTGGATGCCGCGGGTCTATAGGCCCAGACCTAGGTCCTTTCAGGCCTGATCTGGGTCCGGCTGGACCTAGCCGGTCTAGTTTCCCTGAGTCGGGTGTTTCAGCCACCTCCTCCTCCTTCCTCCTTGGATCGATAGCTGCACGACAGCCAGAAAGACCGGAGGTCGTAGGTTCTTCTGGTGTGTGCTTGATGCGCGATGGCCAACTTGGACAATTGCGCCTAGGTGGTCTGAGTCCGGTGGGAGACGAACTGGAATTTGGATTGATTTTATCAATGCAAATTGGTTTTGGATAGAAGAGTACATTGTTTCTAATTTCCTCTATCTAAAATATTAAAAAGAATTTTGCTGGTTTTTATTGCTATATCCAATTTATGGAATTGATACACCATTTATGTATCCATCTTTCGGCTCGATAATTTCACGGGATAGAAATATGGTATAAGAAATACATGCGGTCCTCGATGTGCAGCGCATGGTGGTTTGTTGGCAAGATGGTGGGCTAAACGAGTTCTCGAGCTAACGTGATTCCTAGGGTACTAGATCTTTGTGGCAGTGTCTATGTGAGGTTGTGTGCCACTCTTGTGGTCATGGCGCTCCAGGCTAAGGCCTTGCCCGACCTTGTCGGTGCCAGCGACGCCTTCGGACATTGTTTCCCTCCTTAGTGGCATTGTCAAGGAGCCCCGATACACTCTATCTCCTATGTTGTAATCCTCTGGGTGAAAACCTAGATCGGGTTTTGGGAGCCGGATCGGACAGTGACGACATGGTGATCTCACTACCTTCTTGGAGGCGTTGTTCTTGGAGATTGGACTCAGAGCTGGAATGCGAGCAGAAGACATGCGCCATGACCCTCTGTCAGAGCCGGTGTGCATCAGTGACGTGCGAGCATGGTTACTATGGATGTCATGGGTAGCGGCCGACGGAGGATCCCGTGTTGTGACATCTTGGACGTATGGAAGCACTCGATGGAGTCGATCGGCGGTAGTATCCACTTGTGGTGATGGACTGGGGTTGCTGCATTTTAGGATGGTCCGGCATTTAGAGCGCCGCTGGCGGTTGGCGGATTGAGGCGAGACCTGTAGTCCGGAGCGCCTTTGACTCTCCAAAGCAGGGGTGACCCGATTCTGCCCTTATTTGCAGAATCGGTGTCCCCTCCCCCTCTAGGGCTTTGCTTGTTTATGGCGACCCGATGCTTGTGAGGTGGGCTTCTAGGCCGTGTTTAGGTTTGAGATGACCATTATAACCTGTGTCTTTCTACCTGTAGTCGTAGTCTGTTTTGAGTGGTGGGTGTTTCAGCCTTTTCTTAGGCTTGTAAAGATGGCTTCTTTTCTATCAAGAATCGAAACACAAAGTTTTTGCGTTTTCGCGGAAAAAAATGTTGCTTGTCTACTGAATTTCTAAACCGAAGCGATCTAAGGACCACTGTACTCTTGTACTCCTTCCGTGCACAAACAAGTGACTTAAATTTGTCTAGATTCACATGAATCTTTGGGTATAGATATATCCAAATCTAGACAAAACCAAATCACTTATTTCTTGACAGAGGAAGTACATAATTGTTTATACCGAGTGTTGCTGCTGTTTGCTAGCTGCAACCAACGTACTGAATGTTTCTACCGATGTATTGTCGACGTTTATACTGAATTTGGCACCGTTGAAATGATACTCCCTCCGATCCATAATATTTGTCACTAAAATGAATGTATCTAGACATGTTTTAGTATTAGATACATCCAATGACAAGTAATATGGATCGGAAGGAGTAGTTGAATTGGTAATTAAGAAATAATACTTACCAAACTATATGAGAGAGAATATCGAGTCCTGTGTATAGACGAGCGCCTAGAAAACTGAGAATGTCTAAACAAGAATCTTTGTAGACGACCATCTATATGGATGTATAGACGCCCAAATTAAGGCTGTCCACTGGAGATGCTCAAACAATTGTTTTGGTTAATAGCATTTGCATGTTTACTACAGTATCTATTTTGGTTAATAGCAGTTGCGTGTTTACTACAGTATCTGATGGGCACCACTAGCTGGCGGTCGACCGCCTGATCAAACCCGCGCGGTCAGGTTCTGACCATGGGGCTTTCCGTTTTCATCCACTCCCAGATTCTCCTTTTTTGGAAAAAAAAACGATTCCCATGATGTCCCGGGCCGGCCCTGGCGTATTTTTGAATTTCGTTTTCCCCGGCACGTGTTATTCCCTTTCCGTACAATTCCCTTTCTCTGCAGCTTACTCATTGTGGTACTACATAATTTTTGTTTACAATTTCCTTTTTGGGACAGTGATATTTTAGGGCTAAATAAAGGGAGGGGAATAGCAATAGCACTTTCAACACGATTGACCTGTCACTTTGAACAATATGCTTCCTCCTTCTAAAAATAAGTGATTTAGAATTATCTAGATTCGATTCGTATGTACCTAGATATGTTTTAGTGCAACATTCCCTCCGTTTCAAAATATATGATGTTTTAGCTTTATGAAAGAAGTGTATCTAGACCCCTTTTAGTATATAGGTTCATCTAGATTTGAAGTGAATCTACACTAAAAGGGGTGTTGGAACACTCCTTTCACAAAGCTAAAACGTCTTATATTTTAAAATGGAGGATGTCAGCGTCCACTTGGCCCAGCCCAGCACTCAACCTACGTTCTGGACGTTCATGCGCTCACAGCCCAACTATAAGAAGAAAGCTCACTCCATCCCAAAAGCCCGGACTGAAAGGAGGAAGGAATCTCTCCCTTATAAGGTGGGTGTGGCCTCCTTCCGTAGACGAGGTGGGACTAAACTTTGTGTAGCCTCACCGGTCTGTTGGGGATCGGTGCGGAAAACAAAAAATTTCCTACGACGGAATCCCAGAAACTAGCCTAGGATCTATCTATGTAGTAATGCGGTAACGACCGGAGCATAGAGAATACATGCCCTTGTAGACCGTACGCGGTTAACGTTCCGCGGGGAACGTGGTTGAAGTAGTCGTACTCGAAGCCGACCTCAAGGTCGCGAAGCTCCTTGCAGGTCACCCCTTGCTCCTACTTGATCTTCATCATCTTCATCGTGCAACAGCTCCGGCTCAGGACATTCAAGTGCCCCAAGTGTTGCGCCTCGTGTCTTTGTACACATCCGGTGCACGATGAGACCTCTAGCTCCCCGATCCCGCCAGGAGTGCGGAAGTTGATATCCGGCTAGGAATCCTGCAACAACAACAGATCACAGTGTGCCTCGATCACACAACCCAGACTTGGGGCCATGGTCACGAGGTATAGAGAGAGAGGAGGAGAAAAGTCAACCAAAGGACTTCTCCAATTGTGTGTTCAATCCCACCCATGGGCACCCCTTTATATAGGGGGAGGGGGTGTGCCCTCCCCTTTGGGTTTCCCATGCAGGACTATTCAAGGGAGAGGGGGAGGCGCATGGGCCCTTAGGGCTTCATGGGCCAGCCGGCCACGGATGGGCCCCACCCCGCGCACAGCCCTAGGCTGGCCGGGTGGGCCCCCTCAAGGCGCCTGGCCCTTGGCCCTTTGGCCCTTGGCCCTTCCCTCCTTCGGTTTTCCCTCATGGGCCCTTTTTCCCTAGGAAGTTTGGCCCATTAGTGGAATACCCTTTCAAATTAGATTTTAATATTATATTTAATATTAATTACATTAATTAATATGTAAATACATATTACAAAACCTGATTCAACCCGAAACACCTTTCGGTTCCCTATCGATTTTCTCCGAACGACTTCAGATCTTTCCCGGAATGATTCCGGTCCTTTATTCTTTCTCCGAACAACTTTGGATCTCTACGGAACGATTCCGGCTTTCTCTCTTTCTCTACTGTGATTCCATCTTACGAATGATCGCTCTCATCGTACCCTTAAGTGTATCCTCTCACGGCTCGGGAATGCTCTAGACATGATCTGTTATCAATGATCAACAGAGGGACCAGGGATATCCATGTGACCCCTATGCATTCCTGATGACAGTGTCGTTTGAACCGTCTAAATGTAGCATCCTCTTCCTTTTGTTTCTCGATACAACTTGTCTGAGATCCGATCACTGGTATCCCATACCTTTGTTCAATCTCGTCCACAACAAGTTATGTTTTCTTGTTACCGTGATATTACATCCCCATGACCTAGTCACATGTTGCAACATTTATAGATGTAATCTCACCAAGGCGGCCGTATGTATCTTTACCCATCATGTGGATGAACAAATCTCGGTCTTGCAGTCACATGTCATCTACTGTTCCTTCGGAATACCCAACGTATATCTTTATGGCCACCGCATTACCAGATGACGTTTGATATAGTCAAAGCAGCCTAGGGAAACAGTGAGTAATATGACCTCACGGTCTAAGGAGAAGAAGTCTAGGTATAGCTGTTGCAACAATGAACTATATGACTTGATCGTGTTGCAATCCTTCGAGGAATATCCAACCACATCATTCTCCAATGATATGATCTCGTTGTCAGTCGGCATAAATGCCCATGATCTTGAAACCCAGATCATCTTCGTGACCAACGAACTAGTATGAATAGAGGCTACAAGGGACTTGGTTATTTCATACCACACCTGTACCAATGTTTCTACTTGGCACAGTTATAGCACAATATGAAACTATTATAAACTAATCGAGATATGACAATAAAAATCTATTTATTATTTGCCTCTAGGGCATATCTCCTTCAGTCTCCCACTTGCACTAGAGTACAAATAATCTAGCTCGCATTTTACTCATATAAACCATATACCATATGCGTTTACAGATCATGCATGCTCATGGGAAACTTCATGTCCATGTTCTGTTTTACCAGATCATTATGTCTTTTGCAAATCGTTAATGTCTTCCTAATCTGACATTCACACCATTATCTTTATAATGGGTCGAAGCATTTGTTTGGCAACAAAGTGAGACTTTTGTTTCTAGTGTTTATGATGACGGTCATTTTCACTGTTGTCAGCTAAACTTCGAAACACACTTTGCTATCCTTTGTGTATATACTATGGTCATGGCAGCAAAACGAGGCCGGATTCCAGGAGCTTACAGTGACGTTAGATCAACCTCGAGGGCTTTCTCATGGGCCCTGGGCCCTGGGACACATCATTCTACGTTAAAAGAGAACTAGCCCCGCCATAATATTATACATCACATCAGATGGAGCCTTTATACTTCTATATCTATGTAGATCCTAGTGCATGAAATGCAACTATGCCACTTACATTACTTCTTCCTACTTAAGTACAAACTTAATTCTGGCTCAGTGATCAACTCAGGAATCACTTAAAGACATGTTCTTACAGTTAAGACTTTGTCATACCAACCAGAACTTCGGGTCACATTACGTCGAGTATACAACATGGTTTTATGGAAGAACCTATGACTGAGGCATATGAGATGCAACGCATCTCTTTCTTTCAACCATAGTTGCAATACTAACTCAATGCTTCATATAGTAAGAACTACTTTCCTACCTTGTTCCATTGTGAGCTACTTCAGAATCTTGCTTAGGACATTCTGAACTTCTTTCAGAATCAAGTCCAGGAAGCATTCGACATTCAGTGTTTATTAAACTCACCAAACTATCTTGATAGATATTATTGTTTAATAACTTCAACTTCATCCTTATTTATCGTACTTAAATATTATTAACACCAATCACATCATTCACATATGTCGTCCACATATCCTAGAATGATTTCACGCTCCCACTCAAATATGACATTCATGTTTGAGATCTAGGGGTTTCACTTAGCTCCCACTCAAATATGACATTCATGTTTGAGATCCAGGGATTTTACTTAGCTCCCACTCAATATATGTCAGCTACATATCATGAAGTAGCCAAGCTGATTTGCTCCCACTCAAATCTAGGTCCTCTCAATAATCTTGGACATTCCAAAATTCTTTGATCATTATCAATTTGAGAATTCCAATTACGAGACTTTGATACGTCCATTTTGCATCACTATTCTATGTCTTAATTCACTATTATTCATTGATATATTTCATATTGAGAGGTGATACTTATGTTATTTCATCTATTTTTGCATGGTTGATGACTTTTGGAGCATGGACCGCAGCAGATTCTCGATGGAAAAGGTGCTATTTGGAGGCAAAATTCAAGATCAGAAAATCCGAAAATATACGGAAAATTCTATTTTCTAGAAGACTCAAGATGCTGGGAAGATGGAGTGGAGGTGAGCCAGGGGCCCACACCACCCCATGGCACGCAGCCTAGGCAAGGCCAGGAGTGGTGTGGCCACCCTGGCCCACTCCAGCCTCTCCCCTCTGGCGTATATCATCCTCCCGAAACCCTAAGACTCAGGGAGCAACCACAGAAAGATTCCACCACCTCTGCGGGGCGGAAAACACCGAGAGAGAAAGATCTCTCCGGCAGACAGATTTCTACCGGGGGAATTCCTTCCCGGAGAAGGGAGATCGTCGCCATTAACACCACCATCAAGCTGGACTTCATCGGGATCATCATCATCATCATCACCACCATCATCACCATCAGCACCCTCATCACCATCTCCATATTGCTGTAACAATTGTGTTGAATCTTGCTATAGTTCATAGGGGAAACTTTCCCGGTGTTGATTACTCTTTGTAGTTGATGCTATTAAGTGAACCGTTGAATTATTGTTTATGTTCAGATTGTTATATATCATTATTCCATCTCTGATCATGATCCATATGATGTCTTGTGAGTAGTTCGTTTTGTTCTTGAGGACATGGGAGAAGTCATGTTGTTAGTAGTGGAGTTGTGTTGAGAAAGATTCAATAGATTGTTATTTAAGTTGTGGTGTACTTCTTCTAGTGGTGTCATGTGAATGTCGACTACATGACACTTCACCTATATGGGCCTAGGGGAATGCATTGTGTATTTGGCTACTAATCGTAGGGGTTGCCGGAGTGACAGAAACCTGAACCCCCGTTAGGAAACCATTGCACAAGAGACGTAAGGGTCTTAGAGTTTAAAGCTGTGGTTAGGTTTCTACCTTAATTACTTTCTTATACTTACGGATTTTTGCAAGGGGGTTTAATCACAAGCATGTATTAAGTCTTGGATGGGATAGTACATTAGCACAGGTTCACCCACACAACACTTAGCAAGCTAAAGAAGATTAATCAACTATATGAAGCGAAAGCACTTGACAGTCTTCCCATGTGTCCTCGAGAACGTTTGGTCATCTATAGAAATACAACCGGCTTGTCCTTTGCTGCATAAAGGATTGGGCCACTTGCTGCATTTATTCGCATCGTATTTTATTTACTCGCATTTTGTTTACTTGCTTTATCGAAACCCCTAAAATCTGTTTGCTAAGTATTTGCAGAATTTCTGATCCATACCACTAGCCAAAGACCTTCTCGCTCCTCGTTGGGTTTGACACTCTTACTTATCGAAAATACTGATACACCCCTATACTTATGGGTCATCAAGACTATTTTCCGGCGCCGCTGTCGGGAGTGAAGCGCTATTGGAGAGTGGAACCGTAAAGGAAACTTCTCCGTGAGTATTGTTTACTCGCTAGTTGCTTTATTTTCGTTATGGATAATTCGCTGAGTTTCTTATTTGGTAATGCTACTACCAACGCTAAGGTAGTAGATAAGCCACCACCGCTGAGAAAGATGTTTTCAAAATACCTACAAGAATTATTGATCGTGTTATGGATAACTACTATGTTGGGGATGGAACTCCATCCCGTGATCATTTGCTCTTTATACACGAATTATGCGGGTTGTTCAAGTGTGCGTATTACTACAGATCAAGTTAAGAAGAAGTTATTCTCATTATCACCGAAAGGAAGAGCCGAGGAATGGTATAAGTCTTGAAGAATGGTCAAGCTCTGGAATGGGAGGAAATAGTGCCCCTCTTTTATTCAAAGTTTTATCCTCCTAGTGAAATTCATAAAGATCGGAATCAAATATACAACTTTTGGCCTCTTGATGGAGAGAGTACAGCTCAAGCTTGGGGGAGATTGAAGTCACTAATTCTCAAATGTCCCATTCATGAGCTCCCCAACAATATTATTATCAATAACTTTTATGCAAGGCTCCCTCTACATGATAAGGATTTATTGGATGCTTCTTGTGCTGGATCATTCACTCGTATGGAAGAAGAAGCTAAATGGGATCTTCTAGACCGTATTCAAGACAATGCTGAAGCTTGGGAAAATAACAAAGGTAGAAAGTTAGGTATAAATTATGATTATGAATGCATTGAATCTTTTATGGGAACTGATGACTTTCAAAATATTAGTAATCCTTATGGTCTTGATTTGCAAGTTATTACGAATTTCTTTAGAGCTTTTGCTTCCTATATCGAAATTCCAAAAAGGGGATGGAACAAGTACCATGCACCTTACAAAGATATTGTAGACTATGCTCCTATTGGAAGTGGTGAGTATTGCATTATTGATCCCATCTTACCCGAGCCTTATATCGAGTAGATACCCTTTCCCGAAAAGGTAAAGGACCATCCTATGATAACTAATGTAATCACCAAAAGTGAAAAAAGGACTGCAAAACCTGATGAACAAATAAACATTGAACCTGTGGTAGCAATTGTGAAAGACCTTGTCACTAAAAGCGTAGAAGATGGGCACATAGTCTTTTGTGAGGATGCTTCTAATATTGTTTCACATCCCAATAGGTCTAAAAAGGCTAGTGTTCCTGTGCTTTCTGTTAGGATAGGTGACAATTGCTATTATGGTTTATGTGATATTGGTGCAAGTTCTAGTGCTATTCCTTATGAACTTTACAAAGAAATTATGCATGAAATCAGTCCTTGCGAGTTGGAGGAGATTGATGTGGTTATTCACCTTGCTAATAGAGAGACCATCTCTCCAATTGGTATTGTTCGAGACGTGGAAGTTCTTTGTGGTAAGATTAAGTACCCTGCTGATTTTCTAGTACTTGGTTCAGCCGCTAGTAAAACTTATCCTATCATTTTTGGTAGACCTTTCTTGAGTACTTGTGGTGCTATTATTGATTGCAAGAGGGAGAAAATCTTGACTAAGTTTGATGGGGAATCCTATGAGTTTAATTTTTCGAAATTTGCTAAAGAACCTTGCGAAGAGGAAACCCATAATGAGGATTTTAGGGTTGAACAATTTGCTTCTATTTCTCTTGCTCCTAACAATGCTTTGCAGCAATTTATGGAGGAACATGAAAGTGAAATCTTCTTGGAAGAAAGAAATGAGATTGACATGATTCTCCATGATCAACCAGTGATGCTTAAGCATGACTTGCCTGTAGAAGACTTGGGTACCACGATGCCACCTAAAAAGGATCCGGTCTTCGATCTAAAACCTCTCCCTGATGATCTTAAATATGCTTTTATTGATGATAAAAAGATATATCCTGTTATTATTAGCACTAAACTTTTAGGGGAGGAAGAAGAAAGATTATTGGAAGTTTTGAAGAAACACCGAGGAGCTATGGGCTATACTCTGGATGATTTGAAAGGGATTTCACCTACTATATGTCAGCATTCTATCAACATAGAACCAGATGCGAAGCTAGTAGTGGAGCACCAACGACGTTTAAATCCTAAGATGAAGGAAGTGGTAAGGAATGAGGTATTGAAACTCCTTGATGCTGGTATTATTTACCCTATTGCTGATAGTGAATGGGTTAGTCCTGTTCATTGTGTTCCTAAAAAGGGAGGTATTACCGTTGTCCCTAATGATAACGATGAGCTTATTTCTCAAAGAATAGTAGTAGGCTATAGGATGTGCATCGATTTTAGGAAATTCAATAAAGTTACTAAGAAAGACCATTACCCGCTTCCTTTTATTGATCAAATGTTGGAAAGATTGTCTAAAAAGACCCATTTTTGTTTTCTTGATGGTTATTCTGGTTTCTCTCAAATTGCTGTTAAACAACAAGACCAAGAAAAAACTACCTTTACTTGCCCTTATGGAACTTATGCTTATAGACGTATGCCTTTTGGTTTATGTAATGTGCCTGCTACTTTCCAAAGGTGCATGTCTGTTATCTTTCATGGCTTTTGTGAGGAAATTGTAGAAGTGTTCATGGATGACTTTTCTATTTACGGAACTTCTTTTGATAATTGTCTGCACAACCTTGATAAAGTTTTGCAGAGATGTGAAGAAACTAATCTTGTTCTTAATTGGGAGAAATGCCACTTCATGGTTAACGAAGGGATTGTTCTTGGGCATAAAGTTTCTGAAGGAGGCATAGAAGTTGATAGAGCTAAGGTTGAGGCAATTGAGAAGATGCCATGCCCAAGAGACATCAAAGGTATTCGTAGTATCCTTGGTCATGCTGGTTTCTATAGAAGGTTTATTAAAGACTTTTCTAGGATATCAAAACCCCTTACTAATCTTCTTCAAAAAGATGTACCTTTCGTTTTTGATGATGATTGTAAGGAAGCTTTTGAAACTCTTAAGAAGGCTTTAACTACAGCTCCTATTGTTCAACCACCTGATTGGAGTTTACCCTTTGAAATAATGTGTGATGCTAGTGATTTTGCTGTAGGTGCTGTCCTTGGGAAACGTATTGATAAAAAGCTAAACGTTATCCATTATGCTAGTAAGACTTTAGACGCTGCTCAAAGGAACTATGCTACTACTGAAAAGGAATTTCTAGCTGTTGTTTTTGCTTGTGATAAGTTTAGGCCCTATATTGTGGACTCAAAAGTAACTATTCATACTGATCATGCTGCTATTAAATATCTTATGACAAAGAAGGACGCTAAGCCTAGGCTTATTAGATGGGTACTTCTTTTACAAGAGTTTGATCTACATATAGTAGATAGAAAGGGTGCTGAAAATCCTGTAGCTGATAATTTATCTCGCTTGGAAAACATCTCTTTTGATCCTATGCCTGTTAATGATAGTTTTCCAAATGAGCCATTAGCCGCAGTAGGGGTGAACTCGCGAGGAAGCCCTTGGTATGCTGATTATGCTAACTTTATTGTCTCCAAGTATTTGCCTCCAATTTTTACAGCTCAGCAAAGAAGAAAGTTCTTTTATGATTTGAGGCATTATTTTTGGGATGACCCACACTTATACAAAGAAGGGGTTGATGGTATTATGCGAAGATGTGTTCTAGAGTATGAACAAAAAGAGATATTGCGTAAATGTCACGGAAGCGCCTATGGAGGACATTATGCAAGAGATAGAACTACACAAAAGGTACTACAATCAGGTTTCTACTGGCCTACCCTTTTTAAAGATGCAAGAAAATTTGTTTTATCTTGTGATGAATGTCAACGTGTTGGTAATATTTCTAGACGCAATGAAATGCCTATGAATTACTCTCTAGTTATTGAACCTTTTGATTGTTGGGGATTCGACTTTATGGGTCCTTTCCCTCCTTCGAAGGGTTACACTCATATTCTTGTTGCCGTTGATTATGTTACTAAGTGGGTAGAAGCCATTCCTACGAAAAGTGCTGACGGGGAAACCTCTCTAAAAATGCTTAAGGATGTTATCTTTCCTAGGTTTGGAGTGCCTAGGTATCTCATGACTGATGGGGGTTCTCATTTCATTCATGGCGGTTTTAGGAAGACCCTCGCTAAGTATGATGTTAATCATAGAATTGCTTCAGCTTATCACCCCCAAACTAGCGGGCAAGTAGAGTTATCAAATAGAGAAATTAAATCTATCTTGCAAAAGACTGTTAATAGGTCTAGAAAAAACTGGGCTAAGAAGTTGAATGATGCTTTATGGGCTTATAGAACTGCTTATAAGAATCCCATGGGAATGTCTCCTTATAAAATGGTTTATGGGAAAGCTTGCCACTTACCCTTAGAATTAGAACACAAAGCTTACTGGGCAGTGAAAGAACTAAATAGAGATTGTAAGCTAGCTGGTGAGAAAAGACTTTTTGACTTAAGCTCTTTAGATGAATGGAGGAGTGAAGCCTATGAGAATGCTAGGCTCTTTAAAGAAAAAGTTAAAAGATGGCATGACTTTAATACTTAAGAGAGAATTTCATGTTGGTGAGAAAGTTCTATTGTATAGGTCTCGTCTCAGATTTTTTGCAGGTAAGCTACTATCAAAATGGGAAGGACCTTACATCATTGAAGAAGTATACCGTTCAGGAGCAATACAAATTTCTTCTCTAAAAGATAATACTACACAAGTAGTAAATGGACAGCGACTCAAACACTATATTGCTGGAGATTCTTACAATGAGTATGTTGATGCCTTTCAAGTTATAACTCCAGAGAAATTCATTGAGGACCAAATTCAGAGACCTGCAGAGTCCGTTTCCAACTAGGTAACAGTTCTGGTAAGAAAAGTTCCGCGAAAATACAATCCAACTATATTTTTGCAGTTTTCAGTCAATAAGGAAAGCTACGAAGCAAAAAAGGGACGGAACCGGAGCTAGGGTGGCCCACACCACCCCATGGCGCGGGCCCACCCCTGGCCGCGCCACCAGGTGGTGAGGCCACCCAGGACTCCGCCTTCGACTCGTTTTCTCCCAGTACCTTCCTTTTTGATATGAAACTTCGTAATATATAACCCCCCGGATCTTCCGAGGTTCGTATATCGTGTTTTCGTTGTGTTTTTGTTTCGATCTGTTTTTGCCAGGTGTAATCTCAGATTTGGAGCCACAATGTCTTCCTCTGGAACATCCAAGGGAGATCCCTTAGAAGATATCATCAACCCATACATGAGAGAATTGAAGATTCATCCCAAGGAGTTGTTGCTCGAAGGTGGGGAGGTCCGGATTAAGGAGGTTCAAGGCCCTAAAGGTGAAGGAAGTCTGGAGGACAGGATGGAAGCATTGGAGCAAGAAGTCTTTAGGTACAGGAAGATGGCGGAGCGCGAAGTGGACATCATCCATAAGATTTGTTCCGAACTCATCACCGAGCACCAAAAGGAGACTGCTGAACTCAAAGATGAAGTCTTCTCACTCCGCTAAACAACCAACGAACTGCAAGCACAGTTCTATGACGTTCAAAATAAAAAACCGTGAGTATGAGGCTAGATTTAAACGCATAAGTACTGCTGCAAGTTTCAGGATGTTGGAAACCACGATGTCCTTTGTTGATGGGAAGCCTTTACCCTGGAAGACGGACGAAGATGAGAAGATACCACCACCACCTAAGGAGTAATTCGTCATCAGGTTTGGCATCCCCTTGGTTTGTTCCAAGCTTGGGGGAGTGCCGTGGTATCATATCACTATCTTCTATCTTTTTACCTTGTTAGTAGAGTCATATCATGAATAGAGGAGTTATTTTGTAGTATGGTTTGCATTATGGAAGTGTCCCCTCTCTCGTTAGATTTGTATCCCTTGGTGTGAGTTTCTGTTATGGAATATTAATGAGAAGTTCTATCATCACTCTTTTGCATAGCTTATATTAGTTTTCAATTCGTGGTTATATGATTGATCTTGTTGTTAGTATTGGTAGCACTTTGGGATCATTGAGTTAATTTAGTTGGTTTTGGCAAACCTGGCTCGGTCAGTAGCAACACCTTTTTGAGAGTTGAAAAGAAAAAGATAGAAGTACTCTAGAGGAAAATAATTTCATCATCTTTCTTTCTTGATTTGCTCATAAGTTTAGTATTCTCTAGTTAAGATCTTTTGTGCTTCCAAGAAAGATTGCATGTTTGTTTTTATCATCTGTATGTTTGTTTGTTTCCTTCAACTCTTGTACTTGCTACCCAGCCTTGCTAGCCAAAAACCCGTACTGAGAGGGCATTATTCTCGTGCATCCACCTCCTTTAAACCAAAACCTTTGCCATTTGCGTCCACCATACCTACCTAGTAGCATTATTGCTATTCCAAGTAAATTCCTGTTTTATCTACCTCCCAAATTAAACTTGTTATGCGAAAATTAGTGATTAAAGCTCTCACGAACTTGATGGCACACTTTACTTTCTTGCATTTAATAAACTTGAACCATTGGGTCCTTCTTTGTTATGATATGCTTGCGCTTTATGAGTTGAAGTTAGCCGAACCATGTATCATGGGGACCGCTTTCAACACTTCATTGGTACTTGTACCTAGTTGATATCATGTTCTTTTGCTTATGGATCCCGGCGGTGTGAAATAAAAGTGGAACTTGTAAGATCATGGAGTTTATATGTGTGTTAGAGAAACGCCTGGGCGGCTAGCCTAAGCCATGCCTAATCATGGTGGAAACTTGCAGCATAACTATAGTGAGCATTCTATGAAGCATCCTCAATAAAAACCTATGCAAATAGCAAATAAAAAGATCGATGAGATGCTCATTGTCTACTTGCCTTGTCATTTTGATTATGGGATAGCTCATGTGTCATGTGCAAGGGGTACCCCGTTGGCGGTTCTCAATGATACGCATATATTTACAATGACAAGAGCTTGCTCGTGACTGAAGTTGAGTAGCATGAGGATCGGTACTCATAAGTAAGCGGCTTGAGATTTCAACTTATAACTTGTCAAGCATATCCTCTTAGTTGTGTCACTTTAACCTTAACCACCTAAAGATGCCTATGATAGGGGCAATAAGAGCTGAAAGCTAGTAAGTATCATAATTTTTGGGAGCTCTTTATGAGACTTGCAATCCCTGCTTCCCTCTGCGAAGGGCCTCTCTTTTACTTTGTAGTTGAGTCAGTAAACCTATTCCCTTCTATTTCAACAAGTATTTTGAGTTGATGTGTTTCATTCATTCATATGATGATTTATTCAATCATGTTTCTTATGTTCCTTGTTTTGCACATTGCTCTTATCTTGAAGTTTACTACTTTGAAAGCTTTCATTGAAAAACCAGCTATTTGTGAACTCCAGCAAATTATCAACTATTCTTCGACCAAGAGCTAAGTTTGCCATTACCAATTACGATTCACTTTGTGTATCTGTATTGTGTTTCCTTTACTCATTACAAGTTGCGTTATATAATAGTGAGTTGTTTTCTATTATGATCTATGTATTAGATGAATGTGATGCTTCTTGTCCGTATTCTTTTATCAAATCTTCACTCCATAAACTTGAGGTCATGTTTATTGAGCTCAGTTTCGCTTGAGGACAAGCGAAGTCTAAGCTTGGGGGGAGTTGATACGTCCATTTTGCATCACTATTCTATGTCTTAATTCACTATTATTCATTGATATATTTCGTATTGAGAGGTGATACTTATGTTATTTCATCTATTTTTGCCTGGTTGATGACTTTTGGAGCATGGACCTGCAATGTGGATTCGATGGAAAAGGTGATGTTTGGAGGCAAAATTCAAGATCAGAAAATGGAAAATATACGGAAAATTCTATTTTTCCAAAGACTCAAGATGCCGAAGATGGAGTGGAGGTGGGTTGTGGGGCCCACACCACCCCATGGCGCGGCAGCCTAGGGCCTTTAGGAGTGGTGTGGCCACCCTGGCCCACTCCAGCCTCTCCCCTCTAGCGTATATCATCCTCCCGAAACCCTAAGACTCGGGGAGCGACCACAGAAAGATTCTGCCGCCTCTACGGGGCAGAAAACACCGAGAGAGAAAGATCTCTCGCATGAGATTCTCGCCGAGGGAATTCCTTCCGGAGAGGGAGATCGTCGCTATCAACACCACCATCAAGCTGGACTTCATCGGGATCATCATCATCATCATCACCACCATCATCACCATCAGCACCCTCATCACCATCTCCATATTGCTGTAACAATTGTGTTGAATCTTGCTATAGTTCATAGGGGAAACTTTCCCGGTGTTGATTACTCTTTGTAGTTGATTCTATTGAGTGAACCGTTGAATTATTGTTTATGTTCAGATTTTTATATATCATTATTCCATCTCTGATCATGATCCATATGATGTCTTGTGAGTAGTTCGTTTTGTTCTTGAGGACATGGGAGAAGTCATGTTGTTAGTAGTGGAGTTATGTTGAGAAAGATTCAATAGATTGTTATTTAACTTGTGGTGTACTTCTTCTAGTGGTGTCATGTGAACTTCGACTACATGACACTTCACCTATATGGGCCTAGGGGAATGCATTGTGTATTTGGCTACTAATCGTAGGGGTTGCCGGAGTGACAGAAACCTAAACCCCGTTAGGAAACCATTGCACAAGGGACATAAGGGTCTTAGAGTTTAAAGCTGTGGTTAGGTTTCTACCTTAATTACTTTCTTGTACTTACGGATGTTTGCAAGGGGGTTTAATCACAAGTATGTATTAAGTCTTGGATGGGACGGTACATTAGCACAGGTTCACCCACACAACACTTAGCAAGCTAAAGAAGATTAATCGACTATATGAAGCGAAAACACTTGACAGTCTTCCCATGTGTCCTCGAGAACGTTTGGTCATCTATAGAAATACCACTGGCTTGCCCTTTGCTGCATAAAGGATTGGGCCACTTGCTGCATTTATTCTTACTGTCTTTTTTTTACTCGTACTTTGTTTACTTGCTTTATCGAAAACCCCTAAAAATCCGTTTGCTAAGTATTTGCAGAGAATTCCTGATCCATACCACTAGCCAGCACCTTCTGCTCCTTGTTGGGTTCGACACTCTTACTTATCGAAAATACTGCGATACACCCCCTATACTTGTGGGTCATCGGACTTCAATATCCATATATTTCTAGTGTAAATCCAAAAGACTTAAGCATCACTACTGTTGTAGTCAATTCCTTGAATTTGTCCAAACTTGTGACAAGTCGAGCTTTTTGTCATTCATTAAGTTTCATTTCCTTCTTATGACTTTGTAGTCATTCAGAAGTATCAAGTAAACTTCTTTACTTTAATAAGATCAAGTAACATGTTACTTTGCAATCTTAAATGTAACTAAATATAGGATTTTATGACTCCTGGTCATTTCTCGCACTCAGGTCCATCACGCTTCTTTGTAATTTGTAGGTATGTCTTGTTCAAAACATGACAAGTGAATCAATAATATAATTCCACAAACTTGTAGAATATATAGTTGAATCCTACTTTCTTTAGTAAAAGTATTCCCTGAAACTTTATGATCATTATCATTGGTTCCTCCTCTATATGTAGAGTTTGGATTCACGAAACAAATTCTGCTGCGCCACTCAACAATTCGGAGGTAAGGTCAAATACCTTGTTTTGATCTTTTACTTTCTTCCACCTGTATCTTCATCAAGACACGTCAACTTAGGACAACAGCAAGTTTGCCCCTTGTGGAAGATGCATTCATAGCTTCCTAAGAATGCTCTATAAAGACTTGTTTATTCGCCACGATTTCGACTTGTCGAAATCTCCAGAAACTCGAACGTGCCATAACACTTATGGTGTTGTTTCCACGAATCTTTAGATGTTCCTTTGTATTTCAAATGAGTGTTTGCTTATTTTGATCTCTAACTCTAAACGACAACTATAACCCCGATAAGAGATAATATTATACCATATGTATCTAATACATAATGATTATGATGTTTAGACACTTCAACATAGTTTGAATTCATCCAATTATCATAATTCATGAAACATCTTTCACAAGTTCCTTTTATGCTAAACTTAACTTTAATACCTTAGTCATATCGATCAAATCGAAGAGACTTGTTAATTCATTTAATTTCAATATCCTTTTATTGTTGTGAACTCATTTGGACAATTCAAATCATTTCAAACTTATGTTTCATTAAGTAAATACACTTATTCACTTAAGTCCACAAAGATTCCCACTACTTGTTGAAAATACGATACATCACTATGTATAAGATTCAACATTTCTTCGCATATCACCGTTTTACCAGAATGCGGAGTTTTAGTCATTCTGCCCAAGAGGCATGGTTTTGCAAAGTCTAGATTAAGCATCTAGGACCCCGATCTTTCATAAAGAACCTGCAATAACCAAAATGACTTAAACTGTAGTGTCATTTCATTATTAACTTTGGATATCTTTTAGCATTCTAATCCTTTATAAATGTTTAAACTATTATCATTAACATAGTGAGGAGAATAACTTGTTTGTAATCATAATGTGACCATAACGGTATTGTTCATAAGAACAGTACAATCTGGCTTGTAACTTGTTCATATGAATAATCGTCTCGCAAAAAGCAAGACACACAAACAGGGATTACAAATCTATATTCAAGTCCACTAATCCAAATGACAAACTTTGAGGAAAGGGGTGATGTCGGCCATCAACTATTTTGCTTGCCATCATCAAGCCATATTGCCTCAAATCTAGCAATTCTGAAGCAGATCATCCTGTTTTCACAGAACGGGACAAGTATCAAATACTTTGCAAACTGCAATGAGTTTTGCAAGAACCACATTTATAATTTGTATATCTTACATATACCTTTTTCATCCATGACCTCCATTGTAATCAAGCCCTTCCAAGAGTTCTCAACTCTAATGCAAGGTCACTAAGTGTTTTTCCAAACATTCTCTTTTCATCCATGATGGAGGAAAACCCATCCAATGGCTCATACTCTATGTGCCGTGTTCTGTAGAATACAAAATGTAGCCCAACTCTCCATCGAATGGAGAATGGCTTATTGGATGATTATGGAGAAAACACAAACATTCCAGAGTCATCGAATTATCTCCTAATGATTATTGTATCAAGAAGAGAAGATCACCTTTTATGAGGATATCCCCCAGACGTGGGTATTAATCTAAGAAGTTGGACCCTTTTGCTAAGTTCCACATTAAGCAATATATTCCCATGGTCGCAAAGGACCTCAATAGGATAGGCCAAGGTCTACTAAGATATTTGCAAATAGAGGTCATCCCCTAAAACGGTCTCCACTAAGTTTATAATAAGAGATCAATTTTATAATTGGTCTCCACTAAAACGGTCATCCCCTGGACGAATTTAGTGATCGCATGATCCCTATCCTCTGCACCTCCCCCATGTTACACAGCCATCAGTGCATTATCAAAGGTAGACATTCAACAATGCCAATCACATCATCCATGTGACTCATGCTCAATCTTTCGATCTCTTATGTTCCGAGGCCACGCTTCTGTTGCGTGCTAGGCTCGCCAAATCTAACTTGTGTGTATTCGCTGTGCAACATGGCTTACACCCACTATATGCGAACGTAGATATGTCTGACACCCAGGCCTGTAACCCTAGATCGTCTCATACCGAAGAACTTTCTTGGTGGTGCACACACAAGGGGAACACGGAACATTGGAATTAAATAGGGATTATCTTATTTGCTACCATTGAGTATCTAAATACTAGCACACAATAAGATGTAAAAACTGGTATCAACATCATATGTATAATGTGATATGATATGATCTTTCTTGCGCCTTGATATCCATCGAGCGCTCCGGCATGATCTCCATCGTGCCCTTGGTTTGACGCCAAGTCCATGACGCCTCCACCAGGTCGTCCATCGGAACGATGACTATTACTATACTACTTAGTAACAGAAAAGTAAACTACTTTACCTTCGCAATGACCAATGCCATATCATAATCACATGCCTCCTGCAAAATAAAGTTAGATGCCTCTACTTTATCTATTGCAAGTTTTACGTGGTTGTTAGGGCTTTCGCACTAGAACCGTTTCTAAACTATGAACTTTCCAACCACAACATGGATCCGATAGTTGTCTCTATTATACCCCTTTCGGGGCCCTCCGTTGTAAATGCTATATCAACTATCAAATAAGAGACAGACACCCGCTAGCCACTTATACGGTACAAGCCGTATGTTGAGCATGGAACCAGTCTCGCGTACGAATACGCGAAAGGTTGGTCCGGGCCGCTTCATCAAACAATACCGCGATATAAACAAGTACACGTTAGAGGGTAACAACTAAGGGATCAATGCCCGCACAACACTCCTACGCATAGATCGGCTCTGATACCACTGTTGGGGATCGGTGCGGAAAACAAAAAAATTCCTACGACGGAACCCCAGAAACTAGCCTAGGATCTATCTATGTAGTGCGGTAACGGCCCGAGCGTAGAGAGTACATACCCTTGTAGACCGTACGCGGTTAACGTTCCGCGGGGAACGTGGTTGAAGTAGTCGTACTCGAAGCCGACCTCAAGGTCGCGAAGCTCCTCACAGGTCACCCTTGCTCCTTCTTGATCTTCATCGTGCAACAGCTCCGGCTCACGACATTCAAGTGCCCCAAGTGTTGTGCCTCGTGTCTTCATACACATCCGGTGCACGATGAGACCTCCGGCTCCCCGATCCCGCCGGGAGTGTGGAAGTTGATATCCGGCTAGGAATCCCTGCAGCGCAACGGCGTACTGCAGGTGTGCCTCGATCGCACAGCCCAGACTTGGGGCCATGGTCACGAGGTATAGAGAGAGAGAGGAGGAGAAAAGTCAACCAAAGGACTTCTCCAATTGTGTGTTCAGTCCCACCCATGGGCACCCCTTTATATAGGGGGAGGGGGTGTGCCCTCCCCTTTGGGTTTCCCATGTGGGACTATTCAAGGGAGAGGGGAGAGGCGCATGGGCCCTTAGGGCTTCATGGGCTAGCCGGCCAGGGGTGGGCCCCACCCCGCGCACATCCCTAGGCTGGCCGGGTGGGCCCCCTCAAGGCGCCTGGGCCTTGGCCCTTTGGTCCTTCCCTCCTTCGGTTTTCCCTCATGGGCCCTTTTTCCCTAGGAAGTTTGTCCCATTAGTGAAATACCCTTTCAAATTAGATTTTAATATTATATTTAATATCAATTACATTAATTAATATGTAAATACATATTACAAAACCCGATTCAACCCGAAACACCTTTCGGTTCCCTATCGATTTCCTCCGAACGACTTCGGATCTTTCCCGGAATGATTCCGGTCCTTTATTCTTTCTCCGAACAACTTCGGATCTCTCTGTGGAACGATTCCGGCTTTCTCTCTTTCTCTACTGTGATTCCATCTTACGAATGATCGCTCTCATTGTACCCTTAAGTGTATCCTCTCACGGCTCGGGAATGCTCTAGACATGATCTGTTATCAATGTTCAACAGAGGGACCAGGGATATCCATGTGACCCCTATGCATTCATGATGACAATGTCGTTTGAACCGTCTAAATGTAGCATCCTCTTCCTTTTGTTTCTCGATACAACTTGTCTGAGATCCGATCACTGGTATCCCATACCTTTGTTCAATCTCGTTCACAACAAGTTATGTTTTCTTGTTACCATGATATTACATCCCCGTGACCTAGTCACATGTTGCAACATTTATAGATGTAATCTCACCAAGACGGCCGTATGTATCTTTACCCATCATGTGGGTGAACAAATCCCGGTCTTGCAATCACATGCCATCTATTGTTCCTTCGGAATACCCAACCTACACCTTTATGGTTACCGCATTACCAGATGACGTTTGATGTAGTCAAAGCAGCCTAGGGAAACAGTGAGTAATATGAGCTCACGGTCTAAGGAGAAGGAGTCTAGGTATAGCTGTTGCAACAATGAACTATATGACTTGATCGTGTTGCAATCCTTCGAGGAATGTCCAACCACATCATTCTCCAATGATATGATCTCGTTGTCAGTCGGCATAAATGCCCATGATCTTGAAACCCAGATTATCTTTGTGACCAACGAACTAGTATGAATAGAGGCTACTAGGGACTTGGTTGTTATACCACACCTGTACCAATGTTTCTACTTGGCACAGTTATAGCACAATATAAAACTATTATAAACTAATCGAGATATGACAATAAAAACCTATTTATTATTTGCCTCTAGGGCATATCTCCTTCACGGTCAACAGCAGCCTAACATCCCATCCCCCCTGAGAAGCCCCTCAGGAAGGCATGGCGATCGCTAGCTCTGATACCAGATGTTAGTGTCCACTTGACCCAGCCCAGCACTCAGCCTACGTTCTAGACGTTCACGTGCTCACGACCCAACTATAAGAAGAGAGCCCACTCTATCCCAAAAGCCCGGACTGAAAGGAGGAAGGAATCTCTTCCTTATAAGCTGGGTGTGGCCTCCTCCCGTAGGCGAGGTGGGACTAAACTTCGTGCAGCCTCCATCGATCAACAGCAGCCTAACATCCCATCCTCGTGAGAAGCCCCTCAGGAAGGCATGGCGATCGATAGCTCTGATACCAGATGTTAGCGTCCACTTGGCCCAGCCCAGCACTCAACCTACGTTCTGGACGTTCATGCGCTCATAGCCCAACTACAAGAAGAAAGCCCACTCCATCCCAAAAGCCCGGACTGAAAGGAGGAAGGAATCTCTCCCTTATAAGATGGGTGTAGCCTCCTTCCGTAGGCGAGGTGGGACTAAACTTCGTGTAGCCTCACCGGTCAACAGCAGCCTAACAGAGGGAGTACTTCCGAACCTAGACAAATACAAGTCACTTATTTTAGGACGGAGGTAGTACTTATATACAATACCCTTCTTACCGTTTAGAACATGAATGTCTTTGAACAAAAATATGCAAAGGTTTGGTTTGGTCACAGGTTAGTGAAGAAAACATTGGTAAGCTTTTGTGCAATTCCCTTCTTCCACTTGAAAACATGAACGTCTTCCAAAAGAAAATGCAAAAAACGTTTGGTTTGTCACTGGTTACTGAACAAAAACCTTGGTAAGCTTCAACGTATTAATCCTAATTAGTAAACAAATGGTAGATGTAATGGGCAACACAAAAAGTTGTCACCTTAAAAAAACGTATTATTTAGAAATACCTGGTGATTAAATTCAGTTTATTACAAAACCAAAAATGATAAAATGGCCATACTTGATGAATAAAATAAAAATAACTCTTATTACATGACATCCTCAGGCATGAAAAGGATATGCTCAAGATTCAAAAACTCCAGAGAATCAGAAAACTAGACATTGGTTGGCTCGAACCATTCATATGGGTGCGACCTGCTGTGTAGATGGTTTTGTTTGCCTTGTCCAGATTCTCGTTCATCTTGGTGACAGTTTTGACAGGATAGAACTTGGTCATATACCAAATAATGATATAGTGCTTCTTTGGCTATAAAATAGAGCCCAACCAAAAATAATATATTTCCAGGATAATGACAAACAATTTATATTCCAATAAAGCTCTACTATTCTCCCCCATGTATATTTTGATGGCACGAACACACGGTTCAATATTTATATTCTAGGGTTGTTTGAGCGATGCCACTGTAATCTATTGCTGTTATATTTTCAGAAAAAAGAACATGATGCATCTATACTCGTTGCATGTACCGTTCTGAAGCAATTGGACATACATTGACAAAGCAGATTTCTGTTTTGGCGCGCAGTGTGCCGTGGTGCCTATTCTGTTCTGCCAGAACTAGCAGCTTCAGGTTCGAGTTTATTTTCCTTGGACAAGGAACACGTGATTCTGATCGCTCCCAAGCAAAAGCAAAACCAGTGTTTTTGTGCCAGCAGGAACACGACCAGTTCTCGTGCTCTTCCTATGGTAACGTTATGCAGTCTAGGATTTACCACTGTTTTGGTCTCACATATGGGAATTTATACGAGAAAAGTTAGTACTCCCTCCGACCCATATTACTTGACTTGGAGTTTTCTAGATTCGGATGTATCTAATACTAAAACATGTCTAGATACATTCGAATATAGACAAATTCGAGTCAACTAATATGGGTCGGAGGGAGTATTATTTTTCTATCTTCCAAGTGAATGACTAGCCAAAGTACTTTGTCTGCATGTGACAAACACTTAAAAAAAGGATTTTTCACGCCGAGGGATATTGAAGCAGCCAGTTGTGCACGAGCACTTGATATACTGAATCAAAACGCAGAGCACCACTATGGCTATTACTCCCTCCGTTTCAAAATATAAAATATTTTAGGTTTGTGAAGTTAATGTATCTAGACATTTTTTAGTGTGTAGATTCGTAGTGAACCTTTTCGAACCTACACACTAAAAGGCGTCTAGATATATTTATCTTCACAGAGCTAAAACATCTTATATTATGAAACAGAGGGAGTACTTTTTTTCGTAAAAGGAGGCAAAACCTCATATCCTCTGCATCTCAAAAGTTCATCATTACTCATAGAAAAAATCAAATACAAAAACACACGTATGCATAACCCATGATAAAGTTGTCAGCGTCATGTTGGCTATTACATGTTTACCACCTTGATAAGCTCTAAAAAAATACTTAACTTGTACTCAAATCCATTTTGGTGCCCTAATTTGCCCCCGGGTGATCCCTCCTTCCCAAAATCCACCCTTGCAAAACAAATGCTACCCCAGAGTAAGAAAGTGTTGTAAACCAACCTTCATAAATTCATCATTGTTAGGTTGGTGAGTACGTGTTAATTACCTTGATAAAAATAAATAAAAACTAACTATCATGCACTCATGGCATTATGATATCTACAAAGCCTACAATGATCTGGTAAGTATGTAGTTTACACCTTGATAAATTTTCCACTATCATGTTGGTGATTACATATTGATCGCCTTGATAAAGTTAAAAAAACATCTACCCGAACCATTTTGGTACATGCGGGGGTTGGTGACTATATTAAATCCTTATTGATAAATTCATACTCGTGAGGTTGGTGAGTACATGTTTACCACCTTGATAAAAAATCAAAAATATCGGGGGTTGGTGACTATGGTAAAGCCGCATTGATAAATTCATTTGTGTCAGCTTGGTGAGTACGTGTTCATCACGTTGATAAATCTGAAAAAGAAAAACCTAACTACCATCTACTCATAGTTCTTAGGGTACCAAAAATCACCTCCTAGAAATTGGTAATTATGTAGTTGCCACATTGATAAAGTTGTCAGCATCATGTCGGCTATTAGTTGTTTATCACCTTGATAAGCTCTAAAAAATACATATACTAACTTGTACTCAAATCCATTTTGGTGCCGTAATTCGCCTCCCCAAAATTCACCCTTACAAAAAATGCTTCTTCAGAGTTAGAAACTGTTGTAAACCAACCTTAATAAATTCATCATTCCTAGGTTGGTGAGTACGTGTTAATTACCTTGATAAAAATAAAAAAAACAACTATTAGGCACTCATGTAATTAGATAATATCTACAATGCCTAAAAGGATCTGGTAAGTCTGAAGTTTACACCTTGATAAAATTTTCATTGTCATGTTAGTGATTACATATTGACCGCCTTGATAAAACTAAAAAACTTATACTGGCATCTACCCGAACCATTTTGGTACATGCAGGGGTTGGTTACTATATTAAATTATCATTGATAAATTCATATGTGTGAGGTTAGTGAGTACATGTTCATCACCTTGATAAGAACATCAAAAATGTCAGGGAGTTGGTTACTATGTTAAATACGCATTGATAAATTAATCCGTGTCAGGTTGGTGAGTACGTGTTCATCACGTTAACAAATTCAAAAAATAAAATCCTAACTACCATCTTCTCGGAATATTTAGAGTACCAAATATCACCTCCTGGAAATTGGTAACTATCTACTTGCCATAATTTTGTTTTGAGCTGAAAACTGTAGGGAGGCTTCGACAGTAAATTTTTATTGAAAGAGAACAAATATGTACAAGATGTAAAGGGAGGAGGAATATACAAAAGGGCGTAACCCAGGACATAGCCTAAGATAACTATGGAGCGTCTAGCCAGGCTATAAGAGGGAGTTTAGATCATCCTTCATTCTATAAAGAAGAAGGAAGATGCCTCTTTTAAAAGAAAAGGATCAAGCCCTAACGATAGGCGTAACATTATCAAAAATAAGAGCACTCCTTTGCTTCCAAATGTTCCAAGATGTAGTGAGAAAAACTTCAAAAAAGAAAGGCCTTCTAAAGTTGTGCTTGGCCATGGCAATCATCTGCGGAAGTTCAAGATTGTCTTCGGGTGTGATTTTGATGGATTGCCAACATTGCTTACTGAAACTGCAGCCCCAAAAAAGATGGTTCCTGGTTTCTAGCAAAGCACCGTCACACAGGGAGAAGAGATCGTTGTCATTGAGAGTAAAACTTTTCCTTATGAGCATATCCTTCATGTTTAGGTGGTCGTTAGCGAGGAGCCGGAGAAAAGATTTGATCTTGGGTGTGAATTTTGATTTCCAAAGCCAGGAAGAAACAATAGGGGCTTGCATGTGATCAAAATTCATCTTGTAGATCTTGTTTGCAGAGAAATGAGTGCCCCAACTATGTGACCAGACATCATTTTCCTCGATAATTCGGGTGGATTTGGTTTGGCATACAACATGGTTGAATTCCTAAAATTCCTCGAAAGCTTGAGCAAACAATCGAAGATGGAAAACTTCAATGGGGCTTCGAGGTAGATGATGTTTTTCACCAAAGCTAACTTGTCGATAGCGAAAGAGTGAAGCCTGGGGAATTTAGTCATGGGAAGATCTGCAGTCTAGTTGTCACTCCAAAAAAGGGCGGCATCACCAATAGAAATCGAGCAGGAACAGTTTGTTTGAACTTCGAGCATAATTTAACAATGTCTCTCCACCAAAAGGAACTAGAGATATTGGTGGTTTGCGGGATAGAATTATTGTAACTTCTCCAAATTAGGTGATTTACTTGCCATATTGATAAAGTTGCCAGTGTCATGTTGGTGGTTACTTCTTTATCACCTTGATAAGCTCTAAAAATACATATAAACTGAAAATCCATTTTTGTGCCCTAAGTTGGCTACCCTAGAAATGATAAAATTTCATATCTTCCTTGAAAAAAATTTGCCGGCATATCGCCAGAGACGAGGGAGGAAACGGATACAGAGGATGGGAGGGAACATGATGCGGTTTTCTATTTTGTTGAACTCGAAGAGCATCTCTAACGAGCCATGTAAACGGCCCGAAACTAGAAAACTCCGGCGAGTTTACAGGCCCGCAATGCTTCGTACACTCTAGCGAGGCCCGTATAACAGTCCGGCCCATACTCGAATTTACCGTGGCCTGTTTAACTCCCCGCGAGGCCGGTACATATACAGCCGCAAAGTGCGAGTAAGGGCGAAACCCTCACTTCTTCGCCCCTCCCACCCTAGGGCCGCCGCCGCCAGCCGCAATTCCATCGGCCGAATCCGACCGCATCCGCCACCAGTTCCGCGCGATGTCGAGGCGTAGAGGAAGCAACTGGCCCCGAGAACACTGTTCCGGGGAGGCGGCAACGACGACGAGGAGCACTATGCCTTTGTCCGCCTGGTGGGAGCCAAGAAGCGAGCGGCCCTAAAATGGACCAACGGCGAGTTGTCGCTGCCGCCGTTGCTCCGCGCGTACGTGCCGGCGGGCTTCATTTCCAGGAGGGCGCGGCTGGCCGGTGAGGGCTCTTCGCATGGTGAATCCTCCTCGCGCGTCCTCGCGCCTCTAGCCGCCGACAGCAAGGACGAGTGGAGCTCGCCTTCACCGCCGTGTGTGCGCGTCATCTTGGCGCTGGACTACGTTCACGACTCCGACGACGAGCGCCTCGCCCTGGAGATTTTCCTCCGCGCTTTGGAGCTGGAGCGGCAGGCAGAGGAGATGGAGGCCGCCGACGCTTGCCGAGTTGTGAAGCTCGTTGAGGCATAGGTGGCTCGAGAACGGAAGGAAGAGCGTCTCGCGAGGCAGCGCCGCTGCGCCGGTGGTGAAGCTGGAGATGGCAGACCTGATCGACCATACTGAGTGAGGTCGACGCCACCGACAACGCCGCCGGCAACCTGTAGCTCCGACCGTCGCCCGAGCTCGATTTTGGTCTAGGTTGCGGCGGCGTCCCCGCACATAGCTTAATTTTAGTTGCGTGCTTTTGTATCGCTGTTACTATGTGTAATTAATCGAATCACGAACAATCTCCTTCGTTGTTCTTCGACTAATTTTGCCATGAGTGCAAAATATCGAATGTGCAGTTCGTACTTGCAGTTTTTATTCTACGCCATGTCATCTGTGACCTGTATTCGTGTTTTCGGGAGAATGTATTCGAGTTTTTTAGTTCGCAACTTTACCAGGCTCGTTAGAGATGCTCTCAGTTATGCTATACACACAAACGTTTTTGGATGATTTCCATACGACATGTGCTTGTAGATGCTTAAACGATTTGTCGTTTTCTTTCCTGAGGAGGAATTAAGGAATCAGATTGGGCCACGTCTGAATAGTACAGCGGTTGTTCAAACAAAGCCGTGTGTGAGGCACTTCTGAACCTGAATTGTACATGCGCGAGAAAAGGGAATTGATTCGCTGCGCGCGACTTGACCGCACGGTCGACCGTGAAGGGAGAATCCCTCTATTGAGGTAGGTCAATGCGTCTCTAATTCTACAGAGATTACTTCTTTCGTAATTTCCTCCTTCCGGTCCATACTAATAGCCTCAACTTTATCTAGATACGTATATATCTAGTTAAGTATTTAGACTAAATTTATTCGTATCTAAACAAAGTTGAGTTCGTTAATATGAACTGGAGAAAGTAGTAAATTTTATTTCTGCTGAGTGGACATGAAGTAAGTTCGGCGAAACAAAGGCAAAACTCTCTCTGAATGTCATTCCGAAGGAACGCCAGAAGCAATAATCTTGTCATCATCGGTAGCCACGCGACCGCCCTTCCGTGAGTTCCCGAGCGAATTCCTCCATGGCCTGATCCTCCGGAAGATGGCTCTCTGCTTCCGATGCTGCTCTAGGCGTGCCGCGTCATAAATGAACTCCGGCCAGTGGCCGGCGTAGAAGCACTGGATGCGGTGGGCTACGCTGGGCACACACACCGCCCCGTGCCCGATCCACCGCACCGCCGCGCGCGCGTACGCGTCCACGGGCACCACGAACAGCCGGACGAAGCTGCTCTTCAGGGCGCTCGACACCATGTTCGTCTGCACCAGGAACGGGACCTGCAGCGCAAACACGTACACGGCGCGGACGAACGTATCAGTAATCTCTGGTGGTGATCACCATGGCATGGATGCATGGCGCGTGCTGACAGCGGCCGGTCGGTCGGTTACCTGGCATTGCACGTCGATCCCTCTGCTCCGGTACTCCACGGAGAGGCTCCGGGAGAAGTCGGCGACGTACCGTTTGGTGCCGGCGTAGACTGAGTAGAGCGGGTAGGAGGGGAGCAGCGACCCCGACGCGGAGCCGATGTTGACGATGGCGCCCCTGCCGCGCCGCGCCATCCCTGGCAGCACCGCCGCCGTCACGTCCGTGAGCGCCAGCACGTTCACCCGTATCATCCTCGCCCACGCCTCCACGTCCACCTCGTGGAAGTACACCGCGCCCGGCTTCGCTATCCCGGCATTGTTCACCAGCACCCCCACGTCAAGCCCTTCCACCGCCTCCCGGAGCCGAGCCATTGCCCTCTCGCCTGCCAGAGAATAGAGATCCATCGACACCACGGAACTGATCGGTAATCCGAGGAATAAAATTGTAGTTTTTCATAGTCAATTTACCTTGGACAGTCGAGACGAGGGAGAAGTCGAACAGCACGGTCTCGGTCTGCACGGCGTGTGTCCTGCAAATCGTGCTGGAGATCTCCCGGAGCTTGGCGGGGTCACGGCCAACGAGCACGAGGTTGAGGCCCCGGCTGGCGAGTTCCAGGGCCATGGACCGGCCGATGCCTGCCGTCGGGCCGGTGACGACGGCCCACGTGCCGTACCGGCGCCGGAGATCCCTCGGCCGGCGCAGGCAGAGCGCGACGTGGGCGAGGAGGCGGAACGCGACGATGGAGACGTGGATGGCGCCGAGCCAGGCCAGGGAGAAGAAGAACCATGCCGCCACAGCAGCCATCATCCTCTCGCAACTCTTTTCGCTACCTGCTAGCCGATCGACGTGGTGCGCAGCTAGCCGGTTCTTAAAGAGTAGAGACGATTTGCTGCCCAGTACAGAGCTTCGTTAACAAGAATTGGCCGCTATCGAATAACTGTCCGCCTTGATGAATCATCGGTGATATAGACATGCTATGCATGCACCTCCATGTATGGATAACTGTCGACGCCCACGCACAGGCACACATGAAACATGCGTACCTCTCCAGAAAGACATGTGCGTCGATATGTTACTGCATGGTACTGTACTGGTATAGCTTCCTTTTCTACATATATAGACAACGTACGACTAGCATTTCTTAGAACGCTTAATTAATAGCTTCAGTTCAATCTGAAAGGCAAAGCCCTGGGTGGAATCGCCGGATGAACGCCACGTACCGTGGCCGCACAGATGGGCGCACGGCCTAGGCACAGGCAAGCCGCGTCCGTTCAAGTGAGTCACATGATATATATTTCTTCGCAGCATGTGCAAACAATGTGATACAAACAAACTGAATATGACAAATATGTCGTCGCAAATTATATGTATCCCCAACCTCCCATGATGCAATTTCAAATAATGTGACAGACACGTGGTTCCAAATGTAATTTACTTTCAAAAAAAAAATGTAATTTACTCTCCAACATTTAGTTGGTTGTTGTACATGTATCGCCATCGTCTAGCGATGGACAAAACATGATCGACCACACACACTATACTCGGAAAACCAACCACATACTGTTTAGGGTCTATGCCTTATATCTGGAGCATTCATCGCTCACTATTAGAAAAAACCTTATAGGAGACAGGCTATCCAGGACGCACATGCACGTGTCCGCGCCGTTGTTATAACTTGTGGCACGCGGAAAAGTGCAATGTCCTTGGTAATGTGCCATTGGCGGTGTGTCGGTGCCTCCCGCAACGCCACAACACACACGGGTCCCATGGCTGTGCCCGTCCCTCCACATTGAGGGCGTTTTCATATTAGTAGTTATTACCCAGGTTCTTAATGATTTTAGAGATTTTCTAAACAATCTTCTCTTTTTTGGTTCCAACTCTGTTTGGCAGAAAAATCTTATGTAAGTAATTTTGACTTTCTAGAATCTATGGAACTCGAAACAGATCTATATCAACGGGAGCTATTAGATAATTTTCGTACGAACAAAACGAGCTAAACTAGGACCCCGAGGGGCCCAACAAACTGAAAATGGTGGCTTAATTACTACAGATACCGCCACTACCCTCTGTTTCCACCTCGTTGCTCTGATACCGTCGATTACACCGCCATTCTCTTCGTTTTGACCTAAAACCATCTATCTATACTCCCTGGCAGCTTTTCTTAGGACACACACAAGTAGAGATCAAAAACCAAGCAACAGAGAGCTAGCAGGCCACCGCCAGAGGAAGACTGGAGGGGGAACCGCTGCTGGAATCGCCTTCAGTAGCCTCTCCTTCTTCACCAACGCCTCCTCATCACTCTCCATTATGAGTGGGGAGTAGTACACCCCTGGACTATGAGTTTGTGGTGGTAACTTGATCCAATCTCTGTATGTATGATCATTGTTGAAGTCTATATTATGTGTCTTGCATGATTATTAATCTATCTATGTTATTCCTATGGTGGATATTGTGGTATGAGATGATACTTGTTATGTATTTACCGGTGTGTTGGGATTTTATGGTTCGTCATACTCCGGAGATACTTCTATGATACTTGCAATGGTTTCTATTCATAATGCCTTGTTTACCCATACCATGAGGTGCTTAGCAACACCAAGTGTAGGTAGATGGGAGAGATGCGGTAAGCGCACAACTAATAAATCTTGCACTTGTATTTGTAGTATTTAGAATTAAGGATTATGATGTATGTAGGTAAGGGGTGACCGAGTGATAGACGGCATATGCATTAAGTGACAACAATGCAGCCAAACATCTTTTATCTAGGGGTAAAAAGGGAGAAGTATGTCGTGGTGGAGTAATATTAACCACAAGCTGGCCTTATGAGGGTAACACAGGAACACATATGAGTACTTTCAACTGTGTATTTTAGGACATGTAGCCATCATAGAAGTTACCATTAAAACATGACAAATGTATGTAATTTTATTATCTATAACATGAACACCACCATAGATGGAGAGAGAGAGAGAGGATTGAGTGGACCCATGAATCGAGGTCCATTTGTCCTATAAGAGAAAACTTTTGTCTTGTCCTCTTGCATTGGAGAGGATTGGGACACTTTACATTACTGGTTTATTGCACTTTATTTCCTTGCATTAAATCAACCTTGTTCCTTTAAACTTTTTTTAGTGCATAAACAACTAAAACGTGTGACACTTTAGTTGGAGAGAATAAATAGCTTTTCCTTCTTACTCATGAGGATCGATACCCTACTTTCACACTGAGAGATACTATAGTGATCTCCTGCTCTTGGAGATTATCAGCGTTGCGTATTAACTGCACGCCACCAATGAAGAATACCGGGGGCATTGGGTATATGCGCCACTGGTTTGGCACACGCACAAAGCGGTGTGGCCATATGTATGCACAATATCGATCGAACGTGTGCACATTAGCTACGTGTGTACACGCATTGACCGCGTCATCATCCTGCATGTCTCCTTCAGTCAAACATAGTAAACAAAGCTGACCGCGCACGTGGCTCTCTGCGACGGTTCACGGCACTGTGGTTGGCCATGATACGTCCAAACGTATCTACTTTTCTGAATACTTTTGCTATTGTTTTTCCTCTAAACTTGTGTGATTTGAATATAACTAACATAGACTGACGCTGTTTTCAGCAAAATTACCTTGGTGTCTAGTTTTTGTGCAGAAAATCAACTATTAGGAAAAATCCTGGAAAATATCCCAAAAATCCTATTTCACCAGAAGACTCTTGGAGCCAGAAGACGAGACAGAGTAGGGCCACAAGGGGCCCACACCACCTAGCTGCGCGGGCTAGGCCAGGCCATGCCTGGGGGTGGTGTGGCCGCCTCGGTTGCCCACTCGGCCTCCCTCTTCGCCTATAAGTTGCCTCTTGACCTAAAAATCCAGGAGGGGTTCGACGTTTTTCCAGAGAGAGTTCCGCTACGCCACCACCACCAGATTCCGCGATTCGGAACCAGAAACTCCGTTCTGGCACCCTGCCGGGACGGGGAATTGGAGGAGATCATCGCCATCATCATCACCATCGCTTCTCCATCGACCATCCATGTTTCCCCATCTATGAGTGAGTAATCCCCCGCTGTAGGCTATGGGGATGGTAGGGATTGGATGAAATTGTTCATGTAATGGCATCAGACTGTTAGGGTATGGTGCCTAGTATCTATTATTAGTGTTTTTTTTGACTTTGTTGCAACTTGTTATGCTTAATGCTTGTCACTAGGGCCTGAGTGCCATGATTTCAGATCTGAACATGTTATTGATTCATTATGATAGTATTGTTTATGGTCTTACCTGCAAGTTGTATACTCACGTTGTTGTCCGGAACTAAAGGCCCCGAAGTGACAGCAATCGGGATAACCGGAGGGAATGACTTTGATATGAGGATCACATGTGTTCACGGAGTGTTAATGCTTTGCTCCGGTGCTCTATTAAAAGGAGCACCTTAATTGCCAGTAGTTCGCTTGAGGCTCCGCTACAAACGGGCTGGTAGGACAAAAGATGTTGTGCAAGTTCTCATTGCGAGCACGTATAACTATATATAGAACACATGCCTATGATTATCTAGTACTTGGATGCTTTATCTTATTTATCTGCAAATGCCCTATGTTTTTATTGCTATATGAATTGTCTTGTCCATGCAACGCCCGTCCATCCATCCCTATGCCTACCGCGCTTTAATCCTACTGTTTACTGCAATTGTTACTACTGTCTTTACTTTTACCACTGCTATTACTTTACTATTGCTACTGATAAACTGATGTGAGCAAGATTGTTTCCAGGTGCAGCTGAATTGACAACTCAGTTGTTAAGGCTTATAAATATTCTTTGGCTCCCCTTGTGTCAAATCAATAAATTGGGTTTCACTTTCCTCGAAAATATTGCGATACACCCCCTATACTTGTGGGTCATCAAGACTATTTTCTGGCGCCATTGCCGGGGAGCATAGCTTTATTTATCAAGTTCACTTGGAATCACTATTGTTCACTGCCATCTATCCATCATGGGTAAGTCTCGTGATGGCAAGGTTCCTATTTTACCATCCACTACAAGGAGAAGTACGGTTCTTAACACCTCTGTTGCTCTTGATTCACCATCTATTATGAGTAAGCTCCTTACACCACCACATACACATGCTACACACACTGCTACTACTGCTGAATCAGAAACTTCTGATACTTATGATGCTGCTTCTACTGTGCTTGATAAGAGTGGTTCATTAGGTCCTTTCCTAGATGCTACGATTGCTAGAACTATAGCTAGAAATACTGAAACTCCTAATGAAGACACTACTACACCTGTTAGTTCACCTGAGTCTAGAGAGAGCTATGATATTGAAGACGGTTATATTGAGATGACCGATGAATTTATTGAAGAATGTCAAAACACCCATGATAGGAGTGTTATTAAGAGTCTCCTTGAGAGGCGTACTATAAAACCCAAATTGTCTCCTAATGCTAAGTTTGCTGCATCTCCCATAAACATTAAAGATAAGGATTATGATTTCTCTCTTGATCTATCTTACATAGCTATTGTTGAGAAAGAACCTTTTTGTGGGAATAAGAATGAAAGTGCGGTAGCACATATGACTGAGCTTTCTACCATGAGTGGCCTGTTTTCTGATGATATTAAGATGTGCACCTACTTTGTTGCTAAATTTTTCCCTTTTTCACTAAAAGGAGAAGCTAAAACTTGGTTTAATAATTTACCTCCTGGATCTATTGATAGCCCTGATTGCTTGATTAGTACTTTCCTGCAGAAATACTTTCCTCCTAGTGCTAGACATGCTATCTTGCAGGAACTTTTTGATTTTAAATAGGGAGAAAAAGATATATTTCCTGAATCATGGGCAAGGTTTTGTGCTTTGATTCATACGCAGGCTGGATGTCCATTACCTAAGAATGAGCTTCTTGATATATTTTATAATGGACTAACTGAAGAATCTAGGACATACCTAGATAGTTGTGCTGATTGTGTTTCCAGGAATAGGACTCCCAAGGAAGCTGAGGAATTAATGGCTAAAATAAGCAAGAATTATGAAGACTAGACTCCTCCTGAACCAGCTAAACCTGAAACAATTATACCTGGACCAGCTATACCTGCGCCTATACCAACATCTAAGAAGAGGGGAGTTATTGAACTAAATGATGAAGTGATGAAGGAAGCTAAGAAATGTCTTAAGGAGAAAGGAATTAAAGCTGCAGATGTCAAGAATTACCTCCTATAGAAAAATTATGTAAGCCAATCCCCCACTCATCCACTATTGAGGTACACTCTCTCCAACATTTTGATGAAGGTGATATCCCTTACTCTAAACCTCCTTATCAGTGCTTAGAAGAATTCGATATTTTTATTGTTAAGCAAGATAATTTTAATAAAAGTGTTCATCTAATGGAAAACTCTAGAGCTATTATTAAGTTAAAAGATATTGTGGAAAGAACCTCTAATGATGTTAAAATGCGTGTTAAACATTTTCAAATGGTTCAAATTTAAATTGATCAGCTTATTAAAGTACAAAAAGACTTGCTAGTTAATGCTGCTAAAGAAAAACATGCTTATGAAATTAGAACTAGAAGTGGTGCTGCCACCCAGGATCCTCTATATCCTGAGGGGCATCCTAAAAAAATTGAGCAGGATTCTCAACAAGCTGAAAATAGTGGTACTACTCCTAATAAAAGGAAAAAGAAACATAAAACTATTGTAGAACCTTCTGACCCTGCTATAGATCCTAATAGTATATCTGTCTCTGATGCTGAAAGTAAAAGTGGTAATGAAGAAAATGATGTTCCTGATAAAGAAAAAGTTGAAGAAGAACCTGAAAGGCACACTAAGAATACTAAATACACTAAAGAAGATTTTGTTGCTAAGAAACATGGTAGTGAAAGAGAGCCTTGGGTCCAAAAACCTATGCCTTTCCCTGATAAGAAACACAAGTCAAAGGAAGATGAACACTATAATAAGTTTTGTGAGTGGATGAAACCTTTATTCTTGCAAATTCCTTTGACCGATGCTATTAAATTGCCTCCTTATTCAAATTATATGAAGGATATTGTCTCGAATAAAAGGAAGATCCCTAATAAAGAAATTTCTACTTTGCTTGCTAATTATTCCTTTAATGGTAAGGTTCCAAAGAAACTTGGAGACCCAGGGATTCCAACTATTCCTTGCTCTATTAAAAATAGTTATGTTAGAACTGCTCTGTGTGATTTGGGAGCAGGAGTTAGTGTTATGCCTTTTTCTTTCTATAAGAGACTTCAATTGGAAAAACTAATACCAACTGATATATCTTTGCAAATGGCTGATAAATCTACTACCATTACTGTTGGTATATGTGAGGATGTACCTAATCAAGTGGCTCACAATTTCTTGATATTAATTGGTTTTGTTGTGCTTGAAATGCCTGAAGATGATAATATGTCTATTATTCTTGGGAGACCTTTTCTTAATACTGCAGGAGTTGTTATTAATTTTAATCAAGGAAAGGTGACTTTTAATGTTAATGACAAGGAGCATACTGTCTATGTCCCCAAGAAGATTGATAGGACTTATGGTTTGAATTCAATTGAACGTGTTGAGGGTATTCAAGTTGGAGAAATATATTGTCCCATACCAAGAGAAAAATATGAAACTATTATGATTGGGACCATTGCTATCAAAGTTGAGGTAACATAATCATTAGTGGAATGCAAAGTTTTGTTTCATATAAAATTGTTTTGGTAACAAGACCTGATCAACCTTGTTAACAAAGGGATTTTAATGAACAAAACAATGTGTTCACCATGATTATCTCTGCTTACTTTTATTTTATCCATTTTAGTTTTTGTTTTCGTTTAGTTTACTTTTCTTTTGCTAGTTGCTTGCATATTAGAGTGTCTTAGGACTTTTGAAGTTTTAGTTTAGTTTTGTCATTGCATCATTCCAAAAAAAAAAACTTTCTGTCAGAAAAATCATTCATCTATACCTGAAAATTGCTCAAAAATTAAGTGTCTCGAAAATTCCAGAAAATTCATATTAAATTTTTACGTGAAAAAAGGGGCAGCGAAGTGCCTGGAGAGTACCAGGGGGCCCCACCAGGCAGGCACACCACCTGGTGGCGCGACCAGCCTAGGGGCGCGCCTGGCCATGGTGTGGGCCACCCCTGGCCCTCCACTCACTCTCTCACTTGCCACTTCCTTCTCTCTCTCTCTCTCGAGAAAACACCAGTTCATTGCTCGAAATCGCGTTCTTGCTGTTCTTGTCCTCGATTTTTTGATCTCCTTGCTCAGCCAATCTTTGCTGCTGAAATTTGGAGCATTTGTTCTCCGGTATGTGACTCCTTCGCTAGTCCAAGTAGATTTGTGTTTAGTGGTTTATATCTTGAGTATTTTGCTGTTGTAGGTGAAAGGTTATGAGAGCTTGTAAGCTTGTTCAATGCTTAGAGATATTGTTTTTATGCATGCCTAGGCCTCTTACAAGTCCCTATGAGTAGTTCCCTTCATTATGTATTCACTTTGCAATCACTTGTATAATGGATGTTTAAATTTCAGAATATCAAAGATGAACAACCATACTTTTGGAGAAATATCCGAGAGGGAAATTCCTTTGCCACAATCCACTTTGTTTAGTATTTACAGGAGGCCATGATCGCGTTCCAAGGAGGAGGTGGACGAGCAACTCCGCTTGCTTGGTTTCCATAGGAAGCACCAGGAGGGTGTGCCCTCTTACGACTACTCTGCACACTATGGTGGGGCGTCCTCGAGCTCATACCAGGACGAGGGTACCTCCTCTCCGTACTACGGAGGCGCTCCATCTTGGCCAGCTTGGGGATTGATACCCACTTAGGCCAAAAGCCTAAGCTTGGGGGGGAGGTACACCGACATCACACTCATCTCCATATCATGTTTCGTCGGTACTTTGTATATCCAAGCTTCGTTCTCTTTTTAGTTTTCGTTCTTTCTTTACTTTTGCTTTCTAAAACACAAAAAGACCAAAAATATTTCTGTTGTTTCTCTTTGTTTGCTTCTTCTTCTTTTTGCCTTGGTTTGCTTTTTCCTTTTTGCTTTGTTTGAACTATTCGAAAAACCCAAAAAGATTTTGCTTTGCTTGTTTTTCCTTTTTGTTCTTGCCTTTAAAAATCGAAAACCCGTTGTTATTCTTTGGTTTTGTGAAGTTTGTTTGAGGGTTCAGTAGTCCTCAGTGGAATTTGGTTTCATGTTATTATTCAAGACACACAAGTGAAGGGCAATAATGGAGATTAATGACAACTTGATATGTGGTAAGAGGCTGGTAATGAACTCTATTTGTTTTCATTTTTGTACATATACTCATCTTTGTGGGCATGCTCAGTTTGTTCATATAAGGTGTATGTTATTTATGGATGCTTAGTAGTTCTTGTTTTCTTATGATTAGCTCCAGCTCGCTAATAGTTTGTAGCATGTCATATGAATGGTTGCTTGCATTGCTATATTCATAACTTGGTATGACACTATGGTATCCTCCTCTGAATGTTTCACTTGAATTGACTTGGCACATGCTCATGCATGCATATGACTGAAACAATAATCAGTTAAGCCTCGATGAATTATTTTGCCTTAGGGGTTTTAAATCACTTTCATGCCATGATTAGTCATGTTTTGTTGCAAGCATGATTATGACAATTATTGCTCTCTCATTTATCGCTCCCTTACTATTGCTAGCCTTCACTTACACTGAGTATGAGCTCTACTCATGTTTCCAATTCCCCAAAACCAATATTGCCAAAAGTGTCCACCATACCTACCTATTAACATCATTTGATGTTCCGTGCATATTCAATATGCCTTGTTTTCTTCCGAATAAAATATTTGCTTGTTATGAGAAAGTTAGTTAGTAAAGCTCTCACGAACTTGATGGCACACTTTATTTCTTGCACTTAGTAAACCTGAACACATTGTGACTGCCCATGAAAGTTATATGCTTGCAAATTATAGGCTGGGGATTAGTAGAACCATGCTATCACGGGGAACGCTTTCAACACCTGTAAATATATACCCAGTTGATATCATGCTCTTTTGTTTGCGGATGTCGTCGGTGTGAAATAAAAGGGGAGCCTGTAAGTCCATGGAGTTATGTATATGTGTTAGAGAGACGCCTGGGCCGTCGGTCTAATCCATGCCTAATCATGGTGGAAACCTGCACCGTAACCATAATGAGTATCTATGAAGCATTCTTCTCATAAAAAAAGAGAGATAGCTATTGGGAAAAAGAAAAAAGAATAAAGAATAAAGAAAAAGAGTTATGAGAAAAGAGGAAAGAGAGAAAAAAGCACCATTTTCCCATGGTAAATAAGAAGATTGCTGAGATGCTTGTTGTCTGCTTGCCTTGTCATTTTGATATGGGGATTCTTCCGTATCATCAGACAAGGGGTACCCCGTTGGTGGTTCTATATGATACGCATGTATTTAATATGACAAGAACTTACCGGTAACTAAAGTTGAGTAGCATGAGGAGCGGCCATCGTACTCAAGGGACATGAGATTTCCAGTTTATAGTCTATCAAGCATATAACTCAGATTGGACCTCACTTTCACCTTAACCATTTAAAGATGCTTATGATAGGGGCAATGAGAGCTCAAAGCTAATGAGTACCATACTTTCAGCATTTGGAAGCCTTTCAAACTATTCAAAACCTTTCCATTTCCTTGTTGAGTCTCCACACATTCTATGAGCACTTTCTTGAGAGCATAATTCTCATTCTTAGTGTAATGTGCTTGTCTCAAAACTTAATCAATTGTGTTATGACTTTGATGCTTGTATCTTTGACATCTTTACTTCTAATCTTCACTTGGACTTTAGAGGTGCCTTGGCACTTATGCTCTACAATCAAAGGCAAGCGAGATACCACTCTATCATACCTTTTTATGAGCATTGTAATTGAAGGAAATATGCCCTGAGAGGCAATAATAAAGTTGTTATTATGTATTCCTTATATATGATAGATGTTTATTTTGCATGCTAGAATTTTATTGATCGGAAACATCAATACATGTGTGTTTAATAAACAAAAAGGGTTCCTAGTTATGCCTCTCTTATAGACTAGCTTGTTGATTAACAAGATGATCAAGGTTTCCTGATCATGGACATTGGATGCTGTTAATAACAAGGTCACAGCATTTGTGAAATGATGTGATGAACCTTCATCCGAAGTATAGCATTATGATCAAGTCATTATGTTTACATTGCTATAACATCATACGAAGTAATCTTTATCCTTAGACCATGAGATCATGTTAATTGCTAACACCGGAAGAGTATCTTGATAACATCAAACGTCACACCGTAATAGGGTGACTATAAAGATGGGTTCGATTACTTTCTGAAGGTGTTATGTTGAGGCTCATGGATCAAGAGTGGAATTTGTCAATCCCAATGACGGATAGATATACTCTGGACCCTCTCGGTGATATCACATTAAGATAGCTTGCAAGCAAGTGATGTGATCACTAGAATGTTATATCACGGGAACGAGAAAAGAGTGCATGTCAAAGCGAGATCAAACTAGGTATTTGGATACCGATGATCGAATCTCGGACATGTATTATATCAAGAGACAAAGGGATTAAATTACAAGTGTTAAAGGTTCTCACGATCACAGAAGTCATCGTTGAATATGCAGAAGTCAGTATGGACCTCCAGGTCCCGCTTCTGATTATTGATCTGAGAGAAGTCTCAATCATGTCTGCATTATTCGCGAACCATAGGGTGACACACTTAAGAGTTACCGGACACCATTTTGGAGCACATATGTTTCAGACGAAAGAATTGCAAAGCACAGGAATTGTTTCGATAGAAACTAGAAATTGTTTCGGGTGAAATTGCAGAAAGTGGTTCTGCATGTGATATTGAAATATTGCAAGGGGTTATATGTGAATGTTTGTTAATTAAAGTAATTAACAAAATTCTGAATAAATTTAATAAAAGAGTTTTATTAAATGAGAGAACATTAAACTTAGAGAATTTTAATGCATTTAAAGTGGGGACTTTAAAAGGGAATGTGAAGAGGCATTTTAATGTGGAGGGGTTACCACCACATGAATGGGGAGGTGAGGAGTCACCCCCCCATGCGCCGGCCATGGAGAGGGGGTACCCCCCTCCTCCTATAAAAGGCCCCCCTCTTCCTCCTTCTTCCACACACCTCCTCGTGAAGGATCTCTCTCCCCCTCTAGATTTATTTCCCCATGGTCTCGGATTAGCGAGATACATGTTCCTGGTGGCATTTCGTCTGGAAGGAGTTGCTGCTTCCGCTGGATAGCTGGAGCGAGGAGGTGGAGGTTGTCCGGTGGCTTGAACGTGTGTGCGAATACGGATGCGCTGCTGAGTTGTGGCGCTCAGACTTCCTCACGATCTTGAGATCGGCAAGTGTACGACTACATCAACCACGAGTTCCTACTCGTTAACAAAACTCGTTGTCTTCGAGGGTAAGTTCTCGATGGATGTATGTCCACCCGTTGCTCTGTACCTAGTAGATAGATCTTGGCGTGTAGTCCTCATCGTAGGAAAATTTTTGTTTTCTATGTTGCGGACCCAACAGTGGTATTAAAGCCCGATCTATGCGTAGGTGCTTTGCACGGGTAGTACACATATGTTTATATGTGGGCGATGATGATCATGTTATTGCATCTTCTATGTATTTTAGATATTGGTGGCATAGTGGGATGAAGCGGCTCGGACCAACCTTACATGTCATCGTACATGAGACGGGTTCCACGACTGACATGCAACTAGTTTTGCATAAGTGGCTGGCGGGTGTCTGTCTCTCCTACTATAGTCAATATCTGATTTACAACGAGTTGCTAATAACTTGGTTATCCTCGTTGTGGTTCATGTTCGTAGGTAAGAACGGTTCTATCTCCAAAAGCCCTAAGCCACGTAAAACTTGTAATTGATAAGGCGTCTAGTTTAGATCGTTGCTGGGCTAGTGTATTGATATGGTATTGTTGTAAGTAGATGTATGATAGATACTCTTACAACACATTCAACGTGTAAGTTCCATAGACCTTGGCCTTACACACAAAGGAATGATAGAGATCATACCACGATGCAAATGATAGAGATCAAATGCATGGACCATATCATCTCACTTTACACATTAGATGTTACCATCTTATACTGCTAGTTTGGCGCTTTCTGTAGCATTGTAAGATGATCCCTCATTTAGATATCAAGATAAAAATGTGTTCTTCCTTGAGTATGCACCGTTCTATGGATCGTGTTTCGAGACATCACGTGATGATCGGGTGTACTTGAATCTACGCTTTCATAGGAACGGGTGTAAGACAGTTTTACACACGCGAATACTAAGGTTCTTACTTGGCGACCCTAGCATGTACAGACATGGCCTTGGAACACGGACCGAAAGGTTAAGCATGAGTCATATGGTTGATATGATGCCCATATAGATGCTCGCCTTTGAAGCTATATCAACTCACGTGATGATCAGACTTGGTATAGTGGATTTGGTTCATGTAATCACCAAAAGGACACGAGGGATGTCGTTTTTGAGTGGGAGTTCATTAGTAATTTGGATTAGTTGAACTCACTCTATCATAAACTTAGTCTAAATAAACTTTACAAATTCTGTTGTAGATGGCACCACCTGCTTTTAATTTCAATGTGTTCATGGAGAAAGAGAAACTTGATGCAAATGGTAGCAACTTCACCAACTGGGCTATGAATTTGAGGATTCTCCTCACTGCTGCACAAAAGCAATATGTGCTAGAGGCGCCGCTAGGCCCCCCACCAGCTCCTGATGCCCTTGACAAGGAAAAGAATGTCTATATGACTCGTCAGGAGGACCACAACTTAGTTCATTGCGGCATACTGTATGGGCTAGAGCCAGAACTTCGAAAGAGTTTCGAAAACGGCAATGCCTTTGATACCATGGGAGAATTGAAAATGATTTTCGATACCCATGCTGCCGTAGAGACTTATAATGCTTCAAAAAATTTCTTTAGCTGCATGATGGAGGAGAACAGCTACGTTAGTGAGCATGTACTCAAAATGTCTGGGTACGCTGATAAGCTTGTGTCCTTGGGAATAACGATTCCCATTGACTTAGGCATACATCATGTTCTCCAATCTCTGCCACCTAGCTACAAGAGCTTCATGATGAACTATAATATGCAGGGCATGAAGAAGTCTCTTCCCGAGCTTCTGTCAATGCTTAAGACTACAGAAGTGGAGATTAGGAAAGAACATCAAGTGTTGATGATCAATAGGACCACCGGTTTCAAGAAGGAGAAGAAAGGCAAGCACAAGGGAAAGAAGGGTGGCAAATCTGTTGCCACACCTGAAAAGAAACCCCGAGCTGGTCCTAAGTCTGACACCGAGTGTTACTATTGCAAGGGGACTGGCCATTGGAAGCGCAATTGCCCCAAGTATTTGGCGGACAAGAAGTCTGGCAAGGAAAACAAAGGTATATGTGATATACATGTTATTGATGTGTACTTGAATAGTACTCGTAGTAGCACCTGGGTATTTGATACAGGATCGGTTGCTAATATATGTAACTCGATTCAGGGGCTACGGAACAAGCGACAACTAGCAAGAGATGAGGTCAGGATGCGGGTCGGCAATGGATCAAGAGTTGATGTGATCGCCGTCGGGATGCTACCTCTCCATATGCCATCGGGATTAGTTATAAACCTAAATAATTGTTATTTGGTGCCTGCACTGAGCATGAACATTGTATTTGGATCGTGTTTGATGCAAAGTGGTTATTCCTTTAAATCTGAAAACAATGGTTGTTCGATTTATAAGAATGATATCTTTTATGGTCATGCACCTGTGTTGAATGGTTTATTTCTGTTGGATCTCGATAGTAATATTACGCATATTCATAATGTTAATGCTAAAAAGATTAAACTTGATAATGATATATCTGCATATATGTGGCACTGCCGTCTAGGTCATATTGGCGTTAAACGCATGAAGAAACTCCATTCTGATGGACTTTTGGAATCACTTGATTTTGAATCATTTGATACATGTGAGCCATGCCTTATGGGCAAGATGACTAGAACGCCGTTTTCCGGTTCAATGGAACGGGCGACAGATTTATTGGAAATCATACATACTGATGTGTGTGGACCAATGAGTGTGTTGGCGCGAGGTGGATATCTTTATTTTGTTACTTTCACGGATGATTTGAGTAGATACGGGTATATCTATTTGATGAAACACAAGTCTGAAACCTTTGAAAAGTTCAAGGAATTTTAGAATGAAGTGGAAAATCATCGTAATAGAAAGATCAGATTTCTGCGGACTGACCATGGAGGTGAGTATCTAAGTTACGAGTTTAGCACACACATGAAAGAGTGTGGAATAGTTTCACAAGTCACGCCTATCGGAACACCACAACGTAATGGTGTGTCGGAACGTTGTAATCGTAATTTATTAGATATGGTTCGATCTATGATGTCTCTAACTGACTTGCCACTATCATTTTGGGGTTATGCACTGGAAACAGCTGCATTCACTTTAAATCGGGAACCATCTAAATCCGTTGAAACGACACCGTATGAATTATGGTTTGGAAACAAACCTAAGTTATCATTTCTTAAAGTTTGGGGATGCGATGTTTATGTGAAGAAACTTCAACCGGATAAACTCGAACCCAAAGCGGAAAAATGCGTCTTCATAGGATACCCTAAGGAAACGATTAGGTATACCTTCTATCACAGATCCGAGGGCAAGGTTTTTGTTGCCAAGAATGGATCCTTTCTTGAGAAGGAGTTTCTCGCGAAAGGTGTGAGTAGTCGGAAGCTAGAACTCGAAAGGGTTATTGAACCTTCTCTTCATGAAATGGCGAGTAGCGCAGCACCGGAAATTGTTCCGGAGTTGACTTCACCTAATGAAGAGAGATCTAATGATATTGATCATGAAACTTCGAAAGAGGACACTACCGAACCTCGCAGGTCAAGCAGGACACGTCACGGCTCTGATCACGGCAATCCTGATGTGAATTTCATGGTTGATGAAATGGATGACCCTGCGACGTATGAAGAAGCGATGATGAACCCGGATTCCAACAAATGGCTAGAAGCCATGAAATCCGAGATGGAATCCATGTACGAGAACCAGGTTTGGACCTTGGTGGACTTACCTCACGATCGAAAGGCCGTTGAGAATAAATGGATTTTCAAAAGAAAAACGGATGCTGATGGTAATGTGACCATCTATAAGGCTCGACTTGTCGCAAAGGGGTTTCCACAAATTCAAGGAGTTGACTACGATGAGACATTTTCTCCCGTAGTGATGCTTAAGTCGGTTAGGATTATGTTAGCAATTGCTGCATATTTCGATTATGAAATATGGCAGATGGATGTCAAATCTGCGTTCCTCAATGGTAATATTGAAGAAGAGTTGTATATGATACAACCTAAGGGTTTTGTCAATCCTAAGGATGCTAATAAGGTATGCAAACTTCAACGATCCATCTATGGACTGAAGCAAGCATCCCGGAGTTGGAATCTCCGCTTTGATGAAGTGATCAAAGAGTTTGGATTTGTCCAAACTTATGGAGAGGCTTGTATTTACAAGAAAGTGAGTGGGAGCAATGTGGCATTTCTAATATTATATGTGGATGACATATTATTGATTGGAAATGATATAGATCTTTTAAACAGTGTTAAAAGTTATCTAAACAACAAATTTTCGATGAAAGACCTTGGTGAAGCGTCATATATATTAGGCATTAAAATCTATAGAGATAGATCAAGGTGCCTAATTGGGCTATCGCAGAGTACATACCTTGATAAGATATTAAAGAAGTTTAATATGGACGAAAGTAAGAAGGGGTTCTTACCTATGTTGCAAGGCAAGACATTGAGTAAGACTCAAAGTCCGGCCTGGCCGAAGAAAGAGAGATGATGGATAAGATCCCCTATGCCTCGGCCATAGGCTCTATAATGTATGCCATGCTATGTACAAGACCGGATGTGGCATATGCTATTAGTTTGACTAGTAGGTACCAATCTGATCCAGGTTCGGAACACTGGATAGCGGTCAAGAACATCCTCAAGTACTTGAGAAGAACTAGGGATATGTTTCTTATATACGGAGGTGAAGAAGAGCTAGTCGCTAAGTGTTATGTCGATGCTAGCTTTGACACCGATCCGGATGACTCTAAGTCTCAATCCGGATACGTATTTCTCTTGAATGGAGTAGCAGTTAGTTGGAGGAGTTCCAAACAACCTGTGGTGGCTGGATCAACGACGGAGGCGGAATATGTTGCTGCTTCAGAAGCGGCGCAGGAAGCGGTTTGGATGAAAGAGTTCATTACAGAACTAAGTGTGGTTACAGAACCTGAATAGGACTAAGGATATGGTTCTTTCTTATGGAGGTGATGAACAGCTTGTTGTAAACGGTTACACTGATGCTAGTTGGAACACCGATCCAGATGACTCGAAGTCACAGTCTGGATATATATTTATTTTGAATGGTGCTGCAGTGAGCTGGAGGAGTGCCAAGCAAAGCGTTGTGGCGAAATCTTCAACTGAATCGGAATACATAGCTGCTTTGGAGGCTGCACAAGAAGCCATATGGATGAAGGAGTTCATTCGAACTTGGCGTGGTTCCCGGTGTGTTGGACCCGATGGCCATCTCGTGACAACACAGGTGCCATAGCTAATGCCAGAGCCAAGGTCACATAGCAAGTGAAGCACATCAAGCTACGTTTCCATGCTATTCGCAAGTATGTCCGAGATGTGACATAAAGATTTGCAAAAGTACACACTGATCTGAATGTGGCAGATCCGTTGACTAAACCTCTCCCTAGAGCAAAGCATGACCAACACCAGAACACCATGGGTGTTAGGTATATTACCATGTAATCTAGATTATTGACTCTAGTGCAAGTGGGAGACTGTTGGAGATATGCCCAAGAGGCAATAATAAAAGTGGTTATTATTATATCTTTGTGTTTATGATGAATGTTTACATCCCATGCTATAATTGTATTATAAGGAAACACTAATACATGTGTGTTTTGTAAACATAAAAGAGTCCCTAGTAAGCCTCATGTGGAACTAGCTTGTTGATTAATTGATGATCATCGTTTCCTGATCATGGACATTGGATGTCATTAATAACAAGGTTATATCATTAGGAGAATGATGTGATGGACACACACCCGTAGTAAGCGTAGCATAAGATCAAGTCATTAAGTTCGTATTGCTGTAAGCTTTCAAATGCATAGTAACCTAATCCTTCGACCATGAGGTTATGTTAATCACCATCACCGGATGGGTACTTTGATGACATCAAACACCGCTTAGAATCGGGTGGTTATAAAGGTGACATTGGGTATTCTGAAAGTATGTGTTGAAGCGCATGGACCAAGATTGGGATTTGTCCATCCATATGACGGATAGATATGCTCTGGGCCCTCTCGGTGGAATGTCATCTAGTTAGCTTGCAAGCATGTGACTAGGTCACAAGGGATGACATAACATGGAACGAGTAAAGAGTACTTATCAGTAACGAGGTAGAACTAGGTATGGAGATACCGACGATCAAACCTCGGATAAGTAGAATATCGCGTGACAAAGGGAATTGGTTTCGTATGTTAATGGTTCTATCGATCACGAAGTCATCGTTGAGTATGTGGGAGCTGTTATGGATCTCCAGGTCCCGCTGATGGTTATTGATCGGAGAGGTGTCTCCATCATGTCTGCATATTCACGAACCGTAGGGTGACACACTTAAGGTTTGAAGTTGTTTTAAGTAGATATGCAATATGCGTTGGAGACCGAATGTTGTTCGGAGTCTCGGATTGGATCCAGGACATCACGAGGAGATCCGGAATTGTCCGGAGAATAAGATTCATGTATTGGGGATCATTTTCTAAGTTAGGAAATGTTCCGGAGTATTTGTATGGGGATTCTAGAAGGTTTCGGAATATTCCGGAAGGTTCTAGAAGGTTTCTTGGAGTTTACTTGAAAACCAAAAAAGGATCAAGGAGTCCTTGTGGGGCAAGACAAGGAGTCGTGGGGGAGGAGGACTCCTCCCCCCCTCCCAATCCGCCGGCCAAGGAAGGGAGGGGAGTCCTACTAAGACTCCCCCTCCCATGGAGCCTCCCTCCTTTAAATAGAGGGCTGGGGGCGCCACCCCCTTGCCCCCTCCACTCCAAGCCCTAGCCGCCGCCTCTCTCCTCATCCTTCTCTCTACTCAGGCTTAGGCGAAGCCCTGCAGAATTCTCTACTCCACCACCACCACCACACCGTCAGGCCTTGGGATTCCGTGGAAGATCTACTACCTCTGTCACATTTGAACGGGAGAGGAAGGTCTGCTTCGACTCCGCATGTGTGACCGACTGCAGAAGCGCTGCCAGAACGCGGTGCCGGAAGGATCGTCCACACGATCTTGAGATCGGCAAGTGATCGACTACATCAACCACGAGATCCAATCTCGTAACACTTTCGGATCTACGAGGGTTAGTACAGATCTATCTCGTTGCACATGTCTAATAGATTAGATCTTGGCTTTTATCTACATTAGATCTGGGTTTTGTTCGTTCTTGCGGTAGAAATTTTTTGTTTTCCATGCTACGAACCCATCAGTGGTATCAGAGCCGTATCTATGCGTAGATCTGTTGCACGAGTAGAACACAATGTTTTTGTGGGTGTTGGTGCTCGTGCCGTCTTTTACTTTGTGTACTTTGCATCTTGCGGTATGGTGGGATGAAGCGGCTCGGGCTAACCTTACATGTCATCGCACATGAGAGTTGCTCCACGCTTGACGTGTAACTTGCTTTGCACAAGTGGCTTTGCGGGTGTCTGTCTCTGCCACCATATTATAGATTCAATTTACACTTTGCACTTGATAGCACTTGTATCAACATTGTGGTTCAGTTTCGTAGGTAAGATCCGTTCTTATTCGAAAGCCCCAAACCACGTAAAACATGCAAAGAAAATTAGAGGCGTCTAACTTGTTTTTGCAGGGGTTTTGTGATGTGATATGGCCATCATGTGATTGTGATTATATTTGATGTATGCAATGATCCTTATTGTAATATGGCAACCGGCAGGAGCCTAATGGTTGTCTTTAATTCTTATAAGACCAGCGTGTCTATTCATCTTGTAATAGCTTTATTCCAAGTAGTTGTAATAGTTGCTGGTGATGATGGACAACCATGAAGCGGTAATGACCTTGGACCTTAATGCTGGTGATGATGGAGATCATGTCCGTGCTTTGGAGATGGAGATCAAAGGCATAAGAAGAAAGGGCCATATCATATCACACTAATTATGAATTGCCTGTGATGTTAATCCTTTATGCATCTTGTATTGCTTAGATCGCGACAGTAGCATTATAAGATGATCCCTCTCACTAAATATCAAGTAATAAAAGTGTTCGTCCTTAGTTGGCACCATTGCTAAGACTCGTCGTCTCGAAGCATCTCGTGATGATCGGATGTGATAGATTCTACGTGTGCATACAACGGGTGCAAGCCAGATTTGCACATGCGGAAACTAAGGTTAATCTTGACGACCTAGCATGTACAGACATGGTCTCGGAACACGTAATACGGAAAGGTAGAGCACGAGTCATATAAATGATATGATGAATATGAAGATTGTTCACCGATGAAACTACATCTTCTCTCGTGAAGATCGGACTTGGTGTAGTGGACTTGGTTCGTGTAATCACTAAGACAATGTGAGGGATGTTGTTTTGAGTGGGAGTTCACCTAGTTAATTTAAGAATTAAAATTGAACTCAATTTATAATAAACTTAGTCTAAACTACTTGCAAATTTGTTGTAGATTATGGCGAACCTCTCCATCAATTTCAATGCGTTCCTAGAGAAATAAAAGCTTAAGAACAATGGAAGCAACTTCACGGACTGGCTGCATGGTCTAAAGATTGTCCTCAGGGCTAGTCAGATGACCTATGTGCTCGAAGCACCGCTAGGTGACCCACCTGCAGAAGATGCCACCGATGACGTAAAGAATGTTTACGCCACTCGGAAAAATCATTACTCCACAGTTCAGTGTGCCATCCTATACGGTTTAGAAACGGAGATCCAGAAGCATTTTCAGCACCACGACCCGTTTGAGATCATTAAGGAGCTCAAGCTCATTTTTGAGACTCACGCGGCCGTGGAGAGCTATGAGGCCTCCGAAAAGTTCTTTAACTGTAAGATGGAAGAGGAAGCTCAAGTTAGCAGCACGTGCTCACCATGTCTAGGCACGCAAACAAGCTCCAAGAGTTGGGGATAACGATTCCTAATGAGTTAGGGATTCACCGTGTCCTCCAATCACTGCCACCGAGTTATAAGAACTTTGTGATGAACTACAATATGCACTGCATGAACAAGATGTTGCCTGAACTATCGTCCATGCTGAAAACTGCTGAAGTGGAGATTAAGAAGGAGCACCAAGTGTTGATGGTCAATAAGACCACCAATTTCAAGAAACAGGGCAAGCCTAAGAAAAAGGGCAACTTCAAGAAGGACGACAAGAAAGCTGCCGCACCTGCTAAGAAGCCCAAGGCTGGTCCTAAGCACAAGAGTGCTTCTACTGCAAGGGTGCTGGTCACTGGAAGCGTAACTGCCCCAAGTACCTGGCAGATCTGAAGAACGGCAACATCAAGAAGAAATGTATATTCGATATACATGTCATTTATGTGTATCTTACTAGTAGTCGTAGTAGTGCCTGGGTATTTGATATTGGTCCGGTTGCTCATATTTGTAACTAGAAACAGGAGCTGTGGAATAAATGAAGACTGGCGAGAGATGAGGTGACGACGCGCGTTGGAAATGGCTCCAAGGTTGATGTGATCGCCGTCGGCACGCTCCCTCTACATCTACCATCGGGATTAGTTTTAAATTTAAATAATTGTTATTTGGTGCCTGCGATAAGCATGAACATTATATCTGGATCTTGTTTATTGCGAGACGGTTACTCTTTTAAGTCTGAGAATAAAGGTTGTTCGATTTATATGAGTAATATCTTTTATGGTAATGCACCTGAGATGAATGGTTTATTCTTATTGAATCTCGATAGTAGTGATACACATGTTCACAACATAGATGCTAAATGAATAAAATTGAATGATAATTCAACATACATGTGGCACTGTCGTCTTGGTCACATTGGAGTGAAGCGTATGAAGAAACTCCATTCTGATGGACTTCTTGAATCACTTGATTTTGAATCACTTGAAATATGCGAAGCATGTCTAATGGGAAACATGACTAAGACTCCATTCTCTGGAATAATGGAGCGAGCTACAGACTTATTGGAAATAATACATACCGATGTGTGAGGTCCAATGAGTGTAGCATCGCGTGGTGGATATCGTTATGTTCTCACTTTCACGGATGACTTAAGTAGATATGGGTATGTCTACTTTATGAAACATAAGTCCGAAACTTTCGAGAAGTTTAAGGAATTTCAAAGTGAAGTGGAAAATCATCGTAACAAGAAGATTAAGTTTCTGCGTTCTGACCGCGGAGTTGAATATCTGAGTTATGAGTTTGGCATGCATTTAAAGAAATGTGGAATACTTTCGCAGTTGACACCGCCAGGAACACCACAGCGTAATGGTGTGTCCGAACGTCGTAATCGAACTCTCTTAGATATGGTTCGGTCTATGATGTCTCTTATAGATTTACCACTATCGTTTTGGGGCTATGCGTTAGAGATAGCCGCGTTCACTTTAAATAGGGCACCATCTAAATCCGTTGAAACGACACCATACGAATTGTGGTTTGGTAAGAAACCTAAGTTGTCGTTCCTTAAAGTTTGGGGTTGCGAAGCGTATGTAAAGAAGTTACAACCTGATAAGCTTGAACTCAAAGCGGAGAAATGCGTCTTCATAGGATACCCTAAAGAAACAATTGGGTATACCTTCTATCATAGATCCGAAGGCAAAGTTTTCGTTGCCAAGAATGGATCCTTTCTTGAGAAGGAGTTTCTCTCGAAAAAAGTGACTGGAAGGAAAGTAGAACTCGACGAGGTTATTGAACCTTCTCTCGGAGTTGAGAGTAGCGCAGCACCGGAAGATGTTTTTGTGCCGCCTGCACCAACTAGAGAGGAAGCTAATGATGGTGATCATGAAACTTCGAACGAAGTTACTACTGAACCTCGCAGGTCAACGAGAGTTCGTACCACTCCTGATTGGTATGACTCTGCCTTGAACATCATGTTGGTGGAAAACACTGATGACCCAGCAACGTATGAAGAAGCTATGGTGAGCCCAGATTCCGACAAATGGCTAGAAGCCATGAAATCCGAGATGGGATCCATGTACAAAAACCAGGTGTGGACTTTGGTGGACTTACCGGATGGTTGTAAGGCTGTCAAGAACAAATGGATTTTCAAAAGAAAAATAGATGTTGATGGTAATGTTACCGTCTATAAAGCTCGACTTGTCGCGAAAGGGTTCCAACAAATTCAAGGAGTTGACTACGATGAGACTTTCTCACCAGTAGCAAAGCTAAAGTCTGTGAGGATTTTGTTAGCAATTGCTGCATATTTCAATTATGAGATTTGGTAGATGGATGTCAAAACGGCGTTCCTTAATGGTGACATTGAGGAACAGTTGCATATGGTACAACCCAAGGGTTTTGTCGATCCTAAAGATGCTGGCAAGGTATGCAAACTTCAGCGCTCCATTTATGGACTGAAGCAAGCATCCTGGAGTTGGAATCAACGTTTTGATAAAGTAATCGAAAACTTTGGATTTATACAAACTTATGGAGAAGCTTGTATTTACAAGAAAGTGAGTGGGAGCTCTGTAGCATTCCTAGTACTATATGTAGATGACATATTGTTGATTGGGAATGATATAGAACTTCTTAATAACGTCAAAACCTATTTGAATAATAGTTTTTCAATGAAGGATCTTGGCGAAGCGGCATATATTCTAGGCATCAAGATTTATAGAGATAGATCAAGACGCCTAACAGCGCTTTCACAAAGTACATACTTAGACAAAGTTCTAAAGAAGTTTAGAATGGAAGAGAGCAAGAAGGGGTTCCTGCCCATGTTGTCAGGTAAGACCTTGAGTAAGACTCAAAGTCCGGCTATGGCAGAAGATAGAGAAAAGATGAATAGAATTCCCTATGCCTCGGCCATAGGTTCTATCATGTATGCCATGCTGTGTACAAGACCGGATATAGCACATGCTGTTAGTTTGACTAGCAGATATCAAAGTGATCCTGGAATGGAGCACTGGACAGCGGTCAAGAATATCCTAAAGTACCTGAATAGGACTAAGGATATGGTTCTTTCTTATGGAGGTGATGAACAGCTTGTTGTAAACGGTTACACTAATGCTAGTTGGAACACCGATCCAGATGACTCGAAGTCACAGTCTGGATACGTATTTATTTTGAATGGTGCTGCAGTGAGCTGGAGGAGTGCCAAGCAAAGCGTTGTGGCGAAATCTTCAACTGAATTGAAATACATAGCTGCTTCGGAGGCTGCACAAGAAGCCATATGGATGAAGGAGTTCATTACTGAACTTGGCGTGGTTCCCAGTGCGTTGGACCCGATGGCCATCTACTGTGACAACACAGGTGCCATAGCTAATGCACAGGACCCAAGGTCACATAGCAAGCATCAAGCTACGTTTCCATGCTATTCGCGAGTATGTCCGAGATGGTGACATAAAGATTTGCAAAGTACACACTGATCTGAATGTGGCAGATCCGTTGACTAAACCTCTCCCTAGAGCAAAGCATGACCAACACCAGAACGCCATGGGTGTTAGGTATATTACCATGTAATCTAGATTATTGACTCTAGTGCAAGTGGGAGACTGTTGGAGATATGCCCAAGAGGCAATAATAAAAGTGGTTATTATTATATCTTTGTGTTTATGATGAATGTTTACATCACATGCTATAATTGTATTATAAGGAAACACTAATACATGTGTGTTTTGTAAACATAAAAGAGTCCCTAGTAAGCCTCATGTGGAACTAGCTTATTGATTAATTGATGATCATGGTTTCCTGATCATGGACATTGGATGTCATTAATAACAAGGTTATATCATTAGGATAATGATGTGATGGACACACACCCATAGTAAGCGTAGCATAAGATCAAGTCATTAAGTTCGTATTGCTGTAAGCTTTCAAATGCATAGTAACCTAATCCTTCGACCATGAGGTTATGTTAATCACCATCACCGGATGGGTACTTTGATGACATCAAACACCGCTTAAATCGGGTGGTTATAAAGGTGACATTGGGTATTCTGAAAGTATGTGTTGAAGCGCATGGACCAAGATTGGGATTTGTCCATCCATATGACGGATAGATATGCTCTGGGCCCTCTCGGTGGAATGTCATCTAGTTAGCTTGCAAGCATGTGACTAGGTCACAAGGGATGACATAACATGGAACGAGTAAAGAGTACTTATCAAGAACGGTAGAACTAGGTATGGAGATACCGACGATCAAACCTCGGATAAGTAGAATATCGCGTGACAAAGGGAATTGGTTTCAGTATGTTAATGGTTCTATCGATCACGAAGTCATCGTTGAGTATGTGGGAGCTGTTATGGATCTCCGTGTCCGCTGATGGTTATTGATCGGAGAGGTGTCTCCATCATGTACGCATATTCACGAACCGTAGGGTGACACATAAGGTTTGAAGTTGTTTTAAGTAGATATGGAATATGCGTTGGAGACCGAATGTTGTTGAGTCTCGGATTGGATCCAGGACATCACGAGGAGATCCGGAATTGTCCGAGAATAAGATTCATGTATTGGGGATCATTTTCTAAGTTAGGAAATGTTAGGAGTATTTGTATGGGGATTCTAGAAGGTTTGAATGTTCGGAAGGTTCTAGAAGGTTTCTTGAGTTTACTTGAAAACCAAGAAAGGATCAAGGAGTCCTTGTGGGGCAAGACAAGGAGTCGTGGGGAGGAGGACTCCTCCCCCTCCCAATCCGGCCAAGGAAGGGAGGAGTCCTACTAAGACTCCCTCCCATGGAGCCTCCTCCTTTAAATAGAGGGTGGGCGCCACCCCTTGCCCCTCCACTCCAAGCCCTAGCCGCCTCTCTCCTCATCCTTCTTCTGCCAGGCTTAGGCGAAGCCTGCAATTCTCTACTCACCACCACCACCACACCGTCGTCTGCTGGGATTCCGTGAGAAGATCTACTACCTCCCGCTTCTTTGGAACAGGGAGAGGAAGGTCGCCTGACCACGCGTGTGACCGATTACTGAAGGCCGCCGAACGCTGCACGGAAGGATTGTCCACACGATCTTGAGATCGGCAAGTGATCGACTACATCAACCACGAGATCCAATCTCGTAACGCTTTCGGATCTACGAGGGTTAGTACAGATCTATCTCGTTGCACATGTCTAATAGATTAGATCTTGGCTTTTATCTAGATTAGATCTCGGTTTTGTTCATTCTTGCGGTAGAAATTTTTTGTTTTCCATGCTACGAACCCATCAGTTAATAACAAGGTCACAACATTTGTGAAATGATGTGATGAACATTCATCCGAAGTATAGCATTACGATCAAGTCATTATGTTTACATTGCTATAACATCATACGAAGTAATCTTTATCCTTAGACCATGAGATCATGTTAGTTGCTAACACCGGAAGAGTATCTTGATAACATCAAACGTCACACCGTAACACGATGACTATAAAGATGGGTTCAGTGCTACGAAGGTGTTATGTTGAGGCTCATGGATCAAGAGTGGAATTTGTCAATCCCGATGACGGATAGATATACTCTGGGCCCTCTCGGTGATATCACATTAAGATAGCTTGCAAGCAAGTGATGTGATCACTAGAATGTTATATCACGGGAACAAGAAAAGAGTGCATGTTGGTAACGAGATCAAACTAGGTATTTGGATACCTATGATCGAATCTCGGACATGTATTATATCAAGAGACAAAGGGATTAAATTACAAGCGTTAAAGGTTCTCACGATCACAGAAGTCATCGTTGAATATGCAGGAGTCAGTATGGACCTCCAGGTCCCTCTTCTGATTATTGATCTGAGAGGAGTCTCAATCATGTCTGCATTATTCGTGAACCGTAGGGTGACACACTTAAGAGTTACTGGAGACCATTTTGGAGCACATCTGTTTCAGACAAAAGAATTGCAAAGCACAGGAATTGTTTCGATAGAAACCGGAAATTGTTTCGGGTGAAATTGCAGAAAGTGGTTCTGCATGTGATATTGAAATATTGAAGGGGTTATATGTGAATGTTTTTTAATTAAAGTAATTAACAAAATCTTAATGAATTTAATAAAAGAGTTTTATTAAATGAGAGAGCATTAAACTTAGAGAATTTTAATGCATTTAAAGTGGGGACTTTAAAAGGGAATGTGAAGAGGCATTTTAATGTGGAGGGGTTATCACCACATGAATGGGGAGGTGAGGAGTCACCCCCATGCTCCGGCCATTGAGAGGGGGTACCCCCCTCCTCCTATAAAAGGCCCCCCTCTTCCTCCTTCTTCCACACACCTCCTCGTGAAGGATCTCTCTCCCCCTCTAGAATTATTTCCCCATGGTCTCGGATTAGCGAGATACATGTTCCCGGTGGCATTTCGTCTGGAAGGAGTTGTTGCTTCCGCTGGATCGCTGGAGCGAGGAGGTGGAGGTTGTCCGGTGTCTTGAACGTGTGTGCGAGTACGGATGCGCTGCCGAGTTGCGGCGCTCGGACTTCCTCATGATCTTGAGATCGGCAAGTGTACGACTACATCAACCACGAGTTCCTACTCGTTAACAAAACTCGTTGTCTTCGAGGGTAAGTTCTTGATGGATGTATGTCCACCCGTTGCTCTATACCTAGTAGATAGATCTTGGCGTGTAGTTCTCATCGTAGGAATTTTTTTGTTTTCTATGCTGCAGACCCAACAGTAATGTTGCTTATGTTTATGTTCCATGCTACTTATTATTCTTGAGTTGGAATCTCTTCATAGCTTGCAATGACTATTAAGTAAACTTAGTTGCATACTCTTTATTATGAATTGCATGAGTAGTTGATCATATGCTGAGAATATATACATCTTATGAAGCAAATGTGTTCGTGAAAGTTTCTTTTAGCGCACTCAGTTTTCAACTGAATTGCTTGAGGACAAGCAATAAGCTAAGCTTGAGGGGAGTTGATACGTCCAAAACGTATCTACATTCCCGAACACTTTTGCTATTGTTTTTCCTCTAAACTTGTGTGATTTGGATACAACTAACACGGACTGACGTTGTTTTCAGCAGAATTACCTTGGTGTCTAGTTTTTGTGAAGAAAATCAACTATCGGGAAAAATCCCGAAAAATATGCCAAATCCTATTTCACCAGAAGACTCTCGGAGCCAGAAGACGAGACATAGTAGGGCCATGAGGGGCCCACACCACCTGGCATGCGGGCCAGGCCAGGCCGTGCCTGGGGGTGGTGTGGCTGCCTCGGCTGCCCCCTCGACCTCCCTCTTCTCCTATAACTTGCCTCTTGACCTAAAAACCCAGGGGGGGTCGACGTTTTTCCAGAGAGAGTTCCGCTACGCTGCCACCACCAGATTCCGCGATTCGGAACCAGAAACTCCGTTCCGGCACCCTGCCGGGACGAGGAATTGGAGGATATCATCGCCATCATCATCACTATCGCTTCTCCATCGACCATCCATGTTTCCCCATCTATGAGTGAGTAATCCCCCGTTGTAGGCTATGGGGATGGTAGGGATTGGATGAGATCGTTCATGTAATGGCATCAGATTGTTAGGGCATGGTGCCTAGTATCTATTATTAGTGCTTTTTGACTTTGTTGCAACTTGTTATGCTTAATGCTTGACACTAGAGCCTGAGTGCCATGATTTTAGATCTGAACATGTTATTGATTCATTATGATAGTATTGTTTACGGTCTTACCTGCAAGTTGTATACACACATTGTTGTTCGGAACCAAAGGCCCCGAAGTGACCGCAATCGGGATAACCGGAGGGAATGGCTTTGATGTGAGGATCACATGTGTTCAAGGAGTGTTAATGCTTTGCTCCGGTGCTTTATTAAAAGGAGCACCTTAATTGCCAGTAGTTCCCTTGAGGCCCCGCAAACGGGTCAAGGCGGACAAAAGATGTTGTGCAAGTTCTCATTGCGAGCATGTATGACTATATATGGAACACATGCCTATGATTATCTAGTACGTGGATGCTTTATCTTATTTATCTGCAAATGCCCTATGTTTTTATTGCTATATGAATTGTCTTGTCCATGCAACGTCCGTCCATCCATCCCTATGCCTACCGCGCTTTAATCCTACTGTTTACTGCAATTGTTACTATTGTCTTTACTTTTACCACTGCTATTACTTTACTATTGCTACTACAAAACTGTTGCTACTAATAAACTGATGTGAGCAAGATTGTTTCCAGGTGCAGCTGAATTGACAACTCAGTTGTTAAGGCTTATAAATATTCTTTGGCTCCCCTTGTGTCGAATCAATAAATTGGGTTTCACTTCCCTCGAAAATACGGCGATACACCCCCTATACTTGTGGGTCATCAGGCCACACCTGGCAGCATTTGAAAGCACTCACACGGTCATCTTTAATTAATGTGTTGTTCTCCCCGGCGAGGAGGCGGATTCTACGCTGGAGTGTCCTACCACTACTTATCCCTTTGCCACCGTTCGCAGTGCAACACCACACCTCCCACATTCCCCCTCCCACCTAGAAATCCACCACGCCCCCACATTCCCCGACAATGTCGAACAGAAGAGGCTCCGGTATCAAAGACTAGCCACGCACCCTCAGCGCGGAAGAGGCGGCGGCGGTGGAAAAGTATGGCCTGCTCGTCCTGTCGAACACCCGTCTGCGGGCAGGTGGAAGATGTCGGCTGGTAGGCTCATAGTACCACCCATACCTACAAGTAAGGATCTAGATCTCGAGATCCTTAGCTGACACAACGCACTTCCTATGGTGGACAAAAAAATGGCAACTTCACGCCAAACAACATCCTTTGGTCGGCGCTGCTGGCGGACAAGACGCGACTGCACCTCGAGCAACATGATGGTCTCTTTGGCCCACCTCTGAGGTGGAATGTGGTGGCCCGGCACGCCTTCTAGGATGGGTGCTCGTTCTACGAGGTGCTCAACCATCTCTGTGACGGGTTGTCGGTACTTCCTCCGATCCCCGTGCTACCAAGGAGGCAGGGGTTAGGACCTCGAGCGCCCTCCACTGAGGGTCGTCGTCTTCATCGAGCCCTGGGTCGTCATCTTCATTGGGCCACGATGAGTCATCCTCCATCATGTGTGGCCTCAACATCGTCTTTCGGACGCTGAAGGAGGAGAAGAAGTAGGTGGCGCTGCCACACGGGATGAGCTTCCTTTGCCTCGTGAAGAATAAGGTGTTCTCTCTCCCCAAGAAGGAGCCAAAGGAGGAGTCGGGTCTGGCCATGCTCAAGGAGGAGCCAAGTTGGCCGTGCCCAAGGAAGAGCCAGGGTTCTCCGTGCCGGAGTCGGTTTCGGACGCGTGGGTGAGAAACCTAAGCGCGCTCCGCCTCCCTGACGACCTAGAGAAGTATCCTCAACACCAAACTTATGAATATTGCCCTCATGGTGAAATGGATTTGGCGCATGTACACTGGCTCTATCCAGAACAACATTTGGTTAGCTTATCAGAGCCAAATACCCAGGAGTGATTGATATCTTCTCCTTGAACCACTAGGGGGAGGGGGGCTCACCCTTCTGGCATAGGATTCATAAAATCAAGGAGTACTTCAAGCTAGGGGCTAAGTTTTATCTTGGAAGCGGGGTAGAATAAAGTTTTGGACTGACTGCTGGTCTTGGGAGAGCCTGTTTTGTATCTGTTTCCCTAAACTCTTTGCTATCGCTCTAGCCCTGAACAGCGGTTGAGCCAGGCCCGTCAGAGTGAGGGCTAGAACATTTCGTTCACGCTTTCCTTTGAGATCGAGGAAAGGCAGGCCTAGGACCTTCTCCTCAAAGAGCTGGATGCGTGCCATCCATCCCTAGAGCAGTCTCATGGGCCTTGGAACCATAGGGAGTATTCTCCACGTACTCCCTGTATACTCTCTCTCTCCGTTCATAAATATAAGACATTCTAGCTATATAAAATAGATGTATCTAAACATTTTTTACTGTATAGGTATATTTATGAATGGAGGGAGTATTAAATTGTGCCGAGAGGCAAGGGTGTCTATTTTAAAATATCTTAAAAGTCTAGTTACTTGACTCTACTTAATGGAAAAGTACTTATAACTGATGCATAATTTGGCACACTACTAGCCACGATTAGCACCGAGTATTGGGTTGCAAGCCAACCGTAAACTACTTACATGGAATCGGCCGGGGAATAAATCATTTGTTTGGCATACATATTAATTGTGAATCAACGCAGACCGTGATCGATCTGGTATCTTTTATTTGGACTGACAATAACCTACCTTTCGGAGATGGCCGGCAAGATCCTACTGTGCACCTTTCCTTTTCATGAACAGTACTTACTCTGAAAGGTTAAAACTATAAAATGAAATATAGAACCTCGATGAGTGCTGCTACACACACTGACATGTTGTGGACGATTTCCACACGACAATGCATGCGAGCCTTCCAATTGCTAGACCAGATCGATCAAATCCGCTGGATGTTGTATCTGGAACCGCGTGTAGATCCATATTTTAAGCATGGTTTGCATTTCTTGCTTTTGTTACAATTTATAGTTTTTGTAGACGACTGTGTAGTCGATGTACCGATGCAGGTACATGCAGAGATCATCCATGCATCGACCAGAATATAAAGCCAGATTGCGGTACGGAGGCCACACCACACACATACTAGTAGCTCTGTTTGCGGGGCGGCGGGCCGCCGTTGACCCTCGCCGACCTGAGCCGCTGGAAGAGCGCCCGCTGCCGGAGGTTCTCGCGGAGGCGATGCACGTCGAGGAGGCGGTCTGGCACGGCGCGGCACAGGCACCACTGCAGCCGGTGGCCCAGGTTGGGCATGCAGACCGGGCCGTGCCCGATCCAACGCGCCGCCGCACGTGCGTATGCGTCCGACGTGGGCACCATCAGCCGCGACAGGATGCCTCGCCGCTTCCTGGATCCCGCCACGCCCGAAATCATCTTCGTCTCCACGAACAGAGGGGCCTGCACGGGGCACGGAGTCGATGATTGTACAGTTAATTCTGTCAAGATAGATACTCCCCTAAGGATCGGTGTGGAAGAAGGCGCAGACTATTACTGCCTTCATTCATAAGTAAATGATGACTCTACAAAGTGTCAAGACACTACTAGCTAGCCATGATCTAGAATCTTTAGATTATTAATATCGTCTACTACTCATTTAGGAATGAAGACGCTATGCACTCCATGAACCACTACAACATGGCGTAAGGGGTCTAAAACAAATGTCCGTGATCTAGAATCTTCAGATTATATAAATATATCATGTATGCCGTATGGAGCCTTTTTACCTTCGGGGACGGCCGGTATTGCTTTTGTTTCTATATGCGGTTGGATGGGATCTGCACTCTATGAACTGAACTATTTATAGAGTGCCCCCCTAGTGGGAGTCATATACGTTTTCCATTTATACTTTACCTGGCATTGCACATCGATCCCTTTGCTCCTGTACTCGACGTAGAGGCTCCTGGAGAACTGCGCTACGTACCTGAAATTTAAACAAACCCTCTCTAGCTCATTTATTTGTACCTCGCAAAATATAGAAAGAATTATAGAGAAAAATACAAGATCGAGAAAAATCAAGAACATGTATATATGCTGAGTCGGTGACAAGAACGGCTAACGGCTAACGCGAACCTACCCCAGATATATATGCCAAAGCTAGCGGAAATGACAGAATAATTACCGTTTGGATGCGGCGTAGACGGAGTAGAGAGGGAAGGAAGGGATGGCCTCCGTTGACCCGGATCCGATGTTGACGACGGCGCCCCTGCCCCGCTCCAGCATCCCCGGCAGCACCGCGGCCGTCACCTCCGTGAGCGCCCACAGGTTCACCCGGAGCATCCTCACCCACGCCTCCACGTCCGCCTCGTGCAGGTACACCGCGCACGGCTTGGCCACCCCGGCGTTGTTCACCAGCACGCCCACGTCCAGCCCCGACACCGCCTCCCGGAGCCGCGCCATCGCCTCGTCACCTGCGTGCGCCAAATACGATCAGTAGATCTGTTCACCAGGTGAGCTCCATATCTTGCTTTAGTGCGGACGCTGTGGTTTACCTTGAGGGGTGGCGACGAGGGCGAGGTCGAGCACGACGGTCTTGGTCTCGACGTCGGCGTGGGTGGCCGAGATGGTCCCGGAGACGTCGAGGAGCTTGGCGGGGTCGCGGCCGACGAGGACGATATTGAGGCCGCGGGCGGCGAGGTCGAGGGCCATGGAGCGGCCGATGCCGGACGTCGGGCCGGTGACGACCGCCCAGGCGCCGTAGCGGCGGCGGAGGTTCTTTGGGCGACGAAGCAGGAGGGCGAGGTGGGAGAGGACGCGGAAGGCGGACGCGGCGACGTGGACGGCGCCGAGGGTGGCCAGCACGAGGAACCATGGCTGCTCCAGCTGCTGCCGGAGGAGGAGGAAACCGGCGGCGCTGGCGCTGCCGGTCATCCCGAATAGATCTCTCTGTTTCGCCGGGCGGGCGTGCAGCGGACCTTGTCACTGATGCGTGCGCGAAGCTCTAGGGACTCTTGTGATGATAAACTAATACCAGTAGTACGATCGATGTCAGTATTCAAACATGTAGCTGCGTGTCGCAACGGGTGCGGTTGGTGCCTCGCTCGTACGGCGCGATCTGTCACGTGTGACTGGTAGCAGTCACTGCAAACTACAGTGGCAGGTTTCCCCTGTTTGTGAGGAAGGACAGAACACGTGAGCTCGGGGAACAGGGCGGCATGCATGCGACTCACCGACAAGTGTTCGAAACAAAAAGATTGTGGACCGACCGAAAAGCATCTCCAACTGCGGTCCGGCCAGCAAGTGCGTCCGGCGGTGATTTTGGAGACGGGCATGTAAACTGCCAACGATACCGACTCACACCGGTGACCCCAAAAAGATCGGTTCCAAACAATAAAAATGCCTAAATTTGAAAAGAAAAAAACACAATTAAAACATATTTATTACAACGAGTGCAAATACAATCATGTTTATTTAGATACGCATGTATCTAGATACATTTTAGGGAGTACAATAAATTGAATGTTTCGAATGAAATAGTTTACAGAGTAATTTATGAAAATAAAAATTAAAAAAATATCAAGCAGCAGGGGTCCATTAGCTTAGGGGTTTCGAGATGTGTTTTCTCTAAGCGCCTATAAATGTACGATAAGATCTTGTAGTTGCTAGTCCACATGGGTGTCGCGGATTTTTTGATGCATGGCAAGAAAAGCACCAAAATCAGTTAGCATGCCGTACAACGTCAGCAAACGGGCGCATCCCCTCAAATAGCAACATAACGACCACTGGATGATCGCGCTCACTCTCCATGATCATATTATGCATGATCATCGCGCTCACTCTCCATGATCATATTATGCATGATCACGCAAGCATTCATCACCTCCCACACATATGATGTTGAATAGGTTAGAGGAGGGTACCTGATGATGCAGTCCCTCTTGCAAATGAAATACGGATCAAACTCTCGCACGATCTTCATGAACAACTCCTTATTTATTCGAAACCAGCACCGAAACACAACATGACCATGGGTTGAATCATCTTGAAAATAATTTGTCTCCAATATCACGGCGCATGCCAGCCGCTGACGGTCTTTGTTCTTCTTCTTCCCCGGCATCAAGCCTCCCCGCCAAGGAACCTACTGGCTGGCATGCAAGAAAATGAGGTGTCGATGATCATAATACGCCCGGCTTCATTGTCCTGCGCGTCGGACTCTTCTTGAAGCATTTGCACCATCATGAGATCATCGTCGCTATCCATGGCAAAAGGTCGAGCACCTTCTGTACACAGCAAGCTCGACACGATTCACGGCCGAGTGGGGGCGCCTTCTGCACCAGAGACAGCGGCGGCGATGTGAAGATGCGGTCGATTCGAATAGCCTCCCACGTGAGGGGCAACTGGGTGTCCTCGGCCAGTGGCAGGAGATCTCCCGGCCATAATGTCAGTGGTGTTGAATCGACCGCGAGAAACCAGTGAGAACCAGATGGGTAGCTGTTAGGGGTGGGCCACGCCCTCGGGAATGGGCGGCACACTTGGTGGATGATATGGCTAGCAGTTGGTCGAAGGTTTGCCTGCGATGGCGATTCCTGGGGTGGTAGGGGTGGAAGGAAGGAGAGGTGGAGAGAAGGGGATGAGGTTTTCCTTGTGTGGCTGGAAAGGGGCCGTGTGCTAGTTTTCCAGCGTGGCATGCGTTGCCACGTGTTGTCAGCAGCCCTAGCCCAGCCCCTGGCTGGTGGGGGCGGCAAGGGTGTGCCGCACAGATTGGAGGGCGACCCAATCTACTAGCACCAGTTAGGGGTCTCCGGCGTGGGCCCTTTTTTGGCCTCCACCCTCAACTCGGTTGGGGGCCGGGTTTGGGTCCACTGGTCGAGATGTTCTAAACATGTAACCGGCCAGCAATTTCTACGGATGGATTGTAGAGGCACAAGGGCATGCTCGTCGCATTAGGGTTTGTTGGGGATATACTTTCCGGGTATCCTCATAGTTCCTCACTGACCAGGGTGGCCCACTTCGGGTTAGAGCATTGCTTCATGGGCGGCCCAGTCAGAGAGAGAAGACGGAGTCCAATGCCACTGGAAGGCCTGTAAGACTTACCGACTTAGGCCCATAATGTTACTTGTAGTTCAAGATGTACTCTGTAACAGACTCTTAGTCGTAGCCGGATAGATCTCTCCTGTAAACCCTAGGCCGGATATCTATATAAGCCGACCTAGGGAGAGCCTTTAGGGCACCAGATAACACCCAATACTTTAGACCCTCAACTCGCATAGGCGAAACCCTTGTAACTCATATTCCGGCTCTACCGTATTACTGGATTGCTAGCAGGAGTAGGATCCGTCCAAAGCTGGCGGATTCGAACCTGGGTAAACTTGTGTGCTCACTGTCCCGGAATACCGTACGTCTCACCCTCCTCTCTTCCGCACGCCTCGAGGACCCCCTCATGGCGTACTTGTCATTAATCCGACGACAGTTGGCGCCCACCGTGGGGCAAGTGAGCTATGGATCTGCGTTCCGAGCGGAATCTGCAAGAATCAGAATCGGCGAGACCATCACCGTCGGTCGCATCCTCTACGCCAGCGACGTCCCTCTCATCGTTCTCGACGAGACTTGGATTCCGGCAAAGGAGGCCGTGGATCGCCACACAATCATGTCTTTTGGCGAGATCGATGTTTACATCGATTCGCTGAACCTGCCCATTACCCAGCCGGTGATGATAGAGGCAAGAATTTTCTGGTCCCTTTGTCCACGGAGGCGAATTCGGATCTCGAAAACCCTAATCCCACCCAGCCCGCACTACCACGGAGATAGTGGAGAAACCCGAACTGAAGAAGACCTAGCGGTCAACGCCGAATCTGAGTGGATCTCCCAGAGGAGCCGAATCCCGATCGACCCGGTGGAAGTCAAAATCCAGAGGAGCATATCAACGACATCGATTCCGCTTTGATGATGCCGAAGACAGTGCCTTTCCTAAAGTACACACTAAAATGTATACCGCAATCTTGCAAAGCGCAGATGCAATCCTCGAGACCATCAAAAGTTTCGATATGGCTGACCGCGAAAGCCGCAGGTACCTCAGGAAGCACGCGTCGCACTTTGTCGGATACGTGGGATCCGGATCCGGCTCTGCTGATGCTGGAGAAAACACCGACTCGGTGCTGGAGGCAATTGGAACAAACGCCGACGTACCCGCATCCTCGGATGAATCTATGACGTCGGCAGATTTCTGAAAGTTCTCCGCGGAATATGAAGAGGAGTACAACTCAAAAGCTGCAGAGGAAGGAGAAGCCATGGATGAAGGATCCGGGGAACACTCTCCCAAAGCGCAGGATGACATGGACGTCGGAGACAATCCCGAAGTCCAGATGTCCGAGAGTACCGATCAGAGCTTGACTCCGGAAAACGGACCCAAAGCCGTCTTTGCTACCGGCGCTGCCAAGAAGGCAAAGAAGAAGAACAAGACCCCGGCAAAAGACCCTCTGACAGAGGAGGTGATTGCCGAGGAATACGAGGAAGACTCGGATGGAGCACTAATCCCAGATGAGCCAAAAAAGAAGCATCGGTGGATGGACACGTGATCACTGAAGGTGCACGTAAACTCATCGATGCCGCACTAACCACACCTATCCCTACAGCTGCAGAACTTACTGCAGATGAGCTGGGCGAAAGGGCCTAGGCCCTAGAAGCACGTTGTCAACAACTCCTTGATGAAGCCAAAAACATCGAGGTGGAGAAGAAATGCATGTCGAACAAGGAGTACATGTCTCGTCTGCATCAGAAGACACGGAAGCATCACATAGATGACAACCAATTCCCACGTGTCCGTGTTGTCCTTTTTGGAGATGAGATGGGGAAGCCACGAAAGGATAGCAACGGAGATTGGGTATACCCAACACCAGTACAAAATACCGTGGCAGCCCGAGAAATTCTATCGGCTAATCCAGGACCAGAGGAGATCCGTTTGGGTATCAAGCTACTCAACAAAGGACTGGAGCAGCAAAAGGTTGCCCTATCTGGAAGTCAAAAACTGGTCTCAGATGCTGACCAATGTCGCACGGATCTGGCATGGGCTGACGTAAGACCCCATTACGTTCCGGAGTAGTATTATCGCCCCAAACGACGGGAAGACAATTATTCGAGAACCGGATCTTTAGGACAGCATCATAAAACCACACGCGGTTGGGGCAATGTCACACCAGCGGCCGAGAAAGACGCCATCGCTGCCCTGAATCCGACGAATCCTCCCCGACGAGAATCTAAAGATCGAAGGGGAGAAGACAAAGAGAAACGTCGGGAGGAGGATCGTCAGAGAATGTCGCCTCCTAGACATGAGAACCGTCCGGCTAAGCCTCACTATGGTGGGAACGATGGATGAAGGAATGACGGAAACCATGCAGGTACAAGCCGGCAGGGGGCTCGTCGTAGTCAAGACCCTCCCCGGAATCGGAATAATGACGTTCCGGACGGAGGCCGGCGATCAGCCGGAAACTACCCCGCTGCACCACCCTCTCCACCACACAGTTATCACAATGGCCCCCACGGAGGTCAAGGAGGACATGGCGGAGGAGGTGGTGGCAGAAGCCGAAGTCCGGCTCCAAGGCACCGCAGCCACAACCGGCATTCGGGACGATCCCTATCCCCGAACGATGCAAGGCATAGGATCAACTCCAACATAGAGGCTCGGCGCTACGAAAACGATGACGTGTACGTGGGCACAAAGTGCTTTGGACCATGCATCAGAGCTACAAAGTTCCCGAAAGGATTTGTTATCTCAAGACATATTCAAGCCTACGACGTCTTGGCTCGGCCAGACACCTGGTTACAGGATTTCTTCCAAGCTTGCTGCATTGCCAAAGGCGGAAACAGCCTGGCCGCAACTCGATATCTCCCACTCATGCTGAGGAAGACGGCACGATCATGGCTCAATGAGCTTCCGGCGAACACCATCCACAACTGGTATGATTTACAAAGTGCGTTCTTTCGGAATTTCGAAGGCACATATCGGAGGCCCTATACGGTTGGAGACCTACAGCGTTGCACCCAGAAAGCCGGAGAAACTTGCTGGGATTACCTCGGGTGATGGATTGACACCAAGAACTCCTGCGAAGGAGTAAATGATCAAACTGCGATTGAAGCTTTCATCGCAGGTCTCCCAATTGGTTTACTGCGCCATCGCTTGAAGTGTGACAAGGTTACTGATCTGGGAGAAATGATAGAAACAGCGAGCAAGTATGCAGATGCTGACGACGATGCAAAGGGATTACTCAATGCCCTGGTTGTGCCTCAGTCGGCAAAACAACCAAAGCAACAAGCTCAGAAGCGCAAAAATACCTCGGAAGAAAAACCCAACATGGAGACAGCGGTAGTCACTACTGTTTCCGGGTCTGGAGGACGAGGAGGACGTGGCGGAGGCCGCGGGCGTGGCTGTGGGACATCAAGGGTCCAAGGTAGAGGAGAGAAACAACCAGGCAAAACCTACACTTGGGCCGACATCGCCAATAACCCATGTGTGCATCATTTGGACGCCAATGGGGGCTCATACCACACCAACGCTGAATGTCGTCGTTACCGTTCCTTCCTTCCCAATCTTCCCACGCGCACAGAGCCTCCTCGTCCTCCTCCCACAGAGCTCCTAGCGCCGCCACCTTAAGGTCACTTTCTCACCGGAGAAAAATGGCTTCTTCATCTTCTTCCTCCGGTTTGGCAGCAGCGACGGCGGCGGCGAATGCAGAAGCTGCAGCGGAAAAGGAAAGCTACTCGGGAATCTGGATCCCCTGCGCCCTCGACGAGGCAAGCCTCAAGAATGTGGAGAAGGAGGGGCTGCTCGTCGCCGACGACTGGTGGAGCGGCTCCGGAGAGACCGTCCCCAACCCACACGAGGGCGAGCGCGTCCACTTCGGCACCCATCTGGACCGAGGTTTGTCCTTTCCTCCCCCAGAGTTCTTCTCCGAGGTGATTGACCACTATGGAGTTCAACTCCACAATCTTCCTCCCAACTCCATTCTAGAGATGAGCGCATATGCTGCGCTTTGCGAGGGCTTTCTCGGCATTAGGCCGAGTTTGCTTTTTTTCCGGTATTATTTTCATGTTCGGAGAAATTCCATCACCACCGGTGTTCCTTATATCACTGGCACCATTAGTTTTTCGGTTAGACGAGACCGGGCTGTGTTCATCTCTCTCTCTATGCATGATCTTATTGAGATCATGAGCTTGTAATCTATAGATCTACCTTGCTACTCAAGTGCTTTAATAGATCTCTCCTCTCCCCATGTGTGTGAAAGTGATAGCGCGTACACCATGGTGGCACTTAGGCTAGAGATTACAAATACTTTTTATGAGTTATATTTGGAGTTGGATGTCTTTATGAAATTGTGGTGTTTGTTGGACTCATCTAGTCGGAATTCCAACTCTTGTTTTTACATTATGTTATATCATATCCTCTAGCCCCCAAGCATGAAGTAGGATATAGAATCCGAGTTTATGCTTTCATTATGATGCCAAAGAACGAACTAGTGTAGCCCCCAAGGCTCGTGCTGATATTTAGTAAAAATATTAGCCCGAGTCTTAAGTAGCTTTCTGACTTTGGGTATTCTGACTTAAAGAAAGTATGTTCCTATAACCAGGAATTATTGTCCAATGTCTATAATAAGCGGAGAGAGAGATCAAAGCTCTCTGGCTTAAAAATGGTGAGCTCAAGGTAGCCAAGGATGAAGCTGAAGGTAAATATTTCGAGATTCAAACCTTGTTCTTTACTTTTTCTATGTCGAATTTTTCTGAACTGTTGTTCTTTTTTGACTTACAGCGTTGGTGAAACAATCCATCGCTATGATTGAAGAGTCCGAGAACCTCAAGACCTTGGTGGTGGAGAACAAAGGACTTCGCCAAGAGCTGGAAAAGCTCAAGGTGGATCATGAAACGAGCATAGCTCAAGTCCTGGAATCCTCCTCCATGGCCACTAAAGAGCGTGATCGCAAGATTGCCGCTCAAGATAAAGTTATCTCGGACCTCAAGAATGAGGTTGACAGAGAGAAGGATATCTCCCAAGCACTCTGGGCTGAACTCTAGAGTCTCTGGGAAGAGAAAGCCAAGATTGACGACGTCATTCTTGGTAAGTTCCATCTATCTGACTTATCATTTCCTCAACTTTTATCAATGTTGGTTTTTCCTTATCTTCATTTTGTGTATAGGTCCTCTGAACTTGACGGACTCCTCCTCGTCCGAGCCCCGCACTCACCGGCTTACCCAAGTCGGTGATCTTCTTCATGACTACCACCAATCCCTTGAGGATATTGGCGAGTCTCTTAGGATTCCAGACATGCCAAGCATGTCGGACTTCCAGGTGCGGGAGAAGGCCAAGGAGATGCCGTAGCTCATTCGGGACTGGAACATGTCCTACGCGCGGACTGCTGCGCAGAACGCTCTTACTATGGTCATGAGCCACCATGGAAACATGGAGATATGGCAAGTGACCAGAGGGTACTGCAAAGTAGATGAAGACGGCCAGGAGCAGGACATTCAAGCTATCATGCACTCCTGCGCCGGCTATGGGTGCCACGTGAGTGACCGACCAGCTACGAAGTGCCCTTCTTCACCCGCGTGGATACTCCGCCACCTCCTCCAGAAGATGCCGAAGAAGTTTCCGACGATGAACGGACCACCTCGGATCCGGACATCTCGGAACGATACCAAGGCGGAGTGACCAGCGAGCCAGTAGATCCTTCATCTTCTCCTGCATCATAGACCACAAACTTATGTATTATTCTGTGAAAGAACATGATGCGTTTTATAATTATGAAGTACTATGACTTTTTGTTAGTGCTAAGTTTTTTATCTATTCAGCACTTTTGTCCTTAGACTTTTTTTGTGTGCCTGAAATGTTTTCACAAGCACTTATATTTTTGGTCTCGACTTATCGTTTATCTGGATTTCCGCCTCGTCCCTTTCGTGATCCGGCTAAACCTTCAGCCGCAAAACTTTGCCGAGCAACGGAGCTCAATCGCTAAACCAGTTTAAACTCGGAAACAAAGCCGGCTTCTAGTACCAACAATTCACTACTTGGAAAATACCCACATCCAGCAATCAGACAAATAACCAAAGTAAAGACTAGAATTTTTAGAGTTATACCCGAGGGTAGCAGTTTTAGAGTCGGAAATCTAAACCAGAACGAACATGAGCATAAAGTACTTTCAAGCATTCTGGGATTTTCGACTATGACATGATCATTAGGAAATAAGATGGTAGAAAACTTCTCAGGAAAACTTTGAGGTAACCAAAACTTTTATTTCTCACAGAACATGTACATATGTATGATTACAAAGAAGGATAAACTAAGAATAAAAGGGACGTAGCTGAGCAATATTCCATGGTCTGTCTAACTCATCCGGATTTGTACTGTCTCCATATCTCTTTCTCTTCTTAGTAGCAGGTCTTTCTTTGACTGGCCTCATGTCAGTTAAGTAGTACGATCCATTGTGCAATACTCGACTAACTAAAAAGGGCCCTTCCCATACTGGGGAAAGTTTGTGCTTTCTTTGTTGCACAAGCCGGAGAACCAAATCACTTTTATTAAAAGATCTAGTTCGGACTCTCTGGCTATGATACTTGCGTAACTTCTGCTGATAGGCTGTAGATCTCATTTCAGCAACAACACGAACTTCTTCGACTAAGTCGAGATCATTTTGTCGAGAAATCTTGGCATCTTCTTCGATATACGCAGCCACTCTAGGAGAAGTATGAATTAAATCACTAGGAAGAACTGCTTCTGCGCCATAGACCAAGAAGAAAGGCGTATATCTTGTTGACCTGTTCGGAGTTGTTCGCAAACTCCAAATTACAGAGGGTAGTTCCTCTGCCCAAGCCCCCGCAGCACATCTCAGTGGTGCTTCGAGTCTTGGTTTCAAGCCTTGTAGAATTAAACCATTTGCTCTTTCGACTTGTCCGTTAGCCTATGGATGTGCGACTGACGCAATGTCAAGACGGATATTTTGCTCATCGCAGAATTCAGCCAGTTCTCCCACAGAAAAGTTACTCCCGTTGTCCGTGATAATGCTATGCGGATAACCATACCGGATTATAACATCCTTGACAAATCTTTTGGCTGTTGCTCCATCACAACTAGTGACAGGTTTAGCCTCGATCCACTTTGTGAATTTGTCCACCATCACTAAGAGGTGCGTGAATCCACTTGGTGCTCGTTTAAAAGGTCCTACCATATCAAGCCCCCAGACCGCAAAAGGCCATGTTATAGGTATTGTTCGTAGCTGATCAGCTGGAACATGAGCTTGCTTGGCGTACTTTTGGCAGCCTTTGCATGTCTTGACTAATCGTTCGGCATCTGCCTGAGCTATAAGCCAGAAAAATCCATGTCGAAAAGCTTTTGCCACTAAAGATTTGGCTGCAGCATGGTGACCACACTCGCCTTCGTGGATTTCTCTTAAGATCTCCACTCCTTCTTCCGGAGATACACAACGCTGAAAAACCCTAGAAACACTCTGTTTATGGAGCTCACCTTTAACAATAGTATAGGCTTTTGCTCGTCGGATAATCTTCCGGCTCAGCACCTCGTCTTCGGGTAATTTGCCATCTACCAAGTAATCAAGGTAGGGTTGAGTCCAGCTGGGAATTACAGCCAGAACTGCTATTAAAGGTGAGTCGGATTTGGTCGGATATTCCTCATCTACTCCCTTTATCGAGGGAACTTTGAGGTGCTCTAAAAATGCGCCATCCGGGACCTCTTTCATGTGAGCCTATTTGAGATAGTGCATCTGCTTCCTCATTTTCTGCTCGAGGGATGTGTTGAACTTCAAACCCTTCGAATGATTTAGATAGATCATCCACGACAGCTTTATATGCTGCCATGTGCTTATTTGCATTACAAATATCCGAGACTTGCTGAGCAACAAGATCCGAATCTCCGTAACACATCAAACGTCGGATGCCAATATCCTTGGCAATCCGGATTCCGTGCATCAGTGCTTCATACTCGGCAATATTGTTTGTCGCTGTGAAGTGGATCTGCAACACGTATAATAGTTTATCTCCTTGGGGTCATTTGAGCACCACGCCAGCCCCCGAGCCCCCTCGAGCCTTAGACCCATCAAAAACGAGGGTCTAATATTCCGACTCAGGGAGGGTCATGTTCTCCTTGGTCTCTGTCCAATCAGCGACAAAGTCGGCAAGGATCTGGGATTTGATTGCTGTCCGAGGTTTATACTCAATATCGAAAGCTGAGAGCTCTATGCCCCATTTGGCGACACGTCCTGTGGTGTCGCTGTTGTTGATTATGTCTCTCATGGGAGCTTTTCTCACCACGGTAATTGGATGCTCCTAAAAATAGTGTCGTAACTTACGAGATGCTAGGAAAACACCGTAAGCCAACTTTTGATAGTGCGGATATCGTTGTTTTGATTACATCAAGAACCTCATGACAAAATAAGTCGGACGCTGCACTGTGTGTTCCTGATTTTCCTCTGGTCTCTCCACCACCATGATGATACTAACGACCTTATTTGTCGCAGCAATATAAAGCAACATCGGTTCACGAGGTTCCGGCTGCAAGGATAGGAGCGAGATGAGAGTACTTTCTTCAGTCTTGTAGTGCAGCTTCACCGTCGATCTAGACAAAATCTTTGGTCTTCTTCAGGAGTTTGTATAATGGTGCGGCTCTTTCACCAAGCCACTTACAAATCGATCGAACCCGCAGTTAATCTTTGTATGTCCTTCAGGCGAGTTGGCCTGGAAATATTGAGAATATCCTTGATCTTGTCGCGGTTCACCTCTATGCCTCTTTGAGACACGATGAAACCTAACAATTTTCCGGCTGGTATTCCAAAGAAGCATTTCTTCGGGTTAAGCATGATGTTGTATTTTCATAGATTGGCGAACGTTTCCTCCAAGTCGGAAATTAGTGTTTCCTTCTTTTTGGACATCACCGCGATATCATCCACGTATGCATGTACATTGCGTCCGAGTTGGTCGTGGAAACGCGGCGCATCGTCTTATTTGGTACGTAGCTCCCGCGTTCTTCAGCCCAAAGGGCATTGTAACAAAACAGAAGGTTCCGAAGGGGGTTATAAATGAAGTCTTGACTTTGTCAGATTCCTTCATCCGTATTTGGTGATAACAGGAATATGCATCGAGAAAACAGAGGAGTTCCGAGCCTGCCGTAGAATCGATAACTTGATTAATTCTAGGCAGAGCGAACGGATCTTTTGGACAAGCCTTGTTCAAGGCAGTATAATCAACACACATCCTTAAATCAGTGGTGTCCTTTTTAGGGACCATTACAGGGTTGGCCGACCAATCAGTATGGATGACCTCTTCTATGAATCCGGCTAACTCGAGCCGCGCTAGTTCCTTAGCTATTGCCTTATGCTTTTCATCACCAAACCGTCGTAAGGACTGTTTGACGGGTTTATCATTCGGGTTTACATTTAGAGAGTGCTCGACAAGTTCCCTAGGTACTCCGGTCATGTCAGATGGCTGGCATGCGAAGATATCTTGATTTGCTTGGAGGAACTTGACGAGCGCGCCTTCCTATGCGCTACTTAGGCCTACGCCTATCTGGGTCACCTTGGAGGGGTCGTAATCCTTCAACGGCGTCGTCTTCGTCTCTTCTGATGCCTTGAACTCCGGATTTGGCTTTGTCACCTCCTTCTTCGTCGCAGGCATCTCAGACGGATCTATGCTCTTCTTGATCTCCTGGTACTCCTGGGCGTGCAGCACGGCTTCGGCAAAGGCGGCATTTCCATCCTCGCACTCTCGCGCCTTCTTCGGGTCTCCCCTAATGGTGATTACGTCGTTGGGACCTGGAATTTTCATCATATTGTAAATGTAACACGGACGAGCCATAAAAGCCCAGTAAGCCGGACGTCCGAATATAGCGTGGTATGCGCTCTTGAATGGGACCACTTCGAAGGAAAGTGCCTCCGTCCGATAATTCTTTGGTGTTCCAAAAGTAACATCCAAAGTGATCTCTCCTAGGGAATTAGCTTTGTCTTCCAGGACAACTCGTGAAAGATCACAGGTACGTGGTTCATTGTGTTTCCGAGATCTTCATCCGGCATAGCGTTTCAACATAGAGAATATTGATGCTGCTACCACCGTCCATGAGGGTCTTAGATAAACCATAACCATCAATAAGTGGATTGACGATTAAGGCGTATTTTCCTCGCCTATGTAGCTTAGGCAGATGATCAGCACGGTCAAACGTTATTGCTACTTCCGACCAGTCCAGATACTGAGGGACAGCCAGAACTGTTGCGTTGAGCTCGTGGAGAACTGCTTTATTGACCTTGGCTGGTTGAGATCTGAGGAAGGTGACGTAAGTGTCCTTCTTGGTGGGAAAAGTTTTCTTCCCTTCCGACTTGGGATTTGAAGCGTCAGCTTCCTCCATGTCAGAATCTTCCTTGGTCTCTTTGTCTTTTTCGAGATTTTTTTCCCTTCTTCCGCTTAGCTTTTTCCACGCCATCAAGTTATTTTCTAGCACCGTTACCGCTTATAATTATCCATACCACTTGTATTTCACTATCTCTTTGCCGAACTAGTGCACCTATACACCTGACAAGTGTATTGGGCGTGTTGGGGACACAAGAGACTTCTTGTATCTTGATTGCAGGGTTGCTTGAGAGGGAATACCTTTGACCACTTCCTCCCTAAGTTCGATAAACCTTGGGTGATCCACTTAAGGGAAAACTTGTTGCTGTTCTACAAACCTCTGCACTTGGAGGCCCAACAACCGTCTACAAGAATAGAAGTGCGTAGACATCAGCCATCGCTAGCGCTACCCTCCTGCTCGAGTCACGCCACTGCCACCATCTCCAAAGGGTAACATCAGCGAGAACATGCCCCTCGGGCCTAGATGGGGCCCGTAGGGCCCAAATCTAGGCTGTGACACACTTCCTGGCAACCATCTAGCATCACCCTGCTGCTCCGGTGCCGCCACCAGTCTACCATTTTACCCGAAACCACGCTACCGTCGTCACCTGAGAGCTAGAGGAATGGCAAACAGGCCACCGCCACCGAGAAGCTGTAGAAGCCGCAAGCCCGAGGAACCTTCACTGCCTCCATATGCGTGAGGTCGTCCCTGGCGTGAGCCCGAGGAATCTCTCTTTTACTCTAAATTTTATCCTCCTCATGAGATTCATAAAGATAGGAATTATATTTATAATTTTGATCCACATGATGGAGAAAGTATTGCCCAAGCATGGGGGAGATTGAAGTCACTAATGCTCAAATGTCCCATCCATGAGCTCTCTAGTAATATTGTTATTAATAATTTCTATGCAAGGCTTTCAGGACATTACAAGGACTATCTAGATACTTGTTTAGAGGGATCCTTTACAAGTAAGGATGCCAAAGCTAAGTGGGATCTTCTTGAAACAATTCAAAGCAATACCGAAGATTGGGATATCAACAAAGGTAAAGAACCAGGTATAAACTATGAGTATGATTGCATTAAGTCTTTCGCTGAAACTGCTGATTTTCAAGAGCTTAGTGCTAAATATGGTCTTGATCCTCAAATTATTATTGATTGTTTTAAATCCTTTGCTTCTCATATTAATGCTCCTAAAGAAAAATGCGACATGTATCATGAGCCTTTTAAAGACACTTGCATGGAAAATGAAATTGTTATTAATGATAGCAATAAACATGCTCAAACCTCTGAAAGTACTATTTCCTATAAGCATGTTAATTTTTGTGGAATACATAGACCTTGTGAGAATAATCAAATTGAAGAAAAATATTGTATCACCCACAGGAATGAAAAAATAGAAAGTGGTATAGGGCTCTAAATGATCTTGGTCAAAAAGTTTGTGCCCTCTATACTTTTATTTGTGAACTTTGCTTTGAAGTGGGTCATTTCAATTTTCAATGCTCAGGCCATAATAATAGCCCTTCTAATCCAATGAGTACTGCAAGTTTGTATTGTGATGACATGATCACTCCTAATCAACATGATGAACTTACATTATTTTTGGGGTGTGAAGAGTTATCAAGAAAATCTTCTTTGGTCGATATGAGTGCTTTTGGTATGAATAGTTTCATGCATGGTTGTCATCTTTATTGTGTTGATAATTGTCACACAAATACTTACATACAAAATATTATAGAAGATGAGATTTTACCAAAATATGATAGGACTAATATGTGTTTTGATCTTATTAATGAAAAGAAGGAATCCTCCAAAGTTTCTTCTATCTCTAACAATAAACCAGGGTATATGGAGAAGCTTCCTTTCAAGCCTCTCCCTCCTAAAGAGAGGAAGAGAAGGAAGAAGAGGAGGAGTAAAAGAAGAGAGGAAACGGTATTTTCCCCTAAGCATGTTGCTCCTATTATAGTTTTTGATGAGTCTGAACTCGATGATGTTCCTATGCCTATTACCTATAGTAGTGATCATGATTGGGAAAAGCACACTACTTTTGATATTGAACATCTCTTCGGTACCAATTCTGAAAATGATGATATTAATAATTGCTATACTATTAGTGCTATCCATGATCCTTCCAATGATGATATGTTTACGAATGAACACACTTGGGAAGATAACTAATCTATTGCTTATGATGATACTATACCTCAAATATATGATGATTACAATGATGAATATGATATTTTCAGTCCACCTACTATTGAGGAAATTAATTATGATTACAATATGCCTCCTATGGTGATGAAAATAATAATGATAGCTATTTTGTTGAATTTGCTCCCACTACAAGCAATAAGAATGACTATGTTTATGTGGGGAGTATTAATTATTTTATGCATATGGCTCATGATAAGAATGTTTCTTGTGATAGTTATATTGTTACTTTTATTCATGATGCTACTGAAAGTTATTATGAGAGAGGGAAACATGGTTTTATGTGTCTCAACAATATTAAGTTTCCCCTCTTTATGTTGAAAATTTTGAAGTTGCACTTGTTTTGCTTTACTATGCTTGTTGCTTTGTGCTTTCAAGACTTGTTTCTTTACAAGATTCCTATGCATAGGAAGTGGGTTAGACTTAAATGTACTTTGAATTTGCTTCTTGATGCTCTCTTTTACTTCAATTCATATTTCTTATGTGAGCATCTTCTCAAACTATCATGCCTAACTTAAAGGCGTTAAAGAAAAGTACTTATTGGGAGATAAACCAAAAGTTTTAGATGAGCCTTGGAAGTTATTGCTTCAGTAATAACCGCTTCTTATCCTTTTTATTTGCTTTGTGTGCCGAGAGTAACCTCTAATGAGAGAGAAATAATGATTGGGAAAGTTGTTGTCCCGAAACAGATTTCTGTGCTTCACCGTAAAAATTCGTGTAAAATCTCTGAACGTCCTTTTGAGGTGTGAATTTTTGTGATTCTGCCCCAGGTTGTTATCTAACTTTCGTTAGTTCAAAACATTTTGATTTGAGAAACAGAAGGTCTTCAAAACAATTCGTCTTTACCTGCTGGTCTGTTTTAACAGATTTCTGCCATTTTCTGCATTTGCTTCTTGTTGGTTCCTTTTTGAGTTCTTTTGGGAAATTGAGCTTTTTGAGGGAAGTACTACAGTAGCTAGTGTTCTAATGGAAGTTTATTTGCTGTTAGAACTGAACCTTAAGACTTATTTATCTTGAGTGTACTAATGTTGCTAATAAAGATTGTGTGAAGTTTTGTATGAAGGAAAAATTTCAGGTGTATGGAAGGAATGAGTAATGAGATGAAGGATGGACTAAAGCTCAAGCTTGGGGATGCCACGCGTGTCACCCCAAGAAATATCCAAGAAGTACAAGCGTCAAAGCTTGGGGATGCCCAAGGCATTCCCTTCTTCTTCAATAAAAATCCCAGGTTTCTTCCAAACGCTTCATTTTTATTGTTTCATGCACAGTTGTGTTGTTCTTGGAGCGTCTTCTTTTTCGTTTTCGTTTTGGTTTTCGTTTGCTTTGGTTTTCTTAGTTTGCTTAATAAGTTGGTTGGACCCTCTCTTTTATACATTGGTTTGCAAATAGTTTGGTTTGGATTGGAAAAAAGTAGGAAAGTTCATGCTTATGTGGTAAAAAGAGCTCGTTTTTTACTATGGCCTATGCTTTGTCATGCCATGCTTGATATTGTTTTGGCTTTATGCTTAGTATTCTTTGCTGTAGCATGACTTGTTATAAACAATTGAGATTGCTTAATGTGCCTTGGATGAATCATGCGTTGTTTTAGCATATTAAAGCATAGTATAGTGGTATTCTCCTTTGATGCTTTATTTGGGTTGACTTGGCGCATGCTCACACCATGTTATGACTATCTCAAGTCACCATAAGCCTTTATGATCCTTTATTTTTCAACTTGTAGTATCACTTTATGCTTTGATCAATGATGTTTTGTCGCTCTGCATGATTATGGCCATTATTGCTCTCTTAGTTTGTCGCTCCCAGTCTTTTGCTAGCCTCCGCAACCAAGTATGAGTTCCACTCATGCATCCAACTCCTTAAACCAAGTTATTCTAAAGAGTCCACCATACCTACCTATTAGCTTATGCTATTCCAAGTATATTCATGTTTTTGTTTACCTTCCAAATTAAACTTGTTATGAGAAAACTAGTGATTAAAGCTCTCACGAACTTGATGGCACACTTTACTTTTCTTGCCTTTAATAAACTTGAACCGTTGTGTCTTCTATGTTGTATATGCTTTCACTTATTTGTCGGGAATTAGCAGAACCATGCTTTCATGGGGAATGCTTTCAACATTGCACTTGGTACTTGTACCTAGTTGATATCATGCTCTTTTGTATATGGATGTCGTCGGTGTGAAATGAAAGGGGAGCTTGTAAGTCCATGGAGTTATGTATATGTGTTAGAGAAACGCCTGGGCCGCTGGTCTAATCCATGCTGACATGGTGGAAACCTGCAGCGTAACCATAATGAGCTGTCTATGAAGCATTCTTCTTATAAAAATGAGTCATATATTGAGAAAAAAGAGAAAAGAGAAAAAAAAGATACTATGAAAAGAGGAAAGAGAGAAAAAAGCACCATATTCCTATGGTAAATAAGAAGATTGCTGAGATGCTCGTTGTCTGCTTGCCTTGTCATTTTGATATGGGGATTCCTCCGTATCACCGGGCAAGGGGTACCCCGTTGGCGGTTCTCTATGATACACATGTACTTATGATGACAAGAACTTACCGGTGACTAAACTTGAGTAGCATGAGGAGTGGCCCTCGTATACAAGGGACATGAGATTTTTGACTTATACTTCGTCAAGCATGTACACCATAGTTTGTTCACTTTAACCTTAATCACTTCAAGATGCTTATGATAGGGGTAATGAGAGCTGAAAGCTATTAAGTACCATAATTTTTGGAAGCTTTTTATGAGACTTGAATCCCTACTTCCTTCTATGAAGGCCTTTCTTCCACCATTATATTGAGTATCCACCTTCTATCTTTATGCACCTACTTTGAGAGCATAGTGGCCATTCTTAGTTCTATGTGCATTGTCCCAAGACTTGTTGATTGATGCATACCTTGATATTGCTTGTTTTAAACTATTTGTATCTAGTCACTCTTATGAACTTTGAAGGTGTCCTATGCATTTATGTTTGCTACTCTATGAGGGACAAGCTGAATACCATTATGCTATGTTTTCTCTATGTGAAACAAACAAACGTCTTGCAAAGCATTGTTATTCATAAATCTTTTGTTTGTGCTTTTTCATGTTGCAACATAGTTTCTTTGTCTTATTGCTAGAACTTTGTCTTTCATGTTATGATTGAAATACTATGATCCCAGCTTTGAATGTTTTACAAGTACTTTGATCAAGTTTATGAAGGTGCATGTCACCTCAAAAATTATTCTTTCTTTTTATCACTTACCTACTCGAGGACGAGCAGGAGTTAAGCTTAGGGATGTTGATACATTGCAAATGTATCTATAATTTTTTATGCTCCATGCTTGGTTTTATCTACTTTCTTGTGTTTGTTCCAACTTTAGAGTATTTTTCATATGATTTCTTGGACTAACCTATTAACAAGATGCCACAGTGCCAGTTGCCTGTTTTCTGCTGTTTTTGGTTCCAGGAAGTCAGAAAATGAATATTCTCGGAATTGGACGGGACAAAAGCTAAAGTTACTATTTTCCCGGAAGACTCACGGAGCCAGAAGGAGAGTCGGAGAGGGGCCACAGGGTGGCCACACACCCCCTTGGCGCGGGCCAGCCCAGGCCACGCCAGGGTATGGTATGGGCCCCCTGGCCAGCCACCGACCTTGCCTCTTTCGCCTATAAGAGCCTCCCGGGGCAGAAACCCTAAAGACCTGATCAGAAATCTACGAAAAGTTCCGTAGCACCGTCGCCACCGAAGGGGAGATTCGGGGGACAGAAAGTCTCTGTTCCCGCACCCTGCCGGGACGAGGAAGTGCCCCTGGAGCCATCTCCATCAATCTCCACCACCATCTCCATTACCATTGCTGATTCCCATGATGAGGAGATATTAGTTCTTCCTCGAGGATAAGGGTTCTACCGGTAGCTATGTGTTCATCTCTCTCTCTATGCACGATCTTACTAAGATCATGAGCTTGTAATCTATAGATCTACCTTGCTACTCAAGTGCTTTAATAGATCTCTCCTCTCCCCATGTGTGTGAAAGTGACAGCGTGTACACCATGGTGGCACTTAGGCTAGAGATTACAAATACTTGTTATGAGTTATATTTGGAGTTGGATGTCTTTATGAAATTGTGGTGTTTGTTGGACTCATCTAGTACTCAAGGTGACAGTGTGGGGTTTCTAGATGGGAAAGATGAACTTTGAGGTGTGCTGTTATAGCCCTACCATGGATTAGAGTGTCCAACCGGAGAGTAGTTAAGAGTAGTATCATAAAGTGAAGATATTTATATGAGAGTGTTCATTAGTGAAAGTATGATCCCTAGGCCTTGTTTCTAAGCATTGATACACCATTTGCAATTAGATCTGTTACATGTTTGCTTGCTTCCATCTTTATTTCAGTCTGTCGTTAGTTTTTTCCACGCCATCAAGTTATTTTTTAGCACCGTTACCACTTATAATTATCCATACCACTTGTATTTCACTATCTCTTTGCCGAACTAGTGCACCTATACACCTGACAAGTGTATTGGGCGTGTTGGGGACACAAGAGACTTCTTGTATCTTGATTGCAGGGTTGCTTGAGAGGGAATACCTTTGACCACTTCCTCCCTGAGTTCGATAAACCTTGGGTGATCCACTTAAGGGAAAACTTGCTGCTGTTCTACAAACCTCTACACTTGGAGGCCCAACAACCGTCTACAAGAATAGAAGTGCATAGACATCAGCCATCGCCAGCGCTACCCTCCTGCTCGAGTCACGCCACTGCCACCATCTCCAAAGGGTAACATCGGCGAGAACATGCCCCTCGGGCCTAGATGGGGCCCGTAGGGCCCAAATCTAGGCTGTGACACACTTCCTGGCAACCATCTAGCATCACCCTGCTGCTCCGGTGCCGCCACCAGTCTACCATGTTACCCGAAACCATGCTACCGTCGTCACCTGAGAGCTAGAGGAATGGCAAACAGGCCACCGCCACCGAGAAGCTGTAGAAGCCGCAAGCCCGAGGAACCTTCACTGCCTCCATATGCGTGAGGTCATCCCTGGCGCCGATCGCCACTCGTTGCTACGCCAGCGCTTGACCGCCCCCGCCAATACGCACCACCGCCAAGGAGGGATCCGTCCTGCTCGGACCTTCGCGCACCGGGGAAAGGATATGCGGTCGATGCCGGAACCGAACAGGCTTGGCCCGGCGGAGGCCGGGAAGAGGAATGAGGGAGACAGCAGATCTAGGGTTGCCGCCTTGGGTCACACGGGAGCAAACAAAGGAGCGGGAGAGGGAGGAAAGGTTGAAGGCCAAGACATGTAACCGAATAATTATGATCAATGAGATGAAACGTATATTATGAATTCTCTTGTCTCTCTCTTTCTCTGCTTCTTCACAGGATCAAGTTCATCTCACTGAATCTCAATCACACTGGCAAAGGGATCAATACACTCAGTATCTTCCGAAGATTTTTTGACGCGTTTGTTGTGCGTGTTTACCTTTTCTCTCTGATCTTGAGTTGTACTTCTGGTCTGGTCGTGATTTGGGGATTTCGATTTTGGTCGATTTTTTTTTGAGTTGCTATAAATCCTCGTGCCCCTCGCGCATCTGTAGTTGAGCCTCGATCTGCTGCATGGCGTGGTTGCCAACGTTGACACCGCGCAGCAAATAGATGCATACCCAACTAGAGCATTAGGCGGTGGCGATCTCCGATAGCTCCACCAAGCACGATGACACGACGCGTATCCTCCAGGTGCTAATGGAGAAGCTGCTAGTACTGGAGCAAGGCGCATCGCGTCGACCAACCCCTGCAAAAGTGAAGCCCCATGCGGGCGTCGTCCTCCCTATTGATCGCTCCACCATCCAGTAGACTCGCCACACTGGGTCAGCAATGCTCATGGTGCTTTGTCGAGCGCACTAGAGCCAGGAGCTGGTGGTATCCTTGGAGGCGTTAGCGGCGGTGGACCTGGGGGCGCTGGTGGTGGTGGATTTGGAGGCATTGATGGCGGTGTATGTGGTGGCGCTAGCGGCGGTAGGCCAAGCTCTGCGAACATGGACACCGGCGGTCGCACTACATTACCGAAGATGCTATTTCCTCGATTCTCTAGTGAGCACCCTCGCATCTGGCGTGATCAGTGTCTCGATTATTTTCGTGTGTTTCAATATCAGTCCCACGTTGTGGCTCACCACTGGCACGTTGCACCTGGATGGCAACGCAGCAATTTGGCTCCAGCCCTAGAAGCAACGCATGAACTGGGAGGCTAGCCTCAACTCATAGCAGTAATCGAGGCAGAATTGGGAGGCGATGATCAAAGGCAGTTCATGAAATCCCTCCTCAAATAGAAGCAACTTGGCTCAGTGGATGAGTACATTAGAGAATTCCAGTCATTGATGTACCAAGCGTCCATGTTCAACCCCAATTATGATGACTAGTTCTTTATTTCCCAATTCATCAAAGGGCTCGAAAGTCAAAACAGAATTTCGTGGTGTCGTGCAGTCTCAGGTGCCCGTTAAATTGGAGTGTGCCTTTTTTTTTTGAAAGGAGAGCCTCGAAGGGCCTGGAAGCAATAATATTAGTCACAAACAGAGGAGGTGTACAATATTATAGAAGACCCCATAAGAAATGGAAAACAACACATAGGTCCCCATTTTATGTAGAGACGACCCTACTGAAAGATTTGAGATGCAATCAGGTCCCTCCCTATCTCTGTTGCCGAGCCGGAAGTCAGCTGCACCACCGTCGAGCACCGCCGCGGGGACGTAACCACTTGCTTCAGTGCTGACGTTGGACGCGGCCGCTGACCCGAAAGAAGGCCCCCGATGGAGGTTGAAAAGATGCCGGAGCTCACCGGCTTTGGCGGACGGCACATAGCCGTCAAGATGATGCTCACCGATATCGCTTCCAAGCTCCGAAAATCCCCGACGCAAGAATCCTCGCAAGCTCCGTCGATGACGAGCAACCCGCACTCCAACACAACACTCCTGCCACGGGTGGGTGAAGGTGGGCAGAGGTGGTCGGAGCAGCGAGGAAAAATCCCCCGGAAGGGGAAAGACCAAAACTCCCCAGAGCGCCTAGGCCACGCCTGCCGCTCGCTGCCACCGACATCCCCTCCCACGCCGCCACGGCCGACCAAGAGGAATAGGGGAAAGCAGCGGGCAACCAAGCTAGCCCGAGCACCAAAAACGCGCTTATCACGAGGATTCGCTTGGAGTCGCACCGTCGGCCTCTTCAACCTCTGAAGCTCGCTGGGAACCACCCACCGCGGCCTCATGCCGCCGCGCCAGGAGACAGAATCCATCGCCTCCTCCACCCGCGGTCACAGCCCCACTCGATCCCCTCCTCCCCTCGCTGCCACGGCCGGACGGAAGAGGGAGAGCGGGCAAGCCACCACCACAGGGAAGAAGAGGCACGAAGAGGCGGCAAGAGTTCAGCAAGAAGTAGCGGAGTATGCCAAAACCCCCATGGACCTCGTCAGGTACAGTATGGTCGTGCTGAGCATGCTCTCGCAAGAGGGGATACACCAAAACCAGCTTTGTAACTGGACACAGGCAAGTTATGGAGAGATAGGCAGCTCAGAGACTATGGCAAAGCCAATGGGTTGTGCTTCAAGTGCGGTGAGAAGTACTAGCTCAGAGTACGATCCTACAAACAAGCCAGCAGCTGCTCTGAATGCAATTGATGAGGTAGAATGTCCAGTTTATCTTTCTGAAGAAATTCTTAACACGATAGAAATGCATGATGTTGCCGCGGCCGAACAACTCAGTCTTCCAATCCATGCTATGGCTGGTTCCGATGGCGACGAGACCCGTCTGTGCGCCTTGGTAGGGAATCACGTTATGCTCATTCTGATCGATTCCGGCAGCGGTCATTCTTTCATCAGTGCCCACATGTGATTGCAAGCGTGAGATTTGGTGAGATGAATTTGATTCTGTGAAGAAATAGATAGAGAAAGAGAGAGACAAGAGAATTAGATACATTTCACATCATTGATCATAATTATTCTGTTACAGGTCTTGGCCTTAGCAACACGCACACACTACTGATAGCCACTCAATGTCCACCCAACCTGGCGCCACTAGAGAGGTCTTCGTTCAGTAGTAGCGCCTTCCGATGCTACGACGCCAGGGAAGGCAGGCTTAATTAAAAATTCAACGTGGAAACTCCAAGAGAAGGCTACTGTTATCTCCTTGTACATGCTTTAAACCGTACCGCATCCGAATTTTTTTTACGGTTTCCTACATATCGACGCTTCCGTGCCGGATATATATCGTACGAGGGCTACCGATACGGTTCACCGCATCCTGACGCGTCTGTTGACGGGAGGGAAGTTTCCCCCATCCCCGCTTCCCGCTCAGCCGCCATAGTCGCCGATCTGCCGCCGTAGGCCGTTTCCAGCCCCCAATATCCCTCTACTCCGTTCCATAACTCTTTCTCTCATCGCCGCACCCATGGTTAGACCCAATCTAAACTACTACGAGGCCTCGATGTTCGCCCACCACGGCATCCTCGCACCGTCTCGCGCGACAATTCCCTTCGAGCTCAGCCACTTCGGGGTGCCGGTTCCACACGGCGCCGAGTTGTTTCGCCGGATCAAAGAGCGCCGCCTCGAACTGCCGGACTGGAAGAGAGCAATGCCCCGATACGCGGCTGCGAGCTCCTATTGGCATAGGCTATTCAAGCTAGAGCACAGGGCGATGCTTGCCATCTGCCACGAACACCGGCGCGAGGTCCACTCCGACGACCGCAGCGCCGAAGGCAGGGCGCAAATTCTGGGTGGTTCCTGGACGCACCATCAGCACCGCCATCAATGATGCGCTCCGGGAAGAGTTCCTGAGGGAGACGGACCGCGCTGGAATCATCGAGATTTCCGATAGCGGCAGCGACGAGGAGGAGGCGGAGGACGGCGGCACGACGGAGGCGGAGGATGGTGGCGTGGAGGCGGACGACGGCGCAGAAGATGGCATCGAAAGAGAGATCGCCGATTAGTGTTCTCATGTAATCGTTTGCTATGTCGCTTAATTACTTCGATTGAAAACCTCAATTACTAATCTGTGGTGTTCTATTTCTAGTTCATACACTAAATTGTGTGCTTTGCGGTACGATTTGTTTTGAGATACACGTGAGAGGGCGGAACAGATGCTGCACAACTGAACCGTAAAATAGAATATTCTGTTTTGCGGTACAACATGCGTCATCTGATCAGTCTCGCCATTTTTTGTACCGCATAATCTAGATACGGTTTACCACATCTGCATTTTGCGGTAGCGCGGAATGCGGTACCTGCTAGAGATGCTCTAAGGTATGCCGTCAGGCAGGATGACCGTCTGTTTCTTCTTGCCAAGAAAATCAGAAATACACGACTAGTATAGGAATCCTCTCTTCGTAATACTTGTACAAGAAAAGTAAAAGAAAATCAGGGCGCCAGCCCCCAACACATCGAGAAATTATTACTGCACGACAAAAGAATTAATCCCGCTGATACATTCACACTCCATTTGGATGCACATAATTGGACTCGGAATTCGGAATTGGGTTATCAATTTTCATCGTTTGGTTGTGCTGGGAATTAGAGCACCTCCACTTGTTGGGCGTTTCCAGACGTAACTTTTGGCCTGGTAACGGCCGATTTCTCACTCGTGTTTTCAAACATGGTTTCTAGGCGACGCATAAGCGGTGAGTTTTCGCCCAAATTTGGCTCAAATTCAAACAGAGTTCGGCTCTGTTCGGCATAAATATAAATACATAGCAATGTTTGGCATAGTTCGGCATTGAATTAAACATAGTTCGGTATGAAATTAAACATAGTTCGACATAGACTGAAATACAATATAGTTCGGCCAAATCATGCTCGGCATCTACGTGTTTCCATTGCGTATCTATATGTGCTCAACAAGATCATCCTGCAGCTGTTGATGCACTACCGGGTCTCGAATCTCCCGACGCGTGGCGATGAATGCAGTCCACGATGGCCGGCACCCGATGATCAGGCTCTGCAAGGGGTCCCTGTCTGTAGTATGGCTCGTCCTGCTCGACCAAATTCACTGGGTCCTTTCTCTCAACCTCAATGATCATGTTGTGCAAGATCACACAACAGTTCATCACTTCCCGCATCTAATATTTTGATTAAGTCATAGCAGAGAACCGGACAACTGCAAACCTCTGTTGAAGCACACCAAATGTCTGCTCCACGTCCTTCCTGCAAGCTTCATGTTCCTTGGCAAACTGTGAATGCTTGGAGAGCATCGGGTTTGAGATAGTCTTCACAAATGTTGACCATCTTGGATAGATGTCATCTGCAAGATAGTATCCCTTGTTGTAGTGGTGCCCATTGATCTCAAAGTCCACAGGGGGAGCATGACCCTCAACAAACTTGGAAAAGACATTTAAGGACTGAAGGACGTTGATGTCGTTGTTCGATCCTGCCATACCAAAGAAAGAGTGCCAAATTCAAAGATCTTGTGTACCAACTGCCTCGAGTATCACAGTGCAACCTCATTTGTGGCCTTGTCAAGCAAATGGACAGTTCTTCTAGTGCCAATACATGCAGTCGATGCTTCCAAGTATTCCAGGAAATCCTCTACTTTCATTGACTGTGAGGATCTGAGCAGTGTCTTCAACATTGGGTGTTCTCAAGTACTGTGCCCAAACACTGCAATCACTGCCCTACAGTATCTGTACAAGCAATCAATAGCGGTGGACTCGGCCATGCGGAGATAGTCATCGACACTGTCACCCAGAGCTCCGTATGCAAGCAACCTCATCGTGACTGTGCACTTCTGCCGTGAGAAAAACTCTATCATGATGGTGCAATCCTTCTTGTATATGAAATAGGGGTCGAACTCCCGGATGGCATGCACGATGTTGAGGAAGAGTTTTCGGCTCATCCTGAAATGGCGCCGAAACACGGCCTCTTCGTGCAGCGGCTCATCGGCGAAGTAGTCGGCGTACAGCATGTTGTAGCCCTCCACTCGCTGTTGCAGTTTCGGCGATCCTCCACGCTTCAGCGCTGCAGTCTGCGTGTACAGCCAGGCCAAGAAGGCGAGGATCTGCATGTGCTCTTCATCTTCGATGGCTGCGGTGGTCTCCTCCTCCAGCAATAGGGCGTCCATGGTGAACAAGCAAACGCCAAACACTTTGCGGGCGAGGTGGCGGGAGCTCGAAACAAAGCCGAGCTACAGGGAAGTTGGGACGACGAAACGGGGTCTAGGCAGAGGGTAAAGGATGCGGCGGAGGCGACGGACCTATCTACAAGCGTGGTTTTGGCTTCGCGTGGTGGGACCTCGTCGGCGATGACGAAATCTCTCTATCGCGGGAGAGCCGAGTTAGGGTAGGGAATGGGGTTGTCTCGCCGACAAGGTTGGCCCACCTCTTTTAGCTGCGTCCGGCGTTCCCAGGCGGTTCCCCAGCGCCATGGGTTCGGCCTAGGAACGTCGGATAAAAGTTGGGCCAAATCCGTACCAATTCGGTATCCTGGGAACACGACTGGACGAAATTTCGTTGTCCGGATGAAAAATCACCCTATGAACACCCTCCTGGGAACCCGAGTAGGGATGCTCAGAGCCTAGAAATGGAGGCTCTGCCCCCTTCGCCCATAAGTACCTGCCCGCGATTCCGACCTCTTTCGCTCTGAATTGGCTGGAAATGAGCACCCCGTGTACCGCTTCACGGAGAGAAAACAGAACGGTCTAAGAGCATCTCTGGCAGATACCGCATCCTGCGGTACTGCAAAACGCGGATGCGGTGTACTGCAAAGTCCGAAAAATGACGGCACGGAACAGATACCGCATATACGTACCACAAAACGGAATATTTCAAGAATATTCGATCGTCTTCTTCCTGGATACGTGGATCTGGATGAGGCACGCCCCCGCTGCTCCGAGCAGACCGCCCGATTCACGCCCCCCGCCGGCCGGAATCGCTTCGTCCTCTGCCCGGAATTGCACTGCCTTCGCCTGGATTTGCCTGTTCCTGCTGAGATTAGTCGTCTGGCGTTTGATCTACTGCTTGCTGCGCGCGTGCTCTGCTGCTTGCTTTGCTTGGGCGCATGTGCTCGCAACTCCGGATGCTAGCTAGCTTGATTGCGAGTGCTGCTAGCCAGCTTGCTTGCTCTGCTTGCTGCGCTTTGTTTCTTGCTTACTTTGCTGCGCGCACATGCTCCCAACTCCGGCGGCCAACTTCTGGTGGTGGCGACGACGGCGGGGATATCGGAATCGATCTCCAGCGGCCAATTTCTGGTGACGGTAACGAGGCACTGTAGTTGAACATTTCTTCCCGTCAACCGTCTTTTCGTTTGCGGTAAACCGCATCGGGAGTCCTCCATACGGAAAATATGCAGCACGAAAGCGTCCATTTCCGGTGAACCGCAAAAAAATTCCGGATACGGTATGGTTTACGGTATTCAGAAAAGCCATTTTTTTGCCTCGTACCGCAAACCGGTGGTTATTTTGTGGGACGGGGCCGGATGCGGTATCTGCTAGAGATGTTCTAACTCGACCCTGCTCCTGACCCCTCGACCAAGAGCAATCAGGCGGCTCCGGTGAGCCCCTCTGCCCGTCTCCCCTTCCCGGCCCTCCTCTCCCCTTTCCATTCTCACCTCTTCCTCCCCTCTCCCCTTCACGTTCCATGTCCCTCCCCTGCACACCCCCAAACCCTAGATAGTACGGGTTGGATGGGAACCGGCGACAGCAGGGCATCAACGGCGAGATATCGAGCGGCGGAGGATCCTTGGCACTCATCTAGGCGGCATCTCCATGTTCTTTTTATTCCTCTTCTCTTTTATTGAATTGAGCGAGAGATATTATGAATTTTTCAAGAGGCGCTGCCGTTGACCTCTGTTCCTCATGCTTGGTTAGTTTGCATGTTGATTAGAATCCCAAGCTCAAACTATGAGTAGTCAGTTTCAGTCTGAATGTTGTTATATTTTTCTAATCTGAATGTTGATTGGTTTGCACAGTACACTAAAAATGTAAGAATCAGCTATTGGTTCAGTTTGACATCAGTTTGTATTTCACTGTTAAGCATTGTGCTTACATCGCAAAATAAGCTTCAGTACTCCGCTATCAGTCTTGAAAAGTTGAAACTGTCAGCCCCAACCCCGGCGGAACCTAGATCTCACTCGCACACACACACACGCGCGATGGAATTAGAAGAACAGAATCGAAAAATGAACACAAGACACTGAAGTTTTTGCGCAGCGTAATGTCGCACTTCTTTTCTATTTATCGCTCGTATTTATTCAGAAAACAACGGTCTTAACAACCTAAGCTAAAACCTCGCTGCACGATCCTACCGAGGCGTGTCATCCCACGTCCGATTATGCTGCTCAGCTGACTAGGCATGCCGCTAGTGCCGGTGTACTATCCCATGACCAGATCAACCTGACAACCTAAAACGGTCAGCACACTACTAAACTGAAACTTGTCCAACTGTTGTCGACAATAGGCTGACGAACAACAGTGGCAGTAACTACTGAAGTAAACTACAACTGAATGTGCACAAGATTTATTCAACAATTCACTCCCTAAACTCTTGTGCACCTACTGTACCTCAACCATGCCAATCCTTGAGAGAAGTTGTTAAAGACGAACTCGTCCAAGGGGCTTGGTCAGGATATCCGCACGTTGATTTTACAAGGATACGAACTCAACCTCCACCCTCCCTGTCTCCACACATTCTCGTATGAAGTGATACCGAAGATCAATGTGCTTGGATCGATCATGGTGGACAGGGTTCTTGGCAAGGGAGATTGCTGACTTGTTGTCAATCTTCAGAGCAACGCAGCCAGCTACAGAGTCCTTAATCTCAGAGAGCAATCGAGCCAACCACACTCCCTGACACATGGCTGTGGTGGCTGCAACGTACTCTGCTTCATAGGAAGACAGGGCCACCATCTTCTGCTTCTGTGATTGCCAAGCAACTGGGCTGGAGCTGAGGAAAAACACAAGAATGGTGGTGCTCTTCCTTGTGTCAACATCACCAACCATGTCACTGTCGCTCAAGATGTGTTTGACGGCAGCGAGATGCTCAGTAGTAGGTGCCTCCATGAACCTTGAGACATAGCCCACGACATAGCAGATGTCAGGTCTCGTGTGTACAAGATACATGAGGCTCCCGACGATGCTTCTGTACTCCGTGGCGTCCACTGGTGGTGTCGTGCTGGTCTTGGATAGCTTGAACCTTGGTTCCATTGGAATGTGGCAGGGGTTGCAGCCCTCCATTCCACTCTTCTGCCGAAGCTTCTGGGCATACGCGGCTTGGAAGATGCTATGCCCAGATAGTAACTCAGCAGCCCCAAGTCTGACATGGAAAATAGATTCTTCATATCCACCTTGAATCTGTCAATCTCCTAAGCATCAGAGCCTGTGATGATGAGACCATCCACATAGACCCCAACCAGGAGTCGTGACGACGCCGTGCCTCGCCCATAGACAGCATGTTCTGACTCGCAGCGGGTGAATCCCAGCTCTGTCAGACAAGTGTCCAGTTTTGTGTTCCAGGCCCTGGGTGCCTGCTTTAGACCGTACAAAGCCTTGTCCAGCTTCAGCACCATGTCCTCTTTGCCTTTGATGATGAACCCTAGGGGTTGTGCGACGTACACCTCCTCAAGTTCTCCATTCAGGAAAGCAGATTTGACGTCCATGTGGTGCACGCTCCATCCTTCATCAGCTGCCAGAGCAAGCAACAGCCTCACTGATTCCAAACGCGCAACTGGGCTGAAAACCACATCGTAATCGATCCCCTGTTGTTGGACATAACCTTTTGCCACGAGGCGCGCTTTGTGGCGCACCACTCTTCCCTCTGCATCCTTCTTAAACTTGTACACCCATTTTAGACCAATCGCATGGTGACCAGATGGGAGCTTGACAAGGTGCCAGGTGCTGTTGTCCTCAATGGCCTTCATTTCCTCCTGCATAGCACGTCGCCAGTTCGCGTGTTGCTCTGCTTCTGCGAACGTGGCCGGTTCTTCAGCGTCCAGGAGATGGAGCTCATCCTCAGTAGGCCTTGCTACTGGACCTACTTCGAGCACATTCTGGATCATGTGGAAACGATGTAGGAACTTGCTGTCATCGGCAGCATCGAATAGCTCGTTGAATGATGATGGAGGAGTGGCGTGTTCTACTGCCGGCGGGGTGACCTCTGCAGCAGATGGCGATGGTGGTGTGGCTGGTTGCGGCGATGGTGGAGAAGGTGATTCGTCGCCACTCCCTCCTGTGGGAGCCACGGACCCGTGAGTGACGAAGTTCTCGACGGTGAACCCGTCACCACCACTCCCGTCGCTGTTCACGCCGTCCTCGGTGGCGCCCCAGTCCCATCGTGTGTTCTCGTCGAACACGGCATCGCGTGTGATGTGCACGCGATTCGTCAGAGGATCGTAGGCGCAGTAGGCCTTTGACCCTACCTCATAGCCGACGAAGATCATCGGGCGGTTCCGGACGTCGAGCTTCTTCAGGCCGGGCGCGTGTCCTTGATGTGTACGATGCACCCGAACACGCGCAGGTAGTGGACCGCGGGCTTGCGTCCATGCCACGCCTCGAATGGGGTCATACCATCAACTGAACGCGTCGGCGAGCGATTCAGTATGTACACGGCCGTGGTGACCGCTTCCCAGAACGCGCCCGGCACTCGCTTCGCCTTAAGCAGGCTGCGAGCCATGCCGACCACAGTCGCTCTACCACGCCATTCTGTTGCGGAGAGTACGGCGTCGTCAGGTGTCTTGCCACACCCAGCTCGGCGCAGTAGGCCGTGAACGAGCCCGCCGTGAACTCACCGCTGCGCGGCGTGCGGAGCTTCTTGCCGGACTCGGACTCAACTCCCGCTTGAATGCGCTTGATCGCTTCTGCAGCTTCATCTTTGGTTTCCAGTAGCGAGATCCACATGTATCTTGTGGCATCATCGACCAACAGGAGGAAGCATCTCTTCCCGCCCGCCATCGCCGGGGTGATCGGCCCGCAGAGATCTCCGTGCACGAGCTCGAGACGATCCTCGGCTCGGAACTTTGCAGCTTGGGCGAATGATGCGCGCCGTTGCTTGCCGGCGAGGCAGCTGTCGCACAGCTGCTCCATGTGCTCGACGAGAGGTAGGCTGCAAACCATGTCCTTTCACGCCAGCTTGCGCAGGCTCTCAACGTTCAGGTGGCCGAACCGAGCGTGCCACGTCCATGCCGCATCGGTCTCGTGGTGGGCCGCCAAGCACACTGGCTGCGCCACGCGCAGTGTGAGCGTGTGAGGTGATTGCGTGCGTGCTCGACCTTGACGAGGAGACGACGTTGCCAATCCCGGATGCGCAGGACACCATTCTCGATCAGCACCTGGCACCCATGCTCGTCGAGCTGGCCCAGGCTGAGTATGTGCGAGTGAAGGCGGGGGATGAAGTAGACGCCCGTGATCGCTCGGTGCTCACCGTTCTTGTCGGAGAATATGACCGTGCCGCAGCCACGTATGTCAACAACGGATCCGTCGCCGAACTTGACGGTGCCCCCGATGATGGTGTCGAGCTCGGCGAAGATGCTGCGATCGCCGGTCATATGATTGCTGGCATCAGTATCTAGGTACCACAAGCCCTCATGGTCACCGCCGGTGCGACCCAGATGAACCTGGGCTCGTTCCTCCACCAGATGAACCAGTGCCACCGAAATAGGGACAGGGGACGTCGTGAGCGCACACACCTGTGCCATGAGCAACACATCCCCTTCCTCATCATCGTCTTGCTTCTGCGTGAGGTTCGCCTCCTCACGCTTCTTCTTCTGGAAGTCCCTTCTTCCCACAATAACGGCACTCGTCTGTGGCCACGTCACCAGTGGGGCCAGTACGCCTTCCGCCGACAGGGGAGCCGCCTCCCTTGCCGCTGTTGGTGCGACCTGGCCTCTTGCCACAACCACATTTTGAGCCGCCGCTTGATGATCCTCCGCCGCACATCTGGGAGTACTTCTTGGGCACCATCGAGAGAAATTTTCTCACAGTGTCCCCTTCTGAGATCTTGTCCCCGAGGATCTCGCGCTGCGTCACAAGGGATGAGAGACGCATACCGAAATCATCAATCGACTCACCAGATTGGAACTTGATCTGTTCGAACTGCTTTCGCAATGTTGTTTTCTTGGCCTCGCGCACGCAAGTGACGCCGAGGCGCATGGTCTTCACGGTCTCCCACGCCTCCTTGGCCATGGGTTTGGACCGGAGCGTCGCCACCATCTCCGGTGGCACGATGCGAAGCAGGGCCTCCATGGCTTGGCGATCCGCTTCTCTCTCCGTCGTCCTGACAGAGATCACGGCCCACAGCTGTCGCGCCTCCAACATCACTTGCATTAACAGCGCCCAGTCGGCGTAGTTCGTCTTGGTGAGCATCGGCCACTGGGCAGAGCCACCATCACGAACCACCCGATGAACGACGACCTGGCTTCCTCCCTCATCCGCTGTGGTGTCGGTGATCTTGGCGCGCGGCGTTTCCTCGCCGCCCTTCTGCGGGGAAGTGGCCATTGCCGCAACGATCGAGCACGGTGGCCCTGATACCAACTGTCAGCCCCAACCCCGGTGGAACCTAGATCTCACTCGCACACACACACACACACACACGCGCGCGATGGAATTGGAAGAACAGAATCAAAAATGAACACAAGACACTGAAGTTTTTGCGCAGCGTAATGTCGCACTGCTTTTCTGTTTCTCGCTCGTATTTATTCAGAACACAACGGTCTTAACAACCTGAGCTAAAACCTCGCTGCACGATCCTACCGAGGCGTGCCATCCCACGTCCGATCGTGTTGCTCAGCTGACTAGGCATGCCGCTAGTGCCGGTGTGATCGTTATGCCATGGCATCCCATGACCAGATCAACCTGATAACCTAAAACGGTCAGCACACTACTAAACTGGAACTTGCCCAGCTGTTGTCGACAACAGGCTGACGAACAACAGTGGCAGCAAATACTGAAGTAAACTACAACTGAATGTGCACAAGATTTATTCAACAGAAACACTCTTGAACGGATAAAGGCATTGTACATGTTGAGTAAGAATCAGATATTGGTTCCTGGACGATTTAGACTAATGCTGCTGCAATCGGATTTGGTAACCATGGTGCTGTACGAGGTGCTGCGGCCGTGTACGCCGGCTGACGTCCCTCCACCGCAAGACCTATAGGCTGGTGGGGCGGCGTTAGGTACCCCGCGGGCGTGCTGCTCATGCTGCCATTGCTGTGCGTCCACCACGACAAGGAGTTTGGGGCCACAAATTCACGATGCTCGAGGCCAAGATGGGGCTCGCCGTGATCAGCGCTTCTCCTTCGAGCTCTCTCCGACCTACACACACGCGCCGTTCCCCGTCGGCCTGCTGCTAACTATGCACTTGTTCAGGTTTATACTGTCATTGACTTATGTTTGTGAACTAACTGTGCACAACGGCGAATTTGGGAGACAACCGCATCTGCGATGCCACCAATGTGTGGAAAATAATATACTCCCTCCGTCCCAAAACAAGTGACTTATGTTTATCAAAATTCAGATGTATCTATATATAAAATGTGTCTAGATACATTCAAATCTAGATAAACGCATGTCACTTATTTTGGGACGGAGGAAGTATCACTAGTGCACCCCCCCCCCTCCCTCTAACACTGGTTTGGAGGGCCCTCTAACAGCAGTTGTAGAACCGCTGTTGAGGGTTCGGTGTTAGAGCCCCCCCCCCCTTTAACACCGGTAAAGGGTGGCGCACGTGGGGCAGCCGCAGGGCTCAGGGCCCCCCTTTAACACCGGCACGAACCGGTGTTAAAGGTTCTGTGCCACGGCAGGAAAAGGAGATAAATCTCTGTCGCGGCAGGAAAACGGCCTAAATCTCTGCCGCGACAGAGTTTTGCCCCTGCCCCGTTCTGGGCGTATTTCTGCGGCGCGGCGGGGACGGAGAGGGGGGGAGGGGGAATCGATCGGGAGCGGTATACACATACATCGTCATTGGTGCATACGAGTACACATCGCGAGCTTTGACAAATTTGTTCAATTTTGTCTTCCAGTTGCGGAAAGCGTCAGCCATCTTCTTTAGAGTCCACTCTTTGACCTTTTCCTTTATAACCAGTTTGTTTTCATCCTCCTTTAGCGGAAGGGTGAAATTTACCAACAGCGAATTCCAAAGCGTTTCTTTGGATCTTTCATCGACAAAGGTACCGTCACCCTTCTTTGGCTTATTCCAATATTCAATTATGATTGGGATTTGATCCCTAACAAGAACTCCAGCCTGACGTACAAATTTGTCTGCGGCCTTCTTGGGCTCCATCGGCCTGCCATCAACACGGACTGCTTTGATCGTGAACTTTGCACGATCTTTCAACCGATGGCTCGCGCCTCGCTTGCTCTTTTTCGTAGAAGAAGATGGTTGCTGGCTGGTCGATTCAGAGGGCTAAAGAAGAAAGAAGCGTTAATTAATATATGTAGAAGAAGATTGTTGGTGGAAGTCAGCAGAGGCTTAATCAATGCATATACCTCGCCGGACTTTGTACTCACTAAATTGCGTTCACCGGAGTCTTCATCTTCTCCATGACTACTTGAGCTGTCATCATGCCCCTCCAAGTTCAGATATTGTGAGGTGTTCTCATCGATAATGTTCTCCATTATTTCTTCTTCTTCAAGGTTTCTACTAAGTGGATCCATAGTTTCTAAAACAATAATATTATCTAGAGTAAGAGAGTAAACATTCAAGTGGACTTGGATTCATACACAAATATACATATTATTCATACAAAAATACACAAATAAATACACAAATGAAATTAAAACCCTAAGGATGCTTGATCATTTTAAGCGAGTTCGAGGGTCCAACCCCTAATTCGGAGAAATCCGGATGCATATGAGAGGGCTAGCTATAGTGGTGAAGGAGGATGCTCTAAAGCGGTGGCGGCGGCCGGAGAGCGACCTAGGCGCGAGGTAGCTGGTTCGCCTCGGCGTGATGCGGCTACCTAAAGCAGGCGGCGCCACTACCTAGGGGTCACCAGGAGCGGCAAGCGTGGCGGCCAGCGCTTGAGCAGCGAGGTGGCGACCTAAACTAATACTAACTATAAAATACACTAAATAACCTAAACTAAATACACTAAATAAATAACCTAAACTAAATAACCCTAAACTAATAACCTAAACTAAATAAACCCTAAACTAATACTAACACTAAACTACTAATAATAAACACTAAACTACACACTTATAAAATACTAATAACTAATCATATACATATATGCAACAATATATACAACATATATGCAACAATATATATATGCAATTACACACAAATAAAATTATTCATACACAACAATATATATACATATATGCAACATTTATCCAATATACACACAAATAACATTTATCACCAATATCCAATATCTCCAAAACACAAGCAGAAGCCCTCACACGGTGGCGCAACTCATGCGGCAATGCGTCGTGACGCGGGTGGGCGTGGCGGCGGCTCGAACAGGCGGAGGCTTGTGTTGGCCTTGGCGGATCCGGCGGCGGCAAGTGGCGACCGATCAAGTTGCTGATGGCGGACAGTCTTGTGGCAATGGCGGCGTCGCTGCGGCAACACAGCTCGCTGGAAGGAAGAGGGCGATAAGCTCTCATGGATGGCGACAGCGAGGGCGGCGGCAGCGAACGGCTGGGCGGACGGCGCTCCTCTGCTTTTCTCTGTAGCGCTTCGATCTGGTGGGGAAGAAGGAAGGGAAGGCGCGTTATAACTTCCCTTTAACACCGGTTCGTGGCTGGAACCGGTGTTAAGAAGGAATTCGTGCTGCGCTTCTTTAACACCGGTTCCAGCCGCGAACCGGTGTTAAAGGGTATCATGTAACGAAATAAATCTTGCGCTTTAACACCGGTTCGTGGCTGGAACCGGTGTTAAAGGCATTTATTTCATGCATTAAAGGGGTGGGGGCATTTATAATTCAAAAAATAGGATATGAATTTAGAAAATGCATATCTTATTCATTTCAACTCAGAAAAATATGAATAATATATCATAATTTTCAGAAAAATAATATTTATCCATTCATGTAAAAACATTTTATATTTACTTTAGATGAAAATTTTCAAAATGATTAAAACACTTACATATAAATTTTGATTATTCAATTCAAACAAAAATAAATTGTCAAATCCTAAAACTTTGAACATAAGAAATATTAAGCATCTAAAAAGGAATCTAACCCTATTTTATTAGAGCAAATCATATTTTATTTTGTATTAACATTTTTGAATTGATTGGATATCTAAATGCCGCATCTTTTGTATACACTTGAATCTGACAAAGCCTCGCTCAACTTGCATTGGATTTTTGATAAAATAGCATATTGTGAACCTAAAAATGATTTTTGTAAAAAATTATGAGCATCGTATCATGTACCTGTAGTTCATATCTGACCCACTTCCTGCCGATTCGGCAGGAATTTGTCTTTTTCACCAGAGGTGGACGGAAAGGTTTCAGATCCCCCTGTTGGTACATTGTCCATATAAGGTGGTCTAGTATTTTTGTAAAATGTGGTGGTGGTTTTTTGAATTAGCTATTTGGTGGTTGCTTCACAAAACCGTCCGTTTTTTAAGCTCGGAAAATGGAAAATGCCTTTTTGGTGCGATAAAAAGGAAAACTTCCTCTTGCAACATTGTTTGCCATGCCATGATGCACATGTATGCACAATATGGCCATATTATCACAAACTATGCCTTGATTCTAGCCATAACATTGGTCATTTGACCCGAAAGCCAAGAAATCTCGAATGAGATAGGTCATTTTGTGAAGGAGATAGAACTGGAATTAAAATACAGAATGCAACTAATAGTAAGTTACATAAAGCACGACTGAAAATTAAGATACATAAAAGAACTGAAAATTAAGATACATGGCCAGATTAAGTAACAATCGGCTGAACTTGTTTCGGAATGTTGGAGTGATTCAGTCATGCTCATGCCTACACCTGTAATACTCGCCTTTAGAGTCGTCATTGCCGCCGTCGTCCGGGTCGCGCCGTAATTGAACCTTGAAGGCTGAGTACGCGTGGGCTGGACTTGGGGGTAGCGCAGACGGGGGTTAGAGTCGGCGGCAGTGTCATAGGCCATGACTCTCTGGAGAGTCCGACCGCGCCACCATAGCCGATAGCCGGCCTCGTTGAAGTTCGGAGGAGGTGGGCCGTCCTCCTCGTGCCTGGCGAGCGCCCTCTCACGCCGATCCACGAAGAAGGCTTCCCAAGTAGGGAAATAGTCGGGATGCCATCTGGGATTCCTCCGCTGCTCCGGCGTGAGCTCGAAGTAGTAGTGGTTCGTGATGGCCATCCGACGCCCCACACCTAGAGGGACAGGAGGAACCGGCACGCCTCCGGCGCTCAGCATCCAGCCGGGGGACACAGTGGCCGGCCAGCGGGTAGTTCGGCGCAAAAGCGCCTCCGCCTCCCTGGGGGTTAGTGCTACGGTGGAAGCCATGGGAAAGAGTGATGAGGTTGCAGATATGAGTCTAGAGATGTGCAATGACAATGGAGGCCAACCCTACATATATATATAGTGAAGAACTGGCGGGAAGAACTGGCGGGAAGAACTGGCGGGAAGAAAAATGGCGGGGAGAAAAATGGCGGGAAAAATGGCGGAAAAAATGGCGGGAAGAAAAATGGCAGGAAAAAATGGCGGGAAGAAAAATGGAGGGAAGAAATAGAAGGAAGAAAACTGGCTCATTTAATACATATATTGTTAACAGAAGAAATATGACATTGATTTCCATGTTGAGATACATATGTGTGCCAAAAATGGCTCAATTAATACATAGTCAATCTTATGATCGCGTCGGCCGTAACCATGGAGTATCAACACCGTTTAACAGGATGGTTGGGTCAGTCTTCACTCTGAAGTGCGGAATTTCATCAAACTTATTATAATCTTCTGACATGTCTGTCTTGTCCTCCACTCCCACGATGTTTCTTTTCCCTGAAAGAACTATGTGACGCTTTGGCTCATCGTGTGATGTATTTGTTTGCTTATTTTTTCTTTTTTTCGGTTTGGTAGACATGTCCTTCACATAGAAAACCTGAGCCACATCATTGGCTAAGACGAATGGTTCGTCTAAGTTCTTGTCTACCTTCATAAGATTGTCGAGATCCACCGTTGTCATTCCGTACTTCTTGTCTACCTCAACCCCCCCTCCTGTTAGCTTGACCCATTTGCATCGAAACAAGGGGAACTTAAAATTAGGCCATAGTCAAGTTCCCATATCTCCTCTATGAATCCATAATACGTGGTCTTTTGCCCATTGTCTTCTGCTGCATCGAAGCGGACACCACTATTTTGGTTGGTGCTCTTTTTATCTTGGCCTATCGTGTAAAATGTATTCCCATTTATCTCGTACCCTTGGAAAGTACATACAGTCGAGGATGGTGTCCTGCCAACAAGTACATCTGATCCCCAACAGTGGTGTTATTCGTGAGAAGTCTTTGCAGCCAGCCGCCAAAACTCGCCATGTGTTCACTTATAATCCATTCATCAGACTGCCCCGGGTGTTTGAGGCGTATTAAATTCTTGTGTTCATTGATATACGGGGCAACCAAGATAGATCTTTGTAAAATCGTGTAGTGTGCTTGATTGAGAGAATGCCCGTCCCTACATATCATTGCTTTACATCCTAGGGTGCCTTTTCCACGCAGTCTCCCCTCATGTCGTGATTCTGGAACACCAATCGCCTTAAGGTCAGGAATAAAATCAACATAGAACTCAATGACCTCCTCTGTTACATAGCCCTTGGAGATGCTTCCTTCTGGCCTAGCACGGTTATGAACATATTTCTTTAAGACTCCCATGTACCTCTCAAAGGGGAACATATTGTGTAGAAATACAAGACCGAGAATGGCAATCTCTTCTACTAGGTGAACCAGGAGATGCGTCATAATATTGAAGAAGGATGGTGGGAACACCAACTCAAAGCTGACAAGACATTGGGCCACATCCGCTCAGAACCCTGGTAGGCTTTCCGGATCGATTACCTTCGAGATATTGCATTGAGGAATGCACATAGCTTCACAATGGGTACTCGAACATTTTCGGTAGAAGCCCCTCAATGCAATCGGAAGCAATTGTGTCATAATCACGTGGCGATCCATGAGACTTCAGGTTTTGGAATTTTTCTCCGCCATATTTATTATTCCTTTATATTCGATTTAGAAGCCATACGGGACCTTGATACGCTCAGGCATTCAAAAGATTTCCTTCTCGCTTTGGTAAGAGCGTAGGTGGCGGGAGTTAAGTGGCATCGTTTACCCTTCTCGTTCTCGGGATGCATAGGCTCTTGAGTGGTCTTTCAGACGTTGCTGGTCTGTCGTGCTTCGGTGTATCTTTTGTCTTCCCATACCCTCCTAGAAAGCCTAGCAGGGTCCCGCACACATTCGTCGTCCCGTGCATCACGTCGATTGAAGAGCGGACCTCTAAGACTTTCCAATAGGGTAGGTCCCAAAATATAGATAGCTTCTTCCACATGGGCGCATGTCCGCATCGTCATTCGAAGATAGATCGCGGGACCTTTTCCAAAGATTACTTCTAGGTCCTTGACCATACCAAATACCTCCTCACCGCGGAGGACAGGCTTCCTCCGGGTTACGCCAGACGTTTGAAATGCTTGCCTTTCTTTCTTCTTTGGATGCAGGTTCTAAGAAATCGACGATACCCTAGGTACACAACCTTCTTACATTTATCCAAATATACACTTTCAGTCTCATCTAAACAGGTGTGCATGCATTGTATCCCTTGTTTGTCTGTCTGAAATGTTACTAAGAGCAGCCAATCATTGATGGTTACGAAAAGCAATGCCCGTAGGTCAAATGGCTCCCCTTTGTGCTCATCCCACATACGTACACTGGTTTGGCCCACTGTAAAAGTTCTTCAACTAATGGCCTTAGGTACACATCAATGTCGTTGCGGGTTGCCTCGGGCCTTGGATGAGCACCGGCATCATAATGAACTTCCTCTTCATACACAACCAAGGAGGAAGGTTATAGATACATAGAGTCACGGGCAGTCAGGATTGCAGCTCTGCTCACCAAAAGGATTCATGTCATCGTACTTAGACCAAACCTTAAGTTCCTTGTGTCACATGCGAAGTCCGGGTACTCTCGCTCGACTTTTCTCCACTGTGACCCATCAGCGGGGTGTCTCAACATCGCGTCTTTCTTACGGTCTTCCACGTGCCATCGCAACAACTTGGCATGCTCTTTATTTCTGAAGAGATTTTAACCGTGGTATTATAGGAGCATACCACATAACCATGGCAGGAACCTTCTTCCTAGGGGCCTCGCCCTCAACATCGCCAGGATCGTCTCGTCGATCTTATCTGCAAAGGCAATGCATACCGGGCATGCATCTAAATTCTCGTACTTCTCACCGCGGTAGAGGATGCATCATTAATGCAGGCATGTATCTTCGCACGCCTAATCCTAGAGGGCGACAACCTTCTTGCTTGGTATGTACCCAGGCAACTCATTATTTTTGGAAGAAGATTCTTCATTTTTACCAACAACTTTGAAAATGTTGTCGGTCACACCGTTCTCGCCTTCCATTGCAGCAAATCCGGTGGTACCTAGCTTTTTGTGGCCATCTTCGCAAGTTGGGTACAACAATGTTTTGTGATCCTTTAACATCTGCTCCGGCTTCTCCTTCTCCTTTTCGGTTCCACATTCTTCCTTTGCATCGAATGGCCCGACCAAGATCGTCATCGGGGCCCATCTGCCGCCTCTTAATCTTCATTATCTACCCCCGTTGCAGTATCATCATATTCAGGATACATATTATGATAGTTGTCATCATCCTCTTCTTCTTCGTTGTCTTCCATCACAACCCCTTTTTCTCCGTGCTTGGTCCAACAATTATAGCCGGGCATGAAACCGGATCGAAGCAGGTGGGCGTGAATGGTTCTGTTATTTGAGTAGTCTATCTTGTTACGACGGTGAACACACGGACAACACATAAAACCATTATGACCACGGTTTGCATTAGCCACAACGATAAAATTTTGGAGGCCCGTAATGTACTCGGAAGTCACATCAGTATATCCATTGCCGGTTCATCTGCATTAATATATAGTATATATCAAAAAGTAATAGGGAGATGACCATTTATATATATAGTACATCAATGACACATGAAAGGATAGTTGCCGACCTCGACCGAGAAGGAAAGAGCAACGAGAAAACTTATTTTGAGCTCTCGGGCATTTCACCGAACACCTCTTGTGCATACGAAAAAAACACAAACTAGCACACTTCACACCCTCTTGCTAGGCTCCAAAATGAGATAGTGAAAAAATAGAAGAGTGGGGTGTGGGCTACGGTGTCTTATATAGCCCACCCCCTTAACACCGGTTCAAGCCAGAGGTGTTAAAGAAACTGTAAAACCAGTGCAGAACCGGTGTTAAAGGGGGGCTCCTTTTTGCTGCACGGGCCACGCTGGTATAGCCCCCCTTTAACACCGGTTCGTAGAAGAACCGGTGTTAAAGCCCATTTCCAGGCTCAACCAAAGGCCCCGTTTCCACTAGTGTATATCTATACTATTAAAAAAGCTCGTGACGTTCGTCGACATAAAAAAAATTCGTCTGCCACTGTTTTAGACGCTTTTGCCCCTAGGACTTTAGCGATATTCTGATGGTTGCCACCGCGAAGTCATATGGATAGTTTCAGTCTCCGTTGGTCCAATGCCACCGCCTATGCCCCAATTCCTTGCATCACGCGGTGAGAAAGCGCGCACCTCGCTCGCCCCTCCCCCACCCCCACCCGCCACGAGAGGCAGAGGTCGGCGTGCACGCGCGTGTGGACAGGACGAGGGCATCGGGAGGAGCTCAGGGCAGGACCCTCACAGGGAGGCGGACGAGCTTGTCCTGCTGGCTTTCGTGCATCGGGAATGACGGAGATCAGGGGCGGCGCTGCCTAGGACGAGCTCAAGACGAGGATCTCCGGGGCGGCGGTGTCCTTGACGTGGCGCGGAATGGATCGGGCGGCCGGCGAGCTTGAGGGCCGGGTGGCGAGCTACAGGCCGCAGAGACGAGTTCTGAGAGGTGGGCGTCCGCACGCGATGGAGATAGGCGGGACTGATGCGCGAGGTAGCAGAGGAGAGCGGTAGGATCGATGAGGAAGCGGAGGCAAAGCAGACGACCTCGGCACTAGGGGCGTCTAGCAGAGCCGGAGCTAGCGGAGAGAGGGTGACGAGGAGGCGCAGGAAAGCGGTTGCCTGGTCGGGGCCTGGCTGGCGGGAGAACTCGCGAGCTCGAGGCGCAGGGCGGTGGCGCCTCTCGAGGAAGAGAGGAAGCATGAGGTTTCGTGTAGCCGAGCGGGTGAGCTGACAGATGTGAGACCGTGAGCCATGGAGGTGCTATGGCCTCTAGGGAATTGATCTCCGAATCCAGCGAACTTGAGAGGCTGATGCAGTTTGGGGAATTGATCTGTGAATCCCGCGAACTTGAGAGGCTGATGTAGTTTCTTCGGGAGATTTAGGGGATTTAGGAAGCAATTGGGGATTATTTTTCAGAGGTGGAAGACGAGAGGTGGAGAGCGAAGGCCAACAAACTTTTTCCTTTACTTTTTTTTTCTTTTTTCGAAATGGAATGTACCCCGGCCTCTCCATCCAAGGATGCACGCGGCCATTTTATTACTTCAATGTCTGTAGTACCAAAATTACAATTCAAGCATCAAGAAGATTGAAACAAACAACCCTCGGAACAAGCTAGAGAAGCTGAAAATGGACAGTAGGCCACAGCTAAACATCTCTCAATCTACTAGCATGACGCCACATAACCTGGTAGTAGATATTCTGAGCAACCATCACCAGACGGCTGCATCCAGGAACCATCGTGGGGCGTAAATGCGCTGGGAGCAAAAAAGCCTAGAGCTGGATCCATTGGGAAGCCGAGATAATAACCTGCAAAAAAGATTAAACTCGCACCTTGTTAAAATAATATTATTACGACATTTCCATATAGCCCAACATAAAGCCGATACCCCTATACGTATACTAGCTTTATTAGCCTTATCCATTCCATTTAACCAATTCCCAAACATATTAGTAATATTGGTCGGAGGTGGAAGATTAAAAGTAAAGAAAACAATACACCAAATAATTTTAGCAAAGGAGCAGGAAATAAAGAGATGTTCAATTGTCTCATCTCCATCACAAAAACAACATTTCTTGCACCCATTCCAATTTCTTAATAAACTATCTTTTGTCAACAAAACTTTTTTATGCAGGAACCACATAAAGATCTTAATTTTTAGAGGTATTTTAAGTTTCCATAGATAACTCTTAGGAGAATTTTGATGATCATTCATCAAGTCCTCGTACATAGATTTTACTGTGAACACCCCATTGTTGGTTAGATTCCACCAAAACACATCTGGTTCATTGGATAAGTTAACTTGCATCAGTCTCTGACATAAATGCAGCCATGCATCCCATTTTGTCCCGTTCAAATTCCTCCTAAAACCAATATTAAAAGGGTTATGAGAGAGAACTTCATGTGCAGACACTTCCTATGAACAATATTATAAAGAGTAGGATATTGTTGAGCAAGGGGTGCATCCCCTAACCAAACATCTTCCCAAAAGCGAGTTAGAGCCCCATTCCCCACTTTAAAGACCCCTCTGATAAAAAAAACCATCTTTTACCTGCATTAAGCCTTTCCAAAATGGAGAATCCGTTGGCTTTGCTTGTACTTCTGCCAATGTTTTGGTTCTCAAATACTTATTATGAAGTAGTTCCTGCCATACCCCTTGCTCAGACAGTAATTTATATAACCATTTGCTTAGTAGACATTTATTTTTTATTTCCAAAATCTCAATTCCCAAACCCCCCTGATCCTTGGGTCTGCATATTATATTCCATTTTGTTAGCCTATATTTTTTCTTATGTTCATCACTTTGCCAAAAGAATCTTGAACGATAGAAATCTAATCTCTTCCTGACCCCCTTTGGGATTTCCAAGAAAGATAACATGAACATGGGCATACTTGTTAGTACAGAGTTGATTAGCACTAATCTATCTCCATAGGATAACAATTTACCTTGCCAACATCCCAATTTCCCTTGAAAACGATTCTCAACTGGGTTCCACTCAGAATTTCTGAGTTTTCTGTGATGGATAGGTACCCCTAGGTATCTGAAAGTCAAGGAGCCAGACTCGCAACCGAATATATCTCTATATTCACGTTCATGATCCTTTGCCTTACCAAAACAAAAAATCTCACTCTTGTGAAAGTTAATTTTGAGTCCCGACAGCTGTTCGAAAATGCAGAGAATGAGTTTCATGTTTACCGCCTTCACAAGATCATGTTCCATAAAAAGAATTGTGTCATCTGCATACTGAAGTATGGATATCCCTCCATCAACAAGATGCGGTATGAGACCACCAATCTGACCTTCTTCCTTAGCTCTGGCTAGAAGGATTGCCAGCATATCAGCAACTATGTTAAATAACATAGGTGATAACGGATCCCCCTGTCGTACCCCTTTTCTTGTCTGGAAGAAATGTCCAATATCATCATTCACTCTAACCCCAACACTCCCACCTTGAATAAAATTTGCAATCCACTTACACCATAAAGGATCGAAACCCTTCAAACGAAGCGCTTGCTGTAAGAAAGACCATTTTACCTTATCATATGCCTTTTCAAAATCAATTTTGAAAAGTACACCATCCAATTTTTTAGAATGAAGTTCATGAATTGTTTCATGTAAAATAACCACTCCCTCTAAAATATGCCTACCAGGCATAAAAGCTGTTTGAGTTGGGTGAACCACTTTGTGAGCTATCACAGAGATGCGACGTTTACTCTAGGCATCCGGTAGAAATATTCCATGTTTACGCGTGTTGATATGCTATACTTCTTCCGGCTCTATTTTTTATCTCACATGTTTCATCCGTTATGTGAAGTACTGAAATCAGCTGAATATGCGTATATCTTCTTGGAGTGTCACTTTCACTAGCCTAAACTCTGAAAAAACACTGGTGGGTCTTTGACGTGGCGGCATGCTGAAAACCTTATCTGCACATTGGATCCCGATGCAAATGTTCAGACCCAAGTGCTCTTGCGTGGGAGCTGAACAAAGGTGAGTTGTCTTGACTCTGGACCCGTGTGCCTACCCTATGGCCTGTTACAGCATGTTCATCGTTGCTACATGTAGGTCCATACTGCCTTAGCGTACCTTTCGATTGCTAATTTCTATTTTCATGTTTTCACATAGGATGATAGCCTGATTGAAAACGTTCCATATCATGTCTGCATTTGATTGACCAAGCAGAAATCGGTATCCAGTTGCTTAATGACAATAACCAGATTATGTGAGGACAATTTGAATGTATGTAGCAAAGACATAAACTAATACAATCGATATAATATATGCCAATTTATTATGCTTTTAATTGTAACACCTCAGTGTTCAGTGTAATATTTATGATGTCATTTTATTTTTACAGCCTATGGTATCATAAAAAACAGAAATTCCTAGGCCAAAATATTATGCATGCAATTTACTCTGTCTTTTACTTACTCGGTGCTAATATAAAATTTTGGTCTTAACTAGCTGCTATATATAAATGTACTTATTTGATATTTAGCAAACTAAAAATTATAGTTAAAAGTGTAGCAAACTAAAAATTATAGTTAAAAGTGAGCAGTGGCAACGGTTGGAAACATTGCATACAAGTGAATGACAGTATTGTTGTCAATTTAAACTACAACCAATATTTCTAGAGTTTATCACAAGTTCATCAAATTTATCAATTTGAATTTTAAATAATAGAGCTTTACTAGATCTGCTACGGCATTATCATGTGCAGTTTTGCAAAATATAATGATCCATTTATCATTTTATCATTTGTTGTATATTTTTCTGGTTCCGTAGCAACGCACGGGTATTTAGCTAGTGCATTCTAATATACACATACTACCACTATTTGTACAAGTACACAAGTATATATTATCAAAAGCGAGGAGGCATCTGATTCCATTGTTTGTATATCCAAACAAGATTTGGAATTGTTTACCACCATCTGATTCCAATGGCAAATTTCAAGCCACTCAAACAACAGAATTTGAATTAGAAGACATTTTCTTTCCGAGCAGGATTTGGAATTCTCATTGAATTCAATTATAGAATTTAATTATGTGCATCCAAACAAAGCGCGAGGCAATTCAAGATTTGGCGCAGAATCTGTAAGGGTGTGATTTGGTAACTCACGTCCCTTGGAGAGGCCCGCCAGCTGTAAACATAGTCCGATTGGTAGCCCGGACGACTCTCACGTTGTGGCCAGCACCGTGTGTCAAAGCAGTCTCCAGCCAGCCCAATGACAACGGTCAAATCGACTGTTCCCCTATCTCCCAGGCTCCGAGCCTTGTGCGTGGTCAGTTTTCTCTCTTCTCCCTTAAATTTCTTCCCTAACCTCTCTCAATTAGCAAAATATGCTTCGGTTCAAACAAATCACTACATGAAAAAGATGTATTGAGTTTCATGAATTGTATATTCTTAGATTCAAGGTAAAAGTTGGAGATTTTTTGGACGAATTTTGTCAAATTTATCGCACTCGATCGACGGTTTGAAGTTTCCTTTAGAAAGTACCTTCGCCTCGCTGTTGTGTACAACTCTCGTGTTGCACGTTTTGTGATTCAATGATCATAAACGATTCTCCCTTTTCCTTTGGACTATACAATTCATGTTGCTTAGTTCACGTGCATGTATGCATGTTGCTTGGTTCAGATTCAGTTTCAGGTTCATCGTTCAGTTCATAAGCTAAGTTGTTCATTGGTTCATTGTTCAGTTCATAAACTAAGTTATCTATCGCTTCATTTTTGTTTATACACCGAGAGAGTGAGAGACTGCAACAAGAGAGCGTGCACTGCACCGACGACCGGGAAGCTGAGGATGACCGACTCTGGCTCGGCGCCGAGGTCAACATCGAGTTAGTACCGTGAGCGTCTTCGCCAACAACCACCCTAGAAACCGGAGCGACTCCTTTGTGCGCCGCGTGCAGCAGCATCAGATGGCCCCTCACCCCACTGGCATTCTACCTCCAGGCCGCCTTCATCATGTTATCGCCCATGGCTAATAGCTATGATGGTGTGATTAAGTGTGTTTAGCATTGGGTTAGTGCGGTTGTTGATGGGCCACCGAATTAGATGCAGCCAACCAATTAAAGTGGCACCTACTTTGCAAACGATATGATCCAGGGTAACAAACTGCACAACATGACTTTAGGGCCGTTTCTACATGGCCATGTCATTCCCCTGGGGAGCTAAAAATTTGGGCCAGGCTACGAATCATCTTTCTGCTAGCCCATTGAAGATCTACCGCTAATGCAATTACAGCAACCAGTAGATAACCGGAGCTTTTTAGGGAGGATGATCCTTCTCTAAAGCATAGATCACGATCTGGCTTGCCTTCATTCCGAACTCCCAAACAGCAAAAACTACAGCAAACCTTATTGCCAAAAAAAAAAAAACTACAACAAACCTTGGAATGAGCTAGGCTTTAACTCAGTAGTGACAACCTTATTTCCACAAGAACCTTGGAATTACAAACAAAAACTAGTACTACAGAAACTACAGCAAACCTTTAAGTCGGTAGTGACAACATCATTTCCACAAGATATCCTTACAAGAGAACTTCAGAATTCAGAGACAGCCTTCAACAGACCATTTTCATTCCAGATTGAACGTGTGTCTAGCATCTAACAGCAGTACCCATGTAAGAGCAAAGGATTCTTGATATTGGGGAGATCAGTAACTACATACAGAGATATTTCACGAATTGTAAGGATACGAGTATGATCATCACATACATGTTCCATCTACTTGGGTTATCAGCCGAAAATTCTTGATACTGGGGAAAAGAGACTTGATGAGAGAAATTTCAGTCCACTAGAGCCTCCAGGGAAGTAGGATATGGTGTAGTAAGCAAGAGCAAGAACCTGGAACAAAAGGGACAAGAGGCCACATTTCTTCAAAAGGAAGTTTAAGTGAGTTACAAAAGAGTCATCAGCCGAGAAACAAGAGATGTTGCAGAGATGGCAAACATATGCAGTGAACACTGAACTGTTTCTCAAATTCAGAAAAGCCGTTTGTAGATAATGAAATAATGAATTACTTTACCCCTAAATACAGAAATATTATAATACTGCAAGACTGGTGATGCTAAGAGTAAATATATACCTGAAGGATCGAAAATATCACCGACAGAAAATAGCTGTGAAGCACCATAGAAACATAAATCGTGCCAACCATGCATCCAGTGAACCCCACTGTAAAGGGTAGCCTCTGAAAGAAAAAGATATGAATTTATCTTATCAGAAATCTCATGCATTTGAAGATTATGAGAACATAAAGACATTGGATCTTAGTTAATTAATAACATTGAGCAATTACAGGTGCTAGTATCAACAAGTTTTGCACCATACAGATGTGCCTAAACAGGCACTTAGATTTTCCAACTACAGATACGAAAGGGTTGTAAGCAATGTAAAATCCACTCAATCTATATCAAAATGTTCCTTTCTGAATTGGAGAAATAACAATCAGAAATTCCCATGCATCTACAAAATCCATCTGGTGCAAAAGAAGAGCTATACCCACCAAACCAGACCAGCAACTGCACTAAAACTATACTCTCCCAAATGTGGCCTAGCGACTTGCACAACACAAAGGAAACTGCTCAACTATTGGTACAGAATTGGGATTGTACATTTGACCATAGGATCATATGAATTATGTGTGCATCTGTCTGGAAGCTTGTTATTATATATACAAAAAATAGTTAAGAGACTTTGCTTGTCTTCTTGTGGATCGTCCGGTTAAAGCTGGTGTCCTGGCCTTGCCTAGCTCTGCACTGCTTCTACTTTTCTTATAAAGCTGGTCACAAGCTGGTGTCTACTTTTCTCTAATCCAAGAATATTGAATTAAGTTCAAAACATTTAGACAGAAGACATCCAGACCAGCCTTACTGCGCAATACCTAGATGTTAGAATTCTCTCAGATTGAGTCAAATATGTTGCTCTTTGATAGCTCAGAGGAAAATTGGCAATAAAACTTCTTATGTTGCACCTGGTATTAGCAGAACCAATACCAAGAGGTACGGCTAAATATAATAAGTCAGGTGACATCAATTCTTAGACATGGGTGAGCTTTGAGTGCTGGTAAGCTCACTGGAAAGATCAAAATCCATCAACTCTGCCATCACAAAGTTCTCAACTTCCACTAATCTCACTTATTTTCTTCTGTTTCAGATCATAGGCTACTTCATACAAATACTTCATTATGCTGCATGTTTTCTTAATTTGTTCTCAGATAAAGTCTCGTGCTACCTGTAATTTTGCATTTCTGAATTGGGGGCAGGCCAGTTGCGGTGATATCCAGGTTTCAACAAGTCAACTTAACAAGGTAATCTGGAGCACAATTACTCCAATAGGATTAGGGAAAAATAACATGACTACGCTGTCCCATGTCCCTACCACTAACAGCTATGGTCATCAGACATGCTACTACAACTGATCCTCAACGAATACTCATGACTGTGTAGCTTCAATGCTAATTTACTTATACAGTAGGAACGTCTTTAGCTGTGCGACTGCAGAGATTTCCAACTTGTTTCAGCATGTTCCAAAATTGTAAGTGTATTTGTCTAAAAGTCACGGCTGTCATGAGTTTTGACAGTGTAATCTATACTTGCTCACTGGTCACTACGAAACAAAACTAATTGGAAACAAATGAACAACCATAGCGTGAATTTGCTGCAATAATGTACTGTACCTCTTTTGAGGTCATGTGGGCGAGCTGGTTGGCCGGTCCTTTGAGGGCGAAGAGCGAAGCGATGATGAGAGCGCATCCGAGCGTGAAGCAGATAGCGAACTTCTGCGGCATGAGCACCATGACGGGGAGGAAGAGCGTGAAGGCGATGAAGACGAAGAAGATGCCGGTGGCGAGGAAGAGGCCGAAGTACATGAGCGCCTTGCCCGAGGGGAAGCCGCTGGTCGCGCCCTGGAAGCTCCCCGGCAGGTCCCTCACGCCCTTGGTCACCCTGCCACGCGACCACCGCGGATTAGATCGTGCAACATAATCGGACCAGATCTCTCGGCTTAGGTCTGGGGAACAGGGGAGCTCTGGTGTGGGTGGATCAGATCTGGGGGAGGGAGCTTACACGCTGAAGGTGCCGGAGACGGTGTCGTTGGCGGAGCGGACGGCGGCCTCGATGTCGAACGGAAGCGGGGAGGAGGAGGAGGCGTCGGAGCGGGCGGCGGCGTAGGAGTTCCAGTCAGCGAGGAGGGAGGGTTGCGACTCGGCGGCGGGGGCGGGGGAGGTGGTGCCGCCGGTGAACCAGGACTGCGCCGTTTTCTGCATCGCGGCGAGGCGGGTTAAGGATCGTGGATGCCGGCGGCGAGTCGGGATTGAGGTCGGCGCGCGGCTGGCTGTGCGGGTGGAGCTGCGGAAGCGGAGCGACAGAAACGGAGAGAAGAAGGCGCGTGCTTGTTGAAGGTTTTTCCTTCGTGCTGAAGGCTGTCGAGTTCCTTTTGCTTCGGTTGTACAAAATCGAGGAAGAAAATTAGGGGATTTTATAAAAAATAGAATTTAGACAAACATAAGTCTTTTATTTTGAAACGGAGGGAGTATAAAACTCTCTTTTGAGATTGTTCATTTTGCGTGGAAGATTGGTTTTTGATGTGTAACTTTTTTCCGAAAGAAGTTGATGTGTAACTGATGATACAGAAAAAGTAAAAAAGAGTCCCTGCATGATTTGTATTTTGTGGAACTATGAAGGTAGAAGTACAAAAATTAACACTTTTCTAAATTTTATTCGCAAAAATATTTTTTTTTTCTAAATCTATTTCGCCATCGATCATCTTTCTGGCTCCACGATTTTGTCTGAAAGATTTGTGTGCGAAAGACAATTCGGGCTCACTTTGCCTACCAAGACATGTTTCCTTTCCCCCTTATGTCTTGTTGTGTGCTCGTGTGTTTCCTGTCCATAGGGGCAGGAGCATAGGACAGCTGTCATCGTCATTCATGACGCCGCCTCATCTAGGCGGTAGCACCGGCCATAGACAATGAAACACCAGGCCCTTGCATCCATGTTTCTCGCTCATCTCCGTCCACACGTCCCCACTTACATCCCGCACCTACCACCGATGGAGCTCCATGTAACGCCGACCAAGGGCGGCAGCAGACTAAGGTGATGGTCCTCCTCCCATCTTCATAAACTCATTCCATTCTCTAATTTCCCAGTCATATTTCCTCCCGTTCGTTAACATCTCTAAGACCACATGTCTCACTTGATGAATCTATGCTCCGGGGTATTTATGGATCTGTGACTAATACAAGGTTTTAGCTTTTCCAGTTTCGACTGCTCCTACCTAGATGAATTTGTTTCGCTTTGCGCAGGATGTATCTTCGTAAGTGCTTTTACTGCTTCTTTACAGTTTTATCAGGTAGTTCGGTTACTGATGCTTTCCCATTACTTTGGTTCTTTTTCTTTTGCAGTGATGATGATGATGAAGATCCTCTCGTGTCTCCCCTTTCGCCGTCGATGGAGCCGAAGGAAATGCCCGTGTCTTATGTGGAGAAAATTATCCAGAAATATATTGCCACTTTGTCAAGGCCACAGCCGTAAAAAAAGAGGAAGAAAATGGCTAGTAAAGGTGTGGCGACATCTGAAAACCTGTTGATATGAATATGAAAGATGTAAGTCCCTCTATATTTCAGAATCTTTCTGCCCGTAGTTTCCTTTTTATTTTTCCTGATATCCCTTGCTGTGATGTTCTTCTTCAGCCTTTGATGCGCGAGATGGTCGACATGGCCTCTCATTTTATAAAAATCCGCGATGAAGCCGAAGAACTGAAGGGTATATCCTGTTCACCTTCGGGAAATCTTTATGTGTTTTTCTTCTCCACTTTTCATGATTTATTTGTGCAGCTGCTGCCAAGGAATCCGGAGTTATTCGGGACGAGGCAATGAAGCATGTCGATGGTCTGGAGGCCAAACTGCGGGTTGCTGAGGAAGCTTTGGAGGGGGCCAAGCAGAAAGCGAAAACTGATGCCGAAGAAGTGGCCAAGCAAGCCGCTATCCGAGATGGAAATCTTCGGGAGCTCCTGGAGGCCCTTAATGCTCGTAAGTTTTTTGTATTGTGTGGCTTTATTTGAAATGCTGAGGTGGCTTTATTTGATTTTTTTCTTTGGTCATCAATATTTTCCTTTTTTATTTTCAGAATTGACTGGCCAGAACCTGACACTGCACGAAGGCAAGAAGGTTGATCCGTTTCGGATGTTGTTAGCACCTTGGAGGCCAACAGCGTTTGTGGGCGCAACCTCCTTGTTTGCTCCCGTCGTGCCTTCAAAAGCCTTCATGCCGAAATGTTTCCAACCAAGGAGGTGCCGAATAACCTAAATGATCTTGTCATTGTCTTCGGTGCCAACCCTAGCCCCCTTGTTGGTTATAGCCTGATACAGTTGAAGAGTGGTGCCGAAACTTCAATGGCCCTGGCGATGGCGCACGACGAGAAGGTCATCTGGGAGAAGGTTAGCTCCTTTGTCCCAGTCACCTCCAATGGCCAAGAAGTTGACTTAAAGCCTCAAGTTAAGAGGGTCAAAAAGTATTCCCGGCTGCTTTTGGGCATAGTCTCAGGCTCGGAGAAGCTGGCTGCCCCTTCTTCGACGGGCGCTCCTTCTTCGGCTGCTCCGGTCGTCCATGTAGCTAGTGTTCCTTTTGCTAGTGCTACTTTGTATTTGAAGGAAACGACTTCATAGGCTTTGTTTTGTAGATTTATTGTGTCTCCCTTGTCGTCACTATAATGAACCTTTAACTTATCCAGCTGCCTTTTGCTTTCTTTTTACAAGAAAGCAAATGCGTATGAGTTTGTTTTTGTATGCTGAACGTTTCATAACTTTCGTGTCTTGCCAGATTTTGAATGAATCTTCGGCTCCTTCTGGGTCAGCACAATTGTTGGATGCAATTCCGTCCTCATCTGTAGTGGACGACCAATACCATCATTGTGCGTACGGTAGACCCGCCGTTGTACGCTGAAAAAATTGAACAGGTGAAAAAACTCGAAGGAAAACTTCAGATTGTCTAGTCAATGGTGGATGTTGCCCAATCTAAGACATGCAGGCCCTCAATCGCGAAGCATTTTTCTTGGAAGAAATTTCCACGGCAAGTGAGAAGCTGTTGTGTAAGTCTTCTTCCTCTTTTTCCTGTTGCTTCTTCTAGCTTGCGGGAAGTCAATGTTTTCTCCCCGATTTTTAGGTATTCGATTGTGTGAGAGGGAGGAAACCCAACGTCTGCGCAACGGAATGCAAGCTCTTGTGTCTGTCTCCCGAACTTCTGAGACAGATTTTTGGACTGATCAACGCCGTGCTCATGCTGTGGCGCTGCTTCAGGACCGCCTATCAGAAGTGGAGCAATTTGTCGAGTGCTGCCGCAGATTGCTGGCCGTTGTTTATAATGCCATGTTTTCTCGAGATCATCAGCCTCAGACCTTGGCAGATTTACTTGCGAAGTTTCGACAAGGTGAAAGGATTCATCATTTTGTGAAGTTTCAACTTGTGGCGGGTGCCAAGCTCGTGCTTTCTAGGTACATGTGCATCATCTGACGCTAGACTTGGATGTTGTATCTTTGGGGCTACCTCCTCCTTCCGATGGTGGCCTTGTTGATATGGCGCCTCATTACGCCGCCGCTCGTAGACCTACCATTAGGATTGTTCGAAGATACTTAGAGGCAGACGAAGAATTTTTGTTAATTTTCCTATCTGATTGCTTGCTTGTGCAGCCTTGTATTTTGTAGAAGAAATATTATATAGAGCTACTTTATACTTATCAAAAAGGTCGTATGTTTTATACGAGATTTTGATTATATATTGTATTTTTGTTAAGGATCCGACGAACTGATGTCTTCCTTCATGTGCTATAGAAATTTGTATGCTGAGTAGTACTTTCTTTATTCATTGATAAACATAAATGGATACATTGTGAGAGCATGATCGCTGATACATTGCAAATATATCTATAATTTTTGATGTTACATGCTTGGTTTTATCCATTTTCTTGTGTTTGGTTCCAACTTTGGAGTACTTTTCATATGATTTCTTGGACTAACCTATTAACAAGAGCCACAGTGTCAGCTGCCTCTTTTCTGCTGTTTTTGGTTCCAGGAAAGTCAAAAAATGAATATTCTCGGAATCGGACGGGACAAAAGCCAAAGTGCCTATTTTTCCGGATGTCATCAAGTGTCAAAATACGAGACGGAGAGGGGCCAGGGGGCCACCACACCACCGATCATGGCGGCCCTGGCCAGCGCAGGGTGGTGTGGCCAGCCCAGGCACCCCCTCGGTCTCTCCTTCCGACTATATATTGCCCTCGGGATGTAAACCCTAAGTGCCCGATCAAAAATTTACGAAAGAGTTTGTAGCCGCCGTCATCTCTATCCCTAGATCGGGAGGGATCTGAAGCTCTTCCCGGCACCCTGCCGGAGAGGGGAATTCACCCTGGAGGCCTTCTTCATCACCATGCAAGCCTCCGGTGTGATGCGTGAGTAGTTCATCCTTGGACTACGGATCCATGTAGTAGCTAGATGGCTGGTTCCTCTCCTTTGTGCTTTCATGTCTAGATCTTGTGAGCTCCGTTCATGATCAAGATCATCTATTTGTAATTCTGCATGTTGTGTTTGCGGGGATCCGATGGATATTGAGATGCTATTTCAGATTGATTATTGATTCTATCATGTCTTTGTTATTTGTGATCTTGCATGCTTTCCGTTGTTAGTAGCTATCTTGGCCGAGTAGATGCTAGCAACTCCAAGAGTTAGTATTTATGCTCGATAGTGGGTTCATGCCTCCGTAACTGGGAAGTGACAGAAATCTCTAAGGTACTAGATGTGCTGTTGCTACTAGGGAGAAAACAACAATCCTTTATTCATAGAACAATCGTATTGTTTACTTTACATGTAGTTCGTAAAGCAATAATCTGTTGCTTGCAACTTAATACTGGAGGGGGTTCAGATGATAACCTGAAGGTGGATTATTAGTCATAGATGCAGTTGGATGGCGGTCTATGTATAATGTTTTAATGCCCAATCAAGTCTCAAATGAGTCAAGATGATTAGTATATGCATGTATTGCTTTCTCGGTGTTTGTCAATTGCCCCACTGTAATTTGTTCACCCATCATGTTATCTATCTAAGGAGAGCCACCTCTAGTGAACTATGGATCCCGGTCCTTTTCTTTACATATAATCTACAACTGTTTACTTCTTTGTGTTTACTTTCTGCAAACTATTACTTCTTTCCATTCGATACGTTTAATCCATTGTTTACCGCAAAACACGGTGAGATTGACAACCTCATCGGAAGTTGGGGACAAATTTTTGTGGTTGTGTTGTGCAGGTCTCCACGTTGCTATTAGCATCGGTAGTGCGCCCTACCAAAGCTCAGCTAGTAACACCTTTGGGGTGTTTCCTTGCTCCTACTGGTTCGATTAAACCTTGGTTTCATAACTGAGGGAAACTTGCTGCTGTGCTCATCATACCTTCCTCTTGGGGTTCCCAACGAGCTCTACATCAACCACGCACCAGCACTTTTTGGTAGTGCCTTCGAGCCATCAAGCATTTTACGGCACCGTTCGAGCGAAGAAGAAGAAACTCCCACGTCAACCACGCGCCATCAAAAGAACATTTTTCTAGCGCCGTTGCCGGGGAGTCAAGGACATCTTCACAAGGGGAGTCCCTCATAACCAATCTCTTTACTTTGTTGTTTTTGTTTTGCTTGGTTTTGTTTTTGCTTTGTTTTCTTGTTTTGTTATTCAAAAACACACAAAAATTAGTTTTACTAGTTTGCTTTCTTATTTGAAGAACACAAAAAAATTAGTTCCTATCTTGAGTGCCACTATGTCTAGGCTTGCTCCAATCACTATGTCACCCGAGGAAATGATTTTCACTTTTAAACAAGGAATTGAGGAAAGTTTTAAAGAAGCTTGGTCTAGAATCTCCGATCTACATGAAAAAATTGAGCTTAAAATGACTCAAAGCTTGTTCCTTAGCAGTTTTTACCTTGGAATTGCTCTTTGCTATAGATATTCTTTAGATGTTGTTGTGGGAGGAGATTTCCTCCAATGTAATGAGGATGATGCTATTAATTCTATAAAGAAATTGATCCTCACTTACAGCATGCCTAGCCAAACTGATATTTCTTTCGCAAAAATATTTGCTAGGTTGGACACTCTTGAGACTAGCACTACTGGCTTAGAAAGTTGCTATAATATGCTTAGGGAGCATCAGAATTATGTTCCAATAAACTATGAACCATCAAAGTGGTTCCCTACAGTAAAGATTGAGATGAACACCGGAACTTTTCAAGCTCGCTGTGATATCATGTCTGAATTTTGTCTTATGCCCAAAGATATTTATAAATCTCTGAATACTTGGGGGCTCACTGAAGGAGGAAAAGAAATATCTCTTGATAATAATACTACCATATTACCTCTTGGAATAGTTGAAGGAGTGTCTACAAAGATCCTTGGGAAAATGATTTCTATTGATTATTTTGTTATTGAATGTGCAGGAAAAGGACAAATTACACTTGGAAGGTCCCTATTAGAACTCCTTGGAGCAATAATAGATGTGGGAAAGGGGACCATGCACCTTTCTTCTCCACCAAACAATCATATTTTCCCCAAGGTTAAGAATAAAAGTAAGAGAGGTAAGGGCAAGAAATTTGGTCTTGATGCTTCTTCATTTGAGAACACTTGATTCTTTCTTTGCTTCTTATGCCTAACTTAAAGGCGTTAAAGAAAAGTACTTATTGAGAGATAACCCAAAAGTTTTAGATGAGTCTTGGAAGTTATTACCTCTGTAATAACCTCTCCTTATCCTTTTTATTTGCTTTTTGTGCCAAGAGTAACCTCTAATGAGAGAAAAGTAATGATTGGGAAAGTTGCTGTCCCGAAACAGATTTTTCTGCTTCACCATAAAAATTCGTGAGAGAGCTATGTATGTCGGATTGAGCAGTAATTTGTTTGTGCTTATGCCCCGGGTTGTTATCTAACTTTCGTTAGTTCAACACTTTTTCATTTGATCAACAGAAGGTCTTCGAAAAAATTCGTCTTTACCTGCTGGTCTGTTTTAACAGATTTCTGCCATTTTCTGCATTTGCTTCTTGTTGGTTCCTTTTTGAGTTCTTTTGGGGAATTGATATTTTTGAGGGAAGTGCTAGAGTAGCTAGTGTTCTGTTGGAAGTTTATTTGGTGTTAGAACTGAACCTTAAGACCTTTTATCTTGAGTGCATTAATGTTGCTAATAAAGATTGTGTGAAGTTTTGTATGAAGGAAAAATTTCAGGTATATGGAAGGAATGAGTAATGAGATGAAGGATGGACTAAATATCAAGCTTGGGGATGCCACGCGTGTCACCCCAAGAAATATCCAATAAGTACAAGCGTCAAAGCTTGGGGATGCCCAAGGCATCCCCTCCTTCATCAATAAAAATTCCAGGTTTTTTCCAAACGCTTCATTTTTATTGTTTCATACACAGTTGTGTTGTTCTTGGAGCGTCTTCTTTTTCGTTTTCATTTTGGTTTTTCGTTTTCTTTTGTTTGCTTAGTTTTCTGAATAAATTGGTTGGACCCCCTCTTTTATACATTGGTTTGCAAATAGTTTGGTTTGGTTTGGAAAAGAGTAGGAAAGTGCATACTTTTGTGGTAAAAAGAGCTCGTTTTTGACTGTGGCCTATGCTTTGTCATGCCATGCTTGATATTGTTTTGGCTTATTGCTTAGTATTATTTGTTGTAGCATGACTTGTTATAAACAATTGAGATTGCTTAATGTGCCTTGGATGAATCATGCGTTGTTTTAGCATATTAAAGCATAGCATAGTGGTATTCTCCTTTGATGCTTTATTTGGGTTGACTTGGCACATGCTCACACCATGTTATGACTATCTCAAATCACCATAGCCTTTATGATCCCTTAGTTTTCAACTTGTAGTGTTACTTTATGCTTTGATTAATGATGTTTTGTTGCTCTGCATGATTATGGCCATTATTGCTCTCTTAGTTGGTCGCTCCCAGTCTTTTGCTAGCCTCCACAACAAAGTATGAGTTCCACTCATGCATCCAACTCCCTAAACCAAGTTATTCCAAAGAGTCCACCATACCTACCTACTAGCTTATGCTATTCCAAGTATATTCATGCTTTTGTTTACCTTCCAAATTAAACTTGTTATGAGAAAACTAGTGATTAAAGCTCTCACGAACTTGATGGCACACTTTACTTTTTGCATCTAATAAACTTGAACCATTGGGTCCTTCTTTGTTGCGTATATGCTTGCGCTTTATAAGTTGAAATTAGCAGAACCATGTTTCATGGGGAACGCTTTCAACATTGCACTTGTACTTTGTACCCGTTGATATCATGTTCTTTTGCTTACGGATCCGTGATTGTGAAATAAAAGTGGAACTTGTAAGATCATGAAGTTTGTATGTGTGTTAGAGAAGCGCTGGGTAGCTAGCCTAAGCCATGCCTAATCATGGTGGAAACTTGCAGCATCACCATAATGAGCACTCTATGAAGCATCCTTAATAAAACCTATGCAAATAGCAAATAAAAGATCACGAGATGCTCATTATGCGCTTGCCTTGTCATTTTGATTATGGAAAGCTCCCGTATCATGTGCAGAATTTGCCGTTTAGCGGTTCTTAATGATACACATATACCACGATGCCCATGCTGTTTTACATTGTTTTGGTTCCGGGAAAGTCGAGAAAATGAATATTCTCGAAATTAGACGGGACAAAAGCCAAAGTGCCTATTTTAGGATGTCATCAAGTGCGAGAATACGAGAGGGCAGAGAGGGGCCAAGGGCCACCACACCACCACACAGTGGCTGGCGGCTGGGTGCCGAGGGGTGGTGTGGCCAGCCCAGGCACCCCCTCGGCCTCTCCTTCCGACTATATATTACCCTCGAGACGTAAACCCTAAGTGCTCGATCAAAAATCCACGAAAGACTCTATAGCCGCCGTCATCTCTATCCCTAGACCGGGAGGGATCTGAAGCTCTTCCGGGCACCCTGCCAGAGAGGAGAATTCACCCTGGAGGCCTTCTTCGTCACCATGCAAGCCTCTGGTGTGATGCGTGAGTAGTTCATCCTTGGACTACGGATCCATGTAGTATCTAGATGGCTGGTTCTCCTCCTTTGTGCTTTCATGTCTAGATCTTGTGAGCTCCGTTCATGATCAAGATCATCTATTTGTAATTCTGCATGTTGTGTTTGCGAGGATCCGATGGATATTGAGATGCTATTTTAGATTTATTATTGATTCTATCATGTCTTTGTTATTTGTGATCTTGCATGCTTTCCATTGTTAGTAGCTATCTTGGCCGAGTAGATGCTAGCAACTCCAAGAGTTAGTATTTATGCTCGATAGTGGGTTCATGCCTCTGGTAATCAGAAGTGGCGAAATCTCTAAGGTACTATATGTGTTGTTGCTACTAGGGAGAAAACAACAATCCTTTGTTCATAGAACAATCGTATTGTTTACTTTACATGATTAGTAAAAGCAATAATATGTTGCTTGCAACTTATCTTTGGAGGGATTGGATGATAACTTGAAGGTGGATTATTAGTCATAGATGCGGTTGGATGGCGGTCATGTATAATGTTGTAATGCCCAATCAAGTCTCAAAAGAGTCAAGATGATTAGTATATGCATGTATTGCTTTCTCGGTGTTTGTCAATTGCTATTTGTAATTTGTTCACCCAGCATGTTATCTATCTAAGGAGAGCCACCTCTAGTGAACTATGATCGGTCGCTTTTCCTTTCTACAATCTACAAATATTTTTTGTTTTTTGTTTACTTTACGCAAACTATTACTTGTTTCCGTCGTCGTTTAATCTTTTGTTTACCGCCGCCAAAACGGTGATCGCTCGTTGATCGGTTCGAAACTTTACAGGAACCAAGGAGAGGAAATGATAAGCGCAACTGAATAGTTTCCCTGGGTTATGAAACCAAGGTTTAATCGAACGGTAGGAGGAAGAAACACCCAACAGGTTACTATACGAGCTTTGACACGACACTAGGTGCTAGGCGGGATGCGTGGAGTGGAACACAACACAACCACACAACCACCGAACCAACCAACTTTGAGGTTGTTAATCTCCGTGCTGTTGTTTGTTTTGAGAGAAAAGGAGGAAGCGTGAAGAATGGAAGAAAGAAAAAAAAGTTTGTAAAAACAAAGCATTAAGCTGATAGATTATTGTATGTTGTAAGAAAGGACCGGGATCCATTCACTACTAGGCTCTCTCTAGATTAGATAAATAACTGGTGAACTAGGAGCAAATTACAGCGAGGCACAAAATGAACACCAAAGCAAGCAATACATATACTAATCTGTCTTGACTCCTTTGAGAACATTGGGGAATGCAACATAAATACATAACCAGCCATCCAGCGCATCTGTGACTAATAATCCACCTTGAGGTTATCATCCAACCCCTCCAGATTAAGTTGCAATCAATGATTATTGCTTTACGAACTGCGTGTAAGGTAAACAATACAATTGTTCTATGAACAAAGGATCGTTGTTTTCCCTAGTAGCAACAACACATCTAGTACCTTATGATTTCATCACTTCCCAGATTACAGAGGCATGAACCCACTATCAAGCATAAATACTAACTCTTGGAGTTGCTAGCATCTACTCGGCCAAGATAGCTACTAACAATGGAAAGCATGCAAGATCTCAAATAAGAAAGACATGATAGAATCAATAATCAATCTGAAATAGCATCTCAATATCCATCGGATCCCCACAAACACAACATGTATGAATTACAAATAAATGATCTTGATCATGAACGGAGCTCACAAGATCTAAACATGAAAGCACAAAGGAGGAGAAACCAGCCATCTATCTACTACATGGATCCGTAGTCCAAGGATGAACTACTCATGCATCACACCGGAGGCTTGCATGGTGATGAAGAAGGCCTCGTGGTGAATTCTCTCCGTGGTGCCGGGAAGAGCTTCAGATCCCTCCCGATCTAGGGATGGAGATGACGGCGGCTACAGACTCTTTCGTGGATTTTTGATCGGGTACTAGGGTTTTCGTCTCGAGGGCAACTTATAGGCGGAAGGAGAGGCCGAGGGGGTGCTGGGGTCGGCCAGACCACCCCCTGGCGTGAGCCAGGCCTGGCTGCACGGCCAGGTGGTGTGGCTGGCCCCTAGCCCTTCTCCGTCTCGTATTCTAGCACTTGATCCCTTCCGGAAAATAGGCACTTTGGCTTTTGTCCCGTCCAATTCCGAGAATATTCATTTTCTGACTTTCCTGTAACCAAAAACAGCAGAAAACAGGGAGCTGGGACTGTGGCTCTTGTTAATAGGTTAGTCCAAGAAATCATAATAAAAGAACTCCAAAGTTGGAACAAAACACAAGAAAGTGGATAAAACCAAGCATGGAACATCAAAAATTATAGATACATTTGCAATGTATCAACATCCCCAAGGTTAACTCCTGCTCGTCCTCGAGTAGGTAAGTGATACAAAGAATAATTTTTGAGGTGACTTGCACCATCAAAGACTTGATCAAAGTATTTGCAAAACATTCAAGGCTGGGATCAAAGTACTTTAATCATAACATGAAAGACAAAGTTCTAGCAATAAGCAAAGAGACTATGATGCAACATGAAAAGGCACAAACAAAAGAATCATGAATAACATGCTTTGCAAGACGTTTGTTTGTTTCACATAAAGAAAACATAACATAAAAGTATTCAGCTTGTCCCTCGATAGAGTAGCAAATATAAATGCATGGGACACCTTCAAAGTTCATAAGAGTGACTAGATACAATAGTTTCAAACAAGCAATAACAAGTTATGCATCAATCAACTAGTCTTGGGACAATGCACATAGAACTAAGAATGGCCACTATGCTCTCAAAGTAGTGCATAAAGATAGAAGGTGGAGACTCAATATAATGGTGGAGGAAAGGCCTTTTGTAAAAGGAAGTAGGGATTCAAGTCTCATAAAGAGCTTCCAAAAATATGGTACTTGTAGCTTTCAGCTCTCATTGCTCCCATCATAAGCATCTTGAAGGTGATTAAGGTTAAAGTGACACAACTAAGAGGATATGCTTGACAAGTTATAAACCGAAATCTCATGCCCCTTACTTACGAAGACCGATCCTCATGCTACTCAACTTCAGTCACGAGTAAGCTCTTGTCATTGTAAGTATATGTGTATCATTAAGAACCGCCAACGGGGTACCCCTTGCACATGATACAGGAGCTTTTCCATAATCAAAATGACAAGGCAAGCAGACAATGAGCATCTCAGCGATCTTTTTATTTGCGATTTGCATAGGTTTTTATTGAGGATGCTTCATAGAGTGCTCATTATGGTGATGCTGCAAGTTTCCACCATGATTAGGCATGGATTAGGCTAGCGGCCCAGGCGTTTCTCTAACACACATACAAACTCCATGATCTTACAAGTTCCACTTTTATTTCACACCGCCGGGATCCGTAAGCAAAAGAACATAATATCAACGGGGTACAAAGTACAAGTGCAATGTTGAAAGCGTTCCCCATGAAACATGGTTCTGCTAATTTCAACTTATAAAGCGCAAGCATATATGCAACAAAGAAGGACCCAATGGTTCAAGTTTATTAGAGGCAATAAAGTAAAGTGTGCCATCAAGTTCGTGAGAGCTTTAATCACTAGATTTCTCATAACAAGTGAAAGGTAGACAAAAGCATGAATATACTTGGAATAGCATAAGCTAGTAGGTAGGTGTGGTGGACTCTTTGGAAAAACTTGGTTTAGGGAATTGGATGCATGAGTGGAACTCATACTTGGTGGTGGAGGCTAGCAAAAGACTGGGAGCGACAAACTAAGAGAGCAATAATGGCCATAATCATGCAGAGCGACAAAACATCATTGATCAAAGCATAAAGTGATACTACAAGTTGAAAACTAAAGGATCATAAAGGCTATAGTGACTTGTGACAGTCATAACATGGTGTGAGCATGTGCCAAGTGAACCCAAATAAAGCATCAAAGGAGAATACCACTATACTATGCTTTAATATGCTAAAACAACGCATGATTCATCCAAGGCGCATTAAGCAATCTCAATTGTTTATAATAAATCATGCTACAACAAATAATACTAAGCATAAAGCCAAAACAATATCAAGCATGGCATGACAAAGCATAGCCACAGTCAAAAACGAGCTCTTTTTACCACAAATGCACTTTCCTACTCTTTTCCAAACCAAACCAAACTATTTGCAAACCAAAGTATGAAAGAGGGGGTCCAACCAACTTATTCAGAAAACTAAGCAAACCAAGCAAACTAAAAACCAAAACAAAAATGAAAAAGAAGACGCTCCAAGAAAAACACAACTGTGCATGAAACAATAAAAATGAAGCGTTTGGAAGAAATCTGGAATTTTTATTGATGAATAAGGGGATGCCTTGGGCATCCCCAAGCTTTGATGCTTGTACTTCTTGGATATTTTTTGAGGTGACACGCGTGTTATCCCCAAGCTTGAGATTTAGTCCATCCTTCATCTCGTTACTCATTTCTTCCATATACCTGAAAATTTTCCTTCATACAAAACTTCACACAATCTTATTAGCAACATTAGTGCACTTAAGATAAACAAGTCTCGATGTTCAGTTCTAACACCAAATAAACTTCCATTAGAACACTATCTACTGTAGCACTTCCCTGAGAAAGCTCAATTTCCCAAAAGAACTCAAGAAGGAACCAACAAGAAGCAAATGCACAAAATGGCAGAAATCTGTCAAAACAGACCAGCAGGTAAAGACTAATTTTTTCGAAGACCTTCTGTTGCTCAAATAAAAACATGTTGAACTAACGAAAGTTAGATAACAACCTGGGGCAGAAGCACAAAAAATTACAGCTCAATCCGACATACAGAGATCTTTCAGGAATTTTTACGGTGAAGCACAGAAATCTGTTTCGGGACAGCAACTTCCCCAATCATCACTTCACTCTCATTAGAGGTTACTCTTGGCACAAAAAGCAAATAAAAAGGATAAGAAGAGGTTATTACAGAGGTAATAACTTCCAAGACTCAACTAAAACTCTTGGGTTATCTCCCAACAAGTACTTTTCTTTAACGCCTTTAAGTTAGGCATAAGAAGCAAAGAAAGAATCAAGTGTTCTCAAATGAAGAAGCATTAAGACCAACTTTCTTGCTCTTACCTCTCTTACTTTTATTCTTAACCTTGGGGAAAATATGATTGTTTGGTGGAGAAGAAAGGTGCATGGTCCCCTTTCCCACATCTATTATTGCTCCAAGAAGTTCCAATAGGGACCTTCCAAGTGTAATTTGTCCTTTTCCTGCACATTCAATAACAAGATAATCAATAGAGATCGTTTTCCCAAGGATCTTTGTAAACACTCCTTCGGCTATTTCAAGAGGTAAAATGGTAGTATTATTAGTAAGAGATATTTCTTTTCCTCCCTCAATGAGCCCCCAAATATTCAGAGATTTATAAATATCTTTGGGCATAAGGCAAGATTCAGACATGATATCACAGCGAGCTTGAAAAGTTTCAGCGTTTATCTCTATCTTTATGGTAGGAAACCACCTTGATGGTTCAGAGCTTATTGGAACATAATCATGCTACTCCCTAAGCGTATTATAGCACCCTTCTAATCTAGTAGTGCTAGCCTCAAGAGTATCCAACCTAGCAAATATTTTCGCGAAAGAAGTATCAGTTTGGCTAGGCATGTTGCAAGTGAGGATCAATTTATTTATAGCATTAATAGCATCATCCTCATTACATTGGAGGAAATATCCTCCCATAATAGCATCTAAAGCAAATCTATAGCAAAGAGCAATCCGAAGGTAAAAACTGCTAAGGAACAAGCCTTAAATCATTTTAGGCTCAGTCTTTTCATGTAAATCAGAGATTCTAGACCAAGCTTCCTTAAAACTTTCCTCAATTCCTTGTTTAAAAGTGAGAATCATTTCCTCGGGTGACATAGTGATTAGAGCAAGGCTAGACATATTGGCAACTCAAGATAGGAACTAATTTTTTTGTGTTTTCAAATAAGAAAGCAAGCAAAGTAAAACTTTTTTTGTTTGTGTGTTTTCGAAGAACAAAACAAGCAAACAAAGCAAAAAAAAAACTAAGCAAAACAAAAACAACAAAGTAAATAGATTAGTTATGAGGGACTCCCCTTGTGAAGATGTCCTTGACTCCACGATGGCCTTGAGGAAAATAGCTTGATGCGCTCTACGATCGACGTAGAGCTCGTTGGGAACCCCAAGAGGAAGGTATGATGAGCACAACAGCAAGTTTCCCTCAGTTATGAAACCAAGGTTTAATCGAACCAGTAGGAGCAAGGAAACACCCCAAAGGTGTTACTATCTGAGCTTTGGCAGGGCGCACTACCGGTGCTAGTAGCAACGTGGAGACCTGCACAACACAACCACAGAACTTTGTCCCCAACTTGCGATGAGGTTGTCAATCTCACCATGTTTTGCGGAAAACAAAGGATTAAACGTATCGAATGGAAAGAAGTAAAGTTTGCGAAAAGTAAACACAAAGCAGTAAGCAGTTGTAGATTGTATGTAAAGAAGAAGGACCGGATCCATAGTTCACTAGAGGTGGCTCTCCTTAGATAAATAACATCTTTGGGTGAACAAATTACAGCGGGGCAATTGACAAACATCGAGAAAGCAATACATGCATATACTAATCATCTTGACTCCTTTGAGACTTGATTGGGCAATACAACATAATACATAGACCGCCATCCAACTACATCTATGACTAATAATCCACCTTCAGGTTATCATCCGAACCCCCTCTAGTATTAAGTTGCAAGAAAAAAATTATTGCTTTAAGAACCGCGTGTAAGGTAAAAAATACAATTGTTCTATGAACAAAGGGTCGTTGTTTTCTCCCTAGTAGCAACATCACATCTAGTACCTTAGAGATTTCTGTCACTTCCCCAGATTACCACAAGCATGAACCCACTATCGAGCATAAATACTAACTCTTGGAGTTGCTAGCATCTACTTGGCCAAGATAGCTACTAACAACGGAAAGCATGCAAGATCACAAATAACAAAGACATGATAGAATCAATAATCAATCTAAAATAGCATCTCAATATCCATCGGATCCCCGCAAACACAACATGTATGAATTACAAATAGATGATCTTGATCATGAACGGAGCTCACAAGATCTAAACATGAAAGCACAAAGGAGGAGAAACTAGCCATCTAGCTACTACATGGATCCGTAGTCCAAGGATGAACTACTCACGCATCACACCGGAGGCTTGCATGGTGACGAAGAAGGCCTCCAGGGTGAATTCTCCTCTGGCGGGGTGCGGGAAGAGCTTGGATCCCTCCGGTCTAGGGATGGATATGACGGCTTCTAAACTCTTTCGTGGATTTGTGATCGTACTTAGGGTTTTCGTCCGAGGGCAACTTATAGGCGGAATGAGAGGCCGGTGCTGGGTCGGCGGACCACCCCTTGGCTGGCCAGCCTGCCAGTGGTGGCCGCCCCAGCCTTCTCATCTTGTATTCGGCACTTGATCCTTCCGAAAAATAGGCACTTTGGCTTTTGTCCGTCAATTCGAGAATATTCATTTTCCGACTTTCTGAACCAAAACAGCAGAAAAAAAATTGGCACTGTGGCTCTTGTTAATAGGTTAGTCCAAGAAATCATAATAAAAGAACTCCAAAGTTGGAACACAACACAAGAAAGTGGATAAAACCAAGCATGGAACATAAAAAATTATAGATACATTTGCAATGTATCACACGGTGAGATTGACAACCTCATCGCAAGTTGGGGACAAAGTTCTGTGGTTGTGTTGTGTAGGTCTGCACGTTGCTACTAGCACCGGTAGTGCGCCCTGCTAAAGCTCAGATATTAACACCTTTGGGGTGTTTCCTTGCTCCTACTGGTTCGATTAAACCTTGGTTTCATAACTGAGGGAAACTTGCTGCTGTGCTCATCATACCTTCCTCTTGGGGTTCCCAACGAGTTCTACATCAACCACGCACCAGCACTTTTCTAAGCGTCGTGCACTGAGCCATCAATCGCCTGGCCATTGGCCTTTATTGAATATAAAATGCGTCAAAATGGAGATTTTTTTAGGAACTTCGGCTTCTGTTCTTGAGGTTCTTCATCATGCTCTGTGTTGATATGTGGGGTGCTCTCATCTTTTCGATGAGTGGGTCTTCCTATGCGGGACCTATAGTGGAGGCCGCATAGGTTGCTTTTGCGGGACCGTTGTGCGATTGCTCTTCCGATGTATGCTTCTTATGGGTGTGCCCTTCATGTAGTGACTCCTCATTCGCTATTTTCAGGTGTCCAAATTCCATCTCCATTCCGGAAGATTCTGATATTTTGTTGAATTCCCGATCGCAGCTGTCCGAGCGACTGAAGCTTCCTTTTACTGTTATGACCCTGTTGGGGGCTGGCATTTTTAGCACCAGATATGCGTAGTGAGGCACTGCCATGAACCTAGCGAAAGTTGGTCGTCCTAGGATCGCATGGTACTAAGATGGCCAATCCATAACTTTGAACTCTAGCTTTTCATGACTGAAGTTATTCTTTGATCTGAAGACTACGCCGAGGTGGACTTTGCCCAATGGAATTTTGGCTTTTCCTAGAAATATCCCGTGGAAAGTTGTGTCTGTAGATACTATATTTGTCATGGACCAATTTATAGCCCGTAGAGTTTTGGCGTAGATCAGGTTGATGCTGCTCCCTGCATCCAAGAAAACCTTGCTCATGTCGAACCCGCCGATTTGTGCTTCTACTATTAGCGCTGACTGGACTGGTCTAGGGACCCGTAGTGGATGATCAGCTCTGCTGAAGGTAATTTCTTGTTCTGACCAATGGAGATAGTCAAGTGTAGGAGGTGGCTTTGTTACTACCATGTTTACTTGCCTAGTGATCAATTTCTGTGTTCTGTTGGGGGCGTCTCTTCTGGATCATTGACATTGCTCCTTTTGACCTGGGATATTCGTCGTCTTGATGTGTTGTGTTTTGCGGTTGTCCTGTTGGAGGGTGCCCCTACGGTGGCGGTGGCGCGCCGATAGCCAGAGCGCCAGGTGTGGTAGCGTAGCCTCAGTTTGCTGCTTTGGTTGCCCTTGCGTTGCATAGTTCTTGTATTTTTAGGAACATTCGGCAGTCCTTTAGGAGGTGATTTGATCGTCTTTTCCCTGTCGAGTCGACGTAGAAGTGCATATTGCACGGTCCAACATTTTTCTTGCTGACATAGGTGGGTCTCGATTCGTCGTCTGGTATCATTGTTGCGGCTGACCTCCACCAATGTTGTCCATGTTACCACGGTATCCGTTGTTGTAATCGTCGCTTCGTCGGTTGTCCCCTCCAGAGAAACTGGCTGCAACGTAACTTGGTGTACTGTACCCATCGTTGGTTCGTCGTCTTCGATCGTTGTTGCGCCTGTCCCTGTCTTCTTTGGGTGAACAGGCTCTTTTGTTATGTACCGCATCCTCTTCGTTAGCCCAACGATTGGCTATGTCCATCAGCTGCGAAATTGTCTTTGGCTTGGTTCGTTCTAGTTTTTCAATAAATTCTTGCTGACGAAGTCCATCGTTGAAGGCGTTGATTGCTCTTTCATTGGATATGGCTTCAGCCGAATTTTTTATGATGTTCCTGTTGGGTCCGCAGCATAGAAAACAAAATTTTTCCTACGGTGTGAACTACACGCCAAGATCTATCTACTAGGTACAAAGCAAACGGGTGGACATACATCCATAGAGAACTTACCCTCGAAGACAACGAGCTTTGTTAACGAGTAGGAACTCCGAGCGCCACTTGCCGATCTCAAGATCATGAGGAAGTCCGAGCGCCACAACTCAGCAGCGCATCCGCACTCGCACACACATTCAAGCCACCGGACAACCTCCACCTCCTCGCTCCAGCGATCCAGCGGAAGCAGCAACTCCTTCCGCATTTAAATGCCACTGGGAACATGTATCTCGCTAATCCGAGACCATGGGAAATAATTCTAGAGGGGAGAGAGATCCTTCACAAGGAGGTGTTAGGATGAAGGAGGAATGGGTGGCCTTTTATAGGAGGGGTGCCCTCTCTCCATGGCCGGCGCATGGGGGGTGACCCCTCACCTCCCACATTCATGTGGTGGTAACCCCTCCACATTAAAATGCCTCTTCACATTCCCTTTTAAAGTCTCCACTTTAAATGCATTAAGTTTCTCCAAATTTAATGCTCTCTCATTTAATAAAACTCTTTTATTAAATTTATTCAGAATTTTGTTAATTACTTTAATTAACAAACATTCACATATAGCCCGTTGCAATATTTCAATATCACATGCAGAACCACCTTCTACAATTTCACCCGAAACAATTTCCGGTTTCTATTGAAACAATTCCTGTGCTTTGCAATTCTTTCGTCTAAAACATATGTGCTCCAAAATGGTGTCCGGTAACTCTTAAGTGTGCCACCCTACGGTTCATGAATAATGCGAGACATGATCGAGATCCTTCTCCGATCAATAATCAGCAATGGACACGGAGATCCGATCGACTCCTACACATTCAACGATGACTCGTGATCGTGCGAACCTTTAACGCTTGTAACTAAATCCCTTTATCTCGATATATTACATGTCCGAGATTCGATCATCGGTATCTCCATACCTAGTTTGATCTCAATTCGACATGCACTCTTTTCTCGTTCCAGTGATATAACATTCTAGTGATCACATCACTTGCTTGCAAGCTATCCGAATGTGATATCACCGAGAGGGCCCAGAGTATATCTATCCGTCATCTGGATTGACAAATTCCACTCTTGATCCATGAGACTCAACATAACACCTTCGTAGCACTAAACCCATCTTTATAGTCACCCTGTTACGGTGTGACGTTTGATGTTATCAAGATACTCTTTCGGTGTTAGCAATTAAAATGATCTCATGGTCTAAGGATAAAGATTACTTCGTATGATGTTATAGCAATATAAACATAATGACTTGATCATAATGCTATACTTCGGATGAATGTTCATCACATCATTCCACCAATGGTGTGACCTTGTTATTAACAACATCCAATGTCCATGATCAGGAAACCTTGATCATCCTGTTAATCAACAAGCTAGTCTATAAGAGAGGCATGACTAGGAACCCTTTTTGTTTATTAAACACACATGTATTGATGTTTTCTATCAATACAATTCTAGCATGTAAAATAAACATCTATCATATACAAGGAATACATAATAACAACTTTATTATTGCCTCTCGAGGCATATTTCCTTCAGTCTCCCACTTGCACTAGAGACAATAATCTAGTTCACATAGTGATAAATCTAACACCCATGGAGTTCTGGTGTTGATCATGTTTTGCCCTAGGGAGTACTTTAGTCAACGGATCTGCTACATTCAGGTCTGTGTGCACTTTACAAATTTTTATATCTCCATCCTTGACATGCTCGCGGATGGAGTGAAACCGGCGCTTAATATGCTTGGAATTCTTGTAAGACCTTGGTTCCTTTGCGTTGGCTATGGCTCCATTGTTGTCACAATAGATCACGATCGGGTCCAACACACTGGGAACCACACCCAGTTCCGTTATGAACTCCTTCATCCAAACCGCTTCCTGCGGTGCTTCTGAAGCAGCAACATATTCCGCCTCCGTTGTTGATCCAGCTACCACAGGTTGTTTGGAGCTCCTCCAACTAACTGCTGCTCCGTTTAGGAGAAATACGTATCCGGATTGAGACTTAGAGTCATCCAGATCAGTGTCAAAGCTAGCATCGACATAACACTTAGCGACTAGCTCTTCTTCACCTCCGTATACAAGAAACATATCCTTAGTTCTTCTCAAGTACTTAAGGATATTCTTGACCGCTATCCAGTGTTCCGAACCTGGATCAGATTGGTACCTACTAGTCAAACTAATAGCATGTGCCACATCCGGTCTTGTACATAGCATGGCATACATTATAGAGCCTATGGCTGAGGCATAGGGGATCTTATCCATTATCTCTCTTTCTTCCGCCATAGCCAGACTTTGAGTCTTACTCAATGTCTTGCCTTGCAACATAGGTAAGAACCCCTTCTTACTTCTGTCCATATTAAACTTCTTTAATATCTTATCAAGGTATGTACTCTGCGATAGCCCAATTAGGCGTCTTGATCTATCTCTATAGATTTTAATGCCTAATATATATGAAGCTTCACCAAGGTCCTTCATCGAAAATTTGCTGTTTAGATAACTTTTAACTGTTTAAAAGATCTAAATCATTTTCAATCAATAATATGTCATCCACATATAATATCAGAAATGCCACATTGCTCCCACTCACTTTCGTGTAAATACAAGCCTCTCCATAAGTTTGGACAAATCCAAACTCTTAGATCACCTCATCAAAGCGGAGATTCCAACTTCGTGATGCTTGCTTCAGTCCATAGATGGATCGCTGAAGTTTGCACACCTTATTAGCATCCTTAGGATCGACAAAACCCTTAGGTTGTATCATATACAACTCTTCTTCAATCTTACCATTGAGGAACGCAGTTTTGACATCCATCTGCCATATTTCATAATCAAAATATGCAGCAATTGCTAACATAATCCTAACCGACTTAAGCATCGCTATGGGAGAGAATGTCTCATCGTAGTCAACTCCTTGAATTTGTCGAAACCCCTTTGCGACAAGTCGAGCCTTATAGATGGTCACATTACCATCAACATCAATTTTCCTTTTGAAAATCCATTTATTCTCAATGGCCTTTCGGTCGTGAGGTAAGTCCACCAAGTTCCAAACTTGGTTCTCGTACATGGATTCCATCTCGGATTTCATGGCTTCTAGCCATTTGTTGGAATTCGGGCTCATCATCGCTTCTTCATATGTCGTAGGGTCATCCATTTCATCAATCATGAAATTCATAACAGGATTGTCGTACAGTTCAGGAGCTGCACGTGTCCTGCTTGACCTGCGAGGTTCGGTAGTGTCCTCTTTCGAAGTTTCATGATCAATATCATTAGATCTCTCTTCATTACGTGAAGTCAACTCCGGAACAATTTCCGGTGCTGCGCTACTCGCCATTTCATGAAGAGAAGGTTCAATAACCTCTTCGAGTTCTAGCTTCCGACTACTCACACCTTTCGCGAGAAACTCCTTCTCAAGAAAGGATCTATTCTTGGCAACAAAGACCTTGCCCTCGGATCTGTGATAGAAGGTATACCCAATCGTTTCCTTAGGGTATCCTATGAAGACGCATTTTTCCGCTTTGGGTTCGAGTTTATCCGGTTGAAGTTTCTTCACATAAACATCGCATCCCCAAACTTTAAGAAATGATAACTTAGGTTTGTTTCCAAACCATAATTCATACGGTGTCGTTTCAACGGATTTAGATGGTTCCCGATTTAAAGTGAATGCAGCTGTTTCCAGTGCATAACCCCAAAACGATAGTGGCAAGTCAGTTAGAGACATCATAGATCGAACCATATCTAATAAATTACGATTACAACGTTCCGACACACCATTACGTTGTGGTGTTCCGATAGGCGTGACTTGTGAAACTATTCCACACTCTTTCATGTGTGTGCTAAACTCGTAACTTAGATACTCACCTCCATGGTCAGACCGCAGAAATCTGATCTTTCTATTACGATGATTTTCCACTTCATTCTAAAATTCCTTGAACTTTTCAAAGGTTTCAGATTTGTGTTTCATCAAATAGATATACCCGTATCTACTCAAATCATCCGTGAAAGTAACAAAATAAAGATATCCACCTCGCGCCAACACACTCATTGGTCCACACACATCAGTATGTATGATTTCCAATAAATTTGTCGCCCGTTCCATTGAACCGGAAAACGGCGTTCTAGTCATCTTGCCCATAAGGCATGGCTCACATGTATCAAATGATTCAAAATCAAGTGATTCCAAAAGTCCATCAGAATGGAGTTTCTTCATGCGTTTAACGCCAATATGACCTAGACGGCAGTGCCACATATATGCAGATATATCATTATCAAGTTTAATCTTTTTAGCATTAACATTATGAATATGCGTAATACTACTATCGAGATCCAACAGAAATAAACCATTCAACATAGGTGCATGACCATAAAAGATATTATTCATATAAATCGAACAACCATTGTTTTCAGACTTAAATGAATAACCACTTTGCATCAAACACGATCCGGATACAATGTTCATGCTCAGTGCAGGCACCAAATAAAATTTATTTAGGTTTATAACTAATCCCAATGGCATATGGAGAGGCAGCGTTCCGACGGCGATCACATCAACTCTTGATCCATTGCCGACCCGCATCGAGACCTCATCCCTTGCTAGTTGTCGCTTGTTCTGCAGCCCCTGAACCGAGTTACATATATTAGCAACCGATCCCGTATCAAATAACCAGGTGCTACTGCGAGTACTAGTCAAGTACACATCAATAACATGTATATCACATATACCTTTGTTTGCCTTGCCGAATTTCTTGTCTGCCAAATACTTGGGGCGATTCTTCAATGGCGATCCCCTTGCAATAGTAGCACTCGGTGTCAGACTTAGGGCCAGCTCGGGGTTTCTTTTCAGGCGTGGCAACAGACTTGCCACCCTTCTTTCCCTTGTGCTTGCCTTTCTTCTCCTTCTTGAAACCGGTGGTCCTATTGATCATCAACACTTGATGTTCTTTCCTAATCTCCACTTCTGCGGTCTTAAGCATGGACAAAAGCTCGAGAAGAGACTTCTTCATGCCCTGCATATTATAGTTCATCACGAAGTTCTTGTAGCTAGGTGGCAGAGATTGGAGAACACGATGTATGCCTAAGTCAATGGGAATCGTTATTCCCAAGGACACAAGCTTATCGGCGTACTGACATTTTGAGTGCGTGCTCACTAACGGAGCTGTTTTCCTCCATCATGCAGCTAAAGAACTTTTCGTAGCATTGTAACTCTCTGACTGACATGGGTATCGAAAATCATTTTCAATTCTCCCATGGTATCAAAGGCATTGCCATTTTCAAACGCTTTCAAAGTTCGGCTCTAGCCCATACAAGGTATCTGCAATGAACTAAGTTGTGGTCCTCTGACGAGTTATATAGACGTTCTTTTCCTTGTCGGGGCATCAGAGCTGGTGGGGGGCCTAGCGCATATAGCACATATTGCTTTTGTGCGAAATGAGGAGAATCCTCAAATTCATAGCCCAGTTGGTGAAGTTGCTACCATTCGCAGCAAGTTTCTCTTTCTCCATGAACACATTGAAATTAAAAGCAGGTGGTGCCATCTACAACAGAATTTGTAAAGTATATTTAGACTAAGTTTATGATAGATTGAGTTCAACTAATCTAAATTACTAATGAACTCCCACTCAAAAACGACATCCCTCGTGTCCTTTTGGTGATTACATGAACCAAATCCACTACACCAAGTCCGATCATCACGTGAGTCGGTGTAGCTTCAAAGGCGAGCATCTATATGGGCATCATATCAATTATATGACTCATGCTTAACCTTTCGGTCCGTGTTCCGAGGCCATGTCTGTACATGCTAGGCTCGTCAAGTAAGAACCTTAGTATTTGTGTGTGTAAAACTGTCTTACACCCGTTGTATGAAAGCGTAGAGTTTAAAACACCCGATCATCACGTGATGCCTCAAAACACGATCCACAAAACAGTGCATACTTAAGGAAGAACACATTTTATCTTGATATCTAAATGAGGGATCATCTTATAATGCTACCAAATGCGCCAAACTAGCAATATAAGATGCTAACATCTAATGTGTGAAGTGAGGTGATATGGTCCATGCATTTGATCTCTATCATTTGCATCGTGGTATGATCTCTATCATTCCTTTGTGTGTAAGGCCAAGGTCTATGGAACTTACACGTTAAGTGAGTTGTAAGAGTATCTATTATACATCTACTTACAACAATACCATATCAAAACACTAGCCCAGCAACGATCTAAACTAGATGCCTCTAATTTATCAATTGCAAGTTTTACGTGGCTTAGGGCTTTCGGAGATAGAACCTGTATAACCTACGAACATGAACCACAACAAGGATAACCAAGTTATTAGCAACTCGTTGTAAATCAGATATTGACTATAGTAAGGAGAGACAGACACCCGCCAGCCACTTATGCAAAACAAGTTGTATGTCAGTCGTGGAACCGGTCTCATGTACGATGACATGTAAGGTTGGTCCGGGCCGCTTCATCCCACTATGCCACCAATATCCAAAGTACATAGAAGATGCAATAACATGATCATCATCGCCCACATATAAACATATGTGTACTACCCGTGCAAAGCACCTACGCATAGATCAGGCTCTGATACCACTGTTGGGTCCGCAACATAGAAAACAAAAATTTTCCTACGGTGTGAACTACACGCCAAGATCTATCTACTAGGTACAAAGCAAACGGGTGGACATACATCCATAGAGAACTTACCCTCGAAGACAACGAGCTTTGTTAACGAGTAGGAACTCATGGTTGATGTAGTCGTACACTTGCCGATCTCAAGATCGTGAGGAAGTCCGAAGGCCAAGAACTCAACAACGCATCCGCACTTGCACACACGTTCAAGCCACCGGACAACCTCCACCTCCTCGCTCTAGCGATCCAAATGAAGCAAAGAACTCCTTCCGCATTTAAATGCCACCGGGAACATGTATCTCGCTAATCCGAGACCATGGGGAAATAATTCTAGAGGGGGAGAGAGATCTTTCACAAGGAGGCGTTAGGATGAAGGAGGGAATGGGTGGCCTTTTATAGGAGGAGGAGGGGTGCCCCCTCTCTCCATGGCCGGCGCATGGGGGGGGTGACCCCTCACCTCCCCCATTCATGTGGTGGTAACCCCTCCACATTAAAATGCCTCTTCACATTCCCTTTTAAAGTCTCCACTTTAAATGCATTAAGTTTCTCCAAATTTAATGCTCTCTCATTTAATAAAACTCTTTTATTAAATTTATTCAAAATTTTGTTAATTACTTTAATTAACAAACATTCACATATAGCCCCTTGCAATATTTCAATATCACATGCAGAAACACCTTCGCAATTTCACCAAACAATTTCCGGTTTCTATTGAAACAATTCCGCTTTGCAATTCTTTTCGTCTGAAAACATATGTGCTTCAAAATGGTGTCCGGTAACTCTTAAGTGTGCCACCCTACGGTTCGCGAATAATGCAGACATGATCGAGACCCTTCTCCCATCAATAATCAGCGGGACACGAGATCCGTCGACTCCTACACATTCAACGATGACTCTGTGATCGTGAGAACCTTTAACGCTTGTAACTAAATCCCTTTGTCTCTCGATATATTACATGTCCGAGATTCGATCATCGGTATCTCCATACCTAGTTTGATCTCGCATCGACATGCACTCTTTCTCGTTCCGTGATATAACATTCTAGTGATCACATCACTTGCTTGCAAGCTATCCTAATGTGATATCACCGAGAGGGCCCAGTATATCTATCCGTCATCCGGATTGAAAAATTCCACTCTTGATCCATGAGCCTCAACATAACACCTTCGTAGCATGAACCCATCTTTATAGTCACCTCATACGGTGTGACGTTTGATGTTATCAAGATACTCTTCTGGTGTTAGCAATTAACATGATCTCATGGTCTAAGGATAAAGATTACTTCGTATGATGTTATAGCAATATAAACATAATGACTTGATCGTAATGCTATACTTCGGATGAATGTTCATCACATCATTCTACCAATGGTGTGACCTTGTTATTAACAACATCCAATGTCCATGATCAGGAAACCTTGATCATCCTGTTAATCAACAAGCTAGTCTATAAGAGAGACATGACTAGGAACCCTTTTTGTTTATTAAACACACATGTATTGATGTTTCCTATCAATACAATTATAGCATGTAAAATAAACATCTATCATATACAAGGAATACATAATAACAACTTTATTATTGCCTCTGAGGGCATATTTCCTTCAGTTCCACTGTTGGACGAAATCCCGTATTGATTCTCCTGGCTTTTCCTTGCAGGCCCGCAATTGCTCCAAAGACGTGGGTCGCTTGTATGTGGACTGGAAATTCCTAATAAATTTGTCCTCAAGATCGTTACAACTGCTGATAGAATCTTCGGGTAGTTGTCTTAGCCAGGAGCGTGTCATGCCGGTTAGGTGCAGCTACAAGCTTTGCATTGATGTAGCTTTGGATCTGCCATGGTAGCTTGACGGTTACCAGATAATCTGTCAGCCAAGCTTCGGGTTCTTGGAGACCATCGTACTTTTGACGATCTTGAGGTAATTTAAAGTCTCTTGGTACCGGAGTCTTGCGAACCCGACGGGTAAAGCAACTGGCTCCGCATAGTTCTTGCTCTTCCTCGCTTTTGTCGTCGTGATATCTTCAGGTGCTATGCTCTTCTCTGGACCGGCCGATCCTTCGCTGAGTGATGTCGTTTTCTTGCATCGTTTCGCGACTCTGACTCTGAAAAGTGGACCCGTTGTGGCGATCGAGATCGTCAGGTGTGTCCCACTTGCCGAGGGCTGCTACAACGGTGTGGGGATCTATCAAGCTGTCGCGTGGTTCCTTGGTCTGCTTGCACGAGAGATGCTCCTACCATGCCGAGATTCATCAAGGCGGAGCGGTGGAGGGCCACGTGAGGATCGTCGGGTACGGGCTGCGTTGTAATTAGATATGTTTGTGTGGCCACAATGGCTGCCTGGGCTGTTTTTGCCTTGATGTTTCCAGCCTGGCCTATTGACATGAATGATAGATCAAGGTGTCGGATTAGTCCGCTCCTCTTTGCTTTAGGGATATTCTCCAATCGATATGTTCCTCTCCTTGGCGGTGCTCCTCCTGTTACCTATTATGCTCCTTGATCCTCAAGTGGAACTTAACTGCGCTCGTCGTAGGCTAGATTCGTCGGCTAATCTTTTCCTTTTGTCGAGTTGCCTCTGCATCCTGAGTAGGTCTCTCTTCTTGCGATGAAGCAGATATTGGTATGCTAATAGATCCTCGTGTGAAGCGTTCGCTATCATCGGAACTGCTCCCGAAATTGCTTCCCTTGCTTTTTGCCATGCCACTGCTGGTAGCCGAAGAGTTTGCTTCTTGCCTCCGCATGGTACTTCTTCTTCTCAATTTACGTGGTTAGCTATTGGGTCTCTCCTGTTTCCTTGGCTTCCTTCGTTGCCATGATCTCCTGCATTGTGGCTTGAAAGAATATCATCGGGGTTAAATATTGGGTTACCATTGGAGTCTCGCTGGGTCGAGGCGTCTCCAATGATCACGCATACTTGGTGCTGAGTGGTATATGGACTAGTGACTTCATTGTCTGAACCGAGTGAGATACTATCGGGTGAACCAGTGAAGTCCATCAGTTTTTGTTCTGGATAGATTTCTGCCATCCTAATTCTGAAGTCGATGCTTTTGCCGCTTTCTTTGGGTCCGGTATTCGTCAGGCTTGCTTCTCATGGTGAGGTTAACTATGGATCTTATCTGAAGGAGAGATTGTCGTAGAGACCATCAAGGTCCCCCAGACCGGTCTCGATTTGCTCGTTTTCCTCGCCTGCTTCGATCTGTGCTATGGCGTCCATGGAGGATCCGACGGATGATGCTGGTACTACCGTAGGAGTAGGTTTTTCCACCGATGGTTCTGATGTGATCAGGGCCGAAGGGTGCGATTCTTGTGGGTCTTCTACTTGGAAGTGGAAGCTTCTGATGATTAGATCGGATTCGCCGTTGAAATTGGCGGGTACCAATACATGGGTGGGTGGGTGTGGATCTGCTTTTGTCGGCTTGATGCTTGGTAGGGGTTTCATGGTTCTAGCGTTCAGGTTTCCCATAGACGACGCCAATTGATGAGAGGTAACATCGGCAATGTCCATGGTGAAGGACTTAGGGTTTCGCAGAAAAGAGAACGCTGGGGGTTTCGTCGCATGTCAGGAAAACAATGGAGTCAAAGTCGCCTAAATATTTGGGAATCGCACTATCACAAGTTGCCTGGGAGTTTTCGGTACCCTCGCTTGGGCTTCTCCCGTCCTATATATAATAGGCAGGGTCTCAAAGCTGTATGCGGATAGGTTTCATATACAAGTAATTACAATACCAACACAATGTCGGTTCATAGTCTCTTTCCTAATACAATTAAAGTCTTTGTCGTCTGTTTCTTTGAGCCATCATCTAAAGTCTTCATGGGCCAGAAGCCTTTTACCCAATATAGGGTAGCAAACCATAAGTATCCGAGTAATCATACCTATGTCAGTTTGTATTTTTTACCGATCCTGGTTGAAATGGCCGAAATTCGGTTTTTAGTAAAATCTTAGACGAAATTGATTAACCAAAATTTGAAATGTGGAATGAAAAATGACCGAAATTTGAACGAAAAATGGATAAAATTTGCCAAAAAATTAAAATAAACCAAAACAAGAATGGGTAGGTGAATATTTAGCAAAATATACATGTACGATTCATATAACATAATGTACGCGTGATGAAAACATTATAGCAAGACATGAACACAAGATTAACACTAGTATAGATTAGATTATCTATCCAAAAATAACAACATATGAATAATTATCCAGAAATAACAACACAATAGTCCAGATTAACCATCATAGCAACAATAGTCAAGATCAATATGCTACTTAACACAATTCCGATTAGTAGTCCAAATTCATAATCAATACAATTGAGCCATTGAAGTTCGACTACAGACCCCAAATGCAAACAGGGAATCAGTTATGACTTCATGTTCCTCCACCCTTCAGTCGTGCATGAAACAAAAAGACAAAAAGGTTGTGATTATGAACTCCCAGGCTTCCAGTTCTTCAACCTTGAAATTTAGAATATCAAAGGTCATGAAAAGAAATATAGTAGCAAAAGCATAAGTTGGACAAAGTAGATATATAATATAAGAGATTAATCATGGCATAATTAGTCAGACAAACAATTTATATTGGTTGAAGAAGACACAGGATGATGCAAATTATTATCAAATTACCTTGAGCTATTAAAATAGCAACTTATAGGTAAAAATAGTATAACAAATTTACCTATCTTAATAGTAAAGGTTGTTGACGTCTTTGACCTTCTTGTATTTCCTAACCCTATAGATCTCCGGTTCGCTGAACTTCCTCCACTTGTGACATGAATCTCATTTTCGACTTGGTTTGAACTTGACCTGGAACTCCTTCATCAGACTTACTTGCACTATAATATTGGTCATCATCATCAGTGTCAATGTTCTCATTCTCTTCATCACCATCCTCAGAATCAATGTATTCACCATCCACTGCCCTCTTTCTTTTCCTGGTATTGTCCTTCCTTCTATGATGAGAGGCTTTCTTGCTTCAATTAAGGGAACATATTTTATCGGACGCAACGAGTAGCAACCTCAGATCCATTCGATATTATATGCTCCTCTCATTAAACCGCTCAAACATTAGATTTGTTTCATCAAACAAGGTTGTATCCATTACCATTGCACACAGATCAACCTCTTTCTCTTTAGCATTCTCTCTCACCGGGTCCTAATCTTCTTCAACCCATGTCTTCAATGGAAATATAAATAAAAACAAAGTAAGAAGACTAAAATGTAACAAGAGCAGTCTTTCCTCTAGTAACAATAGTTAAAATAACAATCATTCTTCTAAATAAAAACTTAGGTAAAACAACAACATTTACTCTAACAAGGACACAATGCATTATATATCACGGATACACACTTGTATAGGCAAATATACTTCATACTGTCAAGTTGTAGCGCATGGATACACACTTGTGCAGCTTGCCATAAAGAAGCTTGTTTCTTTGCTTCGTTTGGACCAAAGAAAAAAACGCTCCAATTCCTTTCACATACACTTGATGGCACACACTATGATACAATCCTCAAGGCATACTTCTGCAGATGGGGAACTTCTCCTCCAAATTGGAACCACCACCCGGCTACGAAAATTAAAACAATGAGATTAAGGAATTGCACATTGGAGGTAATGTCGAGATTATTCTAGCAAGTATTGTAGCTTACTTGGCAACATTTGTTCTGCTAATAAGCGCGCAACTCTTTGGCCAAATCTCCCATGTCATTCCCTACAAGTGTTGATTTCCTTGAAGGCCATAACGACACTATCATGATCTGCTATCTTCTCTATGGCATCTATTAGTGCAGAAGCATATTCAGGAATATTGCTCAGGTTGATCTGATAATGTGTATGTGGATCAAGGACAACATCTACATAAGAAAAGACAAACATATGGTAACTGTAGGAAAAAGCAAGATAATAATAACTATAGGAAAAAAGATAATAATAAACGTAGCAGCTTATCACTGCCTACAACCATTAAAGTGTCTTTTTGGATGGCCTCAATCCTCTTAGACACCGTGCTCATGATTATGTGGAACATTTGTGAACCCTCACCAAGATGAGCTCCTATCTCATTTACAATTGACATTATATTCTTCTTGAATCTAGAGACAGTGGCTCCAACATGTCAAGAACCCACTCTAAGGCAGTACATCACATATTACTAGATAATAGCTCTTCGGCAAACTCATAATCAACTCTTCCACATGCTTTCCTATAGTCAATAATATTGATTGTCATGTGATGCTCCATGAAGATTCCTTGTCATGCTTTCTATTATTTGCAACGCAGACAATTCGCAGGTTGTTTCTTCAATCTTGAATCACCCAAAAGATTACTGAAGAGTAATTGAGTTTACTCCACAATCTAGTCCATCCGATGGGATTACCGAAGAGCAATTGAGGGAATGCTTGTGGATGCACACTAGCACTCACCTTGCATTAGTTGTTCTCTTGAATTTTTAGTTGTAGTGCATTGGCAAAGGCATTTGAATCTGTTGTACCATTTCTAGGTTGTGAGACATTCATCCTCGGTTGCCTCAGCTCCAAGGTCTGGGATTACTCGTTAGTATAGAAACCAAAAGCTGAACAAAGATATATTTCCTAAATCCTAACCATAGATGAACACTATTCGACTGTCATTTTAACATTTGCTACGGTGATACCTCCTGGATTTTGGTTTTGTTAGTTTGAGTTGTCGCTCTTTGGGTTTCAAATTCAGTTGACTGTTATCTTTATTTTTGGCATACTAATTCATACCAAAATCCACAACATAGTTCAAGGTAATTATCATTTGATTGCTCGGTGAAATCTATGCCCACATTAGGTGCAACTCTGATAAGGATAGGGATGCATCAATACTCAATTCAACCTATCTAAATTCTAAATGTGATACTAGGGTGTCAGTTTTATGTGTCAGAGTAAGTTCTTCGTCCATTTAATATATTCTCGTATGTATTAAATAAGCAATTCATATGATATTAAGTGGCAAACTAATCACATAATATTTATATGGATATATATATCATTGTTGGTTCTTATAAGTCTATATGATGTATTCTCCTAACTAGAGGAGATATGCCATAGAGGCAAATAATAAATATTTTATTATCATATCTCAGTTAGTTCATAATAGTTTTGTACCGTGATATAAATGTATCAAGTGGAAACATTGATACATGCGTGGTATACAAACAAACCACAATCCCTAGTAGCCTCAATATAACTAGTCCGTTAGATAACCGATGATCAAGGTTTCCTGATCATGGAGCATTTATGCCAGTTGATAATGGAGTCACATCATCGGTAAATAATGTGATGGACATTACCCATATAAGAATTACGACATGATCAAGTCACATGGTTTAAACATTGTAATAATTATAAACTAAGTGACCTTCTCCTTAGACCGCGGGATCATATTTAACCATTTTCACCTGTGGCTGCTTTGACTGTATCAACCGTCACACTGTAGCAGGATGACCATAAATGTGTATGTTGGGTATTCCAGAGGGACACGTTGCGAAGTATGCATCAAGATCGAGATTTTTCCACCCGCGTGACGAGAAGATACACTGGGCCACTCTGTGAGATTGTATCTTATAGGTTGTAACCATATGACAAAGTCATGGGGATACATCATCATGGTAATGAGTTAAGTGGACTTGTCGGTAACTCGATTGATGATTAAATCTTGGACAAGTCATGTATCGAAGAAACAAAAAGAATTGGACTCGGAGTTTATGGTTCAAATGAAATAACATCGTTGAATGAATATGGATCATTATGGGCATCCCGGTCTCGCTATTGATCATTGATTGAGAGAGTTCTCGATCATGTTTGTGACATATCCGAACCGTAGGGTAACACACCTGAGGGTCTTACGATGTTCTGAGATCGATATGGAAGCGTTGGGATCACAGATGGAAAGAAGAGAGAAAGCCGGAAGTGTTTTGGATAAAGTTTGAAGTCATTCAGAGTGATCAAAAAGGAGTTTTTGATCATGAGGAAATGTCGAAATATGTTTTAATATTAATTATTGTAATTAATAATAAAATAATATTTAAAATTAATTTGATTGGACAACCTCCACTAATGGGCCAAATCCCCGAAGCGAAAAGGCTCAAGAGGGAGGCCACGTGAATGGGGAAGCTACCACCGCCTAAGGCCCCACCGGCCAAGCCCCTAGGGTCGCCACGTGGGCAAGCAGGCGGGCAGGCGGGCCAGCAGGTGGGGTCCATCCTAGCTAGCAGCCGTCGCACGCATTGGGCCACATGCGCGCCAGGAGGGTGGGGCCCACCTAGGCCGGCCGACCTTCTTGGCCGCCGCGTGCGCTCCTCCTTTAGTCCCACATTGCTAGCTAAAAATGTGAGGGTGCATCCTTTTCTCCTATATAAGGAGGGGAATAGGATGGAATAAATATATAATTAAAAAGGAGAATTTCCTAAGGCCTTTTTTCCTTAGGGAATTTCTCCTCTCTCTCTCCATTGAAAATATCGCAAGTGCGCTTCCAAGAAGAACTGTATAAGTGGGAGACGACACCACCCCGACACGTCATCGTGCTACTGGATCCCATTTCTAGAGGGTCTACTTCCGCATCCCGACCGAATCCAGGAGATCGGGAGTCATCGTTGGACACCAGACATGTGTGAAACCACGGAGTCGCTGTCACTAGTTGCACCTGGGTTGTCGTGCAAAGACCTGGGGTGACTTGCGAGGAGCTTCTCGACCTTGAGATCAGCTACGAGTTTGACTACTTCATCTATGTTCCCCGCGAGACGTTAACCGTTTTCGGTCTACAAGGGTATTGATGGCTCTAAAATATAGTCATCCATGTCCACATTTAAACTGGATATTATTCATAATTTTGATGAAATATCTCTCTAAATCCTACCACTAATGCCTAATATTTAGAGGGGTATGCAATCCTTTCTTTTATATTTTTACTGCGCAGATAATGTCGTTTGAAGATGGAAATCACTATATTAAAGTCAAAGATACGATATTTCCAACAACCAAAAGAAACCAGGAGCCGTAAAGCGTAGGCAGACGCTTTAACGACCAACTATACGACCGGAGCAAAATTTCGGCCGTATAGCTCCGGTCGTATAGTTGGCGTCGCCACCGTTAGGTCAAATAGAACAACTTTCATAAAGGGACCCCTATATAAAGAAGTCTCGGGCGATGAGAAAACAAGTCAGACCTCGCCAAAAAGTCTCTGCCACAGATCACCAGCCACCTCTAGATCTCAAAACCCTTCTCCATCTCCATAGCCATATTCCACCACTTGTAATAGTAGATCTCTTCTTCGATTGGCAATATTGAAAGACTATTGCTATCATTACAATGTTTGTCATTGTTGATATCATCTCTATGTGTGAGTAATTCTCCCTGGGCTAAGGGCTTCGGCCTAGCCATGTAGCATTTGTGCATGTTATTTATCATAGATGTGACCGTCCATTAGTTTGTATGACATGATGATTATTGTATCCTCTCTTGCCTCAATCCAAGGACTTGTCAGGTACCCAAGACCCCGAGGGTTAATCCAGGTATAGGTAGTATGAGTAATGACTGATCTGCAGGTTGGGAACCCAGGGGCAGTACGGCTGTATGTGAGGGATTTACTTGAAATTAACGGTGACATCACTATGCATATCATTAGTTCTCTTTCTTCTATGGATGAGACTAGTAGGTTATTGCTATAAGCGGTTGCGGGGGCAATAGCAATTATGGATGCACTGCCCATATATAATTTATCTTGCTCTAACAAGTACATGCATACTTTATTTCTATCTTTTATTCCTATCAGATGTTTTGCATAGCTACAGGTGAAACCGAACGCCCTAGACCCTTTCTCTCCATCACCGACAAAAACAAAAATATGCAAGCTATTGGTCCAGTAAAAACACAAAAAAAATTCTAAAACTTCTGAAGGTCCGTTAAAGTAACTTCACTATACATTTGCGACCCTAGGATTCGATAACCTTGGTTTACTAGGGAAAAAGAAGCTATACTACATTCGTAATCCGGATCGAAGGTATCAAGTATGCCACCGAAACCTCCATCCTCGTTACTGCATTAACTCATCGATAAATCTTAGCATTAGTGTTGCGATAGCTGGGACTTTTTTGTTTTCTGCTACGAACCCCTTCACTAACAACACGTGGCTTTGAATTGGAATTGGTTGTTTTTGTGCACATTGAAACAATCATTCTCACATCTTTCTTTTATTCTAAATTGTTTACTCTATATTCCCGCAGTTTTTGTTCTCTCATCTTCGGTATTCATTCTATCTTTCTCCAGTCTTCATTATCTTTAACTCCATTCTATAATACCTTTTTTCACCAGGATTTAGTGTTAGTTTCTTAGCCTTCTTTCTTATTCGTACTTACTAATTTTCATACTTATTCTTTTCTTCATTCTTCTTATTAATTTCTTTAGTCTTCTATCTTATTATTTTGTTTTTCTTCGGTCTTCTTAACTTAACTGTCTTTCTCATCAGTTATTTTTTCTTCAGTCATCATTTTTTCTCTATTTTCATTTTTCGTTGTGTTTCTTCCTTTTCCTTCATTCCTACTTCTCTCATTCATTCCCTCATATTTTTCTCAGTCTATTCTTCTCAGTTTATTCTAATTTCCTCATTATCTAACATTTTTTGTCCCCCTAGTCTCATTCCCCATTTCTTTAGTTAATGTTGTTCACTTTATCAATCTCTCAGTCTTCCAGTCTTATATTTAGAAGAAGAGTAGTTTTTCGGTCATATGTATGTGTCAATGCCATCTCATCTTATTTTGATTATTTTTATTTTCTCAGTATAATTGGCTCATTTCTTCGGTTTATTTTCTCAGTCATATATTATTTTCTCGGTCTTTCATCCTCAGTCTTCTCATATCTGTATCTTTGCTTCTTAGTAATTCATTCTCTTAGTTATATTTCATAACTATCGTTTATTTTCTTAGTCATTCTAACATCATTTAGTCTTTAGTTCATCTTATTTCGTATTTTCTGTTGTTAATAGTACTCTTTTTCCCTCATTATTCAATTTTCATTCCTCTAATTTCCCCAGTCCTTATAAAAATGCTCTAAATTTTCAGCCTCCTGTCAGTCATATCTTTAGTGTTTTGATTTTCTGAGTATCATGTATCTCTCAATCTTATATTCTTAGGTATCTACTATTCTTGCTTTCTTTCATTTTAGTTATCTTTCATTTATTTGGTTTGGTTCTTAGATTATTAGTCCCTCTTTCATTAGTATTTCGTATATCATTCTCTTAGACTATTTGGCTTAGTTTATCATCCTATTTTAGTTAGAATCTTAGTTAGCGAAGGAAGAAAACACGTCTTAGTTATCATTACATCACCCTCTTACATTTGTTTTGTAAGCTCTTCCTTTTGGGTCTTGTGGAACAGCTTAGTTCCTCTCTAGAAACCAAGGTAGATAAAGATGTTTTGGTTTTATTAAGTACCTTGTCATTTCTTATCCTTTAACCTGCTTCAAATTTTCTATTATTTAACATATGTATCACATTCATGTCAAGTCTTATTTAACTGAACCAGGGTATGTCTTTTTTGTAAAAACATGCAGTACTAGTGATGGATGAAGGGGATACGAACAAGGAAGCAAAATACTACACATGTGTAGATGGCCGGATTGCGATCAACTCTGGATGGGAAGAGTTCACACTTGAAAATAAACTCGAGTTAGGGATCAATATGCTCATTCCATTTCACATGCATGGAGCTCTGCTAATTTATTTTCATTGCTTGGGTTGTACCCCTACTTAGCCTAGTGCGGGAGTGAGCAAGATACAATTGGGGGGCTATCTGTTTTCATAATCTAGGACTATATGCCTAAGTTCAGATATGAAGCCAGCGTGTTAGTTCAGCAGCAGCTCGAGTCATCAACAAGTGTGGTGATTAAGAAGTCAAATTGGAACAATATGATTTTGTTATCAACCACTTTTTTCCCTATGAATGGATGTTAGCTATGTAGGCTTTAATCATTGCCAAATTTTAACAGGGTTTTTATTTGTAAATTTCTCTGGGAAGCAGGTGGATTCTGTAGTCTAGAAAAGTTTTTGCCTATTAGGTTGGAGATAGGGGAAAAAGTTTGCGTTCCGAGCACAGGCCAGGATCAGCCAGCCCAACGGAGACAAACAAGGACAAATATGGAGTGGGTTACTGACCCACAGAAAAACTAACTTGAGGCCAAATGAGAAACCATCTAGATGATGATTAGACGGTCCCAAAAATAATCCGATAGATCGGGAGGATAGGAAAAAAGGGCTGACAAAGCCGTTTCAGGGTCCATCCTCATGGAAGTTCTATGATGATGAGGACCCGAAGGAGAACCAATTTCGGTGGCACTATTATCGTAGACATAGAAGCTATACATCATCTCGGTTCCTGATGCCTCCTATTCCGAAGATGTCTCTGCATAGTACTCGAGTGGCATTATTGAAAAGATCTTATCACTACAGAACCTGTGAAGATTCATGCGATCTAGTATAAGCGGGAATGAGCCGACATGTCTAAGTTTTTATCTATGCATTGCTCATATTGACATATTTGTATATCCGTGAACCGACTACTTATGTCCTTCTCGTTTAAATAGGAAGAGTAACAAGGGTTTTTTCTTTGGGAGGAGAAGTATTATGTGGTGCAAACAACCATGAGAAATATCCATTAATGTTTTTTCTATGGAGTACGCTCGTGCATTATTAATTCAATAATGCTAGAGTTATGGGCACTTTTGTTACGGAAAAGTGTTACGGGCTGACATGGAATCATGTGGTTGGTTCAGTTTTTTCTTTGCCGTGATTATAGGGACGTGATCACTCTACCTTCCCTCCACGTAATCATGTAAATTGCTTTCTGTAAGAGTGATCCGTAGATGTATCATTATTGTTATTAATTCTACAAGAGAATCGGGGTGCACCTCTCTCATCATTGACGTACCAATTTCGGTGGTACTACTATTGTAGACACAGAAGCTATGCATCATCTCGGTTCCTGATGCCTCATATTCCGAAGATGTCTCTGGGTAGTACTCGAGTGGCATTAGTGAAAAGATCTTGTCACTACAGACTGTGAAGATACATGCGATGTATAAGCTGGAATGAGCCGACATGTCTAAGTTGTTATCTATATTGACATACTTGTATATTTGTGAACCGGCTATGCCTTCCTCTAGTCTAGTTTAAATAGGAAGACTAACAAGAGTTTTTTTCTTTGGGAGGAGGAGTATATGTGGTGCAAACAACCATGAGAAAGATCCATTAATGTTTTTTCTATGGAGTAGGCTCGTGCACTACTTAATTTTTACGAGAGAATCGGGCTGCACCTCTCTCACCATTGACGTACCTTCGGGATGTGTTTAGTTACATTTAGTTTCTTCCAAGAGTTTGAGCCAACGTCACAATTTCTGGAGAAGCTTGGCTACCCGCAAAAGAAGGGCATGTCTTATTTAATCAACCATCGTTCTAAAAATGAATGATCATGATATACTAGCATCCTCTGATCAGCAATAACGAAGTCTGAACCGCGCTCTTAGAGCAACCCTACAGGATCCCACTGCAAAATAACAGTTATTTTACGGTTTTGGATGAAAAAAAAACCTCCATTTGAAATCCCACAAACTGGGTGAAACCGTGAAATATTTTAGCGTCCCACAATCGACCCCCGACGCAGTATGCAACCCATTTTTTGCCGCAAATCTAGAAAACCTGGCACGACGGAAATTTCAGGACGGTCTTCCTACCACTATCGCAGCTCCCACCTCCCTTTGTCAATTAGAGTTGTCTTTAGCGTCGCACCACTGGGAAGGTTCCCGGTTGCCGCCACACCATTCCCACCCCTCGCGGAGCTCATGGCGCTTTCGAATGTTTCCCTGTGAGGCCTCCCGAGCGCTCGCCATGGATCCCGTGTAAAGAGAGTTTTATGGGATCTTGTAGATATCGGCTTATGATGTGATTATCAAGAAAAATGTACAAAGACATATGGAACTCTCTAGTAAGACTTCTGTGACCCCTTAGGCGCTATTTGAAACAAAGGAAAACTGTAAGAAATTTAAAAGATATGATTCCTATAGAAAAAATTTCTATGGTACCATTTGTATAAAAGGAATAGGAATCCTAGGTTCCTTTAAATTTTGGACGAAAACTAACACGAGGTCCCACTTCTCCTCATTTTTTATCTCTTTGTGTCTACATTTCCGTCCTTTTCCTAACTGACATCCAAACAACACTTCAAAGTTTCATGTGGAATTGGTTTCTATAGGAATTCAGCTTACATGACATCTCAATTTATGTATTTTTTCTATTTCTATGTTTTGAGATTAGGATGTCAAGTGAGATCCCACCAAAGTCCACCTCTAGTTTATTTTAAGATTTCTAGTGTAAAATAAATTTTGCACTACAAAATTTAAACGAACTAAAAGTAGGATCTAGGTGGGATCCCACTTGACACCTTATTTGAGATCCTGTGTTCCAAACGAGGCCTTAGGGATGGCTTCCTGAGCTTAAATAGTTTCTAAAAATGAATGAGCATGATATACTAGTAGCCATCTGATCAGCACCGAAGTCTAAACCGTGCTCTTAGAGCACCCCTATAGGATCCCATGTAACTTCAAAATAACAGTTATTTTAGGGTTTTGGATGAAAAAATTGTCCGTTGAGATTCCACAAACTGGGTGAAACCGTGAGGTATTTTAGCATTCCTGCAAATCGACCAACACACATATACGCAGCGTGCAGCCCATGTTTTGCCCTTTTCCGAAAATCTCGAAAACTTGGCGCGTCGGAGATTCCAGGACGACCTTCCTGCCACTGTCACCGCCCTTGCCTCCCATCACTGAATAGAGTCGCATTTGATGTCGCACCGTCGAGAAGGTCCCTGCCTGCTGATGCACCACTCCCACCCCTAGCGGACCTCGTAGCGCATCCTATCGTTTCCTTGTGAGGCCTCGTGAGCGCTAGCCATGGATCCGACAAGAAGAGAGTTTTATGGGATCTTGTAGGGATCGGCTTATGATGCGATTGTCTAGAAAAATGTACAAACACATACATAACTCGCGTTTAAGACTTTTTTGTGAACCCTTAGACCATGTTTGGAACAAAGGAAAAGTGTAATAAATTTAGAGGATATGATTCCTATAGAAAAATTCCTTTGGTACCCTTTGGATTAAAGGAATAGGAATCCTAGGTTCCATCGAAATTCATATGAAATAGGTTGTTTCACAGGAATTTTGGAGAAAAACACTAGTAGAGAAAACCTTATAGCCGGACAGCTTACCGCTGGCGAATTCGGTGCCGAGTCGCCGGCGGTAAGACCTTCGAGGGCCGCCGCACACTACCGCCGGTGAACGGAGTGTTAACGCGCCGGTGCTAATCAATTTATCCACGTATGCTTCGCCGGAGGTATTTAGCTATCGCAGGCGCACCTATCCGGTTCGCGGGTATCCTCCCCAACCACCCCAGCCCACACACACGACACGACACGACACGACACGCACACACCACACCACTCGACGCACATGACACCACACCTCCACCAACCCTCCCTCGATTCCCCTTCCTTTCTCCCCTGTGCCATGCTGCCCGCCGCTGCACAGGAACCCTACATCGCCCGTTGCCCCCCGAGCTCCTCGTCGACCCCGCGCGCCGCCGCTCCATGCGGGCGAGAGCCTCCTCCACCGTCGACCCCGTGCGCCGCCGCTCTTCCTAAGCCCCGCATCGCCGGTGCTCCTCTGATATCTGCGCCTCCCAGCCACACGCCCGATTCCCCTCCCTCCTTCCAGTCTCGGTGCTCCTCGTCGCAAGGCGAGGTGGCTCTGTCCCTACAGCTGATGACGCCGCCCCTTCCCCTTCCCACAGGCACGCGTCGCCGGCCCCATCCTCCCTCCTCGCGCCGCCCCCTTCCCCCTCCCACAACCACGAGCTGGTCCTGGAGCACGGGCAGGACGCGGTCGAGCTGACCCTGGGGCAGAGCCACCAGGACTTCGGGCAGGACCATCACCACCACGAGCGCGACCTCCAGATCCGCTACCTCCTGATTCCACCACCATGAACATGACTGCAGATGCAGATATGTACCATATTATCCTAGGAACGCTTCCCTTGAACAAGCCACTCGCTCCCTTCATTTTTTCTTCTCTATCAAAAAATAAAAGAAAGACAATATTTATACAACAAGCAGTCATCATTATTTAGAAAGAAATATTGGAAGGTCAAATAGCATGTTTTCAGGAATAGAGGGAGTAAAGTATCCTCTGATCTGGTTCTGTCCTGATTGTCAAAGCTATTCTAGTTTCTTTAGCATAAATCTTATTTATGAAACTGTGTTCTGGAGATTATCTGGTTCAAGAAAGTTTAATCTACAAAAACTGTCCTGATTGTCAAAGCTATCCTTTCCAATGGAAAAAAGAGGTTCCTACTAGAAGCTATAAGTATATCTTTAGATATAGTTTTTGATTTCTCATAGTTTAACTTTGTTGGATACAGCAATGGAGGACGAAATTGGGCCTGATGGAAAGAAGATTCGTCCTGTTATCAATTCTGTCATGATTGAGGAATTGACGGAGTGTAATACCATGCTTTCTGCCCAGCGTATGAGACGATAGGTACATATACCCTGCTTGTTTCATGTTCACAATATGAAGAGAGTTAGCTCTCTATTGTTCTTGGATCTCCTGCAGTTTCCTTCGCTGATGTTGTAAGTGAGAGCTGAAATAGTGTGTTCACAAGTTTGTTGTTATTACTTTAAAGTGGTCATGAATGACGCGGGTTTAGTAATTACTTATTTAGTTTGTTTAATCCTTGACATTCAGAAAGTTTGATAGTCTCTTTTAGGGCCTTGTCTCTAGGGTAAACCTTTCTACTGTTTTGTTGTTGTTTGGAATTAAGGTTATGTCTTGCATGGATGATGACTGGAATCATTGGCTGATATGTATTTACTAGTAATTGTTGGTCAAATTGTTCAACTTTTCTAACAAGCCCATGCATTTTTTGTTTGACAAATTTGTTATGTACATTTTTCATCCCTATATTTTGTATGGAGATGTCTCTGGTAGTTTGGTCAAATAGAATCAACCTGAATATGTGACATCGTATCTATTTTGAAAAAAAGCTGAATTATGTACATGTAACTGAGCCTTCTATTTACTTGTGCATGCCTTGAGGTGTTTTCTATTTCCACTGAAACTTGGCAGTACATGCATCTTCATTGTCTACAGGTACTCCATTGCCTTCGTCAGGAGGGCCATTTTGTTCTTTGGGAGCACGGCGGTCGGCGACGCTCTCGGGCGAGCAGGAGCATGATGGCCAGCGACACGCTGGGCGAGCCGGAGCATGGCGTCCGGCTACTAGAAGCCAGCGACGTGTTGGGCGAAGCGCCTGGAGATGGTCTCGTTGGCCTTCTCCCCTGGTTGCCGGCGAACTGGACACTGGAGGTAATGGGCGATCAGATGCAGCTGGGGGCTGGCGTTCTTTTGTTGTTGCGTAGAATTTGGGCGGTTGACCCTTGTAATCTTGTTTAAATAATATACAATATGAAATGTATGGAACGGTCAGCTCATGAGCCCACGTGGGTTTCTTCTTTTTAAATGCAAAAAGGCGTACTGCCAGTGAACATGTCTTGTGCGCCGGGGGTAAGTTGAAATATCGCTGGCGCTTTTGGCTTGTTCGCCGGGTAACTTAAAATACCCTTGGCGAACAGGAGCCTGCGCCGGTGATGAGGCATTACTGCCGACGAGCATAAATTCGCTGACGGTAGGCCTTTTTGGTGCGCCAGCAGTAAGGTTTTCTCTACTAGTGAAACTAACATGAGGTCTCGCCTCATCTCGTGCTCAGAAGCCGAATTAAAACCATAAACTTTGAAACCCTTCACCTTAAAATCATCTTGATACTATCCATCCCCTCTCCACTTGGAGTGGCCACCATAAAAAAAAGGAGTAAAAAGACATGCGATGCAACTATTCTATTACAGAAGTATGTCAACACCGAACTTGTTAGCGCATCATATTTGTATTGGATTGACAACAGTTGGTGGAGAAAAGAACACAACTGATCCTACAAATGATGAAGAAATAAGAATAGCACGAGTATGAATTCATGTGTATCAACTTAAGAAGTTCCACGATGATTACCCGAAGTTGAATCAATCTTTGTGATGGTACCCGGTGTTTCCTTTTTTTTTCAAAACGGGGATGTATTCCATCTTCTGCGTCGATAGATATATCAACCTTTTATTGTATTAATTGTATTATTGAAGTTCAGGTCTTACAAAGGATTACATCATGGATCACATAAAGTCAACATGAACTAGCCATCTAAAAATAGAAGATAACATGGAATGATTCTACATCAACATGTTATCCTAAGATCAAGACAGCCATTTGTAATGGCGATATAAATCCCATGCAACCATCTCTAGTTGGTTGCATCCAAAATCCAAAACTTGTCACTGCTCTGTTGGTTGTTGGTACAACCACATACGGATGCAATAGGTGGCCAACGGGGTTGTTGGTAGAACGACATGTGGATGCAATAGGTGCCCAACGGGATAACCTGCATAAAGGAATTAGATTTTGCATTATTAAAAATATAGTCGTTGCACACATTCTAAATATCCTAAAGTATAGAACAAACTCCAACTCGGATTTGAACTTTATCTTTCTTCACAACACCCCTCAACCAATTTCTGAAAAGAATAGTTATGTTTGTTGGGTAAAATATTAAAAGCCATGTGCCCAATTCCACACTACTTTAACAAGAGGACACTCAATGAACAAATGTTGTATTGTTTCATATTTTATCACAAAAGCAACATTTTTTACTTCCTATACAATTTATTTTGGCCAAGTTGTTCTTACTGAGTTGGAACTGTCCATGAAGAAACTACATCAAATTCCTAATTTTCAGTGGAACTTCCCTTTTCAAATATATTTACGAAAAAACCTAGTGTTGTCGTTCAAATAATATAAATACATTGGTTTTACCATGAACTCACCAGAAGTTCTTAGATTCCAAACAAAAACATCATATTTATCAGAGACCCGAACATCCATCAAACGACGAACCAAATGAAGCCATCTTGGCCATTTGTTCACCGTTAGAGATCGTCTAAACGCTATATTTAGAGAAGCCTGTGACAAAAGCTAGCAACTGAAACTTGTTTTCGCTGCACGGTGTTGCATAGAATTGAGTATTGATGGGACAGTGACTCACTCCTTCTGGGTGTTTCCTAGTCCGATCTATGTGGGTTTGAACGGTATTAGAGAAAAGACCCCCAAAACTTGCGGTAGGTAAACATGGCATGCTGATATGAACCTACATGCCTGAATTTATATGCTTACACTGCTAGACAGACCGGTGATTTCAATTCACTTTTTATGAACCCTTAAGAGATTGACTTATTATGTGATCATTAGGTGCAGATGTATAATAGGAAATACGAAAATTCATTCATGACACTTGCTTATGCTGAGAGGCCGATATAAACATAAATTTTGAAACCATTCACATAAACTCATCTTGATACAATCCATCCCCTCGCCGCTCGGAGCGGCCACCATAAGAAAAGGAGTAAAAGGTTGTGTGATGCAACTAGTCCGTATATAAATAGGCCAACACCGAACATGTTAGCACATCATATTTGTATTGGATTGACCGACAGTTGGTCGAGAAAATAAGATAACTATTCCTACAAATGATCAAGACAGAAGAATAGCACGAATAGGAATTCAGCTGTATCAACTTAAGAAGTTCCGTGATGAATACCGGAAGACGAGTCAATCTTTGTGATGATACCTGGCTTGGGTAATCTTCCCGGTGTTTCCTAGTCCCAAGAGACCTATGTGGGTTTGAACTGTATTAGAGAAAAGACTCCCAAGAGACTTTATGTAGGTAAACGTGGCATCCTGGTATGAACCTACATGTCTGAATTTTTATCCTTACACTGCTCGTATAGAGAGACTGGTGATTTCAATCCATTTTGTGAACCTGCTCCACATCTTCTTGTTGCTTAAATAGGAATAGTATGTCATTTGAAGTGTTACAACCAACCATGACAAAGTTGCTTTAATGTTTGTTCTCTATACTTCATAGAGCACACATGCATTACTTACTGTGTACCAGAGATTAAAAGAGTGCATCCCTCGTCATTGAAGTACATTATTCGAGATATGATTTATAATTGATGTTCATTTGGTTTTGCATCTCCATCAGAATTTTCAGAGGAGGTAAACTTGGAATTGTTTCGTAGTCTAGATTTAGTTTAGCCATTAGAACTCCGAACTCGCATCGTCACGTAAGTACATGGTACGCGTGTATATATTCCCAAACGAATGATGAGCAAGGCAACTAGGCGAGATCAAGGTGGGCTGGGACAAGGCGTACCATAATGTTATTCAAGGTTTTTCTTCTTGATACTACTCATGTAGGATGATTTCCTCGAAGTTGCTCCCCAATAATTTATTTGAGACTTCTCTACGGCCATGTAGAGATTGTCTTACGATGTGATTATCCGAGAGAAAATGTACTCCTATGACTTTTTTTGCCATGGCTTAGAGATTGACTTATATGTGATTATTAGGTGCAGATGTATAAAATAAATATGAAAATCATTCATGAAGCTTGCTTATGCCTAAGAGGCCAAAACTTAAATTATAAATTCAAAACCCTTCACTTTAAACTCATTTCAAAACACAGTCCACCCTTTGCCGGTCGGAGCTGCCACCGTTAAAAAACGAAGAAACCCATGCAACGCAACTAGTTACACGAAAATAGGCCAACACTGAGCATGCTAGTCCACCATATTACATTGGACTAACCAACGATTGGTGCAATGAAGGAGAGAATTAATCCTATAGGTCAGGAAGAAATGCTGCACGAAGATGTTTCTTTGTGCATCAATGTAACAAATTCCACGATGAATTCCTGCAGATGAATCAATCGTTCTGATGGTAGCCGGCTTGGACAATGTTCCTGGTGTTTCCTAATCCCAACGGAAGACATCTCTATGGGTTTAAACACCATTAGAAAAAAGAGTGCCAAAACTTGTGTAGATACACGGGGCATAACTGGTATGAACCAGTACTACATGTTTGAGTTTTTGTCTTTACACTTCTCATATCGACAGACTGATCATTTCGTTTCATTTTGTGAACCACCTCCATATCTTCTTCTTGCTTAAATAGGAAGAGAGGTCATTTGATATGGTGCAACGGAAACCAACCATGAGAAACCTGCTTTAATTTAATGTTGGTCGGGAAAAGGCATACAACAGTCAACAATTCAAGAAAAGCAGTCAATACAGCACCAAAACTCAGTTCAGGGCATAAGAGAGATACTTCCAGAAAAAGAGCAGATATCCCGTGAAAATTAGAAAATATTGACACTATTTTAATTAAAAGAAATATTCTCTTCGTCCGGAAAAAGATGTCACCGATTTGTCTAAACTCGCATGAATTATCTAGATACATGTAATCTAGACAGATTTGTGACACATTTTTTTCGAACAGAGCGAGTAATGAGAATTTCTAGTTGGGAGGGCTGCGGCTCACAGTGTAGACGTTGGAGGTGGGCTCTAATAAACAGTCTTCTGTATCATAGGGATGCGGGCTTAGGTCATTGGAATTTTGGTGAGATTGTGAGTTGGGACGAGCCCGTCGATCACCAATGCAGATGTATAAAGGAAATATGAAAACCCATTCATGAACCTTGTTTATGCTCAGAGGCCGAATTTCAATTATAAACTTCAAAACCCATCATTTTAAACTCATCTCAAAACCTTCAGCGAACATCTCCGCTCGGAGCAGACACCCTTCGAGAAACAAAAAGAAACCCGTGTGATGCAGCTAGTCCGTACAGAAATATATAGGCCAACGCCGAACATGTTACGCCATCATATCGTCGTTGGGTTAACCGATAGTTGATGCAATAAAGAAGAAGAGTTAATCCTACAGATTTTCATGAGCAATGAATGATGGCACTGAAATGTTGCTTGGCGCATCAATTTAAAAAGTTTCATGATGAATAGCCAAAGATGAATCAATGGTTGTGATGGTACCCGGCTTGGACAATCTTCCTTGCGTTTCCTAGTCCCAAGACATCTGTGTGTGTTAAAATAGAATCAGAGAAAATGCTCCCAAAATTTGTGTAGGTCCACACCGGGATGATGGTAGGAACTCACATGTCTGCACTCTTATCTTACATAGCTCATATAGGTAGACTGGTCATTTCATTCTGTTATATGTTGATCCAAATTTTATAAAATAAATGCCAACTTCTGACGGAGCGGAGCGAGGCCCGTCGCCGGAGGTTACCACCGCTATATATACTTCTTGTAAGCCGCCGACTGGGATAAGTTGCATCTGTGAAATCCCCGGCATTGTGTAAACACTCCCCATTATAGTGAAGTTTCGCTGGCTGGCGCCCGTGGTTTTCCCCCTCTCTTTGTTGAAGAGGGTTTTCCACGTTAAATCTGTGTCCCCCTTGCTGCGATTTTATTTTCGTTCTTCGTTATTTACTTGTCGCAAAGCTAACACATTCATTATGCGAACCTACTCCATATCTTATTCTTGTTTAAATAGGAATAGAAGTATACCATTTGCATGGTGCAACCCACCATGAGAAAAGTCTCTTTAATGTTTGTATGCTTTAATGTTGTGCAGGAAAACACAGAAGGAATACAATCAATATATAATCAAAACTTAGTTGCTGGTATAAGAGTGATACTTCCATGAAAATAGACCATATTTTTTGGAAAAGAGTATATATTGATATTGCGGAGATACTAATTACATCCAACCTCCGCAACAACGCATGCTCCAGCGGCCTTACTGATGCACACGTCCCAGAAAAAAGAAAAAAGAATTACAAAAAAGAAAAGTCCCGCTACAGAGAATGATTCCTCAAAGTAATAACACTGACACCACCAGAAAAACATCAGTAATCTAACCACTCCAATAGCAACGTCTTCAAGAAGGAAACACCCGATCAAAGATCATAGGTTTTCACACTGAAGAAAGTTCTCGCTCTCAAAACAATGTATTCAACAAGGTCATTGCCAGACACAACCAATTAAGGTCAGACCTTGGACTTTCACCCTGTAAGGTAAGACTGGGAAATCCACATGTATTGCCCTCACAAACAGTCGCTGCTACGAGTCACAGATCCCGCAGCCAGTTCCTCATCGCTACAAAGACTCAAATCACCATTGCTATCCTCATGTTCCTGCTTTCCTGACATTCTCCGCATCTGACTTCACCATGGATCATTGAAGATATGCCACATGATGATAACAAACAACAGAGCTTCGTAATGCTTCCGCTTAAACCAAACGACTAGAAAAAACATAGGTACGCACGACCGAATACCTTCCGATCTAGCAATCTCTAGGCATGATGCGTCCATGGAAGTTCGACGGCGGAGCCTTCCGGAACTCGCCTCTCTAGGCCAGATCAACGAGGGTAGGCAACAAGCATAATCCACGAATATGTCTTTCGCTCATGGGGAGGCGGGCTTAGTTTGCCGGAAGCTAGGCGAGATTGAGCTGGGTTGAAGAGAGGTGTGTCATGTGACAAAGGTGGATGGAAAGAAATAAATTGAGCAACAGAATAAATTATTGAATGTGGTTATGCTCGATACTGCTATAGCTTTTGTGGAGAATGATTTTCTTGAAAACGCTAACCCACCGCTGGTTTCTTTTGAGACTTTTTGCAATCCCGGTGAGATTGACTTAAGATGTGGTTATCTGGGAGAAATTTAAAAAGAAGATGAAAATCTCTTATGAGACTCTATTGTGATCACACAAGGACACAATTTTCATGTTATTATTAGGTGGTGATGTATGAAATAAAATGTGACAATCCATTCAAAACCCTAGGAAAAGAGTAGTACCAAAGCGGCTGGTCCGTACACAAATAGGCCAAGGCTGAACATGTTGGCCCATCATATTGACCCGTTAATATCAAGTTTAGAAAAGACAAACTAATTTCCCTCAAAAAAGGAAGAAAAATCAATGTAATACATCAGGAAGAAAGATATAACTCTATGATATCCCTAGTTAGAAGGGTTAGGAATTGATCACAATTGACAGAATAATGGGCAAAAATGGAGATCTAGAGGTGAGAAGCTTGGAACAAGATTGGTGAGGAACAACACACGAAGAGGGGATGAGAATATTTAGAATTTCATTCATAACATGCATATCGTAACCAGGGCAACAATTCCAAGCATTTAACTTGGTTTCTCACGCACGCTTAGAAGTGGTCCATATGCCACCAGGACATCTCACATAGAAGATCACTCCTCACCCTCATCTTCTGACTAAAAGGGCCCCACATCTTCCAATGACCCATTCGTTAGGTCTTCCTTGCCCAGGTAACTCGTCGTCAGACACCCGGGAGTGATGCATGAGAAAGGCTAAGTAATTTGATCACGGTATGTCATCTTAACAAGTTGTGTGATGAATACTCGAAGATGAATCAATCCTTGTGATGGAACCATGCGACAACAAAGGAACCAACGCCATCTCAGCTCCTGATGCTTTCTAGTCCTAAGATGTCTATGTGAGTTTAAGTATATGCTTATATGAACTTATGTGTCTTTAGTTACGAGGGGCTTATATGCCAGTACAGACCTATATGTCCGTATAGATAGACATGCTATCTCATTTCATTTGGTGAACGTCTATGTATCTTCTCCTTGCTTAAATAGAAATAATAGTATGTCATTTGATGTGATGTAACCAACCATATGAAGTTTCTCTAATGTTGTTCAGTAAACTTACGAGCACATGTGCATAATGAGGTGATTCGGGGTGGGCGATATCCTCGAAAATAATAGAGTTTTTGCTTAATATTTAGTTGATTCTGCATTTCCATCGAAGCATCATGTGCATAATGAGGCAAAATGTGTCAGTGATCTGTGTATTAGACAACAAAGCATGTCCACATCTAAAATACTAAAACAACTAAAGCACCTCCCAAGAGGGCGAAAAGTTCCGCAAAATGATTTTTTTGCACGTGGACATATATGACTATATCAACGCCCCTAGGTGTACCATTTGATGGAGCCTTGGCCTCTACCACATCTCTGCACTGAAGCTTCTCGATGGCGATATCAGCCTTGACTCTACGCTCTTCCTTCCATGATCCGTGGATGGTGCCCATGTTGACTGCTTCTAGGTACAATGCCCTATCCAGACTCAAAAACCGCCTCCTAAATCTAGGTATCTAGGACACGTGGGTGACGATCCCCTGCAACTTGTTGATAATGAGTTTTCTATTGTTTTCATAGCTGCTTCAGGTTTATTTTGGGAAATAATAAATTTTTATTAAAGCATATCATTCAGTGTTATTACAACTCAAGGGTCGCTTAAGTTTGAAACAAAGATCAACTAGCAGAAAATAAATAGCATATACATCACATAACAGCTAGACATCATGTAGTGGACTAGTATTCTGCCAGCCAGACTCGCAGAAGATATCTTGTGCGACCATCACTAGTCAGCTGTGTCCCTCACTAGTGGAAAAAGGCCTATCCGTGGCGTACCGAAAATGGGGTCAGTGGCGCTTGCTTGGTGCGCCACGGATATTACGCCACCGATATTTTCTTATCCGTGGCGCACCCCTATTTTGTGCGCCACCAATAACATTGTCAAATTTCAAAAAAAGTGGGATACCCAAAATTATCTGTGGCGCATGTAGGTATGGTGCGCCACTGATAAAATTTTCAAATTTCAAAAAAAATACTGGATCTCTGTCGTCGTCACGTGGGCTGCTGGAGGAGGGCGATGCAGTCGGATGAGAGGATGGGGAGGAGAGGAATCGGAGGAGGAGAAAGAGAGGAGGAGGAGAGGGGGAGGAGGAGGAGAAAGAAGAGAGGAGGAGAGGAGAAGGGAGAGGAGGAGGAAGAAGAAGAGAGGAGGAGGAGAGGAGAATGAGGAGAAAGAATAAGAAGAGAGGGGAGGAGAGGACAAGGAGAAGAAGAGAGGAGGAGGAGAATGGGAGTGGAGGTGGAGGACAAGATAAGGAGAAGGGGCTAGTGGCCCGGGTGGGGATTCAAATTTGAATCGCGTCCAAACTTATCCATGGCGCACCACAATAGGGTGCGAGCAGATGTAGAATTTCGTGCTGGTCATTTTGATATATTAAATGTTTTTTCCGATATCGTATGCAAAAGTTATGACTGTTTTACCGTGCCATAACGTGTTTTTGCAAAAAAAAATCGAAATTCATATTTGTTAATTTTCCTACAAATTAGATCAAGTAACCTACCTATATATATGAAAGGATTCTATTTTTTGAAGTGTTTTTCATTTTCTTTGATTATTTGCAAAACAAAAAAGGTGATCCACGCGCGCGCGGGGGGTGGGGGGGGGGGGTGGGGGGAGGGTGGGTGGGTGTGAAGGCAGTTTTTTTGAAAATTATCTGTGGCACACCCCTAATTGGTGCGCCACAGATATTCCAGGTCAGTGGCGCACACCTATTTGGTGCACCACAGATAAGTTTTCACCTTTTTAGAGGCCTGGGCCCACACATATCCGTGGCACACCGAAACACCGTGCATCACTGATACCTAATTTATCTGTGGCGCACACCTATTTCGTGCTCCACGGATATGCCACCCATGGATGGGGGCGACCACCGGCGCTGGGGCCCACATATGCGTGGTGCACCAATTAGTCCATGCGCCACAGGTAAGCCCATGTCAGTGACGCATCTTTTTGGCGTGCACCACAGATAACTATCCGTGGGGTACCCTTTGGATGTGCGCAATGATCCCTGTGGATAAGCCATTTCCTATTAGTGTCGTAGCCATAATACCCTGCTGCTCCGACCGAAGTAGGAGTGCACATAGATACACCGAATGTACCATCACGTGGATAAGATGCAAAGAAGTTAAAAGTTCTTGTTTTGTTAAAAGCAATATTAGTTTCTGCATCTCCATATTAACCAACATAAGGTTGAAACATCGATGTGAATTCTAGCCTTAGAACTTTTATAAACTCCATTCAACCAATTTCCAAAATATTTGTGATGTTAGTTAAAGAAGAAAGGTCATATCATAGAATACTAGCAAAAGGACATGAGATAAATAAATGTGCAGCTCTCTCTTGTGCCCCCACAAATGCAACATTTTGTACATCCAACCAAATTCCTTTGATGCTAAGTTATCTTTGGTAAGTAAACATTTATTATTAATAAACCACATAAAATAATTATCTTTAGTGGATAATCAACCTCCATAAGTACTTGCAAAGAAAATACGTGTGACCATTCGTAAGGTTCACATACATAGATTTTAGTGAAAAGATTACCGAGACCATTAATTTCTACACAAATTCATATGATTCAATTGATAAGTGTACCATCATTAGCCTTTAGCATAAGTGCAGCCATGGTGTCCACTTTTTTCCATTAGTACTGTTTTAAAACCAATATTCAGTAGTACTTGAGCTAAAATTTGCAGCCGTTGCATTCTTCTGTTGCACAATGTTATACGAAGATGGATATTATTATGTTAAAGGTGTGTTGCCCACCCATATATCTTCCCGAAACGTTGTAGAGGATCCATATACAACTACAAAATGACCTCTACGAGAGGAATCATCTTTCACCAGCATAAAACCCTTCCAAAAGGGGGAATCGGTTGGTTTTGCTTAGACTTCGAATAATGTATTTTTATTGGGATATTTACTATGTAACAACTTTGCCACACTTAGTCCTTGTTGAGAAATTTATAAAGACACTTACTTAATAAACACTTATGATTGAGTTCAGGTACCTCAATGCCAATGCCACATTGATCTTTTGGTCTACAAATTATGTTCTACTTCATTAACCTATATTTTTGTTAATTGTCATCGCTTTTCTACAAAAAGGGACCTATAGATGTCAAGTCTCTTCCTTACCTCCTCCATGATCTCTAGAAATGACAAAATGAAGTATGTAAACTTGTTAGAACATGATTGATAAGGACTAAAGGATCTCCATATGATAATAGCTTACCCTTTAGCAAAACCCATCTTTATTTCTAAGCGATTTTCCACTACATACCAGTCTAAATTTTTAAGTTCCCTATAATGGATAGGTATCCCTAAGTACCTAAATGGCAAGGAATCAGACTCAAATCCAAAGATGTGTGTGTTGTTGTTCCTCGTATGTTGCCTTGCTAAAACTGAAAAGAACGCTTTTGTGTAAAATAATTTTAAGACATGAAAGTTGTTCAAAGATACACAATATAAACTTCATATTTACAACATTTTGAAGTCGTGTAAACGAAAATTTTACATTAACGTATTGTAAGATAGAAACCCATCCATCAACAAGATGAGGAATAAGCCCTCCAACTTGGCCATCCTCTTTTGTCCCCGAAGTAAGAATAGCCAACATATCCGTAACTATATTGAAAAGCATAGGAGACAAAGGATCTCATCGTCATCATATTGTACAAGAGATTCGAGGTGCGCACCCCTCATCATCGAAGTGCCTTCGAAATACAATAGCTTCCATGAGCACATCATGTTCATCACAAGGGTATATTTTTAGTGTCAGTGAACTTTGTATTAGACAACGGAGCCATCTAAAAGACTAAAACAACAACCGTGAATCCCAACAGAGTGAAGAGTTTTGAAAAAAGAATTGCAGAACACAGCGAAACATCGCAGTTCATGGAGAACTTGTGCACGCACGAGTTGCTATCCTTCCACTACTCATGTAGCTTATGTTTTAGCGTATTTATTATTCGTGGGGAATCAGACTACTATAGTTTGTTTTTATATATTTTTGAACTAGCTTCAGTCTTCTTCTTTAACGTCATTAGATGCGCTAGCGCTCCAAACAACCATAAGAAAGATAATTTGATGGTGTTCAGTATTCTTACGAAGTGTATTAACTGTACCAGACAGGGATATTGATTCACAATTATTTGGTTTTGCATCTCCATCACAATTTTCAGAAGAGGAAGACTTGGAATTGTTTCGCCGTCTAAATTTAGTATAGCCATAAGCACTGACATCATCTGGCAAGCACTCCATGCTGGTGCACGTGTATATTCTCAATTTTTTTTTGGAAAGGAGCATATATTAATATCAAAAGATACTAATTACACACAGTCTCTGCAACAACGCATCGCCCTAGCGGCCATATGGATGCACACAGTCAAAAAAAGATAGAAGAATTACAAAAAAGAAAAGTTTCGCTACCGTGACCCATTCATTGAACCAGTAGTACAACCACCATCAAGACATCACCAGAAGTCCAGCTTCTCCAAAAGCAACGCCTCCAAGAAGGGAACAATGCACAAACACCGTCATCGCCCGATCATAGATCTTAGGTTTTCACCCTGAAGAAAGTCCACGCACTCAAACCAATACCTTCAACAAGGCCATTGCCAGGCACAACCAATTAAGACCAGACCCTGTGTTTTCACCCTGAAAGGTAGGACTGTGAACCTCTCCTGTGCAGCCGCCCCCACTCGCATGCCACTACTCCAAGTCACGAGTCACCAAGTCAATTCCTCATCACCTCCCAGACTCAAACCACCATAGTTCGTCCTCAGATCTCGGTCTCCATGACATTCTCCGTCAGCACCATAGAACGAGAACATGCCCCATGATATTAACAGCCAATAGAGCTTCGAAGCGCACCCTCTGAACCCAAACGGCCAGAAAAAACATGGGTACACCTGACCGAATACCTTTCGATCTAGCAATCTCCTGGCATGATGCGCCCATGAGAGTTCGTAGATGTAGCCTTCCGGAACTCGACACTCCGACCAGATCAATGAAGACACACATCAAGTAGATCTTCATATTGGTGTGAGAAGAATCCGAGGACAACCTCCTTTATTCAAACCGAGCCGGTAGCCCCCTCGCCACCCGCCGGTAACCTGCAAGATCTGCTGCAGCCCTGCGGCTAGGCCGGTAACAAGAGAGATGACAACAGAGCAGGGTCGACCCCTCCCAGATCCGGCCCTACTAGCAGCGAAGAGGACCGGGGAGGTAGCATCAGAGCCCCATATCTGAAGATCTAGGGTTTCCAACACCAACCAGCTTGGCCCTAGACTTCCATCGCCGGTCATGGCGTCGCCGGGAGGGATCTCCACCACCAGCCCAACCAGGGGCGCCGCCCTGGCCGCTAGCCCGTCGAACCGACCACATCTGCCCTAGCAGCCATGGCGGTCAACTCCGGCCTCCACCCACCCCAAACCACCTTCGGCGGCCAGGCTCGCCACCACCGCGGCAAGGCCGGCGGCAGCAGCGGCGGAGGACTTTGGGTGGAGTGCGGCGGAGCCCCCGGTGTCGCCCTAGGGTGTGACACGGGGGGGAGGGGGGAGGGGGAGGGGGGCGTCTCGTATATTCTCAAAGGAATGAGCATACCTATAATATAATAGTAAACCATGACCACTCAGCTCTCCATATCACAAGGAGGCGAGCTTAGGTCGCTGGCAATTAGGCATCTGGGTTTGCTGGGACAAGGCGCGCCTTCACGGGTGTCATGTCGCTGAGGTGGAGCCAAAGAAATTGAGGAAGAAAATAAACTTATTGAAGTTTTCTCTCTTTTTTTTTTTTTGCTTATTGAAGGTTTCTCTTTTTTGATACTGCTTTAGTTCTCGTGTAAGCTGATTTTCTAAAAAAAAAAATCCCTGGCGATTTGTTTTGAGACTTTTCTGTTATCCTGTACAGAATAGTTTATGATATGATTATCTGAGCGAAATGTAAAGAAATATGGGGATCTTTTTAAAACTTTTTTGTGACCGCTTAGAGATTTATTTATTCTGTGATTACTAGGTGCAGATGTATAAAAAATCATTCATGATCCTTGCTTATTCTCAGATGCTGGATTTCAATTATAAACATCAAAACCATCTGCTTTAAACTCATCACAAAAGTGTCTACACATCGCCGCTCAGAGCGGAAAACGTTAAAGAAAGCCGCACGATGCAACTAGTCGGTACAGAAATAGGCCAACACCGAACATGTTAGGCCATCATATTGTCATCAAATAAACTGGCAGTTGATGCAGTAAGGAAGAAGAGAATTAATCACTAAAATTTTGCACCATGCATCAGTTTAAAAAGTTTTGCAATGAATAGCCGAAGATGAATCAATCGTTGTGATGGTACCCAGCTTCGACAATCTTCCCGGTGTTTCCTAGTCCCAAGATATGTATGTGAGTTTAAATAGAATTAGGGAAAACGCTCCCGAAATATGTCTACGTCCACGCAGGATGATGTTATAAACAAACCCACATGCATGTTTGCTCTCTTGTCCTTACACAACTCACACAGACATATTGGTCATTTCACTTCATTTGCGAACCTGCTCCATATCTTCTTGTTTAAATAAGAAGAGAAGTATGTCATTTGACGTGATGCCACCCAGTGACCCACCATGAGAAAAGCCTCTTCAATGTTTATTTGCTTTAATGTTGTGCTAGAAAAGGGACACAACAGTCAACCATTCAAGGAATACAATCAATATAGAACCAAAACTTAGTTGCCCATGTGGTGCGGCAGCGACGGATCTCCTCTGCTGACTTTTCGGGATCGAGGCGGCGACAACTGCTACTCGGCCGTTCAGCGGTGCTGTTGCGTCTGTCAGGCAGGACTCGGTACGCAGGCGGCAACTGTGTGTGCGGGTGGTGGCAACATGCAAGCGGACCGATCTAGGCCCATATGGGCTCGTACGAGCCACGTCCTTCAGTTCGATGCACCTGCCACACCTTGTCGGCCACGACGACAACACAGGCCAGGGCCGTAGCACGAAGAAAACGGGGGCGCCAGCATCAGGCATGGTGGTGGTGGCCACCTCTTCGCCAGAGGAGGTTGGCCAGCTAGTTGTACCGTATCCCTTATCCCACATCTAGTCCTGGCAGTGAGTTGAGAGACAGGGTTGCTAGGAAAACCGAGCTCTCACTCTGGTCATGGTGGGTGATGGCGGTGTCTTTGCGATGTTACTTTGTTGAAGGCGTCGCCGCTGCAGCCACCATCTACTTACTTGCGCTGCTCCAGGGAAAACCCAAGACTCGGGTATCCCAGGTCGAACGACGGAGGTGGTTAGGCGTCACTCTCCCTCATAGGGCATTGTTTTTGGAGCAGCTGTTGGGTGGAGGAGGCAAGAGGTGGAGCAGTGTGTATCGACCTTGCCGACAACGACGAGTCTCGACGGCATGGCATAGAGGTATCTCGGTGTTGGACGTGACACGATGAACTCGCGCAGAGCAAGGGTGTTATATGGCATCGTGGTGGATTCGACAGCAGGACTCTGGAGATTAATTGATTGGCAGTTCGATGATAATGACGACTTCCGTGGTGTGCACGATATGCCTACTAAGAGTCTGTTATACCGAATGAGCGCTCCCGTTTGGTCTAAAGGGTGTCTCGGGATGCAATGTCCTAGGCTCCTAGTTGATAGGGGTTTTTCGTGTTTCGAGGGCATAAGGCCGTACTAGCATGATCTGTACCCATTTGTCGTATTTGCATGTGTTGTGTGGTAGTTTCGCCTTTTTTATTTATGCTCTTTTTCAAACCTTTGTTTATACTAATAAATAAGACCGTATGCATCATTTTGATGAACAGGCCAAGCGATCTCGTCCTCGGATGACTTGGCGACAGAGATGAGGGATGCAGCCACCACTAATATCTCTTCCGATTATAGGTGGCGGGCTTAAGTCGCTGGAAGCGAGAAATAAATCGTGGAAGTGAATAAATTAATGAATATGTTTATGCTTGATACTTCTATAACTCTTGTGGAGACTGATTTTCTCCAAAATACTAACTAAGGTGTCAAGTGGGATCCCGTCTAAATCCCACTTCTAGTTCATTTGTTAAAATCAAATTCAAATTTTGAGAAAAAATTTACACTAGATTTTGACAAATGAACTAGAGGTGGGACTTTGGCGGGATCCCGCTTGACACCCTAACGCTAACCCACCGCTGTTTTTTTTAGAATTTTTGCAATCTCATTGAGAATGGCTTAAGATGTGGTTATTTGGGATAAATATAAAAAAAGATGAAAATATCTTCCGAGACACTATTGTGACCGCGGAAGGACTAATTTGTCATGTGGTCATCAGATGATGAATTGGTGATGTATGAAATAAAATGTGGAAATCCATTTACAATCTCTTAAAAGAAAAAAAACAGTGCCAACGCGTTGATCCGTACAAAAGTAGGCCGAGGACAACCATGTTGCCCCATCATATTCTACCTGTTAATGTCAAGTTTAGAACAGGACAAATTAATCTACTACATACCCTTTTTTTTTTGAAACTAATCTACTACATACCCTAATGTAGAAGTGTTAGGGATTGATCACAATCGGCAGAATATTAAGCATAAATGGAGACTATAAACATGCATGTCGTATCCAGGCCAACAAACTCTGAGCAGGCGGGCCATACGCCACACGGACAGCTCGTGGAGACGATTACTCCTCACCCTGTGATGGCCCAATCGTCAGGTCTGTTTGACCAGGCAACTCGTGGTCAGGCACTAGTCGTGAGAGGTGCACGAGAAAGGCCAATTCATGGTCCGTCCATAATTCAGTAGCCCATTCTTTAGGGGGTGTGTTCGGTTCTAGAACCAAAGAGGATAGAATGGAACGGTTCTATTTTGATGTCATGAGACGGTTCTATTCCGTTTCGGTTCGAAAAAACATAGGAATGAAACGGTTTTGAATTCTGTTCGGTTGAAACTAAAACATGGAACGGAATGGCTAGGTTTTTACCTATAGATTTTTTTTTCCAAAACTTAGTAGCTACCAGCTAAACAGAGATCATCATGTATCAAAATCGGAATAACATGAGCCAAATCAGATGAACAGCGACAAGATCTGATGAAATAGCTAGCACCAACCGCCGGCAAATAGCCCAAATCGAACGATGGCTAGCGAACGTGCTAGTAGCAACCTGCGCGTGCTCGCGTGCTGCGCCGGAATAGCTAGCAGCAACGTGCGACGCTGCGCGTGCTCGCCTGCTGAGCCAAATCGAGCTAGCTGAGCCGCGCGTCCATCGCGCCGCCGCCGCCTAGCCTCCCTGCGCTCCCGCCCGGCCCGCCCTCGCCGCTCCCGCCCCGCGTGCTTGGCCCCTGGCCGCCGCGCCGCCGTGTGCCTGGCAGCTTGCCTAATTTCCGACGATGGGAGGAGAAAAGTGGAGCCTAATTATTTTCCTGCCGTGACTATGCGTGGGTTAGCGAGGTGTTCCTCCCGATCCGGCTGAATCGGTCGGACGAGCGTGTTCCGCATATAAGAGGAATATTCCGTTTCGAGAGACTACTCGGTTGCATTTCTCGCATCAAGCCGAACACAAGAATGGGTGCTGGATGCGGAACGGACCCGTTCCCCCAAATTTTAGAACCGAACACACCCTAGCTCAGGTGAGAAGGTGAGAATATTCACGTGGAGACTTTGTCATAACAGTCTTCCCACTAAAATGAATATATCTCGAAAACATGTTGATTTGGGTACTAGATGCCCAATATGCAATCGTCTTAATGAGGATGGGGGTTATTCCTGAAATGTAAGAAGGTTAAGGCTGTCTGGAGGAATTTACTATTGGGGGATGTCAGGCTTGAGCTCTCGTCAGTAGCTAACTCTGTGACTATGTTCCAGATAATTTTAGCTCTCCCTAAGAAAAAACAGAGAGCGACGCTGGTGTTGTTATGGGACTGGTGGACAGTTAGGAATAAAAAGAATGCGGGTGAGAAGGAGCTTACGGTGGCTGAGGTTGGTCATATTATTCAAAGACATCTTGTTGATTTCCAACCATCCACGGTACCTTCAGAGGCAGCATCAGGGGTACGGAAAGTAAAATGGACGAGACCAGCTCTGAATCATGTTAAAGTAAATTTTGACGCAGCCTTCCGTGATGAGGCTGGGATAGGAGCTTGGGGGTTCGTCGTCCGATCAGACGCTGGCGAGTTTATCGCCGCTGTAGCTGGGAAATTGAGGAACCTGAAGGACGCTTTTCAAGTAGAAGCAGAGGCTTGTGTTGTGGCGTCAGAAGGAGCGGGAGCACTCGGGCTTCACCGAGTTGTTTTCGAGTCAGACTCTCAGACTTTGGTCACCGCTCTAAAGACGAAAAGATATGATTTATCGCCGATTGGTGTGCTACTCTAGGAAACTCGAAGTAACTGCATTACATCTTTCGAATCGTTTGATTTTCAGTTCGCTCCGAGGAACTGTAATTCAGTAGCCTATTCTCTAGCTCAGTACGGCCTGCGAGCCGAGGAAGAATGTACTGGCTGGGAAGGTTGGGCACCGTTTCTGATTTGGTTGCCAACGATATTATTGCTGAGCACTATGGTTAGTATATCACTCATTTCCATGTCAAAAAAAAAATCATGGTCCGTCATATTGACAAGTTCCACGATGAATACCTAAAGATGAATCAATCCTTGTGATGTCACCACGGGTGACCACAGGATGGACCATCATCTCAGCTCCGGATGCTTCCTAGTCCTAAGATGTAAATGTGACTTTGAGTGACATTACAGAAAATACTCCTAGTGCTCCAAAACGTATGTAGGTTTATCCTACGTGGGGCTATATATGCTCGTATGAACATATATGTCTCAAAAAATTTATCCTTTCACTGCCTAGACTGGTTATCTCATCTCATTTGGTGACCTGCTTCATATCCTCTCCTTTGCTTAAATAGAAAGTAGTATGTCATTTGATGTGATGCAACCAACCTTTATGAAAGTTGCTTTAATGTTGCTCAGTAAACTTATGACTCGATGTGCATAATGAGGTGATATCTTCGGAAATAGAGTTTTTGATTAATATTTAGTTGGTTCTGCATCTTCATCAACGCATCATGTGCATAATGAGGCAAAGTGTGTCAGTGATCCATGTATTAGAGAGCAGGAGACATGTCCACATCATCTAAATGACTAAAACAACTAATTGTACATCTCAACAGGGTGAAAAGTTCCGTGAAACCGATCGTTTGCACATGGACATATCAGACTATATCAACGCCCCTTGGTGTACCATTCGATGCACCCTTCGCCTCTACCACATCTCTGCACTAAAGTTTATCTGTGGCGGTATCAGCCTTGACTCTGTGCTTTACCTTCCGTGAGCCAGCATCAATGGTGTCCGGGTGGATCGCTTTTACGTGAACCTATACACTAAAAGGGGTCTAGATATATACTCCCTTCACAAAGCTAAAACATCTTATATTTTAAAACGGATGGAGTACTAGGTACAGTGCCCTGGCCCCACTCAGAACTGCGTCCTGAAGCCCGGCATACGGGACATGTGGGTGACAATACCCTGCACCTGTTGATAATGAGTTTGTTATTTCTTTCATAGCTGCTTCAGGTTTATCTGGGGAGCTGAGTGGGGTTAGGGGAGGAATGTGTAGGGAAGTACCTTCTGATGATCGCTTGCAGCAGAGGTCTCTCCACACTGTCGCTCAACGGAAAAATGCAGTCGTCCCAGTCCGACGTTTTTTTTATTTTTGCTCATCATGATGAGCTTCCGCAATCACATTTCCTCATCTTCGGTAAGCTCTAGTTGTTTCATCTGCTCTTTTCAAACTAGCACCGGTCCAAGAATCTAGTCAAACACTATCTTTTGGCCAATTGAAGTTCCTCACCTCAACATCATTGGCTGTGCTGTGACAAAGAAAGAATTATGTTGTGACGATCGATGAACTAATCAAGAAACTCGTAAGTTCGTCGGTCAGGGAGTCATACATATGAGCTACCCATGTGAGTCGTATTTTGAAGACAGTGCAGGATACACCAGGCCGATAATTTTATGGTCAACATCTATCCCTTCCCCTTTGTTATAAATTCCTCGATATCTTCACAACTTATCAGTCCCTCGCTCAGTAAGCTGATTTTCTCAAAAAAAAACACACTCCCTAGTGATTTGTTTTGAGAGTTTTCTACTATCATGTAGATATTGGCCTATGATGTAATTATCCTGGGAAATGTTCAAAGAAATACGGAACTTTTTTTAATATTTTTTGCGATCGCTTAGAGGTTTGACTTATTCCGTCATTATTGGGTGCAGATGTATAAAAAGATCCTTCATGAACCTTGCTTATGCTCGGAGGCCGAATTTCAGTTATAAACATCAAAACCCTTCACTCTAAACTCATCACAAAACTATCTACCATCGACGCTTGGAGCGGACACCTTTAAAGAAACATGAATAAACCCGCACGATGCATAACAAAGAGTAAAAGATGAAGGTGGGTTGGGAATTGAAGTTTTGGAACTCAAGAATAGATGTCTTTTGAGAAAATGGCTATATAAAATTTTAATGGAAGAGGGGGTGTGGCAAGAGTTGCTGCATAACAAATATCTAAACAATAAAACTTTATCATAAGTAAAATATGAGTTCTTTGCCAGAGGTGCTTCAAAATTGAAAGTGGTAAAGATACATGGTTTTGGGAGGATGTTTGGCTAGGGAAGAGGTCGCTTGCTAAACAATATTCATCCCTTTACAACATCGTTAACAAAAAAAATGTGCTTGTTCATGATGTGTTATCACAAAATCCACTTAGAATTAGTTTTCAAAGAAATCTAAATGGCGACAAATGGGTTGCATGGTTGCACCTAGTACAGAGCTTGATGTTTAATACTTTGTCAGAAAATAAGGATCTTTTTATATGGAAATTAATAGAAAACAGGGTTTTTTCTGTTCAATCTATGTATGAAGACCTTGTGAATGGACATCCTAAGTTCCCATCTTGATATCTATGGAAATTAAAAATACCACAAAAAAAAAAATTTCTTTATGTGGTTTCTTTGTAATAGGGTTTTGCTAACTAAAGATAACCTTGCCAAAAGGAAGTGGGATGGATGTAAAAAATGTTGTTTTTGTGACAAGGCCGAATCAATTGAACATTTATTTCTTTCATGCCCCTTCGCTAAAATTATTTGACATATTGTTTTCTTCTCATATGATCTTCCTTCTCCAACCAATATCACTAATATGTTTGGGAATTGGCTTAATGGAGTAGATAGGACAAATAAAGCTAGAATTCGTACATGCCTTTCAGCTTTATGTTGGTCCATATGGAAGTGCCGAAATAATATTATTTTTAACAAGGTCAAAGTTCCTTCCTTTTTGCAGGTTATTCACATGGCGTCACAATGAATTCAGCTTTGGGCTTTCCTACTCCCAGAGAATCAGCGACAACCTATGGTTTCTAGGTGCATTCGCCTGGTGGCAGTTGCATCAGATATCTTTAGCCAGGTTTCTTGGCGGCATACTAGCAGATTAACTGATATCTAGTTTTAGTATGCATCCTCTTGTGAGGCTTTCTACTTTTTTCAGATGGTTGGTGTTTATATCAACCTTATCTGATCTTTGAGATGTTTTTTTCTTTTGTACTCTCGATACTTTGATACTATTTTAATAAATGGCTGTGTGTATTTGGGGATGCAGAGGCGGGGTCAACTCCATTTCAAAAAAAAAACCGCACGATGCAACTAGTCCGTACATAAATAGGCAAACACGGAACATGTTAGGTCATCATATTCATATTGTCATTGGGTTAACCGAAAGTTGATGCATTAAAGAAGAGGAGAATTAATCCTACAGATCATGAAGAAAGAATGACGGCACGAAAAATTTGCTTGGGGCAGCAGGTTAAAAAGTTTTACAAAGAATAGCCGAAGATGAATCAATCGTTGTGATGGAATCCGGCTTGGGCAATTTTCCTAGTGTTTCCTAGTCCCAAGACAACTCTGTGGGTTTGAATAGAATGAGAGAAAAGATCTCAAAATTTGTATAGGTCCACGCGACATGATGGTATGAACCCACATGTCCACGCTTTTATCCTTACACTGCTCATATAGACAGATTGATTGTTTCGTTTAATTTTGCGAAACTGCTTTGTATCTTCTTGTTTAAATATGACGAGTTGTATGTCATTTGATCCGGGGACGTGGCCGGTAGGCAGAACATTTGATGATATGACCGCGTTATATATTAGCGCAAGAGAAAAGACTGAACCAGCAAAATGAGAAGCAGAACATGGTAAACACATCGATAAAAAAATAGTCGATGACCAACCAGAGCATTTTACAACATGTCGATGAAGTAAATAAAGTAAACTCTTATAGTTTTATGTGACCATGATTTATGAAAGTAAAAAATACTCGAGATTGATCTATAAGCAGCTTGAGACCGCTCTAGGTCGTCAAGATAAGACTAAACATATAGTTGATGAAACAGGCGATTATGAGAGTCATTTCCTCGCGCATGGGCACTATACACGACGTGCGTCCAAAAAATGCTTATAACGATATAAGAGACAGTCTCGCACACGTTCGATCCCCACGACCCGACCTACGAAATGACCTCTGTAGCTCAAATCAAACTAAAATCGGACAACTGATTGTCGAAAACTTGGCAGCCGAAAAGTCAAAGCAATGTGCGAAGAAATTAATAGACAAAACACGGCTAGAAAGAAAACGCATTAACTGATGTTCATATTTTATTGATCATTTAATACGATTATAGAGCCAAGAAGTAGAAAACTAACGTAGAAAACTAACGCTCTTCTCACAGACGCAGACACGTGAAACGGTGTCAATTTATTTATTCAGTCTGATTACAAATATAAGTATAAGTATTACGAGACAACGATGATATTACAAAGTCAAGCGTCAGAAAAGCGTTTCCTAGTCTTGCGTAAACAAACACATTATGCGACAACTTAAGACATGATATTTTCAACAACTAAACACATCTATTAGAAACGAAGCCGATAAAAACACTATTTTCTTTAATCTGACACAAACAAACACATTATCTGACAAATATTTTTTTATTTCTTGGCTTAAATTACAAATCTAACTATTAATAAGGCACAAATTTTTCAGCAAGCAAAATGAAACTAAGAAAAAAAAATCCTTTCGAATGTCCTACCCCTACTCCTAGCTACCCCTACTCCTACTTCAAGCTACTAAAACGGTAGGAAGAAGCCAGCTCTAGAAGCTCTTTATCCATGACCGCACGCGTGAAGACCTTTCCGTAGAAGCGATAGGGCACGCAGATGGTGTGTTGATCCTCCCAAAGTGGCGGATGTCGTCCTGAAGCATCGATGTCCATAGACGGCGTAGCAGGTAGGCTACCAAACGGCACCAAAGAAGAGCCGGGGAGAGATGCGAACGATCCCAGTGTGGTTCTTGAGGCGATTACGCTCGTCCTCTCCATCTTCGCTTCCTACCTGCGCCGCCGGAGTTAGAGCATCTACGAGCATGGACAAAAAATTAGGTAAGAATCTAAAAACTGAGTGAGTACGATGCGGAAGCACAAAAAAAGAGACGGAAGAGGACATTACCAGCGTTCGCATCGAAGGAAGAAGTGGACAGGACCGAGACAACCACCAAGTCGGTCTTGTGGCTGCATCAATTCGTCCTATATATTGATGTGGTTCTAGGCACGCATCATGTTCGCCCTCATCGATGAGGCCGGAAGCGGAATGCCGGAACTAAAAAAAAGCAGGGCGTAGGTGGGAGAGAAGAAAAGCTACGTAATACATTGAGGAGGAAGGAGCTGGAATGCAGTGTTTTATAGCCAATGTGTGGGCACAAAAACCTGGGATGAGCTCGGATCTCCACCGCGATAACATGCGGCCGTCTATAGTCTAGGAAGTTAGTTGTGCTCTCGCCTGCGAGAACCCACGTTGGGAAAGAGCTTCCTTGGCCACGATGGATCTGGACGGAACCCACAGTATGATCTCGCCATTGGAAACCCCGGGCATCTATGCCCTATGCCGCCAGCTCTGCTATCGACGTGACCCACTGTACGATATCACCGCGAGAAATCGCGGAATCCTACGGTCTACACTGCTAGCTCGTCTCTCCATCGCGAGAACCAACATCTGCACATGCCTTCCGGTGCAACTTGGCTGCCAGCTCGCCTCTCCACTGTGAGAACACGCGTCCGTCAAAGGCCCATGGTGCCACCTCTACTTGTAATGGGTCCCACCACCCGGAGGCTGCGAAGGCATGTCGTGCCAGGGACACCTCTCACCGAGCGTGGTCCTGCCCACAGATGATGATGGCGGGCTCATGGCGCGCGCACGGTCCACCATCCTACGATGCAAGGTACAATGGAGCGCGTGACACCCATCAGCGATCTAGAATCTTTCGCCCTGGCGCGCAACGGGCCCCGCCTCTCCGGCGTTCATCTCACGACCGAAAAGAATCAGGACAACGTGTATACCAGTTTGAGCCCAAACAATCTAACACTATTATTTACTCTGATAAAAGAGAAAACCACTAAAAGTGTTTGAAAGTTTACAAAACGACTACCAAACATTTCAGAACAACAAGATCCAAACCCCACCCCACTCTGACCCCCAAATAGTTAACCGTTTAAGGAATATAGTACAGTCCATATAGAACCAAAATTAGTTGCCGGTATAAGAGGGATACTTTCCCACCCCCGGCGGTTTTTGGGGATCGGGAGAAATCCTTGTCCTTGCTTGGCACCGACGTGGTGTCGCCCGCGGGCGTCGCCATTCCTTCTGAAGGGCATCGGGTGTACCCCTTCCCCACCCCCTCATGTATCGGGAGAAATCATGGGACATGTCCAGGCAGCAGCATCATCGTCGTCGTAGTCCTTTTTAAAGGTGTTGCTTGGTACACGGCAATTCGGACATAGGAGCGTGGTGGGACTAATCTGGAGGGTGCAGCGGTTGCGGGGCATCATCGGTTTTGCCGATCTGGCGCTATCGGCATTACTTCTTTTTGTTATTTCTCTTGTTTTTCTCTTGGACTTGATTGTGCTGTTTGCCCCAGCAAGGTTCTCGTTGTTGTATCATGTGGTTGCTATATTATATAGCAGGACGAAAGCCTATTTCAAGAACAGAGGGATACTTTCAGGAAAAGAGACCATTGCATGATAATGTCAAATAATATAAGAAATGTTTAAATGAAAGACATAGTAATGAGTTCTACTTGAAAAGGTGGCAGGGCTGACTTTGCGACGGAGATGAGGGACAGGGCCGCAGCTAATATGTATTCAGATTGTGGGGAGGTGAGCTTAGGTCATCGGAAGCTAGGAAAGATTGAGGTGGGTTGGGGCGAGGCATGTCGTGTCACAAATGTAGATAGAGAGAAATAAAGAGGAACTGGACAAATAATTGAGTGTATTTATTTTGATACGGTTGTAGCTCTTGTGGAGACTGATTTTGTCGAAAATGCTAACCCACCACTGATTTCTTTTGAGACCTTTGCAATCCCATTGAGATTGGCTAAAGATGTGGTTATATGGGAGAAATTTAACAAGAAAGATGAAAATCTCTTGAGACTCTATTGTGATCATGTAAGGACTAATCTTTCATGTGATTATTAGGTGGTGATGTATGAAATAAAATGTGGAGATCCATTCACAAATCCTAAGGAAGAAAACTGTGCTAAACGGCTGATCCGTACAGAAATAGGCCAAGGTCGAACATGTTGGGCCATCATACAGTGTCCGTTAATGTCAAGTTTAGAAGAAGAAAGGTTAATTCAATGCACGGGAAAGAAATAAAGAAGTATGTGGTATCCCTAGTGTATAAGGGGACTGGGGGTTGATCACAATCGGCAGAGTAATGGACACAAACTGTTATCTTGAGGTGAGAAGCTTGAAGAAGATACCTGAGGAATGCCACACGAAGAGGGGATGTAATCTTCAGATAATAAAGCAGATAAACAATGGAGAGGCTTTTTTCGTAACATGCATGTTGTATCCAGGCCAATGACTCCGTCGCATTTAACTTGGTTTCTCACGCACGCTTACAGATGGGCTATATGCCAGCACGACAGCTCACAAAACCGATCACTCCTCGCTCGCCTCTCATTTTCCGACCGGTAGGGTACCACATCTTGGGATGGCTCATTTGCCAGATCTTCTAGACCAGCGAGCAACTCGTTGTCATGCACCAGCCAGGAGAAAGACCAAGTAATTTGTTCATGGTCCGTCATGTTAAGAAGTTGCGCGATGAATAACCAAAAGTGACCCAATTCTTTTGACGAAACCATCCCTCAGAAAGGGAAGTAGCGTCATCTCGGCTCCCGATGCTTCCTAGTCCTAAGAGGTCTATGCGATTGCGAGTGACATTACAGAAAATACCCCCGGTACGTCTTCAAAGCCTATGTAGGTTCATCCTACTTCCTACATTGGGATTTATATACTAGTATATGTTATGAACTTATATATCTTCTGAGATTTTATCCTTACACTGCCCATATAGACAGACAGGTTATCTCATCTCATTTGGTGAACCTGCTACACATCTTGTCCTTGCTTAAATAGGAAACAAAAAGTATGCCATTTTATGTGATGCAACCAACCATATGAAAGTTGCTTTAATGTTGTTCAGTAAACTTACGAACACATGTGCATAATGAGGCGATATCTTCGGAAATAGAGTTTTTGATTAATATTTAGTTGGTTCTGCATCTCCATCAACGCATCATGTGCTTAATGAGGCAAGTGTGTCAGTGATCTGTGTGTAAGAGAGTTAAAGGACTAAAACACAGCAGGGTGAAAAGTTCCGCAAAACGATGGCCATATCAGACTATATCAATGCCTCTAGGTGTACCATTTGATGGACCCTTCACATCTACCACATCTCTACACTGAAGTTTCTCGGTGGCGATATCAGCCTTGACTCTGCGCTCTACCTTCCGCGAGCCGTCGATGGTGCCCGCGTCGATTGCCTCCAGGTACAGTGCCCTGGCCAGATTCAGGAACCGCCTCCTGAAGCCCGGTATCCTCGACATGTGGGTGACGATCCCCTGCAACCTGTTGATAATGGGTTTGTTATTGTTTTCATAGCTGCTTCAGGTTTATTAATTTGGGGAGCTAACTGGGGGTTACCAGGAGGAATGTGTAGAGAAGTACCTTCTGATGATCGCTTGCAGCTGAGCTCTCTTCACACTGTCGCTCGACGGGAAACCGCAGTCGTCCCAGTCTGAAGGTTTTTCGTTTTTGTTCGTCATGATGAGCTTCCGCAAGCACGTTTCCTCTTCTTCGGTAAGCTCTAGTTGTTTCATCTGCTCTTTTAAAACCAGCAGCGGTCCAAGAATCCAGTCAAACACTCTGTCTTTTGGCCAGTTGAAGTTTGTCACCTCAACATCATCGGCTGCGACAAGAAAGAATTATGTTACGACGATGAAATATGAAGGTACTCTTATGTTTGGCAGCTAGTTAGGGAGTCATACATACATATGAGCAACCCGTGCGAATCGTATTTTGCAGACCGTATCAGACAGTGAAGGATACACCAGGCTGGCACTTTTATGCTCAACTTCTTTCCCTTCCCTTTTGTTATAAATTCCTCTATATCTTCACAACTTATCAGTCCCTCGCTCAGTAGTATCCTTCCATTCATCTCGCAAGACCGGAAGAGCCAATCCCATATCTGTACAAGTTAGGGTAGCAGGAAAATGATAAATCATAGCTGTTAAGAAACAGAGGTTTACATCATATAACAAGATGAAGAGGTATTCATTATACTTGAATGGGTCTTAGCCGTTGGATAGTCTCCATGAATGTCTTTGACCGCTGCAGATTCCTCCTAGGCTTACGGCGGCCATGAAGCTCTTGCTTCTCTTCACATTCAGCTGCAATGTTGTGCTCATCCTCGTCGCGGTTGGCCTCGTGCTTGGGAGAACCTGCTTTCCGGTACTTGGGCCTGTCCGTTTGGAAGTAGTTTACTCACAAGTAGAATGAATTGCTATGCATGGAAAAAGAAGGCCATGCAAATAAGTGACATTCTTTTTATTTTAACATATAAAACCGTAATCAGTTTGTCAAATAACTTCCAAATCGCACCTTGGCAAACAAGAACCTTCTCTTAAGTAAAGAAGATCGTTTGTGTATTCGTCATATAACGCTACCGCAGCGATCATGTATGATAGTCCCATTTGAAATGAATCCTCCTGCAGGTGATCACATAAATATATAAGCAGTTGTTTTCAAGTCACTCTTACGGAATATATAAACATACTTTGAGTTCACTCTTATTTTGTAAGAGTGGAAACAATGAAGAGGACCTGATAAGCAATCAATCCAGCGTAGAGACCAAGAATGAAGCTGCTAAGGAACGACGCGATCACCCCTGCGATGACGGCAAATGGCCACAATACAATGGCCAAACCAGCAAAAGGAACACAGACGGTCTCTAGAAAAGGCCCTTCCCTTCCGACAAGGTCCTCGCAGAGTCTCTGCCATCCTTTCAGCAGCATGCAGGGGCTTTTCCACAACGCCACCGCAGTAATCATCAATACATCTAGAGGAACAGAAACCAGAGCGACGAGGAAGCTCCGTGGTAGATACGACAGCCTTCCAATTGTTCGAAGAGAAATGAAATGTATTAGTACTGCTAGTGTTTCAAGGTGAACAACTCAGAGTTAGTTCCCAATTCGATCTCCATTCTTCACAAAACATGGATACAGAGAAGATGAGTGAGTGAGGGCAAAAATCACATAATTAACCTAAAGTCACAAAAAAATCACAAAATAACCTGCTTTTTCTAAGATCTCACAATCTAACCTACTCGCATGACGCTCTACCGGAAAGCTCCATGCTCAATAGCACGACGCTCTCACGAAAAGCGTCATGCAACCTATAGCGCTCTGGTAAAAAACGTCATCCTCTCGGCCGACGTGATGGTCAACCGGACCCGCGGACCCACTTCTTTAGCATGGCGTTTTTGCCGGGGGCGCCATGCTCATGACTTAGCAATTTTTCTAGAGAGATTTTATTAGGCTCACACATGTTCTGCAACCCCGTGCCATGGTAGCATGACGCTTTTATCAAAAGCGCTATGGTCAATAGCATGAAGCTTTTGCCAAAAGCGCCATGCTCAGTAGCATGACGCTTTTGCCAAAAGCGCCATGGTCATGACTAAGAAAATTTTCTGGAAAGATTTTGTTCGGCTCGTGCACATACACGTAGGCATGGTGCCCCCTGCAAAAGCGCCAAACTAAAAAAATGGGCCCCGCGGCCGCGGTTGATTGCCAGGTCGGACAAAACGATGGCGTTTTTGACCAGGGCGCTAAATGGACCATGGCGCTTTTGAGGGGAGCGTCATGCTAATGACCATGGCGCTTTCTTGTAAAGCGTCATGCGAGTAGATTAGATTGTGATATTTTCGAAAAAGCAGGTTATTCTGTGATTTCTTCGCAATTTTAGGTTAATTCTGTAATTTTTGCCGTGAGTGAGTGACTACCTACTTGATGTCAAAAGGTGTTTCATCATCCCCCATGTTCTCCGAGAGGTCATCCATGAAGGAGAAGTAGGAGTGGAAGCAGAAATCGGTGACGTCGCGCACCACCATGCAAGCTCCCCTTATGGTGCTGGCGGTACCATCCTGCAGACATTGCATTACTCTGTTACACTAGAGTACTAGACGGCCACCTGGTCTTGTTCTGCACATTTCCAAAATAAACTTGACAAAACCACATGTGCATTTCAGGTTTCAGCAGCATGTAATGTACTACGTACCAAAAAGCAGTGGGAGAGCTTGTCGGCGACACCCTCGCCGACGGCCTCGAAGGTCGCCATGAGTGGAACGAAAACCCCATAGCCGACGCCGGCCAGGAGGCTTCCGAGAATGCCGAGGACCGGCAGTAGGAGCAATGGCAGCGGCAGAAATATCGCGGCGAGAATCTTCAGAACCAGCCCGATCCGTTTCGTCCTGTGACCCGGAATAGTTTGACAGACGATCAAATATATGTATGCCCAGGACAACGGTCATTTCAGTCAAATTCAACCTCTAGCAATCGGCACGGTTCAGCTCATTCAGGCTCGCAGACACTACTAACTCGAAAAAACACATAGAAGATGATGCAAGCAGTCATTGCTCCAAATGCGGTGGGGGTAAGTTGGCTGTACTTGAGCACGCAGCAGTAGGTCCAGACGAAATGCGCGGGCCAGAGACCGACGATAACGGCCGAATCTCCGAAGAAGATGATGGCCGCGACGACCGGGCCGATCAGGATAGCTGCACAAGGGGAAAACAATCTGACGAATGTGATAACATTCTGTATAAATTTCTGAATCAAACACCACCAACATCAAGCTATCAGTTTATTATCATGGACACTAGTGTTCCCAGCGATACAGTAGTAATAGTAGTAGGGAAGGGGTACCGGCGAAAACTCTATGCTTGGAGCTTGGAGCTCGGCCATGCCATGACCAGACCAGGCAGCTGTAATAGCACTTGGTAGATCAACATCGTGGATAGAGCCATGGAGGTTTACGTACCTTTGGCGCAGCCCAGAAGAAGCAGGAGGATGAAGAAGGGCAGGAACGATACGAGGCTCCAGAGCTTGGCCAGGAAGCCCACCGGGGTCTCCATCGATCAGCAGCCTGACAAGGAAACGGAGAGGGGAAAAGAGGAGGCTGGCTGAACTCTGGAGGTAGGACCGTAGGACTACGGACCTGCTTATCTCGGCTGTAGGGTGGCAGTCCCAAGGCGGTGCTGCGGTGGAGCTACCGTGCGGCGACACGTTTTGGCTCTGCATGCGGTACTCGGAATTTTCTATAGCGGGGACCTGGGAGGCTGGGACGGCGTCGGCATGGAAGGCCATGGCGAGCCCACCTGTCGCTCCGCAGCGACGGTCTCGCACATCTACGCAACACAGCCATCTCAAACAGAGTAAAATCCATCGGTAGTACTTAAACTTGGCGTCTATTCTCAATACGGTCATCCACCTTAGAACGGCAACCGTCTCATTAAGGTCACTAACCCTCTGTACAGCAGTGTATTTGCTGATGTGGCAGAGCGTTGACCGGTCTAAGTTGTGTTTTTTTTGCAAAAAAGACCTCCCTAAATATTGCTTTTCTATTCATAGCCTAGAGACTAACAGGCAAGGTCCACTGGTGAGACTGGCGGGTAGGAACCACCTTCCTCCTCTCTCCCCGTATGCCATGACCCCACGACCGAATGCCTCCTCGGATCCCGCCGCAGGCCAGGCCTCTCGTCGTCGGCATGGCTCCGGCCGCCGCCGACCTGGATTGGCGCCGCCGGCCTCGAAATCCCCCAACCACCGCGAACTATCGCCTCCCCAATGACCTTCCTTTGCCCTCGTGGGCCACCATAGTACCTCTGGTCTGCCACCGGAGTGAACGCCGCCGCCCGGGATCCACCTCCCCGCCGCCTCCGGCCCGAATCCCCGCCCCTTCATTACTTTCTCCGGCACTCCACCGTCACCATCTAGGGAGCTCCGTCGTCGGTCCCACTCCCTAGCCTCATCCAGACTCCAGTGTCGTGTCGTCGCTTTGTCGATTTCACCAGGGCATCAGGCGGCGGGAGGTAGGGGATGGGGTGGACTGGGATGACAAGGGGCTGCCAGGTGGGACCCTAGGGTCGGTTTGGCCTTGACATTTTCTCAATATGGCCCTTAGATTTTTGTTATTAAAAAGTAATCTCTATTGAGTGTTTAAGAGACTAATAGACGGGGTCCACGTAGTGCCACGTCGGCGAATACACAGGGCTAGTGACCATAATGAGACGGTTGCCGTATATAATGACCGTAAATCGCGTATTCCTAAGGTCGATGACCGTATTGAAAATAGGCGCCAAGTTCAGGTAGTATTGGTGGATTTTACTCTCTCAAACAAAAAGGAATCTGCTTAGGGCAACTTGGGTAGATCTAATCTTAGATAAGATCTATGAGAACAATTTTTTTTAAAGAAAAAATTATTTTTAAAATATTTGACAATAAACATCGTATGCGACCTACAATAAATACTAGATTTTATCATGTTTGTTTCTCCATTTATACATTGAATTTTGAGCTGAAATTTCTGAAAATTGTAGATATACTATCTGAAAATAGTTTGTAGGTGTATTATATTACTATTGTACAAGTTTGAGGTGTGCATGGGGTGGATTTCTTTTGACACCTCGAAAGTCATATACAAGCCTTGTATACCTCTATGTACGTGTACTCGGTTGAGTTGGGTATACTTCATATTTTCATCAGGTGGTCCCACCTTCCCTTATCGTCAGTGGCGGAGCCAGGAATTGAGATGAGGGGGGGGTCGAACTTATGAGGTACAAATTTTAGTAATTCATGAAGTGCAACTTCCAAAAATATGAAAAGACATAAAAACTACTAAATTTACTCGTAGCACTTGGTTGCTCCAAAATTTGCATACCTCTCCCATATACGTCTAAAGATTCCCTTCCTCGCGCGATCGTAGATGTTGTCGACCATTTTGGCTCGACGCCAACCGTTGTCTAGGACCCTGTCATCTAGACCTGGGCATTTTCCGGGCCGGGCCGGGCTCGGGTCGGGCCTAACCAAGCCCGCCCGCGAAAATCCTAGGCCCGTCCCGACCCGACTGTCGGGTCTGAAAATCGAGCCCGAGCCCGGCCCGTGCTGCGCGTTTTCTGTCGGGCCGGGCCTTTGCCTATTTTGTGTTTTCCTTTGGCCCGTGCAACCTTTGGGCCGCAATTCTAGAGCCCAGGCCCGACCCGCGGGCCGCAAAAGCCCGGCCCGTCGGCCTTTTTTCAAGCCGGGCCGGGCTGCCCACGCCCACGTCTACTGTCATCACGCCGTAGAGTTGGCCTCGCTCCAACGCGCCCACCACGCCTGCCTGCTGCCAACCCATCTTCAACTAGCATCGTGGCACCGGAGCTATTCACCAGAAATTTAGATGCTGTAGAAAATACCTTGCTCCCTTGTAAAGAAATTGCGAGTTCGTAGCACATTTCGAACAATTTTTTGAAAATAGACTATTGGTTTTTATGCAAGGAGTTTTCACTCGCCAGTTTTAATTTCAGTGTATATTTTGTCTGAAATCTAGATGGTGTAGCCTTTTCTTTTTTGGGATAGGATGGTGCAGCTGGAGTATTCAATCGATTGAAGTGCAGAATTTTTTTTACTTGAAGTACAAGAATATGTTCGACGGGTGGGCAATTTTCCTGGGCATTGTTGGTCTTGTTCTGGGCGAGATGCCTATTAGGCCATTCTAAAGTCACTTAATAGTTCAGGTCCAGCCTAGCTTTGCATCCTTCCCGACTGTTGCAACCGAACACTTCGTGACCCTTCGACCCTTCCGCCACCGAAGAGCTGAAAGCTTCGACCTCTGCCATGGTGTTGTCCGCCTGCGCCGCGTGGAGCAGGAGGTGTTGGGTAACCTGCTCCGCATCTAGTGAGCCGAGGCGGCCGCCCCTCCTCGACCCCCACTAGTAGAAAAATGGGCATTCGTCTAAGCCTTTAGTACCGGTTCCCTTATGAACCGGTACTAACGGGTGCATTAGTACCGGCTCCCTTGCCCAGGCGGCCGAGGAACATCAATACCGGTTCGTTGACGGACTTTTGTACCGGTTCGTGTTAGGAACCGGTACGGAAGGGTTTCAGTCTAATTTTGAGGCGGAGGTGGGGCCAAAGTTGAACCTTTAGTACCGGTTCATCTGAAGAACCGGTACTATAGGGTCCCTGCCCTATTTCTTCAGCCCGATCGGCCTGCATCTTATTTCTCCTTCTCCTTCTCCTCTCTCACATTTCTAAATATTTTGCACCTCTCACACTCCAACAAATCTCCATTTTTCTCCACCATTTTATCAAGATTGACGGCACTCATCTATCCAAGGGTTAGCAATATCATCCTTTCTTTCGGCGTTCCTAATTTAGCTCATTTTTTTGCTAGTTTAACTCGTATTATTTTTGTAGTGCTAGCAAGGTGTTCGATGAAATGCCTAAGTTAGGGATTTCATTCTTTTTATATGCAATTTGAGCTCAAATTAAAGTATGATTTGTAGGTTTTAGTATCGTCCCCGTCCTCACCGTCGTCGATCGTCAGCGTCGTCCCCTAGCCGGCACCATACCACCTCGGTGAGCCTCTTCTTTTTTATAAAAAAACTTAGTTTTATGTGATGAACTTGAATATTAATTAAGTTGGTCACTCATATATCCATGATGTTGCGTAATTAATGATTTTTGATATACTTATATAATGCAGATGAATCGACAATGGATGTACGGTGACCGATGCCATCCCGACTTTATTACTGGCATGCATTATTTTCTCAACGTGGCTAGGGCAAACTGGTGGTTGAATGGTTTCATTTATTGTCCATGTAGTTCTTGTAACAATACGAAGGATTACTCTACCTCAAAGACCCTTCACGTCCACCTGCTTGAGAACAGTTTCATGCCCGGCTATAATTGTTGGACCAAGCGCGAAGAAAGAGGGGTTATAATGGAAGACAACGAAGAAGAAGAGGATAGTGACAACTATCCTATGTTCACTAAAGACGATGATAGTAGAATGGGGGAAGACGAAGCTGAAGAAGAGCCCATTTTTGATGACCCCGATGACGATTTGGGTCGGGCCATTCTTGATGCGAAGATAAACTGCGGAAGTGAAAAGGAGAGGTTGAAGTTGAAGAAAATGTTAGAGGATCACAACAAAGTGTTGTATCTAAATTGCGAAGATGGCTAGAAAAAGCTAGGTACCACACTGGAATTGCTGCAATGCAGAGAATGGTACTTCTGACAAGGAATTTGAAAAGTTGCTGAAAATAATAAAAAAGATGCTTCCAGGGGAGAACGTATTGCCCTCTAGTACGTACGAAGCAAAGAAGGTTGTCTGCCCTCTAGGATTAGAGGTGCAGAAGATACATGCATGCATCAATGACTGCATCCTCTACCGCGAGAAGTACGAGAATTTGAATGCATGCCCGGTATGTGGTGCATTGAGGTATAAGATCAGGAGAGATGACCCTGGCGATGTTGAGGGCGAGTCCACCCCCAGGAAGAGGGCTCCTGTGAAGGTGATGTGGTATGCTCCTATAATACCACGATTGAAATGCTTGTTCCAAAACAAAGAGCATGCCAAATTGTTGCGATGGCACAAAGAGGACCATAAGAAAGATGTGATGCTGAGACACCCCGTTGACGGGTCGCAGTAGAGAAAAATCGACAGAGATTTCAAGTCATTTTCAGATGACGCAAGGAACTTAAGATTTGGTCTAAGTACAGATGACTTTAATCCTTTCGGGGAGCAGAGCTCCAGTCATAGCACCTGGCCAGTGACTCTATATATCTATGACCTTCCTCCTTGGTTGTGCATGAAGCGGAAGTTCATTATGATGTCAGTGCTCATTCAAGGCCCGAGGCAACCCAGCAACGACATTGATGTGTACCTGAGGCCATTTATTGAAGAACTTTTACAGTTGTGGCGTGAAGAAGGTGTACATGTGTGGGATGAGCACGAACAAAAGGAATTTAACCTACGAGCGTTGTTGTTTGTAACCATCAATGATTGGCCTGCTCTTAGTAACATTTCAGGACAGTCAAATAAAGGATACAATGCATGCACACACTGTTTAGGTGAGACTGACAGTATATATTTGGAAAACAAGAATGTGTACCTGGGGCATCGTCAATTTCTTCCAAAACAACATCACGTAAGAAAGAGAGGAAAGCATTTCAGAGGTGAGGGAGATAACCAAACAAAGCCTACCCGCCCTACTGGGATGTTATATATGTTATGGTCAAGGATTTAAAAGTGATCTTTGGAAAGGGTCCTGACGGACAATCTATTCCGCATGATGTTGATGGACACGTACCCATGTGAAAGAAGATGTCTATATTTTGGGAGCTACCCTACTGGAAAATCCTAGAGGTTCACTCTGCAATCGACGTGATGCACGTGACGAAAAATCTTTGCGTGAACCTGCTAAACTTCTTGGACGTGTATGGGAAAACAAAGAATACACCGGATGCACGGCAGGACCAGCAATGTATCCACGAAGGAAACAACCTGAATCAGAGAAGTATCAAGATACTGCCAGCTACGCTCTTACCAAAAAAGAGAAGGAGATCTTTTTTGAAGTCCTGAGTAGCATCAAGGTCCCGTCTGACTTCTCGTCGAATATAAAAGGAACAATAAACATGTCAGAGAAAAAGTTTCAAAACCTAAAGTCTCATGACTGTAATACATTACAAATGTATCTATAATTTTTTATGTTCCATGCTTGGTTTTATTTACTTTCTTGTATTTTGTCCACACTTTGGAGTACTTTTCATATGATTTCTTGGACTAACCTATTAACAAGATCCACAATGTCAGTTGCCTGTTTTCTGCTGTTTTTGGTTCCCGGAAAGTCAAAAAATGAATATTCTCGGAATTGGACGGGACAAAAGCCAAAGTGCCTATTTTTCCGGAAGGCGTCGATGCGAATCACGAGATGAGAGGCTGGGGCCAGCCACACCACTGGTCGCTGGCCAGGCCTGGCCAAGCGCCATGGTGTGCCGACCTAGCACCCTCAGCCTCTCCTTCCGCCTATATATTGCCCTCGGGACCAAAACCCTAAGTATCTGATCAAAAATCTACGAAAGAGTCTATAGCCGTCGTCGTCTCTGTCCCTAGATCAGGAGGGATCTGAAGCTCTTCCCGGCACCCTGCCGGAGAGGGGAATTCACCCTAGAGGCCTTCTTCATCATCATGCAAGCCTCCGGTGTGATGCGTGAGTAGTTCATCTCTGGACTACGGGTCCATGTAGTAGCTAGATGGCTGGTTCTCCTCCTTTGTGCTTTCATGTTTAGATCTTGTGAGCTCCGTTCATGATCAAGATCATCTATTTGTAGTTCATACATGTTGTGTTTGCGGCAATCCGATGGATATTGAGATGCTATTTCTGATTGATTATTGATTCTATCATGCCTTTGTTATTTGTGATCTTGCATGCTTTCCGTTGTTAGTAGCTATCTTGGCCAAGTAGATGCTAGCAACTCCAAGAGTTAGTATTTATGCTCGATAGTGGGTTCATGCCTCTAGTAACTGGGAAGTGATGAAATCTCTAAGGTACTAGATGTGTTGTTGCTACTAGGGAGAAAACCACAACCCTTTGTTCATAGAACAATCGTATTGTTTACATTACACGCAATTCGTAAAGCAATAATCTGTTGCTTGCAACTTAATACTGGAGGGGGTTCGGATGATAACCTGAAGGTGGATTATTAGTCATAGATGTAGTTGGATGGCGGTCTATGTATAATGTTGTAATGCACAATCAAGTTCCAAAGGAGTCAAGATGATTAGTATATGCATGTATTGCTTTCTCGATGTTTGTCAATTGCCCCGCTGTAATTTGTTCACCCAGCATGTTATCTATCTTAAGGAGAGCCACCTCTAATGAACTATGGACCCCGGTCCTTTCTTTTACATACAATCTACAAAAAATTTACTACTTTGTGTTTACTTTCTGCAAACTATTACTTCCTTCCATTCGATACGTTTAATCCTTTGTTTTTAGCAAAACCGGTGAGATTGATAACCTCATCGCAAGTTGGGGGCAAAGTTCTGTGGTTGTGTTGTGCAGGTCCCCATGTTGCTACTAGCACCGGTAGTGCGTCCTGCCAAGGCTCAGCTAGCAACACCTTTGGGGTGTTTCCTTGCTCGTACTGGTTCGATTAAACCTTGGTTTCATAATTGAGAGAAACTTACTGTTGTGCTCATCATACCTTCCTCTTGGGGTTCCCCAACGAGCTCCACATCAACACCGAGCCATCAAGTATTTTTCTGGCGCCGTTGCCAGGGAGTCAAGGACATCTTTACAAGGGAAGTCCCTCATAACCAATCTCTTTACTTTGTTATTTTTGTATTGCTTAGTTTATTTTTGTTTTGTTTGCTTGTTTCTTTATCAAAAACACACAAAAAAATAGTTCCTACTATAGTTGTTATTTTCATTGGTCTGTTATTGTCTTGCTTTATCATGCTATCTATCAATGGTTTGTTTCTTTGAAACTGAATCTTATTGGCAAGGTGGGTTCATGGAAGAACAAAAATATTATTATAAGGAACACCGCTTGTCACAAAAAGGGAAGCACTTATGGGAACAAATTGATAAATTGAATATCATTGCTAGAAACTTGTGCTCTATTTATAATATTACTTATTGCTTTGATAAATCTTGTTGCTGTAGGAGGTATAAACACCTCCCTTTTCAATGTGAGTATAATGATAATGTTATCATATCTTCTTATGTTAAAGGAAATTATGACTTTTATGATGTGGAACAAATTGAAGAATTTATTGCTTGGAAGGGTGCATTTGAACTTGCTAGTTTGCTTTAAAATATTGATGATTCACCTTATAAATATGAGGTTTATGATATACTTAAATTTTGCTTTGATAATTACAAGGTAGAAAATGGCTATATTCTTGAATATCTTAATAGATGCTCTCCACCGATGGAAGAGACTAATGCCTTGCAGGAGCCTATGAAGGAAGAAATTGCTAAAACTGAAAGCTCATTGGATGAAAAAGAGGAGGAGAGTGATGATCAAGAGGAGGAAGAATGGATCTACCCATCCCTACCTTCAAATGAGAGTAACTCTTTGCCCCTTACATTATTTGATTGTCCCCCATTCTTACCAAAGGAGGACGAATGTCATGTTCTTGAGGATTCTTTTGAAAATGTTTATAACAAAGCTATAGTGTTTGTAGATCATGAAAAGCATGCTTTATGTGATAGTTATATTGTTGAGTTTATTCATGAGGCTATTGAAAATTATTATGAGAGAGGAAAATATGGTTGTATAGGTTTTTATGGTATTGAAACACCTCTCTATGTGCTGAAAGTTTTAAAGTTATTCTCGTTTTATCTTCCTATGCATGTCACTTTGTTCTTTGTGAATTTATTTGCATACAAGATTCCTATGCATAGGAAGAGGGTTAGACTTAAATGTGTTTTGAATTTTCTTCTTGATGCTCTCTTTTACTTCAATTCATATTTTTTATGTGAGCATCTTCTCAAACTATCATGCCTAACTTAAAGGCGTTAAAGAAAAGTAATTATTGGGAGATAACCCAAAAGTTTTATATGAGTCTTGGAAGTTATTACTTCAGTAATAACCGCTCCTTATCCTTTTTATTTGCTTTTTGGACCAAGAGTAACCTCTAATGAGAGAGAAGTAATGATTGGGAAAGTTGCTGTCCCGAAACATATTTCTGTGCTTCACCGTAAAAATTCGTGTAAAATCTCTGAACGTCGTTTTGAGGCTTGAATATTTGTGCTTCTGCCCCAGGTTGTTATCTAACTTTCGTTAGTTCAACACTTTTTGATTTGAGCAACAGAAGGTCTTCGAAAAAAATTGTCTTTACCTGCTGGTCTGTTTTGACAGATTTCTGCCATTTTCTGCATTTGCTTCTTGTTGGTTCCTTTTTGAGTTCTTTTGGGGAATTGAGATTTTTGAGGGAAGTGCTTCAGTAGCTAGTGTTTTAATGGAAGTTTATTGGTGTTAGAACTGAATCTTAAGACTTATTATCTTGAGTGCACTAATGTTGCTAATAAAGATTGTGTGAAGTTTTGTATGAAGGAAAAATTTCAGGTGTATGGAAGGAATGAGTAATGAGATGAAGGATGGACTAAAGCTCAAGCTTGGGGATGCCACGTGTGTCAACCTAATAAATATCCAAGAAGTACAAGCGTCAAATCTTGGGGATGCCCAAGGCATCCCGTTCTTCATCAATAAAAATCTCAGGTTTCTTCCAAACGCTTCATTTTTTATTGTTTCATGCACAATTGTGTTGTTCTTGGAGCGTCTTCTTTTTCGTTTTTGTTTTGGTTTTTCGTTTGCTTTTGTTTGCTTAGTTTGCTGAATAAATTGGTTAGACCCCCTCTTTCATACATTGGTTTTCAAATAGTTTGGTTTGGTTTAGAAAAGAGTAGGAAAGCTCATGCTTAAGTGGTAAAAAGAGCTTGTTTTTGACTATGGACTATGCTTTGTCATGCCATGCTTGATATTGTTTTGGCTTTATGCTTAGTATTCTTTGTTGTAGCATGACTTGTTATAAACAATTGAGATTGCTTAATGTGCCTTGGATGAATCATGCGTTGTTCTAGCATATTAAAGCATAGTATAGTGGTATTCTCCTTTGATGCTTTATTTGGGTTGACTTGGCGCATGCTCACACCATGTTATGACTATCTCAAGTCACCATAAGCCTTTATGATCCTTTAGTTTTCAACTTGTAGTATCACTTTATGCTTTGATCAATGATGTTTTGTCACTCTGCATGATTACGGCCATTATTGCTCTCTTAGTTTGTCGCTCCCAGTCTTTTGCTAGCCTCCACAACCAAGTGTGAGTTCCACTCATGCATCCAACTCCCTAAACCAAGTTATTCCAAAGAGTCCACCATACCTACCTACTAGCTTATGCTATTCTAAGTATTTCATGTTTTTGTTTACCTTCCAAATTAAACTTGTTATGAGAAAACTAGTGATTAAAGCTCTCACGAACTTGATGACACACTTTACTTTTATTGCCCTTAATAAACTGGAACCATTGTGTCATCTATGTTGTATATGCTTGTACTTATTTGTTGGGAATTAGCAGAACCATGTTGTCATGGGGAACGCTTTCAACATTGCACTGGTACTTTGTACCTAGTTGATATCATGCTCTTTTGTCTATGGATATCGTCGGTGTGAAATGAAAGGGGAGCTTGTAAGTCCATGGAGTTATGTATATGTGTTAGAGAAATGCAGGGTCATTGGTTCAATCCATGCTGACATGGTGGAAACCTGCAGCGTAACCATAATGAGCTATCTATGAAGCATTCTTCTTATTAAAAAAAGAGTCCTATATTGAGAAAAAAGAGAAAAAGAAAAAAAATTATGAAAAGAGGAAAGAGAGAAAAAAAGCACCATATTCCCATGGTAAATAAGAAGATTCCTGAGATGCTCGTTGTCTGTTTGCCTTGTCATTTTGATATGGGGATTCTTCCGTATCATCTGGCAAGGGGTAACCCGTTGGCGGTTCTCTATGATACACATGTACTTACGATGACAAGAACTTACCGGTGACTAAACTTGAGTAGCATGAGGAGTGGCCCTCGTATTTAAGGGACATGAGATTTCTAACTTATACTTCGTAAAGCATGTACACCATAGTTTGTTCACTTTAACCTTAATCACTTCAAGATGCTTATGATAGGGGCAATGAGAGCTAAAAGCTATAAGTACCATAATTTTTGAAAGCTCTTTATGAAACTTGAATCTCTACTTCCTTCTATGAAGGCATTTCTTCCACCATTATATTGAGTCTCCACCTTCTACCTTTATGCACCTACTTTGAGAGCATAGTGGCCATTCTTAGTTCTATGTGCATTGTCCCAAGACTAGTTGATTGATGCATAACTTGATATTGCTTGTTCTAAACTATTTGTATCTAGTCACTCTGATGAACTTTGAAGGTGTCCTATGCATTTATATTTGCTACTCTATGAGGGACAAGCTGAATACTATTATGCTATGTTTTCTTTATGTGAAACAAACAAACGTCTTGCAAAGCATTGTTATTCATGAATCTTTTGTTTGTGCCTTTCCATGTTGCAACATAGTTTCTTTGTCTTATTGCCAGAACTTTGTCTTTCATGTTATGGTTAAAGTACTATGATCCCAGCCTTGAATGTTTTACAGATACTTTGATCAAGTCTTTGATGATGCATGTCACCTCAAAAATTATTCTTTCTTTTTATCACTTACCTACTCGAGGACGAGCAGGAGTTAAGCTTGGGGATGTTGATACATTGCAAATGTATCTATAATTTTTGATGCTCCATGCTTAGTTTTATCTACTTTTTTGTGTTTTGTCCACACTTTGGAGTACTTTTCATATGATTTCTTGGACTAACCTATTAATAAGAGTCACAATGCTAGCTGCCTGTTTTCTGCTGTTTTTGGTTCGAGGAAAGCCAAAAAAATGAATATTCTCAGAATTGGACGGGACAAAAGCCAAAGTGCATATTTTTCCGGAAGACATCAGATGCCAGAATACGAGACGGAGAAGGGATAGGGCCACCACCACTGGTCAAGACGGCCAGGCTTGGCTCAAGGCCAGGTGGTCTGTCTGACCAACCCCTCGGCCTCCTTCCGCCTATATATTGCCCTCGACCAAAACCCTGGCACCCGATCAAAATCCACGAAGAGTCTCAGAGTCATTGTCGTCTGTCCCTAGATCGAGGGATCTGGCTCTTCCGCACCGCCGAGGGGAATTCACCCTGGAGGCCTTCTTCATCATCATGCAAGCCTCCGGTGTGATGCGTGAGTAATTCATCTCTGGACTACGGGTCCATGTAGTAGCTAGATGGCTGGTTCTCCTCCTTTGTGCTATCATGTTTAGATCTTGTGAGCTCCATTCATGATCAAGATCATCTATTTGTAATTCTGTATGTTGTGTTTGTGGGGATCCGATGGATATTGAGATGCTATTTCAGATTGATTATTGATTCTATCATGTCTTTGTTATTTGTGATCTTGCATGCTTTCCGTTGTTAGTAGCTATCTTGGCCAAGTAGATGCTAGCAACTCCAAGAGTTAGTATTTATGCTCGATAGTGGGTTCATGCCTCTGGTAATCTAGGGAAGTGACAGAAATCTCTAAGGTACTAGATGTGTTGTTGCTACTAGGGAGAAAACCACAACCCTTTGTTCATAGAACAATCGTATTGTTTACATTACACGCAATTCGTAAAGCAATAATCTGTTGCTTGTAACTTAATACTGGAGGGGGTTCGGATGATAACCTGAAGGTGGATTATTAGTCATAGATGTAGTTGGATGGCGGTCTATGTATAACGTTGTAATGCCCAATCAAGTTCCAAAGGAGTCAAGATGATTAGTATATGCATGTATTGCTTTCTCGATGTTTATCAATTACCCCGCTGTAATTTGTTCACCCAGCATGTTATCTATCTTAAGGAGAGCCACCTCTAGTGAACTATGGACCCCAGTCATTTCTTTTACATACAATCTACAAATTGTTTACTGCTTTGTGTTTACTTTCTGCAAACTATTACTTCCTTCCATTTGATACGTTTAATCCTTTGTTTTCAGCAAAATCGGTGAGATTGACAACCTCATAGCAAGTTGGGGGCAAAGTTTTGTGGTTGTGTTGTGTAGGTCTCCACGTTGCTACTAACACCAGTAGTGTGCCCTGCCAAGGCTCAGCTAGCAACACCTTTGGGATGTTTCCTTGCTCCTACTGGTTCGATTAAACCTTGGTTTCATAACTGAGGGAAACTTACTACTGTGCTCATCATACCTTCCTCTTGGGTTCCCCAATGAGCTCCACATCAACACCGTGCCATTATACCGCCACGTGATTATGACACAATTACTTTCGGTTGCATTGAGGGGGCTTCTGCCAGAAAATGTTCGAGTACCCATTGTGAAGCTATGTGCGTTCCTCAATGCAATTTCTCAGAAGGTGATCAATCCACTAACTCTACAAAATTTATAGAAGGATGTGGTACAATGTCTAGTCAGCTTTGAGTTGGTGTTCCCACCATCCTTCTTCAATATTATGATGCATCTCCTCGTTCACCTGGTCGAAGAGATTGGCGTTCTCGGTCCTGTATTTCTACACAACATGTTCCCCTTTGAGAGATTCATGGGAGTCTTAAAGAAATATGTTCATAACCATGCTAGGCCAGAAGGAAGCATCTCCAAGGGCTATGGAACAGAGGAGGTCATTGAGTTCTGTGTTGACTTTATTCCTGACCTTAAGCCAATCGGTGTTCCCGAATCGCGCTATGAGGGGAGACTGCATGGAAAAGGCACGCTAGGAAAGAAAGCAACAATGTGTATGGATGGATATTCTTTGACTCAAGCACACTACACCGTTCTACATAATTCCAGCTTAGTGGCTCCGTACATAGTGGAACACAAGAATATTTTACGCTCTGAATACCCGGAGCAACGTGAAGATTAGATTGATGGAGAACACATAAAGACTTTCGGCGGTTGGTTACAAACACGTCTCATGAATGTCACTGATGAAGAAAACCTATACTTGTTGGCCAAGAAACCATCTTCAACTATATCGACTTTTCAAGGGTACGAGATAAATGGGAATACATTTTACATGTTCGCCAAGATAAAAATAGCACCAACCAAAACAGTGGTGTCCGCTTTGATGCAACAGAGGACAATGGGAAGAAGGTCACATATTATGGGTACATAGAGGAGATGTGGGAACTTGACTATGAACCTAATTTCAAGGTCCCTTCGTTCCGGTGCAAATGGTTCAACCTGAAAGACGGGGTACAGGTAGACCCGCAGTACAGAATGACTACAGTGGATCTTAAGAATCTAGGGTACGACACCGAACCATTCGTCCTAGCCAGTGAAGTGGCTCAGGTTTTTTATGTGAAGGACATGTCTACCAAACCGAAAAAAGAAAAGAAAGGTAAGAGGACACATCATACGATGAGCCAAAGCACCACATAGTTCTTTTAGGAAAAAGAAACATCGTGGAAGTAGAGAACAAGACAGACATGTCAGAAGATTATAATAAGTTTGATAATATTCCACCCTTCAAGGTGAAAACTGACCCAAGCATCATGTTAAATAATGAAGATTGTCCATGCTTGCGTCGCAATCAGAAGAAATGAAAAGACACGAAGAAAACTCAGAAGACTAGATAGGGATCATAACTTGTGTATCTCAATATGGAAATCACTTTCCCATTTATTTTTGTGTAATAATGTTATTGTATGTAAGATATTAACAATGGAGATGGTTGGCTTGTTTTACTAGTTAAGTAGCTTTCACGGGCTTGCAGGAAAATTTTCGAGAAGCTCTGCCACGGGAGATTTCCCAACCCTTTCCCCAACACTGTTAGAGGAGATGGAGTCTTTCACGGGCTTGCAGGAAAAATTTCCGAGGCAGAGTTTCCGAAGATGTCGTAGGGCATGTGCACCAACGACATCTTCGAGAAGCTCCGCCACGGGAGATTTTCCAACCCTTTCCCCAACACTGTTAGAGGAGATGGAGTCTTTCACGGGCATGCAGGGAAATTTTTCCGAGGCGGAACTTCTGAAGATGTCGTAGGGCGTGTGCACCAACGACATCTTTGAGAAGCTCCGCCACGGGAGATTTCCCAACCCTTTCCTCCATCCATGGGGATGAAACTTTCTCTACCTATGTTGGCTTGTTGAGCTGCTTGCCATGTCGTATCGATGCTCCTTTTATAGGCACGGCACCGCTTCTAATTTGTCTTGTTCCTCCGACAGGGCGTCATGCGCTACATGCCTTATCTCATCGAGCAGTGCGTCCACCCACGTGTCCTTATCCTGCCGACAGCTTTAGTCTCGGTTGCACCCACCAGCCGAGACTAAAGGTTACCCACGTGTCCTTATCCCACCGACAGTTTTGTTAGATGACACAAAAACCACCTTTAGTCTCGGTTGTACCCACCAGCCGAGACTACCGCGACCCCGATGCCAGCAACGACGACGTCGGGGACTACGACGACTATAGTGGCGACGTTTATAGGGCTAGGCACGAGTATGACTGAATGACTCCAACATTCGAATCTAGCCATGTATCTTAATTTTCAGTTGAGCTATGTACTTTAATTCCAGTTCGATCGTAATAAAATTTTATTCCCGCCCTTTTCCTCCCGCGCGGCGTCATGGCGGGAAACTTAAAAAGAAAAAGAAATAGAAAAAAGAAAAACAAAGAAATAGAAAAGAAAAGGAAATAGAAATAGAAAAGAAAAAGGAAAACAAATAGAAAAAGAAATAGAAAAGAAAAAGAAACAGAAAAAGAAAAGAAATAGAAAAAGAAATGGAAAAGAATAGAAAAGAAAATAATAGAAAAAGAAATAGAAAAGAAAAAAACAGAAAGGAAAAAGAAAAACAAATAGAAAAGAAAAAGAAACCAAAAAATAGAAAAGAAAAAGAAAAAATAAACAGAAAAGAATAGAAAAGAAAAGAAACTAAAAAGAAATAGAAAAATAAAAAGAAAAAGAAAAGAAAAAGAAAAAGAAAAAGAAATAGAAAAGAAAAAGAAACAGAAAAAAACATAAAAGAAAAAGAAATAGAAAAGAAAAAAATAGAAAAGAAAAAAACAGGAAAAAAACAGAAAAGAAAAAGAAAAAGAAAAAGAAAAGAAAAAAAAACAGAAAATTGACCTTTGGTACCAAGTGCACCAGCTCAGAGAACAACCCGTTCAATCGGTCCCCCCTCTCAAGGTGTTTGACGAGAAGGCCGTTGAAAGTTCTCGATAAAACACAACCGATTACCCCATCGCTGAAGTAGCATATAAATTTATTCAAGGGAAAGATTTGGTCGAGAATATCAGGTCGCTACCAACAAGTATGCGTAATTTGCATGTGTGGTACACTAATGCCACAAAGAGAGGGATCGAGGCTATCATGGTGCAAGTTAAGGATGAGTACTACTTCCAAGAATACTCTATGAGCGTTGACTTCTGTGAACTTTTTCAGTTATACAATCTTCGGGCCCTCGACAAATCTATCATCAGTTGCTATTGTTTGTAAGTGACTTATTAATGTAATTTGAGAAGTCTTTAGCTCAGCTCGTTCATGGTCTGCAAATTATCCTCAATTTAATCTTTTGTGCGCTATATTATGCAGATCGAAGAAGCTCGAATTCAAAAAGGATGAAATCACGGACATTGGGTTCATTGACCCAGATACAATGCATGAAAGAACTATAGAAGATCCCATCTATAACAAGGATACACCGGAGACTTTGCTAAGGTTTTTGAAGCGACAACATGACAAAAAGGGGACAACATGACAAGTAAGTAGTACTACCTAGATCCACACAGCTTTATCATACTTGATTATTGTTTGATTGAATTATATTCTTGTACAGAAATGCGCGAAACAACCAAAGGGGACTAATCTATGTGGATACTATGTTTGCGAGTACATCATAAGATTGTCAGCGAGAGAACGAATAATCAAAGAAATAGAGAGGTACGAAAACAATATTCACAAATTTATTTTGTTACCATAACTTGTGCCGAGTTTTAGTCATAATTATTTGATTGTGATTTTGATATATATATATATACACACACATAGCTCATGTATTCATTTGTATCTCATTCTTTTACAGTTGGCAAGTAAGCGAGACAGGATCTCAATCGAGCACCGCTTCAAAGGAATTGGCTTGATTTTTCCTTTGGGACGTCATACCTAACTTCGCAGAATACCACTATGAATGAAGATCTACATGTAATATATAGTTTGACTCGGAGAGTACCACTATGCTACATGTAATAGATAGTATGCCTCGGAGAGTACCACTATGCATGAAGATCGATCTTCATGCATGTACTACTTAATTTTGCGATCTTATACAATTACATGTGTTATATTATATGCACCAAGTTGATATGCATCACCTAGATCTTCATGTACTACCTAAACCCAAACGTGTTTCTGGCGCATCGACGCGATCCTCGTACGATGAAACGGTCTGATACCCCTAAACCCCTCCTAAAACCCTAAACCCTGGATTCTCTGCCGCGACAGAGAATGCACTTTCTCTACTGCGGTAGCCAACCTTTGGTACCGGTTCGTGTTACAAACCGGTACCAAAGGTCCCTAGCCCTGCGGTCTCCTGGGTGCCCACGTGGAGGCCCCTTTAATACCGGTTCGTAAGGAACCGGTACCAAAGGAGGGGGGGCTTTTGTCCCAAATCTTTTGTACTGGTTGCATTTCTGGTACAAAAGGGCCTCTGGAACCGGTATTGATGCCCATTTTTCTACTAGTGCCCCTACTGGCGTCGTCCCTATTTATCGTGATCTACGTCTTTGCATGCTGCGTTTTAAAATTTTGTTGGTGCTGCTATATGTCTCCTGATTTCCACCTCCCGTGGGCACGTAAGTATACGTGTACGGTGACACCTAAGCAGACCATACGGGTTTCGGGTTGATTCGTATAGTCTTCAAAACGAATTGGTATCGTGTGATCCTGGCCATTCACGTGTTTCTGTTTGTCAAAGTTTGAAAGGAGAGGGGACACCCAAGCAAAAGTGTACAAGTTTTTCTTTCCTAATAAATTTGTGACTGATACCAATCCCTATGTCGTACACTCTTCCACTCGCTAGATAGAACCATGTCTGAAGAAGAAAGAACCAATTACAAGTGTTTATAGTATTCTAATAAAATCAACCCTGGCCGTGAAGGTTCCTAGATTTTTTCAGAATTTTGAAAAATGTTTTTTATTAGCTGATCCTAGGATCTCACCTAATGCACTGATCCTATACAAGTTTCCTCAGAATATGCTTCCGTCCATTTTCAACTAGCCTTTTGATATTAGGTCATCTCCAGTGGCACGATCCTAACATGCCAAGGCGCGATCTAAAAGACCGATTCGTCCGGATCGATCCACTCTTGACTTAAATTTGGGCTAGGAACATATCACGGACCACACGCGTGTCCTCCACGGGCTCGCCCGGCAGCGACCGACACCACCCAGCGCCGCCATTAATAAAAGTTTGGATGGTCGCTTGACTGATGCGCTGTCATTAATGGCAGTCGCTTAACTCCTACGCCACCATCAATATTGGTCGCTCGACCTTTGTGCTGCCGACAATGCCGGTAGCTTAACCTCTACGCCGCCATCAATGCCATGGCTACTTGCCATTTTAAGCAGGCCACCCGTGTCCATCTTCTCCGCACCTCTTCCATTACCACTTCGAGCCACTCTAGCTTCCTCATACCACGACACTGGTAGCCATGGTCGGAGCAACGTCAGCTAGGGGCAACGGATCTAGGGGAGGCCGACTGGGACAACCCCGGGCCGAGAGTGGGGCCGATGCCAAGGCCTTCGCCGTCACCATTCATGGACTTCTCAGGCTTCAAGATCGTTATACCTGACAAGTTTGGGCGGGTGCTCGATGGACAAGAGCCCCGTGAAGTTAAGCTGTGGGAGGCCAGCGGTGGGCGTCGTATCTGGCCCGTGGAGGTGATGTTCGATGGCCAAGTCCACATGTACCTCTACCATGACTGGGAATAGTTCATCCGCGCGCACGATCTACGGGTTAGGCACTTCATGGTCTTCAACTACGACGGCCATGGCATGCTCGCCGTCAAGATCTTCAACGGAACACGCGGGCACTACCACACTGATGACGAAGAGAAGGACGAGTAGGCGACCATGGGGAGATGCCAGATTGCTTATGTATTTTCTCCCTTTATTCTACCTATGCAAAACCCTTGGTGATTTCCATGGATATATATATGAAAAAAATTGCATCCTGCCGCTGGATGCATCCCACCCAGCAAACACGACCGCGTTTGCTGTCTAGCAACCCGGTCGAAATATACCAAAAATGACATATTTGATATTCGAAATGGATCTACGACAGGGATGATGGCAGGAAGAGGATGTCTAGTGCTACCCAATGCCTAGGCCTAGAGAGAATGGTTAGGTGATCAAAATAAACACTACATTTTGCTATGCTATTCAGAGCATCGAAAAATTCAGATCAAGATTGATCAAGACAGGATTGGAGACGAATGGCTTTCAACCAAAGACCAAAAAGAAAAATCATTCCTCACCCGATGAGGGACGAAAATCCTCTCCCTCCGGCCCCATGGAATGGAAGTAGCTGGAGAAGGAAACGGACCGGAGATTGCAGAGAGGGTCGGGTTCTGCCAGGAGCCCAGGACCATATAGGCCATTGCTCAGCAAACCAAGAATGCCCATAGGCACCGTGCCAGTACTTCTATAGGCTGTTAGCATAACTCCGTTGGGAAATTTGTACAACTTTAGCCCATTCCGAAGAGATATACACAGTAAATTAAGAGCTAAATCAAACATTGCTAGAATGGGAAATAAACATTATCAGCATACATAGCTGCAGAAATTAGAATACACATTACAAGCTCTCACGCAAAAGTTGGCACTTGGCAGGCAACATAGGAAGCAGGTACAACAGAATGACACCAATTATTTCGCCTACAAATAGCATGTATATCTTGCAGCAGGAAAACTACCATACATTTTTAATCTAATAACAGCTCCGAGCAAAACAGAGTCAAAAAAGACTGTCTGGAAATGTCACTTCCGAGAAACATTCGCATCCATCAATTTGCATAGTGATATTGCGTATTCTGGCTGGAAACCGGTACACACATCAAGCAGCATGATACCAGATGAAGCAACACTTGGTGTCAACAAAAACTGAGCTTTATCGCAACACCCTATCCAGAGTAAGAGAGCTATCTTATGTGAATTATCATCTTGTCGAAGAGCGCCTTGTGCTCCGGGAAATACTCGAGCAACTCGTCCTTGGTCACCCACACATGGTCCTCGCACTTGCCGATATCGAGTTTTGCCGTGCCGATCACTTGCGACTTGAAGAAGAAACGCTGCAAGATGCGTGAGGGGATTAAGAGGCCATCATATAGAGGTGCAGCAAACTAATAAACCCGTTTTCCTTGAGAAAATAAATGCAAGGTACTAAAGTATAGCACATGACCAATTATTTTCATGTGGTGAGATAAATAATACCTTGAATGGTGAAACACTAGAATCTTCTGTTTGTTCAGCTACCATATGGGCCATTGGAGCATTGCCGACAAAATATGTGTTGTCAAGTCCGCCCAGAACAGAGTTCAAAGCCGACTCAGCACACTGGAATCAAATATCCAGTAAGTAACAGATAATAATGGAACATGATATAATCCAAAACCACAATTGTAAGCTCATAGCAGAAATAAAAGGTGTAGAATAGCATAAGTAAACTAGAAAGTACAGCCTGGATCATATATACGGAAATCTCATATGTGATTTTTCAAACTGCATACCAGACGCAAAGTGTCTTCATTCTCATACACTTTTTCTGGAAAATGCCAAACAGACTTGCCATCAGGTGCCCCAAAACTCTTGCCATACAGAAGAAGGTAGAGTTTATTATCAAGAGCTCGTTGTAGTGACCTACATATAAACATCGATGAGCAATAAGCTAGATACTCATGCTACACTCACATAGCAGCATTGTCACGAGAGTTAATTCTCATGATGTATCTGAGTTTCAGCTTATGATGAGCATTCACAGCTAACAAACCAACAGTAGGTTCTAGCAGACATACATGTAAGGCATGGAGACAATATTATATCACTGGCAAACAATTGTGCGATAAAAGGATATGATATCGCTAACAAGATATCATATTTTCAGCTTCTAGAATAAATAGACCCTTAGGTTTACTACAAGGTACACAGAATGAGAAACTGAAATAGTTTGCTACAACCTAGAATCCGGTTAATAAGTATGTTCTGAAAGAAAACAGACTATGATTTGATTATATGAACATAAGTTAAGTACTAACATGACAGTATTGAAGTATTTAGTAGCATTCAGGACAGCTCAATGTGCAATATAACTATTACATGCTTGCACGACAAGAGGATAACTGACACTCAAAATAACTACAAGAAATCTTTGAAAAAGTACGCAACAAAGCGAGTTAGGCTGAAGAATAAAACAACAGGAATGGAAGTTGAAAACCTACTTCCGGTCATTTGCTTTGTCAGCTTCTGTGATTCTTGGAGCGGGCACATAATCTATCTGATAATCACCCTTGCCCCTACACACACAGAGAAGCAAGTTACAATGTATTTGACACCCAATGTATATAATGAATCAAAAGGCTCAAAGCTCGTCTGCAAATATTCCATTACCGCTTTCACATCACTGCATATTCTCAAAATCCTAATGTGCCATGTATGACGTATGTATTTATAGGCAGATAACTTTGACAGCAGGAGCAGGTGCAGTTTCTGGTCATGGGGATTCTGCCAAAATCATGCTTCATTCGTGTGGAATGGAAACCACAACTTCTACCGATGTTCCCTCTAAGCAATAAGCACCATTACATATCGCTCTGAACAAGCAGAGTATTCCATTTGTGTGCAAGTTCCATTTCATGGCCAATTGCCATCTAAGCAGTGGGTATCTACTGTTGGCCGGTAGGTTGCTATTTGATTCAGTGCATACAATCCCAGGTTGACAAGACACAACTATTGAGAGGATTACTTTTCTCAATAGTATTCCATGTATTTGTTACTCAGGAAGAATCACAAATACTCGCATTACTTGTACAGATACTCGACATATTCACTACCAACTGCTCCCCAGTTTATCTTGTACATACTAATCGCAATGCTCCTTAATCAGTGCTGTTCCTTTCACAAGTAAAACAGCGATATTCTTTTCTTCATGAAATGTGCTATTGTACAAGATTCTTGTGCCAGCGCGATTAGCTTTTCACAATGCACTTAAAACCATTATACATTTCAATTTTACTAGCATTAACCTAGGGTAAGACCTATGAACCAGAAATGGCCCATGCAAACGAAAATAAAAGGAATGCAACATGCGAGGAGGGAGAAACGTCACCTTGCCTCCGCCTTGCCGAGGACATCGTCGGGGTACTTCCGCCTGTACTGCTGCCTCCACCGGAACCTTGCACAAAAGACGACATAAGCCTAGGGACGAAACACCAGATCAAATGAGATACGAGAGCGGAGGGTGGATCTGGAGTTACGAGAATTCTTGGAAGGCGTAGACGACGGGGTGGATCTTGGGGATGACGACGGGGAGGCGCTCGAAGACCACCGACGCCACGATCTTCCCTTCTTCTGCTGCGGCCGCAGAGCGGGAGGAGCTGAAGGTCCGCGCGCAACGTAGCGACCGGAGGCTCGCCAGCGATCGAGGCAGCATGGTGTGGGCGGGGAGGTCGCGCCGCAAAGAGGAGAAAGGGGGAGGAAGGAGGCAGTGAGGAAGAAGAAAGAGCCCTGCTTAAACCCGGCTCGTGGGCCTTCTGCACGGCCCGGTTCAGGGAAACTGCAGGGGGAGGGGAAGATTCGAGGGGCAGTGGTATACACCGCCTAGGGTGTGTACGGAATGCTCGTCTTCTCTAGATTTCTCTCGATTTATGTAAATGGTATAAATAATTTTCGCTCTGAATCTGAATTCACGTTCGTTTTTAAGAGCATTTTTAACAGTCACGCTATATTTCGACGTTATAAACATCGCTGCGCCCGCGCTATATAGTTTTAGAGCGTGGTACGCACTGTTTTTCTCCACCGGAGACGCTAAACCGCAGCGCGAGCGCGGCCGCAAAAAAGATGCTCCACCAGGCGCTCCAAACTACAGCGCGCAGCGGCGCTGGAAAACAACATTCACACAGCGCTATGAATTCAACAAGATCAAACAAGCTTCTAAAATTAATGAATAAATGCACCAAAAATACAACAAATACAACAAGTACAACAAGTACATCCAATTGTTTACAACAAATACAACAAATTTAATGAATCAACAATACAACATAGTTTTCAAACAATACAACGAAAATGTAAATTAGAAGTAGGCACTATTGTTGTCCATGCCAATTCCACCATTCTTCCATGAGAGTTTTTTGGAGTTCATCATGTGTTTCGATGGAACGAATGGAATGATACGAGGCAATAAACCGGGCAATCCTATGTGCGTTCCTTCTCACTTGCACGGGAAACCCTATCAATTTGTAGTGGGTATGATCCATATTTTTCTCACGATCATCCTCTCTAATCATGTTATGCATGATGACACAAGCAGTCATGATATACCAAAGACACTCTTGGACCAAAGACACTCTTGGTCCCAAAATCTAGCCGCCCCCCTCACAATGGCAAATTGAGCTTGCAAAATCTCAAATGCTCTCTCTACATATTTCCTGGCCGCCGCTTGTGCACTGTGAAATTGGGTTTGTTTCTTACCTCGTGGTTGAATAACCGACTTCACAAATGTTTGTCACCTTGGATAGATGCCATCGACGAGAAAGTAGCCATAGTTGTACTTGTGGACATTTGCTTCAAACTCCACCAATGGACCTTCCCGTATTGCAAGTCTTGTCATTAGTGGTGACCGTTGCAGAACATTGATGTCATTGCAAGACCCGGCCATTCCAAATAATGCATACCATATCCTAGTCTCATGATTGGCGACCGCTTCAAGGACTATAGTGGCATCCTTTTTGTACCCTTTGAATTGTCCATTTCATGCCACTGGACAATTCTTTCAACTCCAATGCATACAATCAATTGAGCCAAGCATACCTGAAAATCCCCGGTCAGCGTTGAACTCCAAAAGTCTTGTCGTGTCTTGAGCATTGGGGGATCTCAAGTATGTGGATCCGAGAACTTTCACAATTTCTATGGCAAATCGCTTGACACACATGATAGAAGTGCTCTCACACATGGCCAAGTGGTCGTTAATAAGATTCGTCGGTATACCGTATGCCAAACATACGCAAGGCGGCGGTCACCTTCTGATAGGTGCTATGACCAAGTTCTCCGGCGGCATTTCTTCGTTGTTCAAAGAACCGATCATACTTCATCACCTCCGTTGCGATGTGCTTGAACAAGTTGATGCTCATCCGAAAACGCCGACGAAAATAGCTTTCGAGAAATATCGGATTTTCATTGAAATACGACCGCATCAACTTCTCGTGCTCTTCAATCCTTTCTCTCCACAATTTTTGTCTACCAAACATCGATCCTCCTATTTTCGGCTTCTTAATGGCGCGGTATGCCAATAATATGGATATGTTCTCTTCTTCCTCTATATCATACTCGTCGTCCGAAGAATCGTATGATGAACTCTACAAATATACATATGAAATGACTTACTACTACTATCTTTTAGCTAAAATTGTTTGTAGCCGAGGAGGCGCATACCTTGCGAGCAAATCGGCGAGCATCTTGGTGGTGCCATGTTGCAAGTAGGCTTGAGGATGACATGGTCGCCGCTGGAGCAAGAGGAGGAAGGCTAGGCGCCGTCGTTGGCGCGGGGCAGTAGCATTGGTGGCGCCGACGGTGGCGCTCGCTCGGTACAGCGCGGCGGAGAGCTCAAAACACCGAAAACAGGCGCGGGGGAGGCGGATCTACGACGCGGCGGCGAAGTCGAGCGCGGGTGGCGACGAAATCGACCGGCGCAGGTGAAATCGCAAGGCGGCGGCGCGGGTGGGGAAAATGGAGGCGTGGGCGCGGGATGAATTTTCCAGTCGTTGGGGGTTCACGCGCGTGGGGGAAGATGGCGCACTGCAGCCGACGCGTCATATTTGGCGCTCCGGATAGTGCAAAACACAACGCGCCCCAAAAAAATTACAGCGCCGCGTGGTTTACAGCACCTGCTGGAGGGGTATTTTTTGCTCCACGCGCTGCATACCGGCGGGTTTTTTAGCGCGCGGCCTATATAGCGCGCCTGCTGGAGATGCTCTAAGGATCAGGCATATATTTTAGATATCCGGCGGATACTGGTATTTGTCGAGTGGATATCCAACGGATGGGGATATTTGTCGACTGGATATCCGACGGATATGATAGCGGATATGATATTGATAATATCCAACAAATAGGGTAATTCGACATTCTATGCAAACCATATCCGAAAATTTAACACAACCCCAATATACTGACAACCTAGTTAGTCCATCAGCCATCTATGCATGCTATGTATGCATGTTATATACGTATAGAGTGTGGCATCTTTATAAGTGGACACCACTGGGACAACAATCACTGCGACCATGCATGGTGACACATGGAACCGGGCTACATGGAACTGGAAACAGGAGGGAAAAAGTAGGAAACATGTGTGCACCATGCAGAAGAAGCAAGGAGCCAAGTGTAACCAACGCGGCAAGGCATGATAGCTACCATCGCATGCATAATTTTTTTGAGAAGCAAACAGTGTATAGATTCGATGGATGCATGGCCACGGACAGCATACGACAACCGCACGAGTTAGACAATAAATGAAAGATGGCACGGAGACGGGTGGATGCATCCAAATAATAGAGTCAAACAATAAAGACAGTATGGTGAGCATAAAAGCTAGCACGCATGAGACCAACAGTAACAATAAATGCTAGACGACAAGCATAAAAGGTAGCACATGTGAGGCCAACAGTGTGCATGCTACAAGAGTCCAAAATTCCATATTAACACGTAGGTTCTCAGTCTATTAATGGAAAAATGCACGATCTACAAAGTAGCATGGGTCCAAGACAGTCAATCAACCAACATAAAATAGGTAGTACAGTCTATTGCACGTAGCCTGTTGCTAGGATCGGCATGCATGCAGCGATGCATCGAACATGGCAACAAAATATGTTCAAAAACACGCATCACATTTCTGACATCATTCACATACATACTAAAGGCGCATTAATCAACGCTAGAACGTACGTCCAAAGAATCGTGTTAGAAGCTCACCAATGCATGACAATAAATAATCACAAGCGACTTTGACAAGCCATCAACTCTTGTCACTTGTCGCATGCATGGCACAGACGCAATAAATAACCGTAAAATATGTATATGTCCAAATATTCATGTTAGAAGGACACATGTGCATGTGAGTAAGTGAGGAGCACACACATCCAAAGAATCGTGTTAGAGGCTCATCAATCCATGTCAATAAATAAGCACAAGCAACCTTGATGAGCCATCAAATCTCGACACTGTTTTTACGCATGGTGCAGACACAATGAACAACCGCAAAAGACAAGATACGTCCAAAGATTCGTGTTAGAAAGCCACATACGCATGTCAACAAGTAAGGAGCATACCCACGTCTAAAGAACCGTGTTAGAGGCTCATCAATCCATGTCAATAAATAAGGACAAAGCGACCTTGATGAGCCATCAAATCTCGCTACTGTTTGCATGCATGGCGCAAGCGCAATAAACAACCGCAAAGGATACGTCCAAAGATTCGCGTTAGAAGGCCACATACGCATGCCACACACTCGTCACGGTGCCATACGAACCCGACAGAGGCAATAAATACAAGAACAGGTTTTCGTGATATAGAATTAAGAAAAAAGAAAAGGAAGAAAAAGAAGATCAAGGCCAAAGCAGATTGTACACATTCTGTTCATCTTAGGAGAAAAGCAGCTAGAAAACATGTTAGTAGAACACAAAGTAGAAAAAATGCAAGACAGAACATGCTCCCGTAGAGAACACATAGGTGGCGATAGAAAAAATAAATAAAAAATGGACGTCAAGAAAATATCGATGCCGCGGCAGGGAAAAGAGGCAAACCTGTGCCACGGCAGGAAAAAAAATCAGACGGCAACAAAAGATCGACGCCGCAGCAGGGAAAAGAGGCAAACCTGTGCCGCGGCAGGGAAAAATCAGACGGCCACAAAAGATCGACGCTGCGGCAGGGAAAAGGGGCACACCTGTGCCACGGCAGGAAAAAAATCAGACGGCAAGAAAAGATCGATACCGCGACAGGGAAAAGGGGCAAACCTGTGCCGCGGCAGGAAAAAAAACCGGGAAATGCAGGAGGCAAAGTAACGAGGGAGTGTCCCGTCAATGTGAAGCTAAAGAGTGCCATACATCAGGAAGGAGGATCGCGCAACTGGCATATCACGTAGCTGCCGTGGCAAAAAAAAGGCATATCGATGTCGCGGTAGGAACATAAATTTAGGACGCACCAATTATGGAACACACAGAAACACACATATCTGATGTAGCACTTGTAGTTTTGAATATATACACGGGAATATACGCGGGACTAATATATATGATTTTAATATTGAAATACATATGTGGAATACAAGACGCATATACTTATACAAGAATATTGCGATGGTAAAATAAGACCGCATTTGAGGGCCACAGGCAAAAGTCGACCAACACGCGGGAAAAAACACATAGTTATTATTAAACAAGGACAGAACGTATAGGATAGAAAACAGGTAACTGATATCATTGGGAGATATACTGGTGGCTAAATCCACGGAACAAATGACCTCTATAGGCAAAACATCACTGGCCGAAGTGCAAAGGCGCGCGAGACATGAAATAACATCGTCTTTTTCATGTATAAGTATATCTCTTTGTTGCGCAAGTCTCTGAGCACGAACACCACTATTATATGATTGCCTGGTGGCAATCTGTAAGTGATCAAGAGCAGTGCACAACGAATCATAACTGATATCATTGATCGCCAAATTACCATTGTCCATGATCTTCTGAATTGCCTCTCGAGCCATTGTATCAGTTGCTTCTTCTTGGCTTCTACAAGGATCGTCGAATACTGCCTGTAGCCTGGCCGCAGTTAGGTCCCCGGCAACGGGAATGTGAAGTCTCATCCATGTGTACAATCCGCAATCATTCAGGTGTAATCCTTCAGAATGAATAGCCAAACCTGCACGCTCACATATCTCACCCAAAATTCAACGATGGTTTAGGGCGAGCACATGTAAATAAAATATCACATGAATATAAGCGAGTTCATACATACACAAATTAGCGGTCTGTAAATTAGCAGCGAGCCTCATAGAACTCTAGAAGTAATAAAAATAAAAATCAGGAAAGAAACGTCTGGCATGCAACCTGCCGTGGTCGGGAGGAAGAGGCAGAATATGGAAACATCCTGCTCCGTTGATCTAATGAATTCACTTATATACATTCCTTTTTATACCAATACTTGCCTTTAGTGGACACACAACATGGCTGGAGGAAGGTGGAGGCAAGGGATGCCACCGCCATGCGCTCAAGCCGACGCGTGCACTGCATGCTGTGATGCATGCAACGGATGCCATCGCTACTCATTTAAGCCGACGCGTGCACTGCATGCCGTAATGTATGCAACGGATGCCACCGCTATTCACTCAGTTCGACGTGTGCACTACATGGCTACATGGAAAGCCGAATAAAGAACCAACGGTAAAAGAAGAAGTCTGCAACGTCACGTGCGCCAACGCGCAGCGTGGGCACAAGCTAGGCTGCAATGTCGCGCGCGCCAACACGCAGTGTAGGCACAAGCTAGCCTGCAATGTCACGAGCGCCAACGCGCAGTGTGGGCACAAGCTAGCCTGTAAAGGCACGCACGCCATCGCGCCGAACTGACACAAGCGAGGACATGCGCATGAAGACATGTTACTCTGCAACGTAGCCAACTTTAATGGAACTCAGGCGCGGTACCTCGTCGGAAGATGCATGCATGCACGCATGGCCGTGTTACACTCTTGTCGGTTTGTATGATATTGACAACCCACCCACATGCCGATATAGGACAAAGCAAGCACAGAGAAAAAATAGGGCCCCTAAACATCATTGTATGTATTCATTTACTCCGTGAATTGCATGTTACTTATCAAGAACTGCTGGGCGGCAATGATGGCTCAACTTTCTCACATTTCTCGAACAGAAGAGAAGCATAGACTACACACAGCCTAAATATGTTCCGGCCTAGGCATCGCGTGCAGCCATGGAACACGCTTATTTATCTAACCAGGCATTCTTCCCCTCTAAGAAGTAACATGCTCTAGAATCAATTACGTGTGATTCACACCAACGTTTGGACATACGGTATAAAAAAACATCTAAGGCAAGGGAAAAGAAAGATAAGCTCGCAAGGATAAGGGGAAAAAGGTAATCTGGAAGAAACCTAACAAATCCTTGCCCGTGATCACCTCGTAGCACATACCATGCAAACAACGAAGTAGAATCCATTCATTCTAGCGTACATGTGAAGATGTAACGCATTTTTACTTATTTAAAAAAGAAGTCCACGTCTATGATCGCTCAGAGAAGTTAACGTGGCAGACGTATCGCCCATACAAGAGGAGATAAATTATATTTATTTAAAACGAAAAGGATAAATCTAACAAGAAAAGAGCTGCCGTAGCTAAAACACACAATTATCATTGTTCGTACAAGAAGAACAAGCACCAGCAGGATAGCTACCGCGGCAGAAAAGAGAACCAAATCTTTGTCGCGGCACAGAATGCCTCCCTCCAAATTATGTTTTCATCTCAACCTAAAGGCCGCGGTCCTAATCTCGCGGCAGAGAAGCCCTCACCCAAAGACAGTAACAGAATAAAGAGGCACAAATTAAACATGATACAAAAAAATACTCGTTTATTCCACGATACAACAAGGGAACTCGATAAATATTCCAAGATACATTAAGGACAATGCATAGTCGACTAAAAGATCCGCGAAATAAATGACCTTATTGATCAAATACAGGAAACATGAGTGAGAAAAGATTACATAAATTAAACTTAATTAGCATGCATGGTAACAGAAACAACCATGGTGCCAATAGGAGCAATTCCTTGTGGATCAATCACACATGAATCAGTAAGAGTCAAAGGAAGACACTTGACCCTTATCTGCCGTGGAATCTTCCTTGGGCTCATACACCACACCAAACATTTATAGCAAGCCACACTCTTAAGGAAAGAATCAGCTGGATCTTCTATAACTGTAAGGTGATCATTGACCATGCAGAACGGTGCCAACACATACTCGACTACTGAGGGTATACACAAATTACGTGGCAGTCCAGCTAGGCTGAGCCGAGCGGTCCTTGTCATGATGCACCCAAGAGAACCAAACATAGGAGACCACTCATGAAGAGTAAACTCACCCGCCACAATCTCCTGGCTCAGCAACAAGGCAAGCATATCATACAGTGAACACAAGTTAGGCTGCCCTCGAGACAGATAGCAGAAATTTTCCACCATCAAACTTCCTAACATCGACCCGAACAGAAGCATCATCTCCAAGCAACGCAGGCACATCACTGGTATCCTTTAGCCCCGATCCCTGACGGGGCACCAGCACTACCAAACCACACAACCTCTGGATCACATCATTGTTTATCAGTGCACCTGAAACATAGCTTTCTGCTGGAGACACAATCTGCTCTGCCTCACCACCGTCACTGGGCCCGTCCACGGTATAAGGAACATCACCTTGCCCGTAAATATATTCGGTAACCTCAAGAGTTACAGCATAACAACATAATAGCAAAGAAGGAACACTACTCTCCTCACCCGGCAAAGATGTCTGGGTCTGAGCAACTCTAACCTTGATCATGTCTGGAATAGGAATCCTCCTCTGAGATCGAGCATAGCAGGTAAAAATAGAGGCATCCAATATTGAATTGTTGGAAATATGCCCTAGAGACAAATAGTAGTAAGGACTATTATCATATTTCATATAGTTTATGATTAAGTTTTATATCATGCTATAACTGTATTGAGTGGAAACATCAAGATCCCGGTCCTTTTCTTTTACATACAATCTACAAACTGTTTACTGCTTTGTGTTTACTTTCTGCAAACTATTACTTCCTTCCATTTGATACGTTTAATCCTTTGTTTTCAGCGAAACCGGTGAGATTGACAACCTCATAGCAAGTTGGGGGCAAAGTTTTGTGGTTGTGTTGTGCAGGTCTCCACATTGCTACTAGCACCGGTAGTGTGCCCTGCCAAAGCTCAGCTAGTAACACCTTTGGGGTGTTTCCTTGCTCCTACTGGTTCAATTAAACCTTGGTTTCATACTGAGGGAAACTTGCTGCTGTGCTCATCATACCTTCCTCTTGGGGTTCCCAACAAGCTCTATATCAACCACGCACCAGCACTTTTCTGGGCGCCGTGCATTGAGCCATCAAGCTTTTTTCTGGCGCCGTTGCCGGGGAGTCAAGGACATCTTCACAAGGGGAGTCCCTCATAACCAATCTCTTTACTTTGTTGTTTTTGTTTTGCTTTGTTTGCTTGTTTTGTTATTCAAAAAAAACACAAAAAATTAGTTGTACAAGTTTGCTTTCTTATTTGAAAACCCAAAAAAATGACTACTCTTGAAAACACTAAGTTGTGTGACTTCACTAGCACCAACCACAATGATTTTATGAGCACACCTATTGCTCCACCTGTGGCTGAAAATACTTTCTTTGAGATAAAACCTACTTTGCTCAATCTTGTTATGAGAGAACAATTTTCTGGTATTGGTAATGAAGATGCTGCTTCCCATCTAAATAACTTTGTTGAACTTTGTGAGATGCAAAAGCATAGGGACGTAGATGGTGATATTATTAAGCTAAAATTGTTTCCTTTCTCTTTGAGAGGAAAAGCTAAAGAATGGTTGAATTCCTTAACTAGGAATATTATTGATTCTTGGACTAAGTGCAAAGATGCTTTTATTGGAAAATACTATCGTCCTGCTAAGATTATATCCATGAGAAGTCAAATAATGAAGTTTAAACAACTTGATAATGAGCATGTTGCTCAAGCTTGGGAAAGAATGAAATCTTTGGTAAAGAATTGTCCCACTCATGGACTGACTACTTGGATGATCATCCAAACTTTTTATGCAGGATTGAACTATTCTTCAAGGAACCTATTGGATTCTGCTGCTGGAGGTATCTTTATGACCATCACTTTGGGTGCTGCAACAAAACTTTTGGACAATATGATGGTTAATTATTCTGAATGGCATACTGAGAGAGCTCCACAAGGTAAGAAGGTAAATTATGTTGAGGAAACCTCCTCCTTGAGTGATAAGATTGATATTATTATGTCTATGCTTGTTAATGTGAAAGCCCATATTGATCCAAATAATGTTCCTTTAGCCTCTTTGGTTGCTCAAGAACAGCAAGTTGATGTGAACTTCATAAGAAATAACAATTTTGGCAACAATGCTTATGGTAATAATACTTATAGGAACAATTTTGGTAACAACAATTATAAGCCATATCCTCCCAACAATGGTAATGCTTATGGAAATTCTTACAACAATAATAAGAGTGCTCCCTCTGAACTTGAAGTTAAGCTTAAAGAGTTTATTAGTAAACAAACTGCTTTCAATAAAACTATTGAGGAAAAACTCTCTAATGCTGAAAGAAATATAGCATCTTTAGCTGAAGCTCAATCTTCTTTGAATAAAATAGCTGCTAAATCTGAAACTAATGAGAATCCCATTGCAGCTACTAATTCTATACAAGTAAGAATTGATGAAAATGTTAGACTATTAGCTGAATTACATGCTAAGTGGGAAAGAGAAGATGAAATTGCTAGAAACATTAGTGTTTCTACTATCACCACCACTAGTGTTGAGGCTAGTAATAGTTCTACTACTTTAGATGATAAATTTGATTTTGATCTTGATGGTAGCAATATCTCTGAAGTTATTAAGTTCCTACAAAAACTTGCTAAAAGTCCTAATGCTAGTGCTATGAACATGGCCTTTACAAAACACATTACTGATGCTCTCATAAAGATTAAAGAAGAAAAGATGCAACATAAAGCTTCTATTCCTATAAAACAAGAAGATGGTTGGGAACCCATCATTAATATGAAAGTGAATGACTTTGATTTCAAAGCTTTATGTGATCTTGATAGTAGTGTTTCTATTATGCCTAGAAGGATTTATGATATGCTTGATTTGCCTCCTCTTGAAGATTGTTATTTGAATGTCCCACTTGATGATAATGCTAAGAAGAAACTCATGGGGAGTCTTAATGATGTTCGTATTATGGTTAAATGCCTATGTCCCCATTGATTTCTATGTTTTGGATGTTGAATGCAATGCTTCTTGTCCTATACTTTGGGAAGACCTTTTCTTAGAACTGTTGGTGCCATCATTGATATGAAAGAAGGCACCATTAAATATCAACTCCCACTCAAGAAAGGTATAGAACAATTACCTAAAAAGAGAGAAAAGATTTCTTTTGCTTGTCCTATGAAAACAAAATTTGGTCTTAATGCTTCTTCATTTGAGAACACTTGATTCTTTCTTGCTTCTTATGCCTAACTTAAAGGCATTAAAGAAAAGTACTTATTGGGAGATAACCCAAAAGTTTTAGATGAGTCTTGGAAGTTATTACCTCTGTAATAACCTCTCCTTATCTTTTTATTTGCTTTTTGTGCCAAGAGTAACCTCTAATGAGAGTGAAGTAATGATTGAGAAAGTTGCTGTCCCAAAACAAATTTCTGTGCTTCACCGTAAAAATTCGTGTAAAATCTCTGAACGTCTTTTTGAGGCGTGAATTTTTGTGATTCTACCCCAGGTTGTTATCTAACTTTCGTTAGTTCAACACTTTTTGATTTGAGCAACAGAAGGTCTTCGAAAAAATTCGTCTTTACCTGCTGGTCTATTTTGACAGATTTCTGCCATTTTCTGCATTTCCTTCTTGTTGGTTCCTTTTTGAGTTCTTTTGGGGAATTGAGCTTTTTGAGGGAAGTGCTACAGTAGCTAGTGTTATAATGGAAGTTTATTTGGTGTTAGAACTAAACCTTAAGACTTATTTATCTTGAGTGCACTAATGCTGCTAATAAAGATTGTGTGAAGTTTTGTATAAAGGAAAATTTTCAGGTGTATGGAAGGAATGAGTAATGAGATGAATGATGGACTAAAGCTTAAGCTTGGGGATGCCACACTTGTCACCCTAAGAAACATCCAAGAAGTACAAGCTTCAAAGCTTGGGGATGCCCAAGGCATCCCCTTCTTCATCAATAAAAATCTCAGGTTTCTTCCAAACGCTTCATTTTTATTGTTTCATGCACAGTTGTGTTTTTCTTGGAGTGTCTTATTTTTCATTTTCGTTTTGGTTTTTAGTTTGCTTGGTTTGCTTAGTTTTTTGAATAAATTGGTTGGACCCCCTCTTTCATACATTGGTTTGCAAATAGTTTGGTTTGGTTTGGAAAAGAGTAGGAAAGTTCATACTTATGTGGTAAAAAGAGCTCGTTTTTGACTGTGGCCTATGCTCTGTCATGCCATGTTTGATATTGTTTTCGCTTTATGCTTAGTATTCTTTGCTGTAGCATGACTTGTTATAAACAATTAAGATTGCTTAATGTGCCTTGGATGAATCGTGCGTTGTTTTAGCATATTAAAGCATAGTATTGTGGTATTCTCCTTTGATGCTTTATTTGGGTTGACTTGGCGCATACTCACACCATGTTATGACTATTCAAAGTCACCATAGCCTTTTTAATAATTTAGTTTTCAACTTGTAGTATCACTTTATGCTTTGATCAATGATGTTTTGTCGCTCTGCATGATTATGGCCATTATTGCTCTCTTAGTTTGTCGCTCCCAGTCTTTTACTAGCCTCCACAACAAAGTATGAGTTCCACTCATGCATCCAACTCCCTAAACCAAGTTATTCCAAAGAGTCCACCATACCTACCTACTAGCTTATGCTATTCCAAGTATATTCATGCTTTTGTTTACCTTCCAAATTAAACTTGTTATGAGAAAACTAGTGATTAAAGCTCTCATGAACTTGATGGCACACTTTACTTTTTTGCATCTAATAAACTTGAACCATTGGGTCCTTCTTTGTTGCGTATATGCTTGCGCTTTATAAGTTGAAAGTAGCAGAACCATGTTTCATGGGGAACGCTTTCAACATTGCACTTGTACTTTGTACCCCGTTGATATCATGTTCTTTTGCTTACGGATCCCGGCGGTGTGAAATAAAAGTGGAACTTGTAAGATCATGGAGTTTGTACGTGTGTTAGAGAAACGCCTGGGCCGCTAGCCTAAGCCATGCCTAATCATGGTGGAAACTTGCAACATCACCATAATGAGCACTCTATGAAGCATCCTCAATAAAAACCTATGCAAATAGCAAATAAAAAGATCGCTGAGATGCTCATTGTCTGCTTGACTTGTCATTTTGATTATGGGAAAGCTCCCGTATCATGTGCAAGGGGTACCCCGTTGGCGGTTCTTAATGATACACATGTACTTACAATGACAGGAGATTACCCGTGACTAAAGTTGAGTAGCATGAGGATCGGTCTTCGTAAGTAAGGGGCATGAGATTTTGGTTTATAACTTGTCAAACATATCGTCTTAGTTGTGTCACTTTAACCTTAATCACCTTAAATATGCTTATTATAGGGGCATTGAGAGCTGAAAGCTATAAGTACCATAATTTTTGGAAGCTCTTTATGAGACTTGAATCCCTACTTCCTTTTACAAATGCCTTTCTTCCAGCATTATATTGAGTCTCCACCTTCTATCTTTATGCACCTACTTTGAGAGCATAGTGGCCATTCTTAGTTCTATGTGCATTGTCCCAAGACTAGTTGATTGATGCATAACTTGATATTGCTTGTTTTAAACTATTGTATCTAGTCACTCTTATGAACTTTGAAGGTGTCCTATGCATTTATATTTGCTACTCTATTGAGGGACAAGCTGAATACTATTATGCTATGTTTTCTTTATGTGAAACAAACAAACGTCTTGCAAAGCATTGTTATTCATGAATCTTTTGTTTGTGCCTTTTCATGTTGCATCATAGTTTCTTTGCTTATTGCTAGAACTTTGTCTTTCATGTTATGATTGAAGTACTATGATCCCAGCTTTGAATATTTTGCAAATACCTTGATCAAGTCTTTGATGGTGCATGTCACCTCAAAAATTATTCTTTCTTTTTATCACTTACCTACTCGAGGACGAGCAGGAGTTAAGCTTGGGAATGTTGATACATTGCAAATGTATCTATAATTTTTGATGTTCCATGCTTGGTTTTATCCACTTTCTTGTGTTTTGTCCACACTTTGGAGTACTTTTCATATGATTTCTTGGACTAACCTATTAACTAGAGTCATAGTGCCAGCTGCCTATTTTCTGCTGTTTTTGGTTCCAGGAAAGTCAGAAAATGAATATTCTCGGAATTGGACGGGACAAAAGCCAAAGTGCCTATTTTTTTGGAAGTCATCAGATGCCAGAATACGAGACGGGGAGGGTACAGAGGCCGACCACACCACCTGGCCGCGCGGCCAGGCTGGGCCCACGCCAGGGGGTGGTGTGGTGGCCCCTGGCACCCCCTCGATCTCCCCTTCCGCCTATAAGATGCCCTCAGGATGTAAACCCTAAGGGCGCGATCAAAAATCCACGAAAGAGTGTGTAGCCGCCGTCATCTCTATCCCTAGATCAGGAGGGATCTGAAGCTCTTCCCGGCACCCTGCCGGAGAGGGGAATTCACCCTAGAGGCCTTCTTCATCACCATGCAAGCCTCCAATGTGATGCGTGAGTAGTTCATCCTTGGACTACGGATCCATGTAGTAGCTAGATGGATGGTTCTCCTCCTTTGTGCTTTCATGTTTAGATTTTGTGAGCTCCGTTCATGATCAAGATCATCTATTTGTAATTCTGCATGTTGTGTTTGCGGGGATCTGATGGATATTCAGATGCTATTTCAGATTGATTATTGATTCTATCATGTCTTTGTTATTTGTGATCTTGCATGCTTTCCGTTGTTAGTAGCTATCTTGGCCAAGTAGATGCTAGCAACTCCAAGAGTTAGTATTTATGCTCGAGAGTGGGTTCATGCCTCCGTAACTGGGAAGTGACAAATCTCTAAGGTACTAGATGTCTTTGTTACTAGGAGAAAACAACAATCCTTTGTTCATAGAACAATCGTATTGTTTACTTTACCTTGATTCGTAAAGCAATAATCTGTTGCTTGCAACTTAATACTGGAGGGGGTTCAGATGATAACCTGAAGGTGGATTATTAGTCATAGATGCAGTTGGATAGCGGTCTATGTATAATGTTGTAATTCCCAATCAAGTTCCAAAGGAGTCAAGATGATTAGTATATGCATATATTGTTTTCTCGGTGTTTGTCAATTGCCCCACTGTAATTTGTTCACCCAGCATGTTATTTATCTTAAGGAGAGCCACCTTTAGTGAACTATGGATCTCGGTCCTTTTTCTTTACATACAATCTACAACCTTTTACTGCTTTGTGTTTACTTTCTGCAAACTTTTACTTCTTTCCATTCGATACGTTTAATCCTTTGTTTTCCGCAAAACACGGTGAGATTGACAACCTCATCGCAAGTTGGGGAGAAAGTTCTGTGGTTGTGTTGTGCAGGTCTCCACGTTGCTACTAGCACCGCTAGTGCGCCCTGCCAAAGCTCAGCTAGTAACACCTTTGGGGTGTTTCCTTGCTCCTACTGGTTCGATTAAACCTTGGTTTCATACTGAGGGAAACTTGCTGCTGTGCTCATCATACCTTCCTCTTGGGGTTCCCAACGAGCTCTACATCAACCATGCACCAACACTTTTCTGGGCGTCGTGCATTGAGCCATCAGCAAGAAAAGTAAAGTGTGCCATCGAGTTCGTGAGAGCTTTAATCACTAATTTTCACATAACAAGTTTAATTTGGAAGGTAGATAAAAACATGAATATACTTGGAATAGCATAAGCTAGTTGGTAGTGAAGGAAATATGCCCTGAGAGGCAATAATAAAGTTGTTATTATATATTCCTTATACATGATAGATGTTTATTTTACATGCTAGAATTGTATTGATTTGGAAACATCAATACATGTGTGTTTAATAAACAAAAAGGGTTCCTAGTCATGCCTCTCTTATAGACTAGCTTGTTGATTAACAAGATGATCAAGGTTTCCTGATCATGGACATTGGATGTTGTTAATAACAAGGTCACACCATTGGTGGAATGATGTGATGAACATTCATCCAAAGTATAGCATTACGATCAAGTCATTATGTTTATATTGCTATAACATCATACGAAGTAATCTTTATCCTTAGACCATGAGATCATGTTAATTGCTGACATCGGAAGAGTATCTTGATAACATCAAACGTCACACCGTAATAGGGTGACTATAAAGATGGGTTTAGTACTACGAAGGTGTTATGTTGAGGCTCATGGATCAAGAGTGGAATTTGTCAATCCAGATGACGGATAGATATACTCTAGGCCCTCTCGGTGATATCACATTAGGATAGCTTGCAAGCAAGTGATGTGATCACTAGAATGTTATATCACGGGAACAAGAAAAGAGTGCATGTCGGTAACGAGATCAAACTAGGTATGGAGATACCGATGATCGAATCTCGGACATGTAATATATCGAGAGACAAAGGGATTTAGTTACAAGTGTTAAAGGTTCTCACGATCACAAAAGTCATCGTTGAATGTGTAGGAGTCAGTACGGATCTCCAGGTCACGCTGCTGATTATTGATCGGAGAAGGGTCTCGATCATGTTTTCATTATTCGCGAACCGTAGGGTGGCACACTTAAGAGTTACAGGACACCATTTTTGAGCACATATGTTTCAGACGAAAGAATTGCAAAGCGCAGGAATTGTTTCAATAGAAACTGGAAATTGTTTCGGGTGAAATTGCAGAAGGTGGTTCTGCATGTGATATTGAAATATTGCAAGGGGCTATATGTGAATGTTTGTTAATTAAAGTAATTAACAAAATTCTGAATAAATTTAATAAAAAGAGTTTTATTAAATGAGAGAGCATTAAATTTGGAGAAATTTAATGCATTTAAAGTGGAGACTTTAAAAGGGAATGTGAAGAGGCATTTTAATGTGAAGGGGTTACCACCACATGAATGGGGGAGGTGAGGGGTCACCCCCATGCGCGACCATGGAGAGAGGGGCACACCTCCTCCTATAAAAGGCCACCCATTCCCTCCTTCATCCTCACACCTCCTTGTGAAGGATCTCTCTCCCCCTCTAGAATTATTCCCCCATGGTCTCGGATTAGCGAGATACATGTTCCTGGTGGCATTTCGTCTGGAAGGAGTTGCTGCTTCCGTAGGATCGCTGGAGCGAGGAGGTGGAGGTTGTCCGGTGGCTTGAACGTGTGTGTGAGTGCGGATGCGCTGCTGAGTTGCGGCGCTCGGACTTCCTCACGATCTTGAGATCGGCAAGTGTACGACTACATCAACCACGAGTTCCTACTCGTTAACAAAGCTCGTTGTCTACGAGGGTAAGTTCTCGTTGGATGTATGTCCACCCATTGCTTTGTACCTAGTAGATAGATCTTGGTGTGTAGTTCACACCGTAGGAAATTTTTTGTTTTCTATGCTGCGGACCCAATAGGTAGGTATGGTGGACTCTTTGGAATAACTTGGTTTTAGGAGATGGATGCATGAGTGGAACTCACACTTGGTTACAGAGGCTAGCAAAAGACTGGGAGTGACAAACTAAGAGAGCAATAATGGCCATAATCATCCAGAGCGATAAAACATCATTAATCAAAGCATAAAGTGATACTACAAGTTGAAAACTAAAGGATCATAAAGGCTATGGTGACTTGGGATAGTCATACATGGTGTGAGCATGCGCCAAGTCAACCCAAATAAAGCATCAAAGGAGAATACCACAATACTATGCTTTAGTATGCTAAACAACGCATGATCCTTCCAAGACACATTAAGCAATCTCAATTGTTTATAACAAGTCATGCTACAGCAAATAATACTAAGCATAAAGCCAAAACAATATCAAGCATGACATGACAAATCATAGGCCACAGTCAAAAACAGGCTCTTTTTACCACTTAAGCATGAGCTTGCCTACTCTTTTCCAATCCAAACCAAACTATTTGAAAACCAATGTATGAAAGAGGGGGTACAACCAATTTATTCAGAAAACTAAGCAAACTAAGCAAACAAAAAACCAAAATGAAAACAAAAAAGAAGACGCTCCAAGAACAACACAACTGTGCATGAAACAATAAAAATGAAGCGTTTGGAAGAAACCTGGGATTTTTATTGATGAAATCCCAAAAACATAAGCATCCCCTTCTTCATCAATAAAAATCCCAGGTTTCTTCCAAAAACTTCATTTTTATTGTTTCATGGCACATTAAGCAATCTTAATTGTTTATAACAAGTCATGCTACATCAAAGAATACTAAGCATAAAGCCAAAACAATATCAAGCATGACATGACAAATCATAGGCCACAGTCAAAAACAGGCTCTTTTTACCACTTAAGCATGAGCTTGCCTACTCATTTCCAATCCAAACCAAACTATTTGAAAACCAATATATGAAAGAGGGGGTACAACCAATTTATTCAGCAAACTAAGCAAACCAAGCAAACGAAAAACCAAAGCAAAAACAAAAAAAAGACGCTGCAAGAACAACACAACTGCGCATGAAACAATAAAAATGAAGTTTTTGGAAGAAACCTGGGATTTTTATTGATGAAGAAGGGGATGCTTATGTTTTTGGGATTTCATCAATAAAAATCCCAGGTTTCTTCCAAACGCTTCATTTTTATTGTTTCATGCATAGTTGTGTTGTTCTTGGAGCATCTTCTTTTTGGTTTTCGTTTTGGTTTTTTGTTTGCTTTGTTTGCTTATTTTTCTGAATAAATTGGTTGGACCCCCTCTTTCATACATTGGTTTGCAAATAGTTTGGTTTGGTTTGGAAAAGAGTAGGAAAGTTCATACTTATGTGGTAAAAAGAGCTTGTTTTTGACTGTGGCCTATGCTTTGTCATGCCATGCTTGATATTGTTTTGGCTTTATGCTTAGTATTCTTTGGTGTAGCATGACTTGTTATAAACAATTGAGATTGCTTAATGTGCCTTGGATGAATCATGCGTTGTTTTAGCATATTAAAGCATAATATTGTGTTATTCTCCTTTGATGCTTTATTTGGGTTGACTTGGCGCATGCTCACACCATATTATGACTATCTCAAGTCACCATAGCCTTTATGATCCTTTATTTTTCAACTTGTAGTATCACTTTATGCTTTGATCAATGATGTTTTGTCGCTCTGCATGATTATGGCCATTATTGCTTTCTTAGTTTGTCGCTCCCAGTCTTTTGCTAGCCTCCACAACAAAGTATGAGTTCCACTCATGCATCCAACTCCCTAAACCAAGTTATTCCAAAGAGTACACCATACCTACCTACTAGCTTATGCTATTCCTATTGGGTCCGCAGCATAGAAAACAAAAAATTTCCTACGATGAGAACTATACGCCAAGATCTATCTACTAGATACAGAGCAACGGGTGGACATACATCCATGGAGAACTTACCCTCGAAGACAACGAGTTTTATTAACGAGTAAGAACTCGTGGTTGATGTAGTCGTACACTTGCTGATCTCAAGATCATGATGAAGTCCAACAGGTCCGGCTCCAGCACGTCCATCAGATCCAGCTCCAGCACCACCAAGTCCAGCACCGCAAAGCAGCAGTGCATCCATGATCGCACACACGTCCGGTACCCCGACAACCTCCGTCCCTCGCTCCAGCAAAGCAGCGGAAGCAGCAACTCCTTTCCAGATAAAGCCACTGGGAACATGTATCTCGCTAATCCGAGACCATGGGGGAATAATACTAGAGGGGGAGAGAGATCCTTCACAAGGAGGTGTGTGTGAAGTGAGGGGGTGTTTTTATAGGAGGAGGGGGGTGCCCCTCCTTCATAGCTGACGCATGGAGGAGGTGCCTCTTCACCTCCTCCATTCATGTGGTGGTAACTCCCTCCACATAAATTTGCCCCTTCACATTCTCTTTTAAAGTCTCCACTTTAAATGCATTAAATTTCTCCAAATTTAATGCTCTCTCATTTAATAAAACTCTTTTATTATTTTTATTCAGAATTTTGTTAATTACTTTAATTAACAAACATTCACATAAAACCCCCTACAACATTTCAATATTACATGCAGAACCAATTTCAGCAATTTCACCCAAAACAATTTTGGTGTCTATTGAAATAATTCCAGGGCTTTCTTAAATCTTTATCTGAAACATATTTGCTCCAAATGGTGTCGGTATCCCTTAAGTGTGTCACCCTACGGTTCGCGAATAATGCAGACATGATCGAGACCCTCTCCGATCAATAATCAGCTGGGACACGGAGATCCATCTTCGACTCCTACACATTCAACGATGACTTTTGTGATCGTGAGAACCTTTAACGCTAGTAACTAAATCCCTTTGTCCCGCGATATATTACATGTACGAGATTCGATCATCGATATCTCCATACCTAGTTTGATCTCGTTACCGACATGCACTCTTTTCTCGTTCCCGTGATATAACATTCTAGTGATCACATCACTTGCTTGCAAGCTATTTCAATGTGATATCACCGAGAGGGCCCAGAGTATATCTATTCGTCATCGGGATGGACAAATCCCACTCTTGATCCATGAGCCTCAACATAACACCTTCGTAGCACTGAACCCACCTTTATAGTCACCCTATTACGGTGTGACGTTTGATGTTATCAAGATACTCTTCCGGTGTTAGCAATTAACATGATCTCATGGTCTAAGGACTGAGATTACTTTGTATGATGTTATAGCAATATAAACATAATGACTCTAATCGTAATGCTATACTTCGGATGAATGTTCATCACATCATTCCACCAATGTTGTGACCTTGTTATTAACAAGATCCAATGTCCATGATCAGGAAACCTTGATCATCTTATTAATCAACGAGCTAGTCTATAAGAGAGGCATGACTAGGAACCTTTTATTTGTTTGCTAAACACACATGTATTAACGTTTCCTATCAATACAATTATAGCATGCAAAATAAACATTTATCATAAACAAGGAATAAGATAATAACCACTTTATTATTGCCTCTCGGGAATATTCCCTTCAGTCTCCCACTTGCACTAGAGTCAATAATCTAGTTTGAAAAACTTTGCGTATTGAACACCTATGGCTTTCTGGTGTTGCATATACGCGATTGCTAGTGGTTAACATAATTTCTAGATCTGACAGTTTCAAGTCCGTGTGTATTTGCATGTCTTTGCGTCTCTACGCATCACTCATTCTCAAATGAGATGGCATTGTATAAATTTGGTCCTCTGGTGAGACCTTTAGTTCGTTCGGGTTAAAATATGTTTATATTATTGTCACACAATATATCTTCATAGTATTAGCCCACTTTGAACCACACCTAGTTTGATAACAAACTACTTAACACAAATGCCCTCCTATGCTGCTACTATAGCAGTCATATACTTAGCCTTTTGTTGTAGTATCCGTCACAATATCTCAACTTTGGAACTCATCCAAATCCATCATGGAACATCCTTTCCATTATATTGTGCCACCCATAGTCTAAATTGAGATAAATTTAATTTGTATCTTGTGACAAAACTAGTATCAATGTAACACTTTACAATGAACTACCTTTAACTATTTGTCACTTATACATTATATATTCTTAGTTCTTCCAAAGCTCATAAGAATATCTTTACTATTGTCCAATGGTCATCTTATGAATCATTCTGGTATATGCTCATAACATTTAGAGCATAGGACATTCTGGATATATACATATCATGGTATAATCGATCAAAATCTTCATGTGATTTTACTCACCAAGTGTTGAAACACTTGAATTTTGATACCATCCTTTCCATGCAGCAAGAACCTTTCTTGTTGTTTCCATATTGAACCCTTTCAATATCTCATATATGTATGTCTGGGACAACCATATTAGCGCCTTAATCTATCCATATAGATATTGATGCCTAATATTCCGGGTTTGCCCAAGTCTTTCATCGAAATCTTATTTTAATGAAATTCTTAACTTGTGTCAATACAAGATACACCATTTCCAATCAACAATATGTCCTCTACATAATGTATTAGAAATATGTCTCAGCGCTCCCACTTAATTTCTTGCAAATGCAAGCATCTTCATCATCTCCAATGAATTTATACTCTTTTAACAGTTTCATCATGGTGAAGATTCCAACTCCGCTATGCTTACTTCAACTATTGAAGTTTACATGCCCTTTTAGCACCCTTTGAATTAACAAAACCCTTCGGACCATGTCATGTACATGTCCTAGGTTACCGTTCTATTAGAAGAACCTTGTTTTGTTTATTCAACTACCATATACCAAATTACATGTAGTGGTTGCTACATTAATCCGTCAAGACTATATATCGCTATGAAAGATCATATCTTGTCATAGTCAACTCCTTGAACATTGTCGTAAACTTGTTTCCGACATGTCGACTATTTCATAGATGTCAAACATCCATGTCTATTTCTTTATAGATCCAAATACGACCGATAGGCTTCACGCCTTTCCGGAGGGTCTTCCAAGTTCAGAAACTTGATTTCTCGTGTATGGATACTATCACGGATTCTATGACTTCTAGTCATTTTATGAAGTCAGGGCCCATCATCGCTTCTTTGCATGCAGTCGGTTCATCATTGTCAAAACAATAACGACTTCTGTTTCAAATCTTACTATTTGATTCTTACCGACCCACATGGTTCAATAGGAACTCTAATCTCCAAGATCACACCCTTTGTAATCACGAGAGCCATGAGCATTGTGGCCACCACCAGGACACTTTCCGGCGCTGCGCTACTTAGCACATATAGCTAAGGTTCAACAACCTTATCAAAGTTCTATTGTCCTCCCACTTAACTTTTCGCGAAAAATTCCTTCTCAAGAAACTTGACGTTCTAAGCGACAAACTCTTTTGTCCTCGGTGTTATGGAGGAATTCCCAACAAATTCTTTGGGATAACCTACAAAGACGTGCTTATCCGACTTTGGTTGTAAACATTTTACTTATGCATAGCATACCAAAATTTAAGAAAAGACAATTCGGGTTTTATCCCAAACCATAACTCATATGGTGTCATTTCAATGGATCACGATGGTGCTCTTTTCAGTGTAAAAGCGGTAGCCTCTAAAGCTTCAATCCTTAAAACATAATGGTAGTTTTATAAATGACACCCTTGATCTTACCATGTCAAACATGGTTTGATTTTATCTCTCGAATATGCCATACTCCTATGGTTTATCGGGAAACACAAATCATGGAACAATTCCTCAAGTCTTAGGTGTTTTTGCTAAACATGTAACTCAAATATCTTCCTTTATGATCAAATCATAAACTCTTTTATTTTCTTGTTACAATGATTTTTCACTTCATCTTGAAAGTCTTTGAACAATTTTAAAATCTTTCATACTTCTTCCTTATTAAGTAAATATACAGATATATTCACTCAAATTTTCGGTGAAAGCATACGAAGCAAAAAGATCCATCGCATATGGCTACACATAATGGACTATGCACATCAGCATGCACAATTTCCAATAAGCTAGTCATCTGTTCCTCTTTGGCCTATGGACGGAGTTTCAATTATCTCGAGGAAAGTCTCACATGCGTCAATTGATCAAAATCAAGGACTCCAAAATTCCATCAACATGGAGTTTCTTCATGTTTTCTTTCAAATATAATTCAAACAGCGATGTCACTTCATAAGTGATCTTTCAATCATTTGTCTTGCGACATTTTAGCAATAGTGTTTATGGATGTGATTTCTCCAACTAGACTTGTAAAAGTTCATCCATCCTTTATGGAATACGGTAATTATTTGAACTGCCATTGTTCTCATAATACCGGAACAAAATAAAAATTATTTAAACAAATCTTGAAGGCTTGGTTTGATGACAACGAAAAACACAATAACACTTTATTTGTTTTCGATGAACATCATCACTCATTCTCTTGCTGGTTACTTAGGCCATTGTAGTTCATGAATTGTGTTGTCCTGTATGACACTTCATACCAACCAATTCGGTATCCAATACCGGTATCCAATACCTAAGAACCACATTGTTTGACAAGCAAGGAATACAACCATAACATGTATATCTTCTATATACCCAAATTGGACATCTCCAACCTTATATTTTCTGCAAAATATTTTATAGATTCTCTTTCAGCAATTCCTTTTTCTTTTAAAAGAATCTATCAACATCAATTGTGGTGTCATTCACATGACACATAGTACAAAGCGTATATAGTCAAATACTAATACCTTTGGACTTGCACTTTGAAGTGGATCACCATCATCAAATGTTTGGTGTTCTTTCAAAAATCCATTCTTTAGTAATCTATTAGTGTAGTAAACATTTTACTTACATCTTCTATTCATCCTTATCATGACAACTTTCATGATCAAGCTACTATAGCCTATAAGGAAGAATCGCGAGTATAATATCAGTTCCCAAAACCTTTTTGGTAGATTCGGATGCCTAGCATCTCCATCCTTCACAAATTCTCATACAATATGAGAACATTTATTTTGCTAAATTATACTCTATCATAATGCAACCAAAAACATTGTTTTACATATCACAATATCTTTTACACATGATGGTTTCTGAAACAATTTTCAGCTCCAATATAATCTTGATATTAAAACAACTTTTTGAATATCAATAATCATGGAGGCAAACATGATACTTTAGATACTAACATTGGAATTCTTACTCTTGTTTTAATACTACTTATTAAACTTCATGGAGTAAATAGAGTTTGCTGAAAGTTTGTCATAGGACTTATAAACTTTAAATTGACATTCAAAACAATACGATACCAGTTCGTAAAGTAAATATCCAGAATTCTATAGTTCTATTATCTCAAATAAAAACTAAGCATAAGGTAGTGAACAGATGCGAATGACTACAACAAATTATGCAAATTCACTTTGATTTAGTTTATGACAAATTGAGTTCGACTAATCCAAATTAGAAATGAACTCCCACTCAAAAACGACATCCCTCGTGTCCTTTTGGTGATTACATGAACCAAATCCACTACACCAAGTCCGATCATCACGTGAGTCGGTGTAGCTTCAAAGGCGAGCATCTATATGGGCATCATATCAACTATATGACTCATGCTTAACCTTTCGCTCCGTGTTCCGAGGCCATGTCTGTACATGCTAGGCTCGTCAAGTAAGAACCTTAGTATTTGCGTGTGTAAAACTGTCTTACACCCGTTGTATGAAAGCGTAGAGTCGAGAACACCCGATCATCACGTGATGCCTCAAAACACGATCCACAAAACGGTGCATACTTAAGGAAGAACACATTTTTATCTTGATATCTAAAATAGGGATCATCTTACAATGCTACAGAAAGCGCCAAACTAGCAGTATAAGATGCTAACATCTAATGTGTAAAGTGAGATGATATGGTCCATGCATTTGATCTCTATCACTTGCATCGTGGTATGATCTCTATCATTCCTTTGTGTGTAAGGCCAAGGTCTATGGAACTCACACGTTAAGTGAGTTGTAAGAGTATCTATCATACATCTACTTACAACAATACCATATCAAGACACTAGCCCAGCAACGATCTAAACTAGACGCCTCTAATTTATCAATTGCAAGTTTTACGTGGCTTAGGGCTTTCGGAGATAGAACCGTTCTTACCTACGAACATGAACCACAACGAGGATAACTAAGTTATTAGCAACTCGTTGTAAATCAGATATTGACTATAGTAGGAGAGACAGACACCCGCCAGCCACTTATGCAAAACAAGTTGCATGTCAGTCGTGGAACCGGTCTCATGTATGATGACATGTAAGGTTGGTCCGGGCCGCCTCATCCCACTATGCCACCAATATCCAAAATACATAGAAGATGCAATAACATGATCATCATCGCTCACATATAAACATATATGTACTACCCGTGCTAAGCACCTACGCATAGATCAGGCTCTGATACCACTGTTGGGTCCGTAGCATAGAAAACAAAAAATTTCCTACGATGAGAACTATACGCCAAGATCTATCTACTAGATACAGAGCAATGGGTGGACATACATCCATGGAGAACTTACCCTCGAAGACAACGAGTTTTGTTAATGAGTAGGAACTCGTGGTTGATGTAGTCGTACACTTGCCGATCTCAAGATCATGATGAAGTCCAGCTGGTCCGGCTCCAACACGTCCATCAGATCCAGCTCCAGCACCACCAAGTCCAGCACCACAAAGCAGCGGTGCATCCGTGATTGCACACACGTCCGGTACCCCGACAACCTCCGTCCCTCGCTCCAGCAAAGCAGCGGAAGCAGCAACTCCTTTCCAGATAAAGCCACCGGGAACATGTATCTCGCTAATCCGAGACCATGGGGGAATAATACTAGAGAAGAAGAGAGATCCTTCACAAGGAGGTGTGTGTGAGAAGTGAGGAGGGGGTGGCCTTTTATAGGAGGAGGGGGGTGCCCCTCCTTCATAGCCGGCGCATGGAGGAGGTGCCTCTTCACCTCCTCCATTCATGTGGTGGTAACTCCCTCCACATAAATTTGCCCCTTCACATTCTCTTTTAAAGTCTCCACTTTAAATGCATTAAATTTCTCCAAATTTAATGCTCTCTCATTTAATAAAACTCTTTTATTATTTTTATTCAGAATTTTGTTAATTAATTTAATTAACAAACATTCACATAAATACCATACAACATTTCAATATTAAATGCAGAAACAATGTCAGCAATTTCACAAAGCAGTTTGGTGTCTATTGAAATAATTCAGCTTTCTTAAATCTTTATCTGAAACATATTTGCTCCAAATGGTGTCGGTATCCCTTAAGTGTGTCACCCTACGGTTCGCGAATAATGCAGACATGATCGAGACCCCTCTCCGATCAATAATCAGCAGCGGGACCTGGAGATCCATACTGACTCCTACACATTCAACGATGACTTCTGTGATCGTGAGAACCATTAAGGCTAGTAACTAAATCCCTTTGTCCCGCGATATATTACATGTCCGAGATTCGATCATCGGTATCTCCATACCTAGTTTGATCTCGTTACCGACATGCACTCTTTTCTCGTTCCCGTGATATAACATTCTAGTGATCACATCACTTGCTTGCAAGCTATTTCAATGTGATATCACCGAGAGGGCCCAGAGTATATCTATCCATCATCGGGATGGAAAAATACAACTCTTGATCCATGAGCCTCAACATAACACCTTCGTAGCACGGAACCCACCTTTATAGTCACCCTGTTACGGTGTGACGTTTGATGTTATCAAGATACTCTTCCGGTGTTAGCAATTAACATGATCTCATGGTCTAAGGACTGAGATTACTTCGTATGGTGTTATAGCAATATAAACATAATGACTCTGATCGTAATGCTATACTTCGGATGAATGTTCATCACATCATTCCACCAATGTTGTGACCTCGTTATTAACAACATCCAATGTCCATGATCAGGAAACCTTGATCATCTTGTTAATCAACGAGCTAGTCTATAAGAGAGGCATGACTAGGAACCTTTTATTTGTTTATTAAACACACATGTATTGACGTTTCCTATCAATACAATTATAGCATGCAAAATAAACATTTATCATAAACAAGGAATAAGATAATAACCACTTTATTATTGCCTCTCGGGCATATTCCCTTCAATTCCAAGTATATTCATGCTTTTGTCTACCTTCCAAATTAAACTTGTTATGAGAAAACTAGTGATTAAATCTCTCACGAACTTGATGGCACACTTTACTTTTTTGCATCTAATAAACTTGAACCATTGGGTCCTTCTTTGTTGCATATATGCTTGCGCTTTATAAGCTGAAATTATCAGAACCATGTTTCACGGGGAACGCTTTCAACATTGCACTTGTACTTTGTACCCCGTTGATATCATGTTCTTTTGCTTATGGATCCCGGCAGTGTGAAATAAAGTGGAACTTGTAAGATCATGGAGTTTGTATGTGTGTTAGAGAAACGCCTGGGCCGCTAGCCTAAGCCATGCCTAATCATGGTGGAAACTTGCAGCATCACCATAATGAGCACTCTATGAAGCATCCTCAATAAAAACCTATGCAAACAGCAAATAAAAAGATCATTTGAGATGCTCATTATGCCTTGCCTTGTCATTTTGATTATGGGAAAGCTCCCGTATCATGTGCAAGGGGTACCCCGTTGGCGGTTCTTAATGATACACATGTACTTACAATGACAAGAGCTTACTCATGACTAAAGTTGAGTTGCATGAGGTTCGGTCTTGGTAAGTAAGGGGCATGAGATTTCGGTTTATAACTTGTCAAGCATATCCTCTTAGTTGTGTCACTTTAACCTTAATCACCTTAAAGATGCTTATGATAGGGGCAATGAGAGCTGAAAGCTATAAGTACCATAATTTTTGGAAGCTCTTTATGAGACTTAATCCCTACTTCCTTTTATAAAAAGGCCTTTCTTCCACCATTATATTGAGTCTCCACCTTCTACCTTTATGCACCTACTTTGAGAGCATAGTGGCCATTCTTAGTTCTATGTGCATTATCCCAAGACTAGTTGATTGATGCATAACTTGATATTTCTTGTTTTAAACTATTTGTATCTAGTCACTCTTATGAACTTTGAAGGTGTCCTATGCATTTATATTTGCTACTCTATTGAGGGACAAGCTGAATACTATTATGCTATGCTTTCTTTATGTTAAACAAACAAACATCTTGCAAAGCATTGTTATTCATGAATCTTTTGTTTGTGCCTTTTCATGTTGCATCATAGTTTCTTTGTCTTATTGCTAGAACTTTGTCTTTCATGTTATGATTGAAGTACTATGATCCCAGCTTTTCAATGTTTTACAAATATTTTGATCAAGTCTTTGATGGTGCATGTCACCTCAAAAATTATTCTTTCTTTTTATCACTTACCTACTCGAGGACGAGCAGGAGTTAAGCTTGGGGATGTTGATACATTCCAAATGTATCTATAATTTTTGATGTTCCATTCGATACGTTTAATCCTTTGTTGATACACTGCTTTGTGTTTACTTTCTGCAAACTTTTACTTCTTTCCATTCGATACGTTTAATCCTTTATTTTCATCAAAACACGGTGAGATTGACAACCTCATCGCAAGTTGGGGACAAAGTTCTGTGGTTGTGTTGTGCAGGTCTCCACGTTGCTACTAGCACCGATGGTGCTCGCCAAGGCTCAGCTAGTAACACCTTTGGGGTGTTTCCTTGCTCCTACTGGTTCGATTAAACCTTGGTTTCATAACTGAGGGAAACTTGCTGCTGTGCTCATCATACCTTCCTCTTGGGGTTCCCAACGAGCTCTACATCAACACCGCACCAGCACTTTTCTGGCGCCGTGCACTGAGCCATGAATGCCTTGGGCATCCCCAATCTTTGACGCTTGTACTTCTTGGATATTTCTTGGGGTGACACGCGTGGCATCCCCAAGCTTGAGCTTTAGTCCATCCTTCATCTTATTACTCATTCCTTCCATACACCTGAAATTTTTCGTTCATACAAAACTTCACACAATCTTTATTAGCAACATTAGTGCACTCAAGATAATAGGTCTTTAGGTTCAGTTCCAACAACAATAAAACTTCTAGTAAAACACTAGCTACTGTAGCACTTCCCTTAAAGTTCTCAATTCCCCAAAGAGAACTCAAAAAGGAACCAACAAGAAGTAAATGCAAATAATGACAGAAATCTGTTAAAACAGACCAGCAGGTAAAGACGATTTTTTTCGAAGACCTTCTATTGCTAAAATCAAAAAGTGTTGAACTAACGAAAGTTAGATAACAACCTGGGCAGAAGCACAAAAATTCACGCCTCAAAAGGACGTACGGAGATTTTACACGAATTTTTACGATAAAGCACAGAAATCTGTTTCGGGACAGCAACTTTCCCAATCATTACTTCTCTCTCATTAGAGATTACTCTTGGCACAAAAAGCAAATAAAAAGGATAAGGAGCAGTTATTACAGAGGTAATAACTTCCAAGACTCATCTAAAACTTTTGGGTTATCTCCCAATAAGTACTTTTCTTTAACGCCTTTAAGTTAGGCATGATAGTTTGAGAAGATGCTCACATAAGAAATATGAATTGAAGTAAAAGAGAGCATCAAGAAGAAAATTCAACGAACATTTAAGTCTAACCCACTTCCTATGCATAGGAATCTTGTAAAGAAACAAGTCATGAAAGCAGAAAGCAACAAGCATAGTAAAGAAAAACAAGTGCAACTTCAAGACTTTCAACATAAAGAGGGGAAACTTAATATTGTTGAGATACATAAAACCATGTTTTCCTCTCTCATAATAACTTTCAATAGCATCATGAATAAAATTAACAATATAACTATCACATAAAATATTCTTATCATGAGCCACATCCATAAAAGAATTAATACTCTCCGCATAAGCATAGTCATTATTATTAATTATAGTGGGAGCAAATTCAACAAAATAGCTATCATTATTATTCTCATCACCATAATCATCAAATATAGGAGGCATATTGTAGTCATAATTAATTGCCTCCTCAATATTAGGTGGACTGAAAATATCATATTCATCATTGTAATCATCATATATTGGTGGTTTGGTATCATCATAAGCAATAGAATAGCTATCTTTCAAAGATGGGGAACTAAAAAGATCATTTTCATAAAAACTAGCTTCCCCAAGCTTAGACTTTTCCATAGCATTAACAATAATGGTGTCCAAAGAATTCATACTAACAACATTGCTATTAGCATACAAATAAAGTTCCATAGGTTTTTTAATTTTCTCTTCAAACACTTCATGTCCTAACTCAAGATAAATACTATAAAGCTCTCTATTTTTTGTTGTTGTTTTCCATTAAGCCTAACTAGTGAAAACAAGAAACAAAAAGACAAAATTGCAGAATCTAAAGGAAATAACTTTGAGCACTCACACCGGAGGATGTGAGTACCTTTTACCTTACCTCCCCGGCAACAGCGCTAGAAAATAGCTTGATGTCTACGCACTTCTATTCTTCTAGACAGTTGTTGGGACTCCAAGTGCAGAGGTTTGTAGAACAGCAGCAAGTTTTCCCTTAAGTGGATCACCGAAGGTTTATCGAACTCAGGAAGGAAGTGGTCAAAGGTATCCCCTCTCAAGCAACCCTGCAATCAAGATACAAGAAGTCTCTTGTGTCCCCAACACACCCAATACACTTGGCAGGTGTATAGGTGCACTAGTTTGGCGAAGATAGTGAAATACAAGTGGTATGGATAATTATAAGTGGTAACGGTGCTAGAAATTAGCTTGCTGGCGTGTGGTTGACATGGGAAAAGACTAAAGGCAAACTGAAATAAAGATGGAAGCAAGCAAACAAGTAACAGATCTAATTTGCAAACGGTGTATCAATGCTTAGAAACAAGGCCTAGGGATCATACTTTCACTAGTGAATACTCTCATATAAATATATTATCTTCATGATACTACTCTTAACTAATCTCCGGTTGGACATTCTAATCGATGGTAGGGATATAACAACACACCTCAAAGTTCATCTTTCCCATCTAGAAAACCCCACACTATCACCTTGAGCACTAGATGGTTCCAACAAACACCACAATTTCATAAAGACATCCAACTCCAAATATAACTCATAACAAGTATTTGTAATCTCTAGCCTAAGTGCCACCATGGTGTGCACACTGTCAACTTCACACACATGGGGAGAGCAGAGATCTATTAAAGCACTTGAGTAGCAAGGTAGATCTATAGATTACAAGCTCATGATCACAACATGATCATGCATAGAGAGAGAGATGAACACATAGCTACTAGTATAACCCTTAGCCTCGAGAGAGAACTACTCCCTCCTCATCATGGGAATCAGCAATGGTGATGGAGATGGCGGTGGAGATCGATGGAGATGGCTCAGGAAACACTTCCCGTCTCCGACAGTTTCGAACAGACTTTCGTCCCGAATCTCCCCTTCGGTGGCGGCGGCGCTGCGGAACTTTTCGTGGATTTCTGATTGACTCCCTAGGGTTTTTGCCTCGGGAGGAATATATAGGCGAAGGAGGCAAGGTCGATGGCCAGCCAGGGGTCCCACACCATGCCCTGGCGTGGCTTGGGGGTACCCGCGCTTGGGGGCGTGTGGCCATCCTGTGGCCCCTCTCCGACTCTCCTTCTGGATCCGTGTGTGTTCCGGGAAAATAGGAACTTTGGCTTTTGTCCCGTCCAATTCCAAGAATATTCATTTTCTGACTTTCCTGGAACCAAAAACAGCAGAAAACAGGAAACTGGCACTGTGGCTCTTGTTAATAGGTTAGTCCAAGAAATCATATGAAAAGTACTCCAAAGTGTGGAAAAAACATAAGAAAGTAGATAAAACCAAGCATGGAACATCAAAAATTATAGATACATTTGCAATGTATCATGGGGTATCACGCTTAAGGGCTTGATGATGCTTAGAGAGTGTTTATAGGATCGGTGGAATCGCCAAAGAATAGTAGAGAGAAATCCGGAAGGGTTTTGGTAAGTCCGGAGGTTGTCCGGAGTGGAGGTGGAAGGTGTTCCATAGCCATGGAGGTTGAATAATATGTGAATGCATGTTAAATATTGATTTAATCATTTATTCATAATTAGTTAATAAAGAGAAAATCAATTAAAGGTCAAAAAGGCTTAATGGGCCAATTTTCGGAGGGAGAAGGCCCATTAGGGAAAGGAGAGAGGGAGAATGGGCAGCTGGGGCTGGGCCTGGCCAGCTGGGCCCACTAGGGGCTGGCCGGCGGCCTTCCCACCCCCTCCTCTCCTTTAGTCCCACCCCGGGGCTTTGAGGGAGGGTGTACCCCCTCCTCCCCCTATATATAGTGGGGTATTTGGCCAAGATAAATACACCAATAATCAATAAAGGTCTCCCCACTTTTGGGAGGACCTCTAATTGATATTTTCTCTCTCCCCCTCTCTCTCTCTCGTGACCGTGGTCCCAAGTCTAGACTAGCAGCGAGACATCTTCACTGTGGAGCCGCTGGCATGCTGGGATTCGGATCCGGAGCTCTACTCCAATCGCTGCTGGATCGGGAAGCGGAGTCATCGTCGGGCACCGGACGTGTGTAACTCCCATGAGGTGTCGCACTTGAGGCACTCAAGTCAATGGAGCCAAGGAGCGCAAGGACTTCATCACGACCTTGAGGTCGGCTTCGGCTCGTCTACATCAACCACGCTCTCCTGAGCATTGACAACGCTTTTTGGTCTTCAAGGGTAAGTTCGCGAAAAGCCCCTCCCGTTACTGTATTAATAATAGATAGGTCCTGGCAGCTTCAGGGGTTCAGGGGCGTAGAGTAAAATTTATTGTTTTCATACGCGGAACCCCAATATAAATCAGTTTCCAAAGGGACATAATCAAGAGCACAATACGGACTCAATATCTGCTCTATGATAGCATGTGATCACAAATGGAAAGGAAGGCTTCTCAGAGTCACTACCACACGCTCGTCAGTAATATTTCTAAAAAGATGGGGCATACCATCTACATCAGTAATTCTATAGGGCACACCTTCTACGTAAAAAAACTACCATTGCCAGTAGCTTTGAGAGCTCGTACTGCAGGCTTATGATGTGCAAAAGTAACCATCATTGTCTCTTATGTAGACATGTGCACCCGTAGATGAGGCCAAGTGCTAAAGATATCCCTAATAGCAGCAAGTACTACCTCGGGAAAATGCTGACATGTGGCGGAAATTGGCTGGATAACAAAACAAGCATGCAGGAGTGCACAAATCCTAGTAGATTGCTGGATATCTCCCATGAACAACTCTTTAACGGCATGCCTACAACCAGCCATGGCTAAACAAAGAAGGACGTACACAAATCCTGCAAGGAAAAATAGGCATCTTTTCAGTCAAAAAAGCACAAACAGAGGGAGTAAACATACACAAATTCTAGTGAAAGCAGGACCTAGCCTCTCCGAGCAACGCCGCACCCGAGCACGATCGCCACAAGCTTTCACCGCAAAAAAAAGCAACGCAGCGGCGAACACGGCGTCTTAAAGAAGGGAGGACATGGTACACGACATGAGTACCTCCAGATAAGCATGCCATGTGGCAGCACCCGTGCACACTTGGCATGCATGCCCCCGAAAACACTATGCCCATACTCAACAACACGATAAAAAGTTTTTTTTTAAAAAATACACCATGTAGACAAAATAAATAAATGCAAGATGGATATAGAACAATCGAATAAAAGAAAAAATATAAACATAGAGCAAGCAATACATATTGGAAATAATTATAGATCGTTCCAATTCAACAGCAAACATACATTTAGAATCTAGATAGAGCTAACATCTAGATCTAATACAAGAGAGCAATACGCTCACATCGAGCGACATGTTATTCAAAAGATAAATAACATCAACAAAGCACCGTTAAACAATGAAGTGGAGCCCAGATACTTAAAGAAAAGTCGTACGTCCTCCTGCCGGATTAGAACCAGTGATAAATTGCTGCATAGAATCCGTGAATTGCTCTACCTGTTTCCGGAGAGACACTGGCCATGCATGTACACATGCAGGAGAAGCGTGTCCACGGAACGGTATTACATCAGAAAACTGATCGCATATCTTCTCGAGGCACTTCATCCTCCTCCTATGCTTAGCCCGCACCTCGGACGCTTCTCTCCTGGTAGCATTAAGCAGCCTCTCGGTCAAGCTTGCCCATTTCTGAGCAGCTTGAGCACTCGCGGTCACAGTATGCATGGCCGCAAAATTATAATCATCAATAGCAATGCCATGGTTATTACAGAGGAACAGTAGAGCCGCCTGAGCAACATTTTCCTCGGCAACAACAGTCGTAGCGGCCGCATGGCCACGGAACGTCCGATGCTGCCTACCTCTTTCACCTATACGCGGGGGAAGGTCCATGCTTAGCACGGTCATAGCAACAGCTTGTAGAAGAACATGTTGTGGAATATAAACCATGGTCTTTGTCTACATATTAAAACACAAAAAATTTGTGGGTAGGAAAGGATTTCCAAGATAGCACGTAAACCATAACTGAAGAACACACGTAATACCCCCTGGTAACCATCGTCGGTAGGACGGAGGTTATGACCATTGCTATCCATGAGCTTTAGACAGAGAAAGTGCTCACTTGGAAGTGCAAACAAGTAGGATCACAAGCGTGCCTTAACAAGAGAAGAATATATAGCATGAATAGGAGGTGCACCAGAAGACGACGCATGGCCACATAGCTATAGACACTCGGAGAAGATGGCACCAACACGTCACACAAGAACTTAAAGCGAGCGATGTCATAAATACACGTCCCAAACAAAGGCCAGGTATAAGAGACAACTACATGCACTGGATGATGTATAGGTACGCAGAGATAAAGATTAAAAAAAATCAGGGCGACCGCTTTAAGACATAGGATCCATGCGCAAGAGACACTCCCAAAGAGTGCAGAAGCAGCAACCGGAATATACAAAGATAGTGAAAGGAATACAACATTTAATGTAAAAAGGGAAAGAAAATATAGGGAAATTACAAACAAAAAAACTATCATAATCCATACAAAACAATAATCGTACAGGCCATAAAATTAACATAAGACAACATTACACAATAGTACATGTAATTACACCTGGTTGAAACTTGCCATACTCTAGATCCATGTACCGTTGGATGCTTCCCGTTCCTGAGTTCGAAGTAAAAAAAGAGAGGCAGTGCATACGTCCATTTTACCAGAACATAGGAAGCTCTCAATGGATAAATTCACCGATCATGAGCAACACGGACTTGCTACAGTATACAAAGCCAAAAAAACACATCCCCTGCAGATGGAAACCTGCAAATCACAACACGAAATCAGTTATATGGACATAAAAAAACAAAAACTCTAATCCAGCAAAAATATAGATAATCCAAACACAAGGCAGTGCTACACGCACCGTACTGCTACAATAGCCCGCAAGAGTATACCCCATCCTAAACAAAAACGACATCACTCTATGACCAAACCGAGAGAGCAATAGATCGTATCCCTAAAGGCATCACACAGCAAGCACATATTTTTATAGCAAGGTGGGTAACACCGAGGATATAAGAAGACACAATACACGTAGAGAACACCGACACACGTCAAACAATATACACAACATGTGAGACAGATGGAACTACCCACGGTGACACCGTGACCACCCAGATACGGGCACACTCATGCCTTTTTATTATCCAAACATACCCATTTCTCACCGGGAAGCATAATGTACACAAAAAAAGAACACCCAGAAATAGAAAACACCTGAAGCCACCATCCTTTTTTGCGACGGTGAAGAGAAACATAAGAAAAGGAAAAACAATTCTTTCGTGATGCGACGGGAGACCGAAACAATCTAGAGCACTACCACGGTAGATAGACCACTAACCCTCGTGACACGGCAGGAAAACTGCAGGCAAATCCTATGAGATGGCAGATCCTGCCAAGGGAGAAAAAGCAACGTTGACGCCTTTTCTATAACGTGGCAACAAGACACGGTAACTCTAAACGACACAAAGAAAATACACACATCCATTGACGCTTTGCATTCCAGCAACCAAACATGTTCCACACAGAACATGGAGTACACATAAGATGTTCCACGCATAACCAGACGGGAGAATACAAGCAAAAGTAAGAGAAAAGCATGCATGGCATGCATTTATTTACAACAAGCAGACACTGATTCATTACAACAAGCACACATTGTCTCAAACCGGAGAGGGACCAACCCAACTAAACATTTGGAACATTAACCAAGATAAAAGGAAGTAAGCGACAGAACTAAGCCACGACGGACAAGGCATCGACCATCACATGCATATATCGAGAGAATATCACTTCCTGCGACCAAACAAGTTCTTGGCAGCTTTCCTAAAAAAATATTATACACCTGTCAAAACAGTGAAGGAAGCACCAAGGACTATATAAAAAGGAAGACACACGTCACCAACAGGGCATGAACAAAGCACCTACTCTTTCCTCGAATCGTGTTGATTTCCAGCAGATCCTTTCCTCTTAGTAGTCTCGGCGGTGCTATCATAATCCTGCATATCAAGAACATTATCGTTTAGACACGCAAAGGCACACACAAGAACTGAACACCTAAGAAGTGTTCAAGAAACAGTACCTCAACAGAAGCACACTCAGACAACGCCTCTTCAGCTGGGGTAGTACCACCATCTAATAGATGCAATTTTTTTCTCTCGATGGGGTAGCAATGAGTGAAGGTGGCGGTGTTCTAACGCCGGTAATATCCATCTGAGGATGAACATTAGTCTCATCCACCATGAGTACAGAGGTCTCATCGGTTGAAGCATGGTCGGTCGATGCATGAGAACCACCTTCGCCTACAACAGGAGTAGAAGACGACGGCACATGCTGATCGAGATCAGGCGCAGGCAAAGGCTCAGCCGACTGCACACGATAATGAGTATGCATTGCATCGAGAGACTTATCGGTGGGAGTGACAACCACCAAAAAACGACGGCCAAGAAGACCGGTTATTTCCGGTGGAACATAATCAAGATGACCTCTAGAAGTAGACACAACAAGCAAAGCCTGTTTACCAACTATAGCCTCCTCGGGAGGACCAAAAAATGTAAATTCTGCCATCTTAGCCTCCAATGAATCAAGAGCATCTGCATCGACAGCCTGCAACACGATCCTATACCTATCCAAAAAAAGGAGAAAGTTAAACGAATAAGAAATTAGTGAAAAAAAATAAACCAAAAAATAAAAACAAAAAGAGGAGCATAGCATACTACCTCGGTGTAGGAATATGATCGGCACAGCGGGGGCATTTATACTTATCATCTTCAAAGACAAGCTTTTTCCAGCAATCCTTACAGCTCATGTAGTACCAATCCTTTGTAGACAAAACCCTTGTAACACGGATCCTTAATTTGTAACGCTCATTCTACAACAAGTAAGAAACGCATTAGAAGGAAAACACAGGAACCACTAACGTGAGCAACAAGGAAGCAATCCAGCAACAAATCAACAAACATAAAGCGTGCTTACCATAATATCATTTGGCTCAAGAGTAGACACGTGCTCTATAGTGGTTTCGATTGGTTCACCGTGCTTTTGATCGGAACCATGCCACTCAATTCGATGAGGCATGTTCTTTATGCTTTTCAATTCCCAAATAAAGAAAAAAATTAGAATCAAACACATATCGAGAAAAAAACACATAATAAATATGGTGCATGAAAAAACATAAACAGTACAATAAAAGAGGAAAAGTCCGTCAAGACAAACCTACCTCTCACGTAGAGAAGCCACCTCATCAACCGGTACATTAACATACCACCTTGTAGCGGAAGTACTCTTAAAAGCAAGCAAACCTATATTAAGAAAAAACACAAATCCATGAGACCGCACACACACGTATACAAAGAAAAAAAAGTAACCCAAAATTCATGGGGTTGACATAAAGCCAAAGATCAACACCTGAAAACTGGCCAACTGTCATCCCAACAAACATAACAATGATAGGCTCCTCGATAGATGCCTCCCGCAAACCAGTAGCATCAAAAGTCTCAGCAAATTGTTAGGTAACAATAGCTTGTTCTCTAAGATACAAGAACAAAATGTAGTATTAATGGAAAATAAGAAGGAAAAAATTACCGAAACACAGAAGGAAACAAGGGAAAAAAAGGCAAACCTTCCATCGCTAATATAAACATGGCGCTTCGGCTGCCTACTCCGGCCAACACTAGACACGACCTCGCTAACTTCAGTTACAAGACCAATAACATCTGCAAACAACAATAAATAGTCCAATGAAATAATAACACAGACAATTCAAGGGAGAGCAAAAATAGAAAGTACGAAAGGAACAAGCTTTACCTGACAAGAGCAAGTTAGGATCCGCTCGTTTGGCCAACACCGAGAAAGGAAATGCATTGTAGGCAAACATAGGAAAATTCTCAGGCTGAGGAACAAGCTCTTTCACGAGTGTTCTATGCGTAAAACAAATCCGCAAGGGATGATCCATAGACCTATACGACCTCTTAGCATCGTACAAATTAAAACGATCAAGCAAGTACACAGATCCTTTCGTTGAGCTTTTCCCTAAACTGAACAATACGATCTGAAGGCACAAGTCCCTCCATTATACCACCCTACAAAAAAAGGAGATAGAATGAGCACAGACAAACTAAAAACAAATATGTGCACAAACGATCCAAAAAAATGAACTGAGTTTTTACCTGACGATCAACAACAACAAAGTCAATCTCATAAAGAACCCCATTATCCTGACTCCTAAACTCCCATATCCTAGCAAATCGTACAACCACTTTCCATCGATAAGAGGCACGAGATATCTCTCGAAGAAGAGACCCCTCCATCGAAGAGAACAGAGAACAAATCAGTGGAAAACACAAAGATGAACATATAGAAGTAAAGAAAAGAGGGATAAAAGGGGGCAAACTTTGAAGAAGAGAAGCCGTGAAAGAAACACAAGAGAATGAAAAGATAAGATAAATACAAAATATGGAATTAAAAAGCACCGCCCGTGACGGAGAAACCAACGAAGACACGTACAGAACACGCAAACACGTGTATAGCAAACAACAACCACGTGTCAGGCTAAACACAGCGGAGCCCACAGGCACACTACACGGTGGACATGAATCGCACAGAGAGATAAGAAAAATGAAAAAGAAAATTCATCATGCAAGTGGTCCAATAGGTCTAGCCAGCCAAACGATTACCTAATGGAAATTAAAATGAAACGCACACGCGAGCAGGGAAGATAAAAATCAGTTACAGGCTACAGCCCAAATAAAACACGTTAGGTACACATTTATAAGCTGATAACACAAGCATACAACGGTATAGTACATGCAATATTATTCCTGACGCGATATAGATACACACTTCACGAATACGCCAACATACATAACGAAACCTACATGGCAACATCAACATCGATAGTCCTAAAAAACCCTATCAGTGGACAACTCAGCAGCAAATCTTAGAGGAAGCAACCTAAGCCGAATACAGAGAGGAATATCTGAAACAGAGGCACACCAGATTGAGCATCGATAAGAGACCAAAGGTACTCCAAAAGCACACTGAGAATCAGCAGCAACCTCATCATGCTTCTTCACCATGCAGTACGGACTAAGCACATGCTCTATCACCGGAGAAACAAATAATTTATATCGCAAATCACGAAGACACAACTCAGCCACTCCTGACACAACGCTCCCAGTAGATCCGTAATCAGCAGACCAACTCCGGAGAACTATATCACCAGCTCGCACTTCACGAGAGAGCAAAGAACTAAGCAACTGATAAAGTGTAATAGTATCTGGACGGCAAGAAAGTGACAATAAAAAGGCCCCTCCATACATCTTCCTGACCCTAACACGAACAAAGGAGACGCCATGAAATAGTGCCTCCACCTCCTCAAGATGCACAAAACGCGATCCACGGCACGACAATAAAACAACCATAGCAGACAGTTCACGGGCAGAGCCACCAATCTCATCAGCATCAGCAACAATGACTACTACAATCCGAGGAAAATTGATACTGACATGAGAGCGAGCACGACAGACATAGAGGGAAGCATCATCCATGCGTTCAGTCTCAGACGACACATAATCAACCACGCAAAAAGAAGCAAGTATTCGTTCCACCAAAGAGTGCGACCGAAGATGCAGAGGCAACTTCGTAAGTGTCACAATGACACATCTGTCAAAAGCTTCCTTGTAAAGATGATACATACGTCGATCAAGGAAAAACCCGTACGCAACACCATCTATACGAAGGGAGCTACCCTGATCCACAACACTCAGAGCCTCCATAGCGATAAAATGCTCCGAAAAGGACAGCACAATCTTCCCATCGGTGGTCACATCAACCGACATACACCAACCAGCATTAAATCTAGATCAAATAGCACTAAGAATGGGGCGAGCTGGCCGCTGAACGATAGGAGAAAGGGGCTCAAGCATGAAACAACAATGGAGAACAGCACAATTCCTAGTAGACATCTGAATATCTCCAGCAAACACCCTGCCCATCGCTGGGCTGGGCGACCCCATGAAGCAACAACCGTGGGAAATAATTAAAGACCTATACCATGAGAAGACAAAAGAAATTAGCAAGTACACACACAGAAGGCAATTAAAAAGATCTAAAAGGAGCTAACACGAACCAAGATGAACGCTCCAGAAACAAAGCACAAAGGATGAGGAAAAGAGAAGAGAAGAGTAAACAAAACAACCCGGCAGACTTATAGGACAAGACTCAAAAGAGACAAAGAATAACACGTGGAGGCACATGTGTTATATGCAACAAGAAAAGGAGGACACACGTCCCCACTAAGCTACACCGTCGCCACCAATGCAATTAGCCCATGAATTGACCAACAGAAGGCCCACACATTCACAGTCAAAACAAAAAGATGGTGGCCCATGAATTACACCAGTTTATCACAGCCCAGAAGATATCAGCTGGAGAGACCGAACATCTACAGTACACTAAACAAGGCCCAACAGATACAAGATGGAGAGTCTCAACACGTACAGTACACTAAACAAGCCACACATGACACGAAACACGTGGGAACAGTTCAAAATTAATAAAGGACATAAACAGGCCGATCTCAGCAGAAAATAACCATTGAGTATGATCTATAAACACTCATCGGGTGACCAGAGACCGCGATAGCGAAACCACAGGTGGAACTCAGGTAGCAGATCGCCACGACACAGGTACAGTATACCTGGAGTATTCGTCCACAGTAATAAACAAAAGCTCCTCCTGCAAATAAGGAAAAAAGACTTAGAACACACATCCAAGTACACCAACATACGAGAACCCAGCTAAAAGAGGAAAAACGGAGCAACGCACCACCTCAGAGCCGATCGATCATCTCCTTGTACACAATATCTTCGTCTAAGAAGTAGCAGCACCATTTTCATCTTCGATAAGAAACTTTAGACCAGCACGCGAGGTAACTCGAGACATAGCCACATAGAGCTGGCCGTGAGAAAAGACAGGCTTCCGGAGATAAACACACACTTTGGACAATGTCTGCCCTGACTCTTATTAATGATCATACCATAACATAAGCGCACAGGGAACTGACAACGCCGAAGTGTAAAAGGCCACTTTGACCCTACAAAATTCAGAACAATCCAAGGTAGACAAACACGCTGGCCTTTATTCGAACCAGTGATTATCTCACCTTCAATCACCCTCTCACCAAGCCTCTTAATAAGCAGCCTTGTACCATTGCACAAACCGAGAGACTGATTAAGATTCCTGAGAAGCATCACTGGAACACCAACTTTGAGAGCAATCTTATGAACCGGGAAATTATTAAACTCTATAGAGTGTAGAAATTCTGGAGGGTAAAGAAGAGCAGCATCACAAACAAAATCTGTAGACCTAGATATACTGTCACAACTGAGATATTCCCTTCCACACCCAGGGACACGGCCGAATATACCATCGTTTATCTCATCGACCACGACATTCGTGGGACAGACAATAGCCTTCTCAACAAGATAATCCGGATCAGCATAATTAAAGAAAAAAGAATCATAAACACTCCTAACAACAGCATCTATGTTACCAGAAGAAGGCCGCAACAATAAATCGTGAGGAATAGACATCCAAGAAGGTATAGTTTCACCAGGCTTACACACCATCGGAACATCACCATTGCCAACGTCGAGGACCCAACGTGCAAATGAAGCAAGTTCAGCAGACTCATGCGACGATAAACTAGGACGGTAAGTCGCATATTAGAATGCAACTTCCACACCTTAATATGACACCAAAGGGGAGACATGATTAAAGACGCGTCGATTATCTCATCCTGAGAACCACCCTCCACAATAGGCAGAACTTGCCTAAAATCACCTCCAAAAACTACGACCTTGCCACCAAAAGGTAAAAATGACCTAGCAGAATTAGCCACAGCAAGAACATCTCTAAGACTCCTATCAAGAGCCTCAAAACAGAGACGATTTTTCATAGGAGCTTCATCCCAAAGAACCAAGCTAGTCCTCTCTAGAAGCCCAGCCAATGTAGACCCCCTGGAGATATTACAGTGGCTATGATCATTTATATCCAACGGTATCCGAAACCGAGAATGGGTCGTGCGTCCACCCGGAAGCAAAAGAGACGCCACACCAGAAGAGGCAACAACTAAGACTATACGACCCCGATCCCTAAGAGACGTAACAATACAATTCCATAGGAAAGTCTTGCCTGTACCACCATGACCGGACACGAAATAAGCACCAGGATCACCAGCTTGAACAGTCATAACTATCTCTCTATAAATCTCCCTCTGCTCATCATTCAACATGCGAACAAGAGCCTCAACCCGCTATGGATGATGCTCCTCATTATAACGTGTCTCTTCAGCAATCAATCTATTAGCAGACACCATATTAGCCGGTACAGACCGATTAGACAAACCAAACGAAGCAATAGAAGACCCATTATTAGAAAACATCACTGACAACTCCCGACGCAACTCATCAAGGAGAAGACTTTCAGGCACAACATACCTAGGATCGCTAACAACCAACCGCATCCTATAAGACAAATCCTCTGCCATGCTCAACCAATACCGATCAAATAATGAGCGACCATTTGCAACCTCACAATAAAGAAGAACAGTCATAAAAAGATGTCTAAGCTGAAAAGGAGTAGCCCAGACAATAGCCTCCTCAAACAATTTGAACCACTCATTATCATCGCCAACCAAGCCCCTAGCCTGACAGGCCTCTTTGAAAGTAGAATGAGGAACACCACCGTACACCCTCAGATCAGCAAAAGAAATGGCATCAGGCACAACCATAAGAAGCATACGAAAAAAACAACTCCCCTGTTCCAGGATGAACATGATAAATCCTGCCAATCCTAGTACCGAGCTTACGTTCCCGCCTCCTCCTTATCTAGACCTTGCAAGACCGATCACACCTCCACTTTTTAGGAAAGTCAAGATAAGTGAGAGCCTTAGCATCCTCATACAACTCATTCGCCACAAACCATTTAGTAAGCATAGTCTTACACGCGGCGGGATCAGCCAACAAAGTATCCAACCTTGCATCATCAGAGAAAATAACCCTGTTCATCTCCGGCAGATGAACGACCAACCTCTCAACAGACGGCTGACGACCATGTATATCAAAAGCAAACATCCTCCAACAAGCCTCACAAGCAGAAAGATACCTACAAACCACAGCAACGATTTACAACACACATATCAAACGGAAAAAAATAAAAACAAAACACATGCAAAGGAATACACATAATTAGAGAAAAAAATACACACCTCCAACGCACGTACTCGTCGATCTCATTTCTACCAACCTGGGCACCATCCACGTGCCCGGAAACCCAGCCTGAAGTACATTCTACAACCGTATACGGGCCACGTCATGGCCCTTGGTCACATATTTAAGCAAGTACTTCAGCAAATTAGTCTTATTACACCACTCCATATTGATATGGGCCTGAAACCTCTTGAGCAAATAAAGATTATAAGGAACAACCCACTTATTGTTAAGACGAATAGTCTTCCTGTTCCTATAAACAAAGAAATCGGTATCACGTCGTCGATACACAGGAAACCCCATCTCATCAACCAAAGTCTCCTCATTAAAAACCTTCGGAAAATGCTTAGAACAAGATCCATCCTTCATACAAGGACATTGCTCATTCAGCGCACCACACGGCCCATGAACCATAAACTCATCGACCAAAGAATACCCCAAAGGATCTTGCTGAGGATCAGGAAGCTCAGCACTTATAAATTTATCTATAAGAGCAGCAGAAGGATCTTTTGTATTTTCCTTAAGCCATATAAGGGTATGAGTATGCGGCAAACCCCGTTTCTGAAACTCAACCACGTAACATCTGCAATAAATAACAGGAAAACTATAAATAAGCAAGCAAAAACAGTAAAGACATTAAAGGAAGGAGCATATCTTTAAAGACGAAAGAAACTTACAGGCCTTAATAGCACCAAATATTTTACGCTTCTTAACATCAGCAAGAAACTCCATGTACTTCATATGGAAAACATGCGTCACAATATCTGGACGATCCGCTGGAGTTTGACCAGGCTCAAAAGAAAGAGCATTAACAATCTCCTGTCACTTGGGATTACATGTAAACGTGACAAACAGATCAGGAGCACCATACTCCCGACAAATAGCCATACCATCTTGATAATTCTGCACCATGTAGTGAGGACCTCCGGTAAAACTGGAATGCAATATATACTGGACACCCAAGTTTTGTCCAGTAGAGCTACCCTCCCCCATAGCATCAGATATTCCTTGATATGTCTCGAACCGAAGAGAATCTTGATTAAAAAAATGATAAGCCAATCTGGCAGGTTCAACACATGCATAAGCGTTAACAATAATCTGCTGACTAAGTCGAGCGCAGCACATATAAAGATTGGGCTCATTTTTTCGGTAATGGAAATAATAAGCATAAAACTCAAGCATAGACACTTCATCGCCGCCATCCGAAGAGCCCAACACACAAGAAGGCCGCACGTGCCTACAATTAGCACCACTTCCAGACAAACGTCTATATTTAATACTAAGATGAAACCCCTTATCACCATACGGAAACAACAGAGGATACTGAAGAGCCATAAGCGAAGGACTACGAGAAGAAACCTCCTAAAGCTGGCCAGCAATAGACTCGACGACGACATCAAACCTACAATGATCAGGAGCAAGCTCACCAACAACCAAAGCGGCAACCTCGCATGCAGTAGGACCAAAAAAGCGATCTCCATGAGCCCCTCCCTCGTCACCCAAAAAACAAATAATAACACCAGGATAGTCAGAAGACCTGAGCCTTTCACGCGCCATCCTAAACTGGCGCACAAAAGGATTAATAGAATCAAGCATAGCAATAAGATCACCAACAACAATAGGATCTACGGGGTCAGACTCATCTTCCTCACGGCCAAACAAATTCATCCTACAACGAACCTCGTCAGAAGAATCCACAATATACAACTGAGCAAACTGAGGATCCCCATCATCCTGAGGAAAGAGAGACCCAATACGATGGCACACACCACCAAAAACCTTAAAAACATAAGGACCACCTCCAACATTAACACTCTTATCAACCTTAGCCCCCATAGATGTGAAGCTAAACAAAGAATTGTAGTGCCGAATCAACCGTAGGAAATGGTTAGAAACAACACCACCGTCAAAACGGAGCAGCTCATTGAGAGGGTAGGGCCAATCATTAAACCAAGGCAAAGATATCTTGCCACGCCGACAACAACGACTATGAACAGGCGGAGAACCCTTGCCACGCCCAGCTTTCTTGCACCTCCCGAGATACCAAAAAGACGCCCCACAATCATAACAAAATATATCCAGGGTGCCCATAATAAGAACACCCAGACCAAGAAGCCACAACCAAGGCAAACATTAAAAACAGAACACAAGCGCTACAAATAACACAGGAAAAACAAAGCGATCACTCCATACAGATCTGTAAGTATCCTACCCTTAAGAGCCGACATGTAATCATCAGGAAAAGAAATCTCGCGTGGATGGCTTATGAACGTGAAAAAACACAAATAAGCAGATTGCCAAAAAAAAAATAACATGAAAGAGGAAAACTAAGTAGACAACACATTTATGTAAAAAAAATAGAAGAGGCAACACACCTTCCGGTTTCGCACGAAGATTATCCATAAGAACCCTACGCTTAGAACGATTAAAATAAGTATCCAACCGGCAAACATGTGGAACAGGCCGAACTGCTATAAAAAAAGAGAAGATTAGCAAACCAAAAGACCGTCACGTAACAACACATAATCAGGGAAAAAGAAAACCTGAAGGCGTCGGATAAGAAAGCACCTGATCACGGAGAAAACATAAATCCAAGTACCCATCTCGAGCTAAAAACCCATCATGGGAAATCGTTGAAACAACACCAGAAGCGCAGACAGAGTATCCACCTAGAAATAAAAAGAGCAGAAAAAGAAATATAAGAAAAAAAACAAAAAACAAAAAACAAAAAACAAAGAAACACACGCTATAAAAATAAACACACAGCAAGTTGCAATAACAAACCCGATCGAAGAACAACTGGCCACTTTCCGCGACGAATCTCACGGCGTCGGCGACGTCGGTTGGCAACACCACACGAGGCATCAACGGAGCCTGAACAAACAACAATACCAGCATTTGATCAAACAAGCACACTGCGGAGCATACAAAAACAATATAAAAAATACAACACGACGAACAATAGCATGGAACACCAAGAACGACAGAAGCCAACCCACCATTAGAACCGGACTCAATCGCGGTAGCCCTGCAGCCACGCCGCCTACCACGCCGGACACGAGAAGCAGTGGAAGAAGAACCACCATGGACCGCAGCAGACAAGCCGAGCAAACCTCTAGAATCCAAAGCAGACAGATCATCAACAGAACCAGTAGCGCCAACAACCCCTCCAGAAAACAACGGAAGACCACCACGGACAGCCACAGAAGAAGAAACACGTGCAGCCGACCCACCAAGAGCAAGCACACGTGCACGTCCACGACCACGACCACCGCCACCATGCCCCACGGAAACATCGCCAGCACCAGCGCCCACCGCACAGCCACGAGAAGCCACCGCATGGCCACGGCCACGACCATGAGCAGAAGACACACGACCACCACCACCATGCCCCACGGAGCCACCGCCAACACCAGAACCTGCCGCAAGACCACGAAAAGCCACTACACGCCGACGACCACCACCACCACGCCCCACAGAACCACCGCCAACCCCAGCGCCCGCCGGATGGCCACGAAACAAAGCCGCCACCATAGTAAAAAAACAGAAGCTCCCGGCCAACAGAACGCAGCGACGCTAAACCTAAGCGGCACAGCGCAACCAGGCAACCTCACGTCGTAAATAGAAAGAACTGGAACATGCAAACGAACAAAGTCAATGCCCAACCAAAGCAAAACGTGTCAGCGTGTGGAGAGAATGAACACACGTGTCAAAATAAGAACTGAAGGAACATACAAGCAAACAAAATCGACGATCAAACGAAGAATTGCATGTCAATCAATCGAAGACATGCACAAACAAACAAAAAAGGCAATCAAACGAAGCGAAGCAAACCGTATGAAACAAAAACACCAATTAAGAGAGAAGGAGACCATGTCAACAGTAGCACGAAACAAGAGAAGCAACGAACAGAACGGCAACCAATACACGCGTCAGCTCCACCTAAATCAGAATCGGGTCCAAAAAAGGGAGAAAAAAGAGAAGAGACTGTGCGCATAGGATAGTATCTATTACCAATCTTGCACATTTATACTACTGATATCTAGTGTTGAACGCTTTCTTGTTATTTTTTGCATATACTAAATAAGTTTTTATTTTTTCATGTATATTTGTTCGATTATCTTCTTTCGATCCGAGTTCGCTCCGAATTTGCTCCATATCCGCAATCCAATATAATCTGTATTTGAACCCGTATCCAGCTATTATCTGCTCTTATCTGAATCCGCTAAAATATATGGAAATTCAATATCCGATTCGCTTACATCCGTACTTCCGCATCATCTAGATAAGGCAATACATATAAGTCATACAATGTATTATCTCTTAGCTAACCTCCCTAGCAATTAATGAGAATAAATTAATTTCTAGTAGGAAATTATACATCTAAGAGAAGGCATGTGCTACAATGGTGAAAATAGTCTTCTCTTATTTTCTAAGAGATCATCACTTAGTTAAAGGAAGACAACCTTCTCTTTCTTCATTCTCTCTCTTCCAACTAAACAAAAAACTGATATGGCAGTTTTAAGGGAAGGCTGATGGCACATCTAGCAAACCCATTATCCGTCCCAAAACATAAAACAACTGCTACTTTATGATTCGGTCAGAAAAAGTGGCCAGGACAGACACCGCAAAACACCTTGGCCTATAAATTTTTAAGCGGGGCCAAGAAAAATACCCCCAACCCATAGATACACGGTTTTCGTCTCTGACCTAACGCTAACCCTTATCTCCATTTGCGTTGGTGGGAGGGACATATCCGCCGCCATTACTTCCGCCACTGTCATCGATCTCCCTTCCCCCGCCCCGCCTAAAGTCCTCCCGCCGCTCCACCGATGCCATGGACACCCAGCAGCCGTTGCCAAGCCCTAGCAAAGTCACACCAGCGCAGGTGACCCCTCCATCGCCTCCGCTAGGTCTGGAAATTGTTGCCCCCTCCACCACACCCGTCCCGGCGTCGGCGAAAAGATCCAGGGCATCGAAGCGAAAGTGGTAGGGCTCCATCGCCATCCATGGAGTTGGCGGGCCCTCTAACGCCGTTCCCACCTGTAACATTCCTAGTTTTATTAGTTAGCTAATTAGGATTTGTTTGTGCATTACCATGAGCATCATGTATTTTTGCTAAATAAAAATGAATGTGATAAAAAGAAAATGAAGACCCTAAACCCTAATCTTCCCCTCTCTTTGAAATCAATTCAAAGTACCAAAATGTTTGGATCCCAAATGGTGTTAAGGGTCCCTACAATATTTCAATACTTTTATAAAGCCTTTGGTATTTTTTGAAATGACTCAAAGCAGATTTGAAATGGAATTACAAAAGGAAAAATGAAAATCAGAAAAGAAAAAGGTTTCAGAAACAAGAAAACCTAATTCTAGCCAAACCAGGCCATAACCCACCTTCTCTACCCGCTAATTGTCTCTCATGGCCTTGCAACCCATGTGATCGGCCCCAACAGCCCACGGTCTGCACATCGCCTTTCTCGAGTCATCGTCGACCTCCCGGTTGGCGGAAGAACCCCGTTGGCCACGCGTCCGCTGCCGGTGTGCGCCAAGATGTGTGTCGCCGGCCGCCAGCGCCTATAATTACTCCTCTTGGCCCGCTGGAGAACCCTAGGTTGTCACCTCCCCTTCTTCCTCTTCATCTGCCATATCCACCGAACCCTAGCCGCAGGTCGCTGTCGTCCCCACTGCTTCCAGCCACCCTAGCTCAAGCTGAGGCCACCATCGAGTATGCCCTGCCGCACTGGTTTGTCCTAGCTAGGTCACGCAGCCCCGCTTTCCTGCAATCTTTTGAATTGAAGCTTTGTTTTTGCCACCGGTAACCGTCGCTCGCATCGACCCCGACCTCACCTTGCCCCACCGTCAAGCCCCGTGCACTCCTGGTAAGCTGTTACATCTAGTGCGCCTCTTCGATTCATTAGTTGCGCGTTGTGCCGCCGCTGTTGCTTGAGCCTGCCACTGGAGCTTGTTGGAGATGATGCTCCTGTTACCAATAATGGGCGGTGCCATCACCAGCTTGTTCATATCGTTGTCCTGGTTTGAACCAACACACACGAGTAGCCTAGATTGACCCCTAGCGCCGCCAGCCACCGCCGTCCGACACGTCACCGATGAGGTGACGTGGCGCTTGCATGTCGCCCGCGTGGCGCCTACGTTAGCATTGAAGGAGATATGCCCTAGAGGAAAATAATAAATAGGTTTTTATTGTCATATATCAATTATTTTATAATAGTTTCATATTGTGCTATAACTATATCAAGAATAAACATTGGTACATGTGTGGTATGAAACAACCAAGTCCCTTGTAGCCTCTATTCATACTAGTTCGTTGGTCACGAGGATGATCTGGGTTTCAAGATCATGGGTGACATGGGTATACCCTACAGGTACTCGAGCTTGGTATATACGGCCTGAATACATGGAGGCCCACGGTGTCGCCAAGGCCCAAATGAAGGACTCGAGTGGCCTACGGACTCTCGATTGCTTGAAGAACAAGAAGAAACTAAAGATAGAAAGTTCAAAGGGGAAAACCCTAATCTGTAACCGACTCGACCTGCTACCCGAGACCTAGCCTATCTATATAAAGCCTAGGACGGGGCGGCAAGGACACACGCAACCCTAGTTTCCACAACCCTCGCCAGATTGCATCTACGCACCATTGTAATCCTCGATTCCTTTAATAATTCCACGAGCAGACAAGCAGGAGTAGGGACCTCTACGAGGCCTGAACCTGGGTAAATCTTTGAGTCCCCTGTGTGCTTGTTTGCTAGCCGATAGATGTCTCCAGCGCTCCCTCCTACTCCAAAACCCAAGACCATAACAATGGGCATTGATGAGTTAAACCCTCGTCAATTGGCGCCGTCTGTGGGAACTGGGAGTGCTGATGTTGCGGCTTCTTCGGCCGCATCAACCGAGATCTACAACTCCGCAATAGCGGAGATCCGCCAGCTCTTCGGCGCGTTCGACTTCACCGTCCACACGCCGGCCACTCGCCCGACCTTCGAGTCCGTGGGCGATGGAGTCAGCCTGGCAATAGGGAGCTTCCGCTTCCAAGTTGGTCAGATGGGCACGCTCTGCATGCCCGACCAGCCGACGGTGCCGTCGATTGCCCCAGCATCATGGTTCCCTCCATCGATCGGCACCCTCAGTGAACTCAACGCCCCGACAACAGTCGAGAACACGGTCAGCGACAGCAGTCGTGACTCTGATCTGAGCGATCTGGCCACTGAAGATGGAACCTACGGTTCCGGATCTGAGAGTTGCGGAAGCAGTAGCTTCCCCAATCACTTCATGTGTGCCGTCATCAACGCAGGCGATACCTCTGCCAACCGCGACAACACGGGCAATCGCGGTAACAGAACTGACCCGCCTAATGGCGGCAATGGTGGCAATGGCGGCAACGGCAGCAACGGTGGCAATCGCACCCCCGTCGACAATGGAGGAGCAGTCAAACCTCCAACCATATTATACGAGCAAACCGGCGAACGCGTCATGATCAGGCTCAATGAGCAAGAATGGGCTCCCTGCCGTGAGGCCCTACGAGGCGCCCCTCTACCCTTCGGATCTCTGCAAGAACTACTGATGGGCTACCACTGGCTCCTGAAGGAAGAATTCAAGCGCCAAGTACAAACAATCGCGCAACTCGAGGCGCACAAAAAGGCAGCAGACGAGTCGAGCCTTCATCGTGCTGGGCTCTCCTCCCACGGAGGATCCTCCTCAAAGGGCAACGAGTACATCGCCAAGAAGAGGCAATCTCGGATGGCCCATCTTACCGAGCAAGAACGCATAGAAGCTACAAAGGTCCTCGACTTCAACTCTATGACAGTCGACACATGGGGCAATGTGGTCCCCAAGACGCTGCAGGCTGTGGTGACAGCGGCCACCATGTACCTCCTTAACAACCAGCCGCCAGCTGGAGATCCCCGAGCTGCCATGCACCGATCTACGATCGCGGGCTTGGGATTAATCGAGGCCGCCCTCGACAAGGAGCCAACACCAGAGCCAAAGAAAGGCAAAGCGCTAGCAAAGCGTTATTCCTCGCCCTCATCCAGTGATGACAGTCATGACCTGCCTCGACGTCGTCGCTCACGGCGACACGACCACGACTACGACGCGCGTGATGACATCACGCAGCGCAAGATCGACGAATCAAGGGCACGACATGCTCGGTCGACTGACTCAGAAGAGGAAGACGTGGAGCTCTGCGGTGCTAGATGCTTCAGCAGGTCCATCAGGCAGAAGCGAATGCCAAAGGGGTTCAAACTCCCGTCGGAGAACCCAAAGTTTGACGGCCTATAGGACCCAAAGATCTGGCTAGAGGACCACATCTCCTCCATCAGGCTCCACGGAGGCAGTCGAAGCACGGCCATGCAATGCTTATAGCTACAGCTGTAAGGCGCCGCCCGAGCATGGCTCAACAACCTCCACGCGGATCCATTCGCAGTTGGGATGAGCTGGTTTATAGCTTCGTGCGCAACTTCAAGGGCATGTACAAGCGGCCTGCATCAATCAAAGAGCTAAGATGCTGCCAACAAAGATCGGGCGAGTCGCTCCGCTCCTATATCCAAAGGTGGTCCATCATCAAGAACTCCGCAGAGAACATCTCGGAGGATCACGCGATTGACGCATTTAACGGCGGCGTTCATCGCATAGAGCTCAGGGAGGAGCTGGGTCGCTCAAAGCCCAAGACCATTGACCACCTGATGGAAATTGCGAATCGGTGGGCCGACGGAGAAGATTCGGTGAAGAATCACATCCACTCTGACGAGGAGGCGGAACTCGAACGCAGACGCGATCGCCGAGGCAAACGCCGCATGCGCATCTACGATGACCGTGACGATGTTAACATGGTCGCAGCTGGCTACGCCGACAGACGCGATGACAACCGCAACAGCAGATACCGTAGCGGCGGATACCGCGACTCTGGGAAAACCACGCAAGTGTGGCAACGCCGCAATCGCGATGAAGCACCCGCGACATCCATTGAGGACAAACTGTCTGGGCCATGTACGGTGCACTTCTACATCGACAAGCACGATGGAAAAAAGAAGTCCAGCCACCTCCTCAAGGACTGCCGCAAGTTCCTCAAACTACATGAGGGATTGGTTCAAATGAATCGCAATGCAGTCGAAAGAGGCTACGGAGCTGCTCCAGGCGCCATAGCACATGGAGCTCTGCCACCACCACTGGGGCAAACTCCAAATGCAGCTGCACCGGTCCAGCACCACGGAGGCGAACCATACCCACGGGCGATGGGTACCATGATGATCCAAAAGGGACGCCCCTCGAATCGGGGGCAGAAGGACATCACTCGGCAAGTCAACTTGGCCACACACTCACCACCATCCACCACTGAGTACCTCAGCGGAAGCGAGTCCTGCATCACCTTTGACAAACGCGATCATCCGCCTCAAGTACCCAGTCCAGGCCATTGCCCCCTCGTACTCGAGGCGCAAATCGGAGGCTTCGACATGAGTCACGTCTTCATGGATGGCCGAAGCGGCATCAACCTTATATTCGCGAGTACCTTGCAAGCAATGAGGATCCCCCTAACTTGCCTAGAGGCCTCGGACACAACATTCCACGGCATCGTCCCAGGAAAGGGTGTATATCCCCTAGGAAAAATCAACCTCGATGTCATCTTCGGCACGCCGAAAAACTTTCGGCGTGAGCGCATCGACTTTGAGGTCGTCGACTGGCCCTCACAGTACCACTGCATCCTCGGACGTGTCGCGTTCGCTAGGTTCATGGCAGTACTACACTACGCCTACCTGCAGATGAAAATGCCAGGTCCCAATGGCGTCATCACGATCAACGGAAGCTTCGAGAGGTCCGACAGTTGCGACGGGGAATTCAACAGAATTTCCCAGTCCTTTGGCATGCAGGAAGAACTCGCGAGGCTGAAAGAGTCGACGGACAACAGTCTACCCCCCTTAGCCGGCCAAGCTCACTCGATCTATCTTTCGATTCATCAGTGCACACAAAGAAAGTGCAGGTCCACCCATCGGATCCCGCCCAGACGGCCCTCATCGCCAACCACCTGAGTCCCGCATAGGAACTCGCGCTCGTCGAATTCCTCCGTGAGCACTGGGAAATTTTCGCCTGGTGTCCTGCGGACATGCCAGGAGTTCCTAGGGAATTCGCCGAGCACGCACTCAACATCAACCCAGACGCAAGGCCAGTCAAACAAACAATCCGGCGATTATCTGATCCGCGGGCGCAGGCGGTTGGAATGGAGATCAACAGACTCCTCGACGCCAAGTTAATAAGCGATATCAAGGAAAGCACTTGGCTCGCCAACACGGTGCTGGTACCAAAAAAGGACACGGATATCCTGCGGATGTGCGTGGACTTCACCTCTCTGAATAAGCACTGCCCAAAGGATCACTTCCCGCTGCCGCGCATCGACAAGATCATCGACTCCACCGCGGGATGCGAGCGCCTCTGCTTCCTCGATGCCTACTCAGGCTATAATCAGATTCGAATGAAGGAGGAAGATCAAGAGAAAACAACGTTTACAATGCCCTTTGGTGTGTTCTGCTACAACACAATGCCCTTCGGGCTAAAGAACGCGGGAGCCACCTACCAGCGGTGCATGCAGGCTTGCCTCAAGGAACAACTAGGTCGCAACATTCAAGTTTATGTCGACGACATAGTAATCAAGACCAAGGAGGAAGCCTCCCTAATCGATGATTTGCGCGAAACCTTCGCCAACCTCGACCACTACCGGATCAAGCTCAATCTGGACAAATGCGCCTTTGGCGTGCCATCTGTGAAACTACTCGGGTACCTCATCTTCGCGAGGGGAATCGAGGCAAACCCGAAGAAAATAAAAGCCATACTGGCCATGGAGAAGCCGAAAAACATAAGGGGCGTTCAGCAGCTGGCTGGGCGAATCGCGGCCCTCAGTCGATTCATCAGTCGGATGGGTGAAAAGGCGCTGCCCTTCTACCAACTCCTCCACAAAGCTGAAAAGTTCGAGTGGACCAACGAAGTGCAGGAAGCATTCGAAGACCTCAAGCGCCTTCTATCCACCTCGCCAGTACTAGTGGCCCCACGGGAAAGGGAACCTCTGTTGCTATATATCTCCGCCACCAACCAGGTGGTCAACATAGTGCTCGTCATCGAGCGAGACGAGGAAAACAAGGTCCATGGGGTACAGCGCCCAGTATACTACCACAGCGAGGTCCTCACGCCAACAAAATAGCGGTACCCACACTACCAGAAGCTGGCGTACGGTGTCTTCATGACCGCCTGGCGACTGCGCCATTACTTCCAGGAACACCCAATCGTGGTGGTCAACGACGCCTCGTTGGGACACATCCTCAACAACCCTGACGCCACGGGACGAGTCGCGCTTTGGGGAATAGAATTGTCTCCACGAGACATCACATACGAAAAGCGCGACACAATCAAGTCGCAAGTTCTCCCTGACTTCCTCGTGCACTGGATGGAGAACCAACTCCCTGAAAATCTAGACATGTCCTACCTCTAGACAATGCACTTCGATGGATCCAAGCGAAAAGACGGAGCAGGTGCAGGTGTCATATTAACATCACCCCAAGGGGACAAGCTGAAGTACATCCTGCGAATACAGTTCACCGCCTCCAACAACGAAGCTGAGTACGAGGCCCTGCTACACGGGATGAGGATGGCAAAGGCCTGCGGCGCCAAGAGACTCATTATTTATGGCGACTCCAAATTGGTTGTCAACCAAACAATGCATGAGTGCGACGCACTGAGCGATACCATGATCGCCTACCGCGACCTCTACGACACACTCGAAGGGGACTTCGACGGCTGCGAGCTGCGACACGTAGGTCATGAAAACGAAGAGGCGGGCCTTTTCGCCAACATAGGCTCTACCTACGCCCCCATACCACCTGGGGTATTTCTCGAGCGCATCTGCGAACACTCCATCAAGCCAAAGGCAGCAGAGAAGAAAACAAGCGCAGCAGCGGACTCGGGGGCTACGCCGCCAAATGAGCCAATGGCACTCGACGACCTAGAGCTGGACACAGGACTCGAAGGACCAATGAGCATCATGATGATCGAATCATCCTAGACTCAGTCGTACATCACGTACCTCCTCAGCAAAAGGCTACCGGACGACCCAACTGATGCACGGCACATCGCGCGGTGATCCAAGGCATTCGTTGTTATCAATGGCGAACTATACAAGCGCAGCATCACATGAGTACTCCAGCGGCGCGTCTCCGTGGCTGATGGAAGAGCTGTCCTCCTCGACATCCATGAAGGAACCTGCGGACACCATGCTGGCAGTCATGCCCTCGTGGCCAAAGCCCTGCGGGCTGGGTTCTACTGGCCTACAGCCATGCGCGATGCCAAGGACATTGTCGAGAAGTGCAACACGTGCCAGCGATTCATGGACAAACCACACGCGCCTGGCGCAGAGCTCCGGCCAATTCCGTTGGCCTGGCCCTTCGCGCAATGGGGACTCGACATTGTCGGCAAGCTCCCTAAGTCCTCACGAGGAGGTTACGTCTACCTCCTAGTGGTAGTCGACAAGTTCACCAAGTGGATAGAGGCAATGCCAGCGACCAATCAATCAGGGCACAGCACTGTTAAGTTCTTCGAGTCCATCATCTTTCACTTCGGGGTACCACACAGCATCATCACAGACAATGGCACAAACTTCACATCCAAGGAGTTCCAAGAATTCTGCGAGAACCTGGGAATCAACATCAGCTACGCCTCGGTGGCACATCCACAGACCAACGGTCAAGTCGAAAAGGCAAACGGACTCGTCTGTTGCGACATCAAGAAGTGACTCCTCCGACCACTCGAACAAGCCACGGGCTGCTGGCCTGACGAACTACAATCAGTACTTTGGAGCTTACGTACAACTCCAAACAGTGCTACAGGCTACACCCCGTTCTTCATGGTCCACGGGGCTGAAGCCGTGCTGCCCGCCGAAGTATGGTACAAAGCGCCACACGTGGTCGCCTACAGTGAGCAGGAGTCCTCCCTCGCACTCGAAGAATCCGTCGATCTCCTCGACGAGGTGAGAGAAATCTCCGCGGAAAGATCAACGATCTACCAGCAGAACCTGCGCAACTACCACAGTAGGAGGCTACGCCCCTGATCCTTTGTCGAAGGCGACCTGGTCCTGCGACTAAAGCAGCAAGGACATCTCAAGCTCGAGTCCCCCTAGGAGGGGCCATACGTGATTACAGAAGTAATCCCAGGTGGCGCCTATCGCCTTCAAGATTTAGAGACAGGAGTCGCATACTCCAACCCCTGGAACGTCGTGCAGCCACGATGCTTCTACCCTTAGTCATTTTTACTTTTACATTGCAAATAAGGCACTCAGCCAAGGCTACTTAGCCACACATTGTACTTCGTACTATCTCACGAATAATAAAGCTAAGTGCCCCAAAACTCTGTGTCTTCCTTTATTTTTCCGCAACTTATCGACTCAGGGGCTACGCCACCCTATGCACATCTGTTCTACAAACTAAAACGCGATATCCTGAGTAGCTGGCACATCAATCGAAATCCTTGACACAACATTAACCCAGTTGCAACACACCTGACAGGTTGACAAGGGACTAAGATAAACGCATGGCCAGGCTAACAAAAAGGAGTCGCACAGTGCAACGCACTTACACGCTAACAAGCTATTCATACATACTCGACAGTCAATTATACACAACATTTATACGAACTTTACAACATTGGTACACTTATGTGCAGGATACAAACTAAGCTACTACTGCAACAAAAGAATGTTGGTTTGTTCCTCAAAGAAGTCGACGCTCTCTTCTGCGGGGCGATCCACCGCCTGATAATGTGGCACCATATTCCAAGAAGAACCCGCTGGTGGTGCAGGTGGCCCAGCCGCAATTGCCGCAATGTCCACATCAGGCCTATGCAGTCGTACAAGCGACAGAGCGGCCTTGGCACCAGCCACCACCTATTGCCTTAGACACTCGCGAACCGCGGTCAGGTCTTGAAACTTGGCGAGAAGGGCCAGCAGGCTCGATGGAGTAACATCCAGCGGAAACATCATCCGATAAATGTTCTTCAAACATGACTACGACTTCTTTAGAAAGTGCAGCACTCGCGACGCACGATCCTGTAGGGTCGCCAGCGTAATTGCACGATCATGATCTACCTAGAAGTATCCACTCTCTTGAAGTTGCTCCTGGGTAAGATCATGCATACGAATGGCAATTCTATCCTTCTCATCCTGCGGATGACGCGCGCTGACAACTACACGAAGGAACAATAGAAGCATAAGGATAACGCACCATCGCGAGTGACTACAAGGAAAAGATAAGAGCAAGCAAACTAACACTTGAATTGGTCGCCCAGCTGCGTCACCTTGCCAAGCAGATACTGCTCTCAGGCGGTGGCTTTCTCTGCCTTTGACTTCCATACATCCGCGTTACCGGGGAGCACGAGCAACTCACGCTCCAGCTGCTTCACACGGTCACGCAGTCGCGAAAGTAGCGACAACTCATCTACCCTAGAGCGCAGCGGTGCCAAAGTATCATCAAGAGGCGGCGAGTCCTGAATTTCCCTCAAAGGATCACTTGATGTACCCTACCACAAGCCAAGATAGAAGCAAATAAGACGACCAAATCGACACAAAGACAAAAGTTTCAAGTGCATTCAAGACTAGCAAAAGTATCAGCAGATACACTCGCCAGCAGGCATGTTCTTAACAAAGGACATAAACTAATTAACTATTACAAAGCTACTGAGGAGCGATTGGCTTCTTCGACTTCGACGGATTCGAGGGCTTCATCAAGTCCGTGGCAGTGTCAGATGAAGGGAATATGCCCGAGAGGCAATAATAAAGTGGTTATTATCTTATTCAATGTTTATGATAAATGTTTATTTTACATGCTAGAATTGTATTGATCGGAAACATCAATACATGTGTGTTTAATAAACAAAAAGGGTTCCTAGTTATGCCTCTCTTATAGACTAGCTTGTTGATTAACAAGATGATCAAGGTTTCCTGATCATGGACATTGGATGTTGTTAATAACAAGGTCACACCATTGGTGGAATGATGTGATGAACATTCATCCGAAGTATAGCATTACGATCAAAGTCATTATGTTTATATTGCTATAACATCATACGAAGTAATTTTTATCCTTAGACCATGAGATCATGTTAATTGCTAACACCGGAAGAGTATCTTGATAACATCAAACGTCACACCATAACAGGGTGACTATAAAGGTGGGTTCAGTGCTACGAAGGTGTTATGTTGAGGCTCATGGATCAAGAGTGGGATTTGTCCATCCCGATGACGGATAGATATACTCTAGGCCCTCTCGGTGATATCACATTGAAATAGCTTGCAAGCAAGTGATGTGATCACTAGAATGTTATATCACAGGAACGAGAAAAGAGTGCATGTCGGTAACGAGATCAAACTAGGTATGGAGATATCGATGATCGAATCTCGGACATGTAATATATCATGGGACAAAGGGATTTAGTTACTAGCGTTAAAGGTTCTCACGATCACAGAAGTCATCGTTGAATGTGTAGGAGTCAGTATGGATCTCCAGGTCCATGCTGATTATTGATCGGAGAGGGTCTCGATCATGTCTGCATTATTCATGCGTGTAGGGTGACACACTTAAGGGATACCGACACCATTTGGAGCAAATAGATTTCAGATAAAGATTTAAGAAAGCGCTGGAATTATTTCAATAGACACCGAAACTGTTTCGGGTGAAAATGCTGAAATTGGTTCTACATGTAATATTGAAATGTTGTAGGGGGTTTTATGTGAATGTTTGTTAATTAAAGTAATTAACAAAATTCTGAATAAAAATAATAAAAGAGTTTTATTAAATGAGAGAGCATTAAATTTGGAGAAATTTAATGCATTTAAAGTGGAGACTTTAAAAGAGAATGTGAAGGGGCATTTTAATGTGGAGGGGTTACCACCACATGAATGGAGGAGGTGAAGGTCACCCCTCCATGCACTGCCATGAAGCGAGGCACCCTCCTCCTATAAAAGGCCACCCCCTCCTCACTTCTCACACACACCTCCTTGTGAAGGATCTCTCTCCCCCTCTAGTATTATTCCCCCATTGTCTCGGATTAGCGAGATACATGTTCCCGGTGGCTTTATCTGGAAAGAAGTTGCTTCTTCCGCTGCTTTCTTTGGGCGAGGATGGATGTTGTCGAGTACGGACGTGTGTGCGATCACGGATGCACTGCTTTGCGGTGCTAGACTTGGTGGTCTGGAGCTAGATCGATGGACGTCTTTGGGCCGGACCTGCTGGACTTCATCACGATCTTGAGATCGGCAAGTGTACGACTACATCAACCACGAGTTCCTACTCGTTAACAAAGCTCGTTGTCTATGAGGGTAAGTTCTCGTTGGATGTATGTCCACCCGTTTCTTTGTACCTAGTAGATAGATCTTGGCGTGTAGTTCACATCGTAGGAATTTTTTTGTTTTCTATGCTGCGGACCCAACATCAGATGCCACTAACTTTCCGCCAACCGCTGATGCCGTAGCCTTTGCTGCCTTCTTGGCTTGCTGCAGCTCCTCAGAGTACTTTGCAACCATGTTAATCAGTTGCGACCCATATTTGCCACAGGCAGTCGCGAAGGGAGCAAAGACTACCTGCTGGTCGTCCGCGCTAACGGGCATCGCCTTCGAAACCGCTGCAGGATCAACCTCGACTCCGTGGGCCTGCACCATGGCAAGTGACATGGACGCGCCATCCGCACGGAGGGAGTTCTTGAAGCTTGAAGGAACACCCCTGGCGAGATACTCCACCAGCTCGTCCATGTTCTCGATTAGCTCAGCCTTGGGCATCAACTCCTCCCGGAGGCGACTGAGCACACCCTTGGCCTTGGAGAGCACGTCCTGAACGGCGGCACTGTGCTCTTCGACTGCTGAAAGCGCGCCCACCAAGGCATCATCACGGCGGAGGGCCTGAGGATCAAAGCTCAAATCGCTAGCATCTGTACATAAATCCACACATGGACAAAAACATCAGCGCTAGCGGCAAAAAGTCGAGCAGAGAAAGATAACGATATCCAAAGCAAAGTACCTGAGAGGTCCTTGGCAATTGAGAAAAGTTGTTCTTTAAACAACTTCTCCCTGGCTGTGAAGGAGGCACGCAGATCCTCTTCGCGCCTTTGCGCCTCGTCACGCGCCGCGATTGCCTCATCGCGACCCTTCACAGCCGCGGCGAGTGTTTTCTCCATGGTGGCAGCATTGCGCAGAAGGGCATTATGTTCAGCTACAAAACAAAAAGGATTGACTATCAATCGACTATATAAAAAGGAGAAGAAGAAAAAGTGAGGAACACTTACTTTCGACCACGCGATGACGCGTCTCCAGCATTGCATGTTGGCGGCCCATCGCAAGTACTTGCTCCGCCAAGTGAGCGGCTTCCTTCACAAGGAGCTATCGCACAACAAGGGATCAACATAAGCAATAGATAACATCGACTACAACATTAAAATAAGAAAATCTACACTTACATGATCCTCCAGTGACTCCGAAGTTGTCTGCTGTACCATCATCCGGGCAACCATTCGATGCTCCCCTTCATGCGGAGAGTTGGAAGAGTTGTGCCTGGAGTGGACCGCCAATGGAGCAGAAGGAGCACGCTCGACCTCTTACTTGGCCCTTGAGGTCGCGACTCCTGATTCTTTCAAAAATTGGATGTCGCCAGAAGATGACGACGCCTGTTGACTGCAAAGACAAAATCAACATCAAGAAAATACAAAATCCAGAGACGAACCAAAAAGGGAAAATCCAGAGAAGAGCAAACAAACTAGAAAACTTACCAATCAAACTTGTCAAAGTCAAAAGTAGGCTCCCCTGACTCTAACGAGGACTCCTTGGGCAGTCGCATCTTCTTGCGAGAGGATGATGCCATGGCGCTCATGGGAATGGCAGGGATTGGTGATTCCGCACCAATGCCTGCACCTTTCGGAGTCGAAGGAGATGACGCATCGGAATCCTTGCTGCGCGAATGCTTACGAGTATCCGGACTACCCGACTCAGGGGCTTCCTCCTCCACATCAGATAGGATGGTCGACTCCGAATCGTCCTCTTCCAAGGCGTCGCGAGGGATAACCCCCTCAGGAAGAGGGGGCATACAAGGTGACACCGCCCAATCCTGCATAACAGACAACAAATTCAGCAAAAAGCAAGTAAACAGCAAAGAAGCAATCAACAAACTAAGCTACTACGTAGCACAATTGTACCTCAGGAGGAGGGTTCGAAGCGTCGAATGGAGGAACAACTGGCTCACTAGGGAGCACATCCTTGACGGTGTATGTGGTCACCAGTCGAACCCTTTTATCTATCTCACTCGCGGACATGCCATCGGCAGACACGCGAGTGGCATCGTCAGCACCAGCCCACTGAAACATGGGGTGGACTTTGGCCTGCAGGGGCTGGATGCGACGGCGCCGCCACGTGCGAATGAGTGCGCAACCTCCTTCCTCTTTACCTATGCGACTTTCGAGGTTGCAGACGCCCTCGTACAACACATCTGTCTCCGCGGACTCGCCAGGCATGACTACATTCTTCCAGGAATGCCTCCTCTTGCATGGCGTCGAGGGGTCGAAGGACGCGAGTCCGAAGTGGTCTCCGTCGGCCTTCTGGTCGCGAATGTAGAACCACTTGTCCCTCCACCCTTGGACGGACTTCATCAGCTTGATGTCGAAATAAGTGGCGGATGGATCGACGTGAATTCCGCAGCCGCCTACATCATAGACTAAAGAGCCAGAAGCAGATTGGTGCTTCAACTTGAAGAGGCGCTTGAAGAGGCCGAAGTGCGGCTCGATTCCGAGCCAGCACTCGCAAAGGGTGATGAAGCAAGAGATGTGGAGGATAGAGTTTGGGGACAGCTGATGGAGCTAGAGCCCATAAAAGCAAAGGAGGCCCCAGAAGAAGGGATGCAGGGGCAACGAGAGGCCGCGAATGATGAACGCCAAGAACATCACTCGAAAACTAGCGGGAGGAGAGGGGATTATCTCACCGCCGGGGACGCGCGTGTCGGCGACTATGGTGGATATCACTCCGTCTTGGCAAAGAAGACGGAGATCAGAGGACTTGATGATGGAGGGACGCCACACACCATTCGTGACGCGGGTGCCCGCGCCCTTCTTCTTCCCGCCGGCGGCGGTGCTGGTACCCACGACGGCGGAGCCGCCCTTCTTCTTCACCGCAGCAGTGGTAGCTGCGGAATCGGCTACAGCACCTCCCTTCTTCTTCCCCATTGCGCGGTGGCGATGTGATCGAAGAAAGTAGCTAGGAAATGTGCGGAGCTGGTCCAGCGCCGCGAAGGAAAAGAGAGCAGAGAAAGCAGGGGAGCAGCGGCAATGGCGATGAAGGCAGAAGAGTACCGAAAAGCAGATGTGAATTTTACCGTCGCAGCACCACTACTTAACCCCTGGAAGATGCAATCCAACGGCTCAGAAAAACCCTACTGGACGCGTGGCGATCATCATGCTAGACACGTGGAGGAGCTGAAGCACGAACCATCTCCCACTACTCCCATTACGTGCAGAAATCGAGGAGGCACGATTAAAATAAAGATTATGTACGCCTAGTCAAATCAAAGTCAGATAGTAGGGCCCACTGCTCATCACGTCCCGTCAAACTCGCTCATGTGGGCAACTAAGGTCATGAAATCATGAGCACTGACGTCATCAAAAAGCTATGGAGCAGAAGAGTTCGACTACTTTAGTCCTTGCTCGAGTCTTCGACTCCACCAAGCACTCGTGGGCTACTCCCATAGGGAGCGCTGGTCGCGCACCCTATGATTTTTTCTCTTCTTTTTTCAGGAACATGGCTAATCAAGGCAAACCCAACCACTCGAAACACGGTTCGACTATGGACATGGGTTACTCCCATAGGGAGCACCGGAAACAAATTCGACTGAAGACAAGAAAACAAAAGACGACAGCAGTCACAAAAGTTCTTTAGTCCCTGCTTGAGTCTTTGACTCAACCAGGCACTCGGGGGCTACTCCCATAGGGAGCGCTGGTCGCGCACCCTATGATTATTTGTACAAAGTACAGTGTGTTGATAACATCCACATTCGAAGTTTATGGCGACACCGCCTCATAATTTTTCCCTACAAAGAGATCACGTCTCCTGGGTCACCCAAATCATCTCCGGGATGATAAAATTTGGATGCCGCGCTTACAGCGTGAAGGTAAGACCTGAATAAGGCCTGGCAACGCATTAAGCTGCGCACTACCAGAAACATATCCGTGCCCGCAGGTACGATGAACATGCCTTGACGGACGCGTCGAGTGCTCACACCCATATAACTGGAATTCGAGTCCTGTAAGACCTCCACGGCTTGAGTCGAATTACACCAGCATTTTTCCGGATTCGAGTCCGGGGACTCGAGTTCGAATAGATTGCGTTGTTTCACCCTAAGGTGGTTAACTGATACTGATACATCGGTTAAATCAGGCACACACATCAATAATCCCTATGACACAAACAAAGCAGTTGAAAGTATACTCATTCATGCACTCAAAAGGCTTCATAAAGTCCCCAGTCGAATCTGTGATTCCACTAGACACTCGGGGGCTACTGACATGGGTATACCCTACAGGTACTAGAGGTTGGTATATACGGCCTGAATACATGGAGGCCCACAGTGTCGCCAAGGCCCAAATGAAGGACTCGAGTGGCCTACGGACTCTCGATTGCTTGAAGAACAAGAAGAAACTAAAGATAGAAAGTTCAAAGGGGAAAACCCTAATCTGTAACCGACTTGACCTACTACCCGAGACCTAGCCTATCTATATAAAGGCTAGGAGGGGCGGTGAGAAGGACACACGCAACCCTAGTTTCCACAACCCTCGCCAGATTGCATCTGCGCACCATTGTAATCCTCGATTCCTTTGATAATTCCACGAGCAGACAAGCAGGAGTAGGGACCTCTACGAGGCCTGAACCTGGGTAAATCTTTGAGTCCCCTGTGTGCTTGTTTGCTAGACAATAGATGTCTCCAGCGCTCCCTCCTTCTCCAAAACCCAAGTCCATAACAATGGGCATTGATGAGTTAAACCCTCGTCAATGGGCATTTATGCCAATTTACAATGGGGTCATATCATTGGAGAATGATGTGATGGACATTCCTTGAAGGATTGCAACACGATCAAGTCATATAGTTCATTGTTGCAACAGCTAAATCTAGACTCATTTTCCTTAGACCGTGAGGCTATATCAATCACTGTCTCCCGAGAGTGCTTAGCATCAAGCGTCACTTGGTAATACAGTGATTATAAAGGTGTGTTCAGGTACTCGGAGGAACCGTAGAGGCAATATATGTCAAGAGCGGGATTTGTTCGCCCACATGATGGGTAAAGATACATACGGCCGGCTTGGTGAGATTACATCCATAAATGTTGCAACATGTGACTCGGTCACGGGGATGTAATATCACGGTAACAAGAAAATAGGTCTTGTTGTTAACGAGATTGAACAAGGTATGGGATACCATTGATCGGATCTCGGACAAGTCATATCAAGAAACAAAAGGAAATTGGATGCTACATTTACCGGTTCAAACGACACTGTCATCAGGAATGCATAGGGGTCACATGGACATCCCTGGTCCCTCTGTTGATCATTGATATAGATCATGTCTAGAGAATTCTCTAGCCGTGAGGGGATACACTTAAGGGTACGATGAGAGCGATCATTTGTAAGACGGAATCACAGTAGATAAATAGAAAGCCGGAATTGTTTTGTGAAGAGATCCGAAGTTATTCGGAGAAAGAATAAAGGAAAAGATCGAAAAAGTGTTTTCGGATAAATGGGAATTTAAATATATATTTATTATATGTTAATTATGAATTAATATATTCTAAATAATATTTAAATTCAGATTTATAAAATAAACTTTCGTATTAGGCCAAATCCCGGAGGGAAAAGGCCTGGAAGAAAAGATGTTGGAAAAAGGAAAAGAAAAGGCAGCAAACAGGGACGGTTTGACCAGCCCAGTCGAAGTGGGCGATGGATACTCCGTGCCGCATGGGGGCAGGCGCCAGCTGCCACCTAGCTCGACCCTGGCCCATGCGGGGCTCGCGGGGGAGTCGGCCAGCCAACCGGGTCGGCGGGGCAGGCGGCCCACCCGGGTGACAGCGAAGGGTTGTGCAAGGGTGGCCAGCCCACCCAACCACCATGCTGGGCCTCCGGGTGGCACTCCACGTCGCCAGGCAGCTGTCGCTATCTTTATTACCACCCAATTTGGGCCCAAAAGCCCATCCATTCGGGGCTGTCACGCTTTTGTTGGGCTATGGCCATTTGGCCCATCTGGTTACAGCCCCTTTTGCCTTTATTTCCTGATTACTAATAGTCCCACATGGCTAACCTGATGGGGAGGGCACACCCCCTCCGCCTATATAAAGGGGTGCCCATGGGTGGGATTAAACACACTAATATTTGGAGAAGTCCTTTAGTTGACTTCTTCCTTCCCTCTCTCTCTCTAGCCCTTGTGACCATGGCCCCCAAGTTTGGGCTATACGAACGAGACACACCTGCAGCACGCCGTTGTGCTGTAGGGATTCCTATCCGGATATCAATTTCCGCACTTCCGGCGGGATCGGGAAGACGGACGTCTCATCGACACCGGATGTGTACGAATACACGAGGCGCAACACTGGGGCGCTTAAATGTCGTGAGCCGGAGCTGCTGCACGATGAAGATGGAGCAAGGGGTGACCTTCGAGGAGCTTCGCGACCTTGAGGTCGGCTACGAGTACGACTACTTCAACCACGTTCCTCTCAGAACGTTAACCGCGTACGGTCTACAAGGGTATGTATTTTCTACGCATTGGCCGTTACCGCATTACTACATAGATAGATCCTAGGTAGTGTTTTTGGGCGTTCCAACGTAGGAATTTTTTTGTTTTCTCCTGCGGAACCCCTTCAAGCACCACACCATTTTTGCTACTTAGGCATCCCGCATGGCTTCTGGGCCCAGCAGTCAGTGACTAGGGCTGGCTCAGCCCTAGTAAAAAATGACCCCCACCCCGTGGTGACATCATCCCTCTGTCACGTTGACGCAATAATCCTTCTTAATTGGTTAATATTTTCAGAAAATGTTTAAATATTGTAAAATCAATAACTAATTATCTATAAGGCAGAAAAATATCTATAATGTATCAAAATGTTCAGAAAAATGAGATCTATCTATTAGCATCAAAATCATGCATTTTTCAGAAACTTAAACTAACAAGTTCGTTAGAAGAAAAAATGAACCCATGTAGGTGATTCTAAGGTTTCCCTGTTTTAGGGTTTAGACCCCTCGGACCCTGTTTGAAATGGTCAAGCATGGTTTAGGGTTCAATTTCAATGCTATTTAACTTGGCATATTATGATCCTTGCTTGAGCATTGCATCGATGCCATGTGTTGATTGTTTCCCTCTTTTTCTGATGTTTGGTTCTTTCTGGTAGAATACGAGATCGAAATCGAGACTAAAGATTGAGATCAACACCATAGAAAATCGACGAACAATACTTGAGCAACTATAATCAAGTCAAGCGCAGAGCTTTTGAAGATCTACTTATTAGTCATCAACGGGCAAAGGCAAGCATAGCCTCTCCATTATATAATCCTATGATTTCGAAAGCATTTCAATTATTGCCATGATACATACGATTCCACTATGGTCTTTTATTGATAGATAGAGTATCCTATCTATTGCATTACTCCCTTCGAGCTTATATTACCTAACCCACTACTCCTATCATAACTAGGTTTGGCTTGTGTGTAGTGCTAGATCTTTTATCTGTTTCTTGCTTAGCCATGCTTAGCTATCAGTGTTGGTTCATTTAGATGATATAACAAATGTAGAGAATTTAGTATGACAGGAGAACGTGATGAGATGAGATCAATGGCGAGGTGGGTTAAACATGCTAAGCCTTGTATGGGAGGCTACGGTGGGATGTGGTTTTTGTAGTCCCATGCTCGCCACCACTAGGACCCAAGTTCTTGCCCTCGAAACAAATATGAGCGTACAGCCACACGGGGTCGGGAACCCCTCAGCTAACTAACTTTCCTAGTAGATTCCATGTGTCAGATAGTTTGAGTGTTCCATTCAACATATGCATTTTTGGTTGTTCTTGGAGGCGGTGAAGGAGGTGCATCATAACAGGTAGGTAAGCATGGCCGGAGTTGCTTGGGGTGGATATATCCCCCGATAAACCAACCTCTCTTCACATCTCTAGGGACCTGCTTCGGGATTTGACCCGTTACGGAGGAACCCTCCTTAGGACATGACTCATGGTCTCGGCGAAAGCAAGGTAAAGGTCATGGTCAACCACCCTCTGTCAGCACACCAAGTAAGTGTGTCAAGTGGTGCTAAGAGTTAGTTGGTACGTGTTGGTAAAGTTGTACACCTTGTAGGGTTTAATCTTTTCAAAAATATGCATTCACGGTTATCAACAACTTGGGAATGAACGTGAGATCATAGAGAACATTAACCTAGTCATAAAACTTGGCAGATCAATGTGTGCTTAAGGATGCTTTCTCATGGGTACGAGGGGGTGATCCTAGTCGAGGTTCAAGTGATGATGATTTGGTGGATGTCAAAGATATGATGATCAATACTTTGGAGATGTCGCTCTCTTATCCCCTTTTAGAATGTTCTGACTAGAGGAGCTTATTCTCTCTCTCTTGTTTTATAAGCAAAGATGACTTTATGCAAAATAACCCCACTATTCATAAGTCTTGCGAAGTACACCCTGTACTCACCATTGCTTTGTTGATACTTTTGTAGCAGAGTAAGTGTTCCCCTAGAGACAAGTTTGGAACGACATTGACACTAATGAGTAGCTTGGGGCTCCTGGTCGGCAGCCTGAAATCTATGGGCTGGGATGTCATCATTATGCTTCTTGCCTCTTATTCCATTTGTTAAGTTTATTTTACTTAATAGCATAATTTTCCTTCCGTTGTTTGATGCTTGTGGTCAGTGGCCTCTGCTTGTAATATTTTAGTTCTCTGCTCAGCTATGAGCTTGCTGTAATAACTTATGTCTCACATGGTCGCTGTTGTGTTACCAATTTCTCACTGGATATCCTCGAGCTCTAGGTTAAGCTTATGTCAGGCTAAGGTCAGAGATTTGTTTAACCCTGATCCTGGGGGTTTCACACCACCATCGCCAACCTTGCCACCTCTGCCACGACCAAGTTGAAGAAGAATCCGGCAATGAGGGAGGTGGGGAACATGGCGCCGAAGGGTAAGGAGGCCACCTTGGAGATGCCCGACACAGTCACTAGAGTCGCCAAAGCCACCGCCGCGAGGTATGAACAATCCGCCCCTCCCACATATTTCAATTTGTCCATGGTAATTGTAGTGAAATTGTTTTGATATGCCACTTTATAGCGGTGATTTGCATGACGTTCCAACGTCGTTCATGAGTTTGTTGAATGAGAATGTGGTGCACATTGAGCATTCTTCGATCAGCGACTTCGGAGATGGGTTGGAGCCATCCTAAGTTTACAACGAGGTGGATGGTGGTAAGGACGGTGGTGATGATGATGAAGATGATGAAGATGGGGTACAAGAGATGGATGGTTTGCAAGTTCCCCTCCGCAAGAGAACTATGAACTACACCCAATTGGAAGATGTGACATTAATCAAATCTTGGGAGAGTGTGTCACTCACTCGATGATGTGATCGGCACCGACCAAACCGGAAAGTGGTATTGGCAATGAATCAAAGACAAATTCTTTAAATTCATGCCATCTCTTCCTAGGACGGTTCCATGCATCTATCGATAACTCTAAGGTCGTTGGGATTTTATTAAGAACACATGTAGCCATTGGAGTTGATGCTTGGAGCAAGTTCGAGGAGCACCGCCAAGTGGTACCGTTGAGGGTGACTCTGTGAGTGTTTCTTAGTTCTAATTCATACGTGTGCATAAATGTAGATTCATTTGTTGCATTTCATAGGTGAGTATTTGCATTTTGTAGGAAGGATTGCAAAAGAATGGTACTTGGAGATATCAGCTTTCAAGGGCAAGCCATTCAACCTTGAGCATTGTTGACTTTTGCTCCAAAGAAGTGACAAATGGAAGTTGAGGGAGCAAGAAGCTCCACCCAGAAGAGGCTCACGCGTAGAATGGATGATGATGAAGATGATGATGCACCATTAGAAGGGAAAGACAAGTACAAACCGGATGGCAACAATATGGAGAAGGAGAAGCTAAAGAAGCAAGCCGAGAATTCAAGTTTGAGAGAGAAGATCGATCGCATGGTGAACTCAAGTGAGTTGATGGTGGCCAAGACATTGGAAGTAGAAATGGCCTTGGCCGAGAAGAGAACTCTTGAGAAGCAAGTAAGGTGGGAAGCACTCAGGGAAGATGGCTTGCGCAAGGTAGCCATGGAGGAGAGAAAAGCAAAGTCCAAGAAAAACAAGGACATGGCCAAGCTCCTTGCCGAGGAAAACAAGATCATGTCCATGGACCGAAGAGTCATGGACACCATCAACGCCATCACTCTAGATTGGCATGATGATGCAAGGATGGACATCATGGAGAGATGGAGGGGAGCAACAAAGGGAAGAGGCCATGCTCGACCTAGAGGGTGGATGCTCCTTCTAGTGATGATGCTCCGACATGTGGTGGTGGTGATGCTTGATGATCATCATTGTTTATGGTGATATGTGATATTTTGGATGCTCTTGTGCGACGTGGTTGCGAAAAACTGTGTTAAATTTGTTTAATTGTCTTGTTTGAATGTTATAACGGTTAGATTTGTTTAATTTTTGTCTATTCTGTTTTAGTTTTGAGGGTTCGCGCTATTTACGCCCGAGCAGACACCCTATACTTGACGGTAAGAAAATAATATTCTCTTTTATGGTTTCCATAAGGGGTCTGTTCTGTCCAAGCCCGACCGGACAGAAAAAACGAGCTTTTCTCGGCCCGTATACATGTTTTATAGTGCGAACATATAAAGGGTCTACTAGAGATGTTCTTAAAATGGTGCAGCATGGGAGTGCTCGGAGAACCACGTAAAAACGAACAGAAAAAATGAACATAAAAACAGAAAAAAAAATTCAGAAGAAAAAGGGAACATAATAAACGAATAAAAACCGAAAGGAACATAAAACCATCTAAAGATATAATTGGGGAGGGTAGAAGAGCTCTCCACAGCCACTTGACATTTTGGGCCATTCGATTCTGTCAGAGAGAGGAACCAGACGATCTCGTCCGTCCACTTTTTTAACCAGCGCCCGCTTTTACCAGGTGAACCGGCTGAGAGTTACCCGCATGGAGGTGCTATGTCGCTACTTTTGGGCCCAGCATTGCGTCCGGTCCACCTCTCAGTCACTCTCAGCAATTCGAGTAGACGAATAAGTTGGTGCAACCGAATTTTCTAGAGCCACGTGTAGTGGGTGAAAAGTGAAAACACCTCGATTGCCTCTGCTCCTCCCGTGCTCCTGCCCCACGCCCAAACCCTATCCGTCGCCTCTGCTCCTCCCGTGCTCCTGCCCCTTCTCCCCTCGCGTGCGGTGGCCGGCGCCGCCACCGCCTCCCTGGCCGCCACCGCCTTCTTCGGCGCCGCCACCGCCTTCCTCCTCCCACACCAGGTTCCTCCTCCTCCCATCACTTCCTCTCATAGCGTGCGGCCGCCGCCGCTCTCTCCGACGGTCGAGCTCACGTCGTCTCCATTGCCGGGAGCAGGCCCGTGGTGAAACCCTACCCAGGAGCCACCCTGTGTCTCCCCCAAACCTGCTCGTCTCTCTCCCCTAGTCCCCGCCTCTCTCTCTCCCCAATCCCTGCATGATCTCTCCTTCCCAATCCCCTCCGGGTCCACACCAATATCCTGGTTGAGGCGCCGCCGGCGAGCCGCCTGGATGCGCGAGATGCAGCAACACTCCATGGCCCCGGCCCCCAGCACCTCATGTGAAGGGAGGTCGCTGCCTCTCCGTGGTGATGTTTAGGCAAGCTAGATGCTTGATAAATTGTCTAGGTGGACTAATTATTTTTTGTGGTTGTACCTCAGGTTGTAGACGAGCACAACCATTTAATTGGTGTGAGCCCATGGAGTTACTATAGCCATTTGCTATGGCCCTGCCCCGGAACCTCATGTGAATGGAGGTTGCTGCCTTCCCATGGTGATGTTCAGGCAAGGTATATGCTTGATAAATTGTCTAGGTGAGCTAATGATTTTTTGTGGTTGTAGTGCAGATTGTAGATCAGCACAACCATTTAATTGGTGCGAGATCATGGAGTTACTACAGCCATCTGGCGCTTATGTGGACCAGTTGCATGCTTTATTTAATTTATCTATAGTGTATATGTAGGGTTTTCACAATAACGTTGTTTCTTCAATTGTCTTTCTTGCTCTTTTCAGTGTAAGAAATAAAGAGAAGAATAAAGTACTGATGTTGATCTTTTGGGACATTCGACATGTGTGAAGTATATCCTAAACTGCTCCCTTAGATTTGAGGTAAGTTTTAATTGAAATAACGAGAAGGATAAGGTATTGTCTGCAGGACATTGTGTGCTTTCATAATTTGACAATTTTTGATCCTTTTCTTCTAGCCTAGATGTCCACTAATAAGGAAGTTATTAGTTTGATATCGTGAGGTAATCATTTTAGGAATCAAAGTTGTACCTATTTTATTACTATGCTTATGCGTGGTGATTAATTTCGAGAACATATTGGCTATGTTGCACCTATTTTTTCCCTAGAGACATGTACTCCTTTCCGATAAATTTTGGGCCATTTTCTTGGTTTACGTAGCTTATTTTTTTGTTGGAAAGTTTGTTTGTATTCCATATATTACTTAATGTTTGCATGATTCATGGTGGATTTCAGGTTTGGGTGATTAATAATGGCCATTTGGTTCTTCTGCAAGTAAATGGGATGAATTCGGCAAGTTTCATTAATTAATCTGTGTTTCTTTCTCATTTCCTCACATTCCGGACAATATGGTGATATTGCATCACATAGTGAACCTCTTTTCATGTTATTTTTATGCGTATTTGCTTGAGTTTGAAATGCAAGTATAGAAATCAGAGTAATAGTTTTTTGTAGATGCGCAGCGTGTGGTTCATGTTTGCTTAGCTGATTTCTCTCTCTGTCAGCAGGCTTAAATCAGAGTAATAGTATACATGTTAGTTTCAGATCTCTGCGTATTACTACTTTTAGAGCTAGATTGCTGCTGAGCGATGATGCGTGTCCTTGCCAGCTATCTTGAACATCATTTTTTTGCAATGCATCCTCACCATATTGTGGGCTTTGTCCCTTGGCAGGTTCTGTTGCGGTGATATCGTCAGAAGATGTGAGGCCCCTATCCTTTTTGTGCAGATCCCAAAGAGGACTTCAACTAAGCCTTGATTAGCTAATGGAAGACCAAGCGAGCATGCTAAATGATATGTATAGCAAAAAGGTACAGATTCTCATCTTTGCAGATCCTTCTTTGCCTATTCTTATCTGATCCGTTAACGAACTAACACGCCTTGACTACTTAGCTGCTAACTCCTCACATAAAAAATCACATTTCAGCTGTTTGGTCCATAGGTTATGGATCCTATCCAAGGTTACTTCTTTTTGTGTTGCACATTTATTTAGAGATGGTGCCTTCTTTGTCTTGCAGATTGTGCACAGGGTCAGGTGCCATCTTTACTGTGCACAAATGGTGGGAACTGGAAAGAAGATATGCAGCTAAACTCCAAAAATGGTTGGCCGTCGCGTTCCCGATGCAGATGTGCAGTATAACGATGGTGTCAGCTGGAAAGAAGATATGTAGCTCAATCTGCTGGTATAATATGGGGACTAATTGGTGCAGCAGAGTTGATCTCATCTACTGTTTCTATATGTGGATTTTGGTTTGGTTTGTTAAGCACTAGACCGTAGTCTCATATGCCCAATATTGCTTGAATCTAAGATCGCTACGTTGTCAAAGGTATATCTAACCACTGGTTTTTTTTTTCTAGCTTTCCTTATGATAATTAGGCTTTTTTTGGTAATGAAATCCTTCTGAAGTTGAGGCATTCAGATAAGATGGGCATTGTTGCTCTAAGCTGAATTTTTATGGATAATTGACTGCTCACCTCTGTACATTTTCAGGATGAGAATACTTTGATATATTTTTCACGTATTTGTTCATATGTGGTATTGGAAAAAATAATAGCGAGATGCATATATTTTTTTGCAGGTAAGTGGGATGTATATCTGAACCTTTATAATCTGAGTGCATATTATTCAGACATTGCATAGATTGTCAGATAGCACTAACCCGGATTTCTTATATGTTAGGTAATATACTAGCTTACAAAAGTTTGGTAGTGGGAAAGGATGGAGGGAAGTTCATACTGTATTTTTTTGTTAACTGTATTTTCTCAAATTAACCAGAAGACCTTGAATTTCTTGCCCAAATACATCTTTCATCAGAGCAAAACCCTTTTTGGGTTCATTTGTACTTTGTTTGCCTCCTCACCTCCAAACTTGAATCACATTCTACCTTACTCCACCCCTGATTTTAACACCTTCTTTCCTCCCCTATTATATGGTTGCACCTGTAGATGCCACTATGTGCGTCAGCCTATGTTTGAAGGGGCCTTCTTTTTTCTGCAACTTTATGTGCATCTCTAAATATTGTGTCTTTGTATTTATTAGTCAAATTTAGTCCCCTGTGAGATTAGAATGTTGTTCCCGTCCAAGACATTATGTTAGGTGCATGCATCGATGATTGGCCTTTTCCCATTGATTTATTTATGTAGTTGGATATACTAAAGGTTCCATTGATATTGTTCAACTGAAAAACAGAAAGTTGTATTTAGGTTGGTTACAATCACTCTCTTATTCTGTTTTTCTTGGACAGGTCTAAATCATAACGAATGAAAATAAAATCATTTCGTCAATCATTTGGTTGGCTGAGTTTATTTAAGAAGGCAGAAAATACTCAATGGAAGACATCTCTCTCCTCCAGCAATTTCTTACCTGGCTAATGTCACATAGCTACTGCAGTCCTTTCTCCATTCGCAACATAGACATCATTGTGTTGTTGAGGCAACGATTGTGCTAAATCCAGGTGCATCTGTTCATAGCTCTACAACAACTCATTTTTTTTTCATTTTTATGGTTGGTGCCCACGGTATGTGTCTACAATTGTGGAAAAATATCCACTCCTGCTGTACATCAGAGTTCTTCAGGAAAAAACTCCTTTCTTGCTTTTAACTTTCTTAATCAGTCAACGACCTCTCCACGCATCTCCATTCTTCATATATAAGACTCCATAAGCTTTGTTGAACAAAATTATGATAAAACTTTGAGATAGCTAGCTGATATGTTTTTATTTCTTGTACACACGCAGCGATATTTTTATTTATATGTAGTAATTTCACAATCAAAGTTCCCAGAGAGTAATTTGCAACAAAGGAGTACTTACCTTATCTGTGAATGTCTAAACTTGCTTTTAATATTTTTTTCTCCACTACGTTACCAAACATGATCATCGCATATGATACTTCCATTATAGGCGGTTAAGTGACATATTTTCTCACCTCCTATCTAAGATTTATTTACTATCGTACATGTGGTGTTTTGAGGTGTTGCGTTATTCTTCCAAACATATTTTTTTGCAACTTAGAGCTTGCAGTTAAGTCAGTGCATTGTTTTTTTTTAAGTTCTAGAGCATATAGTTTCTTCACAATATATAGTGTTCTAGATGGCAAAAAAATAAATACGTGGGATGGTGTTAGCTTCATCCGACAAGATTATTGAGAGCAGCCTCAGCTCCGCTGGTGAAGCTTTAACTGATGTGGCTATCATTGGTCAGAACACTTCCTCAAACACTATTGCTGAGTTTTTTGATGCTCCGGTCTCTACTGATGGTTGGTTCTTCTGAGGTGAGCAGAATAATTGTTATCAACCTCTTCTGCGAATCCTTTACGCTTGAAGGTTCTTCTGAGGTGAGCAAAATAATTGCTACTAGACTTTCCCTATGTAGTGCTTATTAGATCAGATTACGTCATATTGTGCTAACCCAGTGTCTATTTCCTCTGCTATTTAGTGACTCATACAAGGGTTGTTTTACTGAGTCTGATAGGTCACTACCTATATCAACTGCATGCGGATGGTTTCATAGTGGATGTTTTCAATATAAATGACAAGGTCTACCAAAGAGCTGAACTAATATACTTATCGCTATTGTCGTCCGCTACAAACCTGACCTAATATACATATATGCCATTTGTAACTTTTACAGTCATTCTCTATATAAAGATTGATTAGAATCTGTATATATTCTTGATCGATGTGGTAAATCAACTCTTGAATTTATTTATTTCACCGTTAAATTAGAACCTTATTTGACATCTTCTATCAAATTTGGACCTTGACACTACGACCCGGCACCCATTTGGATGTATTTATTCACTCGTTTATTTCTATTAGATTTCATATTTAACGGGATCGTGCGCCAAGGCGCACCCCTAAATCTAGTAGCACATAAACCGTCAAACCACATGCTAGAAAAACCCGAAAAGAATGGGATGTCTCCGCCGAGCGGGAGCCGGAGTCTCCTAGCGAGCGGCGAACAAAGAAACAAAGAAAGCTAGGCCGACCCAGAACAGCACACACGACGCTTAGGTGTATAGCATTTGCAAAATTCAACATGGGTGTATTTTTATAGGTGAAACTTACTGATACGTCCGAAACGTATCTACTTTTCCGAAAACTTTTGCTATGTTTCTTCTCTAATTTGTGTAATTTGGATACAACTAATGCGGATTAACGCTATTTTCAGCAGAATTGCTTTGGTGTCTCATTTTTGTGCAGGAATTTAACTTTCAGGAAAAATCCCGGAAAATATCGCAAAAACTCCTATTTTACCAGAAGACTCACGAAGCTAGAAGACGAGACGAGAAGGACCACGAGGGGCCCACACCACCTAGCCCCGTGGGCCAGGCCAAGCTGCGCCAGGAGGTGGTGTGGCCGCATCGGACTCTGCCTCGACCTCTCTTTTCGCCTATATAAGCCCTCTGACCTAAAACAGACGGGGGGTTCGACGTTTTTCTAGATAGAGTTTCGCTGCGCCTCCACCACCAGATACCGCGATTCGGAACCAGAAACTCCGTTCCGGCACCCTGCCAGGACGGGGAATTGGAGGAGATCATCACCATCATCATCACCATCGCTTCTCCATCAACCATCCATGATTCCCCCATCCATGAGTGAGTAATCCCCGCTGTAGGCTATGGGGATGGTAGAGATTGGATGAGATCGTTCATGTAATTGCATCAGATTGTTAGGGCATGGTGCCTAGTATCTATTGTTAGTGCTTTTTGACATTGTTGCAACTTGTTATGCTTAATGCTTGTCACTAGGGCCTGAGTGCCATGATTTTAGATATGAACATGTTATTGATTCATGAGGATATTATTGTTTATAATCTTACCTACAAGTTGTATACACATATTATTGTCCGAAACCAAAGGCCCCGAAGTGACAAGAATCGGGATAACCGGAGGGAATGGCTATGATATGAGGATCGCGTGTGTTCACGAAGTGTTAATGCTTTGCTCCGATGCTCTATTAAAAGGAGCACCTTAATTGCCAGTAGATTCCCTTGAGGCCTCGCTGCAACGGGCCGGCAGGACAAAAGATTTTGTGCAAGTTCTCATCGCGAGCACGTATGACTATATATAGAACACATGCCTATGATTATTTAGTACTTGGATGCTTTACCTTATTTATCTGCAAATGCCCTATGTCTTGATTGTTACATGAATTGTCTTGTCCATGCAACGCCCGTCCATCCATCCCTATGCCTACCGCGCTTTAATCCTACTGTTTACTGTAATTGTTACTACTGTCTTTACTTTTACTACTGCTATTACTTTGCTATTGCTGTTACAAAACTGTTACTACTGATAAACTACTATGAGCAAGATTGTTTTCAGGTGCAGCTGAATTGATGACTCAGTTGTTAAGGCTTATAAATATTATTTGGATCCCCTTGTGTCTAATCAATAAATTGGGTTTTACTTCCCTCAAAGACTGTCGCGATCCTCTATACTTGTGGGTCATCAAGACTATTTTCTGGCGCCGTTGTCGGGGAGCATAGCTCTATTTATCAAGTTCACTTGGAATCACTATTGTTCGCTGCTATCCATTCATCATGGGTAAATCTCGTGACGGAAAAGTTCCTATATTACCATCCACTACAAGGAGAGGTACAGTTCTGAACACCTCCGATGCTCTTGATTCACCATCTGTGATGAGTACGCTCCTTACACCACCACCACATACACATGCTACACATACTGCTACTTCTGCTGAATCTAAAACTTCTGATACTTATGATGCTGCTTTTGAAGGAGATATGCCCTAGAGGTAAATAATAAATAGATTTTTATTGTCATATCTCAATTAGTTCATAATAGTTTCATACTGTGCTATAACTGTATTAATACGAAATGTTAATAACGTGTGGTATGTAAACAAACCAAGTCTCTAGTTGCCTCTAGCGAACTAGTTCATTGGTCATGAGGATGATCTAGGGTTTTGATATCATGGGCATTTATGCCAATTGACAATAAGGTCACATCATTAGTTGAATGATGTGATAGACAAACAACCCAACCAGTTGTATCTTAATGAGATCTAGTTACAAAGTTCACCATTAATGATAAACTAAGGAAACATCGCAACATGATCCTTAGACTGTGAGGTAATGATAAACTAAGACAGAGGATCTCTAGCTTAAGGGTACGATGAGCAAGAGATCCTCTGTAAGTTGGAATCACCATATGAAAGAGAAAAGGAAACTGAAAAAGTTCACTGAGAGAACCGGAATCGTTTCAAGAAAGATCCGAAGTCGTTCGGAGGAAATCGAAAGGGAACCGAAAGGTGTTCGGGTCAAATCAGATTTTGTAATATGTACTTACATATTAATTAATGTAATTAATATTAAATATAATATTAAAATCTAATTTGAAGGGGTATTCCACTAATGGGCCAAACTTCCTAGGGAAAAAGGGCCCATGAGGGAAAACCGAAGGGGGAAGGGCCAAGGGCCAAAGGGCCAAGGCTTGGTCGCCTCAAGAGGGCCCACCCGACCAGCCTAGGGATGTGCACGGGGTGGGGCCCACCCCTGGCCGGCTGGCCCATGAGGCCCATGTGCCTCCTCCCTCTCTCCCTTGTTTAGTCCCACATGGGAAACCCAAAGGGGAGGGAACACCCCCTCCCCCTATATAAAGGGGTGCCCATGGGTGGGAATAGACACACCAATATTTGGAGAAGTCCTTTGGTTGACTTTCCCCTTCCCTCTCTCTCTCGTCTCCATGCGTTGGAACAGTCCCAAGTAAGGACTGTCCGAGCAAGAGACACCGCACCTGCAGCACGCCATTGCGCTGTAGGGATTCCAAGCCGGAGATCTACTTCCGCACTCCCGGCAGGGATCAAGGAGTCGGAGGTCGTCGTCGTACACCGTATGTGTACGAAACCACGAGGGGCCTCACTTGAGGCACCTTGGATGTCGTGAGCCGGAGCTGCTGCACGATGAAGAAGGAGCAAGGGGTGACCTGCGAGGAGCTTCGCGACCTTGAGGTCGGCTACGAGTTCGACTACTTCAACCACGTTCCCCTCGGAACCGCGTACGGTTTACAAGGGTATGTATTCTTTACGCTTGGCTGTTATCGCATTACTACATAGATAGATCTTGGGCGTATTAGGAGGTTCCAACGTAGGAATTTTTTGTTTTCTGCTGCGGAACCCTTCAACTTCTACTGTGCTTGATAAGAGTGGTTCATTAGGTCCTTTCCTAGATGCTACAATTGCTAGAACTATACCTAGAAATGCTGAAACTCCTAATGAAGATACTACTACACCTGTCAGTTCACCCGAGTCTAGAGAGAGCTATGATATTGAAGACGGATATATAGAAATGACTGATGAATTTATTAAAGAATGCCAAAATACTCATGGTAGGAGTGCTATTATTAAGAGTCTTCTTGAGAAACATACTGTTAGACCTAAATTGTCTCCTAATGCTAAGTTTGCTACATCTCCCATAAACATTAAAGATAATGATTATGATTTCTCTCTTGATTTATCTTACATAACCATTGTTGAGAAAGAACCTTTTTGTGGGACTAAAAATGAAAGTGATGTAGCACATATGACTTAGATTTCTACCATTAGTGGCCTATTTTCTGATGATATTAAGATGTGCACCTACTTTGTTGCTAAATTTTTCCCCTTTTCACTGAAAGGAGAGGCTAAAGCTTGGTTTAATAATTTACCTCCTAGATCTATTGATATCCCTGATTGCTTGATTGATACTTTCTTTCAGAAATATTTCCCTCCTAGTGCTCGACATGCCATTATGCGAACTTTTTGATTTCAAACAAGGAGAAAAGGAGATATTGCATGAATCATGGGCAAGGTTTTGTGCTTTAATTCACGCACATCCTGTGTGTCTAATACCTAAAAATGAGCTTCTTGATATATATTATAATGGACTAACTAAAGAATCTAGGACATACCTGGATAGTTATGCTGATTGTGTTTTCAAGAAGAGAACTCCCAAAGAAGCTGAGGAATTAATGGCTAAAATAAGCAAGAATTATGATGACTGGACTTCACCTGAGTCAACTACACCTGAGTTAATTGTGCCCGATCCAACACCAACACCAAAGAAGAGGGGAGTGATTGAACTAAATGATGAAGTGATGAAGGAAGCTAAGAAATGTCTCAAGGAGAAGGGTATTAAATCTGAAGATGTGAAGAATCTACCTCCTATAGAAGAATTATGTAAGCCAATCCCCCACTCATCCACTATTGAGGTACACTCTCTCCAACATTTTGATGAAGGTGATATTCCTTATTCTAAACCTCCTGATCAATGCTTAGAAGAATTTGATATCTTTGTTGTTGAGCAAGATAATTTTAATAAAAAAGTGCAGAATCATTTGATGGGAAACTCTAGAGATATTATTGAGTTGAGGGATATTGTGAAAAGAACCTCCAATGATGTTAAATGCTTGTTAAACATTTCCAAATGGTTCAAACTCAAATTGATCAGCTTATTAAAGTACAAAAAGATTTGCTAGTTAATGCTTCTAAAGAAAAACATGCTTATGAAATTAGAACTAGAAGTGGTGCTGCCACTTAGGATCCTCTATATCGTGAGGGGCATCCTAAAAGAATTGAGCAGGATTCCCAACAAATTGAAAATAGTGGTACTTCTTCTAAGAGAAAGAAAAAGAAAACATAAAACAGTTGTAGAATCTTCTGAAACTGCTAAAGATCCTAATAGTATATCTGGCTCTGATGCTGAAACTGAGAGTGGTAATGAGAAAAACGATGCTCCTTATAAAGAAGAAATTGAAGAAGAACCTGAAAGGCACACTAAGAATACTAAGTACACTAAGCAAGATTTTGTTGCTAAAAAACATAGTAGTGAAAGAGAGCCTTGGGTCCAAAAACCAATGCCTTTTCCTGATAAGAAACACAAGTCAAAGGAAGAAGAACACTATAACAAGTTTTGTGAGTGGATGAAACCTTTATTTTTGCAAATTCCTTTAACTGATGCTATTAAATTACCTCCTTATTCAAAGTATATGAAGGATATTGTCTCTAATAAAAGGAAGATCCCTAATGAGGAAATTTCTACTTTGCTTGCTAATTGTTCCTTTAATGGTAAAGTTCCAAAGAAACTTGGAGACCCAGGGATTCCACCTATTCCATGTTCTATTAAAAATAATTATGTTTGTGTGATTTGGGAGTAGGAGTTAGTGTTATGCCTTTTTCTCTCTACAAGAGACTTCAATTGGAAAAATTGATACCAATTGATATATCTTTGCAAATGGCTGATAAATCTACTACTATTCATGTTGGTATATGTGAGGATGTCCCTGTTCAAGTGGCTCATAATTTCTTGATATTAACTGACTTTGTTGTGCTTGAAATGCCTGAAGATGATAATATGTCTATTATTCTTAGGAGACCTTTTCTTAATACTACAGGTGCTTTCATTAATTGTAATCAAGGAAAGGTAACTTTTAATGTTAATGACAAGGAGCATACTGTTTATTTCCCTAAGAAGATTGATAGGACTTATGGCTTAAATTCAATTGAAAATATTGAGGGCATCCAAGTTGGAGAAATATATTGTCCCATATCGGGAGAAAAATATGAAACTATTATGATTGAGACTATTGCTATCAGGGTTGAGGTAACATAATCATTTAGTGGAATGCAAAGTTTTGTTTCATATAAAATTGTTTTGGTGACAAGACCTGATCAACCTTGTTAAGAAAGGGATTTTAATGAACAAAAGAATGTTTTCACCATAATTATCCTTGCTTACTTTTACTTTATCCATTTTTAATTTTTTTTCTTTCACTTAGTTTATTTTTCTATTTTGTTTGTTGCTTGCATATTAGAGTATCTTAGAACTTCTGAAGTTTAGGTTTTGTTTTGTTATTGCATCATTCCAATATTATATTTTTGCCGGAAAATCATTCATCAATACCTGAAAATTGCTCAAAATAAAGTTTCTCGAAAAATTCCAAAAAATTCATATTAAATTTTTACGTCAAAAGAGGGGCAGAGAAGTACCTGGAGTGACCCAGGGGGCCCACTAGACAGGCACACCACTTGGTGGCATGTCCACACCAAGGGCGCGCCTGGCCATGGTGTGGGCCACCCCTGGCCCTCCACTTATTCTCCTACCTACCACTCCCTCTCTCGAGAAAATATCAGTTCATTGCTCAAACCCGTGTTCTTGCTGTTCTTGATCATGATTTTCGATCTCCTTGCTCAGCCCATCTTTGCTGCTGAGATTTGGAGCATTTGTTCTCCGGTATGTGACTCCTCCGCTTGTCCAAGTAGATTTGTGATTAGTGGATTATATCTTGAGTATTTTGCTACTATAGGTGACAGGTTATGTGAGCTTGCATGCTTGTTCAATGCTTAGAGAAATTGTTTTGATGCATGTTTAGGCTCTTTACAAATACCTAAAAGCAGTTCCTTTAATTGTGTAATCACTTGTATGATGGTTGTCTAAAATTTCAGAAAAAGGAGAGATGAACAATCATACTTTTGGGGACATATTTGAGAGAGACACACCCAAGAGGGCAAGGCCTTCAAGATCAGCATCGCAATTTAGGCCATCATATAATGAAGATCTTATTGCACCGCGCTTAGGAAATGAAGGAGATGAGGGAGATGCTCATCCATCCACCTTCCCTTGCTTTGCCTTTTTGCAAGCTGCAGGGATCCTTGATGATTTCCTACTTCTTGTTCAGAGGGTTGGTCTAACCACTTACATGCAGGACGAGACTGAGCAATATGCCGTGCTCACCAAAACTTTCGTTGAAAGTTTCACTTTCACTAACACCCCTTATCGGTCAATTGTTTTGTTTAAAATTTATAATATGCCTATTTTACCATGCCATTGGAAAGATTTTGCAGCATCATAGGCATAGGCATGACTGGGATAGTGAAGAAGATCCAAGGGTGGCCAGCTGATTTGCTGGAGCTCTACCGAAGTGTGACAAATGATGATGACCGCACAGCTCAGCGCGGGAAGATAAGGAACATTCAACTCCCAGCTCTTAGATATTTTGCTTATTATCTTGCCACTAGCATTCTTGGTAGGGAGAACACTAGTAATATTTCTAATTATCATTTAGCTTTTCTTACTGCTGCTCTTAATAATGAAACAAAGTATAATCTTGGTTCTCTCATAGCCCACCGCTTAGCTGCTAGAGGACCCATTTATGGGGGCATTATTGCCACACGCATGGTTGCTGTCTTGGAACGTTCTATTGATCCTAATGATACTGTGTTGACACCACAAAGGCTTGATCTTACTGCTATGAAAACACATCACTTTATTACCGCTGACTCTACTACCGAGAGTTTATTTTACAGGATGTTGTTTACTGGCGGAGACGAGAGGGAAATTCCTTTGCCACAGTCCACTTTGTTCAGTATTTGTAGGATGCCATGGTCGCGTTCCAAGGAGGAGGTGGACGAGAAGCTCTGCTTGCTTGGTTTCCATGAGCAGCACCAGGGGGATGTGCCCTCTTACGACTACTCTGCGCACTACGATGGGGCGTCCTCGAGTTTGTATCACGATGAAGGCACTTCTTCGCCATATTATGGAGGCGCTCATTCCTGGCCAGCTGGGATTGATACCCACTTAGGACAAAAGCCAAAGATTGGGGGAGGTATATCGACATCACACTCATCTACATATCATGTTCAGTCGGTACTTTGCATATCCATGTTTCGTTTTCCTTTTAGTTTTTGTCCTCGCTTTATTTCTGCTTTCCAAAAACACAAAAAGACTAAAAATATTTTCGTTATTTCTCTTTGTTTGCTTCTTTATCTTTTAGACTTGGTTTGCTTTAGCTTTATTTTAATTATTCGAAAAACCCAAAAAGATTTCTCTTTGCTCTTCCCTTCGGTTCTTTCCTTTAAAAATCAAAAACCCAAAATATTCGTTGTTCTTCTCTGGTTTTGTAAAGTTCATTGCAGGGTTCAGTGGTCCTCAGTGACTCCTTGGAGTTTGGTTTTATCTTGTTATTCAAGTCACACAAGTGAAATGCAATGATGATTTATGACAACTCGAAGTGTGGTAAGAGGCTGGTATGAACTCTATTTGTTTTCATTTTTGTACATATACTCATCATTGTGAGCATGCTTAATCTGTTTATGAAAGGTGTATGTTATTTAATGGATGCTTAGTAGTCCTTGCCTTCTTATGATCAGTTCCAATCCATTATTAGTTCGTAACATGTCATATAACTATTTGCTCACATTGTTCTATTCATAACCTAGTATGACATTGTGGTGTCCTCCTCGGAATGTTCTATTTGAATCGACTTGGCACATGCTCACGCATGCATATGACTAAACAAAAAGTCAGTTAAGCCTCGATGATTTATTCTGCCTCAGATTTCTCGAGTCACTTTTATGCCACTATTAATTTTGTTTTGTCAAAAGCATGATTATGACAGTTACTGATCTCTCGATTGTCGCTCCCTTTCTATTGATAACCTTCACTTGTGCTGAGTATAAGCTTTACTCGTGCATCCAACTCCCCAAAACCAAAGTTGTCAAAAAGAGTCCACCATATCTACCTATTAGCATTATTGCTATTCCTTGCATATTTATTATGCTTTGTTTTCTTCCAATAAAAATGTTTGCTTGTTATGTGAAAATTAGTGATTAAAGCTCTCATGAACTTGATGGCACACTTTACTTTCTTGCACTTAATAAACTTGAACCATTGTGCCCATCTATGTTGCGTATATGCTTGTGTTTTGTAAGTTGTGAATTAGCACAACCATGTTACCATGGGGAATGCTTTCAACATTGCACTTTATTTAGTTGATATCATGTTCTTTTGCTTATGTATCCTGACAGTGTGAAATGAAAGGGGAGCTTGTAAGGCTCATGGAGTTCGTATATGTGTTAGAGAAACGCCTGGGCGGCTAGTCTAAGCCATGCCTAATCATGGTGGAAACTTGCAGCATAACCATAGTGAGCAATCTGTGAAGCATCCTAAAAATAGGAAAAAAAGAGAAAAAGGGAAAACCCTATGCAAATAGAAAATAAAAGGATCGCTGAGATGCTCATTGTCTGCTTGCCTTGTCATTTTGATATGGGAAAGCTTCTATATCATCGGGCAAGGGGTACCCCGTTGGCGGTTCTCTATGATACACATGTACTTACAATTACAAGAACTTACTTGTGACTAAAGTTCAGTAGCATGAGGAACGGTAATCGTAAGCAAGGGGCATGAGATTTTCATCTTATAACTTGTCAAGCATATCCTCATATTTGTTCACTTTAACCTTAATTACTTAAAGATTCTTATGATAGGGGCAACGAGAGCTCAAAGCTAATGAGTACCATACTTTCAACATTTGGAAGCCTTTCAAACTTTTCAAATATTTTCTTTCACTTTTATGTTGAGTCACCATTTATTCTTTGAGCACCTTCTTCAGAGCATAGCTGTCATTCTTAGTGACATGGGTATACCCTACAGGTACTCGAGTTTGGTATATACGGTCTAGATACGGCGGAAGCCCACGGTGTTGCCAAGGCCCAAATGGAGAATTCGAGTGGCCCATGGACTCTCGATTGCTTGCGAGACAAGAAGAAACTTAAGATAGAAAGTTTAAAGGGAAAACCCTAATCTATAACTGACTCGACCTGCTACCCGAGACCTAGCATATCTATATAAAGGCTAGGAGGGGGCAGCGAGGAGGACACACGCAACCCTAGTTTCCACAACTCTCGCCAGATTGCATCTGTGCGCCCTGTAATCTTTGATTCCTTCGTTAATTCCAAGAGCAAACAAGCAGGAGTAGGGACTGAAGGGAATATGCCCGAGACACAATAATAAAGTGGTTATTATCTTATTCCATGTGTATGATAAATGTTTATTTTGCATGCTATAATTGTATTGATCGAAAACATCAATACATGTGTGTTTAATAAACAAAAAGGGTTCCTAGTTATGCCTCTCTTATAGACTAGCTTGTTGATTAACAAGATGATCAAGGTTTCCTGATCATGGACATTGGATGTTGTTAATAACAAGGTCACAACATTAGTTGAATGATGTGATGAACATTCATCCGAATTATAGCATTACGATCAAGTCATTATGTTTATATTGCTATAACATCATACGGAGTAATCTTTATCCTTAGACCATGAGATCATGTTAATTGCTAACACCGGAAGAGTATCTTGATAACATCAAACGTCACACCATAATAGGGTGACTATAAAGATGGGTTCAATGCTACGAAGGTGTTATGTTGAGGCTCATGGATCAAGAGTGGAATTTGTCAATCCCGATGACGGATAGATATACTCTGGGCCCTCTCGGTGATATCACATTGAGATAGCTTGCAAGCAAGTGATGTGATCACTAGAATGTTATATCACGGGAACGACAAAAGAGTGCATGTCGGTAACGAGATCAAACTAGGTATGTAGATACCAATGATCGAATCTCAGACATGTAATATATCACGAGACAAAGGGATTTAGTTACTAGCATTAAAGGTTCTCACGATCACAGAAGTCATCGTTGAATATGCAGGAGTTAGTATGGATCTCTAGGTCCCGCTTCTGATTATTGATCTGAGAAGAGTCTCAATCATGTCTGCATTATTCGCGAACCGTAGGGTGACACACTTAAGAGTTACCGGACACCATTTTGGAGCACATATGTTTCAGACGAAAGAATTGCAAAGCGCAAGAATTGTTTCGATAGAATCCGGAAATTGTTTCGGGTGAAATTGCAGAAAGTGGTTCTGCATGTGATATTGAAATATTACAAGGGGTTATATGTGAATGTTTGTTAATTAATGTAATTAAGAAAATTCTGAATAAATTTAATAAAAGTGTTTTATTAAATGAGAGAGCATTAAACTTAGAGAATTTTAATGCATTTAAAGTAGGGACTTTAAAGGGGAATGTGAAGAGGCATTTTAATGTGGAGGGATTATCACCACATGAATGGGGGAGGTGAGTAGTCACCCCCCCCATGCGCCGGCCATGAAGGAGGGGCACCCCCCTCCTCCTATAAAAGGCCACCCTCTTCCTCTTTCTTCCTCACACCTCCTTGTGAAGGATCTCTCTCCCCCTCTAGAATTATTCCCCCATGGTCTCGGATTAGCGAGATACATGTTCCCGGTGGCAGTTTGTCTGGAAGGAGTTGCTGCTTCCGCTGGATCGCTGGAGCGAGGAGGTGGATGTTGTCCGATGGCTTGAACGTGTGTGCGAGTACGGATGCACTACTGAGTTGCGGCGCTCGGACTTTCTCACGATCTTGAGATCGGCAAGTGTACGACTACATCAACCACGAGTTCCTACTCGTTAACAAAACTCGCTGTCTTCGAGGGTAAGTTCTCGTTGTATGTATGTCCACCCGTTGCTTTGTACCTAGTAGATAAATCTTGGCGTGTAGTTCTCATCGTAGGAAAATATTTGTTTTCTATGCTGTGGACCCAACAGGGACCTCTACGAGACTTGAACCTGGGTAAAACTTGCGTCCCGGTGTGCTTGTTTGCTAGCCGACTGATGCCTCCAGCGCTCCCTCCTTCTCCAAAACCCAAGTCCATAACAATGGGCATTGACGATTTAAACCCTCGTCAATTGGCGCCGTCTATGGGAATTGGGAGTGTTGATGTCGCAGCTTCTTCAGCTCTATCAACCGCGATCTACAACTCTGCAACAGCGGAGATTTGCCAGCTCTTCGGCGCGTTCGACTTCACCGTCCATACGCCGGCCACTCGTCCGGCTTTCGAGTCCGTGGGCGATGGAATTAGTCTGGCGATTGGGAGCTTCCACTTCTAGGTTGGTCAGATGGGCACGCTTTGCATGCCTGACCAGCCGACGGCACCTGCGATTGCTCCAGCATCATGGTTCCCACCACCAATCGGCACCCTCAGTAAGCTCAACGCCCCAACAATAGCTGGGAGCATGGACAGCGACAACAGTCACAGATCCGATCCAGGTGATCTGACCACTGAAGACGGAGCCTACAACTCTGGATCCAAAAGTTGTGGGAGAAACAGCTTCCCCAACCACTTCATGTGCGCAGTCATCAATGCAGGCGACACTACCACCAATCGTGAAAACGTTGGCCCCGGATCTGGCACCGGACCACCCAACAGCACTGGACCACCCAACGGCAGTACGCTCAATGGCGGCCCCACCAACGATGGCAACGGCGCACCCGTTAACAATGGAGCGATAGGAGAACCTCCTACCATAGTGAATGAGCACACGGGAGAGCGCGTGGTGATCAAGCTCAACGACAACGAATGGGCCCGCTATCGAGAAGCTTTGCGAGGCAATCCTCTGCCCCTCAATTCCCCACAAGACATGCTGATGGGCTACCATTGTCTACTGAAGGAGGAGTACAGACGCCAACTACATGCAATCACGCAACTCGAAGTGCGTAAAAAGGCGGCAGACGAATCAAGCCTTCGGCGAGCCGGGCTCTCCTCCCACGGAGGATCCTCCTCCAAAGGCGACGAGTACCTGGCCAACAAGAGAAGATCTCGACTAGCCCATCTCACCGAGGAGGAGCACGTAGAAGCCGCGAAAGTCCTCGACTTCGGCTCCATGACGGTGGATACACGGGGCAACGTGCTCCCAAAGACGCCACAAGCCGCGGTAACGCGTGGGCACCATGTACCTCCTCAACAACCAGCCACCGGCCGGAGATCCACGAGTTGCCATGCACCGATCTATGATCGCGGGCCTGGGGCTAGTCGAGGCAGCCCTCGACAAAAGAACCTGCACTGGAGCCAAAGAAAAGCAAGGCTCTAGCAAAACACTACTCCTCGCCTTCATCCAGCAATGATAGCCATGACCTGTCTCGGCGTCGCCACTCACGGCGGCACGATCGCGACTACGATGCGTGCGACGACTTCACGCAGCGCAAAATCCATAAATCAAGGGCAAGATGCGCTTGTTCGACTGACTCAGAAGAGGACGAGACTGAACTCTGTGGCGCCAGATGCTTCAGCAAGGCCATCAGGCATAAGCGAATGCCTAAACGGTTCAAACTACCATCAGAGAACCCAAAAATTGACGGTCTATAGGACCTGAAAATATGGTTGGAGGACCACATGTCCTTCGTCAGACTACATGGCGGGAGTCGAAGCACGGCCATGCAATGCCTGCAGCTACAGCTGCAGGGCGCCGCTCGCGCATGGCTCAACAATCTCCCGAGCAGATCCATTCGCAGCTGGGAAGAGCTGGTCTACAGCTTCGTGTGCAATTTCAAGGGCACCTACCAAAGGCCCGCGTCAATCGAAGAGTTGAGAAAGCTGCCAGCAACGGTCGGGTGAATCGCTACGCTCGTACATCTAGAGGTGGTCCATCATCAAGAACTCTGCAGAAAACATCTCGGAGGACCGCGCAATTGACGCATTCAATGGCGGCGTTCGCCGCATAGAGCTCAGGGAGGAACTGGGCCGCCCGAAGCCCAAAACAATCGACCACCTGATGGAAATTGTGAATCGGTGGGCTGGCGGAGAAGACTCGGTGAAAAACCGTACCTACTCCTACGACGACGACCTTGGGCGCATACGCGACCGCTGAAGCAAACGTTGAATGCGTGTCTATGATGGCCGCGACGAAGTCAACATGGTCGTAGTAGGCTACGCTGACAAACGCAACGACAACCGCAATAGGGGAAACCATAGTGGTGGATACCGTGACAGCGGAAAAACCACACAGGTGCGGCAACGCCGCACTCGCGAAGAGGCACCCGAAACATTATCGAGGACAAACTGTCCGGACCCTGCAACGTTCACTTCTAATCAACAAGCACGATGGAAAGAAGAAATTGATAGATTGCAAATGTGTCTATAATTTTTGATGTTCCATGCTTGGTTTTATCTACTTTCTTGTGGTTTGTCCACACTTTGGAGTACTTTCATATGATTTCTTGGACTAACCTATTAACAAGAGCCACAGTGCCAGCTGCCTGTTTTCTGCTGTTTTTGGTTCCAGGAAGTCAGAAAATGAATATTCTCGGAATTGGACGGGACAAAAGCCAAAGTTATTATTTCACCGGGGGACACCTGGAGCTAGAATACGAGACAGAGAGGGGCTGGGGCCTGGCCACACCACCTGGCCGTGCGGCCAGGCCTGGCCAGCGCCAGGGGGTGGTCTGGCCGCCCTAGGCACCCCCTCGGCCCCTCCTTCCGCCTATATATTGCCTCTAATACGGAAACCCTAAGTACCTGATCAAAAATCCACGAAAGAGTCTATAGCCGCCATCATCTCCATCCCTATATCTGGAGGGATCTGAAGCTCTTTCCGGCACCCTGCCGGAGAGGGGAATTCACCCTGGAGGCCTTCTTCATCATCATCCAAGCCTCCGGTGTGATGCGTGAGTAGTTCATCCTTGGACTACAGATCCTTGTAGTAGCTAGATGGCTGGTTCTCCTCCTTTGTGCTTTCATGTCTAGATTTTATGAGCTCCGTTCATGATCAAGATCATCTATTTGTAATTCTGCATGTTGTGTTTGTGGGGATCCGATGGATGGCGGTCTATGTATAATGTTGTAATGCCTAATCGAATCTCAAAGGAGTCAAGATGATTAGTATATGCTTGTATGCTTTCTCGATATTTGTCAATTGCCTCGCTGTAATTTGTTCACCCAGCATGTTATCTATCTTAAGGAGAGCCACCTCTAGTGAACTATGGACCCCGGTCCTTTCTTTTACATTCAATCTACAAACTGTTTACTGCTTTGTGTTTACTTTCTGCAAACTATTACTTCCTTCCATTCGATTCGTTTAATCCTTTGTTTTCAGCGAAATCGGTGAGATTGACAACCTCATCGCAAGTTGGGGACAGAGTTCTATGGTTGTGTTGTGCAGGTCTCCACGTTGCTGCTGGCACCGGTAGTGCGCCCTGCCAACGTTCAGCTAGCTACACCTTTGGGGTGTTTCCTTGCTCCTACTGGATTGATAACCTTGGTTTCGTACTGAGGGAAAACTTGCTGCTATGCTCATCATACCTTCCTCTTGGGGTTCCCCAACGAGCTCGATATATTTTAGGCCATCAGAAATCTAGCCACCTTCTCAAGGACTGCCGCAATGATGGGAATATGCTGAATGGGGTATGCCCAGCAGGATGTTCCGATTGGGCCAAAGGCCTCGCGAGTGGGCCTGCAGGATGGCGGCTGGAATGCGACTAAGGAAAAGGTCTGGCAACTAGAGACTAGAGGCCCAGAAGCATACTCGAAGCCTAGTCGGATTAGGTCAAAGCCTCTGAATCCATATCTTGTTCGGTTGTAAACTGCAAACCCTAGCGAGGTGCCTCCTATATAAACCTCTCTAGGGTACTCTGAGGACTTACGTTCCATCATACACCCCTTCGAGCGACTCATTGCTTAGACGCCGAGCTCGCCACCCTTGCAACTCGCTCTCCATCAATCTAATCTAGCAGGATTAGGTCTTTACCCTCCGGGAGGCCGAACCTAGGTAAACCCATGTGCATCCGCCCCCATTTCGCACCGCAGATGGTCACCAACTCTCGCCTCCCATTCTATCAATCGCTGCCTACTACAGCGACTGCCGTGGCCATTTCCACGATAGTGGCGCCCACCGTGGGGCCTAGCCGGACAGGCCTGAGTTCTGCGGCGAGACCCTACTCGCCGATCAATCGGCCGATCACCACCGACCGCATGATCGCCATCGGCGGGATCTTACAGATCCTGCCTAGCAGCTACATCCTGGCGTCGCGCCCGATCACCCACAGCATGATAATGCCGGTCGGCACCATCAACCCCTTCGTCGGCTTCACCGGCACGGTCGACCCAGCGGCAATGATGATCGCCAGCGGATCACCACCATGCCGTGATCTGCTCTCGGAGGAGCAGGTCCGCTCCATCCGAAGCCTCGTCACCGAGTATGACTCGGTCGCCAGCAACATGGCCGAGACCAACACTGTCGCGGATGACGCGGACCTACATGATGATGCCGACTCCGCGACCCCTGCCTCGGTCGACGGATCCATCATCACGGCATCACGGGAGGACTCCATCACATGGGTCTCCAACCCTGAAGATTTCGAGGACTCCTCAATCCTTGGAATCTTTGATTCCGACTCAGGCTCGGAGTCCCCCGAGGACTTCCACGCTAGATCCAATCGCTTCAACACGATCTACATGGCGGGCAGCACGGTCGCCCCGCCAGATCCATTCTCCACACCAATCCCTCCAACCGCGACGGCCACAGAGGTGGAGGAAGCCCGCCAGCGACTGGAGGAGGCGACGCGCAAGGAGATAGCCGAGCGCGAGAAATTCCGCCTCGAGCGGGCGACGGCGCAGGAGCGGTCGCTCTACCACCAGCGCCACATCAGGACCCGCCTGAACTCCAATGTCCAAGGCCGCGTCATAAACTTCAATGAAGGGAGCAACCCTGCACGCGCGGCTGAGCGCGAGTACTACGAGAACGCACCACCAGGCGGCAGCAACCGACCACCACCCGGCACACCGGCGACTAGGGCCCCGCCACCACCCATTGGTCGCACACCCCCGCCGGACCTGCCGCGAATCATAATCTCACCATAGGCCCACGACGCCAACGGACTCCCACTATACTCCACCCCGATGGACAACGTTGTCGTGGCCGATGCCGCAGTCGCCAACCTCAACGTCCAGGGAGAGAGCGTGCTGCAGATCCAGTATGCCAAGGCCCTACTCGCCAGGGCCGTCGAGCAGCAAGCCACGGGAGTCGACCCGCGGGGGCGGATGTATTCCCGCTCCTCGGCAAGTAGGGCGGCCTCAAGCAGTCACCCAACCATTGCCAACGCCGTAACCTGCCCACCACCGCAGCCCCTGGCAACATAGCCACGGGCCGCCAACCCCACGCTCTCCACCAACGAACCACGACTGGTGAGCAACACAGTCGCCGCCAACGGGCAACCCATCAACGCCCGAATGCACATCGTCAACAACCAGGCTTGGCGGGCGCGCCAGCCCAATGACTTGAGGCACACCCTCACCAACCGCGGCGACCCTGAACCTAGGGGCTCGCTCAGCCGAGTCGGCCCCCAGTGCTTCGGACCTATGATCCGAGGCGAGAAATACCCTGCCAACTTCAAGGCGCCCAAGGAGATCGAAAAGTACGATCCAACGTACGACCCATTGGTCTCGCTAGACACATACCTCATGGCAATGGGGATCTCCGGCCACACCGACCTGCTTGCTGCCCGCTACCTCCCCCTGATTATGGAGGGCGCGACCCGGCAATGGATCAACACCTTTCCCGCTGACAACATCGACTCGTGGGAAGAGATGCGGGACACCTTCGTCAGGCACTTTGAGGGTTCCTACACCTGCGCCACCACCATTGAGGACCTAGAGTGATGCATCCAGGGACAACGCAAGTCGACCCGCCACTAGATTCAATGGTGGCAGGAACTATGGATCAATGCCTCTGGCATCCACCCGGACACGGCGATACATTGTTTTAAGAACACGTGCCGGTACGAGCCCCTGGTCGCTAAGATCAAGAGGGTCTACCGGACGCTCGACAACATCCCTGACCTCCTCGAGATCACCAAGCGACGAGTCAGGAGGAAGAGGCCGCACCAGCGGCCACGACAGCAGGCGACAGCGCGACATGCGCTACAACAACACTCGCATCACCGGCAAGCGCGCTAGTGATGGGCGAGTCGACTTCGTCACCAATGCCGGCTACTACCAACGTGACTCGAAGAGCTTCCGCCGCGATGGAGGAAACTACTACGACAGCGGAAATTACCACGCCAACAACGCGGCGTGGCCGAAATTCGACCTTGTCGCCCTGCTCAACTAGCCCTGCATCTACCATAGCAGGGAGGGAAAACCCGCCACCCACGCCACCACGGACTGCCATTCTCTCAAAGAGATCAAAAAGGCAAGGCGACCAAGGGAGGACCCCAACAACAACCCGCCAAGGGATAATGGAAACGTCGGTGGCTTCGGCAACGCCGTCGGCTCGTTACACACCTTCACCGGGCTCGGCACCAAACGCGAGAAGAAGGTCCTCGCCCGCGCGGTCGCCGTCAATGCGGTGACCCAAGTTGATGTTGGGTCCGCAGCATAGAAAACAAAAAAATTCCTACGATGTGAACTACACGCCAAGATCTATCTACTAGGTACAAAGCAATGGGTGGACATACATCCAATGAGAACTTACCCTCATAGACAACGAGCTTTGTTAACGAGTAGGAACTCGTGGTTGATGTAGTCGTACACTTGCCGATCTCAAGATCGTGAGGAAGTCCAGCAGGTCCGGCTCCAGCACGTCCATCAGATCCAGCTCCAGCAGCACCAAGTCCAGCACCGCAAAGCAGCGATGCATTCGTGATCGCACACATGTCCGGTACCCCGACAACCTCCGTCCCTCGCTCCAGCAAAGCAGCGGAAGCAGCAACTCCTTTCCAGATAAAGCCACCGGGAACATGTATCTCGCTAATCCGAGACCATGGGGAAATAATACTAGAGGGGGAGAGATCCTTCACAAGGAGGTGTGAGTGAGAAGTGAGGAGAGGGAGGACTTTTATAGGAGGAGGGGGTGCCCCTCCTTCATGGCCGGCGCATGGGGGAGGTGACCCTTCACCTCCTCCATTCATGTGGTGGTAACCCCTCCACATTAAAATGCCCCTTCACATTCTCTTTTAAAGTCTCCACTTTAAATGCATTAAATTTCTCCAAATTTAATGCTCTCTCATTTAATAAAACTCTTTTCTTATTTTTATTCAGAATTTTGTTAATTACTTTAATTAACAAACATTCACATAAAACCCCCTGCAACATTTCAATATTACATGCAGAACCAATTTCAGCAATTTCACCCGAAACAGTTTTGGTGTCTATTGAAATAATTCCAGCGCTTTCTTAAATCTTTATCTGAAACATATTTGCTCCAAATGGTGTCGGTATCCCTTAAGTGTGTCACCCTACGGTTCGCGAATAACGCAGACATGATCGAGACCCCTCTCCGATCAATAATCAGCAGGGACACGGAGATCCATCTCGACTCCTACACATTCAACGATGACTTACGTGATCGTGAGAACCTTTAACGCTAGTAACTAAATCCCTTTGTCCATGATATATTACATGTACGAGATTCGATCATCGGTATCTCCATACCTAGTTTGATCTCGTTCTGACATGCACTCTTTTCTTGTTCCGTGATATACCATTCTAGTGATCACATCACTGGCTTGCAAGCTATTTCAATGTGATATCACCGAGAGGGCCCAGAGTATATCTATCCCTCATCGGGATGGACAAATCCAACTCTTGATCCATGAGCCTCAACATAACACCTTCGTAGTAATCGAACCCACCTTTATAGTCACCCTGTTACGGTGTGACGTTTGATGTTATCAAGATACTCTTCCGGTGTTAGCAATTAACATGATCTCATGGTCTAAGGATAAAGATTACTTCGTATGATGTTATAGCAATATAAACATAATGACTTGATCGTAATGCTATACTTTGGATGAATGTTCATCACATCATTCCACCAATGTTGTGACCTTGTTATTAACAACATCCAATGTCCATGATCAGGAAACCTTGATCATCTTGTTAATCAACAAGCTAGTCTATAAGAGAGGCATAACTAGGGACCCTTTTTGTTTATTAAACACACATGTATTGATGTTTCCGATCAATACAATTCTAGCATGTAAAATAAACATTTATCATAAACATGGAATAAGATAATAACCACTTTATTATTGCCTCTCGGGCATATTCCCTTCAGTTGACATCCCCCGTTTCCTCAACTGGTCCAAACACAGCATCACCTGGAGTCGCCAGGATCACGTGCCCAGGATCGAATATCCAGGGTGAGTCGCCGTGGTGGTCAAGCCCAAGGTGGCTTATTATTGGCTGCCCAAGACACTAATGGATGGCGGGAGCTCCATCAACATCATGTACCTAGACATGTTCAAGAGGCTCCAGCTCCCAGAAGCAGCAATCGAGCCGACCCTGACAACCTTCCACGGCATCATCCCCAGTCGGAAGGCGTACCCGATTGGAAAAGTGACGCTGCCTGTCACCTTCGGCACACCAGCAAACTACCGCACAGAGAGGATCGTGTTCGAGCTGGTGAACTTCTGTAGCCCCTACCACTACGTCCTAGGACGCCAAATGTTCACAAAATTCATGGCGACTCCCCACTACGCCTACAACATGATGAAGCTTCCAGGGCCGAGCGGCATCATCGCCGTCCACGGCGACTCTGATATGGCTGCAGAATGCAAGGACAAAGGCGCTAAGCTCGCTAAAGCCGTCACCGCCCCGGAGAATGACCACACGGAGGAGCTCACGAAATACGTGGGCAACATCAACAAGGACGACCCCACCATCTTGAAGAAGCCAACCGCCGCAAACTCCACATTCGAGGCGACCACGCATACCCGCACCGTCGAGCTCGTCCCGGGCGACTCCAGCCAGACGGTCACCATTGTGGCGCACATGAGCCCCACATAGGAAAGCGCGCTCATCGATTTCCTCCGTGAGAATCACGACATCTTCGCATGGAAACCATCTGACATGCCCGGTGTCCTGAGGGAACTCGTTGACCACAAACTCAACACTGACCCCAAAGTGCGACCAGTAAAGCAGTCGTTGCGGCCCTTCAATGAAGAATGCCCTAGAGCAATCGCCGAAGGAGTATAGCGCCTGTTAGCCACAGGCTTCATTCGGCCAATAAAATACTCCAAGTGGCTGGCAAACCCAGTCCTGGTCCTAAAAAAGAATAACACGTGGAGAATGTGTATCGACTACACCAACCACAACAGCGTCTGCCCGAAGGAGGAGTTCATCCTACCGCGTATCGACCAGATCATCGACTCGACCACCGGATCAGATTCGCTGTGCTTCCTCGACCCGTACTCTGGTTACAACCAGATCAAAATGGCGGTCGAGGATGAGGAGAAGACGGCGTTCATCACGCCATTCGACGCCTTCTGTTACACGGCCATGACGTTCGGCCTCAAGAACGTCGGCGCCACATACCAAAGGTGCATGCAGGAGTGCCTTGCGAGCCAAATTGGCCGCAACATTCACGTCTACATCGATGACGTGGTGGTAAAATCCACCCGCCAGGACGACCTGCTCGCCGACCTGGCCGAAACCTTCGCAAACCTGCGGAGGTACGACATCAAGCTAAACCTAGGAAAATGCACCTTCGGCATCCCCATCGGACAGCTCCTGGGATACGTGGTCTCCAAGCGAGGCATCGAGGCCAACCCCACTAAGATCGACACCTTCACGCGACTCGGGAAACCCGAGTGCCTGCGCGACGTCCAGAAGTTGGCCGGGCGAGTCACGGCTCTCAGTCGCTTCATCCCCCGGCTCGGCGAGAAGGCAATGCCCCTCTACCGCCTGATGCACAAGAACCCCAGGTTCCAATGGGACGCGGAGGCGGATGACGCACTCAAAGCGCTCAAAGAAGTGCTACTTGCGGCCCCACTCCTTGCCGCCCCAATCGACAAAGAGCCAATGATCATCTATGTGGCGGCCTCCACTTGAGTCGTCAACGTCGTGATGGTCGTCGAACGGCCAGAGGAGGGCAAGGAGCGCCTCGTACAGCGTCCCATCTACTACATCAGCGAAGTCCTGACGGACTCAAGACACAGCTAACCGCAGTACCAGAAACTGGTATACGCAGTATTCCGAGCTCAACGGCGACTCCCCCATTACTTCCAGGAGCACCCAATCACGGTCATCTCCTCCGCACCACTGCAGGACATAATACGCAATCACGAGGCAACTAGGCGAGTCGCCAAGTGGGCCGTCGAAATCGGCATCCACAACATCAAATACGAGCCCCACAAAGCGATTAAGTCGCAAGCCCTGGCTGATTTCCTCGCGGACTGGGAAGAAGCACAGCAGCCGGAGAAGCGACCATACCTCCACTACTGGTCGCTCCATTTCGACGAGTCCAAGAACGCTGACAGCGCAGGAGTCGGGGTCATACTGACCTCCCCTAAGGGAGACAGGCTCCACTACATGCTCCACTTCAACTTCAAGCCCTGCACCAACAACATGGCAGAATACAAGGCCCTCCTTCATGGCATGCGGGCCGCCAAGGAGATGAACATCAACCACGTACGGTGCTACAGTGACTCTGACCTAGTCGCCGGCCAAGTCACCGGAACCTGCGACTCCGTCTCCCCAACAATGATAGCGTACCGCCAAGCGGTAGACCAGCTAGGAGGACACTTCGACGGCTGCTCAGTTGAGTGGATCGATAGGCGAAAGAAGGAGGAGGCAGATTCCCTCTCCCGCATCGGGTCGGCTCGACAAATTCCACCTGCAAGCGTCTTCCTCGACATCATCCACAAACCTTCGGTCTACCCACCAAAGGAGATCGACATCGGGATACCACTACAACCCGAGCCGGCCCTAGTCACCATGATCGTGGAGCCTAGCGACTGGACGGCACCATATGTCGCCTTTCTCGAGCACAAGATCCTCCCAAGCAACGAGACGGAAGCACTAATGATTGTGCGCCACTGCAAATCCTTCGTCATCATCAATGGCGAGCTCCACAAACGTAGCATGACTGGCGTGTTCCAAAGCTGCGTACAGCCAGAAGAAGGCCGCGATATCCTCTAGGACATCCACGCTGGTGACTGCGGCCATCACGCCGGTGCCAAGTCGCTGGTCGCCAAAGCCATGCGACATGGTTTCTACTGGCTCACCGCGCACGCCGACGCCACCGACATCGTCCAATGATGCGTCGGGTGCCAGAAATACGCCAACCAGACGCACCTCCCTGGTTCGGCACTCAAGACCATCCACATCACATGGCCATTCGCTGTATGGGGCATGGACATGGTCGGCCCTTTCAAGAAGGCCCCATCCGGCTTCACCCATCTCCTGGTCGTGGTCGACAAGTTCACTAAATGGGTCGAGGCCAAGCCGATCAAAAGGTGTGACGGCAAGACGGCCACCAAGTTCTTACGCGAGCTCATCTACCGGTACGGCTACCCGCACAGCATCATAACGGACAACGGTACTAACTTCACCAAGGGTGCCATGGCAGAGTTCTGCGAGAAACACGGCATATAACTCGACCTCGCCTCAGTCACCCACCCAGAGTCGAACAGCCAAGCAGAACGCCCCAATCAGAGCGTCCTCCACAGGCTCAAGCCACGACTCCAAGTGCCCCTCGAGCGCACCCCAGGATGCTAGGTCGAAGAGCTCCCCTCTATAATTTGGGGGATCCGCACCTCTGTCAACCGCTCCACGGGGTTCACACCCTTCTTCATGGTATACGGCACCAAAGCCGTAATGCCAACCGACCTGGAGCACGACTCACCTTGAGTCGCCAACTACGTCGAGGTGACAAACGAGATCGCCCGCCAAGACAATATCGACCAGATCGACGAGGCACGCGACCTGGCTCGCTCCCGCACCGCCATCTACCAGCAGGGACTCCGCTGCTACCACAGCCACTGAGTCCGGACCCGCACCTTCCAGGAGGGCGATTTGGTCCTACGACGGGCCCAGGACAAGAAGGGCATGCACAAACTCTCCCCCCATGGGAGGGGTCATTCGCCATAGGGCGAGTCCTCGGCAACGACGCCTACTACCTCATCGACATACGAGGCGACGACCAGCTTGAGGTCGAGAGGCCATGGAATGTAAACCTTCTCCGAAAGTTCTATACATAGAACTCAAACTTGTACCCAGATGATATATAATGAAATTCATTCGGATCACACAAATTGTGTCTACTCGCCATACTCTTGTGCCACTCGCACTCGCAAAATTAGCAATATGCTACCTACGGAAGTCAACCCTTGGTCGAGTGACCGGCACGACTAAGTACGGCGGCCCAAGGGTATCGAAAATATTCGGGCTTTGTGTCGTCCACGAATACGCCAACCCAGAGCCACCATCGGAGTCGCCCAGCTCGACTGGCCCACCGGGCCAAGATGACCGACATACGCTTCCCACAGCGACCTGTCCTTCCCATCCTCGCGCAAAGCGACTTGAACGGTTAAGTACCACGCACGGGGTCTTCGCAAGCGAAAACCCTCACGTGGCTCGGGAACACACCAAGTAAGAGAGATGCCTTGGACTTGCCTAGCGATTGGCTCTCTGAACCAGGGGAAGAGACGCGTTACAAACAATGCACCAGTACCTCACAATAGGCACGCGCCCAAAATGGCTAAGTACTACGCTCGGGGACTTGCCTAAAAACAATCCTACTCGCGCTCGGGGACTCGCCCCTTCAGAGATGCAAGGGACAACCAACACAAAATCCAAAGAAAACACATATGTATACAAATGAGTTATACCCCACTAAAGGGTGGACGCGCTCGGGGACTCGCTCAAACAAATAGTTAAACACACAACACAATTAAGTTTGCATTGCGAGTCGATTGACTCCTCTTACTCCCATACAAAATGTTGTTCATATTACAAAAGTCGCCACTTGGCATATCTTACAAACTTCCTAGAGAAGCTATCTCTTTCGCAGGCCCTGATGAAGAAGCATCCCCACAACCCTTGACACGAACGAATCGCCGCCATGGGTTTGTTGGGTAGGTCGATAGCGACTTCGACAGCGTCGAACGGAAGGGCTGCTCTGACTTCAGGTCACGATGCTCCAGTTCGGGGTCGCCTGGTGCCACCACCGTCTCCTGGTACGGCAGCAAGTCCCCCATCACCAGCACCCGATCTGCAAAGGGGGCGGCCTTGGCGGTCAGCTTCAACACCTTCGACATCTCCATCGTGCCAGTCGCCAAAGGGTAGCCACTGGTGATGTCGTCGAGGTCAAAGTCGTCGGGGAAGTGAGCAAGCCCCAGACTCAATGTTGTGGCGGCCCTGCGCCTGAAAGCCGAGCGCGCCATCCATTCCACGACGCTGGGCACGTCCTCCAAATAGCACCACACTTCAGTCAGTCCCCAAGGTATAACCTCGGTGGGGGACATTCCTTGAAGAATCGCCTGACGCCAAAGGCGGTGGCGTGTTCACCACATGATCACCGCGGTCTTGAGGCATTGAAGGTCTGAACCACCGGGTCGCTTTGACCTATCACAGTTGCAACTTCAGATGTCAGTGCCACTACGGATTTCCCCACTTGGGGACTCACCGCACATATCAAATAAAAGAGCAGTGACTCACCAAGGAGCTTCCGACAGTTCTCGGTGACGTGCTTCTCCAAGGCAGCATGATCGCTTTGTAGGCCAAGGATGATTGAGTCTGCAACCTTCCGCTCCTCTTCATCCGCAGCAACTGCAGCCTTGGCCCTATCCTCAGAAGGGATCAAGGCCGCCTTCGCCACCTCCAACTCCTTGACCAGCGAGTCGATACGCCCACTCGCCATGTCCAGCTCGGCAACTGGGACATATCCTTCTCGGGCCCTAGCAATCGCAGCCGAAAGACCATCTGAACAGAACAGAAACGACTGTCAGCACTCTGGAACACCAGTAGCTCGTGGCCGAAAAATGAATCAAGAACTCACCAACAGTCTCCTGGAGTCACCGATTTGCCTCATGCGCCACACGCAGATCACGCTCCAGACGCTCCTTTGCGGCCTGTCGACCAGTCGACTCCCTGTGCAAGCCCTACAAGCAGAACAAAAAATTAGCAATTGCATAAGACAAATTCAGTGGCCAGCTGCTGAAATTCAGCGACTAGACACTCGGGGACTGGCAACTAGAAGAAACTCAGTTCCTAGCCGCTGAAATTCAGCGACTACAAACTCGGGGACTGGCGACTAGAAGAAACTCAGTGCCTAGCCACTAAAATTCAGCGACTAGACACTCGGGGACTGGACGTACCTGAATGGAGGCGCCAAGCATATTGTGAAGTTCTCTAGCGTTCGTCAAAGGGACCATGAAGGAGGTACGCCCACAATGAGACCCAACGTCCTCGTCAAAATCTCCGGCATCTGCAGAGACTGGTTTTCCGCCATGCCTGGTGTCGTGGTGGTGTCATGGCAGATGCCATGGATAGGCTAAAGGTGGGGACTAATACACGCTAGGGGAATCCAGGGAGGGATAGTGGAGTGATTCTCCACACAGAAGTTTGTATTGCTTTTCCTTCAAGATTACAAGTGCTCCTTGAGCTGTATTGGCGAGAGGAGGAAGAAGGGGCTCTCTTACTCCGACCCACAGTTCACCCCTAGAACCTTAACCAAAACCCTCTGGCCTCGAAGAACTCAACCAGTCACTATGGAATCATCAAACCAACTAGAGATCAACCAACCCCTTCTACTAGAAACCTAGCCCCCCTTATATAGAGGAGGCTCGGTCCCTGCCTAGGGAATACGTGGAGGCATATTCCTAAGAATATGCCTCCTCCCAAAGTGGTAACTCGACTGGGGTGCTTTTCCCCCGCGTCATACATGCTTTAGCTACGTGAGCCTCTGCGGCGCCTGTGTCAGCCGACATGGGCGTCGTCACCCTTGTCGGCCATGACCCGGTGGTCCTGCTCTTGCTTGCTTCGCTCATGCAGTGCGTACCGGACCTTCTTTTTGACCAGAGAGATTCCTTCCTTCTCCCAGAAGCTAAGCGGGGACCCGGATCATAGTAGATCTGACCACACCTGTTCCTGCATATAAGTTAGACAAGCACTTCCAACTTACTCCTTAAGTCGACTGAGACAATGTTAGGCGAACCCCCTGGTCTGGGTTACTCCGTGATCCGGCCTGCCTTGAGGTGACCCGGCCAGCATCCGCTTTGACCCCGCCGAACCTCGGCTAACTCGGCCCTTATACCCCGGAGTGACCCTACCCGGGGGTATCCCCCCAACATTAGTCCCCGAAGCTGGTGCAGTCTTAGCTGCCTTGGCTGCTAAGGCCACATCATGTTCATTTATGTTTGAGCCTTGGATGTTATTTCCGAGTTAGCTCTTTATCTCGGAGTATATGGATTTACGTTTCCTTCACACGTTCCAAGTTTTCACTTGCCGGCCGGGTTACCACTGTGACTCGGATCTCATGGTTACCATGGTTTGATCCGGGCCTTGCTTCCTTCTCTCATACGCCAACCCACGTGGAAGCTAATCATTACGTTGTCTTATTTTAAGGGCCTGCACAGTAACCGCCGCAGTAATTGTCAGTTATCACTGTGCGTGGGTCACGTCATGCCTGCCTCCTTGTTTACCGCATTAGTGCATCACGTCACGGGATTGCTTCTGCTCTGTGGCCCTCTGTGTGGCTCCTCTACGATTGGCTGAGGCGTGCGATACACAGCCACACCATGCGGCTCATTGGCGCAGCGCGATCCCACTCTCCCTCTCAGGGGGTGGTTAAGTAGCGGAGGGGCGCACCCCTTAGCATTTTTCCCACTTCTGCGCCCCTCTGCTCATTGCCCTTCTCCTTCGTCATCCTAGCGACCACGCCGCCGCCAGTGCTTCTAGCAGCAGCGCCGCCGCCGTGCTTTTCCCCGTGCCTCTGCGTCGCAGCCACCACTGCGCGATTTCCTCGCCACGGGTCCTCGCCAATCCAGGCCTCAGATCCCCGTCACCGCTAGCGCCAGCGAGGGTAGTGAATACGAGATGACGGAGGAGGAGCTCGTCGTCGCCGAGCAGGAAATGGAGGAGGACGCCGCCGCGGCGGACCGCGGCGCGTGGGCTGGATCATGGGTCTGTTAAGATGATCTTGACTGGCTCTACTGGACCAGACGCATTCCTGCCGGCGTCGCTGCTCGTCTTCCCTCCGCCGAACTGGCCCCCTCACCTAATCCGGGTGAGTTTGTCGTGTTCCTGTCCCACTTCCAACGGGGATTTGGTCTGCCGGTGAGCGATTTCTTCCGGGATTGGGTTAGCACCTACCACTTGCAGCCGTGCCATCTCCCAGCCAACGCTATCACCTCTCTCTCCGCCTTTGCCTCTACGATCAAAGGCTACACCAGACTATGGCCCACGAAGGAGCTGTGGATTTGGTTTTTCGGCCTTCGTCGCAACGTCATCCCCAACATCCAAGTAGAGTCAGAGGATAAGCAGCTCACCCAATTCGGAGCTGCCTCCATCTCGCCCCGGAGACCTTCCGTTTTCCCCCGGGTTACCGGGCTTGACTCTTGCAAAGGATGGGCTCAGACCTTCTTCTATGTCCGGAATGAGGGAACTGAAGATTTGATTCGGTTGCTGCCCTACGCTCCAGGTCCACCTGACACGGAATTCTGGAAGGAGGTCCCCAAGAAGCCTACAGCTCTTGCCAACCAAGTTAACAAGAGGTTTGGGGAACTGAAGAGACTCGGATTGCGCAACGAGGATGCTATGATCACGTTCGTGCGGAACCGAATCTCTCCCCTCCAGAAGCGCACCCACAAGGTGTGCCACATGAGTTTCAGCCGCGACCCCAACCGAACCTCCTCCTTCGAGTTGAGCAACACGGAGATTTTTCGCCGGGTTAAGGCTCTTTTCACCACCCACAGGGATTTCTCCACCGAATGGACGTGGGGAATTGAGCACTCTTGTTAGACAGCTCCCTCCTTGTAAGCTTTATGGGCAACCTTATTTCGGATCAAATATGTGTCGGTTTTGTTGTATTTTGACTGTTCTTCATGCTTTTTCTCAGCTGTTCCTTCAGCAAACTCTCGAGGATGGTACGGATCCGACCCTTAAGTGGGCGCCGGACCGAGAAATCCTGGATGAGGAGGAGCCGGACCAGGAGATGTTCCTCCCTATGACCGACGCTACCAAACGACCTAACGGTAAATTCTCTTCTCTTAGAGATTGGCCCGATGATGAGGATGACTCGGATGTCGACATGATTGAACCTGTTGAGGCTATCCCTCTTTCTTTTGCCTTTCTGACATCAGCTAACCCCGGTGGGCATATCCACGAGGATCCTCCACTTGCTACGGGCGAGCCGGTTCCGCTGGCTTCGAAGAAGAAGCGCGGAGCCGCATCAAGTTCTTCCTCCGAACCTTCTCAGCCCACAAAAAGGCAAAAGAAGGCCGGAGACAAGACTGCCTCCAAGCGGGCAGGCAAAGCCCCGGCACGAAGGGCTCGGAAAACCAAGGAGGCCGAAACCTCGGATGCGTAAGTCATTTTTCATTGCGTAACTCACTTTTCCTTGCATCGTGGCAATTTTTCTTCTGACATTATTTTCTTCTTCAGACCTTCGGTGCAGGTCCCTCAGAGCGGATCAAGCATCTCTTCACCACTTCGATCCGACCCTTCTCCTCCTCGTGACGACGAGTCACGACCGCTGAGCCCTATTCCAGAGGGTTCTGCGGCTGCTCCGGGTTCCGCACTACCTCGTCGAGAGGAACGCGACCTCGGAGCGGGAGGGGTCGGTCCAGCCGAGGCGACGGCGTCCACCACTTCGGCATTGCCGCAACCAGCAGCCACCGAGTCTATCTCAACACCATCACCAGCAGCAGTTCCAGTATCAGTGACCGAACCAGCTCCAGCATCTGTTCCGGCACCAAGAAAACCAACCACAGCTCCAAGTCCAGCTACAAGAGCTCCAGTGCCAAGTTCTTCCGCCTCGTCATCTCAACCTCGGCGAGGAACTACTCCAGCAGCTTCTAAGGGGAAATCCACTGCAGTTACTTCTTCCCAGCAAGCTAAGGGCAAAAAGGCTCCGGATACTACCAAGTCAACATCCGTCGAGGCTGGGCAGCGAACCCTATCGTCGATGCTTCCCAAGAAAGCTCCAAAGAATAAGGATGTTCTGCCGAGCCAAGCGGCGTGTAGCAGATGGTTACGCATACCAGCCCAGCCCTTGCCTTGGTTGAGAGGAAAGAAGCGCCGCAAAGGGCTTGGTGGCACCCCATATGCCCACCGTGAGCGGTACCTCCGAGTCTTATTGAGTTCATGAATGGAATAAGGCGGAGTTCGCCCTAACGACGATCTCCGGAAAAGTTCGCCCCGCAGAATTTTCCGCCAGATGAATACCGCCGCTAAGGCAATTAACCTCGCAGGCGAATGATGGAGGTATGTCGTTTCTCCTTTACATCTGTAGATAATAACCATTAGTCCCCGAGCCTCCGTGGAGTAGCTTGTTACTTGGCGAATGCTCATTAGAAAACTAACGTAGCTGCATGTAAACTTGAATATGCACACCTAGAGCCGGGTTTAGTTCCACTTGGCCCTGATCTTGTACACTTCGAATATGCACACACCTAGAGTCGGGTTAAGCTCCACTTGGCCCGGATCTTGTACACTTCGAATATGCACACACCTAGAGCCGGGTTAAGTTCCACTTGGCCCGGATCTTGTACACTTCGAATATGCACACACCTAGAGCCGGGTTAAGTTCCACTTAGCCCGGATCTTGTACACTTCGAATATGCACACACCTAGAGCCGGGTTAAGTTCCACTTGGCCCGGATCTTGTACACTTTAATATGCACACACCTAGAGCGTTAAGTTCCACTTAGCCCGGATCTTGTACACTTCGAATATGCACACACCTAGAGCCGGGTTAAGTTCCACTTGGCCCGGATCTTGTACACTTCGAATATGCACACACCTAGAGCCGGGTTAAGTTCTACTTGGCCTGGATCTTGTACACTTCGAATATGCACACACCTAGAGCCGGGTTAAGTTCCACTTGGCCTGGATCTTGTACACTTCGAATATGCACCAAGCTAATTTTACACTTCTGTACTTTTTTCAGGTAAGCACCAATCGCCGGAGCACTGAATTCCAACGCCTACTGGATACCCACAAGATGCTACGCGCAAAACATGTTGCACTTATTGCAGAACATGAAAAGAGGGGTAATTTTTTCCCTCGGCACTTCTCCGTTTTTCTTCACCTTCTTCTGCCGAACTAATCTCCTCATTCGGTTTCTGTAGCTGGGGTGGAGGCTGAGAACAAGATCATGCGGAAGAACTTGGAGGAAATCCGGGGTATGTCCTCTTTTGTCCGACCTCGTAGTGTTTTCCATTTCCTCTTCTCCTTGGCTCGGCAAACATTCACTCCTCGGCTCTGCCGGGTCAACATACTATTTTAGCATCCCTCGAGGATAGTGTGCCCGTGCCTAATATGATGCTACATTTTCTCGAACAAGCAGGGCAGCATCAAGTCGAGCTGAAGAATAAAGATGACGAGCTTGCTCTCCTCCGAACTAAGGACAACGAGATTGCTAGGCTCAAGGCTAAGATGGAGAAGATGAAGGCCCAGCACCAAACCGAGCTCCAAAAGGTTGGCCAGAACTTCACAGAAGAGCGTGAGCGCCTTACTCTCTAGATCTCCAAGGACCAGGATCTACTCAAAGAATCCGACATCCAGCTTGGGTCGGCAAACGCTGAGCTTGAGCAACTTCGCAAGAGACGCGACGACTGCATCAAGGAGTTAACCTGGATCCTTAGCCACATATCACGTAAGTTCCTTCCGACCTACTTTTCCGGGTTGCTTCATATGTCTTTTCTTTACCTTCTTCCCTTGTCTGGCTTTCAGGCAAATTTCCTGAGAACATCACTATTGCAAGCGCAGCAGTTGCAGATTTTCGCCAAGCGAGGGGTACTCCTGCCGCTCCTGCTGGTGAGGAGGTTCCTTACGACATGGGGGACCTGTTGGTCAGCTTGTTGTCTCGCGTGGAGATTATCAAGAATTACGGCAAGGATATCCTCAATGTTGCAGTTCGCATTTTCCACACGTTCTGGTCTGGAGAGAGTAGCCCGGAGACTATCCTTCACCATATTCTGGAGAGAATCCGCTGGGCGTGCCGCAGCTGATACTATCCTTCACCATATTCTCACATGGTACGAGAAGATCGACCTCAGCCTCCTTACACGCTGGCGCACCGGATCCAGATGGACCGATGATCCGGAGTGGGTAGCTCGGCGCCAGGCTTGCGCCTACAGCCTCGTCGAATATTCTCCTATCCATAACTGGGTTGAAGGACCGAGCTTCCTGGAATCCGCTGGGGACGAGCACGTTGAGAATGTTGAAGATGGGTCGGATGAGGGCGGAGAAGATGATGCCTTAGATATTGAAGACAGCGACGACGACGCCGAACTTCCTCCTCCTGCTGCTCCTTAGTTCAAAAAACATGAAAATTTATCAGATCCCGGATGTCGGTGCAACTGTATGTTGTATATGTGATATTTTGCTACTACGTTTCTATGCCGGATTAACTTGGGCGTAGTCCCCGAGTTTCATTTTCTTGTTCATCCAATCCTCTATCTCCGTCCGTGTCTACCTTGATTCGGTTTTACGACTTACGAATCTGAGCTTCAAAAATTGTTTTAACAATACTTAGAAACTTTTAGGCTTAGCTCAAAATAATTTAGCATAATAACTTGAAAATAAATAGAGGGTTAGTCCGAAAAACAAACGTTAGCTCGAATAAATTCGTTTCCTTAGTCGTTTTTCATGTGCTACGCAATTCCAAACTTGTTCTGTTGCTTGCCATGAAGCCAATTCTTGTTGGACAGCAGCAAGTCGAAGAGTTGGGTTTTTGGTGCTCACACATTACTAATCCGGGTTAAGTAGAACGACTTATTCCAGCTACCGCATAAGAAGTAACAACAAACATTATTAAGGCAGTCCCCGAGTTACTGCTCGAGGCACTACTATTTCATTGATAAGCCCATTGCCGACATACATACCAACATATGAGACGACTCGGATACATACACTTCTTAGCTAAGTGTAGAAGGGACGAAGTAGTGCTACATTCCACGGTCGCTTAGATTCCTCTCCGGACCTATCCGCCTTGTTCTTTTCTTGTGGCTTTGCATCTATAAGATAGTAAGAATCATTGTGCAATGCTTTGCTCACAATGAATGGCCCTTCCCATGGGGGGATAATTTATGCATGCCAGTAGTACGTTGTACCAACCGGAGCACCAGATCGCCTTCCCGAAAGACTCGGGAGCACACTTTCCGGCTATGATAGCGTTGGAGATTTTGCTGATATATGGCAGATCTGGACAGTGCCAGTTCTCTCGCTTCTTCCAGCAGATCAACATCATTTTGTCCGGCTTCTTGCACTTCGGCTTCTGTGTATTGGGTGACCCTAGGAGAACCATGCTCTATGCTGGTTGGTAATATAGCTTCTCCCCCATATACCAGAAAAAATGGTGTATAGCATGTTGATCGATTCGGAGTTGTTCTTAAACTCCACAGTACCGCTGGTAGTTCTTCTATCCAGCACCCCGCTGATCTTTGCAGCGGCTCAATGAGCCGGGGTTTTATCCCGGATAATACTAATCTGTTGGATCTTTCCACTTGTCCGTTCGATGCGGGGTGGGCTACGAGGCGACATCGAGTCGGATCTTTTTGTCTCGGCAAAATCGTGCAAATGCTCCTTCAGCAAATTTTGTGCCATTATCAATATGATACTATGAGGATAACCGTATCTCAAGATGATCTCTTTGAGAAATGTCACGGCCGTAGCTCCATCACATTTTCTTATAGGTTTCACTTCAATCCATTTTGTAAACTTGTCCACCATGACCAAAATGTGTGTCATGTTTCCTCTTTCTGGTTTGAACAGGCCAACCATATCCAAGCACCACACGGCAAATGGCCACGTAATTGGTATGGTCTTGAGTTCCGACATAGGCATATGTGTCTTGGTGGCGTACCTTTGACAATCATTGCATTTTCTCACTAGATCTTCCACTTGTTCTAAGGCACTTGGCCAGTAGAACCCATGCCGGAATGCCTTTGCCACCAAGGCTCGGGATGAGGCATGATGCCCGCATTCTCCTTGGTGTATATCTCGGAGGATGTCAAATCCTTCTTCCGGGTCAACGCATCACTGGAGGATGTTGGTTACACTCCGTTTGTACAGCTCGGAATTGATAATCGTGTATGCTTTTGCTCTCCTCTGAGTTTGCCTGGCTAACACCTCCTCAGCGGGTAACGTTCCGTCTTCAGGAATTGGAATATAGGCAATGCCCAAGCTGGTATCGCTCGTGGAGGGAACATCTCCTCATCAATTTCCATCAGATCTACCGGCATAACTTCAGCCGGATCACGCTGAGTAGTCCCCGGGTCTAGCGAGGTAGTCCCCGGGTTTACCGAGGCAGTCCCCGGGTTTGCTAATGCAGTCCCCGGGTCTCGCGTACTACCTCCCGTGTCAATGTCCATGGGCTCAGCTCCGGATTCTGTATTTTCCGGGACATAGATCGAGTCGGTTCCTGGGGACGGCCTGATAGATGGTTTTCTGAGGTGTTCCAATGCTACACCCGGTGGAATTGCCTGTCGGGTCGATCCGAGCTTCGACAGCATGTTGGCAGCCTTGTTTTCCACTCGGGGTACATGGTGAAATTCACATCCCTCGAAGTAACCAGATATTTTCTGCACGTGAAATTTGTATAGTGCCATGTTTGGATCCAAGGCGTCCCACACTCCGGACACTTGCTACACCACCAGATTTGAGTCGCCGAAGCATATTATCTGACGTATGCCAATCTCCTTTGCCACTTTGAGCCCATGCATAAGAGCCTCGTACTCAGCGACATTGTTTGATGCCGCGAAATGGATCTGCAATACGTATTTTAGCTGGTCCTTCTTTGGCGAGGTAAGCACAACCCCGGCGTCTAATCCGGTTTTGGTTTTCGACCCGTCAAAGTGCATCCTCCAGTAGTTCGGATCTGGTGGCGGTGGTTCGTATTGTACCTCGGCCCAATCCACAAAAAAGTCTGCCACAGCCTGGGACTTGATCGCTTCTCTTCTGTCGTATTGGGGCGCATAAGGGGCTAACTCAATTGCCCATTTTGCAATTCTGCCACTCGCATCCTTGTTACCCATTATCTCGGATATGGGAGCTTCACATATCACTTTGATGGGGTGCTCCTCAAAGTAATGCTTTAACTTATTTGCCGCCATATAGACACCATATGCCACCTTTTGAAAGTGCGGGTAGTTCTGTTTTGAGGCAGACAATACCTCGCTCAAGTAATATACTGGCCTCTGCACCGACTTACCCTCTTCATTGCGCTCCACTACAATCACTGCACTTACAACTCGGTTGGTTGCGGCTATGTAGAGCAACATTGGCTCCTTTGATAGTGGAGAGGCTAACACTAGGGCAGTGGCTAGCATCTTTTTTAAGTGGGCAAAGGCTTCATCGGCCCGTGGTGTCCAAACGAATTTATCCGACTTTTTCATGAGTTGGTAGAGAGGCAGTGCCTTTTCTCCCAACCGACATACAAACCGACTCAATGATGTCAGGCACCCAGTGAACTTCTGGACATCGTTAAGACACTTCGGCAGCTCCATTCGTTCAATGGCCCGAATCTTAGTTGGATTAACCTCGATAGCTCGGCTGGAGACAAAAAATCCGAGTAATTTTCCAGTCGGGACACCAAAGGTACTTTTTTCCGGGTTAAGCTTCATCCGGAACCTTCTCAAGTTCGCGAATGTCTGCCTGATGTCGTCAAGGAGCGTTTTGCTTTCCTTGGTCTTGATTACCACATCATCCACGTATACTTGTACGTTTTGACCTATTTGGTCATGCAAACATTTTTGCATACATATTTGGTACGTTGCACCTGCATTACGCAAACCAAACGGCATAGTGCGATAGAAATAAGCCCCGTACGGGGTAATAAACGCAGTCTTTATTTGATCATCCGGGTTCAGAGGTATCTAGTGGAAACCAGAATATGCATCAATGAATGACAACAGTTCACATCCCGCGGTTGAGTCTATGACCTGATCTATCCTCGGCAGTGGAAATGGATCTTTTGGACACGCCTTATTCAGGTTCGTGTAATCAATGCACATACGCCAAACCACTGCCACGTTCGGATCATCCTTCTTCTTTTCTACCAGCACCGGCATAGAGAGCCAATCCGGATATAGTACTTCCATGATAAATCCTGCTGCTAGAAATCGAGCTATCTCGTCTCCAATGACCTTTCTCCTATCCTCGGCGAAGCGGCGGAGAGGTTGCTTCACCGGCCTTGCTCCGGGCCTGACGTTCAAAGAGTGCTCGGCCAACTCCCTCGGAACACCTTGCAAGTCCTGTGTAGACCAAGCAAAAATATCCCGATTCTCACAGAGGAAGTTGACGAGCTCGCTTTCCTATTTGTCTGTTAACCCAGCACCAGTTGTTACGGTGCGCTCCGGGAACATGTCATCAACTGGAACCTTCTTGGTGTCCTCTGCGGCTTGGAATGAAATGCTGCCATGCGGGTTACTCAACGCCGACATATATTGTTGCGCGGACTGAGCTAATGCCGCCACCTCTTGGATTTTTCTTTTCTCTTGCGCGATCACGAGTGACTCAGCTAGGTTAGACCCGGCTGAAGCGCACTCAATGGAACGTCGGAAATCTCTAGCAATGGTAATCACTCCATTTGGTCCGGGCAACTTCATCTTCAGATAACTGATGTGGCAGCTCGCCATGAACTTGTTCAATGCTGGTCTTCCGAATAACGCGTGATACGCACTTTCCAAGTTCACCACCTCAAACTCCAGATTTTCAGTTTGGCAGTTATCCCTTGTGCCGAATAGCACATCGACCCGGACTTTGCCTATGGGCTCACAAGAAATGCCTGGTACAATGCCATGGAAAGTTGTTCTCGTAGCCTGGAGCATGTTCTCCGAGATGCCCAACTTGCGCATCGTATCCGCATACATGATGTTAATGCTACTGCCATTGTCAATCAGTACCTTGGAGAACCTCACATTGATGTTTGGTCCAATGAATGTCGGATCTAGACCTAGCGCATATGAACCTGGACTCGGCATAAGCTTAGGATGATCTTTGATGTTCCAGGTGATTTCCTGGTCCGACCAAGGCATGTACCTCGTCACTGCTGGCATTACCGCATTGACTTCCATATGTCGGCGCTGCAAGCTTTTCCTATCTGTTTCCTCAATTGTGAACACACAATAGCTCTGGTGATGTTCTCTGTACTCATTCCTTCCCTCGTTTCCAGGGTACCACTGATCCGGTTGTTGCTGATTTTCCACCTGATGCACTGCATCCCTTCTCTCGTTGTTGTCATACCTCGGCGGAGGGGGAGGCAACATTAGCTGCTGCGGGTTCGCTCCGGAGAGCAATTGCTGCCGAGGTAACTCCTGCCGAGGTTGATCATTCCGGGGTGCCTGAGCATTCCCCGAACCACCTTGTTCTATCTTACGCATCCACTCACATTGCCTCGTCGTGTTACCCGCCGGGCTATTTAGATTTGGCGTGTGAAACTTACACGGCTGGTCCAACATCGACTCATAGGTATACCTCGGACGGTCTTTCTTTTCTTGCCACTGTTTCTTTTGCTCCGGAGTGCATGTTTTCTTGCCATCGTTTCTTGGAGTCCATTGGCCTCCCGTTCTCTGGCGTTGGTTGCTCCCTGCTCCGGGTTGATCTTGATTCACAGCTGCAACTTGTTGCGAACCGTAGCGATGATCCGGTCTATCATCTCTTCTTTTTCCTCTGTAATCGTTCCTCCGAGATGACCCGGCTCCATCCCTCTGATAGTATTCCTTGTTTGACTCGTTTGATGCGAGCCTAGGTTGAGTCGGATCACCCAAGGCATACGAATCAGCAATCCGGATCATCTCTGCCAACGTAATTGGCATTTTCCTTTGCAACTTCATCCACAACTCGTTGCCATATCTACACCCTTGTGCAAACCATGCTATGGCCTGTGACTCTATGACACCCTCACACGAGTTTCTCACGGTACACCACCGGGTCAAGAATTCACGGTTCGTCTCATTAGGTCTTTGCTTGCACATTGCTAGGGTCTACGGCCTATTCGGCCTCTGATATGTACTTGAGAAGTTGCTGATAAACATTTCTTCAAAATCTATCCAGCAGTTGATGCTTCTGGGTGGTAAATTATTCAGCCATACTCTAGCCAGACCTTCCAACATCTGGGGTACGTACCGTACAGCCCATCTCAAGTTGCCAGTGGCAATTTTCACAGCCGTAGCATAGTTTATCAGCCAATCCTCCGGCTTGGTACTGTTGTCATACGTCTTCGTGCCTCTGGGCAACTGGAAGTTGGGTACCGGTGGTTCCTTCATGATCCGGGGTCCAAAGCACGCAGGACCCGGGGGACCTTGACATTCGATCTGTTCTGACCTATACAGGCGATCTAGTTTCAACTCAAGGCCATCCGCATTAAATCCCTGCTTCCCAATCTTGACCCTATCACATGATAGTCCGGTCTGGGGTACCCTGCGTTCACCATCTCCGAATCACTGTCATTGTATCGGTTTTGCTCTTGGGGCGCACCTTTCTGTTGCATACCTCGGTCGGCGCTTTTCTCTTGCCTTGGTATATTCCGCTGCTGCGGTTGTCCTGCTCCTGCGGAGTTTCGCTGTCCGGCATTGCCGTTGGCAGCGTTCCCTTGACCGGCATTGCCTTGGTCGTGGTTACCTCGGCCAGCTCCACCTCGGCTCACACTCCGTCGATCATCATTTTTCCAAGGCTTTTTTCCTTACCAGCGCCAGGTCGACGGACGATCTGTTTGTTCCGTCTAGCCGAGGTTACTACCTCTTCTCTCCTTGGACCACCATGAGGTGACGATGCGGCTCCAGCGGATTTCTCCGGGTTACCCATCGCCGAATGAACAATTTTGGAAGCTCCAGCTCTCCGTTAGCTCTCGAACTCTTCATTCTGTCTGTTCGCGATCCGAACCAGCTCGTTAACCCTATCTTGCTGTCTTTGGCGGGCCTCACCCGTCAGACCCTCTAACTCGGACGCAGCCGCATCCGCTGCTCTGAGGTTCTTTGCCGGGGTACTATACTTCGGTAACCCCAAAGACAAATAGTTTTCCGACCCCTCGGCTCCATCATCACCTTCTCTGTTCATCTCGCTTATGAGATTTCTCCCTTTTACTTTTACCGTATCAACTTTGTTCGCCTTTGCATACTCACGCGGTGTCATGTTCAGTGACTGCTGAGCCACGGCTATTTTCTTTGCGCCCTCTAGTATCTTTTGCCTAGTTTCCTCTAGCTCGGCCTGTGCCTGAGCCGGATCTACCACTGCTGCTACCGGGTTAGCCAAGCTATCCATAGCTTCTCTCAGTACGTTCTCAGGCCTCTCTAGCGGAGGTCCTCTACCTTTCCTCGGTGCCTTAGGTGCTACCTCCGGGTCCGGTGCTGGGTCCTTGCTTGCGCCTGCACCTGGCGCAGTCATCATCACCTCCGCATGGTCCGGGGAGCGAGCGGTACGCGCCCCGCGAGCCACAGTGAGGGGTGGTTCCCCCGCATCGATGACGCGGCGCGGATGAACACATGATACGTCCACAGCAACATAGACCTTGTGCGCACCGAGCTTGACGAAGAGGCCGTTGCGCGGAAGTGGGCGCGTGCCGAAGCAGCCAGCGTTGTCGCTGACGAAGTCCAGCGCTCCAAAGCGCTGAACGAGCCCGGAGACGATGCGTTCGCTGGTGCCGATGAGGTTTCCCGTCCGGATCTTCACTCGTGCTAGCACCGCTAGCCCCACGGTGGGCACCAACTGTCGTGGTGGTGTCACGGCAGATGCCATGGATAGGCTAAAGGTGGGGACTAATACACGCTAGGGGAATCCAGGGAGGGATAGTGGAGTGATTCTCCACACAGAAGTTTGTATTGCTATTCCTTCAAGATTACAAGTGCTCCTTGAGCTGTATTGGCGAGAGGAGGAAGAAGGGGCTCTCTTACTCCCACCCATAGTTCACCCCTAGAACCTTAACCAAAACCCTCTGGCCTCAAAGAACTCAACCAGTCACTATGGAATCATCAAACCAACTAGAGCTCAACCAACCCCTTCTACCAGAAACCTAGCCCCCCTTATATAGAGGAGGCTCGGTCCCTGCCTAGGGCATACGCGGAGGCATATTCCTAAGAATATGCCTCCTCCCAAAGTGGTAACTCGACCCGGGTGCTTTTCCCCCGCGTCATACATGCTTTAGCTACATGAGCCTCTGTGGCGTCTGCGTCAGCTGACATGGGCGTCGTCACCCTTGTCAGCCATGACTCGGTGGTCCTGCCCTTGCTTGCTTCGCTCATGCAGTGCGTACCGGACCTTCTTTTTGACCAGAGAGATTCCTTCCTTCTCCTGAAGTTAGAGGACCGGATCATAGTAGATCCGGCCAGACCTGTTCCTGCATATAAGTTAGACAAGCACTTCCGACTTACTCCTTAAGTAGGCTGAGACAATGTTAGGCGACCCCCTGGTCCGGGTTACTCCGTGATCCGGCCTGCCTTGAGGTGACCCGGCCAGCATCCACTTTGACCCCGCCGAACCTCGGCTAACTCGGCCCTTATACCCTGGAGTGACCCTACCCGGGGGTATCCCCCCAACACCCGGAAAACCCTTCGCCATGAAGCGCGGAAATGTCGTAGAGGCTCTAGTCGGGGCACTAGTCATCGAGGCCGACAGTTTCGTCATCGGAGCCCCTTCGGTTGGCTCCAATCGGGTAACCGCTACCTCCTCAGCGCCTGTGGCAGGATCACTCCCCTTGGAGCTATATCCTGCCATAGCATCGTCGGCACCTCCCTTCTGCTTCTTTGCGCCCTCCGCAGGCATGATGTCTGCAGCAGGCTTCCTCTTTTTGGGGAGATCGCCTTCCCCTGCGGTGGCGACTGGCGAAATCTTTGCCACTGAAGGGCGACAATCTTCTTGACGCCGGACCTGCCAAACCTCCAAAGTCAGCTTAGAAATCACACAAAAACGGATCAAGAATTGGAAGGGAGAACTCGAGGCTTACTTGGCGACCGGAAGAAAGCGCAACCCCGTGATGATGTGGGCAGGCTTGTCTAACTCCGGCCCCAGCTGGCGCATGAGGCCTCTCTCGAAAACATCCAAAGCCCATGACATTGCGGGCTTCTTTGATGATGAAGCCGCGGTCACCGGAATCTCCGGCTCCGAAGACCCGGCCGTTCCCGAAGGTTGCGGCGACTTCGACACCGTGGCCTCAGCTTCTTGTTGCCCTGGCGCCATCGAAGTTGTTGGCGCAATCACCACAAGAGGGACTTCTACTGCCGCTTTGGTGCCCTCGGCCTCCAATCCCGCCATCAGAATCGCGCCCTCCGGGATCTTGCGTGAGGTCTCGGCCGCGTCATTGTCAGATTCGTCATCTGACTCGAACACCACCGCCGAACTGGGCGGTGATGCCGGCTTCTTCGCTGGCGACTTCGGTTTGCGTGCGGGCTTCGCCGGCATGGCTGTTCGCCGAGAAGTGTGCTCTTGCAAGATCTCATCGCCTTCTTCACGCTCTTCGAGACTATGGCTCACCTCGAACTCGCGTTGCTTCTGCATGCGAGTCTTGCGGGCCGCGAGCGTTGGGGGAGGAACCTCTATTTCCTCCTCTTCGTCCTCAGAAGATTCTCTTGAGGCACCCTCCACGAACTCGTGGGGAACCTCTTCATCAAGTGGGGGGAGCCAGCCTTCCAAAACCTGAAACAACTGAGAGTGGACACAAATAAATTTCAGACGATGCGGCTGCAAATCGCACCGCGAGAATTATGACTGAAGATGAATTCAGAGAGAAGGACTTACTGTGGGGGCTTCATTCTTCACAGGCACGTACGGAGCGAGCCCAGCTGACATGGTTGTAAATTCCGCATCAGTGATCTTCTTCAGGGAAGCCTTGTAATCTTCGGCGTCCCATGATTCCTTGCTGGTCCAAGAAGGTCATTCTTCCCACTGTACTCATACATCTAGTGCGGTCGGGCCGCCAATGGGACTAGTCGTCACCCGAGCCAGCAATTATATAGGTTGATCGAGGACAACCCTTGGTCCTTCAGCTTCTGGATCTGGTCCATCATCTCTGCGACAGCCATCCTTTGATCATCGGGGAGCCTGTCCGTTGCCAGTCGACGGGGTTCGCTTCTTTCCGCGATGAATTACGGCAATGCTACTTCGCTGGAGGGAGTGGACTCCTTCACGTAGAACCAGCTCATCTTCCACTCGCTCGCGGCCTTCTTCGGCAGCATAAGCTTGACGAAGTTGGCCTTCGGATTCAGCTGAAAGGTGACACCTCCGGCCGCCAAGATCAGGCCACCAGACCCTTGCGTCCGATGCGGCCATGGAAAAGCTCTAGCCACAGCGGGAAGTATGGCATGTAGCCAAGGTAACACTCACAGAAGGCGACAAAGATCGCCAGCTGCTCGATGCTGTGCGGGCCGAGATCTCATGGCTTGATCGCATAATATGCACAAAATCACCAGAAGAATAGCGAGGTAGGGAACCCCAAGCCCCTCTCCAAATGGCTTGGGAAGAAAATGAACTCGCGGCGCGCGGCTTCGGCTCGATCTCGGAAGACGCGGGGATTCGCCAATTCCCCTTGCGGAGGACCCCGGCGTCCTTGAAGGACCTGAGCTGCGCCACGGTGCACTATGATTTCCCCCACGAGCCTTTCGGAGGCACCATCAAGAAGGAAGACAGGGTCGCTTGGTCTGGAGAGTGTGGATCAAGGGAAGACAGAAGAAATGGATGCGTGAGAATGAAGAATGTGGGGAAGGATTTGTAGGACTGATCTGTCGCTCCCTTTATAAGGGGATACTACCCGCCAATCTCGGGCTAGCCGTTACCCGCGGTAATTGCGCCAAAGTTACCATTGGACTATCCAATGGATAGTTTGACCAAGTTGACAGTCCAACTCCTTCACTTGACTCGCTTGCAATTAGGCCATGTCCACTCGTCGAAGCAGCAACTTGATAGCGGTTGAATTCACCGAAACGGTGACTGGAAACCTGGGGAAAATTTCCTTGGTTTTGGTGGAGTCCATCGCCGATTCGACTGGGTGTCCAAATTGGACTCGCCTACTCCGACAGCCAAATGAACACCTGCGTCTGAATCAACAATGGCCTCAGGGACTACTGATGGGGATATGTCGAATGGGGTATGCCTAGCCGGACGTTCCGATTAGGCCAAAGGCCTCGCGAGTGGGCCTGCAGGACAACAACTGGAATGCGACTAAGGAGAAGGCCTGGCGACTGGAGACTGGAGGCCCAGAAGCATACTCAAAGCCCAGTCGGATTAGGTCAAAGCCTCTAACTCCATATCTTGTTCGGTTGTAAACTGCAAACCCTAGCGAGGTGCCTCCTATATAAACCTCCCTAGGGTACTCTGAGGACTTACGTTCCATCATACACCCCTTCGAGCGACTCACTTCTTAGAGCCGAGCTCGCCACCCTTGCAACTTGCTCTCCATCAATCTAATCTAGCAGGAGTAGGTGTTTACCCTCCGGGGGGCGAACCTGGGTAAACCCATGTGCATCCGCCCCATCTTGCACCACAGATGGCCGCCAGCTCTCACCCTGATTCTATCAATCGCTGCCTACTGCAGCGACTTCTGTGGCCATTTCCACGACACACGAGTTCCTCAAACTCCATGAAGGCATGGCCCGGATGAATCGCGACGTAGTCAACAGGGGCTATGGAGCCGCCCCAGGCGCCGTGGCACATGGAGCTCCTCCACCACCGCCTGAACCACCACCACCCGTGGCCGCGCCGGTCCAGCACCACGGAGGCGAACCATACCCACGAGCCGTGGGAAACATGGGGATGATCCAGAAGGGGCATCCCTCAAATCGAGTGCAGAAGGCCATCACTCGCCAAGTCAACCTGGCAATAAACTCTCCACCTTCCACCACTGAGTACCTTAGTGGAAGCGACTCCTGCATCACCTTCGACAGGCATGACCACCCGCGCCAAGTTCCTCGTCCAGGCCACTGTCCCCTCGTACTCGAGGCGTAGATTGGGGGTTTCGACATGAGTCGCGTCTTCATGGATGGCGGAAGCGGCATTAACCTCATGTTCGCGAGTACCTTGCGGGCGATGAGGATCCCTCTGACGTGTCTGGAAGTTTCAGACACGATGTTCCACGGCATCGTCCTAGGGAAAGGCATATATCCCCTGGGCAAAATCAACCTCGATGTCATCTTCGGCACGCCGCAAAACTTTTGGCGAGAGTGCATTGACTTTGAGGTTGTCGACTGGCCTTCACAATATCAATGCATCCTCGGACGTGTTGTGTTCGCAAGGTTCATGGCAGTGCCACACTACGCCTACCTGCAGATGAAGATGCCAGGTCTAAACGGCGTAATCACAATCAATAGCAACTTCGAGAGGTCCGATAGCTATGACAGGGAATTCAACAGAATCTCCCAGTCCATCGGCATGCAGGAGGAACTCGCAAGACTGAAGGAGTCGACAGACAACATTCTGCCTCCCCTGAGCAAACCAAGTTCACCCGACTTGTCCTTCGACTCGTCGATGCACACGAAGAAAGTCCAGATCCACCCAACGGACCCGACCAAGATGGCCCTCATCACCAACAACTTGAGTTCCGCATAGGAACTCGTGCTCGTTGAATTCCTTCGTGGGCACTGGGAGATCTTCGCCTGGTGTCCAGCGGACATGCCAGGAGTCCCCAGGGAATTCGCCGAGCACTCACTCAACGTAAATCCAGACGCACAAGGCAGGTCAGAACATCGTATTCGAACCAAGAGCAAAGGCAGTCGAAATGGATATCAACAGACTACTCGACGCCAAATTCATACGTGAGATCAAGGAAAGCACTTGGCTCTCCCACATGGTGCTTGTGCCTAAAAAAGACATAGATATCCTGCGGATGTGTGTGGACTTTACCTCCTTGAACAAGCACTTCCCAAAGTACCACTTCTCGTTGCCGCGAATCAACCCGATCATCGACTCCATCGCGGGATGTGAGTGTCTTTGCTTCCTCGGTGCCAACTCAGGCTACAATCAGATCCGAATGAAGGAGGAAGACCAAGAGAAAATGGCATTTACAACGCCCTTTGGCGTGTTCTGTTACAACACTATGCCCTTCGAGCTAAAAAACGCAGGAGCCACCTATCAGCGGTGCATGTAGGCCTGCCTCAAGAATCAACTTGGTCGCAACATCCAAGTCTACGTTGATGACATCGTCATCAAAACAAAAGAGGAAGCCTCGCTAATCGACGATCTACACGAAACCTTCGCCAACCTAGACCTCTACCGGATCAAGCTCAATCCGGACAAATGCGCCTTCGGCGTACCATCTGGGCAACTACTCGGGTATCTCATCTCCGCGAGAAGGATCGAGGCAAACCCAAAGAAAATAAAAAGCCATACTGGTAATGGAGAAGCCAAAGAACGTAAGAGGCGTTCAGCAGCTGGCTGGGCGAATCACGGTGCTCAGTCGATACATCAGTCGAATGGCGAAAAGGCACTGCCCTTTTACCAACTTCTCCACAAGACTGACAAGTTCGAGTGGACAGACGAAGCACAAGAAGCATTCGAAGACCTTAAACATCTAGTATCCACCGCCAGATCTTGGTGACGCCAAAAAGGAGCCCTTTGCTGCTCTACATCTCCACCACCAACCAGGTGGTCAGCACAGTGCTCATGGTGGAACGAGCCGAGGAAAACAAGGTCCGTGGGGTCCAGCGCCCAGTCTACTACCTCAGCGAGGTGCTCACGCCAACAAAACAGCGGTACCCACACTACCAGAAGCTGGCATACGGCGTCTTCATGTTAGCCAGGCGACTGCACCACTACTTCTAGGAGCACCCAATCGTGGTGGTCAACGACGCCCTGCTCGGGCATATCCTCAACAACCCTGATGCCACCGGACGAGTCGCGCTTTGGGGAATCGAGTTGTCTCCACAAGACATCAGATATGAAAAGCACGACGCGATCAAGTCGCAAGTCCTCTCCGATTTCCTCGTGCACTGGATGGAGAACCAGCTCCCCGAAAAGCCAGATATGTCCTATCTCTGGACAATGCACTTCGATGGGTCCAAACGAAAGGACGGGGCTGGCGCAGGTGTCATACTGACATCGCCCCAAGGAGACAAGCTGAAATACATTCTGCCAATGCAGTTCATGGCCTCCAACAATGAAGCTGAGTACGAGGCCCTAATCCATGGGATGCGGATGGCGAAAGCCTGCGCTGCCAAGAGGCTCATCATCTATGGCGACTCCAAACTGGTGGTGAACCAAACAATGCATGAGTGCGACGCACTAAGCGACAACATGATCGCCTATCGTGACCTCTATGACACATTCGAAGGGGACTTCGACGACTGTGAGCTGCGGCACGTAGGCCGTGAAAGCAACAAAGAGGCGGACACACTCGCCAACATTGGCTCCACCTGTGCCCCCATACCACCTGGGGTATTTCTCGAGCATATCTGCAAACGCTCCATCAAGCCAAATGCTCGAGAGAAGAAAGCAAGCGCGTCAAAGGACTCGAGGGCTACGCCACCCAATGAGCCAATGACACTCGACGACATGGAGCTCGACACAGGACTCGAAGGACCAATGGGCGTCATGATGATCAAGCCATCCTGGACTCAACCCTACATCACATATCTTCTCAGCAAGAGGCTACCTGACGACCCGACTGACGCACGACACATTGCGCGACGATCCAAGGCATTCACCGTCATCAATGGTCAACTATACAAGCGCATCATCACAGGAGTACTCCAACGGTGCGTCTCCAACGGGGACGGAAGGGCCGTCCGCCTCGACATCCACGAAGGGACCTGCGGGCACCATGCTGGCAGTCGCGCCCTCGTCGCCAAAGCTCTACAAGCTATATTCTATTGGGCCACGGCCATGCGCGATGCCAAGGACATCGTGTAGCATTGCAACGCTTGCCAGCGATTCGCGGACAAACCGCACGCACCTGGCACGAAACTCTGGCCAATACCATGGGCTTGGCCCTTCGTGCAATGGGGACTCAATATGGTCAGCAAGCTCCCGAAATCCTCGCGAGGAGGTTATGTCTACCACTTGGTCGCAGTCGACAAATTCACCAAGTGGATCGAGGCCATGTCGGTGACAAACCAGTCAGGAGCCAGCACCGTCAAGTTCTTCGAGTCCATTGTCTATCGCTTCGGAGTGCCACACAGCATCATCACGGACAATGGGACGAACTTCACCTCCAAGGAGTTCTAGGAATTCTGCGAAAACCTAGGAATCAGCATAAGCTATGCCTCGGTGGCTCACCCACAGACCAACGGTCAAGTCGAAAAGGCCAACAGCCTCATCTACGGTGGAATCAAGAAGCGACTCCTCCGGCCACTCGAACAAGCCGCCGGATGCTGGCCAGACGAGCTGCAATCCATACTCTAGAGCTTGTGCACAACTCCAAACAGCACCACGGGATATACCCTGTTCTTCATGGTGCACGGCGCTGAAGCGGTGCTACCCGCAGAAGTATGGTACAAAGCCCCACGGGTTGTCGCTTAGAGCAAGCAGAAGTCAACTCTCGCAATTGAAGACTCCGTCGACCTTCTTGACGAAGCACGAGAAATCGCAGCGGAAAGATCAACGATCTACCAGCAAAGCCTTCGCAACCATCACAGCAGAAGGCTACGCCCAAGATCTTTCGTCGAAGGAGACCTGGTCCTGCGACTCAAGCAACAAGGGCATCTCAAGCTCGAGTCCCCCTGGGAGGGACCTTACATGATTACAGAAGTAATCCCAGGTGGCGCCTATCACGTTAAAGATTTCAAGACAGGAGTCGCATACTCCAACCCCTAGAACGTCGCACAGCTGCGTCGTTTCTACCCCTAGTCATTTTTTACATTACAAATAAGGCTATTCAGCCAGACTACTTAGCCACACATTGTAACTCGTACTATTCTGCGAATAAATAAAGCTAAGTGCCCCGAAACTCTGTGTTTTCCCTTATTTTTCTAGCAATCTTATCACTCGGGAGCTACGCCACCCTTTACATCCTCGTTCTACGAACAAGTCGCAGTATCCCGAGTAGCTGACACAACATCAATCGAACCCTTGATAAAAAACCAACCCAGTTGCAACGCACCTAACAGGTTGGCAAGGTGCTGAGATAACACAAGTCAGGCTAACGAAAAGGAATGGCATAGTACAAATACACTCACAAAATATATAAGCTAGCAATCTCTTTACATATCAATAGAAATTAATTACACCCAACATATCTATACAAACTTTACAACACTTGTACAATTATGCGCAGGACACAAGCTAAAGCTACTGCTGCAATAGAAGAACGTTTGTTTGCTCCTCGAAGAAGTCGACGGTTTCTTCTGTTGGGAGATCAACTTCCTGGTAATGTGGAACCATGTTCCAGATCAAACCTTCCGGCGGGGTCGGCGGCCCAGCAGCAACAGCTGCAACATCTACATCTGGCCTATGCAGTCGCACCAGCGACAAAGCAGCCTTGGCACCGGCCACTAACTGCTGCCGCACACACTCGCGAGCTACACTCAGATCTTGGAACTTCGCTAGAAGAGCCAACAGGCTTGAAGGGATGGTGTCCAGCGGGAACATCGTTTGATAGATATGCCTAAGGCACGACTGCGCCTTCTTCAAAAAGTGGAGTACTCGAGAAGCACGATCCTGTAGGGTCGCAAGCGCGATCGCACGGTCATGGTCCACCCAAAAGTACCCACTCGCATGGAGCTGCTCCTAGGTCAAGTCATTCATTCGAATGGCAATCCGGTCTTTCTCATCCTGCGGATGACGAGCACTGACAACTACACCAAGCAAAAAAGGGCAAAGTATGAAGACAAGGCATTGCCACGACTGACTAAAAGAAAAGATAAGAGGGCAGAAAGCTAACATTTGAACTAATCGCCCAACTGCGTCACCTCCTCCAATAGATACTGCTCGCGGGCGGTAGCCTTCTCCGCCTTCGACTTCCATACATCCGCGCTACCACGGAGGATGGGAAACTCACGCTCCAATTGCTTAATGCGATCGTGCAATCGCGAAAGCAAGGACAACTCGTCCACCTTTGAGCGCGTCTGAGCCAAGATCTCATCGGTGGGTCGAGGATCGTGAGGACCACTCAAAGGACCACTCGATGTACCCTATCACGAACCAAGCAAGAGCAAATAAGAGACCAAGAATACATTGGCAAAAGGCATAGCCGCATTCAAGCTCAGCAAAAGTCTCGACTAGCACACTTCCATAAAAGCATTGTTCCAACACAGAGGTTAAAACTACAACTATTACAAGATAGCTACTAAGGAGCAGCCTGCTTCTTCGACTTCGACTTCGACTTCAGGGGCCTCGTCGAATCCGTGGTGGTCTCTAACGCCACAGACTTTCCAGTTCCGGCCCCTGATGCCCGATACATTGCAAATGTATCTGTAATTTTGATGTTCCATGCTTGGTTTTATCTACTTTCTTGTGTTTTGTTCCAACTTTGGAGTACTTTTCATATGATTTTTTGGACTAACCTATTAACAATATGCCACAGTGCCAGTTGCCTGTTTTATACTGTTTTTGGTTCCAGAAAGTCAGAAAATGAATATTCTCGGAATTGGACAGGACAAAAGCCAAAGTTGATATTTTCCCGGAACACTCACGGAGCCAGAAGGAGAGTCGGAGAAGGGCCAGGGGCCAGCCACACCATAGGGTGGCACGGGTCCACCCTGGCCGCGCCACCAGGTGGTGTGGGCCCCTCCGGCCTCCATCGACCTTGTCTCCTTCGCCTATAAGAGCCTCCCGATACCAAAACCCTAGATGGTCAATCAGAAATCCATGAAAAGTTCTGTAGCACCGCCGCCACCAAAGGGGAGATTCGGGGGACAGAAAGTCTCTGTTCCGGCACCTTGCCGGGACGGTGAAGTGCCCCCGGAGCCATCTCCATCGATCTTCACCGCCACCTCCATCACCATTGCTAATTCCCATGATGAGGAGGGAGTAGTTCTCTCTCGAGGCTAAGGGTTCTACCGGTAGCTATGTGTTCATCTCTCTCTCTACGCATGATCTTATTGAGATCATGAGCTTGTAATCTATAGATCTACCTTGCTACTCAAGTGCTTTAATAGATCTCTGCTCTCCCCATGTGTGTGAAGTTGACAGTGTGCACACCATGGTGGCACTTAGGCTAGAGATTACAAATACTTGTTATGAGTTATATTTGGAGTTGGATGTCTTTATGAAATTGTGGTGTTTGTTGGAACCATCTAGTGCTCAAGGTGACAGTGTGGGTTTTTCTAGATGGGAAAGGCTTACTTTGAGGTGTGTTGTTATAGCCCTACTAACGATTAGAGTGTTCAACCAGAGAGTAGTTAAGAGTAGTATCATAAAGAGAATATATTTATATGAGAGTGTTCACTAGTGAAAGTATGATCCCTAGGCCTTGTTTCTAAGCATTGAAACACCGTTTGCTACTAGATCTATTACATGCTTGCTTGCTTCCTTCTTTATTTCAGTTTGCCTTTAGTCTTTTCCCACATCAACCACATGCCAGCAAGTTATTTTCTATCATCGTTACCACTTATAATTATCCATACCACTTGTATTTCACTATCTCTTCGCCGAACTAGTGCACCTATACACCTGAAAAGTGTATTGGGTGTGTTGGGGACACAAGAGACTTCTGGTATCTTGATTGCATGGTTGCTTGAGAGGGGATACCTTTGACCACTTCCTCCCTGAGTTCGACAAACCTTGGGTGATCCACTTAAGGGAAAACTTGATGTTGTTCTACAAACCTCTGCACTTGGGGGCCCAACAACTGTCTACAAGAATAGAAGTGCGTAGACATCAAGCTATTTTCTGGCGCCATTGCCGGGGAGGTAAGGTAAAAGGTACTCACACCGGAGGATTAAAGAAGAAGAACCTCCCATGGCAAACGCCTATTTTCTGGCGCCGCTGTCGGGGAGGTAAGGTAAAAGGTACTCACATCCTCCGGTGTGAGTGCTCGAAGATATTTCCTTTAGATTCTGCAATTTTGTATTTTTGTTTCTTGTTTTCACTAGTTAGGCTTAATGAAAAACAACAACAAAATAGAGAGCTTTATAGTCTTTATCTTGAGTTAGGACATGAAGTGTTTGAAGAGAAAATTAAAAAACCTATGGAACTTTATTTGCATGCTAATAGCAATGTTGTTAGTATGAATTCTTTGGACACCATTATTGCTAATGCTATGGAAAAGTCTAAGCTTGGGGAAGCTAGTATTTATGAAAATGATCTTTTTAGTCCCCCAAGCATGGAGGAGAAAATTTACTTTGATGATACTATGCCTCCAATATATGATGATTACGATGATGAATATGATATTTTCAGTCCACCTACTATTGAGGAGAAATTAATTATGATTGCAATATTCCTCCTATATTTGATGATTATGGTGATGAGAATAATAATGATAACTATCTTGTTGAGTTTGCTCCCACTATGATTAATAAGAATGACTATGCTTATGTGGAGAGTAATAATTATTATATGCATGTGGCTCATGATAAGAATGTTTTATGTGATAGTTATATTGTTAATTTTATTCATGATGCTACTGAAAGATATTATGAGAGAGGGAAACATGGTTTTATGTATCTCCACAATATTAAGTTTCCCCTATTTATGTTTAAAATTTTGAAGTTGCACTTGTTTTGCTTTCTTATCCTTGTTGCTTTGTGCTTTCATGACTTGTTTGTTTACAAGATTATTTTTCATAGGAAGTGGGTTAGACTTAAATGTGCTTTGAATTTGCTTCTTGATGCTCTCTTTTACTTCAATTCATATTTCTTATGTGAGCATCTTCTCAAACTATCAAGCCTAACTTAAAGGCGTTAAAGAAAAGTACTTACTGGAAGATAACCCAAAAGTTTTAGATGAGTCTTGGAAGTTATTACTTCAGTAATAATCGCTACTTATCTTTTTTTTATTTGCTTTTTGTGCCAAGAGTAACCTCTAATGAGAGAGACGTAATGATTGGGAAAGTTGCTGTCCCGAAACAGATTTCTGTGCTTCACCATAAAAATTCGTGTAAAATCTCTGAACGTCTTTTTGAGGCATGAAATTTTGTGCTTCTGCCCCAGGTTGTTATCTAACTTTAGTTAGTTCAACACTTTTTGATTTGAGCAACAGAAGGTCTTCGAAAAAATTCGTATTTACCTGCTGGTCTGTTTTGACAGATTTCTGCCATTTTCTGCATTTGCTTCTTGTTGGTTCCTTTTTGAGTTCTTTTGGGGAATTGAGATTTTTGAGGGAAGTGATTCAGTAGCAAGTGTTCTAACGGAAGTTTATTTGGTGTTATAACTGAACCTTAAGACCTATTATCTTGAGTGCACTAATGTTGCTATTAACGATTGTGTGAAGTTTTGTATGAAGGAAAAATTCCAGGTGTATGGAAGGAATGAGTAATGAGATGAAGGATGGATTAAAGCTCAAGCTTGGGAATGCCACGTATGTCACCCCAAGAAATATCCAACAAGTACAAGCGTCAAAGCTTGGGGATGCCCAAGGCACCCCCTTCTTCATCAATAAAAATCCCAGGTTTCTTCCAAACGCTTCATTTTTATTGTTTCATGCATAGTTGTGTTGTTCTTGGAGCGTCTTCGTTTTTGTTTTGGTTCTTCGTTTGCTTTTGTTTGCTTAGTTTTCTGAATAAATTGGTTGGACCCCCTCTTTCATACATTGGTTTTCAAATAGTTTGGTTTGGTTTGGAAAAGAGTAGGAAAAGTTCATGCTTATGTGGTAAAAAGAGCTCGTTTTTGACTGTGGCCTATGCTCTCTCTTGCCATGCTTGATATTTTTTTGGCTTTATGCTTAGTATTCTTTGCTGTAGCATGACTTGTTATAAAAAATTGAGATTGCTTAATGTGCCTTGGATGAATCATGCGTTGTTTTAGCATATTAAAGCATAGTATAGTGGTATTCTCCTTTGATGCTTTATTTGGGTTGACTTGGCGCATGCTCACACCATGTTATGACTATCTCAAGTCACCATAGCCTTTATGATCCTTTAGTTTTCAACTTGTAGTATCACTTTATGCTTTGATCAATGATGTTTTGTCGCTCTGCATGATTATGGCCATTATTGCTCTCTTAGTTTGTCGCTCCTAGTCTTTTGCTAGCCTCCACAACCAAGTATGAGTTCCACTCATGCATCCAAATCCCTAAACCAAGTTATTCCAAAGAGTCTACCATACCTACCTACTAGCTTATGCTATTCCAAGTATATTCATGTTTTTGTTTACCTTCCAAATTAAACTTGTTATGAGAAAACTAGTGATTAAAGCTCTCACGAACTTGATGGCACACTTTACTTTTCTTGCCCTTAATAAACTTGAACCATTGTGTCATCTATGTTGTATATGCTTGCACTTATTTGTTGGGAATTAGCGTAACCATGTCATGGGGAACGCTTTCAACATTGCACTTGGTACTTGTACCTAGTTGATATCATGCTCTTTTGTATATGGATGTCGTTGGTGTGAAATGAAAGGGGAGCTTGTAAGTCCATGGAGTTATGTATATGTGTTAGAGAAACGCCTGGGCCGCTGGTCTAATCCATGCTGACATGGTGGAAACCTGCAAGAACCATAATGAGCTGTCTATGAAGCATTCTTCTTATAAAAAGAGTCCTATATTGAGAAAAAAGAGAAAATAAAAAAAAGATTATGAAAAGAGGAAAGAGAGAAAAAAGCACCATATTCCCATGGTAAATAAGAAGATTGCTGAGATGCTTGTTGTCTGCTTGCCTTGTCATTTTGATATGGGGATTCTTCCGTATCATCGGGCAAGGGGTACCCGTTGGTGGTTCTCTATGATACACATGTACTTACGAAGACAAGAACTTACCGGTGACTAAAGTTGAGTAGCATGAGGAGCGGCCCTCGTATACAAGGGACATGAGATTCCTAACTTATATTTCGTCAAGCATGTACACCATAGTTTGTTCACTTTCACCTTAACCACTTCAAGATGCTTATGATAGGGGCAATGAGAGATGAAAGCTATAAGTACCATAATTTTTGGAAGCTCTTTATGAGACTTGAATCCCTACTTCCTTTTATAAAAAAGGCCTTTCTTCCACCATTATATTGAGTCTCCACCTTCTATGTTTATGAACCTACTTTGAGAGCATAGTGGCCATTCTTAGTTCTATGTGCATTGTCCCAAGACTAGTTGATTGATGCATAACTTGATATTGCTTGTTTTAAACTATTTTTATCTAGTCACTCTTATGAACTTTGAAAGTGTCCTATGTATTTATATTTGCTACTCTATGAGGGACAAGCTGAATACTATTATGCTATGTTTTCTTTATGTGAAACAAACAAACGTCTTGCAAAGCATTGTTATTCATGAATCTTTTGTTTGTGCCTTTTCATGTTGCAACATAGTTTCTTTGTCTATTGCTAGAACTTTGTCTTTCATGTTATGATTGAAGTACTATGATCCCAGCTTTGAATGTTTTACAAATACTTTGATCAAGTCTTTGATGGTGCATGTTACCTCAAAAATTATTCTTTCTTTTTATCACTTACCTACTCGAGGACGAGCAGGAGTTAAGCTTGGGGATGTTGATACATTGCAAATGTATCTATAATTTTGATGTTCCATGCTTGGTTTTATCTACTTTCTTGTGTTTTGTTCCAACTTTGGAGTACTTTTCATATGATTTTTTGGACTAACCTATTAACAAGATGCCACAGTGCCAGTTGCCTGTTTTCTGCTGTTTTTGGTTCCAGAAAGTCAGAAAATGAATATTCTCGGAATTGGACGGGACAAAAGCCAAAGTTGATATTTTCCCGAAACACTCATGGAGCCAAAAGGAGAGTCGGATAAGGGCCAGGGGCCAGCCACACCATAGGGTGGCGCGGGTCCACCCTGGCCGTGCCACCAGGTGGTGTGGGCCCCTCCGGCCTCCACCGACCTTGTCTTCTTCGCCTATAAGAGCCTCCCGATACCAAAACCCTAGATGGTCAATTAGAAATCCACGAAAAGTTCCGCAGTACCGCCGCCACCAAAGGGGAGATTCGGGGATGAAGTCTCTGCTTCCGCACCCACGAGGAAGTGCCCCCGGAGCCATCTCCATCAATTTTCACCGCCATCTCCATCACCATTGCTGATTCCCATGATGAGGAGGGAGTAGTTCTCTCTCGAGGCTAAGGGTTCTACCGGTAGCTATGTGTTCATCTCTCTCTCTATGCATGATCTTATTGAGATCATGAGCTTGTAATCTATAGATCTACCTTGCTACACAAGTGCTTTAATAGATCTCTGCTCTCCCCATGTGTGTGAAGTTGACAGTGTGCACACCATGGTGGCACTTAGGGTAGAGATTACAAATACTTGTTATGAGTTATATTTGGAGTTGGATGTCCTTATGAAATTGTGGTGTTTGTTGGAACCATCTAGTGCTCAAGGTGACAGTGTGGGGTTTTCTAGATGGGAAAGGCTTACTTTGAGGTGTGCTGTTATAGCCCTACCAACGATTAGAGTGTTCAACCGGAGAGTAGTTAAGAGTAGTATCATAAAGAGAAGATATTTATATGAGAGTGTTCACTAGTGAAAGTATGATCCCTAGGCCTTGTTTCTAAGCATTGAAACACCGTTTGCTACTTGATCTATTACATGCTTGCTTGCTTCCTTCTTTATTTCAGTTTGCCTTTAGTCTTTTCCCACATCAACCACATGCCAGCAAGTTATTTTCTATCACCGTTACCACTTATAATTATCCATACCACTTGTATTTCACTATCTCTTCGCCGAACTAGTGCACCTATACACCTGACAAGTGTATTGGGTGTGTTGGGGACACAAGAGACTTCTTGTATCTTGATTGCAGGGTTGCTTGAGAGGGGATACCTTTGACCACTTCCTTCCTGAGTTCGATAAACCTTGGGTGATCCACTTAAGGGAAAACTTGCTGCTGTTCTACAAACCTCTGCACTTGGAGGCCCAACAACTATCTACAAGAATAGAAGTGCGTAGACATCAATGGCACAGCCTTCGCCGCATTCTTCGCTCGCTGCAGCTCCTCAGAGTATTTGGCGACTGTACTGATGAGTTGTGGCCCATATTTACCACAGCCAGTAGTGAAGGGAGTAAACACTACCTATTGGCCATCTGTGCCGATGGGCATCCCTTGGGAATCGTGGCAGGATCCACCTCCACGCCATGGGCTTGCACCATCGCGAGTGCCATGGTGGCGCCGACGGACCGCTGGGAGTTCCTGAAGTCCATGGGAATACCCCCAGCAAGGGATTCCACTAGGTCCTCCAGGTTGTCAAGCAGTTCAGCCTTGGGAGTTTGATCCCTGCGTATGTGACTGAGCACATTCTTGGCCTTTGTCAGCGTCCCTTGAAGAGAAGCGTTGTGTTCTTCGAATATGGTGACGACACCAGCCAATGCATCGTCGCGATGAAGGGCCTGGCGTCAAAGCTCAGGCCACCGGCATCTACATACAGCAAAATATTGGTACAATACCAGGATGTCGAAGCAAGAAACAAAGAAAATTCAGCTAAACGAATAAGTGAGAGGGATTTAGCAATCAACAAAAGTTGCTCCTTGAGAAACTTCTCCCTCTCGGCATTGGAGGAACGCAAGTCCTCTTCGCGCTTCCACAAGTCCTCCTCGTGCTTTTGTGATTCCTCCAAGGCCACGATTGCTTCGTCACGACTCTTCGCCGCCACGGCAAGCGCCTTCTCAAGTGAAGCAGCATGACGCAGAAGCTCGTTATGCTCAACTGCAAGAGAGGACGTATCATCAATCGCATCTAGACACTTCACCAAGACAAATACAAAGGCAATACTAACCTTCAACCACGCGATGGCGATTGTCCAGCCGTGCATGCTGTCGGCCCATCTCCAGGACTCGCTCCGCCAGGCGAGCAGCCTCCTTCATGATGAGCTGCATTAGAAGAAAACAAATTTCAGTAACAACACCAAGTATATATTCAACTACCAAAACAAACAAAAGGATGCTTACGTGGTCCTCCAGAGACTCCGAAGATGATTGTCACACAGTCGTCTGGGTAACAATCTGGTGTTCCCTAGCATGCGGGGAACTCGAAGAATTGTGCCTGGAGTGGGCCGCCAATGGACGAGAATAAGATCGTTCGGCCACTTCTTTGGCCTTGGAGTCTGCGACTCTGGATTCCTTCACAAATTGGACGTCGCCAGAAGACGACGATGTCGCTTGACTACAAAACACGTCAAGCAAAAACCTCACGGAAAACAACTCCAAACAAAGAAACTAAGGCAACGTCGCGAACTCACTAGTCAAATTTATCAAGGTCGAAGGATTGCTCCTCTGACTCTGACGACTCCTTTGGCAGCCGCAGCTTCTTCCGGGCAGGAGGAGCCATGGAGCGCATAGGAACGGCAGGGATCAGCTCCTCTGCAGCAGCAAAAGGGACTTCTGGCATTGATGGCGACGAGGCATCCGAGTCCTTGATGCGGGATCGCTTGCGAGTGTCCTGGCCGCTGGACTCGGGGTGCTCCCTCCTCCTCTTCAATTGGGACGATCGACTCCGACTCGTCCTCTTCATCCACTTCGCGTGGGATAATCCCTTCAGGTTGAGGGGGCAAGTTGGGAGACACCTTCTAGTCCTATATTCAGAAGATACAACATTATATATAAAAAAAGTCATAAAGGCAGTCGCAAAAGGAAACTATTTCACTGAATAACTCTACCTTGGGAGGGGGTTAGAGGTGTCGAAAGGAGGCACGACTGGTTCGCCTGGAAGAACCTCCTTGGAGGTGTATTTGGTAACCAGTCGCACCCTCTTATCTACCTCACCCGCAGAAATGCCCTCGGCAGACACGCGGGTGACATCGTTAGCACCGGTCCAGCAGTACATTAGGTGCACTCTAGCCTGCAGAGGCTGGACGGGCGGTGCAACCACGTGCGAATGAGGGCGGCACCACCCTCTTCTTTACCTATGCGACTTTCGAGGTCTCAGACGCGCTTGTACAGCACCTCCAATTCCTCGGACTCGCCAGGCATCACTATGTTCTTCCAGGAGCGCCTCCTCTTGCACGGCGTCGCGGGATCGAAGGGCGCGAGTCAGTAATGCTCTCCGTCGGCCTTCTGGTCGCGGATATAAAACCATTTATCCCTCCACCCTTGGACGGACGCGGTGAGCTTGATGGCAAACTAGGTGACAGAGGAGTTGACGTGGGTTCCGCATCCTCCTACGTCGTATACTACTGAATCGGACGCCGACTAGCGTTTCAGCTTAAAAAGCCTCTTAAAGAGGCCAAAGTGCGGCTTGATCCCGAGCCAGCACTCACAAAGCGTAATAAAGCAGGAGATGTGGAGAATAGAATTTGGGGACAGCTGATGCAACTGGAGCCCGTAGAAGCAAAGGAGGCCCCTGAAGAAAGGATGCAGGGGCAGAGAAAGACCGCGGATGATGAACGCAAGGAACATTACCCAGAAACCAGGAGGAGGACATGGGATTACCTCCTCGCCGGGCACTCACGAATCGCCCTCCACGGATGGAAGAACTCCATCTTGACGATGAAGATGAAGCTCGGAGGATTTGATGATAGACGCTCACCAAGCGCCATTAGTGATGCGGGTACCCGCGCCCTTCTTCTTCCCAGCGTCGGCGGTGCTGGTGCCCATAGTGGCAAAGCCGCCCTTTCTTGGTGGCGGCAATGGCGGCAGCAGACCCAGCGGTGGTGCCTCCTTTCTTCTTGCACATCTTCTGATGGCGGTGAGAACGGAGGAAGTAGCTGGGGAAGATACAGAGCTGGTCCAGCGCCGTAGCAAGAAAGTGCACAGAGAAACTGAGAGCAGCAGCAATGGTAATGGAGGAAAGAACAACGAAGAGAGATGGGGAAATTACCGCAGCTGTGCTACTACTTAACCTCATCGCAGACACCATCCAACGGCTAGCAGAAACCCTACTACACGCGTGGTGCACATCGCCATCGACACGTGGCGAAGCTGAAGCACGAACCGTCCCCCCACTATTCCCATTACGCACAGAAATCGAGGAGACGCAGTTAAAACAGAAGATTACGCACGCCCAGTCAAATCGAAGTCAGAAAGTGGGACCCACCACTCGTCACGTCCCATCAAAGCCGCTCACGCAGGCAACCAAGGTCATCACATCGTTAGCACTGACGTCATTGATTTTAGCAGCAGAAGATTTCGGCTACTTGAGTCATTGCTCGAGTCTTCGACTCAACCAAGCACTCGGGGGCTACTCCCATAGGGACCGTTGGTCGCGCACCCTACGATTATTTTCATGCAGATATATGAACATTCAGGACATACCCACCACTCAAATCTATGATTCGATTGAAGACTATGGGTAACTCCCATAGGGAGAACTGGCAGCAAATTCGACTAAAACAAGCAGCAAAAGACGACAGCAGTCGCAAAAAGATCTTTAGTCCCCGCTTGAGTCTTCGACTCAACCAGGCACTCGGGAGCTACTCCCATAGGGAGCACTGGTCGCGCACCCTATGATTATTTGTACATCGTACTGTGTATTGATAACATCCACACCCGAATGCTATGGTAACTCAGCCTCATACTTTCCCTACAAAGAGACTACGTCTCCTGGGCCACTCGAATCATCTCCGCGATGACAAAAAATTCGGATGTCGTGCTTACAGCATGAAGATAATGTTGGAAATATGCCCTAGAGACAAATAGTAGTAAGGACTATTATCATATTTCATATAGTTTATGATTAAGTTTTATATCATGCTATAACTGTATTGAGTGGAAACATCAATACACGTGTGATATACAAACAACCAGGGGTTCCCAGTGAAACTCTAGTCACTGGTTCATTGGTCAACTGATGATCATGTTTCCTAATCATGTGGCATTTATGCTAGTTGGAAATAAGGTCATCTCATTCTGAGAATGAGATGATGAACCAATACCCAACCTAAACATTGTGACCCGATCATGTCACGAAGTTCAAGTTACGATGATTAGAAATGGATCCTCATAGACTATTCCTTAGACTGTGAGGCTATATCAATCATTGTCTCCCGAGAGTGCTTAGATAGCATCAAACGCCATCTAGTAAAACGGTGGTTATAAAGGTGTGTTCAGGTATTCGGAGGAAACCATAGAGGCAATATATGTCAAGAGCGATATTTGTTCGTCCATGTGATGGGAAGATACTCAAGGGACCACTCGGAGAAGTTGTATCCAATAGCTGCGCAGCGTGTGATTAGATCACGGGGATATCACTTGTCGAAACGAGTCAAGTAGCATTGTTTAGTAACGAGATTGAACACGACATGGTGATTTCATTGATCAGATCTCGGGCAATGCAAGTATCGAGTGACAAAAGGAATAAGACACGACTATCCCGGTTCAAACGACGAAAGATCTTCGTGGAACGCACAGGGGTCACATGGCCATCCAGGTCCCTCTATCGATCATTGGTGCGGGAGTGTCCCGACCATGTCTCGAGTGTTCCCGAACCATGGGGTATCACGCTTAAGGCTTGATGATGCTTAGAGAGTGTTTATAGGATCGGTAGAATTGCCGAAGAAAAGAAGGGAGAAAACCGGAAGGGTTTCGGTAAGTCCGGAGGATGTCCGGAGTGGAGGTGGAAGGTGTTCCATGGCCACGGAGATTGAATAATATGTGAATGAATGTTAATGTTGATTTAATCATTTATTCATAATTACTTAATAAAGAGAAAATCAATTAAAGGTCAAAAAGGCTTAATGGGCCAATTCCGGAGGGAGAGGGCCCATTAGGGGAAAGGAGAGAGGGAGAAGGGGCAAGGGGGCTGGCCGGCTGGGCCTAGCCCCCCCTGTGGGGCCCACTAGGTGGCCGGCGGCCACCTCCTCCCCCCTCCTCTCCTTTAGTCCCACCCCGGTACTTTGGGGGAGGTAGTACCTCCCCTCCCCCTATATAAAGTGGGGTATTTGGCCTAGAAAAATACACCAATAATCAATGAAGGTCTCCCCACTTTTGGGAGGACCTCCAATTGATATTTTCTCTCTCCCCCTCTCTCTCTCGTGACCGTGGTCCCAAGTCTGGACTGCGCGAGCGAGAGACATCTTCACCGCAGAGCGCCGTCGCGTTGCGGGATTGGGAGCTCTACTTCTGCAACTGCTGCTGGATCGAGGAAGCGGGAGTCATCATCAGGCACCGGACATGTGTAACTCCCCGCGAGGTGTCGCACTTGAGGCACTCAATTCGTTGGAGCCAGAAGGAGCGCAAGGACTTCATCGCGACCTTGAGGTCGGCTTCGGCTCGTCTACATCAACCACGCTCTCCTGAGCGTTGACAACGCTTTTCGGTCTTCAAGGGTAAGTTCGCGAAAAGCTCATCCCGTTACTATATTACTAATAGATAGGTCCTGGCAGCTTCAGGGGTTCAGGGGCGTAGAGTAAAATTTATTGTTTTTATGCGCGGAACCCCTACAGTGGTATCACAGCTAGATCTATGCGTAGTAATGCTAGTACGGGTAGAACACACGAGATGTAGCGTGTGGGCGTTAATCTTCTAGTTGTTACCCTCCCACATGTACTTGTGTATACCGCAGTAATGCTTGATGAAGCGGCCCCCAACCGACTTTACATGTTCATTCGTGAGACTGGTCCATGCTTGACATACGGCTTGTACCGTATAAAGTGGCTTAGGGGGTGTCTGTCTCTCTCGCATTAGTTGGTATGCCATTTGCAACGGAGGGCCCCGAAAGGGGTGTAGTAGAGACAACTACTTGATCAGCATTGTGCTGAAAGTTCGTAGGTAAGAACGGTTCTTGTATGAAAGCTCATTCAGCCACGTAAAACATGCAAAGATAAAGTAGAGGCGTCTAACTTTGTTTTGCAGGGGGGCGTTGCTTTGTGATATGGTTGTGGCAAAGGTAAAGCAATTACCTTTTGTTATATAGTAGTAGATAGTCACGAAGGTGACGAACTACCACGTCGGAATGACACCGGTACCCTGGTGTCTACAGTGCCGGAACCCTGGCACTGGAACCCGGTGACGATGGATGGAGATCACGATGTGAAGGACCATATCACATAGCATTTACATTCAATGTTAATTGTTTGTATGTCTTATTGTGTGCTAGTATTATATACTCGACGGTAGCCTAATAAGATGATCCCTGTTAAAATAACCAACGATTGTGTTCCCCCTTAGTGTGCACCACCAAGAAAGTTCTTCGGTATGATGCAGGCGGTGATGATCGGGTGTCAGACATATCTACGTTCACATATAGTGGGTGCAAGCCATGTTGCATAGCGAATACACTAAGGTTGAGTTGGTGAGCCTAGCATGTACAGACATGGCCTCGGAACGTGTATGGTCGAAAGATCGAGCACGAGTCGCATGAATGATGTGACCGACATTTAGCGTCCACCCTTGAACCCACATTGATGGCCGTGATGATCGAGGGAGATGTGGCTGATAGGGGTCGTGTTATCACTAGGAACCCTTTTGGGGATAGGTGTTTATGAGTGGAGTTATTATTAACTCATTTAGTTATAAACTTAGTGTAAATTCCTTTTGAAATTATAAATGTAGAAAATGGTTCTTCCCGAGATTACCTTTCCTATCGATGATTGGTTAAAAGGGGAAAAGCTCAAGTTAGATGGATCCAACTTTTCTGCATGGGTCATACGCCTGTTTGATCTCCTTGGGGAGAACAATGTTGCTGACTACATGACCTGCGAGATGTATCTGGAGCCACCCTATTCCATGAGACCCAGGAGCAGCGGGATCTGCGTTATCGTCGTCGTGTGATGGCCACATTCATATCAGTGACCATGCGCCTCGGAATGGAGGATGGGCTATGGCGAATGGTGGGGAGTCTCAAGACCCGGATGGTCATGGCACATTTGAGAGCACATTTCGTGGAACAAGTGCGCATGTGGGAGTATGAACTGATGGGGGACTTCCTCTCCATAAAGATGGATGAGGGCTCCTCACTCGATGAGCACTTATTGCGCCTCTACGATGCGTACATGAGTCTGGCATACTACATGGACAACTAGTTCTCAAGCTCATTTGCGATGGGAGTTGTGCTACGGTCGCTTCCTCCAAGCTTCCAAGCACAAGTCAGGATCTGCGTTATGAGAGGCGACACGGAAACACTGGATTTCCTCGAGTTCATATCACATTTTAGAAATGTGATAGATGAACCCAACGTCGCTGGAGTCATCAACAACAAAGGTATATATTTGATATACAGTTTTATAAATGTTATAATCTTGCAAACACATTGCAGTGTTAAGTATATCTGATACTTGTTCTGTTTTACTGAAAACAGGTCCTTCTGCATGAGAGGTGCTTGCTGGAGAGGAGGTGACGTTGCGTGTTGATGGCGAGCATGATGATGATGGCCGACGACACTCTCCCTCGACATTTATCACTTAGTTTGTGTTTAGGATGATTAATGTAATCAAGAGATTATGAACTTCTTTAGTGTGTCTCACACTTCGTGAGATGGTTATTCATATGAGTTTGTAACAAACAGTTGTTCTACTTCTATGAATGATTTCTATTCGTGTTCATATCTTGTTTGATTATTTGTGAATCGTCCTTATTGTTTGAAACTAATTGATAATACATGAACATTTGTAAAATATTAAAATGCCTTGTTTAAAATACCCAACTTAATGATATGTTCATTAGTGAATGAAAAACCATTCTTTAAATTCAGAAGTTATGAGATAATATGTGAAAGTCATTCGATTTCTTATCACATATATATCGTGCCTAAGTTCGGCAAAATAACTTGAACATCGTGTATTACTTGAATACAAAGTGTTTGATGAATTGTTAAAAGTAAATACATATTCCATGTATTGTGTTTTAACGAAAATGGTAATTACCATTAATTGATTGTTTAAATGTGTAAAGTAGTTTACCAAAGGAAACATGAATATGAAACTATTTGATTTGATCAAAGTGCTTCATCAACAAAGGGTATAAATACAAAAGAGAATCAAATTGCTATGATTTGATCAATAGCAATAAAGTTCAAATTTATAAGAATGGCATAAAAGAAATTGTGAAATGCAAAGCGTTTTGAAACGTCAAAATACAAAGCATCACAATGTGATATTAGATATCAAAGGGGTTGAATAGAAAGCACCAAATAAATCGTTGTAGTGTAGATGTAGAGACCATTAGTTAGAAATAGTTAGCACTCAATTAGAATGTAGTAAACCATTTGAATTCCTGAAAGTTTTGGGGTTATTCGATATAACCAAAACAATAGCGAATAAGTCCTTGTAGTGTATTCATTGGAAACTTTGAATACAAAACCCATAGCTCAAACCAAAAGGAAAGCAAAACTTGTATTGCTTGGATTTTGGTGCATTCTTGAGAAAGCTCACTTTTAGTGATGTTTCTCAATTATGAAGCAAATGGAAAATAGTGTAAAACATGATGAGGATTCAAAACCCTGCATCAGAGTGTTGAGAAGCGCAACGGACAGCGTTCCTAAATGATTCTCTTCACAGAAGGAAAGAATCAATGATTTGATTATTGTGTTTTTTTCCTCCACTATTGTTTTTCACTACATGAAATAGGATTCAAAATGTAAATACATATCTTGTATGGAGACATTTCTGAATCACTTGTCATGATTTTTGGAATATGACATACCTACGAACTATAGAGGAAATAATGGAAAACTAAATTATGAGAAATCCTAGAAGTAAAATTCCCTTGAGATTAGAAAGCAATTCATTGCTGAATCTCACAAGTAAAAGGGTTTATTTGGAATTTTCCCAAATGACTGCAAAGCCATAGGGAAAAAGGGGTGAATGACAAAAGCACAATTTGTCAGGTATTGGACAAATTCAAATGAATTTGATTCAAGTGTGCTAAATGTCTAGTGGATTTAAAAAACTAGTAAAGTACTAGTATCTCATAGTAAATCTCTCACTTTGATATTTGATCAAAGGATTTTGAAGTTGTTCAAAATAGTGAGTGGATATGCAATTTTCATAAAATTGAGTGGGAGCTATGAAAGTCTTCCTGAAACAATATGTGGTTAACATATTTTTTAAGTGGGAGCAATGTAAGACTCAAATTCAAATATGTAGGAACATATTTTGAGTGGGAGCTTATAGGAGTAATTCTTAAGTATGTTAAGGATGAAAGTGCAAATACTTATAAATAATGATTTATAAGATATAGAGGTTGATAATAGGTGTATTATGATATTATGTAGTATTACTTAAGGGATTTTGAAAGGAATTTCAGAATAGAAGTTAATTAAGGAACCAGTCCTTAATAACTCGAATTAGGAATAGCATTAAGTTTAAACATCAATGGTTGAAAGAAAGAAAAGGATGATCGTCATCCACTATGTTGAGACATAGGTTCTGTCTTAGTAGACCATGATGATAACTTAACATAATATATGATCCAATAAGGAACGTTTAAAAGTGATTAAGTTCGAATCACAAAACGTTGAGCTAAGTTTGTCCATAGTGTCTATTAGAGAACTGTGGACATATTTTCCAAATCCATAAAGGATAACATATCTTAAAGCATAAAGAGTTACGTTATAAGGTAATATGTTGGAAACTCCTGTAGATACCAATTAAAGTCAAGTAGGAAGTGAGGTGAACAAAACATCGAAATGTTGCACAGAGTGCACTAGTGTTTCGATGAATACATTTATAATAATAGATAAGGGTACCATCTAAAGTGTTGTATAATGTTATGGCGGGGCTAGTTCGCTTTTAACGTAGAATGATATGTGCCCATGAGAAAGCCCTCGAGGTTGATCTAACGTCACTGTAGGCTCCTGGAATCAGGCCTCGTTTTGCTGCCATAGCGACGATGCATTCACACAGATGCTATCATGTGATGATAAAGTATTAATGTCAATCAAGGTGACATTAGTAAGTTGCAAAGGATTTGGTATTGTAAAGTACAGACCCAAGACTCAACCTCTTCCATGAGCAAGCATGTTCAGGGTACCGGATATATGGTGCCAGTGATTGAGAACAAATGCAGCTAGTGTATTTGTACTCTAGTGCAAGTGGGAGACTGTTGGAAATATGCCCTAGAGACAAATAGTAGTAAGGACTATTATCATATTTCATATAGTTTATGATTAAGTTTTATATCATGATATAACTGTATTGAGTGGAAACATCAATACACGTGTGATATACAAACAACCAGGGGTTACCAGTGAAACTCTAGTCACTGGTTCATTGGTCAACAGATGATCATGTTTCCTGATCATGTGGCATTTATGCTAGTTGGAAATGAGGTCATCTCATTCTGAGAATGAGATGATGAACCAATACCCAACCTAAACATCGTGGCCCGATCATGTCATGAAGTTCAAGTTACGATGATTAGAAATGGATCCTCGTAGACTATTCCTTAGACCGTGAGGCTATATCAATCATCGCCTCGAGAGTGCTTAGATAGCATCAAACGCCATCTGGTAAAACGGTGGTTATAAAGGTGTGTTCAGGTATTCGGAGGAAACCGTAGAGGCAATATATGTCAAGAGCAGGATTTGTCCGTCCATGTGACGGGAAGATACTCAAGGGCCCACTCGGAGAAGTTGTATCCAATAGTTGCGCAGCGTGTGATTAGATCACGGGGATATCACTTGTCGGAACGAGTCAAGTAGCATTGTTCAGTAACGAGATTGAACACGACATGGTGATGTCATTGATCAGATCTCGGGAAATTCAAGTATCGAGTGACAAAAGGAATAAGACAGGACTATCCCGGTTCGAACGGCAAAAGATCTTCGTGGAACGCACAGGGGTCACATGGCCATCCAGGTCCCTCTGTCGATCATTGGTGCGGGAGTGTTCCGACCATGTCTGGAGTGTTCCCGGACCGTGGGGTATCACGCTTAAGGGCTTGATGATGCTTAGAGAGTGTTTATAGGATCGGTAGAATTGGCGAAGAAAAGAAGGGAGAGAACCGGAAGGGTTTCGGTAAGTCCGGAGGATGTCCGGAGTGGAGGTGGAAGGTGTTACATGGCCACGGAGATTGAATAATATGTGAATGAATGTTAAATGTTGATTTAATCATTTATTCATAATTATTTAATAAAGAGAAAATCAATTAAAGGTCAAAAAGGCTTAATGGGCCAATTTCGGAGGGAGAGGGCCCATTAGGGGAAAGGAGAGAGGGAGAAGGGCAAGGGGCTGGCCGGCTGGAGAATATCATTTTGCGGCCCGAAAGTTGGGGTGTCCAGGCAACGCGGTACCCAAGTTCCCTGAAATCATCCGCGATTACTACAGTTAGTGTGCCAAATACCCAGAGGGTCTTTTTCGGCACGAATTCAACTTTATGTTTCAATACAAAAAATCAGGCTAACAGCCGTCAAGTTGGGCCCCGCCGCTTCGCGCTATGTCGCTCCTGTCGCTCCCGTCGCTTAGGTGTCAATTAGGCTTGCAGCGTTGGCGCCTGCATCCATTACGCGTCTTCTTCTTCCCCGGAGCGGCAATCTGTGGGGCATCGCAGCCATGGCGCGGAGTTGGGACATGGACGAACCTGCTCGGCCCAACTCTCCTCCCTGTAGGCTTGCAGCGTTGGCGCCTCCATTACTCGTCTTCTTCCCCGGAGCGGCAATCTGTGGTCGCGGCCATGGCGCAGCTGCAAGTGACGGTTGCTGCCCGCTCTCCTCCCCATCCCGAGTCGGAGCTCGCCCTCACCATGGACGCACCCATGGCACGGTCGGGGACAAGAATTGGTTCCCGGTGAGATCTATCACCTTGTCGACCATGCTCGGTTCTGTTTTCCTCCTCTAGAATCTGAGCTCGCCGTCGCCGTGGTTGCACCCACACCAATTCTGCCACCTCTATTGAGGTCTCTGTGGTAGCTCAAGTTCTGGGGCTCTCCAAGTTCTGCCATGTTGGGCATGTAAGTGTTGCTGTATGTTAAACTAGCAAATCTCTTTTGTTCAAATCTCTTGGGCTGTACCAACTTCATTGTGTTTAATTATGAAAGACAAAATATAAATGACTTCTCTCAATTTCTCGCATAGAAAAATACACAGCTAATTTCATATTCTTGCAGGAACTTGCCCCACTTGTTGAACCGGCGGCACTGCCACGATCTCCACGTAACCATGCTGAGTTCTCAAACCGAAAGTTGCAGTTACCATGTTTCTTCTGCAGTCATTCCTCTTCCTCAGTCATTCCCTTGCAGTTTTTCTTGGGCGCTTCTTCTTCCTCTGTTTTGGAACCGTCGGTTCATCTTCTTCTTCCTCTCGCGGGCAGTTCCTTGCAGGCAGTTCCTTTCACCCATTTCCTTGCAGGCATGGACGATGGGAAACGCACAACAGAGACCCACTTGGTCCCTGCCCATGGCATCACGACTTTGACAGTGGTGTACACAAATGATGAAGCGACTGTGGAGACAACTCTCGCCAGGTTTGAGCAATTGCTTGAGAAAGAGAAGCACAAGTTTGTGGGGCTAGACTTGGAGTACACCCGTGCAAATAAGCAAAAATATCCTCCACAAGAGATCACTGACGTGCAAATCACCATACATGAGGAGGTCCTCGTTTACCACTTTTGCATCCCTTGTTCCCTTACATCCCTAGAACAATCTAAGTGCAGGAGTAAACCAACTGAGATGTGTTGTCCGGCTTTGGTCGAGTTCTTGTGTAGGAAAGGGATAACTTTCACTACCGTGGATATCACAAATGACACAATTATGCTTTCTCGTGTGTTGATAAAAATCCCAGAGGGGCACCACATCGACATCCAAAATATGTACAAGATCAAATCATACCCAGCGAAGGATGGCATGGGTGATCTGGCAGCGGAAATCATCGATAAATCCTATGAAAAACTGAAGAAATTGAAGCGACTCGATCATGACTACTGGGAGTGGAAGCCGATGAGCCAGGTGTGCCTCGAGTATGCAGCCAGAGACGCCTACATGGCATACGAGTTGTACAGTAAGCTCATTACCATAAAAGATGGGATGGTTAAGGCAGGGGTTTTCGCGAGAGAGCTATGCCCTGGTTGCAAGCTAGCCTAGGAGAAGAAGCGCGAGGAGGACAGAAAGCGGTTTCAAGATGAGCAGGGATCTTGGGACGGTGGCGACATCAAGCGGCTGAAGGGGAAGCAAGTCAAGGACGACAACAAGTGGTGGTGATACATTATGTGTTTGAACTAGATTTTAGTTTCTAGTTTATTATGTGTGTGATACATTTAGTTACTTCAATACAAAATTTCGACCAATTTAACTTGTTGATGTATTTCTTGACAATTATAATATAATCGAGCACTAGAAATATTGTGTAGTGTGCATGAGCATGATCAGTAAATATAATTGAACACTAGAAACTTTAAGGCACTCCATATAAAAGAATAGATTAATATATAAGGTTCACCAGAGACACCACGAATATATTGTCTTACATGCCACACACAGGTAATAATTAAATAGAACAAAATAAAAGCAGGGGCTGCAGCAGGAGGCCGGGACACGGAGACGCCTAGCAGGGCAGGGGTTTATCAGCAGGAGGTAGCGACAGCCTAGTCGATGGGATACAGGCTAGTCCTGACATACTCCCGAAGGAATTTGCCGTAGGCTGCATGCCGCGCCAAGGTAATCGGCCTATGGCTTCTGCCTCTGCCTCTGCCAACGCCCCCTGCATGCTGGATCATGTTGTTGAGGTCCACGTTGATTGCTCTGCCACAGAATGGGCAAAACAGTCTCCCCCTACGGTGGAAACGGATTAGCCCACACCGTAACCGCCTCAGCATGTAGCGGCTCTTGTTGTCCTTGGATTCCTTGCTATTGTCCACTTCATCATCATCATCCTGTTGATTTTTAAGAACATAACTTAGAACTCGTACATATGATTGAATTGTATTACAACTCAAGAATTGACAACATGTATATGTAAGACAATATATCCATGGATATCAAAGATAAAGCATCTCAGCAATAGTTTGATTGGTTCATATATCATTTCATCTCAACATGGATATCCATGGATATCCTCGGTGACAAACTAAAATGTAATTCTTATACACTATGAATGCATGGAATAGATAATTCGAATATCATAGTTCTATGAATGTAGAATAAAGATTACGGCCTCATAAGTTTATTCAGGGACAACGTGAGTGAACCAAGTAACAATTGCACAGTCTATATTGTTGTTGTACATTGCCCCAGGTTCACTAACTCGTCCTTGAAAAAATCTGACACCAATGTGTCTGCCTCTCTTTTGGGGCAAATTTGAATCATTGGCCACAATAAGAAATTGAAATGTAATCGTACAAAACATTATTCAGGGATATACATAGTCAGGTACAAAAACAAGCCTAAATATTGTAATTATAAATAAAAAAACCAAACAATTAATCTTCAGGTACATGTTAAAAATACTTATGATCAAAATCATTCATATACATATGCATCATACCAATCATTAAAAGATCAGAAACAATTCAAGGATCATATATGTAGTTCCATATGAGAATAAATCTAGGGCCTCATAATTTGTTTCAGAGATGGAGTAGGCAAACCAAATTACCAACAACACAACCTATATTGTTTGTGTGCATTGCTGCCTCAGGTTCACCAACCCATCCCTAAAACACGACACCGTCATACATGTATCCCTTGAACTCTTTTGGGGCAAATTTCAATCATCGGCCTCGGTGACAAACTAAAATGTAATTCTTATACACTATGAATGCATGGAATAGATAATTCGAATATCATAGTTCTATGAATGTAGAATAAAGATTGCAGCCTCATAAGTTTATTCAGGTACGGCGTGAGTGAACCAAGTAACAATTGCACAGCCTATATTGTTGTTGTACATCGTCCAGGTTCACTAACTCGTCCCTGAAAAAATCGACACCAATGTGTACGCCTCTCTTGGGGAAAATTTGAATCATTGGCCACAATAAGAAATTGAAATGTAATTGTACAAAACATTATTCAGGGATATACATAGTCAGGTACAAAAACAAGCCTAAATATTGTAATTATAAATAAAAAAACCAAACAATTAATCTTCAGGTACATGTTAAAAATACTTATGATCAAAACCATTCATATACATATGCATCATACCAATCATTAAAAGATCAGAAACAATTTAAGGATCATATATGTAGTTCCATATGAGAATAAATCTAGGGCCTCATAATTTGTTTCAGAGATGGAGTAGGCGAACCAAAGTATCAACCGCACAACCTATATTGTTTATGTGCATTGCTGCCTCAGGTTCACCAACCCATCCCTAAAACACGACACCGTCATACGTGTCTCCCCTTGAACTCTTTTGGGGCAAATTTCAATCATCCACCTCGGTGATAAACTAAAATGTAATTCTTATACACTATGAATGCATGGAATAGATAATTCGAATATCATAGTTATATGAATGTAGAATAAAGATTACGGCCTCATAAGTTTATTCAGGGACAGCGTGAGTGAACCAAGTAACAATTGCACAGCCTATATTGTTGTTGTATATCGCCCCAGGTTCACTAACTCGTCCCTGAAAAAATCTGACACCAATGTGTCTGCCTCTCTTTTGGGGCAAATTTGAATCATTGGCCACAATAAGAAATTGAAATGTAATCGTACAAAACATTATTCAGGGATATACATAGTCAGGTACAAAAACAAGCCTAAATATTGTAATTATAAATAAAAAATCAAACAATTAATCTTCAGGTACATGTTAAAAATACTTATGATCAAAACCATTCATATACATATGCATCATACCAATCATTAAAAGATCATAAACAATTCAAGGATCATATATGTAGTTCCATATGAGAATAAATCTAGGGCCTCATAATTTGTTTCAGAGATGGAGTAGGCAAACCAAATTACCAACAACACAACCTATATTGTTTGTGTGCATTGCTGCCTCAGGTTCACCAACCCATCCCTAAAACACGACACCGTCATACATGTATCCCTTGAACTCTTTTGGGGCAAATTTCAATCATCGGCCTCGGTGACAAACTAAAATGTAATTCTTATACACTATGAATGCATGGAATAGATAATTCGAATATCATAGTTCTATGAATGTAGAATAAAGATTGCAGCCTCATAAGTTTATTCAGGTACGGCGTGAGTGAACCAAGTAACAATTGCACAGCCTATATTGTTGTTGTACATCGTCCAGGTTCACTAACTCGTCCCTGAAAAAATCTGACACCAATGTGTCTGCCTCTCTTTTGGGGAAAATTTGAATCATTGGCCACAATAAGAAATTGAAATGTAATCGTACAAAACATTATTCAGGGATATACATAGTCAGGTACAAAAACAAGCCTAAATATTGTAATTATAAATAAAAAACCAAACAATTAATCTTCAGGTACATGTTAAAAATACTTATGATCAAAACCATTCATATACATATGCATCATACCAATCATTAAAAGATCAGAAACAATTCAAGGATCATATATGTAGTTCCATATGAGAATAAATCTAGGGCCTCATAATTTGTTTCAGAGATGGAGTAGGCGAACCAAAGTATCAACCGCACAACCTATATTGTTTATGTGCATTGCTGCCTCAGGTTCACCAACCCATCCCTAAAACACGACACCGTCATACGTGTCTCCCCTTGAACTCTTTTGGGGCAAATTTCAATCATCCACCTCGGTGATAAACTAAAATGTAATTCTTATACACTATGAATGCATGGAATAGATAATTCGAATATCATAGTTATATGAATGTAGAATAAAGATTACGGCCTCATAAGTTTATTCAGGGACAGCGTGAGTGAACCAAGTAACAATTGCACAGCCTATATTGTTGTTGTATATCGCCCCAGGTTCACTAACTCGTCCCTGAAAAAATCTGACACCAATGTGTTACTCTTTTGGGGCAAATTTGAATCATTGGCCACAATAAGAAATTGAAATGTAATCGTACAAAACATTATTCAGGGATATACATAGTCAGGTACAAAAACAAGCCTAAATATTGTAATTATAAATAAAAAATCAAACAATTAATCTTCAGGTACATGTTAAAAATACTTATGATCAAAACCATTCATATACATATGCATCATACCAATCATTAAAAGATCAGAAACAATTCAAGGATCATATATGTAGTTCCATATGAGAATAAATCTAGGGCCTCATAATTTGTTTCAGAGATGGAGTAGGCAAACCAAATTACCAACAACACAACCTATATTGTTTGTGTGCATTGCTGCCTCAGGTTCACCAACCCATCCCTAAAACACGACACCATCATACGTGTCTCCACTTGAACTATTTTGGGGCAAATTTCAATCATTGTCCTCGATGACAAACTAAAATGTAATTCTTATACACTATGAATGCATGGAATAGATAATTCAAATATCATTGTTCTAAGAATGTAGAATAAAGATTGCAGCCAAATAAGTTTCTATAGAGATGGCGTAAGCGAACCAAGTAACAATTGCACAGCTTATATTGATCTTGTACATGGCCCGAGGTTCGCTCACTCCTCCCTGTAAAAATTTGACACCAATGTGTCTGCCTCTCTTTGGGGCAAATTTGAATCATTGGCCACAATAAGAAATTGAAATGTTATCATACCAAACAATATTCAGGGATATACAAATGCATCATACAACACATTCATAGATCAGAAACAATCTAAATATTATATATTTAGGTTCCATATGAGAGAAAAAGTTAGGGCCTCATTTTTTTTAGCGATGGAGTCGGAGAACCAAAATACCAACAGCACAACCTATATTGTTTATGTGCATTGCTGCCTCAGGGCCACTAACCATCCCTAAGAAAACGAGGCCATCAGATGCCCTTGCACTATTTTGGGGCAAAATTGAATCATTGAGCTCAGTAAGGAATAGAAATGTAATGTTATAGGCCTGTTGTGTATCGAAATCAACACTCAACTAGCAAACTCAACTAGATGGCAGATGAGCAGATTGGGGTTTTGTGACTAGACGGATTGGGGTTTTGTGACTAGATGGCAGATGCATCAATCAACCGATCGAATCATATATATACTACCCTACTTCAAGAGCAAAAGAATATGTACAGGATTGAGCAAATCCTATGTATGAACAGTGAAAACTGTGGCTGCGACTAGAGAAGCTAGCAATGTAGTACCTCGGACTCCTCATCAGGGACCTCCTCCTCGAACTCATCATTCTCCGCGATTGTGTCGAAGCTTTCTTGAACGGCGATGGGGTCGTCGATGTAGATCACCGAATTGCCTCCGCCGCCGCTTCTGCCGCACCAGCGACGTTGGCCACCTGCTTCTCGGCGGTGACGGCTACTACCGGCTGCTCGGTGGCGATGGCTACCACCTGCTGCTCGGCGGCGACGGCTACCAACTGCTGCTCGGCGGCGACGGCTACTGGCTGGACGGATGAGTTCGCACCCTCGACGGCACGGCGACGAGCGGCGTTCATTCCCAGAGAAGACGCCTCCGTCTGCTTGGCGACGATCGAGCCATCTGCTACTGCACCTTTAACTGGCTTCACCTCCGGATCTTCTCCACGCGTACGCTTCATGGTGCACCAAGGGAAGGAGGTAGTGCAAACGAGGGAGATTCGGCACGCGCGGCAGGTGTAGATTAGGGTCTTGGGACTAGACAGACTGGAGGGAAATGACACGAGCTCATGGAAGAAGAAGGTTGAGGGGGGTTATAAACACCGGACCGTTTGTAGTCCTCGAGTGGACACGTGTGGTGGGCGGGGGGCAGGGGGACTACCACGATCTCCACCCTTTTTTTCGGTTCCCTTTTTTTTGAAACAGCCACGATCTCCACTTTAGAGCTGCATTGAAAACACGCTCATGGCAGACCTCGATTCCACTGCATGCAAGTGGCGCGGAACTAATTTCTAGCAATGTTAGATCTACTCGAGGGGGGCCCTTGACTCATGGAATTTACTAGCGGTAGGGCCTAGTTGGAAGTGAGATTGAGAGCGCTACGTATAAATGGGATATGTCTGATTAAAATCAAGTGGCAATAAATTGCAGCGTCCCGTCGACAACCGTTCACTCGATGACCCCGTTGCCTTGTGCATGAGTTGTAGTAGCAGTAGTAGGCTTTTCAGACTTGAATAAACTTGACATGACCGCTTGACGACTTTTTCCATGGATGGTATCGTGTTCCTTCCTGTAGAAGTCTCGCGGAGGGAGACGTCCGTGCTGTCTCACGCTGTACTGTGAAGGGCACGAGGTGTGCAACGATCATCATTGGATCGCACAGAATCAACGGTTGGTCCGCACGATCCGCGTGACAACTATGACAACCAATCAGGGAGTAGCAGACAGGGTGAGCACAATTTTGGGCTTCTACAAAAGATAGAGAGGGGGGTGGGCAAAACTAAGTAGTACCACATAAAACCAAGGGCAAAACTGAGTAGTATAAAAATGGAAAGTGTCTTGTACAATGAAATACATCGTGGAATACATCAAATTATGCCAAGATAGATCCACTAGAGTTCATTGGATGTGTGTTCTTCTCATAAACCACACCTAGATCCACCAGTAGCATTGCATGTGTGTTCTTCTAAACAAACCACATAAGGATCCACCAGTGTCATTGCATGTCTGTTCTTTTCATGAACCACACATAAGGATCCACCAGTGTCATTGCATGTCTGTTCTTTTCATGAACCACACCCAGTGTCATAGCATGTCTGCTCTTTTCATGAACCACATAAGGATCTACCAGTGTCATTGCATGTCTATTCTTTTCATGAACCACACCCAGTGCCATTGCATGTGTGTTACTTCCATAAACCACATATGGATCCACCTAGTGTGATTGCATGTTTGTTCCTTCCATAAACCACATAAGGATCCACCAGTGTCATTGCCTGTTTGTTCTTTTCATGAACCACTCCTAGTGTCAGTGCATGTCTGTTCTTTTCATGAACCACACCCATTGTCACTGCATGTCAGTTATTTTCATGAACCACATAAGGATCTACCAGTCATTGGATGTGTGTTCTTCTCATGAACCACACGTGGATCCACCGGTGTCATTGCATGTCTGTTCCTCTAAACAAACCACATAAGGATCCACCAGTGTCATTGCGTGTGTGTTCTTTTCATGAACCACACCTAGTGTCATTGCATGTGTGTTCTTCTAAACAAACCACATAAGGATCCACTAGTGTCATTGCATGTTTGTTCTTTTCATGAACCACATAAGGATGGGCCCACCAGTGTCATTGCATGTCTGTTCTTTTTCATGAACCACACCAAGTGTCGGTGCATGTCTATTCTATTCAAGAACCACACCCAGTTTCACTGCATGTCTGTTCTTTTCATGAACCACATAAGGATCTACCAGTGTCATTACATGTTTGTTACTTCCATAAACCACATATGGATCCACCTAGTGTGATTGCATGTCTGTTCCTCTAAACAAACCACATAAGGATCCACCAGTGTAATTGGATGTGTGTTCTTCTCATGAACCATACCCAGTGTCATTGCATGTGTGTTCTTCTAAACAAACCACATAAGGATCCACCAGTGTCATTGCATGTCTGTTCTTTTCATGAACCACATAAGGATCCACAAGTGTCATTGCATGTCTGTTCTTTTCATGAATCACAGCTAGAGTCATTGCTTATCTGTTACTTCCATAAACCACATATGGATCCACCTAGTGTGATTGCATGTATGTTCCTCTAAACAAACCACAAAAGGATCCACCAGTGTCATTGCGTGTCTGGTCTTTTCATGAACCACACCCAGTGTCATTGCATGTGTGTTCTTCGAAACAAACCACATAAGGATCCACCAGTGTCATTGCCTATCTGTTTTTTCATGAACCACACCCAGTGTCATTGCATGTGTCTTCTTCTAAACAAACCACATAAGTCATTGCATGTCTTCTCTTTTCATGAACCACACCCGGTGTCATTACATGTTTGTTCTTTTCATGAACCATAGTTAGAGTCCACCAGTGTCATTAGATGTTTGTTCTTCCCATGAACCACACATGGATCCACCGGTGGCATTGCCTGTCTATTCTTTTCATGGATCACAGCTAGAGTCATTGCATGTCTGTTACTTCCATAAACCACATATGGATCCACCTAGTGTGATTGCATGTCTGTTCCTCTAAACAAACCACATAAGGATTCACCAGTGTCATTGGATGTGTGTTCTTCGCATGAACCACACCCGGTGTCATTGCATGTCTATTCTTTTCATGAACCATATCCAGAGTCATTGCATGTCTGTTCCTCTAAACAAACCACATAAGGATCCACCAGTGTCATTGCATGTCTGTTCTTTTCATGAACCACACCCAGTGTCATTGCATGCGTGTTTTTTTCATTAACCATAGCTACAGTCATTGCATGTATGTTCTTTTCATGAACCACACATAAGTGTCCACCGATGTCATTGCATGTCTGTTCTTTTCATGAACCACACCCAGTGTCATTGCATGTGTGTTCTCCTGACAAACCACATATGGATCCACCAGTGTCATTGCATGTATGTTCTTTTCATGAACCACAGCTAGAGTCCACCAGTGTCATTGGATGTCTATTCTTCCCATGAACCACACATGGATCCACCAGTGTCATTGTCTTTCTGTTCTTTTCATGAATCACAGCTAGAGTCATTGCATGTCTATTACTTCCATAAACCACATATGGATCCACCTAGTGTGATTGCATGTCTGTTCCTCTAAACAAACCACATAAGGATCCACCAGTGTCATTGGATGTGTGTTCTTCTCATGAACCACACCCAGTGTCATTGCATGTGTGTTCTTCTAAACAAACCACATAAGGATCCACCAGTGTCATTGCCTGTCTGTTCTTTTCATGAACCACGTAAGGATCCACCAGTGTCATTGTATGTCTTTTCTTTTCATGAATCACAGCTAGAGTCATTGCATGTCTTTTACTTCCATAAACCACATATGTATCCACCTAGTGTGATTGCATGTTTGTTCCTCTAAACAAACCACATAAGGATCCACCAGTGTCATTGTGTGTCTGTTCTTTTCATGAACCACACCTAGTGTCATTGCATGTGTGTTCTTCTAAACAAACCACATAAGGATCCACTAGTGTCATTGCCTATCTGCTCTTTTCATGAACCACACCCAGTGTCATTGCATGTGTGTTCTTCTAAACAACCCACATAAGTCATTGCATGTCTGTTCTTTTCATGAACCACACCTAGTGTTATTGCATGTTTGTTCTTTTCATGAACCACGGCTAGAGTCATTGCATGTTTGTTCCTCTAAACAAACCACATAAGGATCCACCAGTGTCATTGCATGTCTGTTCTTTTCATGAACCACATAAGGATCTACCAGTGTCATTGCATGTCTGTTCTTTTCATGAACCACACCCAGTGTCGTTGCATGTGTGTTACTTCCATAAACCACATATGGATCCACCTAGTGTGATTGCATGTTTGTTCCTTCCATAAACCACATAAGGATCCACCAGTGTCATGGCATGTCTGTTCTTTTCATGAACCACTCCTAGTGTCAGTGCATGTCTGTTCTTTTCATGAACCACACCCAGTGTCACTGCATGTCAGTTCTTTTCATGAACCACATAAGGATCTACCAGAGTCATTGGATGTGTGTTATTCTCATGAACCACACGTGGATCCACTGGTGTCATTGCATGTCTGTTCCTCTAAACAAACCACATAAGGATCCACCAGTGTCATTGCGTGTGTGTTCTTTTCATGAACCACACCCAGTGTCATTGCATGTGTGTTCTTCTAAACAAACCACATAAGGATCCCCCAGTGTCATTGCATGTCTGTTCTTTTCATGAACCACATAAGGATGGGCCCACCAGTGTCATTGCATGTCTGTTCTTTTCATGAACCACACCCAGTGTCAGTGCATGTCTGTTCTATTCATGAACCATACCCAGTTTCACTGCATGCCTGTTCTTTTCATGAACCACATAAGGATCTACCAGTGTCATTCCATGTCTGTTACTTCCATAAACCACATATGGATCCACCTAGTGTGATTGCATGTCTGTTCCTCTAAACAAACCACATAAGGATCCACCAGTGTCATTGGATGTGTGTTCTTCTCATGAACCACACCCAGTGTCATTGCATGTGTGTTCTTCTAAACAAACCACATAAGGATCCACCAGTGTCATTACGTCATTCTTTTTCATGAACCACATAAGGATCCACTAGTGTCATTGCATGTCTGTTCTTTTCATGAATCACGGCTAGAGTCATTGCATGTCTGTTACTTCCATAAACCACATATGGATCCACCTAGTGTGATTGCATGTCTGTTCCTCTAAACAAACCACATAAGGATCCACTAGTGTCATTGCGTGTCTGTTCTTTTCATGAACCACACCCAGTGTCATTGCATGTGTGTTCTTCTACACAAACCACATAAGGATCCACCAGTGTCATTGCCTATCTGTTCTTTTCATGAACCACACCCAGTGTCATTACATGTGTGTTCTTCTAAACAAACCACATAAGTCATTGCTGAAGGAAATATGCCCTGAGAGGCAATAATAAAGTTGTTATTATATATTCCTTATACATGATAGATGTTTATTTTACATGCTAGAAATGTATTGATTAGGAAACATCAATACATGTGTGTTTAATAAACAAAAAGGGTTCCTAGTCATGCCTCTCTTATAGACTAGCTTGTTGATTAACAGGATGATCAAGGTTTCCTGATCATGGACATTGGATGTTGTTAATAACAAGGTCACACCATTGGTGGAATGATGTGATGAAAATTCATCCGAAGTATAGCATTACGATCAAGTCATTATGTTTATATTGCTATAACATCATACGAAGTAATCTTTATCCTTAGACCATGAGATCATGTTAATTGCTAACACCGGAAGAGTATCTTGATAACATCAAACATCACACCGTAACAGGGTGACTATAAAGATGGGTTCAGTACTACGAAGGTGTTATGTTGAGGCTCATGGATCAAGAGTGGAATTTGTCCATCCAGATGACGGATAGATATACTCTGGGCCCTCTCGGTGATATCACATTAGGATAGCTTGCAAGCAAGTGATGTTATCACTAGAATGTTATATCACGGGAACGAGAAAAGAGTGCATGTCGGTAACGAGATCAAACTAGGTATGGACATACCAATGATCGAATCTCGGACATGTAATATATCGAGAGACAAAGGGATTTAGTTACAAGCGTTAAAGGTTCTCACGATCACAGGAGTCATCGTTGAATGTGTAGGAGTCGAGACGGATCTCTAGGTCCCGCTGATTATTGATCGGAGAAGGGTCCCGATCATGTACGCATTATTCACGAACCGTAGGGTGGCACACTTAAGAGTTAATGGACACCATTTTGGAGCACATATGTTTCAGAAAAGAATTGCAAAGCGCAGGAATTGTTTCAATAGAAACCGGAAATTGTTTGGTGAAATTGCGAAGGTGGTTCTGCATGTGATATTGAAATATTGCAAGGGGCTATATGTGAATGTTTGTTAATTAAATTAATTAACAAAATTCTGAATAAATTTAATAAAAAGAGTTTTATTAAATGAGAGAGCATTAAATTTGGAGAAATTTAATGCATTTAAAGTGGAGACTTTAAAAGGCAATGTGAAGAGGCATTTTAATGTGGAGGGGTTACCACCACATGAATGGGGAGGTGAGGTCACCCCCATGCGCCGGCCATGGAGAGAGGGGGACCCCCCCTCCTCCGCTAAAAGGCCACCCATTCCCTCCTTCAGCCACACACCTCCTTTTGAAGGCTCTCTCTCCCCCGCTAGAATTACTCCCCCATGGTCTCGGATTAGCGAGATACATGTTCCGGTGGCATTTCGTCTGAAGGAGTTCTTGCTCACCGCTGGATCGCTGGAGCGAGGAGGTGGAGGTTGTCCGTGGCTTGAACGTGAGTGCTGATGCGTCGCTGAGTTGCGGCGCCGGACTTCCTCACGATCTTGAGATCGGCAAGTGTACGACTACATAAACCACGAGTTCCTACTCGTTAACAAAGCTCGTTGTCTACGAGGGTAAGTTCTCGTTGGATGTATGTCCACCCGTTGCTTTGTACCTAGTAGATAGATCTTGGCGTGTAGTTCACACCGAAGGAAAATTTTTGTTTTCTATGCTGCGGACCCAACAAAGGGTATCGAGCCTGATCTATGCGTAGGTGCTTAGCACGGTAGTACACATATGGTTGATATGTGGGCGATGATGATCATGTTATTGCATCTTCTATGTATTTTGGATATTGGTGGCATAGTGGGATGAAGCGGCCGGACCAACCTTACATGTCATCGTACATGAGACCGGGTTCCACGATCGACATGCAACTTGTTTTGCATAAGTGGTCTGGGTGTCTGTCTCTCCTACTATAGTCAATATCTGATTTACAACGAGTTGCTAATAACTTAGTTATCCTCGTTGTGGTTCATGTTCGTAGGTAAGAACGGTTCTATCTTCGAAAACCCTAAGCCACGTAAAACTTGCAATTGATAAATTAGAGGAGTCTAGTTTAGATCGTTGCTGGGCTAGTGTGTTGATATGGTATTGTTGTAAGTAGATGTATGGTGGATACTCTTACAACACACTCAACGTGTAAGTTCCATAGACCTTGGCCTTACACACAAAGGAATGATAGAGATCATACCACGATGCAAGTGATAGAGATCAAATGCATGGACCATATCATCTCACTTTACACATTAGATGTTAGCATCTTATACTGCTAGTTTGGCGCGTTTGATAGCATTATAAGAAGATCCCTCTTTTAGATATCAAGATAAAAATGTGTTCTTCCTTGAGTATGCACCGTTCTATGGATCGTGTTTCGATACATCACGTGATGATCGGGTGTACTCGAATCTACGCTTTCATAGGAACGGGTGTATGACAGTTTTACACACGCGAATACTAAGATTCTTACTTGGCGAGCCTAGCATGTATAGAAATGGCCTCGGAACACGGACCGAAAGGTTAAGCATGAGTCATATGGTTGATATGCTGCCCATATAGATGCTCGCCTTTGAAGCTATATCAACTCACGTGATGATCGGACTTGGTATAGTGGATTTGGTTCATGTAATCACCAAAAGGACACGAGGGATGTCATTTTTGAGTGGGAGTTCATCAGTAATTTGGATTAGTTGAACTCAATCTATCATAAACTTAGTCTAAATAAACTTTACAAATTCTGTTGTAGATGGCACCACCTGCTTTTAATTTCAATGTGTTCATGGAGAAAGAGAAACTTGCTGCGAATGGTAGCAACTTCACCAACTGGGCTATGAATTTGAGGATTCTCCTCATCACGCAAAAGCAATATGTGCTAGATGCGCCACTAGGCCCCCCACCAGCTCCTGATGCCCCTGACGAGGAAAAGAATGTCTATGTGACTCGTCAGGAGGACCACAACTTAGTTCATTACGGCATATTGTATGGGCTAGAGCCAGAACTTCGAAAGCGTTTCGAAAATGGCAATGCCTTTGATACCATGGGAGAATTGAAAATGATTTTTGATACCCATGCTTTCGTAGAGAGTTATAATGCTACAGAAAAGTTCTTTAGCTACATGATGGAGGAAAACAGCTCCGTTAGTGAGCACGTACTCAAAATGTCTGGGTACACCGATAAGCTTGTGTCCTTGGGAATAACGATTCCCATTGACTTAGGCATACATCGTGTTCTCCAATCTCTGCCACCTAGCTACAGAGCTTCGTGATGAACAATAATATGCAAGGCATGAAGAAGTATCTTCCCGAGCTTTTGTCAATGCTTAAGACTGCAGAAGTGGAGATTAGGAAAGAACATCAAGTGTTGATGATCAATAGGACCACCAGTTTCAAGAAGGACGAGAAAGGCAAGCACAAGGGAAAGAAGGGTGGCAAGTCTGTTGCGACGCCTGAAAAGAAACCCTGGGCTGGCCCTAAGTCTGACACCAAGTGCTACTATTGCAAGGGGACTGGCCATTGGAAGCGCAACTGCCCCAAGTATTTGTCGGACAAGAAGTCCAGCAAGGCAAACAAAGGTATATGTGATATACATGTTATTGATGTGTACTTGACTAGTACTCGTTGTAGCACCTGGGTATTTGATACCGGATCAGTTGCTAATATATGTAACTCGGTTCAGGGGCTACGGAACAAGCGACAACTAGCAAGGGATGAGGTCAGGATGCGGGTCGGCAATGGATCAAGAGTTAATGTGATTGCCGTCGGGTCGCTACCTCTCCATTTTCCATTGGGAATTAGTTATAAACCTAAATAATTGTTATTTGGTGCCTGCACTGAGCATGAACATTGTATCTGGATCGTGTTTGATGCAAAGTGGTCATTCCTTTAAATCTGAGAACAATGGTTGTTCGATTTATAAGAATGATATCTTTTATGTTCATGCACCTATGTTGAATGGTTTATTTCTATTGGATCTCGATAGTAATAATATGCACATTCATAATGTTAATGCTAAAAAGATTAAACTTGATGATGATATGTCTACATATATGTGGCACTGCCGTCTAGGTCATATTGGCGTTAAACGCATGAAGAAACTCCATTCTGATGGACTTTTGGAATCACTTGATTTTGAATCATTTGATACATGTGAGCCATGCCTTATGGGCAAGATGACTAGAACGCCGTTTTCTGGTTCAATGGAACGGGCGACAAATCTATTGGAGATCATACATACTGATGTGTGTGGACCAATGAGTGTGTCGGCGCGAGGTGGATATCGTTATTTTATTACTTTCACGAATGATTTGAGTAGATACGGGTATATCTATTTGATGAAACACATGTCTGAAACTTTTGAAAAGTTCAAGGAATTTCAGAATGAAGTGGAAAATCATTGTAATAGAAAGATCAAGTTTCTACGGTCTGACCGTGGAGGAGAGTATCTAAGTTACGAGTTTAGCACACACATGAAAGAGTGTGGAATAGTTTCACAACTCACGCCTGCCAGAACACCACAACGTAATGGTGTGTCGGAACGTCGTAATCGTACCTTATTGGATATGGTTCGATCTATGATGTCTCTGACTGACTTACCTCTGTCATTTTGGGGTTATGCACTGGAAACAGCTTCATTCACTTTAAATCGGGCACCATCTAAATCCGTTGAAACGACACCGTATGAATTATGGTTTGGAAACAAACCTAAGCTGTCATTTCTTAAGGTTTGGGGATGCGATGTTTATGTGAAGAAACTTCAACCGGATAAACTTGAACCCAAAGCGGAAAAATGCGTCTTCATAGGATACCTTAAGGAAACAATTGGGTATACCTTCTATCACAGATCCGAGGGCAAGGTTTTTGTTGCCAAGAATGGATCCTTTCTTGAGAAGGAGTTTCTCGCGAAAGGTGTGAGTAGTCGGAAGGTAGAACTCGAAGAGGTTATTAAACCTTCTATTCATGGAATGGCGAGTGGCGCACCGAAGTTGTTTCGAGTTGACTTCACGATGAAGAGAGAGCTAATGATAATGATCATGAAACTCGAAGAGGACACTACCGAACCTCGCAGTCAAGCAGGACATGCAGCCCCGAACTGCACGGCAATCCTGTTGTGAATTTCATGGTTGATGAAATGGATGACCCTGCGACGTATGAAGAAGCGATGATGAGCCCGGATTCCAACAAATGGCTAGAAGCCATGAAATCCGAGATGGAATCCATGTACGAGAACCAAGTTTGGAACTTGGTGGACTTACCTCATGACCGAAAGGCCGTTGAGAATAAATGGATTTCAAAAGAAAAACTGATGCTGATGGTAATGTGACCATCTATAAGGCTCGACTTGTCGCAAAGGGGTTTCGACAAATTCAAGGAGTTGACTACGATGAGACATTCTCTCCCGTAGCGATGCTTAAATCGGTTAGGATTATGTTAGCAATTGCTGCATATTTCGATTATGAAATATGGCAGATCGATGTCAAAACTGCGTTCCTCAATGGTAAGATTGAAGAAGAGTTGTATATGATACAACCTAAGGGTTTTGTCGATGCTAAGGATGCTAATAAGGTGTGCAAACTTCAGCGATCCATCTATGGACTGAAGCAAGCATCACGAAGTTGGAATCTCCGCTTTGATGAGGTGATCAAAGAGTTTGGATTTGTCCAAACTTATAGAGAGGCTTGTATTTACAAGAAAGTGAGTGGGAGCAATGTGGCATTTCTGATATTATGTGTGGATGACATATTATTGATTGGAAATGATATAGATCTTTTAAACAGTGTTAAAAGTTATCTAAACAGCAAATTTTCGATGAAAGACCTTGGTGAAGCGTCATATATATTAGGCATTAAAATCTATAGAGATAGATCAAGGCGCCTAATTGGACTATCGCAGAGTACATACCTTGATAAGATATTAAAGAAGTTTAATATGGACGAAAGTAAGAAGGGGTTCTTACCTATGTTGCAAGGCAAGACATTGAGTAAGACTCAAAGTCCGCTACGGAAGAAAGAGATGATGGATAAGATCCCCTATGCCTCGACCATAGGCTCTATTATGTATGCCATGCTATGTACAAGACCGGATGTGGCACATGCTATTAGTTTGACTAGTAGGTACCAATCTGATCCAGGTTCGGAACACTGGATAGCGGTAAAGCACATCCTCAAGTACTTGAGAAGAACTAAGGATATGTTTCTCATATACAGAGGTGAAGAAGAGCCAGTCGCTAAGTGTTATGTTGATGCTAGCTTTGACACCGATCCGGATGACTCTAAGTCTCAATCCGGATACGTATTTCTCTTGAACGGAGCAGCAGTTAGTTGGAGCAGTTCCAAACAACCTGTGGTGGCTGGATCAATAACGGAGGCGAAATATGTTGTTGCTTCAGAAGCGGCGCAGGAGGCAGTTTGGATGAAAGAGTTCATTACGGAACTAGGTGTGGTTCCCAGTGCGTTGGACCCGATGGTGATCTATTGTGACAACAATGGAGCCATAGCCAACGCAAAGGAACCAAGGTCTCACAAGAATTCCAAACATATTAAGCATCGGTTTCACTCCATCCGCGAGCATGTCAAGGATGGAGATATAAAGATTTGTAAAGTACACACGGACCTAAATGTAGCAGATCCGTTGACTAAAGTTCTCCCTAGGGCAAAACATGATCAACACCAGAACTCCATGGGTGTTAGATTTATCACTATGTGAACTAGATTATTGTCTCTAGTGCAAGTGGGAGACTGAAGGAAATATGCCCTGAGAGGCGATAATAAAGTTGTTATTATATATTCCTTATACATGATAGATGTTTATTTTACATGCTAGAAATGTATTGATTCGGAAACATCAACACATGTGTGTTTAATAAACAAAAAGGGTTCCTAGTCATGCCTCTCTTATAGACTAGCTTGTTGATTAACAGGATGATCAAGGTTTCCTGATCATGGACATTGGATGTTGTTAATAACAAGGTCACACCATTGGTAGAATGATGTGATAAACATTCATCCGAAGTATAGCATTACGATCAAGTCATTATGTTTATATTGATATAACATTATACGAAGTAATCTTTATCCTTAGACCATGACATCATGTTAATTTCTAACACCGAAAGAGTATCTTGATAACATCAAACGTCACACCGTAACAGGGTGACTATAAAGATGGGTTCAGTACTACGAAGGTGTTATGTTGAGGCTCATGCATCAAGAGTGGAATTTGTCAATCCAAATGATGGATAGATATACTCTAGGCCCTCTCGGTGATATCACATTAGGATAGCTTGCAAGCAAGTGATGTGATCACTAGAATGTTATATCACGGGAACGAGAAAAGAGTGCATGTCGGTAACGAGATAAAACTAGGTATGGAGATACCGATGATAGAATCTCGGACATGGAATATATCGAGAGACAAAGGGATTTAGTTACAAGCGTTAAAGGTTCTCACGATCACAGGAGTCATCGTTGAATGTGTAGGAGTCAGTACGGATCTCCAGGTCCCGCTGCTGATTATTGATTGGAGAAGGGTCTCGATCATGTCTGCATTATTCACGAACCGTAGGGTGGCACACTTAAGAGTTACCGGACACCATTTTGGAGCACATATGTTTCAGACGAAAGAATTGCAAAGCGCAGGAATTGTTTCAATAGAAACCGGAAATTGTTTCGGGTGAAATTGCAGAAGGTGGTTCTGCATGTGATATTGAAATATTGCAAGGGGATATATGTGAATGTTTGTTAATTAAATTAATTAACAAAATTCTGAATAAATTTAATAAAAATAGTTTTATTAAATGAGAGAGCATTAAATTTGGAGAAATTTAATGCATTTAAAGTGGAGACTTTAAAAGGGAATGTGAAGAGGCATTTTAATGTGGAGGGGTTACCACCACATGAATGGGGGAGGTGAGGGGTCACCCCCCCCCCATGCGCCGGCCATGGAGAGAGGGGGCACCCCCCTCCTCCTATAAAAGGCCACCCATTCCCTCCTTCATCCACACACCTCCTTCCTTGTGAAGGATCTCTCTCCCCCTCTAGAATTATTCCCCCATGGTCTCGGATTAGCGAGATACATGTTCCCGGTGGCATTTCATCTGGAAGGAGTTGCTGCTTCCACTGGATCGCTGGAGTGAAGAGGTGGAGGTTGTCCGGTGGCTTGAACGCAAAAGGAAAAGTGATGCGCTGCTGAGTTGCGGCGCTCGGACTTCCTCACGATCTTGAGATCGGCAAGTGTACGACTACATCAACCACGAGTTCCTACTCGTTAACAAAGCTCGTTGTCTATGAGGGTGAGTTCTCGTTGGATGTATGTCCACCCTTTGCTTTGTACCTAGTAGATAGATCTTGGCGTGTAGTTCACACCGTAGGAAATTTTTTGTTTTCTATGCTGCGGACCCAACAATTGCGTGTGTGTTCTTTTCATGAACCACACCCGGTGTCATTGCATGTCTGTTCTTTTCATGAACTACAGCTAGAGTCCACCAGTGTCATTGGATGTCTGTTCTTCCCATGAACCACACATGGATCCACTGTTGTCATTGCCTGTCTGTTCTTTTCATGGATCACAGCTAGTCATTGCATGTCTGTTACTTCCATAAACCACATATGGATCCACCTAGTGTGATTGCATGTCTATTCCTCTAAACAAACCACATAAGAATCCACCAGTGTCATTGGATGTGTGTTCTTCTCATGAACCACACCCGGTGTCATTGCATGTCTGTTCTTTTCATGAATCATATCCAGAGTCATTGCATGTCTGATCCTCTAAACAAACCACATAAGGATCCACCAGTGTCATTGATGTCTGTTCTTTTCATGAACCACACCCAGTGTCATTGCATGCATGTTCTTTTCATTAACCATAGCTACAGTCATTGCATGTATGTTCTTTTCATGAACCACACATAAGGATCCACCGATGTCATTGCATGTCTGTTCTTTTCATGAACCACACCCAGTGTCATTGCATGTGTGTTCTCCTGAGAAACCACATATGGATCCACCAGTGTCATTGCATGTCTGTTCTTTTCATGAACCACAGCTAGAGTCCACCAGTGTCATTGGATGTCTATTATTCCCATGAACCACACATGGATCCACCAGTGTCATTGCCTATCTGTTCTTTTCATGAATCACAGCTATAGTCATTGCATGTCTATTACTTCCATAAACCACATACGGATCCACCTAGTGTGATTGCATGTCTGTTCCTCCAAACAAACCACATAAGGATCCACCAGTTACATTGGATGTGTGTTCTTCTCATGAACCACACCTAGTGTCATTGCATGTGTGTTCTTCTAAACAAACCACATAAGGATCCACCAGTGTCATTGCATGTCTGTTCTTTTCATGAATCACAGCTAGAGTCATTGCATGTCTTTTACTTCCATAAACCACATATGGATCCACCTAGTGTGATTGCATGTTTGTTCCTCTAAACAAACCACAAAAGGATCCACCAGTGTCATTGCGTGTCTGTTCTTTTCATGAACCACACCCAGTGTCATTGCATGTGTGTTCTTCTAAACAAACCACAAAAGGATCCACTAGTGTCATTGCCTATCTGTTCTTTTCATGAACCACACCCAGTGTCATTGCATGTGTGTTCTTCTAAACAAACCACATAAGCCATTGCATGTCTGTTCTTTTCATGAACCACACCCGGTGTCATTGCATGTTTGTTCTTTTCATGAACCACGGCTAGAGTCATTGCATAAGTGTTCCTCTAAACAAACCACATAAGGATCCACCAGTGTCATTGCATGTCTGTTCTTTTCATGAACCACATAAGGATCTACTAGTGTCATTGCATGTCTGTTCTTTTCATGAACCACACCCACTGTCATTGCATGTTTGTTACTTCCATAAACCACATATGGATCCACCTAGTGTGATTGCATGTGTGTTCCTTCCATAAACCACATAAGGATCCACCAATGTCATTGCCTGTCTGTTGTTTTCATGAACCACTCCTAGTGTCAGTGCATGTCTGTTCTTTTTATGAACCACACCCAGTGTCACTGCATGTCAGTTTTTTTCATGAACCACATAAGGATCTACCAGAGTCATTGGATGTGTGTTCTTCTCATGAACCACACATGGATCCACCGGTGTCATTGCATGTTTGTTCCTCTAAACAAACCACATAAGGATCCACCAGTGTCATTGCGTGTGTGTTCTTTTCATGAACCACACCTAGTGTCATTGCATGTGTGTTCTTCTAAACAAACCACATAAGGATCCACCAGTGTCATTGCATGTCTGTTCTTCTCATGAACAACATAAGGATGGGCCCACCAGTGTCATTGCATGTCTGTTCTTTTCATGAACCACACCTAGTGTCAGTGCATGTCTGTTCTATTCATGAACCACACCCAGTTTCACTGCATGTCTGTTCTTTTCATGAACCACATAAGGATCTACTAGTGTGATTACATGTGTGTTACTTCCATAAACCACATATGGATCCACCTAGTGTGATTGCATGTCTGTTCCTCTAAACAAACCACATAAGAATCTACCAGTGTCATTGAATGTGTGTTCTTCTCATGAACCACACCCAGTGTCATTGCATGTGTGTTCTTCTAAACAAACCACATAAGGATCCACCAGTGTCATTGCATGTCTGTTCTTTTCATTAACCACATAAGGATCCACCAGTGTCATTGCATGTCTGTTCTTTTCATGAATCACAGCTAGAGTCATTGCATGTCTTTTACTTCTAAAAACCACATATGGATCCACCTAGTGTGATTGCATGTTTGTTCCTCTAAACAAACCACATAAGGATCCACCAGTGTCATTGCGTGTCTGTTCTTTTCATGAACCACACCCAGTGTCATTGCATGTGTGTTCTTCTAAACAAACCACATAAGGATCCACCAGTGTCATTGCCTATTTGTTCTTTTCATGATCCACAGCCAGTGTCATTGCATGTGTGTTCTTATAAACAAACCACATAAGTCATTGCATGTCTGTTCTTTTCATGAACCACACCTAGTGTCATTGCATGTCTGTTCTTTTCATGAACCACGGCTAGAGTCATTGCATGTCTGTTCCTCTAAACAATACACATAAGGATCCACCAGTGTCATTGCATGTCTGTTCTTTTCATGAACCACATAAGGATATACCAGTGTCATTGCATGTCTGTTCTTTTCATGAACCACACCCAGTGTCATTGCATGTGTGTTACTTCCATAAACCACATATGGATCCACCTAGTGTGATTGCATGTTTGTTCCTTCCACAAACCACATAAGGATCCACCAGTGTCATTGCCTGTCTGTTCTTTTCATGAACCACTCCTAGTGTCAGTGCGTGTGTGTTCTTTTCATGAACCACACCTAGTGTCACTGCATGTCAGTTCTTTTCATGGACCACATACAGATCTACCAGAGTCATTGGATGTGTGTTCTTCTCACGAACCACACGTGGATCCACCGGTGTCATTGCATGTCTGTTCCGCTAAACAAACCACATAAGGATCCACCAGTGTCATTGCGTGTGTATTCTTTTCATGAACCACACCAGTGTCATTGCATGTGTCTTCTTCTAAACAAACCACATAAGGATCCACCAGTGTCATTGCATGTCTGTTCTTTTCATGAACCACATAAGGATGGGCCCACCAGTGTCATTGCATGTCTGTTCTTTTCATGAACCACACCTAGTGTTAGTGCATGTCTATTCTATTCATGAACCACACCCAGTTTCACTGCATGTCTGTTCTTTTCATGAACCACATAACGATCTACCAGTGTCATTGCATGTTTGTTACTTCCATAAACCACATATGGATCCACCTAGTGTGATTGCATGTCTATTATTCTAAACAAACCACATAAGGATCCACCAGTGTCATTGGATGTGTGTTCTTCTCATGAACCACACCCAGTGTCATTGCATGTGTGTTCTTCTAAACAACCCACATAAGGATCCAACAGTGTCATTGGATGACTGTTCTTTTCATGAACCACATAAGGATCCACCAATGTCATTGCATGTCTATTCTTTTCATGAATCACAGCTAGAGTCATTGCATGTCTTTTACTTCCATAAACCACATATGGATCCACCTAGTGTGATTGCATGTCTGTTCCTCTAAACAAACCACATAAGGATCCACCAGTGTCATTGCGTGTCTGTTCTTTTCATGAACCACACCTAGTGTAATTGCATGTGTGTTCTTCTAAACAAACCACATAAGGATCCACTAGTGTCATTGCCTATCTGTTCTTTTCATGAACCACACCCAGTGTCATTGCATGTGTGTTCTTCTAAACAAACCACATAAGTCATTGCATGTTTGTTCTTTTCATGAACCACACCTGGTGTCATTGCATGTTTGTTCTTTTCGTGAACCACGGCTAGAGTCATTGCATGTTTGTTCCTCTAAACAAACCACATAAGGATCCATCAGTGTCATTGCCTGTCTGTTCTTTTCATGAAACAGACCTAGTGTCAGTGCATGTCTGTTCTTTTCATGAACCACACCCAGTGTCACTACATGCCAGTTCTTTTCATGAACCACATAAGGCTATACCAGAGTCATTGGATGTGTGTTCTTCTCATGAACCACATGTGGATCCACCGGTGTCATTGCATGTCTGTTCCTCTAAACAAACCGCATAAGGATTCACCAGTGTCATTGCGTGTGTATTCTTTTCATGAACCACACCTAGTGTCATTGCATGTGTGTTCTTCTAAACAAACCACATAAGGATCCACCAGTGTCATTGCATGTCTGTTCTTTTCATGAACCACATAAGGATGGGTCCACCAGTATCATTGCATGTCTGTTCTTTTCATGAACCACACCCAGTGTTAGTGCATGTCTGTTCTACTCATGAACCACACCTAGTTTCACTACATGTCTGCTCTTTTCATGAACCACATAAGGATCTACAAGTGTCATTGCATGTCTGTTACTTCCATAAACCACATATGGATCCACCTAGTGTGATTGCATGTCAGTTCCTCTAAACAAACCACATAAGGATCCACCAGTGTCATTGGATGTGTGTTCTTCTCATGAACCACACCATTGTCATTGCATGTGTGTTCTTCTAAACAAACCACATAAGGATCCACCAGTGTCATTGCATGTCTGTTCTTTTCATGAACCACATAAGGATCCACTAGTGTCATTGCATGTCTGTTCTTTTCATGAATCACAGCTAGAGTCATTGCATGTCTTTTACTTCCATAAACCACAGATGGATCCACCTAGTGTGATTGCATGTCTGTTCTCTAAACAAACCACATAAGGATCCACCAGTGTCATTGCATGTCTGTTCTTTTCATGAACCACACCCAGTGTCATTGCATGCGTGTTCTTTTCATTAACCATAGCTAAAGTCATTGCATGTTTGTTACTTCCATAAACCACACATGGATCCACCGATGTCATTGCATGTCCGTTCTTTTCATGAACCACACCCAGTGCCATTGCATGTGTGTTACTTCCATAAACCACATATGGATCCACCTAGTGTGATTGCATGTTTGTTCCTTCCATAAACCACATAAGGATCCACCAGTGTCATTGCCTGTCTGTTCTTTTCATGAACCACACCTAGTGTCAGTGCATGTCTGTTCTTTTCATGAACCACACCCAGTGTCACTACATGTCAGTTCTTTTCATGAACCACATAAGGATCTACCAGAGTCATTGGACGTGTGTTCTTCTCATGAACCACACGTGGATCCACCGGTGTCATTGCATGTCTGTTCCTCTAAACAAACCACATAAGGATCCACCAGTGTCATTGCGTGTGTATTCTTTTCATGAACCACACCCAGTGTCATTGCATGTGTGTTCTTGTAAACAAACCACATAAGGATCCACCAGTGTCATTGCATGTATGTTCTTTTCATGAACCACATAAGGATGGGCCCACCAGTATCATTGCATGTCTGTTATTTTCATGAACCACACCCAGTGTTAGTGCATGTCTGTTCTACTCATGAACCACACCCAGTTTCACTGCATGTCTGCTCTTTTCATGAACCACATAAGGATCTACCAGTGTCATTGCATGTCTGTTACTTCCATAAACCACATATGGATCCACCTAGTGTGATTGCACGTCTGTTCCTCTAAACAAACCACATAAGGATCCACCAGTATCATTGGATGTGTGTTCTTCTCATGAACCACACCCAGTGTCATTGCATGTGTGTTCTTCTAAACAAACCACATAAGGATGCACCAGTGTCATTGCCTGTCTGTTCTTTTCATGAACCACATAAGGATCCACCAGTGTCATTGCATGTCTGTTCTTTTCGTGAATCACAGCTAGAGTCATTGCATGTCTTTTACTTCCATAAACCACATATGGATCCACCTAGTGTGATTGCATGTCTGTTCCTCTAAACAAACCACATAAGGATCCACCAGTGTCATTGTGTGTCTGTTCTTTTCATGAACCACACCCAGTGTCATTGCATGCGTGTTCTTTTCATTAACCATAGCTAGAGTCATTGCATGTTTGTTACCTCCAGAAACCACACATGGATCCACCAGTGTCATTGCATGTCTGTTCTTTTCATGAACCACACCCAGTGTCATTGCATGTGTGTTACTTCCATAAACCACATATGGATCCACCTAGTGTGATTGCATGTTTGTTCCTTCCATAAACCACATAAGGATCCACCAGTGTCATTACCTGTCTGTTCATTTCATGAACCACTCCTAGTGTCAGTGCATGTGTGTTCTTTTCATGAACCACACCCAGTATCACTGCATGTTAGTTCTTTTCATGAACCACATAAGGATCTACCAGAGTCATTGGATGTGTGTTCTTCTCATGAACCACACCTGGATCCACTGGTGTCATTGCATGTTTGTTCCTCTAAACAAACCACATAAGGATCCACCAGTGTCATTGCGTGTGTATTCTTTTCATGAACCACACCCAGTGTCATTGCATGTGTGTTCTTCTAAACAAACCACATAAAGATCCACCAGTGTCATTGCATGTCTGTTCTTTTTAATGAACCACATAAGCATGGGCCCACCAGTGTCATTGCATGTCTGTTCTTTTCATGAACCACACCTAGTGTTAGTGCATGTCTGTTCTATTCATGAACCATACCCAGTTTCACTGCATGTCTGTTCTTGTCATGAACCACATAAGGATCTACCAGTGTCATTGCATGTCTGTTAGTTCCGTAAACCACATATGGATCCACCTACTGTGATTGCATGTCTGTTCCTCTAAACAAACCACATAAGGATCCAGCAGTGTCATTGGATGTGTGTTCTTCTCATGAACCACACCCAGTGTCATTGCATGTGTGTTCTTCTAAACAAACCACATAACGATCCACCAGTGTCATTGCCGGTATTTACTTTTCATGAACCACATAAGGATCCACCAGTGTCATTGCATGTCTGTTCTTTTCATGAATCACAGCTAAAGTCATTGCATGTCTTTTACTTCCATAAACCACATATGGATCCACCTAGTGTGATTGCATGTTTGTTCCTCTGAACAAACCACATAAGGATCCACCAGTGTCATTGTGTGTCTGTTCTTTTCATGAACCACACCCAGTGTCATTGCATGCGTGTTCTTTTCATTAACCATAGCTAGAGTCATTGCATGTTTGTTACTTCCATAAACCACACATGGATCCACCAATGTCATTGCATGTCTGTTCTTTTCATGAACCACACCCAGTGTCACTGCATGTCAGTTCTTTTCATGAACCACATAAGGATCCACCCAGTGTCATTGGATGTGTGTTCTTCTCATGAACCACACGTGGATCCACCGGTGTCATTGCATGTTTGTTCCGCTAAACAAACCACATTAGGATCCACCAGCACCATTGCATGTATGTTCTTTTCATGAACCACACCCAGTGTCATTGCATGCGTGTTCTTTTCATTAACCATAGCTAGAGTCATTGCATGTCTGTTACTTCCATAAACCACACATGGATCCACCGATGTCATTGCATGTCTGTTCTTTTCATGAACCACAACCAGTGTCATTGCATGGGTAGCCGTTAGAGCGAGTCTTCTAGAAGGCACGCCCTAACACAGTTGTTCTGCTTGACGATTGTTACATACCATTCGATTGGGGCGCTTGGATGATTGGGATGGTCTTCGTGAGAGCGGTCCGCGAGTAGGCTGTTCTGCGGCATGATTGGCCACGCTTGCTCTGGACAAACTGGCAAAACCAGGCGCTCCCATGTTGCGAGTGTCACGTCTCACGAGTTTAGTGGGCCACATCCCAGTGTCACGTCCCCATTACTTCTCTTCCTCCCGGTACTTCTCTTCCTTACCCTGGAAGCCACTTTCCCCACTTCACTCCCATCCTGCCGTAGCCACAAGCCGACGGTGCCTCCATCCCAATCCCCGCTCCGGCAGCCACCCCCCCACCCCTCTCGCCATGGGTTCAAGGGGAGATGGCGAGGAAACGCGTCGTGACGACAGGGACGGTGATTTCGATGTGAGTCGTCTCATCTCTATTTCTATCATTTGTGGCCAGTTATCTATTTTTTGAGGTAGATCTAATCTGTTTACTCATGCGCGTATGATGTGTTAGGCCAACCAAACGATGTATGACTCCGACTATCACGGTTTAGAGGATGAAGACAGTCCTCTGGTATGTAAACATGGATATGTGCCCGCTAAATTTGTAGCCATCGAAGGATGAAACGCAGGCAGGAGGTTTCTATGGTGTCAAGGACATCGTGCAATGATGCAAGGCGGAAGTTGCGGAGTTGTCAAATGGGTAGATCCAGAGTGGCCCAAATCAATGTAGAAAACGATGGACAAACTATGGGAAATGACTGTCGAGTTGAAAGAATCCGAATTCAGCTCACTTCTTGACAGTGTTGAGATGAAGCTATGGGAACCAGTTGACACGACCAAGCATAAGCGAGATCTCGGGTGGGTGCAAGACAAGGTTATCAAAGTGGAGAAGGAGAGGGATGCGGCATTGGACCTGAAGGCTAAAGCAGAGCAAGAACTGACTCAAGCAAGGAACGGTCTCCACCAGGCCAAAGTCCTGCAGTACACAACTACGAGTATTGACAAGTGCATGAGGAAAAATGCAGAGAAACAATTGAAGCTGTGCAAGGAAGATGCTAAAAGGAAGGAGCAGACAATTCGATCCTTGCTCTCGCAGGAAGATGCGCATCGGGCCAAGATTAGGAAGATCAAGGAGATGTGTGATAACTAGTTCTATTTAGCTTAAGCTCCGTGCCTTTTTAAGTTGTAATATTTGTACTTGTTGACCTAGCGGTCTGAACTATTGGTCTCCAAGGAGGAAAAAAATTGCTCTGACCCCGCATTAATTTGTGGAAGAATTTGTGATTTAGATCAATTTCTGCCTCGATTTAGATCTTTGTCCTGGATTGGGAACATAACCGTGGACCAAAGACACCTTTTCTACTAGTGTATTCTGACATTGGTGGTTTGTTTAAATGTAATCTACGTGAATTGTGCCGCATGCAAATGGCACAACCACAATTTATAAAGTGGAAGCACGTACACCCGGTTACTGGAGATCTGGGAGCTTCGCCAGATGCAGGAGCAGAGAGGCGGTGAGATAGACGGGCTCAATATTAGGCCAGAAAGTGGTACCCATTTCCTCCTCATCTGGGCATTATCGGTGAGAACATTGTTGTTTATGTTGCCACGTCGTTGTGCAGCATCTGAAATAAGTTGCTGCTTCGTGGAGTGTGGCAGCTTAAATAATTTATTTATGTGCCACTTACATTCCGTCGTATTTGGAGACCTCCTGCCCCTCAGCAATTGTGGAACTAGTGGATCCTTGTTTTCATATAGCAGTGGCACAATCACAATTTCGGATTCAACTACTGACTCGGGCATTTCCAAACCCTAAGTCCCGGTATATTTTACTCAGAGAATGTGGGTAGATTGTTTCGCCTAGCAACGTGCCACACACAGAGCGATCAGAATTTAACAGAATTACATATATAGGTTCAAGTTCAACACATTACTATGCATCTTCATTGCCGTGACCTTCTTCCGCAGCCTGGGTGCCAAGCCTTCACGTCCAATGGCTTCTTCATTTCCTGCCTTCTTCCTCTTCCTCGGTGCCAATTTTCTTAGGTTCACGTACTCTGCATCGCCGGGACAATGGGCACCAGAATCGTGTCTAGCATCATCTTTCCACTCGTTTTTAATTTCTTCGGGCAGCAAAATGACATCTATCCACTCGTTTTTAATTTCTTTAGGCAGCAAAATGACTGACCCGGCAGTCATGTTTCTAACCTTGCGGCGCTTCCTGTCAAAGAAACAAGACTATTGCATAACTGCCCAATATCTACAGAGTAAATAAAACAAAAATTACAATTCAACACAAACATGCGAACCCCAAGAGACCTTTGTTTGCCAGGAGCTAATTGGGTTCGAGCAACCACCATGTCCAAGAATATAAGGGTGACTCCCAGTTGCAGCAGCTTCCACATCCAGTACATCACATTTCAGCTCAAACATGGCAGCCGAAGCATACCTTTTCATCAACCCAATTAGCTAACTGTCACACGTTATAGGAACCATGATGCCACGTTCATCCATGAAGATGAACTTTGCAGTCTGCTTCGGCCATAATTCAACATGATTACGCAGAGCAGCAACCATACCAGATATAGTGCAGCTCTGCGCAGGCGCTTCTTCCATCGTGAAACAATGGTGTCCATACCTATTGCCCTTAGAGTCGTACCTATAGAGGACTTAGCCCCCAAGCGCATGTGGATTCCGCCCTTAGGCGAAATGTGCGTGCGCTCCCTCTTGGTTTTGAATTTGTGACCGGCTACGCCTGGCGGTTGCGCTACCCGTGACGTCGGCGCTGACATCGGCCACGCGCGCACACGCCATCATTGCTCTGCGGCGGGCAGCGTAACGTCCCGTCGCCGCGTCGCCGAAATCGCCCGACGCCGGTTTCGCTCTCGGATCTTCTGCGCACCTGCCGCAGACACGAGATCTAGGCAGCGGTTGCGGTGAAGGTCAACTGGATGCACGCCACATGGCGCCGTGGATGGTTGCCCTTCCGGCCCTTTAAAGGGACGCCGCGGGGGGAGCAGTTCCCTTTCTTAGCTCCCCCGCTTCCAGTTTTCCTCTTCCTTTCCGCTCTCCTACCCTCTGCGCCCTTCCTTTGCTGCCGTTGTAGCCCGCTGCGCCACTCGTTCATTGTCATCGGCGGTACGGTCCACCGCCACTCCTCTGCCGCCGTGCCTCCTTGCCAGCCGGAGATGGTAGCCGAACGCGGAGCCTGGTGTGGCTCCTCCATCATGGAGGACCACATCCAAAAATACCGTGCCACCCGCGTCCTTCCGCCGGAGGAGGACGTGGCGGTGCGGCTAGCACCGGCGGGAGAGGTGTTGCCGCACCCGGCGGAGGGGGAGCGGGTCATCTTCCTCTCGCATCTGGCACGTGGGTTCGCGTTGCTGGTGCACCCCTTCTTCCTCACGTTCTTGGCTTTCTTAGACCTCCGCCTCTACCATCTCGGCGCCAACGCAATCAGAACGCTGGCGCACTTCATGGCGTTCTGCGAGAGCTACCTCGGGATCCAGCCAGATCTCGGGCTCTTTTGTTGGCTCTTCCGAGTCCGGCCACAGGTGCAGTTCACGAAGGGGTCGTTAGTCGTTTGCGGCGGCGCCTCCATCTACTCCTGCGTGCAGACCGGCTACCGAAGTTCCGGCTGCAAGACACGGTACGACTATGGCAGCAGTCATACCTCTACGTCAAGAATGTCACCAACGTCGACCAGATCAACCTTCCGGCCTTCCAGGATGTCGAGTCCACCTGCCAGCACTGGGATCTAAAGATTTACGGCGACAAGGCGGAGTCGGACGCGATGCTGCAGCGCATGCGCTCCCTCGTCACCTGCCGGCTAACCGGCCTGGACATCACCCTCAGCTGGATGTCCGGGCTGATGATGTCAAGCAGAAAGCGCGACAAGATGTGATTCTACTCGCCGGCTGACCCGACCTTGTCGCGCCGTGATCCCCGCTACCACAACCTGAAGGAGTGGTGTGGGCGATCACGAAACCGAGGGCTGGACCTTCAGCCTGGCGCCCTACAACCGGGACAACCGTGCGTCCCGGGTAGGTCCTTTTAGCCGGAGCTTTCTTCCGTATTTCTTGCCTTTCTTTTTGCTTTATCCGACTAATCTTTTTGTATTCGGCAGATCTTCCCTTGCATCCTTCGCGAGGAGGGTGAGGCCCCCCTCGAGGCTTTCACGCCCGACTTGCCCGAGCCGCGTGCTCGGCGGTCCGGCGAGGAGTCGGATGGGGACGGGGATGCCTTTCCCAGCCGGAACGATGAGCCGGCCGCCGACCCCCACGCGGAGGTTGACGAGGAGGAGGAGACAGCACCGGCCTTTGATCCGGCGCAGCGCCCTGTGACGGATGGCGAAGCTGGTGGGAGCGGCTCCAGCCATTCCATCTCCAGCCGGCCTGCCGTGGAGGAGCCGGACCAGCACCCTTCCGCCGAGTCGCCTGGGCCAGAAGAAGGGGCCGCCTCCGGTTGTGCAAGGGTACGTCCTTCCTCCTCTTCTTTCACCATATTCTGCTTGTTTCTTTTCCTGCCTTTCTGCCCCTGGCTTATTTGCTTTTCTTTCCTTCTTCTCGTCTTCTGTCTTCTTAGCATGTTGGTCTCCTTTGGAGCCGTGAGCGTCTGAAGTGGCCGACCGGTCACCACCCTGCTCACCCGCCTGCCGCCCTCCTTCTCCCGCAGCACCGCCTCTGCCACCACCTCAAACTGAATCGGCTACCTCAGCCGAAGCGGATGGTCTGCAGCCGGACGTGGTGGCCCAGCCAGAAGCAGAGGATCCTCAGCCTAGTGGCTCTTACGCGGGCACGCGGGAGGGCGCAACCGGCAAGGAGCTCGTGGTTGTCGGTGACGACAACTCCGACGACGAGCCGGGAGAGGAGTGGAGGACAGCGGTGGTTGTCGTGAAGGAGTCCCTGGCCATCACCGCCGTGGACGACGACGCCTCCTCTGCCGCCTCGCTGACTGACCTCGCTGCCACCCTCGAGCTGGCGGTGAAGGAGATCCGGCTGCTGGAGGCCGCAGCCGGTGGGAACCGGTCCTTGGAGCAGAAGCTTGCTGCTGCCAATGGGACCTCCCAGAGTAAGTTGCTTCATCTGGCTTGCCTTTTTTTTGCTGATAGCCGATTTTGCCGCAGCTATCCTCGTATGCGCTCAGCGCGAGATCGATCGCTTGAAGAAAGCGAACGACCAGCTGAGCAAGTCCAACTCCACTCTGCGGCTATAGAACAAGGATTGGCACGTGAAGGTAGACGGTCTGTAGGCCACCATCAAGGAGCGTGATGCCTCGCTCGCCAGCCGGATCGAAGCCTTCAACCTTCTCGAGGCCCAGAACAAGGACCAAGAAAAGGAGATCAAGCGGCTGGCGACGAAGGAGAAGGCTCTAGTGGAGGAGCTGATGCAAGTTGGCCACACGGCTAAGGGTAAGTTCCCTTTTCCGTCTCCCTTTATTTCCGGATCCGGTAGCCGGATCTGACTCTCTTTTTCTGACAGCGTTTTATCCCGACATAGACCTGCTGGCGTACAACCGGCTGCAGGAGAACTGGCCGGGAGCGCAGCCGACGGCCCAGGAGCTCGTCGTCCTTCTTGGCGAGGAAGCTTCCAAGCTTCGTCAAGCGGCGCGGGATATCTTCTCGTTCCTATGGCCGGACGCTCTGGTTCCAGAGACAATGGCGCAGCTGGCTGCGAAGGTGGGGGAGGTGCCGGCTGTGGTGGACCGGCTGCGAGACTTGGCGGCGCGAGCCGGAGCGGAGATGGCTCTGGCCCTCATGCTCTCCTGGTACAAGGACGCCCGTGTCGAGAAGATTGATGGAGGCTTCCGCGCCGGCGCCGACCTTGCTGCCATCCGCCAGGCCCATCCAGAGCTCCGAGGCTTCGCCATCAAGATCACCGACTACGTGGACCCCGACGAGGTGCTCACCGACTCGGAGTCCGTCGACACTCCGAATGTGGAAGCCCCAACGCAGCCGGCTACGGGCGCCGGAACTGGATCAAGCGTCGCGCCTCTTCCTCCGCCTGAAGCTTCCGCCCGTCAAGACGCTCCGCATGGCAAGGATCCTACTGTCTAGTCGCTGCCCCGGGATGCCGGGTGTATTTGTCTTGTTTAATTCTGTTTTGAACTTGTCTGTCTGTACCGACTGTCTCTGGCGCCGGGTAAACTTATGGGAGCTTCGCCTCCTTTTTCCTTTGCTTGTTAATTTTGAACTGTCTTGACTTCCCTTCAACTTGTGTACTTTACATTTTCTTCCGACATTTCGCCGATTGACCTTATCCGCCATTTACGCCGCTTAACGCTTTAGCCGGGGAACTCCTCTGGCGCCAGCACACCCACTGGGTGTAGCCCCCGAGATTCGTAGTAGCTGGCATAGCCAGGTGCTTCGAATCTTCCTTCTTTTCCCCAAATCTTCTAGCTTTATCCGACTAGACTCGTCCTAGTCGGCTGCTTTCGCTGGCTGAACACCTTCAACCGGGGGAACTAACATTCCAGTGGGGGCGCACGAGCGCACCCACTAGGTGTAGCCCCCGAGATTCGGAGTGCTTGATGAAGGCAAGGACTTCGAATCTTCCTTGTCTGTTCTTGCTCCTGCCCTTGCCCTCACCTGGGCTTCGAATGGCCGGCTAAACGCCTTTAGCCAGTCGGGAACTACCGGATTCCACTAGGGGCGCGCGAGTGCACCTAGTGGGTGTAGCCCCCGAGATTCGGAGCGCTTGATGAAGGCAAGGACTTCGAATCTTCTTCTCTTTTCTTCCTGAATTCCGACTCAAGGTAGTCATACAAGAATATACATACACATACATCCTCACATGTTAATAGGTTAGTCTGCCAAATTGTAGCCGGAAAGCGGATTTGTTTTTTGAAAACTAGCTTGCGCCTTTCTGGACACTTGGTCGCTTTCTCGTGCGCTCTGCTGTTTTCGCTGCGTCCTTGCCAGGCAGCCGGGTTGCGGTCTGCAGCCGGAATCGAAGGGAGCTGACAATACATTGCGCATGGTAGTAACGGCTTAGTAGCCGGATTGCCTTAAGCTAGTTGCAAGGCCGGGACGCCTGGTCTGTCGCGTCTCCTCCCTGTTTTTTGTGTGGGCTGCCTTGGGCTTTTGCTCTTGCTAGCCGGACAGCCGGGTTGTGGTCTGTAGCTGAGACGAAGCGTGGGCCTCTGACATCGTCACACACTACTCAGTCGGTTTGTTGACTTAGCAGGCCGGGCCAGCCAGCGATCCCCCGGGTAGGGGTTGCCGGAGCCGGAAAATCATAACCGGAAAATAGGTGCAAACACATTTCTAGCAAGAAGCCCCCGAGCATCTCGTAGGGGTCTGCATTTTCATTCATAGGGTTTGCGGGATACATACACTTTCTGGTGACTAGGTGTAAAACGGGCGCAGCAAGGCCGCGTTCCAGGGACGCTCGGTCTCCTCGTCTGACTTGTCCATCTTGTTCTTGCACGGCTGCTGCGCGTCGATGAGGTAGTAGGAGTTGTTGGGCAGTGCCCGGCTGATGATGAAGGGGCCTTCCCAAGGTGGCGATAGCTTGTGCATGCCCTTCGTGTCTTGCACCAGCCGAAGAACCAGGTCGCCCTCGCGGAACGCGACTGGGCGGATCCGGCCTGAATGGTAGCGGCGCAGTCGTTGCTGGTATAGGGCCGACCTGGACAAGGCCAGCTCGCGGGCCTCCTCCAAGAGGTCCACTTCGTCCTCCCGCGCCTCTTGGTTGGCCTTTTCGTCGTAAAGGAGCTTGCGCGGGGAGTCAAACTCGATATCCGCGGAGAGGACGGCCTCTGATCCGTAGACCGAGAAGAATGGGGTGTAGTCGGTTGATCTGTTCGGCATGGTGCGGAGGCTCCATAGCACAGCCGGAAGCTCTTTGATCCAGCATCCGGGTGACCGCTCCAACGGCTCGATGAGGCGTGGCTTGATGCCGGCTAACACCAAACCGTTTGCTCTTTCGACTTGCCCGTTGGACTGCGGGTGCACGAGGGAGGCGAGGTCTATCCTGATGCCCTTGTTGCTGCAGAATCGGGCGAAGGCCCCCTTGGCGAAGTTCGTTCCATTGTCGGTGATGATGTTGTTGGGGTAGCCGAACCGATTGATAATGTCGGTGAAGAAGGTGACGACTGTCGCCCTGTCCAGCTTTCGGATGGGCTTGGCCTTGATCTACTTCGTGAATTTATCCACCGCCACCATCAGATGGGTCATGCCCGCGCGTGCTCGCTTGAAGGGACCGACCATGTCGAGGCCCCAAACCGTGAAGGGCCAGGTGATCGGTATGGTCTTGAGTACCGAAGTCGGCATGTGCCTGAGTTGCCCGAAGCGCTGGCACCCATTGCACGCGCGAACCAGCTGCTCAGCGTCCTCGATGGCGGTGGGCCAATAGAAGCCGTGGCGAAACGCCTTGGCGACTATCGCCCTTGACGAAGTGTGATGCCCGCACTCGCCCTGGTAGATGTCTTTGAGTAGTCGGTAGCCCGTGTCCAAATCGACACACCTTTGGAAAATGCCGGATACGCTGCGCTTGTACAACTCACCGTTGATGATGGTGTATGTGTGCGCTCGGCACCGGATTTGCCTGGCTTCCACCTCGTCATCTGGAAGTTCTCCATTGGCGATGTAGTTCATGAAGGGTTGCGCCCAGGATGGCACTTCCCGAATGACGAGGATGCTCCCGCTCTCGGGTTGATGGTCGTCGGGGGGTCGTCCGGGTGACGTACCCGGGACGGCGACCCCCGAGCCGCTTGACAAGCCGGTAGCCCTCGGGTCTTGCGAACCGGAGGGTACTGCCTTGCCGGAGTTGGTGCGGGTCTTCTTCTTTGGAGGTTCTGCCTGCTCCGCTTCTGCTGCTCCGTCAGCCGGAGCGCTTGCGAAGGTGCTCCAAGGAAACCCCAGGTGGGATCGCCTGCCTGGTGGATCCGATTCGGGCGAGCGAATCGGCTGCCTCGTTGTTGATGCAGGAGACGTGATGGAATTCGCATCCGTCGAAGGAGGCGCTGAGCTTCTAGATGTGGAACCGGTAGAGGGCCATGTTTGCATCTCTGGCGTCCCATTCTCCAGATACTTGCTACACCACTAGATCCGAATCGCCGAAGCAAAGGATCCGGTTGACACCGATCTCCTTGGCTAGCTGGAGTCCGTGCGCCAGTGCCTCGTATTCGGCTACGTTGTTGGAGGCCTTGAAGTGGATCTGTAGCACGTACTCTAGCCGGTTTCCCTTGGGTGAGGTGAGCATGATGCCGGCTCCCAATCCCCCGAGCATCTTCGACCTGTCGAAGTGCATCTTCCAGTTGTCGGAATCCGGAACCGGTGGAGATACTGGGTCTCGGCCCAGTCGACAAGGAAGTCCGGCAATGCCTACGACTTGATCGTGAGCCGGGGCTCGTACTGGAAGGAGTAAGCGGCAAGCTCGATGGCCCACTTGGCGAATCGTCCGGTGGCGTCCTTGTTGCCGATGATTTCCGAAAGGGGTGCGGTGCACACGACCTTAATCGGATGCTCCTAGAAGTAGTGCTTGAGCTTCTTGCATGCCAGGTACACGCCGTAGCACATCTTCTGGTAGTGGGGGTAGTTCTGCTTGGAGAGGGAGAGAACCTCGCTGAGGTAGTAGACGGGCCTCTGAACCGGCTGAGCCTTGCCTTCCTCGGGGCGCTCCACCACCAAGACGACGCTGATGACCCGGATGATGGTTGCTATATAGAGCAACATCGGCTCCTTGCTAGCCGACATGGCTAGAACCGGCACTGTGGATAGCATGCGCTTGAGGTCATGAAATGTGGTGTCGGCTTGCGAAGTCCAGGAAAACTTGTCTGTCTTCTTCACCAGTTGGTACAACGGGAGTGCCTTCTCCAACAGCCGGCTGACGAAACGGCTGAGGGAGGCCAAACATCCGGTGAACTTTTGGACTCCAAGCAGGCTCCTGGGCGGCTGCATCCTCTCGATGGCCGCGATCTTTTCCGGATTTGCCTCGATGCCTCGTTGTGACACGAGGAAACCGAGGAGCTGACCGGATGGCACTCCGAAGACGCACTTCTCCGGGTTCAACTTCATCTGGTACTAGCGGAGGTTGCCAAATGTCTCTCCTAGATCTTCAAGGAGGGTGCGCTTCTCCTTGGTCTTGATGACCACATCGTCCACGTAAGCATGCACGTTTCGGCCTATCTGCGAGTGCAAGCACTTCTGCATGCAGCACTGATAGGTAGCGCCTGCATTCTTTAGACCGAAAGGCATGGTTACATAGCAGAAAGCCCCGTAGGGGGTGATAAATGATGTCTTAATCTGATCAGCCGGGTTTAACCGGATCTAATTGTACCCGTAGTAGCAATCTAGAAAAGACAACAAATCACAGCCGGCCATGGAATTGTTGACTTGATCGATACGGGGCAAGGCGAAGGGTTTCGGGCACGCCTTGTTCAGGCCGGTGTAGTCGATACACATGCTCCAGGTCTTTTTCTTCTTCAGCACCAGGACTGGGTTCACCAGCCAGTCCGGGTGGTACACTTCCATGATGAACCCGGCTGCAAGGAGCCGGGTGATCTCGTCACTGATTATCTTCCTCTTTTCCTCTACGAACCGGCATAGAGGTTACTTGACCGGCTTGGCATCCGGCCGCACATGAAGTGAGTGCTCGGCGAACTCCCTCGGCACACCTGGCATGTCCTTGGGGGACCATGCAAAGATGTCCCGATTCTCACGGAGGAAGTCGACGAGCGTGCCTTCCTATTTGCTGTCCAAGTTGGCACCAATGGTGACGAACTTGGTCGGGTCGGAGGGGTCGAGCAGGATCCTCTTTGTCTCCTTTGTCGGCTGGAAGGCTCCTTCTCCAGCCAGTTTGCTGCTAGCCGGTATGTCCTACTGGGCCATAGCCACATTGCGCATGATCACGCGCTTCTCCTGGCTATGATGAGGGCCTCTACCAGTTTGGAACCGGCTGAGGCACACTCCATCGACCGCTTGAAGCAACCGGCGATGGTGATCACGCCGTTGGGTCCCGGCATCTTCGTCTTGAGGTATGCATAGTGGGGGACGGCCATGAACTTGGCGAGGGCGGGGCGCCCGAGGAGAGCATGATAGGAGATGTTAGGTTTACCACCTCGAACCAGATCGGTTCGCGGCGGAAGTTCTCCTCGGTCCCGAAGATGACGTCCAGCTGGATTTTCCCCAGCGGGGCACAGGCTGGCCCCGACAGTACACCGTGGAACATTGTGGTAGTCGGGCGCAGGTCGCATTCGTGAATGCCCAGCTTTTCTAGCGAGGACTGGTAAAGGAGGTTGAGGCTGCTGCCTCCATCGATGAGGACGCGCGAGAAACGGCAGGTACACGCGTTGGAGACGATGAGGGGGTCGAGCACCATGGCGTAGCCCCCGGGAGTCGGCAGGTGCTCCGGCTGGTCTGCACGGCTCCAGGTGATGGGGGTTTCCGACTAGTTTAGGTACTGGCGGACCAGAGAGATGATGGTGTTGACCTCCTTGGAGCGTCGCCTGCGGCTGTGCTTGTCGTCCAGCTCCGTCTCGAAGATGTGGTAGGCGGCGTGCGGCTGGGTTGTTGTTGTTGCCACCATTGCCGTTGTTACCATCATTGCCAGCTCCCCTAGCCGGTGGTGGAGGTCCACCAGGAGGGGGCGGGGGGAGACGAGGCTGGTTACCCTGGTCTTTTAGCTGGCGGGTCCAGCTGCAATTCCGGGTGATGTGCGTAGCCGGCATGAAGGGACCGCTATGCCACTTGCACGGGCCGTCAAACATTTGGTCGAAGGTGAGCCGTGGCTTTTGCCTCCTTGCATCGTTAGCCGGTGCGTCAGGCGCGCCCTCCACAGCATTGACTTGCCGCGCATGGTAGCGGGGCTTCTGTTGTCCGGCTTGGCGGTCCCCATGGAACTGGTTGTCGTTACCGTGGTGCCTAGAGGATCCGGCTTCGCGAGCCAGATTGCTCGGACGGTCAAGAGCCGGCTCCGTAGGAGTCGGACACCCGTCAGCATTTACTCGGAGGGGCTTCTTCATGGCGGCATCCTCCATGGCGTACTGGTCCACAACCGTCATGAGCTCCGCCATGGTTTTCGGCTCGTCACACAGTAGCCGGTGGTGAAGCATGGTGCCTTCTCGGCAACCCTTGATGAAGAAGCTGATGGCCTGGCTCTCCAGGATGCCCTCACAAGTGTTGCGTAGCTCCGTCCACTTGGTGAGGTACTCGTGGTTGGTATCGCGGTCACCCTGGACGAACAAGGCCAGGTCGCACGGGCGTCCTAGACGCTTGTACGTGCCGTTGAAGTTGCAGACGAACACCTTCTCGAAGTCCGGCCAGGCGTTGATGCTGTTGGGCGCAAGGCTGTTGAGCCACGTCCTTGTAGACCCGGTTAGCATAAGAGGGACGTAGCGCACGGTTGTGCGCTTGTTCCCATGGGCGATGCCGACTGCCGTGGCATAGTCGGTCAGCCAATCTTCCGGCTTCATGCTACTGTCGTACTTGGGGGTGTCCCTGGGCAGGGAGAACTTATCCGGAAACGGCTCGTTCCAGATGCGGGGTCCGAAACAAACCGGGTCGGTAGAGTCTTCTTCCTCCATGACACGCGCTTGAGTGAGGAGCTCGATGCGGTCACGGGCATCCGGACAATCCGGGTTGGGTGCTCCCACCTGGCCCGAGAGACGGGAACCGGTGGGTCTAGGTGCTCCGGTTGGTGGAGGGGGATGCGGTGGGTTGTTGTTCACCATTTGCTTCTGGCACGGTTGGCCCTTGTTGTCAGAGCTGCGACACCTGCTGCGGGCCTTAGCCGGCTACGGGGAAAACGCCTGTTGGGTGTTGCGCGGTGCGCCCCTGCTGTTGGCAGGCGGCTTGCTCCCCCTGGAGTAGCTGGGGTCCTCCTGCATCTTCCGGTTGGCATCAGCCTGCTCATCCGCGATGCGGAGGAGCTCCTGCACGCGGGCGTGCTGGCGGACTCGCTCCTCACCCTCCAGGATGGGCAGCTCTTCTGTCGCGGCTCGCACCGCGCGTAGGTTCTTGATGGGCGTGCTGTAGGTGGGCCGGATGAGGGCGGGCGCGGGATCCGGCTCCCCATCCTTTTCCATCCTACCGCCTAGCTCGCCGCCCCGGCGCACTGCCTGGCTGCTCGGCTCAGGTAGCCGGAGTGAAGCCATGCGCGGTCGCATTTCAAGGCCAGTGATCTCAAGTTGCTTGCGGGTTGCCGCCAGCTCCATGGCCTCCTGGAGGAGGATCTGTCTCTCCATGGCGAAGTTGGCTTCCGCCTCCTCCGGGTTATCCCCGAGGTTAACCGGCGTCAGGAGCCGATCAATGGCATCCTCCACCAAATTCCGAGGCTGTAGAGGCGGAAGTTCCGACCTCGTCCGCGCCTTGCTCCCGCGGTTGGCGGGGGTGAGAGCTGAAGCCGGCCATCATGACCTCCACGCCACAGGGAGCGACGGAGGCATTTCCGCTCGGATGCAGTAGCTCCGCGACAGAAATGATCTCCCTAGGGAAACGCTCTGTAACGATGGCGACGTAGACGGGGAGGTTGCCGAAGAGCAGGATGGAGCCGTTCGGCGGGAAGGAGGTTCCGGCGAAGCAGGAAGCGTTGTCGATGATGCAGTCGAATTTGCCGAGCGTGAGCACCAGGCCGGAGGCCACGCGCTCACCGGCTGAAGTGTGGGGTCCCGTGTGGAACGTGACTCCGGTCGAAGTCATCGGCCCCACGGTGGGCGCCAACTGTCGTTATATTGGGAACAGTAGTACCTAAGAAGGTTAGATAGAGGTGTGGGGACTAGCAGGGAAACTATCGACGGTGTATGCAGGCGGGATTGGATACAAGCAAGCGTAGCTGGACGCAGGAAGTACCCAGGTTCGGAGCCCTCGTGATGAGGTAAAACTCCTACTCCTGCCGGATCTGACTATGGGGACATACGAACTACAAGCACTCCTTGAGCTGTATTCTCTAGCTACTGCCTTAAATGCAATAAAGACCAACCCTTGCTGCTGAGGCCTTGCCTCTCCTTATATAGGCAAAGAGGCAATGGTCTCACTGGCCAGTCCGACTGGCGGGCCCCACAGGCGGGTCCCAGCCGACTGGTCATCTACAGTATCCGGTACGATACGTCCCATCGGAGTATGAGCGGTATGGCTATCATAGGCACAGTGGACATCGTGCGAGCCAGTCGTCAGTATCGGGCCACTGTTCCTGCGTCATCCCCGCAAAGTCTTCGGTATGGCCGAGTAGTTGCCGGTCTTGTCATCGTATAGGGCGTACCGTGCACTGATACGCATGTCGTCATGTCTCCTTGATTGGTTCCGGCTACATCGCCAGAGTGGCTGCTTGCCGATCCGCTCTTGTGCGATAGCATACGACTTGCCTTGTCAAGAGACGTCAGCCAGACGATCCGACCGATTTCTCTTATCCGGTTGGGGTATCTAGGGATCATCCCCTCGACAGCCCCAGTTTGGATTTTCCGGGAGAAAATCTGACCGGATACCGAGCGATGCGCCTTGGCTCCCTTTGCTCAAAAACTGGGGGGCGGATTATCCGGCCCATGCAACCGCTGGATTGTCCGGCCTAGGGAGGAAAAACTGCCCCAGTTCGGATTTTCCGGGAGAAAATCCGACCGGATACCGAGCGACGCGCCTTGGCTCCCTTTGAACAATGAGGTAGGCCGGATTATCCGGCCCTTGGTGGGGCGGATAATCCGGCCCCCCTCAAAGCTTCCTACACACTTAGCGCACATGAATAATCTCCACAGTATTGTTATCTAACACACAAAACATAGGAAAACATGAAATGTTCTTTCAATAAGCCTTTCCCATCTAGATAACCCCACACTGTCACCTTGAGTACTAGATGGTTCCAACAAACACCACAATTTCATAAAGACATCCAACTACAAATATAACTCATAACAAGTATTTGTAATCTCTAGCCTAAGTGCCACCATGGTATGCACGCTGTCACTTTCACACACATGGGGAGAGCAGAGTTCTATTAAAGCACTTGAGTAGCAAGGTAGATCTACTTGATTACAAAGCTCATGATCACAATATGATCATGCATAGAGAGAGAGAGATGAACACATAGCTACCGGTAGAACCCTTAGCCTCGAGGAAGAACTACTCCCTCATCATCATGGGAATCAGCAATGGCGAAGGAGATGGTGGTGGAGATCGATGGAGATGGCTCCAGGGGCACTTCCCCATCCCGACAGGTGCCAGAACAGAGACTTTCTGTCCCCCGAATCTCCCCTTCGATGGCGGCGGCACTGTGGAACTTTTCGTGGCTGGAGGCTGGACGATTTAGGGTTTTTGCATCGGGAGGCATCTTATAGGCGAAGAGGCAAGGTCGGTGGGCAGCCAGGGGGCCCACACCATGCCCTAGCGCGTCCTGGGGACCCACGCCTAGGGGTGGTTTGGCCACCCTGTGGCCCCCCTTCGTCTCTCCTTGTGGCTCCGTGAATCTTCCGGGAAAATAATGACTTGGGCTTTTGTCCGGTCCAATTCCGAGAATATTCATTTTCTAACTTTCTGGAACCAAAAACAGCAGAAAATAGGATACTGGCACTGTGGCTCTTGTTAATAGGTTAGTCCAAGAAATCATATGAAAAGTACTCCAAAGTGTGGACAAAACATAAGAAAGTTGATAAAACCAAGCATGGAACATAAAAAATTATAGATATGTTAGCAACGTATCAACAATCCATAAGCTAAGCTTGGGGTAGTTCATACGTCCGAAACGTATCTACTTTCCTGAACACTTTTGCTATTGTTTCTTCTCTAATTTGTATGATTTGGATACAACTAATGCAGACTAACGTTGTTTTCAGTAGAATTGCTTTGGTCTCTCGTTTTTGTGCAGGAATTCAACTTTCAGCAAAAATCCTGGAAAATATCACAAAACTCCTATTTTACCAGAAGACTCATGGAGCCAGGAGACAAGACGAAGAAGGGCCACGAGGGGGCCACACCACCTGGTCGCGCGGGCCAGGCTAGGCCGCGCCAGGAGGTGGTGTGGCCGCCTCGGACTCCGCCTTGACCTCTCCTTACGCCTATATAAGCCCTCTGACCTAAAACAGATGGGGGGTTTGATGTTTTCTAGATAGAGTTCCTCTGCGCTGCCACCACCAGATACCGCGAGTTAGAACCAGAAACTTCGTTTTGGCATCCTGCCGGGACAGGGAATTGGAGGAGATCATCGCCATCATCATCACCATCGCTTCTCCATCAACCATCCATGATTCCTGATGACCCACAAGTATAGGGGGTGTATCGCAGTATTTTCGAGGGAAGTGAAACCAAATTTATTGATTCGACACAAGGGGAGCCAAAGAATATTTATAAGCCTTAACAACTGAGTTGTCAATTCAGCTACACCTAGAAACAATCTTGATCGCAGCAGTTTTGTAGTAGGAATAGTAAAGTAATAGCAGTAGTAAAGTAAAGACAGCAGTAACAATAGCAGTAAACAGTAGGATTCGAGTGCAGTAGGCATAGGGATGGATGGACGGGTGTTGCATGGACAAGACAATTCATATACCAATCAGAACATAGGGCAATTGCAGATAAGTAAGATAAAGCATCCAAGTACTAGATAACCCTAGGCATGTGTTCCATATATAGTCCTACATGCTCGCAATGAGAACTTGCACAACATCTTTTGTCCTGCCAGCTCATTTGCAGCGGGGCCTCAAGGGAACTACTAGCACTTAAGGTGCTCCTTTTAATAGAGCACCGGAGCAAAGCATTAACACTCCATGAACACATGTGATCCTCACATCAAAGCCATTCCCTCCGGTTATCCCGATTTCTGTCACTTCGGGGCCATTGGTTCCGGACAACAACGTGTGTATATAACTTGCAGATAAGACCATAAACAATACTATCATAATGAATCAATAACATGTTCAGATCTGAAATCATGGCACTCAGACCCTAGTGACAAGCATTAAGCATAACAAGTCGCAACAAAGTCATAAAGCACTAATAAAAGATACTAGGCACCATGCCCTAACAATCTGATGCCATTACATAAATGATCTCATCCAATCCCTACCATCCCCATAGCCTACAGTGGGGGATTACTCACTCATAGATGGGGGAAACATGGATGGTCGATGGAGAAGCGATGGTGATGATGGTGGTGATGATCTCCTCCAATTCCCCGTCCTGGCAGGGTGCCAGAACGGAGTTTCTGGTACTGTTTCATGGAATCTGGTGGTGGCGGCGGAGCAGAACTCCTTCTGGAAAAACGTCGAACCCCCTGAGCTTTTAGGTCAGAAGGCAACTTATAGGCGAAGAGGGAGACCACCTGGGCGACTTTGGGCTGGGCCGTGCGGCCAGTGGTGTGGCACAGGCCCAGCCTCCTCCGTCTCATATTCGACTCTGAGTCTTCGGTGAAATAGGATTCGGCATATTTTCCGGATTTTTCTTGATAGTTGGTTTCTGCACAAAAGTAGACACTGTGGCAATTCTGCTGAAAACAAACCGTGTTAGTTGCATCCAAATCACACAAGTTTAGAGGAGAAACAATAGCAAAAGTGTTCGGGAAAGTAGATACGTTTTGGACGTATCAACTCCCCCCAAGCTTAGCTTATTGCTTGTCCTCAAGCAATTTAGTTGAAAACTGAGTGCGATAAAAGAACTTTTACGGACACATTTGCTTCATATGATGTATATATTCTCAGCATGTGATCAACTACTTAGACAATTCATAATAAGGAGTATGCAACTAAGTTTGCTTAATAGGCATTGCAAGCTATGAAGAGATTCCAACTCAAAAATAATAAGTAGCATGAAGCATAAACATAAGCAACATTACAATGCTCATAAAAAGGTATGATAGAGTGGTGTCTCGCTTGCCTTTGATCTAAGGCACCTCTGAAGTTCGGGTGAAGACTAGAAGTAAAGATATCAAAGATACAAGCATCAAAGTCATAACACAAATAATCAAGTTTTGAGACAAGCACAAAGAATGACAACTATGCTCTCAAGAAAGTGCTCACAGAATATGTGGAGACTCAACAAGGAGATGAAAAGGTTTTTGAATAATTTGAAAGGCTTCCAAATGCTGAAAGTATGGTACTCATTAGCTTTGAGCTCTCATTGCCCCTATCATAAGCATCTTTAATGTGGTTAAGGTGAAAGTGAGGTCCAATCTGAGTTATATGCTTGACAAACTATAAACTGGAAATCCCATGTCCCTTGAGTACGAGGGTCGCTCCTCATGCTACTCAAATTTAGTTACCGGTAAGTTCTTGTCATCGTAAATATGTGCGTATCATAGAGAACCGCCAACGGGGTACCCCTTGCCCGATGATACGGAAGAATCCCCATATCAAAATGACAAGGCAAGTAGACAATGAGTATCTCAGCAATCTTCTTATTTACCATGGGAAAATGGTGCTTTTTCTCTCTTTCCTCTTTTCATAAATCTCTTTTTTTTCTTTTTCTCAATAGTTATCTCTCTTTTTTTATAAGAAGGATGCTTCATAGATATCATTATGGTTACGCTGCAGGTTTCCACCATGTCAACATGGATTAGACCAGCGGCCCAAGTGTTTCTCTAACACACATACATAACTCCATGGACTTACAAGCTCCCCTTTTATTTCACACTGACGACATCTACAAACAAAAGAGCATGGTATCAACTGGGTATATATTTACAAGTGTTGAAGTTTCCTCGTGATGACGGTTTACGCTAATCCTGACCTATAATTTGCAAGCATATAACTTTCATGGATAGTCACAATGGTTCAGGTTTATTAAGTGCATAAAATAAAGTGTGCCATCAAGTTCGTGAGAGCTTTACTAACTAACTTTCTCATAACAAGCGAACATTTTATTCGGAAGAACACAAGGCATATTGAATATGCACGGAAGTAGCAAATGATGCTAATAGGTAGGTATGGTGGACACTTTGGAAATATTTGGTTTAGGGAGTTGGAAACTTGAGTAAAACATACTCAGTGTAAGTGAGGCTAGCAATAGTAAGGGAGCGACAAACGAGAGAGCAGTAACTGTCATAATCATGCTTGCAACAAAACAGGACTAATCATGGCATGAAAGTGATTCAAGATCCTCAAGGCAAAATAATTCATCGAGGCTCAACTGATTATTTCAGTCATATGCATGCGTGAGCATGTGCCAAGTCAATTCAAATGAAACATTTAGAGGAGGATACCACGGTGTCATACCAAGTTATGAATAGAGTAATGCAATCAAACATTCATAAAACATGCTACAAACTATTAACAAATTGGAACTAATCATACGAAAGCAAGAACTACTAAGCATCCAAAGATAACATACACCCTACACGAACAGGCTAAGCATGCCCACAATGATGAGTATATGTACAAAAATGAAAACAAATAGAGTTCGTTACCAGCCTCTTACCACACCTCAAGTTGTCATTAATCATCATTATTGCTCTTCACTTGTGTGGCTTGAATAATAATATGAAACCAATATCCACTGAGGACTGTTGAACCCTGCAACAAACTCAAAGAACCAAAGAAGAACAACAAATATTTTTGGTGTTTTCGATTTTTAAAAGAAGAACCAAAAGGGAAGAACAAGCAAAGCAAAATCTTTTTGGGTTTTTGAATAGTTCAAACAAAGCAAGCAAACCAAGGCAAAAAGGAAGAAGCAAACCAAAGAGAAACAACAGAAATATTTTTGGTCTTTTTGTGTTTTAGAAAGCAAAACCAAAGAAAAAACGAAAACTAAAAAGAAAACGAAACATGAATATACAAAGTACCGACACAACATGATAATGAGATGAGTGCGATGTCGCCGTACCTTCCCCCAAGCTTAGGCTTTTGGCCTAAGTGGGTATCAATCCAAATACAGGTAAGGGTTCCAAGCAGAAGGATCATTGTAAGAATGATCGTAGTTAGGCCCGTGGGAAGAAGAAGAGGCTCCCCAATCATAGGTAGGCTGCTGATATGAAGACTCCCCCTCATTCGAGGGCTGGACCGAATCATCTATGAATGCCCTTCCAGTATCCTGCTCCTGTTGGGAGAGCTCTCCCAAGTACGTATCAAGCTCCTCATCCGTGAGGGACCATCGTACCCTGTTATCAAGGTTAAACAAAATAGGTGCATGCAAAAGAACAACACGCTCGGACTTGCTCTTTCTCCAACCAGCTTTGAGAAAGGTTATTTCATAAGACAACTCACTCAAACTAGCCCACGAGGAAACAAATTTATGTTGTATCATGGAATTAAGATCAAGCCTTTCTATGGGAAACTGCAGGTCTAAATGATGAGGCACTAAGCCATGCAATGCTAGTAAACGAGAAGCAATGAGGCCCCCACAAATTCCACCTTTCTCGCAGTTAGCAGCAAGACGGAAAGCTATCAAAGCACCCAAGTTGTAAGACCTATCTCGTTTAAGAGCAGCAGAGATAAATGCTAGATCATATGAAGATAACTTATTGGTAGTTTTCCTAGCAATAACACACTTGGCAATAATGTAGGCAAAGTAGCGAATGGAGGGAAGATGAATGTTACGGATTTTTCCACTCTCCTTTGAGAAGCTGCTCCCTTGGCAAATTTCTGCGTATAAATCCATAAGTGGTCCAGGTCGCTCCTTAATCCTTCTACATGATCCCCATTGAGGTACCTTAATAGCTGCACAAAAGTCATCGAGAGAAGGGTCGACAACAATATTGTAAATTTTGTAGTGGACCATGGGGTTAGGCAAAGAGTGACTAAATTGAAAGTCCTGCACCACATACATGGTTAGCTTCACAAATTGACAAGGTTCATCTTCCAAAAAGTGCTCCAACCCTGCATTAGAAACCAAAGTGTGGAAATCTTGGAGAATTTCCGCAGCTCTCATGAACTCAGAGCATGGATAAATGGAAGGAAAAACTTCCTCCTCCCGGTGGACCTTCATGACCTCAGGCACCCATAGTTCATGTTGGTTTAGTTGATGCTCATTCATCTTCTATTATGAAATTTAAACACCTATTAAACAAGTGATTGCAAAGTGAATAAAATGAAGGATTCTACTCATAGGGACTTGTAAGAGGCCTAAACATGCATCAAAACTATATCTCTAAGCATCAAACAAGCTTACAAGCTCTTATAACCTGTCACCTACAGCAGGAAAATACTCAAGATATAATCCACTAAACACAAATCTACTTGGACAAGGGGAGGAGTCACATACCGGTGAACAAATGCTCCAAATTTCAGCAACAAAGATGGGCTGAGCAAGGAGATCGAAAAAATTGAGAGCAAGCACAGCAAGAACGTGATTTTGAGCAATGAACTGGAGCTTACTCGGGAGAGAGAAGAAAGTGGCAGGTGAGAGAGTTAGTGGAGGACTAGGGGTGGCCCACACCATGGCATGGCGCCACCCAGGGAAGGCCACGCCACCAGGTGGTGTGCCTGCCTGGTGGGTCCCCTTGGTACCTCCCAGGCACTCCTCTGCCCCTTTTTTCACGTAAAAATTTAATATGAATTTTCTAGAATTTTTCGAGACACTTTATTTTTGGGCATTTTTCAGGTATAGAAGAATGATTTTCTAACAGACAGATTTTTTTTTTGGAAAAAGATGCAAGGACAAAATAAAGCTAGGACTACAGAAGTTCTAAGACACTCTAACATGCAAGCAACTAACAACAAAAAGGAAAACTAAACAAAAACAAAAACTAAAATGGATAGAATAGAAGTAAGCGGAGATAATCATAGTGAAAACATTGTTTTGTTCAATGAAATCCTTTTGTTAACAAGGTTGATCAGGTCTTGTTACCAAAACAATTTCATATGAGACAAAACTTGTATTCCACTAATGATTATGTTACCTCAACCTTGATAGCAATGGTCCCAATCATAATAGTTTCAAATTTTTCTCTTGGTATGGGACAATATATTTCTCCAACTTGAATGCCCTCAACATGTTCAATTGAATTCAAACCATAAGTCCTTTCAATCTTCTTGGGGAAACAGACAATGTGTTCCTTGTCATTAACATTGAAGGTCACCTTTCCTTGATTACAATTAATGACAGCTCCTGCATTATTAAGAAAAGGTCTCCCAAGAATAATGGACATATTATCATCTTCAGGCATTTCAAGCACAACAAAATCAGTTAATATCAAGCAATTATGAGCCACTTGAACAGGTACATCCTCACATATACCAATAGGAATAGTGGTAGATTTATCAGCCATTTGCAAAGATATATCAGTTGGTATCAGTTTTTCTAGTTGAAGACTCTTATAGAGAGAGAAAGGCATAACACTAACTCCAGCTCCCAAATCCCACAAAGCAGTTCTAACATAACTGTTCTTAATAGAGCAAGGGATAGTTGGAATCCCTAGGTCTCCAAGTTTCTTTGGAACCTTACCATTGAAGGAATAATTAGCAAGCAAAGTAGAAATTTCTTCATTAGGGGTCTTCCTTTTATTCGAGACAGTATCATTCGTATACTTTGAGTAAGGAGGCAATTTAATAGCATCAGTCAAAGGAATTTGCAGGAATAAAGGTTTCATCCACTCACAAAACTTATTATAGTGTTCATCTTCCTTTGGCTTGTGTTTCTTATCAGGGAAAGGCATAGGTTTTTGGACCCAAGGCTCTCTTTCACTACCATGTTTGTTAGCAACAAAATCTTCTTTAGTGTATTTAGTATTCTTAATGTGCTTTTCAGGTTCTTCTTCAACTTTTTCTTCATTAGGAACTTCATTTTCTTCATTACCACTTTCAGTTTTAGCATCAGAAATAGATATACTATTAGGATCTATAGCAGGTTCAGAGGGTTCTACAACAGTTTTATGTTTCTTTTTCCTTTTCTTACGAGTAGAGCCACTATTTTCAGCTTGTTGAGAATCCTGCTCAATTCTTTTGGGATGCCCCTCAGGATATAGAGGGTCCTGGGTAGCAGCTCCACTTCTAGTTCTAATTTCATAAGCATGTTTTTCTTTAGCAGCATTAACTAGCAAGTCTTTTTACACTTTAACAAGTTGATCTATTTGAGTTTGAACCATTTGAAAGTGTTTAACAATCATTTTAACATCATTAGAGGTTCTTTCCACAATATCTTTCAACTCAACAATAGCTTTAGTGTTTTCCATTAGATGATTTTGCACCCTTTTATTAAAATTATCTTGCTTAACAATAAAGATATCGAATTCTTCTAAGCATTGATCAGGAGGTTTAGAGTAAGGGATATCACCTTCATCAAAGTGTTGGAGAGAGTGTACCTCAATAGTGGATGAGTAAGGGATAGGCTTACATAATTCTTCAATGGGAGGTAAATTCTTGACATCTACAGCTTTAATTCCCTTCTCCTTAAGAAATTTCTTAGCTTCCTTCATCACTTCATCATTTAATTCAATAACTCCCCTCTTCTTTGATGTTGGAATAGGCACTGGTATAGTAGGTTCAGGTACAATTACTTCAGGTATAGCTTGTTCAGGAGGAGTCCAATCTTCATAGTTCTTACTTATTTTAGCCATTAATTCCTCAACTTCCTTGGGAGTCCTATTCCTAAAAACACAATCAGCACAACTATCTTGGTATGTCCTAGATTCTTTGGTTAGTCCATTATAAAATATATCAAGAAGCTCACTCTTAGGTAATGGATTTCCAGCCTCTGCATGAATCAAAGCACAAAACCTTGCCCATGATTCAGGCAATATCTCTTTTTCTCCCTGTTTAAAATCAAAAAGTTCCTGCAAAACAACATGTCTAGCACTGGGAGTAAAATATTTTTGTAGGAAAGTACTAATCAAGCAATCAGGGCTATCAATAGATCCAGGAGGTAAATTACTAAACCAAGTTTTAGCTTCTCCTTTCAACGAAAAGGGTAAAATCTTAGCAACAAAGTAAGTACGCATCTTAATATCATCAGAAAACAAGCCACTCATGGTAGAAAGCTCATCCATATGTGCTACCGCACTTTCATTCTTAGTCCCACAAAAAGGTTCTTTCTCAACAATAGCTATGTAAGATAGATCAAGAGAGAAATCATAATCTTTATCTTTTATGTTTATGGGAGAAGCAGCAAACTTAGCAATAGGAGACAATTTCGGTCTAATAGTACGCCTCTCAAGGAGACTCTTAGCAGCGCTCAATAAATTTATTGGTCATCTCAACATAACCATCTTCAATATCATAACTCTCACTAGACTCAGGAGAACTAACAGGTGTGGTAGTGTCTTCATTAGGAGTTTCAGTATTTCCAGCTATAGTTCTAGCAATCGTAGCATCTAGGAAAGGACTTAATGAACCACTCTTATCAAGCACAGTAGAAGCAGCATCAGAAGTTTCAGATTCAGTAGTAGTAGCAGTGTGTGTAGCATGTGTATGTGGTGGTGTAACGAGCTTACTCATATCGGATGGTGAATCAAGAGCAACAAAGGTGTTTAGAACCGTACCTCTTCTTGTAGTGGATGGTAAAATAGGAACCTTGCCATCACGAGACTTACCCATGATGGATGGATAGCAGCGAACAATAGAGAATCCAAGTGAACTTGGTAAATAAAGCAATGCTCCTGAACGGCGCGCCTTAAAAATAGTCTTGATGACCCACAAGTGTAGGGGGTGTATCGCAGTATTTTCGAGGGAAGTGAAACCCAATTTATTGATTCAACACAAGGGGAGCCAAAGAATATTTATAAGCCTTAACAACTGAGTTGTCAATTCAGCTGCACCTAGAAACAATCTTGCTCGTAGCAGTTTATCAGTAGCAACAATTTTGTAGTAGGAATAGTAAAGTAACAGCATTAGTAAAGTAAAGACAGCAGTAACAATAGCAGTAAGTAGTAGGTTTCGAGTGCGGTAGGCATAGGGATGGATGGACAGGCGTTGCATGGACAAGACAATTCACATAACAATCAGAACATAGGGCAATTGCAGATAAATAAGATAAAGCATCCAAGTACTAGATAACCCTAGGCATGTGTTCCATATATAGTCATACGTGCTCGCAATGAGAACTTGCACAACATCTTTTGTCCTGCCAGCCCATTTGTAGTGGGGCCTCAAGGGAACTACTGGCAATTAAGGTGCTCCGTTTAATAGAGCACCGGAGCAAAGCATTAACACTCCGTGAACACATGTGATCCTCACATCAAAGCCATTCCCTCCGGTTATCCCGATTTCTATCACTTCGGGGCCATTGGTTCCGGACAACAACGTGTGTATACAACTTGTAGATAAGACCATAAAAAATACTATCATAATGAATCAATAACATGTTCAGATCTGAAATCATGGCACTCGGGCCCTAGTGACAAGCATTAAGCATAACAAGTCGCAACAAAGTCATAAAGCACTAATAAAAGATACTAGGCAACATGCCCTAACAATCTGATTCCATTACATGAATGATCTCATCCAATCCCTACCATCCCCATAGCCTAAAGCGGGGGATTACTCACTCATAGATGTGGGAAACATGGATGGTCGATGGAGAAATGATGGTGATGATGATGGCGATGATCTCCTCCAATTCCCCGTCCCGGCAGGGTGCCAGAACGGAGTTTCTGGTACTGTTTCGTGGAATCTGGTGGTGGTGAGCGAACTCCTTCGAAAAACGTCGACCCCTGAGTTTTTAGGTCAAGGCAACTTATAGGCGAAGAGGGAGACCGAGGAGGAGTTCTGGGACCACTTCGGCACGCTGGCTAGCCCACGCGGCCAGGTGGTGTGGCCTGGGCCCAGCCCCCCTCCGTCTCGTATTCTGGCTCCTGGAGTCTTCTGGTGAAATAGGACTTTCTGCATATTTTTCAGGATTTTTCCTGATAGTTGGTTTTCTGCATAAAAATTAGACACCAGGGCAATTCTGCTGAAAACAACATCAGTCCATGTTAGTTGCATCCAAATCACACAAGTTTAGAGGAGAAACAATAGCAAAAGTGTTCAGGAAAGTAGATACGTTTTGGACATATCAATTCCCCCATCCATGAGTGAGTAATCCCCCGCTGTAGGCTATGGGGATGGTAGGGATTGGATGAGCTCGTTCATGTAATTGCATCGGATTGTTAGGGAATGGTGCCTAGTATTTATTGTTAGGGCATGACGCTAGTAGTCACGCTGGTAGCGCTCCCCAAAAACCTTATCACCCTTTTCATATACAGGACTCGAAGCAGCGGGGTCTCGAAGGCCTACTGTCCCAGCTTGCGGTGCACACCGCAAGACGGGGTGGGGAAGATCTAAGCAGCGCAATGCTCTGGAACTGGAGTCAAAAGGGTGTGCGTTCATACGTCTGAGGAGAGGAGCGACCTCTCACTCTTATAGGCATGGGTAGGCAAGCGAATAGTCGGTGTTGGGAGAGGAAACGAACAGGCATCGGCCGAAACCCACGGCTCGAGGCATTCACGCAACCAGCGGCGCGCACGTCGTTACGAGGCGAGGCGAGGTGTGGCGAGGCAGGTGGCGGAGGAGGAGGAGCGCGCGTCTATATGTCTTCTCTTCTCAAGCTCGTACAAGTGGTGGAAGAGCTCACCTTATAAGCTGGTCCAACTTCCACTCAACTAGCAGTGTGGGACTAAACTCTTGTCCCACCTCTTGTCTTGCATGAATGGGCCAAGTGGGCCTCTAGGATTTCAGGAATTGTTGAATAGTATAAATGGGATGGGCCTTTATTAGGCAAAATTCCAACAATCCCCCACCAGATCCCAGAGGCACACAAAAATTTGCCTATGGTTCCAAAACATTGTTTGTATACTGGTACTAGTGGAGACTATTAAGTTGAATTTCCACCTAGAACTCTATGCTACACTAGTTTGCAACTTGTACAGTGGACTATGCCTTGAACTGCAAGTTTGCTGCATTCTAGCTTTACATGAATCCTTGACCAATACTGGGCTACCATGGGACTTCCCCTCGGGTGGAGCTTATGCGTCATACTCCATAGCCTTTCATGAGTTTATTAGAGAGCACCCAACTCTCATAGACTGCAACGTTTAACAGTCAGACTCATATATGTGTGTTCTTCAAAAGATGTTCTGTGGAACAACATCTGGTCTTAAACTACGCCACTTAGAACACATTAAGATAAATCAACCTGCCATGTAGAATAGGAAATTATTGCATCTTCACGGAGTGGTGATTAAAGTAGGGATACTTTCCTCTTAGTTAACCAACAACTTGTCTCCCAATTCTAATTCACGGGATCTCCGATCACATAGAGTGGTTTACCACTGTGGAAAACTTATATTATGGGTCTCATACCCATCTCCTTTGATGCATTTTCTATCACGTTACATGATAGACCCTTTGTGAAGGGATCTACCAGATTCTTAGATGTTTGGATATAATCCAACGTAATAACTCCAGAGTTTCTCATTTTCCTGACAGATTTCAATCTCCTCTTCACATGTCTTGAGGACTTCATGTTATCCTTAGAACTGTTCACTTTAACAATCACAGTTTGATTATCACAGTTCATTGGGATTGCGGGTATAGGTTTCTCAATCACAAGTAAGTCCATCAAGAGTTCTCGAAGCCACTCTACTTCAACAGTGGTTGTGTCTAATGCTGGGAGTTCTGCTTCCATAGTTGACCTCGTTAAGATGGTATGCTTGCAAGACTTCCAAGAAACAGCGCCACCACCAAGTGTAAATACATATCCACTCGTGGCCTTTATCTCATCAGCATCAGATATCCAATTTGAATCACTATAGCCCTCCAGCACCCTTGGGTACCCAGTATAGTGAATTGTGTAGCTCGCAGTGCCATTTAGATAGCGCATGACTCTCTCAAGAGCTTGCTAATGATCATCTCCAGGATTTTAAACAAACCGACTGAGTTTGCTCACAGCAAAAGTGATGTCAGGCCTCGTAGCGCTAGCCAAATACATAAGCGACCCTATAATCTGAGAGTATGTCAACTGAGCTCTAGTAGTGCCTCTATTCTTTCGAAGTAACACACTAGGATCATATGGTGTTGGAGAAGACTTGCAGTTGCTATACCCAAAGCGACTCAAGATCTTTTCCACATAGTGAGACTGAAGAAGTGTGATCCCACCATTATCATCTCTCAATAGCTTGATGTTCAAAATAATATCAGCTACTCCTAGATCCTTCATCTCAAAAGACTTAGATAAGAAATCCTTGACTTCCTTAATCACATTAAGATTGGTCCCGAAAATCAGTATGTCATCAACATACAAACATAGAATTACTCCCTAGCCCCCACCATGGCGATAGTACACACATTTGTCAGCTTCGTTTACAACAAATCCTACAGTGGTTAGGGTTCTCTCAAACTTCTCGTGCCACTGCTTAGGTGCTTGTTTAAGGCCATATAAAGACTTCAACAACTTACACACTTTTCCTTCTTAGCCACTCACTACAAATCCATCTGGCTGATCCATATAAATTTCCTCGTCCAACTCTCCATTTAGGAAAGCCATCTTAACGTCCATTTGATGAACGAGAAGACCATGTGAGGCAGCCAAAGATAGTAGTACTCGAATGGTGGTCAATCTGGCTACGGGTGAGTAAGTATCAAAGTAGTCCTCACCTTCTTTTTGGGTATAACCCTTGGCTACAAGTCTTGCCTTATACTTTTCAATAGTACCATCAGGCCTAAGTTTCTTCTTAAACACCCATTTGCATCCTACAGGTTTGCACCCATAAGGACGATCGGTGATCTCCCATGTTCCATTCGCTAAGATGGAATCCATCTCAGTACGAACGGCTTCCTTCTAGTAGTCAGCATCAGGAGATGCATAGGCTTCTGAAATAGAAGTAGGAGTATCATCCACAAGGTACACAATGAAATCATTACCAAAAGACTTTGCAGTCCTTTGTCTCTTACTCCTCCTAGGAATTTCATTATCATCCTCCTCAGGTTTTTCTGAGTGTTCAATAGGAATGGAATGTTCAGGAACTGTGGGTATTTCCTGATTCAATGAGTCAGGGATCTCTTGATTTGATGAGCTAGGTATATCCTTCATGGAAAGATATCCTCAAAGAAAGTCACATCATTTGACTCCATGATTGTACCAATATGCATGTCTGGTACTCTAGATTTTACTATCAAGAATCTTTAGCCGATGCTATGAAAACCATATCCCAGAAAAACACAGTCCACGGTTTTTGGTCCAAGTTTGCGCTTCTTTGGGATTTGCACATGAACCTTTGCCAGACAACCCCAAGTTCGCAAGTAAGAAAGATTTAATCTTTTCTTTTCCCATTCTTCAAATGGAGTAATCTCTTTGTTCTTAGTGGGAAATCGGTTTAGGACATGACATGCAGTCAGTAATGCCTCCCACCACCATTCCATGGAGAGACCCGATGTGTCTAACATGGCGTTAACCAAATCTGTTATGGTACGGTTCTTTCTTTCGGCTACCCCGTTTGACTGGGCGAGTAGGGAGGCGTCCTATCATGGATTATACCATGTTTCGCACAAAAAGAATCAAACTCGTTGGAAAAGTACTCTCCACCACGATTAGACCTAAGCCTCTTAATCTTTCGATCAAGTTGGTTTTCCGCTTCAGCTTTATAGATTTTGAAGTAACTCAAAGCCTCATCATTTGATTTCAGAAGATACACATGACAATATCTCGTAGAGTCATCGATTAATGTCATACAATATTTCTTTCCACCTTTTTTCAACACACCATTCATCTCACAAAGATCTGAATGTATGATCTCTAGTGGTGCCAAATCTCTCACCTCTACAGTCGTATGTGACTTGCGAGGTTGCTTTGCTTGCACACAAGTTTGGCATTTAGATCCCTTCACAGTAGTTAAATTTGGGATTACATCCATTTTAGCTAACCGTGTCATGCAACCAAAATTAACATGACAAAGACGTGAATGCCAGACATTTGATACAAGATCAGATGAAACATGATTCACGACTTTATTACACACATCTGATAGTGACAGGCGGAACAAACCTCCACACTCATAGCCTTTACCAATAAATGTTCCAAACTTAGACAGTACAAATTTATTGGACTCAAACACAATCTTGTAGCCATCACGACATATAAGTGATCCACTAACAAGATTCTTATTTATTGAGGGAACATGATGCACGTTGTTCAAGCGCATGGTCTTTCCCGAAGTGAACTTCAGATCGACCGTACCAACACCATGAATAGAAGCATGCAAGCCGTTCCCCATCAGCATGGACTGAGCCCCTCTGACCTGATATGAAGAAAACATGGAAACATTAGAATAAACATGTACATTAGCGCTCGTGTCAATCCACCAATCAGGAGAATGACATAATGAAAGAACAATAGGTAATATACCATACCCAACATCTTTCATCTCAACGTCGCCCATGACAACATTAGTAGTCTTGCTGCCTTTTCCATGTTGGCGCTTGTCAAAACGGTTGGGGCATGCAGGAGCCCAATGATCAGGATCACCCGCACACATGATAAGCACCTTTCTTCTTATCAGTCTTCTTATTGAAACTAGTAGACTGCGAGGCTTTGTTCTTTTCATCGAACTTTCCTTTTCCATTAAACTTTCCCTTGTTCTTGAACTTGTGAGACTGGAAGTTCTTTTTCTGTACCAGGTTGGCACTTGAACCTCCCTCAACACCTCGAGCACGTGTGTCTTTTGCTCTCACCTTCTCTTCCACATCAAGAGTTCCAATGAGATCCGATACGGAAAACTCTTGTCTCTTGTGTTTGAGGAAGTAGCAAAGTTCCTCAACGAAGGGGGAAGCTTGGCAATAATGCCCCCGACAATGAACTTGTCCGGTAACACACAAGGAAAGTGCTCAAGCTCCTTCGCCAGTGACTGTATTTTATGAGCCTACTCAACCACAGAGTAGTCATCAGTCATCTTGTAGTCATATAATTATTCCATGACATACAGTTCACTACCAATGCCCGAGCCCCCATTGGCCTCAAGCGCAGCCCACATGTCCCTACCATTATCAAATGACATATAGGGTTCAACAATGTTCTCTCCTAGAATAGACAACAAAACATCCTTGAACAGGGTATCAGTTTTCCGAAAAACTTGTTCCTAAGCAGGAGTAAGCTCTCCCTCAGGCTTGCCAAGAGTGGCGTCATAGCAGTTCATGTTCTGAAACCAGAGAACTGCTCTCATGTGCCATCTCTTATAATGCATACCCTCAAAAACAGGTGGCTTCACAAAAGCAACAAAACAACTTGGAGCAAATTGCCTATAATAAGGTTTTTGGATTATTGAGTAAAAGAGCATTTTTTTCAAGAGATTTAACCATAGTAAAATACAGATAAAACACAAGCAGAATAATAGAAAAAGACTAGAAGATACGACAGACAATCTGAATATGGTAAACAAGACTAAGGAAGATGATATACATCACATCAGAGGAACCGCTGGTGTTCGCGTTAATGTTGGCACCGTCGTCAATCATGTTGTCGAGGAAAAGGTTGTTGATGTCGGGGAAGAAATCGTCGTTGGGGAAGACGTCGGCCTAGTTGCTTTCCGTGAAGGAATCCGTGATGAATCCAGTAGTCGCGCTGGTAGCGCTCCCCCAAAACCTTATCATCCTTCTCCCGTACAGGACTTGAAGCAACGGGGTCTTGGAGGCCTACTGTCCCAGCTTGCGGTGCACGCCGCAAGATGGGATGGGGAAGATCTAAGCAGCGCAATGCTCTGAAACTGGAGGCGCAAGGGTGTGCGTTCGTACGTCTAAGGAGAGGAGCGACCTCTCACTCTTATATGCACGGGTAGGCAAGCGAACAGTCGACGTTGGGAGAGGAAACGAACAGGCATCGACCGAAACCGAACAACCTCCACTAAGCTCGGATTAATTCTCCACTGAGTTCGTATTAAACATCTCACGCAGACTGTTCAGATTATTATCCATTCATGCGTGGCAAAAAGATAGAGAAGCTCTCGGCTCGAGGCATTCTCGCAACCCACGGCGCGCGCGTGTCGTGACGAGGCGGGCGGAGGAGGAGGAGGAGCGCGCGTGTATATATCTTCTCTTCTCAAGCTCGTACAAGTGGTGGAAGAGCTCACCTTATAAGCTGGTCCAACTTCCACTCAACTAGCAAGGTGGGACTAAACTCTTGTCCCACCTCTTGCCTTGCATGAATGGGCCAAGTGGGCCTCTAGGATTTTAGGAATTGTTGAATAATATAAATGGGCTGGGCCTTTATTAGGCAAAATTCCAACAAATAAACGGGCAAAGTTCATTTATAATTAAACAAAATATATTACATGCAAAAAGATAAAAAAAGAAAAACTGGTCCTAGCCCTAGCTCTAGGTACGATGATCTTCTTCTCGCCGCCGCCACGTCCATCTATGGATCGAGGTCGGTGTACTCCGGTGACATCCAGAGGTGTGGCGGCGGTAGACCCGGATCCAACACCGACACGAGAGGTGTCGGGTGGTCGATCACCTGGCCTGGCCATGCCGACCACGTGTCCGTTTCCGCCGGCACGGGCGGAGCGTACCACCTAGGCGCGGGTGGGGCAGACCACTATGACACCGGCGGAGCAGCCCACGCCTGCAGCTGCTGTGGTGGGGGCGGTGGCGGTGGCAGCGGCTACCCGGCATTGACACGCGCCACTAGGCCAGTTAGCTGCACGACCTCCTGGTAGCCTACCCCCATGGCCTCCTCCTCCTTCTCCTCGTGCTGGCCGTGATGGCCTACTCGAGGATGGCGTCCTCGTTGTAGCCCCACGCCAGGACCGCCTGGTACTCCGGGGGCAGGTGCACGGCGGCGAATGCAGAGGATGACCCCTCCGCCTCGTCCTCCTCCTCCTTGACGATGATGTCGTCGTCGTTGTTGTTGCCGAGGTCTGCTTCAAAGTGGTTGACGACGCCGTCGGAGGCGGCCTCGATGGTTGGGAGGTCGCGAGGGCCCATCGGGTCGAACTTTCCACGGTAGGCGCTGAGGCGGCGCGCCGTGTGCTCCCAGTCAAGGAAATTCCTCTAGAAGACCGGGTTCTAGTACGCGGGGTTATGCCGGAAGGCCTGCGGGAGCTTGCGGATGCGGCAGGCCATCTTTGCCGCCGGCGCCTTGTCGTCCTTCGGGGCGGGCGACACCGGCACCCGCTCCTGGTTGAGGTGCCAACCCGTGGGGAGGGAGACATCGTGGTGGGTGATGCCTCTCCCCTTCCTCCACCGCCGCTCACACTCCGCAATGCGGAAGTACCGACGGTCGCGGGCTTGCTCCGCATCCTCCCGGCGTGGGGCTCGGACGCCTAGGAAGTCCTGCGCCCGGGCGATGGCAGACCCCGAGCGAACGATGACGTCGCTGGCGGTGCCAACCGCTGCCGTGATCCGGCTTCGTGGTCGTTCTTCGACTTCCTGAAGCACCCCGGCTTCTTCATCGCGGTAGTGGTGGTGGCGGTGGCTGCAGCGGCTTGCTTAGAGGCTACGGCTACAACGATGGCAACGGCGACGGCGATGGTGATGGTGAGAGGAGGGGAGGTGTGCGACACCGACAGCCGCAGGGATGCGGCTTAAGTAGCCCCTGCAAGTGGGAGCGCGCGCTGGTTCTCGCGCCTTAACCATCAATGCCAGCGCGGGAACTCATGTGACGCCCTGTCCCGTCGTCATTGATGGCGAAGACTACCTCGGTTGCGTCTGACTCGGTGCCGCCGTTCAGTCTGTCGTCCTGAATCGGTGACACGACCTTTGCGTCTGAATCGGTGCCGCGGTTGCATCTGAATCGGTGACGTGGTTGCGCTGGCCGGTGGGCCACTATCGCGCGCGGGGAGGACACGCCCGCGACCCGCCCGTGTCCGAGCCGACCCAGTGGTCACGCGAATGACGTGCACGAATGGGTCTAGCCGGACGCGTTAGGACGGATGAGTCACGCCGGAACGGGTTGGGTCGACCCGGTGGAGATGCCCTAACTGAAACAACGCTTGTCGAGCTCCCAGAAATGATCTTCCACACCACCCCAAGGCAATCAGAAGCAATACAAACATTCTGTGTATACAGGTCCATGGCCAAAGCAAAACCTATCAATATTCTTTAGAACATATTTTTCAAATTCATGAATCTTTTTTAGAGAATTTTCCTAGTTTCATGATCGTATTTGTTTGAACCCAAGGAAAAAATGTTGAACGTTGTGAACTTTTTTGAATATTCTTGAAGCTTTTTCATAATTCATAAATAGTTTTTCCAAAATCATGGATTTTTTCAAAAACACGTGATTTTTTTTTGAAAAATATGAACCAATTTTAGAAAATTCATGAATAATTTTTAAAACTCTTGAACATTTTTGTAAAATCATCAACATATTCCACAAATCATGAACTGATTTATGAAATTCATGAACAATTTTTAAAAAGCGTGAACATTTTAAAAACATGAACAATTTTTGAAAAACGTGAACATGTTTTGAAATCATGAACAAATTATAAATTCTTAACCTTTCTAAAAGACAGAAAAATAAAAAATAAAAAGGAAACAGAAAAAGGAAAGAGAATAAACAGGAAAACAGAAAGAAAAAAATAAATGAAAAAAGTGAAAGAGGCCGATATGGGCCGATCCAATGCGGCACGACCCTCCCGCGCCGCATTGAGCGGCATATAGCATTTGCCCTGTATACCCCATCTCCCCCACCCGAAATCCCCTCACCCCCACCCTAGCCGCTTCCCCCGTCTGTCTCCTTCCTTCCCGCATCGCAACCCTCCCGCCGGCTCACCGCCCGAGCCCCCCCGACCCCGAGCCGTCCCTTCCCTCACCTCGACGCGCAACCCTGCCTCCCGCTCAGACGCCCCTGCATCCGGAGCACGCAGTCTCCGACCCGCAGCCGGACGTTTCCGATCCGACCTCCACCTTCTCCGACCCGCAGCAGCTCATCTCTTACCCGCAGCAGGCCGACCCGATCTGCACCGTCTCCCACCTGCAGCAGCCAGTACGCCCCACTTCAGATCTTCATCGACCAACAACTCATCTTTGTGAGGTAGCAGCCCATCTTATTTCTTCTTTCCTTCTCATTCTTTGCATAAAATTGCTATATGTGTTTGTGGGCAGTAAAATTCCTATATGTAGTATTGTTTGTGGGCAGTAAAATTGCTATGTGTTTGTGGGCAGTAAAATTGATATATGCAGCACTATTGTATCTGTTTGTGGGCAGTAAATAGCTGTATGCACATTTTTTGTTGTTGTGGGCAGTCCATGTTTTTATTCCCTGTCCATGTATGAAGGATGAATTGTTATTTTTATTTGTTTAGATGGATGATTTGGCAAGAAAGCGACGACAATTCATTGTGAAAGCAGCCGGTCTTGCAGCCGTATCGGGTGCTTACATGATCTTTATTTCAAGGAGAGCTAGGGAACAAACTTCTATCTTAACATTAGGTCGTAGGATTGATATGGACATAGCTAGGGAATCAAATCTGAGATTTATCTATCATTCTACCGACATAAATTGCTTAAATCAGCTAAGAATGAAAAGTGTGCTCAAATCAGCTAAGAATGAAATTAGGCAGCAGCTATGACTGTCTGATACCATCCAACGGGAAAAGATGTGTTACCTGTACCTACATCTATTGTGCGCCAATGTTCGGACCACTAAAAATGGAGCAACCGTTAAAATACACCAAGTGTATTTGAGGACTATTGGGGATTGCGGCCAACGTTTCATAAATGCACATGCTGAAATCAATAGCATTTATCTTACCAAATTAAATACGAAAACTAAATACATGCTTCTGACTAGACAGCAGCCGTTGAGGAAACATCTCCAAAGACAAAAAATATCCGTTACCACGACGAAGATAATGAATTTTGGTCTCTTCAATCCATAATTTCCCCAAGCAATTACAAGACCAATAGGGGAGGATCCCCGCGGTATTTTAATTAAGGTGGAAGGCGTGAGACAGCAAGCCGTTTAGTGAAGTAAATCAAAGTGACTTATTCCACCTGCAGGACTCGAGCTCGGATCAGCCGTGTGACGCAACCGTGCATTTATTAAACGTGGGCCACAATCCCCAATAGTCCTCAAATCCACTTCGTGGATTTTAACTGTTGTTTCATTTTTAGTAGTCCGAACATGGGCACACAACGGATGTAGGTACATCAGTACATGACACATGTAACACATCTTTTCCCGTTGGATGGTATCGGATGGTCATAGCTGCTTCCTGGTAGTTGGATTTTTATGTAAATAAGCTGTATGAAACATAAAGCTTTTCCTCGATTATATGTACGACATGACATGCTATCCTATTATCCTATGCTATTATTGGCGTTGCAGATTGGTATTTAAGTTTGTATTTATTTGTCGTGGTATTCTATGTTGCTGAAATACTGAAAATTCTAACTCTGTTTTTAGATCATGGTTGGGCCTGGGCACCGCAACAGTCATGGAAAGCGGCACTCTGATTTTGCTGAAAGTGGAGGTGGCAAGAGAAGAAATCCTGGTGATGATACCTATGCTCCTGGTCCAGATGATACTGTCTATCGCTACCTCTGTGCATCTAGGAAAATTGGGAGTATAATTGGGAGGGGTGGAGAAATTGCCAAGCAGTTGAGGAATGAAACTCAAGCTAAGATTAGGATTGGTGAGAGTGTCCCTGGCTGCGATGAGCGAGTCGTAACAATATTTAGCCCAAGCGGGGAGACTAATACCATCAAAGATACTGAAGATAAGGTTTGCCCTGCTCAAGATGCTCTCTTTAGGGTTCATGAGAAGCTGGCCACAGATGATGGTCCTGCGGACGAAGAAAATGAAGAGGGTTTAGCTCAAGTTACAGTTCGCTTGCTTGTGCCATCTGATCAGATAGGATGCATTATTGGAAAAGGTGGACATATCATCCAGGGAATCCGCAGTGACACTGGTTCAAAAATACGCGTGCTTAGTAATGAACACCTCCCCGCATGTGCTATTAGTGGTGATGAACTTCTCCAGGTTGGTCAATAGTAACTTCTCCCACCTATTTCCTGCAATACATGTACTATAGGTGCATATGGTGTCCCTATCCTGTACTTTTATATAGTATACAGTGATGTCTCTTTCTGTAGTTCCACCAAATGTCTACTACTCCCTCCATCTCAAAATAGTTATCGCAGATTTGTCTAAATTTGGATGTATCTAGACACTATTTTTAGTATATAGATACATCCAAATTTAGACAAATTTCCGACATCTATTTTGAGATGGAGGGAGTATAATAAATGTTCACTTATTTATGTGCAGTAGGCATTTCTTATGCTTCCGGCTGTATATTTCTAAGTTACTAGTGCAATACCCATGCACTGCTATGGATTAGAAGAACACTTTACAATATGTTTAGGAAGATTTTCTGCCCTTCATGCCAAATCAGGATATCTATATCCATTGTCATGTCAAAATTTGGTGCCAAATCTAACATGTAATGTTGGTGGATTGCCTCCACCAATTGGTATCTTCATAGGAGTATAAATCTGAGTTAAATGGAAATTGAGACCCTGTAAATTAATTGAAATGTTTTCTTCAGTTTAGTTTGATATTATACTGGATTGTTTTGTAACTGTGAATCGGAAATATTAATCATGTTCTCATCATTTCAAAACTAGATATCTGGGGATCCAATGGTAGTTAGAAAAGCTCTTCTCCAAGTGTCATCTCGCCTCCGTGACAACCTATCTAGGTCACAGCATCTTCTTGCATCCAGCTTGACCCAACCTTCCGGCATTGGTAGTTCCTCTACTGCACCAGTTGTAGGGATTACTCCTATGGTTAGTCCTTATGGAGGATACAAAGGCAATATGGTGGGAGACTGGCCTTCTATATACCAACCACGGAGGGAGGAGAGCTCTGCAAAAGAGTTCAGCTTGCGTCTGCTTTGTGCCGCTGCGAATGTCGGAGGTGTAATTGGAAAAGGAGGTGGAATTATCAAACAGATTAGGCAGGAGTCTGGAGCTTCTATCAAAGTCGATAGTTCAAATCATGTAGATGACTGCATAATTACAGTTTCAGCAAAAGAGGCAAGTTCTTTCTCCTTATGTTCTGATTAATAAGTTTCATGTTCATTGATATTGGACAAGTTTCATGTTCATATTTAGTTATAGGTCCTGATTAATTCTGTTTTTCTTTGTTATGCAGTTCTTTGAAGATCCTGTCTCTCCAACAATTGATGCTACAGTTCGTTTACAGCCAAAATGCAGTGAGAAAACTGACCCAGAATCAGGGGAGACGTCATATACAACACGTTTGCTGGTGTCAACATCACGGATAGGGTGCCTGATCGGCAAAGGTGGTTCAATCATTACAGAGATACGAAGAACATCAGGAGCAAACATACGCATCTTTTCAAAGGAGAATGTTCCAAAAGTAGCATCTGAAGATGAAGAGATGGTCCAGGTAACAATTTGACGTCTAAGGTTCTTCATTTCCAGACTACCTTTTGCTACAGAAATATATTTACTGTTGCAATTTTCATGTACTTCAGATCAGTGGAGACCTTGATGTCGCAAGAAACGCTCTTGTGCAAATAACTACAAGGCTGAAAGCCAACTTCTTTGAAAGAGAGGGTGCTTTATCAGGTTTTCCGCCTGTGATCCCGTATCACCCTTTGCCTGTTAGTGTTTCTGATGAGCCAAGGTATCTAGGCAGAGACAATAAGCCTGTCGGGCATGACTATGTATATTCAAGTGGATATCGTGCATCAGACGATATGCCTCCTCTTGACCGTTACACAAATTATGGCAGTTCCCAGGTATAGCATGCCTTTTTTTTGTATTCATTTCAAATCCTGCAAACAGGTTGTCAGGTTTCGTATCCCATAATATATTTGAAACCTTCGCTAGGTATCCGGAAGCGGCTATGGTGCTTACAGTGGATACAGTGGTCGTTCTGGCAGCAGCGGGTAAGGATGACTATATTTTTTGAAGTCGCCATATCTCCAGTATACATATTCGCTGTGTTGATTATAATTCAGTGTAGGAAAATTTTATGTTGCTTTACACCAAGTTTAGAATCATTTTGTGCAAGCTTTGGTGAATGCCAAGTCTACTTAATATTTCATTGTTTTTTCTTAATATGTTTATCCTTTATATCATATATAATTTGCTTACTTGGCATTATTTGCAATTTTTTAATTAGGTTATCTGGTTCTACCTATCTTTCATCTGGAAAGCGCTATGGCTATTAGAATGAAGGTTGCTGGATACAACAGGTATGGTTCTGATTAATAAGTTTTGCCATGTATTTGGTGATTATACATGATCAATACTTGCTTCTAACCACATCTCCCTTTGAAACACATTTAACCCAGCTCAGCTCTCTTCTGATGAACCAGTCCGTTTCACCTTCCCCTCCCTGCCCAATCCCTTACTGAAAACAGCCGAGACATGTGAAGTTTGGAGCCTGCTTATTGGAGACCCTACCCAAACCAGATGACATAGAGTATGGCCCAACCTGCAAGCTTTCTTAAGAGGACCTGTCTGGATGCCATAAACCATCCGATTTCCCCAGTAGAACACATTTACTTATGTTTTCCTCTGGGCCTGTGTGATGCCCTGCCGTAAATGTTCTGAACCTATGTATTGAAGTCGCATGTGGGACTGTATTTCTTGTCTGTGTTGAAACCTGCTTAGTATTTGTGTGAGAGACATATCCTATTCACCATCCAAAAATTAGGAGTTGCTACTTGCCCTTGCTTGAAAAGTGTGTTGCTTCATCATTGATACATATTGTCTTTCTTGGAAATAGTATCCCAAGACTTGTCCTATCTGGAAATAGTAATCATGCGATACCACTACAAGTTACAACTCGGCACCCTGAATATCCTCAATGAGCTCAAAATGTTTTAATACAAAATATAATTTACCTATATAACCGATTCTGGCATGGAGATGATTAACCGATATGTGGCTAACATTCCATAGGCATTTGACATGCATGCAAAGTTATGCTCAATTGAGTATTGACTCTTGACAGGTTGCAAAGTTGTGGTTATGCATCACGATGGATAATTTGTGCTAATTTTTTCCAAGGTTTCTGGAATCTAAGTTTTTAGTTTCTTTCTGTTTGGAGTGTTTTCTTTCTCCATGTTAACCAGGGAGGTGCAGAAGCATACACAATTTCTGGAGCTACAGACCGTTGCTGACCTACTTTGCAACGCTTAAAATATTCCTGGAGTCTTTTCTTTATCCATTTTAATCAGGGAGGTGCAGGGCAACAGTCGTACCGTGCTTCTTTGATGCCTGTACCGTGTTTTTAGCTGTGCATTGTAGAATTAGTTGTACTGTACTCAGTTTGTTCTTCATCAGTTTTGTTCTATTTTATCTCTTGGTGATGCTGAAACATTCTTCTGTACAGCATTTGCCTGGTTGAGAACACTATATTGATGATAATTTGGGTGATCGTTTCCAGTATTAATGAGGTTTAGCTAGTTCGGTCCTGTCTCTTTTGTAACGATGCAAAGTAGTAAATCTGTTATGTCCCAAAGATCATACTATCGGGAATAGCCAAGTTACTACTATGACCCCTGATGGCATTGGTGATATTTTCTAGTACTAAGTTGATTGGAGTAGTAATTACTTCCATAATGAAACTCGGACTCTGTTATGTGATTCGTTTGTTCACATTATCATGTGACGTCTGCGATTGAGCACCATCAAGCTGGCGTCCGCACTAGCTAAATATAATGGGACCAACAAAGAAACACATGCGTCTGCACTATCGCACATTGGTTGACACGCAACATGGAAAAGCATGGTGAACATTTTCTCCAAGGTGTTTTTCTAACAATTTGTGCCAACTGGTAAAAAAAAATGTGCCAAAGGAAAAAAAAAAATGTCCGCAGTAGACTAGAAGCGTATGCGAGCACGGCTAGTTAAGATTTGGATGTGTACCAACATATCTCATGCTTAGTCAAGTTAGGGCGAGACATTTGCCGTCAGGTTTGAGGTTCTGTTATCTTGAAATCGATGACGAAAAGTTAGTGTGGGCAGATGCATACAAACGGGGGAAGCGCGTTTTTATAGAGACAAATATTAATCTGATAACGCAACGGCCTATTAGCTCAGCTGGTTAGAGCGTCGTGCTAATAACGCGAAGGTCGCAGGTTCGAGACCTGCATGGGCCAAATCAATTTTTGTTTCGTTTTTCTTTTCTAAACTAGCCTCCACCATCTTGTTTTGGAGGCCCCGCGCACCTAATACAGGTCCGTAGCGGCGCCGAATCGATCGGGTGCGTCGGCATGAAGGACGTGGAGTGCGTCTCTCGCCAGCCCGGTCCCTAATACTCCCTCGGTTATAAAAGATATTATTTTATTTTGTAAAACGAGTGTATTTAGACATTTTTTCTGGTGTGTAGGTTCAATTTAAATCTAAATAAATTTACGTACTAAAAGAGGTCTAGATACGCTCCTTTCATAATTTCATAAAGCTAAAACACTTATATTTTTTTACAAACTTATATTTTTTTTACAAACTTATATTTTAAAACGGAAGGAGTATATTTAAGTAAAATTTAGGAAACTTCAAATTTCATTCAAAATTCGATTATATTTTACAAACTTGAATGAAATTCATACTTCCTCTATTTTAAAATATAATTTTTAAATCACATGCGTTTTAGAAAAATGCTAAAATATCTTATAGTTTGAAACGGAGGAGTACAAACTTAAAATAGTTATCCTAATCTAATTGTTGTCGTTATAGTAGAACCAACCGTAGGCGCCGGCCTCTTCCTCATCTTCCACCGTGCCGCAGCCAGGGTTGGTGTTGGTGCCTTCGTCGACATCGTTGATGCCGCTAGGACCGGTGTCGTTGTCGTTGCCCGTGAGGTCGGAGGTTGTTGGTGTCCTCCGTCGACCAAGCTAGGACGACTGGCAGCGGCGATGCCCATCCCGTGGGGTTGTTGTGCGACTGCTTGAGGGCGAGGGTATGGCCAGGGTACTCTTCGGGGTCATCGTCGCCCCACAACACCGCTGCCTCTCTAGATCGATCTCCACGAATGCTTCTCCTCCACCACCACCTTGCACGACAGTGACTCCTTCGAGTGGCGAAGATGGAGCCTCCCACGAGGCGACGATGGCTACCTCGGCGTATTGCAGAAGACAATATTGCGTGAGGCTGAGCGCTTCCTCAACGGCGAGGAATCCTCTTCCTTGACCACCCGCTTCTGGACGACAACGGTCGGGGGCCGCCATTCTAGGGACAATGGCAGAGGCCCAGAGTGCGGATGAGGAATGCAAGGACAACAATCATGACGATGTCATCGGTTCCCAACAACACGGTGGAGATGGAGGAGACATCTCTAGGCGAGCGACATGCTCCATGACCATGTGCAGGGTGCGGCAGGGCGCACCCCACCACCGACCACGCCCTTCCCGATTTTGGTTCGGCGTTGCCATGGCGCCACCTTCGTGATGCGCCAACTCCATGATGCCCCGCTGGCCGAAGAATGTCTCCAAGTGGGATACATTGTTGTGGATGCCTCCATCAGCATGTTGCGGTGGTCCTGGAGCTCGTGCCACCAGCATGAGTTGTTCTGCGTTGGCACCGACGGGATGCCCACACCGCTCTATCTTATCTTCCACCTGTGATGCAACCGCATGTCCGGTGGAACTAGGTGCCGCTCGTCGTACAAGGCCCACGCCTTGTTGATGGGAGGGTGGGCGGGCCCATTGCAGTCACACCTCCATTCCGTCGATGATCTTTGACATGGTGGCAAAGAGGCTAGGGTTTTGGCGGCGAGAGGCAATGGTGGAGGAGAGCGTCGCCCGCTGGGGCTACTTATCAACGGCGGAGGCGAGTAGGCGCGCATTACTGCCGTCGTGTGTTCCTATAGCCATGCTTGGGAAGACACAATGACGACAGGAGGCCTCCCTGCGCCCCTTCCTAGGGAACCGTCGCCGCCATTAATAAAAGCTGACCAATGATTGCACCGACAATAAATTACGCTGAAACTGTCCCAATGATAGGATTGAGCTACCTGTCTATAACATACGTGGCACTGAGTGTGGCATGTGTCCGGCACGCCTAGAAGACCTGTTGTGGTTGTGGGGTGTGGTTGGCCTGAGAGCGCTAGACATACTATTGGACCGTGCCGGACAAAAGCCGCTTTTAGAGCCGTGGTTGGGCGCATTATTGTGTCCTCGCACCCAATAGCCACTTGAGAGTCCTATTGGGTGCACGGGTGGGATGCTCTGAGCTCCACCTTCCTTATTTGCTAGAAGGCCAGAAATGTAAGTACTCTCCATGAAATTCTTCTCCATATTATTTGCCAAGGGTCTTCGTAAAGATGTTAATAGACGAATTGTCCAAATTAATGTCATGTACTCCTTTTGTCATGAAAAAGATAAGTCTAGATATATTTATATCTAGACAAAATTGACACATACATTTTAAGATGGAGGGAGTACAATTGATGAAATGATGGTCGAACTTGAGCATATCACAACGTGTCTTGCTTTCATCCCGCAATATAAGTAGTTTTACTGCACTACTCATTTTAGAAGATGAAGAAAAACACAAAGTTTAATCACATAAAATCTATCTCATTCTAAGTTACACTATATATAAGCCTCTTCAAGTATAGTAAGACACAATATACGTGCAAGCCTTCCTCAAACTCGATTATGGATGGCACCCACAGTTGTTGGGTGCAGGTGAAGCTTAACCAAACCCGCATCCGCGTTCATATATCTTTCGCGCAACTCGTACCCGCACCTGCACCTAGGTATAGATATTGTTCGGGTAAAACCCACCCATCAGTCCATACAACTCAATAAGACATTGTAATAACAATTATATAATAAAAACGACAACATATATGTTCATTCATTCATAGGTTCTTCAAACAAACACACATACTATATGAAAAGACACAACATAGGACGAACTCACCGGCGGGAACTAGGTCCTAGGGCCGCCGAGAGCACGCGCGCTGCTGCTGGCCGCTTCCTAGTGGCAGCACTTGCATGACGATGATTGTTCTAGGTCACGGTGGCAGCTGTCCGAGTGACCTTGGTTCCACGACCATGCCTTGCCTTGGGGATCGATGCGGACAGTCGCTGCCTGGGAACCTGCCCGCTTGTTGGAGGTTGCATCCATGCCCTCAAATGTGACATCGCCTGAGGGTTATTCCCATTCTTGTCGTGTTCACCGAACAAGCCGACGTCCTCGTCCTCCTGCTCCCGGACCGACATGATCTGGTCGATGTCGACAAGGTCCTCGTCTCCCTGCTCCCTTAGCACATCGCCCACGTGGAGCTCGCCTACGACGTTCTCCATGGCTTTGTTCTACACGAGGATCCGACTACCACCTACTGATGGGGCCGTGAGAGGAGGGCGAGAGGTCGGGGGCAGGGCGACAGGCGGTGATTTCGTCGAAATTACGAGATTTTTGGGGGTAGCCAAGAGGGCGATTAGTATTTGGTCTTGGTTTTTTTAGATAAATTCTATGATACTCATACCCCACATGGAATTTACTAAGAGGTCATATAGGTGGGTATGCGGGTGCGTATTTTCCAGTACCATACCCGCACGCGCAATGATGACCCACAAGTATAGGGGGTGTATCGCAATATTTTCGATAAGTAAGAGTGTCGAACCCAACGAGGAGCAGAAGGTGCTGGCTAGTGGTATGAATTAGGAATTATCTGCAAATACTTAGCAAACGGATTTTTAGGGGTTTTCGATAAAGCAAGTAAACAAAGTACGAGTAAATAAAAGACAGTAGGAATAAATGCAGCAAGTGGCCCAATCCTTTATGCAGCAAAGGACGAGCCGGTTATATTTCTATAGATGACCAAACGTTCTCGAGGACACATGGGAAGACTGTCAAGTGCTTTCGCTTCGTATAGTCAATTAATCTTCTCTAGCTTGCTAAGTGTTGTGTGGGTGAACCTGTGCTAATGTACCGCCCCATCCAAGACTAATACATACTTATGATTATACCCCTTGCAAACATCCGTAAGTATAAGAAAGTAATTAAGGTAGAAACCTAACCACAACTTTAAACTCTAAGACCCTTACGTCCCTTGTGCAATGGTTTCCTAACGGGGGTTCAGGTTTACATCCGCAACCCCTACGATTAGTAGCCAAATACACAATGCATTCCCCTAGGCCCTTATAGGTGAAGTGTCATGTAGTTGACGTTCACATGACACCACTAGAAGAAGTACACCACAACTTAAATAACAATCTATTGAATCTTTCTCAACACAACTCCACTACTAACAACAAGATTTCTCCCATGTCCTCAAGAACAAAACGAACTACTCACAAGACATCATATGGATCATGATCAGAGATGGAATAATGATGTATAACAATCTGAACATAAACAATAATCCAATGGTTAACTCAATAGCATCAACTACAAAGAGTAATCAACACCGGGAAAGTTTCCCCTATGAACTAGTGCAAGATTCAACGCAATTGTTACAGCAATATGGAGATGGTGATAAGGGTGCTGATGGTGATGATGGTGGTGATGATGATCCCGACGAAGTCCAGCTTGATGGTGGTGTTGATGGCGACGATCTCCCCTCTCCGGGAAGGAATTCCCCCGACAGAAATCTGTCTGCCGGAGAGATCTTTCTCTCTCGGTGTTTTCCGCCCCGCAGAGGCAGTGGAATCTTTCTGTGGTCGCTCCCCGAGTCTTAGGGTTTCGGGAGGATAATATACGCCAGAGGGGAGAGGCTGGAGTGGGCCAGGGCGGTCACACCACTCCCTGGCGCGGCCTAGGCCTGCCCGCGCCATGGGGTGGTGTGAGCCCCATGTGGCCCACCTCCGCTCCATCTTCTGGCATCCTGAGTCTTCTAGAAAAATAGAATTTTCCGTATATTTTCCCGGATTTTCTGATCTTCGTGAATTTTGCCTCCAAACAGCACCTTTTCCATCAGAATCCTGACTGCAGCGGTCCATGCTCCAAAAGTCATCAACCATGCAAAAATAGATGAAATAACATAAGTATCACCTCTCAATACGAAATATATCAATGAATAATAGTGAATTAAGACATACAATAGTGATGCAAAATGGACGTATGAACTCCCCCCAAGCTTAGACTTCGCTTGTCCCCAAGCGAAACTGAGCTCAATAAACATGACCTCAGGTTTATGGAGTGAAGAGTCGATAAAAGAATACGGACAAGAAGCATCACATTCATCAAATACATAGATCATAATAGAAGACAACTCACTATTATATAACTCAACTTGCAATGAGTAAAGGAAACACAATAAAGATACATAAAGTGAATTATAATTGGTAGTGGCAAACTTAGCTCTTGGTCGAAGAATAGTTGATAATTTGCTGGAGTTCACAAATAGCTGGCTTTTTCAATGATAGCTTTCAAAGTAGTAAACATCAAGATGAGAGCAATGTGCAAAACAAGGAACATAAGAAACATGAATGCATAAATCATCATATGAATGAATGAAACACATCAACTCAAAATACTTGCTGAGATAGAGAGGAGTAGGTTTACTGACTCAACTACAAAGTAAAAGAAAGGCCCTTCGCAGAGGGAAGCAGGGATTGCAAGTCTCATAAAGAGCTTCCGAAAATTATGATACTTACTAGCTTTCATCTCTCATTGCCCCTATCATAGGCATCTTTAGGTGGTTAAGGTTAAAGTGACACAACTAATAGGACATGCTTGACAAGTTATAAGTTGAAATCTCATGCCCCTTACTTATGAGTACCGATCCTCATGCTACTCAACTTCAGTCACGAGCAAGCTCTTGTCATTGTAAATACATGCGTATCATTGAGAACCGCCAACGGGGTACCCCTTGCACATGACACAGGAGCTATCCCATAATCAAAATGACAAGGCAAGCAGACAGTGAGCATCTCAACGACTTTTTATTTGCTATTTGCATAGGTTTTTATTGAGGATGCTTCATAGAATGCTCACTATAGTTATGCTGTAAGTTTCCACCATGATTAGGCATGGCTTAGGCTAGCGGCCAGCGCTTTCTAACACACATATAAACTCCATGATCTTACAAGTTCCACTTTTATTTCACACCGCCGGGATCCATAAGCAAAAGAACATGATATCAACTAGGTACAAGTACCAAATGAAGTGTTGAAAACGGTCCCCATGATACATGGTTCGGCTAACTTCAACTCATAAAGCGCAAGCATATACGCAACAAAGAAGGACCCAATGGTTCAAGTTTATTAAATGCAAGAAAGTAAAGTGTGCCATCAAGTTCGTGAGAGCTTTAATCACTAATTTTCACATAATAGGTTTAATTTGGGAGGTAGGTAAAACAAGAATTTACTTGGAATAGCAATAATGCTACTAGGTAGGTATGGTGGACACAAATGGCAAAGGTTTTGGTTTAAAGGAGGTGGATGCACGAGAAGAATACCCTCTCAGTACGGGTTTTTGGCTAGTAAGGTTGGGTAGCAAGTATAAGAGTTGAAGGAAACAACCAAACATACAAGTGATAAAGTCAAACATGCAATCTTCCTTGGAAGCACAAAAGATCTTAACTAGAGAATACTAGACTTATGAGCAAATCAAGAAAGAAAGATGATGAAATTATTTTTCTCTAGAGTACTTCTATCTTTTTCATTCAACTCTCGAAAATAGTGTGCTACTGACCGAGCCAGGTTTGCCAAAACCAACTAAATTAACTCAATGATCCCAAAGTGCTACCAATACTAACAACAAGATCAATCATATAACCACGAATTGAAAACTAATATAAGCTATGCAAAAGAGTAAATGATAGAACTTCTCATTAATATTTCATAACGACAACTCACACCAAGGGATACATATCTAACGAGAGAGGGGACACTTCCATAATGCAAACCATCCTACATAATAACTCCTTTATTCATGATATGACTCTACTAAAAAGGCAAAAAGATAGAAGATAGTGATGTGATACCGCGGCACTCCCCCAAGCTTGGAACAAACCAAGGGGATGCCAAACCTGATGACGAATTACTCCTTTGGTGGTAGTGGTAATATTTTCTTAGTTGACGTGAGGAAATCTTCCAGCATCTTGCGAAGCCTATTATTCTCCCATTGAAGCATGTCCACCTTCCTCCTTAAGTCTCGGTACTTATCGCATAACTCCTTAGTGACTCGTAGAGCTTCCGTTGATGCAGGGCAAGAGACTAGAGGAACCAGCTCCTGCTTGGAGTCTTGGAAATCTTCCTCCATAGGCTCCTTTCCTTTATCCTTGGCGGACACCATTATGCTTCTAAACCTTCAAAGAGTATGTCCTGACAGAAACAGATCGAAACAAAAACACGATGAAAACACGATATCCGGATCTCGGGGGATCCGGGGGGTTATATATTACGAAGTTTCATATCAAAAGGAAGGTACTGGGAGAAAACGAGTCGGAGGCGGAGTCCTGGGTGGCCTCACCACCTGGTGGCGGGGCCAGGGGTGGGCCCGTGCCATGGGGTGGTGTGGGCCACCCCGGCTCCGGTTCCGTCCCTTTTTCGCTTCGAAACTTTCCTTATTGACTGAAAACTGCAAAAATATAGTTGGATTGTATTTTCGCGGAACTTTTCTTACCAGAACTGTTACCTATTTGAACACGGACTCTGCAGGTCTCTGAATTTGGTATCTAGTAGATTCTTCCGGGGTCATCTCTTGAATATAATCGATATCTTCATCTTCATATATTTATTACTTGAGTCCTAAAACCTTTCTCTTCCTTATTACACCATTGTCTCCACTTTCTGGAAATTTCTTTCACACAAAACTTCACACAGTTCTCATTAGCAACATTAGTATAAGTAAAGTGATAAAACCTTTTGAGTCCAACTTCAACTGAAAATCATCAAAACATAAGCTACTGTAGCAACTCCTTCCGAAAACCTAAAAAGAATTTAAAAAGGAAATCGAATAAAGAAGCAAATGCAAGAGTGGTAAAATCTATCAAAACAGACCAGAAGGTAAAGATCAATTTTTTCGAAAATCTTCTGTTGCTCAAATCAAAAAGTTCAAAACTAACGAAAGTTAAATAACAACCTGGGGCAGAAGCACAAAAAATTACAGCTCAATCCGACAGACAGAGGTCTCTCACGAATTTTTACGGTGAAGCACAAAAATCTGTTTCGGAACAGTAACTTCCCCAAATCTTACTTCTCTCTCATTAGAGGTTGATCTTGACACAAAAACCAAACAAAACGGATAAGGAGTGGTTATTACCGAAGTAATAACTTCCAAGACTCAAAGAAACAAAACCAAACTGAAAGCAAACACAAATTGGGTTGTCTCCCATAAAGCTCTTTCTTTATAGCCTTTAAGATGGGCATGCTATTTTTGAAGAAGCTCTCATAGGGATATGAATTGAAGTGAAAGAGAGCATTAAGAAGCAAAAACACACACATTTAAGTCTAACCCACTTCCTATGCAAGGGGATTTTGTAAACAAACAAGTTATTGAAACCAAAGGCAACTTGCATAAGAAGGCAAAAGAAACTCAATATAAAAACTTTCAGCATAAAACAAGGAAACTTGATATTATTGAGATGCATAAGAACACTTTTCCCTCTCTCATAGTAACTTTCAGTATCATGCATAAACTTAACAATATAGCTATCACAAGGACTATCATAGTAATGATCACTTATTCTAATAGAAAACACGGGAATACTAGCTCTCATGACACTACTTTGTGAAACAATATTAGAGGTATCCTTACAAAGGATAGGGTGTCCCTCTTTTTCATATTTAGTGACAAAGTCTTTCACACTTGATATAATAGGTTCATCAACCTTTTGTTTATCAGGTTCAACAGCTTTACTTGTACTTTCATTAACCATACTAGCTATCATAGAATGTTCCTTTACCTTAACTTGAAAAGGCATTTTCTCAATATAAGGTTCAGGTAAAACATGATTAGCAGTATAAACTTCACTATTTCTTGAAGGAACACTCTTAGCAATATCTTTATAAGGCTCATGTTACTTATTCCACTTCATTTTAGGCACTTCAATGTAGGAAGCAAAAGCCTTAAAATAAGAAGCAATAGCTTGAGAGTCTAGACCATAAGCATTTTTAATATTTTGAAAGTCATCAGTTCCCATAAAAGATTCAATGCATTCATAATCACAATTTATACCTGACTTTCTACCTTTGTCATTCTCCCAAGCTTCAGCATTGTCTTGAATACGGTCCAGAAGATCCCATTTAGCTTCTTCTTCCATGCGAGTGAATGATCCAGCGCAAGAAGCATCCAACAAATCCTTGTCATGTAGAGGGAGCCTTGCATAAAGGTTGTTGATAATAATACTGTTGGGGAGCTCATGAATGGGACATTTGAGCATTAGTAACTTCAATCTCCCCCAAGCTTGAGCTTTACTCTCTCCATAAAGAGGCCAAAAGTTGTATATTTGATTCCGATCTTTATGAATCTCACTAGGAGGATAAAACTTTGAATAAAAGAGAGGCACTATTTCCTCCCATTCCAGAGCTTGACCATTCTTCAGCAGCTTATACCATTCCTCAGCTCTTCCTTTCAGTGATAATGAGAATAACTTCTTCTTAACTTGATCTGTAGTAATACCTGCACACTTGAACAACCCGCATAATTCGTGTATAAAGAGTAAATGATCACCGGATGGACAGCCATCCCCAACATAATAGTTATCCATAACACGATCAATAATTCTTGTAGGTATTTTGAAAACATCTTTCTCAGGTGGTGGCTTATCTACTACCTTAGCAGTGGTAGTAGCATTACCAAATAAGAAACTCAGTAATTATCCATAACGAAAATAAAGCAACTAGCGTAAGTAAACAATACTCACAGAGAAGTTTCCTTTACCGCCCACTCTCCAATAGCGCTTCCCGGCAATGGCGCGTAAAATAGTCTTGATGACCCACAAGTATAGGGGTGTATCGTAGTATTTTCGATAAGTAAGAGTGTCGAACCCAACGAGGAGCGAAGGTCTTGGCTAGTGGTATGGATCAGGAATTCTCGCAAATACTTAGCAAACGGATTTTTAGGGTTTTCGATAAAGCAAGTAAACAAAGTACAGTAAATAAAAGACAGAGGAATAAATGCAGCAAGTGGCCCAATCCTTTATGCAGCAAAGGACAAGCCGGTTGTATTTCTATAGATGACCAAACGTTCTCGAGGACACATGGGAAGATCACAAGTGCTTTCGCTCAGATAGTCGATTAATCTTCTCTAGCTTGCTAAGTGTTGTGTGGGTGAACCTGTGCTAATGTACCGCCCCATCCAAGACTAATACATACTTGTGATTATACCCCTTGCAAACATTCGTAAGTACAAGAAAGTAATTAAGGTAGAAACCTAACCACAGCTTTAAACTCTAAGACCCTTACGTCCCTTGTGCAATGGTTTCCTAATGGAGGTTCAGGTTTCTGTCACTCCGGCAACCCCTACGATTAGTAGCCAAATACACAATGCATTCCCCTAGGCCCTTATAGGTGAAGTGTCATGTAGTCGATGTTCACATGACGCCACTAGAATAAGTACACCACAACTTAAATAACAATCTATTGAATCTTTCTCAACACAACTCCACTACTAACAACAAGACTTCTCCCATGTCCTCAAGAACAAAACGAACTACTCACAAGACATCATATGGATCATGATCAGAGATGGAATAATGATGTATAACAATCTGAACATAAACAATAATTCAATGGTTCACTCAATAGCATCAACTACAAAGAGTAATCAACACCGGGAAAGTTTCCCCTATGAACTAGTGCAAGATTCAACGCAATTGTTACAGCAATATGGAGATGGTGATGAGGGTGCTGATGGTGATGATGGTGGTGGTGATGATGATGATGATCCCGATGAAGTCCAGCTTGATGGTGGTGTTGATGGCGACGATCTCCCCTCTCCGGGAAGGACTTCCCCTGGTAGAAATCTGTCTGCCGGAGAGATCTTTCTCTCTCGGTGTTTTCCGCCCCGCAGAGGCGGCGGAATCTTTTTGTGGTCGCTCCCCGAGTCTTAGGGTTTCGGGAGGATAATATATGCCAGAGGGGAGAGGCTGGAGTGGGCTGAAGGGTTTCGCAGCATAGTAAATCAAAATTTTCTACGGAAGCGAACAGAAGGAAAGCCAAGATCTAATCTAGGAGATGCAAACAACGAGAGAGATTGGATTAGATCTTCATACCCTTGAAGATTCAAGACAGTGAACGCTCATTTAACGTGGGTGATGTAGTCGTACTCGCTTCTCCTCCTCGCGATCCGATCCGATCTAGCACCACAAGTGGCGGTGCCTCCGTGAGATGCACACGTGCAGCACCTCGACGTCTCCTCCTTCCTCGGACCAGCAAGTATGGTGGAGAGATGGATTGGATCTACAACACGACGGCGCGGTGTATATGGTGGAGAAATTTCTGCAGCAGGGCTTCGCCTACAAACAGTCGGGATGGAGAGAGGAAGGCAGCAGGGCTACTAGGGTTTGGAGGAAGGTGTAGGTTAGGGGGGAGGGGGCGCACCAGCCCTCTATATATAGAGGGGGGGTGCGGCCAGCCCTTGCCCATCCTCCAAGCCTATCTATAGTTTAAACGATTTAAACTTATCCCTTATCTAGAAACCCTATCTCTAGTTTAAACGAGTTTAAACTTATCTAGGATCGGCTGGGCCCTATGGGGCCTTGTGCCCCTGGCCCAATGCGGCCAGGACACTCCCTCATAGGCCCATGCCCCCTCCCGGAAGGTGGGACAACGTTGGCCCCCTTCCGGAAGGTTCTAGAAGCTTCCGGTACAATACCGATTAATCCTAACAATTCAACTCCAAAACTGCACGCCTTTATATGAATCTTATTCTCCGACCATTCCGAACCTCTCGTGATATCCCGGATCCCATCCGAGACTCAACAAAAATTCATAAACCAAGTATCCAATCTATCCTAGGCCGAGACACGTTATGTGTGACCTCTTGGTTCGAGAATATGCGCATATGATCTTCTATCAATAATCAACAGCGGGGTCTGGAAACCATATTGACTCCCACACATTCATCGATGATCATATCGGATGAACCACGATGCCAGGATTCAATCAATCCCATACATATATTCCCTTCGTCTCGCGATATTTTACTTGCCCGAGATTCGATCGTCGGTATCGTCATACCTAGTTCAATCTCGTTCATAGCAAGTACTTTACTCGTTCCGTAATCCAATATCACTTTGTGATTAACTCCTTAACCACATGCTTGCAAGCGTGTTGATATCGACACGAGTGGACCGAAGTATATCTCTCGACTTGAGGGACAAATCCCATCTCGATACATACAACCCAATGATACTTTCCGATCACCGAGAGACACCTTTATGATCACCCTCTCATAGGATGACGCTTTGATGGCCTCAAAGCTTTCTTCCGATACTGTGGAGTTGTATTATCTCATGGTCTAAGGAATACAATATTTGACATAGGAAAAGCTTCGCAAAGATGAACACAATGACACGATCTAATTGCTTCGCTTAGTTTGGGTCTGTCCACCATATCATTCTCCCAATGATATGATCTCGTTATCAATTAACAACTCATGTCTATGGTTAGGAAACCTTAACCATCATTGATCAATGAGCTAGTCCATAGAGGCGTACTAGGGACACGGTGTTGTTCACAAACCACACAAGTATTAATGTTTCCGCTAATACAATTCTAGCATTGAATATAAACTTTATAATGAACAAGAATTATAATAATAACATCTTTATTATTGCCTCTAGGGCATAATTCCAACAGTCTCCCACTTGCACTAGAGTCAATAATCTAGTTTACATTTGGCAACAATCTCACCCATGGCACCGAGGTGCCGATCATGTTTTACACGTGGAAGAGGTTTAGTCAATGGATCCGACATTCAGATCTGTATGTACTTTGCTGATCTTCGATCTCCATCCGCTATATAATCTCGGATTATATGAAACTTATGTTGATATGCTTGGTCTTTGGATGATATCTTGGTTCCTTAGCGAAAAGTATGGCGCCGGTGTTGTCACACAATATCTCCAAAGGGGTCCAATGCACTTGAACCACGCCAAGCTCAAAGGATGAAGTTTCGATCCAAACTCCTTCACTTGACGCTTCGCAACAGCCATGTATTCCGCTTTCATCAGAGATCCCGCGATCACGCTTTGCTTGCAGCTTCTCCACTCAGACTCCTCCATTCAAAATATACACGATCCCGTCTCGAGATTTACAATCATCCTTGTCGGTGTCGAAACTAGCATCGACGTAACCTTTACGACGAAATGTTCATCACCCCATAGACTAAGAACATTTCTTTAGTCCTATTTAGGTACCTTAGGATGTTCTTCACGGCTGTCCAGTGTTCCACTCGATCACTTTGATATCTCGTCAAACTAAGAGCATTGGACACATCCGTCTAGTACACAAGATGGCATATACATGATGGAACCTATGGCCGAGGCATAAGGCACTTTGCTCATAGCTTCCCTATCATTTCATCAGAATGGACACGAGCCTTGCTCAATATCTTACTGACAACATAGGCAATGAACCTTTCAATGCCTTATCCATTCGAACCTTTCGAACTTTGTCTAGGTATGTACCGCTTAAAGCTATCAGCGCCTTTGTCTATCTCTATAGATTTTGATGCCCAATATATAAGCAGCTTCACCTAGGTCTTTCATTGAAAAACACTTGTTCAAATAACTCTTCACATCGTTAAGCATGTTGATGTCATTTCCAATAATCAATATGTCATCCACATATAGTACCAGAAACATCATCGAGCTCCCACTCACTTTCTTGTAGATGCAAGCTTCGTAGCAATTTGGAACAAATCCAAAGCTCTTGATCACTTGATCAAAACGAAGGTTCCAACTCCGAGACGCTTTGATCCATAAATGGAACGCTGAAGTTTGCATACTTTATCAGCATCCTTAGGATCGACAAAACCTTCGGGTTGCATCATATACAACTCTTCATCAATGTTTCCATTGAGGAAAGCAGTCTTGACATCCATCTGCCATATTTCATAATCATGAAACGCAGCAATTGCTAATAAAATCCGAATGGACTTAAACATCGCTACGAGAGAGAAAGTCTCATCGTAGTCAACACCTTGAACTTGTCGAAAACCTTTCGCAACAAGCCGTGCTTTATAGACGGTAACATTACCATCCGCATCCGTTTTCTTCTTGAAGATCCATTTGCACTCAACGGCCTTTCGGTCGCTAGGAGGGTCCACCAAAGTCCATACTTGGTTTTCGCCATGGATCCCAATTCGGATTTCATGGCTTCTAGCCATTTCTCGTAGTCCGGCTCATCATCGCTTCCTCATAGTTCGAGGTTCGCTGTCTTCTACTAACAAGACAGTCAAGACAGGTTGCTGCACCACTCAGAGGGGCACGCGACCTTGTCGACTGCTGACGCTCAAGAGCAAAGATCGTCCAAGCTTCATGATCCTTGTCATTAGCTTCCTCTATTGTTGGTGCAGCGACATCGAACAATTTCAGGTGCCGCGCTACTCCCAATTCAAGAGAAGGTTCATTAACCTCGCCTAGCTCTACTTTCCTCCCACTCACTTCTTTCGAGAGAAACTCCTTCTCAAGAAAGGAACCGTTTTATGACATAAACACTTTGCCTTCGGTTCGGATAGAAGGTATACCCAATAGTTTCCTTAGGGTATCCTATGAAGACGCATTTCTCCGCTTTGGGTTCGAGCTTGTCCGCATCAACTTCTTGACGAAGCTTCAGATCCCCAAACTTTAAGAAACGACAACTTAGGTTTAGCACCAAACCACTTCATACGGTGTCGCCTCAACGGATTTAGATGGAGCCCTATTTAAAGTGAATGCAGCGTTTCTAATGCATAACCCCAAAATGATAACGGCAAATCAAGAAGAGACATCATCGATCGGACCATATCTAATAGGGTTCGATTATTGCTGCTCGTACACACCATTGCGCTTGTGGTGTTCCGGTATGGAGTTGTGAAACGATTCCACTTGCTTTGAGATGCGTGAGAAAATCATAACTTAAATATTCCCCCACGATCGGATCGTAGAAACTTAATCTTTACGTTACGATGGTTCTCCACTTTATTCTGAAATTCTTTGAACTTTTCAAACGCTTTCAGATTTATGTTTCATTAAATAGATATACCCATATCTACTTAAGTCATCGGTAAAAGTGAGAAAGTAGCGATATCCACCGGCGTCAAACACTCATCGGTCCGCATACATCGGTATGTATGATTTCCAACAAGTCCGTTGCTCGCCCATCATACCGGAGAACGGGTTTTGATCATCTTGCCCATGAGGCATGGTTCGCATGTGTCAAATGATTCAAAATCAAGAGACTCCAAAAGTCCATTAGAATGGAGTTTCTTCATGCGCTTTACACCAATATGACCTAGACGACAAAGGCACAAATAAGTAGTATTATCACTATCTACTTTGCATCTCTTAGCCTCAATGTTATGGATGTGTGTTTCATCCCTTTCGAGATTTAGAAGAAATAAACCATTCACAAGAGGTGCATGACCATAAAAGATGTTACTCATATAAATAGAACAACCATTATTCTCCGATTTAAATGAATAACCGCCTTGCAATAAACACAATCTAGAAATAATGTTCATGCTCAACGCACACATAATAACATTTATTAAGGTTTAAAACTAATCCTCAAGGTAAAACTAAGGAGAGCGTCGACGGCCATCACATCAACTCTTGATCCGCTGCAACGCGCATCGTCACCTCATCCTCGCAAGCCGCCGTTTATTCCGTAGCTCTGCTTCGAGTTACAAATATTAGCAATCGAACCAAAGATCAAATACCTGTGCACTACAACGAGGGCTAGTAAGGAAAACATCAATAACATGTATATCAAATATACCTTTGATGGTGCCAGCCTTCTTGTCCGCTAAGTACTTCGGACAGTATGCGCCCAAAGGACCCTTGTCCTTGCAATAGAAGCACTCAAAGGTCCGCTTAGGACCAGACTTGAGCTTCTTCTCGGCAGGGCAACGCGCTTCAGCCGCCTTTCTTGAAGGGCTTCTTTGCACCTTTACCTTTCTTAAAGGAGGGCTTGTTGACCATCAACACATGATTATCCTTTTGATGTCCACCTCCGCAGCCTTCAGCTTTGCGAAGAGCTCGGTGATCGATCGTGGAACCAATCTGATTATGAGTCACTACAAAACTTTTGTAGCTGGGAGGGAGTGATTGCAACTGTCAATCTTGAGCTCCTCCGAATCTTGATCCAGCTTGCTCAAGGCGTTGAGTGTAGCCCGACATCTTAATGGCGTGCTCACTAACGGAACTCCTTCCTCCATCTTGCGCTTAAAGAACTTCTCGGAGATCTCATATCTCTAACGGGCCTGAGTCTCAAACATGGTTTTCAGCTCTTGAGAATCTCAAAGGGCCCGGGATAGTTTTCAAAACGATTTTGAAGTTCCGCCCATAGCAAACAACATGGTGCTCTTAATCACACCATAATCATCTTTGCGCGATCGATAGACAGCTTTCTCATCACCGCCAGCTTGCTTGGGGGGTTACCTAACGCTTTCTCAAGGACATAGTCCTTTTGACCGCCAGAGAGAATGATTCTCGATCATGGAACCATTGGTGAAGTTAGACCCATTGTTCTTAAGCTTTTCTTTCTCAGCAAAACGTTGAAGTTGAAGTTGACTTAGCCATGTGATCTACAGTATTTGCAAGTACAATTTAGACTATGTTCATGATAAATAGTTCAACTTAATCAAATTACTAGATGAACACCCACTAAATTCAACATCCCTCAAGTTGTTTAGTGAACACGATCCAAATTCACCCCACCTAATCCGATCTTCACGAGACGAGATGTGGCTTCAATGGTGGACAACAAGTGTCGATCATATCATTCATATGACTCATGCTTAACCTTTCGGTTCATGTGTTCCGAGGCCATGTCCAGACATGCTAGGCTCACAAGTCAAACCCAAGTATTTCGCGTGTGCAAAACTGGCTTGCACCCGTTGTATGTGAGCGAGAGTCTATAGCACCTGATCATCACATGATGCTTGGACACGACGAACTTTCGCAACGGTGCATACTTGGGGAGAACACAGTTTTTATCTTGATCTTTAAGTGAGGAATCATCTTATAATGCTACCGTCGTGATCTTAGCATAATAAGATACATAAAAAGGATAAACATCACATGCATATAACTTTATGTGACATGGTATAGCCAATCTTCACAAGAATGATCTCCATCTTGTGTGTTCCGCATGATCTCCATCACTCCACCATGATTGCCTCCACCACGAATAGCAACTACAACTATTGCTAACTACTTAGCGATAAAGTAAAGCTATTACATGGCATATAAGAAGTTGACTCAGGTCATACACAATTATAAAGACAACCATATGGCTCGCCGGTTGTGTACTCATCGACATGCAAGTCGTGAAACATTACAAAACATGATCATCGCATACAATATACACATCACATCTTGGGCCATACCATATCACGAAAACACTCCTGCAAAAACAAGTTAGACGCCTCTACTTTGTTGTTGCATGTTTTACGTGGCTTATGGGAGTAGATGCTAAGAACGATTCTTACCTACGGAAAGCCACAACGGTGATATTATGGTTGCCAAACTCCGTGTTAATCCCATGACAACTATAGTGAGAGAAACGGCATCCACCACCGCATGTATGGTACAAGCCACACGTCAAGTGCGGGCCGGTCTCGCGAACGACGTCGCGTAAGGTTGGCCTGGACCGCTTCAATCTCACTATCCCGCCATAAGAAGAACACAAACAAGAGGCTTGCAACAGAAAACATCAACGCCCAACAACCATGTTATGCTCTACTCGTGAAACACATCTACGCATAGATCTAGCTCGATACCAATCAAGGGTTTAGCGACATAGTAAATCAAAATTTTCTACTGAGCGTAATGAAGGAAAGCCAAGATCTAATCTAGGAGATGCAAACAACGAGAGATTGGATTAGATCTTCATACCCTTGAAGATTCAGATAGCGGAACGCTCGGAACGTGGGTGATGTAGTCGTACTCGCTTCTCCTCCTCGCGATCCGATCCGATCTAGCACCACAAGTGGCGGTGCCTCCGTGAGATGCACACGTGCAGCACCTCGACGTCTCCTCCTTCCTCGGACCAGCAAGTATGGTGGAGAGATGGATTGGATCTACAACACGACGCGGTGTATATGGTGGAGAATTTCTACAGCAGGGCTTCGCCTACAAACAGTCGGGAGGGAGAGAGGAAGGCAGCAGGGCTACTAGGGTTTGGAGGAAGGTGTAGGTTAGGGGGGAGGGGGCGCACCAGCCCTCTATATATAGAGGGGGGGTACGGCCATCCCTTGCCCATCCTCCAAGCCTATCTCTAGTTTAAACGATTTAAACTTATCCCTTATCTAGAAACCCTATCTCTAGTTTAAACGAGTTTAAACTTATCTAGGATCGGCTGGGCCCTATGGGGCCTTGTGCCCCTGGCCCAATGCCAGGACACTCCCTCATAGGCCCATGCCCCTCCCGGAAGGTGGGACCACGTTGGCCCCTTCCGGAAGGTTCTAGAAGCTTCAAGGTACAATACCGATTAATCCGGAACAATTCGAACTCCAAAACTGCACTGCCTTATATGAATCTTATTCTCCGGACCATTCCGGAACCTCTCGTGATATCCCGGATCCCATCCGAGACTCCGAACAAAAATTCATAAACCAAGTATCCAATCTATCCTAGCGTCGAGACACGTTAAGTGTGTGACCCTGCGGGTTCGAGAATATGCAGACATGATCTTCTATCAATAATCAACAGCGGGTGCAGGCACCCATATTGACTCCACACATTCATCGATGATCATATCGGATGAACCACGATGCGGATTCAATCAATCCCATACATATATTCCCTTCGTCTCGCGATATTTTACTTGCCCGAGATTCGATCGTCGGTATCGTCATACCTAGTTCAATCTCGTTCACAGCAAGTACTTTACTCGTTCCGTAATCCAATATCACTTTGTTATTAACTCCTTAACCACATGCTTGCAAGCGGTGTTGATATCGATTACCGAGTGGGCCCGAAGTATATCTCTCCGACTTGGGAGGGACAAATCCCATCTCGATACATACAACCCAATGATACTTTCCGATCACCGAGACACCTTTATGATCACCCTCTCATAGGATGACGTTTGATGGCCTCAAATCTTTCTTACGATAACCTGGAGTTGTATTATCTCATGGTCTAAGGAATAAAATATTTTACATATGAAAAGCTTCTCAAAGATGAACACAATGACACGATCTAATTGCTTAGTTTGGTCCATCCACCATATCATTCTCCCAATGATATGATCTCATTATCAATTGACAACTCATGTCTATGGTTAGGAAACCTTAACCATCATTGATCAATGAGCTAGTCCATAGAGGCGTACTAGGGACACGGTGTTGTTCACAAACCACACAAGTATTAATGTTTCCGCTTAATACAATTCTAGCATGGAATATAAACTTTATCATGAACAAGAATTATAATAATAACATCTTTATTATTGCCTCTAGGGCATAATTCCAACATGGGCCAGGGTGGCCACACCACTCCCTGGCGCGGCCTAGGCCTGCCCGCGCCATGGGTGGTGTGGGCCCCTGTGGCCCACCTCCGCTCCATCTTCTGGCATCCTGAGTCTTCTGGAAAAATAGAATTTTCCGTATATTTTCCCGGATTTTCTGATCTTCGCAAATTTTGCCTCCAAACAACACCTTTTCCATCAGAATCCTGACTACAGCGGTCCATGCTCCAAAAGTCATCAACCATGCAAAAATAGATGAAATAATATAAGTATCACCTCTCAATACGAAATATATCAATGAATAATAGTGAATTAAGACATAGAATAGTGATGCAAAATGGATGTATCACGCAATACCCAACGGTGAAGATTTTTTTCCCATTTACTTACTCATGCGTATAGTTTTTCTACCATACCCTTACACTAGTGGGTAAAAACCCACAGGATAAGCGGGTAGCGGGTACCCATTGCCATCTATAAACTCGACTAATAGTCTCCCCTCCTCACTCAAGTCAAGATATAGTAGATGTGTATCGTGTGCTTCGGCCCAAACCAAAGCCTCTCCCGCTGGTGTTGTTGGCTAGAGATGGTGGAAGGGAGGTGTCGGTCTCTGTAGAGTAGGTGGTAGCCTAGGTTTTGTTCTCGTAGTGGAGTCTTAGAGTATAGGGACAGATCTTTTGGGCCAGAGCTGGCTGATCATGGTTCGGGTGTTCTTCATTGCTCCTCTCTAGTGGTAATATGTGGAGCAAGTGGAGGAGTTTAAGCCAAACATCTCCGCAAATAAGACCTGGTCGATGTCGAGCCTCCCATTTCTCTTGGTTGGCCATGCTGACGAGGGAGGAAGTGGTTCGAGCTCTGCTGCAAGCTCAAATTTCAAGCGATGCTACCTTCCTCTTGACACTTTTGAAGCTTTCTTCTTTCTCTTGGCCGGTCGTGGTGGCGGGGGAGAGAATGGAGGGATTTTATTCACTTTTGGATCAAAAAGGCGGTAGAGTGGTCGAGTGCACCCTCCGACAAGCACTCAGGAAGCGACCAAGTTTCTGGGAGTTCCCAAGCGGTGGTGCATCATCGCTATCCATGGCAGATGGAGCCACTCCGGCCTCAGGTATGATGGTGGCCTGAGCTTTTTCTTCCTCCGGGTTGTTGTGCCGATGCGGAGGATCTTCCCGACCTCGGCAAGGGATCCATAGTCCGTGACACACCAACTGGCATGTTCGCAGGTGGCGGTGCAAGCACCCAAGCCTAGAGGTCTCACACATGCGGTGGAGAAGACTAGGTACATGATTGTGCTTTCATTATTTTGTTGTAAAAGTAGCAGCCTTATCTTTTGTTCCCTTTCTGATAGGGTCTTTGTTGTAACTATGTACCCACCGCTTCTTTTATGATGCTTCTAGGGTGTTCGGACCCCTACCCGTTCAAGAAAAAATGGGATGTCATGAGGAGTATGAGGATGATGGAACTTGCACGGAGCTTAGACAAGCATAACAATGCATTTCCTTTTTTGTGGTTAAGTTTCCTATTCTAGTTGGAAAGACCCCATCACACCCTCGACACCTCGCGTCGCCTAACCTTAGGCGACACAGGGGTGATTTAACCACCGGTCTCCAGGGCCCCTTCCCCACGTGCCCTCCTCCTCACCGCCAACAGAAGTGTTGGGGAATGCGCTACACAAAACAAAACTTTCTAGCACATAACCAAGATCATATGTGAGGAGAGATTCAACAAATCAGACAAGTTGTGGATGACTAGGTTGATGTAGATGCGAGTCGATCCCCGCAACTAGACTTGTCTAGTCGCGAGGAGATGTATTATCCCTCAAACCTCTCCCACAATCATGTGCCTAAGTAGACGATGTTGTCAAAGTACCACAACTAGTTGATTAGCCGTGAGAAGATTCCCCTTGTGAAGATTCGGACAATCAAGTGTCGCATGTGAAACACCTCCACGGTATCCACACATATAGGTGTAGCATTGCCATGTTGATGTGTGACCAGGCACACGGAGGAAGCAAGGAATCAAGTCTATGAAGATCTGGTTCTCCGTGATTGCCATCTAGATTATATCTAAACAGAGTAGATGATCCGGTGATAACCCCCAAGTGCAAGGGATCACCATAGTACAATTTGAAAAGTATTTGAGTGTCGAACCCACCAGGAGGTGAAGGTAAACTATATATTCTATAAAGCCCTATAACCCACTTATATGGCCTTTTATGCAAAGCTAGGAACTATAGTGTGTGTGGTTATTTTTTGGTACTAACTAGAAAATGATAAAGTTTTTGGAAGCAAATACTATAGGTAAACTAGTGAAAGTAAAACGGAGCTTGTGAAGTGGAGGTGTGTAACCCAAGGGAGCAAGTGCTTAGGCAAATTGCTATTTCATTTGGTTGGTTGTCACAATTAGTGAATCACAAAGATAGTCTTTTTATTGTTTCTTCTAAGGAGGAGTCATGAATAGGTGTAGTCATATACATAAGCAAATACACCCCTAGTGATTGATCTCAAGGCTAATTAAGAGCAAACAAGGAAATTATTAAGACATAAAGTACAACCACCACATTTAGATTTATGGTCCTCATGATAATACTCCCGTTGATTAACCATGAATTTGTTGGGTTCGCAGCATAGAAAACAAAAAATTCCTACGATATGAATAACTAAGCACCAAGATCTATCTACCTAGATATAGTCAACATGTGGATATACATACATAGAGAACAAACCCTTGAAGAGTGACAAAGCGTTACGAGGTTGTACTTGTGGATGATGTAGTCGTACACTTGTTGATCTCAAGATCGTGATGAAGTCCAGCGAGTCCAGCAGGTCCAACACCAGCAAATCCAGTAGGTCCAGCACCACAAAGCAGCGGTGCATCCGTGATCGCACACATGTCCGTTATCCCGATAACCTCCGAGTCCTCGCTCCAGCAAAGCAGCGGAAGCAACAATTCCTTCCAGAAAAAGCCATTGAGAACATGTATCTTGCTAATCCGAGACCATGGGGAATTTCTAGAGGGGGAAGAGAACCTTCGCGGGGAGGTGGTGCAAGAGGAGAGGAGTCATCGGGATCCTTTTATAGGGGGTGGGGTGCAACCCCATGGCCATGGCTGGCCGGCTATGGTGTATTCCCCCACCTCTCCCTCATTCATGTGGGTGGAGCTTCCACTAAGCCCACTCACATAAATTTCAACTCCACTCACTTGCATTTAATGTCCACTAAATTAAATGCATTTTTATCTTTAAATAAAACACTTTTATTTATTTTATTCAGAATTTTGTTAATTACTTTAATTAACAAACATTCACTTAAAACCTCTTGCAACATTTTGATATCACATACAAAACCAATTTCAACAATTTCACCCAAAACAATTCCGGTGTCCATCGAAACAATTCCATCGCTTTTATAATCTTTCTTTGATATCTTATTTGATCCAAATGGTGTCGGTATCCCTTAAGTGTGTCACCCTATGGTTCGCGAATAATGTGGACATGATCGAGACCCCTCTCCAATCAATAATCAGCAGCGAGACCTGGAGATCCGTACTGACTCCCACATAATCAACGATCACTCTAGTGATCGTGTGAACCTTTAACGTTTGTAACTAAATCCCTTTGTCTCGCAATATATTACATGTCCGAGATTCGATCATCGGTATCTCCATACCTAGTTTGATCTCGTTACCGACATGCACTATTTTCTCGTTCCTGTGATATAACATTCTAGTGATCACATCAATTGCTTTGTAAGCTATCTCAATGTGATACCACCGAGAGGGCCCAGAGTATATTTATCCATCATCGGGATGGACAAATCCCACTCTTGTTCCATGTGCCTCTACATAACACCTTCAAAGTATCTGAATCGACCTTTATTATCACCATGTTACGGTGTGACGTTTGATGTTATCAAGTTACTCTTTCAGTGTTAGTGATTGACATGATTTCATGGTCTAAGGACTAGAATTACTTTGTATGATGTTATAGCAATTTAAACACAATGAATTTGATCGTGTTGCTATACTTTGGATGAATGTTAATCACATAATTCCACTAATGTTGTGTCCTCGTTATTAATAATATCCAATGTTCATGATCAGGAAATCTTGATCATCTTGTTAATCAACGAGCTAGTTTATACGAGAGGCATAACTAGGAACTCTTTATTTTGTTTATTAAACAGACATGTATTAATGTTTCCAATTAATACAATTATAGCATGTAAAATAAACATTTATCATAAACATGTAATAAGATAATAACCATTTTATTATTGCCTCTCGGGCGTATTAATTAATACAACATGTATCTCTAAGATTTGGGATTCAGTTTCTGTCAAACTCCGGCTATCTCTCATCCTATCAACATGCAAAAGTGACAACCTTGTGCATCCCCCAACATATATGTGGACTCACATGTTAATACAACAAGATTATCATATAAAATAACATATACTTGTATGCAACTAACAACAAACTATATCACAATTGCCATAAACAAGTCACTACTCAAACATCAACATAGAAATACAATAGATCATGGGAAAATAATAGATTGCATCATACATCATGTTTTCCAAGAGATTATAGTGGAGGATGATGGAGAGTTGTTGTAGATGGTGACGGAGATGAGCCTCCCCATGGGGGAGAGGCAGCGTCGGTGTGGAGGAGGCGGTGGCGCAGGGCGACAGCTGCCCTAGGGGCGGAGGCCCCTTCTTCTTCCTTGGCCATGGTGCTGATCTTGAGGAGCTTCTCCCCCTCCTTGGCAGCCACCAAGGAGGAGGATTTTCAAGGGTGGATGGCTCCAAAAGTAGGGTTTCCCCTCAATATATAGAGGTGAATATGCAATCTAGACCATGGGATGGATGCCCCTTTGATTCAAGGGATCTTGGGCACCTCTAGAACCTTCCTAGGGCTCCCCTCTGGCCTTTGGGAGCTCCTTGGGTTGTTACTTGGCCGAATCCATCAAGTATGGAAAGAGTTGGAGTCAATCACGTCACAAAATCTCGGAATCCCAAAACTGCTTCTGTACTCTTCAGTAATCCGGGGCTAAAAGTCACGTCCGGACTCCGTTTGAGGCAAATTTTATGTCTAATCATCAGGATAAAATTACCCACAACTTTCATGTTTTGAACTTTTCTATTTGATGCCATCTTCTGGGGCTATCGTGGCAATCTTCGAAAACTATTCTGCAGGGATAGATTTCAGGAAACTCCGAATTTCACCATAATGACCGGTTTCCTTCCATATTGACGTATTTCCTACACAACAAAGTTTGAACAAAAACGTGTGCACTTTTGCAACTATTAGTAGGTTAGTCCCAATAAATATAATAAAGTTGCAAGATAATGGGGATTTTAGCATAATAAACTACAAAGTTCATGGATGCATTTTACATGCATCATCTAGTAGCGCTTCCGTGAGAGAGTATGTGAGAACTAGGGATATCACAACCTAGGGATTGTCTTGGTTTCATGGAGGCGATGACAACGATGCTCCGAGGCAGCGGCGGCACAAGGGAGGCCATATATCTGTTCCAAAGTTTGAGTGAGTTCTGTCAAACGAAACCTACTAGAAAACTGCTTCCTATATCCAATCTGAAAATCTATATGGAAACTTTCCTTGCCCCTTAAGGAAACATATGGCTACACCTATTATGGAAGCTTACGGACTTCCTAAGATATCCCGGGTCATCCCAGACCCTTCCATAATATTTCGGACCCTTCCGGTCCTTCCAAAATCTTCCATATATGCCCAGTATCATTCCAGACACTCCCGAGACTACTTCGGACACTTACAGGATCCAGGACCTCTCAGAACCATTCCAATACCGTCCCATACACTCTCGGAATCCTTCTCTCTTATCTTCATATATCACTTGTATTCCTAAATTTCGCTACCCTTTAAGTGTGTGACCCTATGGGTTTGGATATGTGTGGACATATCTGAAACACCTTCCTGAACAATGATCAGCATAGGTACCTTGATATTTATATAATGATGCCCACCCATAACACGTAGGTCTTTATCGTGTGAACCTTCCTTATTATATTCGATACACGTCGCATTGCTTCTTGATACTTTAATAACCTAACGTGAAACACTAGGGTCATCCGTGTTACCTGGCACATACTCTTTTACTCATTTCGTTTTATCGATGTCTTATAGGCGAGACTAGGGATATTTTTATAGTGTTTATAATTCCACACATGTATAAGACCTTTTCTCCAAATACTCATTATTCTTAACTAATGTAATTATAGCATAGAACAATAAATGTAATAATGAGCATGAAAATACAGATACTAATAACACATTTATTATTGACTATAGAGCATAATTTTAATAGTCTCCCACTTGCACTAGAGTTAATAATCTAGTCAATGCATCAACACTTAACACCTATGGCATACCAGTGTATGTCATGCTTCGCATATGGTAACCTTTCATCAAAGGATCTCACAAGTTCAAGTCCGTGTGTATTTGCATATCTTTGCATTGGTGATGGCGATGTAGGCCTCTCGGGAGAGTATCTTAACTAGCAACAACTAACTCTAGAGTCATTAAAGGTTAGTGATAGAGCTATTTCCTTCGGCTACAAGTAAGCACACTTCTCTTGCCATTCAAGAATTTTTGTAATGTATCATTAATCGTTTGGTTACCTGAAACTAGAACACTTTTCTATTAGGCAGTTAGTGGGTCGTCTGGTTTGGCCATGGTGGCAGATAAGGGAAGTGAGAATTGCATGTGGATAAAGACAGTAAGGTGGGAAGCGTCAGAGTCTCTACAGGTGGCAGCACTCGCTAGCAAGGAAAGGCTGCTGAATCTGGTGTTTGAATGATTGTTATACTTTGTGATCTGGTGAGTCAACACTGCACTATATGCCGTCAGGTTAATCATAAGCAACACTATGGGAACATTGATTCATCTTTAAAGAGGTCTTTGAAACTTTGGAGGGGCAAGGTTTATTTTGAATCATTGTTGTCTGTAAGGAGAGGATCACGGAAGATCTGCAACTGGGCCATTGTAAATTGTTCCTAATGCGGGTGGTTTTTTGTTTTGCAAAAATATTGTGTTTTTTACCTTTTTCTCCCTTAAATTGTTTCTATCTTTTTTGGAATACTCATCATGAATCGTTTCTATGTTCTTCTAACGGGGTTAATTATTTCCATCTTTCAATTCCTCATAGATGCTATGATGGATTCATGTGTCTCTAACAAAGTGGTATGTAAGTCCCATATTATTAGTGTTCTCAAGTTTAGTTTGTTTTGAATCATATAGACTTGTGAAATATGCAGATCGTGGCCTGAGTTCTTAATCTGTGAAGATTATGTAACAAATGCAACTTTGAGCACATATCTTCAACCGCTGCATGATGGGATTCGGTTATTTCAGTACTAACAAAAAATGAGCAGATTAATAAGGCCCAAGACATCTTTAATAATATGTACAAGCAACATATTGCCCCATTCTACACATATGGAGCCCATTAATAACTGGCTTTTCTCAAAAATGTATGTTGTGACATAATGAATCTATTCTGCAAGATGTAGGAAGTGGAGACTGCACCAAATTTCAACAATATTTTCCATGGTCCTTCTTGCTACGAAAACTACGGCGTGAGTACAACATAGGAAAGCAATGTTGCATGCATTGTAAAAAAGTCCTATTATTTTTCAAAACCGTGATATAGATAAATATGTATGGTTGTTTCACTGACAAAGGCTTAGACGAAAAGTTTAGACGAAAAGTTTACTAAGGTTGATTACTACTGTACAGTAAATATTTACTCAACTCTACAGTTTGCACACATGTACTTGCTCATATTCATCATAAGATGGCTATTCTTGGATGAAGTAGGCATTCAATCAGTCTGCTTCCACAAGTAAATATATCATATTGTAATCCTCAAGATGTTTTAGCTTTGTACAAGGAGTGTATCTAGACCACTTTTAGTGTGTAGGTTCACTCCAAACCCGAGTGAACCTACACACTAAAAGTGGTCTAGATACACTCCTTGTACAAAGCTAAAACATCTTATATTTTGAAACGGAGGGAGTAGCTTATAGAGAGAGGTTTATGTGCGGCATCTTCTACACATTATGTTAACTACTCTGCTATGGTACCGCATTACAATATCTCTGTTTGATCTTGAGGGGCATTTTCATCTCCAAGCAGATTATGAAATCTTGTGAGGTAACATAGTTAGTAAGATGATCAAATAATGTATTTGGATCAGTTTAGTACAATGTGCTTGGAAGGAGAAGATGAACATGGAGTTGGCGATGGCGGTGGCGTTGATGGAAAAGACAACCAAAGAGGGGAGATTAAGATCATCAATAATTCCTTGGCACTACTCGACATCAAGAACGATGAACCATTTGTAGATGCAGTTACCGAAGTGCAACTACCACGAGTGACAGTGACGATACCGTGTGATATGCATGATGATCTTGGATGCTCCCTTCGTCTTAAAAATGATGTCACGGTTTTATTTAAATATGCATGTATCTAGACATATTTTAATGTATATGGAGGTCTAGGTACAATTAGTGTTGAACCAGTAGAATATGGATTGATAATGCTAGATACAATTAAAATGTTCCCTATTAGGCTATTATTACTACCTCTATCCCAGTTTATAAGACTTACGCGTATACCTAGGTCGTCCGCATGAGCTATATAATATGAATTATATAATATAAAAATTATATCATTAGAAAATATAACATTTGAAGTTTCTAATAATATAGTTTTTATCTTATATACCTCATACTAAGTTGGTTAATTTGTTAACCTAGAAATACGCGTAAGTCTTATAAACTGAAACGGAGGGGGTATTACTAGTACTACAAGTATAGTAACCATTGCTTGTTGCCGGGGTGGAAGAGACCATTTTACCCCTCATTCTCCTGATCCGCCCTAACCAGGTTCCCCAGGCCCTCGCGCACCGGGCATCCCACTCGGTTGTCAGTCCGCCGCAGATTCCTTGCTCCGCTCCGCCGGTCGCCATTCCGCCGCGCTGCCGCAGGAAAGCATTCTCCTAGGTGCGTGCGTCCCTCCCTCACCCCGCCCTGCCGCCGCCCCCAGCTCTTTTTTTTCGATTCACTCTCCCCGAGCTGTCGCTCGTCTCGGCCTACGACTGCGTGTTGTTGCCTCGTTTGTCGACGATTGGGCGTACGGGGAGACGCCGTTGCATTGCCTCGATGCGTTCGTCCGTTTCGTGGTTTGTGCGTGCGAATAAGTAGTGGATGCTGTTCGGATGCGGAGAAATTGTGGCCATGGGCTAGGGTTGGGGGCAGGGATGCTGTTAGGATGCCTAAAATTCTGCGTTAGCTATGATTTGGAAGGATTGGTTGTATTTGAGTAAGCCGGGACTGAAAAATGGCATATAACTTATAGCCCAACGTTAGACGTGGTAAATATCCAAATTTGTTGTGTAATAGTTTGTTATATCATGCAGTTACTGGAAAATCTGGGAATGGAGGAGGGTGCGGTGACGGTGGAGAACTCAACGGCGCCTATGGCGGTGCCAGAGGTGGCTGTCGATGTTGCCAAGGGCTCAACTGTGTCTACGGTGGTGCCGAAGGAGGCCGTCGACGTGGACCAGCATGCTGAGGGCTCGACAGTGCCTATGGTGGTGCCAGAGGAGGCTGTTGACGTGGACCAGCATGCCAAGGGCTCGACAGTGCCAGAGGAGGCTGTCGACACGGACAAGCATGCTGAGGGCTCGACGGTGCCTATGGTAGTGCCAGAGGAGGCTGTTGATGCGGACCAGCACATCGAAGGCTCGACTGTGCCTATGGTGGTGCCAGAGGAGGTTGCCAACACGGACCAGCATGTCCAGGGCTCAACAGTGCCCATGGTGGTGCCAGGGACTGCTGATGCAGGCCAACGAGGCGAGGGTGTGGCGGCACCCATGGAGCTGCCTGAGGCAGCTGCTGACTTGGATCATCATATTGAGGATGCAACCACCAAGGACAAGCACGGGTAAGCGATTCTGCATATCATCTAGCTTTTAATTTTTGTCTTTGTCCTTATCGTGAAAAAATTGAAGCGAGCATAAGGATTTCGATTTATGGACAATAATTGGGTATCATTAATGGATGTCTGACACATGCATATTGGTGTGCCGCGTGTTTCTCTATATCTTGAAGCGAAACAAGGTAGACACACGTGCATACCAGCAAATCTGAATGCTACTAAAGTTAAAGGGTGGCTAAAGAAGAAGCCAGCCACCATTGCGTTGACGCACTAACATTTTTCCAGTTGTTTTCACAGCCTTTTCTTAACAGGTTCTTTATATTTTATCTGAATTACGAGATGTCTAAAATATAATTAGTCTTTTCACCAAACTTAAAGCTACATTTTATGCTTATGAGAGTGGATTTTGTGCTTTGTCTGGGTAAGTGCTCATGCTATCTCATCCACACATATGTGCTGTGACATCTTTTCTCCAAGGGAACATGTATGTGCATATTATCTCACCACAGTGTACTCACAATGTGGGTCGGAGAATGTGCACATATATCAAGACATATTGCATGGTGAGAATGTATGAGCACTCACCCATACAAGTATAGATGGTTCCAAGCTACGGCATATTTGGTGCATTTCAAATTATGCAATAAATATCTGCACAGCCACAAATTAACTGTACATGCAAGAGCACACCATCCCCTCTCCACGTTCTGACACTCAATCTGTATCTGGTTATGTTTATGAACTATCCAGCGATTTGTTCTCTTATATTGGGCCTTTAAAATTTCTGCTAACTGTAAGATGGAAAATACTTACTGCAACACTACATACATCTTAAGCACATTGACTTAAGATTTTCTGTAACAAAGCTAGATATTTTATGTTTAAACTTGTTAATACTAAACTAGACAATATATCTTGCAAAATCTAGAAATGTCTTCGATCGTTATGACAGTTGAGTCCAAGCTCTGTTTTCTTGGTTCTAAACATTCGAAAATGCATTTCATTCTAGGGATACCGACGGAATTATCAATGTTACTCCCGAGGAAATGAGAGGCATCATCGAAGTTATAGCTGACACGGGAAAATTCTGGTATTATGCTGGTCCTGGATGAATTTACATACTCTTAATGTTGTTTAGAGATTCTTTGAATGTTGAAAGCAACTTCATTCTTCATATATCTGTTCAGGTCTGCAACTTATAACTAATTTTCTTCCGTATAAGAAATAGATGATGTCAAGTGTTTTATTTTTGTGTAAAATGTGTATCAGAAGGTTAATAGCTAGCATTTGAAAACGAGTAATAGTAGTCATTCTAGGTGAACCAAGCTTAGGTTGGTTTAATTGTTCACTTTTAGTTTTGAATTTGAAGAGATAGTTGCTGGTGAAGAGCATTTGGACAAAATTTACTGTAGTGAGAATGTGAGGTTTCGTTTTTACTCTTGGCACTGTGATCAACTTCTGCTTTACAGGCACGAATGGAGTTTTCTCAAGAGGTTGTTGTCTCTCCAATTGATGCAGGTATGGGGAGGTATGCCATGAAAAGAGTTTCACATTGTTTGTAGATTTATTGTATTGGCTATGTTTCGTTAGAATATAGTAGCTTTACCTTCTAAACTGAATTTCATCATTTCACATATCAAGGTCTTGGGTGAATATTCTGAGGCTCAAATGGTGATCCAGGAAGATGGGCAGCAACAAAATCCTTTATCTGCAGAGACACACTCAGAGCTGTTTAGCCAGCTCAATGATGGTACTGTTTTCAAGTCTTCGATTTGTTGCAAGCCTTCACATTTTGCCTTGCGAGAAGGTTTTAACAAAATTCACATTATTGTACGATATATATGTTTTTCTCGGCCCCTTGTAATCTGCAAAGGTTCTAGACTAGACTCCTAGGTTCTAGACTAGACTCCTAGGTTCTAGACTAGACTCCTAGTATCTTCTCACTAAGTGCATATTTATTAACTTAGGCATAGTAAGCAATCAGCCATTGATCCCGGCGTGTAGTTTGTGCATTGTAATAACTTATGTTGGCTGTTAAGAATATGAACGGCCCGCTTTAATGCAATTGAAGTCAAGGCACTAATATGCAGTTGGATATCTGCTTTTATGAACATGAATAAGAGCATGTTTGGGAAATTTTAAGTTATGTTGTTGAAATCGTTGGTTTGTTGTTTCACAGTTCTCTTGCATGACTTTCTAGTACTCCCTCCGACCCATATTAGTTGACTCAACTTTGTCTAGATACGGATGCATCTAGACTAGATACTTAACTAGATACATATGAATCTAGACAAAGTAGAGTCAACTAATATGGGTCGGAGGGAGTACTAATATTTTGGATGAATAGCCTGCAGTTAAAAACATAAACTGACAGCAGCATTTGGTGGGTTTTGAATTGTTTGTTGTTTTTTCACGTCATTATGGAGTTGAAATTTATCTTTATTCAGCTTGCCACTTAGAATCTGTTTGGTGTTACTGTGTTGTTTTTATTTTGAAAGCTGATGTTGAAAAACAGTTGTAAACAGAACTGTCAGTTCTTCCGCAAATCAGATTTGTTTAGGCAAATTCTGTGGTAGTTATTCTTCTGGCACTTGCACTGGTTTGTCTATGTTATTTCGAATGGAATAATATCTACATCCATAACTTGATTTTTCTGTAAAAAAAAAAAAAGCTAGCCGAATACCAAAATATCCTAAGTTGGTTTTACCATATGAGATTATATATATAACAAGCGGTGATCTCTGATGTACTTTTTGTGGAGCATGAACAGATTTGTGATATCTGTTTGCACGTTTTTGCAGCCCTCTTGAGGTTTGAAGAAGGTCCTCCATTTACACTGCAAAGACTTTGTGAGGTGATGAATTTTCCCTTTAGTCCGATTCTAAAATTTCTATATAGTGATCTAATGTCGGCAACACAGTTACTCATGAAAGGAAGGTGATGTGGTTTCATTTCTGTGTTGCATTGGTGTTGCTTCAAAAGGAGCCTTATACTAGTTTTGTGTCAACAGATTTTGTTGGATCCAAAAGGAACATATAAGAAATTGTCGAAGCTTGCTTTGGCCTTGGAGAAGGTTTGTTAGCTGAACTTCCACCATCATGTAGAGCATATCAGTAGTAACTTGTTCTTTGCTATGTTAACCTGCACTTGCAGTGTATGAGTTCAACCTGTTGATCTGGGGCCCAATTGTCTCAACTTTTCCACTAGTTAGACTATACAACTTGAAATGCCGGTTAATAGATTACAAGTAGTTCTTCATGAACCAAAGTTGATCGTTGTTAACAACTGTAAGCTCTTTTATTTGCAGACCCTTCTGGTCACGTCTACTATAACCAAGTGTACCGACCCATACCCTGCTGCACATGGTCTAAATTCTGAAGGAACAGCAGCGATCACAGAAAAGACAGATCCTGTTGATATAGTGCCTGAAACGGTGCCGGAGCACCCTGCAGCAGTGCCCAATGGAGCAGAGCATGCAGGGGGTGATGGTGATGAAGAGATGGCCGATGCAGAAGCCGAGGCAGTGCCTATTAGCCATGATGTCGAGATGCAGGAGGAGAAGATTGATCAGATTGCTGATGTTAACTCAGATACCAACTCAGGTGCTGCAGTTGCTCGTGAAATGGTTAGTACTAGTGAACAATCTCCGGATCCGCAAAGCTGAGCTTACTCGCAGCGAAGGCCAGATGACCTAGTGCAGTTCTCTTAAGCAATCCAGATACTGCTACAACTCTCGTGATTCACTCATTGTGCTATGTGATTCTCTCCTGGTTCACATGTATACAGGATATGATTAGGTGATTGTGCTATGTGATTCAAGGTGTAGTGAGCCGTGGATGGACATGGGTATGTTGACCGTGGCTGAGACAACTTAAATTCTCCAAGAGGAAAAATGTGCTCAGGATGGCCATGGCACACTTTCATTAGTAGAAACCTGAAAGTATATGTCATCCCATATTGGAGTGGCCAAAAGTTATGATGGATATTTGGATATATTTTTTGGCAACTTGCGACGTAGTGAACTTAGGCATCGGAAGAAAGTGGTGAACTTCTTTCCTTCCCCGTTTTTACTGTGAAGCAATTAACCCGGGCCGCGTATTTTTAACCTCCTGGTGTTTCTTTGTCTTCACCGCACCCTACTGCTGAGGTTGTTTGAGTGCACTCCATCGTGTTGTGATTCTCTTTCAACATCAGCTTGTTAAACTAATGTGTACACACAGTTGATTGAATTGACGCTCAATGTGATAGTGACAATAACACTAGTAGTGCTGTCGAATGATGACACGAACTCTCGGCTTGTGTTGGTTCTGGATTGGCCCATTGGCTGAGTGCCGGACGACAGATGTTACAAACAACGATTGGTCACCAGGGGCTTAATCTGAGTGGAGCTTTCGGGGTTGACAATGCAGTCGTTTCGCTGGGTAGATTGTCTTGGTCCTGGCACTTGTATGGTATAGAAAGCAAAGGCCCACTTTTAGTCCTAACCATTTGAATGCCCGTGCATTGCTACAGGGAGTCAAACAAACTTATGAATAGATTGTTTTGGTTTATTTCACGTGTGCTTGCTGGCTTAGAGCGCCAACTTAAAAGGTAGAGGAGAGAAATTTAAATGTGCTCGAGAATCAGAATTCCGATATAATCAAACTAAAAGATTGCAATAAAAAACACAATCAGAGGGCACCGACCATGGCAACCAGGGCCGAGCCAGCGCCGCCGCTGGCCTGATCTCCCTCCTCCAGCATCCTCTTCAGCCCCCACAGCCAGATCCGGCCTCCATTTGACCCCCTTTGCCTTTTCCAGCGCACGACATGTAAGGGTTAGGCCCGCCGGCGCCGTGGCACTGCTGGTCTCGGAGCTACAGCTGCACATCCCCATGGCCGCTACCGCGGCCTCCCTTGCCTCACCATGCTCCCCCGCCGCGCTAGCTGCAGCAGCCCTCGCCTCCGGCAGGTCGGACCTGTCCATACGGGAGCGGATGATGGTGATGCGCTCCAAGCCCGTGAAGGCGACTGTCATGGCCCCGCCACCTGCCGCCCCGGTGCTCCTCCAGCCAGCTTCTGTCTCTCCCGAAGTAGCTCACAACCTTCGCATGGCCTCTGCTGGCTATGGACAAGATCCCGTGCCCGAGCTTTTAGGTAGCTCCATCGGCGGACGTGCTTACCCTGACTCCTGATGGCTCCAATATTTGCCATCTTCTACCACGTTTAAATATTGTTTTTGTTCAAGCAATTGCCAAGAAACTCTTAATCCTTGCCACTAATGACTAATAATTGCAAAGGTATGCAAAACCTCTCTTTGAATTATGTTGTGCAGGAAATCACGGTTTTTAATGCAAAATAAGAAGTCATAATGTAGGTTTTTGAGGAAGTCCACACAGCCAAGTAATTGGGGAGTCGTTCTAGGGCGTCAGCAAACTTAACGACCACTGGTACGGGCAGGGCCTGCCTGTACCAGTGGCACCGGTTTAGTCTCGTCAAACCCTACAACTTTTGTGAAGACGCCTATATATTTTGACGCTCCAGCCTTCGGCTAGAGAGCCACCATTCTCAGATTACATCATAACACCACCAAAGGATATCCACACCATTGTTCATCCATTGTTCATCACTTCCACCATCCATCCATCCACTAGCCTTTTCTATTGCTTTGCACTTTAGATCTCCTTGTGATTTGGCGACCATTGTAAGAATATTTGATTTCAATCTAAATATCTGTATGATGTTTTCTATCTCCGATCTATTTGTTATGAGTGAGTAGTCCACACGGGCAGCGGGCTAGGGAGAAACATTGCAGCGATTATGTGCATCTAGATCATGGGAGTATTGTATTTTGTTTGCAATTGAGATTTGTATCTTTTGTTTATTTGTCTCTTGTCTCGATCTGTGGACTTGTAGGTATCTAAGATCCCATAGATTGATAAAGGCTTGAGGTGAGATACTTGGCTAGCGGCGATCTCATAAGAACCTCAGTGACAGAAAGGGTAGTATGGTCTTCGCTTAGCGTTCCATTTGGGAATCACAACAACATCACCACTTAAAGCTTTGATATGTGTTTTACACTTAATAATCGTTTGTAACTCGTGGCTTCGGTGTGCACTCGGTTGGATTAAAAGTCTATTGCTATGCCCGCTGCATCACGGGGGCTTTAGAATATTAGGATATGTTGCCCATAAGAGATTATCTCCGTTCAAACATTATACATGACTATGCTTATTATTATCTTTTATCCCATATGATGTGCAGCTGCAGGTGGATCTTCAACTCTGGTCTATCTCCATCCATTGATTCAACCCATTATAAAGTAAACTAGATTGGTCTGGTAAACTAAGGTAAAACGAACAAACAAAGTCTTGTAGACGTGTCATTTTTATTTGCTTTTAGCATTACTTTCCAAGGTTCGATTAAACCTAGGTCATCTAGGGAAAAAGCTATTATACTACATCCGTGAATCCGGATCGAAGGTATCAACCCTTTTTTTGGTGCCATTGACAGGGAAGCAATTTTGCTATCCAGGTAAGGTCACTAGAGACCTTGTTTTTAGTTTTATTATTAGTTTGTAGTTTAATTCTTGTAATTAGTTTACTTTCTTGTTATCTATTTGAAAACCCCAAAAAATAGTTACTTGTTATTTGTTTTTATTACTTAAAAATACCAAAAATATAAGAGCCATGGCTCAAAAGAGATTAGGAGAGTATGCTACTCCCACCGATGATTTTATTCATGCACCCATCACTCACCCTACGGTTGATGCAAAAACATATGAGATAAAGCCTAACCTTTTAACTTTGGTTCACCAATTTTGGGGCTCATCCTCTAAAGATTCGGTTTGCACTTAAACACTTTCACTGAAATTTGCGACATGATGCGTATTAAGAATGTAGATCCAAATGCTGTTAAATTAAGATTGTTTCCTTTCTCTCTTAGAGGAAAGGCTAAGGATTGGTTGCTAGCTCTACCAAAGGACACTATTAAATCTTGGGAGGAATGTACTAATTTGTTTATGACTAAATTTTTCCTCCTAGTTAAGACTATGCAGCTAAGGTCCAACATTACAAGCTTTAGACAAGAAGACTGTGAGCCACTAGCGCTTGCGTGGGAAATGATGAAAGAAGCCGGAATGAACTGTCCTAGTCATGGGATAGAAGAGTGGCTTATATTATATTTGTTTTATAATGGTCTTAACCCAATGTCTAAGTCTACGCTAGATACTGCAGCAGGAGGAACAATCATGGGAAAGCAAGTGAGTGTTGCAAAGAAGTTACTTAATGATATGCAAAATAACCATGTCAATGGCATGTGGAAAGAACCTTGAAGAGAGTAAGTTTAATTACCGAGGTAATAATGAAGAGCTTACATCTAAGGTAGATGAGTTGCTTAGCTTGGTAAAGGGTAAAGAAGATACCCAAGTTAATGCTAATACTACTGATGTTAATGATGTTAATTTTATAGCTCGCACTCCTTTTAATCTTGCATGAAAAAATAATTATGCTTCCAATGTTCAAAAATATCATTCTAATCCTACAGGAGCTCCTTATAATAATTATGATAATACTAATGGAGCAAATCATGACAATCTCTCATTTGAGCAAACTGTTAGAACATTTATACAATCTCAAACCAAGCAAAATATGCTTATTAAAATCACGGAGAACCATGAAAATAGTATAGGAAAATTATCTAACCAGGTCATTGCAATTAGAAATGATGTGTAGACTCTACAGGAAAGGACAAAGACCGTGGAGGCTCAGCTGGGTAAGGTAGCTGAGAGCCAAACTCTCATACCAGCAAAGTTTGCTGGAAAACCCGAGCCAAATCCGATAGAAGACCTCAAGATGATGATGGTGGTAACCAATGAAGAGAAACCTGAAGAGCTGGATTATAGCAATGCGCCAACACTGGAATATTTCGTGGAAGATCTATTAAAGATGATCATCGTGAAGAATCCAGGTATAGAACAAGGTAATGATGCTATGTACCAACAATTTATTCAACAAGTAGCACCTAAGGTTCGCGATTTAGAGATAGAGTATAAAAGACTAGCTGATAAGCTTCCAACTAAGCTAGATGATATATTTGAGCCTACTATTAAAATTAAGTTGGGAGTCAATGAGATATCCGCACTTTGTGATCTTAGTGCGAGCGTCTCAACAATTTCCAAAAGCTTATTCGATAATTAAACTTGGGGCCATTTGTTACAACTGAATTGAGACTCCATCTAGCCGATTCAACTTATAAACAAGCTATTGGGATTAAAGAAAATATAGTTGTTGATATTAAAGATAGTCTAGCTCTTATTGATCTTGTTATTGTGGACATGCCTGAAGATCCCATAGCACCTATAATTCTAGGTAGGTCATTTCTAATAACTATTAAAGCTTTGATTAATTTACATGAGGGGAATGTGAGAATAGGGCTACCATCTAGAGATCCTTTTATAATCCACTTCCCTAGGAAAAAGAAGGCCAAGCCTAATGATGATGGTGGTGTAATTACTTTAATAGCCAACTACTTTAGAGTGGGGTTCCACTTGTTAAACCTAAGTGATTGCCATTAAGGTCAAGCTAATTGACCTTAACTAGAAGCGCTTCATAGGAGGCAACCCATGTAAAATAAAATTTTCTTTGTGTATTAGTTTTTGTTGTGTTAGTTTTTTTTGTTTTTAATAAAGAGTGTTCAAGAAGACCTTTGGAGAGAGAAGAAGAAATAAGTTAATCCTCTATATTTTATTTTACTAACACGTGGCCTAAGAAATATTGCTGGATCTTTACTTAGTATATTTGTTGTTTTTTGTCCTTTGATAAGATGTGCAAAGGCACATGGAGCTTCTAATCAAAAAAATTGAGTTTTGTAGCTCACAGTATTCTTAACGACCACTGGTATGGCTGGAAGGGACCGTACCGTGCGCCCGTACCACATCAAGCCGAAGGAAGATAGAAATTCTGATTTTTGCCGCAGGTATCAGTGTCGATATCGACCACTGGTATGGCCGGACGCGTCCGTACTGCGCGCCCGTATCGTACCCTCGAGCAAACATCAGATTTCAAATGAAGGTACCAAACCGATAACGACCAGCCGTACGGGCGCGCGCGCCCGTGCCACGTGCCCGTACTGAGTGCACCGCCTGGGAGTAGTCGTCGCGCCCAAGGTATGTCACCCGGTACGGGCGGGCTCTGGCTGTACCGCCCGCCCGTACCACGTACACGGCCACCATATTCAGCCCGAGGAGGTAATCTAAAAATTCCCCAAATCAATCTTTCTCTTTCTTCTTTCTCCAAACTCAAAACCACCTTCATTGGATCTTCAAATTTACTCGATCATTCTTTGATACCTTACACTCATTCGATCTAAGGTATGATTCTTCTCCGATCCTCAACTTATTTGTGCAAAAGCTTCACTCAGTCATTCATCATTATCAATCTAGACTTAGGTCTTGTTTTTGATTCAATCTTGATATTGAGCATGCTTAGTATTGTTTTTAGAGGAGTTTCTTTTCTAGTTAGCGTAGAGAATCACTTATGCTATGTTTCTATTGTACCAAATATTTTATTAGCAATCTTTGTTTACTTTATCTTTTTATTATTATTAGATGAACATGAGGAGCCGTACACGTGAGATGGCTGCGGAATCCTCCGCACCACCCATTGAGACATTGACCCCCGGAGTCACTTGGCATCGAGTTCACCAAGGAGATCCAGCTGAACTGTTTCAATCGTCTCAAGCTCCGAGAAATCAAGTCCACCAAGTGGGCGTGTCCTTATATCCTGAACCAACTTGGCATTCGTGCTAATTTTGATTTACTTTGCAATAATGTTGGTTTGTATGAATTTGTCTTTTAGGATGTTGCCATGTATCGCCCCTTGACGCTTGAGTTCTTCAGCATCTTGACACACACGGTGGATCCTTATGGTTGTACCGAGGAACAAAGGCCCGGAGTTGATCTCATCAATTCCGCCTTATAAACTGTGAGTACACTTTGACACTCAGCTAATGGGCTCAATGCTTTGGGTTTGCTAATAATACTACCGATGTATGCACAACTACTTTTGTTTTAGATCCCTCCCCCTATTCAATACTTTAATTTAATGAAGATTCTTGGAAACACACCCAAGGGGAACCAAATTGATCATCCTGCTATTCAATATTTATTCTATGTGATTACTAACACTATACAGGCACGTGATGAATTTACTAGAGTTAATGAGGAGGACATGTTGATCCTTACAAAAGCTGCTATTATTAATTGTAACTTAACGCCAAATTTGGGCGCTCTTCTCGTGTTTTACCTTAAGCATCAGGCTCTTTAATCTCGAGGACCCATATGTGGAGGAAGAGTTGTGACCGTTCTTGCACGCGCACTTCGCATCAACCTAGGTAACATCCAGCCGTTGACAGAAAGTCATTGTCTCGGTCTTTCTACTCTAAGAGCATGTGGTATGGTTTCTAAAATTCATGGTAGATACTTATTCGATATACCCGGAGCGGACCACTTGATCCCGGCTCCTTTGCCTAACAGTTTATTATATATCAAGGATGGACGTTTGCATTTTGACGCGCAGGTTGAAGCTAACCTACCCCAACAATAAATACCCATGGGAGGAGGAGAAGATGAAGAAGTAGAACAAGGAGGACCTGAACAAGATGAGTAGCCACCAAACTACTAGACCACCTATGAAGACATTTATGCACTCGAAGGAAATATTCAAAACATGAACACCTCTCCATCAACCTTCGAGATGCTACTGCAACCCTCGCCACCCAGCTCCATGATTGGAGCAACCAATGGAACGTGGGAGATTATCCACCACCACCACAATGAGCAACAAAAGGGCTTGAAAAAGCCTGAGCTTGGGGATGTGTTCCCCCGACAAATTTATTTGTGTAATAACGAGGTTGTACTCCATCTCCTTGGGAGCTTTGAAACACCTGCGTTTGCTTGTTCCAACACTTAGCTTTTTTCCTTTGTTTTTTAATTTGCTTTCATTTTTTGTTTGTTTTTGTTTTTTGTTTGTTTTTACTTTTTTTAAACCCTTGCTTGGTCGCAAGTTCTTTCCTATTCTTTAAATCCCTATACTCGAAAATTGATGAGGGGTAACCTCAGCAATGTCTATGGTGAAGGACTTAGGGTTTCGCGGAAAAGAGAACGCTTGGGATTTCATCGGATGTCAGCAAAACAATGAAGTCAAAGTGGCCTGAATATTGGGGAATCACACTACTACAAGTTGTCTAGGAGATTTTCGGTAGCTATTTTCTTGATCCAAAGTTGGGTGTAACGTCTATTTTATTGTGTTCCCCTCTCCTCGTTGACCCCTCCTGTCCTTTATACATGTGGAGGCTAGGTTTCGGGTACCAATACGAATAGGTTACAAGCTAGAGTTTGTATCTAATATATTCATATATTTTCCTTGTCTTATATCGCCAGGAGTCTGTGTCCTTGTATACTTCGTATCAGCCAAACCGTTGTGGGATTCATGGATCTTGGCAAACCTTTAGGTGAGGCTTCCGTTGGGTCGCACCATATATACCAATAATAGGCACCCGAAGGGTCATGCACATGTCAGTAGCCTCCGAGGCTATGTTCGGATGCTTGTATTCGAGCATAGGCTCAAAGTCCTTTTTAATATGCTCGGAAGGTGAACTCGAAGATTTCTTTGGATGCGTGAACTTATCGATGTCTTGTTTGGCTGATGCAATGGATGACGTTGTATTGTTCTTGAAATGATGTCAGCATTTTCACCGGGTACTCCCGATGGGAGTAACCTTTGAGGCTACACTCGGTAAACTCAAAGTTATGCTTTTTCATTGTAGATATTCTTCCATCGACTCCTGTTTGGAGGATTTGTATTTTCTCTATCGGGTGCGTGGCCAGCGCTCCCGATGGCATAGCCTCGGAGGCTATGTTCGGGTGTTTATACCAGAGCATAGGCTCAGAGATCTTCTTCATCCGAGAATTTCTCCGTGTAGATAAAATAGGTACCCTAGAAAAAGACATGTAGATTGTGTAAAGTTTGTGTATGTATTAGCCGAAAGTATAGCTTATTGTAATTTGGAATCTTTATATATTTTTGCCGATGGCTGTGGCGGTTGCGCCCTTCGCGAGACCTTTTCATTAGCCCGATTCCCATTGGGATGGATCAGCTACTCAGGCCAAAGTGTGTTTTGACGTATTTCATGGTGGAGCCGAAGAATTTTTAAGTTTTCACTGTGTAGCGAAGCCCCCGAGTATCAGAGTATGATTATGTAATAATTTATTCGACTGAGCCCCCGAGGATCGGGTGTAATGGAGTAATGAAAAGTAGACTCGGTTAAGAGAACTTAGATTTATTGATATCGGGTGAGCAAATATGATCTTCGCCCGAGGAATTTCTCGACTCGGGTCTTGATTTTTCTCGGGTGCGCCACCAGTTGATGCGAGCGGTGTTTAGTAAATTCCGTGGAAGGACCCGACAAAATAGCTCGATGTAGTCGCCATCCTTGCAAAAAACATAGAGAATTATGAAGTACTTGCATCTTGTAAAGAATATTTCCTTTCAATTTGTTATAACATTTTCTGGTGCCATCGAACCTGACACTTTTGCACTGTAACGCGAGACCTTTTCGTTATCCTGACACCCTTAGTATCAGTACCTTGCCGACCTATCAGTTGGGATGCAACTGGGTCGGAGTTCAAGGATTCGATGCTCAAGCACAGTCAGCTATTCGGGAAATCGCGTATGAGGTGCTCGAATGCGCGGAGTCGATGACACTTAGATTACTCGAAGAGGGTGCAGCCCCCGAATGTTTCGAGTGCGATTAAAAAATAAAATAAAGAATTCAAATCTAAATAGAGTGAAACTTAGCTTTGTTGGTAGTCGACGAGGTTGATGTGGCTAGAGGAGTCGGAACCGATGACGACATCGACGGTTCTGATGTGATCATGGCCGAAGGGTGTTATTCTTGCAAGTATTCTACTTGGAAGTGGAAGCTTTTGATGATTAGATTGGATCCGCTGTTGAAATTGGTGGGTACCAATACAGGGGTGGGCGGGTGTGGATCTGTTTTTGTCGGGTTGATGCTTGGTGGAGAGCGTTCTGCCGAATCCATGGTTCTAGCGTTCAGGTTTTCCACAGACGGCGCCAATTGACGAGGGGTAACCTCGGCAATGTCCATGGTGAAGGACTTAGGGTTTCACGGAAAAGAGAACGCTGGGAATTTCGTCGGATGTCAGGAAAACTATGAAGTCAAAATCGCCTGAATATTGGGAAATCACACTATTACAAGTTGTCTAGGAGATTTTCGGTAGCTATTGTCTAGATCCAAAGTTGGGTGTAACGTCTATTGTATTGTGTTCCCCTCTCCTCGTTGATCCCTCCTAGCCTTTATACATGGGGAGGCTAGGTTTCGGGTACCAATACGAGTAGGTTATAAGCTAGAGTTTGAATCTAATATATTCTTGTACTTTCCTTGTCTTATATCGCCAGGAGTTTGTGTCCTTGTATACTTCGTATCAGCCAAATCGTCGTGGGATTCATGGATCTTGGCAAACCTTCGGGTGAGGCTTCCGTTGGTACGCACCATATATACCAATAATAGGCACCCGAAGGGTTATGCCCATGTCAAGAATACAAAAAGATTTCCGCATTCTTCCTTCTTCGTAAATGTGGATTCGCAATTTGCCTCTTTGCTTTATTATTATTATGAGAGTAATCGTATTTGAGTTTTGAAGGAACACAACCCTATAAGGAAGAGGATCAAGAAGTTACTTATGAGAGGTATGTCCTATATATGTCTCCCACTTATGAAGTTTGAGTTGTTTATCTTAGTTGGTTGATTTGCTAAGATGACATGCTAGTGGGAAGTAATTTAATATGGTTAGAGTAAGGCTTTTTATTAGTATGATGATTAGTTGTTGAAGCTCTTGCTCTAGTTCTTTTAGTTAACCGAGTCTTGGCTTGGAAATAATATTGCCAAACAAGTACAATAAGAAAAAGTCTGAAGTTTACGACTTGTTTGATGAATGATTGTCTTGAGAGTATACCATTGATGATACTTAACCCCATAGATATTTTGATAGTCTTGACGACACTCATGAAAGTAGTTGTTTGATTGAAATAAAGTCTAGTGGTAATTGTGATACATGCCAAAGCTAACCTTGTGGATCAAACCGCGGTACTAGCTCAAGAAAAAGAGAAAGATGCAAGACAACTTTGTTCTATGTCTCTAATATACACCTTTGGTATGCCAACAACTCCGCTAGCTTTTGAATGATCTATGGTATAACTCCGGATTTCGGCTATGAGTTTATGACATGAGTGGCATACGTGTCAATATATGGGCAAAAGTATTGGTACTCTCAAAGGTTGTACAAACACTTGCAAAAGAAACATCCAACGATCCTTGAAAAAAAAATATCTATGAGGACCCATATAACAAGTCCTTGGCATGGTATCATTACTACTATACAAGTTTTTCTTGAAAAAAATGATTGGATTAGAAGTGTTTTTGATAGACTTGATTTATTGATGTGGGTGTAAATAAGACACTTCATTGTGATACTACTTAGGACATGAAACTCTCTTACTCAATTATGCTATTTAAACATTCTAGTATTCCTTGCCAAGCTAAGAGTTAATTAGAATAATTGGATTGATTGTTACACTTCTAGTTACTTATACTTATATTAAACTTTACTTTGATTGTCTTGACTTACTGAAGCTTGTATAGCATTCTTGTCATCTCTCTAACTTTGATAAGCCTCGCAAATGAATGAAGTGTTGAGTGCATACGACTACCAACCATAAATGAATTCTTATTCTCATTGTTTCAAGTTTAAATGCTGAATTCCTTATAGTTATTTTGGTTCTTCTTGCTCGAGGGCGATCAAGGTTTGAGCTTTGGGGAAGTTGATGGCTCCAATATTTGTCAACTTCTACCATATTTAAACATTGTTTTTGGTCAAACAATTGCCAAAAACTCTCAATCCTTGGCACTAATGACTAATAATTGCAAAGATATGCAAAACCTCTCTTTGAATTATGTTGTGGAGGAAATCATGGTTTTTAATGCGAAATAAGAAGTCATAATGAAGGTTTTTGAGGAAGTCCACATGGCCAAGTAATTGGGGAGTCGTTCCAGGATGTCAGCAAGTTTAACAACCACTAGTATGGGCAGGGCCCACCCGTACTGTCCGCCCGTACCAGGTGGCGATGACTTCGTCTCATCAAACCTTACAACTTTCGTGAAGACGCCTATATATTTTGAGGCTCCAGCTGTCGGCCAAAGAGCCGCCATTCTCAGATTACATCACAACACCACCAAAGGAGATCCACATTATTGTTCATCCATTGTTCATCACTTCCACCATCCATCCATCCACTAGCCATAGTCATTGCTTCGTACTTTAGATCTCCTTGTGATTTGGCGACCATTGTAAGAATATTTGATTTCAGTCTATATTTGTATGATGTTTTCTATCTCCGATCCATTTGTTATGAGTGAGTAGTCCTCACGGGCTGCGGGTTGAGGAGAAACCTCACAACGATTATGTGCATCAGGATCATGGGAGTATTGTATTTTGTTTGTAATTGAGATTTGTATCTTTTGTTTCTTTGTCTCTTGTCTTGATCTGTGGACTTGTAGGTACCCAAGATCCCATAGATTGATAAAGGCTTAAGGTGAGATACTTGGCTAGCGGCGATCTCATAGGAATCTCAGTGATAGAAAGGGTAGTACGTCTTTTCTTAGCGCCCCATTCAGGAATCACAACAACATCACCACTTAAAGCTTTGATCTGTATTTTACACTTAATAATCGTTTGTAACCCATGGCTTCGGTGTGCACTCGGTTGGATTAAAAGTCTATTGTTATGACCGTTGCATCACGAGGGCTTTAGAATATTAGGATGTGTTGCCCACAAGAGATTATCTCTATTCAAACATTATGCATGACTATGCTTATTATTATCTTTTATCCCATATGATGTGCAGCTGCAGGTGGATCTTCAACCCTGGCCTATATCCATCCATTGATTCAATCCATTATAAAGTAAACTAGATTGGTCCGGTAAACTAAGGTAAAACGAACAAACAAAGTCTTGTAGACGTGTCCTTTTTATTTACTTTTAGCATTGCTTTTCGAGGTTTGATTAAACCTAGGTCTTCTAGGGAAAAAGCTATTATACTAATCCGTGAATCCGGATCAAAGGTATCAACTCCCTACTCCGGCTCATGCAGCTGCCACCACATCGGTCCCTACAGAATAGGAGAATTGTTGCTCCTCGGCCCTCTCGTCATTGGAGGTCGTCCTCGAGCCCCCCAGACCAGGGTTGAAGCCATGTCGGTCTGTAGGCATGATGGCATCCAACTTGGTAACACCGACTGCCCTTGTTGCTACTTCCGACCGTGTTGCTGCCTCCATCGTGTCTCCTGCTGCTGGTGGGTGCAGAGGCAATGTGAGGCATCCCTCCTATGCGGAGATCGTAGCTTCAATTCTGACCCCCTAGCCGGTTGGCCGGGTGCAGGACACAAGGAGGATGTGGCCAGCGGATGGCAGGATGTGCATTCGAGGCGCCGCCTGCGGAGCTCAACCATGTCAACAACTTTTGCAAGCATCCATAGTCTAGCTCCTTTGGCATGGTTGAAGGACTGATGCTTTCATTGCCTCTCCGGAGGTCAGCGTGTCCGCTCATGCAAGAACACAATTAGATGCACAAATTGTCTCTACTTTGGCCATGTTGATCATTTCTGCCGTGCTATGCCACACGCTGATGGTTCTACACCGATACGATGTGTCGCTTCACCACATGTCTAACCGACTACACCTGCCTATCTTCCAGCCTCGCTTGCTCCCACCAACATTGCTTCTCTGACTGATGTGCCCTTGCAACATGTCCTCATGGAGGAGTTTGTGATGCTTCCATTCGAGCTTCATGACTACCTTGGTCATGTTTAAAGTATTTTGGTTAGAGCCGAGGATGCTCTAGGCAAACTGCAGACTTTGCCTTTGCTGCCTGAGCTGCAGGTTGGTTCCTTCGACCGTGTGGATGCATGTGCTTCCTGTGAGCTGGAGTCTTCCATGGTTGATGATGATGTACTCCCATCATTTCAAAATATAAGATGTTTTAGCTTTGTAAAAGAAGTGTATCTAGACCCCTTTTAGTGTATAGGTTCATATAGGTTTGGAGTGAACCTACACACTAAAAGGGGTCTAGATACACTCCTTTCACAAAGCTAAAACATCTTATATTTTGAAACAGAGAAAGTATTAGCTAAGATGTCGTTGAAGGCTGGCGTTGGTTGACTTCGTCGATTGTGGTGACAAGGTTAGTGAAGCAGCTTCTTTGGCACCTAACTTTGAAACACTCTTTGCAAAAAGAGCTTTGCAACATGCTCGTTAGTTTGGAGGCAACTCACAATGGATCTAGCAAGGAGATCGCTAGCCTCTTGTCGGAGAAGGCTACAATGGGCAAAGTCAAGAAGGCAAAGGAGTATCTCAAGAGCATAAGCAAGAAGAGTGGATCCATAAGGAAGGCATCCGCAGCCGATTGATGGGTGGTCCTCATTCGAGTTGTCACTCTTGGGACCCTTGTTCTTGCATTTTTAGAGAGTTTTCCCTCACAATCATGTGTTTATCACTGTGGTCACAGAGTTTGCGGTTGAATTAGGTTGGGAGAGTCTGTTGGTGTGCCTAAACGACTAGGAGTTGCATTTTGGGGTAGCTTTCTTGTGGATCATTGTAACGGTTTTCCGCCATTTTTCCGTTAATTAATTAGGCAATTCTCTTCTTCTTAATTAATAGATTGAGGCAAACAATTCCTCCATTTCAAAAAAAACCAATAAAAACACAACAAAATAAAAATAAACCCATGCATCATCCTGATCAATATTTCTTCTACAAGCATATTTTCCTTTTGGGTGCTCTTAGAGATTCAACATGTCTTCACTATTTTCCAAAGAACAAGCATGGTAAGTCTCTTAGTTAGTATCCTGTTTTCTCTACTCCCTCTGTCCTAAAATGAGTGAATCTAGACGCCTTTTACTATATAGATACATGTGAATTTAGAAAATCCATGTCACTTATGTTGGGACGGAGGGAGTAGTAAGAATATTGGGGAGTTTGTAAAGGAAGGATTGCAATTTCCGAATCTCTACTCTTAGTACACCCCATGGTCGCACCGACTTACAAAGGGTACATGAGAGAAATTTAAACGTGCTTGAGAATCAGAATTTTGATATAATTAAATTAAAAGATTACAATAAAAACACAAGAAAATAAAAAATAAACCTTGCATCATCCGGATCAATATTTGTTCTACAAGCATTATATTCCTCTTGGGTGCTTTCAGATTCAACATGTCTTCACTATTTTGCAAAGAACATGTATGGGAAGTATCTCAGTTACTATCCTGTCTTTTCTAGTAAGAATGTTGGGGAGTTTGTAAAGGAAGGGTTGCAATTTCCTAATCAATACTCTGAGTACACCCCATGATCGCACATTACGCTACAATAGATGATAGAAAAACAAGGTACACTTTTATGTCTAGCATCAGGTATATCACTACCTTGAAACCAGACATCCACATAGAGCGGCCACGTGCAGCGAAAATTCTTTGGCGGGGCCAAATCTTTTTAGCACGACATGATCTTAGTGTAGCACTTGCCATATAAAATATTTGTTGGTGCACGTCCTCGGATTCCTCCAGCACTTTCGTTGGAGATGGAGGAGATGCGTATATCTCTCCCCTCGTCTCTCCCTCGGACTCCTCCACCGCTTTCGTCGGCGGTTAATCTCCATACGGCGAGTCCACTATGCAATGCCTTCCGCCACCCTTCGATCTACACATCTCCTCCATCTCTAATATGACGACCGACGTTCGTGAGCAAGTTCTTCGTCGTGTCGGTCTATCCTCAATGCCTTCCGCAACTTGTCAATGTCGGTAAGGCCTCCGTGGTCCATTATCGATCATTTTCTACCGTAGATCTATATGCTTTAGTAGTAAGCACACTGGTTTTAGATGAAATGCAGCATAGATCTGGTAGGATAACTATGGAGATGTCTTTGAATAAATCATGGATTAGTATGATTGGTCTCCGATTAGTTCAACTGTGGTTGGTTTTGTTCGATATCTTCTTATATATGGCTCCGGTTTCACATGATTTCTCCTCGGTTTTATCTTTTCACCATAAATTTGAAAAATTCCCAAAAGATAGCTCAATTTCATGTTTTGGACCGGTCTCAGATTTGAGTGCATGTTGGTGGATTTTGATCCATAGATTTGTTGCAAAACTTTTTGATCTGTCTTTGTGTTTTCATAGCCTAATTTGATGATTTCCCCATCAATTTGAGGTCTTGGTTCGAGTTTTTACACCCAAAATCACGTCTCGAACGAGTTCTTAATGTCCTAGAACTTCCAACTGGAGTCTCCGACGTAGAAACACTGGAATTTCTGTCCATACCGAAGTCTCTGCCCCTAACATGCCAGAGTTTCCTCCCCTAACAGGGTGGAGTTTCCTCCCAATATTGCCCAAAAAATCTTATTCAACTTCCACATCGTTTTGAGCATGATTTTCATATAGACTCAGATTTTTGTATTTTTAGCATGTTTCGAATAGGATAAGAATTTTTATATAATCATCACTTTTCCATGCCATATTCTACAAAGAAATCCGTGAGAAAGGACGGAACCAACAATAAAGGACGAAGATCATCGATGAATGGTTTACCAAATAAGAGGTAGGACACCATATTTTAGGAGGTGGCGTCACTCACCTCCAATACACATACTACATGATGTGATGGGGTTCGTTGCATATAAAACAAAAAAAATCTTACGGTTGCAACTGCCAAGATCGAATCTAGGCGATACTTGTAACGGTTTCAGAAGGACTCACCCTCGAAGACCGTAAGTGGGATAATATTCCCGCAAACAAACGTAGCTGGTGTAAAATGTACACGACCGTCCTCAAGGACGCGATGACTATAAGTGCCACAAAGGGCAGTGCATCCATAATCGGTCACACGTTTGGTGTGCCGATGACCTCCGTCCCTTGCTCCATGTTGGGCAACGGAAGTAGTGGATTCTCGGGAACTCCATCAGCACTAAGACATGGTAGTGGTGGTGCAGGAGAAGGTCTTGAGCAGGGCTTCTCCTAAGCACCGTACTTGTGATAGTGGACAAGCTAGCAAGGGAGAAAATATGACAACCAAAGGGCATATGAGAGGAATGGATAAGTGTGTGTGAGAGAGGGGTCACACCACGTCCTTTTATAGGGGATGGGGCAGCCCCTCCCATGGCCGGTGGCTAAAGGAGTGCCCCCACCTCTTCCCTCATTGATGTGGGTGGACACTCCACTCACAATTATTTATCTCCACTTTCTCCTATTAAAATTCCACCCAAAAACCAAAGGTCTTTCCATTAAAGCACTTTAATTCACTTGGTTTAATGCCACTCAATTTAATGAACACTTCATTTAATGCATAGTTTATTTAATGAACATATTAACATATTATCCCCTTGTCATATTTTGATACACCGAAACTATTCCGGCAGATTTATCAGAACAATTTCTGCGTTGTCCAGTATTTTCTCCTGCGGTTCCTTATCCACTCAAATGCGCTGACTACCCTTAAGTGTGTCTCCCTATGGGCTCGTGAACTAAGTGGACATGATAAAGACTCTCTCCGATAATAATCATTAGCGGGACTTAGAGATCCATAATGACTCCCACTAATTGAACGATGAACTAGTGATCGTGTGAACCTTTTTCGCAATAACCAATTCCTTTTGTCTCACGATATTTTACTTGTCCGAGATCCGATCATTTGGTATCATCCATACCTAGTTCGATCTCATTACCGAGAAGTACTCTTTTCTCGTTCCCGTGATATAAATTTCTTAGTAATCTTATCACTTGCTTGCAAGCTATGTTAATGTGATATCACCGAGAGGGCCCTGAGTATATCTCTCCATCGTCAGGATGGACAAATACCACTCTTGATCCACGAGCCTCAACTAAGATTTTCCAAGTACTCAACGACATGTTCATAATCACCCTGTTACAGTGTGATATTTTATGGAATCAAAGTACTCTTCTAGAGTTAGTGATTGACGTGATCGCATGGTCTAAGGATTAGAGTTACTTCAAATGAGATAGCAATATAAACTTGAAGACATGATCGTATTACTACACTTTGGGAGAATGTTCATCACATTATTCTACCAATGTTATGACCTCATTATTAACAACATCCAATGTCATGATCAGGAAACCTTGATCATTTGTTAATCAACAAGCTAGTGTAATGAGAGACATTACTAGGAACCTTTTCTTTGTTTATTAAACACACATGTATTAATGTTTCCGGTTAACACAATTATAGCATGAGAAATAAAAAATTATCATAAACATGGAATATAATATAAAAGCACTTTATTATTGCCTCTTGAGCATATTCCCTTCACGATGATCATGATTGAAGGATCTACCATGGATATTGCAAACTTTAAGTTCCTCCTCCTATGCTTCCAAGAAATGTCAGGAATCATCACTAGTACAAACTCATTACTTAGAGACTGTATCTAGAGCTAATTTACCCCAATAATACAAACCACTGATTGTGCTCATCAACCTCAGGCGGTCGTAATTTTTTGGCAGCCTCTAACTTTGATCTCGGGCAGGTTTTAATATACACCATCTCTAGTATGATTTCCCCTCAACCGATCGTTAAAACAAACCGCCTCTAGACTAAAGATAAGACGACGGAAATTACTGGCCGTCTCTCTAAATCAGTTAACCGCAGCCAGTCAGAAATATTAAACACCTCTAGGTGTCTACGGACGCGGGCCATTATGCCACCCGTCTCGAAAACTAGCGTCGTGCACCTTCCCGAGGTAGCATGCATGTGTTTTTTTAAGGAAAGCCTGCGCATGTTGTTAATGCAATTAGAAAGTGGAGTTCGTGGTAGCCCCCACCCACATGAGTCCATACCCACGTGTACACCCGAGGACTACCAAGGGTACCGTGTATATAAACCCGCCCGACCTTCTTCTTCCATGAGCTCATGTCATTTTCTCCAATCTGTCAAGTCACAAAACCCCAATATGCACCTTCCGCACGCGCCGAAGCTCCTTCGCTTGCACCACTGCTCTCCCTAGCTGCAACATGAAGTGTACGCGTGGAGACGAGCCGGAGGTAAAGCCAGTTGGAGGCGCAGCAGTAGATGGCTCGATCATCGTCGAGTAGTTGGAGGCGGCTTCTCCGGGCAAGCACGCGTCTCGTCGCTACACTGTCGAGGCTTCGAGCTCATCCATCTAGCCAGTCACCGTCGCTGTCGAGCAGTAGGTGGCCGACAATGTCGTGGTGCCACTGGTAGATCTGCCTGAGGGGCATGCGGCAGGCGGAGGCAACCCGGTGCTCTACATCAACGACCCCATCCTCCACCAAGAAATAATCGATGCAATCGTGGAGAATGACGAGTTCGAGGAGGAGGTCTCCGATGCGGAGTCCGAGGTACTACTTTGCTAGCTTCTCTAGTTGCAGCCGCAGATTTCACTGTTCATACGTAGGATTTGCTCAATCGTCTATAGATTCTTTTGCTTTTGAAGTAGGGTATTAGTATATATACATGATTTGAACGGTCGATTGATGTATCTGCCATATAGTCACAAAACCCTAATTTGCTCATCTGCCATCTAGTAAATTTACATTTGCTTAACTCGTTGTTGTTCATACGGTTCTTCTTGTGCTGTAAATTTAATCGGTCTGTAACATTTGACTTCGGAGTTTTAGGGTTTGCTAGTTGAGTGTTGGACGCAACATTTATATTCCTTACTGAGGCCAATGATTCAAATTTGCCCCAAAAGAGTGCAAGGGGAGACACATATATATGATGGTGTCAGTTTTTTTAGGGATGGTTAGTGAACCTGAGGCAATGTACAACAATATAAGTTGTGCAATTGGTACTTTGGTTCGCTAACTCCATCTATAAAAAAATTATATATGAGGCCCTAGATTTATTCTACACATATGAACTATGATCTTTGAACTGTTTCTCACTGAGGCTAAGATGATAGAAAATTGTCCCAAAAGAGTGCAAGGGAGACACATATCTAAAACCTGAGGTAGCAATATTCACAAACAATGTAGGTTGTATTGTTGGTAATTTGGTTTCCCCAAACTCCATCTCTGAAAAAATTATGAGGCCTTTGATTATTCTCATATGGAACTAGATCTTTGAATTGTTTTCTAATCTTTTGAATGATTCGTATGATGCATATGGTATATGCATGGTTTTGATCATAACTTGCTTCTACGTACATATACCTGAAGATTGTTTTGGTATCTAAATACATATATCCCTGAATATTATTTTGTATGATTACATTTCAATTTTTATTGTGACCAATGATTCAAATTTGCCCCAAAAAAGAGACACACACATTGGTGTCAGATTTTTCAGGGATGAGTTAGCGAACCCGGGCAATGTACAAGAACAACAGGCTGTACAATTGTTACTTGGTTCACTAACGCCATCCCTGAAGAAACTTATGAGGCTCCTAAATTTATTCTACATTCATAAAACTATGATTTTTGAATTGTTATTGCATGCATGCGTTTATAGTGTATAAGAATTATATTTCATTTTCTCACTAAGGCCGATGATTGAAAATTCTTCCAAAAGAGTGTAAGGGGAGACACAAATGATGGTGTCTTTTTTTAGGAATGGGTTGGTAAACCTGCGGCAGCAATATACACAAACAATATAGGTTATGCTGTTGGTACTCTCGTTTCCCCAACTCCATCTCTAAAAAAATTATGAGGCCCTTGATTATTCTCATATGAACTAGATCTTTGAAAATTTTCTAATATTTGAATGATTCGTATGATGCATATGTATATGCATGATATTGATCATAAGTTGTTTCTACGTACATGTACGTGAAGATTGTTTTTGTACTGGAATATGTATATCCCTGAATATTGTTTTGTAAGATTATATTTCAATTTCTTATTGTGTCTAATGATTCAAATTTTCCTCAAAAGAGACACAAACATATTGATGTCAGTTTTTTTAGGGATAAGTTAGCAAACCCGAGGCAATATATAAGTGTTGGGTCCGGAGCATAGAAAACAAAAAAATTCCTACGGTGTGAACTACACGCCAAGATCTATCTACTAGGTACAAAGCAACGGGTGGACATACATCCAACAAGAACTTACCCTCATAGACAACGAGCTTTGTTAACGAGTAGGAACTTGTGGTTGATGTAGTCGTACACTTGCCGATCTCAAGATCATGAGGAAGTCCGAGCGCCGCAACTCAGCAGCGCATCCGCACTCGCACACACGTTCAAGCCACCGGACAACCTCCACCTCCTCGCTCCAGCGATCCAGCGGAAGCAGCAACTCCTTCCAGACGAAATGCCACCAGGAACATGTATCTCGCTAATCTGAGACCATGGGGGAATAATTCTAGAGGGGGAAAGAAATCCTTCAGAAGGAGGTGTGGGGATGAAGGAGGGAATGGGTGGCCTTTTATAGGAGGAGGGGGGTGCCCCCTCATCTCCCCCATTTATGTGGTGGTAACCCCTCCACATTAAAATGCCTCTTCACATTCCCTTTTAAAGTCTCCACTTTAAATGCATTAAATTTCTCCAAATTTAATGCTCTCTCATTTAATAAAACTCTTTTTATTAAATTTATTCAGAATTTTGTTAATTACTTTAATTAACAAACATTCACATATAGCCCCTTGCAATATTTCAATATCACATGAACCACCTTACGCAATTTCACCAAACAATTTCCGGTTTCTATTGAAACAATTCCTACGCTTTGCAATTCTTTTCGTCTGAAACATATGTGATCCAAAATGGTGTCGGTAACTCTTAAGTGTGCCACCCTACGGTTCATGAATAATGCAGACATGATCGAGACCCTTCTCCGATCAATAATCAGCGTGGACACGGAGATCCGCATCGACTCCTACACATTCAACGATGACTCGTGATCATGAGAACCTTTAATGCTTGTAACTAAATCCCTTTGTCTCTCGATATATTACATGTCCGAGATTCGATCATCGATATCTCCATACCTAGTTTGATCTCGTTACCGACATGCACTCTTTTCTCGTTCCCGTGATATAACATTCTAGTGATCACATCACTTGCTTGCAAGCTATCCTAATGTGATATCACCGAGAGGGCCCAGAGTATATCTATCCGTCATCTGGATTGACAAATTCCACTCTTGATCCATGAGCCTCAACATAACACCTTCGCGATCGAACCCATCTTTATAGTCACCCTGTTACGGTGTGACGTTTGATGTTATCAAGATACTCTTCCGGTGTTAGCAATTAACATGATCTCATGGTCTAAGGATAAAGATTACTTTGTATGATGTTATAGCAATATAAACATAATGACTTGATCGTAATGCTATACTTCGAATGAATGTTCATCACATCATTCCACCAATGGTGTGACCTTGTTATTAACAACATCCAATGTCCATGATCAGGAAACCTTGATCATCCTGTTAATCAACAAGCTAGTCTATAAGAGAGGCATGACTAGGAACCCTTTTTGTTTATGAAACACACATGTATTGATGTTTCCGAATCAATACATTTATAGCATGTAAAATAAACATCTATCATATATAAGGAATATATAATAACAACTTTATTATTACCTCTCAGGGCATATTTCCTTCAGTCTCCCACTTGCACTAGAGACAATAATCTAGTTCACATAGTGATAAATCTAACACCCATGGAGTTCTGGTGTTGATCATGTTTTGCCCTAGGGAGAACTTTAGTCAACGGATCTGCTACATTTAGGTCCGTGTGTACTTTACAAATCTTTATATCTCCATCCTTGATATGCTCGCGGATGGAGTGAAACCGGCGCTTAATATGTTTGGAATTCTTGTGAGACCTTGGTTCCTTTGTGTTGGCTATGGCTCCATTGTTGTCACAATAGATCACCATCGGGTCCAACGCACTGGGAACCACACCCAGTTCTGTAATGAACTCTTTCATCCAAACTGCCTCCTCGCTCAAGCAAAGAACATATTCCGCCTCCGTTGTTGATCCAGCCACCACAGGTTGTTTGGAACTCCTCCAACTAACCGCTGCTCCGTTTAAGAGAAATACGTATCCGGATTGAGACTTAGAGTCATCCGGATCGGTGTCAAAGCTAGCATCGACATAACACTTAGCGACTAGCTCTTCTTCACCTGCGTATATGAGAAACATATCCTTAGTTCTTCTCAAGTACTTGAGGATGTTCTTTACCGCTATCGAAAGGTTCAACCTAGATCAGATTGGTACCTACTAGTCAAACTAATAGCATGTGCCACATCCGGTCTTGTACATAGCATGGCATACATAATAGAGCCTATGGCGAGGCATAGGGATCTTATCCATCATCTCTCTTTCTTCCGTCGTAGCCGGACTTTGAGTCTTACTCAATGTCTTGCCTTGCAACATAGGTAAGAACCCCTTCTTACTTTCGTCCATATTAAACTTCTTTAATAACTTATCAAGGTATGTACTCTGCGATAGCCCAATTAGGCGCCTTGATCTATCTCTATAGATTTTAATGCCTAATATATATGACGCTTCACCAAGGTCTTTCATCGAAAATTTGCTGTTTAGATAACTTTTAACACTGTTTAAAAGGTCTATATCATTTCCAATCAATAATATGTCATCCATATATAATATCAGAAATGCCACATTGCTCCCACTCACTTTCTTGTAAATACAAGCCTCTCCATAAGTTTGGACAAATCCAAACTCTTTGATCACCTCATCAAAGCGAGATTCCAACCGTGATGCTTGCTTCAGTCCATAGATGGATCACTGAAGTTTGCACACCTTATTAGCATCCTTAGGATCGACAAAACCCTTAGGTTGTATCATATACAACTCTTCTTCAATCTTACCATTGAGGAATGCAGTTTTGACATCCATCTGCCATATTTCATAATCGAAATATGCAGCAATTGCTAACATAATCCTAACCGATTTAAGCATCGCTATGGAAGAGAATGTCTCATCGTAGTCAACTCCTTGAATTTGTCGAAACCCCTTTGCGACAAGTCGAGCCTTATAGATGGTCACATTACCATCAGCATCAGTTTTCCTTTTGAAAATCCATTTATTCTCAACGGCCTTTCGGTCGTGAGGTAAGTCCACCAAGTTCCAAACTTGGTTCTCGTACATGGATTCCATCTCGGATTTCATGGCTTCTAGCCATTTATTGGAATACAGGCTCATCATCGCTTCTTCATACGTCGCAGGGTCATCCATTTCATCAACCATGAAATTCACAACAGGATTGCCGTACAGTTCAGGAGCTGCACGTGTCCTGCTTGACATGCGAGGTTCGGTAGTGTCCTCTTTCGGAGTTTCATGATCATTATCATTAGCTCTCTCTTCATCAGGTGAAGTCAACTCCGAAACAACTTCCGGTGCTGCGCCACTCGCCATTCCATGAAGAGAAGGTTTAATAACCTCTTCGAGTTCTACCTTCCGACTACTCACACCTTACGCGAGAAACTCCTTCTCAAGAAAGGATCCATTCTTGGCAACAAAAACCTTGCCCTCGGATCTGTGATAGAAGGTATACCCAATTGTTTCCTTAGGGTATCCTATGAAGACACATTTTTCCGCTTTAGGTTCAAGTTTATCCGGTTGAAGTTTCTTCACATAAACATCGCATCCCCAAACCTTGAGAAATGACAGCTTAGGTTTGTTTCCAAACCATAATTCATATGGTGTCGTTTCAACGTATCTAGATGGTGCCCGATTTAAAGTGAATGCAGCTGTTTCTAGTGCATAACCCCAAAATGACAGAGGTAAGTCAGTCAGAGACATCATAGATCGAACCATATCCAATAAGGTATGATTACGATGTTTCGACACACCATTACATTGTGGTGTTCCGGCAGGCGTGAGTTGTCAAACTATTCCACACTCTTTGATGTGTGTGCTAAACTCGTAACTTAGATACTCTCCTCCACGGTCAGACCGTAGAAACTTGATCTTTCTATTACGATGATTTTCCACTTCATTCTGAAATTCCTTGAACTTTTCAAAAGTTTCAGACTTGTGTTTCATCAAATAGATATACCCATATCTACTCAAATCATCCGTGAAAGTAACAAAATAACGATATCCACCTCGCGCCGACACACTCATTGGTCCACACACATCAGTATGTATGATTTCCAATAGATCTGTCGCCCGTTCCATTGAACCGGAAAACGGCGTTCTAGTCATCTTGCCCATAAGGCATGGCTCACATGTATCAAATGATTCAAAATCAAGTGATTCCAAAAGTCCATCAGAATGGAGTTTCTTCATGCGTTTAACGCCAATATGACCTAGACGGCAGTACCGCATATATGTAGACATATCATCATCAAGTTTAATCTTTTTAGCATTAACATTATGAATGTTCGTAATATTACTATCGAGATCCAATAGAAATAAACCATTCAACATAGGTGCATGACCATAAAAGATATCATTCTTATAAATCGAACAACCATTGTTTTCAGATTTAAAGGAATGACCACTTTGCATCAAACACGATCCGATACAATGTTCATGCTCATGCACGGGCACCAAATAACAATTATTTAGGTTTATAACTAATCCCGATGGCAAATGGAGAGGTAGCGTCCGGCGCCGATCACATCAACTCTTGATCCATTGCCGACCCGCATCGACCTCATCCCTTGCTAGTTGTCGCTTGTTCCGTAGCCCCGAACCGAGTTACATATATTAGCAACCGATCCATTATCAAATACCTGTGCATCATGAGTACTAGTCAAGTACACATCAATAACATGTATATCACATATACCTTTGTTTGCCTTCTTTGGACTTCTTGTCCGCCAAATACTTGGGGCGATTCTGCCCAATGGCGATCCCCTTGCAATAGTAGCACTCGGTGTCGACTTAGGGCCAGCCCGGTTTCTTTCAGCGTGGCAATGACTTGCCACCCTTCTTTCCCTTGTGCTTTCCTTTCTTGTCCTTCTTGAAACCGGTGGTCCTATTGATCATCAACACTTGATGTTCTTTCCTAATCTCCACTTCTGTAGTCTTAAGCATTGACAGAAGCTCGGGAAGAGACTTCTTCATGCCCTGCATATTATAGTTCGTCACGAAGCTCTTGTAGCTAGGTGGCAGAGATTGGAGAACACGATGTATGCCTAAGTCAATGGGAATCGTTATTCCCAAGGACACAAGCTTATCGGCGTACCCAGACATTTTGAGTATGTGCTCACTAACGGAGTTGTTTTCCTCCATCATGCAGCTAAAGAACTTTTCTGTAGCATTATAACTCTCTACGGCAGCATGGGTATCGAAAATCATTTTCAATTCTCCCATGGTATCAAAGGCATTGCCATTTTCGAAACGTTTTCGAAGTTCTGGCTCTAGCCCATACAGTATGCCGCAATGAACTAAGTTGTGGTCCTCCCGACGAGTCACATAGACATTCTTTTCCTCGTCAGGGGCATCAGGAGCTGGTAGGGGGCCTAGCAACGCATCTAACACATATTGCTTTTGTGCATCAGTGAGGAGAATCCTCCAATTCATAGCCCAGTTGGTGAAGTTGCTACCATTCGTAGCAAGTTTCTCTTTCTCCATGAACACATTGAAATTAAAAGCAGGTGGTGCCATCTACAACAGAATTTGTAAAGTTTATTTAGACTAAGTTTATGATAGATTGAGTTCAACTAATCCAAATTACTAATAAAATCCCACTCAAAAATGACATCCCTCGTGTCCTTTTGGTGATTACATGAACCAAATCCACTATACCAAGTCCGATCATCACGTGAGTTGATATAGCTTCAAAGGTGAGCATCTATATGGGCATCATATCAACCATATGACTCATGCTTAACCTTTCGGTCCGTGTTCCGAGGCCATGTTTGTACATGCTAGGCTCGCCAAGTAAGAACCTTAGTATTCGCGTGTGTAAAACTGTCTTACACCCGTTCCTATGAAAGCGTAGATTCGAGTACACCCGATCATCATGTGATGTCTCGAAATACGATCCATAGAACGGTGCATACTCAAGGAAGAACACATTTTTATCTTGATATCTAAATGAGGGATCATCTTATAATGCTATCAAACGCGCCAAACTAGCAGTATAAGATGCTAAGATCTAATGTGTAAAGTGAGATGATATGGTCCATGCATTTGATCTCTATCACTTGCATCGTGGTATGATCTCTATCATTCCTTTGTGTGTAAGGCCAAGGTCTATGGAACTTACACGTTGAGTGTGTTGTAAGAGTATCCACCATACATCTACTTACAACAATACCATATCAACACACTAGCCCAGCAACAATCTAAACTAGACGCCTCTAATTTATCAATTGCAAGTTTTACGTGGCTTAGGGCTTTCGGAGATAGAACCGTTCTTACCTATGAACATGAACCACAACGAGGATAACTAAGTTATTAGCAACTCATTGTAAATCAGATAGAACTTGGGATCAACAGAGACTCCTCCGGCAGACACAATATGTCCTAGGAATCCTACTTCTTTCAGCCAAAACTCACACTTGCTGAACTTGGCATATAACTGATGCTCTCTCAGGGTTTCTAGAATGATTCTCAGATTGTGCTCATGCTCTTCTTCTGACTTGGAGTAGATAAGGATGTCGTCGATAAACACAACTACAAACTTATCTAGGAAATTCATAAAGATCTTATTCATGAGATTCATGAAATAAGCAGGGGCATTGGTTAATCCAAAAGACATAACCGTATACTCGTATAAACCATAGCGAGTAGTAAAGGCGGTCTTAGGAATATCCGTTGCACGAATCTTAAGTTGGTGATAACCAGTCCTAAGATCAATATTTGAGAATACTTGAGCTCCAGTCAACTGATCAAATAGATCCTCTATCTTTGGCAAAGGGTACTTGTTCTTGATGGTGACGTCATTCAACTTCCTGTAATCTGTACACAGACAATTGCCTCCATATTTCTTGTTGACGAATAACACTGGTGATCTCCATGGCGATGCGCTTGGCTGAATCAAGCCTGTTGCTAACATGGCATCCAACTGCTTCTTCAGTTCCACTAACTCTGCGGGGTTCATGGTATAGGGTCTCTGGGCTATAGGTCCGGTTCCGGGGATTAGTTCGATAATGAACTCAATATCCCTATCCGGGGCATACTGCAATTCATCCAGGAATACGTCGGGTATTCACGGACTACTCGACTTGGTCAATGGTGGGCAGGGCTACACTCTTGTTGCACTTGAATTGACGGGTAAGGTTTGAGATATGCTCTCGTTATTCGAACTACTGGTCATGGTGATGGCTTTCTTAGCACAGTCTATCAGTCCTTTATGCCTTGACATCCAGTCCATACCTAGTACTACTTCCAATCTTTTGGTTCCAAGTACAATTAGGTTGGCATAAAAATCTATCCCATGTATTCTGATAGGTACAACTTTGCAAATTTTTCTAGCTTTTGTTGTTGAACCGGGGATTTGAACTATCATGACATGCTTCAGGTTGGTTGGGCGAATCTTAATAGTGCATACAAATTCTTCGGTGACAAATGAATGCGATGCTCCAGAATCAAACAATACTCTTGCTAAAACTGAGTTGATAGAAAACATACCCAGCACTACATCTGGCGCTTCCTAGGCTTCTTCTGCGTTCATGTGGAAAAGACGACCGTTCTTGTCCAGCGGGTTCCACAGGGCAAATCTCCTTCTGGTTGAACACGACGCTGCTTTGAGTTGGGGCATTCACAGGGCATTAGCGGCGATCTTCTTGGGACACTCATTGGAGTAGTGACCCTTCACTCCACACTCAAACAAGTGATCCGGGACTTGTCCTTGATGCGACAGTACTGCATTGCTGCCGATTAAAGCGCAGTGTTGTTGTTGTTGTTGCTCTTGGGAGGGGCACGGTTGAAATTTTTGGCATTGCCGGAGTTGTGATTGTTTCCTCCGGACTTCACATTACTTCCGCTACGGTTGGGGTAGCTTGGGCGAGAATTTGGGGGTCGGTTGTTCCTTGGTGCATATCCTGGTGAAGGGTTGGGACGGATTTCGGTGACTATCGGATCCAGATCGCATCATACGACGCTTGCGGTTGTCGTTTGTCTGGTTAATCTTCCCTTCCATCTGAATGGCAGAGTCGACTAGCTCTTCGAGATCATCAAAACAGATGTTGACGAGGATAGTCTGCATCTTATCATGCAGTCCGTTTAAGAATCTCTCCTTCTTCTTGGCCTCCATGTTGATCTCATCTGGTGCATATCTGGCAAGTGATAAGAATCTATCACGGTACTCTACCACAGTCATTCTTCCTTGCTTCAATTCGCGGAATTCATCTCTCATCCTGTTGACAAGACCTTGTGGCACGTGGGTGCGGCTGAACTTGACCTTGAATGCTTCCCAGGTCATCACCTAGCCATGGTTCATATTGCGGACGCTATTCCACCAAGCTCTTGCATCTCCCGCCAGATAGTGGGTGGCGAAGAGAACTTTCTCATTCTCATCAACTCTGGCAACCTCTAAGTTGTTTTCCATGGTCTATAACCAGTCATCAGCATCTAATGGGTTTTCAGATTGGTTAAAGATTGGAGGATTGGTGTTCTGAAAGTTTTTGAGTTTGGATCCTTGGTGATCCTGATTTCAATGTCCTTGGTTGTTGAGAGCCATTTGGGCGATCTGCTGCAATGTTGCTAAGTTGGCTTGACGTTCGGCCCTGCTTGCTTCACGGTCCGCGATGAGATTCTGCAAGATCTGTAGCATTGGGTCCTGCGATGAGTTGCTCCCTCCTTGGTTTCCACGAGTCATCTGAAGATTGAGATAGATATAGGGGTAAGAGGGAAATTCTAAGGTTCATGGTTTTGGGTTTTCAAAGCTAAAACATTGAGTTAGACTCGGGTTTTTCAACTAACTTCTTTTTCATTCATGCAAACAAGCACACGATACAACACACACCACAACAATCAAAGGGGAAAACAGATGGTTTGAAGAACCATTGCAGTCTGATACAATGAGATGATACATCTCATGCTATGACAGTGCTCTAGTGCATCTACTCATCGTAGATGAAGTCGGAGTCTTCATCATCAGTGTAGAAGTCCACAGCATCCTCCTCCAGAAAGTCATCATCGTTGCTGAGGTAAGAATCCATATCTCCCTGATGTCTTCACCCTCATCATCTTCTTCCTTGGCGGCAAGCAGCTTCCTGCTCCTTGATGGTCTTCTCGAGGTCGGCCACCTTCTTGCAAAGACAGGCGATGGTGCGATCCTTCTTTGCACACTGGCGGCGAAGAGTCTGGCAATCTTGGATGAGCAGTGCGAAAGTCTGGGCCTTCGGTCAAGAATGGCACGGTTACGGTTGGCTATCTCCCGGCATTGTCCAGCCTCATCTGTCATGAAGCAAGAAATCCGGTTCTCCACTTGACGCCTCAACTCTGGGTGACTTGGCATCTCCATCGGCATTCCCATGAAGTCACGTCTTGCATAGTGGGCAAAACGGGTTCCTTGGATCTTGTTGACGCTGAGGGCACATAGACGTGCGAGAGCTTCATGCATTGCCCTGGCTAATCCATCTAGCCAGTTGTTCTCTCTCACGGAGAACTGAATTCTCCCGGAAGTTGGTGCTTTGATGCTTCCTCGAAGATCCGCGGTGACTAGCCATTGTAGGTCTCCTCACAGGGGTCCCGGAAGTTGAGCTCCAAGAAACTCCGGATGTGGCCCCAAGAATCGACGGTGAATCCAGATCCTCTCAAGATCACCGACCTCCGTTTCCCAACTGGTAAAACTTGCTGAACTGAGTCTCCATCTACAAGGATTAAGGATGAGGAAGTTAGTGAAGTGATCAAGTGTGTCAAATTTTAAGTAGTAATGTAAGAATTTTGAGGAACATGTATTTTTGAGAAAGAATGAGTTCACAAGGGTAAGAGGGGAAATAGTTTTTCATAAATACTCACTTTGGTTTTGAAGCTAAGTTTTTGGTTTGGACGTCCATTCTAACTAGGGTCTCCTATGGTCAGGATGGCTCTGATACCAACTTGTCAACACCCGGATTTTTAATCCCAGATGCCCGTTATGCCATACCTCGCAATCCCAGGATTACCATTTTTGCGAGACATAACGGATTGGATATCACAATACATCATCCATTACAAACCATACATAAGGTTTTACACAAATAAGGATCTCATGGTCCAGTCTTTAATACAACAAGCAGCGGAAATAAAAGATAGCGTAGCGGTGGGGTCCATCTTTAGGGGCACAGGCAATGCTGACGAAGGCAGATAGTCCTAGTTATCATAGCCGTCCTGCTGACCATCATCTTGATAATCTCCTTCATAGTCTGGCCATGATAATAGCCAGGGACAAAAGCCATGAGTACTCTTTAAGTACTAGCAAACTACTATTAATAGGTACTATAATTCTAAGTTAAAGTGTTGAATCTAATTTAACTATCAAATTAAGTTTGAAACCTAAGCTGAGTTCAGAAGCAAAGAAAGATAAAGCAAAGTTCTAGAATCACTTAAAACAGGGAAGCTATTATTATCAACATAACCCAGTTGTGGTCAAGTCAAGATTCATCATTCATTTCAAGTTATTTAGAAAACATCTGACAACGAAACAGTATGGCCATTCCAACTGTCCATAACCGCGGACGCGGCTATTCGAATAGTTTGACACTCTACAGAGGTGGTACACTTTCACCACAAGATTCGATACATCTGTCAGGGATAACCCCGAATCATCATACTTAGTATGCAGATAATCAAACATAACCTTCCCTTTACACACCCTAGTACAAGCACCTCTCCTATGAGCATGGCCTCCCAACCATGACCATCAGTCATCTTGGGCACTGCATAGGTGGACAACATTGAGAGGTAGCCTCAGCTCAAACCTCTCCCGTGAGGGAACTAATACTAATGCATATAAATTTCCAGCTAAGCCTTACCCAATTCAGGTAGTGTGGTTGTACGGTAAAATTTGGAATGGTATCGCATCCGAATCCAACCATCAGTTTTATAGAAAGGTTAAGGCTCATGCCTCTTCATTTTCATCATCATAAACCAGTTGTGTCTCTCAACACATGTCAAAACATCTCAATAGAATGACTCATCATTCCAAGGTTTTCACAATTCATTTTCACCAAGTGTTCCCATCTAAAGTGACTCAAGTTTTTTTGATCTATTCTAAAATACTAAGTTAAGAGTGTTCACTAAAGTGGAAGGATGGGGTCAATCTCATGCCATAGAATGACATCTAAAGGTTTCTAAGTAGGTCAAGTTTTATACTTTTTATGCTACCTTCAAAATAAGTAAGGAACTTTGCACACTAAGGGGAGTAAAACTCGTAAGTAAGACTTGGGGTACTAATAGTTAAAAAGGGGTGTGATCAAAGCATGCCTAAAACATCCTTGCTCATTCATCTAGTTTAATTCTAGCTTGCTAACAATAGCTTGCCTTGGTTGGTGCAGTGGTTAAAGTTTTCTTCTTCTTCATCTTGGTAGAACTCCTCCTCCTCGAAAGCTTGGTCGGTACTAGCGTCGATAAATACATAGGGAGTAGACAATCACCAAACAATACTTAACTAGGCTAAGTAGCATTCTAAAACACACAATTGATGATCTATTATCATCACAAGCATCACAAGTTTAATTCAATAGTTTCAACCTTTTTATTTTAGAAAAGTAATTTCTACTCATTGAAATATTAACTAAAATTTAATATTCACCACCAAAATATGGGATCATGTGGACACATGTCCTCACCACATATTCTAACATGTGGGAATGAGATTTAAAGGTTGGATCAATATTACTTTAGTTTAAGTTTATTATTTAATGAGTTAAAGTGACTAGAAATGCCTATATAGCATTATTTTGGTACTAGTCCAAAGTCACCGCATGTAAACCTTAATATTATTACATATTTAGATAGATATGATGAAATGTGATTTTTGAGAGTTGGAATCAACTCAAAAGCTAACTTGGTTGATTTTATAAAAATGTTGCAAGTTGCAAAAGCTTCTGTCTTCTTATTTTTATTAGGAGAGATCTATAACTCTAATTGAATTAAATCCAACAGGCTTGGATAGAACATTTTAATACCTTTCAGACAAAATTGGTTTCATGCAATTTAGATTTCTAAAACTCTCTAAATTGATTTTTGAAATAGTGGACAGAAACTAGATTTAACTAAAAAGAAAAAAAAACCAGATTTGAATCTATGGGCTAGCGCGGGAAAGGACTTGGGCCGGCCCAGTGGCGCTCTGCGGCGCGGGGCTCAGCTGACAGGGGGGTCCCGCTTGTCAGCGACACTTAACACGCGAAACTTGCAATGTGGGCGTAATGAGGATTAGAAGCGAGATCAACGGCGAGGGTCGTCGTCGACGACAGCAGTGTCGCCAAATAGCTCGAACCCTAGTGGCTCGGTGGGGGTCTCTTGGGGCGTGCAGGCTCCAGCGGGGTCGTGAGGCAGGTGGCAGACGTGGAAGACGGCGAGGCGAGGCGCGGTTGCGGCGGAGCTTGGGGTGGTCGAAATCAACGACGCCCTTCTCCTCCTGCCGAGGCTGCTCCGGCTCCAATTCCGGCGAGCTGCTGCTCCCTTTGCTCTGGCGAGAGGTGGGTGAGGTTCAGAGAGGTGAGGGGAGTGGAATTGTGTGGAGAGAAGAGGCTGGGGAGGGCACCTTTTATAGGCCCGATGGTGAGACCGAGCGGGATGGGCAGGCGACGGTGGCGACATGGCTACGGCGAGGTAGAGGCATGGCTGGGGGTGGCGACAAAGTGTCTCTGGCGGTGCTCTAGGAATTGAATGCGGCCGTAGGGGCGGTGGCATGCGGTCTAGGCGAGGTGGCGCTCTGAGAAGCAGAGGCGACGGTGTCCACGGCGAGCGGTGGCTGTGAGGCTTTGGGCGGCGAACGGGGATGTCTGGGGTGTTCTCCAGGTCGAGGTGGAGCGGCGGGCGCGGGCTGGTGCCAAGGGGCGGTCTGTGCGAGCGGGGACATGGCGTGCTCTAGGGGTGGCGTCGGCATGCTCGACCGGCTCCTGGCACGGCGGTTCCTAGCCGCTCTGCTCTCTGTCTCTGGCGTGGGGCTGGTTGGGCGGTGGAGGTGGACCACAAGCGATGTGCTAGACATGGCGAGAGGGGTTGGCGGCTGCTGTGGCGCGGTGTCGCCGGTGGGGGGTGCTCATGGTGCTCGGCCTTAATGGCCATGACCATTTGGTCGTGTGCACAGGGTGTGGCTGGGCTAGCAAAGGGGAGGGCTGGTACTGAGGGAACAAGGGGACAAGGTTAGGCACAAATGGTGACCAAGATCACTGCTCAAAATAGTATTTTAAATTTGGCCAGATTTGTGCATACAAGTTGTTTGATGAAATGGACGCATGAAAGAAAGTTTTGAATTTTGGTTTCAAAATTTTTGAGTGATCTCCTAGTGATAGGTAGTCTCTGGTTGCAAGGGTTTTGAAAATGGAGCTCAAATAGATGGTTTTTGAAATCGGGGTGATCTATGCATATGCATTAGATTCAATTTTAAACTATCATTTAAAATAGTTAACAGAATGTTTTTAGCAGATCAAAAGGTGGGCCTTGGTACCTCATTATGTGTACTAGCAAGGGGTGCAAAGATCAAGAATTGTTTCTGTTAAGAATTGAGTACTAGGAATAGCCAAAGTAGGCATGAGAGTTAAATTTGCCAAAATGACCATTCCTTCTTTTTAATTCTTTTTGATTTGATTTTCTTTAAGAAAAGTTTGATAATGATGTAGATGATGTTTAAATCACCTAAGAAACATTTTACAAGCATTTGATCAATCAATCATGGCAATTCAAACAACTCCTATTTTAAATGCATACACATATGAATGCTTTCATTTTAAATTTGGAAAAGTTTTTGTTAACCCTATTTTTGGATGATTTGATCTTGATAACCTTGGATAAAAGTTTTGGGATGTTACACAGCAACTCCTTCCAGACGAAATGCCACCGGGAACATGTATCTCGCTAATCCGAGACTATGGGGGAATAATTCTAGAGGGGGAGAGAGATCCTTCACAAGGAGGTGTGAGGATGAAGGAGGGAATGGGTGACCTTTTATAGGAGGAGGGGGGTGCCCCTCTCTCCATGGCCGGCGCATGGGGGGTGACCCCTCACCTCCCCCATTCATGTGGTGGTAACCCCTCCACATTAAAATGCCTCTTCACATTCCCTTTTAAAGTCTCCACTTTAAATGCATTAAATTTCTCCAAATTTAATGCTCTCTCATTTAATACAAATCTTTTTATTAAATTTATTCAGAATTTTGTTAATTACTTTAATTAACAAACATTCACATATAGCCCCTTGCAATATTTTAATATCACATGCAGAACCACCTTCTGCAATTTCACCCGAAACAATTTCCGGTTTCTATTGAAACAATTCCTGCAAATTCTTTCATCTGAAACATATGTGCTCCAAAATGGTGTCCCAGTAACTCTTAAGTGTGCCACCCTACGATTCGCGAATAATGCAGAGACATGATCAAGACCCTTCTCGATCAATAATCAGCGGGACACGGAGATCCGCATCGACTCCTACACATTCAACGATGACTCGTGATCGTGAGAACCTTTAACGCTTGTAACTAAATCCTTTGTCTCTCGATATATTACATGTCCGAGATTCGATCATCGATCTCCATACCTAGTTTGATCTCGTTACCGACATGCACTCTTTTCTCGTTCCCGTGATATAACATTCTAGTGATCACATCACTTGCTTGCAAGCTATCCTAATGTGATATCACTGAGAGGGCCCAGAGTATATCTATCTGTCATTGGGATTGACAAATTCCACTCTTGATCCATGAGCCTCAACATAACACCTTTGTAGTACTGAACCCATCTTTATAGTCACCCTGTTACGGTGTGACGTTTGATGTTATCAAGATACTCTTCCGGTGTTAGCAATTAACATGATCTCATGGTCTAAGGATAAAGATTACTTTGTATGATGTTATAGCAATATAAACATAATGACTTGATCGTAATGCTATACTTCGGATGAATGTTCATCACATCATTCCACCAATGGTGTGACCTTGTTATTAACAACATCCAATGTCCATGATCAGGAAACCTTGATCATCCTGTTAATCAACAAGCTAGTCTATAAGAGAGGCATGACTAGGAACCCTTTTTGTTTATTAAACACACATGTATTGATGTTTCTGAATCAATACATTTCTAGCATGTAAAATAAACATCTATCATATATAAGGAATATATAATAACAACTTTATTATTGTCTCTCGGGGCATATTTCCTTCAATAAGAATAATAGGTTGTGCAATTATTACTTGGTTCGCTTACGCCATTCCTGAAGAAACTTATGAAGCCGCAATCTTTGTTCTACATATACTCTGATCCAATTAATTGTTATTTTATTGAGAGGATATTATATATAAAATGATCAAACTATTCATGAGATGCATTCTCTTTGATATCAATTTAATATTGTCTTACATATATGTTGCCAATTCTTGAGTTGTAATATAATTCAAGCATATGTATGAGTTCTAAGGTATGTTCTTAAAAATCATATGTAAGAGGATTCTGATGAATTGGGCAGTAGCAAGTACTCCAGGAATAACAAGAGCCGCTACCTGCTGAGGGGGCTAAGGTGTGGGCAAATCCCTTTCTACTGTAGGAGGAGACTGTTTTGCCCATTTTGTGGCAAAGCCATCGACACGTACCTCGATAGCATGATCCAGCACGTGGTAAATATTGGCAAAGGCCAAGACTGAAGGTATCAACCGAAGACCTTGGTACGGCACACAGCCTTTGGCAAATTCCTCCGAGAATATGTCAGGACTGGTTGGTATCCCCTCGAGTAGGCTGTCCCGGCCTCCTGCTGCTGCCCCTGTTAGGCGTCTTCGTGTCCCGGCCTCCTACTGTTGCCCCTGCTTTTATTTTATTTTAGTTAATTATTACTTGTGGGTTGTGTAAGACAATATATCCGTGGTGTATCTGGTGAACTTTCTATATATATATATATATATATATATATATATATATATTAATCTACTCCATTATATGGAGTTCCTTAAAATTTCTAGTGTTCAATTATATTACTGATCATATGCATGCACACTACCACGTATTTGAATTAGTCAAATTGGTGGAATACATCGACAAGATTTTAAATTGGTGGAAAATTCATATTGAAGTTACTAAATGATCTCACGTTGGCATTAAACATTTGAATTAGTCAAATTCAAAACAGTTGCTCTGCAGCATGGTATGAACCTCATTTACTCTTAGGACTCAAAGTTTCACTTTAAACACCTCCCTTGGCCTTTAAATTATGAATTATTCTCAAATTTTAGGATTAATAAAATCCGGAGTTCTGAATATTTTCGGCTGTCCGAGTATTCACTCAACAAGATTTCCTTCAAAGAATACATGAAAAAGATTATATTGTTGAAAAATTCATAATTAAGTAACCAAATGATCTCACTTTGTGATTAAACATTTGAATTAGTCAAATTCAAAACACTCGCACCTTATTTCTCTGCAGCAAAGCGCATGAACAATAATCGTCATGCCTTTGAGGATAAAGATCCAAGGTTTGTACTACACCAAAAAAAATCAATTTATGAACCTCATTTAGTCTCAGGGGACTCAAATTCACTCTAGTAACCATGTATACACACCTTTCTTTACTTTAAATTATGAATAATTCTCAAATTTTAGGAAAATCAAATGCCGGAGTTTCGAATATTAGCCTTTTCAAATTACTAGCGGTCAAGTACTTGGCGGCAATGTAAAATATTCGGAGAATGGACGTTCTTAGAGACTTTTTACACTTGCAGCCATCTGAGGCTAGTACTTGGCACCAAATATCTAAAAATATTTGGACAAATATTTCAGATTTGTGGCACTTTTGTTCTTCCCCGCCCGTATAGACCACTGTCCACCGCCGCCGCCCTCCACCACCGTCGCCTCCGGTCTGCTGCCTCTCCACCACCGCCGCCTCTGGTCCCCTGCGGTGCAGACACTTGATGACCCACAAGTATACGGGGTGTATTGCAGTATTTTTGATAAGTAAGAGTGTCAAACCCAACGAGGAGCAGAAGGTGCTGGCTAGTGGTATGGATCAGGAATTCTCTGCAAATACTTAGCAAACGGATTTTTAGGGGTTTTCGATAAAGCAAGTAAACAAAGTACGAGTAAACAAAAGACAGTAGGAATAAATGCAGCAAGTGGCCCAATCCTTTATGCAGCAAAGGACAAGCCGGTTGTATTTCTATAGATGACCAAACGTTCTCGAGGACACATGGGAAGACTGTCAAGTGCTTTCGCTTCATATAGTCGATTAATCTTCTCTAGCTTGCTAAGTGTTGTGTGGGTGAACCTGTGCTAATGTACCGCCCCATCCAAGACTAATACATACTTGTGATTATACCCCTTGCAAACATCTGTAAGTACAAGAAAGTAATTAAGGTAGAAACCTAACCATAGCTTTAAACTCTAAGACCCTTATGTCCCTTGTGCAATGGTTTCCTAACGGGGGTTCAGGTTTCTGTCACTTCGGCAACCCCTACGATTAGTAGCCAAATACACAATGCATTCCCCTAGGCCCATATAGGTGAAGTGTCATGTAGTCGATGTTCACATGACACCACTAGAAGAAGTACACCACAACTTAAATAACAATCTATTGAATCTTTCTCAACGCAACTCCACTACTAACAACAAGACTTCTCCCATGTCCTCAAGAACAAAACGAACTACTCACAAGACATCATATGGATCATGATCAGAGATGGAATAATGATGTATAACAATCTTAACATAAACAATAATTCAATGGTTCACTCAATAGCATCAACTACAAAGAGTAATCAACACCGGGAAAGTTTCCCCTATGAACTATAGCAAGATTCAACGCAATTGTTACAACAATATGGAGATGGTGATGAGGGTGCTGATGGTGATGATGGTGGTGATGATGATCCCGATGAAGTCTAGCTTGATGGTGGTGTTGATGGCGACGATCTCCCCTCTCCGGGAAGGAATTCCCCCGGCAGAAATCTGTCTGCTGGAGAGATCTTTCTCTCTCGGTGTTTTCCGCCCCGCAGAGGCGGCGGAATCTTTCTGTGGTCGCTCCCCGAGTCTTAGGGTTTCGTGGGGATGATATACGCCAGAGGGGAGAGGCTGGAGTGGGCCAGGGCGGCCACACCACCTCCAGGCGCGGCCTAGGCCTGCCCGCGCCATGGGGTGGTGTGGGCCCCCTGTGGCCCACCTCCACTCCATCTTCTGGCATCCTTAGTCTTCTGGAAAAATAGGATTTTCCGTATATTTTCCTGGATTTTCTGATCTTCGTGAATTTTGCCTCCAAACAACACCTTTTCCATCAGAATCCTGACTGCAGCGGTCCATGCTCCAAAAGTCATCAACCATGCAAAAATAGATGAAATAACATAAGTATCACCTCTCAATACGAAATATATCAATGAATAATAGTAAATTAAGACATAGAATAGTGATGTAAAATGGACGTATCAACTCCCCCCAAGCTTAGACCTCGCTTGTCCCCAAGCGAAACTGAGCTCAATAAACATGACCTCAAGTTTATGGAGTGAAGAGTCGATAAAAAAATATGGACAAGAAGCATCACATTCATCAAATACATAGATCATAATAGAAGACAACTCACTATTATACAACTCAACTTGCAATGAGTAAAGGAAACACAATAAAGATACATAAAGTGAATCGTAGTTGGTAATGGAAAACTTAGCTCTTGGTCGAAGAATAGTTGATAATTTGCTGGAGTTCACAAATAGCTGGTTTTTCAATGAAAGCTTTCAAAGTAGTAAACATCAAGATAAGAGCAACGTGCAAAGCAAGGAACATAAGAAACATGATTGCATAAATCATCATATGAATGAATGAAACACATCAACTCAAAATACTTGCTGAGATAGAAGGGAATAGGTTTGCTGACTCAACTACAAAGTAAAAGAAAGGCCCTTCGCAGAGGGAAGCAGGGATTGCAAGTCTCATAAAGAGCTCCCAAAAATTATGATACTTACTAGCTTTCAGCTCTCATTGCCCCTATCAAAGGCATCTTTAGCTGATTAAGGTTAAAGTGATCAAATATGAGGATATGCATTAACAAGTTGTAAGTTGAGAATGTCATGTCCCTTGAATACGAGGGCCGCTCCTCATGCTACTCAAGTTTAGTCACCGGTAATTTCTTGTCATCGTAAGCATATGTGTATCATTGAGAACCGCCAATGGGGTACCCCTTGCCCGATGATACGGAAGAATCCCCATATCAAAATGACAAGGCAAGCAGACAACAAGTATCTCAGCAATCTTCTTATTTACCATGGGAATATGGTGCTTTTTTCTCTCTTTCCTCTTTTCATAATATCTCTTTTTTTTTCTTTTCTCTTTTTTTCTCAATATCGGACTCTTTTTTTATAAGAAGAATGCTTTATAGATACTCGTTATGGTTACGCTGCAGGTTTCCACCATGTCAGCATGGATTAGACCAGCGGCCCAGGCGTTTCTCTAACACACATGCATAACTCCATGGACTTACAAGCTCTCCTTTCATTTCGCACCAACGACATCCATAGACAAAAGAACATGATATCAACTTGGTACAAAGTACCAGTGCAATGTTGAAAGCGTTCCCCATGATAGCATGGTTCTGCTAATTCACAACTTACAAAGCGCAAGCATATACGTAACATAGGTGAGCACAATGGTTCAAGTTTATTAAATGCAAGAAAGTAAAGTGTGCCATCAAGTTCGCGAGAGCTTTAATCACTAATTTTCACATAACAAGTTTAATTTGGGAGGTAGATAAAACAAGAATTTACTTGGAATAGCAATAATGCTACTAGGTAGGTATGGTGGACGCAAATGGCAAAGGTTTTGGTTTAAAGGAGGTGGATGCACAAGAAGAATTCCCTCTCGGTACAGGTTTTTGGCTAGCAAGGCTGGGTAGCAAGTATAAGAGTTGAAGGAAACAAACATACAAGTGATAAAAAAACATGCAATCTTCCTTGGAAGCACAAAAGATCTTAACTAGAGAATACTAGACTTATGAGCAAATCAAGAAAGAAAGATGATGAAATTATTTTCCTCTAGAGTACTTCTATCTTTTTCTTTTCAACTCTCAAAAAGGTGTTGCATCGAGAGCCAGGTTTGCCAAAACCAACTAAATTAACTCAATGATCCCAAAGTGATACCAATACTAACAACAAGCTCAATCATATAACCACGAATTGAAAACTAAAATAAGCTATGCAAAAGAGTGAATGATAGAACTTCTCATTAATATTCCATAACGGAAACTCACACCAAGGGATACATATCTAACGAGAGAGGGGACACTTCCATAATGCAAACCATACTACATAATAACTCCTCTATTCATGATATGACTCTACTAAAAAGGTAAAAAGATAGAAGATAGTGATATGATACCGCGGCAGTCCCCCAAGCTTGGAACAAACCAAGGGGATGCCAAACCTAATGATGAATTACTCCTTAGGTGGTGGAGGTGTCCTCTTGATGAGCTCCTTGATCAGTTTCCCAAAGTCCTCAATCTCGAAGGTAAGAGTACGAATCAATTCCGAGTTGTGCTCAATGCGGCTCATGATCATTTCAGTTTGTGGATCCCAACTCTCGTGATTCTTTTTCCGTTCTTCCTCCTTGAAGTCTTCTTTTCCTGCATGGTTATGGATGAAGGTATGGAAAGGATTCTTGGTGCATGGAGGAAGTGACCTTGGAGCCAAACTGTGACGGGGAGCTTTCCCCCCAATCTTCATCCATGCCGTCCTCCTGACCCTGGCAGGTTTCACCACTCCAATGCTTGCAATGGTAGTGCCGGTGTGCGGGCGTTGGCCTTGCTCCTCTTCACCTTCACTCTTGATCTCCTTCTCCTTCCCGGGGTCTTGGAGGTATTTATCCATGGGCTCCTTCCCTTTATCCTTGGCAGACACCATTGTGCTTCTAAACTTTCAAAGAGTATGTCCTGGCAGAAACAGATCGAAACGAAAACACGATATACGGACCTCGGGAGATCCGGGGGGTATATATTACGAAGTTTCACATCAAAAGGAAGGTACTGGGAGAAAACGAGTCGGAGGCGGAGTCCTGGGTGGCCTCACCACCTGGTGGCGCCAGGTGGGCTGCGCCATGGGGTGGTGTGGGCCACCCCGGCTCCGATTCCGTCCCTTTTTCGCTTTGAAACTTTCCTTATTGACTGAAAACTGCAAAAATATAGTTGGATAGTATTTTCGCGGAACTTTTCTTACCAGAAATGTTACCTAGTTGGAAACAGACTCCGCAGGTCTCTGAATTTGGTCCTCAATGAATTTCTCTAGAGTTATAACTTGAAAGGCATCAACATCTTCATTGTAAGAATCTCCAGCAATATAGTGTTTGAGTCGCTGTCCATTCACTACTTGTGTAGTATTATCTTTCAGAGAAGAAATTTGTATTGCTCCTGAACGGTATACTTCTTCATGAAAGGTGCTTCCCATTTTGATAGTAGCTTACCTGCAAAAAATCTGAGACGAGACCTATACAATAGAACTTCCTCACCAACATGAAATTCTCTCTCAAGTATTCGCTTGTCATGCCATCTTTTAACTTTTTCCTTAAAGAGCCTAGCATTCTCATAGGCTTCACTCCTCCATTCATCTAAAGAACTTAAGTCAAATAATCTTTTCTCACCAGCGAGCTTACAATCTCTATTTAGTTCTTTCACTGCCTAGTAAGCTTTGTGTTCTAACTCTAAGGGTAGGTGGCAAGCTTTCCCATAAACCATTTTATAAGGAGACATTCCCATAGGATTTTTATAAGCAGTTCTATAAGCCCATAAAGCATCATTCAACTTCTTAGCCCAGTTTTTTCTAGACCGATTAACAGCCTTTTGCAAGATAGATTTAATTTCTCTATTTGATAACTCTACTTGCCCGCTAGTTTGGGGGTGATAAGCTGAAGCAATTCTATGATTAACATCATATTTAGCGAGGGTCTTCCTAAAACCGCCATGAATGAAATGAGAACCCCCATCAGTCATGAGATACCTAGGCACTCCAAACCTAGGAAAGATAACATCTTTAAGCATTTTTAGAGAGATTTCCCTGTCAGCACTTTTTGTAGGAATGGCTTCTACCCACTTAGTAACATAATCTACGGCAACAAGAATATGAGTGTAGCCTTTCGAAGGAGGGAAAGGACCCATAAAGTCAAATCCCCAACAATCAAAAGGTTCAATAACTAGAGAGTAGTTCATAGGCATTTCATTGTGTCTAGAAATATTACCAACATGGTGACATTCATCACAAGATAAAACAAATTTTCTTGCATCTTTAAAAAGGGTAGGCTAGTAGAAACCTGATTGTAGTACCTTTTGTGCAGTTCTATCTCCTGCATGATGTCCTCCATAGGCACTACCATGGCATTTACGCAATATCTCTTTTTGTTCATATTCTGGAACACATCTTCGCATAATACCATCAACTCCTTCTTTGTATAAGTGTGGGTCATCCCAAAAATAATGTCTCGGGTCATAGAATAACTTTTTTCTTTGCTGAGCTATAAACGTTGGAGGCAAATACTTGGAGACAATAAAGTTAGCATAATCAGCATACCAAGGGCTTCCTCGCGAGCTCACCCCCACTGCAGCTAATTGTTCATTCGGGAAACTATCATTAACAGGCATAGGGTCAAAAGAGATGTTTTCTAAACAAGATAAATTATCAGCTACAGGATTTCCAGCACCCTTTCTATCTACTATATGTAGATCAAACTCTTGTAAAAGCAGTACCCATCTAATAAGCCTAGGCTTAGCGTCCTTCTTCGTCATAAGATATTTAATAGCAGCATGATCAGTATGAATGGTTACTTTTGAGTCCACAATATAGGGCCTAAACTTATCACAAGCAAAAACAACAGCTAGAAATTCCTTTCAGTAGCATAATTCCTTTGAGCAGTCAGAGTCTTACTAGCATAATGGATAACGTTTAGCTTTTTATCAATATGTTGCCCAAGGACAGCACCTACAGCAAAATCACTAGCATCACACATTATTTCAAAGGGTAAACTCCAATCAGGTGGTTGAACAATAGGGGTTGTAGTTAAAGCCTTCTTAAGAGTTTCAAAAGCTTCCTTACAATCATCATAAAAAACGAAGGGTACATCTTTTTGAAGAGGATTAGTAAGGGGTTTTGATATCCTAGAAAAGTCTTTAATAAACCTTCTATAGAAACCAGCATGACCAAGGATACTACAAATACCTTTGATGTCTCTTGGGCATGGCATCTTCTCAATTGCCTCAACCTTAGCTCTATCAACTTTTATGCCTCTTTTAGAAAATTTTATGCCTAAGAACAATCCCTTCATTAACCATGAAGTGGCATTTCTCCCAATTAAGAACAAGATTAGTTTCTTCACATCTCTGCAAAACTTTATCAAGGTTGTGCAGACAATTATCAAAAGAAGTTCCATAGACAGAAAAGTCATCCATGAACACTTCTACAATTTCCTCACAAAAGCCATGAAAGATAGCAGACATGCACCTTTGGAAAGTAGTAGGAGCATTACATAAACCAAAAGGCATACGTCTATAAGCATAAGTTCCATAAGGGCAAGTAAAAGTAGTTTTTTCTTGATCTTGTTGTTTAACAGCAATTTGAGAGAAACCAGAATAACCATCAAGAAAACAAAAATGGGTCTTTTTAGACAACCTTTCCAACATTTGATCAATAAAAGGAAGCGGGTAGTGATCTTTATTAGTAACTTTATTGACTTTCCTAAAATCGATGCACATCCTATAGCCTACCACTATTCTTTGAGGAATAAGCTCATCATTATCATTACGGACTACGGTAATACCTCCCTTTTTAGGAACACAATGAACAGGACTAACCCATTCACTATCAGCAATAGGGTAAATAATACCAGCATCAAGGAGTTTCAATACCTCATTCCTTACCACTTCCTTCATCTTAGGATTTAAACATCGTTGGTGCTCCACTACTAGCTTCGCATTTGGTTCTATGTTGATAGAATGTTGACATATAATAGGTGAAATCCCTTTCAAATCATCCATAATATAGCCCATAGCTCCTCGGTGTTTCCTCAAAACCTCCAATAATCTTTCTTCTTCCTCCCCTAAAAGTTTAGCGCTAATAATAACAGTATATATCTTTTTATCATCAATAAAAGCATATTTAAGATCATAACGGAGAGGTTTTAGATCGAAAACCGGATCCTTTTTAGGTGGCGTCATGGTACCCAAGTCTTCCACAGGCAAGTCGTGCTTAAGCATCTTAGGTTGATCACGGAGGATCCTGTCAATCTCATTCCTTTCTTCCATGAAGATTTCACTTTCATGATCTTCCATAAATTGCTACAAAGCATTGTTAAGAGCAAGAGAAATAGAAGCAAGTTGTTCAACCCTAAAATCCTCATTATGGGTTTCCTCTTTGCAAGGTTCTTTAGTAAATTTCGAAAAATTAAACTCATAAGATTCCCCATCAAACTTAGTCAAGATTTTCTCCCTCTTGCAATCAATAATAGCTCCACAAGTACTCAAGAAAGGTCTACCAAAAATGATAGGGTAGGTTTTACTAGCAGCCGAACCAAGTACTAGAAAATCAGCGGGGTACTTAATCTTACCACAAAGAACTTCCACGTCTCGTATAATACCAATTGGAGAGATGGTCTCTCTATTAGCAAGGTGAATAACCACATCAATCTCTTCCAACTCGCAAGGACTGATCTCATGCATAATTTCTCTGTAAAGCTCATACAGAATAACACTGGAACTTGCACCAATATCACATAAACCATAATAGCAATGATCACCAATTCTAACAGAAAGCACAGAAACACTAGCCTTTTTAGTTCTATTGGGATGTGAAACAATATTAGAAGCATCCTCACAAAAGACTATGTGCCCATCTTCTACGCTTTTAGTGACAAGGTCTTTCACAATTGCTACCACAGGTTCAATGTTTATTTGTTCATCAGGTTTTACAATTCTTTTTTCACTTTTGGTGATTACATTAGTTATCATTGGATGGTCCTTTACCTTTTTGGGGAAGGGAATCTTCTCGATATAAGGTTCGGGTAAGATGGGGTCAATAATGCAATACTCAGCACTTCCAATAGGAGCATAGTCAACAATATCTTTGTAAGGTGCATGGTACTTGTTCCATCCCCTTTTTGGAATTTTGATATAGGAAGCAAAAGCTCTAAAGAAATTCATAATAACTTGCAAATCAAGACCATAAATATTACTAATATTTTGAAAGTCATCAGTTCCCATAAAAGATTCAATGCATGCATAATCATAATTTATACCTGACTTTCTACCTTTGTCATTCTCCCAAGCTTCAACATTGTCTTGAATACAATCTAGAAGGTCCCATTTAGCTTCTTCTTCCACACGAGTGAATGATCCAGCACAAGAAGCATCCAATAAATCTTTATCATGTAGAGGGAGCCTTGCATAGAAGTTATTGATAATAATATTGTTGGGGAGCTCATGAATGGGACATTTGAGCATTAGTAACTTCAATATCCCCCAAGCTTGAGCTGTACTCTCTCCATCAAGAGGCCAAAAGTTGTATATTTGATTCCGATTTTTATGAATCTCACTAGGAGGATAAAACTTTGAATAAAAGAGAGGCACTATTTCCTCCCATTCTATAGCTTGACCATTCTTCAGCAGCTTATACCATTCCTTAGCTCTTCCTTTCTGCGACAATGAGAATAACTTCTTCTTAACTTGATCTGTAGTAATACCTGCACACTTTAACACCCGCATAATTCGTGTATAAAGAGTAAATGATCACCGGGATGGACAGTTCCATCCCCAACATAGTAGTTATCCATAACACGATCAATAATTCTTGTAGGTATTTTGAAAACATCATTCTCAGCAGGTGGTGGCTTATGTACTACCTTAGCAGTGGTAGTAGCATTACCAAATAAGAAATTCAGCGAATTATCCATAACGAAAATAAAGCAACTAGCGTATAAACAATACTCACGAGAAGTTTTCCTTTACGTTCCACTCTCCAATAGCGCTTCACTCCCGTGAAGCGCCAGAAATAGTCTTGATGACCCACAAGTATAGGGGTGTATCGCAAGATTTTCGATAAGTAAGAGTGTCAAACCCAACGAGGAAGCGAAGGTCTTTGGCTAGTGGTATGGATCAAGAATTCTCTACAAATACTTAGCAAACGGATTTTTAGGGGTTTTCGATAGAGCAAGTAAACAAAGTACGAGTAAACAAAAGACAGTAGGAATAAATGCAGCAAGTGGTCCAATCCTTTATGCAGCAAAGGACAAGCCGGTTGTATTTCTATAGATGACCAAACGTTCTCGAGGACACATGGGAAGACTGTCAAGTGCTTTCGCTTCATATAGTCGATTAATCTTCTCTAGCTTGCTAAGTGTTGTGTGGGTGAACCTGTGCTAATGTACCGCCCCATCCAAGACTAATACATACTTGTGATTATACCCCTTGCAAACATCTAAGTACAAGAAAGTAATTAAGGTAGAAACCTAACCATAGCTTTAAACTCTAAGACCCTTATGTCCCTTGTGCAATGGTTTCCTAACGGGGTTCAGGTTTCATCGCAACCCCTACGATTAGTAGCCAAATACACAATGCATTCCCCTAGGCCCATATAGGTGAAGTGTCATGTAGTCGATGTTCACATGACACCACTAGAAGAAGTACACCACAACTTAAATAACAATCTATTGAATCTTTCTCAACGCAACTCCACTACTAACAATAAGACTTCTCCCATGTCCTCAAGAACAAAACGAACTACTCACAAGACATCATATGGATCATGATCAGAGATGGAATAATGATGTATAACAATCTTAACATAAACAATAATTCAATGGTTCACTCAATAGCATCAACTACAAAGAGTAATCAACACCGGGAAAGTTTCCCCTATGAACTATAGCAAGATTCAACGCAATTGTTACAACAATATGGAGATGGTGATGAGGGTGCTGATGGTGATGATGGTGGTGATGATGATCCCGATGAAGTCTAGCTTGATGGTGGTGTTGATGGCGACGATCTCCCCTCTCCGGGAAGGAATTCCCCGAAATCTGTCACTGGAGAGATCTTTCTCTCGGTGTTTTCCGCCTCAGAGCGGCGGAATCTTCTGTGGTCGCCCCGAGTCTTAGGGTTTCGTGGGATGATATACGCCAGAGGGAGAGGCTGGAGTGCAGGCGGCCACACCACCTCCAGCGCGCCTAGGCTGCCCGCCATGGGGTGGTGTGGGCCCCCTATGGCCCACCTCCACTCCATCTTATGGCATCCTTAGTCTTCTGGAAAAATAGGATTTTCCGTATATTTTCCTGGATTTTCTGATCTTCGTGAATTTTGCCTCCAAACAACACCTTTTCCATCAGAATCCTGACTGCAGCGGTCCATGCTCCAAAAGTCATCAACCATGCAAAAATAGATGAAATAACATAAGTATCACCTCTCAATACGAAATATATCAATGAATAATAGTAAATTAAGACATAGAATAGTGATGTAAAATGGACGTATCAACGCTCTCCCTCGCCTCCGAGGACCCCTTCGTCATCCAGGCAGGTATGCGTGAAAACCAAACCCCCCAAACCCTAAGTCAGCAGATTCAATTTAGGAATTTTGCCATGGGATTTGCCATTTTGCTTCTCAAATTTAAGGTTCAGGGTCACCGAGCTGCGAAGACCCGACGACACCATCAGGAGAGACTCCCCCAGATGGCCTGCATCTGTCCCAACTCTTTCCCCTTGTATAAATCTCAAAATCTATAGTTGTCACTTCCAGCAATAGAGATTTAATTGTCACTTCTAGCAATAGAGATTTAATTGTCACTTCATTGGTCTATTTTGATTGTCACTTCATTAGTCTACTTGCATCTTGATTGTATTAAGATGCTCTATGTCTGTATCTATTTAACAGATGGGGACCTGTAGTTACGATATAGTCACGCTCTCTAGCGATGGCAGTTTTCGCATTAACTTTGGTGGTTTTGAATTCTAGTCAACAGATGAAGAGTCCACTAAGAGGATTGAGTTTAGAGGTATCAAAAGAACATCAAAATTGTAGTCATCTGTTTTGTATGCGTTTAGACGGTAGACATTAATATTCCACCGCATTGAATTTTTATGTGTTGTTGCATCAGGGCCTCAACACAAGGGGGACACTAATTTTGATAAGCAGAGCCTTTTTGGAAATGACATATATCTAAAAGAAGTTCATGTAGACTTCCTCTTAGACTGGTGTGAACCCGAATTTCCACCAAAAATCAAGTACTACGTATACAGGTTGCCCTATTCATCTGTCATAAAAAAGAAGTGCAAGATGGTAAGATGATATATTCTTGATCATGTTATCAACAAGCTACCATGTGATATTTAAATGCTTCTAGTAATCATAACATGCTAATTCTTCAATTCTCGATGCTTGCCCGGACATTTGGAGGTGAGTTCACAAGAAAATACCTAAAGAATCGGCTTGATGAACCTATTGATGTCCATGTTTGGCAAATGAAGAGCAAAAAGCTAAAGATGGTTAGGATGAAGATGGGAGCTAGGTCAAATGCAATCTTGATGACTGGATGGGAGAAGGTTGTGATAAGCTTCAATCTAAAGCAGGATACCATTGTCCTTTTTTTGCTTTGATGAAAAAGATAATGGGGAGGTACATATTTTGGTTCAGCAACTTCCACCGGGCGACCGATTCTAAATGCAATCATGGTTTGTTAGAGTACTCATTATGCTAGCTGATTAATTTATAGATTACAGTTTGTATGTACTGCCATAACGTGTAATTGCTAAATTTGTATGGATTTCCCAAACTATGTGGCTATTGTTACCGTGATCGAGTTGCTATAATAAGTTATTTAGATTATGTGTCTACCTGTTTGCTGAATCATGATTATGTATCATGTCAGCTATAATCAGGTTCGAATTAGCATGCTATTACGTAAACTGGTTTACAGACACTAGACACGGTCACTCTAAAAGTCGCTTCGAGGCATACTAGTTGTGGAGACGGTCTTTGTTAAAATCTGACACAGGTCGCCTCACTATTGGAGACGGTCCCTAGTATAGGCCGTCTGAGGATGACGAGTTCTTGCAAGTGGTTCTAAATAAGGGTCGTCTCCATCTCGTACATCTTAGAGGCATTTTCCTTTTTGCACCGTCTGAGGTCTCGTATCTTAGAGATGCAAAGAAAAACTGGCTCAAGAGGTGTGCTCTTAGAAGCTACGCGCTTGAACCGGAACGAGAATCGGCTGAGGCCCATGGGAAATTGACGTCTCTAAGTAACGCATTTGTACTAGTGCATGATAACTTTGAAAAGAGCGAGATTATCGTGCTCGGGTACTCGCCTAAGGATCAACAGAGGGTAGTGATACATTGCAAATGTATCTATAATTTTTGATGTTTCATGCTTGATTTTATCTACTTTCTTGTGTTTTGTCCATACTTTGGAGTACTTTTCATATGATTTCTTGGACCAACCTATTAACAAGAGCCACAGTGCTAGCTGCCTGTTTTCTGCTGTTTTTGGTTTCATGAAAGTCAGAAAATGAATATTCTCGGAATTGGACGGGACAAAAGCCAAAGTGCCTATTTTTCCAGAAGACTCCCGGAGCCAGAATACGAGACAGAGAAGAGCCAGGGGTGGCCACACCACCTGGTGGCACGGGCCAGGCCAGGCCGCGCCAGGGGGTGGTGCGGGTCCCCTAGGCACCACCTCGGTCTCCCTCTTCGCCTATAAGAAGCCTTCTGACCTAAAAACTCCGGGGGGTCGACGTTTTTCTAGAAGGAGTTCGGCTCTGCCGCCACCACCAGATTCCACGAAACAGCACCAGAAACTCCGTTCTGGCACCCTGCCGGGACGAGGAATTGGAGGAGATTATCGCCATCATCATCACCATCGCTTCTCCATCGACCATCCATGTTTCCCCCATCTATGAGTGAGTAATCTCCCGCTGTAGGCCATGGGGATGGTAGGGATTGGATAAGATCGTTTATGTAATGGCATCAGATTGTTAGGGCATGGTGCCTAGTATCTTTTATTAGTGCTTTATGACTTTGTTACGACTTGTTGTGCTTAATGCTTGTCACTAGGGCCCGAGTGCCATGATTTCAGATCTGAACATGTTATTGATTCATTATGATAGTATTGTTTTTGGTCTTATCTACAAGTTGTTTACACACGTTGTTGTCCGGAACCAATGGCTCAAGGCGATGTAAATCGGGATAACCAGAGGAATGGCTTTGATGTGAGGATCACATGTGTTCACGGAGTGTTAATGCTTTGCTCGGTGCTCTATTAAAAGGAGCACCTTAATTGCCGATAGTTCCTTGAGGCCCAGCAAACGGGCTGGCAGGACAAAAGATGTTGTGCAAGTTCTCATTACGAGCACGTATGACTATATATGGAACACATGCCTAGGATTATCTAGTACTTGGATGCTTTATCTTATTTATCTGCAATTGCCCTGTGTTCTGATTGCTATGTGAATTGTCTTGTCCATGCAACGCCCGTCCATCCATCCCTATGCCTACCGCACTCGAATCCCATTACATCGCTATTGTTATTCTTTTGCTTTACTACTGTTGTTACTTCACTATTCCTACTACAAAACTGTTGCTACTGATAAACTGTTGTGAGCAAGATTGTTTCCAGGTGCAGCTAAATTGACAACTCAGCTGTTAAGGCTTATAAATATTCTTTGGCTCCCCTTGTGTTGAATCAATAAATTGGGTTTCACTTCCCTCGAAAATACTACGATACACCCCCTATACTTGTGGGTCATCAGGTAGCTGACAAATTCAACTATCGATTGACCTCTTTCCCCATTACCTATTTTGGGATGCCGATCCGGGATACCAGGATCCTTATTAGGGACTTGGAACTGCTCATCGACAAAGTTCGATCGAGGTCTGAGCCTTGTTGTGGAAAATTCACATTGAATAGGAGCAAGACAATCCTGATTGACTCATGTATGTCCAACTTACCCATGTATATGATGGGTCTCTACCTCCTCTAGGAAGTTGTGCATGGATCCTTTGATAAGGAACTATCATGTTTTTTCTGGCAGGATCCCAAGGGACACCAAAAATATCACATGGTCAAGTGGGCAGATGTTCCTGTGGGCATACGTATTTTAGCATCCCACCATTTAAACAAGGCCTTGATGCTCAAATGGGTTTGGCGCATCCTGAGATACGATGGAGGCCTATGGATAAAGCTAATCAAGGTCGAATACCTTCGAGGACGCCCCCTCCTGGGTGACCGTTGGGATGTCCAGGAGATCAAGCATGAGATTCGGCTAGGGGTTACCGTCTCCACAGGGAATGGAGAAGGTACCATGTTTTGGCTAGACGCCTGGCTGCGAGAACGCCCTCTTCGAAAGGTGTACTCGAGCTTGTTTGCCATATGCTTTGATCCATCTCTTAGGGTTTCCGTTGTGGCCCAAGAGGGAACTGAAGGGAATATACCTAAGAGGCAATAATAAAGTTGTTATTATCTTATTCCAAGTATATGATAGATGTTTATTTTGCATGCTATAATTGTGTTAATTGGAAATACATAGAGTTCCTAGTTATGCCTCTCATATAAACTAACTCGTTGATTAACAAGATGATCAAGGTTTCCTCATCATGGATATTGAATGTTGTTAATAACGAGGTCACAACGTTGGTGAAATAATGTGATGAACATTCATTATGGTTACATTGCTATAACATCATGCGAAGTAACTTTAATCCTTAGACCATGATATCATGTTAATTGCTAACATCGGAAGAGTACTTTGATAACAAAAAAGTCACACTGTAACAAGGTGACTATAAAGGTGGGTTTGGATACTCTGAAAGTGTTATGTTGAAGCTCATGGACCAAGATTGGGATTTGTCCATCCCGATGACAGAGAGATATACTCTGGGCCCTGTCGGTGATATCACATTGACATAGCTTACAAGCAAGTGATAAGATCACTAGAATGTTATATCACGAGAATAAGAAAAGAGTACTTGTCGGTAACAAGATCAAACTAGGTATAGGGATACCCATGATCGAATCGAGCATGTAATATATCGCGAGACAAAGGGATTTAGTTACAACGTTAAAGGTTCTCATGATCACTAGAGTCATCGTTGAATGTGTGGGAGTTAGTACAAATCTCTAGGTTCTGTTGCTGATTATTGATCAGAGAGGGGTCTCGATCATGTCTGCATTATTCGCGAACCGTAAGGTGACACACTTAAGGGATACCGACACCATTTGGAGCAAATATGATACCAGAGAAAGATTGTGAAAACACTAAAATTATTTTGATAAACACCAGAATTGTTTCGGGTCAAATTGCTAAAATTAGTTTTGCATGTGATATCGAAATGTTGCAAGGGGTTTTATATGAATGTTTGTTAATTAAAGTAACTAACAAAGCTCTGAATAAAGTAAATAAAAGAGTTTTATTAAATTAGAGATGCATTAAATTTGGTGGAAATTTAATGCATGTGAGTGGACATATGAGTGGAGAAGGAATTATGTGAGTGGAGCATCCACTCGCATGAATGAGGGAGAGGTGGGAGCACTTCCTTTGGCCGCCGACCATGGAAGGGGGCTGCCCCTCCCCCCATAAAAGGCCTCTTCCTCCTCCTCCCACTTCACACCTCCTCGTGAAGGATCTCTCTCCCCCTCTAGAATATTTCCCATGGCTTCGGATTAGCGAAATACATATTCCTGGTGGCTTTTCTGGAAGGATCTACTGCTTCGCTGGAGCGAGGACTCGGAGGTGGCCGGATACTGGATGTGTGTACGAATGCACTGCTACTTTGCGGTGCTGGGCTTTATCACGATCTTGAGATCGGCAAGTGAACGACTACATCATCCACGAGATTAAATCTCGTATCACTTTGTCGCTCTTCGAGGGTAAGTTCTCTATGGATGTATATCCACCTACTAATTGTATCTAGGTAGATATATCTTGGTGCTTAGTTGTTCATATCATAGATTTTTTTGTTTTCTATGTTGCAAACCCAACATGAACATGGAACATCTCGTTCCGTCAAACCTTTGGCCCAAAGAAACCAAAGCATGGAGGGAGCTTAGGATGACTTTGCTTGCTACTTTCTCGGATGCACCCGACAGTGTGGTGTGGTGGCTGACCCCATCAGGGTCCTTCACGTTCAGCTCTGCATACCGTGCCCTCTTTAGAGGGCCTAACCTTCATGGACTAAACCCCTCTAGAAGGCACCCCTACCCCTAGAGATGAAGATATTTGTATGGCAACTACTGCGCGAACACTTACCCTCCGGGGTCTAAGTGGCTAAAATACATGGACCGAGAGATGGATTATGCCTGTTATGTGGGGTCCCCGAATCGGACACACACATAATGTTCACTTGTCCTGCAACCCGGTTTTTGTGGAACTTTACTAGAGCTGCATTGGGACAGGACTGGCGAGCCCATGATCTCGGTGAATTCTTAGCAACCCAGGAAAACCATGCAGGAAAGGGCCGTCTCCTCTTCTGGCTAGTGTTTGCCACGTTGTCATGGTCACTTTGGACCATTCGCAATAAGATGGTTATTGGGAAGATCCTACCTCGATGTGCTTCCGACCCGGTGTTCAAATGTTTGACATGTTTGCAACTCTGGTATTCGCTCGAGATTCTTCGGCTTTTTTCTGGAGGCGGCACGACGGGTCCCCTCCTAGTCTAGCTCTGAGGTTTTTGGTGTTATCTTGCATGGCGAGCGAGTCTTTATGCTATTTCTGCTTGGGTCGTGTTGTGATGTGGCCCACTAGACTTTGTATGTTTGTTAAACCTTGTAACTCGACGTGGATGGTTGCTTTATCTATAAAGCGGGGCGAAAGCCTAGGTCGAGGTTTGACTCTTCCCATTTATTCTTTTTCATTATTGGCAATGACTGTCATTCTGGTGCGTTTGTCCTTTGAGAACTTAACACGACGATTTCATGTCAGTCTATAAACTACACTATCACAATCTTGTCCGGTTCCGGTGATGGAAGGGCAAGGATGACGACATGCCTTCGGTTCGTCTCCGGTGCTTGTAGTTATCTTGGTCAAGAACTTATTTGTAATTTTAATTGCTTTTGATATTTTATAATTATTAATAGAACAGTGCTCTTTTTCTAAAAAATAAAGAACTTTGAGCTGAACTAAAACAAAGCCTCCTCTATCTCGATTCACCATTTTTTGAAGAAAACCCTATATATTTTTTGAACTCATACGTTTCTCTCAAGGACAATAATAATTCACCATTCTTCCACAAAAATCCTAAATAAACCGCAAAACCACTGTAAGCCTTCCTCTACGCAATCGTCTTCCTCCTCCGTCTCTCCCTCGTTTACTCTAGATCCACCTCGCCTTCGAGCGGGTGCCCATGGCGTCGCCGTCGGGAAACCCTACTCCCACTCCTAGCGCCCCATTCGAGCTCAGCAGGCTGTTCAACCCTCCCGCAAACCCTAACTACCTCACAACCGTCCCGAGCCCCACCGGCATCTTCCCGGGCGCCCCGCCCGGCGCTCCGATGGTCTCGGGGCCGCCAGGCCCCTACTCCTACCCGCCCGCGACCCCGCCCTTCCACCTCAACCAGTACCTCAACTACCAGCCCGACCCCCACGCCGTCCACTTCCCCGCCACCTCCTACGCGAACCCTAACCCCACCCCAAACCCTATCCCTAACCCCGGCCCCAATCCGGGCGCCCGTCTCATGCAGCTTCTGGGCAACACAGCGCCCGCCCACCTCGAGTCCGTGGCCTCCATGCCAACGTCGTCATCAGACTTCTCTGGGGTCCCGGTGGCGCAGCTTTCAGGGATGCCGTCTGCGCCGCCGGCGAGGATGACGAGCAGCAAGATGCCCCGGGGGAGGCTACTGGGGCCCGGGGACAGGGCCGTGCATGATGTTGATTCGCGGCTGCCCGGGGAGGTCCAGCCGCCGCAGCTGGAGGTGACGCCGATAACCAAGTACACATCGGACCCGGGGCTGGTGCTGGGACGGCAGATCGCAGTCAACCGGACGTACATCGTCTACGGCCTCAAGCTTGGCAACATACGCGTGCTCAATATCAACACCGCACTCCGCGCTCTCCTCCGTGGGCACACACAGGTATGTCTGCTACTGTGGATTGATGTGCCGAGGAAATTTGATGTTGCTTAGTCTAGCGCTGCTGAAGTGTTTGTTGGAGCCAGTGCCGTTTGCGAAGCTAAAGTGAACTGCAGATTTGTTGCCTTATGCATGAGCTCCCCGAGCATTAATTAGTACGAGCGATTAACCCGTGTGCCAGGATGGTGTTGACTACCACTTAACCATGAATTCATTTGCGATGAAGGCATGTATGGAAATGGATTAGCACAAACTGGATACGAATTAGTTCATCAGAAACGGTACAGTGTTGCATAGTGTAGAGTCGCAAAATATGTGAATCTTAAAGCACAAACCAACGCTGGATCTAGGGTTGCACACTTCTCATCAGGTTAGCAAATATGGACTCTTAGTATATGATGACAGTCTGGTATATTCCAGGCCAAGGGCTTTGCCTATTAAATATTAACCATATATGGTTGATGTATGAATTGAAGGTTATATTGTCAAATGAAATAAAATGGTCCCCACATACAGAAGAAATCCAAAGCGAATAGAGAATATAGTTGCTACATAAACCAGGTCGGAGATTACTAGTAACTACTGATATTTATAGTCCACTGGAATTAATTCTTCCTTCTCGTACTGATGGGGTGCATTTGTCATACTTGTAGAATCTGAAGCTGAACATATCTGATATTTTGTTAGTTCCATATTTTCCTCGTTTCACGAGATTGATTTTAGTTAGCATGACGGTGCATTTCTTTGTTATGTTTAGCTTCCTCATTTTGTTTGCTGCAGAGGGTGACGGACATGGCTTTCTTTGCAGAAGACGTCCATCGTTTAGCAAGGTACTTTTACTGACATATAGGATCTCTTGGATACCCTTTTCTGTAGTTCTAGCCTTTTAGGGTAGCCCTGTTGGGTACCTGTGCGGCTGTGCCGACATTTTAGCTGGATCATGCACACCTGGCTGTAGGGTGTAGTGGCCTCCAGTTTCTGCATAACATAACTTTCATTTTCTTACTAGCCCCTCTCTCTCTCTCCCTCACACGCACAATTGATATTTTGTTTGTCTACAGTGCAAGTGTGGATGGGCGTATATATGTCTGGAAGATTGATGAGGGACCGGATGAAGAAAATAAACCGCAAATCACAGAAAAGATTGAAATCGCCATCCAGATTGTAGGGGATGCAGAAACTTACCATCCAAGAATATGTTGGCACTCCCACAAGCAAGTAAGAGCCTCATCGCCTGTCACTTTCAGTGTCTTGACTGGTTTTCTGTTAAAAACTCGCGCACTTTTCTTGTAGGAAATTCTGTTTGTTGGAATTGGGAACTGTGTCTTAAGAATAGATACAACTAAAGTGGGAAGAGGAAGAGACTTCAGTCGAGAAGAGCCTCTTAAATGCACACTTGACAAGCTGATTGATGGTGTTCACTTGGTTGGTAAACATGAGGGGGATGTCACTGATCTGTCCTTATCTCAATGGATGACTACCCGTCTGGCTTCAGCATCGAAAGATGGCACGGTTTGTACAATATATCCTGTTCTTGGTTAAGAAACCTATACTTCATGATAGACAATGACACATGATAGAAATGATTTACAAAACAAATGATCCTGAACATTCTGCTTAAATTATGTACTATTGCACTGTCAAATTCAGATTCTATTTCATTTTTCTCTTCCATATGTCCAAAATGTCTGAATATGCTGTCAGCCTGTCACACTCCACTGCAAGCTGTCTGCAATTAATGCATGCTAGGTGTTCTCAGCTTAGTTAAGTTACTTTTGCTATCCTGCTGGACATGGAGAAAACTGCTGTCCCTGATAATATTTTTTCTTCCTCGAGAATGAGCGATCAGGGGACAACTTACCTGTTCTCTTGTTGGCACCCATGTGATCAACATAAACATACTCTGAATTTGTAGATGCAGTTTATAATGTATACTGTTTATTTTTGACAGGTAAAAATCTGGGATGATCGCAGGGCAGTGCCTCTGTCTGTGATTAAACCGCACGATGGTAAAGCTGTATACTCGGTTTCTTTCCTTACAGCACCGGAACAACCAAATCATATAAATCTCGTTACAGCGGTATGCATTCTTCTACATTTTCACATTGTTTTAACTATATTTGCTGTCATCCTTAATCACCTTCAGCAGGTGTGTTATTCTGCTAAAATGAGTATCCATAACACAGTTGTCCAGCTCATCTAGGATTGGAGTCTCACCATGTTTAAATATCATGGCAGTGTCTGAGGAAACTGGATTTTTATAGTGCTGAAAGTATCTTTGTTTTAAGATAATCTGTGATCGAATTGTAAATAGAATGATGGTTTTTCTCAGCGTGCATTAGTTTTTCCTGTTATCAATATTTCGTTAGACAAACATTGTATGTAATTTCCATGATTGCAAACTTGGAAAATAATCTTGTGTATGCCTCTTCAGTTAGCATATATCTTGAATGTGATTAGTACATGCTAACTTTTGGTAATATCACAGGGTCCTCTGAACCGAGAAGTAAAAATTTGGGCTTCCTCTGATAAGGAAGGTTGGTTGTTGCCAAGTGACACGGAGACTTGGAGATGCACCCAGACTCTGGAACTTGTGAGTTCTATGGAACACAAGTTTGAGGAAGCATTTTTCAACCAAGTAGCAGTGTTGCCACAAGCTAGCCTTATTTTGCTTGCAAATGCCAAAAAGAATGCTATATATGCTGTCCATGTTGAGTATGGTCCAGATCCTGCTTCTACTCGGTTGGACTATATAGCAGATTTCACAGTTGCAATGCCTATTTTAAGTCTGACGGGAACACACGAAAGCCAACCTGATGGTGAACAAGTAGTGCAAGTCTACTGTGTCCAGACAATGGCTATCCAGCAGTACGGATTGGAGTTATCACTCTGTTTGCCTCCTACAGCTGATAATACTGGTCTTGGTAGGGATCTGGCTATTTCTCATGCATCTGAGAGACCTCCAGAAGTGGCGTCGGTGGAGTCATCCCCGGGAACAAAACCATCGAGTGATCATCAGGGTACAGGTAATGCCATAGTAACTTCACATACTATTCGTTCAGTTAATTCATATACTCTTGAGATTGGTGGTGATCTTTCATCTCCACTATTTGTATCCGCAGAAGCTGATACTACTGCCCATGCTCCATCCTCGACTCCTACATCAAATATGGATAATGCTGGATCTTATGCAGCTGTCTTGAGAAGAGATCTTTCAAAAGGTTCATCTCTTGGTGATCATGAGGGTGATCAGTCATCTTTTGATTATTCGAGTAAGAGAATGCCAAATTCTGATGGTACAAGTGGGCAAGGAGCATTTGGTAGGAAAGTTAGCTTTGGGAAGGAAGAGCCAAGAGGCCAAGGTGATGCTACACTTTCAGATGCTCACCCCACATTTAAGGTCGGAGTGAATGCCACACACTTGATTACCCCATCTGAAATCATTTCAGGCGTACTTCCATCTGCTGAAACAACTGCTAGTGGCAGCCCACATAATGTAGAAGTGGAGTCAAAACATGTAGTTGAGAAAAAATTAGATCAAAATGTTGGATTTGAGGCTGTTAAGGAAACCCAAATTGTTCATGAGAAAGTGGATGGACTCAACAAGTCTTTGGAGCAAACTGTGGAGACAATCAGTGAACACTTGGTAACAACTGACAAGTACAGTGTGGAAGACTCACAGAGTTCAGATCCCATGCTTCTGGAACAACATTCTGGTGTTGGGGATGAAAATGTTCGAAGGGGAGCAACTGGAACTCCCGAGAAAACTAACGGCTCTGGTTCAAGGAACTTGCATTTACCCGCAGCTACCAGAGAGGAGAAAGTGATGCATCCTCAGGTCTCTGGGCAGTTGTCTCCTATTACAAGCACTTTCAACTCCATTGACTCCTCTCCAAGCAATTCAAACCCTGCTGTTGATTCCGCCCCGCGAGTAGCTGCTATTCAAGAAACACTGCAACAGGTTACTACACTAATAATTTCTTTGCTTAGCGTTGCAACTTGTCTGACATTATCAATGCTGGTAGCCTTTTAACTGATTTACATAAAAATAGGTGCTAGAAAATTTGCTAAGACTGCAGCCCAATTTAAAAAGATTTTTTTAGATAAATTGAGTTGTGGCTGATCAAAATTTACACCTAATTTCTCAGTACGTCAAATGTTGCACTTATGGTTGAAGTAATTAAAATTTCTGTAGCTTAGGTGTCAGGTTCCCTTTTCCTCCGATGGACTGCCAGTTTCACCGTCACGTAAACTGCATGCGCTTCTCCCCGTATGAAATATAACAGCTTCTCCCCGTATGATATGACAGCATCTCCCCGTATGATATGACAGCTTCTCCCTGTAAACTAAATGTGTGCTCTGGAGATATTGTTTTTAAAATGCGATTGTATGTTGCTTGAATACAGCAGCATACACTAAATGTTGTGGAGCATCCTGGTTGTGTTATAAAAATACTATATTTCCCAAGTGAGCCACTGTGCATCATAGTAAGCTCTAATATTTTTTAACCAATATTAAGCTATAATTGATTGCATATTAAATTTCCCATAACTTAGGTAAGTGCTTTACCAACATATGTAGTGTAGTAAAAAAAATAAAAGGAAATTAATTCTTTCATGCTTACTTTATCTCCCTAAATTTTCTATTATTTCTAAATTGTTATTGGGTTTATGTTGTGCCATAATATGACATCATATTTTGTTACTTGATGCCATAGAAGGGCGGCATAATTTTTCTTGCAAAAAGCTTGATTAAAACCATTAATTGTGATGCAAGGCATTTGATATAAACAATTCCTGTTCATATTGCAGCTTATGGCCATGCATACTGACATGCGAAAGCAGATGAACACAATTGTGTCTGCTCCTATTGCAAAGGAGGGCAAAAGGATAGAGACATCACTAGGGCGTAACTTGGAAAAGTCCATGAAGGCTAACGTTGATGCCATGTGGGCTCGTTTCCAGGAGGAAAACGCAAGGCATGAAAAGGCTGAGAAAGAGCGAACACAGCAGATTGCTACTCTAATAACAACTTCTATAAACAAGGATATTCCTTCTATGCTGGAGAAATCTTTGAAGAAAGAAATATCTTCATTGGGAACCACTTGTGCGCGGACAATAGCACCTATCATTGAGAAGTCCTTGTCTTCTGCTGTTTCTGATTCACTTCAGGTAGTGGCTATTTCTGCTGTTCTTTATGTTCTCATTTTTACCATATCTCTCATCAACCTCAAACTTTCAGAAAGTTCTTGGTGAAAAGGTTGTGAATCAACTGGATAAGTCTGTAAGTGCAAAACTTGAAGCTACAGTTACCAAGCAGATCCAAACACAATTCCTTACATCCTCCAAGCAGGCAATTCAGGTATGTATCTTCGGCATATATATAATCCTTGTAGATCATTCATAGTGAAGCTGCCAATTCCAAATTGAACATGGTAATCATGATTATGTTTGTGCTGATTTAATTTCTTTTCCAGTTGTAGTTCTCGCGCGTTATATACTCCCTCCGTTTCAAAATATAAGATGTTTTAGCTTTGTGAAAGGAGTGTATCTAGACCCCTTTTAGTGTCTAGGTTCACTCTAAACCTAGATGAACTACACACTAAAAGGGGTCTAGATACACTGCTTTCATAAAACTAAAACATCTTATATTTTGAAACGGAGGGAGTATTTAGGATTGTAATGGTTGCCTGAATGAACCATAATTGCATGGGATTGTGTTTGTTGAAGTTTCTTTTAGGTGTTCTATTTGGCATATCATATGTGTAGGCGATGGATAAGATAATGTTTTCTGTGACCAGATGTCCAGATTGGTTGCATGGTGCCATGTAGCATGGGCATCCCTCCTGAACGAACATCCATTCACTCCAAATACTGCACCTTGCAAATTTTGTCAGCCAAGCACCTCACCTTGTAATTTGCTATTTAGCAACCAAACACCCCAACCCCAATGTATACAATTGTGCATAAACACTACATATCTGGAATGGGTTATATACTATGCATGGTCATGATGTGGCTAAAATATGTGTGCTCAATTTTTTCCTTTTGATATGTTCCCTGCAGGATGCTTTACGGTCAAGCTTCGAGTCATCAATTATCCCGGCGTTTGAACAATCTTGTAAGACAATGTTCGAGCAAGTGGATGGTACATTTCAGAAGGGTATGACCGAGCATGGTGCTGCTATCCAGCAGCAGGTCGCAACAGCACATTCTCCATTGACACAAGCTCTAAGGGTATGCCTGCAAGCCTTTTGCACTCTTACTGCATGCAGTGCCATAGGCAGCAAAATATGAATCATACTATCTGACATAGACTATACAAAATTTTACCATATGCTAAGTAATGCTAATGGTGTCATTCTCATTTGAATTATTTCAGGACACAATCACTTCAGCATCATCGATTACCCAGAGTCTTACATCAGAGCTACTTGATGGCCAGCGCAAGCTTTTGACACTAGTTGCATCTGGGAACCCAATATCACACAATACTGGTGTTTTGCAGCCTTCTAATGGTCCAGTACCTAATCTCCCCGAGGTACTGAATACTAAAAAAATTCCATCCTCTATGTTCTACCCATTTGTGCACTATATCAGTTTGTTTTCATCTTGGGCGTTCTGTACCTTAATGTTTTATGTGTTTTGGGAATAATGGGAACATCAATCATATGGTTTACTGGTTATAATTGCTGTTTCAGGTTGATGTTCCACTGGACCCGATGAAGGAACTAAGCAGACTAATATCTGGGCGGAAATTTGATGAGGCGTTTACAATGGCACTTCAAAGAAGCGACATCTCGATGGTGTCTTGGTTGTGCTCTCAGGTACTGATCACATTCAGAAATTTAAGTACAGTTGTTGGGCTATTCTCCACCTTCCTGTTGAATGCCTATAAACATAAAAACCTTGCACCTTATAGTTAGTCATCTCATGCACCCATGCTCCTGTTACACTGAGCCTGAGACACTTATATCAGGCCATCCAACCTTCTAATTATCATATGCAAAAATACACACTGGCTGTGGATACCTGATACTCTAATACTCTTGCTAGGTCGATTTGCAAGGATTGTGTACACTGAACCCAGTCCCTCTAAACCAAGGGGTGCTTCTAGCCCTTTTCCAGCAACTGGCATGTGACGTAGCCAACGACACATCCCTAAAGCTTCAGTGGATGAGAGCGGTTGCCTTGGCGATCCAACCAACTGATCAGATGATCGCCGTGCACGTGAGGCCAATATTCGAGCAGGTCTACGGCGTGCTGGCCCACCAGCAGTCGCTACCGACAACCAGCCCGCGGGAAGTGAATGACATCCGCCTAATGATGCATGTGATCAACTCGGTGCTGCTGAGCTATAAGTGATAAGATGCAAGTTATGAACCGTATGGTCTGTTCCTGCGTCCATGTACAGAGAATTTTTTGGAAAGCTTCAGTATGGAGGTGGTATGCTGTCAGCCGGCGAGGCATGAGCACTAGTACCTAGCTGGGTGGGGGTGGTGTAAATTGGTTCTGTTCCGAGTCAGTACTGTGCTTCGTTTTCTTTGTGGTGTCTAACAACCTTGTCCAGTGCAGTTTTTATCTAGTTTAGTTGCATACCTTCCGTATACCTCGAGATATTTGTGATTGGGCAACCTTTGCAGTACACTAGTAACCACAAGCCGCCGGTGTTCATCCATACTTATGGTAGGATGAATGCCATGACATGTGTTCGATGATCGCCAGCATTGGTCTGTCCCCCATCTCCACACCTGCATCGCCACGCTTCTAGATCCACGGAAGTCTTGGACCTTGGCTGCCTCATCCAACACTATCGTATGCCTGGATCTCCAATAATGCTTTGGCTCATGTGCAGCCATTGAGTGGTACGCTGTGCTGATGACCACTTCGATGTGTTCATAATTTTTGAAGCTGGAATTTGCCAGTTCATACTTTTTTCTTGAGTGAGGTGTTCTCCGCACCCAATTTTGACATTCATGACACTAATAAATGTGTACTACCATCAGCAAATATTTTAGAAAATAGCACTCAAAAGCATACACCCACAGCTCCTCCACTATTAGAGAAGTACTAGAATGCGGTTAGTAACCATAGACTCAGCCGTGAAACCGGTGGAAGAACAAAATTGGCTTCGTGTCATTTGAGTCCCGATTCTTTGCAAATGCACACAGCAGTTCTATTTTTTTTGCAAGTAGTTCATCGGAGGCCCTATTTGATCTGATATATTTTTAGGCGAAAATTCGTCCGATCTATTAATAATCATCAACATTAGTACAAAGAGATATAAAAGTAATAAAAATTACAAGTATGTCGATAGACCACCTAGCGATGTTGGTAGACCACTTACAAACACTAGTACTCTTTTTTTTGCGAAAATTCCACCGATCCATTAATAATCATCAACAATAGTACAAAGAGGCATAAAAGTAATAAAAATTACAAATAGGTCAATGGACCATCTAGCGAAGACTATAAACATTAGCACGAGCCGAAGACGTGCCGTCGTCCTCGCCCCTCCATCACCGGAGTCAGGCAAAGCTTGTTGTAGTAGGCAGACGGGAAGTCGTCGTGCTAAGGTTCCAAAGAACCAGCGCACTAAAGCAGCAACCATCAGCAATGATGACATCAATATATTGGAAGAGACTGGCCTGAAATTAACACGAAAAACGACTAGATCCCAGGAGATCGGCCGGACACACGACTCCACGCGTCCTCCGTCAGCGTTAGGCGCACCGGAGCGAGGATAGAGCGGGGAGGACTTTATTCTGACTTCAGGATGTGGTCGTCGCCTCAACATCCTAAAAAAGACAAGAAAAAATAGTCGAAATGAAAAACAAAAACCTCCCGCCGGCGAGAGGCCGTGGTCTGCCACACCTCCAAGGCTCTAAGACCATCAGAGACAGAGCGGACCGATAGCGTCACCGGCGGACCTTTCTATGTGGCGGTTTGGTCGATAGTGGATCTAGTAGGCGCACAGGCCAAAAGTGCATATTTGCGAAAAGCCTCATGTCTTGTTCCTTCAAAATAGTGATCATGTTTCTCTCCGCATGTCCAACTCACTAGGGATGGTGTCGCCAAAGAGCGCCTTGTCGCGTTCTTGCGTGATAAGTTCACTTTCTATAAACGTGTCGTACAATTTTCTCCATGGTGGTCTGTGGATGGGTAATGAACGTGGCGTCTTGGGTCCTCATGACCGCCCTCGCCGCAGGAGAGACGAGGCCATGACGACATGGAGCTCACCTTGTGGACCTTCAATTTCGAAGGCCTAAGACCGAGGGGCCTTTTGCAAATATGCAATTCCAATCGGTGCGCCTCCTAGGCCCCACTGCCGACATGTCAGACATGTCAGGGTTAACACACAATGCAGGCAGGTTAAAGTGGGTTGGACCAAGTTTGAACTTACAATTTTTTTGACCATGATATGCATTATCAAATAATTGGGACATAGGACACTTTGGGATATGCATTAAACAAAATATTAAGAGTTTCTCTTTAAATGTTGAAGTATAGCTAGAAGCCTAGAAGAGGTATATAGTTTCGCTAACATGACTAGTCATAGTGGACAGTAACATCAACTAGTATCATGTGTATGACACTAGTCTATGTTACTATCTTCATAGTGCATAATATTATAAAGTTAGTGTCATAAAAGTGTTTACTTATTAGGCTATAGGGTCATATTGCCTTGGACTGTGAATATTATGATAACATAGCTAGTTATAACAAGTATCTTTTTTTCTCATTCAATGACATGCCATGTCATCAGAATTCCTAGTTGACACTGCATGTAGTTCTATATTACTAGTGATGTTACCTTTACTATAACTAGTCTTAGACTATGATACTAGTCATTGGGGAGTAACATGGGCTAGTATCATGTATATGTTACTAACTTATGTTATCACCTTCATAGTGAGTATAGTAATTTATGTCTAGTATCATGCAGGGTCTTATTTATCAGTTTGTAAACTCATCTTATCTTGAGGTGTGTGATGTTATGATAACATAGCTAGTTACCACAAGCCTCACTTTCATCATTTAATGACATGCCACATTGCAAAAATGACTAGTTGGCACTGCATGTAGATGCATGTTAGGTTGGTCATAGTGATAGTATCATGCATATGATATATGATACTAGTGTGATACTATCACCATAGTGCATGGTATCATATGGTAGTATCATATTAGTACTATATTAATGATTTGTAGGATCTCAATGCAAATTGTGTATAAGATTTATTTGCATGAGAATTTTCTAGTTTTATGTGCTATGATACGGTATCTACCTATGATACTCTAACCATCTATTTCTTCATTAATTGTTGTGCCACATTAGATTTTTGCTAACATGGTATGCATGATACTAGTTATGATACTACCACTAGGACCAGCCTTACTATTTACTCCCTCCGTTGCATTATAATCTACATCTTAGAAAAAATAAGCTAGTACTGCATTTATTAGTATTACTTAGATATGTGAACAACCAATCCAATCTACATTGAGAATGATGACATCCAATAGAGAGTAGAATCATTTTTTTTTGAACTCGGGAAGGGCCCGGAATGTAACATCCTAGCATTAGGATCCAACGAAGAGTAGAAATAGGAATATAAGTTTGTGCATGCATGCATCTGTAAAATCAGGATAAATTTTTCACCAAACAAAAACCTAAAGGATCAGCGTTTCTTTCACTAACTGGAGGTAGGAATAGCTCTTGTTAGTGATTGCTATGAATTTTGACATGACCTTTAGGAATTATTAAGTTTTGGGGAAGTTATTGTGAATTCAAATTTGAAATTTAAATCAATTTGAAAGTATTTGAAATTTGGGATTTGGTAATATTAAATTCTTTCCCAAAATACCTTATTAACATTATTTGATTAAATCCTAGATATAGTAGACAACATTAAGGAATTGAGACAATGAAAATTAGATAAGAAATAGATTCTTCTTTTCTGATTACATTACAAATTATAATAAATACATCAAAAGTAGAAGATTATAGAGAATAGAAATACAACTTTATTATCTTATAATAAATATTTACAAGATTCTTTACAAAAAGAATAAAGAAAACATGTTACAATTAAGACCTATGCTACTTATCTATTCCTATACTAAATCTTGTATCACCAGATCTTGTTCCTGTAAATAAGATAAAACAACTAAAAAGAAAACAAGGGTTAATTAGTTAGTGTTACTCTTAGTGCTGAACAATGAAGTGCATTGTTCATGTTACATCACAGAGTAATAATAGAGGGGCAAGTTTCACCAGGCAGTAATTAGTAAAGGGGTAACAGGTGGAGATATTTTCACTTGAGCTGATCCACTCGACCAGACCACACAGACACACAGCTTAGTCACCAAACTGCATGGGTGTGCTGTCAACACAACGACAACAACCACACAAGCAAAAGGAGAAGTGCATAGCCGTAGCACAGCCCAACAGCTTACACTTCTTCTCAAACACCAAACCAGGAACACATCAATCCTGCCCAAAGGCAAGCAAACCACCAGCCAAGCCATACACCTGACCATCCAAACGCTCACAAGATGGTGAGATAAGAAGGGGGTGGAGCAGGTGGACAGAAAGATCAAGGACAAGATTTCAGGATCCAGAAGTAGCAGGAGCAGCGCCAGGAGGTGAAGGACAAGATTCAACCAGCAAAGCAAGCTAGCAAGATCAAGCAACCAGATCAACCAGCAACAACACCAACAACTCAACTGTTGTAGTGAGTAATATAAAACCCTCACATGATCTAACTATCTCATCTAGATAAGAAGTCATGTGTTGTTTTATACTTAATCTCTCAGAGATCACCCAAGTGGGGTGAATCCATCATAGAGGAATTTGAATACAAAAGCCATAAGTAGACTATGCAAACTAAACCAGGATCTCATACCAGCATCATTGATCCTGGATATAAAGTTATATTCCATATTCCAATATAAACACAGCCAAGGTTATGAATTTTGGGCACATCTCTTAAAAGAGTAGCACCCCAGAATCTATAGATATTATGGATCCATATAAGCACACCACCCATTCTATCAAAAGGATTCCAGGATAAGTAACTGGTATCAATACCAGAACATATCTATGAGGGACAGCAAGGTAGGAAACTAGTTCCCATGCCTCAGACCAACATCATAGGCAAAGATGCTTAAAAGAAGCTTTCAACTTATTTTTGTCATTTATACAATTTTAAGCACTGACAAAATAAAACTCAGTAGTAGAACTAACACTTGTGTGCCATTTTAATGATGGTGTCACAAGAATAAGTTCTAGAACCCAAGCAGAACAATTGCTTAGCTTTCATAAATAAACTGACAAGCCATTAATTATCATTTTTCTAGAATCAAATACCAGAAATCATCCAAGTTTATCTATACATCACCAGAGCATCATTGTAATAACATGTTAACACTCAATCTGTATGTGACTATCCAATCCAACATTTATAATGCAGTGAATAAATCACCGACAGAACCACTGTCAATAACAAGATCATGACAGTAGAGAACTTCCAGATTACAAGAATCCACAAGTAATAATCCTACAGTAGCACCATCATTTAGTCAATGCCTAATAATCAATTGGAATTAGACTAACAACACCACTAGCATCATCAAAACCAACACAGAGGGATGAACCCTAATCAATCATGAACCCTAATAAATCATGAACCCTAATTAGGGATGGCCACTAGAAGCATACAGAGGAGCTCAAGAGAGGCAGAGGACATAAGGCATAGCAAGATTAAACTCACCAGTGGTCCTCACTATAGATTAGAAGAGGAAGCAGAGGGGCCGACGAGCGCACGACGGCACGGGGAGCACCCGAAGGGTGCTGCAACCCGCACCGAGCCGAGGCGGCAGCCACAACCTCGCATGAGGACGAACAGCACCACCACAGCAACACATGATCACCTCACATCACCATTGGGGCAGAGGCGAAGGCATCGCCGGTAGTACCCCAAACCCTAAGGTTCGGGGTGGAGTCAATCTGGGAAGGAGAGAAGTCCAAATACGAATCGAGTTGGACCCGTCGTTAGAGCGGCGCTAGCTACTTTGCCACACACCACGGTGGCGACCGAGGAGGCCCAGGGTGGCGGCAATCGAGCGACAACGGTGTCGGCGACACCGCACCGCAGCAAGTCGAGGAAGAACACGAGGGGGCGAGAGGAGAATGGGGTGCGTACTGGGCTGGCGTGGTCCAGTACCCATCACTGGAGAGGGTTTGACCAACCCGGATGGGTCGGGTCAGGGCTAGGCCAGCCCAATGGGCTAGGTCCAGTTTTAAAAAGGAAAATCTAATTAAATTGTCAAATGACCAAAATACCCCTATGACTTAAATAGTTCTAAGAAATAAAATAAAAATCCTAAAAATATAAATAAAATATTATTGGACTCATAAAAATGTCCTCTATTTAATAAAAGTAACAAATGGAGTTTTAGGTAATTAAATTTAAAATTATTATTATTAAGGTATATATTCCTTTAGAATTATATAAAAATACACCAGACACAAAAAATTGAATAAACTTCATATTTACAATTCCGAAAGGGAATGCTATTATAGAAAAATACTAGTTGGTATTTTTGAAAAGTAAATTAGGTGTGATAAAAATAAAGTCTTATTTCCTTAAAGGAATTTTAGTGAAATATTTTAAAGAGTTAAAAATTAAATAAATCCAATTTTCAACTCTTAAAATAATACTAATCATTATAAAAATACCAAATATAATATTTATGAAGATTTTAAAGACTTTAAGTAATACTTTCTATTAATTAAAGAAATAACAAACTTTTACTATGAGGGTAAAACATACAAATAAACAAATAATCAACCATTGCAGGACATTACTATGCATTGCACATTGCTTCTTTAAATATTGTCCTTACCGGGCAATAATGGTTCTTTGTAGAAACCGGAGCTCAAGGTCAGGTGGAAGCATCCGACTTCACTACCTTGCAGTCACAAGGCAAGTTCACAACTTGCTCATGTCCTTTGAAGAGTCTTTATAAAACTATTTGAAAATTGTGTGTTATCACCTATGTTCTAAAGGAGACAGAAAATAAGTATTTTCTCAAACAAATGAAATGCTATTATCATCCTAAGTGATGATAAATACTAAGAATTGCAGGGGAATCTAAGATTCCAATTGCAAAACAACTAGGACTTAATAACCCATGACATCAGTGATTCTAGCGCCGTATATTACGCGTTAACCATAAGATTTGGAATGGGACAGAGAAGTTAGCTGTATCTTCTTCCTCTCGCATGCATTCATATGGCCAGGTCGTGGCTGTTATCCTCGTAGCGTGCATTTATTGGTAATTCGTAAAGGATATGCAACATATGGGTGGGAGCCCTCAACGTCCCACGATAGTTCTGGCATCTGACGGTCTGTACTAACCATTGCCGTAATTCAATATGTGGGCATGGCGTACACCAAGGGGACATCTGGGGTCGCGAAGGAGGCAGTGGTTGACTTGGATCAACTACTAGGCCCCACATCATGGTTGTGGATGGAAAGTTGTGCAACAAGGAGTTGGTCTCTTATGGGTAAAGCAACGCACCTCTGTAGAGTGTAAGAATTGTCCCACATTGCATATAATGAACTTGCTGGGTAACGCTGTTACTCACTCTTTCCTTTGAACCCCTGCTTAGACTCTGAGAATCTAGAAGACCCTTCTGCTAAAGGACAAGAAGATGTCTACTAGGAGGAGCCAGATCTGTCCATAGGAGTTGAAGGGGTGGACTACGAAATATGCTATGGAGTGGAGGGCAATGAGTCCGAGTAGTTGCCTTAGTTATTAGTAACCCAATTGAGCCGAGCAGCATGAAGTTTATAAAATAAGTTATTGAGCTCAATCCGGAGTATGAGTTTAAACTTTATATCTTCCGCTGAAACTACTTAATTTTGGTTTGTAATTCTGTAACACTTGAAGTTTGGAACTCCTGGTTTGTAATAATAATGAAGTGTGTATGTTTGTAATATGGACCCACAATGTTTCTGTTGTACCACTCTGAGGGATGTGATATTTACAGAACAGTGTTATGTGGATGTCATATCAATAACTATAGTGTACTACACATGCAGTGGTATGCTGGGTCATCGCAGCTGGTATCAGAGCCATTGCTTTGACCTTAGGTTGGAAACTTAGTAAAGGGAATTACCTGTAGGAGTCTAGGAGCAACGGTAAAGAGTTCTCTAGATTATATGATGAATATTCAATTGGGAATATTTTGTTATATTTTTTAGTGTGATAATTCTTTATATGATGCATCATTATAACTAATGGATACTAATTATGTATATATTTTTTAATTTATATAGTGAAAATGGCACCAAAGTTTCCAAAACAGACTTTGGCAAGGAAAGAAGAGACTCCCGATGATTATAAGGGGGCTTTAACTGAACAGCTTCGAGAACTTCTGAGGGTTTTTGGTTGCACAACAAATATCCCAGTCAATACCATGACATACCATGATGGGCGAATGTTAGCCAAATATCGTGTTAGCATCCAACTACCCAAGAAGCTTGGTTTATATCACAATTTACCTATGGGTGAAGGTAGAAGCCACCTAGCAGCGTATCATGTTGCTATTGTGGAGGCGATAGCCAATGTTCGGGAACACAAAGCAGAAGAGTTAGCTGGAAGCACATACTCTGTGATTCCTCGTGACTCTATAGACGAGGAGCCTGAACCGGATCATCTTACTTTAGCAAGGAAGCATCCAAAACTAGCTTCTAAGTTTATGGATCTGTATCGATTGATGGTTGGGTCTTTGTATAAGACACATCAGGTTATTGTAGAAGATCAGGTTGATATGTTAGAGGATTTAACGAATCCTGAAAGAAGGGAGAAGTTAGCATCTAAACTGGAGAATGAAGCAGTGGATAGGGTTAACCCAGTTTTTAAGGATATACCTATAGATCCAACATCTTTTACACCATATCCTTACTCACCTATACCAGAACCCACTGATACATTGCAAATATATCTATAATTTTTGATGTTCCATGCTTGGTTTTATCTACTTTCTTATGTTTTGTCCACACTTTGGAGTACTTTTCATATGATTTCTTGGACTAACCTATTAACAAGAGCTACAGTGTTAGCTACCTGTTTTCTGCTGTTTTTGGTTCCAGGAAAGTCAGAAAATGAATATTCTCGGAATTGGACGGGACAAAAGCCAAAGTCAGTCTTTCACCGAGGGACACCAGGAGACAGAATATGAGACGGAGAGGGGTTGAGGCTCAGCCACACCACCTGGCCACGCTGGCGCCGAAGGTGGTCTGCCGCCCAGACACCCCCTCGGTCTCCCTCTTCGCCTATAAGATGCCTTATGACCTAAAAACTTAGAGGGGTCGACGTTTTTCCAGAAGGAGTTCCGCTCCACCGCCACCACCAGATTCCACGATTCAGAACCAGAAACTCCGTTCTAGCACCCTGCCGGGACGGGGAATTGGAGGAGATCATCGCCATCATCATTACCATCGCTTCTCCATCGACCATCCATGTTTCCCCCATCTATGAGTGAGTAATCCCCTGCTGTAGGCTATGGGGATGGTAGGGATTGGATGAGATCGTTCATGTAATGGCATCAGATTGTTAGGGCATGGTGCCTAGTATCTTTTATTAGTGCTTTATGACTTTGTTACGACTTGTTGTGCTTAATGCTTGTCACTAGGGCCCGAGTGCCATGATTTCAGATCTGAACATGTTATTGATTCATTGTAACACCCTCAGAATCGGCCCTATGCAAGTTTTAGCGATTCCCGCCGAACCCGCATAGAAACGATTCAAAGGTGCCCACCAGGCACTTGCGTGCGGGTGGAAAACGAAGTAATAACATTACACAACAGTCCTCGATGGGACCCACAGAACAGATATATATACAACACGACTCCATGAGTCAAAAATACAGAGATACAATACAAAGATCCAAATCACCTTGAAAGCGATAGGCGTCCCACTACGGACAAGATGCAAATGGGGCTAAGAGCCACGAAGAATAACCAATGGCGTCCATAACCCTGCCCAGCCAAGCGGAAGGGTAACCCCGCTAACGACGTCGATCTCAAAACCTGCTTAAACAAAGGTGCGACAAAGGGCAAAGGAAAAGAGGCGTCGATCGAGGCCGATTACAGCGAGGCTAGAATTGCGGTCCTCGCCTACATAGGTATGGTGGATGAAGCGGCAGATGCACTAAACAACCTATAGAGACTCGATACTGGCGGCTATCGAGAGGGGTAAGAAAGACCTATCCGAACCAGCCGATACTAACACCAAACAATCCCATCTGGTATTCCCCTCGAGACCAAACGAGGAAGTCAACCGAGGAACTCACAGTTGGTAGTTTTATTTATTCAGTTATCGTTGCAGCAATTACTAGTCAGGTTTAGATAATCATCACGATAAAATAAGCGATGGGCACTTTTAGTTGACCATTCCGTGATAGTTGCAGCACTTACTAGTCGATACAATTAGCATGAGGTAACCCAAAACCCGCAATTGTTGGTACTTTCATTTAGCCATTCCGTTATCTTGAAGCTGATTACTAGTCATATCGGATACAAGATAATTTATAACGAAACTTTAGTTATAGTTGTCTATGATCAAGCTTGTGCTCCAAGTCGTCCATAACCGCGGACACGGCTTCCGAAAAGATTTAACCTGAGGGTGCACCAAAGTTTCCACAAGCACTTGACCCTTTTGCGGATCGGTTAACATACACCCATCGGTATGTCGGCGGGGCCTAAGTCATGACGTTCCTGGACCCAAAGCAAGCACGAGGCCACCCCACTAAGTCTACCCAACAAAGTCGGCGGTCTCGAGACGGACTCGGGGTTTGCGTCGATGGCAGAACGACAAAGAAATCCCAAACTGGACTATCGATACGCGAAAACACTGCTTCCTAAACGATGCAGTGTGCTATCCATCGCACAATTTAAATAAAGCGATAAAAGCATGGCATAAGTACAGGATAGTAAATAAAACCTCAAACTAGTTGTGGCCCCAGTACAATACTTTGAAATCAGGTAATAATCAATGGGGCCCATATCTCCCCACGTGGTTAGCGCTTTCGATCTCTAACAGTGTCAAGAACTCGGGGTCCCACGGGACACAAGTGGTGATCGAAACCAACATTATCTATCACCCACCGATGCCTCGCTTACTTACTTCAATTTTAGTTGTTAAACAGAATTGAAGTGAACAAAAGGTAAAGCCATGATCATCTCCAACAATTAACTTGGCAATACTCCAACAAGCTGTGGTACTTGACGACCGCAGCAACTTGAGCAAGCAGCGACTACGACGCGCAAGTCCAACTATCTACCAAACAACGTAATAGGAGGTGTCGAGGCAATATAAGGCTGCAAGGGATATCACGGGTACGAAAACTAGAGCATCGCAACACAGATAGCAAGAGATCAACAGGAGGGAATAAATACTATAAAAGTAAGATAGGTAGAAAGGGGGAGATGCTCGCCTGAAAACGTTGCCGAAGGTTCAACCCAAGATCGGGGCGAAGCTCACATCAACTCAACGGCCTTATCCGCGAAGAAGCAAAACACTAGAACAAACACCGGATGCAATATTTAATACAACGGCAAATGATCGGGCATGATGCATGTATGATGTATGGCATGGCAAGGTGCGATGCAATTAGGTCATATTAAGCGGAACCGGGGTCCCGACATTTATTTAGGTGGTTCAAGTTATTTATCTACCCCGCAAATTAAATGTTGAATTAGCAAGACCAAACATGGCTTTGGTTCGCTACACCAATTTAAATGAGGCCGGTATAAGACTGGATTGTCCGCATATGGGCCCCATATTTAATTATAAGGTGAATCGACATAAGGTCCCCAAACCACATGACAATATGCAGGCATGAACAATTAATATGCGACAGGTAATATCATTTATAAAATAGGGTTCGAGAAAAAGGGTCACACATTAGGGGGTCTCGACGATCTTGGTTCCGGGGGGTTCGGGGTCGGGTCTCGGGGTCCAGGGTCCGATGGGATCGGGTGCGGATCCGGGCTACTGGGTCCGAGATGAAGGGCTTGGCGTTCGGCATCCTCGGCATCGGATCTAGGGGGAAGTACTTGTCGCATCTACCGTCTTCGGGTTTGCTTCAAACGGATCCATGACGGAGTACTTGGCGTCCGGCGGTAGATCTTGTCGATTCCACTCCAACGGCCTTGTTGTTCTGTGGCGAAGATCATGGGGTCACCGGGATCCGAGAAGAAGATCTTGGGGGTGGACATCGCCGTCTTCGGGTTCTAGGACGGAGATCTTGGCAGTTCCAAAATCATCTGTCGGCATTAGGCTCGGCTTTGGTTGTCACAAACGGTCTCGTGCTCGAGCAGGAACTCCATCCCTCTGACGATCTCTGCGACCTCGGAACCTTCGGTAGTGAAGCTGCTGGTCGACGGAGATGACGCGGAGTAGGAGGCGCCGATCGAGGTGGTGAAGCTCGAGAGGCACGAGGCACTCGTGTCGCAACGGCCTGAGTCTTCCTGGCGCAGTCAGCCTTGCGGGTCTTGCTGCCGCTTCTTGAGGGGAGGCAGACGGGGGCGAGCTCATGGTCGGAGGTCTCCCAGGCGGAGGAGTGAGGGGGAGGCGAGGGGAACGGCTGGACGGTCTGAGAGGGCGCGACGGGCCGAAGGGCAGCCGAGCACGCGGAACCTTGGCGAGCTTCAGCGGCGAGGACGGTCGGGGCCTTCCATGGCCGGGCGACGGGGCGGCCAGTGGGAGGCCACGGGAGATGGCGGCGACAGGCCGAGGAGAGAGGGCGCCACGGCCAGGGTGGTGGCAAGCGCGAGCTGGCGGAGGGAGGCGTGGGGCTGGTGGCGGGGCGGTCGACGAGGCCGGGGGAGGCAGAGCGGAGGAGGCCGGCGGCGGAGGTGCTCGGGCTCTGTCGAGGGAGGTGGGGAGAGGGGCGCGCGCGGGAGCGATGTGTCGTGGGGGTGGGGCCGGGGCGTGGTCGGTGGGTGGGGGTGGGACCGGCAGGTGGGGGTGGGATCTGGGGATCGAGTGTGGTGTGCGTGTCGTGTGCTGCGGTGTGTTTGGGTGGGTGAGGGTAGGCGGGGCCACAGGGGAGAGAGAGGAGAGAGTGGATGTGGGGTGGGTCGCGTGGGGCAAGTGGGACCCGGGGGCAGAGAGAGAGGAAAAGGGGTAGGAAAGGGCTGGGGTGAGAAAAGGAGAGGGGGAAAAGGGGGGATTGCTGAGGTGGCAGAGTGGGTAGGAATATGGGGGAGGGGTGAGGTGGCGAGCTGTGAGTGGTGGGTAGGATAGGTTTTGGTAGTTTTAGGATTTAGGTGGGACTGGTTTAGGTGGACCGATTTTATTAGGGGTGGTCGACTGGGTCGAATCGGCCTGATTCATTGCCCACTAAAAATAATTAAATATTTTATTTATTTCAAACAGGGCTTTTGCAAACCGATAACAAACAAAATAAAATAATCCGGAGACCCGGGTTTTGCGTTTGAACAAAGACGGGGCGTTTTAGAAAACACAAAATAGGTTTTTATGCAAATAGTTTTATACAAGCAAATGCAAGATGACGACGATGCTCAGATGCAATGTGGCATGATGACATGAGCATGCGGTCATGATGATGCAATGCACAAAAACAACGCGATTTTCTAGTAGTGGTTTTGCGGGATGCCACATTCATTATGATAGTATTGTTTTTGGTCTTATCTACAAGTTGTTTACACACGTTGTTGTCCGAAACGAATGGCTCCGAAGTGACAGAAATCGGGATAACCGGAGGGAATGGCTTTGATGTGAGGATCACATGTGTTCATGGAGTGTTAATGCTTTGCTCCGGTGCTCTATTAAAAGGAGCACCTTAATTTCCAGTAGTTCCCTTGAGGCCCCGCTGCAAACGGGCTGGCAGGACAAAAGATGTTGTGCAAGTTCTCATTGCGAGCACGTATGACTATATATGGAACACATGCCTAGGATTATCTAGTACTTGGATGCTTTATCTTATTTATCTGCAATTGCCATGTGTTCTGATTGCTATGTGAATTGTCTTGTCCATGCAACGCCCATCCATCCATCCCTATACTGCCGCTCGAATCCTCATTTTACGCTATTGTTACTACTGTCTTTGCTTTTACTATTGCTGCTACTTTACTATTCCTACTACAAAACTGTTGCTACTGATAAACTGCTGTGAGCAAGGTTGTTTCCAGGTGCAGCTGAATTGACAACTCATTTGTTAAGGCATATAAATATTCTTTGGCTCCCCTTATGTCGAATCAATAAATTAGGTTTCACTTCCCTCGAAAATACTGTGATACATCCCCTATACTTGTGGGTCATCAAGACTATTTTCTGGCGCCGTTGCCGGGGAGCATAGCTTTATAAGTCCACTTGGAATCACTATTGTTCAAGCTTAGTTTATTTTCGGCTTGTTTGCTTGTTTCTTTATCAAGAATACAAAAAAATTAGTTCCTACTCTAGTTGTTATTTTCGTTGGTCCGTTATTGTCTTGCTTTATCATGCTTTCTATCGATGGTTGGTTTCTTTGAAATTGAATCTTATTGGCAAGGTGGGTTCACGGAAGAATAGAAATATTATTATAAGGAATACCGCTTGTCACCAAAAGGGAAACACTTATGGGAACAAATTGATAAATTGTATACCATTGCTATAAACGTGTGCTCTACTTATAATGTTACTTATTGCTTTGATAAATCTTGTTGCTGTAGGAGGTACAAACACCTCCCTTTTCAATATGAGTATAATGATGATGTTACCATATCTTCTTATGTTAAGGGAAATTATGACTTTTATGATGTGGAACAAATTGAGGAATTTATTGCTTGGAAGGGTGCATTTGAACTTGCTAGTTTGCTTGAAAATATTGATGATTCACCTTATAAATATGAGGTTTATGATATACTTAAATTTTGCTTTGATAATTACAAGGAACAAAATGTCTATATTCTTGAATATATTAATAGATGCTTTCCACAAATGGAAGAGACTAATGCCTTGCAGGATCTTATGGAAGAAGAAATTGATGAACCTGAAAGCTCATTAGATGAAAAAGAGGAGGAGAGTGATGAACAAAAGGAGGAAGAATGGATTAGCTACCCATGCCTACCTTCTAATGAAGTAACTCTTTATCCCTTACATTATTTGATTGTCCCCCGTGCTTACCAAAGGATGAATGTTATGCTCATGTTATCCGTGATAATCCTTTATTTGTGCCTAACTTCGAGATGCATGGTACTAAAGAGTTTTTCTTAGAAATTGTTTATGATAAATCTCTAGACGATGGTCCTATATTGAATGATCAGTCATCGTGTTATAGAATTGTTAAAAGTGGGTTTGAAGGTTTTAACCCCACTATTTTTGAGCTTGATAAAAATTATGTTTTGTAGAACATGAAAAGCATGCTTTATGTGATAGTTATATTGTTGAGTTTATTCATGAGGCTACTGAAAATTATTATGAGAGTAAAATATGGTTGTAGAAGTTTTCATGGTATTGAAACACCTCTCTATGTGATGAAAGTTTTGAAGTTACTCTTGTTTTATCTTCCTATGCATGCCACTCTATTCTCCGCGAATTTATTTGCATACAAGATTCCTATGAATAGGAGGTGGGTTAGACTTAAATGTGTTTTTAATTTGCTTTTTGATGCTCTCTTTTACTTCAATTCATATTTCTTATATGAGAATCCTCTCAAACTATCATGCCTAACTTAAATGCGTTAAAGAAAAGTACTTATTGGGAGATAACCCAAAAGTTTTAGATAAGTCTTGGAAGTTATTACATCAGTAATAACCGCTCTTTATCCTTTTTATTTGCTTTTTGTGCCAAGAGTAACCACTAATGAGAGAGAAGTAATGATTGGGAAAGTTGATGTCCCGAAACAGATTTCTGTGTTTCACCATAAAAATTCGTATAAAATCTTAGAACATACTTTTAAGGCGTGAGTTTTTGTGCTCCTGCCCCAGGTTGTTATCTAACTTTCGTCAGTTCAACACTTTTTGATTTGAGCAACGGAAGGTCTTCGAAAAAAATCGTCTTTACCTGCTGGTCTGTTTTGACAGATTTCTGCCATTATTTGCATTTGCTTCTTGTTGGTTCCTTTTTGAGTTTTTTTGGGGAATTGAGATTTTTGAGGGAAGTGCTACAGTAGCTTGTGTTTTAATGGAAGTTTTATTGGTGTTGGAACTGAACCTAAAGACTTATTATCTTGAGTGCACTAATGTTGCTAATAAAGATTGTGTGAAGTTTTGTATGAAGTAAAAATTTCAGGTGTATGGAAGGAATGAGTAATGAGATGAATGATGGACTAAAGCTCAAGTTTGGGGATGCCACGCGTGTCACCCCAAGAAATATTCAAGAAGTACAAGCGTCAAAGCTTGGGGATGCCCAAGGCATCCCCTTCTTCATTAATAAAAATCCCAGGTTTCTTCCAAACGCTTCATTTTTATTGTTTCATGCACAATTGTGTTGTTCTTGGAGCGTCTTCTTTTTTGTTTTCATTTTGGTTTTTAGTTTGCTGAATAAATTGGTTGGACCCCCTCTTTCATACATTGGTTTTCAAATAGTTTGGTTTGGTTTGGAAAAGAGTAGGAAAGTTCATGCTTAAGTGGTAAAGAGAGTTTGTTTTTGACTGTGGCCTATGTTTGTCATGCCATGCTTGATATTGTTTTGTCTTTAGGATTAGTATTCTTTGATGTAGCATGACTTGTTATAAACAATTGAGATTGCTTAATGTGCCTTGGATGAATCATGCGTTGTTTTAGCATATTAAAGCATAGTATTGTGGTATTCTCCTTTGATGCTTTATTTGGGTTGACTTGGCGCATGCTCACACCATGTTATGACTATCTCAAGTAACCATAGCCTTTATGATCCTTTAGTTTTCAACTTGTAGTATCACTTTATGCTTTGATCAATGATGTTTTGTCGCTCTGCATGATTATGGCCATTATTGCTCTCTTAGTTTGTCGCTCCCAGTCTTTTGCTAGCCTCCACAACCAAGTATGAGTTCCACTCATGCATCCAACTCCTTAAACCAAGTTATTCCAAAGAGTCCACCATACCTACCTACTAGCATATGCTATTCCAAGTATATTCTTGGTTTTGTCTACCTTCCAAATTAAACTTGTTATGAGAAAACTAGTGATTAAAGCTCCCACGAACTTTATGGCACACTTTATTTTTTTGCATTTAATAAACTTAAACCATTGGGTTCTTCTTTGTTGCATATATGCTTGCTCTTTATAAGTTGAAATTAGCAGAACCATGTATCATGGGGAACGCCTTCAACATTGCACCTATACTTTGTACCCCGTTGATATCATGTTCTTTTGCTTATGGATCTCGGCGGTGTGAAATAAAAGTGAAACTTGTAAGATCATGGAGTTTGTATGTGTGTTAGAGAAACACCTGGGCCGCTAGCCTAAGCCATGCCTAATCATGGTGGAAACTTGCAGCATCACCATAATGAGCACTCTATGAAGCACACTCAATAAAAACCTATGCAAATAGCAAATAAAAATATCGATGAGATGCTCATTGTCTGTTTGCCTTGTCATTTTGATTATGGGAAAGCTCCCGTATCATGTGCAAGGGGTACCCCATTGGCGGTTCTTAATGATACACATGTACTTACAATGACAAGAGCTTACTCGTGACTGAAGTTGAGTAGCATGAGGATCGGTCTTCGTAAGTAAGGGGCATGAGATTTCGGTTTATAACTTGTCAAGCATATCCTCTTAGTTGTGTCACTTTAACCTTAATCACCTTCAAGATGCTTATGATAGGGGCAATGAGAGCTGAAAGCTAATAAGTACCATAATTTTTGGAAGCTCTTTATGAGACTTGAATCCCTACTTCCTTTTATGAAGGCCTTTCTTCCACTTATATATTGAGTCTCCACCTTCTATCTTCATGCACCTACTTTGAGAGCATAGTGGCCATTCTTAGTCTATGTGCATTGTCCCAAGACCTGTTGATTGATGCATACCTTGATATTGCTTGTTTTAAACTATTTGTATCTAGTCACTCTTATGAAATTTGAAGGTGTCTTATGCATTTATGTTTGCTACTCTATGAGGGACAAGCTGAATGCCACTATGCTATGTTTTCTTTATGTGAAACAAACAAACGTCTTGCAAAGCATTGTTATTCATGAATCTTTTGTTTGTCCCTTTTCATGTTGCAACATAGTTTCTTTACCTTATTGCTAGAACTTTGTCTTTCATGTTATGATTGAAGTACTATGATCCTAGCTTTGAATGTTTTACAAATACTTTGATCAAGTTTATGATGGTGCATGTCACCTCAAAAATTATTTTTTCTTTTTATCACTTACTTACTCGAGGACGAGCAGGAGTTAAGCTTGGGGATGTTGATACATTGCAAATGTATCTATAATTTTTGATGGTCCATGCTTGGTTTTATCTACTTTCTTATGTTTTGTCCACACTTTGGAGTACTTTTCATATGATTTCTTGGACTAACCTATTAACAAGAGCCACGGTGTCAGCTGCCTGTTTTCTGCTGTTTTTGGTTCCAGGAAAGTCAGAAAATGAATATTCTCGGAATTGGAGGGGACAAAAGCCAAAGTCAGTCTTTCACCGAGGGACACCAGGAGCCATAATACGAGACAGAGAGGGGCTAAGGCCCAGCCACACCACCTGGCTGCGCGGGCTAGGCCTGGCCGCGCCAGGGGGTGGTCTAGCCGCCTCAGACACCCACTCGGTCTCCCTCTTCGCCTATAAGATGCCTTCTGACCTAAAAACTCAGGGGGATCGACGTTTTTCCAGAAAGAGTTCCGCTCCGCCGCCACCACCAGATTCGATGATTCAGAACTAGAAACTCCGTTCTGGCACCATGCCAGGACGGGGAATTGGAGGAGATCATCACCATCATCATCACCATCACTTCTCCATCGACCATCCATGTTTCCCCCATCTATGAGTGAATAATCCCCCGCTGTAGGCTATGGGTATGGTAGGGATTGGATGAGATCGTTCATGTAATGGCATCAGATTGTTAGGGCATGGTGCCTAGTATCTTCTATTAGTGCTTTTTGACTTTACTGTGACTTGTTATGCTTAATGCTTATCACTAGGGCCTGAGTGCCATGATTTCAGATCTGAACATGTTATTGATTCATTATGATAGTATTGTTTTTGGTCTTACCTGCAACTTGTATACACACGTTGTTGTCCGGAACCAATGGCCCTGAAGTGACAGAAATAGGGATAACCGGAGGGAATGGCTTTGATGTGAGGATCACATGTGTTCACGGAGTGTTAATGCTTTGCTCCGGTGCTCTATTAAATGGAGCACCTTAATTGACAGTAGTTCCCTTGAGGCCCCTCTACAAACGGGCTGGCAGGACAAAAGATGTTGTGCAAGTTCTCATTGCGAGCACGTATGACTATATATGGTACACATGCCTAGGATTATCTAGTACTTGGATGCTTTATCTTATTTATATGCAATTGCCCTTTGTTATGATTGCTATGTGAATTGTCTTGTACATGCAACGCCCGTCCATCCATCCCTATGCCTACCGCACTCGAATCCGACTGTTTTCTGCTATTGTTACTATTGTCTTTGCTTTTACTATTGCTGCTACTTTACTATTCCTACTACAAAACTGTTGCTACTGATAAAATGCTGTGAGCAAGATTGTTTCCAGGTGCAGCTGAATTGACAACTCAGTTGTTAAGTCTTATAAATATTCTTTGGATCCCGTTGTGTCGAATCAATAAATTGGGTTTCACTTCCCTCAAAAATACTGCGATACACCCCCGATACTTGTGGGTTATCACCCACTATATATCCTGATGAGGGCACTAGTCATCCAGTACCATAGAGTTCTTGGGGAACTGAGGACTCGGAACTACCTATTGGAAATTCCGAAGGATGGAGGTACGGATCGATGGATGGATCTGTCGGGAATCCTATTGCTGTGGAAGATTCAGTTGGAGATACCGGGCAAACTAGTCGCATGGGGGTGAGATCTTATTCTGTTGATGGAAGAGATGTCCATGTGGAGGATGTAGAGTCCGATGAGGAAGATCCTGAAGAAAGGGTGTTTGAGTCACTAGAACATTATCCTACTCCAGATAACGTGCACTATCCAATCATAGCTGAGGACTATCGTACCCAACATAGTACTTGGGGGGCACCAGAAGGGGAATATTCTGTTGATTCCTTTAGAGTCGGGATGCAGGAGATGGATGTAGAAGACAATGATGAGGATAATTCTAAAGATACTTCAGATGAGTTGGAAGGTATGGATGCACTTCAGCTGAATGATGTGTCAAGTCCGGAGACTTCTGATACTGAGTATCGTCCGTCGAAGAGGCAAGTCGTTCCACACACGGTGCGTCGTACTTCACGTCAGCATGGTTTTACTCCGGGTATGTACGATGAACGTCGCAGCTTCTGGGGAGCGTTACCTTGAGGAGGAGTATCCTAATAGTGATATGGGATTTAGAGTCTGAGAACTTGATGTAAATAAATAAGTGCGATAGTATCCACGTGAGCTTGTAATACTTAAGCACTATGGGTTTGTAATGTATAATATGTGTGTAATGCATATTTGGTTCTTATTTGGATATTGTTTTCCATTGTGTGACTAGCTGTGTGCATGAAGTTGAGATCATAACACATATGCATAATGTAATTATGAGTGTTTGATGGCTCAATGCACGGCGCCCAGAAAAGTGTTGGTGCGTGGTTGATGTAGAGCTCATTGGGAACCCCAAGAGGAAGGTATGATGAGCACAGCAGCAAGTTTCCCTCGGTATGAAACCAAGGTTTAATCGAACCAGTAGGAGCAAAGAAAGACCCCAAAGGTGTTACTAGCTGAGCTTTGGCAGGGCGCACTACCGGTGCTAGTAGCAACGTGGAGACCTGCACAACACAACCACAAAACTTTGTCCCCAACTTGCGATGAGGTTGTCAATCTCACCATGTTTTGCAGAAAACAAAGGATTAAACGTATCGAATGGAAAGAAGTGAAAGTTTGCAGAAAGTAAACACAAAATAGTAAAAGATTGTAGATTGAATGTAAAAGACAAGGACCGGGATCCATAGTTCACTAGAGGTGGCTCTCCTTAAGATAGATAACATGCTGGGTGAACAAATTACAACGGGGAAATTGACAAACATCAAGAAAGCAATACATGCATATACTAACCATCTTGACTCCTTTGAGATTCGATTGGGCATTACAACATTATACATAGACCGCCATCCAACTGCATCTATGACTAATAATCCACCTTCAGGTTATCATCTGAACCCCCTCCAGTATTAAGTTGCAAGCAACAGATTATTGCTTTATGAACTCCGTGTAAAGTAAACAATACGATTGTTCTATGAACAAAAGATTATTGTTTTCTCCCTAATAGCAACAACACATCTAGTACCTTAGAGATTTCTGTCACTTCCCCAGATTACCAGAGGCATGAACCCACTATCGAGCATAAATACTAACTCTTGGAGTTGCTAGCATCTACTTGGCCAAGATAGCTACTAACAACAGAAAGCATGCAAGATCACAAATAACAAAGACATGATAGAATCAATAATCAATCTGAAATAGCATCTCAATATCCATCGGATCCCCGCAAACACAACATCCAGAATTACAAATAGATGATCTTGATCATGAACGGAGCTCACAAGATCTAGACATGAAAGCAAAAAGGAGGAGAATCAGCCATCTAGCTACTACATGGATCCGTAGTCCAAGGATGCACTACTCACGCATCACACCGGAGGCTTGCATGGTGATGAAAAAGGCCTCCAGGGTGAATTCCCCTCTCCGGCAGGGTGCCGGGAAGAGCTTCAGATCCCTCCTGATCTAGGGATGGAGATGATGGCGGCTATAGACTCTTTCGTGGATTTTTGATCGGGCACTTAGGGTTTACGTCCCGAGGGCATCTTATAGTCGGAAGGGGAGGCCGAGGGGGTGCCAGGGCTGGCCTCACCACCACCTGGCGCGGGCTAGGCTGGGCCGTGCGGCCAGGTGGTGTGGTGGCCCCCTGGCCCCTCTCCGTCTTGTATTCTGGCACTTGATGACTTCCGGAAAAATAGGCACTTTGGCTTTTGTCCCGTCCAATTCCGAGAATATTCATTTTCTGACTTTCCTGGAACCAAAAACAATAGAAAACAGGTAGCTGGCACTGTGTCTCTTGTTAATAGGTTAGTCCAAGAAATCATATGAAAAGTACTCCAAAGTGTGGACAAAACACAAGAAAGTGGATAAAACCAAGCATGGAACGTCAAAAATTATAGATACATTTGCAATGTATCAACATCCCCAAGCTTAACTCCTGCTCGTCCTCGAGTAGGTAAGTGATAAAAAGAAAGAATAATTTTTGAGGTGACATGCACCATCAAAGACTTGATCAAAGTATTTGTAAAACATTCAAAGCTGGGATCATAGTACTTCAATCATAACATGAAAGACAAAGTTCTAGCAATAAGCAAAGAAACTATGATGCAACATGAAAAGGCACAAACAAAAGATTCATGAATAACAATGCTTTGCAAGATGTTTGTTTGTTTCACATAAAGAAAACATAGCATAATAGTATTCAGCTTGTCCCTCATAGAGTAGCAAATATAAATGCATGGGACACCTTCAAAGTTCATAAGAGTGACTAGATACAATAGTTTAAAACAAGCAATAACAAGTTATGCATCAATCAACTAGTCTTGGGACAATGCACATAGAACTAAGAATGGCCACTATGCTCGCAAAGTAGGTGCATAAAGATAGAAGGTGGAGACTCAATATTATGGTGGAAGAAAGGACTTTTGTAAAAGGAAGTAGGGATTCAAGTCTCATAAAGAGCTTCCAAAAATTATGGTACTTATAGCTTTCAGCTCTCATTGCCCCTATCATAAGCATCTTTAAGGTGATTAAGGTTAAAGTGACACAACTAAGAGGATATGCTTGACAAGTTATAAACCGAAATCTCATGCCCCTTACTTACGAAGACCGATCCTCATGCTACTCAACTTCAGTCACGAGTAAGCTCTTGTCATTGTAAGTACATGTGTATCATTAAGAACACTTAACGGGTACCCTTGCACATGATACGGGAGCTTTCCCAATCAAAATGACAAGGTAAACAGACAATGAGCATCTCAGCGATCTTTTTATTTGCTATTTGCATAGGTTTTTATTGAGGAGGCTTCATAGAGTGCTCATTATGGTGATGCTGCAAGTTTCCACCATGATTAGACATGGCTTAGGCTAGCGGCCAGTGCTTTCTAACACACATACAAACTCCATGATCTTACAAGTTCCATTTTTATTTCACACCACCGGGATCCGTAAGCAAAAGAACATGATATCAACGGGGTACAAAGTACAAGTGCAATGTTGAAAGCGTTCCCCATGAAACATGGTTCTGATAATTTCAACTTATAAAGCGCAAGCATATACGCAACAAAGAAGGACCCAATGGTTCAAGTTTATTAGATGCAAAAAAGTAAAGTGTGCCATCAAGTTCGTGAGAGCTTTAATCACTAGTTTTCTCATAACAAGTTTAATTTGGAAGGTAAACAAAAGCATGAATATACTTGGAATAGCATAAGATAGTAGGTAGGTATGGTGGACTCTTTGGAATAACTTGGTTTAGGGAGTTGGATGCATGAGTGGAACTCATACTTTGTTGTGGAGGCTAGCAAAAGACTGGGAGCGACAAACTAAGAGAGCAATAATGGCCATAATCATGCAGAGCGACAAAAGATCATTGATCAAAGCATAAAGTGATACTACAAGTTGAAAACTAAAGGATCATAAAGGCTATGGTGACTTGATATAGTCATAACATGGTGTGAGCATGCGCCAAGTCAACCCAAATAAAGCATCAAAGGAGAATACCACTATACTATGATTTAATATGCTAAAACAACGCATGATTCATCCAAGGCATATTAAGCAATCTCAATTGTTTATAACAAGTCATGCTACAGCAAAGAATACTAAGCATAAATCCAAAACAATATCAAGCATGGCATGACAAAGCATAGGCCACGGTCAAAAACGAGCGCTTTTTACCACATAAGCATGAACTTTCCTACTCTTTTCCAAACCAAACCAAACTATTTGCAAACCAATGTATGAAAGAGGGGGTCCAACCAATTTATTCAGCAAACTAAGCAAACAAAAGCAAACGAAAAACCAAAACGAAAACGAAAAAGAAGACGCTCCAAAAACAACACAACTATGCATGAAACAATAAAAATGAAGCGTTTGGAAGAAACCTGGGATTTTTATTGATGAAGAAGGGGATGCCTTGGGCATCCCCAAGCTTTGACGCTTGTACTTCTTGGATATTTCTTGGGGTGACACGCGTGGCATCCCCAAGCTTGAGCTTTAGTCCATCCTTCATCTCATTACCCATTCCTTCCATACACCTGAAATTTTTCCTTCATACATAACTTCACACAATATTTATTAGCAACATTAGTGCACTCAAGATAAATAAGTCTTAAGGTTCAGTTCTAACACCAAATAAACTTCCATTATAACACTAGCTACTGTAGCACTTCCCTCAAAAATCTCAATTCCCCAAAAGAACTAAATAAGGAACCAACAAAAAGCAAATGCAGAAAATGGCAGAAATCCGTCAAAACAGACCAGCAGGTAAAGATGATTTTTTTCAAAGACCTTCTGTTGCTCAAATAAAAAAGTGTTGAACTAACGAAAGTTATATAAAAACCTGGGGAAGAAGCAAAAAAATTCACGCCTCAAAAAGACGTTCAGAGATTTTACACGAATTTTTATGGTGAAGCATAGAAATCTGTTTCGAGACAACAACTTTTCCAATCATTACTTCTCTCTCATTAGAGGTTACTCTTGGCACAAAAAGCAAATAAAAAGGATAAGGAGAGGTTATTACAGAGGTAATAACTTCCAAGACTCATCTAAAACTTTTGGGTTATCTCCCAATAAGTACTTTTCTTTTACGCCTTTAAGTTAGGCATGATAGCTTGAGAAGATGCTGACATAAGAAATATGAATTGAAGTAAAAGAGAGCATCAAGAAGCAAATTCAAAACACATTTAAGTCTAACCCACTTCCTATGCATAGGAATCTTGTATGCAAATAAATTCACAAAGAACAAAGTGACAGGCATAGGAAGATAAAACAAAAGTAACTTCAAAACTTTCAGCACATAGAGAGGTGTTTCAGTACCATGAAAACTTCTACAACCATATTTTCCTCTCTCATAATAATTTTCAGTAGCCTCATAAATAAACTCAACGATATAACTATCACCTAAAGCATGATTTTCATGATCTACAAACACTAGAGCTTTATTATAAACATTTTCAAAAGAATCCTCAGGAACATGACATTCGTCCTCCTTTGGTAAGCATGGGGGACAATCAAATAATATAAGGGGTAAAGAGTTACTCTCATTAGAAGGTAGGGATGTGTAGATCCATTCTTCCTCCTCTTGATCATCACTCTCCTCCTCTTTTTCATCCAATGAGCTTTCAGTTTCAGCAATTTCCTCTTCCATAGGCTCCTGCAAGGCATTAGTCTCTTCCATTGGTGGAGAGCATCTATTAAGATATTCAAGAATATAGCCATTTTCTACCTTGTAATTATCAAAGCAAAATTTAAGTATATCATAAACCTCATATTTATATGGTGAATCATCAGTATTTTCAAGCAAACTAGCAAGTTCAAATGCACCCTTCCAAGCAATAAATTCTTCAGTTTGTTCCACATCATAAAAGTCATAATTTCCTTTAACATAAGAATATATGGTAACATTATCATTATACTCACATTGAAAAGGGAGGTGTTTATACCTCCTACAGCAACAAGATTTATCAAAACAATAAGTAACATTATAAGTAGAGCACACGTTTCTAGCAATGGTATTCAATTTATCAATTTGTTCCCATAAGTGTTTCCCTTTTTGTGACAAGCGGTGTTCCTTATAATAATATTTTTGTTCTTCTGTGAACCCACCTTGCCAATAAGAACTAGTTTCAAAGAAACCAACCATTGATAGAAAGCATGACCAAGCAAGGCAATAATAGACCAACAACTATAGTAGGAACTTTTTTTGTGTTTTTGAAATAAGAAAGCAAACTAGTAAAACTAATTTTTTTTGTGTTTTTGAATAACAAAACAAGCAAACAACGCAAAAAGAAAACTAAGCAAAACAAAAATAACAAAGTAAAGAGATTGGTTATGAGGGACTCCCCTTGTGAAGATGTCCTTGACTCCTCGGCAACGGCGCCAGAAAAATGCTTGATGGCTCAATGCACGGCGCCTAGAAAAGTGCTGGTGCGTGGTTGATGTAGAGCTCGTTGGGAACCCCAAGTGGAAGGTATGATGAGCACAGCAGCAAGTTTCCCTCAGTATGAAACCAAGGTTTAATCGAACCAGTAGGAGCAAGGAAACACCCCAAAGGTGTTACTAGCTGAGCTTTGGCAGGGCGCACTACCGGTGCTAGTAGCAACGTGGAGACCTGCACAACACAACCACAGAACTTTGTCCCCAACTTGCGATAAGGTTGTCAATCTCACCGTGTTTTGTAGAAAACAAAGGATTAAACGTATAGAATGGAAAGAAGTGAAAGTTTGCAGAAAGTAAACACAAAAAAGTAAAAGATTGTAGATTGAATGTAAAAGACAAGGACCAGGATAACATGCTGGGTGAACAAATTACAGCGGGGCAATTGACAAACATCGAGAAAGCAATACATGCATATACTAATCATCTTGACTCCTTTGAGATTCGATTGGGCATTACAACATTATACATAGACCGCCATCCAACTGCATCTATGACTAATAATCCACCTTCAGGTTATCATCCGAACCCCCTCTAGTATTAAGTTGCAAGCAACAGATTATTGCTTTACGAACTGCGTGTAAAGTAAACAATACGATTGTTCTATGAACAAAGGATTGTTGTTTTCTCCCTAGTAGCAACAACACATCTAGTACCTTAGAGATTTCTATCACTTCCCCAGATTACCAGAGGCATGAACCCACTATCGAGCATAAATACTAACTCTTGGAGTTGCTAGCATCTACTTGGCCAAGATAGCTACTAACAACGGAAAGCATGCAAGATCACAAATAACAAAGACATGATAGAATCAATAATCAATCTGAAATAGCATCTCAATATCCATCGGATCCCCGCAAACACAACATGCAGATTACAAATATATGAGCTTGATCATGAATGGAGCTCACAATATCTAGACATGAAAGCACAAAGGAGGAGAAACAGCCATCTAGCTACTACATGGATCCGTAGTCCAAGGATGAACTACTCACGCATCACACCGGAGGCTTGCATGGTGATGAAGAAGGCCTCCAGGGTGAATTCCCCTCTCCGGCAGGGTGCCGAGAAGAGCTTCAGATCCCTCCTGATCTAGGGATGGAGATGACGGCGGCTACAGACTCTTTCGTGGATTTTTGATCGGGCACTTAGGGTTTACGTCCCGAGGGTATCTTATAGTAGGAAGGGGAGGCCGAGGGGGTGCCAGGGCTGGCCTCACCACCCCTGGCACGGGCTAGGCTGGTCCGCGTGGCCAGGTGGTGTGGTGGACCCCTTACCCCTCTCCGTCTCGTATTCTGGCACTTGATGACTTCCGGAAAAATAGGCACTTTGGATTTTGTCCCGTCCAATTCCGAGAATATTCATTTTCTGACTTTCCTGGAACCAAAAACAGTAGAAAAGCAGGTAATCGTGTGGCTCTTGTTAATAGGTTAGTCCAAGAAATCATATGAAAAGTACTCCAAAGTCTAGACAAAACACAAGAAAGTTGATAAAACCAAGCACGGAACATCAAAAATTATAGATACATTTGCAATGTATCAGTGTTCACTTTATGTTACAAGGACTAGGGGGTATGGAAACGGGTGTAGAGAACGAGACTGAACAGCAGCGCATGGAGCGCGAAACTAAGGAAAAGGCGGATGAAGACGCCAGAATGCAGGAAAATTTACCACCACCACCATTGAGGCCGTTGATGGAACATAACTTTATGCACTACATGCAAATGATGCAAGAGTCCCAGAACAAGTTCATGGAAGGATTAATGGATCGAGTGGGACATCAGAGGGAACCTGAAGGACGGGGTGTGAGTCTTTCGGACTTTCAAAATGCAAGGTCGTTACCTTTTGCATCATCCCCTGATCCAATGGATGTAGAGGATTGGCTAGCAGATACGGAGAGAAAGTTGAAGACTGTAGGATGCAATGATGAGGAAAAGTTGAGGTATACAACATATCTCTTAACTAGACCTGTAGCATCTTGGTGGGAGAATCAGCTAGCAATGCAACCTCCAGGTAGGGAGTATACCTGGGAGGAGTTTAAGCAGAGATTCCATGAGTATCATGTTCCAGAAAGTGTGATGGAGTTGAAGCGTAGGGAGTTTGAAGAGCTTCAGCAGGGATATGCCAGTATTATGAAGTACATCCGGGAGTTTAGTCAACTATCTCATTATGCTGAGGATGAAGTAAGCACTAAGGAGAATAGGAAAAAACGTTTCCTGCATGGTTTAAATCCATTTGTGAAGATGCAGCTAAGGTTGGCCAATAAAGCAACTTTTCAACAGCTACTAGATGCAGCAATCACATTTGAGGATGATTATAAGAATGTCCAAGAGGACCGACGGAAGAGAGCAAATAAGGAAACCAAGAGGATTCAAGCAAGTAAGCCTAAACCTAATTTGGAGTTCAAACCCAGGAATCGACCCTTCAATAACAACAATCCTAACAAGAATAGTAGTGGAAGTCAGTCCAAACCTAGGAGGAATATTATATGCAACAATTGTGGTATTCCAGGGCATTTCCAAAAGGAATGTAAAAAGCCAGTAATCATATGCTATGGTTGTGGTCAGAAGGGGCACATTAAGCCTGGTTGCCCAAATAAACCACCCGGTGGTTGGCCCACAAAGGGTGGAGGACAAGCCAATGGAGGTGAAGGTGGACAGCCTAATAGAGGTGGAAGTTATGGTAGAAATGACAACGACAAAAGAGGTATACCTATTGGAAAGCTGAATTGCGCAACCTTGGAGGAGGTGGATAACTCGGATCAAGAGGTGATAGGTATGCTCAATATTCTCACAAATCCCAGAAAAGTTTTATTTGATACCGGTGCAACTACCTCTTTCATATCTGAAGAATTTTGTGATAAATTTGGGATTAGAAGGGCACCGTTAGAAAAAACTATGACCGTAGTTACCTATGGAGGGATCGTGGTAGTTAGAAACATTAAAGTAAACCAAGTCATTTCAATATGTGGTCAAACCTATTATGCAGATCATTATGTGATCCCATTAAAAGGAATAGCAGTAGTGCTAGGAATGGATTGGATGAAAGACTATGGAGCTCAGATCAATTGTGAGGAGAAAACCGTTTCAATTAGCTCCCCAAGTGGAGGAAGGATAGTCTATCAGGCGGATAAACATAGCCATATCATGGTGGATCTACAGTTGAACTCAATGAAGGAAGTCAAATTGGAAAATATTCCTATAGTGAAGGAATTTCAAGATGTTTTCCAGCAGAGTTACCAGGAATGCCACCTGATCGAGAAATAGAGTTCACTATTGACCTGATACCGGGTACATCACCAATAGCCCAAGCACCATATAAAATGGGGTCGAAAGAATTAAAAGAGCTTAAGGAGCAAATTGATGAACTAGCCCGGAAAGGATTCATTCAGGAAAGTGTATCTCCGTGGGGAACTCCGGTGATCTTTGTGGACAAACAAGATGGAGGACGAAGCATGTCTGGGGATTACAGAAATCTCAACAATGTCACCATCAAGAACAAGTACCCATTACCAAGAATTCAAGATCTATTTGATCAAGTCAAGGGAGCTGGAGTATTCTCCAAGATTGATCTAAGATCAGGATACCATCAGATAAAAATTAAACCTGAAGATGTTCCTAAAACAGCATTTGTGTCAAGGTATGGACATCATGAGTATTTAGTCATACCTTTTGGTCTGACCAATGCACCAGCAATATTCATGAATTTGATGAAAAAAATCTTCATGCCTTACTTGGACAAGTTTTTCATAGTATTCATTGACGATATTTTGATATACTCTAAGGATAAAGAAGAGCATGCAGAACATTTGAGAATAGCATTGCAAATCCTAAGAGAACATAAGCTTTATGCTAAGTTTAGTAAGTGTGAATTCTGGTTGGACGAAGTAGAGTTTCTTGGTCATGTGATTAGTAAAGATGGAATTGCTGTAAATCCGTCCAAGGTTCAAGCAGTGTTGGAATGGAAGGCACCAACCAATGTGAAGCAAATCTGAGGTTTCTTAGGCATGGCCGATTATTATCGGAGATTCATAGAAGGTTTTTCCAAGATAGCTGGACCCATGACCAAATTGTTAAGAAAGAATACACCATTCATTTGGGATGAGAAGTGCGAAGCGAGTTTTCAGAAGTTGAAACCCTGATTAACTACAACACCAATCCTAGCAATTCCAGAACCAGGAAAAGATTACACAGTTTATTGTGATGCATCTAAGGAAGGATTAGGTTGTGTGCTTATGCAAGATCGTAAGGTAATTGCTTATGGATCTAGACAACTGAAACCACATGAAGTGAATTATCCAACTCATGATTTAGAGTTAGCAATAGTAGTCTTTGCTTTAAAAGGATGGAGGCATTTTCTCTATGGGGCAAGATGTGAGTTATATACTGACCACAAAAGTCTCAAATATTTCTTCACTCAAAAGGAATTGAATATGAGACAGAAGCGTTGGCTGGAGTTAATTAAAGATTATGATCTAGCAATCAATTATACCCCTGGAAAAGCAAATGTTGTGGCAGATGCCTTAAGTCAGAAAAGCACAGATACACAACCTATTAACAAAGAATTGCCAAAAGGGTTACAGATGAACTTGGAAAGGTTGGAATTACAATTTATAAGTATAGTAGTTCTTGGAGGATTAGCTACCATGGGAGTGATTGAAAAGCGGAGTAGTGATCTTCGGCATGAAATTTTTAGACATCAATGTGAAGATCCTTTCATTGCTGAAGAAGTTCGAAGAATCTCTCAAGGTCAAACATTAGTTTTTCACCTAGGAGATTATGGATCTTTATGGTTTCAACACCGTCTTTGTGTACCATATGTGCCAGAGATTCGTGGGGTGATACTTCGGGAAGCCCATGAAACACCATATTCCATACATCCGGGAAGTACAAAGATGTACATGGATTTAAAAGAGTTGTTTTGGTGGAATAATATGAAAAGAGATATTGCAAAGTATGTATCTGAATGCCATACTTGCCAAAAGGTAAAAGCAGAACATCAAAGTCCAGCAGGACCATTACAACCCTTGGAAATTCCAGAATGGAAATGGGAAGAAGTTGGTATGGATTTTATCATAGGATTACCCATGACACTGAAGCGGAAGGATATGATATGGGTGATTGTGGACAGACTCACAAAAAGTGCGCATTTTATTCCAGTGAACCAAAAGGATAATGCCGAAAAATTAGTAGAAATATATATCAAAGAGATTGTGAGTAAGCACAGGGTACCCAAGAAGATTGTATCAGACAGAGGATCTGTGTTTACATCAGCATTTTGGAAACAATTACATGCAACACTTGGTTCAAAGTTGGATTTCAGCATAGCTTATCATCCAGAAACTAGAGTCCAGACAGAAATGACCAATCAAATCTTGGAGGACATGCTTAGAGCTTGTGCATTAGATTTTGGAGGTTAATGGGAAGATCATCTACCATTGGCAGAATCCTCCTACAACAATAGCTATCCGAGTAGTCTAAAGGCAGCACCTTACCAAGTACTATATGGAAGAAAGTGTAGATCACCTATATGCTAGTATGAACCTGGTAGCAGCAAGGAATTTGCACCAGACTACATCAGGGAAAAGCAAGATATCATCGATATTATTAGAGATCGATTGAAGATAGCTCAGAGTCGACAAAAGAGTTATGCTGATCAAAGCCGAAGATCATGGCATCCAGAAGTGGGGGATATGGTATATCTCAAAGTAAGTCCGATGAAGGGAGTGAAAAGATTCAGAGTCAAAGGAAAAATAAGCCCAAGATACATTGGACCATTCAAGGTATTGAGTCAGAATAGAACAATAGCTTATGCTCTCGAGTTACCAAAAAGGCTAGCTGAGGTTCACAATGTTTTCCATGTATCACAACTCCGGAAATGTCTTAAAGTTCCCGATGATGCCATCACACATCAAGAGATTGAGTTACAAGAAGATTTAACTTATGTCAAGAAAGCTTGTAAGATTCTAGAGGAGAACTGGAAAAGGTTGAGAAACAGGGCAATCAAATACTGCAAGGTACAGTGGGAACATCACCCAGAGCGAGAAGCCACATGGGAGAAAGAGGATGACTTGAGGGAAGCATATCCAGAACTATTTAGGTACACGTCCGCAAACTTCTGGACGAAGTTTAATTTAAGGGGGGAAGTCTGTAACATCCCAACATTAGGATCCAACGAAGGGTAGAAATAGAAATCTAAGTATGTGCATGCATGCATTTGTAAAATCAGGGTAAATTTTTCGCCAAACAAAAACCTAAAGGCATCAGCGTTTCTTTCACTAACTGGAGGTAGGAATAGCTCTTGTTAGTGATTGCTATGAATTTTGACATGACCTTTAGGAATTATTAAGTTTTGGGGAAGTTATTGTGAATTCAAATTTGAAATTTAAATTAGTTTGAAAGTATTTGAAATTTGGGATTTGGTAATATTAAATTGTTTCCCAAAATACCTTATTAACATTATTTGATTAAATCCTAGATATAGTAGACAACATTAAGGAATTGAGACAATGAAAATTAGATAAGAAATAGATTCTTCTTTTCTGATTACATTACAACATTACAAATTGTAATAAATACATCAAAAGTAGAAGATTACAGAGAATAGAAATACAACTTTATTATCTTATAATAAATATTTACAAGATTCTTTACAAAAAGAATAAAGAAAACAGGTTACAATTAAGACCTATGCTACTTATCTATTCCTATACTAAATCTTGTATCACCAGATCTTGTTCCTGTAAATAAGATAAAACAACTAAAAAGAAAACAAGGGTTAATTAGTTAGTGTTACTCCCAGTGGTGAACAATGAAATGCATTGTTCATGTTCTGTCAACACAGCGACAACAACCACACAAGCAAAAGGAGAAGTGCACAGCCGCAACACAACCCATCAACTTACACTTCTTCTCAAACACTAAACCAGGAACACATCAATCCCGCCCAAAGGCAAGCAAACCACCAGCCAAGCCATACACCTAACCATCCAAACGCTCACAAGATGGTGAGATAAGAAGGGGGTGGAGCAAGTGGATAGAAAGATCAAGGACAAGATTCCAGGATCCAGAAGTAGCAGGAGCAGTGCCAGGAGGTGAAGGACAAGATCCAATCAGCAAAGCAAGCTAGCAAGATCAAGCAACCAGATCAACCAGCAACAACACCAACAACTCAACTGTTGTGGTGAGTAATATAAAACCCTCACATGATCTAACTATCTCATCTAGATAAGAAGTGATGTTTTGTTTTATACTTAATCTCCCAGAGATCACCCAAGTGGGGTGAATCCATCATAGAGGAATTTGAATACAAAAGCCATAAGTAGACTATGCAAACTAAACCAGGATCTCAAACCAGCATCATTGATCTTGGATATAAAGTTATATTCCATATTCCAATATAAACATAGCCAAGGTTATGAATTCTGGGCACATCTCTTAAAAGAGTAGCGCCCAAGAATCCATAGATCTTATGGATCCATATAAGCACACCACCCACTCTATCAAAAGGATTCCAGGATAAGTAACTGGTATCAATACCAGAACATATCTATGAGGGACAGCAAGGTAGGAAACTAGTTCCTATGCCTCAGACCAACATCATAGGCAAAGATGCTTAAAAGAAGCTTTCAACTTATCTTTGGCATTTATCCAATCTTAAGCACTGACAAAATAAAACTTAGTAGCAGAACTAACACTTGTGTGCCATTTTAATGATGGTGTCACAAGAACAAGTTCTAAAACCCAAGCAAAACAATTGCTTAGCTTTCATAAATAAACTGACAAGCCATTAATTATCATTTTTCCGGAATCAAATACCAGAAATCATCATCAAGTTTATCTATACATCATTAGATCATCATTGTAATAACATGTTAACACTCAATCTGTATGTGACTATCCAATCCAACATTTATAATGTAGTGAATAAATCACTAACAGAACCACTGTCAATAACAATATCATGATAGTAGAGAACTTCCAGATTACAAGAATCCACAAGTAATAATCCCACAGTAGCACCATCATTTAGTCAATTCCTAATAATCAATTGGAATTAGACTAACAACACCACTAGCATCATCAAAACCAACACAGAGGGATGAACCCTAATCAATCATGAACCCTAATTAGGGATAGCCACTAGAAGCATACATAGGAGCTCAAAAAAGACAGAGGACAGAAGGCACAGCAAGATTAAACTTGCTAGTGGTCCTCACTGTAGATTAGAAGAGGAAGCAGAGGGGACGACGAGCGCACGATGGCACGGGGAGCACCCGAGGGTGCTGCAACCCGCACCGAGCCGAGGCGGCGGCCACAGCCTCGCATGAGGACGAACAGCACCACCACAGCAACGCATGAGCACCTCACAACACCATTGGGGGCAGCGGCGAAGGCATCACCGGTAGTACCCCAAACCCTAAGGTTCGGGGTGGAGTTAATCTGGGCAAGAGAGAAGTCCAAAGACGAATCGAGTTGGACCAGTCATTGGAGCGGCGCCAGCTACTTTCCCACACACCACGGTGGCGGCCGGGGAGGCCTAGGGTGGCGGCAATCGAGTGACAACGGTGTCGGCGACACTGCGCCGCAGCAAGTCGAGGAAGAACACGAGGGGGTGAGAGGAGAGTGGGGTGCGTACTGGGCCGACGTGGTCCAATACCCCTCACTGGAGAGGGTTTGACCAACCCGGATGGGTCGGGTCAGGGCTGGGCCAGCCCAATGGGCTAGGTCTAGTTTTAAAAAGGAAAATCTAATTAAATTGTCAAATGACCAAAATACCCCTATGACTTAAATAGTTCTAAGAAATAAAATAAAAATCCTAAAACTATAAATAAAATATTATTGGACTCATAAAAATGTCCTCTATTTAATAAAAGTAACAAATGGAATTTTAGGTAATTAAATTTAAAATTATTATTATTAAGGTATATATTCCTTTGGAATTTTATAAAAATACACCAAACACAAAAAATTGAATAAAATTCATATTTACAATTCCAAAAGGGAATGCTATTATAGAAAAATACTAGTTGGTATTTTTGAAAAGTAAATTAAGTGTGATAAAAATAAAGTCTTATTTCCTTAAAGGAATTTTAGTGAAATATTTTAAAGAGTTAAAAATTAAATAAATCCAATTTTCAACTCTTAAAATAATACTAATCATTATAAAAATACCAAATATAATATTTATGAAGATTTTAAAGACCTTAAGTAATACTTTCTATTAATTAAAGAAATAACAAACTTTTACTATGAGGGTAAAACATACAAATAAACAAATAATCAACCATTGCAGGACATTACTATGCATTGCATATTGCTTCTTTAAATATTGTCCTTACCGGGCAATAATGGTTCTTTGTAAAAACCAGAGCTCAAGGTCAGGTGGAAGCATCTGACTTCACTACCTTGCAGTCACAAGGCAAGTTCACAACTTGCTCATGTCCTTTGAAGAGTCTTTATAAAAATATTTGAAAATTGTGTGTTATCACCTATGTTCTAAAGGAGACATAAAATAAGTATTTTCTCAAACAAATGAAATGCTATTATCATCCTAAGTGATGATAAATACTAAGAATTGCAGGGGAATCTAAGATTCCAATTGCAAAACAACTAGGACTTAATAACCCATGACATCAGTGATTCTAGCACCGTATATTACGCGTTAACCATAAGATTTGGAATGGGACGGAGAAGTCAGCTGTATCTTCTTCCTCTCGCATGCATCCGGATGGCCAGGTCATGGCTGTTATCCTTGTAGCGTGCATTTATTGGTAATTTGTAGAGGATATGCAGCATATGGGTGGGAGCCCTCAACGTCCCATGATAGTTCTGGCATCTGACGGTCTGTACTAACCATTGCCATAATTCAATATGTGAGCATGGCATATACCAAGGGGACATGCGGGGTCGCGAAGGAGGCAGTGGTTAGCTTGGATCAACTACTAGGCCCCACATCATGGAATTGTGGACGGGAAAGTTGTGCAATAAGGAGTTGGTCTCTTATGGTAAAGCAACACACCTCTTCAGAGTGTAATAATTGTGACATGTTACTCCCTATTATGGGAAGGAGCTACGAACGCGGCAGGAAAGAAACTCCATGAAGTTCTGGTCAACCTGTGAAGGCTGATGGGCATATTTTTTGATAATAAAATCAATCTTTAAAGAAATGTTTATGAAAACTGCATAGTACCAAGGACGTATCGTCCGAGATGGTAGATAGAGCATCAAACTTCCCACATTGCATATAATGAACTTGCTGGGTAACGCTGTTACTCACTCTTTCCTTTAAACCCCTGCTTAGACTCTGAGAATCCAGAAGACCCTTCGATGTACGCTGCTCAAGGACAAGAAGATGTCTACTACGAGGAGCCAGATCTGTCCAGAGGAGTTGAAGGGGTGGACTACGAAATACGCTATGGAGTGGAGGGCAACGAGTCCGAGTAGTTGCCTTAGTTATTAGTAAACCAATTGAGCCGAGCAGCATGAAGTTTATAAAATAAGTTGTTGAGCTCAATTCGGAGTATGAGTTTGAACTTTATATCTTCTGCTGAAACTACTTAAGTTTGGTTTGTAATTCTGTAACACTTGAAGTTTGGAACCCTGGTTTGTAATAATAATGAAGTGTGTATGTTTGTAATATGGACCTGCAATGTTTCTGTTGTACCACTACGAGGGATGTGATATTTACAGAACGGTGTTATGTGGAAGTCATGTCAACGACTATAGTGTACTACACATGAAGTGGTATGCTGGGTCATCGCACCGAAGGGCCTGGAAAACTGCATTAATCATCAGCGGTGGGATTACACATTACAAGGAGGACCTTGGAAGAAAGAGAAATTATTACAAAGACCTCCAACTTTATGCTTATGACCTCAAAATAAAAAGTAAAAACGCCATAAGATCCCTCTCCACCGAAATCAAACTTGAGATGCGGATCGGGGGTGTCGACACCACCACCGAGGACAAGGCCACTTGGGGTGGTGCAGACGGAGCTTCCCACGACGCAGCTAGCAAAGGGCCTCCGAAATGGCACACTGACCTGGATGTTGGAGATGAGATGGTGCCGGGCAGAGGCCGACACCAAAGCTCCGAGCAGTCGCCATTCGGCCATAATAGTCGACAGCGGGCCATCATCTGGCTGGCAAGAGGCCACCGAGAATCTGCTCCCGAGGATCGCAACAGTCTTCCCATCATCCCGCTCCACAAATCGGCAAAGGGCAGCTGCATGCCGCCGCTTCTCTCTGGCTCCAACACCGCGCTGTCGTTGAAGAGGAGTAGCAGTAGCTTCACCTCGATTTGGGGAGAGTGCGAGCTTATTGAAGGAGATCCTGAAGCCGTCAACCACCTCCACCTTTGGCTTTGCCCACTAGAGCACCACGGAGAGGGCGACGAGCAAAGGGAGCCACCGGATCTAGCCCACGCGACCCGGGGACTCACTCCAAGCAGGCATAGAGCCTAGACACCATAAGGGTAACCCTAATCTAAAACCTACACTAAGAACAAGGATGATTGGACCACCTAAACCATCTCCTCGCTGGCCAGCAGGGTCGCCGAAGAGGAAAGAGCTAGGGGTGGCAGGGGAAGAAGGGAGTCGACTCTCGACAGAGGCAAGAGAGGATAACTGGGAGAGATGTAGAGCAATACTATACTAGCCTAGTGAATCATTTATCTTTATGTGTTCTTATTGACTAAAAACTAGAATGTAGATTATTTCGGAACAGACTTTGGCTCTAGAATGTAGAATATTTCAGAATGGAGGGAGTATGTTACTCCCACTGTGACTAGTCTTAGAAATTTCTCATAGGCCAGGCTAACCGATGCCATAAAGGCACCTAGGACATGTCAAAGCTATAGGAAGCATTGGCATGATGGTGCCACATCATCAGGCAACTACATTCCGAGTGTTTCCAAGAGACGACCTTTTTGGGCATGGCCAACACGTAGCTCTATGGGTACTACCTTGCAGCTTTAGCTCGATTTGAATGGTCCAAGCTAGGCTCGTGCGATGCCCTCGAGGTGTCATGGTCTCTTTTGCAGGAGGCGGTCACTTCGGTAGTAAAAGCGAGGAGAGAGGAAAAAATAAGTGATGGAGAAATAAACCAAGATAACTTTTGTGGGAAAGATCACGACGACATTAACTTTTGGCAATAGGATGGAAAAGAATGAGCAGGTGATTGTCTCTCCCATACCGATATGGATGAATCAAGAGCAGCACCTACTGCTACCCCCGTAAATCATATTCTTAGTAGGTCCCCTGTTTCCGCTATCCACTTGAAGCCCTCTTCTTCTCCTCATCACCGTCCACTTCTTTTCTTCTTTTTTACATAGAAACTTCTATTCTTCTCTCTCCTCCTTTTCGGAGCGAGTCATTGCCTCTTCTGTAGTTTGTATTGATGTTCAACAAGGTTACCACCCTGACAATCCGAGACTAGTTGGCTGGTGGGGCAACTTGTCGGGACAATGCTTTCCCCATGCCTTTGCGGCGCCAACTTTTCTTCATCCCGGCTTGTGGTTAGTCCTTGAAGGTGACGAGGCTGATCGGTTAGAGTAAGTACAAGATACAACAACAGATCGATTAGAGAGAGAACAAGATGCAATAGTATATCAATTAGAGTAAGTACAAGATACAACAACAAATCAATTAGAGAGAGAACACGATGCAACGAGATATCGATTAGAGAAAGAACAATATTCAACAACAGATAGATTAGAGAAAGAACAATATAAAACATCAAATCCATTAGAGAAATAACAAGATGCAACAACTGATCCATTAGAGAAAGACCAATATGCAACATATTCGATCTATAGATGAGATGAAAAAGATGAATATACCTTGGGCTCGGAGGACTTCGATGCGGAGGCTGTGTTCGGATTGGTAGACAGTCGAGAGATGAGAGTTGGTGAGAACTTGGGATATTTTTCGAAACGACTATGTTTAGATCTAGGGATTGATCTTGCTGAGTGGGAGAGCGACGCCCGTATAGAGAGAGGAGTGGGGGGAGTGGAGATTAAGTGTTCATTGTATTATATAGAGGTTGCTCTACCGAGTAGTAAATAGAGATTGTCCTAAATATGAGTTGTAGAACAATGTGCGACTAATCACATGGGACAAATTTGCGATGGTGGGCGGTGGTGGGTCACACCTGTCAGCTAGACAATTAATGGCGCATGCAATGGACATCGCAACATGGAATTGCCTCCATTAGCCAAGCGCGCCATATAAAATAGTCGTGATTGCGAATCATCTAACATGGCATTAATATGTGTCAGTATCGAGAGTGCCACGGCGTATACTTGGCCTCCGCGACAAAAATGGTGCCACGATAGTTCATCCGTCGTCTAACCAACTTTTCGAGATACCTTTTACTTGTGCCACACATCTGGGGGGGTATTTTTGTAGTGAAAGCAAAAAAGGAGATTATGATCAAGGAGTTGCACAAAAAATCCCCATGTATGCTATGTCTTGTTTTGATTTAACAAAAGCTTTGTGTGAGGAAATCAGTGCCATGACATGTCACTATTGGTGGAGTCAAAATAATAAATGCCATTGGTTGAGTTGGGAAAAGATGACCAGATCCAAGGATGATGGTGGGATAGGTTTTAGGGACCTCCATATTTTTAACATGGCGATGCTAGCGAGGCAAAGCTGGAGAATGTTGCAAAATCCATACTCGTCGTGTTTTACGGTACTCGAGGACTTATACTTGCCAACCACCTCGATCCTACAAGCAATGGCTAAGCTTGAGATGTGCTACACGTGACACGGTATATTACGAGGATTTGATCTTCTAAAGAAAGGAATCATTTGGAGGGTGGGTACGGGAGAATCTGTTGATGTTTGGTCTAATCCATGGATCCCGAGGGCTACTACTTGGTGGCAACACACGCCGAATGGGCTTGACGAACCAGTGTGGGTTGTTGACCTGATGTATCAAGAAGCTGGACAATCATATGAGGACCTGGTGAGGTTTGTGTTTCATCATGAGGATACAGAAGAAATCTTATCGATCCCCATCAGATCCGGGATGGAGGATGGAGTGGCTTGGCACTTTGACAACAAGGGCATCTTTTTGGTGAAATCTGCCTACCGGCTAGGTATAAGTTTGAGGGACTCAAGGCGGGATTTAGATGCAAAGCTATTCATTTGCGCCTACAACATCATCACCGACGTGGAAGAGGATCTATAGAGGTTAAAACTACCAGGTAAAGAGCCAGGATGGAGGATGAGTGGATACTTTCACAATAAGGGCATATTTTCGATGAAATCTACCTGCGGCTAGGTATAAGTTTGAGGGACTCAAGGCGGGATATGGATGCAAGGCTCTTCGTCTGCGCCGGCAGCTGCCATCGCCGATGTGGAAGAGGATCTGGAGGTTAAAACTGGCAGGTAAAGTGAAGATTTGCATCTGGAGGTTGTGCCACAATAGCCTCCCAACCCAGATGAATATCAAACACAAGTGTGTAGAGCTGAATACCATATGTCCGATGAATATCAAACACAAGTGTGTAGAGCTGAATACCATATGTCTGACGTGTAATCGGTATGATGAAGATGGCGGCCACCTATTTTTAAGTGCAAGAAGGTTAAATTGGTGTGGTGTAGCCTGCTTTTAGAGGTTATTCGACTCTCACTGCTTAGTGCACCAAACCCGCTGATCATGATGGATTTGTTATGGGCTTTGCCAAAGGAGAAATAACTACTAGCAACTACTCTGTTATGGGACCGGTGGTCCGTGAGAAATAAAGTGAATGCGGGCGAGATGGAGCGTACAACGGACGTGATTTATCTCGTAATTCAGAAACACTTCCTGGAGTTCACCAAATCTACCACCACGGACGACGAGTCATGTAGTTCGTCGGCTCATGCTAACTCTTATCAGCGGCTAGATGGACTAGACCCCCCGCTAAGCCATGTCAAGGTAAATTTTGATGCATCCTTCATTGAAAATACCAAGTCGGGTGCCTGGTTTTTTCCGTGCAAGAGATGATACTTGTCAATTCATTGCGCTGCGGCCAAGAAATTGAGGCATATCCGGACTGCATTCCAAGCTGAAACATAAGCTTGTTCAACTGCGATAAAAGGAGAAGTAGCTTTGGGTTTGCACCGTTGTTGTCTTTGAATCTGACTGCTATAGTTTGGTGTATTCGATGTACTCCAAACTTACGATCATGATGAAGAGCGGGAGTTGCGATTTGTCTGATCCGGGAGTCCTTACTCGGAAAGCTAGAAGCATCTGCATTGCTTCTTTTGAATCCTAGCGAGTTCAGTCATTGTGCTCGTTTCTGTAATAGAATTGCACATGTGCTAGCACAACTTAAACATGGCCTACGCGCTAACGATAAGTGTGCTAGCACAACTTATTTCAAGCTTTGGGCCTGTGTGGTTTATAACCCCAGCTTACCTTACCAAAAATTTGGCCATGCCAAATATCCTCTCACCCATTTGGTTTATTGCCGTTTATTTAGCTGCCTATGAACCATATGAAGTTTCCTTCAGTGATTCATAGCCAAAATTTTTGCCAACCCATGACGGCAGAATCCTGCGTCAAAATTGCTGAGTCATCTGGTTTCTGTTATGGTGACCGCCGAAATTGTTGAGCCAAAATTGGTAGGGCTGCTGCACGCACGATCCAAACGTACCCTTTGTTTCTGTTATGGTGACCACCGAGATTGCTGAGTCATCTGGTTAATAGATTCTATTTTATTTAAAATAAAAAATAAAAAAGGAATATAGTCGATTTCCGAAAACCGGGAAGCGGAAAACCGAACACACGCTCTCTCGGCCGGATGGCGCCGTGACGCGCGCCGACAACAGGGGCTGCTCCTCCCGCGCGCGCGCTCAGATTATTTTTCCACGCGAGCGATCCGCACCGAAACGCATCCAGCCCGTCCACACCAAACAGCGCCGGCCCCATCCTGTTTCCCCACGTCACCGATCCGAGGCACCAACCCGTCCACCAATCAGAGTCCAGCGCTGTCCCTCTATAAAACCCACCCCCGCTCCTTCTTTCCACTCATCGCATTCGCATTCCAGTACTCCAGTCCACTACCAGCGAAGTCCCAACACCGTACCCTCCTCCCCTCTCCGATAACCAGCGATGGCCCCCAAGGCGGAGAAGAAGCCGGCGGCGGCGAAGAAGCCCGCGGAGGAGGAGCCTGCGGCGGAGAAGACCCCGGCCGGGAAGAAGCCCAAGGCCGAGAAGCGGCTGCCGGCGGGCAAGACCGCCGCCTCCAAGGAGGGCGGCGGCGGCGGCGAGAAGAGGGGCAGGAAGAAGGGCAAGAAGAGCGTGGAGACCTACAAGATCTACATCTTCAAGGTCCTCAAGCAGGTCCACCCCGACATCGGCATCTCCTCCAAGGCCATGTCCATCATGAACTCCTTCATCAACGACATCTTCGAGAAGCTCGCTGGTGAGGCCGCCAAGCTCGCCCGATACAACAAGAAGCCCACCATCACGTCCCGGGAGATCCAGACCTCCGTCCGCCTCGTCCTCCCCGGCGAGCTCGCCAAGCACGCCGTATCAGAGGGCACCAAGGCCGTCACCAAGTTCACTTCCTCTTAGATTTGCCTAGTCTCTGACGGTGCTTTGTAGTTTGGTTGTGTTGTTTGGTGGCACGTTTAACTGAAAAAACTGATGGTGTCAGTGCTGGGTGGGATACGAGTGTTTTCTGTAGCAAGATCTATGTAATGCTGCTGATTTTTGGGAACTCCGATCCGAAGTACTAGTACCAATGTACATTTATTTCCTGTGATTATTGCCTGTTACCGTAATGTCGAATTCATCAGTTCATTGTTTCATCTCCCAGCCATTCCAAGGAATTTGCAACCCAGCTTCCTAGAGAACTCGTGTTGTTAGAATTTGAATTTGCACACCCTGGCTTCCTTTATCTGAAACACAATTTAGTGCAAGACCATGTTTGGTGGTTGGTACTCTGAAACACAATTTAGCTGTTAGAATTTCAATTTGCACACCCTTGCTTCCTTTATCTCATTCCAAGAAATTTGCAACCCGGAGGCGACTTCAATCTTGAACCAAAAAATGTCATCCGTGATGTTGCTATCTCGCGCAAAGATCTCCGAATTGTCGTTTGTAACTGCGCAGTCGCGACCTGCTGCATTTGTATGTATAGCTGTTTCTAGTAGCAATGCTCGTGATCCTTTTCAAAATATGGGAAGAAAAGTATTCAAAGGCAACCCCTGCTTCCATCTCGACCTTTTGCATGGATAAGATGTGTTCAACGGGGAATCCGTGAATCTGCTTAATTGGTCCGTTAATTACACCAGACATGGGCCCAATCTATGCATAGTCCTGCACTGATGAATTTCTAAACCAGCCGCCTAGAGAAGGACCACGAAGCACGCAGGGACACACGGGTTGGACTCCCAATCCGTGTTTGCACACCAACTCCTCCCTTTTCCTTGTTTATTACGTTCGGCTTTTCCCACTTTTCTGAGAATCCTTCTTTATATTTTTCCCACTTGTTTGCACACATGGATGCATGACCGTTCATCCCGTTTGCTACACCTAAGACCTAACAACAGCACTGAACACATTCCTTCCAAAACTATGCATATATATATATATATATATATATATATATATATATATATATGCGGATCATTGTCTCTGTCAGTTGCCTGCAGTATTCTCCTAGACTCACCAGTTGCACAAACATTGGACCTTGGACCGTGATATGGACATCAACGTAGCAGCCATGAAGCCGGCCTCGGCGGCGGGCTGGAAGGAGCCCTTGTCCATGGTGCTGGTGCAGCTCTTCCACACGGGCATGATCCTGCTGTCCAAGGTGTCCATTGGCGGCGGCATGTTCATCTTCAGCCTTCTCGCCTACCGCAGCTTCTTCGGCGCCCTCTTCATCCTCCCCTTCGCGCTCGTCTCCGAGAGGTATCTACGATGTGTCTAACATGATGCATCATGCATGGGTGGGATCAAGTAAAGACGATTATGGGTTTTCATCTATGTTTGCTTTTTCTCGGTGTAGAGGAAAATGGAGGGACATGAATTGGCACGCCTTCAGATGGATATTCCTCAATGCGTTTATCGGGTACATATTTTTTCTTCGAAATGGGTGTGTGTCTCAGCCTCTGCATCAAAATGATGCATATAGCCGCTTTATTACCTTATTAGCGTCAAAAGTATGTGGTGATGTTCACATAGCACGGCTGGTCATGTATATAGTTTGACAGAATATGCATGTTCAACATCCATATGCTACTTTGTCATAAGTCATAACTTTTACGCGCTAAAATCAAAACCAGGCCTGTTGTCTGCATCAAAGCTAAACCGTCTTACCGAAACCTGGGTTTCATAGCAGCCCCACGAAATATTTGTGATCCCTTGGAAGTATTTTTTTTTTGACACATGATTTTTCAATGTATAAAAGCTGCAGACTAAATCTACTTCAGTTAACATCGACGAATCAGCCAGGATATTTCTTATTCACTGTTTCTTGCCACAGTTAATCCTTTCTCCTTCTACTAACATCGAGCCACCTCCACTTGGTTACCACTTAATAATGCTATTCCAGTTGACAAGGGAATATATTTACCTTGCTAATCAAAATATCATATCAAGTTTTACATGTTACACACGGTTGTTTTGGAAAAGCGTATACATAGAGTACTACTTAGCCACTCCATAAATAATGTGCATCCTGCTAACACTGATTAGGACCAGAAGGTATGTCAACGGGAAGCAACACTGGACAGTTCAGAGTTAACTGAACCTATAGCATTAGCAGTAGTACTTAATTGAAATTTTTATTTTAAAATCCGTACATTGACTTATATAGGTAAATGATCAAATTTATCTAGATTTATCGAGGAAAATATATTAGTTTGTGTTCTGTCACTAAGGCCATCTAACAATCAATTAGCTTGTGCTTTCTGAATATATGTCTATAACGACCGCGCTATGGTTTCCTTAGTGAGCCAAGGAAGACTTAGACACAGCTAGGAGAAGAATCACCAAGTAGCAGATTCTTGACCAGACAGATCCAAAAGGCTAGCAAAAATATTTCTTGTTCTGTTCATCTGTTGACATTGTGTCTCTCCATTTTTAAAGCAAGTTCAGAATATTTATTCTTACACGTTAGATACTCCACCAGAAACTGATTATTCATAACTCCAACTGCAATATTGTAGTGATTATAGTTCGGTAAAATAATTCTCCTTTAGGTCAACAGTCAACTGTATGCATAATTGTATTCGTAGTTGCCTTCAGGCAGCTTCAATGGAAGAGGAAGATTACTGGGCAGTTTAAAGTTTAAACAGTGGGGCTTCTAGAGAGTTCAAGTGGGTTCAAAACTGAACCCACAACTTTCAGAAAAGCACACCTAACTGTGGGAAGTCCACTTTGGCTCATAGGTGTAGATGAACCAATTGTTAAATTACCTATTTTAAAATGTCAAAAAATTCCGGAAAAAATACGTTCGGTCATTTTATATTTCTACACAAAGTTTAGCGAAGGAACATTTTCCGTGGCTTAGGTGAAAAAGACAATTTTCGATGCTATAATAAGACTATTCATAAGACATTTTTTGTTTTTTTCGCACAAGCCACAAAAAATGTTTTTCCCATGTGAAACTTTTGTGTGCCAACATAGAATGTTCATATGTACACATGAATTTTTTTTCAGATTTTTTTGACATTTTAAAATGCGTTTTAATATATTTTTGTAATGGGTGCATTTGCACCTATGTGCCAAAACACCACCTCAACAAATTGTGTTCAAGCTAATGAACTGCCTATCTTTATTTTACTCTTTTGGGGTAAAATATATCATAGGAACTAAATAAAGGAGCTGCTTTTGGGATAGAACACAGTTTATCACGTCATAAAAATAAACACAGTTTGTTAAAGGCTATGCAAGATTTATTATGGACCGATGGCAGCATTACCGCTCAACAGTTTATAATGACTATTTATTGTTTCTGGTTAGCCTGTCGCTGAGCGCTGCTCTATTTCCCTTACATTTCTTGTTAATTAAATTGTTTAAATGAAGACAATATCTACATGAAGTTTCAAAGAAAATGAAACTTGTTACATCGTCATTCTACTCACATGGTGTCACGTCATGTTACACAGGTACTCTGTCCCTTTGAGTCTATACTACTACGGCCTCTGGGATACTACGGCATCTTATGCCGTCATCTTTCTAAATATAATTCCTCTGGTCACCTTCATAATCTCCTTGATTCTCAGGTGCATAATTTATCTCAATTTCCATATTGTTGTACTCCCTTTGAGTAATATTTTGTTTTTGCAAACGGAGGCTTCATTGAAGCTAGACAATTACATCAAGGCACTACAAGCATACTGCGACTGTTAATTTTAATACTATAACATGCTTTGATTCTTTTTATGTGACAACTTCAAGCCAGAAGTGTACAAAAGTGAAACCAGTTCAACTTCACTGAAACAAACTTATGTTTGAACATGTCAGACTGGAAACCTTGCAAATTTGCAGCACAGCAGGGTCACTGAAGATAGTAGGTGTTGCTCTCTCTGTTGGAGGCACCATGCTCATCAGCCTTTACAAGGGTAAGACGCTTCATCTCTGGAGTCCTATCCTTGATCTCCACAAGGACAAGCAATTGGAGGTGGCAAACAATCAGATGAGAGGGACACTTTTCTTGGTGGCCAGCAGCTTCGCATTCGCTTGCTGGTACATAATTCAGGTGACCATAGATCTATACCAGTCATTCTTTATATGCTCATCATGTATGTAAGTCAATAGTAAAATTTCTGAGATCTTGTTGCAGTCTAAGGTTCTCAAGGTGTATCCACACAAATACTGGTCATCCATGGTGACATGCCTACTTGGAGGATGTCAGACATTACTTGTTGGTATTATACTGAGAAGGGACAAGAGTGCTTGGAAGCTAGGATGGGATATGAACCTTGTGACCATCTTGTACTCGGTTAGTCATCTGATACTGCAAATATTCATAATATCAAACTATATCATGAGAAGTATTTGAAGAATTAAACATGAAAGTTCACATCAATCTTTTCTCCCTGTTACCGAAGTCACTTTTTGGAAAAAAAGATGTGGACTTGGAATAAATTTAATGCACTCACAGAAAGTACAATAAATTTAAAAGTGACTTTTAAGCTCAAATTTTGCAAGTCCAAATCTTAAAATTAAGTGACTTTTAAGTCACTTTTTGGAAAAAAGATGTGGACATGGAATAAATGTAATGCATTCAGAGAAAGTACAAGAAGGTGATGTAAACGGACTATTAGAGTTTAAATAGTATATTTTACTGAGTTGGAGGAGAAAGAAAAGAAAGCGGAATATAGATTAAGAGTCAACTGTAGCACGTGCTACCGGGCGTTATGTGGAAATGTGAGGTAGAACATGCACTAATAAAGTAGTTCAATTTTATTTCTATCTATTATACTGTTGGCTATTGGACTGACTCTAGATGATATATATGATGATAACATATAGCCAGCAACCACGATTGTACTATTATCCTTGCTCCCACGGCTTCACAAGAAAGTTTACATGAATTATTTCTATTTACAGGGTGCACTTGCAACGGCAGCAAGATATAGCCTCAACTCGTGGGCTGTGGCTAAGAGAGGCCCATCATATCCACCGATGTTCAGCCCGTTATCGGTGGTATTCACTGTTGTCCTATCATCTGTCTTCATAGGCGATCATATTACAATAGGAAGGTATCTTTCTTGGCATCAAATACTATCTTTTTTAAGTAACATGATATATTTATATTTTTTTGGTAAAAAACACTTCACATTGTTTAATCTCATATCCTTATAATAGATTTAATTCAACAACTGGTTTGAACTGATATACTTTTTTTTGGATCTGCAGCATCCTCGGAACAACAACAGTGATTGCTGGGCTCTATCTTTTCCTATGGGCAAAATCAAAAGAAGTCTAACAAATAGATTGATAACATATTAGTGGTCTTTTTGTATCTGTAAAACATATCATTATTGTATCTTGTAGAGGTTCGTTTAGGTGTTGAAACAATGAATTTCCATTGTTTAATGTGAAAAATCATGTGAACTAGCGTGCAAACAAGATACTTTGTGTTGAGTTCATGAACATTATGGATGCAAGGAGATTAAAACATTTATTTCAAACAAACTAGGTGGGTTTGCCCATGCTTGAGCATGCACAATATATTCTGTGCTAAATTGAAAATTGAACTTGATGATGTCTTCAATTATAGAAGGTGACTCTGGGAAAGAATGAGCGGTTTAAATCAGTTTAGGCTTACTCTGAATTTATACTTTTAATAAATCTAGATATATAAGGCCAAGTACAAAATTTGTACATCAAACAAGTTTTCATGTATGAGCATTCTATGAGTGCGAGAGAGGTTTAGAGTGCGAGAGATGCAGAAACCTCTTAGATTCAAGTTCTGAAAAAGTAAACACATTATAATACTTGTAGTGGATATTTTTTAGTAAATTCAAGCAAAAATTATTCATTAGGGGATAGACAAGTGGGTGATCGTATGTTGGCGATCCTGCATTTGGACTTTTAAGATTTTAATCTAAATTTTTTAGGAAAAAACTAAATATATGAAGTTTCAGTAGCTAAATAATGTGAGACAATCCCGAGTGAAAAGTATGTGTATGTGTTTGTGTGTGTGTGTGTGTGTGTGGGGGGGGGGGGGGGAGATGATATATCTCTGTAAGTCTCGTAACGTGAGGTAGGGAACCGCTCGACACCCTAACCGGGTGTAGCTATTTATTTATATAAGGGTACACAAAGTGTACAAATACAGTTATACAAAGTATGTACAAAAGCTATATAGAGTCTAACACCCTCTCTCAATCTTAACCATGCCCTGATGTGTCTGAGTCATCCCTCAAATTGAGGTAGTGACAATGACTTCATGAAGATGCCAGCAAGTTGATCCTTGGAAGAGGCACACTTCATTTGAAGTAGCTTCTATGCCACACGTTTACTCACAAAATGATAGTCAACTTCGACGTGTTTCATTCAGGCATGAAATACCGGATTAGAAGAGAGGTATGTACCACCCATATTGTCACACCAAAGAACATGCAGCTGATATTGAAAGATCCTCAACTCTGTAAAATGATTGTACCTAAATAAGCTCAGCCGTGGCATTAGCAACCGCTTTGTACTTAGCTTCATTACTATTATGAGACATTGTTTGCGGGTGTTCCAGGCGATCAAATTGGGACCAAAGAACACTACATATCCCTCGGTGGATCACCGATCATCTGGACTACCAGTGTATATGAAAAAGCAGAGAGAAAAGCATAAGGTGCAAGCCTAAGATGCAAGCTATAGGAGGTAGTGAAGCGAACATAGCGCACGATGCACTTGGCAACTGGCCAATGAGAATCTCGAGGCGCATGAAGAAACTGACAAACTCGATTAACCGCATACAAAATATCAAACTGAGTGGTTGTAAGATATTGTAAGACATTGATGACTGGGTTTTCTGCATCAACTAGGGTTATTGCAATACTTGTAGCAGCAAATGTTATTTATATAAAGTTCGTTCCTTGGAAGCTTTGCGGATGGAAATAACAACCCCGCAACTGCGTTGTCATAGGCGTAACCACGTCCGCACCCAAACCGTGGTTTGGAAATAGCCTATTCTATAGGTTACTAGAATAGCAATAACTTCAGAGAGGTTTAAAGTAACTAACAACAAAGTAATAACAAAAGTAAACTAAAGAAAGCGATTGTTGATGGAGTGTGTTATGATATGATTAAGGAGTTCTCAGGGAGTGTAGAATCCACCAGTAGAATTAGTACTACTTATGATTAGGATAAATCTATGTCTTTCGTTATGCCATGTGTGGAGAGAGATCCATAATAAGATAAAAACCATCGGCCATCACATCTCTAAATAACCACTACAACAATCTTCGACAACCACCTATTGATCCATTATAATTAAGGGTTACCCCGTGGATATCAATATGAGCTTAGTAAATCTCTCCTTATCCCCCTTATCCATATGATAGTGTGCCGTTCATGGTTATGTCACGTCGCATCATACACAATACCATATGTCAAGGGTAATTCCTTCTCTAGTCCCGAAGGCAAATATTACATGGTGCACTTCACGTAATATTGATACATTGCAAATGTATCTATAATGTTTGATGCTCCATGCTTGGTTTTATCCACTTTCTTGTGTTTTGTCCACACTTTGGAGTACTTTTCATATGATTTCTTGAACTAATCTATTAACAACAGCCACAGTTCCGGCTGCCTGTTTTCTGCTGTTTTTGGTTCCAAGAAAGTCAGAAAATGAATATTCTCGGAATTGGACGGGACAAAAGCCAAAGTGTCTATTTTTCCAGAAGACTCTAGGAGCCAGAATACGAGACGGAGGAGGGCCAGGGGCTGGCCACACCCCCCGGCGCAGCCTGGCCACGCCAGGGCATGGTGTGGTGGCCCCAGGCACCTCCTCGGTCTCCCTCTTCGCCTATAAGAAGCCTTCTGACCTAAAAACTTCGGGGGGTTCGATGTTTTTTCACGAAAAGTTCCGCTGCGCCACCGCCACCGAAGGGGAGATTCGGGGGACAGAAAGTCTCTGTTCCGGCACCCTGCCGGGACGGTGAAGTGCCCCCGGAGCCATCTCCATCGATCTCCACCATCATCTTCATCGACCATCCATGTTTCCCTCATCTATGAGTGAGTAATCCCCCGCTGTAGGCTATGGGGATGGTAGGGATTGGATGAGATCGTTTATGTAATGGCATCAAATTGATAGGGCATGGTGCCTAGTATCTTTTATTAGTGCTTTATGACTTTGTTGCGACTTGTTGTGCTTAATGCTTGTCACTAGGGCCCGAGTGCCATGATTTTAGATCTAAACGTATTATTGATTCATTATGATAGTATTGTTTTGGGTCTTATCTGCAAGTGGTATACACACGTCGTTGTCCGGAACCTATGGCCCGGAAGTGACAGAAATCGGGATAACCGGAAGGGAAAGGCTTTGATGTGAGGATCACATGTGTTCACGGAGTGTTAATGCTTTGCTCCGGTGCTCTATTAAAAGGAGCACCTTAATTGCCAGTAGTTCCCTAGAGGCCCAGCAAACGGCAAGGGACAAAAGATGTTGTGCAAGTTCTCATTATAGCACGTATGACTATATATGGAACACATGCCTAGGATTGTTTAGTACTTGGATGCTTTATCTTATTTATCTGCAATTGCCCTATGTTCTGATTGCTATGTGGATTGTCTTGTCCATGCAACGCCCGTCCATCCATCCCTATGCCTACCGCACTCAAATCCCACTATTTACTGCTTTTGTTACTGCTGTCTTTGCTTAACTACTGTTGTTGCCTTACTATTCCTACTACAAAACTGTTGCTACTGATAAACTGCTGTGAGCAAGATTGTTTCCAGGTGCAGCTGAATTGACAACTCAGTTGTTAAGGCTGATAAATATTCTTTGGCTCTCCTTGTGTCGAATCAATAAACTGGGTTTCACTTCCCTCAAAAATACTGTGATACACCCCCTATACTTGTGGGTCATCAAATATCTAGAGAGAAAACCAACACATAATCATGAACTAAAGTTATAGATCATCTTTATTTCACATCATAATATTACTAGGGTTTCTCCATATCTCCCTAAGAACAAAGGGAACTACTCACATATGAAGGCAATAAACATCATGATGATAATATGAATGGAGAATGGATGGATAAATGTATACAAGTTCAAATCCACAATATTATTTGTAAATACAACAAAGTAGACAAGGGGATTGGTGATGAAGATGATGTTGATGATGACGGCTATGGAGATTGATGCGGAGGCCTTCAAGATCCTAGCACATTATCCTAGTTTGTGGTGATGATGGTGGATATCTTCTTGGAGGCGGCTGTGGAGGCGGCGGAGCGGCAGGGCTCCGCCCCTAGGGCGTGTGTGGATGTCTCCCTGGTGGCTAGGGTTCCCCATCTTTAAATAGGCTTTTGGAGGCTCACGATGATGTTATAGGAGGGTATGTACTGAATATGCCTATATCCCCTTTGATGTTCCGTTTGACGAAACAGAGTCAACAGAGGGTGGTACGAGTGGACGGTATGATTGGGCCTAGACCGTACCTATGGTCATTATGCTTGTAGATGCCTGTAGTGTTTTGGTCGCCATTTATTCATACGAACTCCGATTGAGGTGTTCTTCAGTTTGTTGGACTCGTATGGACAAGAGTTAAAACACCATGGCCTTGGATATTTAATATGATATGATGGAAAATATGATTTTTTCCACACCTCATATGGCTAAGTATGGTGCGTGTAACTCCTCCATATTGCATCCTCTTGGTTCTTATTGCCATACATTATAAATAACACCTACACACATGTCAAAGACAAGGAAAACATGGTAAAATCCTAATACAACTACTAGTTGTGCAAAGCCCATATAAAAATGAATGGCAACTAGTAATCATGCATAATATGCATAGTTGTAGCTAGATATAGCATGAGATGAGTGACAATATGAGTAATTTGTATGCTTAGATATGCATCATAATTTCACTCATCCGCCACCAACAATGCTGCGGTACTTAGTAGCATCATAATGGGAACATCACCATCAAACACAGATAATCTATCAGTAGCATACATCAGAGTTGTGGTAGTATTGCACTTGAACATACCTGCTCGCAGGAGTAAATCTAAGGAATGTTTCTATTGAGTGTGAGTCAAACAATCATTAGTGTGAGTCACCTCCAAGCCAAGGAAAAAATGCAGTTTTCCTAGATCATTTATAGCAAAGTTTGTTGGAGATATGCCCTAGAGGCAATAATAAAAGTAGTTATTATTATATCTTTGTGTTTATGATAAATGTTTACATTCATGCTATAATAGTATTAACAAGGAAACATTAATACTTGTGTGATTTGTAAACTTAATTTGAAGTCCCTAGTAAAGCCTCTATATAATACTAGCTTGTTGGTTAATAGATGATTGTGGTTTCCCTATCATGAACATTGAGATGTTATTAACAACAAGATCATATCGTTAGGAGAATGATATGGTGGACATACTCCTATAGATAAGCGTAGCATAAAGATCAAGTCATTTCAATAGTTCAATTGCTATATGCTTTCTGATACATAGTAACCTAATTCCTTCGACCATGAGATCATGCATATCACCTTTACCGGATGGATGCTTTGATGTCATCAAACACCACACCGTAACAGGGTGGCTATAAAGGTGGCATTGAGTGTTCGGAAAGTATTGGTTGAGACACATGGATCAAGAGTGGGATTTGTCCATCCATATGACGGATAGATATACTCTGGGCCCTCTCGGTGAAATGTCATCCAATTAGCTTGCAAGCATGTGACTGGCTCACAAGGGATCACATATCACGGGAACGAGAAAAGAGTACTTATCGGTAACGAGGTTGAACTAGGCATGCAGAGATACCGACGATCATAACCTCGGATAAGTAACATATCGTGAGACAAAGGGAAATTGATACCGTATGTAAGTGGTTCATTCGATCGCAAAGTAATCGTAGAAATATGTGGGAGCCATATGAATTTCCAGATTTCTCTATTGGTTATTGATCGGAGAAGTGTCTCGGTCATGTCCGCATAATTCACGAACCGTAGGGAGACACACTTAAGGATTCGACGTTGTTTGAGTAGTTATGGAATGATGAGAAAGAGACTGAATGTTGTTCGGAGTCTCGGATGGGATCCGGGATATCACGAGGAGATCCGAAATGGTCCGGAGAATAAGATTCATATAAGGAAAGTCCCGTTTCGGAGTTGGGGAATGATTCCGGTGTTTTCATCGGGAACATTCTAGAAGGTTCCGGAATGCCCGGCACTCCGGGGGGGAAGGGGTACATGAATGTGTTATATCAAGTTGGTATGATTGCATCATGTACTAAGTGTCATCGCTGTTCCAAATCAAGGATTAATTCAAATCCTAGTTTGAAAAGTCAAACGGCTAGTTTGAAAAGTCAAACGGTAGTTTTTGGAAAGAGGAGGAGAGGTGGAAACCGAGTTGGGGAGGAATTCCCTCCTCCAACCGGTGGCCCACCTCCAAGCCGAGTTGGGGAGGGACTCCCCTCCCCTTGGCCGCACCTCCCACCTATAAAGGGAGGGGCTGCCCTCCTAACACACAAGTACCTCTCCTCCAAAACCTAGATTGGCGCCACCACCTCCTGCCGCCACCTCCCAGGGTTGCCCTAGCCGCCGACTTGGGGTGCCCCAAACCCTAGCCGCCGGCTCTAGCACCTCCTCCTTGGTGTGTCTAAAACCTAGATCGCCGAGGAGCTCTCTCATACTCCACCATACTCGCTCCGGCTTAAGTGACCTCATGAGATCTCCTCTACTTAGGTACCACACGTTGTCTTCTGGAATCGCGAGGAGAGTGCTACAACCTCCGCTGCTGCTGGAACAAGGAGAGGAAGGTCTTCTCGAAATCAACGTAGGATCAGGGAGCGATGTGACCGAATCTTAAGGATCGTCTACGCGATCTTGAGATCGGAAAGAGTACGACTACATCACCCACGAGAATCCGCTCTCGTTAAACACTTTGGAATCTTCGAGGGTGAGTTATTCCATCGACTCGTTGCTACAATCTAGTAGATAGATCTTGGCTTGTTTGTTTGTATGCGGTAGAAATTTTTTGTTTTCCATGCTACGAAACCCTACAGTGGTATCAAAGCCGTGTCTATATGTAGATCTGTTGCACGAGTAGAACACAATGGTCATTGTGGGCGTTGATGCTTTTATTGTCGATTGCTTCTTGTGTACTTTGCATCTTGCGGTATGTTGGGATGAAGCGGCCCGGGCTAACCTTACATGACATCGTTCATGAGACTTGCTCCACGTTTGACATGCAACTTGTATTGCATAAGTGGCTTTGCGGGTGCCTGTTTCTCCTAGCATAGTTAAGATCCAATTTACAACGGGTGATTAACAATACTAGTATCAATGTTGTGGTTCTTGTTCGTAAGTTAGAACGACACTTATTGAAAGCCCCAAACCACGTAAAATATGCATAGAAAGTAGAGGCGTCTAACTTTGTTTTGCAGGGGTGTGCAGTGATGTGATATGGCCATGATTGTGATTATATATGATGTATGCAATGTTCCTTATTGTAAGTCGGCCTTGGCGAGCCATATGGTTGTCTTTAATTTCTGTTAAGACCCGCGTGTCTATTCAAAGTAGTTGTAATAGTTGAAGCTGGTGGACGACAACCATGAAGAAGCATCATTGACCTTGATGCTATGCCGGTGATGATGGAGATCATGTTCGTGCTTGAAGATGGAGATCGGAAGCACAAAGAAGAAAGGCCATATCATATCACATATTATGAATTGCATGTGATGTTAATCCTTTATGCATCTTGTATTGCTTAGTAGACGACGGTAGCATTATAAGATGATCCCTCATGCACATAAATTTCAAGTTCTAAAGTGTTCACCCTTAGTATGCACCGTTGCTAAAGCTTGTTGTTTTGAAGCACCACGTGATGATCGGGTGTGTTAGATTCCGCAAGTGTATACAACGTAAGCAAGCCAGATTTGCTTATGCGGAAGCTAAGGTTTGATCTTGACGAGCCTAGCATGTACATACATGGTCTCAGGAACACGGATCACCGAAAGGTAAAGCATGAATCATATAGTAGATATGATGAACATGTCGATTGTTCGCCATTGAAACTATATCAACTCTCGTGATGATCGGTTTTGATATGGTGGATTTGGTTCGTGTGATCACTAAAACAATGTGAGGGATGTTGTTTTGAGTGAGAGTTCACCTAGATTAATTTAATTATTAATTAGAACTCAATTTATCATAAACTTAGTCTAAACTATTGCAAATATGTTGTAGATCAATGGCAGCCCCTACCATCAATTTTAATGCGTTCCTAGAGAAAGAAAAGTTGAAAAACAATGGAAGCAACTTCGCGGATTGGTTCCACAATTTGAGGATTGTCCTCACAGCTGGTAATTTGACCTATGTGCTGGATGCACCGCTGGGTGACTCCTCAGCTGATGCTACCGATGAAGTAAAGAATGTTTACCTCGCTGGAAGAATCAAGACTCCATAGTTCAAAGGTGCTATCTTGTATGGTTTAGAATCGGAGCTTCAGAAAAGGTTTGAGAATTCAGACCCATATGATATTGTCGAGGATCTCAAATTGATTTTTGAGACTCATGCGGCAATTGAAAGCTATGAGGCTTCTGAAAAGTTCTTTAACTGCAAGATGGAAGAGGGCAAATTCACAAGTGAGCATGTGCTTAAGATGTGCAGGCATGCAAACAAACTTCAAAGCTTGGGTATAGTGATTCCTAATGCTTTGGGGATTTACCGTGTCCTCAATCACTACCACCAAGTTACAAGAACTTTGTGATGAACTACAACATGCAGAACATGAACAAGCGGTTGCAGGCTGTTTGCTATGTTAAAATCTGCGAAGTGGGGATCAAGAAAGAGCACCAAGTGTTGTTGGTCAATAAGACCACCAAATTCAAGAAAGGCAAGTCTAAGAAGGACACTTCAAGAAGGGTGGTAAGAAAGTTACCACGCCGTTAAGAAGACCAAGGCTGGACCTAAGCACGATCTTTGAGTGCTTTCTTGCAAGGGAGAAGGTTACTGGAAGTGGAATTGCCCAAAGTACTTGGCGGATTTGAAGAACGGCAACATCAAGAAGAAAGGTATATCTGATATACATGTTATTGATGTGTATCTCACTAGTATTCATAGTAGTGCCTGGGTATTTGATACTGGTTCGGTTGCTCATATTTGTAACTCGAAACAGGAGCTGCAGAATAAACGGAAGCTAGCGAAGAACGAGGTGACGATGCGCATGGGAAACGGATCAAAGGTTGATGTGATCGCGGTCGGCACGCTACTGTTGGAATTATGCCCTAGAGGCAATAATAAAGATGTTATTATTATAATTCTTGTTCATGATAAAGTTTATATTCCATGCTAGAATTGTATTAAGCAGAAACTTTAATACTTGTGTGGTTTGTGAACAACCGTATCCCTAATGCGCCTCTATGGACTAGCTCATTGATCAATGATGGTTAAGGTTTCCTAACCATAGACATGAGTTGTCAATTGATAATGAGATCATATCATTGGAGAATGATATGGTGGATAGACCCAAACTAAGCGAAGCAATTAGATCGTGTCATCGTGTTCGTCTTTGCGAAGTTTTTCTTATGTCAAATATTGTATTCCTTAGACCATGAGATAATACAACTCCCTGGTATCGGAAGAAAGCTTTGAGGTCATCAAACGTCATCCTATGAGAGGTGATCATAAAGGTGTCTCTCGGTGTAATCGGAAAGTATCATTGGGTTGTATGTATCGAGATGGGATTTGTCCCTCCCAAATCGGAGAGATATACTTGGCCCACTTTAATCGATATCAACACCGCTTGCAAGCATGTGGTTAAGGAGTTAATCACAAAGTGATATCGGATTACGGAACGAGTAAAGTACTTGCTGTGAACGAGATTGAACTAGGTATGACGATACCGACGATCGAATCTCGGGCAAGTAAAATATCGCGAGACGAAGGGAATATATATATGGGATTGATTGAATCCTGGCATCGTGGTTCATCCGATATGATCATCGATGAATGTGTAGGAGTCAATATGGGTGCCTGCACCCGTTGATTATTGATAGAAGATCATGCGCATATTCTCGAACCCGCAGGTCACACATAACGTGTCTCGACGCTAGGATAGATTGGATAATTGGTTTATGAATTTTTGTTCGAGTCTCGGATGGGATCCGGGACATCGAGAGGTTCGGAATGGTCAGAATAAGATTCATATAAGGCGATTGCAGTTTTGGAGTTGAATTGTTCGGATTAATCGGTATTGTCGAAAGCTTCTAGAACCTTCGGAAGGGGCCAACGTGGTCCCACCTTCCGGAGGGGCATGGGCCTATGAGGGAGTGTCCTGGCCGCATTGGGCCAGGGGCACAAGGCCCCATAGGGCCCAGCCGATTCTAGAGAGATTTAACTCGTTTAAATCTTGGGATAGAATTTCTAGATAAGGGGAGAGTTTAAATCGTTTAAACTAGAGATAGGCTTGGAGGAGGGGCTAGGGATGGCCCCTCCCCTCTATATAGAGGGCTGGTGCGCCTCCCTCCACACATCTCCCTCCAAGCCCTAGTAGCCCTCTTGCCTTCCTCTCTCCCTCCCATTTGCAGTGAAGCGCCTCAGCAGAATTTCTCCACCAAATACACCACGCCCGTCGTGTTGTAGATCCAATCCATCTCCACCATACTTGCTGGTCCAAGGAAGGAGGAGACATCGAGGTGCTGCGTGTGCATCTCACGAGGCACCGCCACTTGTGGTGCTAGATCGGATCGGATCGCGAGGAGGAGAAGCGAAGCGACTACATCACCCACGCTCATTTAACGCGTTCCGCTGTCTGGCGAATCTTCAAGGGTATGAAGATCTAATCCAATCTCTCGTTGTTTGCATCTCCTAGATTAGATCTTGGCTTTCCCTCTGCTCGCTCAGTAGAAAATTTTGATTTACTATGCCGAAACCCTTCAGTGGTATCAGAGCTAGATCTATGCGTAGATGTGATTCACGAGTAGAACGCAACATGGTTGTTGCGGGCGTTGATGTTTTCTGTTGCAAGCCTCTTGTTTGTGTTCTTCTTATGACGCGGGATAGTGAGATTGAAGCGGTCCAGGCCAACCTTACGCGACGTCGTTCGCGAGACCGGCTCCGCACTTGACGTGTGGCTTGTTCCACACATGCGGCTGGTGGATGTCAGTTTCTCTCACTATAGTTGTCATGGGATTAACACCGGAGTTCGGCAACCATAATATCACCGTGGCTTTCCGTAGGTAAGAATCGTTCTTAGCATCTACTCCCATAAGCCACGTAAAACATGCAACAACAAAGTAGAGGCGTCTAACTTGTTTTTGCAGGGAGTGTTTTCTGTGATATGGTATGGCCCAAGATGTGATGTGTATAATGTATCGATGATCATGTTTTGTAATGTTTCACGACTTGCATGTCGATGAGTACACAACCGGCAGGAGCCATATGGTTGTCTTTATAATTGTGTATGACCTGCGAGTCAACTTCTTATACGCCATGTAATAGCTTTACTTTATCGCTAAGTAGTTAGCAATAGTTGTAGTTGCTATTCGTGGTGGAGGCAATCATGGTGAAGTGATGGAGATCATGCCGGAACACACAAGATGGAGATCATTGCGCGAAGATTGGCTATACCATGTCACATAAAGTTATATGCATGTGATGTTTATCCTTTTATGTATCTTATTATGCTTAGATCGCGACGGTAGCATTATAAGATGATTCCTCACTTAAAGATCAAGATAAAACTGTGTTCTCCCCAAGTATGCACCGTTGCGAAAGTTCGTCGTGTCCAAGCATCACGTGATGATCGGGTGCTATAGACTCTACGCTCACATACAACGGGTGCAAGCCAGTTTTGCACACGCGGAAATACTTGGGTCTAGCTTGACGAGCCTAGCATGTATAGACATGGCCTCGGAACACAAGAACCGAAAGGTTAAGCATGAGTCATATGAATGATATGATCGACACTTTGTTGTCCACCATTGAAACCACATCTCTTCTCGTGAAGATCGGATTAGGTGTGGTGAATTTGGATCGTGTTCACTAAACAACTTGAGGGATGTTGAATTTAGTGGGAGTTCATCTAGTAATTTGATTAAAAGTTGAACTAGTTATCATGAACATAGTCTAATTTGTACTTGCAAATATTGTAGATCACATGGCTAAGTCCAACTTCAACTTCAACGTTTTTGCTGAGAAAGAAAAGCTTAAGAACAATGGGTCTAACTTCACCAATTGGTTCCGCAATTTGAGAATCATTCTCTCTGGCGGTCAAAAGGACTATGTCCTTGAGAAAGCGTTAGGTGACGCCCCTGCTGCAACTGCGCCGGCTGATGAGAAAGCTGTCTATCAGTCGTGCAAAGATGATTATGGTGTGATTAAGAGCACCATGTTGTTTGCTATGGAACCGGAACTTCAAAATCGTTTTGAAAACTATCCGGGCCCTTTGAGATTCTCAAGAGTTGAAAACCATGTTTGAGACTCAGGCCCGCTCGAGAGATATGAGATCTCCGAAGTTCTTTAACCGCAAGATGGAGGAAGGAGTTCCGTTAGTGAGCACGCCATTAAGATGTCGGGCTACACTCAACGCCTTGAGCAACCGGATGCAAGATTCGGAGGAGCTCAAGATTGACAGTTCTGCAATCACTCCTCCCAGCTACAAAAGTTTTGTAGTGACTCATAATCAGATTGGTTCCACTGATCGATCACCGAGCTCTTCGCAAAGCTGAAGGCTGCGAGGTGGACATCAAGAAGGATAATCATGTGTTGATGGTCAACAAGCCCTCCTTTAAGAAAGGTAAAGGTGCAAAGAAGCCCTTCAAGAAGGCGGCGACAAGCTTAATGCCCTCGCGAGAAGCTCAGGTCTGGTCCCAAGCCGAAAGAAAGTGCTTCTATTGCAAGGACAAGGGTCATTTGGGCGAATCGTCCAAGTACTTAGCGGACAAGAAGGCTGGCACCATCAAAGGTATATTTGATATACATGTTATTGATGTTTTCCTTACTAGCCCTCGTTGTAGTGCTGGTATTTGATACGGTTGGTTGCTAATATTTGTAACTCGAAGCAGAGCTGCAGAATAGACGGCGCTTGCGAGGATGAGGTGACGATCTTGGCGTTGGCAACGGATCAAGAGTTGATGTGATGGCCGTCGGCACGCTCTCCTTAGTTTTACCTTCGGGATTAGTTTTAAACCTTAATAAATGTTATTATGTGCCTGCGTTGAGCATGAACATTATTTCTGGATCGTGTTTATTGCAAGACGGTTATTCATTTAAATCGGAGAATAATGGTTGTTCTATTTATATGAGTAACATCTTTTATGGTCATGCACCTCTTGTGAGTGGTTTATTTCTTCTAAATCTCGAAAGGGATGAAACACACATCCATAACATTGAGGCTAAGAGATGCAAAGTAGATAGTGATAATACTACTTATTTGTGGCACTGTCGTCTAGGTCATATTGGTGTAAAGCGCATGAAGAAACTCCATTCTGATGGACTTTTGGAGTCTCTTTATTTTGAATCATTTGACACATGCGAACCATGCCTCATGGGCAAGATGATCAAAACCCCGTTCTCCGGTATGATGGAGCGAGCAACGGACTTGTTGGAAATCATACATACTGATGTATGCGGACCGATGAGTGTTTCGACGCGCGGTGGATATCGCTATTTTCTCACTTTTACCAATGACTTAAGTAGATATGGGTATATCTATTTAATGAAACATAAATCTGAAACGTTTGAAAAGTTAAAGAATTTCAGAATGAAGTGGAGAACCATCGTAACAGAAAGATTAAGTTTCTACGATCCGATCGTGGGGGCGAATATTTGAGTTATGATTTTATCATGCATCTCAAAGCAAGTGGAATCGTTTCACAACTCACGCCACCCGGAACACCACAGCGCAATGGTGTGTCTGAACGCCAGAATCGAACCCTGTTAGATATGGTCCGATCGATGATGTCTCTTACTGATTTGCCGTTATCATTTTGGGGTTATGCATTAGAAACCGCTGCATTCACTTTAAATAGGGCTCCATCTAAATCCGTTGAGACGACATCGTATGAACTATGGTTTGGTGCTAAACCTAAGTTGTCGTTTCTTAAAGTTTGGGGATGCGAAGCTTACGTCAAGAAGTTGATGCCGGACAAGCTCGAACCCAAAGCGGAGAAATGCGTCTTCATAGGATACCCTAAGGAAACTATTGGGTATACCTTCTATCACAGAACCGAAGGCAAAGTGTTTGTCGCAAAGAACGGTTCCTTTCTTGAGAAGGAGTTTCTCTCGAAAGAAGTGAGTGGGAGGAAAGTAGAGCTAGACGAGGTTATTGAACCTTCTCTTGAATTGGAGAGTAGCGCAACACCTGAAATTGTTCCATGCCTTTGCACCAACAATAGAGGAAGCTAATGACAAGGATCATGAAGCTTGACGATGTTGCATCGAGCGTCGCAGGTCGACAAGGTCGCGTTCCCTCCCGAGTGGTACAGCAACCCTGTCTTGTTGTCTTGTTAGTAGAAGACAGTGAACCTACGAACTATGAGGAAGCGATGATGAGCCCAGACTCTGAGAAATGGCTAGAAGCCATGAAATCCGAATTGGGATCCATGAGCGAAAACCAAGTATGGACTTTGGTGGACCCTCCTAGCAGAAAGGCCGTTGAGTGCAAATGGATCTTCAAGAAGAAAAGCGGACGCAGATGGTAATGTTACCGTCTATAAAGCACGGCTTGTTGCGAAAGGTTTTTGACAAGTTCAAGGTGTTGACTACGATGAGACTTTCTCTTCCGTAGCGATGTTTAAGTCCATTCGGATTTTATTAGCAATTGCTGCATTTCATGATTATGAAATATGGAAAATGGATGTCAAGACTGCTTTCCTCAATGGCAACATTGATGAAGAGTTGTATATGATACAACCCGAAGGTTTTGTCGATCCTAAGGATCTTGATAAAGTATGCAAACTTCAGCGTTCCATTTATGGACTGAAGCAAGCATCTCGGAGTTGGAACCTTCGTTTTGATCAAGTGATCAAGAGCTTTGGTTTGTTCCAAATTGCTACGAAGCTTGCATCTACAAGAAAGTGAGTGGGAGCTCGGTGACGTTTCTGGTACTATATGTGGATGACATATTGATTATTGGAAATGACATCAACATGCTTAACAATGTGAAGAGTTATTTGAACAAGTGTTTTTCAATGAAAGAACTAGGTGAAGCTGCTTATATATTGGGCATCAAAATCTATAGAGATAGACAAAGACGCCTGATAGCTTTAAGCCAGAGTACATACCTAGACAAAGTTACGAAAAGGTTCAGAATGGATAAGGCATTGAAAGGTTCGATTGCCTATGTTGTCGAGTAAGATATTGAGCAAGGCTCGGTGTCCATTCTGATGAAATGATAGGGAAGCTATGAGCAAAGTGCCTTATGCCTCGGCCATAGGTTCCATCATGTATGCCATGTGTACTAGACCGGATGTGTCCAATGCTCTTAGTTTGACGGCAGATATCAAAGTGATCCAGAGTGGAACCTGGACAGCCGTGAAGAACATCCTAAGGTACCTAAATAGGACTAAAGAAATGTTCTTAATCTATGGGGTGATGAACAGCTCGTCAGAAAAGGTTACGTCGATGCTAGTTTCGATCGACAAGGATGATTGTAAATCTCGCACGGGATACGTGTATATTTTGAATGGAGGAGCTGTGAGTGGAGAAGCTGCAAGCAAAGCGTGATCGCGGGATCTGATGAGAAGCGGAATACATGGCTGCTGCGAGCGTCAAGTGAAGGAGTTTGGATCAGAACTTCATCCTTGAGCTTGGCGTGGTTCCAAGTGCATTGGACCCACTGGAGATATTGTGTGACAACACTGGCGCCATAGCACTCGCTAAGGAACCAAGATATCATCCAAAGACCAAGCATATCAACCGCAAGTTTCATATAATCCGAGATTATATAGCAGATGGAGATCTAAAGATTAGCAAAGTACATACAGATCTGAATGTCGCAGATCCATTGACTAAACCTCTTCCACGTGTAAAACATGATCAGCACCTCAAAGGCAATGGGTGTGATTGTTGCCGATGTAAACTAGATTATTGACTCTAGTGCAAGTGGGAGGCTGTTGGAATTATGCCCTAGAGGCAATAATAAAGATGTTATTATTATAATTCTTGTTCATGATAAAGTTTATATTCCATGCTAGAATTGTATTAAGCGGAAACTTTAATACTTGTGTGGTTTGTGAACAACACCGTGTCCCTAGTACGCCTCTATGGACTAGCTCATTGATCAATGATGGTTAAGGTTTCCTAACCATAGACATGAGTTGTCAATTGATAATGAGATCATATCATTGGAGAATGATATGGTGGATAGACCCAAACTAAGCGAAGCAATTAGATCGTGTCATCGTGTTCGTCTTTGCGAAGTTTTTCTTATGTCAAATATTGTATTCCTTAGACCATGAGATAATACAACTCCCTGGTATCGGAAGAAAGCTTTGAGGTCATCAAACGTCATCCTATGAGAGGGTGATCATAAAGGTGTCTCTCAGGTAATCGGAAAGTATCATTGGGTTGTATGTATCGTGATGGGATTTGTCCTCCCAAGTCGAAGAGATATACTTGGGCCCACTCGTGTCGATATCAACACCGCTTGCAAGCATGTGGTTAAGGAGTTAATCACAAAGTGATATCGGATTACGGAGCAGTAAAGTATTGCGTGAACGAGATTGAACTAGGTATGACGATCGACGATCGAATCTCGGCAAGTAAAATATCGCGAGAAGGGAATATATATATGGGATTGATTGAATCCTGGCATCGTGGTTCATCCGATATGACCATCGATGAATGTGTGGGAGTCAATATGGGTGCCTGCACCCTGTTGATTATTGATAGAAGATCATGTACGCATATTCTCGAACCCAGGTCACACATAACGTGTCTCGCTAGGATAGATTGGATAATTGGTTTATGAATTTTTGTTGAGTCTCGGATGGGATCCGGGACATCACGAGAGGTTCGGAATGGTCGGAGAATAAGATTCATATAAGGCGATTGCAGTTTTGGAGTTGAATTGTTCCGGATTAATCGGTATTGTACCTAAGCTTCTAGAACCTTCCGAAGGGGCCAACGTGGTCCCACGTTCGGGAGGGGCATGGGCCTATGAGGGAGTGTCCTGGCGCATTGGGCCAGGGGCACAAGGCCCCATAGGGCCCAGCCGATTCTAGAGAGATTTAACTCGTTTAAATCTCGGGATAGAATTTCTAGATAAGGGGAGAGTTTAAATCGTTTAAACTAGAGATAGGCTTGGAGGAGGGGCTAGGGCTGGCCGCCCCCTCCCCCTCTATATATAGAGGGCTGGTGCGCCCCCTCCCCTCCACACATCTCCCTCCAAGCCCTAGTAGCCCTGCTGCCTTCCTCTCTCCCTCCCATTGTTTGCGGTAAGCCTGCTTGCAGAAATTCTCCACCAAATACACCACGCTGTCGTGTTGTAGATCCAATCCATCTCTCCACCATACTTGTTGGTCCAAGGAAGGAGGAGACGTCGAGGTGCTGCACGTGTGCATCTCACGGAGGCACCGCCACTTGTGGTGCTAGATCGGATCGGATCGCGAGGAGGAGAAGCGAGTACGACTACATCACCCACGTTAAATGAGCGTTCATTGTCGAATCTTCAAGGGTATGAAGATCTAATCCAATCTCTCTCGTTGTTTGCATCTCCTAGATTAGATCTTGGCTTTCCCTCTGTTCGCTTCCGTAGAAAATTTTGATTTACTATGCCGCGAAACCCTTCAGCTACCTCTTCATCTACCATCGGGATTAGTTTTATACTTAAATAATTGTTATTTGGTGCCTGCGTTGAGCATGAACATTATATCGGGGTCTTGTTTATTGTGAGACGGTTACTTGTTTAAATCCGAGAATAATGGTTGTTCGATTTATATGAGTAATATGTTTTATGCACATGCACCTTTGATAGATGGTCTATTCTTATTGAATCTCGATAGTGGAAATACACATATTAATAACATTGAGGCTAAACGTTTGAAATTGAGCGATAACTCGACCTATATGTGGCAATCGCTGCCTTGGTCACATTGGAGTGAAGCGTATGAAGAAACTCCATTCGATGGACTTCTTGAATCACTTGATTTGAATCACTTGAAAGATGCGAAGCATGTCGATGGGTAAAATGACTAAGACTCCATTTTCGGTATGATGGAGCGAGCTACGGACTTATTGGAAATCATACATACCGATGTGTGGTCCAATGAGTGTAGCATCGTGGTGGTTATCGTTATGTTCTTACCTTCACGGATGACTTGAGTAGATATGGGTATATCTATTTCATGAAACATAAGTCTGAAACTTTCGAGAAGTTTAAGGAATTTCAAAGTGAGATTGAGAATCAACGTAACAAGAAGATTAAATTTCTACGTTTTGATCATGGAGGTGAATATCTAAGTTACGAGTTTGGCGAGCATTTGAAGAAATGCGGAATACTTTCACAATTGACACCGGGAACACCACAAACAGAATGGTGTGTCTCGAACGTCGTAATCGAACTCTCTTAGATATGGTTTGTTCTATGATGTCACTTACAGATTTACCGCTATCATTTTGGGGTTATGCATTAGAAACAGCATTCACTTTAAATAGGGCAATCTAAATCCGCTGAAACGACACCGTATGAATTATGGTTTGGGAAGAAACCTAAATTGTCGTTCCTTAAAGTTTGGGGATGCGAAGCCTATGTAAAGAAGTTACAGCCGGACAAGCTTGAACCCAAAGCGGAAAAATGCGTCTTCATAGGATATCCAAAGGAAACTCTTGGGTATACCTTCTATCATAGATCCGAAGGCAAAATCTTCGTTGCCAAGAATGGGTCCTTTCTAGAGAAGGAATTTCTCTCGAAAGAAGTGACTGGAAGGAAAGTAGAACTCGACGAGGTTGTCGAACCTTCTCTCGAGATTGTGAGTAGCGCAGCACCGGAAGAAGTTCCTGTGGTGCCTGCACCAATAAGAGAGGAAGCTAATGATGATGATCATGAAGCTTCGGTTGAAGTTGCTACAGAGCCTCGCAGGTCAACGAGAACTCGTACCACTCCAGATTGGTATGATCCTGTTATGAGTGTCATGTTGGTGGACAACACCGATGACCCCGAGACATATGAGGAAGCGATGATGAGCCCAGATTCCAATAAATGGCAAGAAGCCATGAAATCCGAGATTGGATCCATGTACGAAAACCAAGTATGGACTTTGGTGGACTTACCGGATGGCCAAGGCTGTCGAGAACAAATGGATCTTCAAGAAGAAAACAGATGCTGATGGTAATGTTACTTCCTATAAAGCTCGACTTGTCGCAAAAGGGTTTCGACAAATTCAAGGAGTTGACTACGATGAGACTTTCTCACCAGTAGCGAAGCTAAAGTCTGTGAGGATTATGTTAGCAATCGCTGCATATTACGATTATGAGATATGGCAGATGGATGTCAAAACAGCATTCCTCAATGGAGACATTGATGAAGAGTTGTATATGATGCAACCCAAAGGTTTTGTCGATCCTGAAGATGCTAACAAGGTATGCAAACTTCAACGGTCCATCTATGGATTGAAGCAAGCATCCCGGAGTTGGAATCAACGTTTTGATAAGGTGATCAAAAGTTTTGGTTTTATACAAACTTATGGAGAAGCTTGTATTTACAAGAAAGTGAGTGGGAGCTCTGTAGCATTCTTAATACTATATGTAGATGACATATTGTTGATTGGGAATGATGTAGACCTTCTTAATAGTGTCAAGGAATATTTGAATAATAGTTTTTCAATGAAGGATCTTACGAAGCTTACATATTAGGCATAAAGATTTATAGAGATAGATCAAGACGCCTAATATCATTGTCACAAAGTACATATTTGGACAAAGTTCTAAAGAGGTTTGGAATGGAAGATAGCAAGAAAGGGTTCTTGCCCATGTTGCCCAATACGACCTTGAGTAAAACTCAAAGTCCCACATCGGCAGAAGATAGAGAAAGGATGAGTAAGACTCCCTATGCCTCAGCCATAGGATCTCTAATGTATGCCATGCTATGTACTAGACCCGACATTGCATATGCTATTAGTTTAACTAGCAGATATCAAAGTGATCCAGGAGTGGATCATTGGACAGCGGTCAAAAACATCCTTAAGTACTTGAGAAGAACTAAGGATATGGTTCTTTCTTATGGAGGTGATGAACAGCTCGTTGTTAATGGTTACACCGATGCTAGTTGGAACACCGATCCGGATGATTCTAAATCATAACTGGATAATGATTTATTTTGAATGGTGCAGCAGTTAGCTGGAGGAGTGCAAAGCAAAGCGTTATGGCGAGATCTTCAACTGAATCGGAATACATGGCTGCTTCGAAGGCTTCACAAGAAGCGATATGGATGAAAGAGTTCATTACAGAGCTGGGTGTGGTTCCTAGTGCGCTGGACCCAATGTCTATCTCATGTGATAACATGGGCGATAGCCAATGCGCAAGAACCAAGGTCACACAAGAAGCTGAAGCATATCAAGCTACGTTTTCACGCTATTCGAGAACATATCCAAGATGGGGATATAAAGATTTGCAAAGTACACACAGATCTGAATGTGGCGGATCCGTTGACTAAACCTCTCCCGAGGGCAAAACATGACCAGCACCAAACTGCCATGGGTGTTCGGTATATTACCATGTAATCTAGATTAGATGACTCTAGTGAGTGGGAGACTGTTAGAGATATGCCCTAGAGGCAATAATAAAAGTAGTTATTATTATATCTTTGTGTTTATGATAAATGTTTACATTCATGCTATAATAGTATTAACAAGGAAACATTAATACTTGTGTGATTTGTAAACTTAATTTGAAGTCCCTAGTAAAGCCTCTATATAATACTAGCTTGTTGGTTAATAGATGATTGTGGTTTCCCTATCATGAACATTGAGATGTTATTAACAACAAGATCATATCGTTAGGAGAATGATATGGTGGACATACTCCTATAGATAAGCGTAGCATAAAGATCAAGTCATTTCAATAGTTCAATTGCTATATGCTTTCTGATACATAGTAACCTAATTCCTTCGACCATGAGATCATGCATATCACCTTTACCGGATGGATGCTTTGATGTCATCAAACACCACACCGTAACAGGGTGGCTATAAAGGTGGCATTGAGTGTTCGGAAAGTATTGGTTGAGACACATGGATCAAGAGTGGGATTTGTCCATCCATATGACGGATAGATATACTCTGGGCCCTCTCGGTGAAATGTCATCCAATTAGCTTGCAAGCATGTGACTGGCTCACAAGGGATCACATATCACGGGAACGAGAAAAGAGTACTTATCGGTAACGAGGTTGAACTAGGTATGCAGAGATACCGACGATCATAACCTCGGATAAGTAACATATCGTGAGACAAAGGGAAATTGATACCGTATGTAAGTGGTTCATTCGATCGCAAAGTAATCATAGAAATATGTGGGAGCCATATGAATTTCCAGATTCCTCTATTGGTTATTGATCGGAGAAGTGTCTCGGTCATGTCCGCATAATTCACGAACCGTAGGGAGACACACTTAAGGATTCGACGTTGTTTGAGTAGTTATGGAATGATGAGAAAGAGACCGAATGTTGTTCGGAGTCTCGGATGGGATCCGGGATATCACGAGGAGATCCGAAATGGTCCGGAGAATAAGATTCATATAAGGAAAGTCCCGTTTCGGAGTTGGGGAATGATTCCGGTGTTTTCATCGGGAACATTCTAGAAGGTTCCGGAATGTCCGGCACTCCGGGGGGGAAGGGGTACATGAATGTGTTATATCAAGTTGGTATGATTGCATCATGTACTAAGTGTCATCGCTGTTCCAAATCAAGGATTAATTCAAATCCTAGTTTGAAAAGTCAAACGGCTAGTTTGAAAAGTCAAACGACAGTTTTTGGAAAGAGGAGGAGAGGTGGAAACCGAGTTGGGGAGGAATTCCCTCCTCCAACCGGCGGCCCACCTCCAAGCCGAGTTGGGGAGGGACTCCCCTCCCCTTGGCCGCACCTCCCACCTATAAAGGGAGGGGCAGGGCTGCCCCTCCTAACACACAAGTACCTCTCCTCCAAAACCCTAGATTGGCGCCACCACCTCCTGCTGCCGCCACCTCCCGTGGTTGCCCTAGCCCACTTGGGGTGCCCCAAACCCCAGCCGCCGCTCTAGCACCTCCTCCTTGGTGTGTCTAAAACCTAGATCGCCGAGGAGCTCTCTCATACTCCACCATACTCGCCCGCTTAAGGCGAAGCCTCATGAGATCTCCCTCTACTTCCTACCACGTTGTCTTGCCGGAATCGCGAGGAGAGTGCTACAACCTCCATTTTCTTTGGAACAAGGGAGAGGAAGGTCTTCGCCGAAAATCGAACGTGTGACCGATCAAGGGAGCGCTGAACGCAGCTACCTTGGAAGGATCGTCTACGCGATCTTGAGATCGGAAAGAGTACGACTACATCACCCACGAGAATCCGCTCTCATTAAACACTTTGGAATCTTCGAGGGTGAGTTATTCCATCGACTCGTTGCTACAATCTAGTAGATAGATCTTGGCTTGTTTGTTTGTATGCGGTAGAATTTTTTTGTTTTCCATGCTACGAAACCCTACAAGGTTAACATTCAAAGCAGATACAAGACGATCAACAACAAGAACTGAAGAAATAACAAGAATGATGTCATCAACATACACCAACAAGTAGATAAAACAAACCCATGTGTAAGAAGAGCAGAGTAGGACCGAGCATGCCACGCACATGGCGTCTTCTTAAGACCATATAGAGCCTTGACGAGGTGACACAGATGATGAGGACGAGCTGGATCAACAAAACCAGGAGGCTGGAGCATATAAACCTATTCTTTCAAGACTCCATGAAGAAAGACATTTTAAACATCCAACTAACAAAGAGATAATCCTCGAGTAACAACTAGAGAAAGCAAAAGGCGAATAGTATTAGAGTAATAGCCAGATGATGCAAACGGCGAATAGTAGTGGGCTTAACCACATGACTAAACGTGTCCTCATAGTTAATAAAATATCACTGTTTGGAGCCTTTAGAAACCAAGCGAGCTTTATACCTTTCAATGGAACCATTATCATGTTTCTTTACCTTGAAAACCCACTTGGAGTCAATGATATTAATATCAGAATTCGGAGGAACCAATCACCAAGTGTCATTACGAAGAGGAGTGATACGTCCATTTTGCATCACTATTCTATATCATAATTTACTGTCATTCATTGATATACTTCATATTAAGAGATGATACTTATGTAATTTCATCTGTTTTTGCATGGTTGATGACTTTTGGAGCATGGACCGCTGCAGTCAGGATTCTGATGGAAAAGGTGCTGTTTGGAGGCAAAATTTGTGAAGATCAGAAAATCCAGGAAAATATACGGAAAATCCTATTTTTCTAGAAGACGAAGGATGCCAGAAGAGGAAGTGGAGATGGGCCACAGGGGGCCCACACCACCCCCTGGCGCGGACCACCCTAGGCCACGCCACCAGGTGGTGTGGCCGCCCTGGCCCACCTCTGGCTCTCCCCTCTGGCGTATATATTCCTCCCGAAACCCTAAGACTCGGGGAGCGACCACAGAAAGATTCCGCCGCCTCTGCGGGGCGGAGAACACCAAGAGAGAAAGATCTCTCTGGCAGACAGAATTCTGCCAGGAGAATTCCTTCCCGAAGAGGGAAGATCGTCGCCATCAACACCACCATTAAGCTGGACTTCATCGGGATCATCACCATCATCATCACCACCATCATCACCATTAGCACCCTCATCACCATCTCCATATTGCTGTAACAATTGCGTTGAATCTTGCATAGTTCATAGGGGAAACTTTCCCGGTGTCGATTACCCTTTGTTGTTGATGCTATTGAGTGAACCATTGAATTATTGTTTATGTTCAGATTGTTATAGATCATTATTCCATCTCTGATCATGATCCATATGATGTCTTGTGAGTAGTTCGTTTTGTTCTTGAGGACATGGGAGAAGTGATGTTGTTAGTAGTGGAATTGTGTTGAGAAAGATTCAATAGTTTGATATTTAAGTTGTGGTGTACTTCTTCTAGTGGTGTCATGTGAACATCGACTACATGACACCTCACCTATATGGGCCTAGGGGAATGCATTGTGTATTTGGCTACTAATCGTAGGGGTTGCCGGAGTGACAGAAACCTAAACCCCTGTTAGGAAACCATTGCACAAGGGACGTAAGGGTCTTAGAGTTTAAAACTGTGGTTAGGTTTCTACCTTAATTAATTTCTTGTACTTACGAATGTTTGCAAGGGGTATAATCACAAGTATGTATTAGTCCTAGGAAGGCCGGTACATTAGCACAGGTTCACCCACACAACACTTAGCAAGCTAAAGAAGATTAATCAACTATATAAAGCGAAAGCACTTGACAGTCTTCCCATGTGTCCTCAAGAATGTTTGGTCATATTAAGTAATACAACCGGCTTGTCCTTTGCTGCATAAAGGATTGGGCCACTTGCTGCATTTATTCCTATTGTCTTTTGTTTACTCGTACTTCGTTTACTTGCTTTATCAAAAACCCCTAAAAATCCGTTTGCTAAGTATTTGCTGAGAATTCCTGATCGATACCACTAGCCAGCACCTTATGCTCCTCGTTGGGTTCGACACTCTTACTTATTGAAAATACTGCGATACACCCCCTATACTTGTGGGTCATCAAGGAGCTTGAAATTCCTGGTCTGTTGCAGCACGCTAATGTGGAGTACTCATAGAATCTTTTAAGTGACAAGGTTCAACGGTAAGATTGATCGTAGTATGTGCCATGTAGGCCGCAAACCATGCAATTGTGCCATCAATGTATTCAAGCGGATGCACGGTACCACTTTTTTCTGCATGTGTTTGGACAACCAATCACCGATGAAAGTGGCGGAGAAGGCAACTCATTGATGCAGTAGCATTAGAGGCCGGCGATCACGGTTCATCAGAACCCAACGATTCTTCCTGTAGATCATGAAGACCACACACAGGCGAGCAGTGCATAGTCGACTGTGGCCCAATCAAGGACTGCTCAGGGGAGGCCGAGGAGAGTAGGGCACGGTTGAGGCTGGCCCATGGCCAAGCGGCTGCGACACTAAAGAGGCTAACCCTATGGAGCCCGTTGGCTCAGAGTGGGCCACTGTAGAGGGGCCCATTGTAGTAGTAGAGGCTAGTCCAGATGAGAACGATCCAGGTGAGGATCCCAGGCGATCCTGATCGACGTGATGATCGTGTACATGTAGCATGCTCACGTGATCGACGTCTTGTATGGGATCCAGAGCGGGATACTCATTAGTGATGTCCATGAGGTGAAGACGAGCACCACATCCGACCACCGCATCATGATTAGGCAACAAAATAGGAGAATATAAGCATCTTAAAATTTATTAGGCAAAGTAGGAGATGAATGCGTAGATGATGTGTGTGTAGGAGTGGAGATCGGAAGTGTGGAAAAGGGAAAATGTTCTCATCAAAGACAACATCGCTGAGATGTACACACAGTTAGATCGAACATGAAGACACTTATGACCTTTATAGAGAGAACTATACCCAAGAAGAATACACTTTACAGATAGAAATTCAAGCTTGTGACCATTGTAGGGATGAAGGTGTGGCCAAAATGCACACCCAAACACCTTAAGAAAGGTATAATCTAGAGTATCGTGAAGCAAGAGTTCTAGGGAGTTTTAATGTTAACAAGTCATGTAGGAAGACAACTAATAAGAAAACAAGCTATAGCAAAAGAATCACTCCAAAACTAAAACAGAACAGATGCATGAGCAAGAAAATTGAGGCCAGTTTCCACAATATGGCGATGCTTACAATCACCTGCGCCGTTTTGCTGATGTGTATATGGGTAATACATACAATGTGAAATCCTAAGTTTCTGAAAGAAGGCATTAAGATTGCGATGCTCACCCCAAGTTAGATTGAACATGAATAACTTTATGGTTAAGGAGACGTTCAATATGTGCTTGGAATTGAAGAAAGACACTGAACACATCATATTTGCTCTTAATAAGATAACACCAAGTAAAGAGACTATAAGCATCAATGAAACTGATGTAATATAACTATGACCACTAAGAGAAATTTGGATAGGGCCTCACACATCCGAATAAATAAGATCAAGTGGAGGTTTGGATACACAACTAGAAACATAAAGCGGAAGTTGATGACTCTTACCTTGTTGATAGGTATCACACTTGCAACATCTTTATTATTAGGCGCCAATTAGTGTAACCTATGAAATATTATGTGGACGAGATATATTGGAAATAAAAAAGTAGGAAGACGACAACCACTAGGTTGGGCCTTCACAAACGATGAAAATGGCCCTTCACACACGATAAAAATGGCCCTTCACACATGATGAATCCAACCGTCGCTAACCATGGGTGGGCGATGAGTATCTACGCACACGATTTCTATAATCATGTGAGAAAACGTCTGCATAGTTCAGAAGTTTCACATACGTTTTCCGTGTTTAAACATGTGTGTCCTGAAATGATTGCCAATGAGTTGCTTACTTTCATCGTATGTGTTCTGCCATTTTACACACTAAAAGGCGAAACCATCCATATGCTTATTCTAGACAATCCAACCGATTTTACTTTGAACCGCCTCTAGTCCAGGATGCTATTAGATGTATACAAATACAGAACCAAAATCATAATTTTATTTCATTGCACATCAGATACATCATATGTTCACATACATTTATCATTGGGCCTATATCGGATACAAAGGAGAATGGTACACAATTAATAAGACAATTTGTAGCTTTTCTTGGTTACATCTTTGTCTTCATTGAGGTACTTGATGACTGCAAGAGCACATATCGTTTGTAGCTAGTTTTAAAATAAAGATATCGATCCCACAGGGAGTAGGAGTCTGAAGTCTAATAACTCTTGGAATAAATATTACGATAGAAATGCTAGATAAAGTTCTAAGTGACAAGATAAAGTGCGAGTATTGTGTAAAAAGGTGTTTTTGGGTTTTGGGTATAAGAGCAATAATAAAGTAAAGCAAATTAACTTAATACAGAAAGTAAGTATCGCGTATGTAAGAGAGATTGGAACTGCAGTAGAAAAAAAGCTTTCTTAGAGAGTAGCGGATACACCACTAGTATTATAAAGATCTAAGATAAAGATTATCATCATGACCATTCTCAACTATATATGTGTGGGAGGAACTCCGTATATGGATGATTTGCCAGCAACCGCTGCACACATCATCCTCATAACCACATCAAACAGCAATCGACATCAAATGAATTACTGCGCTATTAAGGGACATAATCCCGTAGGACGTATCCCATGGCATGGATAGTGTTCCGTGAGTTTCCTCAGCTTCCCAAGTTGATACGTACGAATTACTAACAGCTTTATAGTCACCGTAAGTGCTAGTATGCCTCCGTCTACCAACAAGTAGTTCCCTCCATCAAGTCCCCACGAGAGGCAACTATTAAGAGGTTGACTTCTCTCAACATCAAGATGCAGAGAATCTAACACATGGTCACAGCGATGAATATCATAATAGACTTTATCTTATTTCAATCTCATACTAGGGTTTCTCCATATCTCCAAGAACTAATGATCTACCCAGACATGGAGGCAATCAACATCATGGCAATGATAATGGAAACAATCATAGATGAATAGTACTTGTATAAATCCACAACGAGTATAGGAATTACAACAAGATCTAGACAAGATGTAGATGGGATGGATGGAGATGGTGGTGGTGCAACAGTGGATGATGAAGATCGATGCCTTAGCCTCATGGATCTGCACAGGGCGAAGATGGATCCCTGGTGGATGAGTTCCCCCTCCAGATGCCTTCCGGAGGTGAGATTTCTGTGATTTCTGGTGTTCTGTATGTCGTCTCCTCGAACCAATTGCACGGGGTAAAACTATTTGACGAGGCGGAGGCGGCGCCAACTATACGACCAGAGCTATATGGGCGGAAGAAGTTCTCCCGCCGTATAGTTGGTCGTTACGCTCTCTGCCTCCTTCGTTCGCTTCTGGTATTATTAATATTTCCCAAATAAGCGATTTACGTTGTTTTTGACTCCTTTTCTCCATAGTACAACTGCTTCAATAATTGTATCAATTGGATCCATCATCTGTCCTGATCCTGGTGAAAACAGATATAAAATATGCGTGTGAACACCGTAAAATACCAAGATCCTACATCTACAATACAAAATAATAATATAAAACATGATGCAAATATGCACTCATCAACTTCCCCAAGCTTACTCTTGCTCGTCCCGAGCAAGCTCTAGCTTAATGGATATGATCTTCATATTCATGAAGCTGAGTCGATAAAATAAATGAGGCTATTGCAGCATGTGTTTATCATGTATGATACATAGGAATAAGTTCATGAATAGTACCTTACTCGAACCATCGGAAAAGTATTAGAAGGCTTCTACATCTTAATGATCAATAACTCATAAAAGATGAATCTCAACATAATGTAAAAGAATCCGGTTCAACTGAATGAGTTAACAAGGTAGTCCCAAGTGTTCTAGGATCAACGTATCCACTTGGAATTCAAAATCTCAAAAGTGTTCCTTTGTCATACTACAATACAATGGTATATGCCTACTTGCTCTTTGCACATTCGCTCTTTTTCTTCTTTCTTTTCTTTTCTTTTGCATATATACTCACACTTTTGTTTTAAGTGTTGTGCAAAGGAGCTAGCCATATATTCCACTTCATGTAGGAATTCAAAAGTTCAATGATCTCAATTATCAAATTCCAACTGTATATGAAGTATTTGTATGACTTGGAGATTCTATCTCGACTTGTTCCCACTCTATTTTGATAGCACTATTTTCCTTTGTTCAAGGTTTTTTCTTCAACTTAATTGTGTAGATAATTTTTCTTTTGCAAATCAAACCCTAGACTTACAACATATTGACTAAATTATCTTTAGATGTTCTATTAATACCAATGGTGTGGAAGACTCCTATTGCTATCATCAAGTGCAAGTAAAATTATACTCAAGCCATTCATATATCAATAAATCAAACACAAACTCATATTGCTCCATATATAATTATAAACTCGGAATTTCATAAAAGGGATCGACTATTCCTGAAGGGAATTCTAATGATGCAAACTTTATTTATAGTTTGAACTAATGCAAGAATAATAAAACTTATAAGATAGATTACAAGGTCTTAAAGATCTTCCCAAGCTTGGAATCAAGCCAGGCGGAATCAAATAATCCCTTGCGATTATTTGATATCATGATTGTTGTAGATCACTGTGGCGCCATGGCATGTGGGATCTTCTCCTCACGGGCCAGCCTGAGGCGTAGGGATTGATTCACAAATTCTAATTCTTTAACACGCAGCTTGTAGAAAAGATTGTTCCTCTCCAGCACCTTCACTTGTTCCTTAATGAACTCATTGTTATCCTAAAGTGTTTGTAGCGCCTTAAGACTCATAGAAAAACCTGCTTCGGTTGTCCGCTTGATATCTTCATCAAGTTTATCAAGATAAATTCGCAGCAATCGAAGGTGTTTAGGCGTTCCCGGCTTCTCCTTGTCCAACTCTTTGATCCTCAGAGCCTTCAAATCCCTCTTCCGGCATCCATGGTCGGCGTCGAGGAACTCTATAGGGATGGTCTTGATCTCCTTCCCTTGCTCGCTATTGCTCCCGGTCTCCATGGGAGCTTTTCTTCTTGACTTTTATCCCTTGGTTGAGAGTCCTTTCATGTGAATAAGGAGTAGATCCGTTTCTGGAGATTATGATTATAGAGAGAGACAATGACAGTATATAAGGGGGTCAGAGGTTGGTAAAACTCGCGAGAAACACCAAATTGTCGTCCAAGAAAAGAATCCAAACGGAACAAAAAAGAAATCACAGATTTGGAAGTTCCCTGCCGCGTAATGACTAACTATACGAGCGCGACCCGTATAGGTCCGGCCGTATAGTTGGTTCCAGGCAGATATTTCCAAATATCTCGAGTCCAGGTCGATTAAATTACGACTCGGAACCAGCAATCATAAGTTTTTTTAGATGAATAAATGAAAGATCAAACAAAAAAGTGTGTGAGAGTTTAACGATCAACTATACGGCCGGAATTTTTGCTCCAGTCGTATAGTTGCGACTGTATAGATACATACACGAAAATCAAAAGTGTCTGAGAGTTTAACGACCAACTATACAGCCGGAATTTTTGCTCCGGTTGTCTAGCTGCGACCGTATAGATACATGCACGAAAAAGCAAAACCATCTGAGAGTTTAACGACCAACTATACGACCGAAATTTTTGCTTCGGTCGTATAGTTACGATCGTATAGGCTTAGATAGCAAAAATAATTTCACGAAGATGATACAGAGAGTTTAACGACCAACTATACGGCGGGAGCTCCCTCTCCGGTCGTATAGCTCCGCCCGTATAGTTGGGAAAACCTCTCTAAATCTTCAGAAAAATACAAGGAATTCAAAGGCAGAATTTTTAAAAGTAAAAATTATGAAAACAAATCACTTATTTGGGTAAGAACACTTACCTTGCACCTATCATTGTTTAGGGGGGGATGAAAAGTTCCTCCAACAACAAAGACTTCTTCTCACTTGGAGGAATTGACCTTAGTTTATTGAATAATTCCCGTAAATGAAAATCACCAGGACTAAAGTTCCTCTCAATAAGATTGGTGTCTTTCGGGGCAATCATGGACACTGCATCTAGCATTTTTATTTCCTGTCTCTGCATAATCTGCAGCTCAAATTCTTGAAGTGAAAGAATCCAACAGATCAGCCTTGGCTTATGTTCTTTCCTTTCAAGGAGTTTTTTTAAGCCATCACGATCCGTGTGAACTCTTACCTTTGCATCAACTATATAGGAATGGAATTTATCACAAGAGAAAAACATAGCAAATAGTTCCTTTTCTTCCTTAGAGTAGTTCTTTTAAGCACCATTGAGAGTTCTACTAGCATGATGTATAATATTAAATCTACGACCAATATGTTGTCCTAGAGTTACTCCTACAACATCATCACTAGCTTTGCATATTAAATCGAATGTTGTATCCAAGATAGGTGGTTTAATAATAGGAGCGCGAGATAAAGCATTTTTGAGTTTATCAAAGGCTTCAAGACACTTATCATCGAAATTAAATCTAATTCCCTTTTGTAAGAGGTTTGTCAAAGGTTTAGATATTTCAGAGAAATTTCTAATAAACCTTCTATAAGAACCCATATGATCAAGAAAACTTCGTATACCTTTAATATCCCTTGGTGGTGGCATTCTTTCTATTGCTTCAACCTTAGCTCTATCAACTTCAATTCCCTTACCTGATACCTGGTGTCCAAGGACTATACCTTTTTTGACCATAAAATAGCACTTCTCCTAGTTTAGAACGAGATTAGTTTCTTTACAACGCTGTAAAACTCTTTTGAGATTATCTAAACAACTAGTAAACGAAGTTTCATATACAGAAAAGTCATCTATAAATAATTCCATTATAAGTTCTATAAAATCAGAAAAAAAGCAGTCATGCATCTTTAAAAAGTAGCTGGAGCATTACATAAACCAGACATACAAGGGGTGATTTTGGCCCAGAGCCGGATCCCGGCATGCAGTCCCCGTGTGCAAATTGCATCCATGGAGAAAAACTCACACGGGAACCAAACATGCCCACTAGGATTTATGACGCGCGGTGTGAGAAAATGCATAGAAAAAGAAATGCCCGCGACTCGAGAAAACATAGCAAATAAGAGAAACATGTTTCTAGGAGGAAATCGTGGGGGAAACTTCTCACCCAATCAAACTGTTCCGGCCTCTCCCATCGTGTGCTTCACATTTGTTACAATCCAGGAAATTTTTCAGTTTGCAATACCTCCATGGTGGAGTTTGCCAGGGCTACGAGCAGACGGTCGAAATTTGTCTGTGTCACCGATCAGGCACACCACACACGGAAAGGGATTTTCGTGTGCGACTGGGGGCCTTCTTAATATACATGATATGTACTAGTGAACAACATTGCGATCTCTCTCCTGGCATAATGGAGTTAAAACAAAGAGATGCGGGAGGAGAGAAAGGGCGTGAAGTGGTCGCACACCATGTTTCGACTACATGTTTAGAAAATATGATAATTCATTTGTTTTTGTTATATTTTCTGGTTCCGTCGCAAGGGGTATTTTGCGAGTATGTGCTAACAGCTAGAGATAAACACTGTGACTTTATACTAAATAGGAGACAATTATTATGGATCGAATGGAGTGCCATGTCTACTCACTGTGACTTTATACTAAATCGGAGACAATTATTATGGATTGAATGGAGTGCCATGTCTACTTCATTCATATATTGTGCATCGAACTAAACCCTAGACCATCCCTCCATCTGGCCTCATTTTCCGGCTAAGAAGTTGCTCTGGCCTTGTTGTCCAGCTCAAAAGTCGTTCTATACCTGGCAACGCAGATTAAATCGATTGAGAATTAGCAGATCGATTGAACTGTCCGTCCCCTTTGGACTGCGGCTCGATGTTGCTAGGGCCGCTGCCTGCTGCCGCACCGTGACAGGAGATCAGACAAGGAGACGGCCTGCCCACCTTAGGTGCTAGCTGCTTCAGTGCGTCGTGCAGTGTCTGCCAGAGTGCCAACCACGACCAAGTATGTAGTCTTTGATACAATGATACTGCCTCACCACATAATGTATATGCCTAAGCTATACTATCTCCGTCCCAAGGCTTAAGACATATAAATTTTTTTAAAAGTCAAACCAACTAAAGTTTGACCAAGTTTTTAGAGAAAATTATTAATATTTACAATACGTAATCCATACTCTTTCATACATCATGAAACATGGTATCTATATAATATAATAGTTTTTGATATTTTTTCTAAAAGTTTGATCAAACTTTACGTGGCTTGACTTTTCAAAAATTTTATATGCCTTAAGCCTTGGGATAGAGGGAGTATTGTCTATTAGTATTACAATTCAATTCATACATAGCACTGGTTAGTTTTTTGTTAGATCAGATATAAATTGTATATCTGTTTGTATACTTCCCTTGATTTAAAAGACAAAAGCAAGATAAGAATTTGAAAGTACAATTTATTTTTCTAAAAACAATACTCTTCAAAAATAAAGAAAAACACAAGAATGGTTAATCAAATTTTAGAGTTTTTAATGGTGATATATTTGAGATATCATACGTGTTATAGTGTATTGTACTTTTTTTTAGAAAAAAGGATACGTATCATCCGGGGGATCGCAGTGTCCGATCCCCCGGGTAGCTGGCCGCTCGCGATAAGTATTTTTTTTTTTTGAGATCTCGCGATAAGTATTTTGATCAGCAGTTCAGCACACCTCACCACCTTTCCCACCGGGGACCCACCTTATCTCCTCCCAGCGTGCGTCGTCCTCCACTAGTTTTCTCATGGCAAAAAAACACAGGGAAATCTCTAGCATCTCTCGTCAATACCGGTGGAGACGGAGCTCACGATGGCTGCGGCCCTCCCCATCTCCGCCGATTCGACCGCGACGACCTCTGGTGCTGCTGCTGGCCTACCAGACCACCACCGCACGACACCATCCAGGTGCTCGTACTCCTCCCGGTGCCCAACCCAAGCCATCCCCAATTCCTCACTCCATAGCCGTTCTAAAGGTGTGTTTGGTTTGAGCCCAAACTAGCCCCACCAAAATTTTGGCATGACCAATGCTAGGGCATGACCAAAGTTTTGGCTAGCTGTCTTTGTTTGGATAGTAGCCATGGCACGTCCAAAAATTTGGAAGAATAGATCAACTATTGGTTTGCAACCAACTGATTTGATAAAAATATTTGTTTTCTATAACAACCTAAATTTTAGAATTTGAGTAGATCGATATTAAAATGCATGCAGTCAAAGAGGTACCCGCAAAAAAGGAGGAAAAATACGCGGATATCCTAGTGCATGCTGTCGCTAATTGTGTGATGCCATCGATTAATTACAATCTTAAGGAATCAAAACACCAGCTTGTATGCGTTAGATATAGAAATATAAAAAGAAAAAGTATATGGGACCCACCAGATAAAGGGGCAAGTCGCCTGGCCAATTTTTTGGCGTAGCTTGTGAGCGCCCTAGAATCGCCCGCTTGTTGGCGAGAAATACACGGGCGGGGGATTGGCGGACTGGGCGAGCCAATTCTTTGGCAACGATCCAAACGACTACCAAAATTCAAGGGCAAGCCAATATTTTGGTAGGGTTGCTTTTGGTTGCAATCCAAACAAGCCCTAAATCCTCCTCCACCACCGGCCAGAAGTGAGCTCAGAGGAGGGACGCCGGCGATGATTAAATTGGCCGCCACTGTTGCTACAACCGGCCCTGACCTTCCTACAAGGAGCGGGAGGGCTTGCTGCACGCGGCGATGGCCGGTGCTACGGGTGCTGATGGCGGATGCTACTCGCGGCGGTGGCGGCTGCTACACGCGTTGGCGGGCGTTGCTACACGGCAGCGGCCGCTGCTACTCGCAGTGGCGGCGGCTGCTACACGCGTTGGTGAGCGTTGCTACAGGCGGCGACGGCCGCTGCTACTCGTGGCGGTGGCGGCTGCTACACGCGTTGGTGGGCATCGCTACAGGCGGTGACGACCGCTGCTACGGGCGGTGACGGCCACTGCTACGGGCGGTGACGGCCACTGCTACGCGCGGTGGTGATGGCTGCTACAGATGGCGATGGCGGCTGCTACAAATCGACACCGCGCTACAAGTTGGCCGACAATGCTACGAGCGGCTGCCAGTGATGCTATCAAAGGTCACGGGCGATGCTACATAGGGACGGACGCGGTACCACCAGTGTGGTCGACGCCGTCCGGTTCTGCTACCGACGGAGGCTGCTACATACGGCGGCCAGTTCTGCTACCTACATCGGCCGGCTATGCTACCTTGGGCTACCGGAGTTGCTACTTTTTTGGGTGGCCGACGTTGCTGGGAGGGTTGGGCGGCTTGCTATGAAGCTCCCTTGATGCTGCAAGCCAGAGGTGGAGCTTCCTCGCCGGCGGCGGGTTGCAGGGGAAGCGTCTTGGGGGCAGGGAGCAACCACCGTCGTGGCCTCGTGGGGCACTGCAGAAGAAGGGGATATTTTTTGGATCGCTAACTCCCTGCGGTGCGATACCCGGGTCCGGGGGCCACGTGTCGATAGCTGGAGCCGGGGGATAGGAAGTTTCCGATCCCCGGGGATGCGTAGCGCGCCCCTTTTTTTTATTCTGTCAAAAAAACAAAAACAAACGACAACTACACCATTAGGTTGCCATTGCCTTCCTCGTCCACCATGGTCAAATCCTGGCTCCGAGCCCAATACAGTAATGTTCATGAGCTTTGGAAATTCAGTAATCCTCCTTTACGCCACGAAAGATACAAACAAAATGACTAGGATTGCATTTCAGCCAGTATGTACTAGTTAGTTGCCAATTTTACAAGAGAAGCAGTCAGGAGTAACTCAATATACCATGTTTTATACAAAATAGTACAGGTTCACCGAACTTTCAACCTTGAAGATAAATGTTGTGTGGATATATAATGCCCCATCTTCATCCAAGTAGCAGCCGCTTGACCATCTACCACTAGTTGACATACACTTCTCTGCTGCTACCAAATATCTCACAAATGAGAAAGACAGCACGACTAGCTGTTGCCTAGAGGGATGAGATAACAAGAAACTAATGAGTGTGAAATGTACTAGGGAATAGGAGATGTGGGAAAAAGGCAACAATTCCTTTGTAAAGCTTGCGCCCTCCTACCTTGTGTGTTAGTTTGCTTCTTCGGTTGTTCCAGAGCATCGCTTGGCACGATTTGTGCAGTTATCAGCCATCCGGCTCACTGAATCTGCTGGTAGGATGCGATGCTTTGAACCAGATGGGGGCATGGAAAGTATCACACCATGACCGCCAAATGTTGTAGAGTATATCATAGCATAGTAGACATAGGAACAAGATTAATCTAGCCCATTGTATTCTTTGTCATTGCTGATCGATGCACACAAGCAAAAAAAAGACATATTTTTCTTGTACTACTTCGACGACCTAATACAATGGAGACCCTGCATTGTGCCTACTCCTCCGTCCACAAATAAGTGAACAAACACAAGTTAAGACAAATTAAGGATTGGAAGAGAAAATGCATTGCGAAAGATACCAGCTAACATCTCTCTTCACTTCAATGACTCCACCCCAATGAGCTGAGTGCGTGAGAAAAATGGGAGGACCATGTGCCCAATGTTACGGGGCTTGATTCCCTGTGTGGTGAGAGAGAAGCAATTTTTCATTTTTTTCAGTTGTCGTGGTATTCTGCACGGCATAGCCACGTCCGAAACGGGATTAGGCACACATGAACACGACAGTGTACCCAGCTTCGGGGCCCTCACATAGAGGTAAAACCCCTACTCCTACATGTCTGATGTATATGGTATAGATATCGGGCTACATGTTTGTTCCTTGAGCTGTATTTGTGAGTGTGGGAAATGAGAGAGCGCATGAGAGCCTCTATGTGGGAACGAGAAAATGAGGGAGTGAGCGACCGTGGCCTCATGGAGGCCACCTGGTGCTCCATATAAAGGTGGTTCCCAAAGGACAAGGGATGACCCACTTGGTCTAACTAATACTATTTGAGATGATGGATGAGATGATACATGACATGTGCATAGTGGTGTACGATGGAGCATAGTGTTTGCTATTCATCAATATTGTCACATTTTGGAGCATAACCGTCTCGTCTCAGCATGTCCGATGGGACGCGGTAGTTGACTTCGAGCAGCCGACTAGCTGCGGGCATCCGGCCACAACACCCCCCTGGAGCCAGCCCTCCAGGGTGAGCACCTAGAGCAGCCTCCTAGAACATCCGACCATGGCGACTTGTCGCCTTGGGACCACCCGGGGTCATCCCCGACAATAGTACATTGGAGAGGTAGAAGTATACTCTATTATAGACAAATTTGAATGCTAAACATCACATATTTATGAACAGAGGGAGTAGTTTTCATTAAACAATAGTATGGCTAGACCTAATTATGGAAGAGTGGTTGTTCTAATTGTTAATCATTTAATAGCATCAGCCCTCTCGCTCCCATCCGTACAATTTAATGTTAAAACTCTAAAATCTCTACAAATAGTGAACCCAACCACAAGTTTAAATTTCATTTACATATTTATCGATGTCGGGGCGTGAATCACCACACATTAAGAGGGTTGAGACACTCCTTCTGACAAAGGCATCCAACTTCACTCACTCTTGATTCCACGCGAGTAGGTCCTAATTGGATGGGCCCAGCCTGGATGATGGATACGATTCTTGACGCGTGTCGAGGTGGTCACGATAGTTGATATTGTGGTTGTAGTAGATAGGAGACCAACCCGACTCTTTTCATGATGCACTCTTACCACACCTCCATTTGCATGTCGAGATATTCATTGTAGTTACCTCTATGGTCTTGGCCGGGGAGACTTGGTTTCAAGTGTAGATGACATAGTGGTGGTTATGGGATGTAGACATGGTCGGCTGAGGCGATGTGGGCATCTTCATGATCGAAGGACGATCATCGGGGATGATGACATGATTGATGGGTGGCCCTAAGTCGAGGGTGTGGTCCAGCTTGTTCCCAAAGGTAGACGCGCGGGCCCCCCTACTCCTACACGTTCTTGAAGAAAGGTGCGCGAGGGGCGTGGCGTCACATGTCTGTGAAGCATGGTGCATAGAGCGGAGCGGTTCACACGTCAACGGAGGGGTCCGGTCAAACACATTCCCGAAGGAAGGGAGCGAAGGGGAAGTTTTACCCGCTGGTACCGTAACTGGATGGGCGAGGTATGGACACATTTTTATACCAATGAATAATCATACCCTACATATCAAGTCGTGGGTAGGGCATGGGTAGAGTTAATAGCCTAAAACTACCACTTCGAGGGAGAAATTTGTAAAATGGTACCACTTTATGTTTTGGCAACGCAAATCTACCACTCTATAGAATAATTCATGTAGATGATGGACTAGCAACATATTAACATGAAAAATGACAACAGGTCCCACATGTCGGGCTGACGTGGTGATGCTTCCACGACAGGGCGAGAAAGCCTCTAAAGTCCGTTAACAATGAGGTGAGGTGGACAAGGGCCCCACCTATCATCCTCTCTCTTCTCCTTCTCCTTCTTCTTCCTCCTCCATTTTGATGCGGTTGCCCCGATTCCACTAAGTTTCCCATCGTCATTGCCCCGATTCCACCAACATCACCAAGGATTCCTCGGTTGCCCACCGGCCCGACGCGGTCTCAAGACCCCTGCACGACGCCCCTCTCTCATCTACCTATCTCTCACCAGGTTAGTTCCTCGTCGATGGGCCAGACCATCCACACTAGCCGTGGTAAAAGGTGGCATGGTCGCATGTCTCATTGTCCATGGAGGTCGAGTGAAAGCTCGTCCATTGATCGGGTGGCAAGAGTAGCCACTGAAGGGTTAGATCACACTGGATCTAGAGGCTTCCACTTCCTCGTACAGGCGTCGGGTGCACCGGGGATGGTCTACTGCAACACGTGAGTCGTGACGTTTCCGACTTCATCTACCAATGTCGTGTATGCGCTTCGACCTGCACTCCTGTTGCACCACTCTTCCGCACATCCTCGACACGAGCAACACCAATAGGGGAAGGGCACCATTAGGGGCGGTGCGCTCCTGCGCGTCCTCGATGTGGGTCGCAATAGGCAGGGCACTAGTAGGGGCGGCACTAAGGTCAAGGAAGTAGAATGGCTCTTGGAGCTAGGGATGCTAGAGGTCGGAGTCGAGAAGGCCGGCCACCCATGGTTCATCGCCATGCTTCTTGTCATTCCACCGAGAACGCGACCACCCTCTCCCCTTTGAGTTCTGCGCCATGGTGACCAAAGGACGACGACAAAAACCACTGCATCAGGAGGCTACGCCATGGCCGAAGTAGTTGTTTAAGGATTGACGCATTTGGCCAGGGACATAGGAGGAAGACATGTAGAGAGGGGGAAAAGAGGCTTAAAAGTGGGCCTAGTCCACCTCATCTTAATTGGCCCCTTCAAATGGAGCTCATTCCCTATTCTGTTAATTGACGTCTCACCGCGACATGGAAGCGTTCCACATCATCCTGACTAGTGGGATCTACTGTCAGTTCCAACATCAATTCGTGTTTAGCCCGTCATTTGCACGAATTGCAAAATTCGTGCTGTAGAGTGGTAGATTTATGTTGACAAAAAATTAAGTGGTACACTCATAATTTTCACACTCAAAGTGGTAGTTTTAGGCTATTAACTCGGCAGGGTACAATCCTGTACCTGTGGATATTTATATCTGACGTGTGTACACAAGTTGTTGATAGTCATGTGAATTATCAGTTTGTCATGTGAATTTTCTACTCTTGTTGATAGTCATGTGAATTATCAATTTGTCTTGTGACTTGTCTACTCTTATTGGTTTATGAGTTATGGGTATAAGATTGTGAATTCTAAAGTTTGATAATTGTCATATCTATATGTCATTGAGTTGAGATAGTTGATTTTTTTGGTCAAATATGTTATCGATGAATGTAAAATTATTACACTTTCTTTGGATGTTGGTAAATATGCTTGGAATTAGAATTCTGGAATTACTGGGCCTAATTCAACAATTTGGAAGGGACTGGGAATTAAGGCGTGGAAAGAAGAAATTATTTCAAGATGCCCCTCCCCCGCGAGCGTACACCCCGCACTGGGAGTTTCCGAGCCCACGGGCTCAGAAAAGGCGTGTGGAATTTCCACGGACGCGACTGCTCCCCTGCTCCTGATATTCCATTCTTAGGAGAGCACCCCGCCCCGCCCCTTCTTCCCAACAGCGCCGCTGATGAGATCCTCACCCCTCCCCTTCCCTGCCCCTCCCCTCCCTGCCGTATTCTCTTCCTTCCCGACCTGCTCTTCCTCTCCCTTCCTTCATGACCTTCTTTAAACGGCTAGGGGCGCCCCCCGAACCCTAACCCATGGCGGCAACGACCTGGATCCCCTAGCACTGGTGGGAGGTCAACCCTCAACGTTAGGTCGCCGGAGGCGGCTCCCTAGTCCTCCTCCTGCCGGCAGTCTCTCTGCTTTCTCTTCTTCTTGTCCCGTGATTTGTTGCTCCAACTATTTCCTTGGAAGAACACCTAATTTGATCTATGTGAACTTCAGATTCCTACAAGAATTAGTACCACCTCGGCCAATTGAAGGTATAAACTTCTTACTTTTTACTCTTGGTTGTTGTGTTCCTTACCAATTTATGAGATGCCCATATGTGTGATAGAAACATATATTTGTGACATGAGCTTGTAATAGGATGAGATATGGATGACTGTGTGATGTCTATGCTCTAAATAATTAGATTTTAAACATTGTTTGCATTGTAGAATAATCATGTCCCAACAAGAGTTGGTTGCTTACATTACTGAAGAGAGCAAAAGAAGAAAAATAAAAAGAATACTATTGACAAAGAAGTTTTTTAAGATGTCATGTCTTGCTCTAGCTTATGTTAGTATGCATTGGGGACTGAGAAACCTAGGATTCTTCAACGATGACGTGGAGAAGGTTGCATATATGAAGTACATCTTGAAACAAACATATGATGGTTCCGAGACAACTTGCTACGATAAGTTGCGCTTAACTAAAAGGAACTTCCATGATCAAGCTTCCCGATCCTTCTACCAACCCTCTCGATGATTACAAATGGAAGTGGTTTGGGAATGCACTTGGAGCACTAGATGGGTGTCATATTCCGGTGTTTGTTGAAGCCGCTGATAAAGGGAGGTATAAAAATCAAAAACAAGATATCACCACTAACAGGTTAGGTGTGGTTGATTGTAATATGAAACTTTTATATGTTCTACCTGGTTGGGAGGGCTCGGCATTAGAATCTAGAGTGCTAAAAGATGCTATGAGAAATTATCGCCAAGATACATTTGTTGTACCATAGGGTATGATCTTTCTCTTGGCTTTTTATTTCTCATATTTAATTGCTAGCTAACTTATTTACTTGACAATAGGAAAGTACTACCTAGTTGATGTTGGCTATACCAATGGACCTGGATTTCTATCTCCATTCATATCCACTAGATACCACTTGAAAGAGTGGGTTGCAAGTCAACAACAACCCCAAAATTAGAGCGAGCTGTATAATTTGTGCCTTGCTCGTGCTAGAAATGTTGTGGAGAGAACTTTTGATTTGTTGAAGAAAAAATGGGCCTTCTTGCGTTCATGTTCTTTCTTTCCCATATAGGAACAAGTAACACATGTCCATATGGTGTTGAAATAATCAAGACGAAACAATAAATGTTAACTATGAACTAAACATTTGTAGATTCATCTTATTAATGTCTGTTGTGTGTTACACAACTATACAAGGGATAGGCAACATGTGAGGGATAATTTGTTGCTGCAAGAAGTCAACGCTGAACTAGCAGCTATGGATTCTAAACCTATATATGATGCTTCCTTAATTAGAAGTGTCCAACAAACTGTTGCATGGTCTAATTTTAGGAAACAATTTGCTGGTGAGATGTATGCTGATTACATAGTGGCGCATGGAGAACTAGAGTTGGACTAGATAAGTAGTTATGGAGTATATAGCTAGCTAATGGTGCCTTTTTTGTGCTAGATTCATGATGGTGGCCTTTTGTGTAATCTTTTGTACATGCAACATATGGATAATATTGTTGGAAGAATTAAAACATTTGACAAGCACTATGAGATCATTATGAAGATGCTTGCTTAGAGTAGCTTTGGATGGTATTGGGAAAATAACATGGTGATGGTTGAAAGTGACGAAGTGTAGGATAGATATGTGGAGGTACTTAACACTAAATTTTATTTTTCTCTTACTTTTGTAACTTCAGTATCATCTCTAATATTTGTGTGCATTTTGTAGGCTAACAAGGATGTACATGGCTATAGGACCAAATTGGTGAAGAATTGGGAGTCAATAGTCGCTATATATCAAAAGACCATGGGACTGGTGCAGGTGCTAGGACAAGAGCTGAGAGTGTTCAAGAACTGGACTCACAGGTTGTTGAAGAATCTCCTGAGGTGCCTATGAAGAGGCAACACACGATGGATGATATCTTGTGTATGATAGGAAAGACGAGTACATATTATTTAAAGTCTTAAGGCCGAGAGATTGTGAGCTCAGTGAGCGACCGAGGAGCACTTCGGTACTGTGCGTGGGCCCTTGTATAGCGTAAGCGTGGTGAGCTGCCTGCGCTCTCGTGCGATCTGCCGCGCGATGGCTGGGCACTCTGCCACTACCTCTGGGCCTATCTTGTTTGTGGGCGAGAGGCTTCTTTTACTTCACTTTCTTCACTGCTTTGACTAGGATGAGTTTGGACTAGATCTCAAGAGACGGTCGTTGATGCACGCTATACCTCTCACGCCGGTGGAGAGATAGAGGGAGCACCTCAGCGGGCTTCCCTAGGCAGCGAAACAACCTTCCTGGCCTCATCTCGACCACCATGGGACCAGGCGCAGGGCGGCGAGGGTTGGGGAATACTTGCTCCGGGTGGGATTCAGGAGCATGAAGGTGCCGCTCAGGAGGACGGCCGTCGGCTGTCGAGGCGCCGTGGCAGGCATGAAGGTGAAGTTCGGGTGGACGGCCCGCTGACCATCAACCTCATGATCTCCTCTATTCTCTACCTCCCTCTTTCACCCCCGGGCCGAGATTCTTCCCCATGGCTACCTCAATGACGCGCCTATGGTAGCTGGCCGAATTCGTGGTGTAGGGGCGTCTCCATGAGGACCATGGGAAGGTTCCCCAAAAAAGGCCAAGCACGTCTCCATCGACATCGCCGTTATTCTTACTCCGGGGCATAAAGGAGGTGGAGGAGGCGAGGTGGAGCGGTGTCGGTTCATGGATCTTGATCCATTGGCGGTCAAGGCAGAGGATGGTGCAGAAGTAGGCCATCTCCTCGCAGGTGGCGGCGCCTGGACGAGGTCCGGGGCATACTTACGCATCAGTTGTTGTGGCACTCCTTATTGTCCATGCCTGACGAGTAGGCGCCCTGCACTGCACCACGCTCAAGTACTCCATGTTGGCCGTCTCTCCGACGAAGTATAGCAGGATCTCCAACGGCGGCGAGGACCTCTCCTGAACATCCGCCGGTTCATAAGTTGCAAGATCCTGCACTCAATCGTAAGCATGATGGGCTCCGAGGCCGCCTCGTGCGGCGCACTCTTCATGGTGGTCGGCTTGGTCTGGGCAAGGCCCTGCACTGGAGGGCGCGGTAGTCACACGGTGACTTCTCCAGGACGACCAAATTGGCAGATAGTCATCTCGGCAGCTTCTCCAGGGCAACCAAAATTGGCTGCCTCCGCAGAGAATAGGTTGATGCCACGTTTGTGCCCAACCAGTAAAACTTCTTGCTGAAACTTTCTGTGCCAAGTTATATTTCTTGCTTTAGTTATTAGTTACACATACTGTAATGTGTTCTTCAGGTGTGTAAACTCTCATTTATCTCTTTTTGGTTTTGGTTTGTATTCCAGGATGATGTACACATTCAATCAAAACTGGAGAATGAGAGACTATACACGGTGCTGAGGACTCAAATTGACACGTTGCTTCAATATGGGAGTAACCATCTATATTTCGAGTTCGCCATCAACCTAGATGTCGAGGATATTACTTGGTTCAGGCAAGCCACTATGTCCATACCTGCAGAACCCAGCAGGTGTCCCAAACGCCACTATGTTCAGGCAAGCCACTATGTCCATACCTGCAGAACCCAGCAGGTGTCCCAAACGCCACTATGTTCAGGCAAGCCACTATGTCCATACCTGCAGAACCAGTAAATATATTAGATCGTAATAGTAATGTGCTGATGTATAAACAACTGATTGGATGCCATCTTCAGTTTCACAGCAGGTTTCCTCTTGACAATTTTTTGAGAGAAAGCTATTTACCTGGAAAGACAGGACATACTAAAGATGGAACTTTTTCTGTGAAAATAGAAGAAGTCATTAGTACTGTTGCATGTTGATGTCGTGCCCACTCTAATTATGTGTATGCCAATTCTCTGTCGATTCTTGGTCCCCCTTTATATTTTATTTTTTAAATCTCTGCGCCTATATATATGACAGCCGATTGATATGTGCTTTCATTCATACTCACATAGTTAGCTTCAACCCTGCAGTCCTCATATGCATTGCTCCCATAGAAAAGTGGCATTTCATGTTACAGCGCCGCCTCTACCTAATTCGCCTCTTCTGTGCCATGACCATCGACAAAATTCTGGTCAGACCCTGGACATATTAGGTGTTTATTTGATAAGATCTATATTTCTCATGGGCAATTCTATGTCACATCTCAAGAGTGACATCAGAAAGGATTAAAAATACTTGACAATTTACAATAGATGAAAATGGTGCAGCAACTACTGAAACTAGGAACATAGTATGTCTCTGTTAGTAACAGAGAAGATTTTGTGTGGAGATAATACAAATACATGCTTACTTTGGTCCTTGCCACATAATTTTTATGGATTGTTTTTCTTAGAACATAATTGCTCCTGACTTTATAGGTTCATAGTTATCCTCAAATTTTTTTGCAAGACGATTGCTCTTCTATTGCTATATAGTTGTTTAATATTTCCGAATTTGGGTCTCGAGAACAGGCTTGCAAGCATTTCTGAAGTTCAATGGTAAATATGTAGAAGATCATGTTTATATGAATATGGCACAACTCAAACTTGCCTTTCAGTCTCGAGGAGAGTAAGTAGATGGAAAATTGGTGTCTATATAGCCATCCATAAGAGAGGCGAGGACATGTACAAGTCCTTAGCAGTAGCTTTTACTCCACATCCATTGACTAATATGTGATGAGTTGTTAACTACAAGATTTAACCTTATCTTATGATGCATAAACCTGAGATTGTATCTAAGTTTCTGTGTTCCATTGACGTGGAAATGTATAATCATTTGCTCTCCCGTGTTAAACCTTTGAAAAAAATGTAAACAACAAATGAAAGTGCATATATTTATTTCATTGTACCTACAATTGAAATCACATTCTTTCTGTCAATACATGGATTTATAAGTTGTGCTAGACGAGGCCCTTCAAAAAAATACAGTGGTTTCTTCAGTTGTTCTAAGTATTGCCCACATTGCTAGCATAAATCATATTGGAAGATTAATACACCATTCGGAGACTGAATCAGATGGCCAGTTCAACCACCCACCATGTAGTATTATCTTAGACTAGAAGGTTTTCACGATAACGCTAGGACTGCAAGCTTACATGTCATTTATCTTGATAGGTACTCCGTCCGTTTCATAATATAAGATGTTTTAGCTTTGTGAAGATAATGTATCTAGACTCATTTTAGTGTATAGGTTTAGAGAGATTCACTCTGAATCTACACACTAAAAGGTGTCTAGATACATTACCTTCATAAACCTAAAGCATCTTATATTGTGAAACAGAGGGAGTAGCTCTGAAGCACGCACGTGATCAGTAATTTTTAATGAAGTATTTTATAATGATACATTTTGTATGTACAAGTATTGTGCCATGTAGTGCCACGCAATCAGTTTATACTGGTTGATCATCCACAGCTTAAAGATGATGGTGAAGCCCTTGGATAATCAGCCTCGCTGAATAATGAGGTTTGTTGTACGACAGTTGATGGAGCTACCTCATTGGATGATGTCATTTTCGTTGGATGCTACAGGTTGGTCTGGTCACTTTTATTGATCTCCATTGAATATAGACTTTGGATGTTTTTATTCGGCTCACACAAAGTTTGTTTGGTGATTTCAGATCTGAGAGGTGTATACATATATGTCAGCCTCCTTCTGCTCTGTCAGTTGGGTCAGTGATAGGCTGTCGTTCAGGTTCAACTTGCTAGCATCAAGGAGTGAGGCCAAATGAGAATGTGGGTTAAGAGGTTTTTATCCTCTCTTAACTGTTCCCACAGGAGAAGGTGAACACTACATGATCAATTGAGTTAAATATTATTAGTTTTCCCCTACAGAATCAAATGAGCCTGGTGCATCAAGTATTAACATGTAAATATGTTGATTTCTTTCCATCAGTCTTGATTAATTTTTACCCATGGCTGGTTATTTCGGAAGGATAGGTGCAGATGTTTGTATCTCAGTCCTATGTTTGGATCGAGGAGAACCAAGATGACAGGGGTTACACAACTTACATGCACATCAGAGTGAATATTATTGTGTCATTCTTGTCATGTACTTATTAATATTTGCCAACTTTTATTGAGAAATAGGAATGCTTCCGAAGATAGTAATGGCGAGGGACAGAATCTGAACACTGACAATGTGTTTAGGTACACGTCATATGTACAATCATGCACATCCTACCTTAGACTAGGATCAGAATCTCTCCTCTTATATAAGGAGATGTAGTCTATACGACTATAGTCCGGTGTAAATATATCAACTACTTCTTTTATACTGTGCGCATTGGCTGACATCTAAAAACAGTTCAAATTCATGTCAACATCAAAGTTACATCTAAAAACTGTTCAAATTCATGTCAACATCAAAGTTTACCAAATACTTTTCAAATTCATGTCAACATCAAAGTTTACCATATACTCGGATGAGTTAACTACAAGGGTGCGGCATGTCACCGTGTGAGCAAAAGAGAGCCATCTGAGACCATCTACCCGTGCATGTTTGTGGCTGCCTGACCTTCACTTTGAGTCACATCAATCGTACAGTTTCAGGTGTTAACCGAAGTCTTACGAGCTGGTCCCTCCCATCCTCACCCCCACCCTACCCCGATCTTGATCCCCTTCCCTTCCACCTGAGTTCCGAGCTCCCGCCCATCCCAGCCCCTCCTCCGTCACCCCTAGCAACGTGCAATTCTCCCTCTGCTCCCGAGCTCTCCCTCTCACCTCCGCTCCCTCCGCCCCTCCACTCACGATAACCTCTTCTACCATCATCTCCTCCCCTTTGGACCCAACATGGCCCCTTGCGTGAAACCCTAGCATGGGTGAAGCATCAATTGTACAGGGTTGAGATGGTGCCTCCACGCATGCTCCTCCTCGACTTCGGCATCCACCGACGGTCGGGACTCCGCCCTGGTGCCCCTCCTCCTGCCACCGGACCCTCTTTCCCCGGAAGCTCCTCCCACATGGTCAAGCTCCGCCGCTAGGTACCTCCATCACCCGCAGGCGAGCTCCAAAATTTCGCACCCCCACGTACCGGCTAGAACAGGAACGCGAGGGTGCTCGGTGCCCGGTCTCCCTGAAATTTGATCTTCAGGACATCGTATCCTGTGAGGCGAGGTTGTATGTTGTCGCCTTGTGTTGGGTTATCTCTTTGTCCCATTCAATTCCTTGTTGAGTATGAAGGAGACATGGCCCTAATCAAGTAGGTAGGAGGAGCTGTGGCAGTGGAGTTTGGTTGGGAAGGGCGTGCCATACTTCGATCTAGAGGGGATGAACGAGCAATCTCATCAGGTTATCCATTTTGACGCCTCCCTCCTACTTCTTTTTGCAACTCTTCATAATCGATCAACTCCTATTGATTTGTAACGAAGTATACTTAGGTTCATATGGATATAGGTTTTAGCTTTCTATACTAAGGACACAATCACGAATTGTCTCTTCATGTAGATGGATTGATATGCCTTCCCATCATTTCAAGTCGACTTGCATTTCTCGGAACAAGGATATCACAAGGTATTTGTTTCATAAATGAATTTTGTGTAATTTGCTACGAAATCGTGGTGTGCATTAACTTCTGATTTTTTGTGGTATCGTAGTGTGTATGAATATGTGTTGAAGAACCTATGCTTTTATAGACCAGATAGATGCTTTTTTATTGTTTTATATTTTTCTCTGGCAAGTAAAACGTGGCATTGAGAAATTTTTATCAATAGCAGGGAAAAGAAATGAGCGAGATCAATTGGGTAGTTTGATCGTCATTACAATCTGATTACACTTTGCTCTGTTGTAGGTTCTCCTCAACTCCAACGATGAGCTGCATCATCGCTTTCTCTTCTCTCGCACAACGAGGGTGATGAGCTCCACCGCTGACTGTCATCTAAAGATGCCCATTGGCCGCTTCACCATAGATGACCAGGCTCTCTATCCCCATCGTCCTATTGTTCTTCTTAGGTAGAGAAATCTTAAGATATAGTGTTCTTTGCATATCAATAACTGACTAATTTGTTTTCCTTTGCTTCTCTCTTTCAAGTGCAAGTATTCAGAATGATGTGCACTTAAACAAACGTTTGTTCAGAATATTGCTATAGACCATGATTCAGATATGTATTTGTACATGAGACGAATGTTAAAGAATTATGTAAGTTGGTCATAGGAACTTCTAGAGCAATGGAAGAATGTCTAGAAATATTAGGGAGTTAGGCTGAGTTGAACCTCGGTTCTAAAAATAAGGTTTGCTAGGTTGCATGTGTACGACACCTCTATAACTGAACTTCTAATTCTCTTTGTTCCAGAGAAGCTGGAAAAGCAAGTGTAAAAGTTGTTGAGTTTGAATTTTGAGATTTGTACTTTGAGTTTGCGTTCTGATCTATATCCTGGTGGAAGTATACATGTGATACCAAATAGAACCACAGATGTATGGCATTGACCGATCTACTGTTTGCCTCCGTATATTTATGATGCAAATGAATCTAGATAGTATCTCTCTCATGTGATATTCTATATCAAGGTGCACCACGATTTTCATCGGGATAATTTGTATTATCGCTCCCAATATAATCTACATGAACCTTGGATTTGATGTGACAATATATGTCTAAAAGACACATAATGCCTTCTTATGATGTATAATGCTCTTCATCCTTACACCTCTGAGCTATTTTAGGCTGAAGTGTGTGCGGTTGTAGGGGATGAATTGTCTCCTCTCACTCATGGACGATCAAGGTGGTATGTTGGTGCATAAGGTTCCAATTATTTAGTATTACTCCATTCGCCATAATATAATCATTTTATAGATTGTGATTGTAATTGTATAAACGACTACTAACTTTTGCAAATATTGATGGTCTAATATATCAAGGCCAAGACCAGCAACTTTCTTCAGAATCTCACTATGACCCGCTCAACATAGCTAATCCAAATAATCACATGCATCAACACAGAACAAACTGCCACCAAATGCATCACTCTAGACACGCCATGTGACAACGTTGTGCAGGCGGCGAGGCGGAGCTCGCATGTCCGTCTAGTTTTGATGATTCTTTGAAGACAACCGAGCCACTTTCTATGCCAAAGATGACTCCTCCAACTGAAATCCTTGCTGCGCTCGAGAAATAGATGGTTTGGGGGAATCTGATATGACAAAAGCATATGCAAAATTGATTGTCAATGAGCGCTTATATTAAGTATTCATGTCACTTCCTGAGAAGTTCAAGAAGAATTATCTAGTTACCTTGCCTTGATGGTTGCTATGATGAGTGGCTGTTGTTATGAATTACTATCTACTTTGTTGTTTATGAACTGTCCACTTGTGTTATGTGTGCGCTATGTGTAAGAGACATAAACTATCTACTTCTGCTACTTGTAAGAGTTAAATTTATTATCCATGGTGTGTGTGATTGTTGTTGGTACTTAATAACTATTTTGTGTCATGCTTTATTTATAATTTTGTTGTTGTGGTGACTTTATTCATGATACTGTAATGTTGTCATGTGTGAAAATAATATATAAACCTCAAATATACAATATGCTATCGTGCGTACACGTGTAGAGGAGTTTATATTGTCAAATCTCAAAAAACATTCAATTCCATGTTGTGTACATCCAAATATGATTTGGAATTGGGTACTACACTTTGATTCCAACCGAAAATTCCTTGCACATCTCAACACCAGAATTGGAAATAGAGGCCATTTCCTTTCCATCTTGGAATTGAAACCTTCAATCCAATTCAATTCAAGCTTATTTTCCAACATTCAAACACAACGTTAGTAAATTGTGTTCTGTTTGATCTACCTGTCGGGGTACCCAATGGTTATGAGTACCGGTTGGATATAGGCGTACCTATAGGTATGGGTATTGGTCGAATTTTATACCCATTAACTATATATGGGTATGTGCATGGTATTGCTTTACCTTGCTTGTACCCTACGCTTACCATCCTTAGTCTGTTGCGTCCATCGAGGACAAAAAACTATCTTATAAAACCGTTGCCAGACAATTGATTCCCATCATCCAAAACACGCATTATGCCTATTTAGTATTTATACACGACAAAACAATTGCGTATATATGTTACCCCCATGCTGTAAGAATTTTACCAACATTTCTATCCTATCGCAAGTGTGGCTAAAACAACACAAGAGAATGAGATGAGAGCAAGGAGCATTCAAAGAAAATAGCAATATGTACAAAGTTAACTTGAGATTAGGAGACATCGGGAAGGGACATTATCATGTTGACTCTGCAGTTAGACGAGGATGGAAGTCTCAAAGTGGCGCTGGGATCGGATGACGATACGTGTGGTAGAGCACAAGGGGATCAATGGCGAAGTGGTGGGCGAGGTCGCAGTCGAATCCCACAACAAAGCCATCAGTCAGAGGCTAAGATCATACGAGTACGGCATCCATGGTGATGCAGAGTCAAAGGTGACGATGGAAGCCGTGCGAGAAGAGCATGTGAGTACACCATGGAGAAGAACGAAGCGATCAGGCGTTCAACAATGAGGACACCTGACGCTTGTATCAAAGAGCTGTTAGATGACCTAACTCTATCCTGACTCTTCTCCTACTCAAGTTTGTCATCCGCTTGAAGATGAACACCATTGACACGTGAGGGTAAAAATTTCCTCCTTCCATATCTAGTGTTCACTTGTGTAGTTGGAATGTTGATTTGGCTGGTTGTCCCGCATATTTTTGAATCGCTTGCTAGTTTTTTTCGAAGTGAGAGGAGATGTAAGATTTTCAATGTTGTACCGCAACAGTCATGTGGGGGTGGGCTGTGGAGAAGCATAAATAACGTCGTTGTTAACCACTAGATTGAGAAGAAATTGATACAGATGTGGAGTTCATTCTCACGTTCATTTCGAAGTTTGAAATTTCCAAATTTTATTTTCAGTTCTCACCACTAGATCTAGAAGAAAATGGACGCCAGCTTTTCTAGCTGATGGCAGTTTGGATATGATCTGCGCATGATGCTGCTCCTCTCTTAAATTGAAAATTCTATGAATATGAGTTTTCACCAACAAGAGGTTCAAGTTTACCAACTAGGTTGATGACATATACAGAATAGTTCTCACTCCTCATGTGCATGCTCTAGGGAAAGGTGAACATCGTCCCCAATTCCACATTGAGTGCGCATGTGAGGAATCATGATTCACGAACAGGTAAAGTAATCCATCGTTCGCCAGAAACATGCACTAAAATCATAAGTACATACAAGACTCGTTCATCCTCCAGGCAGGTGTGATATATTTATCGAACAACAAATGCCCTAACCAATCCAGTTCTATCGATCCCTTGACGTTTATATATATGAGCAGACAAATTTGTTTTCAGGTTCATTCAACATTAGGCCTTGTTTCTATACCTTGGGAGGTATAAAAGGATGGAGGGAAACAATGAGTGCGTGATAATGGAGATGAGAAATTCACAGAACTGTGTGAAACTCAGTGGGAATGGGAGACACTATGGAATAAACATGTTCTACCACTTGAGCTGGAGTCTCACACAACATCTAATCAAGTACTAGCGAAACTCAGATCGGCCGAGCTTGATATTTTCTGTAAGGTAGCTGGGTTTTGAGTCTACATATTGAAGGTCGGCACTTAGCAAACATCACTAGTACATAGTAGCATCCATGTCAGTTAGCACGGTGTCCAGGCTAATTATGGTGTCGAAGTTCAAGCCTAAGTTGTTTTTTCGAAGTACATGTTTTTGTGAATGAGTATTTTTTTAATTGCTAATCAGCAGCTTTAGCCTTTAAATCTATGTTTCCCTGATTGACACATGTGTAATCTAGTGCAATTAGGACTTCTTGTTCCGACAATATTTTTTTGTATTGTGTTCTCTCTTTTGTTGCTATTTCCACCTAGTGCTAGCAGTTTTTTTTTCCACATACACTTGTTGGATTCTACAGAATAAGAACTAATTATAGATAGGCTAATTAGGGTACAAGAGAACATAAGTATTAGGGGACTATTTTATCAACTGTCCAGATCAAAAGTAATGTTCTCTGCAGGAATTTAATTAATCAATCAAATCTTGGTATATTTTGTTTACTAGTGTTCCAACAGATTAACTGAAGCACCTGCAAAAACGATTAACTGAAGCAATATGTTGCAAACGCAGCCTCCACGGTGTAGGTTATTTTTACTAAGAGCATCTAAACAATTTTCTTGTCTGTGCAACTCATGCGTTTATTGACTGGCCAAGGAAAGTTAGTATTTCGCTGAATTGCATGTACAACTGTGGTGATAAATACGTACTCCAGTTAGTCAGTCAATAGAAAGACATATTGTTTCACAGGATTTACTGTTTGTATTTGATTGCTGCATCAAGTTATCACTTGCATGTTAATATTTCAGTCAAAAGACTAAGTATTAATCCAAAGTTGCAGCACTATGCCGATGGTTATGCAAAGTTCCTATGACAATTTCATCCTAGGAAAGCACTACCTCGAGGAAGGAATCCCCCTACCATGGAACCCAAGGAACAAGTACCCGATATGATGCAGTGCTCGATCACCCACACTTGAAGAAGAGGCGGCTCCTCCACCGGCTCTTCCTTCGGAACCACAGTGACCGGTTGCGCTAGCTTCCTTTTCTTCCGGTCCCTTGGGGGTGAGGGCATCACCTCCTGCTTTGGCACCCATAAGAAAAGGCCCAGGGCTGAATGATGGGTCTGCCTTTCCTATCTCCGAGTTCCATGTGCTGCCGGTGGACGAGGACCTCGAACACTATCTTATTCGTGGGGATTGGCGGCATAGTGAGACCACCCTCACTTATGTGCCACTCGCTGGGCAGGTTGCAGTCCAGTAGGACGAGGAACCCATAACGAGCGACCTCCTCGCTGAGATCCTTATGGAGAAAGCGTGGCCACATGCGAACTAATGGCTTGCCTTTGTGCGCCATGGCTAGTTGGGGGAGCGGCAGGGAGACGAAGGGAGCGGCATACACACACAATGAGTTAAGAAAATGCAGGCAGATGAAGGGAGATGGAGACGATAGTGGCGAGGCTGAGGGAAGAGGCAATACGTTGGGGGATCAACATTAATCGTTGTCGTGCTGCTGGGGAGATGCATCGCCGCCGCGTGGGAAACTTGAGCGGCTGGGGACTTCGCCATTATCACGAAGTGACTGCCAAGTAACAAGCCACTGTCATCGCGCGGTCAGCTTTTTCATAAGACCGCGCCCGTTCGGCAGTGGGCCATTACAACATCACGCGGCTCTCATCAAGTGCGGTGCACGCATCGGTAGCGTGTCAATTCAGCCGCACACCACCATCACATTTTTAAGTGGGCACGCGGCCGGTAACCCGGCACAGTCACACGGGCTGGCCCGCCGTCTGGTGGCGATGTCCTGTGCGTGCCATGCTACTACTACGCATATACTGTTGAGATAACAGAGACATATGTTACTAGGAGGCAAAATGTCTCATATATACAGTGCATGTGGGAGCCAAAAGGCCAAAATGTAGGAGGCCAAAGGCCAACATAAATATATCACTAACACCCACCCTCAAACTCATGGTGGATCCACAACACTGAATTTGGAGAGGTAAAATCTATGTTGCGCTCTAGTCTGAGTCTTCATGAAGAAATTTGCCAACTGTAATTCGGAAGGCACATACTGAAGAGCAATAACCCGATCCTGCACACCAGCACGCACATAAGAAGCATCAACAACAATATGCTTGGTAAGCTCATGCTTCACAGGGTCACACGCAATACGGATAGCTCATGTACTATCTGACAAGAGGGTAGTAGGTGTAGTAACAGAAACACCAAAATCCTCTAGTAACCATCATAACCAAGTCACCTTTGCTGTCAAAAGAGCCATAGCTCGCACTTAGCCTATGCACTCGAACGGGAAACTGCAGTCTGTTTCTTCGTCTTCTAGGCAACGAGAGAACCACCAAGAAAAATATAGTAAGCAAAAAGTGAATAGCGATCCGAAGGATCGCTAGCCCATGTAGCATCCGAATAGGCCTAGAGCTATGATACATTGCAAATGTATCTATAATTTTTGATGTTCCATGCTTGGTTTTATCTACTTTCTTGTGTTTTGTTCCAACTCTGGAGTACTTTTCATATGATTTCTTGGACTAACCTATTAACAAGATGCCACAAGGCTTGCTGCTTTTACGCTGTTTTTGGTTTCAGGAAGTCAGAAAATGAATATTCTCGGAATTGGACGGCACAAAAGCTAAAGTTACTATTTTCCTGGAAGACTCACGGAGCCAGAAGGAGAGTCGGAGAGGGGCCACAGGGTGGCCACCCCCACTTGGTGCGGGCCAGCCCAGGCCGCGCCAGGGCATGGTGTGGCCCCCCTGGCCGGCCATCGACCTTGCCTCCTTCGCCTATAAGAGCCCCCCGATACCAAAACCCTAAATCGTCAATTAGAAATCCACAAAAAGTTCCGCAGCGCCGCCGCCACCGAAGGAGAGATTCGGGGGACAGAAAGTCTCTGTTCGCAAGACTGCCGACGGGAAGTGCCCTGAGCCATCTCCATCGATCTCCACCACCATCTCCATCACCATTGCTGATTCCCATGATGAGGAGGGAGTAGTTCTCTCTCGAGGCTAAGGGTTCTACCGGTAGCTATGTGTTCATCTCTCTCTATGCATGATCATATTGTGATCATGAGCTTGTAATCTATAGATCTACCTTGCTACTCAAGTGCTTTAATAGATCTCTACTCTCCCCATGTGTGTGAAAGTGACAACGTGCACACCATGGTGGCACTTAGGCTAGAGATTACAAATACTTGTTATGAGTTATATTTGGAGTTGGATGTCTTTATGAAATTGTGGTGTTTGTTGGAACCATCTAGTGCTCAAGGTGACAGTGTGGGGTTTTCTAGATGGGAAAGGCTTACTTTGAGGTGTGCTGTTATAGCCCTACCGTTGATTAGAGTGTCCAACCGGAGAGTAGTTAAGAGTAGTATCATAAAGAGAAGATATTTATATGAGAGTGTTCACTAGTGAACGTATGATCCCTAGGCCTTGTTTCTAAGCACTGAAACACCGTTTGCTATTAGATCTGTTACATGTTTGCTTGTTTCCTTCTTTATTTCAGTCTTACTTTAGTCTTTTCCACGCCATCAAGCTACTTTCTATCACCGTTACCACTTATAGTTATCTACACCACTTGTATTTCACTATCTCTTCGCCGAACTAGTGCACCTATACACCTGACAAGTGTATTGGGTGTGTTGGGGACACAAGAGACTTCTTGTATCTTGATTGCCGGATTGCTTGAGAGGGAATACCTTTGACCACTTCCTCCCTGAGTTCGATAAACCTTGGGTGATCTACTTAAGGGAAAACTTTGCTGATGTTCTACAAACCTCTACACTTGGAGGCCTAACAACTATCTACAAGAATAGAAGTGCGTAGACATCAAGCTATAACGGGGAAAGAAGAGTTGGTGAGAGATCATCCCACGAAGATATCGTAGAACACAAAGAAGGTGACTATAATGAACCGAAGTGGGAGAGGAAACAAACTGACTTAAAATATGGACATGATAGGAGATATTCGGACGAGTAACAGCTAGATAGACAAGACTCCCAACAAGATGACGATAACGCGTCAGATTAGACAAGGGATCACCATCAGAAGCACTAAGGTGAACATTGAGCTCCATAGGAGTCTCAACACTGCGCTCATCACTAAAAGCAGCACGAGCAAGAAGATCCTGGTATACTTTTCTTGGGAAATAAAAAATCCATCAGAGGTAGAGGAAACCTCAATCCCAAGAAAGTAGCGAAGAGAACCAAGATCAGACATAAGAAACTGCTCACTAAGACGGGCCTTAACAAAGGCAATGTACTCAGAGTCGTCACCGGTGATGATCATGTCATCAACGTATAGAAGAAGAGTCCGTCACGATCAGAAAGGTGGACAAACAGGGCTGGATCATGAGCATTGGGCGAAAAACCAGCGGCAGTCACCACAGAGGTGAAACACTCAAATCAGGCATGAGGGGCTTGCTTAAGGCCATAGAGAGAGAGCGACGAAGACGACATACCATGCCATCAAGCACAGAATACCAAGGTGGTGGCTGCATATAAACCTCCTCGCATAGCTCAACATTAAGGAAGGCATTATTAACATCAAGTTGAGACACAGACCAATGGCGAACAGAAGCCACAACAAGAAGTGTGCAAACATTGGTCATATGAGCCACAGGAGCAAAAGTATCATCATAGTCACGACCATGCTCCTGCTGAAACCCATGAGCCATGAGACGAGCTTTGTAACGCTCAAGAGAACTATCCGAGTGAGTCTTAATATTATAGACCCACTTACAAGTGATGGGAAGAACACGGGGAGGAAGTGGAATAGGATCCCACATGCTAGTGCGCTCAAGCGCAGTAATCTCCTCTGCCATCGCAAGCTACCATTCAGAATGAACAACAACATCTTGATATGAAGTTGGCTCATGGATAGACGGAAGACCATAACGAGTAGGAGAATATCAAGCAGGTGGAGGCACGGCCGAGCACGCAGATTATAAGTCGACTAAGATGAGGAATACAATGCACCTGAAGTAGATGGTGCATCAGTAGATTCATCCACAACACATGGACGATGAGTATAATGAAAATGGAAGGTAGGACGAGAAGGAACCACTAGAGGTGAAGGAGATGGGTAAGACATCGGTGATGAAGGTGGAGAGTCATGTGACAAGGGAGGAGAAGAAACCGTAGGATAAGATGGTGTCGGGTTGATAATATTGATATGAGGAGTAGGAACACAAGTCACAACTGGAGGTGTATCAGGAAATGTGAGAAAAGAGATGTCCTCAACTGAAAAGTTCAAGGAGGATGGTTGCGGGTAGAATGGGCGAGACTCATCAAAAGTCACATAATGAGAAATACGCATCCGGTGACCTACAGGATCCCAACAGCGGTAACCCTTATGCTCATCACTATATCATAGAAAAACACATTCAACGGACCGAGTTGTCGTTTAGTGCATTCACGGGGGGCAAGGAGAACGTAACAAACACAACCAAACAAACGAAGCACCGAATAATCAGAAGAGTGATCAGAAAGATGCCCTAGAGGAATACCATCGTGTAGAGCAGCTGAGGGCTAAATGTTGATGAGATATGTGGAAGTGGAGACAACCTCGGTCCAAAAATGAGGCGGAAGAGAGGCTGTAATCATCATCGACGATCCATCTCAAGAAGGTGATGATGCTTGCGCTCAGCCACGCCATTCTGAGGGTGCACACCTGGATAAGAGAACTGAGCAAGAGTACCCTACTCAGCAAGAAAACCACACAACATCTTGGAGATATACTCACCTACAGAATCAACACGGAACACATGAATGGGCATAGAGAACTAAGTGTGTACCATGGCAGCAAAACACTTATAAATCAAGAGAACCTCACTACAAGAAGACATAAAGTAAAGCCAAGTGTAGCGAGAGAAATCATCTGTAAAGATAATATAATATTAATGACCCCCTTTTGAAGTGAAAGGGGCCGTATCCCACACAACGGAATGTACTAAATCAAAAGGATGCCCAAACACTGACTCACTGGTAGGATAAGGTAACTAAACCTGTTTGCCAAGCCTACAACCCTGATACTTTAAAGAGACATCTCCCGAGACAGGACCGAGGAGACTTGGACGAACTAAAGATGAAAGACGAGAACCACAAGGTGACCAAGTCAATGATGCCACTGCTGGCAGGAGTTGATAGCTGAAGCGACAAAAGCAGATGGACTGGCTGGTGTGGTGGTAGCGGTAGGAACATGAAGCCAATATATCTCTCAAAGCCCCTAAGAGTCATGGCGGCGAGGGTCATCCCCAACCATAGCCTTCGTGTGACGATCCTGGATAGAACAAGAATCAAGGTCAAGAATGACGCGATGACCAAAATCAGTAAGCTGAATGGCAGAAAATAGGTTCATGGTAAGACGAGGAACATGCGAAACATTTGGAACTGAAAAGGAAGGAGTGGAAAGGGTGCCTAAACTAGCAACATAAATAGGAGTACCATTAGCAGTAAGAACATTAATAGGAATATCGAGAGACCTAAGAGAGGATAAGGCGGCAGAATTAGAAGACATATAAAAGGAAGCTCTAGAATCCAGAACCCACGGGGATGTACCTAACTGTGTAGAGGATGGTCGATCAGCACTAGAAGCACCAATCACAAAGCCAACAGTACCCGTTGAAGAGCCTGAAGAGGCAAGTAGACGTTTACGTAACATAATATCCTGCTCAGTCAGCGAGATGGTAGATGGCGTCGGAGAAGCATGGACCCCATGAGAAGAAGTGTGCTCCCTATTGCGCATCTCAAGCTTCTTCTTGAAGCAATTAGACTTATGGTGACCATCCCTATGCAGTATCCATAGTGAGTGCGAGTACGAGGGCGCCCCCACCAACAGAGGGAGTGGACAGTAGTGGCAGCGCACTCGAGCGAGAAAACACTGGTCTAGTAGACGGAGTAGCAGGAGCTCGACCAGAAGAAGGAGTAGCAAGAGCTCTAGCAGCAAGCAGGGCCAACCGTGAGGGGGGTCTGGAGGGGCGACCGCCCCTGGCCCAAAATTTTGGGAGGGCCTTCCTAGATATGTGCTTCATATATGTCCTAGTATAGATCCCCAAAAAATTGTAGTATTTCAGAGTTTCCAATTGGGCTAGATTAGGCCTTTTAGTTTTCTAGTCTAGTCAAAACATACGCACCAGGAGGCTAGGAGTCTAGGTAGAGCGATCAGATCAGATCTTATCGATCGTTGCATCAGTGTTGATTGCATCGATCATGCGACTACACGTGTCCGGTTCGACCGTTCGCTTCGCTCATTCCTGAACTCTTCGTCTGGTCGTCTTTCATCTCGGCTCTCCGTAAACACATTGTCGGCCTGTCGCCCGTCGCCTCTCCTTGCCTCTTGTCTAGCTCACAAGGACAGGTTGTTCAGGTGCTGCAGGTCTGATTCCCGTCTACTGTCTACATGGAAGTCGAAACTTGGAAGGTGTAGAAACCTCTTTCCCCAATCAAAATTGGGGTTAGGTACCGCTAGTTTGTGCCCTAATTCTACTTGTATTAATAGTTTTTCTTCTTATTTTCAGTGTGGTTAATTAGTTATGGTGTCGGATTCCGGTGCTCAGAAAAGGAAAAAGAGGCACTTCCAGGAATCCAAATGAGTTGCCATTGGTTATTGTGGGAAACATAGTAATATTGATCTAGAGGACGATATTGGTATAGAGGACAATGTTGACATCAACTCGGATGATGACAATGTGAGTGATCACGAGAATGTATTTAATTCATCTCCTATAGAATCTGCTAGTGTTGATGAGAAACCAATTAGTGTAGACATTTATGATCTGGTAAATTGGGCTAGTCTTGATAACAAAGCTAGGGACACATTAGTCGAGAAGGGGTCTATTTGAGTTTGTCAAGTAAGCAGATTGTTATCCTAATATTTCTATCGCTTATTAGATCTTATTTACTATGCATGTGATTGTTGCATCAGCTGAGAAGCTTTTCAAAGTTGAAACTATTGACAAATTATTTGAGATCTAAAATATCTCAAGAGAGGTTAAATGGTTTGACAACTCTATACATCGAGAAGAAGTTATTGGGCGAGATTGATATTTATTCGATTGTCACCTACTATGCTTCTAGGAATACACGGATAACGTTTTAAGGTAATGTAAACATTGTTATTTTTATATGAATATTGTAATTGGATATACTTGAAATATTCATTTTTATTGTTTCATATATTTATATATTAAAAAATTAGCGGGGGCCTATAATTTTAGTTTTGCCCCGAGCCCTCGAAATCCCAGGACCGGCCCTGGCAACGAGCATAGAGGGAACCTGGAGCAAACCTACACCACGGAGGTGAGTCTCCTCTGCACGAAGCTCGGTAAGCACCTCAGAAATAGGAACACGACCACGAGAAAACAAACGAGCACATCGAGACTCAAAATCCTCACGGAGACGAGACAAGAACTCGTGTGTGCGATGAAACTCCAAATCTGACCTCACGGTCTAGCAACATGGGAAAGTACCACAAACAGCTGAGCAAAGAGAGTCGAGCTAGCACTAGATAGCAAAATTTTGCATTTAAAATTCATCAATAGTGGAATCACCCTGCTAAAGAGCATGCTCCTGCGGGAGCACCGATAGATAGAGAGTATCACCAGAAGGCTGATAACGATGGTGAAGGTGAGTCCACATATGGAAGACAGTACTGAGCCCCATAAACTCAGAAGCAAATTGAAGTAACACACTAGAACTAAGAACAACTGCGGCGTGAGCATCCTCGTTACACCGCTGAGTGTAAGAAGTGAGATCATCACGATAAACAAAAAGAGCATCTGAATAATCCGAGACCTGTTGGTCATAAGCATCAACTGCATCATCATGAGCAACCATGGCTATAGTCCTATCAGCCTCGGAAGCATCTGCGGCAAGAACCGGTGTTGTCGGTGGAGTAGGTGCGGTGACCCAGCATACCACTGCATGATGTAGTATACTATAGTCGTTGACATAACACCAATGAAACACCGTTCACTAGTATTACATCCCTCAGAGTAGTACAACAGAAACACAACAGGTCCAAGACATGAGTATAGATTACAACTCGACTCTTTACAAAAGATCCAGAGAACACTCTAGGTTAAAGAGAGAGAAAGAACTTCTTATAAAGAAGAACCAGAAATAATAATTCAGAAATATCTAGTAACTAAGACTAGTATCTAAACTATTTGGCTTGCCATTGCTGCTATTACAATGCTCTACAGAAATAGGTTTTATGGCTAGAGAATCTACTCCTATCTAAACTGACACTTTATCTTCACTTCAGCTACTGTATATGTTGACTTCATTGACTTTATTGAAGAACTTGAGTTGTCGATGATGGTTTCTTGAGCAGAAATTGACGTTGATGGCATCTTCAGTGGCTTAGAACCTAGCAAGGGTTAAGAAAGTACGGTTGAGTATGAGCGTACTCAGCAAGTTCACTAAAAATGAGTGTATGATGCACTATCTCTACAGCCACAGACCATAGGTCGTAGGCAATGCAGGTTTTCGTAAACATTTCTTCAAAGATTGCTTTTATTCTGAAAACTATGTCTGATAGCCTTCATAGGTTGACCAGAACTTCATGGAGTTCCTTTCCTGCCACGTTCGTAGCTCCTTCCCGGAACAGGGAGTAACATGTCACAATTTTTACACTCTACAGAGGTGCGTCACTTTTCCCACAAGAGACCTTAGCCTTGTTGCACAACCAAGCTGCGAGCTTGTCCACACTTCCTTGGTATGGGGCCCAGTCTAAGATCCAAGCCAATCGATGCCCTCTCCGCGACCCCATATGTCTGCACGATCCTCCGGGGCTGACTCCACCTCCGTTAAGCCCCCAACTAGGGCAGTCTGCAGCCATGGTGAGTTCCCGAAGACTCTATGGGCTGGTGATACCCCTGGTAAGCTCCATAAAAGGTCCGATTATACCTCCGGCAGCCACTCATAAATAATCTAGACACCAAAATCGTGGGGCCTAAGGGTGCCCACCCATATGTTGGATCCACACCGGGAATCCCAACGTCACGATAAGGTCATCTTGCCTCCATATGAAAGGAAGAAGATACAACTGACTTCTCTGTCCCATTCCAAATCTCATGGTTGACGCGTAATATACGGCGCTAGAATCACTGGTGACATTGGATGTTAAATCCTAGATGATACATTACTGTACAATGGTGCCATTTATTATAGATTAGTGATCACCTAGATCAGTAACCAATATTTTTAGTTAATTGTGAAAATAGTGTTTTCGACCTTTTTGAAATGCAGATGATGACACAGTTGAGTTACAAGCATAGAAAATAATCAAAGGACATGAGCAAGTTGTGGACTTGCCTTTTGTGATTGCAAGATTATGCACTCACGGTCTTCGAGATAATTGAAGATCCAAATTCTGTAAATAGTATCATTGGTCCGGTAACGACTACTGTTTAAAGAAGCAAGATGCAATGATGCATAAGTAATGTAATGCAATTTGATAAACGCGAATCCCCGGAATAATCGTATCTGATCTAGGGTTTGGAGTTTGTGATTAGTTCTTAGGAATGTGTTTCACTTTTATATCAGCTTCACACTTGTGCTTCTTATTAAGGCTGGTGAGAGTGTGTGTAAAACAATAAGTAAATACAACAAGTAGTATACAATACTAAAGCATTCAAATGGATCATGGTATCTAAAATATTTCTTAAATAAGATTAAGAATCCATTAGACCTTTTAAAGAAGTGTCTAAGGTTTACTTTTAATGTTGCTTAAAAGAATAACTCTTGAGGAAAACATTGTTTTACAAAGTAAAAAGTATTTAAACTTAAAGCTAATACTTTAAGGTTTTCTTATTAACTAATATTATTAAAAGGAAGACATTACTACATTAAACAATCATAGTATAAGTGGATGCATTTACCTCTCTATCTTAGAAATTAATGGTTATACTTAACAAGTAAATAATAGGTATTACTTCACTTCCTTTGGAATTTGGTTTAAACATTTAAGTGGTTTTCTCAAACTGGTGAAGGAATTAGTAAATAAAAGTTTGGTTATATTACAAGTGCATATGATTCTTGTGATAATCAATATACTATTTTAGTTGATTTTATAATTGGTAAAAATCTTTTAGGAAAGCTAAAATACCTTAATTTGAGATTATATTTTTAGTAGTTACATTTTAAAATGGTTTGACCTATTTTAATTACACTTAAACATTAATTGACTTACTATTACATCTGTGTACTTCAAAAGTGAGAGTTGATATTTTTAGTGTGTAGATTTCATTTTTGTGGTCATTTTGGTATATTGTAAATATTTTTGTGATTTTTAAATAATAAAATATGTTTTTTACAAGTTTTATCACTTTATAAATACCTAATAAATAATAAATATTAGTTAAGTGATACAAAAATAATTTAAACAAGTTTGTAAGTGTAGATTTTGTTTTTATAAGAATTTTGGTATATTATTTATATTTTTCTTATTTACTAATATTAAAATATGAATTTTTAAAGTTTTATTACATAAAAAATCTTTTTTGAATAATAATTATTTAAATAATTAACACAATAATATTGTACCATAAGGTTAAATTATAGATTTTATTTTTCTTAACATTTTGATATATAATATGTATTTTTCTGTATTATAAAAAAAAGTTCAATTTATAAATTTTAACTATTTTCCTAAATTCTTAAAATATATTATATTTAAACTTATATTGTTTTATCTAAATGTTTTAACAGAATTTTTTTACACTGATATCTAACCTAGCCACAGACACTGACTAATGGGCCCGTGGCCACGTCACTTGCCACATGGACACGGACCAGTCAAAGGTGATGTCACCTCGTCGGCGCCTGACGTCATCACGCCGGAGTACGACGACGACGCCAGAATATGGCATCAGGGGCAACACGGTGAGGTGCGTTCGAATGAGGAGACTGAGGCAGACCTGGGAGTGGTGTCGCCGCCCGCTATTGGTCACCGGAGCTACTCCGGCGATAACCACAAGTGGTGGCCGACGGTGGCACGCGTTGCAGACGAAGTACAACGAGAGAGAAAAGGATTTGAGGGAACTACAAGATGCGCTGGCTCACCTGGAGCACGTAGAGGAGGTCGTTGAGGCCGGAAAGGTCGGAATCGACGGCACGGTCTCGGTGGCGCTTGGTCGGAGTTCAGGAAGAAGCAGTCGTGGAGCTCGATTAAGGGCACGCGCGGCCAATCCCTTCTACAAGACAACACGGCGGTTCCGACGGTGGCTTCGGATGTGCGAGAGGATGTTGGAAATGGTGGTTTTTCGGAGCTCCGATGAGCTAGGGTTTGGTACAGAGAGAGGAACAAAGAGAGATGAAGAGCGAGCGAGTGCAAGAGGGAGTGGATGAGGACAAAAGGATGTCGCAGTGGCATTCTTATCCCGTCTCCGGTGACAACAGCGCGGATCTTGGCGCGGGCGACGGCGCTGTGACCTCCAGCGAGCTGCTTCGCTCGATCCTGTGACGGAGACGAAGACGACGACATGTTCGAAATGGTAAATGGGCTGGGCCGGTATTGGGCTGTGGAAGAGCGAACGCGAAATTGCTGCTGCTACTCTGGGCGATGGATAGAAGGATATGGATTGGGCCATGGGCCTGCGTCTGGCTGTCTGCTTTTCCTGTTCTTAATTTTATTCCTATTTTCTATTTTCTAGTTTTTTTATAAATTCCTTTTTTAAATTTGAATTTCTTTAGGGTTTTAAATATGCAGAAAATTTGTAGGTCATGAACATTATTGTATAAATCAAGTATGATCTTCTTCTCATCATTTCTTATTGTACAAGAAATATTCATAACTATATGAAGGATTAAATGAAGTAAATATAATTTCGGATTTTAAGGTTTTGTTTCTCATATGCAAATCTTATAGAAATGTTCTTGTTTTCACCATGGTAAGGGTGGTGGTTTAGGATGGCTAATGATATCAATAGAATTCTATTCTAGCTTAGACTCGTATAAAGATTAATGGAATAAATCTTTTAATAAATTAAATCTTAGGGTTCATAGATTGGTGGTTTAAATTTTATGGTTCTCCAAAACTTGGAATTTTCCTATTGAAGTTCTACTTGCATAGTAGTGTTTATAATTATCATAAAACCATTTTGGTTAATTCTTATACATGGATAACAACAATGAATATACTCATCTACATATAGTTATCATGGCTTCTGAGAGGATTTAATAACTCATATTCAATTATAGATATGGACAAGGATCAAGGTTTAGGGATACTACTTCTAAATCTATGTGTGGGTTTGATATCTCCTCATAGAGTGAGATATTGGAATTACTTAGTAATGTGATCATGACAATTCTATCATTCTAGGTTCCTATTAGAGTTTAAGACAATCAACGGGACATGGCTTCTCAAACACTCACTTGGTTCTCTAATTACCCCTTGGAAGTTTTAATTATCCAAGAGATGTTGTTTAATAGTTACCTAGAAATAGAAAATGGTTTTACTATCCATTTGGTTCCAGGGTCTTAAATAATACAGTAAACATGGGTCTTGTCATGGCTTGATATATTCTTGGTTAAGCCTTCTAAAGAATCCTTACCTTAATACCTCACCAAGGTTATCTTTAGATAAGGAATTCCTTTCCTAAATATACTCCATATATCTTTCTTATCTTATTCACAAAGATTACATCTTCCTGAATAAGACAATCATCTGACTCCACCATATCAATCATCATATGATGACATGGTCATGCCACTTCAACATTACTCCATCCTTACTCCTAGTATATAACTCCTCTTAATTAACTACCATTGATGCACCTATCAATGTAGCTACTGCTAACTCCATCTATTAACTTCCTTAACTCCATCTTGCAACTACTTCCAAGGGTTGCAAGACTGCAATCCTTATTATACATACAAAAGATATCAATCCTTTGAAATAGGTATAGTACTACTTCCATAATACCAGTTGTCCTTACATTAACTTGGTTAAGCTACTATGCCTCCAACTACTCCATACAACTCATCAAATACTTCATCATACTCTAGCTTGACTTCTAATGATCAAGCTAGATGATTTAGTTTAATAGGACTTGCCTAACTTGGTATATTCATAACCCTTCTTCAACACCTAATCATCTATTCTCAGGAGACTTGAGAATAATGACCACCATCCTTTGATCATACAAATCTTAGGTTTCTAATTGTTTGATCAAGATCTATACTCAAGTAAACTTGTATTAGTCTCTCTATAGACTTATCTTGTTAAGAAAGCTTATTCTAAGTCTATATCCACTTGTCCTAACAAGATTGTTATCTAATGTACTAATACTACTATCTTTCTCATAGCTCCTTAATTACTAACTCAACCCTTGAGTTTAGGTACTGCTTCTAGTTAACTCATGAGTGAGTTAACTCCTCCAACATCAAATGGTTTGATCTCCACTAAGGATCACATTCCATTGATGATGGTACACTCAACCATATCTAGTTTTTCCTTCAGATTAATTTACTTAAGGTCTTTGAAAGGTTAACATAACAGGTCAAAGGCTATAAGCCAATAAGTTCTAGGGCAAGAAATGATCACACACATTGATGATCAATAGACACTAAGACTTGGTTAAATAGGATTGTCATCTATTAACATGACACTAAAGGTATGTGATGGATGGTCTTGGCTTGACTTCCTTTCTACTCTACCTGTGACAAAAGTTAATGTTTAAGAACTACCATAATACCCATGGTAAGAGTAACTATGGCAAGCAAGTGTTTCAAGTTAGTCATAAGTTTCTTTTACTTAAGTTATAAGCTTAACTTGGTATACAGAGTTTATGGTAGGTAATATCTTAATATCATCTTTAGAATATTAAGTATTCATCCTTGAGTTGTGGTATGGAATACCATGTAATGATCTCTAGAAGATCTAGTACTCCTTATTAAGTAGTGTGTCGTGACTTAGTTTTATTACATTTGATCTACCCTTAGATCAAATTATATTACCCAAAGATAAAGTTTTAACAAAGGTCATATTGAAACTTATCGCAATCAACTTGATGATCTACTTCAGTCCCACCAAGTCAAGAGAAGTTTCAATCACTTTGACAAGTTTTATTTAAAAGCGTGAAAATTATCCGGATTTTCTATGCATGAATACAATGCACATACATGTGTTCAGCTTATTTCTAAACTCTAATGCTGGGACGTTACAGTAGGAGCCACCGAAGAAACTGGACACGGTGGACAAGGGACCTCGCCGGAAAGAATGACCCATAGACGAATGCCACGCATATGAATATGCGTAAAGCCAGCATAATTTGTCCCATAAAAAATCAGTGGGCAACGAGGGACTACCACATAGCCGGAGGATGGAGACATTTTTTTAAAAACCTCTTTCTCTCTTTTTGCTTAGCTCCTTCAGCCTGCACACGATTAGCCAAAAGCCCCAAACTACCCAGTAATAAAGCAACCAACATAGAGGCAAGACTGAGCACGGGCTTGGAGTCCCACAACGGTGGCAACCAAACAGTCAGTGGAGGAAATCCAGACGGCGACAGATGAAATCCAACAAATCCTGGCGGCAGCGGATAAAATCCAGGTGCCAACGGATCAATTCCCGGCGGTGGTGCATAAAATGAGACCCCGGCAGGAGAGGCCACGAGCGGGCGGACGGAACCGGCTGGTAGGAAGACGACGGAGCCAGCATAAGAGGCCACGAGCGGGCGGCTGGAGCCGGCCGGGAGGCAGACGACGGAGATCAGCAGCGGCCCCGATCGTCCAGCATGAAATTGATCCGGAATCGATCGAACCAAGAGAGATCACCAGCACGCAAAGGTGACAGCTGCATGCAGACCAACAAATCGGTCGGGGAGAGGATCATGGAAAGAAAAAAAACTAGCTCTCTGATACCATGTTGAGATAACGACAACATATGTTACTAGGAGGTAAAAGGCCTCATATGTAAAGTACACGTGGGAACCAAAAGCCCAAAATGGAGGAGGCCAAAGGCCAACATAGTGTTGTTGTCGATTTTTTTTAGAAAGATTTGGAACTATTCCATGAGTTCACAAGAATTACAAGACACACAAAACATAATAAAAATTATTGAGGCACTTGGACCACATAACGACCACTACTACCGCTAGAACAAGCCGCCGACGCGCCATTGTTGCCCCTCCCTTACCAGAGCCGGCATGTCGGTGTTGATGACAGTCAGGAAGTCTTCGTGCATGTGACCCTAAAGACCAACGCCCTAGAGCCGAAGTTATCGCCATTGAACCCTTGAATTGATTCGAATTTTCAAACACCAAACCTAGAACACATGTAAATTGTACGAGATCGACCACTCCATGGAAGCAGCGATCCGACAAATCTCCGCCCTCCTCGGCACCACCGGCGAGATCGCCGACAGCGAGGTGGAAGAGGAGACGGATATACCTTATTCCCGTCCCGCACAACGCCGCCATAGCCACCATAGCGTCGATGCCGGTTGATCAAACTCTAACTTTAGGGACCCTTCAACCGCGCCGAGTGCAGGTCCGAGGTCCACACCCTCCGACCGCTGGAGCGACAAGTGGAGGAGGCGGGGACCCATTGATTTACGACCGTAGATGGCGAAGACGAGGTATGGATGGCGGCGGCGGGCTAGGGTTCTAACCTAACCGCCGCCTCTTTTTTCTTTGTGGGAGTAGTGTTGTTTTTATTGCTCAAGAGACTCTCAGTAGTGGCAACGCAGATTAAAGCGATTGGGAATTAGCAGATCGATTGAACCGTATGTCACCTTTTGACTGCGACTCGGTGCTGCTAGAGCTGCTGCCCGCCGCCGGTAGCCACTCGCCACCGTGACAGGAGATCAGACCAGGAGACAGCCTGCGCGCCTAGGTGCTAGCTGTTTCAGTGTGTCGTGCAGTGCCTGCCGAGTGCCGACCACGACCAAGTGTGTAGTATTTGATACCGTCTCACCCCATAATTTATATGCCTAAGGTATATTGTGTGTTCCTATTAAAATTCAATTCATACATAGCATTGGTTATTTTTTTGTTAGATCAGAGAAAATTGTATATCTTATTGTATTCTTCCATTTATTTGAAACACAAAAGCAAGCGAAGAATTGAAAGTACAATTTATTTTTCTAGAAACAATGCTCTTCAGAAATGAAAAACAGGCACAAGAACGGTTAGTCAAATTCCGTAGTTTTTTAATGGTGATATATTTGAGATATCATATATCATGTTATAGTGTATTGTACTATGGTTAGTGCTGTAAAAGAAATTACACCATTCAGTGGCCATTGCCTTCCTCGCCCCCTATGGTTAAATTCTGGCTCCACCCCTGAGCACAATAGAATAATGTTGGTGGGCTTTGGAAATCCAATGTTCAAGGAAATTATAACAAGCCTCCTTTATGCTGCATGAAAGGTACAAACAAAATGACTGGCACTGCATTTCAGCCAGTATGTACTAGTTAGTTGTCAATTATCCAAGAATCACTCAGGAGTTACTCAATATTTGATTACCATGTTTTGATATACAAAATAGTGAGATATTGTCGCATCCGGTCGTTGTATAGACTGGATCGGATCCTAACTTATTGTACACGTTGACTGTCTATATAATGAGAGAGCCATCCGTGTGTGTGTGTGTTCGGGGGGGGGGGGGGGGGGGCGCTAACCAGTTCCGTTCCATCGAGCCTCCACATCCACTCGGCATGCTGCGTCTAGTGTCAAGCTTTCTTTCTAGTCAATGGCATCAACGGTTTGGTCAGCCATCCAATAATGTAGTTAATAATATTGTCAAGAACAATTTCCTTCCTTGTAATTCAGTTTTAGATACATCAGTTTGTGATGCGTGTCAACGTGCTAAAAGTCACCAGCTACCTTATTCTCAATCTCATCGTGTCTCTACTGCACCTCTTGAACTTGTTCACACTGATGTTTGGGGTCCCGCTTTAGCCTCCTCTGGAGGATACAAATACTATGTTAGTTTTGTCGATGACTATAGTCGTCATTGCTGGATTTATCTTATTAAACACAAACTTAATGTTGAAAATGTGTTTTATCTTTTTCAAACCCATGTCGAGTTGTTTCTTAATACTAAGAGTGTCGTGCAGTCCGATTGGGGTGGCGAGTATCACCGTCTCAACTCCTATTTTCGTCGCACTGGCATCCTTCATCGTGTTTCCTGTCCACACACGTCTCAACAGAATGACATAGTAGAGCACAAACACCGCCATCTCGTCAAGACTGGCCTGGCCTTGCTTGCTCATTCTTCTCTCCCATTGTGTTATTGGGATGAAGCTTTCTTGACCGCTTGTTATCTCATTAATCGGATGTCATCCCCTGTTCTCAACAATGTCTCACCCATCACGCGGTTGTTAAAACAGATCCCCGACTATTCGTTTCTTCGCACGTTTGGATGTGCGTGTTGGCCTAGTCTTCGCAAGTACAATTCGCGCAAACTAGAGTTTCGCTCCAAGATGTGTGTCTTTCTCGGCTATATCCCTATGCACAAGAGCTATAAGTGTCTTGATCGTAGCACTGGTCGCATTTATATATCCCGAGACGTTGTCTTTGATGAAATAGTGTTTCCTTTTGCAACACCCGGGGTTGTAGTTGATGTCTCCGTTTTGCATCATGTGACAAATCCTGCACAAGAACCAGCTATTCAGGGTCCCCATATGCGTACATATGACATGTCCTTGTTACAAGTTGACCTGCCTGATATTTCTTGTGCTTTGCCTGTGCAGGAAGTTGCTCCCGCGGTCGATCTGATCGACGTGCATGCCTCGTCAAGCGAGCCGGCATCGCCCCCTGCAGCTCCGTCTCCGTCGGGCGTACGGGCGATGCCTATGTCCAAGCCGCCCAGCCCAACACCGCCGTCTGCTGGGCCGGCCACCCCTGGCCCGTCTGGCCGTGACGAGGCCCCGCCTGGTCTGGACTCCACGTCGCCTGAGCCCGAATTGATCGAGTCGGCTGCTCGTGCCAGCGGCTCCGTGACTGCTACGGATTCTCCACCGCCACCGCCATCTAGTCACCAGATGGTCACGCGTCGTCGCAACAACGTGCATCGCCCCAAGCAATACACCGATGGTACAATCCGGTATGATCCTTATCGTCGTCGAGCATTTCTGGCGGTTCCTGCTTCGCACCGTACCGCTCTTTCTGAACGGGCCTGGCGCAGTGCAATGGAAGATGAATTTGCTGCTCTTCAGCGAAATCAATCAGACGTGGTGTCTAGTTCCACGTCCTCCTGGTGTTAATATTGTTGGCAGCAAATCGATTTTCAAGACCAAGTTTCGTCCTGACGGCTCCATTGACAAGCACAAGGCACAGTTAGTCGCTCGCGGATTTACTCAACAAGACGACATTGATTATCATGATACATTCAGTCATGTAATTAAACCAGTCACAATTCGTCTGGTTCTATCTCTTGCCGTGTCACGAGGGTGGTGTCTTCGCCAAGTTGATATCAGCAATGCTTTTCTCCATGGATTCCTTGAGGAAGATGTTTATATGCAGCAGCCTTCCGGTTTTGAGGACTCTCGTCATCCCCACCATGTCTGCAAGCTTCAGCGTGCTCTTTATGGACTGAAGCAGTCACCTCGTGTTTGGTATGCATGGCTGAGTGACAAGTTACATGAGCTCGGTTTCACCTCTAGCAAGGCCGACACGTCGCTATTCATCTTTACTCGTGGTGGAGTATCCATTTACATGTTGGTTTATGTTAATGATATTGTCATTGCGGGCTCCTCTCCGGCTGTCGTGGATCGTCTTGTGCACACCTTGGCACAATCTTTTCCTATTAAGGATCTTGGACGTCTTGACTATTTTCTGGGCATTGAGGCTTCTTACACTTCTACGGGCATGCGGTTAACTCAGCATAAGTATGCTTTGGATCTTCTTCATCGCGCCCACATGGAGGGGTGTCGTCCTGTCAGTACTCCGATGTCGACAACTGTCAAGCTCTCACGTGATGATGGTGTTTCTCTTTCCGCTGATGATGATTTTCGATATCGGAGTTTAGTGGGTGGCCTCCAGTACCTGACGTTGACTCGACCTGATATCTCTTATGCGGTCAACAAGGTTTGTCAGTTTCTTGCTCAGCCCACTACATCACACTATGAGGCAGTAAAGCGGCTTTGTCGATATGTTCAGGGCACTGTTTCCACTGGTTTGCTTATTCAGAAGTCTCCATCTACTCTTCTGAATATTTATACTGATGCTGATTGGACGGGTTGCTCTGATGATCGGCACTCCACTGGTGGTTTTGCTATTTTTCTCGGGCCCAACTTGGTCTCTTGGAGTTCTCGCAAGCAACCCACCGTGTCTCGTTCCAGCTCCGAAGTGGAGTACAAGGCTCTTGCCAATGGTACTGCTGAAGCCTCATGGATCCAGTCAGTACTCAAGGAGCTCGGCGTTCATCAGTCCAAGCCTCCAGTTTTATGGTGTGATAATTTGGGTGCTACCTATATGTCTGCAAATCCGGTGTTGCATACCCGCACCAAGCATATCGAAGTTGATTTTCATTTTATTCGCGAGAAGGTTGCTTTGGGTACTCTCGACGTGCGGTTCATTGCTTCTGGAGATCAGCTCGCTGATATGTTCACTAAGCATGTCTCTAGTCAGCTGCTTAGTCGTTTTAGTTCTAATCTTAACCTTCTACACGACGGTTTAGATCGAGGGGGTGTATTAGAGATATTCTCGTACCCGGTCGCTGTATAATTAAACCGACCGGATCGGATCCTAACTTGTTGTACACGTTGACTGTCTATATAATGAGAGAGCCAGCCGTGTGGGCCAACCACGGCAACCACATCTTTTGACTAATAGTACAGGTTCACCCAACTTTCAACACTGAATATGAATGTTGTGTGGATATATAATTCCACATATTCATCCAAGTAGCAGCCGACTTGACGATCTACCACTAGTTGGCATACTCTTCCCTGTAAAAATATGCCGCAAATAAGAAAGACAACATGACTAATTGATGGCTAGAGGGATGAAATAACAAGAAACCAATGAGTGTGAAATGTACTAGGGAATAGGAGACGTCGGAAAAATGCAACAATTCCTTTGTGAAGCTAGCGCCCTCCTACCTTGTGTGATAGTTTGCTTCTTCGGTTGTTTCAGAGCATCGCTTGGCACGATTTGTGCAGTCATATGGTGAGTATCAGCCATCCGGATCATTGAATCTGCTGGTACTGGTACTGGTACTATGTGAGGCTTTTAATCTGATTGGGGCATGGAAACGATCACAGCATGGCACATAGCCAAATATTGTATATCATAGCATAGTACACGTAGGAACAAGATAAATCTAGCCCATTGTATTCCTTGTCATTGCTGATCGATGCGCACAAGCAAAAAATACTTAGCTTGTACTACTTCGACCTAAGACAATGGAGACCCTGCATTGTGCATTTGTGCCTACCCCTCCGTCCACAAATAAGTGAACAAATAGAAGTTAAGACAGATTACAGATTGGAATACAAAATTCATTGCGAAGATTTTTTTCGAAATGGGGATTTCCCCGAGCTCTGCATCCAAGGATGCACACAGCCCTTTATTAAAAGATGACCAAGAAAATATCTCCAAAGTATTACAAAGACATATCTCAGATCACTATGGTGTGCAGACCAAGCATCTGATAAAACAAATGGGTCTCGCAAGAGAGCATATAGAAACTACTAGACCCCAGTCAATCTACTAGAATAACGCCACGAGGCCTGGCTGAAAAAATCCGAGGTAACCACCACAAGACGGGTGCAACCAGAGACCATGGGTTGTCGTTGATGTTCTGGGAGAAGGAAAGCCCAGAGCTGAATCCAATGCGCCGTCATAATGATAGCCTGTAAAAAGGAAGAAACTCCGGTCTTGTTAAAAATACAGTTGTTGCGGCATTTCCAAATGGACCAACAAATGGCCGAGATGCCAATACGAAGTCTGCCCTTATTCACTTTATCTACTCCGTTTAGCCAATTTCCAAACATATTAGTAATATTGGTTGGTGGAGGAAGATTATAAGTACAAAAAACCATACACCAAATTATTTTTGCAAATGGACATGAAAGAAATAAATGTTCAATTGTTTCGTCTTCGTTACAAAAGCAACATTTTTTACACCCATTCCAGTTTCGCTTGGCAAGATTATCTTTGGTTAAAAGAACTTTGTTATTCAGAAACCACATAAAAATCTTTATTTTCAAAGGTATTTTCAATTTCCACAAATATTTGGTTGGAAAATTTGGATGATCATTCATAAGGTCTTCATACAAAGATTTAACAGAAAAAATCCCATTTCTAGAGAGATTCCAAATAAACTTATCATGTTCGGTTGTTAGGTTTACTTCCATCAATCTCTCACATAGGTGCAGCCATGCAATCCATTTATTTCCATACAAGTTCCGTCTAAAAGTAATATGTAATGGATAGTGAGATAAGACGTCGTGAACCTGAACATGTTTTCTGTGAATTATAGAGTACATGGATGGATATTGTTGGGCAATGAACACTTCTCCTAACCAAACATCCTCCTAGAATCTTATACCTTTCCCATTACCAATTTTGAAAGAACCTCGGGCAAAGAATTCATCTTTCACTCTTATTAGTCCCTTCTAAAAAGGTGAATCAGTTGGTTTGACTTCCACTTGTGCTAGTGTTTTATTTCCGAATTATTTATTATGGAGAAGCTCTTGCCACACACTCTCCTTCGTCAATAGCTTATTCAACCATTTACTCAGTAAAAAATTGTTTTTAAGCTCTAGCACCTCAATGCCCAAACCTCCCTAGTCTTTGGGTCGACATAGAATATTCCATCTAGATAGCCTATATTTCCTCTTATGCTCATCACTTTGCCAAAAGAATTGTGAGTGGTAGAAATCTAATCGTTTTCTTACACCCTTCGGTATTTCTAGAAAAGATAGCATGAACATAGACAAACTTGTTAGGATCGAATTAATTAAGACCAGCCTATCCCCGTACGACAGAAGCTTCCCTTGCCAATATCCAAGTTTTACTTCACATCTAGTTTCAACTGGGTTCCATTCTGAATTGTGTAGTCTCCGATAGTGTATAGGTGCCCCTAGGTATCTAAACAGTAGGGACCCTGATTTGCAGCCAAAAATCTCCTTGTAAGTTTGTGTTTGTTCGACAACTTTGCCAAAATAGTAAACCTCACTCTTATGGAAATTGATTTTTAAGCCCGACAATTGCTCAAAAATGCAAAGAATTAGTTTCATATTAACCGCTTTCTGGAAATCATGTTCCATAAATAAGACCGTATCATCAGCATACTGTAAGATGGACACACTCCCCTCTACCAGATGGGGTATTAGTCCCGTCACCTGTCCATTCTCTTTTGCCCTAGCAATTAGGATGGAAAGCATATCAGCAATTACATTGAATAACATTGGGGAGAGAGGATCCCCTTGCCTGAGTCCTTTTCTAGTCTAGAAATAATGGCCAATGTCATCATTAACTCGAATAGCCACACTTCCATATTGTACGAAATTATCAATCCACTTACACCATATAGGATCGAAACCTTTCATACGAAGAGCCTGTTGTAAGAAAGGCCACCTTACTTTATCATACGCCTTTTCAATTTTGAAAAGAACCCCATCTAATTTCTTTTTTGGATCTCATGAATAGTTTCATGTGAGACACTATCCCTTCAAGTATATGTCATCCAGGCATAAAATCCGTTTGAGTAGGTCTGACAATTTTGTGAGCAATCACAGTAATTCGGTTTGTAGCAACCTTAGTAAAAAAATTGAAACTAACATTAAGTAAATAAATATGTCTATATTGTTGTATTTGCATCACATTTTCTTTTTTACGCAATAGCTTAAACAGAGATAAATTGTCTTTATGCAACTGTGCAATTCATTCATTGCGAAGATACCGGCCCACCATCTCTCTTCTCCTCGATGCCTCTACCCCAATGAGCCGAGTGCATGTAGAAAATGAGAGGACCATGTGCCCAATATTATGGGGCTTGATTCCCGTGTGGTAGGGTTGCGAAGCGGCAACCCGCGAGAGCCCGCGAAAGCAAAATTTAGTTCAAACTAGACTAATTTTGTTTAAAAAAATTGAACTAGACTAACAAATTTTGCCTACGAAGCGGGGTGGATCGGGTGCCGCTTCGCAACCCTACCGTGTGGTGAGCGAGAAACAATTTTTTGTTCTTTAAAGTATATTCGAAATGTGGAAGTATACTCTATTATAAACAAATTTTGAATGCTAAATGGACAGGAGTAGTTGTCATTAAACAATAGTATGGCTAGACCTAATTATGGAAGAGTGGTCTTTCTAATTGTTAATCAATTAATAACATCGAGCCTCTCATTTCCATCCATACAATTTTGATGTTAAAACTCTAAAATCTCTTCAAATAGTGAACCCAACCACAAGTTTAAATTCCATTTGCATGTTTATCTATGTCGGTGACGTGAATCTCCACACGGTAAGGGGGTCGAGACACTCCTTCCGACCTAGGCACCAAACTTCACTCACTCCTTGTTCCACACGAGTAGGTCCTAATTGGATGTGACCAACTTGGATGATGGATACAGGTCTTGACACATGTCTAGGTGGTCACGACAGTTGATCTTGTGGTTGTAGTAGAAAGGATACTGTCACGACCCTCTTCATGATACATCCCTACCACACCTCCATTCGCACAATGAGAGATTCATGGTAGTTATATCTATGGTCTAGGTTAGGGAGACTTGATTTCAAATGTAGACGACGTAGTGGTGGTCGCGGGATGTCGACATGGTCGGCCGAGGCGACGTGGGCGTTTGCATGATCTAAGAACGATCGCCGGGGACAACGACATGATTGATTGGTGGCCCTAAGTCAAGGGTGTGGTCTAGCTTGTTCCTAAAGGAAGTCACACGAGGGGCTCTGCTTCGGCACGTTCCTGAAGAAAGGTGTGCAAGGGGTGTGGCCTCACATGTCTGCAAAGGGTGGCATATAGAGCGGAGCCGTTCACGTGTTCACAGAGGGAGGCCCACAGAGGGGCCTGGTCAAGCACATTCCCAAAGGAAGGGGAGTGGAGGGGCAATTTACTAGCGGGTACCATACCCGCATGAGTAAGGTATGGACACATTGTTATACAAATGAACAATATCCATATTCTACATATCAAGTCATGGTTAGGGCATGAGTATGACCTTGTACCCATGGACATACCCATGCCCTATATTTTTATATCTTATATGTGTACACAAGTTATTGATAGTCATGTGAACTACTCCCCTCCGTTTCAAAATATAAGATTTTTAGCTTTGTGAAAGAAGTGTATCTAGACCCATTTTAGTGCATAGGTTCATTCAAAAGCTAGATGAACCTACACACTAAAAGAGATCTAGATACACTCCTTTCACAAAGCTAAAACATCTTATATTTTGAAACGGAGGGAGTATCAATTTTTCATGAGTCTAGTCTTGTTGATTTATGAGTTATGGGTATAAGATTTTGATTCCAGAAGTTTGATAATTGTCACATCTACATATCATTGAGTTGATATAGTTGATTTTTTTGGCCAAGTATGGTATCAATGAATATAAAATTATTAATAAAATGTGTTCTGTTTGATCTACTCGCCAGGTATCCAATGGTTACGGGAACCAATCAGATACGGGTGTGGGTGAAGTTTTGTGCCCGTAGGTATAGGTGTTGATCGAATTTTATACCATTAACTATACGGGTATATGCATGGTATCACTTAATCCCTACCCTGGCGTGTCCTCCGAAACAAAACTATCTTATAAAACCGATGCCAGACAAATGATTACCATCATTCAAAACACACATTATGGCTACTTAATGTTTATACACGACCAAAGAATTGAGTATATATGCCACCCCATGCTGTAAGAATTTCACCAGCATTCTCTCCTATCAGAAGTGTGTGGCCAAAACAATGCAAGAGAATGAGACGAGAGCAAGGGCGCGTTCTAAGAAAGTAGCAACATGCACAAAGTTAACTTGAGAGATTAGGAGACACCGGGAAGGGACATCATTGTATTGACGCTGAAGTTAGATGAGGGTTGGAAATTTACAGTCGCGCTCGAATCAAACGGTGAAACATGTCGAAGAACACAAGGGGATCAAAGGCGATGTGGTGGGGAAGGTCAAAGTCGAATCCGACAAGTATGCCATCAGTGAGATGCCAAGATCATACGAGGAAGGCATACATGATGATGCAGAGTCAAAGGTGATGATCGAATCCGGGTGAGACGAGCACGTGAGTACACGAAAAAGAAGAACGAAGCGACCAAGCATTCGATGGTTCGAGCACCTGACGTTCGTATCGAAGAGTTGCGAGAGGAGTTAGCTCTACCCTGACTCTTCTCCTTCTCAGGTTTGCCATCCGCTTGGAGATGAACACCATTGATAGGAGGGTAAAAAATCCCTCCTTCCGCATTAGTGTTCGACTGTGTAGTTGGAAAGTTGATCTGGTTGGTTGTCCCGCTTATTTTTGAATCGCTTGCTAGTTTTTTGCTAAGTGAGAGGATATATAAAATTTTCAATGTTGTACCGCAACAGTCATGTGGAGAAGCATAAATAGCATCGTCTTAACCACCATATTAAGAAGAAAATAATACAGATGTGGAGATTCATTCTCACGTTCATTACTGAGTGAAAAGTCCCGATATTTGTTCTACCACCAGATCGATGACAGTTTACATATGATATGCACATGGTGCCACTCTGGTTCATCTCACAAGAGAAAAAAAAGTTTCAGCTAAATTGAATATGAATATTCTAGGAATGTCATAACATATCATTATTTTCATCAACAATAGGTTCAAGATTACCAATTCTTTACAATATTGTGGCGGACGTGTTAGCAATTTTAATTGCAAGAGCAAAAAGAGATGGTTAAGTCGTGGTCTCATCCATCGTCTAGCCGAGAGAGCGGGGAGTTGATTCTTTAATATGCGGATGATAGTATCATAGTTTTGTAGAAGGATCTAGAGAAAGCTCTTAATATGAATTTGATTGTTTGTATTTTTGAACAATTTTTGGGGCTGAAGATGAATTTTCATAAGAGTGAAATCTTTTTTTTCGGAAAAGCAAGGGAGGCAGCGAAGCAGTATAGAACTCTTTTTTGGGTGCGAATCTAGGACTTTTACATTCTGATATTTGGGAATCCCTATCCATTTTTGAAAATTAAAAAATGGGAGTGGAAACCAGTTGAGGATCGTTTTGAAAGGAAAATAGTGAGCTGGCTTGGTAAGTTGTTATCATAGGGAGAAAATCTTATTTCTAATTAATTCTATCCTCACTAGTTTGCTGGTGTTCATGTTATTATTTTTCAGGATACTTAAAGGGGTACCGAAAAGGTTGGATTTCTTTAGATCACATTTCTTCTGGGTAAGTGATGGACACAAGAGAAAATACAGACTCGTGAAATGGAATATTATCTTTAGGCCTAAGGACCAAGGGGGTATCAGTGCAGAAGGCTTGGAGTTAATAAATAAATGCCTTCTCAATAAATGGCTGTTTAAAATATTAAGTGAAGATAGGGTATGGTAGGAGCTCGTACAAAATAAATATATGCAGTCCAAAACTTTATCTCAAGTTAAATCAAATTCGACGAACTCCCCATTATAGAAAGACCTCATGAGAGTGAAGAATGACTTATTCAGTAGAGATTTCTTTCACATTTGTAATAGTGAGCAAACACATCTTTGGGAGGACACATGGCTAGGACATATGTCTTTGTCTCTACAAACCCTTCTTTGTATAATATTGTCCAAAGAAAAGAAGCCACCGTGGCTCAAGTAATGTCAAGTATCGAATATATTACACAACAAGTATCGAATATATTACATTCATGCATATATACAATATAAAGTCTTTTATGATCCCTATTACATTATCATCATTTTCCGATAGTATTCTCCTTTTGGATCTAGGACCTCTGTATCTAAGAATCCCGCAATTTTCTCTTGGATTGCTTGTATGCGATCCTTTGGTAGAAGATTGTCCCGCAACCATTCGATCTAATTTAAAAGAATGAGTCAACATATATGAATGAAACTAAACATAATTGATGGTAATAAAATAAATTTCTGAATATTGTTTACATACTTGAAGTTGTTCTAAGTTTCTGCCCTTCTCACAGGTCATCTGACGAATGAACTCGCAGACATAGTATCCACATAAGTTATTTCCGTCTGGCTGCCTCAGACACTTTAAGAGAACAAAGTTCAATCAAAATAATAATAATTAAGCATGATAATGGTATCGAAACTAGAATCAAAGAGATGAACGGATCTAGCTAGTAGTACTTACATTTAGTGGTTTAAATGTAAGGTTCTCTTTCCAGGCACCCTTAGCCTTATTGGTGAACCGTTTCCAAGCGCTACCCGACAAAGAAAATGAATGAAATGAGTTATTAATTACTTGATATAAGTAAATGAATGAAAGTTGCCGATATAGTGTCATGATGACTGAAATTACCGCTGAAGCATATCCTGCATGGGGGCCCACTTCTCAAGGGGTTTACGTTTAGAGTCCATGACTTGTACTACTCCATTGTCAGGTTGAATGATTAGCAGAATATAAAGGAATCTGCGCATGCATAACTCATCAATTATACACTTAACATCGAGTAAGTGAAATAGAATGTGTACAAGACAACAACACTCGCTCGAAGTTGTAAGGTAATAATATTTCCCTTTTGGTTTCTTGAAACCTTAGAGCCATTACGATTTTATCCTCTGTGTCCTTGGGATTAAGTTTCACAGTAATTTCATGAACCCAATATGGGTCAATGAACCCAATGTCATAGATCTGTCCTCTTCTGCATTCAATAATCTTCAATCTGCATAATATAGTGAGTATGATTATACATGCGATATAAACAAGGTGAGCTAACTAGAGACTTAATTATTAGATAAATAATACTTATAGACAGTAGGCACTGACGATCGATTTGTCGTGGGCGTCTTGATTGAAAAACTGATGTAGTTCAGCAAATTCAATCAGTATGTGGGCATCTCCATACCAGTGATACATTGCAAGTGTATCTATAATTTTTGATGTTCCATGCTTGGTTTTATCTACTTTCTTATGTTTTGTCTACACTTTGGAGTACTTTTCATATGATTTCTTGGACCAACCTATTAACAAGAGCCATAGTGCCAACTGCCTGTTTTCTGCTGTTTTTGGTTCCAGGAAGTCAGAAAATGAATATTCTCGGAATTGGACGGGACAAAAGCCAAAGTTATTATTTCGGGGGACACTTGGAGCCAGAATACGAGACGGAGAAGGGCCAGAGGGCAGCCACACCACCTGGCCACGCATCCAGGCCTGGCCCGCGCTAGGGGGTGGTGTGGCCAGCCTAAGCACCCCCTCGACCTCTCCTTCCGCCTATATATTGCCTCTGATACAGAAACCCTAAGTACCCGATCAAAAAATTCCACAAAAGAGTCTGTAGCCGTCGTCATCTCCATCCCTAGAACGGGAGGGATCTGAAGCTCTTCCCGACACCCTGCCGGAGAGGGGAATTCACCCTGGATGCCTTCTTCATCACCATGCAAGCCTCCGGTGTGATGCGTGAGTAGTTCATCACTGAACTACGGGTCCATGTAGTAGCTAGATAGCTGGTTATCCTCCTTTGTGCTATCATGTTTAGATCTTGTGAGCTTCGTTCATGATCAAGATCATCTATTTGTAATTCTGCATGTTGTGTTTGCGGGGATCCGATGGATATTGAGATACTATTTCAGATTGATTATTGATTTTATCATGTCTTTGTTATTTGTGATCTTGCATGCTTTGCGTTGTTAGTAGCTATCTTGACCAAGTAGATGCTAGCAACTCCAAGAGTTAGTATTTATGCTCGATAGTGGGTTCATGCCTCTGGTAATCTGGGAAAGTGACAGAAATCTCTAAGGTACTAGATGTGCTGTTGCTACTAGGGAGAAAACAAAAATCCTTTGTTCATAGAACAATCGTATTGTTTACTTTACACGCAATTCGTAAAGCAATAATCTGTTGCTTGCAACTTAATACTGGAGGGAGTTCGGATGATAACCTGAAGATGGATTATTAGTCATAGATGCAGTTGGATGGCGGTCTATGTATAATGTTGTAATGCCCAATCGAATCTCAAAGGAGTCAAGATGTTTAGTATATGCTTGTATGCTTTCTCGATGTTTGTCAATTGCCCCGCTGTAATTTGTTCACCCAGCATGTCATCTATCTTAAGGAGAGCCACCTCTAGTGAACTATGGACCCCGGTCCTTTCTTTTACATTCAATCTACAATCAAACTGTTTACTTCTTTGTGTTTACTTTCTGCAAACTATAACTTCCTTCCATTCGATACGTTTAATCCTTTGTTTTCAGGAAAACCGGTGAGATTGACAACCTCATCGCAAGTTGGGGACAAAGTTCTATGGTTGTGTTATGCATGTCTCCACGTTGCTGCTGGTACCGGTAGTGCGCCCTGCCAATGTTCAGCTAGCAACACCTTTGGGGTGTTTCCTTGCTCCTACTGGATTGATAACCTTGGTTTCGTACTGAGGGAAAACTTGCTGCTGTGCTCATCATACCTTCTTCTTGGGGTTCCCCAACGAGCTCGATATATTTTGGGCCATCAAGCTCTTTTTCTGGCGCCGTTGCCGGGGAGTCAAGGACATCTTCACAAGGGGAGTCCCTCATAACCAATCTCTTTACTTTGTTATTTTTGTTTTGCGTAGTTTCTTTTTGCTTTGTTTGCTTGTTTCTTTATCAAAAACACAAAAAAAATAGTTTTACAAGTTTGCTTTCTTTATCAAAAACACAAAAAAATGACTACTCTTGAAAACACTAAGTTGTGTGACTTCACTAGCACCAACAACAATGATTTTATGATCACACCTATTGCTCCACATGTCCCTGAAGTTACTTTCTTTTTAAACCTGCTTTACTCAATCTTGTTATGAGAGAACAATTTTCTGGTATTAGTAATGAAGATGCTGCTGCCCATCTAAATAACTTTGTTGAATTTGTGAGATGCAAAAGCATAAGGATATAGATGGAGATATTATTAAGCTTAAATTGTTTCCTTTCTCTTTGAGAGGAAAAGCTAAAGAGTGGCTGAATTCCTTAACTAGGAATAATATTGATTCTTGGACTAAATGCAAAGATGCTTTCATTGGAAAATACTATCCTCCTGCTAAGATTATATCTATGTGAAGTGAAATAATGAAGTTTAAACAATCTGATAATGAACATGTTGCTCAAGCTTGGGAAAGAATGAAATCTTTGGTAAAGAATTGTCCTACTCATGGACTGACTGCTTGGATGATCATCCAAACCTTTTATGCAGGATTGAACTATTCTTCAAGGAACCTATTGGACTCTGCTGCTGGAGGTACCTTTATGACTATTACTTTAGGTGCTGCAACAAAGCTTCTGGATAATATGATGGTTAACTATTCTGAATGGCATACTGAAAGAGCTCCACAAGGTAAGAAGGTAAATTCTGTTGAAGAAACCTCCTCCTTAAGTGATAAGATTGATATTATTATGTCTATGCTTGTTAATGGGAAAGCCCATATTGATCCAAATAATGTTCCCTTAGCCTCTTTGGTTGCTCAAGGAGAGCAAGTTGATGTGAACTTTATAAGAAATAACAATTTTAGCAACAATGCCTACAGGAATAATTTTGGTAACAATAATTATAAGCCATATCCTCCCAACAATGGTAATGCTTATGGAAATTCCTACAACAACAATAGGAGTGCTCCCTCTAAACTTGAAGTTATTCTTAAGGACTTTATTAGTAAACAAACTGCTTTCAATAAAACTATTGGGGAAAAACTCTCTAATGCTGAAAGAAATATAGCATCTTTGGTTGAAGCTCATTCTTCTTTGAATAAAATGGCTGCTAAACCTGAAACTAATGATAATCCCTTTGCAGCTACTAATACTATACAAGTAAGAATTGATGAAAATGTTAGACTATTAGCTGAATTACATGCTAAGTGGGAAAGAGAAGATCAAATTGCTAGAAACATTAGTGTTTCTACTATCACTACCGCTAGTGTTGAGGATAGTAATAGTTCTACTACTTTAGATGATAAATTTGATTTTGATCTTGATGGTTGCAACATCTCTGAAGTTATTAAGTTCCTACAAAATCTTGCTAAAAGTCCTAATGCTAGTGCTATGAACATGGCCTTTACAAAACACATTACTGATGCTCTCATAAAGATTAAAGAAGAAAAGATGAAACATAAAGCTTCTATTCCTATAAAACAAGAGGATGGTTGGGAACCCATCATTAATATGAAAGAGAATGATTTTGATTTCAAAGCTTTATGTGATCTTGATAGTAGTGTTTCTATTATGCCTAGAAGGATTTATGATATGCTTGATTTGCCACCACTTGAAGATTGTTATTTGAATGTCCCACTTGATGATAATGCTAAAAAGAAACTCATGGGGACTCTTAATGATGTTCTTATTATGGTTAACAATGCCTATGTCCCCGTTGATTTCTATGTTTTGGATGTTGAATGTAATGCTTCTTGTCCTATTAGTTTGGGAAGACCTTTTCTCAGAATTGTTGGTGCCATTATTGATATGAAAGAAGGCACCATTAAATATCAAATCCCACTCAAGAAAGGTATAGAACATTTCCCTAAGAAGAGAGAGAAGATTTCTTTTGCCTCTCCTATGAAAACAAAATTTGCTCTTAATGCTTCTTCATTTGAGAACACTTGATTCTTTTTCTTGCTTCTTATGCCTAACTTAAAGGCGTTAAAGAAAAGTACTTATTGGGAGATAACCCAAATTTTTTAGATGAGTCTTGGAAGTTATTACTTCAGTAATAACCGCTCCTTATCCTTTTTATTTGCTTGTTGTGCCAAGAGTAACCTCTAATGAGAGAGAAGTAATGATTGGGAAAGTTGCTGTCCAGAAACAGATTTATGTGCTTCACCGTAAAAATTCGTGTAAAATCTCTGTACGTCCTTTTGAGGCATTCATTTTTGTGCTTCTGACCCAGGTTATTATCTAACTTTCGTTAGTTCAGCATGTTTTGATTTGAGCAACAGAAGGTCTTCGAAAAAATTCGTCTTTACCTGCTGGTCTGTTTTGACAGATTTCTGCCATTTTCTGCATTTGCTTCTTGTTGGTTCCTTTTTGAGTTCTTTTGGGGAATTGAGGTTTTTGAGGGAAGTGCTACAGTATCTAGTGTTTTAATGGAAGTTTTATTGGTTTTAGAACTGAACCTTAAAGACTTATTATCTTGAGTGCACTAATGTTGCTAATAAAGATTGTGTGAAGTTTTCTTTGAAGGAAAAATTTCAGGTGTATGGAAGGAATGAGTAATGAGATGAAGGATGGACTAAAGCTCAAGCTTGGGGATGCCACGTGTGTCACCCAAATAAATATCCAGGAAGTACAAGCGTCAAAGCTTGGGGATGCCCAAGGCATCCCCTTCTTCATCAATAAAAAATCCAGGTTTCTTCCAAACGCTTCTTTTTTATTGTTTCATGCACAGTTGTGTTGTTCTTGGAGCGTCTTATTTTTTGTTTTCGTTTTGTTTTTTTGTTTGCTTTGTTTGCTTAGTTTGATGAATAAATTGGTTGGACCTGCTCTTTCATACATTGGTTTTCAAATAGTTTGGTTTGGTTTGGAAAAGAGTAGGAAAGTTCATGCTTAAGCGGTAAAGAGAGCTTGTTTTTGACTGTGGCCTATGCTTTGTCATGCCATGCTTGATATTGTTTTGGCTTTATGCTTAGTATTCATTGCTGTAGCATGACTTGTTATAAACAACTGAGATTCCTTAATGTGCCTTGGATGAATCTGCGTTGTTTTAGCATATTAAAGCATAGTATTGTGGTATTCTCCTTTGATGTTTTATTTGGGTTGACTTGGCGCATGCTCACACCATCCTATGACTATCCAAAGTCACCATAGCCTTTATGATCCTTTATTTTTCAACTTGTAGTATCACTTTATGCTTTGATCAATGATGTTTTGTCGCTCTGCATGATTATGGCCATTATTGCTCTCTTAGTTTTTCGCTCCCAGTCTTTTGCTAGCCTCCACAACCAAGTATGAGTTCCACTCATGCATCCAACTCCCTAAACCAAGTTATTCAAAAGAGTACACCATACCTACCTACTAGCATATGCTATTCCAAGTATATTCATGTTTTTGTTTACCTTCCAAATTAAACTTGTTATGAGAAAACTAGTGATTAAAGCTCTCACGAACTTGATGGCACACTTTACTTTTTTGCATTTAATAAACCTGAACCATTAGGTCCTTCTTTGTTGCGTATATGCTTGCGCTTTATAAGTTGAAATTAGCAGAACCATGTATCATGGGGAACGCTTTCAACATTGCACTTGTACTTTGTACCCCGTTGATATCATGTTCTTTTGCTTATGGATCCCGATGGTGTGAAATAAAAGTGGAACTTGTAAGATCATGGAGTTTGTATGTGTGTTAGAGAAACGCCTGGGCCGCTAGCCTAAGCCATGCCTAATCATGGTGGAAACTTGCAGCATCACCGTAATGAGCATTCTATGAAGCATCCTCAATAAAAACATATGCAAATAGCAAATAAAAAGATCGTTGAGATGCTCATTGTCTGCTTGCCTTGTCATTTTGATTATGGGATAGCTCCTGTATCATGTGCAAGGGGTACCCCGTTGGCGGTTCTTTATGATACATATGTACTTACAATGACAAGAGCTTACTCGTGACTAAAGTTGAGTAGCATGAGGTTCAGTCTTCGTAAGTAAGGGGCATGAGATTTCCGTTTATAACTTGTCAAGCATATCCTCTTAGTTGTGTCACTTTAACCTTAATCACCTTCAAGATGCTTATGATAGGGGCAATGAGAGCTGAAAGCTAATAAGTACCATAATTTTTGGAAGCTCTTTATGAGACTTGAATCCTTACTTCCTTCTATGAAGGCCTTTCTTCCACCATTATATTGAGTCTCCACCTTGTATCTTTATGCACCTACTTTGAGAGCATAGTGTCCATTCTTAGTTCTATGTGCATTGTCCCAAGACTAGTTGATTGATGCATACCTTGATATTTCTTGCTTTAAACTATTTGTATCTAGTCACTCTTATGAAATTTGAAGGTGTCCTATGCATTTATATTTGCTACTCTATGAGGGAAAAGCTGAATGCTACTATGCTATGTTTTCTTTATGTGAAACAAACAAACGTCTTGCAAAGCATTGTTATTCATGAATCTTTTGTTTGTGCCTATTCATGTTGCATCACAGTTTCTTTGTCTTATTGCTAGAACTTTGTCTTTCATGCTATGATTGAAGTACTATGATCCCAGCTTTGAATGTTTTACAAATACTTTGATCAAGTTTATGATGGTGCATGTCAAATCAAAAATTATTCTTTCTTTTTATCACTTACCTACTCGAGGACGAGCAGGAGTTAAGCTTGGGGATGTTGATACATTGCAAATATATCTATAATTTTTGATGTTCCATGCTTGGTTTTTATCGACTTTCTTATGTTTTGTTCACACTTTGGAGTACTTTTCATATGATTTCTTGGACTAACCTATTAACAAGAGCCACTATGCCAGCTGCCTGTTTTCTGCTGTTTTTGGTTCCAGGAAGTCAGAAAATGAATATTCTTGGAATTGGACGGGACAAAAGCCAAAGTTATTATTTTACCGGGGGACACTTGGAGCCAGAATACGAGACGGAGAAGGGCCAGAGGGCGGCCACATAACCTGGCCGCGTGGCCAGGCCTGGCCCGCGCCAGGGGGGTAGTGTGGCCAGCCCAGGCACCCCCTCGGCCTCTCATTCCGCCTATAAATGGCCTCTGATACGGAAACCCTAAGTACCCGATCAAAAAATTCCACGAAAGAGTATGTAGCCGCCGTCATCTCCATCCCTAGATAGGGAGGGATCTGAAGCTCCTCCCGACACCCTGCTGGAGATGGGAATTCACCCTGGAGGCCTTCTTCATCACCATGCAAGCCTCCGATGTGATGCGTGAGTAGTTCATCTCTGGACTATGGGTCCATGTAGTAGCTAGATGGCTGGTTCTCCTCCTTTGTGCTACCATGTTTAGATCTTGTGAGCTCCGTTCATGATCAAGATCATCTATTTGTAATTCTGCAAGTTTTGTTTGCGGGGATCCGATGGATATTGAGATGCTATTTCATATTGATTATTGATTTTATCATGTCTTTGTTATTTGTGATCTTGCATGCTTTCCGTTGTTAGTAGCTATTTTGGCCAAGTAGATGCTAGCAACTCCAAGAGTTAGTATTTATGCTCGATAGTGGGTTCATGCCTCTGGTAATCTGGGGAAGTGACAGAAATCTCTAAGGTACTAGATGTGTTGTTGCTACTAGGGAGAAAACAAAAATCCTTTGTTCATAGAACAATCGTATTGTTTACTTTACACGCAATTCGTAAAGCAATAATCTATTGCTTGCAACTTAATACTGGAGGGGGTTCGGATGATAACTTGAAGGTGGATTATTAGTCATAGATGCAGTTGGATGGTGGTCTATGTATAATGTTGTAATGCCCAATCGAATCTCAAAGGAGTCAATATGTTTAGTATATGCTTGTATGCTTTCTCGATGTTTGTCAATTGCCCCGCTGTAATTTGTTCACCCAACATGTCATCTATCTTAAGGAGAGCCACCTCTAGTGAACTATGGACCCCGGTCCTTTCTTTTACATTCAATCTACAATCAAACTGTTTACTGCTTTGTGTTTACTTTCTGCAAACTATTACTTCCTTCCATTCGATACATTTAATCCTTTGTTTTAAGCAAAACCGGTGAGATTGACAACCTCATAGCAAGGTGGGGACAGAGTTCTGTGGTTGTGTTGTGAAGGTCTCCACGTTGCTGCTGGCACCGGTAGTGCGCCCTGCCAACATTTAGCTAGCAACACCTTTGGGGTGTTTCCTTGCTCCTACTGGATTGATAACCTTGGTTTCGTACTGAGGGAAAACTTGTTGATGTGATCATCATACCTTCCTCTTGGGGTTCCCCAACAAGCTCGATATATTTTGGGCCATCAACCAGCAATGCTCGTTTCGAACTCCGATCACTATCCAGTTTGCCCCTTCCTTTGTGGCTTTAATGTACCAATTGTGCAATCTTTGCATTTTTGTTGGTAGATACTTGACGTCCTTAGGTGTGACGAGAGGTTTCCCATACTCGTATTTGTATGCTTCCTCAGCCACAGGGAAATCTAACAGGTCTAAGTACTAAGCAATAGTCATATCTTGAGCAGCGGCCGCTTCTCCATACTGTGCAACAATTTCTGGATCATACTGCTCATTCGCAGCTTTGCTCGACTCCACCATGGTATCGGAAATCACTTTGAGCGGGGGGCATTCCTTGTTTTTCTGTAAACCGAGCAGGGGAACTGAATCCCCGCTTGCACTAGTGCTCTTCGACCACACCATTGACTGATGTGACTTAACAATAGAGCGGTCATAGTCTGATGAAAGCCTTGGATCGGGTTGATGAAGGGTCTTCAACATTGTTTGCACTTTGGCTTTTTCTTCTTTAGTGCTGGGGAACTCTGGCTCTTTCGTCCGCTTGAGGCTATCAAACCACTGTTGTGTTTGGGCCTTTGCGATCACCGCATTCTCCTCTTCAGTATAGTCGTAAGCTCTCTTCGGAGCAACCTTTGGTAGTTTTGGAAGGGGCTCTAGTAGACGCTTCGGTGATCGGTTACTCTTTCGCTTTTGGCCCTGACTCTTTTGTACTTTTGGGAGGGGCTGAGACGGCTGACGTGGCGGCGAAGATGGCCGTGCTAGAGATGGATGACACGGCGGCAAAGAAGGCCGTGCTGGAGATGGCTGACACGATGGCGGAGACGACGCCTGTCGTGGCGACGGGAAAGACGGCTGATGCGATAGAGATGGGTGAGGCTGCGATGAAGATGGAGTTGTGCTCTGAGGAGTGGATGGCCTTGGCATCCGATTTGAAAGCACGATGTGTTCCTTTCGCCATAGAATGGTCATGTTTTTTGCTTCTTCCAGATCAGTAACATCCCCTTCACCTGCAGGGTAGTCAAGCTTGAGCTACGCGAATCCGTCCATAACTTCATCCACCCCGGCAATAGCGTAGCCCTGTGGAACCGGACAACAATGGTAATTTGGTACCAGTCCAACTAATGGTAAGGCATAGCCGACCGCCACCTTCATGGTTATGTTGAAAACTTTCACATGCAGCTCACAATGTGTCATCTCCATGATATCATCCACTGGGTAGCGAATAGGAGCCATCGCCGGTGCATCATCAGCATCATCACCTGGGAGCTCCATGGAAGCCATGCTGCTTTTTCGATTAGTGGATGGGACGGTAGCATCGAAGGAAGCTTCGTCTACCATGTGCCACTGAGATGGGCCGCTAGCTTGTTGGCTAAGTTTCTCAAGTTGATTCTGATGCTGCTTTAATTGTTGTTCTATTTCGCGCATCCGGTCTTTCTGCTTCATTACTTCAAGTTCCTCCCTTTCGTTTCTCCATTGATGGCTTCTATCGGGATATTTCTTCCTATGGTCGGCAAAACCAAGGTTCCATGGTTTGGAGCCTTTTGTGCCTCATGTTCGTCCCTCGTGTTCCTTGTTCCCAAGGGCAAGTGCGAGCTCGTCATTCTCTCTATCGAGAATGAACTCCCCATCTTCAATAGCCTTTACCGCATTTCTACTGTCTTCGATGGGTATGGGAGTTTCTTTATGTCTTATGTTATATATGCACTTCCCTTCTGAGTCCAACGTGCCCCCGTGCCCGTAAAACCAATTCCTTACCCATTTGATCCAATTGTATGGCTCTAGGGTGATCCCTTTAGCTATCAGGTCGGCCTCGAGTTTCTCCCACTTAGGCTTGCTAGCCTTGTAGCCACCTTGCCCCATAGTATGGTGATACTGCTTTTTAGCAGCATTTTGCTTATTCGGTTCAGACCTTTTTTTAGCTGCCGCCGATGTCTTGTACGCCATAGAATTAGCCCAGTAGTCGTTTATCTTCTCATACGCTCCAGTAGTGAAATCCGGAGTCTTCTCTTTCACGACAAAGTCAAGGTGCAATATTTTCTTCCAGTTGTTGAATTGCTGGGCCATCTTCTTAAGAGCGTACTCCTTGACGGCTTTCTCCATGTGTTTCTGTAGTTCCTCCTGAGTTGGAATCTCCTCATCTGGAGCGTAGTCATCTGGATACACCTCTAACGTCGGTAGGGTGAAATTAACCATGAGCTTTTTCCAAAGAGTGTCTTTGACTAAGTCACTGACATATAGAGCCTCTAGATCCTTTGACGACCTATTCCATTCTCTGACGGTGATCGGGACGTAGTCCCTAACAATAACTCTGCATTGCCTTATAAATTTATTTGCAGCATCAATGGGAGCCTTCGGTTCGCCATCTAGAGCGATTTCTTCGATCCTGTACCTTTCATGGTCTCCTAACTTTTTGGTTGGACCTCGTTTATTCTTTTTAGAAGATTTGCTCGATCTAGAGGGCTAAAAGAAGAAAGAACGTTAATATATATGTATATAGATAATAGAGGCTTAATTTATTAATATATATGCACCTCGTCGGCTTCTCCCTCGCCGGCTTCTCCCTCGCCGGAGCCGTCTGTTTGGTCAAAACCTGGATCTCCCTCACCGGAGTTGTTCAGATATAACAAGGTGACATCGTTATCGATATGTCCTCCCTCATTGATCATATCCTCAAGCGCCATTTCCTTTTTTCTTCGTCTCTGGGTTCCATAGGTAGGCGTGGTTTGACGGGCTAGGGATGTAAACCATAATTCAAAGAAACCCTAATATATGGCGCACGTTGCCGCGCCCATCCATCGTCCCTATATGGCGCGCGTTGCCGTGCCCATCCATCGTCCCTATATGGCGCGTGTTGCCGCACCCGTCCATCATCCCTATATGGCGCGCATTGCCGCGCCCGTCCCTAACCTCAAACGCCGGCGGGATCATGTAACTCCAAGGGGAAAAGTAGTAACTCCGAAACCCGCAAACTCGACGGGTACAATTGCAACACATAAACAATCATGCACAATCATAAACAAATGCACAAATGCATGCATGATGGTTTAATAAAAGTTTCAGTAGCACTTGTATGTTCTCTGATGTTTGTACATACTGAATACACTCATGGAAAACCTTTAATGTATCAAAACCAAAATATGCAATTTGTTATTTCAATTAATAGGCCTTTAGGCAAAATACTAAGCCTCGGCTATAAATAGTGCTATAAAATCTGGAAACAAATACTACTGCGTAGGTAACGTGATTTAGAGCCAGGGCAACAATAATCATGCAAAAAGGATATACAGATCTTTTTCTATAATTTTTATAGTGCAATATGCCTTTAATTAAACTCAACCATATTCGTATAGTAAACTTGCAGTTTTAATTCAGAAACAGGTTCTACACTTTCTAGTGATTCCATAGACATATTATTTGCAATTTTTTGACTAGTAGTTGTTTTCTTATGAATTTATTACTCCAAAAAGGACATTAATCAATTTAAATACTTATAGAAAAACCTTACAGTAATTGCCTGAACCAGTGGCCTAATAATAATCTACATGATATTAGCTTTCCATCGATACCTTATTTGTTACTTTTGGAATGGTAAATCTTTTTATACAAAAACCTTATAGTAATTGCCTAAAGTTATACATGTTTTCTGCCCCTTTTATCAATTTTTCAGAAAAAGGAAATAGCGGGGAATATTCCTGCTGACAGGTGGGGTCCAGCTAACGCTGACAGGTGACGTCGAGCTCACCTAGCTCGTCGGCGACAGGTGGTGGCGGCGGCTCGGCGAAGTGGCAGTCTGGTGCTCCGACGATGCTCGACGGTGGCGAGAGAGTCAACGGCAAGCGGGGTCGCTACTATCCTCGGCGCGGTGACTCGCATCCTCCATCGGCAGCTACAGGGGGCTAGAGCAGAGCTCCGGCGATGTCGGGGAAGGGCGGTCGGGTGCCTACAGAGGAACGAGAAGAAGTCAAAAAGGGGTGGCGCAACACGACGAATGGGTTCAGCAAAATTTGGGGGGTCGTCGGCGGTCGTATCAAGCTCAATCAGAGCAATGGCGCGGCAGTGATTCCGATCGCGCGGCATCGCTTCCTTCGGCGAGGAGGATCAACACAGCGAGACGACTCGTGGAGGACGACTGCGGGGAGGCGGTTGGGCGGCCTGATGGCGTCGGAGCAGCTCCTCGTGGAGGCGGCGATCCGCAGTGGCGTGAGAGTGAAAGAGATTAGGGAAGGAGAGAAAGGGCACGTGGTTAAGTATCAGGTGGGTCTTTTGTCCCGATTGGAGCCACCAACCGGGACGAAAAGGTCAGACGTCCCGGTTGGTGGCTCTAAACAGGATGAAATACCAGAGGATACGTCCCGGTTGGAGCCAACAACCGAGACGTATGATGGCCACCGTAGGGGCACGCGCAGAGGACCTTTAGTCCCGGTTGGTGGCACCAACCAGGACTAAAAGTCCTTTTTTCAAACTTTTCAGATGTTCTCGCCTTATTTCTTATTTCTTATTTAGGTGTTCACATTTGAAATGCTTTGAATTTGAAAAACTTTCTGTCTTATAAAATAATTATTCAAACTATTAAATTTGAAATGGTTTAAATTTGAATTTGAAAACACTTTCAACATGAAAAGTGTTTGAATTTAAATAACTAATGCAGAACCATTTTCTGTTTCCTAAAATAATTGTTCAAACTATTTTCCATTTAGCCATTTTCAAATAAAAATACATTGCGGAATGAAAACAGTAGATCTCTCGACAATCTTGGGTACACAAACGAACCATTCGTCCTAGCCGATGGATTTAGTCATAATCATATCTAGCCCTATAGTACAAAACAGCTTCAGGGTCATCTTCCGAATCATCATCTTCGTCGTCGCTATGGCATATTCTAGGGATCCTCAGCCCTTCCCCGACTTCTGTAGGGGGAACCAGGGACCGTGAACCATGACATATTTCGGGGGCACCTGCCACTCTGGCCTTGTATGCACGACGCGGGAGGGGGAGGGGGATCCCGGATGACGATGCCGCTACGCCCGCGGCCTTCACCACAACCACCCTTATTGTGGCTTTGCGGCGGGTGCAAGTGTGGGTACCGCAGGCGAGGATGATCTACCTCAGCGATGTAGTGCATCACACCGGCGATAGTCTGGTTCGCCCACCAAAGGCGACGACCGGTTCATTGTGGTTCACCGGGGGCGGGCCATCACCCTCGTACCTAGCGAGCTACCTTTCCTTACGGTTAGCGAAGAAGGCATTCAAGGTATCGTAGTTGTCGGGATCCCAATGGGGATCCATCCGCTGCTCCGGCGTGAGCTCTAGGTAGAAGCGATTCGTGATGGCCACCTGGCGAGTGGAACCTTTAGGCACAGGAGGGACATGAACTCCTCCAATGCTCAGCATCCAGTCAGTGGGCACCCGATAGCCCGGCGGGCATGGGTAGCTGGAGGCGCATAGCGCCTCGGTCTCTTCGAGTGTGAGAATGGCCCAGTATGCGGTGTCCATTGTTGAGAGATGAAGGTGTGGATGTGTGGATAGCCATGGCACGGTCGGCCTAGATATATATATATATATATTGAAACTCTTGACAGTAGGTGTTGTCCTACTGTCTTTATATTACTTTAGGATTCACCAAGTTGGGGAAACCTAGAAAGGTTACATGTGTTCCTGTGGCAGAATACAGATACAGGGAGGAAGAGGAGTAGAAAGGAGTAAAGGAATGAACTACAGAGAATTACAAGTATTGTGTATCTCCTGATGAAATTCAGGTTTAGTCCTATGCACCAGAAGTCTAAAGTCCTGCTGAAATCTGTCCTTCCATGAATCAATAGAGGGAGTAATATTGTTAAAGCACTGGTCATTCCTCTGTTTCCAGATTCTCTAGGTTGCCACAATAACAATTTCCATAAACAACTTGCTTGCTGAATTCTTTTTCCCTCTTTCAATGATGCAGTCGATCCCCACTGTTGTCCCAGTACATACCAAGAGCCTGCCAACATTGTTTACTGAAAGAGCAGTCAAAGAAGAGGTGTTCCACAGTTTCTTCACAGTTATTCTTACATAGCAGAAACACTATTGTAGTGTCTACATTTGAGCATGTTTTTAGTATTCAATTTGTCTGAGAGTAATAGCCAGCAGAATTTTTTAACTTTGGTGTACATTTGCTCTTCCATAACCAATTGAAAGAAATGTGTGCTTCCATCTCTCTGAAGCAGAATTGATAGAATGATCTAGCTTGGTAGTTCTCTGATCCCCAAGTGTAACTCCAAATATCCTTTCCAGAATCAGTAATTTCTACATTTCTGACTTTTTGTTGCAATTCTTTCAGTTCATCCATAGCCTGAGGCGATATAGGTAAAGAAAAATTTGTGGCAAGGTCAGGGGCATTGAGAAATTCTGCAACCGAAGAATCCTCTTTAGATGTAAAAGAGAAGGCTCTGGGGAACATTTCAGCTACCACCCCGTCCAGCCAGTTATCCTTCCACATCAACACTGTGTTCCCCATCTTAACAGTACAGTAAGTTATCCCTCTGTAAATTGGGAAAAATTTAACAATATCCTTCCACCAGAAAGATCCACAGGTTCCAGAGGCATGCGGAATTTTCACATTATAATATGTGTCCCAGATTAAAGATACCCAAGGGGTGTCCATTTTGTTGTAGAATTTATGTAGGAACTTCACAAGCAGTGCATCATTCTGGATTTTAAGGTTTAGGACACCCATACCTCCTTTATTCTTCGGTCTACAAACCTTGTCCCAGGCAATTAAGGCATTACAATGCTCACCTGCCTCATCTTTCTTATTCCACAGACAATGCCTCCTTATCTTGTCCACATGTTCAATTATTTTTGCTGATATTTTAAGAGTGCACATAGGGAACATGAGAATGGAAGTTAACCTTGAGTTTATAAGAGTTGTTCTACCACTATAAGACATCAGCATATAATTGGCAGAAAGATTCCTCTCAACTCTGTCCACAAGTGGCATAAGATCAGTCACAGAAGGCTTGGTAGTTCCTAGAGGCAAACCCAAGTAAGTAAACGGCATTTTCCCAATTACACAGCCCAAAAGGGTAGCCAACTCCTTAGTCGGCCTAGATATAGAGGTAAAGGGCGGGAAAACAAAGCGGGAAGTGATGGGAAATGACAGGAAATATCTTTAGTCCCGGTTAGTGGCTCCAACTGGGACTAAAAGACCCGGTTAGATGAAAAGGGCGGGAAAACAAAGCGGGAAGCGATGGGAAATGGCGGGAAATATCTTTAGTCTTGGTTAGTGGCTCCAACTAGGACTAAAAGACCCGGTTAGATGAAAAGGGTGGGAAAGCATAGCGGGAAGCGGTGGGAAATGGCAGGAAATATCTTTAGTCCCGGTTAGTGCCTCCAACCGGGACTAAAATACCCGGTTAGATGAAAAGGGCGGGAAAGCATAGCGAGAAGCGGTGGGAAATGGCGGGAAATATCTTTGTGAAATAGGCAAGAGTGTCTCCAACCGGGACTATCGACAAGAGTGTCGACACTATGTTGTGCTGCTTAATCTATAAATAGGCATCCTTGTGAAGTTATCAAACACAAACATGATGTTGTGTGAGAGCAGAGACACCACTACAGCTAGTTTGAGGGACATGCCGATTGAGCCCAGTCCTCTGGCATCTCCAAAAAACTGGCCATAGAGGCACTCTCTAATATGTGAAATTAGTTAGCTATCTGGCATATTGATCTAGCTACAGAAGTTATAAACTCCAAGATGGTGTGCGAGAGCAAGGACAATACTACGGCCAGCTTCAGGGAGATGTCGGAAGATAGGGGATGAGCCTCATTAAAACTTGCATTGGATCTCTGAAGAAACATCACATTATGAGTCTACAAATGATTTTTTCAAAAAATCACGAGCATTAGATCATGTACCTATAGGTCAAACCGGACCCACTTCCTACCTATTTGGTAGACATTTGTCTTTTTCTCCAGGGGTGGACGGAAAGGTTTTAAAATCCCTAGTTAGGATATTGTTCATGTAAGGTGGTCTAGTATTTTTGAAAAATGGGGTGGTACCTTTTTTTATTTAAAGTTTGGTGTTGCTTCACAAATCACCCCGATTTTGGCACTCGGAAAATAGAAAATGGATTTTCCATGTGACGAAAAATAAAACTTCCTCCTACAACATTGTTATCCATCCAAAGATGCACATGCATGCACAATATGGGCATAGTATCACAAACTATGCCTCGATTATGCACATAACATTGGTCATTTGTATCGAAAGCCATGAAACCTCGAACATGATAGGTCATTTTGTGAAGGTTTTTTCGAGACATAATCAATATACCAAGTTTGGTATTTTTCATTGCAACTATGTCATATAATATGACACCACGCAAAGGATTTACATTGTTTGGACCATTTTTGAATTTCTTATGCCCGTTTCAAAATTTACCCGTTTCCAACTATGGTCATAACGACGGGCATGAAGATAGGGGATAAGCCTCATTAAAACTTGCATTGGATCTCTGAAGAAACATCACATTATGAGTCTAAAAAAGATTTTTTCAAAAAATCACGAGCATTAGATCATGTACCTATAGGTCAAACCGGACCCACTTCCTACCGATTTGGTAGACATTTGTCTTTTTCTTCAAGGGTGGACGGAAAGGTTTCAAAATACCTAGTTAGGATATTGTTCATGTAAGGTGGTCTAGTATTTTTGAAAAATGGGGTGGTACCATTTTTTTATTTAACGTTTGGTGTTGCTTCACAAAACGCCCCGATTTTGGCACTCGGAAAATAGAAAATGGCTTTTCCATGCGACAAAAAATAAAACTTCCTCCTGCAACATTGCTAGCCATCCAAAGATGCACATGCATGCACAATATGGGCACAGTATCACAAACTATGCCTCGATTATGCACATAACATTGGTCATTTGGACCGAAAACCATGAAACCTCGAACATGATAGGTCATTTTGTGAAGGTTTTTTCGAGACATAATCAATATACCAAGTTTGGTATTTTTCATTGCAACTATGTCATATAATATGACACCATGCGAAAGATTTACATTGTTCTAACCATTTTTGAATTTCTTATGCCCGTTTATGGTTGCTTCGGCTGTAACCATGGAGCATATTCTTTGCTTAACGGGATGCTTGGGTCAGTTTTCACTATGAAGGGAGGAATTTCATCAAACTTATTATAATCTTCTGACATGTATGTCTTGTCCTCGACTCCCATGATATTTCTTTTCCCTGAAAGAACTATGTGACACTTTGGCTCATCGTGTGATATATTCGTTTGCTTATTTTTTTTCTTTTTTCGGTATGGAGGACATGTCCTTGACATAGAAAACATGTGCCACATCATTGGCTAGAACAAATGGTTCGTCTCTGTAACCAAGATTGCTAAGATCTACTGTTGCAATTCCGTACAACTGGTCTACCTTTACCCCTTCTCCATTCAGGTTGATCCATTTGCACCGAAACAAAGGGACCTTAAAAGAAACTCCATAGTCAAGTTCCCATATCTCCTCTATGTAACCATAGTATGTGCCCTTTTTGCTATTATCGTCAGTTGCATCAAAGCGGACACCACTGTTCTGGTTGGTGCTCTTTTTATCTTGGGCGATCGTGTAAAATGTATTCCCATTTATCTCGTACCCTTGGTAATTCAATATAGTAGAAGATGGTGACCCAGCCAACAAGTAAAGCTGATCTCCAACAGTGGTGTCGTTTATTAGATGTGTTCGCAACCAACTGCCGAAAGTCTTCATGTGTTCATCTCTAATCTAGGAGTCTGGCTTTCCCGGGTTGTTGGAGCATACAATATTCTTGTGTTCCACGATATACGGAGCTGCCAAGGTGGAATTCTGTAGAACCGTGTAGTGTGCTTGAGTGAAAGATTATCCATCCCTACATATCATTACTTTCTTTCCCAACGTGCCTTTTCCACTCAGTCTCCCCTCATGTCGTGATTCAGGAACACCAATCGGCTTAAGGTCAGGAATAAAGTCAACATAGAACTCAATGACCTCCTCTATTCCATAGCCCTTGAAGATGCTTCCTTCTGGCCTAGCACGGTTATGAACATATTTCTTTTACACTCCCATGAACCTCTCAATGGGGAACATATTATGTAGAAATACAAGACCATGAATGGAAATCTCTTCGACTAGGTGAACCAGGAGATGCGTCATAATATTGAAGAAGGATGGTGGGAACACCAACTCAAAACTAACAAGACATTGGACCACATCCTTCTATAAACTTGTCAGAATATCTTGATTCATCACCTTCTGAGATATTGCATTGAGGAATGCACACAGCTTCACAATGGGTACTCGAACATTTTCCGGTTGAAGCCCCCTCAATGCAATCGGAAGCAACTGCGTCATAATCACGTGACAGTCATGAGACTTTAGGTTTTGGAATTTTTTCTCTACCATATTTATTATCCCCTTTATGTTAGACGAGAATCCAGATGGCACCTTGATACTGTAAAGGACTTCAAAAAAGATTTCCTTCTCTGCTTTCGTGAGAGCGTAGCTGGCAGGACTTAAGTGACGCCCTTTATTCGTCTTGTTCTGTGGATGCATGTTTTGTGGGTCTTTCATACATTGTTGGTCCTCCCGTGCTTCTGGTGTATCTTTTGTCTTCCCATACACGCCCAGGAAGCCTAGCAGGTTCACACAAAGATTCTTTATCACGTGCATCACGCTAATTGAAGAGCGGACACGTAGGACTTTCCAATATGGTAACTCCCAAAATATAGATTTCTTCTTCCACATGGGCGCGTGTCCGTTAGTGGCATCATTCGGAACAGGTTGACCGCTAGGACCCTTTCCAAAGATTACTTCTATGTCCTTGACCATACCAAATACATCATCACTAGTAGGGAGGTCAGGCTTCTTCTGGTAATCTGCCTCACCTTTGAAATGTTTGCCTTTCTTTCTGACTTGATGATTGATCGGAAGAAATCGACGATTCCCCAGGTACACAACCTTCTTACATTTATGCAAATATGTAGCTTCAGTATCATCTAAATAGTGTATGCATGCCTTGTATCCCTTGTTTGTCTGTCATGAAAGGCTACTAAGAGCAGGCCAATCATTGATGGTTACAAAAATCATCACTCGTAGGTCAAATGGCTCCTGTTTGTGCTCATCCCACACACGTACACCTACTTTTCCCCACAACTGTAAGAGTTCTTCAACTAATGGCCTTAGGTACACATCAATGTCGTTGTCGGGTTGCTTCGGGCCTTGGATAAGCACTGGCATCATAATGAACTTACGCTTCATGCACAGCCAAGGAGGAAGGTTGTAGATACATAGACTCACAGGCCAGGTGCTGTGACTGCAGCTCTGCTCCCCAAAAGGATTCATGCCATCTGTACTTAGACCAAACCATAATTTCCTCGTGTCACCTGCAAAGTCCGGGAACTCTCTCTCGATTTTTCTCCACTACGACCCATCAGCGGGGTGTCTCAACTTCCCGTCTTTCTTACGGTCTTCATTATGCCATCACAACAACCTGGCATGCTCTTTGTTTCTAAACAGACGTTTCAACCTTGGTATTATAGGAGCATACCACATAACCTTAGCAGGAATCCTCTTCCTAGCGGGCTCATCATCGCCATCAACATCACAAGGGTCATCTCGTCTGATCTTATACCGCAGTACAGTGCATACCGGGCATTTATCTAAATTCTCATACTCCTCACCGCGGTAGAGGATGCAGTCATTTATGCATGCATGTATGTTCTGCACATCTAATCCTAGAGGGCAGAGAATATTATTTGCTTCATAAGTACTCTCGGGCAATTCATTATCCTTTGGAAGCTTCGGCTTCATTATTTTCAGTAAATTCTCAAATCCCTTGTCAGATAAACCAGTCTCTGCCTTCCATTTCAGCAATTCCAGTGTGGTACTGAGCTTTGTGCTGCCATCTTCACAATTTGGGTACAATAATTTTTTGTGATCCTCTAACATGCCCTCCAACTTCAACTTCTCCTTCGTTGTTTCATAGTCTCGCTTTGCATCAGAAATGACCCGAGCAAGATCATCAACGAGCTCATCTGATGCCCGTTCTTCACCTCCTTCTTCTTCATTCTTTTCCATTGCAATTTCATCGTATTCAGGGAACATATGACAATAGTTGTCATCATCCTCTTCTTCTTCATTGTCTTCCATCATAACCCCTCTTTCTCCATGCTTGTTCCAGCAATTATAGCTGGGCATGAAACCTCTCTAAACCAGGTGGCCGCGAATGATTTTCGAGGAATAGTACTCCTTGATGTTCCGACATTGAACACATGGACAACACATAAATCCATTCTCTTTGTTTGCCTTAGCCACATCGATAAATTTATCCATGCCTTGAATGAACACAGATTCACGTCGGTCACCATACATCCATCCCCGCCGATTCATCTGCATCATTACAGAACATCATGAATAGTGAGATGACCACTTTACGTCGACGCATGCATTTTTATATCAATGATAGATGAAGGATAAGGTTGCTAACCTCGATCAAGAAGGACAGAAAGAGGAAGGCAGAGACTTAAGTGTGGCTCGGGCACCTCATATCATTTTTATTTTGTGTGAAATCAAGCGTATCATTCTCTCAAACATTTCTTCGAACACCTAATGTGCATAGGAAAAAAATAGCACACCACACCTAACTCCTTCAACCAAGAGAAAAAACAGAGGGAGGGCTGGCTAGGGCGGCGACACATTTATAGGCGGGATATTCATCCTGGTTCGTAATATGAACCGGGACTAAAGGTGGGCAGAAGGCCACGTGTCTGGTGGATTTTAGTCCCGGTTCAGATTCTAACCGACAAATGCCCCTTAAGAACTGGACGAATGCCCTGGCTACTGCGGCGCCGCTCGTCCCTCGAACCGGGACAAATGCTTGCATTAGTCCCGATTCGAGGTGGAACCGGGACTAATGCTCTCGGCCGCTGCGAACCAAAGACAGTTTTTCTACTAGTGCATGTATTTTTTGACAATGAAAATATAGTGATTGATGGCCTGCAAGAGCACATGTTCGTCAGAGCACGTTATTATGGAATTATTAATTCCAGTTTTTATATTGACCCTAATATGGAGCTTAGAAAAGTGTTTATCTGAGGCATTTCTGTCACACTCAAGGTGTTACTTTGTCTTGAGTGAATTGACTGCAAGTGTTGAGAGTGGAGATGTATTAGTGAAAAGGAAAGTGATTTAATTAATGAACGGTACTAGAAGTAAATAACATAAAAGTTAAAGTAAAGAGGTTGTTCGAGATTTCTGTAGATGAGAAGTTCGGGGTGGAGAGAAATAGTTCACGGTGATAGTGAATGTGCCACATAAGTGAAATAGAATAAGTGATTATGATACTTCTTATTCATATGTCAGTAGGCAAGCAAACTGTATACCGATCAGGAATCCTCTTTGTAGATTCTTCTCGACCCCAATGATCCTTCTGCCTGTTACCAAAGTCATGGTCAGCACATCAATTAAGGTGTTCTGACCAAATCAAGGCTTTAAACTTGATGGTTCCTTGTTATCCTAGAGTTATACTATCTCCTCTTTGATATCGGCTGTGTCACTCGGGGGTCGCCGATTCACTAGTAAACAAGTTCATATATATGAGATCTCAGGATCATGTTACTCGGGCCCTTAAACTAGATAACAAGCATTAGGAAAATATAGATAATCATTCTCACAATATAATAATCACGACAATAATCACAAATTGATGGAAATAAAGAAGGCACAACACATCTCACCAATCCCCTACATCTCGCACGCCTATGGGGATTTACTCAGGCATGAGAGGAGAATAGATCAAATATAAAATCATAGTACAAATGGAAATCATCTCAACTTTACCATAGAAAACCACAATATCGTTGGAGATCAAATCAAGTACAAACCAAAGTAGGAATAGAGGTTCATGTCATATTCTTACAAGTGTGAATCTCTCTCTCTCTCAATATGAATGGGGAATTATGGTGGACTTGATGATCAAGAGGCTAGGGATCTTCGAAGGATGAGGTGGTATTCTTCTCCTTCTTCAGATCTGATCTTCTCTCTTTTGGGACTGCTTGTGGAAGTTGTGTTCGTATTTCCTCCCCCTTTCTTTATGAAAGTTGCTTGTATTGATATAACAGAGGCGACGGGAGGTAGTAAGGGTGGACCGAACGGGCGGCCTCCGAACGTACCATAGGTCTTTAAAGGCTCTAGAGCCTTTGCAAGGAATAGTCTTCAATTGGGGATTTACTAAATTAAGTGTAATTAGCCCATAAATGCTCTCAGATCTTCCAAAAGTGTCCAATACCTGAAAACCAACACAAGAGAACAAGGTTTTGCTAACTTGTAGTATTAGCATTAGTTGAAAGATCAAAATCAACGAAACCCGGTTAAAACCAATGAAAATCCTCGATAAAAAGTGTCAATATTTGGAGCTATCAGTAATATCAGAAGATGCCAATTACACCCAGCCTTTGCAACAAAGTAATATCAAAAACTACTCTGACATCTGATGACCCACAAGTATAGGGGGTGTATCGCAGTATTTTCGATAAGTAAGAGTGTCGAACCCAACGAGGAGCAGAAGGTGCTGGCTAGTGGTATGGATCAGGAATTCTCTGCAAATACTTAGCAAACGGATTTTTAGGGGTTTTCGATAAAGCAAGTAAACAAGGTACGAGTAAATAAAAGACAGTAGGAATAAATGCAGCAAGTGGCCCAATCCTTTATGCAGCAAAGGACAAGCCGGTTGTATTACTTAAGATGACCAAACGTTCTCGAGGACACATGGGAAGACTGTCAAGTGCTTTCGCTTCATATAGTTGATTAATCTTCTTTAGCTTGCTAAGTGTTGTGTGGGTGAACCTGTGCTAATGTACCGCCCCATCCAAGACTAATACATACTTGTGATTATACCCCTTGCAAACATCCGTAAGTACAAGAAATTAATTAAGGTAGAAACCTAACCACAGCTTTAAACTCTAAGACCCTTACGTCCCTTGTGCAATGGTTTCCTAACGGGGGTTCAGGTTTCTGTCACTCCGGCAACCCATACAATTAGTAGCCAAATACAAAATTCATTCCCCTAGGCCCATATAGGTGAAGTGTCATGTAGTCGATGTTCACATGACACCACTAGAAGAAGTACACCGCAACTTAAATATCAAACTATTGAATCTTTCTCAACACAACTCCACTACTAACAACATGACTTCTCCCATGTCCTCAAGAACAAAACGAACTACTCACAAGACATCATATGTATCATAATCAGAGATGGAATAATGATGTATAAAAATATGAACATAAACAATAATTCAATGGTTCACTCAATAGCATCAACTACAAAGAGTAATCCACACCGGGAAAGTTTCCCCTATGAACTATGCAAGATTCAACGCAATTGTTACAGCAATATGGAGATGGTGATGAGGGTGCTGATGGTGATGATGATGGTGGTGATGATGATGATGATCCCGATGAAGTCCAGCTTGATGGTGGTGTTGATGGCGATGATCTCCCCTCTCCGGGAAGGAATTCCCTCGGCAGAAATCTGTCTGCCGGAGAGATCTTTCTCTCTCGGTGTTTTCCGCCCCGCAGAGGCGGCGGAATATTTCTGTGGTCGCTCTCCGAGTCTTAGGGTTTCGGGAGGTTGATATACACCAGAGGGGAGAGGCTGGAGTGGGCCAGGGTGGCCACACCACCCCCTGGCGCGGCCTAGGCCTGCCCGCGCCATGGGGTGGTGTGGGCCCCCTGTGGCCCATCTCCACTCCATCTTCTGGCATCCTTAGTCTTCTGGAAAAATAGGATTTTCCGTATATTTTCCCAGATTTTCTGATCTTTGCGAATTTTGCCTCCAAACAGCACCTTTTCCATCGAATCCTCGATCGCACGGTCCATGCTCCAAAAGTCATCAACCATGCAAAAATAGATGAAATAACATAAGTAACACTTCTCAATATGAAATATATCAATGAATAATAGTGAATTAAGACATAGAATAGTGATGCAAAATGGACGTATCAACTCCCCCCAAGCTTAGACTTAGCTTGTCCCTGTTTAAACTGAGCTCAATAAACATGACCTCAGGTTTATGGAGTGAAGAGTCAATAAAAGAATACGGACAAGAAGCATCACATTCATCAAATACATAGATCATAATAGAAGACAACTCACTATTATATAACTCAACTTGTAATAAGTAAAGGAAACACAATAAAGATACATAAAGTGAATCATAATTGGTAATGGAAAACTTAGCTCTTGGTCGAAGAATAGTTGATAATTTGCTAGAGTTCACAAATAGCTGGTTTTTCAATGATAGCTTTCAAAGTAGTAAACATCAGGATAAGAGCAATGTGCAAAGCAAGGAACATAAGAAACATGATTGAATAAATCATCATACGAATGAATGAAACACATCAACTCAAGATACTTGCTGAGATAGAAGGGAGTAGGTTTACTGACTCAACTACAAAGTAAAAGAAAGGCCCTTCAAAGAGGGAAGCAGGGATTGCAAGTCTCATAAAGAGCTCCCAAAAATTATGATACTTACTAGCTTTCAGCTCTCATTGCCCCTATCATAGGCATCTTTAGGTGATTAAGGTTAAAGTGATAAAAAATGAGGATATGCATTGACAAGTTGTAAGTTGAGAATCTCATGTCCCTTGAATACGAGGGCCGCTCCTCATGCTACTCAAGTTTAGTTACCGGTAAGTTCTTGTCATCGTAAGCATATGTGTATCATTGAGAACCGCCAACGGGGTACCCCTTGCCCGATGATACGGAAGAATCCCCATATCAAAATGACAAGGCAAGCAGACAACAAGCATCTCAGCAATCTTCTTATTTACCATGGGAATATGGTGCTTTTTTCTCAATCTCTATCTCTTTCCTCTTTTCATAACCTATTTTTTTCTTTTTCTCAATCTCTATCTCTTTCTTATAAGAAGAATGCTTCATAGATACTTGTTATGGTTACGCTGCAGGTTTCCACCATGTCAGCATGGATTAGACCAGCGCCCGTGCTTTCTAACACACATGCATAACTCCATGGACTTACAAGCTCCCCTTTCATTTCACTCCGACGACATCCATAGACAAAAGAACATGATATCAACTTGGTACAAAGTACCAGTGCAATGTTGAAAGCGTTCCCCATGACAACATGGTTCTGCTAATTCACAACTTACAAAGCGCAAGCATATACGCAACATAGGTGAGCACAATGGTTCAAGTTTATTAAGTGCAAGAAAGTAAAGTGTGCCATCAAGTTCGTGAGAGCTTTAATCACTAATTTTCTCATAACAAGCTTAATTTGGGAGGTAGATAAAACAAGAATTTACTTGGAACAGCAATAATGCTAATAGGTAGGTATGGTGGACACAAATGGCAAAGGTTTTGGTTTAAAGGAGGTGGATGCACGAGAAGAATACCCTCTCAGTACAGGTTTTTGGCTAGCAGGGCTGGGTAGCAAGTACAAGAGTTGAAGGAAACAAACAAACATACAAGTGATAAAGACAAACATGCAATCTTCCTTGGAAGCACAAAAGATCTTAACTAGAGAATACTAGACTTATGGGAAAATAAAGAAAGAAAGATGATGAAATTATTTTTCTCTAGAGTACTTCTATCTTTTTCATTCAACTCTCAAAAATAGTGTTGCTACTGACCAAGCCAGGTTTGCCAAAACCAACTAAATTAACTCAATGATCCCAGAGTGCTACCAATACTAACAACAAGATCAATCATATAACCACAAATTGAAAACTAATATAATCTATGCAAAAGAGTGAATGATAGAACTTCTCATTAATATTCCATAACGGCAACTCACACCAAGGGATACATATCTAACGAGAGAGGGGACACTTCCATAATGCAAACCATACTACAAAATAACTCCTCTATTCATGATATGACTCTACTAAAAAGGTAAAAAGATAGAAGATAGTGATGTGATACCACGGCACTCCCCCAAGCTTGGAACAAACCAAGGGGATGCCAACCTGATGACGAATTACTCCTTAGGTGGTGGTGGTATCCTCTCTATGAGCTCTCTGATCAGTTTCCCCAAGTCCTCAATCTCGAAAGTGAGAGTACGAATCAACTCCGAGTTGTGCTCAATATGGCTCGTGATCATTTCAGTTTGTGGATCCCATCTCTTGTGATTCTTTTTCCGTTCTTCCCTCTTGGAGTCTTCGTACTTATCACAGAATTCTTTAGTGACTCATAGGGCTTCCGTTGATGTAGGGCAAGTGACTGAAGGTACCAGCCCTTGCTTTGGGTCTCGGAGGTCTTCCTCCATAGGTTCCTTCCCTTTATCCTTGGCGGACATCATTGTGCTTCTAAGCCTTCAAAGAGTATGTCCTGGCAGAAACAGATCGAAACAAAAACACGACGAAAACACGATATACGAACCTCGGGGGATCCGGTGGTTATATATTATGAAGTTTCGTATCAAAAGGAAGGTACTGGGAGAAAACGAGTCGGAGGCGGAGTCCTGGGTGGCCTCACCACTTGGTGGCGCGACTAGGGGTGGGCCCGCGCCATGGGGTGGTGTGGGCCACTCCGGCTCTGTTTCCGTCCCTTTTTTGCTTCGTAACTTTCCTTATTGATTGAAAACTGCAAAAGTATAGTTGGATTGTAATTTCGCGGAACTTTTCTTACCAGAACTGTTACCTATTTGAAAACAGACTCCGCAGGTCTCTGAATTTGGTCCTCAATGAATTTCTCTGGAGTTATAACTTGAAAGGCATCAACATCTTCATTGTAAGAATCTCCAGCAATATAGTGTTTGAGTCGCTGTCCATTCACTACTTGTGTAGTATTATCTTTTAGAGAAGAAATTTTTATTGCTCCTGAATGGTATACTTCTTCAATGATGAAAGGTCCTTCCCATTTTGATAGTAGCTTACCTGTAAAAAATCTGAGACGAGACCTATACAATAGAACTTTCTCACCAACATGAAATTCTCTCTTAAGTATTCACTTATCATGCCATCTTTTAACTTTTTCCTTAAAGAGCCTAGCATTCTCATAGGCTTCACTCCTCCATTCATCTAAAGAACTTAAGTCAAATAATCTTTTCTCACCAGCGAGCTTACAATCTCTATTTAGTTCTTTCACTGCCAGTAAGCTTTGTGTTCTAATTCTAAGGGTAGGTGACAAGCTTTCCCATAAACCATTTTATAAGGATACATTCCCATAGGATTTTTGTAAGCAGTTCTATAAGCCCATAAAAGCATCATTCAACTTCTTAGCCCAGTTTTTCCTAGACCTATTAACAGTCTTTTGCAAGATAGATTTAATCTCTCTATTTGATAACTCTATTTGGGGGTGATAAGCTGAAGCAATTCTATGATTAACATCATATTTAGCAAGGGTCTTCCTAAAACCACCATGAATGAAATGGAACCCCCATCGGTCATGAGATACCTAGGCACCCCAAACCTAGGAAAGATAACATCCTTAAGCATTTTTAGAGAAGTCTCTCTGTCAGCACTCTTTGTAGGAATAGCTTCTACCCACTTAGTAACATAATCAACGGCAACAAGAATACGAGTGTAGCCTTTCGAAGGAGGGAAAGGACCCATAAAGTCAAATCCCCAACAATCAAAAGGTTCAATAACTAGAGAGTAGTTCATAGGCATTTCATTGCGTCTAGAAATATTACCAACACGCTGACATTCATCACAAGATAGGACAAATTTTCTTGCATCTTTAAAAAGGGTAGGCCAGTAGAAACCTGATTGTAGTACCTTTTGTGCAGTTCTATCTCCTGCATGATGTCCTCCATAGGCACTACCATGACATTTACGCAATATTTCCTTTTGTTCATATTCTGGAACACATCTTCACATAATACCATCAACTCCTTCTTTGTATAAGTGTGGGTCATCCCAAAAATAATGCCTCAAATCATAGAAGAACTTTCTTCTTTGCTGAGCTGTAAAAGTTGGAGGCAAATACTTGGAGACAATAAAGTTAGCATAATCAGCATACCAAGGCCTTCCTCGCGAGCTTACCCCTACTGCAGCTAGCTGTTCATTTGGGAAACTATCATTAAGAGGCATAGGGTCAAAAGAGATGTTTTCCAAACGAGATAAATTATCAGCTATAGGGTTTTCAGCACCCCTCCTATCTACTATGTGTAGATCAAACTCTTGTAAAAGCGGTACCCATCTAATAATCCTAGGCTTAGCGTCCTTCTTCGTCATAAGATATTTAATAGCAGCATGATCGGTCTTTTGAGTCCACAATATAGGGCCTAAACTTATCACAGGCAAAAACAACAGCTAGAAATTCCTTTTCACTAGTGGCATAATTCCTTTGAGCAGCGTCTAGGGTCTTACTAGCATAATGGATAACATTTAACTTTTTATCAATACGTTGCCCAAGGACAGCCCCTACAGCACAATAACTAGCATCACACATTATTTCAAAGGGTAAACTCCAATCAGGTGGTTGAACAATAGGGGCTGTAGTTAAAGCCTTCTTAAGAGTTTCAAAAGCTTCCCTACAATCATCATCAAAAATGAAGGGTACATATTTTTGAAGAAGATTAGTGAGAGGTTTTGATATCCTAGAGAAGTCTTTAATAAACCTCCTATAGAAACCAGCATGACCAAGGATACTACGAATACCTTTGATGTCTCTTGGACATGGCATCTTCTCAATTGCCTCAACCTTAGCTCTATCAACTTCTATGCCTCTTTCAGAAACCTTATGCCCAAGAACAATCCCTTCATTAACCATGAAGTGGCATTTCTCCCAATTAAGAACAAGATTAGTTTCCTCACCTCTCTGCAAAACTTTATCAAGGTTGTGCAGACAATTATCAAAAGAAGTTCCATAGACAGAAAAGTCATCCATGAACACTTCTACAATTTCCTCACAAAAACCATGAAAGATAGCAGACATGCACCTTTGGAAAGTAGCAGGAGCATTACATAAACCAAAAGGCATACGTCTATAAGCAAAAGTTCTATAAGGGCAAGTAAAAGTAGTTTTTTCTTGATCTTGTTGTTTAACAGCAATTTGAGAGAAACCAGAATAACCATCAAGAAAACAAAAATGGGTCTTTTTAGACAACCTTTCCAACATTTGATCAATAAAAGGAAGCGGGTAGTGATCTTTCTTAGTAACTTTATTGACTTTCCTACAATTGATGCACATCCTATAGCCTACCACTATTCTTTGAGGAATAAGCTCATCATTATCATTAGGGACAATAGTAATACCTCCCTTTTTAGGAACACAATGAACAGGACTAACCCATTCACTATCAGCAATAGGGTAAATAATACCAGCACCAAGGAGTTTCAATACCTCATTCCTTACCACTTTCTTCATCTTAGGATTTAAACGTCTTTGGTGTTCCACTACTGGCTTCGCATCTGGTCCTATGTTGATAGAGTGTTGACATATAGTAGGTGAAATCCCTTTTAAATCATCCAGAGTGTAGCCCATAGCTCCTCGGTGTTTCTTCAAAACCTCCAACAACCTTTCTTCTTCCTTTCTTGAAAGTTTAGAGCTAATAATAACAGGATATATCTTTTTATCATCAATATAAGCATATTTAAGATCATCAGGGAGAGGTTTTAGATCGAAGACTGGATCCTTTTTAGGTGGCAAAGTGGTACCCAAGTCTTCTACAGGAAAGTCATGCTTAAGCAACCTAGGTTGACGATGGAGGATCTCGTCAATCTCATTCCTTTCTTCCATGAAGATCTCACTTTCGTGATCTTCCATAAATTGCTGCAAAGCATTGTTAGGAGCAAGAGAGATAGAAGCAAGTTGTTCAACTCTAAAATCCTCATTATGGGTTTCCTCTTCGCAAGGTTCTTTAGTAAATTTCGAAAATTAAACTCATAAGATTCCCCATCAAACTTAGTCAAGATTTTCTCCCTCTTACAATCAATAATAGCTCCACAAGTACTCAAGAAAGGTCTACCAAAAATGATAGGATAAGTTTTACTAGCAGCTGAACCAAGTACTAGAAAATCAGCAGGATACTTGATCTTACCACAAAGGACTTCCACGTCTCGTACGATACCAATTGGAGAGATGGTCTCTCTATTAGAAAGGTGAATAACCACATCAATTTGTTCTAACTCGTAGGGACTAATTTCATGCATAATTTCTCTGTAAAGCTCATAAGGAATAGCATTGGAACTTGCACCAATATCACATAAACCATAATATCAATGATCACCAATTCTAACAGAAAGCACAGGAACACTAGCCTTTTTAGTTCTATTAGGATGTGAAACAATATTAGAAGCATCCTCACAGAAGACTATGTGCCCATCTTCTACGCTTTTAGTGACAAGGTCTTTCACAATTGCTACAACAGGTTCAATGTTTATTTGTTCATCAGGTTTTACAGTTCTCTTTTCACTTTTAGTGATTACATTAGTTATCATAGGATGATCCTTTACCTTACCTAGGAAGGGAATCTTCTCGATATAAGGTTCAGGTAAGATATGATTAATAATGCAACACTCAGTGCTCCCAACAGGAACACGGTCAACAATATCTTTATAAGGTGCATGGTACTTATTCCATCCCCTTTTGGAATTTCAATATAAGAAGCAAAAGCTCTAAAGCAATTCGTAATATCTTGCAAATCAAGACCATAAGCATTACTAATATTTTTAAAGTCATCAGTTCCCATAAAAGATTCAATGCATTCATAATCATAATTTATACCTGACTTTTTACCTTTGTCATTCTCCCAAGCTTCAACATTGTCTTGAATACGGTCCAGAAGATCCCATTTAGCTTCTTCTTCCATGCGAGTGAATGATCCAGCACAAGAAGCATCCAATAAATCCTTGTCATGTAGAGGGAGCCTTGCATAAAAGTTATTGATAATAATATTGTTGGGGAGCTCATGAATAGGACATTTGAGCATTAGTAACTTCAATCTCCCTCAAGCTTGAGTTGTACTCTCTCCATCAAGAGGCCAAAAGTTGTATATTTGATTCCGATCTTTATGAATCTCACTAGGAGGATAAAACTTTGAATAAAAGAGAGGCACTATTTCCTCCCATTCCAGAGCTTGACCATTCTTCAGCAGCTTATACCATTCCTCAGCTCTTCCTTTCAGCGATAATGAGAATAATTTCTTCTTAACTTGATCTGTAGTAGTACCTGCACACTTGAACAACCCACATAATTCGTGTATAAAGAGTAAATGATCACCGGGATGGACAGTTCCATCCCCAACATAGTAGTTATCCATAACACGATCAATAATTCTTGTAGGTATTTTGAAAACATAATTCTCAGCAGGTGGTGGCTTATCTACTACCTTAGCAAAGGGTAGTAGCATTACCAAATAAGAAACTCAGCTAATTATCCATAACAAAATAAAGCAACTAATGTATAAACAATACTCACAGAGAAGTTTCCTTTACAGTTCCACTCTCCAATAGCGCTTCACTCCCTAGCAACGGCGCGTAAAAATAGTCTTGATGACCCACAAGTATAGGGGATGTATCGCAGATTTTCGATAAGTAAGAGTGTCGAACCCAACGAGGAGCGGAAGGTCGGCTAGTGGTATGGATCAAGAATTCTCTGCAAATACTTAGCAACCGGATTTTTAGGGGTTTTCGATAAAGCAAGTAAACAAAGTACAAGTAAATAAAAGACAGTAGGAATAAATGCAGCAAGTGGCCCAATCCTTTATGCAGCAAAGGACAAGCCGGTTGTATTACTTAAGATGACTGAACATTCTCGAGGACACATGGAAGACTCAAGTGCTTTTCGCTTCATATAGTTGATTAATCTTCTTTAGCTTGCTAAGTGTTGTGTGGGTGAACCTGTGCTAATGTACCGCCCCATCCAAGACTAATACATACTTGTGATTATACCCCTTGCAAACATCCGTAAGTACAAGAAAGTAATTAAGGTAGAAACCTAACCACATCTTTAAACTCTAAGACCCTTACGTCCCTTGTGCAATGGTTTCCTAACGGGGGTTTCAGGTTTCACATCCAAGCAACCCCTACGATTAGTAGCCAAATACACAATGCATTCCCCTAGGCCCATATAGGTGAAGTGTCATGTAGTCGACGTTCACATGACACCACTAGAAGAAGTACACCACAACTTAAATATCAAACTATTGAATCTTTCTCAACACAACTCCACTACTAACAACATGACTTCTCCCATGTCCTCAAAAACAAAACGAACTACTCACAAGACATCATATGGATCATGATCATAGATGGAATAATGATGTATAACAATCTGAACATAAACAATAATTTAGTGGTTCACTCAATAGCATCAACTACAAAGAGTAATCCACACCGGGAAAGTTTCCCCTATGAACTATGCAAGATTCAACGCAATTGTTACATCAATATGGAGATGGTGATGAGGGTGCTGATGGTGATGATGGTGGTGGTGGTGATGATGATGATCCCGATGAAGTCCAGCTTGATGGTGGTGTTGATGGCGACGATCTCCTCTCTTCGGGAAGGAATTCCCCTGGCAGAAATCTGTCTACCGGAGAGATCTTTCTCTCTCGGTGTTTTCCGCCCCGCAGAGGCGGCGGAATCTTTCGGTGGTCGCTCTCTGGGTCTTAGGGTTTCGGGAGGTTGATATACGCCAGAGGGGAGAGGCGGGAGTGGGCCAGGGTGGCCACACTACCCCCTGGCGCGGCCTAGGCCTTCCCGCGCCATGGGGTGGTGTGGGCCCCTTGTGGCCCATCTCCACTCCATCTTCTGGCATCCTTAGTCTTCTGGAAAAATAGGATTTTCCGTATATTTCTCCGGATTTTCTGATCTTCACGAATTTTGCCTCCAAACAGCACCTTTTCCATCAGAATCCTGACTGCAGCGGTCCATGCTCCAAAAGTCATCAACCATGCAAAAATAGATGAAATAACATAAGTATCACTTCTCAATATGAAATATATCAATGAATAATAGTGAATTAAGACATAGAATAGTGATGCAAAATGGACGTATCAACATCATACACACAAAAAGTATAAGAAAAAAGTCCTCGCCATAATGAGCATCGACTTGCAACGGTAAAAACAACCGCCACCATTGGCAACATATAAACTGTGAATAAGGTTCTCCAATGGCGATGCCTCTAGGAAGTGAACAAGCATCATCATCACCTGATCTAACCAGCAAATTCAAATCATGATTTTTCACTCTAGAGAAGTCTAAATAGTATATGGCTAATGCATTCAACAAGGAAATGAACAGAAGTCCAATATTGCTCGGTACAACCAATGAAGACCCGACCTAAGATTTTCATCTCGAAAATTAAGACTCGGTACTCGAAGAGCACCACCACAAATGAAGTCGCCCTATGTTGCTGTCCCCACTTTCCGAAAATATACTGTAGCAAAGCAGCGATTGCCAGGCTCACTACCACCACATATATAGTTTGTACATGGGCATCACCACACAAACTAAATTGTACTCATATAGAAACATGTTGTGAGGCATCATCTTCTCTCCCTCCAAGATCCTTGTCCCTGCCATCACTCAAACATTTCAAACTTGATATGAGTTGTTCAGATCCTCTAGACTTCCTCACGCCCTTACATACTCTCCTCTCACCATGGTAATCATGGTCAACATACCCAATGGTGTTGATGAAAAGTGAGGTTCGAGTCACCCAGGCTCACAACCATTGGTGCCGCCCTTCCTTGGGCCTACTTGGACACCAATCAAGGAGCCAAACCACATATGAGAGACTCGCAAAATGTGCTCCCAATGCCCAATGTGGTATAGGTGTCAACCATCTGGAGTTACACCGCACGTTGCATGCCACCAGGTGAGTGTACCGGCCATGACACCGCTATGACCTGTGGACGGTCGGTCAAGAAGGGCGATCGCTACAACATCATATGCAGCCTTGGCCTAGTACAATATGGATGACTAAAAGATTGCTGAAACTTGCCGATTCCCATGTTCTTGTTAGAAATAATAGACCAATACTTTGGGCCCATGCTAGATTTCAGATTTTCCCTAAATCTTAAAGCACATGTGTGTGGAAACTCATATGTGATGTAGCACAATTTGGTGGCAGCTCACATATGAATGGAGTGAGAGATAATGTTTAGACCCACATGAAAAGTTGGAGGAGAGTTGCACTACCTTATAAGGTGGAGTGTCTCACCACTTTCTAAGTGAGTGAGAAGAGAAGTGCTACATGCATGCTCCTCCAATGCCAGCCCGCCTGCCGATCTGTCACGACACGACGCGCGTGCCACGGGAATCTCTCCAAGCATGTGTGGCTTCCACAAAAACACACTGAAAACCAATCTAGGGTTTTGCCTCCTCTCTGATTGCGCCACCACCATAGTCTATTCCATCCCGCGCACCAGCATGCACTGGCGTATGGGAGAGCAGGTCTTCAAAACGACTCTCCTTTGCGATGTTGTACGGGAGAGGGCGAAAAAGGTTTTTGGGAAGCGCCCCACATGACTGCTCAAGGCAATCTCCTAGTCCACGTGCGGCTCGTCTTCAATGTCGTCTCCTTCAAGAAGGCGCTGCTACCACTACACCAATGTCGACTTCATAGGGACCCAATACGTATACCGTGATCCGATCTGTTGCTATACTATGGTTGTTATGGTGTATGCGATGTTACTGTTCATGTTGATTAACACATCTACTATGTTAGATCTTCACGTGATCGTAGATACTGCAATCATGATTTATATTCTAGAATTAATTATGGAAATTATGCCTAATAATCCAACAATCCAAAAACCTTATTATAGGAAATTTTGTAAGTTAAACATGGGACACTTCGCTGATGCAATGAAGCTAGATAAGCTTACCGGTGTTCATTTTGAGAAGTGGAAGTATAAGACTACTATGTGGATGCAAGCTCTGAAAGTATTCGAGACTACTGAGGGTTTACCTAAAGGAACTATATCTGACGAGGTTCAGAACAAGTTCAAGGAAACCAACGTTGTCTTTGTGGGATGCATTCTGAGTGTTCTCGACAACAATTTTTTTACATGTATATGCACATCAAAAATAAAAAAGAGCTCTAGGAGGCACTGGATGCTACGTTCAGTGTAGCAGATGCTAGTAGTGAACTGTATATCATGGAGAGCTTCCATGATTACATGATGGTTAATAACCATTATGTAGCCGAACGAGCTTGGCAAGGAGCTTGAAATCCTTAAGTGTATCTTATCCGATAAGTTTGTGGCTAGGTGCATTATTGCAAAGTTGCCTTTCTTCATGGAGGAACTTCGCCACAAATCTCAAGCATAAGAGAAAAATAATATCGATTGAAAACCTGATAGCGTCTCTTGATGTTGAGGAGAAAGCTCGAGCCAAGAACACTGCTGAGAAAGGAGGCGAGGGTCAGTCTAGCACCAATATGGTATAGAAGAAAACCTTTAGAAAGAACAAAGGAAACTATAATCCCTCCTTCAACAAGTCTGAAAAGACTCCGACCTTCAAGAAGAATAAGAAGACAAACAAGGCCAAGCTAGGTAGCTATACTTATGGAGATCTTGTACACTTTTCCAAGCACTGCCCAGAATGTGTAGATCATAGAGGGAAAAATGGGAAGACTGTTAAAGTCATGACCACTAGCAATGCTGCTGGCACAGGCGTAGGCAACACCGGGCCAAGCAGGGGCGACCGACCGACTCAAATCGCCAGGGAAAAAATCGGGAGCCAGAAAAATCGGTGTCTACACCGTGACCGCGTGACTTCCTGACCGAGTCGTTCCCCAATTCCCCACACCCGTGAGGCCGCGACCTACTCCTCTCCTGTAGTCCCGCTGGGCCACTGCCACGCTCTCCTCCTCTCTCGCAGTCCCATCGGTTGCCGCCCCGCCCCTCCCTGCTGGCCAACACTCTCCCGCCGCCCCTCCCTCCCCCTACCACTAGTAAGCAGCGGCGCAGCGCCCCGCCCAGGTAGTAGGCAGCAACCAGCGCCCCGCTCTTGCCCAGGGCCCCAGGCAGCAGGCAGCGCCCCATCACGCCCTGTCCCCGCCAGTTCTAATGGATGAAGACGAGGAGGCAGACTGGATCATGGCCGAGGAGGAAGAAGCAGCAATGCAGGCTCAAGCTTAGGAGGTAGAAGGTTTGAGAAATTTGAAGAGGCCACACCCACAGCAGGTTGTTTTTATTTTTGACTTTAGATTTCAGTTGTATTTTTATTGTATACTTGTCTAGTGGCTAGTAGTGTGTAGGAGTTTGCTGAAAGAATGATTTTGATTTCAATGTTGTAGGACAATGAACACGCAAATGTTGCGGAAATCTTTGATCTAGCAAATGTCATTGCCGATCTCGGAGTTCGGAGACCAATTGAGTCATATGGTAGCCCTGAAATTAGAGATAAAATGAGATGGGCATATTTGTCAAAAGGCCGTAATCGTTTAATTGGTCATAATTTCCCCAAAACTAAATTTGGTCCGGATTGGCGGTCATTTCTAGATACTTGGTATGAGAGCTATGATTGGTTAGACTATAGTGTGGAGAAGGATGTTGCATTTTGTTTCCATTGTTTTCTTTTCAAGTCTTCAAGCAATAGTAATCACTTTGGATCGGATGTTTTCACAAAGTTGGGGTTCAAAAATTGGAAGAAAGCATCGGCAAATTTTAGGTCTCATGTGGTTGGACCAAATAGCTTCCACAACAATGCAAGAAATAGTTCCGAAGATTTTAGAAATAAAAGGCAAAGTGTGGCATATGCTCTTGTTTGTCATGAAGAAAAATCACAATTCGTTTGAGGGCTGTTGTGGGTGTTGTCAGATTTCTCCTCGAACAAGGTCTAGCTGAAAAAAATTTATAGCTTATTTATTCGACCCGACTCAGTTTAATTCCTGGCTCCGCCACTGGCTGCTGGGTATGGTAATTTATTTAACGTTCTTTCAGTATTTCAATCACCATGTTGGTGTATTGATACGGGTGCTAATGTTCATGTGTGTGCTAACATCTCTATGTTCACTTCTTATCAGGTCGCCTAGGATTCCTCCGTCCTAATAGGGAATGGATCGCATGCTTCTGTTCGTGGTGTTGGCATGATGGATCTGAACTTCACTTCGAGAAAGATCGTGCAACTGAGGAACGTGCAGCATGTCCCTACTATGAACAAGAATCTCGTTAGCGGCTTCCTGCTATGCAGAGATGGGTTTAAGGTTGTCTTTGAAGGAGATAAGCCCTAGAGGCAAATAATAAATAGGTTTTTATTGTCATATCTCAATTAGTTTATAATAGTTTCATATTGTGCTAGAACTGTGCCAAGAAGAAACATTGGTACAGGTGTGGTATGAAACAACCAAGTCCCTAGTAGCCTCTATTCATACTAGTTCGTTGGTCACGAAGATGATCTGGGTTTCAAGATCATGGGCATTTATGCCGACTGACAATGGGATCATATCATTGGAGAATGATGTAATTGGACATTCCTCGAAGGATTGCAACACGATCAAGTCATATAGTTCATTATTGCAACAGCTATACCTAGACTCCTCATTAGACCGTGAGCTCATATTACTCACTATTTCCCTAGGCTGCTTAGACTGCATCAACCGTCATCTAGTAATACGGTGGCCATAAAGGTGTACGTTGGGTATTCCGAAGGAACAGTAGATGACATGTGACTGCAAGACCGGGATTTGTTCACCCACATGACGGGTAAAGATACATACGGCCGGCTTGGTGAGATTACATCCATAAATGTTGCAACATGTGACTAGGTCATGGGGATGTAATATCACGATAACAAGAAAACAGAACTTGTTGTGAACGAGATTGAACAAGGTATGGGATATCAATGATCGGATCTCGGACAAGTTGTATCGAGAAACAAAAGGAAGAGGATGCTACATTTAGACGGTTCAAACGACATTGTCATCAGGAATGCATAGGGGTCACATGGACATCCCTAGACCCTCTGTTGATCATTGATACAGATCATGTCTAGAGCATTCCTGAGCCGTGAGAGGATACACTTAAGGGTATGATGAGAGTGATCATTCGTAAGACGGAATCATAGTAGAGAAAGAGAGAAGCCGGAATCGTTCCGTGGAGAGATCCGAAGTTGTTCGGAGAAAGAATAAAGGAAAAGACCGGAAAAGTGTTTTCGGATAAATGGGAATTTAAATATATATTTATTATATGTTAATTCTGAATTAATATATTCTAAATAATATTTAAGTTAAGATTTATAAAAGCAACTTTTATATTAGGCCAAATCCCAGAGAGAAAAGGCCTAGAAATAAAAGTGCAGAAAAAGAGAATGCGAGCAGCTGGGTCGGGCTGGGCAGCAGCTGGGCCACCGCCAGGCCACCACCGCCAGCTTGTTAGGCCGACGGGCGCTGGAGGCCACGCGTGAGGCTGGTCGCGCCTCACTGCCAGCTGCCATGTGGCAGTAAGAAGGGCGCGGAGTGGGCCGTGCAAGGCCCACCCGGCCAGCCCCCTCTCAGCTGTTGTTTCCTGTTTATTGCCAGTTGGCTATTGGCCTAAGCTGAAATCAGCCCATTAGGTTGGACGAAATTCTGCTGCATTTTTCCTTTAATATTTAGTCCCACATGGCTTAGCATTTGAGAAAGGCACACCCCCTTACCCTATATAAAGGGGTGCCCATGGGTGGGATTGGACACACAATTGGAGAAGTCCTTTGATTGACTTTCTCCTCCTTCCTCTCTCTATACCTTATGACCATGGCCCCAAGTCTGGGTTGTGCGATCGAGGCACACCTGCAGTACGCCGTTGCGTTGTAGGGATTCCTAGCCGGATATCAACTTCCGCACTCCCGGCGAGATCAGGGAGCCGGAGGTCTCATCATGCACCGGATGTGTATGAAGACACGAGGCGCAACACTTGGGGCGCTAAAATGTCGTGAGCCGGAGCTGTTGCATGATGAAGATGAGGAAGGAGCAAGGGGTGACCTGCGAGGAGCTTCACGACCTTGAGGTCGGCTACGAGTATGACTACTTCAACCACATTCCCCGCGGAACGTTAACCGCGTACGGTCTACAAGGGTATGTATTCTCTACGCATTGGCCGTTCCTGCATTACTACATAGATAGATCCTAGGCAGTTTCTGGGGTTACATCGTAGGAATTTTTTTGTTTTCCGCACCAATCCCCAACAGTGGTATCAGAGCCGATCTATGCATAGGAGTGTTGTACGGCCAGTACGCACAAGTTTTGTGCGGGCATTGATCCCTTAGTTGTTACCCTCTAACGTGTACTTGTTTATATCGCGGTATTATTTGATGAAGCGGCCCAGACCGACCTTACGCGTATTCGTACGCGAGACTGGTTCCACGCTCAACATACGGCTTGTACCGTATAAGTGGCTAGCGGGTGTCTGTCTCTCATTCGTTAGTTGATATAGCATTTACAAGGGAGGGCCCTGAAAGGGGTGTAATAGAGACAACTGTCGGATCCATGTTGTGGTTTGAAAGTTCATAGTTTAGAAACGGTTTTATTGCGAAAGCCCTAACAACCACGTAAAACTTGCAATAGATAAAGTAGAGGCATCTAACTTTATTTTGCAGGGGGGCGTGTGATTATGATATGGCATTGGTGGTTACGAAGGTAAAGTATTTTACTTTTCTGTTGCTAAGTAGTATAGTAATAGTCATCATTTCGATGGACGACTCATACATTGCAAATGTATCTATAATTTTTGATGTTCCATGCTTGGTTTTATCTACTTTCTTATGTTTTGTCCACACTTTGGAGTACTTTTCATATGATTTCTTGGAATAACCTATTAACAAGAGCCACAAAGACTTGCCTGCTTTTCTCGCTTGTTTTGGTTCTAGGAAGTCAGAAAATGAATATTCTCGAATTGGATGGGACAAAAGCCAAAGTTATTATTTTCCTAAGACTCACGGAGCGGAAGGAGAGTCGGAGAGGGCCACAGTGGCCAAACCACTAGGCGCTGGTCCCCTTGGCCACGCTTGGCATGGTGGGCCTGGCCGGCCACCGACCTTGCCTCTTTCGCCTATATATCTCCCCGAGGCAAAACCTAGATCACAATCAGAAATCCACGAAAAGTTCAAGCCACTTGCGCCAATCAAGGGGAGATTCGGGGGACATAAAGTCACTGTTCCGGCACCCTGCCAGGACGGAGAAGTGCCCCCAGAGCCATCTCCATCGATCTCCACCACCATCTCCATCACCATTGTTGATTCCCATGGTGAGGAGGGAGTAGTTCTCTCTCGAGTCTAAGGGTTTTACCGGTAGCTATGTGTTCATCTCTCTCTATGTATGATCTTATTGAGATCATGAGCTTGTAATCTATAGATCTACCTTGCTACTCAAGTGCTTTAATAGATCTCTGCTCTCCCCATGTGTGTGAAGCTAACAGTGTGCACACCATGGTGGCACTTAGGCTAGAGATTTCAAATACTTGTTATGAGTAATATTTGGAGCTGGATGTCTCTATGAAATTGTGGTGTTTGTTTGAACCATCTAGTGCTCAAGGTGACAGTGTGGGGTTATCTAGATGGGAAAGGCTTACTTTAAGGTGTGTTGTTATAGCCCTACCATCGATTAGAGTGTTCAACCAGAGAGTAGTTAAGAGTAATATCATAAAGAGAATATATTTATATGAGAGTGTTCACTAGTGAAAGTATGATCCCTAGGCCTTGTTTCTAAGCACTGAAACACCGTTTGCTATTAGATCTGTTACATGTTTTCTTGCTTCCATCTTTATTTCAGTTTGCCTTTAGTCTCTTCCATGCCATCAAGCTATCTTCTATCATCGTTACCACTTATAATTATCTGTACCACTTGTATTTCACTATCTCTTCGCCGAACTAGTGCACCTATACACCTGACAAGTGTATTGGGTGTGTTGGGGACACAAGAGACTTCTTGTATCTTGATTGTAGGGTTGCTTGAGAGGGTATACCTTTGACCACTTCCTCCCTGAGTTCGATAAACCTTGGGTGATCCACTTAAGGAAAAACTTGCTGCTGTTCTAAAAACCTCTGCACTTGGAGGCCCAACAACTGTCTACAAGAATAGAAGTGCGTAGACATCAAGCTATTTTCTGGCGCCGTTGCCGAGGAGGTAAGGTAAAAGGTACTCACATCCTCCGGTGTGAGTGCTCGAAGTTATTTCCTTTAGATTCTGCAATTTTGTCTTTTTTTTTCTTGTTTTCACTAGTTAGGCTTAATGGAAAACAACAACAAAATTAGAGAGCTTTATAGTATTTATCTTGAGTTAGGGCATGAAGTGTTTGGAGAGAAAATTAAAAAACCTATGGAACTTTATTTGCATGCTAATAGCAATGTTGTTAGTATGAATTCTTTGGACACCATTATTGCTAATGCTATGGAAAAGTCTAAGCTTTGGGAAGCTAGTTCTTATGAAAATGATCTTTTTAGTTCCCCAGCTTTGGAAGATAGCTTTCTATTTCTTATGATGATACCAAACCTCCAATATATGATGATTACAATGATGAATATGATATTTTCATTCCACCTACTATTGAGGCGAAAATTAATGATTACAATATGCCTCCTATATTTGATGATTATGGTGATGAAAATAATAATGATAGCTATTTTGTTGAATTTGCTCCCACTATGATTAATAAGAATGGCTATTCTTATGTGGAGAGTAATAATTATTATATGCATGTGGCTCATGATAAGAATATTTTATGTGATAGTTATATTGTTATTATGAGAGAGGGAAACATGGTTTTATGCATCTCAATAATATTAAGTTTCCCCTCTTTATGTTGAAAGTTTTGAAGTTGCACTTGTTTTGCTTTACTATGCTTATTGCTTTGTGCTTTCATGACTTGTTTCTTTACAAGATTCCTATGCATAGGAAGTGGGTTAGACTTAAATGTGCTTTGAATTTGCTTCTTGATGCTCTCTTTTATTTCAATTCATATTTCTTATGTGAGCATCTTCTCAAACTATCTTGCCTAACTTAAAGGCGTTAAAGAAAAGTACTTATTGGGAGATAACCCAAAAGTTTTAGATGAGTCTTGAAAGTTATTACCTATGTAATAACCGCTCCTTATCCTTTTTATTTGATTTTTGTGCCAAGAGTAACCTCTAATGAGAGAGAAGTAATGATTGGGAAAGTTGTTGTCCCGAAACAGATTTCTATGCTTCACCGTAAACATTCGTGTAAAATCTTTGTACGTCCTTTTGGGGCGTGAATTTTTGTGCTTCTGCCCCAGGTTGTTATCTAACTTTCGTTAGTTCAACACTTTTCGATTTGAGAAATAGAAGGTCTTCGAAAAAATTCGTCTTTACCTGCTGGTCTGTTTTGACAGATTTCTGCCATTATTTGCATTTGCTTCTTGTTGGTTCCTTTTTGAGTTCTTTTGGGGAATTGAGATTTTTGAGGGAAGTGCTACAGTAGCTTGTGTTTTAATGGAAGTTTTATTGGTTTTGAAACTGAACCCAAAGACTTATTATCTTGAGTGCACTAATGTTGCTAATAAAGATTGTGTGAAGTTTTATATGAAGGAAAAATTTCAGGTGTATGGAAGGAATGAATAATTAGATGAAGGATGGACTAAAGCTCAAGCTTGGGGATGCCACGCGTGTCACCCCAAGAAATATCCAAGAAGTACAAGCGTCAAATCTTGGGGATGCCCAAGGCATCCCCCTCTTCATCAATAAAAATCTCAGGTTTCTTCCAAACACTTCATTTTTATTGTTTCATACACAGTTGTGTTGTTCCTGGAGCGTCTTCTTTTTTGTTTTCGTTTTTTTGTTTGCTTGGTTTGCTTAGTTTTCTTAATATTGGGTGGACCCCCTCTTTCATACATTGGTTTTCAAATAGTTTGGTTTGGATTGCAAAAGAGTAGGAAAGTTCATGCTTAAGTGGTAAAGAGAGCTTGTTTTTGGCTGTGGACTATGCTTTGTCATGCCATGCTCGATATTGTTTTGGCTTTATGCTTAGTATTCTTTGTTGTAGCATGACTTGTTATAAACAATTGAGATTGCTTGATGTGCCTTGGAAGGATCATGCGTTGTTTTAGCATATTAAAGCATAGTATTGTGGTATTCTCCTTTGATGCTTTATTTGGGTTGACTTGGCACATGCTCACACCATGTTATGACTATCCCAAGTCACCATAGCCTTTATGATCCTTTAGTTTTCAACTTTTAGTATCACTTTATGCCTTGATCAATGATGTTTTGTCGCTCTGCATGATTATGGCCATTATTGCTCTCTTAGTTGGTCGCTCCCAGTCTTTTGCTAGCCTCCGCAACCAAAGTATGAGTTCCACTCATGCATCCAATTCCTTAAACCAAGTTATTCCAAAGAGTCCACCATACCTACCTATTAGCATATGCTATTCCAAGTATATTCATGTTTTTGTTTACCTTCCAACTTAAACTTGTTATGAGAAAACTAGTGATTAAAGCTCTCACGAACTTGATGGCACACTTTAATTTTCTTGCCCTTTATAGACTTGAACCATTGTGTCGTCTATGTTGTATATGCTTGCACTTATTTGTTGGGGATTAGCAGAACCATGTTGTCATGGGGAACTCTTTCAACACTGCACGGGTACTTTGTACCTAGTTGATATCATGCTCTTTTGTCTATGGATGTCGTCGGTGTGAAATGAAAGGGGAGCTTGGAAGTCCATGGAGTTATGTATATGTGTTAGAGAAATGCCTGGGTCGCTGGTCTAATCCATGCTGACATGGTGGAAACCTGCAGCGTAACAATAATGAGTTGTCTATGAAGCATTCTTCTTATAAAAAAAAGAGTCCTATATTGATAAAAAAATGAGAAAAAGAAAAAAAGAGATTATGAAAAGAGGAAAGAGAGAAAAAGGCACCATATTCCCATGGTAAATAAGAAGATTGCTGAGATGCTCGTTGTCTGCTTGCCTTGTCATTTTGATATGGGGATTCTTCCGTATCATCGGGCAAGGGGTACCCCGTTGGCGGTTCTCTATGATACACATGTACTTACAATGACAAGAACTTACCGGTGACTAAACTTGAGTAGCATGAGGAGCGACCCTCGTATTCAAGGGACATGAGATTTCTAACTTATACTTCCCCAAGCATGTACACCATAGTTTGTTCACTTTAACCATAATCACTTGAAGATGCTTATGATAGGGGCAATGAGAGCTGAAAGCTATAAGTACCATAATTTTTGGAAGCTCTTTATGAAACTTGAATCTCTGCTTCCTTCTATGAAGGCCTTTCTTCCACCATTATATTGAGTCTCCACCTTCTACCTTTATGCACTTACTTTGAGAGCATAGTGGCCATTCTTAGTTCTATGTGCATTGTCCCAAGACTAGTTGATTGATGCATAACTTGATATTGCTTGTTTTAAACTATTTGTATCTAGTCACCCTTATGAACTTTGAAGGTGTCCTATGCATTTATGTTTGCTACTCTATGAGGGACAAGCTGAATGCCACTATGCTATGTTTTCTTCATGTGAAACAAACAAACATCTTGCAAAGCATTGTTATTCATGAATATTTGGTGTTATTGCTAGAACCTTTCATGCTACAACATAGTTGCTTTGTCTTATTGCTAGAACTTTATATTTCATGTTATGTTGAAGTACTATGATCCCAGCTATCAATGTTTTACAAATACTTTGATCAAGTTTATGATGGTGCATGTCACCTCAAAAATTATTCTTTCTTTTTATCACTTACCTACTCGAGGACGAGCAGGAGTTAAGCTTGGGGATGTTGATACATTGCAAATGTATCTATAATTTTTGATGTTCCATGCTTGGTTTTATCTACTTTCTTATGTTTTGTCCACACTTTGGAGTACTTTTCATATGATTTCTTGGACTAACCTATTAACAAGAGCCAAAGTGCCAGTTGCCTGTTTTCTACTATTTTTGGTTCCAGGAAGTCAGAAAATGAATATTCTCGGAATTGGACGGGACAAAATCCAAAGTTATTATTTTCCCGGAAGACTCACGAAGCCAGAAGGAGAGTCGGAGAGGGGCCACAGGGTGGCCACACAACCCCTAGGCGCGGGTCCCCCTTGGCCGCGCCAGGGCATGGTGTGGGCCCCCTGGCCGACCACCGACCTTGCATCTTTCGCCTATATATCTCCCCCGAGGCAAAAACCCTAGATCATCAATCAGAAATCCACGAAAAAAGTTCCGCAGCGCCGCCGCCACCGAAGGGGAGATTCGGGGACGAAGAAGTCTCTTAGGCACTCCGGGACGGGAAGTGCCCTGAGCCATCTCCATCGATCTCCATCACCTTTGCTGATTCCCATGGTGAGGAGGGAGTAGTTCTCTCTCGAGGCTAAGGGTTTTACTGGTAGCTATGTGTTCATCTCTCTCTCTATGCATGATCTTATTGAGATCATGACCTTGTAATCTATAGATATACCTTGCTACTCAAGTGCTTTAATAGATCTCTGCTCTCCCCATGTGTGTGAAGCTGACAGTGTGCACACCATGGTGGCACTTAGGCTAGAGATTTCAAATACTTGTTATGAGTTATATTTGGAGTTGGATGTCTCTATGAAATTGTGGTGTTTGTTTGAACCATCTCGTGCTCAAGGTGATAGTGTGGGGTTATCTAGATGGGAAAGGCTTACTTTGATGTGTGCCGTTATAACTCTACCATTGATTAGAGTGTTCAACCGGAGAGTAGTTAAGAGTAGTATCATAAAGAGAATATATTTATATGAGAGTGTTCACTAGTGAAAGTATGATCCCTAGGCCTTGTTTCTAAGCACTGAACACCGTTTGCTATTAGATCTATTACATGTTTGCTTGCTTCCATCTTTATTTCAGTTTGCCTTTAGTCTCTTCCACGCCATCAAACTATCTTCTATCACCGTTACCACTTATAATTATCTATACCACTTGTATTTCACTATCTCTTCGCGGAACTAGTGCACCTATACACCTGACAAGTGTATTGGGTGTGTTGGGGACACAAGAGACTTCTTGTATCTTGATTGCAGGGTTGCTTGAGAGGGGATACCTTTGACCACTTCCTCCTTGAGTTCTATAAACCTTGGGTGATCGACTTAAGGGACAAGTTGCTACTGTTCTACAAACCTCTGCACTTGGAGTCCCAACAACTGTCTACAAGAATAGAAGTGCGTAGACATCAACGACCTGGTGGAGGCGTCGTGGACTTGGCGTCAAACCAAGGGCAAGATGGAGATCATGCCGGAGCGCTCGATGGAGATCAAGGCGCAAGAAGGACCATATCATATCACAGTATACATATGATGTTGATACCTGTTTTACATCTTATTGTGTGCTAGTATTTAGATACTCAACGGTAGCAAATAAGATAATCCCTATTTAATTCCAATTTTCCATGTTCCCCTTGTGTGTGCACCACCAAGAAAGTTCTTTGGTATGAGGCGAACCAGGGTTACAGGCCTGGGTGTCAGACATATCTACGTTCGCATATAGTGGGTGTAAGCCATGTTGCACAGCGAATACACACAAGTTAGATTTGGCGAGCCTAGAATGTGCAGACATGGCCTCGGAACACAAGAGATCGAAAGATCGAGCATGAGTCACATGGATGATGTGATTGGCATTAGCGAATGCTTACCTTTGATAATGCACTGATGGCAGTGACGATCGGGGGAGGTGCAAAGGATAGGGATCATGTGATCACTAAAATTGTCCAGGGGATGGCAATTTTAGTGGAGACCAATTATAAATTGATCTCTTATTATAAACCTAGTCTATATGTCTGTTTGCAAATATCTTAGTAGATCGTGGCCTATCCCATTGAGGTCCTTTGCGACCATGGGAATATATTGCTGGATTTAGAACTTAGCAAATGGGTCCAACTTCATAGATTAATACCCACGCCTGAGGGATATCCTCATAAAAGGTGATCTTCTCTTCTTGATACAATAACCATTAGGAGATAATTCAATGACTCCAGAATGTTTGGAAAAACACTTAGAGATCTTGCATTAGAGTTGAGAACTCTTAAAAGGGCTTGATTGCAAAAGGAGGTCATGGATTAAAAGGTATATGTAAGATATACAAATTATAAATGTGATTTTTGCAAAACTCATTACAGTTTGCAAAGTATTTAACACTTGTCCCGTTTTGTGAAAACAGGATGATCTGCTTGAGAATTGCTGGTTTTGAGGCAACGTGACTTGATGACGGCAAGCAAATTAGTTGATGGCTGACATCACCTCTTTCCTCAAAGTTTATCATTTGGATTAGTGGACTTGAATATAAATTTTGTAATCCTTGTTTGTGTGTCTTGCTTTTGGCGAGACGATTATTCATATGAACAAGTTACAAGCCAGTTTGTACTATTCTTATGAACAATACCGTTGTGGTCACATTATGATTACGAACAAGTCATTCTCGTCACTATGTTAATGATAATGGTTTAAACATTTATAAAGGATTAGAATGCTAAAAAATATCCAAAGTTTAATAATGAAATGACACTACAGTTTAAGTCATTTTGCTTATTGCATGTTCTTTATGAAAGATCGGGGTCCTAGATGCTTAATCTAGAGACTTTGCAAAACCATGCCTCTCGGGCAGAATGACTAAAACTCCGCATTCTGGTAAAATAGTGATATGCGAAGAAATGTTGAATCTTATACATAGTGATGTATCATATTTTCAACAAGTAGTGGAAATCATTTATTGTGGACTTAAGTGAATAAGTGTATTTACTTAATGAAACATGAAGTTTGAAATGATTTGAATTGTTCAAATGAGTTCATGACTAAATGGGATATTGTATTAATTGAATTAACAAGTCTCTTCGATTTGATCAACATGACTAAAGTATTCAAGTTAAATTTAGCATAAAAGGGACTTGTGAAAGATGTTTCACAAATTATGATAATTGGATGAATTCAAACTGTGTTGAAATATCTAAACATCATAATCATTATGTATTAAGATACATATGGTATAATATTATCTCTTATCGGGGTTATAGTTGTTGTTTAGAGTTAGAGATCAAAATAAGCAAACACTCATTTGAAATACAAAGGAACATCTAAAGATTCGTGGAAACAACACCATAAGAGTTATGGCAAGTTCGAGTTTCTGGAGATTTCGATAAGTCGAAATCGTGGCGAATAAACAAGTCTTTGTAGAGCATTCTTAGGAAGCTATGAATGCATCTTCCACAAAGGGGCAAACTTGTGGTTGTCCAAAGTTGACGTGTCTTGATGAAGATACGGGTGGGAGAAAGTAAAAGATCAAAACAAGGTATTTGACCTTGCCTCCGAATTGTTGAGTGGCACAGCGGAATTTGTTTCGTGAATCCAAACTTTACAAATAGAGGAGAAACTATTGATAATGATCATAAAGTTTCAGTGAATACTTTTACTAAAGAAAGTAGGATTCAACTATATATTCTACAAGTTTGTGGAATTATATTATTGATTCACTTGTCATGTTTTGAACAAGACATACCTACGAAATACAAAGAAGCGTGATGGACCTAAGTCCCTAGTAGCCTCTATTCATACTAGTTCGTTGGTCACGAAGATGATCTGGGTTTTAAGATCATGGGCATTTATGCCGACTGACAACGGGACCATATCATTGGAGAATGATGTGATTGGACATTCCTCGAAGGATTGCGACACGATCAAGCCATATAGTTCATTGTTGCAATAGCTATACCTAGACTCCTTCTCCTTAGACCGTGAGCTCATATTACTCATTGTTTCCCTAGGCTGCTTAGACTGCATCAACTGTCATCTGGTAATACGGTGGCCATAAAGGTGTACGTTGGGTATTTCGAGGGAACAGTAGATGACATGTGACTGCAAGACCGGGATTTGTTCACCCACACGGGTAAATATACATACGGCCGGCTTGGTGAGATTACATCCATAAATGTTGCAACATGTGACTAGGTCACGGGGATGTAATATCACGGTAACAAGAAAACAGAACTTGTTGTGAACGAGATTGAACAAGGTATGGGATACTAATGATCGGATCTCGGATAAGTTCTATTGACAAACAAAAGGAAGAGGATGCTACATTTAGACGGTTCAAACGGCATTGTCATCAGGAATGCATAGGGGTCACATGGACATCCCTAGTCCCTCTGTTGATCATTGATAAAGATCATGTCTAGAGCATTCCCGAGCCGTGAGAGGATACACTTAAGGGTACGATGAGAGCGATCATTCGTAAGACGGAATCACAGTAGAGAAAGAGAGAAAGCCAGAATCGTTCCGCGGAGAGATCCTAAGTTGTTCGGAGAAAGAATAAAGAAAAAGACCGAAAAAGTGTTTTCGGATAAATGCGAATTTAAATATATATTTATTATATGTTAATTGTGAATTAATATATTCTAAATAATATTTAAGTTAAGATTTATAAAATCAACTTTTATATTAGGCCAAATCCTAGAGGGAAAAGGTCTAGAAATAAAACTGCAAAAAAAGAAAAAAGAAAAAGGAGAACAAGAAGAATACTGGGTCGGCTCGACTCGCCACGCTGCGCTGGGGAAGCTGAAGGAAATATGCCCTGAGAGGTAATAATAAAGTTGTTATTATGTATTCCTTATATATGATAGATGTTTATTTTGCATGCTATAATTGTATTGATCGAAAATGTCAATACATGTGTGTTTAATAAACAAAAAGGGTTCCTAGTTATGCCTCTCTTATAGACTAGCTTGTTGATTAACAAGATGATCAAGGTTTCCTTATCATGGACATTGGATGTTGTTAATAACAAGGTCACAGCATTTGTGAAATGATGTGATGAACATTCATCCGAAGTATAGCATTACGGTTAAGTCACTATGTTTACATTGCTATAACATCATACGAAGTAATCTTTATCCTTAGACCATGAGATCATGTTAATTGCTAACACCGGAAGAATATCTTGATAACATCAAACGTCACACCGTAACAGGGTGACTATAAAGATGGGTTCAGTGCTACGAAGGTGTTATGTTGAGGCTCATGGATCAAGAGTGGAATTTGTCAATCCCGATGACGGATAGATATACTCTGGGCCCTCTCGGTGATATCACATTGAGATAGCTTGCAAGCAAGTGATGTGATCACTAGAATGTTATATCACGGGAACAAGAAAAGGGTGCATGTCGGTAACGAGATCAAACTAGGTATTTGGATACTGATGATCGAATCTCGGACATGTATTATATCAAGATACAAAGGGATTAAATTACAAGCGTTAAAGGTTCTCACGATCACAGAAGTCATCGTTGAATATGCAGGAGTCAGTATGGACCTCCAGGTCCCGCTTCTGATTATTGATCTGAGACGAGTCTCAATCATGTCTGCATTATTTGCGAACCGTCGGGTGACACACTTAAGAGTTATCGAACACCATTTTGGAGCACATATGTTTCAGACGAAAGAATTGCAAAGCGCAGGAATTGTTTCGATAGAAACCGGAAATTATTTCGGGTAAAATTGCAGAAAGTGGTTCTGCATGTGATATTGAAATATTGCAAGGGGTTATATGTGAATGTTTGTTAATTAAAGTAATTAACAAAATTCTGAATAAATTTAATAAAAGAGTTTTATTAAATGAGAGAGCATTAAACTTAGAGAATTTTAATGCATTTAAAGTGGGGACTTTAAAAGGGAATGTGAAGAGGCATTTTAATGTGGAGGGGTTACCACCACATGAATGGGGGAGGTGAGGAGTCACCCCCATGCGCCGGCCATGAAGGAGGGGCACTCCCTCCTCCTATAAAAGGCCACCCTCTTCCTCCTTCTTCCTCACACCTCCTTGTGAAGGATCTCTCTCCCCCTCTAGAATTATTCCCCCATGGTCTCGGATTAGCGAGATACATGTTCCCGGTGGCATTTCATCTGGAATGAGTTGCTGCTTCCGCTGGAGCGAGGAGGTGGAGGTTGTCCGGTGGCTTGAACGTGTGTGCGAGTACGGATGCGCTGCTGAGTTGCGGCGCTCGGACTTCCTCACGATCTTGAGATCGGCAAGTGTACGACTACATCAACCACGAGTTCCTACTCGTTAACAAAACTCGTTGTATTCGAGGGTAAGTTCTCGATGGATGTATGTCCACCCGTTGCTCTGTACCTAGTAGATAGATCATGGCGTGTAGTTCTCATCGTAGGAAAATTTTTGTTTTCTATGTTGCGGACCCAGAAGCCAGCCCGCCCACCCAGACTCTTGCCACCGCTGGCGAGCTAGGCATGAGGGAGCAGCCGGCCCACCCGGGCGCCAGTCGTCGCCGCTTGCTGGGCTGACGAGGCGCGGAGGCCCACGCGGGAGGCCGGTCTGCCTCGACCGCCAAAGGCCGCCGCGGGCGGCAGGTAAGCAGGGCGCGGAGTGGGCCGTGCAAGGCCCATCTGGCCAGCCCCCTCTCAGCTGTTGTTTTGTTGTTTATTGCCGGTTGGCTATTGGGCTAAGCTGAAATCAGCCCATTAGGCTGGACAAAATTCTGCTGCATTTTTCCTTTAATATTTAGTCCCACATGGCTTAGCCTTTGAGAAAGGCACACCCCCTTACCCTATATAAAGGGGTGCCCATGGGTGGGATTGGACACACAATTGGAGAAGTCCTTTGGTTGACTTTCTCCTCCTCCCTCTCTCTATACCTTGTGACCATGGCCCCAAGTCTAGGCTATGCGATCGAGGCACACCTGCAGTACGCCGTTGTGCTGTAGAGATTCCTAGCCGGATATCAACTTCCGCACTCCCGGCGGGATCGGGGAGCCGAAGGTCTCATCGTGCACCGGATGTGTATAAAGACACGAGGCGCAACACTTGGGACGCTTAAATGTCGTGAGCCGGAGCTGTTGCACGATGAAGATGACGAAGGAGCAAGGGGTGGCCTGTGAGGAGCTTCGCGACCTTGAGGTCGGCTACGAGTACGACTACTTCAACCATGTTCCCCGCGGAATGTTAACCACGTACGGTCTACAAGGGTATGTATTCTCTACGCATCGGCCGTTACTGCATTACTACATAGATAGATCCTAGGCAGTTTCTGAGGTTACATCGTAGAAATTTTTTTGTTTTCCGCACCAATCCCCAACAGTCTTAGAGTCCAATAAAGTATAAGTTTCTAAACATGGAAATTTATTCGTAAAGGCTATGAGTCCGGAAACTTGTTCCAATTTTCACTTTCACGGTTTTGTAATAAATCCTTGAATCATATTTGCGATGGTGTTAATGATGATACTAGTGCTTGGCACTCTCGTTTATGTCACATTAATTTTGGTTTGATGTCTTGGATGCCCATTATGAGTTTAATTATGAATTTCACTATTGCCAAAGGTTCTAAGTGCCATAGTTGTGTGCAATCAAAGCAACCTCGAAAACCTCACAAGGCTACCGAGGAGAGAAACATGGAGCCTCTAGAACTCATCCATTCTGATCTATGCGAGATGAGTGGTGTGTTGACAATAGGTGGAAAGAGATATTTCATGATGTTGATTGATGATGCTACTAAATTCTGCTATGTTTACTTATTGCAAACTAAAGATGAGGCTTTAGACTACTTTAAAATTTATAAGGCCGAAGTTGGAAATCAACTAGATAGAAATATCAAGTGACATAGGTAGGATCGTGGTGGTGAGTATTTTCCCAAAATATTTGATGAATTATGTGAGGAACATGGTGTTATTCATGAGAGGACGCCTCCCTACTCTCCCCAATCAAACGGGGTGCCGAGTGGAAAAACCGCACGCTGACTGACTTGGTGAATTCCATGTTAGGCACTGCTGGTTTATCAAAGGCATGGTGGGGGAGGCTTTGTTGACTTCATGTCATGTCCTGAATAGAGTTCCTAACAAGAATAAAGAAAAGACCCCTTATAAGGAGTGAGTTGGTATAAACCATCACTTTCTTACTTATGCACTTCGAGGTGTTTGGCAAAGGTCAACGTACCGATTCCCAAGAAACACAAACTAGGGCCTAAGATAGTGGATTATATCTTTCTCGGATATGCATCACAGACTGTAGGCTATAGACTTTTAGTGGTTAAATATGAGGTTCCTGATATGCATGTTGGTACTATAATGCAATCTTGTGATGCAACATTCTTTGAAAATATGTTTCCTATGAAAGATATGCACAACACTGCTAGAATTTCTTCTGAATTACTTCTTAAATCTAGTGCATCTATTGAGAATTTTGAACAACCACATGAGGAAGCCCTTGAGAAGGATGACGATGAACCTCCCACGAGGAGTAAGAGACAAAGGATTGCAAAATCCTTTGGTAATGATTTCATTGTGTACCTTGTGGATGATACTTTCAGATCCATTGCTGAGGCATATGCATCTCCTGATGCAGATGATTGGAAAGAAGTTGTCCAAAATGAGATGGACTCGATTCTTTCTAGTGGAACTTTGTAATTATCAGAACGTTCCTATGGCTATAAACCTGTGGGCTGTAAGTGGGTGTTCAAGAAGAAGCTAAGGCCTAATGGTACTATTGAGAAGTACAAGGCACAGCTTGTAGCAAAGGGATACACACAGAAAGAAGGCAAAGATTACTTTGACACCTATTCATTTTTCGCTAGACTAACCACCATTCGAGTACTACTTTATGTAGCTGCCTCTTATGGTCTTCTCGTTCATCAAATGGACGTGAATACAACTTTCCTTAATGGAGAGTTGGAAGAGGAAATCTATATGGATCAACCAGATGGGTTTGTAGTAAAAGGTGAAGAGACAAATGTGTGTAAGTTGTTAAAATCTTTATATGGGCTGAAACAAGCACCTAAGCAGTGGCATGAGAAGTTTGACAGAACTCTACTTGGCTTTATTGATGGCAAAATTTCTCCAATGCCTTATGATACTATTTTGACATTATGAAAGAATAAGAAGGAACCAACATATCAGTTGAAATATTCACAAATTGTTGGTTCTCTCATGTCCTTAGCAAGCGCTACCAGGCCCAATATCTCTTTTGCAGTGAGAAAGTTGAGTAGGTTCATGTCTAGCCCGGTTATTGATCATTGGCAGGCACTAGAAAGGGCCATGCGTTATCTATGTGGTACAATGAGCTATGGGATTCGATATCCAGGACACCCAGCTGTGCTTGAAGGATATAGTGATTCGAACTGGATCTCTGATGTTGATGAACTCTATGCCAGAAGCGGGTATGTGTTTACCTTGGAGGTGATGCAGTGTCATGGAGATCTCGTAGATAACCCATATTGACAGGGTCAACTATGGAAGCATAACTTACTTCTTTAGACACAACCGATGTTGAATCAGAATGCCTACGTGAGCTCTTGATGGACTTGCCCGTGGTTTAAAAACCCGTGCCGCCAATCCTTTTGAATTGTGATAACTAAACAGTTATTTTCAAAGTGAACAATTCTAAGGATAATGCGAAGTCATCAAGACACATAAAGAGACGTTTGAAATTTGTTAGGAAATTGGAAAACCCCGAAGTAATAACTGTTATGTATATTCAAGCAGACAAAAAGCTGTCAGATCTCTTTACAAAGGGACTGTCACGAAATGTGATAGAAAGTGCATCGAGGGAGATGAGCTTGAGACCCATGGATGTCACACCATAGTGGTAACCCAATATATGTGATCGGAGATCCCATGAATTAGGATCTGGAAAGAACAAGCTAGTGGTTTGACTGAGGAGAGTATTTTGTAACCCTCTCTAAGTGAAGATGCATAACTCTCAAAATCTATAAAGCAGATTGGCAACATGGCTCAATGTGTTTCTGTTGGCTATAACTAGTCAAGATGCTTTTCTATAGGACATTCTTGAAAGAACACACCTATATGAGCACGAATGTATACGTTGCAGTCTATGAGGTTTAGATAATCTCTAGTAAACTCATGAAGAGACCAGGGAGTATGACTCATATGCTCCAACCCGTAGGGTAGGCTACTGGAAGCAAGGTAGTAGTTATGATTTTGAGTAAAATCTATAGGCACCAAACTTGCAATTCAAGGTTCGTCTATTGTTCAAAATTATGATAGATGCAGCTCAAGATTCTAGCGGAAGTTCAACTTAACTGTCTCTGCTGAAACACTGGTATATAAACAAGTAGAGAGGATTAGTAAATCTTCAAATGAGCATTTGAGATCTGGTGGGAGATTGTTAGAAATAATGGACCAATACTTTAGGCCCATGCTAGATTTCATATTTTCCCTAAATCTCAAAGTCCATGTGTGTGGAAGCCCATATGTGATGTTGTTCAATTTGGTGGTAGCTCACATGTGAGTGGAGTGGAAGCTAAAGTTTAGTCCTGCATGAAAAGTTGCAGAAGAGTTGCACCATCTTATAAGATGGAGTATCTCACCACTTTGTAAGTGAGTGAGAAGATAAGTACTACACGCACGCTCCTCCTCCGATGATGCCCGCCCGTCTGCCCGCTCGTCACGACACGCGCGCGGGGGGTTGTGGGAATGTCCCCGAGACGATCTTTATTTTGCTACTTGAGAAAACCAGTGCGGTTTTACAGATGTGTCAACAGTTAGTGGGTTCAGGTTGCTCTTAGATCGTGGGCTATCTGTAACCAATCTGAACGTGTGTGTCATGCGCTTGGTCCACGTTGTGTCTTGTGTGGGTTTTCCCCGAGTTGCTCTATATAAGCGCCTCTGTGGCTTTCACCAAAACACACCGAAAACCAATCAAGGGTTTTTTTCTCCTCTCTTCTTGCGCCGCCACCATAGTCTATTCCATCCCACGCGTCGGCGTGCACCGGCGGACGGGAGAGCAGGTTTCCGGAACCACTTGCCTTTGTGATCATGTACGGAAGATGGCGAATAAGGTTTTTGGGAAGCGCCACGTGCGACTGCTCAATTTCGTCATCACGGCACGTCTTCCTGGGTGATCTCCTGGTCTACGGGTGACTTGTCTTCAACGTCGTCTCCTTAGAGAAGCCGCTGCTTTCGTTGTACCAATAGTGACTTCATCGACAACCGATCAGTATGTATACCGTGATCCGATCTGTTACTACACTATGGCTGTTATTGCGTATGCACTGTTACTATTCATGTTGATTAACACATCTAGTATGTTAGAGTTTCACGTGATCATAGCTGCTATAGTCATGATTTATATTCTAGAATTAATTGTGAAAATTATGCCTAATAATCCAATAGTTCTACTCGAACGGCTAGATCCGTCTCCGGGTGCCTGCAGCTGGATCGCTAGAGAACTACCTCAATGCCGTGTGCTAGATAGAAAACCAGATCGAGATTGAGGACGTACAATGGCTATGGCAGAGAAAGGATGGGCATGGATGCCATGTCGCCGCCGTCCACCGTCGGAGATGGCATCCTTCAGTGGCGGTGCGGTGATTGGGCTACTGGGCTTGTGTCTGTGTGGAGGCGGTGCGATGCCTCTTTAGTCGCCACGAGGCAAAACGGGAGGTTAGGTGAGCGAGGCAACTCAGGAGTCAGACCATGTATATTAGGTGCAATCAATTAGAAATGTTTGCACGGGATTTGTACAGCTAGTTCAGCTGGCGTTTTTATTGTAGTATTATTGCAACATCGCTTTATGTTGTCTCTTTTCTTCCGATGGTTGATAAAAAATGTAATAAAATGATTGTGTCGTGCAACACCTGTGATGTAGTCCTTTGAATTTACTGGACAATAATTAAGCAATAAAAGGACTGCGTGCATCTTTCAATATAGAGGCCGGAGCTACGTCTCTATTTCAAGAGAAAAGTTAGTTTACCAACTAAGTTGACGACATATGCAGAATAGTTCTCACTCTCCTGTACATACTTCGGGGGAGAGGTGTGAACATGCCCAGTTCCAGATTGAGTGCACATGTGAGGAATCACGATTCATGAACAGTTAGAAGTAATTCATCGTCGGCCAAAAACATGCACTAAAATCATTAGTACTTTAGCGATTCATTCATCTAGGTTGGCATGATATATCTATTATATACTAAAAGCAATATAAGGGTGTTTTTCGAGGCCTCTGATTGATCCACATCATCAGAATTATTTTGGATGGTTGGATCTAGAATTTGTGGTTAGGATCTAAAATCACAGCCAGATTTACGTAACAATATATCACGTGTTCCGATTAATTGGTACAATACATTAGGTCCAACACGATAGCATATGTAACGTGCATATTGTAGTCTCGTAAAAAAGGTACGTGACCCCAAAAGGTTTCTTTTTGGAGAATTACGTGAACCCAGATCCCCCCACTCACCCAAAAAAAACCTTTGACCAGACCCATCAACGTTCTTTTTTTATTTTCCTTTGCACATGTACGTGTATGTATATCCCTTGGTTGCATGAAAAAAGAATACAAACTGCATGCAAGCCTCTATGGATCTCAAAAAATATAAATAAAAAGCACGTTGATGGGTCTGGTCATCTGCTCAATTTCTGTTCCTCCTCAAAGCTCATAGGCACGTACAACAAACAAATCATCACGATGCGATATAGTTTTTTCATTTTTTTTACCGGGATCCCTATATATAAAAGAGTGAGTGGGCTTTTCTATAAAAATCAGTTTGTGGATTTTAAATAGGATTTAAGAAATGAAAAAATAAATTCAAACATAGTTCAATGGCTATTAGATTATTTATACGAGCTCTCAAACACATGCACTTGGAGTATGTAACAAATAGTGAGATGGAATTGTTTTCTAAGAGCTCACAACAATTAACCTAGCGGACAAATAGATTGCGGGATAATTCTTTGTGTTTATGCAACTCCATGTCTTCCTTACAAAATCTATATAGAACAATTTTGTCAGTAGATATATTCTAAAAGATACTTCATAATTATTTTTATAAAAATAAATAAAGGTTAGGTTACATCATTAATAATGCATACATATTTAAAATATTGTGTATCCAGTTGTGCACATGTAGTATCTCTACAAGGAGCGTAGGTATGAAGATAAAAGTATGAACGTATGGACCAAATTGCTGTGTGAAACCATGTACAATGACCGTGAGTTAGAGATACAAATCTATTGTAGAGAGCACATCAGAACTAATCTAGAGGACAAGAAGATTGTATATACTTAGTTTGTGTCTTTGCAACTCCATTCTTGAGTATATAAACTGTATATGAGGAAAAAATATTATTTAATTTTCATAAAGCATTTTTTCACAATTATTATTATCATTTTAAAATAAAGGTCAAAGTTGCATCATAAATAATTTATCCAAATTAAAATTATTTTGTATTTTACAATAAAGAGTGTAAATATGAGAGAAAAACCATGACAATTTTAAACCGTAAAGATGATGCCTTGCGAGGGCAACCATGCTAGTTTTATTGAACAACAATGCCCCAACCAACGTAGCTCTACCGATCCCTTGACGTTTTATATATGAGCAGACAATTTTGTTTCTGGGGTTCATTCAACATTACACACCCTGTTTTTATCCCTTGGGAGAGAAAATGGAATGGAGGGGAATAATGAGTGCATGAGAATGGAGACGATAAATTCACAGGACCGCGTGAAACTCGGTGGGAATGGGAGGCTCGATGGAATAATCATGTTCTACAGCTTGAGGTGGAGTCTCACGCAACACGTAATGAAGTAGCGAACCTCAAACATATTTTCCGTACGGTAGCTGGGTTGTGAGTCTATGTGTACATATCCGATATCGCAATAACCATTGTTGAAGGCTGGTACTTAGCAAACATCACTAGTAGCACCCAGGGCATCAAGCATCGTGTCTACAAATCTAACCCCAGTATTCAAATCCTGATAAATACGAATTTAGGTTTCCTATTTATAGTTGAGGAAAAGACTCTCTTGGCTTGTGAGAACCATGCTTGATGTTTTATTAAAAATCAAGGTACTCATGTTTAATGATTGTGTGCATTCCTAAATGGCGCAGAGGCTTGGGAAGTAAAATTCTCCCCCAATTTCTAAGGAGCTAGGAAACAAAACGCATGTGCCCCTCCTAGGGCGTGGATCGGGCGAAACCCTAGATGACGCCCCCTCCCCCTTCCCACCCTCATCTCCCGCCGCTGCCGGAGGAAGCTGGTGGACAGACCATCTTAGTCTAACATGGACGCGGACACTACTACTATACATTGCTTAATTAACTAGCAAACTCCAAACCTTCCTTATTAATTAACATAGTGTATTATGTGGTGTTGAACGCGAGGACAACTTCCACGCCTTCTGCAGATGCCCGCTGGCGATGCACTTATGGCGCACGATGGAGGAGGTCTGGCCTATCCAAGGCCTCTCGATGGTCGTCAATAGCGGGAAGGAGTGGCTCCTACATCTTCTACATGGGATGTCGGAGATGGACAGGGCGAGGACCATCATGCTTCTCTGCAGAATCTGGTACGTGAGGAATGAGGTGGTCCACGACAAGCCGGCGCCGCCTGTAGAGGTATCACGTCGCTTCCTCTATAGTTACGTCGAGTCGCGCTTCACCATTAAATACCAGCCTCAAGCGGACTGCATCAAGGGAAAAGCACCAGCTATCCAAATGAATTCTTACCTGAAGGAGAAAAGGAGTAATGGGCAAGATAGGGGTGTCTCACGATGGTCGCCACCCCTGGCTGGCTGGGTCAAGCTACACGTGGATGGATCTTACTATTCCGAAACAAAGACCGGTGGTGCTGGTATGATCCTACGTGATGATAGAGGAGAGATTTTTTTTCATCATGTCGTTATTTGAGGTCCTGCTCGTCTCCCCTTGAGGCGGAGCTAGCTGCATGTATGGAAGGATGCGCTCTAAAGCTACAATGGAGTTCCTTGCCATGCATTGTTGAGATGGACTGTTTGGAGGTTGTGTCGATGATCAAGTCTGGAGCTGACGAGAGGTATGCAGTTACCTTTCTCCTGAAAGAAATCAAGCACCATATGCTAGGTGCGGTAGAGTTTAAGGTAGAAAATATTAGGCGTGAGCAAAACTCGGTGAGTCATCCTCTGGCCAACATTGGCCGAACGGATGCTGGAACTGTTGTTTGGCTACGTTCTGGTCCACTAGATATACCTGAACTCTGTGTTGAGGATTGTACTGTGGGTGTTTAATTAATATAAATTCACATTCGCAAAAAACAACTAACATAGCCCAAGCCGGACTAGACTCGCGCAACTTACTCTTGCATGGAATCAACTTGGACAAGATCACATTGCATGTCCAACCCCAGTAAATGGAAAAACTTATATTACTTGACTAGCAAATTATCTAGACTCGACTAATCAAGATTAACCTAACAAATGCAAGATGGTAGTTGTTCACCAACCATTCAACCCACCAAGATAGTGCCGTGGGTTTAAAACATAGATAATGTTGTGTGGATATATGTTGCCCTATCTTCACCCAAGTAGCTAGCAGCTAGTTTTTTTTGTGTGTGAATAATAGCTAGCAGCTAGTTGACATACATTCTTCTCCTGCTATACCACATACTCACAGTTGAAAAAAACTGCATGGCTAGTGGGCTAGAAGGATGGGAGAAGAAGAAAACTTGAGATGCGCGAGGGAATATGAGACGTCGGAAAAAACAATCAATTGATTTGTGAACCTAGATACCTGCCAACTTGTCTGAAAATTAGGTTCTTCGTGAGCCTTAGAGAATCTTGTTATGTTATCTGTTCCATGAGACAGTCATCTTCTGCTGGAGTTAGTCCACTCTACATTAGTCACAAGCTCTTCTCGATGTCTCACCTTTTCAACGAGGTTTTCTCAAAATTCTTGAACAGAATCTTGCATGGTGAAAGAGTACAACTTTGACATGAATTGTTCTTTTCGTGAAGACTCCAACAATAAATAAGTTTTTATTAGTTGTTAGTAGAAGATAAGGTTGCTAAAGGGGTATCCCTCGCGCATGTATATATATTAGGGAATCTCCTTTGATCCCCATGAAATGGATCTAACATTTAAATTAAACCATGTCTTCAATAAATATATTTGGGGACATTATTCATGAAAAGCTGCACAAAGTGTGCTACAGCTTAATTAGCATGAAATTGGTTCAACCCTTGCGAGACCCATGAAACGGTTTATTTTAGTTGGTTCAAGTAGTGTGTCTGCCAAAGCAGTGCCAAAGCAGTTACGCGGGATAGGGCATTTTTTACACAAAAAGTTCTCTAGAGACATTCAACTTCGTCGGCTTTGGCACGAATGCGCGTCTACGCATAAGGCTTTTGGGTTGGGATACCTCTCCTTTGGGAAAATTTGTTCATCATGATACCTAGATTTGTTTGGCATTGTTTTTTTTTTAGAGCAACCGGCAGGAGCTCTGCCTTTTCTATTAAAAGGGGGGAAATAAAAAGTCTCGAATACAGAACGGCATGTTTAGTTTAAGGCGTAAACATGCCAAAACCACCCCAACCTCCATCCCCCGGAGAGTAGCACCTAATCAGGTTCAGCTGGGATAGCTTGCCCACGCGGTGCGTGAGCCGTCGATCGTTGGAGAATGTCGTCTCTAGCCATATTTGCCACCTCGACGTAGGTCATTCGCCGACCCGTGAAGATTCGTCTATTCCGCTCTTTCCAAGCATTCCACATCACATACAGCATGCGGCCGCTGAGGCTGTTCTGCTCGTTCTTAGGTTTCCCCTTGACCAGGTCGTCCCACCACTCGGAAAAGGAGGGGAAGGACTGTCCGTGGCTTCCCATAGCACCATTATCCCAGGATTGCGTGGTAGTCCACACCGTAGTCGTGTAGGGGCAGTCCTTGCAGAGATGTAGAGCCGTTTCAGGGGTCGAGCCGCAAAGTTGGCAGGTGGGATCATTGGGCCATCCTCTGATGGTCAGCATGTCGGCAGTGAGCAGTTTCCCATGTAGGGCTAGCCAGGAGAAGAGTTTGCATTTCGGCTCGGCGTGGGCAGACCAAATTTTTTGCGCCTTGAATTTAGAGAAACATCCATTGAATTGAGCATGGTAGGCCGAGCTGGCCGTGTAAACCCCATCGGTGGTCAGGGTCCACCTGATGGAATCCTGAAGAAGAGGGTCAAGCTGAGTGTTCTGGACGGTGTCCCAAACATCAAAGTATTGAGCCGGCTGGATGGGGGTGTGTAGCCTAGCAACCGAGCGGATCCAGTTGCCCTGGGAGAACTCCTTTCCAACCGATCTCCTTTTTTTGGTGGCGATGAAGTATAGGTCGGGAGCCCATTGCTTTATCGGCCCCTGGCCACACCAGTTGTCGTGCCAGAAGGAGGTCGTTTCACCGTTTCCAAGGGAAATCTTCATGCAGGCCCGGAAAAGGTCCATATCAGCCGAGCTGCAGGGCAGCTTCGATCCTGCCCAAGTGCGCGATGGGTCAGTCCACTGTAGCCAAGGCCATCGAAGTCTCAACACTCTCCCCGAGCGAGCAAGGTCCGTCATTCCAAGGCCACCCAAGTCTTTTGGCCTGCAGACAGTCTTCTAGTTGACAAGCGCTTTTCCACGTGCAGCATGCTCCCCTTCATCTCCGGCCCAAACAAAGTTCTTGGCGATCTTTGTGATCTGATTGCGAGCCCATTTTGTGAGCGGGGTAGCCGTGGAGTGGTAAACTGCCGTGGCCATCAAGACCGATCTGGCCAAGGTGACTCTCCCAGGACGCGCGATGTTCTTGCCGTACCATCCAGGCAGCTTCCCAGCGATCTTGTCAAAAAGAGGCTGGTAGTCGACTTTGCGCAGATGGCGAAAGTGAAGAGGTAGCCCCAAATACTTTCCAGGGAAGCTTGCCAGCTTAGCAGGAAAAGCAGTGAGCACGTCGTCGAGGTCTATTTCCCCGCATTGCACCGGGAAAATTTCAGATTTATCCAAGTTGGTCACGAGGCCACTGGCCTTTCCGAAGAAGTCCAAAATGGCTTTCACGGCAAGCAACTCATCTTTGGTTGGCATGATGAAGACTCCAGCATCGTCGGCATACAATGAAATTCTGCACCTAACTGTGCGAGATCGAATATGCGTAAGAATCCCTCCGAGGGTTGCCTTGGCCAGGATGTGTTGCAACAGGTCGATGGCCAGGATGAAGAGCATGGGTGAAAGTCGGTCGCCTTGTCTAAGCCCCCTTTTGTGCCAGAAGGTCGTGTCGGGGTCACCATTTAGGAGGACACGCGAGGAGGATGAAGCAAGGGTGAGGCAAATCCAATCTCGCCACATGGGACCGAAGCCGATGGCCGTCATCACCTCGATGAGGTAAGCCCACCCCACAGAGTCGAAGGCTTTGGAGATGTCCAACTTGAGGAAAAGACACGGTGTTTTCAAGGAGTGGAGTTCTTTGATCAGATTTTTCACGTGCATGAAGTTGTCGTGGATGCTCCTTTTCTTGACGAAAGCACTCTGGCAATTGGAGACAATGTCAGGGAGGATAGGGGCCAACCGATTAGCGAGAATCTTGGAGAAAATCTTTGATAGACTGTGGATGAGGCTAATTGGTCTGTAGTCGCCCACCGTCGTCGCCTCATTCTTCTTGGGAATGAGGATGATGTTGGCCGAGTTGATGAGGTGGACGCAGCTTGTACGAAGCTTAGACATATGGAGAATTGCGCTAATGACGTCGTTCTTGATGATGTCCCAGCAGGACTTGAAGAAGGCTCCAATAAAACCATCCGGCCCAGGGGCTTTTACCGAAGGCAAGGAGAAAACCGCATCCTTGATTTCCTGGTGAGAGAAAGGGGCGTCCAAGTCGGAGAGTTCGTGCGGGACATAACCTAAACCATCCCAATCCAAGCAGGCTTGCCTAGCGGAAGGGGAGCCCAGGTAGCTATTGAAGTGGTGTAGCAGAGCGTCTTCCTTATCTTTTTTCAGAAATGTCGTACCCGAGGCCGTGACGAGGGGTTGGATGTAGACTTTGCGCCTTCGAGCATTCGCCCTAGCATGGAAGAGCTTCGTGTTGGCATCACCTAAGCGCATTCAGTTTAGTCTCGATCTCTGTCGAAGCTTGATCTTTTGGATGGCGAGAAGGCCACATAGGAGGATTTAAGGCGTCGACGCAACTCCCTCTCCCCATCCGAGAGAGGCCTTGCTTCTTCCGCCAGGTCAAATTGCCAAATGATCTCCTTGGCCAGAGCGATCTGCTCCCGCAACACTCCAACACATTGACGTTGCCACTTCTTTAGGGCTTTAGCTGTGCGCGAAAGCTTGGTGTGGATTCTTCGGATGGGGTCCAGGTCCATAACGTCCTTGCTCCAAACATCCATGACAGCATCTTTAAATCCATGCATGCGTAGCCAGAACTCTTCAAATTTGAACGATGGTTTCCTGTTGGAGGATACGCATCCTTGCAGGAGCAGCGGAGCGTGGTCTGAGCATGCCGAAGTGATCGCTTGTAGATGCGCATCCGGAAACATCATGTCCCACTCATCTGAGAGGAAGACATGGTCGATATTCGAGAGGACCGGGTCATTTTGGGCGTTAGACCAAGTGAAGCGTCTGCCAACCATACGCATATCTTTCAGCTGAAGGAAGTCACGAGCCTCCCGAAACTTGCGAATGAGACGGCGATTGATGTTGAGATTATTTTTGTCAGAGGCCTTTGTAATTAAGTTGAAGTCGCCCACCAGTAGCCATTCGCTGCGGATGTAAGGTTTGAACTTCCGTAGCTCCTGAATAAAGGTGTGCTTTTCTTGGTTGCCTTGGGGGCCGTAGACACATGTGAGGGACCAACTGGATCCATCCTCGAGCATCGTGATCACGACAGACAACGTGTTGTTCGTGGAATGGGGAGCGGTGAGGGTGAAGAAAGCTCTGGAGGCCGCGATGATGATGCTACCCTTAGTGCCAGTGGCCGGCAAGAAGGCGAAGTTGTTCATGAAGTTCGGCCCCAGCATGGCAGAGATAGTGGCATCATCGACAATATCGAGCTTGGTTTCCTGTAGGCAAACGATGGAGGCGTGGGAGTCTCTAGCGACGTCGCGGACTGCATCGCGGCGAGCGCTGCTGTTGAGCCCGCGAGGGTTCCAGTTCAGGAGATTGACGTTTTTATGAGCCATTAATCAAACTCAGCAGCACGTGTAGAAGCAGGCAGTAAAACATACTGCGAGGTAACAGCAGCTATCGAAGAAGCAGCGTCAAGATGCAGGAACACATTGTTCATAGGAGAGCGACAATCCTTGTAGAAAGAGACAAGCATGTGGCGAAGGGGAGCGTTACAGACTGAAGTAGAGGTTCCATGGATCGGCGGCCCGGCGCAGCATAGTAAAGTAGGGATGCTACACATTAGCAACAGTGGACACGGGTGTTGCCTTGCTCTTGGCAGGTGCCTTCCTTTTCTTCAGGGTCTGAACCTGCTTGACGAGCGCCACCATGGCTTGGATGGCGGCCGTCGCTAGCGGCGCACGCAGGAACAGGTTGTGGTAAGCTGTGCGTGAGTCGTCGTCGAAGTCATCCTCAGGGCCTAGAATGCCGCAGACGCGGGTTGAATAATTAATAATACTAGATGATACCCCGCGCGTTGCTGCGGCAATCTATGCTACACAATATAATAATCAATTTTTGAGTTTTGTAAAATTACATTTGTGAAAACTATTTTGGGGTAAAAAGGATGAGGCTGATACATATTCCTAATTGTCATCTATAAAATCCTCCTTCCCTTGAGTATCGCTATTTGTATTGGCATATTAATTTCATGGATTTAGTACATGTTAAACCGGTAATCATAAAGTTTTTTTGGTAGTGTGAACTGCCGGTTCCATATGGAAGTAAAACAGATGCTTTCGGAAAGAATTAAAATGCATGCAGGAAGGTAGCAACCTGGTATATGAGAAGCTATTACCAGACCCCTTGCTAATGTCCTGTGAAAAAGATCCATGCTATTATCAGATAGCACATGTGAAGAAGCCATACGATGGTTAATCGTATAGGAGGGGAACACAGAATATATTTTAACAACTGACCATTATTTCTAATGAATAATATCTAACCACGTAAATTCAAGTAAAAAGAGGGTTACATACCTGTAAGTGTGAATTGGCAAGCTGCCTCTGTGTACAAACATTTGGTTAACAGTACAACATAGCAACAAAGAAATAGGACAATATACATATTAAATTAATATGACAATTGACATTCAAAATCTTAAGGGACGTGACATAACAAAAAAATATTGAGCCAAATATGAAAATGGACTTTCAAGCAGAAAAATCTGATTCATTGTGACATAATACTGGAAATCCAAGTAAAAGAACGGAACATGTTCAGTTAAACTGAGTTTATTTTCTTCCGTTTCCTTCCTTTTTCATGCTTTTGCAGTTGGTTAGACAGCCCTATGCAGCACCATTTCCCCCTTCCTCCAATTATCTATCAAGTTTACACTTCTTTTAGAAGAAGATTGCACATTTATGCTTAATAGAATACTACAAATCAGAAAATAATTTACATCTGGCCATGCTAACTTCAAAACCTGAACAGGCCTGCAATATTGAAGTACACTCGGCAGCATTCAAATTTGAACGGCAGCCACCTTGCACGAAGCCCTAAATGGCCAAATTACTGTGAGCAAACCAAGTTTATGCCCTGTCTCAAAGTTAGTCTGAACACTATAAGAAAGTATTAGAGGAAGGTTGCCGGAGTTTCATATGTACTCCCTCCGACCCATATTAATTGACTTGGATTTGTCAAAATTTGGATGAATCTAGACGCTATTTAGTATATAGGTTCATCCAAAATTTGACAAATCAAAGTCAATTAATATGGACCGGAGAGAGTATTAAAAATAACTGAACATTATCAGCAACATATCCTGGGGAAGAAAGGATTAGCGTGTACCTAAAATCAAAGCTTCATCGCTGCTACTTGTGTGTCCTTATGTTCTCTCATATTGCTCAATGCTATATATATCTGTTGAGAATAAAAAATATAATATTATTAATGCTACAAAAGTGCACGCCATACTGGAGTTACAGTTAGTGAAATGAACGGTCTCATTAACCTGGACAAAGCATCGCTTGATCTGGTTGACAAAATATAATAAATAATAAATTAATCAAAACAAAATATAGATTGGCTTTGTAGAAGGAAATCCCTGTCAACTGATGCCCAGCCCAAGCACCATCCGTACTTAGCATGTACAGTACTACATTGAAAACGAAATCAGCACTGCTCATAAGAGGAAAACACATGTGCAGGAAGGACACGTTGTTGCCCGTGGTGGAGGATGAAGGAAGCATTCTGCCGCTGGCTCGTGAATATGTCGAGGTAGTCAATCACCTTGTTCATGCACCTTACGTGCTCACCTCATTGCGGGGTCTCGGATAATTTTGCGGCAGCAAACTCGCAATCTCGCTAGGATGCTGACCTGACTCTGCGCGCCTGTCTCGGTAACCTGTTCCCTCTACGACGAGATCGTCTTGTGGCGGCAGTCCCCAAGCCAATCTCCGCCGATCCTCTAGTTCAAAATCCCATGAGAAAATCTGAACATATTCTCGTCAGAGAAAACCAACTGTGCTGTAGATCTTGCAATCACAGACTGCAAAACTATGAGGTCAATCGAGACGCCAATGAACCAAAACCATACAACGTCAAATCCTGTGAATAAGTGACAGAATGAGCTCACCGAGGGTTGAGGTTTGGTGACAAAGTACATCGCAAGCTAGGCGGCTAGCAGGTCGTGAGGTTCTGGGAGGTTGCTCATAATTAGATTTTGATCAAACAAATAAAAATCAAGATATAGGAACGGATATGTACCAATATGAGTCTTCAATTTTAGGCTAATGGGTATGCAACACCGAAGGACCAGCAAGCAGGAGGGCTCTAGCATCCAAATTGTGCAGCACCTGAGAAAATAAGAGGTTGTGATGTAAGCAATATTCGCAGGGGAGAAGACAGGAGGGAAGGGATCACCAGATGCGCTAGTACGAGTTGTGTTGGACGATTTGAACAAATCCGTTTGAGGCAGAGCCTGGCATATAAACAGGAAAAATATGTGCAAACTTCTCATATGCCTCCATTAATCTTCCGTGAAACTGTTCCTCACGGACGATTGTGGGGAGAGAAAGCGGATGCGGCGTATATAATACTCACGGAGTAATTGAGAAGATGAAGTGTCAATTGTCGTTGGTGCCTGCAGAAGTTTTTTTTTTTTTTGAATAAATGGTGCCTGCAGAAGTAATTGGGTAAATATATATGGACATAGAAAAAAACGTAGTGGGCCTGTACTTTGGATTCAAGAGCATCTGGTGTAACGGGCTGTGTATGGGCTGCAGTAATATAGGCTATATTGGACTGGTTGGTTCGATTTGTGAGTACCAAAGCTCATGCCAGGGCGGAAAGAACCGGAGACAGTTTTGGTCGAATAGAACTGGGAATTCTAAACCTGGAAAAAAGAAACGGAAATTGCTGAGGTGGCACATGAATGAGGTGGCATAGCTGCATGTTTAGAGAAATAGGTTAGTGGAGATCTTCTTAGTTATATAGGATATATGGTTGGGACTCCTCATTAAAAAAGGAGACAGTAGGGAATAGTACTTTCCGCGCATTAGTCAAATCTGTCGCGACAAAACTGCCGCTATAGACCTACGACAGCCCAATACAATAGTGTTTGTGAGTTTTGGAAATTCAATAATCATGGAAATTCCTAACCAGCCTCCTTTATATATGCTTGAATGCAAGTATGTACAAGATGACTGGCTTTGCATTTCAACCAGTATGTACAAGACTACTACTAGTAATTGTGCCAAGATATAAAAAATAGTAAAGGTTTACCAAACTCTCAACCATGAAGATAAATGTTGTGTGGATATATAATGCCCCATCTTCATACATGTAGCAGCCACTTGACGACCTACCACTAGTTGACATAAACTCTTCTGCTGCTACCAAATATCTCACAAATAGGGAAGACAAAACAGCTAGTACTTGGCCAGAGGGACGTGAGAAGAAGGAACGGATGAGTGTGAAATGCACGAGGGAAGAAGAAGAAGAAGAAGAAGAAGAAGAACGAGGGAGTAGGAGACCTCAGGAAAAAACAACAATTGCCTTGTGAATCTTGCACCATCCTATATTGTCTCATAGTTCGCTGCTTTGGCTGCTTTAGAGAACCTTGCCATGTTCCCTCTTCAGTCATATGGTAAGCCTCAGCAATACTTCTGGCAGCCACGTAAACTGGATTAGCATTATCGACTTTACTTGATAGACACAGAACTTCACCTTTCCGACCTGTTATGCAAAATTATCATAAAACCTATATATTGATCTCAGGCGGCACGAAATATTACTGAATAATTAACATAAACAGAAAAGTAATGTTTGTTATCAGGTTCATTCAATAGTAGAACCTTTTGTATTCGCCATTAAGTAAGTAAGGTGGAAGCGCATAAGGATGGGTAGAGGGGAAAAGTCGAAAGACATCACAACATAAACATGTTCGTATGCTTGGCTCAAATTCAAAGTCTTTTAGGTTAAATGACCCATTAAACCATTTTTTTCTTGGCAGAATTCTCTAAACAATACGACAAACTGCTGAATCTTATCTGATCTGGTGGCCTTCGGTTATTAGATATCCACTTCATCTTTGATAGGTGTCGTCTCGGTTTAATTATCTCTAAAACTGTGTTGTGAGCATTATCTTCACATCGATTTAGTGAATTCATACATTGTGTATATGTTACCATCTCTCAGTTGATCAAATTTCTGGTTAAATACTTATATATACACTGGCCGTGGATTCTTACAATTAAAAGAAAATAACAAAATATCTACCTAGGGTCCTAGGCAAGGCCGGGAAAGTCTTCTATAAAAAGGCCGAGAAAGCCGATCGAAGGGATAGGTGAGCTAACATACCAAGCACAGCGTTCATTGCAAGAATTGTATATCATCTTTTCAGTCAAGCGGGTCTATTGCTGGGATTTGTTCCGAAGTCACCCCATTACAATAGTCGATTGTGTACATGGTTGTTGAAGATTTTCGTACTGCACACATACCTTGTAGTACATACTTTAGGAGAAAAGTAAATAAACAATATAACTTTAACCTGTATGCACCCATTACTTAAACTTGTCTGGCCAGTCGCATTATTCTTCCGACGCGGATGGCTGTGATGCACCTAATGTGTCTGCTCTAAATACAGTATAGGATGTGTTTTATTCTCCAAATTTCCTCTCAAATGAATGTGAAAAGTTTCTGCTACGTTTCAATATGGAACACGGAAATTTTGGGCCCATGTTTTCAGCACATATACTAGGGTCGTTAATTTAAAAAATTATCCTTGACACCATAGACAAGCAGTAAAATCTTCAGTGCAAGAGATGTTATCCCGTCTGGCATGAACTACTGTTAAACAACCCCCAAGCAACCTCTATCTTTGAGGCATTATATACGAGAAATCAAACTTGTTCTTACTTTTTTTGCCCTATGGAGAAAGTTAAAAGATGAAATGGAGAAGGATGATTCAAGAGGAAATAAATAACAAATCATGTGAACCGCGAAGAGTGCAATGGGTATGGGAGACATCCTATGTGGTATAGACATGTACTCCCTCTATCCTAAAAATGATGTCTAGATGTGTGAGATGCTTTGGGACGAGTATGAAAGCCAGTCGGTGCATTACGCTGATGATTATGAAACTTATGTCTGATTAGCAAATGGAACGATCACTCCTTTTTATAGAGAAATAGCAGTACTTTGCTGCAATTTTTATAATCAAAGCACACTTACATCGTCAATTAACAAAGGGATAATAAACTAGATGGTTGGTTGAGCACCACATTCTTTTGCTAAAACATCACTATTAGCATTTCTAGGGACATGAACAAACTCTATTTTGGAGAACGCCGTCACCTGAGTGCGTATGTCTTGGAGAATAGGTGCAGCTTATGTTGCTGTGAAGCCTCCCCTGTTCAGAAAATTGGTTATTTCCAAACAGTCTGATTGCACGATCGCAACATCCTCCTTTCACTTATGCGGCCTGGCTTACTATTCCCTTGGAGGGACTCGACGCGTCATGCTCAACGCGGCCTAGCTTCAATTAACTCGTGCAACCCTAGCATCAGTTTGTCCATTTGTTTTAAATCTATAATTTGGGGCTATACGCTCGCACCTTGTGTCGTGGTGCGCGGTCACGCTCGCCTATCTAGGCTCATCGCACAATCGCAACATCCTCCTTTCACTTATGTGGCCTGGCTTACTCTTCCTTTGGAGGGACTCGACGCGCCATGCTCAACGCGGCCTAGCTTAGTCTTCCCTTCCAATTCCCTTTCATATGTGAATTTCGTTGTCCCCGTTCGTTCGTTACCATCATCAGCATATGGTGAATTTTATTCCTTCCTGGTTTCCAAGGCAGCTTGCTGATATTCCATAAAACTTGTGAACGATTATAAACTGGTGTTACGTGTTGTAAGCAAACAAGGTGGGACTATTCAGCTTAGAAAGTCCATCGGTCTCTCTTTTCTACGCCCATGTTCTATATGCCTGGTATTATTTTGTGCGCAATATGCCTGATTTGGGCCAGCCCAAGATCGGAAGGACATATGGGCAAACGCGAAGTGGGAATGTCCGATGGCCTAGCCAGCCAAACCCCAGTGCCGCACGATCTTTTTCTCTTCGCTCGTTCTTTCTTTGGTTCAGCGCGGCCACCCCATGTCGCTATTCTCTCCATCAATGAAGAAAACGTTTCGCGGGGAACAAACGGGCTCCTTTTTTTTTTACCAAGCTATACTTATTGATGGCAGTATGGATAATAGGTGGTTTTGTGGGAGGGTAAAAAGGTCAAAAAAAAGTGTTGGACCGCAAGAAACAATTCGTCCTTTATTATTACTAGTAAAAATGCCCGTGCGTTGCACCGAGAGAAAAAAATACCTATACGCTTTAGCAAATCATCTGTGAACATAAGCTTGCCTGAAAAATTAGAATGCAAACCTCTCGCTGTACCGACTTGTAATACCGTATGCTTCTAATGATTCTTAATTTTTTTATTAAGATGCTATTCTTTCTTTGATCTTTCTAATTTTCTTCTCTAGTTAGCATGAGCTGCAAAAATATATCTCTGCATATTAAAAAAATCATATAATGTATTGGCGTAATATGAATCTCATTTTTTACTTGATACACATATACACTCATATACTCGATTTTATTATATTTTAAAATTAATCTATTATCCTATACTTTGTTTTCAATGAGCTCCCTCGTCAAGTCGTCGTAGCAGAGACCAGACCCCACCTACCTGCCCATAATTTTTACAACCGCCCCCATTGCAACCTTTCCAGAACGCGATCAGGTCCCCCTCCACTCTTCCTCTCCCCGAGCGGACATGCCTTCTCGTCCTCAACCAGCATCTCCCTGACTCCACGCGCGCCGCCACCCGTGCCCGCCTCCCCTCTCCCGTAGAGTGCCATCAACCGCCCGCTGCACCTCCTCAGCGAATCTCCCGTGCAAGACGCTGCCGCCATCGCGAGCTCGCGTCGTCTCTGAGGATCCCGCCCGCCTGTCTGCACGCGTGCCCGCTGCCACTTCGAGCTCACCGTCATCTACAGGCTCCCCCGTAGCTCTCCCTCGGCACACGCATCCGAGATCGACCCCCATCTGGCCTCGTCGCCATGGCCGTTGCACAGCCCTCGCCGGTAGGCGGGGGACTCGATGTCAGCCTTGTTTGTTGAGTCATCCACTATTCCTCTCTGTTTCCTGCCACTGGTCCCCCCCCGCTCCTCTCGCTCACAGTTCTCCATAGTCTCTGGTGCTCCTCTCTCTCTCCCTTGTAACCACCTTTCCACTGGATCCGATACATTGGATTCCAAATTGATGTTGCTTGTTTTTCATTCTCAAGGCGACTGATTCCTGTTAATTTGTAAGTGTATATAAACCGGTGAAACTCTGTTTAAAGAAGCGAGGCGGGACTATTCGGTAGAATTTTTTTACATAGCTCTCTCGTTTACCGGTAAAGAAAACTTTCCACCATCAGAAGTTGACAACCGGGCACACAGCCCATAAGAGAAAGCCCATCAGCAGTTCAGCATGGCGAGAGCCGCTGCCGAGATCAAGGCTGGCACTATGTCGATCGGTGGATTTCTAAGGTGACGTTGACCAAAAAAATCATTACCTAGGACTAACGGCTGGCATAGTGGGTAATTTTAATTGAGCTATAGGGGTAAATTTGTCCTAAAAAGTGTTGGACCGGAAGAAACACTTCGTCCTTTATTATTAGGTATAGATTAGGTATAGAGAAGACACGATTGTTCAAGGATCATCCAACAGAACGCCTTGTTTATATATCCCTTAGGAAAGCAAAGTAGAAATAGAGAGAAATAATGAGTATGTCGGAACAGAGAGGAGAAATCCACAAAACTGCGTTTAAGTGCTCTAGGAATATGAGGCATTGTGGAATAAACATGTTCTGCATCTGAGTTTCTTGCAAGACCTCATGAAGTAGCAACACTCATACCATGGAAATAAGTAGCAGCACTCCATCTGATAGAGCAAGTTTCTTTTGCCAAGGCAGCTTGGTGCATAACGTCCGTACACAGTCCCATGACAATCGATCTTATGTGATCAATGAGCTGGACTCTATGTATGAACTTGTTGCAATAAATTTTTAATAAGTTAATAAAGGCCATGCGCATCTGTCGATGCAGAGGCCGGGGTGGTGCCCTCTTATTCGGAAAAACATAGCTCCATGACCTACAACTTGTTCGCTACTCCAGAAGTGGAAGTGTGTTTTTGCTAAAAGGGCTCAAAATTGTGCTTCTCATGAGTGTGCTGCCTACGTGCGGCTGGTAGATGTCGGGTCGATCTGGAACAATTTCTTTCCAGATCGAGTTGCTAAGGCTTTGGCTAGTGATTGTAACCGAACTTCTGTTGATATATGAATGAAGCTCTTCGGCACTCAAAAAAAACTTGTTCAAACACACCTTAGTGTTTCTACCAAATGTGTCGGTAATGAAGAAAACATTGAAGTTAGTTCAACAGAGAGAATATGATACTATAGCTATTGGCCTCCAACCTTAAGGTTGTAAAAAACATGAACTCCGACCGAAACCGCTTTGAGATGCAACTAATGAGTTGCTTGTTTAGGAAGCTTAGCACACCATCTATGAACTGGTAGTAGTTTGTCTCGACAGGTACAAAGCCACGGAGAATGGCCCGGATCGAGTATTGATGTCGCACGCCGACCAGAAATCTTTGTGAAGCCTTATCCTCTAAGACGGCTTTGCCTGAGTTTTGGATGTCGATCAGCCATCTAAGTGATGTGTCCTCTAGGTTGCAACATTATATCACCAACCGCCTGGAGTATTGAAAAGCTGGTGGCAAAGATGATAAAAAATTAATATGTTTTCAATATGATAATTTCTGAACAGTTTACTAGCATAATCGTATGAAGTTGATGAGTCCAAATGTCATTTTCGCTTCCAGCGTCCAAAATGTCCCAATTCCAGTAGCATAAAGAAGGCAGTGTACAATTCTGAATTTCTCATGGCACACATATGTAGTATTCGTTTAGTCTCACAGATGTTGCGGAATTAGTTACTCGTACGATATGGCTCATTTCTATCAAAGGTAAAATTGGGATTTGACGACAAGATAATTTACCGGATAAAGCAAACAAACACTGGATGTCGGCGGAGGCTGTTAATATAGAAATGCCAGACAAAGCCTAGCAAAATGAACAAGAATAGCGTCCGAGCTCCACCTCATTATTGCACAATCTCCATCTATATCATTTGTTTATCCTGATCTATCGCACAATCTCCATCTATATCGTCTCCTTTTCGAGACCCCTCTTCGCCTATTTACCACTCCAGTTATTTTGCAGCATGCTTAGCACTCTCGTTGTTAGTTGCCGGTGTGGTATCCCCTTGCTGCACCATTTGCTACTATTTGATTGCAACGACAGGTTACAACGCCGCGGTCTACCACACCAAGCAGCATGCCCCCTATGCGATCAATCACCGGAGAGCATTGATCACCTGCTTGTTAATTGCCCTTTTGCGCGGGAGGATTGGTTCTACTCCTTGAGTTGGATTGGATTTCAACACTTAGCACCTACACTACAGGACACCCTTGTGTCTTGGTGGGAAGGATGCCAACAATATATTCCGTCAAAGCTGAGGCTAGGAGTAAATTCGGTGGTGATTTGTACTTTGCGTCTAATCTGGCTTGAGCGTAATAGCCGAGTGTTCGAGGCTCTAGGTACATCACCATGGTTAGTGGCAGGTAAAATTAAGGTGATGTGCAAAGAGTGGAAAGTATGTGGTGGAAGTGGAGGTAGTTTAGCGAGAGTAATCTCGTAAGGTGGTGGGTTCTCATCGAGCGACCGTTTGTGGCGCGGATGATTTGTAACAAAAAAAACTCTCTCTATCTTAATATATAGACACGCGGACCTCCTGCGAGTTATAGAAAAAAAAACTAGGAGAAGAGGTGACATGAATCATACCTGATAATTGTACCTTTCATGTGTGTGTTATTTGGAACAAGTTTCATCCCTCATGTTTCCTACTTTCTTCTACCCTTGAGGCGAGACAAGCAGTTATTGTTACCACTGACCAAGGCTCTAAGATCCGTTGGATTGTTCTAATATGATCCTTTTGAGCATTTGGTAGTACTCCAGTGTAGCCTTACCACGGGAACAAAAATTCGATTTCTCCTATAATGCGAGAACACAAGACAATTCCCTTCTCGTCTGAGATCTTCGATGCAAAGAATGAGGAATATTAAGTAGGACACATCTTTCGGTTCTGGTGTTAGTTATTGTGCGCTATTTTCATATGGACATGTAAGCATATTGACTTTATAGTTCCAAATGAGCGAGTTTATACACTGAATTTGAAACGAGCAATACCCAAGTCCATAACTCGCGTTATATGGTATACCATTGTCCATTGGAGACAGCCATTAATTATAGACTTTTGGAGCAAATACATCTCACAAAACATATGCAAGATAACTTCTTCGGACGTGTTTGTTTCCATCAACGTAAACGTAAACGGTAATGGAATCAAGTAACGATGGGATTGCGCTGCAATGAGACTTTTGTTTGTTTTGTTTGGTTCGACTCGGCAATGGTATCAAAGTTCAGAACGCCTGATAGAGACGAAGAAGCAATCAAGAAATAGTCAGTGGCTCTCAGGCAGCACCGCCCGAGCTCTTCATGCGACACTGTTGTTGCTCTTTCCGGCGACGCATCTGGCTGCAAAGAGGAAGTCCGATGCGGAAATCAGGAGCCACCAACGCTGGCCAGTGAAGGGGATCAGCCACCGCCACTCTTCCGGCTCCTCCCGCGGCGCGTCGCTTGTGGCATGGAGGAAGTTGCGGGGACATCTGTTCACCAGCGCCGCGCCGGCGGTATACCGAGAAGACTGGGGGTAGCGACCATAGGGAATCGGAAGCGGAGGGGGAGGCTTCATGGCCATCGTTGTCTTGGCTGAGTCGTCCGGTAACAGATCTGATTACGGAAGGGGGTGGACGGAATCAGATTTAAGTTGGGATGGAATCCGTTTACACGGTAACCGTTTACGCCCCGAGCCAACCAAACAACTTTAACGGAATCAGATTACGGTGTAATCAGATACCGGTGCAAAAATGTCGAACCAAACACGTCCTTCGTGTAACCACAACTGGCATGCATGAACAGCCATTCAGTATTTATATACGATCGATACAATGGTGCGTTCTCTCGATGCTGTAGATATTTCACCCAGGCGGTAATGAAGACGGCATCTGAGGCTGCTGATTTTTTTCTATCAAGCTATATTATTTTAAGTATTTATGGCACATGAAATTTTTTGTACTGTATTTTTCTCACCAATTGTTGTTCTAAGGTTTTGTTGACCTGACAAGTTTTAAGACCAAATGTTATTTCCTTTACAAGAAACGGAAAGGAGAAAAAATGCAGAAGTGGATGGCTAGATAGCGGCCGTAGATGCACCTTGGTTCATTCACATCTTTCCCTAGAACATAAGAGCAACAGAACCTGATTCAGGAATGAGCAGTACTTTTTCCCACGCTTCTGATCTTGTGTTTGCATCTCCGGACGACCAGTCGAAACCTGTTGCATTCTTGGATCCCAGCCCAAAGGACTCTCCACTAATGCGAGAAGAAAAGCATTCGGAAAACTACGTACGCCGACATGGTGCTTCAAAATCTTATGTTAAAAAATGAGTTTTTTCTGCATGGTCAATAAAGATCAGCACACAACAGCAGGTCAGCAACCCTACACCAAAATGGGTGAAATTAATCCACCTTGATATAGTGAGACCAGGTAAAAAATTCCAGAACCGAATTGACTCCCTATGAAACTAGCAAGAGGGCAGCAAAAAGGAAAAATGGGCCTAGGGTTTCATCAAGATTGTGTGGAGTGCAACAACTATCCTTAGTTGTCTCGTCGAAATTTTCTCTGTACTTGGCAACTCTATCATACACAACTTGCCAACTTATGCAACTGCATGCCGGCCAGACATCCCCTAAATAAGCCAACCACTTAGGGCATGTACATTGCAAGGTGCTTATGAAGTGTTTAGAAAAATGAACTGGTTTTTTTATTAAGAACTAGTGCTTATTTATATTAGGCAGATGCCTATGCACCTCCTCTCTAAGAATAAGCATGGGTGCTATGGAAAATCTTGGTTTATTTCTGTAAGCACCTTACTTAGCATTTGTATTGTACATGGCCTTATGTAAAGGATTTGGAAGAGTTCTCCCCATTAGCTTCCATGGCCTATTTGACCCTGTCAGATTGATCAGACAAGAAAACTATTTGCAAGGAGAACAACGGGTCCTGTCATACTTCCGTTTCCTGCTCCCCATAGGTTCACTTAAATTAAATGTTTCATGAATGTGATAAGAAGTCATAATTTCCTTCAGCAATGGCTAAACATCAGCCCAACTGCCCAAAACAAGGAACGAAGTCATAAGTGCAAAGGGATATCACGAACCCACACATAATTTTAGAACAAAGGCTAACTTGTCAAATACCATCATGCATATTCATGCAATAATATACTCCTCCGTTAAAAAATAACTGATTTTAATTTGTTTAGATTCGAATGTATCTATATACTAGAACATGTCTAGATACATCTGAATTTAGACAATCCAAGTCACTTATTTCTAGACGGGGGGAGTATATAGCACAATGTGAAACGCCAAACCCTTTATAAAACAACCCCCAGGGACCAGGCTCACGGCAGACGGGTTGGTTAAGATTATAAAAAACCGGTTCATAGGTAGTCCTCACTCTCTCAAACATACTGGTTCATAAGTGCGCATGTGCTGGAATCATGACTCACGAACAACATAAGTAATTCACCATTCACCACAAACAAGCACTGAAACCTTTAGTAGTACAAGATTCATTCGTCCAGGCTGGTGTGACGACATATTTATTGAACAATAAATGCCTCCAACCAACCTAACTCTACCGATCCCTCAATGCTTTATATATGAGCAAACAAATTTGTTCTTAGGTTCATTCGAAATTACGCCTTGTTTCTGTCGTCGGGAGAGCGAAAGCAGACAAATTTGTTCTCAGATTCATCCAAAATTAGGCCTTGTTTGTGTCGTCAAGAGAGTGAAGTAGGAATGGAGGGAAATAATGAGTACACGAGAACAAAGGTGACAAATTCACATAACTATGTCAACTGCAGTGGGAATTGGAGACATTGTGGAATAAACATGTTCTCCCGCTTGAGCTAGAGCCTCACATCGGATATCAACAAGTAGCAAGACTATCTCCGACTGAGCAAACATTGTTTGATAAGGCAGCTGGATTTTGAAAGTTTGTACACAACTCGTTGACCTACCAAATATGTCGTGAAGGAAGGAATCTTCGAAGCTAGTGGGGAATAGAGGCCTCCCAACCTTCAGTTGGTAAAGATCACAAACTTCTACCGGAACTGCTTTCGGATGCAGCTACTGAGTTTCTGATTCAGGCAGATACCTGGGAAGAAGCGGAGAATGGCCCGGTTAGACTATTGTTGTTGCGCCCAGGCTAGAAACCTTTGCGAAGCCTTTCACATAAGATTTTTTACCGAGTTTTGGATGTCAATCAGGCCCTCGGGCCCTCGATAAGCTAGTGGCACATATGATGAGAACTAATTATTTCTCAATACAATATTTTCAGAATATTTTACTAGCGCAATTGTATGAACTCGACAAATAACTCAACCAATCCAAATGTTATTTTCGATTCCAATAGCCTGAACAAGGCAAACAAAGTACTATTTTGAATTTCTAATGGCAGATGGAAGAATCCTCTCTTCCTCCCAAATAGATTTATTTGCTTAGTCTAACAGCTGTTGTGGATTTAGTTACTCTTACGATATGACGCATTTCGACGACAAGATAAATTAGCAGATAAAACAAACAAACATCTGATGCCGACAGAGGCTGCTGACAAGGCCTACCAAAATGAACAAGACAACAAATCAGAGTACGACCTCAGGTATTGCACAATCTCCATCTATATCATCTATTTATCCAGTCCCCATTTTACCTTTTTACCAGTTAATTTATTTCCCGGCATGCTCAGCACTGTCATTGTTAGCTACCGATGTGGTACCCCCTTGCTGCAACATTTGCAATTGGATTTGCAACACCTGGGAGAAGTGACAGGGGTTATGTTGACTAGTACAAAGAGCATTGACGAAAAGATAAATATCACACGGTGCCATTTTATTCCAGCAAGCATGCAATATGATCTGCTTACTTCACTGCATCTGTCGGTGCTTACAACTAGACGAAGATTTATTCTCTAAAGCTATTTATTGCAGATTATAATCATGCAGCAGCGAAGAAGACTATCCTTTGAAGTTGATGAACTATGTTTACTCTCTAAAGCTATTTGATGATTATTATAGATCTATAGTTGCCCATCAAGAATGTTATAAGATATACTGGGACGCTACATTCTTTATGAATCAAGGATATCTCAAAATAGTAATGGAACTCAGTAACTATAAAATCAAAAGAACTTTAACTTATTGGTATGCCTATCAATCTCAAACCATTTTATGCAGACAGTTACAACTGCTATTAACTAACACAAATATGGGCAGTGAGCAATAGATAACATAAACCTTGGGATATATCAAGTGCAAATCTTTTACTATATGCAAGTATGCAAACTAATTGGGTTTGAATATCATATAAATATGGAAAGTCGCCAAAGAAATGTGAAGCCACTGCTTAAGATGATAGACCTCCATGTAAAATTCGAAATTCAAATTCAGTTTGTACTGGGATTCTAAGATAAATTGGAGAAGGGGCGATAGATTTTTCATGCGTTACTAAGAAAATAATATATCTAGCTCGTCAATTTCATATGCAGCACTAGCTATACAAATACCAAGGTAAAAGCATATTGCTTTAAGAAATGATGCTCCTTACCTCTATCTGGCTCCTGATAGCCTTTTCATATGCCTTTTGTAGTGCATTTTCAGCATCCTTGTTGCTTGTTACTGAACCAACTGGACCATGTGAATAAAAAGGCTGAGGTTCTAAAGGATGGTCAGTGGAAGTACTTGCTTCTCCTGATTGTGAAGTACTTGGTGTAGCATGCAGAGGTCCTGAATGCCTGATGATTGAATAAGAGTTGTGTTATTTGCATACAAAGTAAATATTGTTGTTTCACAGTAAATTAGCAAGATAATCAGAACTGCTAAACACATTGAATAACCCACACACAGGTAGCTAAGAAAATGGTCAACCACCTAGTCCTGGCAGATTTTATTTTAGCAACATAATAACTTGCTCTAGAAAAAATCAAAGCCCCGGAACTGAATAAAGCATGTTAACTGAATCTTGGATAAAATAACCATTAATCTGTGTTCCAGGGTTAAAAAAAAACACAAGGCATTTTAGTTTTTTTTCCAAGGTCATGTGTTCTGTTCGTTTTTGCCATGTTGAAGTGTTTGGGTTGGCACACCAATGAATTGGTGCAGAAAAAATAAAAATAGCACAACCAAGACAAATGCAAGGCTTAGTAGCAAAAATAAAATCATCCTAAAGAAAATACTAACAGCATATTAAGGAAAAAACCAAGTTCTGCCATATTCATCTAGCATACTGAACCACCATCAACATATAATAGGTATACAAAATAATCCGTAACCGAACTGGCAAAGTTTGCAGATATGTTGTTAGCAATGTCGCAGCTTCCAATTGAGATGTCAAAAAACTATGAAGTTCCAAATGTAATAAACAAAACAAAAAAATATCTTTTACTATCATAACTGGTGGACCTCTAGCAGGATCATGAAGAGATTTGCCTTTTAAACTACTCAAGAAAATATACCTATTCAAAGTGCTCGCTGGAGGATAAGCAAACGATCTCCCATATAAGGAAGCAGCTGAAGCGGCAGCCTCAAGTTTTGCTTGGCGCATGTTCACGTTCTCGCTCGGTTCTCCTCCTGAAGTTGAAGTACCAGTGCCTGCAAATGCAGCTGCTTTCCTTACATGGGATCAGGAATTGGCACACAAAACTGCTTTCATCATGTAGTATTGACTCATAAAAATGGTTGAGTGTGAAATTCAAAAAATCAGACCAACGAAGAGAAGCTCACCAGGCTGACCTCCAGGTTGAGCTCCATGTTGTGGTGCTGATGCTGCACGTGCATTATCCGGGGGAATAATTGGAGCTCTACATGTGGGACAAGTATGCTGTCGCTCTAGCCATGACCTCAGACAATGTACATGAAACAAGTGCCCACAAAGTAGCTTCTTTGCTGTGGTCATCTCTTCACGGCAAATAATACATGTGGCATCGCTCCTAAAAAATATATAAAATATAACTCATAAACAAGTCCCGTCGCTGAAACAACTGAAAGAGTGTCAATGGAATTAAATGACTCACGCATTAAGTTCATCTGATGTAGCATCTGGGAAGCGTTCATTCATGTTGGAAGTTATCTTTCTGTAGCGTACATAATCTGAAATGCGGATTCTGAAGTTGCGGAAGGTCTCATAGAGCTCACGAATCAAGTGCAGTGGGACTCCGTAGTTCCTGATTTAGTATAACAGATCAGCAACTGAAGTTAAAACTACAGTATGCTAAGGGTTATGAAGATCTTCAAACAACTTACAAGAAGATTGCTATGAAGAAGAGCATATATAAAGACAAGTGAACAAGGTCACTGATAAGCTCCAAATAAAATGTATACACTGCCTTTTTCTCCCATTGACCTTCCATTAGCATGTCGCTGACATAGAATACATACTTTACGAATGTCGATATTGTTGATGTTGCTAGTATCATATACCTGAAACATGATTTACACATGTTTGAGCTACTACAAATCTCAATGTCTATAAATAATACATCAAGAATCATCTGCAAATATTCAGAACAATAAAAGTTCAACCAGAGGTAAATGCAAGATTAGTCAATAACATAATATGGTTGTTACCTTATCTGAAAAGGCATGTCTCATGCTTTAAGAGAAATAATCGGCAAAGAAATTTTACAGCTGATAATTTTACTGCAGTTTAAGCAATTCATACCAAATAATTTACACCGCTTTCACTTAAGATTGTTGCTTATAGACTTAATAAGATAATTTAACTGGTTAACAAGTTCATGGGCACAGATCTAACATATGACAGCCATAACATATAAATGAAAGGGATAATGAGCTTGATGAGGCAAATAAAACGAGAAAAACTATCCATGGCCTATTGGATGCATCAAATGAAATGATTAACTGCTCACTACCAAAGCATTAGGCCAATCCAGTAGTTGCTAAACAGAATCAATGGCAAACAATACTTAAGAATCAGGGAGAAATTGACTAAATGTCTAGTAACTGGCATCATATTAATGCATCTTCGAGCATATATAACAAGAAATTCCAGTTTTACTTTTCAAGGGGTGATACACTAATATGTCTTTCCATATACGGGAACCTTTCCATGGAACGATGCATATCATTTTCACAAATTTCCACCCTTTCAACTAATAGGTGTCTAACCAAATCATGACTTCCACATTTTAAAATCCAAGCATTTATGTTATGTTTGAATTTAACGTGACGGGTACTGTTTGGAAGGTGACATGGCAGACGCCTCCCGCTTAGAACTTTCAGAACTTGACATAACTGGATCTCGTGGGCTTGCTGCAGACAAGGATACGACTGGCAGTCCCGCATCTGATTCTCCTGATAAAAAACGCACTGGCATGCAGAACTTGATCCTGTGTTCAGAGATTATGTAAGAGAATTTCCATAATATCTTTGAAGTTGGGGGCATCAAAACAATTTGTTCTAGCATAATATATTGGCATGCCTTCAAAGTTCTCCCTGTCGGTGCTAATCTCTTTAGACTGGATCAATTTCTGCATGCTGGTGCAGTTTTTATCAGGAGAATCAGAAGTCAGACCTAGTTGTACCCTTGTCAGCAAGCCCGGGAGATCCAGCTATGTCCAGTTTGAAAGTTGAACTACATGCATGTTTAGAACTTACTCAAAGGAAAAGAAGATTGCAACGGACGCTTCCCGCTTCTGAATCAGCGACCCGAGCGAGTTCCACAGGAAGAGGCAGTCGACGACGAGAAGGAACACCATGAAGGACACGATCCTGACATGCGACAGCATCGGCACTGATGGCGTGGTCTCGATGTACTCGACCCGCTTCTGCGCGAGCCAGTGCAGCGCCTTGATGAGGAGCAGGGCGGCGACCATGGCGAGAAATGTGACGGAGAAGTCCTGCCTGAAGATGGTGACGGCGAAGAGGATCTCCACGGCCTCCCGCCATGACTGCTCGTTGAGCCGCTCGGCCTCGGCCTCCCGGAGCGGGCCCAGGAAGATGCGCTTGACGAGCTGCCAGGCGGCGCACATTGCGACGAGGCCCGTGTTGAGGAGCAGCACGAAGCATACCTTGGAGGCGGAGAGGTAGACCATCGCCGGATAGAACTGCTCCCGGCTGCTGAACGCGTAGTACACCGCCGACGTCGTCGCCAGCAGGCTGAACGCCGCGTATGTCTGCAGCCGGATCATCTTCGCTGCCACCCCGCCACGAATCCACTCACACCAGTTCCACCACAAAACTCACCTAGAACAGAAAGGGGGAAATCAGCAGCACAATCCACAACAGATTCGCACAAATTGGGAAGGGGATTGAAGAGACATGTTGCACAGAATTGGGAGGCGAATCGTACCCTAGGTAATGAGGTTGCATCAGATCAAGGAGAGTTGTCGCTTACCGTTAGGAGGATTCGGGGAGAGATTGGGCGGGGACACGACGGGAGATTTTGATTCAACGGTAGCTCCTGCTGTGGTTGCCGGCGATTCTGCGACGGGAGGGTCCCCGCTCCCTCGCTCGCGTCACTGAGACAAATTTCAAGGACGGGTGATACAGGCGTCGGCGGCGAAGGAAATCCGGATATCCCCTCCTCGTTTCCTCCGGTGGGTTCGGGACCGTGGTTTGTTGGATTGAATTTGAAGAGACTCTAGGTAAAACGGCACGCCATAGGAGACAGCATCAGGGTATTCCACATGTGAGTGCAGAATGAAAAAGAAGAAGATGGCGTACGGCCGGAGTCGGAGAGGTCTGCAGAGTACAGCGGCGGCGAGGGTGGGGGATGCGCCGGCCGGTGGACTTTGAGTGGTCGTGCCAGGGTGGAGGGTGGTGTCGTATCACCTGCCAATGAACAGCCTCCACGTGTGTAGAAAACGTGGCATCTTTGGACGGGTCGACACAAGTTTGCTCTTTTGGGGAAAAAAAAAAGATAACGGGATCATCCAGCTAGAGAGAAGGGCCACATTCATATTAAAAAAAAGAGAAGTGCAACATTGCATTCTTGTAAAATTCGAAAAAAATCCACTACAGCCTTTTTTAAAATTCAATCATGTAGGACCGAGACATTTTTTTCTTGTTCTCAAGTTCCTCTATTTTTTGCTTTGGTAAACGATTTGTGTGCTTTATCCAATTCTACACTTTCCAGGAGTACCATCCAAAGAGGAACCTACATATTCATCAGGATTCAAAAAAGATGCCAGTATTTGCTCAAAAGAGGTGAAATATGTCAAAAATTGAACATGATTCTAGCATTTTTTTTTTGCAATGCGGGAGATGATTTGTTGTAGAATAGCACATCCACTCAAAAATAGCCCAAAGATGAGTTCGGTGATGTCCAATATGTGCACTTCCAAAATTCTATCCGAAAGCAGCATTTTGTTTGAAACAAACCAAACTTTTGGTAACTCAACTTGGGACAAATTTGGCTGCTACAAAATCACAAAATTTTGGAAATAAACCATTTTTTCTTTTTTTTGGTTTTGTTCACAGCTGCCACCAACAAAGCAGCCTCTGCACATGTAACCCAATCTATCTTTTCAAGATCAGAAAAGCAAAATTTTATTCGGGTATAATAAGCACAATGTCCAGAAACAAAACTCCATGCAGAACCAGGGCAGATCTAATCTGCTCTGGCTCCTCCGCCAAGTAAAAAGACACCCAGATAAATTGTGCTAGAACATAACCTGTTATTTCCAGTGTTCTACAAGTCAAAAGAAACAAAACACACCCCTACCATCAGCACATTTACTAGAGCACAGGTTCGACCGCATCATATCATACAACTAAAGGCTCGACTTATAGTGCAACTGCTGCCTTCTTCTTCTTTGGCGGTGGATTGCCCCCGGCAAGCAGCACGTATGAGTAGAAGCAGATCATCGAGGCACTGCTCACAAGAGGACTTGTGAGGGGGACAGAAAGTGTATAATGAGCAGCTGAAACATGGTACTAGCAAGAGACTTGGGAACTAACCTGAGTGCAGCATAGAAGCCCCAGGGGAGCAGCTTCTTCGTCTGTCAAAACAGAGTCAATTAATCAGGTTTAGATTCAGATTTGGCAGTTCTTTCACAGCAAAGTGGTAGTGTTCACTTACTGTGGTGTATGCCTGACAGTGCTTCCATGCTACCGCAGCAGCAACGGCTGTAAATAATGAGCAGAGCAGGTTAATAAGCTTTTTTTTTCACAACGATTGGCGCTTCAATTTGGCTGACAGTGGCATATAACAGGGCTCCAGGATCAAATATTTCTACTAAGTATAACTATTAATCGGAACTTATAGGATGTTATTAAGTAAGGAAATTAAAATACCTGCTTGTGCCAGTATAAATGGCAAGCTGGACTTTCCACTCCTCCAGCCCTTAAGGCTAAGCACAGCAAGTGCCAATATAGCAAGCCCAGGTGCAACACCGAAAGTAAGACTTACAGGACTCCTCCAGAACAGGAATCCAACAAGGCCCATGGAAAATAATAATCCACCTGAATTAGGGAAACTGTAATCAGTACGCAAGCTAATCTAAATGTGCCAAGATCTGGTGAATGAGGCGTCAGATAAGTATAACATAATATAAGAGCATTTAACAGCTTTCACAAAGCACGATATATTAGTATACTGCAACAAATTTACAGAAATTCTACTCCGCGAATGGAAGGGCCAGGTCAAAATAACGAAGTTGCTTCAATACTCAAGTAATGACTAGCTTGTCATCCAAGCTGCAAATCAGATTAAACTTTGCTAAAAAAAGGAAGTTGACATTATTACCAAAAGGGATCCCTAGGCAGAAGTCATGTATTATTGAACTCTTCTGTTGTGGAGCAACTCCTTGGTCTATATCTATTTCTTCAGTAGCAGCCACCACAGTGGTTGGCACGGGAACTTCGTCTTCTGTATGCTCAGGAGCAGTGGCATGATCAACAGGAGAACTGGTACATTTTGACTTCATGCACATTGCTGTCAGTGGCTGCAAAACCATAAGCTACACCGTCAATGGAGGAAAAGTTCACCACAGAGATAAGTATCAACTTTGGTCAAAGGTAAAGACTAGTTGGAAAATATGCCAGAAAATGTCTACAAAGGATGAATCTTAAGTAACTTAAATAGGATAACTGAAATACAATAAATGAATAGAATTCATGGTGCACAACTAAAAATTGTTTGGTCCGAAACATATATATAAATATACCCCTCCAAAGACTTGGCAATGCCATATAGAATAATTTTCACAAGTATCTTAGCATGGTGGGAGCTGAGAGCTGACATTTTCTTTAAGCTTTGACCTCAACTAAGATGATAATTCCCAAGGTGGAACAAGAGAATCATTATAGGAATCCAGCAAGATGCAGCAACTTAAGATCATCACTTGGTTTATACGTCAGATACATAGTTTGATGTTCCATAACTACATCCCTTTTAGAACTAAATCTTACGAATTAATGCCTTGTGGCTAAACATTATCATGTACCGCTTCTTGTCCCGCATGATCCCAAATAACAGGTACAAATCCCACCACCCAACCGTTTCATTAAGTTATGCTGAAAATTCAATCCCTTGGTACTGCTTTCTAAAGGCAAGTCCATCTGAAGCATCTACCCTGATCTAGTTGGCCAGCATCTAATCTCGCTTATCCACTTGAGTATATGCAAATGAACAATTACAACAGAACACCAGCGTGTCCATCCATCCATCAATCCAGAAACACTCGCATTTGTGAATTTCTGAATTCATGTCAAAATAAACGGCAGTTCGGCATAGTGCAATCTTCTCTTTTTTCAGCGCCGATTTTCACCATGCCATTCTCTGGTAAGGGGCATGTCTGATGTCTCCCTTCTACCCGCTAAACCACTTCTGTACGCGAACGATCCCCACACGATCCCCTAAGCCCAAAACAGACGATAAGCTCTGCAAATCCGCACAGAGCATCCCTCCTCTCTACAAATTTTCAGAGATGCATTTAGCATCACGGACGTTGAGGCACCGGCAGTCGTAGATCCAGGCAGCGACAAGGGCATGAAGAGCGAGGACTCACCTTCGTGGCGAAGCTAGCGGAAAGGCCGCTGGAGGCTCCTCGGCGAAGGAGCGACGCCACCGGGATCCCGGGCGTGGCGAGCGGCGCGGAGCGGAGGAGGACGACTCCGGAAGGGGCCGGCCATCTCCTTGCCGCCGCCGATCCGCGGAGCTGGGCCGCCGCTGCTGCCATGGGAAGGAGCTCGCGGTATTGTCCGGGTGCGGGATCCTGTCGGAGCTCGGATGAGAGGGAGAGGATGCCGGTGGACGGTGGTGCGAAGGGGAGAGGAAGAGGGAGTGGTTGGGCACTCGGCTGCTGCTAGTCGTCCCTGCCTGTCTTCGTTCTCCCTCGGCGGCGGCGACTGGACACTGGACAGGCAAGTTGCACGTGGGAAACAGGAGGGAGCGACGAATGTATGCTATGGACGGGCTGTGTCGGCCCATGATCATTGCATGGGGATGGGTGAGCTTTTTGTCGGACGGGTACATGGGCTGAATTGTATCATCAACCAAAAATCAGATCTCAAAAAAATAAATACAAAATAGACTCATCTACTTAAAAAGAAATACTCCTAGAACCTTTTGGTCTTGTAATGATACCTCTTTTTTTTTGCCTTTGACTAATAAAGTGAGCAAGTTACTCTCAAACAAAAAACTCATACATGTTGCATACTCATATGTGGAGCTTTAAAATTGAAGAAATTGACATATGCCCCTCACCATATGTGGAAGCATCATCACTACAACACGGAGCTCGGCCGTTGGCGCTTATAAACGCCAAGACACAGTCCTAGTCATCGCGCTCATGCTGGCACAGCAAAAAAATCCATCATGGATAACTACGTCAGGGATTCACGAACATCGGCGGATTTTTTGGCGCCGCACAAGGTGATCCGCCAAACTAGCGGTACCGCGGAGCGACAGAGGATGTGTCACGTTACATTACTGAAGACGCCGGAACTTTAATATTGTGTCACGTATTAATTAATTACAGTACCATTAATAAAAGTAAGTAGTTTATAGTCATTAATTTAGGTAGCTAATTGCATTCAAGTCGAAAGATCAATTTTATTGAAAGGATATTTATTATATCACATTACACTACAACCACTTCTTACACTTATCTTCTAGAAAATTATAAAAATAAAAAAATAAAACTATCTACAACTAACATAATTCTTCCCCTTGTCTAAAAGATAAGCGGGGAAATTTACCTAATCTAAATATTGAGCGTCCCTACTGTAAGAAACGTAGCAATAGGGCCACCATCCTCGAACGAGGATGCTTTCATACCGACGACGACAACGATGGCTACAGATCCATAATCCTCCGCACGAGCTATGGTGACCATGTTGCCATGGATCTGAAAGAGATAGTTGATTGATTAGAGAAAGAACATGATGTAACTGCAGATCGATTAGAGAAAGAACAAGATACAACATTGATATATTGCAAATGTATCTATAATTTTTGATGTTTCATGATTGGTTTTATCCATTTTTTTGTGTTTTGTTCCAACTTTGGATTACTTTTCATATGATTTCTTGGACTAACCTATTAACAAGAGCTACAGTGCCAGCTGCCTGTTTTCTACTGTTTTTTGGTTTCAGGAAAGTCAGAAAATAAATATTCTCGGAATTGGACGGGACAAAAGCCAAAGTGCCTATTTTTCCGGAAGTCATCAGATGCCAGAGTACGAAACAGAGAGGGTCCAGGGGGCCACCACACCACCTGGCCGCGCGGCCTAGCCTGGCCCGCGCTAGGGGTGGTCTGGCCGCCTCCGGCACCCCCTCGGCCTCCCCTTTCGCCTATAAGATGTCTTCGGGACGCAAAACCTAAGGACCCGATCAAAAATCCACGAAAGAGTCTGTAGCCACCGTCATATCCATCCCTAGATCGGGAGGGATCTGAAGCTCTTCCCGGCACCCTGCCGGAGAGGGGAATTCACCCTGGAGGCCTTCTTCATCACCATGCAAGCCTCCGGTGTGATGCGTGAGTAGTTCATCCTTGGACTACGGATCCATGTAGTAGCTAGATGGTTGGTTCTCATCCTTTGTGCTTTCATGTTTAGATCTTGTGAGCTCCGTTCATGATCAAGATCATCTATTTGTAATCATACATGTTGTGTTTGCAGGGATCCGATGGATATTGAGATGCTATTTCAGATTGATTATTGATTCTATCATGACTTTGTTATTTGTGATCTTGCATGCGTTCCGTTGTTAGTAGCTATCTTGGCCAAGTAGATGCTAGCAACTCCAAGAGTTAGTATTTATGCTCGATAGTGGGTTCATGCCTCTGGTAATCTAGGGAAGTGACAAAAATCTCTAAGGTACTAGATGTGTTGTTGCTACTAGGGAGAAAACAACAATCCTTTGTTCATAGAACAATCGTATTGTTTATATTACACGCAATTCGTAAAGCAATAATCTATTGCTTGTAACTTAATACTGAAGGGGGTTCGGATGATAACCTGAAGGTGGATTATTAGTCATAGATGCAGTTGGATGGCGGTCTATGTATAATGTTGTAATGCCCAATCAAGTCTCAAAGGAGTCAAGATGATTAGTATATGCATGTATTGCTTTCTCGATGTTTGTCAATTGCCCCACTGTAATTTGTTCACCCAGCATGTTATCTATCTTAAGGAGAGCCACCTCTAGTGAACTATGGATCCCGGTCCTTTTCTTTACATACAATCTATAAACTGTTACTACTTTGTGTTTACTTTCTGCAAACTTTTACTTCTTTCCATTTGATACGTTTAATCCTTTGTTTTAGCAAAACACGGTGAGATTGACAACCTCATCGCAAGTTGGGGACAGAGTTCTATGGTTGTGTTGTGCAGCTCTCCACGTTACTACTAGCACCGGTAGTGCGTCCTACCAAGGCTCAGCTAGCAACACCTTTGGGGTGTTTCCTTGCTCCTACTGGTTCGATTAAACCTTGGTTTCATAACTGAGGGAAACTTGTTGCTGTGCTCATCATACCTTCCTATTGGGGTTCCCAACGAGCTCTACATCAACACCGCACCAGCATTTTTCTGGTGCCGTTACCGAGCCATCAAACATCAGATGGACTAGAGAAGACCATGATGCAACAACAGATCGATTAGAAAAAGAACAAGATCCAACAACGGATCGATTAGAGAAAGAACAAGATTGAAAGATCATGGATGTCGCCTAAAGGGGGTGAATAGGCGGTTTAAAACTTTTACGAGAGTCGCTCAACAAAGGCAGAATTAAACTAGCGTTTACTTTGTTAAGCTCAAAACCTAGAACAACTAGGGTTCGTCTATGTGCACCAACAACTTATGCTAAATAAGACAAGCAACTATGTGATAGCAAGATATAGACTTCAATCACGAAGGCTATCACAAAGTAAGGTGCATAAGTAAGAGCTCGGGTATAAAGATAACCGATGCACGTGGAGACAACGATGTTTTACCGAGTTCCTCCCAACAATGGAGTACGTCTCGTTTGGAGAGGGGGTGGTATCAAACCACCAACACCACAAAAGGCCTCCCTTGTTCTCTTGTGAATCTCACCCCAACGGGATCGATCCACACTTCCACTATATCGGCAACCTTCAAGGTGGTAGCCGGCACCTTTACAACAAGTTCGAGGCACACATCCACAACTGAATTGGAGGCTCCTGAATTCAAGTAAGCTGTCACAACAATCAAAGACAAGCTTGTAAGAACCAAATAAAGGCTTAGGGTTTCCAATGAAACCCTAGGTTTCCAATGAAACCTTAGAGCAAGGGGACTCAAGTGAATGAGGAGGAAATGAAGATCTCTCTTGGTGAAGCTGTAGATTAAGACATCCTCCTTCGATTCCCCAAATATCAAGCACTTTGGGTGGTTGGAGAGGGAGATCTTGGAGATTTGGTGGCTCTAAAATGGTGTTCTTCTTTTTCTGGAATGAGCTGCTGGAGGTAGGGGATGAAGTCCCCTATTTATAGGTGATACGTTGCTAACGTGTCTATAATTTTTGATGTTCCATGATTGTTTTATATCTACTTTCTTATGTTTTGTCCACACTTTGGAGTATTTCTATATACTTTCTTGGACTAACCTATTAACAAGATGCCACAGTGCCAGTTGCCTGTTTTCTTCTGTTTTTGGTTCCAGAAAAGTCAAAAAATGAATATTCTCGGAATTGGACTGGACAAAAGCCAAAGTCGATATTTTACCGGAAGACTCACGGAGCCAGAAGACGATACGGAGAGGGGCCACAGGGTGGCCACACCCCCCTTGGCGTGGGCAACCCTAGGCCACGCTAGGGCATGGTGTGGGCCCCCTGGCCGCCCACCGACCTTGCATCTTCGCCTATAAGATGCCTCCCGATGCAAAAACCTTAAATTGAACAGCCTCCAGCCACGAAAAGTTCCACAGCGCCGCCGCCACCGAAGGGGAGATTCAGGGGACAAAAAGTCTCTGTTCCGGCACCCTGTCGGGACAGGGAAGTGCCCTCGTAGCCATCTCCATCGATCTCCACCACCATATCTATCATCGTTGCTGATTCCCATGATGATGAGGGAGTAGTTCTTCCTCGAGGCTAAGGGTTCTACGGTAGCTATGTGTTCGTCTCTATCTCCATGCATGATCTTATTGAGATCATGAGCTTTGTAATCAAGTAGATCTACCTTGCTACTCAAGTTCTTTAATAGATTTGTGCTCTCCCCATGTGTGTGAAAGTGACAGCGTGCATACCATGGTGGCACTTAGGCTAGAGATTACAATTACTTATTATGAGTTATATTTGGAGTTGGATGTCTCTATGAAATTGTGGTGTTTGTTGGAACCATCTAGAGCTCAAGGTGACAGTGTGGGGTTATCTAGATGGGGAAATTGGACTTTGAGGTGTGTTGTTTGATGTCTACGCACTTCTATTCTTGTAGACAATTGTTGGGCCTCCAAGTGCAGAGGTTTGTAGAACAGCAACAAGTTTCCCTTAAGTGGATCACCCAAGGTTTATCGAACTCAGGGAGGAAGTGGTCAAAGGTATCCCCTCTCAAGCAACCCTGCAATCAAGATACAAGAAGTCTCTTGTGTCCCCAACACATCCAATACACTTGTCAGGTGTATAGGTGCACTAGTTCGGCGAAGAGATAGTAAAATACAAGTGGTATGGATATAAGACAACGGTGCTAGAAAATAGCTTGGTGGCGTGGAAGAGACTAAAGGTAATCTGAAATAAAGATGGAAGCAAGCAAACATGTAACAGATCTAGTTGCAAACGGTGTTTCAATGCTTAGAAACAAGGCCTAGGGATCATACTTTCACTAGTGAACACTCTCATATAAATATCTTCTCTTTATGATACTACTCTCCGGTTGGACACTCTAATCCATGGTAGGGCTATAACAGCACTCCTCAAAGTTTGCTTTCCTCATCTAGGTAACCCCACACTGTCACCTTGAGCTCTAGATGGTTCCAACAAACACCACAATTTCATAGAAACATCCAACTCCAAATATAACTCATAACAAGTAATTGTAATCTCTAGCCTAAGTGCCACCATGGTGTGCACGTTGTCACTTTCACACACATGGGGAGAGTAGAGATCTATTAAAGCACTTGAGTAGCAAGGTAGATCTACTTGATTACAAAGCTCATGATCACAATATGATCACGCATAGAGAGACAAATGAACACATAGCTACCGGTAGAACCCTTAGCCTCGAGAGAGAACTACTCCCTCCTCATCATGGGAATCAGCAACGACGATGGAGATGGTGGTGGAGATCGATGGACATGGCTCCGTGGGCACTTCCCCGTCCCGACAGGGTGCCGGAACAGAGACTTTCTGTCCCCCGAATCTCCCCTTCGGTGGCGGCGGTGCTGCGGAACTTTTCATGGATTTCTGATTGACGACTTAGGGTTTTTGCATCAGGGGGACTTTATAGGTGAAGGGGCAAGGTCGGTGGCCGGCCAGGGGGCCCACACCATGCCCTGGAACGGCTAGGGGGACCCGCGCCTAGGGGTGGTGTGGCCACCCTGTGGCCCTCCTTCGTCTCTCCTTCTGGCTCCGTGAGTCTTCCGAGAAAATAATGACTTTGGCTTTTGTCTGGTCCAATTCTGAGAATATTCATTTTTTGACTTTCCTGGGACCAAAAACAGCAGAAAACAAGCAATTGGCACTATGGCATCTTGTTAATAGGTTAATCCAAGAAAGTGTATAAAAATACTCTAAAGTGTGGACAAAACATAAGAAATTAGATATAAAACAAGCATGGAACATCAAAAATTATAGATATGTTTGCAACATATCAACATCCCCAAGCTTAACTCCTGCTCGTCCTGGAGTAGATAAGTGATAAAAAGAATAATTTTTGAGGTGACATGCACCATCATAATCTTGATCAAAGTATTTGTAAGCATTGAAAGCTAGGATCAAAGTACTCTAAACATGAGCATGAAAGATGAGGTTCTAACAATAAGACATAGTGACTATGCATGCAACATGAAAGGATACAAACAAAGATCATGAATAACAATGCATTGAAACGTCTGTTTGTTTCACATATAGAAAACATAATAAGAATGGTATTCAGCTTGTCCCTCATAGTGTAGCAAAACATAAATGCATAGGACACCTTCAAAGTTCATAAGAGTGACTAGATACAAATAGTTTAAGAACAAGCAATATCAAAGTTATGCACCAATCAACAAGTCTTGGGACAATGCACATAGAACTAAGAATGGCCACTATGCTCTCAAAATAGGTGCATAAAGATAGAAGGTGGAGACTTAACATAAAAGTAAAAGAAAGGCCTTCATAGAAGGAAGTAGGAATTCAAGTTTCATAAAGAGCTTCCAAAAATTATGGTACTTATTAGCTTTCAGCTCTCATTTCCCCTATCATAAGCATCTTGAAGTTATTAAGGTTAAAGTGAACAAACTATGGAGTATATGCTTGACAAAGTATAAGTTGGAAATCTCATGTCCCTTGAATACGAGGGTCGCTCCTCATGCTACTCAAGTTTAGTTACCGGTAAGTTCTTGTCATTGTAAGTACATATGTATCATAGAGAACAGCCAACGGGGTACCCCTTGCACATGATACGGGAGTTATCCCATAATCAAAATGACAAGGCAATCAGACAATGAGCATCTCAGCAATCTTTTTATTTGCTATTTGCATAGGTTTTTATTGAGGATGCTTCATAGAGTGCTCATTATGGTTATGCTGCAAGTTTCCACCATGATTAGGCATGGCTTAGGCTAGCTTCCTAGGCGTTTCTCTAACACAAATACAAACTCCATGACCTTACAAGTTCCCCTTTTATTTCACACCACCGGGATCCATAAGCAAAAGAACATGATATCAACGGGGTACAGAGTATAGGTGCAATGTTGAAAGCGTTCCCCATGATACATGGTTCTGCTAATTCAACTTATAAAGCACAAGCATATACGCAATGGTTCAAGTTTATTAAGTGCAAGAAAGTATAGTGTGCCATCAAGTTCGTGAGAGCTTTAATCACTAGTTTTCTCATAACAAGTTTAATTCGGAAGGTAGACTTAAACATGAATATACTTGGAATAGCATATGCTAATAGGTAGGTATGGTGGACTCTTTGGAATAACTTGGTTTTAGGAGTTGGATGCATGAGTGGAACTCATACTTGGTTATGGAGGCTAGCAAAAGCCTGGGAGCGACCAACTAAGAGAGCAATAATGGCCATAATCATGCAGAGCGACAAAACATCATTGATCAAAGCATAAAGTGATACTACAAGTTGAAAACTAAAGGATCATAAAGGCTATGGTGAATTGGGATAGTCATAACATGGTGTGAGCATGTGCCAAGTCAACCCAAATAAAGCATCAAAGGAGAATACCATAATACTATGCTTTAATATGCTAAAACAACACATGATTCATCCAAGGCACATTAAGCAATCTCAATTGTTTATAACAAGTCATGCTACAACAAAGAATACTAAGCCTAAAACCAAAACAATATCAAGCATGGCATGACAAAGCATGGGCCACAGTCAAAAACAAACTCTCTTTACCACTTAAGCATGAACTTTCCTACTCTTTTCCAATCCAAACCAAACTATTTGAAAACCAATATATGAAAGAGGGGGTCCAACCAATTTATCAGCAAACTAAGCAAACCAAGTAAACGAAAACCAAAACAAAAAACGAAAAAGAAGACGCTCCAAGAACAACACAACTGTGCATGAAACAATAAAAATGAAGTGTTTGGAAGGAACCTGGAATTTTTATTAATGAAGAAGGGGATGCCTTGAGCATCCCCAAGCTTTGAAGCTTGTACTTATTGGATATTTCTTGGGGTGACACGCGTGGCATCCCCAAGCTTGAGCTTTAGTCCATCCTTCATCTCATTACTCATTCCTTCCATACACCTGAAATTTTTCCTTCATACAAAACTTCACACAATCTTTATTAGCAACATTAGTGCACTCAAGATAATAGGTCTTTAGGTTCTGTTCCAACCCCAATAAAACTTCCATTAAAACACAAGCTACTGTAGCACTTCCTCAAAAAGCTCAATTCCCCAAAAGAACTCAAAAAGGAACCAACAAGAAGCAAATGCAAATAATGGCAGAAATCTGTCAAAACAGACCAGCAGGTAAAGACAAAAAATTTCGAAGACCTTCTATTGCTCAAATCGAAAAGTGTTGAACTAACAAAAGTTAGATAACAACGTGGGGCAGAAGCATAAAACTTCACGCCTCAAAAGGACGTACAAAGATTTTACACGAATTTTTATGGTGAAGCACAAAAATCTGTTTCGGGACAACAACTTTCCCAATCATTACTTCTCTCTCATTAGAGGTTGCTCTTGGCACAAAAAGCAAATAAAAAGGATAAGGAGCGGTTATTACTCAAGTAATAACTTCCAAGACTGATCTAAAACTTTTGGGTTATCTCCCAATAAGTACTTTTCTTTAACGCCTTTAAGTTAGGCATAAGAAGCAAGAAAAAGGATCAAGTGTTCTCAAATGAAGAAGCATTAAGAGCAAATTTTGTTTTCATAGGAGAGGCAAAAGAAATCTTCTCTCTCTTCTTAGAGAAGTGTTCTATACCTTTCTTGAGTGGGAGTTGATATTTAATGATGCCTTCTTTCATATCAATAATGGTACCAATAGTTCTAAGAAAAGGTCTTCCAAAGTAATAGGACAAGAAGCATTGCATTCAACATCCAAAACGTAGAAATCAACGGGGACATAGGCATTGTTAACCATAATAAGAACATCATTAATACTCCCCATGAGTTTCTTTTTAGCATTATCATCAAGTGGGATATTCAAATAACAATCTTCAAGTGGTGGCAAATCAAGCATATCATAAATCTTTCTAGGCATAATGGAAACACTACTATCAAGATCACATAAAGCTTTAAAATCAAAATCATTCACTTTCATATTGATGATGCGTTCCAAACCATCTTCTTGTTTTATAGGAATAGAAGCTTTATGTTTCATGTTTTCTTCTTTAATCTTTATGAGAACATCAGTAATGTGTTTTGTAAAGGCCATATTCATAGCACTAGCATTAGGACTTTTAGCAAGATTTTGTAGAAACTTAATCACTTCAGAAATGTTGCAACCATCAAGATCAAAATCACAATTATCATCTAAGGTAGTAGAGCTATTACTAGCCTCAAGACTAGTGGTAGTGATAGTAGAAACACTAATGTTTCTAGCAATTTCATCTTCTCTTTCCCACTTAGCATGCAATTCAGCTAATAGTCTAACATTTTCATCAATTCTAACTTGTATGGCATTAGTGGCAGCAAAGGGATTATCATTAGTTTCAGGTTTAGCAGCCATTTTATTCAAAGAAGATTGAGCTTCAGCCAAGATGTTATATTTCTTTCAGCATTAGAAAGTTTTTCCTCAATAGTTTTATTGAAAGCGGTTTGTTTACTAATAAAGTCTTTAAGCATAACTTCAAGTTCAGTGGAAGCACTCCTATTATTGTTGTGCGAATTTCCATAAGCATTACCATTGTTGGGAGGATATGGCTTATAATTGTTGTTACCAAAATTATTCCTGTAGGTATTATTGCTAAAATTATTATTCCTATAAAGTTCACATCAACTTGCTCTTCTTGAGTAACCAAAGAGGCTAAAGGAACATTATTTGGATCAATATGGGCTTTCCCATTAACAAGCATAGACATAATAACATCAATTTTATCACTCAAGGAGGAGGTTTCTTCAACAGAATTTACCTTCTTACCTTGTGGAGCTCTCTCAGTATGCCATTCAGAATAGTTAACCATCATATTATCCAAAAGCTTTGTTGCAGCACCCAAAGTAATGGTCATAAAGGTACCTCCAGCAGTAGAATCCAATAGATTTGTTGAAGAATAGTTCAATCCTGCATAAAAGGTTTGGATAATCATCCAAGTAGTTAGTCCATGAGTGGGACAATTCTTTACCAAAGATTTCATTCTTTCCCAAGCTTGAGCAACATGTTTATTATCAGATTGTTTAAACTTCGTTATTTCACTTCTCATAGATATAATCTTAGCAGGAGGATAGTATTTTCCAATGAAAGCATCTTTGCATTTAGTCCAAGAATCAATACTATTCCTACTTAAGGAATTCAACCATTCTTTGGCTTTTCCTCTCAAAGAGAAAGGAAACAATTTAAGCTTAATAATATCTCCATCTATATCCCTATGCTTTTGCATCTCACAAAGTTCAACAAAGTTATTTAGATGGGCTATAGCATCTTCATTACCAATACCAGAAAATTGTTCTCTCATAACAAGATTGAGTAAAGCAGGTTTTATTTCAAAGAAAGTAGCTTCAGGAATAGGTGGAGCAATGGGTGTGCTCATAAAATCATTGTTGTTGGTGCTAGTGAAGTCACACAACTTAGTGTTTTCAAGTGTAGTCATTTTTTTGTGTTTTTTATAAAAGAAAGCAAACTAGTAAGACTATTTTTTTTGTATTTTTGATAAAGGAACAAGCAAACAAAGCAAAAGGTAAACTAAGCAAAACAAAAACAACAATGTAAAGAGATTGGTTATGAGGGACTCCCCTTGTGAAGATGTCCTTAACTCCCTGGCAACGGCGCCAGAAAATCACTTGCTGACTCGTGTACTAACGAGCTCGTTAGGGAACCCAAGAGGAAGGTATGATGAGCACAGCAGTAAGTTTCCCTCAGTTATGAAACCAAGGTTATCAATCCAGTAGGAGCAAGGAAACACCTCAAAGGTGTTGCTAGCTAGACTTTGGCAGGGCGCACTACCGGCACCAGCAGCAACGTGGAAACCTGCACAACACAACCATAGAACTCTGTCCCTAACTTACGATGAGGTTGTCAATCTCACCGGTTTTGCTGAAAACAAAGGATTAAACGTATCGAGTGGAAGAAAGTAATAGTTTGCAGAAAGTAAACACAAAGCAGTAAACAGTTGATTGTAGATTGATGGTAAAAGAAAGGACCGGGGTCCATAGTTTACTAGTGGTGGCTCTCCTTAAGATAGATGCCATGTTGGGTGAACAAATTACAGCGGGGCAATTGACAAAAATCGAGAAAGCAATAATCATATACTACTCATTTGACTCCTTTGAGACTTGATTGGGCATTACAACATTATACATAGACCGTAATCCAACTACATCTATGACTAATAATCCACCTTCAGGTTATCATCCGAACCCCCTCTAGTATTAAGTTGCAAGCAACGGATAATTGCATTACGCATTGCATGTAAAGTAAACAATATGATTGTTCTATGAACAAAGGATTGTTGTTTTCTCCCTAGTAGCAACAACACATCTAGTACCTTAGAGATTTCTGTCACTTCCCCAGATTACTAGAGGCATGAACCCACTATCGAGCATAAATACTAACTCTTGGAGTTGCTAGCATCTACTTGGCCAAGATAGCTACTAACAACGGAAAGCATGCAAGATGACAAATAACAAATACATGATAAAATCAATAATCAATCTGAAATAGCATCTCAATATCCATCGGATCCCCGCAAACACAACATGTAGGAATTACAAATAGATGATCTTGATCATGAACGGAGCTCACAAGATCTAAACATGATAGCACAAAGGAGGAGAACCAGCCATCTAGCTACTACATGGACCCGTAGTCCAGAGATGAACTACTCACGCATCACACCGGAGGCTTGCATGATGATGAAGAAGGCCTCCAGGGTGAATTCTCCCCTCTGGCAGGGTGCCGGGAAGAGCTTCAGATCCCTCCCGATCTAGGGATGGAGATGACGACCGCTATAGACTCTTTCGTGGAATTTTGATCGGGTACTTAGGGTTTCTGTATCGGAGGCAATATATAGGCGAAAGGAGAGGCCGAGGGGGTGCCTGGGGCGGCCAGACCACCTGGCGCTGGGCGGCCTGGCGCTGCCAGTGGTGTAGCCCCCAGACCTCTCCGCTTCAGATTCGCCCGTGTCCCTCGGTGAAAAACTGACTTTGGCTTTTGTCCCGTCCAATTCCGAGAATATTCATTTTCTGACTTTCCTGGAACCAAAAGCAGCAGAAAATAGGCAACTGGCATTGTGGCTCTTGTTAATAGGTTAGTCCAAGAAATCATATGAAAAGTACTCCAAAGTGTGGACAAAACATAAGGAGAGGTTATTATTGAAGCAATAACTTCCAAGACTCAACTAAAACTTTTGGGTTATCTCCCAATAAGTACTTTTCTTTAACGCCTTTAAGTTAGGCATGATAGTTTGAGAAGATGCTCACATGAGAAATATGAATTGAAGTAAAAGAGAGCATCAAGAAGCAAATTCAAAGAACATTTAAGTCTAACCCACTTCCTATACATAGGAATCTTGTAAAGAAACAAGTCATGAAAGCACAAAGCAACAAGTATAGTAAAGCAAAACAAGTGCAACTTCAAGACTTTCAACATAAAGAGGGGAAACTTAATATTGTTGTGCTGCATAAAACCATGTTTCCCTCTCTCATAATAACTTACAGTAGCATCATGAATAAAATTAACAATATAACTATCACATAAAACATTCTTATCATGAGCCACATGCATAAAAGAATTAATACTCTAAAGATAAAAATAGTCATTCTTATTAATTGTAGTGGGAGCAAAATCAACAAAATAGCTATCATTATTATTCTCATCACCATAATCATCAAATATAGGAGGCATATTGTAATCATAATCAATTTTGTCCTCAATAGTAGCTGGGCTGAAAATATCATATTCATCATTGTAATCATCATATATTGGAGGCATAGTATCATCAAAGTAAATTTTCTCCTCCGTGCTTGGGGGACTAAAAAGATCATACTCATCAAAACCATCTTTCCCAAGCTTAGACTTTTCCATAGCATTAGCAATAATGGTGTTCAAAGAATTCATACTAATAGCATTGCTATTAGCACGCAAATAAAGTTCCATAGGTTTTTTAATTTTCTCTTCAAACACTTCATGTCCTAACTCAAGATAAATACTATAAATCTCTCTAATTTTGTTGTTGTTTTCCATTAAGCCTAACTAGTGAAAATAAAAACAAGAAACAAAAAGATATGATTGCAGAATCTAAAGGAAATAACTTCGAGCACTCACACCGGAGGATGTGAGTACCTTTTACCTTACCTCCCCGGCAACAGCGCTAGAAAATAGCTTGATGTCTACGCACTTCTATTATTGTAGACAGTTGTTGGGCCTCCAAGTGCAGAGGTTTGTAGAACAGCAGCAAGTTTCCCTTAAGTGGATCACCCAAGGTTTATCGAACTCAGGAAGGAAGTGGTCAAAGGTATCCCCTCTCAAGCAACCCTGCAATCAAGATACAAGAAGTCTCTTGTGTCCCCAACACACCCAATACACTTGTCAGGTGTATAGGTGCACTAGTTCAGAGAAGAGATAGTAAAATACAAGTGGTATGGATATAAGACAACGGTGCTAGAAAATAGCTTGATGGCGTGGAAGAGACTAAAGGCAATCTGAAATAAAGATGGAAACAAGCAAACATGTAACAAATCTAGTTGCAAGCGGCGTTTCAATGCTTAGAAACAAGGCCTAGGGATCATACTTTCACTAGTGAACACTCTCATATAAATATCTTATCTTTATGATACTACTCTTAACTACTCTCTGGTTGGACACTCTAATCCATGGTAGGGCTATAACAACACTCCGCACAGTTTGCTTTCCCCATCTAGGTAACCCTACACTATCACCTTGAGCTCTAGATGGTTCCAACAAACACCACAATTTCATATAAACATCCAACTCCAAATATAACTCATAACAAGTAATTGTAATCTCTAGCCTAAGTGCCACCATGGTGTGTATGTTGTCACTTTCACACACATGGGGAGAGCAGAGATCTATTAAAGCACTTGAGTAGCAAGGTAGATCTACTTGATTACAAATCTCATGATCACAATATGATCACGCATAGAGAGAGAGAGAGATGAACACATAGCTACCGGTAGAACCCTTAGCCTCGAGAGAGAACTACTCCCTCCTCATCATGGGAATCAGCAACAGCGATGGAGATGGTGGTGGAGATTGATGGAGATGGCTCCGGAGGCACTTCCCCATCCCGGTAGGGTGCCGGAACAGAGACTTTCTGTCCCCCGAATCTCCCCTTCGGTGGCGGCGGTGCTGTGGAACTTTTCGTGGATTTCTGATTGATGACTTAGGGTTTTTGCATCGGGAGGATTTTATAGGCGAAGGGGCAAGGTCGGTGGCCGGCCAGGGGGCCCACACCATGCCCTGGCGTAGCTAGGGGGACCCGTGCCTAGGGGTGGTGTGGCCACCCTGTGGCCCCCCTTCGTCTCTCCTTCTGGCTCCGTGAGTCTTCCGGGAAAATAACGACTTTGGCTTTTGTCTGGTCCAATTCCGAGAATATTCATTTTCTGACTTTCCTAGGACCAAAAACAGCAGAAAACAAGCACCTGGCACTGTGGCATCTTGTTAATAGGTTAGTCTAAGAAAGTGTATAAAAATACTCTAAAGTGTGGACAAAACATAAGAAAGTAGATATAAAACAAGCATGGAACATCAAAAATTATACATACGTTTGCAACGTATCACTGTTATAGCCCTACCATGGATTAGAGTGTCCAACCGGAGAGTAGTTCAGAGTAGTATCATAAAGAGAAGATATTTATATGAGCGTGTTCACTAGTGAAAGTATGATCCCTAGGCCTTGTTTCTAAGCATTGAAATACCGTTTGCAACTAGATCTATTACATGTTTGCTTGCTTCCATCTTTATTTCAGATTGCCTTTAGTCTCTTCCCACGTCAACCGCGCGCCATCAAAGCTATTTTCTGGCACCATTACCACTTATAATTATCCATACCACTTGTATTTCACTATCTCTTCGCCAAACTAGTGCACCTATACACCTGAAAAGTGTATTGGGTCTGTTGGGGACACAAGTGACTTCTTGTATCTTGATTGCAAGGTTGCTTGAGAGGGATACCTTTGACCACTTCCTCCCTGAGTTAGATAAACCTTGGGTAATCCACTTAAGGAAAAACTTGTTGCTTTTCTACAAACCTCTGCACTTGGAGTCCCAACAACTATCTACAAGAATAGAAGTGCAGAGACATCAATAGGCCCACTAATTTCTGACCGTTTCTGCCCGTTGGTGACTTTCCACACCGGAGACTCTGGCCCGTCTCCGGTCCATCTCCGGACCGCCATACAAAATGACCAGGGCTTGAACAAGATGCATACTCCGGGGGCTTTGCCAAAACTCCGGTCTTGGCGGCACACCATCACACCGGAGACTCCGGTGTCTTCACTCCGGAGACTCTAGTCTGACCGAGAACACCGGAGATTCTTGTCCGTCTCCGGACCCCTACACAGAACGTCCCTCGGCTTCAACTTCGATCCACTCCGGATGTTTGAGGCAAAACTCCATACCACACCAGAGACTCCGGTCTTCGCACACCAGAGATTCCGGTCCAAAATCCTGCCAGAGGCAAAACTGATAGAAACAAAAAACTGTAACGATCATAACATTTGCATCCGGACTCCGATTGACCCAAAACCAATTTTGTTGGAAAGGGGATGACTAGAGCTACCCAACATTGGATACCACCAAGATAGAAGATTTCATGTATTATGATGTGAGATACCTCTCTTGGTGAGAACTCGGAAAAACCTCTAAGATAAAAAACACAATAAGGTATAAAGGGAAATCCGTTTTTAAAATACCTATAAAAATTGTTGAACGTGTTATGAACAACTATTATTTGGGAGATGGAACTGTCCATCCTGGTGATCATTTACTCTTTATACACAAATTATGCGATTTGTTCAAGTGTGCAGGTATTTCAATGAACCAAGTTAAGAGGAAGCTATTGTTGGAAATATGCCCTAGAGACAAATAGTAGTAAGGTCTATTATCATATTTCATTTAGTTTATGATTAAGTTTTATATCATGCTATAACTGCATTGAGTGGAAACATAAATACACGTGTGACATACAAACAACCAGGGGTTCCCAGTGAAACTCTAGTCACTGGTTCATTGGTCAACTTATGATCAAGTTTCCTGATCATGTGGCATTTATGCAAGTTGGAAATGGAGTCAACTCATTCTCAGAATGAGATGATGAACCAATACCCAACCTAAACATCGTGACCCGATCATGTCACGAAGTTCAAGTTACGATGATTAGAAATGGATCCTCATAGACTATTCCTGAGACCATGAGGCTATATCAATCACTGTCTCCTGAGAGTGCTTAGATAGCATCAAGCGCCACTTCGTACTACAGTGGTTATAAAGGTGTGTTCAGGTACTCAGAGGAAACCTTAGAGGCAATGTATGTCAAGAGCAGGATTTGTCCATCCATGTGACGGGAAGATACTCAAGGGCCCACTCGGAGAGGTTATATCCAATAGCTGCGCATCATGTGATTTGATCACAGGGATATCACTTGTCGGAACGAGTCAAGTAGCATTGTTCGGTAACGAGATTGAACACGACATGGTGATGTCATTGATCAGATCTTGGGTAATGCAAGTATCGAGAGACAAAGGGAATAAACACGACTGTCCCGGTTCAAACGACGAAAGATCTTCGTGGAACGCATGGGGGTCACATGGCCATCCAGGTCCCTCTATCAATAATTGATGTTGGAGTGTCCCGACCATGTTTGGAGTGTTCCCGAACCGTGGGGTATCACGCTTAAGGGCTTGATGATGCTTAGAGAGTGTTTATAGGATCGGTAGAATCGCTAAAGAATAGTAGAGAGAAAACCGGAAGGGTTTCGGTAAGTCTGGAGGATGTCCGGAGTGGAGGTGGAAGTGTTCCATAGCCACGGAGGTTGAATAATATGTGAATGAATCTTAAATATTGATTTAATCATTTATTCATAATTATTTAATAAAGAGAAAATCAATTTAAAAGGTCAAAAGGCTTAATGAGCCAATTCCCGAAGGGGAGAGGGCCCATTAGGGAAAGGAGAGAGGGAGAAGGGGCAAGGGGGTTGGCCAGCTAGGCCAAGCCCCCCCCCCGCGCGGGGCCCACTAGGGCTGGCCGGTGGCCTCCCCTCCCCCTCCTCTCCTTTAGTCCCACCCCGGGACTTTGAGGGAGGTAGTACCTCCCCTCCCCTATATATAGTGGGGGTATCTGGCTAGATAAATACACCCAATAATCAATAAAGGTCTTCTCACTTTTGGGAGGACCTCTAATTGATATTTTCTCTCTCTCCCTCTCCCTCTCGTGACCGTGGTCCCAAGTTCAGACTGCATGAACAAGAGACATCTTCACCGCATAGCGCCGTCGTGCTGCGGGATTCGGGTCCAAGAGCTCTACTTGAATCGCTGCTGGATCGGGAGCGAGTCATCATCGAGCGGACGGGCGTGTGTAACTCCCCACGAGGTGTCGCACTTGAGGCACTCAAGTCGTTGGAGCCACGAGAGCGCAAGGACTTCATCACGACCTTGAGGCCGGCTTTGGCTCTTCTACATCAACCACGCTCTCCTGAGCGTTGACAACGCTTTTCGGTCTTCAAGGGTAAGTTCGTGAAAAGCCCCTCCTGTTACTGTATTACTAATAGATAGGTCCTGGCAGCATCAGGGGTTCAAGGGCGTAGGGTAAAATTTTATTGTTTTCATGTGCGGAACCCCTACAGTGGTATCAGAGCTAGATCTATGTGTAGTAATGCTAGTACGGGTAGAACACACGAGATGTAGCATGTGGGCGTTGATATTTTAGTTGTTACCCTCCCACTTGTACTTGTGCATACCGCAACAATGCTTGATGAAGCAGCCCCCAACCGAGTTTACGCGTTCATTCGCGAGACTGGTCCACGCTTGACATACGGATTGTACCGTATAAAGTGGCTTAGGGGGGTGTCTGTCTCTCTCGCATTAGTTGGTATACCATTTGCAACAGAGGGCCCCGAAAGGGGTGTAGTAGAGACAACTACTTGATCAGCGTTTTGCTGAAAATTCGTAGGTAAGAACGATTCTTGTGCGAAAGCCCATTCAGCCACGTAAAACATGCAAAGATAAAGTAGATGCGTCTAACTTTGTTTTGTAGGGGGCATTGCTTTGTGATATGGTTGTGGCAAAGGTAAAGTGATTACCTTATGTTACATAGTAGTAGATAGTCACGGAGATGATAAACTACCATGCCGGAATGACACCGGTACCCTAGTGTCTATGGCGCCGGAATCCGGTGACGACGGATGGAGATCACGGCGTGAAGGACCATATCACATCGCATTTACATTCAATGTTATTGTTTGTATATCTTATTGTGTGATAGTATTAGATACTCGACGGTAGCCTAATAAGATGATCCCTGTTAAAATTACCAATGATTGTGTTCCCCCTTAGTGTGCACCACCAAGAAAGTTCTTCGATATGAGGCAGGTCGTGATGATCGGGTGTCAGACATATCTACGTTCGCATACAGTGGGTGTAAGCCATGTTGCACAACGAATACACTAAGGTTGATTTGGCGAGCCTAGCATGTACAGACATGGCCTCAGAACACGGATGGTCAAAAGATCAAGCACCAGTCGCATGAATGATGTGACCGACGTTTAGCGTCCACCCTTGAACCCACATTGATGACCGTGATGATCGGGGGAGATGTGGCTGATAGGGGTCATCTTATCACTAGGAACCCTTATGGGGATAGGTGTTTCTGAGTGGAGTTATTATTAACTCATTTAATTATAAACTTAGTCTAAATTCCTTTTGCAATTATAAATGTAGAAAATAGTTCTCCCCGAGATTACCTTCCCTATTGACGATTGGTTAAAAGGAGAAAAGCTCAAGTTAGATGGATCCAACTTCTCTGCATGGGTCATGCACCTTTTCGATCTCCTTGGTGAGAACAAAGTGGCTGACTACATGATCTACGAGATGTACTTGGAGCCACCCTATTCTCATGAGACCCAGGAGCAGCGGGATCTCTGCTGCCGTCGTCGTGTGATGGCCACATTCATATCAGTGACGATGCGCCTCGGGATGGAGGATGGGCTATGGACAATGGTGGGAAGTCTTAATCCCCGAATGGTTATGGCACATCTGAGATCACATTTGGTGGAACAAGTGCGCATGTGGGAGTATGAGCTGATGGGGGACTTCCTCTCCATAAAGATGGAGGAAGGCTCCTCACTGGACAATCACTTGTTGAGCATATATGATGCATACATGAGTCTGGCATACTTTCTGGACAACTAGTTCGCAAGCTCTTTTGCAATAGGAGTTGTGCTGCGGTCGCTACCACCAAGCTTCCAAGCACAAGTCAGGATTTGCATTATGAGAGGCGACGCGGAAACATAGGATTTCCACGAGTTCATATAACATTTCAAAGATGTGGTGGTTAAACCAGATGTCACTGAGGTTATCAATGACAAAGGTATATATTTGATATACAATTTTATAAATGTTATAATCTTGCAAACACATTTGTAGTGTTAAGTATATTTGATACTTGTTCTGTTTTGCTGAAAACAGGTCCATCTGCATGAGAGGTGCTTGCTGGAGAGGAGGTGACGTTGCATGCTGATGGCGGGCATGATGATGATGGCCAACAACGCTCTCCCTCGACATTTATCACTTAGTTTATGGTTTTGGATAGTTATTGTAATCAAAATATTATGAACTTCTTTAGTGTGTCTCACACTTTGTGAGACGGTTATTCATATGAGTTTGTAACAAACAGTTGTTCCACTTTGATGAATGATTTCTATTTGTGTTCATATCTTGTTTGATTATATGTGAATTATCCTGCTTGTTTTGAAACTAATTGATAATGCATGAACATTTGTAAAATCTTGAAATGCCTTAAAATACCCAACTTATTGATATATTCATTAATGAATGAAACCATTGTTTAAATTCAAAGTTATAATGACAATATGTGAAAGTCATTCGATTTCTTATCACATATAAATCATGCCTAAGTCCGGAAAAATTAACTTGAACACCGTGTATTACTTGAATACAAAGTGTTTTAATGAATTGTTAAAAATAAATACATATTCGATGTGTTGTGTTTTAACAAAAATGGTAATTATCATAATATGATTGTTTAAATGTGTAAAGAAGTTTACCAAAGGAAACATGAATATGAAACTATTTGATTTGATCAAAGTGTTTCATCAACAAAGGGTATAAATATAAAAGAGAATCTAATTACTATGATTTGATCAATAGTAATGAAATTCGATTTTTTAAGAATGGCATAAATAAATTGTGGAATGCAAAGTGTTTTGAAATTTCAAAATGCAAAGCATCACAATATAATATTTGATATCAAAATGGGTTAATAGATGGCACCAAATAAATCATTGTAGTGTAGATGTAGAGACCATTAGTTAAGAAATAGTTAGCACTCAATTAGAATATATAGTGAACCATTTGAATTCGTGAAAGCGGCTCCATATCTAGTATGGATCATCGTAAAAGTTTTGGGGTTATTCGATATAACCATTCCAATAGCGAATAAGTCCTGGTAGAGTATTCATTAGAAACTTTGAATACGAAATCCATAGCTAAAACCAAAAGAGAAGCAAAAACTTGTATTGCTTGGATTTTGGTACATTCTTGAGAAAGCTCACTTTTAGTGATATTTCTCGATTATGGAGCAATTGGAAGATAGTTAAAAACACGATGAGGATTCATATCCCTGCATCAGAGTGTTGAGAAGCACAACGGAAAATGTTCCTAAACGATTCTCTTCACAAAGGAAAGAATCAATGATATTGATCATTGTGTTTTCTCCACTGGTGTTTTCAATGCATAAAGTAGGATTCAAAATGTAATCCATATCTTGTATGGAGACATTTGTGAATCATTTGTCATGATTCTTGGAATATGACGTACCTACGAACTACTAAGGAAATAATGGTAAGCTAAAGTTATGAGAAATCCCATAAGCAAAATTCCCTTGAGATTAGAAAGCAATTCGTTGCTGAATCTCACAAGTAAAAGGAGTTACTTGGATTTTCCCAAATGACAGCAAAGCCGTAGTGAAAAGGGGTGAATGACAAAAGCACGATTTGTCAAGCATTGGACGAATTCAAATGAATTTGATTCAAGTGTGCTTAATGTCTAGTGGATTTAAAACTAGTAAAAGTACTAGTATCTCATAAGTAAATCTCCAAGTTTGATATTTGCTCAAAGGATGTTGAAGTTATTCAAAATAGTGAGTGGATGTGCAATTTGCATGAAATTGAGTGGGAGCTATGAAAGTCTTCCTAAAACAATATGTGATTGACATATTTTTGAGTGGGAGCTTATACAGTGATTCTTAAGTGTGTTAGGAATAAAAGCGCAAATACCAATAAATAATGATTTATGACGTATAGAAGTTGATAATAAGTGTATTATAATATTATGTAACATTCCTTAAGGGATTCTGAAAAGGGTTTCGGAATAGAAGTTAATTAAGGAACTGGTCCTTGATAACTCAAATTAGGAATAGTATTAAGTTTAACATCAATGGTTGAAAGAAAGAAAAGGATGATCATCATCCACTATGTTGAGACATAGGTTCTATCTTAGAAAACCATGATAACTTAACATAATATATGATCCAATAAGGAACGTTTGAAAGTGATTAAGTTTCAGTCACAGAATGTTCAGCTAAGTTTGTCAGCAGTGTCTAATAGAGAACTGTAGGCATGTTTTCCAAATCCATAAGGGATGACATATCATAAAACATAAAGGGTTATGTTATAAGGGAATATGTTGGAAACTCCTATAAATACCAATTAAAGTCAAATAGGAAGCGAGGTGAACAAAACATCGAAAGTTGCACAGAGTGCACTAGTGTTTCGATGGTTACATTTATAATAATAGATAAGGGTGATACATTGCAAATGTATCTATAATTTTTGATGCTACATGCTTGGTTTTATCCACTTTCTTGTGTTTTGTCCACACTTTGGAGTACTTTTCATATGATTTCTTGGACTAACCTATTAACAAGAGCCACAGTGCCAGTTGCCTGTTTTCTGCAGTTTTTGGTTCTAGGAAAGTTAGAAAATGAATATTCTCGGAATTGGACGGGACAAAAGCCAAAGTGCCTATTTTTCCAGAAGACTCTAGGAGACAGAATACGAGACGGAGGAGGGCCAGGGGCTGGCCACACCCCCAGTGCCGGCTGGGCTGGCCGCTAGGGCATGGTGTGGTGGCCCCAGGCACCCCCTCGGTCTCCCTCTTCGCCTATAAGAAGCCTTCTGACCTAAAAACTCTGGGAGGGGTCGATGTTTTTCTAGAAGAAGTTCCGCAGCGCCGCCACCACAGCAGGGGAGATTCGGGGGATAGAAAGTCTCTGTTCCGGCACCCTGTCGGGACGGGGAAGTTCCCCCGGAGCCATCTCCATCGATCTCCACCATCATCTCCATCGACCATCCATGTTTCCCCCATCTATGAGTGAGTAATCCCTCACTGTAGGCTATGGGGATGGTAGGGATTGGATGAGATCGTTCATGTAATGGCATCAGATTGTTAGGGCATGGTGCCTAGTATCTTTTATTAGTGCTTTATGACTTTGTTGCGACTTGTTGTGCTTAATGCTTGTCACTAGGGCCCGAGTGCCATGATTTCAGATCTGAACATGTTATTGATTCATTATGATAGTATTTTTTTTGGTCTTATCTACAAGTTGTATACACACGTTGTTGTCCGGAACCTATGGCCCCGGCGATGTAAATCGGGATAACCGGAAGGGAATGGCTTTGATGTGAGGATCACATGTGTTCACGGAGTGTAAATGCTTTGCTCCGGTGCTCTATTAAAAGGAGCACCTTAATTGCCAGTAGTTCCCTAGAGGCCCCGCTACAAACGGACTGGCAGGACAAAAGATGTTGTGCAAGTTCTCATTGCGAGCACGTATGACTATATATGGAACACATGCCTAGGATTGTCTAGTACTTGGATGCTTTATCTTATTTATCTGCAATTGCCCTATGTTCTGATTGCTATGTGAATTGTCTTGTCCATGCAACGCCCATCCATCCATCCCTATGCATACCGCACTTGAATCCCACTGTTTACTGCTTTTGTTACTACTGTCTTTGCTTTACTACTGCTGTTACTTTACTATTCATACTACAAAACTGTTGCTACTGATAAACTACTGTGAGCAAGATTGTTTCCAGGTGCAGCTAAATTGACAACTTAGTTGTTAAGGCTTATAAATATTCCTTGGCTCCCCTTGTGTCGAATCAATAAATTGGGTTTCACTTCCCTCGAAAATACTGCGATACACCCCCTATACTTGTGGGTCATCAAGACTATTTTTCTCAAGCTGTTGCTGTGGAGCATAGCTTTATTTATCAAGTCCACTTGGATTCACTATTGTTCAAACTAAGTTTATTTTCTCCTTGTTTGCTTGTTTCTTTATCAAAAATACAAAAAAAATTGGTTCCTACTCTAGTTGTTATTTTCGTTGGTCTGTTATTGTCTTGCTTTATCATGCTTGATGTCAATGGTTGGTTTCTTTGAAACTGAATCTTATTGGCAAGGTGGGTTCACGGAAGATCAAAAAGATTATTATAAGGAACACCGCTTGTCACAAAAAGGGAAACACTTATGGGAACAAATTGATAGATTGTATACCATTGCTAGAAATGTGTGCTCTACTTATAATGTTACTTATTGCCTTGATAAATCTTGTTGCTGTAGGAGGTACAAACCCCTCCCTTTTCAATGTGAGTATAATGATAATGTTACCATATATTCCTATGTTAAGGGAAATTATGACCTTTATGATGTGGAACAAATTGAGGAATTTATTGCTTGGAAGGGTGCTTTTGAACTTGCTAGTTTGCTTGAAAATATTGATGATTCACCTTACAAATATGAGGTTTATGGTATACTTAAATTTTGCTTTGATAATTACAAGGATGAAAATGGCTATATTCTTGAATATTTTAATAGATGCTTTCCACAAATGGAAGAGACTAATGCCTTGCAGGATCCTATGGAATAAGAATTTGATGAACCTAAAATCTCATTAGATGAAAAAGAGGAGGAGAGTGATGAACAAAAGGAGGAAGAATGGATTAGCTACCCATGCCTACCTTCTAATGAGAGTAACTCTTTATCCCTTACATTATTTGATTGTCCTCCATGCTTACTAAAGGAGGATGAATGTTATGTTCCCGAGGATTCTTTTGAAAGTGTTTATAATGAAGCTCTAGTGCTTGTAGATCATGAGAAGCATGCTTTATGTGATAGTTATATTGTTGAGTTTCTTCATGAGGCTACTGAAAATTATTATGAGAGAGGAAAATATGGTTGTAGAAGTTTTCATGGTATTAAAACACCTCTCTATGTGCTGAAAGTTTTGAAGTTACTCTTGTTTTATCTTCCTATGCCTGTCACTTTGTTCTTTGCGAATTTATTTGCATACATGATTCCTATGCATAGGAAGTGGGTTAGACTTAAATCTGTTTTGAATTTGCTTCTTGATGCTCTCTCTTACTTCAAATGATATTTCTTATGAGAGCATCCTCTCAAACTATTATGCCTGAAGATGATAATATGTTTATTATTCTTGGGAGACCTTTTCTTAAATACTGCAGGAGCTGTTATTTATTGTAATCAAGGGAAGATGACCTTCAATGTTAATGACAAGGAACATACTGTCTATTTCCCCAAGAAGATTGAAAGGACTTATGGTTTGAATTCAATTGAACATGTTGAAGGCATTGAAGTTGGAGAAATATATTGTCCCATACCAAGAGAAAAATTTGAAACTATTATGATTGGGACCATTGCTATCAAGGTTGAGGTAACATAATCATTAGTGGAATACAAAGTTTTGTCTCATATGAAATTGTTTTGGTAACAAGACCTGATCAACCTTGTTAACAAAAGGATTTCATTGAACAAAACAATGTTTTCACCATGATTATCTACGCTTACTTCTATTCTATCCATTTTTAGTTTTTGCTTATGCCTAACTTAAAGGCATTAAAGAAAAGTACTTATTGGGAGATAACCCAAAAGTTTTAGATGAGTCTTGGAAGTTATTACTTCAGTAATAACTGCTCCTTATCCTTTTTATTTGCTTTTTGTGCCAAGAGTAACCTCTAATGAGAGAGAAGTAATGATTGGGAAAGTTGCTGTCCCGAAACAGATTTTTGTGCTTCACCGTAAAAATTCGTGAGAGAGCTCTGTATGTCGGATTGAGCTGTAATTTTTTGTGCTTCTGCCCCAGGTTGTTATCTAACTTTCGTTTGTTCAACACTTTTGATTTAAGCAACAGAAGGTCTTCGAAAAAATTCGTCTTTACCTCCTGGTCTGTTTTGACAGATTTCTGCCATTTTCTACATTTGCTTCTTGTTGGTTCCTTTTTGAGTTCTTTTGGGGAATTGAGATTTTTGAGGGAAGTGCTACAGTAGCTAGTGTTCTAATGGAAGTTTATTTGGTGTTAGAACTGAACTTTAAGACTTATTTATCTTGAGTGCACTAATGTTGCTAATAAAGATTGTGTGAAGTTTTGTATGAAGGAAAAATTTCAGGAGTATGGAGGGAATGAGTAATGAGTTGAAGGATGGACTAAAACTCAAGCTTGGGGATGCCACGCGTGTCACCCCAAGAAATATACAAGAAGTACAAGCATCAAAGCTTGGGGATGCCCAAGGCATCCCCTTCTTCATTAATAAAAATCCTAGGTTTCTTCCAAACGCTTCATTTTTTATTGTTTCATGCACAGTTGTGTTGTTCTTGGAGCGTCTTCTTTTTCGTTTTCATTTTGGTTTTTAGTTTGCTTGGTTTGCTTAGTTTTCTGAATAAATTGGTTGAACCCCCTCTTTCATGCATTGGTGTTCAAATAGTCTGGTTTGGATTGGAAAAGAGTAGGAAAGCTCATGCTTAAGTGGTAAAGAGAGCTTGTTTTTGACTGTGGCCTATGCCTTGTCATGTCATGCTTGATATTGTTTTGGCTTTATGCTTAGTATTCTTTGCTGTAGCATGTATAAACAATTGAGATTGCTTAATGTGCCTTGGATGAATCATGTGTTGTTTTAGCATATTAAAGCATAGTATAGTGGTATTCTCCTTTGATGCTTTATTTGGGTTGACTTGGCACATGCTCACACCATGTTATGACTATCCCAAGTCACCATAAGCCTTTATGATCCTTTAGTTTTCAACTGGTAGTATCACTTTATGCTTTGATCAATGATGTTTTGTCGCTCTGCATGATTATGGCCATTATTGCTCTCTCTTTTGTCGCACCCTTACTATTGCTAGCCTTCACTTCCACTAAGTGTTTACTCATGTTTCCAACTCCCTAAACCAAATATTTCCAAAGTGTCCACCATACCTACCTATTAGCATCATTTGCTACTCCCGTGCATATTCATTATGCATTGTTTTCTTCCGAATAAAATGTTTGCTTGTTATGGGAAAATTAGTTAGTAAAGCTCTCACGAACTTGATGGCACACTTTATTTCCTGCACTTAATAAACCTGAACCATTGTGAATTCTCCATGAAAGTTATACGCTTGCAAATTATAGGCTGAGGATTAGCAGAACCGTGCTGTCACGGGGAACGCTTTCAACACTTGTAAATATATACCCAGTTGATACCTTGCTCTTTTGTTTGCGGATGTCGTCGGTGTGAAATAAAAGGGGAGCTTGTAACTCCATGGAGTTATGTATGTGTGTTAGAGAAACGCCTAGGCCGCTGGTCTAATCCATGCTGACATAGTGGAAACCTGCAGCGTAACCATAATGATATCTATGAAGCATTCTTCTTATAAAAAGAGAGAGAGATAGCTATTGAGAAAAGAAAAGAAAAAAGAGTTTTATGAAAAGAGGAAAGAGAGATAAAATCACCATTTTCCCATGGTAAATAAGAAGATTGTTGAGATACTCATTGTCTGCTTGCCTTGTCATTTTGATATGGGGATTCTTCTGTATCATCGGGCAAGGGGTACCCCGTTGGCGGTTCTCAATGATACGCACATACTTACGATGACAAGAACTTACCGGTAACTAAAGTTGAGTAGCTTGAGGAGCAGCCCTCGTACTCAAGGGGCTTGGGATTTTCAGTTTATAGTCTGTAAACCATATAACTCAGATTGGACCTCACTTTCACCTTAACCACATTAAAGATGCTTATGATAGGGGCAATGAGAGCTCAAAGCTAATGAGTGCCATACTTTCAGCATTTGGAAGCCTTTCAAACTTTTCAAAACCTGTTCATTTCCTTGTTGAGTCTCCACACATTCTATGAGCACTTTCTTGAGAGCATAGTGGCCATTCTTAGTTCTATGTGCATTGTCCCAAGACTTGTTGATTGATGCATACCTTGATATTGCTTGTTTTAAACTATTTGTATCTAGTCACTCTTGTAAACTTTGAAGGTGTCCTTTGCATTTATGTTTGCTACTCTATGAGGGACAAGTTGAATGCCACTATGCTATGTTTTCTTTATGTGAAACAAACAAACATCTTGCAAGGCATAGTTATTCATGAATCTTTTGTTTGTGCCTTTTTATGTTGCATCATAGTTTCTTTGTCTTATTGCTAGAACTTTGTCTTTCATGTTATGATTGAAGTACTATGATCCCAGCTTTGAATGTTTTACAAATATTTTGATCAAGTCTTTGATGGTGCATGTCACCTCAAAAATTATTCTTTCTTTTTATCACTTACCTACTCGAGGACGAGCATGAGTTAAGCTTGGGGATGTTGATACATTGCAAATGTATCTATAATTTTTGATGCTCCATGCTTGGTTTTATCCACTTTCTAATGTTTTGTCCACACTTTGGAGTACTTTTCATATGATTTCTTGGACTAACCTATTAACAAGAGCCACAGTGCCAACTGCCTGTTTTCTGCTATTTTTGGTTCCAGGAAAGTCAGAAAATGAATATTCTCGGAATTGGACGGGACAAAAGCCAAAGTGCCTATTTTTCCAGAAGACTCTAGGAGCTAGAATACGAGATGGAGGAGGGCAAGGGGCTGGCCACCCCCCCCCAGGCGCGGGCTGGGCCTGGCCACGCCAGGGCATGGTGTGGTGGCCCCAGGCACCCCCTCGGTCTCCCTCTTCGCCTATAAGAAGCCTTCTGACCTAAAAACTTCGGGCGGGGGAGTTCGACGTTTTTCTAGAAGAAGTTCCGCAGCACCGCCACCACCGAAGGGGAGATTCGGGGGACAAAAAGTCTCTGTTCCGGCACCCTGACGGGACGGGGAAGTGCCCCCGGAGCCATCTCCATCGATCTCCACCATCTTCTCCATCGACCATCCATGTTTCCCCCATCTATGAGTGAGTAATCCCCCGCTGTAGGCTATGGGAATGGTAGGGATTGGATGAGATCGTTCATGTAATGGCATCATATTGTTAGGGCATGGTGCCTAGTATCTTTTATTAGTGCTTTATGACTTTGTTGCGACTTGTTGTGCTTAATGCTTGTCACTAGGGCCCGAGTGCCATGATTTCAGATCTGAACATGTTATTGATTCATTATGATAGTATTGTTTTTGGTCTGATCTACAAGTTGTATACACACGTTGTTATCCGGAACCTATGGCCCCGAAGTGACAGAAATCGGGATAACCGGAAGGGAATGGCTTTGATGTGAGGATCACATGTGTTCATGGAGTGTTAATGCTTTGCTCCGGTGCTCTATTAAAAGGAGCACCTTAATTGCCAGTAGTTCCCTAGAGGCCCCGCTACAAACGGACTGGCAGGACAAAAGATGTTGTGCAAGTTCTCATTGCGAGCACGTATGACTATATATGGAACACATGCCTAGGATTGTCTAGTACTTGGATGCTTTATCTTATTTATATGCAATTGCCCTATGTTCTGATTGCTATGTGAATTGTCTTGTCCATGCAACGCACGTCCATCCATCCCTATGCCTCACTTTTCGAATCCCATTTCTTCGCTTTTGTTACTACTGTCTTTACTTTACTACTGCTGTTACTTTACTATTCATACTACAAAACTGTTGCTACTGATAAACTGTTGTGAGCAAGATTGTTTCTAGGTGCAGCTGAATTGACAACTCAGTTGTTAAGGCTATAAATATTCTTTGGCTCCCCTTGTGTCGAATCAATAAATTGGGTTTCACTTCCCTCTAAAATACTGCGATACACCCCCTATACTTGTGGGTCATCAAAGGGTACCATCTAAAGTGTTGTATAATGTTATGGCGGGGCTAGTTCGCTTTTAACATAGAATGATGTGACCCAGGGCACAGTGCCCATGAGAAAGCCCTCGAGGTTGATCTGAAGTCACTGTAGGCTCCTGGAATCAGGCCTCGTTCTACTGCCATAGCGACGATGCATACACATAGATGTTATCATGTGATGATAAAGTATTAATGTCAATCAAGGTGACATTAGTAAGTTGCAAAGGATTTGGGACTTTAAAGTACATACCCAAGACTCAACCTCTTCCATGAGCAAGCATGTTCAGGGTACCGGATAAATGGTGCCAATGATTAAGAACAAATGCAGCTAGTGTATTTGTACTCTAGTGCAAGTGGGAGACTGTTGGAAATATGCCCTAGAGACAAATAGTACTAAGGACTATTATCATATTTCATATAGTTTATGATTAAGTTTTATATCATGCTATAACTGTATTGAGTGGAAACATCAATACACGTGTGACATACAAACAACCAGGGGTTTGATACGTCCAAAATGTATCTACTTTACCGAACACTTTTGCTATTGTTTCTCCTCTAAACTTGTATGATTTGGATGCAACTAACATGGACTGACGCTGTTTTCAGCAGAATTGCCTTGGTGTCTAGTTTTTGTGCAAAAAATCAACTATCAGGAAAAATCCCGGAAAATATGCCAAAAATCCTATTTCACGGAAGACTCGGAGCCAGAATACGAGGAGTGGGGCTGGGGCCCAGCCACCACCGGCCATGTGCTGGGCAGCCGCGCGCCAGGTGGTCTGGCCGCCCCAGACACCCCCTCGGTCTCCCCCTTCGCCTATAATATGCCTTCTGACCTGAAAACTCGATGTTTTTGCAGAAGGAGTTCCGCTCCACCGCCACCACCAGATTCCATGATTTAGAACCATAAACTCCATTCTGGCACTCTACCGGGATGGGGAATTGGAGGAGATCATCGCCACCATCATCACCATCGCTTCTCCATCGACCATCCATGTTTCCCCATCTATGAGTGAGTAATCCCCCGCTATAGGCTATGGGGATGGTAGGGATTGGATGAGATCGTTCATGTAATGGCATCAGATTGTTAGGGCATGGTGCCTAGTATCTATTATTAGTGCTTTTTGACTTTGTTGCGACTTGTTATGCTTAATGCTTGTCACTAGGGCCCGAGTGCCATGATTTCAGATCTGAACATGTTATTGATTCGTTATGATAGTATTGTTTATGGTCTTACCTGCAAGTTGTATACACACGTTATTGTCCGGAACCAATGGCCCCGAAGTGACAACAATCGGGATAATCGGAGGGAATGGCTTTGATGTGAGGATCACATGTGTTCACAGAGTGTTAATGCTTTGTGATGGATCTGTGTATGGCGCCCAGAAAAGTGCTGCTGCGGTGTTGATGTAGAACTCGTTGGGAACCCCAAGAGGAAGGTATGATGAGCACAGCAGCAAGTTTCCCTCGGTATGAAACCAAGGTTTAATCGAACCAGTAGGAGCAAGGAAACACCCCAAAGGTGTTACTAGCTGAGCTTTGGCAGGGCACACTATCGGTGCAAGTAGCAACGTCGAGACCTGCACAACACAACCATAGAACTTTGTCCCCAACTTGCGATGAGGTTGTCAATCTCACCGTGTTTTGTGGAAAACAAAGGATTAAACGTATTGAATGGAAAGAAGTAATAGTTTGCAGAAAGTAAACACAGAGTAGTAAACAGTTTGCAGATTGAATATAAAAGACAAGGACCGGGATCCATAGTTCACTAGAGGTGGCTCTCCTTAAGATAGATAACATGCTGGGTGAACAAATTACAGCGGGGCAATTGACAAACATCGAGAAAGCAATACATGCAAATACTAATCATCTTGACTCCTTTGGAACTTGATTGGGCATTACAACATTATACATAGACCGCCATCCAACTACATCTATGACTAATAATCCACCTTCAGGTTATCATCCAAACCCCCTCCAGTATTAAGTTACAAGCAATAGATTATTGCTTTAGAACTGCGTGTAAAGTAAACAATACGATTGTTCTATGAACAAAGGATTGTTGTTTTCTCCCTAGTAGCAACATCACATCTAGTACCTTAGAGATTTCTGTCACTTCCCAGTTACGGAGGCATGAACCCACTATTGAGCATAAATACTAACTCTTGGAGTTGCTAGCATCTACTTGGCCAAGATAGCTACTAACAACGGAAAGCATGCAAGATCACAAATAACAAAGACATGATAGAATCAATAATCAATCTAAAATAGCATCTCAATATCCATCGGATCCCCGCAAACACAACATGCAGAATTACAAAAAGACGATCTTGATCATGAACGGAGCTCACAAGATCTAAACATGAAAGCACAAAGGAGGAGAATCAGCCATCTAGCTACTACATGGATCCGTAGTCCAAGGATGAACTACTCACGCATCACACCGAAGGCTTACATGGTGATGAAGAAGGCCTCCAGGGTGAATTCCCCTCTCCGGCAAGGTGCCGGGAAGAGCTTCAGATCCCTCCCGATCTAGGGATGGAGATGATGGCGGTTACAGACTCTTTCGTGGATTTTTGATCGGGTACTTAGGGTTTACATCCCGAGGGCATCTTATAGTCGGAAGGGGAGGCCGAGGGGGTGCCAGGGCTGGCCTCACCACCCCTGGTGCGGGCCAGGCTGGGCCGCGCGGCCAGGTGGTGTGGTGGCCCCTGGCCCCTCTCCGTCTCGTACTCTGGCATCTGATGACTTCCGGAAAAATAGGCACTTTGGCTTTTGTCCCGTCCAATTCCGAGAATATTCATTTTTTGACTTTCCTGGAACCAAAAACAGCAGAAAACAGGCAGCTGGCACTATGGCTCTTGTTAATAGGTTAGTCCAAGAAATCATATGAAAAGTACTCCAAAGTTGGAACAAAACACAAGAAAGTGGATAAAACCAAGCATGGAACATCAAAAATTATAGATACATTTGCAATGTATCAACATCCCCAAGCTTAACTCCTGCTCGTCCTCGAGTAGGTAAGTGATAAAAAGAAAGAAATTTTTTTGAGGTGACATGCACCATCAAAGACTTGATCAAAGTATTTGTAAAACATTCAAAGCTGGGATCATAGTACTTCAATCGTAACATGAAAGACAAAGTTCTAGCAATAAGCAAAGAAACTATGATGCAACATGAAAAGGCACAAACAAAAGATTCATGAATAACAATGCTTCGGAAGACGTTTGTTTGTTTCACATAAAGAAAACATAGCATAATAGTATTCAGCTTGTCCCTCAATAGAATAGCAAATATAAATGCATAGGACACCTTCAAAGTTCATAAGAGTGACTAGATACACTAGTTTAAAACAAGTAATATCAAGTTATGCATCAATCAACTAGTCTTGGGATAATGCACATAGAACTAAGAATGGCCACTATGCTCTCAAAGTAGGTGCATAAAGATAGAAGGTGGAGACTCAATATAATGGTGGAAGAAAGGCCTTCATAGAAGGAAGTAGGGATTCAAGTCTCATAAAGAGCTTCCAAAAATTATGGTACTTATAGCTTTCAACTCTCATTGTCCCTATCATCAGCATCTTGAAGTGATTAAGGTTAAAGTGAACAAACTATGGTGTACATGCTTGACGAAGTATAAGTTAGAAATCTCATGTCCCTTGTATACGAGGGCCGCTCCTCATGCTACTCAAGTTTAGTTACCGGTAAGTTCTTGTCATCGTAAGTAGATGTGTATCATAGAGAACCGCCAACGGTGTACCCCTTGCCCGATGATACGGAAGAATCCCCATATCAAAATGACAAGGCAAGCAGACAATGAGCATCTCAGCAATATTCTTATTTACCATGGGAATATGGTGCTTTTTTCTATCTTTCCTCTTTTCATAGTATCTTTTTTTTCTCTTTTTTCTCAATATAGGACTATTTTTTATAAGAAGAATGCTTCATAGATAGCTCATTATGGTTACGCTGCAGGTTTCCACCATGTCAGCATGGATTAGACTAGCGGCCCAGGCGTTTCTCTAACACATATACATAACTCCATGGACTTACAAGCTCCCCTTTCATTTCACAATCGACATCCATATACAAAAGAGCATGATATCAACTAGGTACAAGTACCAAGTGCAATGTTGAAAGCGTTCCCCACGAAAGCATGGTTCTGCTAATTCCCAACAAATAAGTGCAAGCATATACAACATAAACGACACAATGGTTCAAGTTTATTAAGGGCAAGAAAAGTAAAGTGTGCCATCAAGTTCGTGAGAGCTTTAATCACTAGTTTTCTCATAACAAATTTAATTTGGAAGGTAAACAAAAGCATGAATATACTTGGAATAGCATAAGCTAGTAGGTAGGTATGGTGGACTCTTTGGAATAACTTGGTTTAGGGAGTTGGATGCATGAGTGGAACTCATACTTGGTTGTGGAGGCTAGCAAAAGACTGGGAGCGACAAACTAAGAGAGCAATAATGGCCATAATCATGCAGAGCGACAAAACATCATTGATCAAAGCATAAAGTGATACCACAAGTTGAAAACTAAAGGATCATAAAGGCTATGGTGACTTGATATAGTCATAACATGGTGTGAGCATGCGCCAAGTCAACCCAAATAAAGCATCAAAGGAGAATACCACTATACTATGCTTTAATATGCTAAAACAACACATGATTCATCCAAGGCACATTAAGCAATCTCAATTGTTTACAATAAGTCATGCTACAACAAAGAATACTAAGCATAAATCCAAAACAATATCAAGCATGGCATGACAGAGCATAGGCCACAGTCAAAAACAAGCTCTCTTTAACACTTAAGCATGAACTTTCCTACTCTTTTCCAATTCAAACCAAACTATTTGAAAACCAATGTATGAAAGAGGGGGTCCAACAAATTTATTCAGAAAACTAAGCAAAAAAAAGCAAACAAAAACCAATACAAAAACGAAAAAGAAGACGCTCCAAGAACAACACAACTGTGCATGAAACAATAAAAATGAAGCGTTTGGAAGAAACCTGGGATTTTTATTGATGAAGAAGGGGATGCCTTGGGCATCCCCAAGTTTTGACTCTTGTACTTCTTGGATATTTTTTGGGGTGACACGCGTGGCATCCCCAAGCTTGAGCTTTAGTCCAGCCTTCATCTTATTACTCATTCCTTCCATACACCTGAAATTTTTCCTTCATACAAAACTTCACACAATCTTTATTAGCAACATTAGTGCACTCAAGATAAACAAGTCTTAAGGTTCAGTTCTAACACCAAATAAACTTCCATTAGAACACTAGCTACTGTAGCACTTCCCTCAAAAAGCTCAATTCCCCAAAATAACTCAAAAAGGAACCAACAAGAAGCAAATGCAGAAAATGGCAGAAATCTGTCAAAACAGACCAGCAGGTAAAGACGAATTTTTTCGAAGACCTTGTGTTACTTAAATTAAAACGTGTTGAACTAACGAAAGTTAGATAACAAACTGGGGCAGAAGCACAAAAATTCACGCCTCAAAAAGACGTTCAGAGATTTTACATGAATTTTTATGGTGAAGCACAGAAATCTGTTTCGGGACAACAACTTTCCCAATCATTACTTCTCTCTCATTAGAGGTTACTCTTGGCACAAAAAGCAAATAAAAAGGATAAGGAGCGGTTATTACTGATAACCTCCAAGACTCATCTAAAACTTTTGGGTTATCTCCCAATAAGTACTTTTCTTTAATGCCTTTAAGTTAGGCATATAGTTTGAGAAAATGCTCATATAAGAAATATGAATTGAAGTAAATGAGAGCATCAAGAAGCAAATTAAAAACACATTTAAGTCTAACCCACTTCCTATGCATAGGAATCTTGTAAAGAAACAAGTCATGAAAGCACAAAGCAACAAGCATAGTAAAGCAAAACAAGTGCAACTTCAAGACTTTCAACATAAAGAGGGGAAACTTAATATTGTTGAGATGCATAAAACCATGTTTCCCTCTCTCATAATAACTTTCAATAGCATCATGAATGAAATTAACAATATAACTATCACATAAAACATTCTTATCATGAGCCACATGCATAAAAGAACTAATAATCTCCACATAAACATAGTCATTCTTATTAATTATGGTAGGAGCAAATTCAACAAAATAGCTACCATTATTATTCTCATCACCATAATCATCAAATATAGGAGGCATATTGTAATCATAATTAATTTTCTCCTCAATAGTAGGTGGACTGAAAATATCATATTCATCATTGTAATCATCATATATTGGAGGCATAGTATCATCAAAGTAAATTTTATCCTCCGTGCTTGGGGGACTAAAAATATCATGCTCATCAAAACCAGCTTCCCCAAGCTTAGACTTTTCCATAGCATTAGCAATAATGGTGTCCAAAGAATTCATACTAACAACATTGCTATTAGCATGCAAATAAAGTTCCATAGGTTTTTTAATTTTCTCTTCAAACACTTCATGTCCTAACTCAAGATAAATACTATAAAGCTCTATAATTTTTTTTGTTGTTTTCCATTAAGCCTAACAAGTGAAAACAAGAAACAAAAAGATAAAATTGTAGAATCTAAAGGAAATAACTTCGAGCACTCGCACCAGAGGATGTGAGTACCTTTTACCTTACCTCCCCGGCAACGGCGCCAGAAAATAGGCGTTTGCCATGGGAGGTTCTTCTTTAATCCTCCGATGTGAATACCTTTTACCTTACCTCCCCGGCAACAGCGCCAAAAAATAGCTTGATGTCTACGCACTTCTATTCTTGTAGACAGTGTTGGGCCTCCAAGTGCAGAGGTCTGTAGAACAGCAACAAGTTTTCCCTTAAGTGGACCACTCAAGGTTTATCGAACTCAGGGAGGAAGTGGTCAAAGGTATCCCCTCTCAAGCAACCCTGCAATCAAGATACAATAAGTCTCTTGTGTCCCCAACACACCCAATACACTTGTCAGGTGTATAGGTGAACTAGTTCGGCGAAGAGATAGTGAAATACAAGTGGTATGGATAATTATAGGTGGTAACGCTGCCAGAAAATAGCTTGCTGGCGTGTGGTTGACGTGGGAAAGACTAAAGGCAAACTGAAATAAAGATGGAAGCAAGCAAACATGTAACAGATCTAATTGCAAACGATGTATCAATGCTTAGAGACAAGGCCTAGGGATCATACTTTCACTAGTGAACACTCTCATATAAATATCTTCTCTTTATGATACTACTCTTAACTACTCTCCGGTTGAACACTCTAATCGATGGTAGGGCTATAACAGCACACCTCAAAGTAAGTCTTTCCCATCTAGAAAACCCCACACTGTCACCTTAAGCACTAGATGGTTCCAACAAACACCACAATTTCATAAAGACATCCAACTCCAAATATAACTCATAACAAGTATTTGTAATCTCTAGCCTAAGTGCCACCATGGTGTGCACTCTGTCACTTTCACACACATGGGGAGAGTAGAGATCTATTAAAGCACTTGAGTAGCTAGGTAGATCTCTAGATTACAAGATCATGATCACAATATGATCATGCATAGAGAGAGATGAACACATAGCTACCGGTAGAACCCTTAGCCTCGAGAGAGAACTACTCCCTCCTCATCATGGGAATCAGCAATGGTGATGGAGATGGTGGTGGAGATCGATGGAGATGGCTCCAGGGGCACTTCCCCGTCCCAGCAGGGTGCCAGAACAGAGACTTTCTGTCCCCCGTATCTCCCCTTTGGTGGCTGCGGTGCTACTTAACTTTTCATGGATTTCTGATTGACGATTTAGGGTTTTTGCATCGGGAGGCATCTTATAGGCGAAGAGGCAAGGTTGATGGGCGGCCAGGGGGCCCACACCATGCCCTGGCACGACCAAGGAGGACCCGCGCCTAGGGGTGGTGTGGCCACCCTGTGGCCCCTCTCCGACTCTCCTTCTGGCTCCGTGAGTCTTTCGGGAAAATAACAACTTTGGATTTTGTCCGGTCCAATTCCGAGAATATTTATTTTCTGACTTTCTTGGAACCAAAAATAGCAGAAAACAGGCAACTGACACTGTGGCATCTTGTTAATAGGTTAGTCCAAGAAATCATATGAAAAGTACTCCAAAGTTGGAACAGAACACAAGAAAGTAGATAAAACCAAGCATGTAACATCAAAAATTATGGATACGTTAGCAACATATCAACCCCCAAGCTTAACTCCTGCTCGTCCTCGAGTAGGTAAGTGATAAAAAGAAAGAATAATTTTTGAGGTGACATGCACCATCATAAACTTGATCAAAGCATTTATAAAACATTCAAAGTTGGGAACATAGTACTTCAATCATAACATGAAAGACAAAGTTCTAGCAATAAGACAAAGAAACTATGTTGCAACATGAAAAGGCACAAACAAAAGATTCATGAATAACAATGCTTTGCAAGACGTTTGTTTGTTTCACATAAAGAAAACATAGCATAGTGGCATTCAGCTTGTCCCTCATAGAGTAGCAAACATAAATGCATAGGACACCTTCAAAGTTCATAAGAGTGACTAGATACAAATAGTTTAAAACAAGCAATATCAAGGTATGAATCAATCAACAAGTCTTGGGACAATGCACATAGAACTAAGAATGGACACTATGCTCTCAAAGTAGGTGCATAAATATAGAAGGTGGAGACTCAATATAGAAGTGGAAGAAAGGCCTTCATAGAAGGAACCAGAGATTCAAGTTTCATAAAGAGCTTCCAAAAATTATGGTACTTATAGCTTTCAGCTCTCATTGCCCCTATCATGAGCATCTTGAACCGTAGTTGGAGGGGTGAACCGTAGTGAAGCACGCAGAGACACAGGATTTGTTTTACCGCAGTTCCTTCCTTGTTAAGGGAAGTACGTCTGTGTTGGAGGGGTGGGCGGTACTAAGACCACCACGCCACAAAAGGCCTCACTCTGTTCTCCAATGGATCCCGCCACCAAAGGCTTGATCCACCTTTACACTATAGGAACCCTTCGAGGCGGGTACCGAAGCCTTTACACAACTAGCGGGGCACAACTCCACAATTAACTTGGAGGCTCCCGTAATGACAACAAGCTGCCAAAGAACAAGTTATCAATAACAAAGAACAAGATCTAGATATTGACAAGAATACTAGATTAGGGATTTCTCCAAATGAATGGAGAGGAGTTGATGCGCTTGATTCGTGATGACGATGACGATTCTCTCCTCCTTCAATTCCCCCAAAGATCGAAGCCTTCGGGTCGTTGAAGTGGGAGATCTAGAATGGGAGCTCTTGCAAAGTGTCTGAATAATTTCGAGTGAATCAAGAGTTCTGCTCGTTGGGGAAGAAGGGATATTTATACCCCCTTCCAAATCCAAGCAGCTAGAGCCTTTGGGGGCCGGATTATCTGGCCCAAGTGAGGGCCGGATTATCCGACCTGGGGAAAACTCCGTCCCTGGCTCGGATTATCCGGCAGATAAATGTTCCCCACTTTGAGTGACGTGCCGAGCCTGCCCTTGACCGCCTTCTAGGGGCCGGATTATCCGGCCCCATGTGAAGGCCGGATTATCCGGCCTGGGGAGGAAAATCCGCCCTAGTTCGGATTTTCCAGGAGAAAATCCGACTGGACTCCGAGCGACACGCCTTGGCAGTCTTTGATCGATTTCTAGGGGCCGGATTATCCGGCCCATGCGAATGCCGGATTATCTGGCCTGGGGAGGAAAAACTACCCCGGTTCGGATTTTCCGGGAGAAAATCCGACTAGACTCCGAGCGACGTGCCTTGGCAACCGTTGATCGATGAGATAGGCCGGATTATTCGGCCCTTGGTGGGGCGGATAATCCCCCCCCCCAAAACACCTACACACTTAGCGCACATGAGAAAACTCCACGGTATTGTTATCTAACACTCGAAACATAGTAAAACATGAAACAATCTCCCTCTTTTTGGTGTTAGATGACAATACTAGGATTTGTCGGAAAGGATCACAAGACCACCAACAAAAACATAGAAGAGACTCCCCCTCAATGTGTGCATATTAGAAGTTTGCATTTGAAACAAATGCACACAAATAGGTGTGAATCTATTCCATTGAAAAATGAACAACATAATCATACCACCGAGATAGGGAGAGAGGCGTCCTTGAAATAGCCACAATTAACAACGTGATAACCAATATAAGCGCCTTCCTCGCTATAGATTCCCAGCATAATAGGATATGAATAGATGAATCCATAAGCATAATCCATGAGATAAATCCAGACAACCACTGTCACAGAGTCTCAAACAATCCACAAATCACAAATTAAAGTTCAACACTAAATGGGCACAAGCAAGAAAACGACGAATAGGAAAAAGTGCAAATGCTTGTGCCCGACCCATGCAAATCCTCGAAGACCTAATAGAACTACTTCTCCCCCTTTGGCATCGAGACGCCAAAAAGGAAGAAGAGCGATGCTAGCCCCGCAAGGTATCACTCTCAGCAGCTTAAAGACGAAATCTGCCAGGGCCGGATTATCCGGCCTATACTTGGGCCGGATTATCCGGCCACAAATCTGAATTTCTGTTAAACACAGATTCAGGCCTGCGCGTCCCCAAACAACACCCTCACAAGGTGTACAAGGGACTTGTGTGCAAGAATAGATGGTTTAGGGGTAGGAAAAGGCTTAGGATTGAGAGAGCCAAACTGAGATGGTACTACACACTCAAAATTGCAAGAACCAAATCAACTAAAAGCCAAAATTGAGTGTGATTCCCATAAGAACATGAGATGAGCGAAAACAACCAAAAAGATCCACAAAAATCCAATTCTCCTCATGGGAGAGGGCGGTGGCCGAAGCCACCTTGTTGGAGTGTATGGTATGACACCGCGAAGATATATCTTGGGTTCACGACCAATACTTATCAATAAGCTCACATATCACAAAATGATATTAAGAGAAATGATTTATCTTGCTTTCGATATTATGGGGGGAGGGTTAGCCCAATTAATTAGGACCACACTCCCCCTATATCCATGCCCACGTCTAGACCAAATAAGACTGAGATGTACGAGTGAGTGCATGGGTAATCAAGAAAAGCTCACTACTGTAGAAATGCTTATAGAAGCCAAGTGGTTAGTGACGGACAAAACTATGACTGTCACTAGTAAGTATTCCCAGCGACAGGAAACGATATGCATGTCACTAGTACAAAGCACTAGTGACGGACGTATAAATATGACTGTCACTAGTATTTTTTATGAAAACCTGTGAATTGGAAAATTGTAGTTTGTGACAGGCACGTATAGATGCATGTCACTACAAATGCTATGAGTACCAACGGACTTAAAATATGCCAATCACTAATATTTTTGGTGGAAGTCAGCTGAAAGGGTAAATTTCCTAGCGACAGGCATTTCTAAAGAGTCTGCCCAATTGAAACTATAGACGCATGCTAAGTGTTGCACATGGACCTAGCTAAATTCAAGCCATACGATTTTTTTCTTTTTGCGAACGCATGCAAGCCATATGTGCGTCCATTTGATTGGTACTCGGTACGCCTGCCTGTAGTACAAGAATAAATCAACTAGCAAAATGGGAATAGCTGCAGCGCCAAATATAGAGCCCGGCACAATAATTTGATTTTTGAGCCAAATTTTTATTTCCGGCCGAGCGGTAATTTTGGGCCCGAAATCACGCGAGGAAATTTCTAAGTCCGAACCCCACCCATCGACACCACCTCCCTCGTGCTTTCCCTTGTAGCGCCGCCTCCCTCTCTGTGCCCTTATCGCCGCGTCCGTCTCCGGCTGATTCCGTCCGGCTCCGGCAATCCCTCACGCTGCAGAGCACCGCCTCGGCACCACCTGTCCCTCTACCAATTCCATAGCGTGAGGGACGCCACCGCCCAGGAGCCATGACGTCCCAGCGGCTTGATCGCTGGCGCGCGCGTGCACCGGTAGGACTGTGTGCCAACGCTCCATCGAAGTTGCCGCCCGCGTAGCCCCCTTGGTCGACGGTGCATGCTTCACACCGGTAAGGCGGCGCTGGTCACAGGACGCGACGGCGCAGCCTGCTCTGCCGGTCTTACATCTCCAGAGGCTAAAGGTATGATGTGCCCAAACCCCCAATCCCCAATCCTCTTTCCCCAATCTGAAAAATCGCATTTTTCTTGAGAGTCAGAGTGGATGGGCAAATCAGCGGAGTACTTCTCAAAGCAGTACATTATCAGACAAATCCGTCACCGCCTTCATCTTCAAGATCATGTTATGTCATGTTTCCTTTTGTGTGGACCGACGGTTCTAGTCATGTTCATCTATAGCTAGTTTTGTTGACCAGGCATATCTAGCTAGTTACTGCTTTGATTTCAGAAATAGACCTATAAATTTTTTAGAAATAAATAGACAATTGGTTCTGATGCACAGTAATAGAGTGTTGGTCCGACGTTAGACAACAAATGTTCCAGTAGTATACTCTCATTCAGTATTCTGAACTTGTCCTACGTGCAGACGCTGTTTCAGCTTGTACTCAATTAAGATACTGTAGAACTTATGTTTTCTATGCACATTTTACTTAATAGAATGGCCTCTAACCTTTTCTTCTAATAAAATTAGAATGGAATGGATGCTGTGACTCAGAATTGTCATTGGGATATTGCACATGAAAATTGGGTACTGAATCCTGTCAGGTTGGTATATAACTCGTGCTGTTGTTGGTGTTTTTGGTTAGAGGAATCGAATCAATTGGCCTTGTATTGTGTTATAGTCATGCACACTTTTATCTAGAGAAGTTGGTGCTTAGATTACTATGTAAGATTGATATACTAACTAGGATTTCTTGTAATTGTGAAATCTTATATCTTATATTTACTAATTGGATGCTCCATTGCAGCCACCACATCAATCCACATCTGTTCAAGACCATGCAGCGATTTATATTTTGTGCACCTGTAATGTCCAGTGATGTTTCATTGGAGGTAACAATGATCCATTGCCTCTCAATATAATGTGTCGGTGCTTGGATTGATCTATCCGTCTAAGGCATTTATGCAAATCTCTTCTATATGTACCATACTATTTAGATGTTGCATGTTGATGGGTACTACCACAGCCTGATTCAATGGATAATTGTGATTATTTTTATTAGCTTATTGTATTTTCGCAAACTGTTTTGGCTTTCAGAGCTAAATAATCTGTGACCGCTCTACACAACTTCTCACAAATCAAAATCTCATAAGGATGGCAAGCATGTTACTATGTAGTAATTCCTATATGATTTAAGGGATGCATGCGGTAACTAGAAAACGCTTTAGAGTTGTTACGCTCACACTGTGAAACATTGTTACAGGTTCGGATAAGTGAGTATGTGGGTGGCCGGTTGTTTTACAAGCCTAGTTTATGACATGTACATCTCTTTCATGGCATGTGATAGATGCACTCTATATCTAGCCACTATGCTACAAACACGCCCGTGCCATTGCTGACAATTATATGCTCATTTTCTTGTTTGTATCAGGTTAAGCATGCCATCAGTGGCCTGCACGATTCAGATCCATACAAGGAAGACATAATGAAAGAATTTATACCTCAACAAGATGATGGAAATGTAGAATAGTGAAAGAAACTTACATCTATGCATATGACCATAATATTTGTACTCTAGTGGTGTTGTTATGAGTTTAAACTGCTTGCTTGATAGGTCATCAAGAAACTATTCTTTGTTAGTCTATGATAGATTGCAATTTCTTATGCCATTGTGTAATCTGTACAAATACTATGTCATATTGGATTACGTGAGTACCATTGGTACAAGACCTTATTGTGCTGTCTGAAATATTCGTGGAAAATATATTTATTTTTTATTACCGAAATTCAAACCAGTGACGAGCAAAATAATAAGTCTGTCACTATAAAACCCCATAACTGTGGCCTCTCATCGCAACCAGTGACATGCATCTCTTTTGCATGTCACTACGATACACATACTAGTGACAAGCACCCGAAAATGACTGTCACTCGTACACATACTAGTGACAGGCACTTGCCCGTCACTAGTAGCCTTGTACCAGTGACTAGTCATCAGTGACAGGCACTTTGCCTGCCACTAATGGGCGTTTTAAGCCTGTCTCTGATGGTCTATTCTGCAGTAGTGGCTCCTGGAATCAATGATATTTAGCTTATTCCTCAAGTAGCAGAACCTTGCTTCATCAAGTGGTTTCGTGAAAATATCAGCAAGTTGGTTCTTCGTGCTCACAAAAGATAGATCAATATCGCCTCGAGCAACATGGTCTCGAATAAAATGATTCTGAATCTCAATATGCTTTGTCCTTGTGTGTTGTACAGGATTGTATGCAATTTTGATTGCACTTTCATTGTCACATAAAAGAGGCACTTTATCACAATTGACACCGTATTCCTTTAAAGTTTGCCTCATCCACAATAACTGAGTGCAAGCACTAGCAGCAGCAACATATTCAGCTTCGGCGGTGGAGAGAGAGATACAATTCTGCTTTTTAGATGACCAACACACTAGAGATCTTCCCAAGAATTGACAAGCTCCAGATGTGGATTTTCGATCATCTTTATCACCAGCCCAATCTGAATCAGTATAACCACATAGAGAGAAATTGGAGCCCTTGGGATACCATAGACCAAAGTTAGGGGAATGAACCAAATATCGAAAGATCCTCTTGACCGCCACTAAGTGACTTTCTTTAGGAGCTGCTTGATACCTTGCACACACCCCCACACTCAACACAATATCGGGTCTAGATGCACAGAGGTAAAGAAGAGAGCCGATCATGGACCGGTATACCTTTTGGTCCACATCTTTACCATGGGGGTTAAGTTCAAGGTGACATTTTGTTTGCATCGGAGTGGCGACACCATTAAGATTTGTCATCTTGAATCTCTTGAGCATGTCTTGGATGTCCTTAGCTTGATTGATGAAGTTTCCTTTTCTAAGTTGCTTGATCTCGAATCCAAGAAAGAACCGTAATTCCCCCATCATAGACATCTCAAACCTGTCAGTCATAAGCTTTGAAAATTCATCATTAAAATCTTTATTAGTAGAACCAAAGATGATGTCGTCTACATATAGTTGGCATACGAAGAGCTCCCCCTTAACCTTCTTAGTAAAAAGAGTGGGATCGATTTACCCAACTTCGAAGCCACGGTCTAGCAAAAGCTCTTTAAGGTGCTCATACCACGCACGTGGGGCTTGTTTAAGGCCATAGAGTGCCTTATCGAGTTTGTAAACATGGTTCGGGAAGTTAGGATCCTCAAAATCCCGGGGGTTGCTTTACATATACCAACTCATGTAGAGGACCATTAAGAAAAGCACTCTTGACGTCCATTTTCTGCAATTTAAAATTGTTATGGGCAGCATAAGCAAGAAGGATACGAATGGACTCAAGCCGAGCCACAGGAGCATAGGTCTCACGGAAGTCAATTCCCTCAACTTGGGAATAACCTTGTACCACAAGTCTCGCCTTGTTCCTCACGACAATGCCATTCTCATCTTGCTTGTTTTTAAATATCCATTTAGTGCCGATAACATTGTGGCAATCCTTGGGCTTCTCCACGAGTTTCTAGACCTTGTCGCGCTCGAAATTATTCAATTCTTCATGCATAGCAACAACCCAGTCCAGATCTTCAAGAGCTTCAAATACTTTCTTCGGTTCCACCATTGAGATGTGAGCTTGATGCTCACCAAAACTTGCCAATTCCCTTCTTGTGGAAACCCTTCGTCGAAGATCACCTACAACCTTGTCGAGAGTGTGACCCCTTAGCTCAAGGTTTCGATCAGCACGAGCCTTGCGACGAAGTTCAATAAGCTTGTTGTCTCTTGATGGGATAGTTTCATCACTTGAATCTTAATTGGAATCATTTGTTTGACCTTGATTAGAATTCGGATTAACAACAGTAGGAGGTGATGAAGCATGCCCTTGAGGTGGGCCAGCAGCCGTAACAGGAGGCTACTGAACAACAGGTGATTCAGGGCCAGATAATCCGGCCGATGGAGAGGCCGGATAATCCGGCCTGGGAGAACTTGTAGCAGCTTCATCAGGCTGCCTGGGACTTGCTTGAACTGGTGAGGGGCCGGATAATCCGGGGCTAGCCGGAAAATCCGGCCTGGAGCTTGCAGCGATTTCTTCAATACTAGGAGCAGTTTGGTCATCAGGAGCAGGGTGGCCGGATAATCCGGTGTCAACCAGATAATCCGGCCTGGAGCTTTCTGGAACATCTTGACCTTCAGCAATTGATGGAGATGGTGTAGAAGTTACTCCTGTGGTTGGAACATGTTGAGTATGTGTAGATGAGCGCTCTTCATGAGTAGAGCATCGTCCTTCCCGATCCGCCACAAGGGGTTCCTCAATGGGGCGGAAAAATCCCACGCCCATTCTTCTTATGGCATCTTGGGGTATTTCAACATCTGCATCACAAACATCAACTTGCCACGCACAGGAGCCGTCATTTTCTTCGAACACCACACTACAAGATTCTACAACAGTTCCGGAGAGCTTATTGTAGACTCTATAAGTGTGGGATTCGACACCATAACCAACAAAAATACCTTCTAGAGCCTTAGATTCAAACTTAGATAAACAAACTCCCTTGATAAGAAAGAAACACTTACAACCAAATACCCGAAAGTATGAGATGTTTGGCTTGTTACCGGTAAGTATTTCATATGGAGTCTTGTCCAAGATTTTATGGAGGTATAACTGGTTGGATGAATGACAAGCGGTAGAGATTGCTTCAGCCTAGAAGTTATATGGAGACTTGAATTCGGCTAGCATTGACCTTGCCATGTCCATTAGAGTCCGATTCTTCCTCTCGGCTACACCATTTTGTTGAGGGGTGTACGCAGCGGAATATTGATGTCTTACCCCCTCTTCACTTAGGAACTCATTTAAGGTGTAGTTCTTGAACTCAGAGCCATTATCACTTCTTATAGCCAGAATAGGGACGTTGTGTTGATGTTGAACCTCGTTGGAGAAGTCGATGACCGTTTGTTGAGTTTCACTCTTCAACTTGAAGAAATAAACCCAAGTGTACCTTGAGTAATCATCAACTATCACAAGACAGTATTTCTTCCCACCGAGGCTTGCCTGAGATGGAGGTCCGAAGAGGTCCACATGAAGGAGCTCTAAGATCCTTTTTGACGAGATAATAGTCTTCCTTCGATGAGGAGAGTCATGCATTTTCCCTTCAACACAAGCCCTGCAAACATGATCTTTGGCAAAGGAGACATTTTCTTTTAGTCCAAGGATGTGGCCACCCTTGTGGAGACTTTGCAAAGTTCTCATATTGACGTGGGCTAGTCAGTGATGCCATAACCAACCCGCGTCAGCCTTTCCGAAAAGACACATCGGGCCTGTAGTGGTTTTCCCGAAAAGTCCACCACGTCTGAGTCATTTTGACATATCCTTAAAGCGACTTTTAGAGACTTGCTCCACAAGAGTACCACCAAATCAGCATCAATATAAACTGCAAAGCCCATCTTACCAAGGGCACGAACTAAAAATAAATTGTACCGAAGGGTCTCAACAAGCATGACATCCACGAGTGAGATATCGTGAGCCACCACGACTTTGTCGAGACCCAATACCACAAATTTTGACTTGTCACCATAGGAGACGGTTATATGATCATGATTTGGTCGCATCTCCGTGATGATCTCCTTGCTTCCGGTCATGTGACTCGTGCATCCGCTATCGAGTACCCATTTAGACCCACCGAAAGCATAGCCCTCGGACCCTCTTGCCATAAGGCAAGTGGAATTGTTGTTGATGACGTTCTCGTTTGGCGAGTCGAAGAGAGATGATGGATTCGATGTGGTGGCTATAGCAGCCACCTCGCGAGAACTATCTTCATCCTCTTCATCTTCACTTGCAGAGGAATATTCTTCTTGTGCCACCAAGACGATCTTGGGTTGCTTCTTGTAGGGGCCATTCTTTTTAATAAATGGCTTCTTCTTAGGCGCCTTGGATTTTTCTTTAAGAATGAACCTGCCACCATTGTCTTCTCTATTTTGATATGGACACTCGGCTACGAAGTGCAACCTATCTCCACAATTGTAGCATGTTCTCAGTTTTGGGCCACTTTCTCTTCTTCCACTTGACCCATTCTTGCGCTCGAGTTCCGACTTGGCCTTGGCAGGATCCTTCCAAAAGTTCCTTGCATAAAACACCATGTACTCACCATGAGCATGTTTGACTTCATCGGGGCAGTCCATGGAGGCCCCCTCAAAAGCTCTTTCATCCTCCTCTTGCTCAACAACATTAGCCTTTAGAGCAACATTGACCCCCTTTTCATTCCAATGGCACAGGCTCGGGCATCTTCAGCATTCTTTGCAGCAACTTTGAATGACGCCATTTCTTGCATGACTTCATTGGATGTCATTTGATGGTAGTTGTGTCTATCTTGCAAGCTCTTCAAGTCCGTTGGCTTGAAAGGCATTAAGGCACTCACATATTTTCTTTTTATCCACGCATCATCAATGTGAGTGGCTCCATGCTTTCTAAATGTTGTTGCAATGCCCTTGAGTCTTCTATACATGTCTTCATGGTTTTCACCATCCAACATGTAGAATCCTTCAGCTTCATTACTAAGGGCATCATACCTATTCCTTCTCATGCTTTCATTCCCATAAAGAGATCGGTGAGGGCATCCCAAGCTTCTTTAGCTGTGTTGAGATGTTCAATGTGGGGCATGTCATTGGAACCCACACCAAATTGTATCATGTGGAGAGCCGTAGCATTCAATTAGCTGTCCACAACTTCTCTTCTTGTCAGGTTGGTATGATCTCCAATATGAAGACCCTCTTCAATAATCCTCCAAAGTTCAATAGAGGAGCTGCAAACATGAGACTTCATTAAGAATTGTCATTGATTCAAAGAGGATGCAGTAAGCTTGGATGGATCACCCCTATTGTTTATATGAGGATGAGGGATAGGTGGGTCGGGGGAATATATGTGACGAACCTCACTATATTCCTCCTTACCACTTCCCTTCTTGGAGATGAAACCATTATGTTTTTCACCTACCACTTCATCATCCTTGGATCCGGTGTTAGCCTTATCCTTGGATGATGGTGTGGCGGCCTTATAGGAGGATGGAGATGGGGCTATGGATGATGTGAGATGAGCAATCATTTGATTCATCTCCTCCATCTTGGCCTCAAAGGATTTCAACAAGGTTGTTTCCAACGTCTTGAGGTCATCCATTGTGACCTTATCCACAGCCTCATCCCCATCTCCCTTGGTACCCATACTTCTCTTAGGCGGTTAAGCCCGAATAAAGAGTCGGGGCTCTGATACCAATTGAAATGGATCATATGGGCACCTAGAGGGGGATGAATAGGTGCTACTTCAAATTTTAATACTTTTTCAATTTTAGGCTTAATACAAAGGGTAAATTATCTAGATAAACTATTAGGTGGAATTTTCCTATATGCAAACCTATCTACTAGCGAGTAAAGAGCAAGTGGAAGAGGAATGGGTGAACCGTAGTGAAGCACGCAGAGACACGGGATTTGTTTTACCGCAGTTCCTTCCTTGTTAAGGGAAGTACGTCTGCGTTGGAGGGGTGGGCGATACTAAGACCACCACGCCACAAAAGGCCTCATCCTGTTCTCCGATGGATCCTGCCACCAAAGGCCTGATCCACCTTTCCACTATAGGAACCCTTCGAGGCGGGTACCGGAGCCTTTACACAACTAGCGGGGCACAACTCCACAATCAACTTGGAGGCTCCCGTATGACAACAAGCTACCAAAGAACAAGTTATCAATAACAAAGAACAAGATCTAGATATTGACAAGAATACTAGATCAGGGATTTCTCCAAATGAATGGAGAGGAGTTGATGCGCTTGATTCGTGATGACAATGACGATTGTTTCCTCCTTCAATTCCCCCAAAGATAGAAGCCTTCGGGTGGTTGAAGTGGGAGATCTAGAATGGGAGCTCTTGCAAAGCGTCTGAATAATTTCGAGTGAATCAAGAGTTCTACTCATTAGGGAAGAAGGTTTTTTTACCCCCTTCCAAATCCAAGCCGTTGGAGCCTTTGGGGGCCGGATTATTTGGCCCAAGTGAGGGCCAGATTATCCGGCCTAGGGAAAACTCCGCCCCTGGCTCGGATTATCCGGCAAATAAACTGCCCCCACTCCAAGTGACGTGCCGAGCCTGCCCTTGATCGCCTTCTGGGGGCCGGATTATCCGGCCCCATGTGATGGCCGGATTATCCGGCCTGGGGAGGAAAAACCGCCCCAGTTCGGATTTTCCAGGAGAAAATCCGACCGGACTCTGAGCGACGCGCCTTGGCAGACTTTGATCGATTTCTGGGGGCCGGATTATCCGGTCCATGCGAATGCCAGATTATCCAGCATGGGGAGGAAAAACCGCCCCAGTTCGGATTTTCCGGGAGAAAATCCGACCGGACTCCGAGCGACGCGACTTGGCAACCTTTAATCGATGAGATAGGCCAGATTATCGGGCCCTTGGTGGGGCAGATAATCCAACCCTCCAAAACACCTGCACACTTAGCGCACATGAGAAAACTCCACGGTATTGTTATCTAACACTCAAAACACAGGAAAACATGAAATGTTCTTTCAACTTGGAATCACTATTGTTCGCTGCCATCCATCCATCATGGGTAAGTCTCGTGATGGCAAGGTTCCTATTTTACCATCCACTACAAGAAGAGGTACAGTTCTGAACACCTCTATTGCTCTTGATTCACCATCTGTTATGAGTAAGCTCGTTACACCACCACACACACATGCTACACACACTTCTACTACTGCTGAATCTGAAACATCTGAAGCTTATGATGCTGCTTCTACTGTGCTTGATAAGAGTGGTTCATTAGGTCCTTTCCTAGATGCTACGATTGCTAGAACTATAGCTGGAAATACTGAAACTCCTAATGAAGACACTACTACACCAGTTAGTTCACCTGAGTCTAGTGAGAGTTATGATATTGAAGACGGTTATGTTGAGACGACCGATGAATTTATTAAGGAATGTAAAAACACCCATGATAGGAGCGCTGCTAAGAATCTCCTTGAGAGGCATACTATTAGACCCAAATTGTCTCCTAATGCTAAGTTTGTTGCCTCTCCCATAAACATTAAAGATAAAGATTATGATTTCTCACTTGATCTATCTTACATAGCTATAGTTGAGAAAGAACCTTTTTGTGGGACTAAGAATGAAAGTGCGGTAGCACATATGACTGAGCTTTCTACCATGAGTGGCTTGTTTTCTGATGATATTAAGATGCGCGCCTACTTTGTTGCTAAGATTTTTCCCTTTTCACTGAAAGGAGCAGCTAAAACTTAGTTTAATAATTTACCTCCTAGATCTATTGATAGCCCTGATTGCTTGATTAGTATTTTCTTGCAGAAATATTTTCCTCCTAGTGCTAGACATGCTATTTTGCAGGAACTTTGTGATTTTAAACAGGGAGAAAAAGAGATATGGCCTGAATCATGGGCAAGGTTTTGTGCTTTGATTCATGCACAAGCTGGATGTCCTTTACCTAAGAATGAGCTTCTTGATATATTTTATAATGGACTAACTGAAGAATCTAGGACATACCTAGATAGTTGTGTTGATTGTGTTTTCAGGATTAGGACTCGCAATGAAGCTGAGGAATTACTAGCTAAAATAAGCAAGAATTATGAAGATTGGACTCCTCCTGAACCAGCTATACCTGAAACATTTATACCTGAACCAGCTATACCGGCGCCTATACCATCATCTAAGAAGAGGGGAGTTATTGAATTGAACGATGAAGTGATGAAGGAAGCTAAGAAATGTCTTAAGGGGAAGGGAATTAAAGCTACAAATGTCAAGAATTTACCTCCTATAGAAGAATTATGTAAGCCAATTCACCATTCATCCACTATTGAGGTACACTCTCTCCAACATTTGATGAAGGTGATATCCCTTACTCTAAACTTCCTGATCAATGCTTAGAAGAATTCGATATCTTTATTGTTAAACAAGATAATTTTAATAAAAGGGTGCAAAACCATCTAATGGAAAACACTAGAGCTATTGTTGAGTTAAAAGATATTGTGGAAAGAACCTCTAATGATGTTAAAATGATTGTTAAACATTTTCAAATGGTTCAAACTCAAATAGATCAACTCATTAAAGTGCAAAAAGACTTGCTAGTTAACGCTGCCAAAGAAAAACATGCTTATGAAATTAGAACTAGAAGTGGTGCTGCTACCCAGGATCCTCTATATCCTAAGGGGCATGCCAAAAGAATTGAGCAGGATTCTCAACAAGCTGAAAATAGTGGTTCTACTCGTAAGAAAAGAAAAAAGAAACATAAAACTATTGTAGAACCCTCTGAACCTGCTATAGATCCTAATAGTATATCTATCTCTGATGCTGAAACTGAAAGTAGTAATGAAGAAAATGATGTTCCTGATAAAGAAAAAGTTGAAGAAGAACCTGAAAAGCACACTAAGAATACTAAATACACTAAAGAAGATTTTTTTGCCAAGAAACATGGTAGCGAAAGAGAGCCTTGGGTCCAAAAACCTATGCCTTTCCCTGATAAGTAACACAAGTCAAAGGAAGATGAACACTATAATAAGTTTTGTGAGTGGATGAAATCTTTATTCTTGCAAATTCCTTTGACTGGTGCTATTAAATTGCCTCCTTATTCAAAGTATATGAAGGATATTGTCTCGAATAAAAGGAAAATCCCTAACGAAGAAATTTCTACTTTGCTTGATAATTATTCCTTTAATGGTAAGGTTCCAAAGAAACTTGGAGACCCAGGGATTCCAACTATTCCTTGCTCTATTAAGAATAGTTATGTTAGAACTGCTTTGTGTGATTTGGGAGCTGGAGTTAGTGTTATGCCTTTTTCTCTCTATAAGAGACTTCAACTAGAAAAATTAATACCAACTGATATATCTTTGCAAATGGCTGATAAATCTACCACTATTCTTGTTGGTATATGTGAGGATGTACATGTTCAAGTGGCTCATAATTGCTTGATATTAACTGATTTTGTTGTGCTTGAAATGCCTGAAGATGATAATATGTCTATTATTCTTGGGAGACCTTTTCTTAATACTGCAGGAGCTGTTATTAATTGTGATCAAGGAAAGGTGACCTTTAATGTTAATGACAAGGAGCATACTGTCTATTTCCCCAAGAATACTGATAGGACTTATGGTTTGAATTCAATTTAACATGTTGAGGGCATTCAAATTGGAGAAATATATTGTACCATACCAAAAGAAAAATTTGAAACTATTATGATTGGGACCATTGCTATCAAAGTTGAGGTAACATAATCATTAGTGGAATACAAAGTTTTGTTTCATATAAAATTGTTTTGGTAACAAGACCTGATCAACCTTGTTAACAAAAGGATTTCATTGAACAAAACGATGTTTTCACCATGATTATCTCTGGTTACTTTTATTCTTTCCTTTTAGTTTTTGTTTTCGTTTAGTTTTCTTTTCTGTTGTTAGTTGCTTGCATATTAGAGTGTCTTAGAACTTCTGTAGTTCTATCCTTGTTTTTTCATTGCATCATTCCAGAAAATCTGTCTGTCAGAAAATCATTTGTCTATGCCTGAAAATTGCCCAAAAATAGTGTCTCGAAAAATTCCAGAAAATTCATATTAAATTTTTACGTGAAAAAAGGGACAGAGGAGTGCCTGGAAGATACCAGGGGGCCCACCAGGCAAGCACACCACCTGGTGGCGTGGCCAGCCCTAGGGCGCGCCTGCCTATGGTGTGGGCCACCCTTGGCCCTCCACTCACTCTCTCACTTGCCACTTTCTTCTCTCTCCCAAGCAAACACCTGTTCATTGCTCGAAATTGCGTTCTTGCTGTGCATGCCCTCGATTTTTCGATCTCCTTGCTCAGCCCATCTTTGCTGCTGAAATTTGGAGCATTTGTTCTCCGGTATGTGACTCCTCCGCTTGTCCAAGTAGATTTGTGTTTAGTGGTTCATATTTTGAGTATTTTGCTGCTGTAGGTGACAGGTTATGAGAGCTTGTAAGCTTGTTTTATGCTTAGAGATATAGTTTTGATGCATGTTTAGGCCTCTTACAAGTCCTTATGAGTAGTGCCCTTCATTATATTCACTTTGCAATCACTTGTTTAATGGATGTTTCAATTTCAGAATAGAAGATGAATGAGCATCAACTAACCAACATGAATTGTGGGTGCCTCAGGTTATGAAGGTTCACCGAGAGGAGGAAGTTTTTCCTTCCATCTATCCATGCTCCGAATTCATGAGAGCTGCAGGAATTTCCTAGGATTTCCATACTTTGGTTGCTAATGCAGGATTGGAGCACTTTTTGAAAGATGAACCTTGTCAATTTGTGAAGCTAACCATGTCTGTAGTGCAGGACTTTCAATTTAGTTACTCTTTGCCTAACCCCTTGGTCCACTACAAAATTTACAATATAGCTGTCGACCTTTCTCTCGATGACTTTTGTGCAGCTATTAAGGTACCTCAGTGGGGATCATGTGGAAGGATTAAAGAGCGACCTGCACCACTCATGGACTTGTACGCAGAGATTTTCCAAGGGAGCAACTTCTCGAAGGAGAGTGAGAAAATCCATAACATTCATCTCCCCTCCATTCGCTACTTTGCCTACTTTATTGCCAAGTGTGTTCTTGCTAGGAAAACTGCCAATAAGTTATCTTCATATGATCTAGCATTCATCTCTGCTGCTCTTAAACGAGATAGGACTTATAACTTGGGTGCCTTGATAGCTTTCCGTCTTGCTGCTAACCGCGAGAAGGGTGGAATTTATGGAGGCCTCATTGCTTATCGTTTACTAGCATTGCATGGTTTAGTGCCTCATCATCTAGACCTACAGTTTCCCATAGAAAGGCTTGATCTTAATTCCATGGTACAACATAAATTTGTTTCTTCATGGGCTAGTTTGAGTGAGTTGTCTTATGAAATAACCTTTCTCAAAGCTGGTTGGAGAAAGAGAAAGTCCGAGCGTGTTGTTCTTTTGCCTGCACCTGTTTTGTTTAACCTTGATAACAGGGAAGGATGGTCCCTCACTGAGGAGGAGCTTGACACGTACTTGGGAGAACTCTCCCAACAGGAGCAGGACACTAGAAGGGAGGTCACGGATGATTCGGTCCAGCCCTCGAATGAGGGGGAGTCTTCATATCAGCAGCCTACCTATGATTGGGGAGCTTCTTCTTCTTCCCACGGGCCTAACTACGATCATTCTTACAACGACCCGCCTGCTTGGAACCCTAACTCGTATCTGGATTGATACCCACTTAGGCCAAAAGCCTAAGCTTGGGGGGAGGTACGCCGACATCGCACTCATATCCATATCATTTTGTGTCGGTACTTTGTATATTCACGTTTCGTTCTCTTTTTAGTTTTCGTTCTTTCTTTGTTTTTGCTTTCTTAAAACACAAAAAGACCAAAAATATTTCGGTTGTTTCTCTTTGTTTGCTTCTTCTTCTTTTTGCCTTGTTTTGCTCTTCCCTCTTTGCTTTGTTTGAACTATCCGAAAAACCCAAAAAGATTTTGCTTCGCTTGTTCTTCCTTTTTGGTTCTTGCTTTTAAAAATCGAAAACACCAAAAATATTTGTTGTTCTTCTTTGGTTTTGTGAGTTTGTTGCAGGGTTCAACAATTCTCAGTGGAATTTGGTTTCATATTATTATTCAAGCCACACAAGTGAAGGGTAATAATGAGGGTTAATGACAACTTGAGGTGTGGTAAGAGGCTGGTAACGAACTCTATTTGTTTTAATTTTTGTACATATACTCGTCATTGTGGGCATGCTTAGCCTGTTCGTGTAGAGTGTATGTTATTTATGGATGCTTAATAGTTCTTGCTTTCATATGATTAGTTCCAGCTTGCTAATAGTTTATAGCTTGTCATATGAATGTTCGCTTGCATTGCTCTATCCATAAATTGGTATGACACTGTGGTATCCTCCTCTGAATGTTTCACTTGAATTGACTTGGCACATGTTCACGCATGCATATGACTAAAACAATCAGTTAAGCCTCAATGAATTATTTTGCCTCATAGGTCTTACATCACTTTCATGCCATTATTAGTCTTGTTTTGTTGCAAGCATGATTATGACATTTATTGCTCTCTCATTTGTCGCTCCCTCTCTAATTGCTAGCCTTCACTTACACTGAGTATGCTCTACTCGTGTTTCCAATTCCCTAAAACCAAAGATTGCCAAAAGTGTCCACCATACCTACCTATTAGCATCATTTGTTGTTCCGTGCATATTCAATATGCCTTGTTTTCTTCCGAATAAAATGTTTGCTTGTTATGAGAAAGTTAGTTAGTAAAGCTCTCACGAACTTGATGGCACACTTTATTTTCTTGCACTTAATAAACCTGAACCATTGCGTCCTTCTTTGTTGCTTATATGCTTGCGCTTTATAAGTTGAAGTTAGCAGAACCATGTATCATGGGGAACGCTTTCAACATTGCACTAGTACTTAGTACCTCGCTGATATCATGTTCTTTTGCCTATGGATACCGGCAGTGTGAAATAAAAGTGGAACTTGTAAGATCATGGAGTTTGTATGTGTGTTAGAGAAACGCCTGGGCCGCTATCCTAAGCCATGCCTAATCATGTTGGAAACTTGCAGCATAACCATAATGAGCATTCTATGAAGCATCCTCAATAAAAATCTATGCACATAGTAAATAAAAAGATCGCTGAGATGCTCATTGTCTGCTTGCCTTGTCATTTTGATTATGGGATAGCTCCTGTATCATGTGCAAGGGGTACCCCGTTGGCGGTTCTCTATGATACGTATATACTTACAATGACAAGATCTTACTCGTGACTTAAGTTGAGTAGCATGAGGATCGGTCTTCATAAGTAAGGGGCATGAGACTTCGATTTATAACTTGTCAAGCATATCCTCTTAGTTGTGTCACTTTAACCTTAACCACTTAAAGATGCTTATGATAGGGGCAATGAGAGCTCAAAGCTAACGAGTACCATACTTTCAGCATTTGGAAGCCTTTCAAACTTTTCAAAACCTTTTCGTTTTCCTTGTTGAGTCTCCACATATTCTATGAGCACTTTCTTGAGAGCATAGTTGTCATTCTTAGTATAATGTGCTTGTCTCAAAACTTGATTATTTGTGTTATGACTTTGATGCTTGTATATTTGATATCTTTACTTCTAGTCTTCACCTGAACTTTAGAGGTGCCTTGGCATTCACAATCAAAGGCAAGCGAGATACCACTCTATCATACCTTGTTATGAGCACTGCAATGTTGCTTATGTTTATGTTTCTTGCTACTTATTATTTTTGAGCTGGAATCTCTTCATAGCTTGCAATGCCTATTAAGTAAACTTAGTTGCATACTCCTTATTATGAATTGTCTAAGTAGTTGATCACATGCTGAGAATATATACATCATATGAAGCAAATGTGTTCGTGAAAGTTCTTTTATCGCACTCAGCTTTCAACTGAATTTCTTGAGGACAAGCAATAAGCTAAGCTTGGGGGGAGTTGATACATCCAAAACGTATCTACTTTCCCGAACACTTTTGCTATTGTTTCTCCTCTAAACTTGTATGATTTGGATGCAACTAACACGAGCTGACGCTGTTTTCAGCAGAATTGCCTTGGTGTCTAGTTTTTGTGCAGAAAAATCAACTATCAGGAAAAATCCCGAAAAATATGCCAAAAATCCTATTTCACCAGAAGACTCCCAGAGCCAGAATACGAGACGGAGTGGGGCTGGGGCCCAACCACACCACCTGGCCATGCGGGCTGGGCCTGGCCGCGCCAGGGGGTGGTCTGGCCGCCCTAGACACCCCCTCGATCTCCCTCTTCGCCTATAAGATGCCTTCTGACCTAAAAACTCAGGGGGGGTCGACGTTTTTCCAGAAGGAGTTCCGCTCTGCCTCCACCACCAGATTCCACGATTCAAAACCAGAAACTCGGTTCTGGCACCCTGCCGGGACGGGGAATTGGAGGAGATCATCGCCATCATCATCACCATCACTTCTCCATCGACCATCCATGTTTCCCCCATCTATGAGTGAGTAATCCCCCGCTGTAGGCTATGGGGATGGTAGGGATTGGATGGGATCGTTCATGTAATGGCATCATATTGTTAGGGCCTGGTGCCTAGTATCTATTATTAGTGCTTTTTGACTTTGTTGCGACTTGTTATGCTTAATGCTTGTCACTAGGACCCGAGTGCCATGATTTCAGATCTGAACATGTTATTGATTCGTTATGATAGTATTGTTTATGGTCTTACCTGCAAGTTGTATACACACGTTATTGTCCGGAACCAATGGCCCCGAAGTGACAGCAATCGGGATAACCGGAGGGAATGGCTTTGATGTGAGGATCACATGTGTTCATGGAGTGTAAATGCTTTGCTCCGGTGCTCTATTAAAAGGAGCACCTTAATTGCCAGTAGTTCCCTTGAGGCCCCGCTGCAAACGGGTTGGCAGGAAAAAAGATGTTGTGCAAGTTCTCATTGCGAGCACGTATGACTATATATGGAACACATGCCTACGATTATCTAGTACTTGGATGCTTTATCTTATTTATCTGCAATTGCCCTATGTTCTGATTGCCATGTGAATTGTCTTGTCCATGCAACGCCCGTCCATCCATCCCTATGCCTACCGCACTCGAATCCTACTATTTGCTGCTACTATCACTATTGTCTTTACTTTTACTACTGTTGTTACTTTACTATTGCTACTATAAAACTGTTGCTACTGATAAACTACTATGAGCAAGATTGTTTCCAGGTGCAGCTGAATTGATAACTCAGTTGTTAAGGCTTATAAATATTCTTTGGCTCCCCTTGTGTCGAATCAATAAATTGGGTTTCACTTCCCTCGAAAATACTGCGATACACCATCTATACTTGTGGGTCATTAGGGTTCCCAGTGAAACTCTATTTACTGGTTCATTGGTCAACATATGATCTAGTTTCCTGGTCATGTGGCATTTATGCCAGTTGGAAATGGAGTCAACTCATTATGAGAATGAGATGATGAACCAATACCCAATCTAAACATCATGACCTGATCATGTCACGAAGTTCAAGTTACGATGATTAGAAATGGATCCTCGTAGACTATTCCTGAGACCGTGAGGCTATATCAATCACTGTCTCCTGAGAGTGCTTAGATAGCATCAAGCGCCACTTCGTACTACAGTGGTTATAAAGGTGTGTTCAGGTACTCAGAGGAAACCGTAGAGGCAATGTATGTCAAGAGCGGGAGTTGTCCATCCATGTGACAGGGAAGATACTCAAGGGCCCACTCGGAGAGGTTATATCCAATAGCTACGCAGCGTGTGATTTGATCACAGAGATATCACTTGTTGGAACGAGTCAAGTAGCATTGTTCGGTAATGAGATTGAACACGACATGGTGATGTCATTGATCAGATCTCGGGCAATGCAAAGTATCGAGAGACAAAGGGAATAAGACACGACTGTCCTGGTTCAAACAACGAAAGATCTTCGTGGAACGCATAGGGGTCACATGGCCATCTAGGTCCCTCTGTCAATCATTGGTGCGGGAGTGTCCCTACCATGTCTGGAGTGTTCCCGAACCGTGGGGTATCACGCTTAAGGGCTTGATTATGCTTATAGAGTATTTATAGGATCGGTAGAATAGTTGAAGAATAGTAGAGAGAAAACCGGAAGGGTTTCGGTAAGTCCGGAGGATGTCCCGAGTGGAGGTGGAAGTGTTCCGTAGCCATGGAGGTTGAATAATATGTGAATTAATCTTAAATATTGATTTAATCATTTATTCATAATTATTTAATAAAGAGAAAATAAATTTAAAAGGTCAAAAGGCTTAATGGGCCAATTCCCGGAGGGGAGAGGGCCCATTAGGGAAAGGAGAGAGGGAGAAGGGGCAAGGGGGTTGGCTGGCTGGGCCAAGCCCCCCGCGTGGGGCCCACTAGGGCTGGCTGGCGGCCTCCCCTCCCCCTCCTCTCCTTTAGTCCCACCCCGGGACTTTGAGGGAGGTAGTACCTCCCCTCCCCCTATATATAGTGGGGGTATTTGGCCAGATAAATACACCCAATAATCAATAAAGGTCTTCTCACTTTTGGGAAGACCTCTAATTGATATTTTCTTTCTCTCCCTCTCTCTCTCGTGACCGTGGTCCCAAGTTCGAACTGCGCGAACGAGAGACATCTTCACCGCAGAGCGCCATCGCGCCGCGGGATTCAGATCCAGGAGCTCTACTTCCGCAACTGCTGCTAGATCGGGGAAGCGGGAGTCATCGTCAGGCACCAGACGTTTGTAACTCCCCGCGAGGTGTCGCACTTGAGGCACTCAAGTAGTTGGAGCCACGGGAGCGCAAGGACTTCATCACGACCTTGAGGTCAGCTTCGGCTCATCTACATCAACCACGCTCTCCTAAGCATTCACAACGCTTTTCGGTCTTCAAGGGTAAGTTCGTGAAAAGCCCCTCCCGTTACTGTATTACTAATAGATAGGTCCTGGCAGCATCATGGGTTTAGGGGCGTAGGGTAAAATTTTATTGTTTTCATGCGCGGAACCCCTACAGCTATTCCCTTTTTCACTTAAGGGCAAAACAAGGGCGTGGTGTGAGCTACTAGATGATCCTCATCATTTGGAGTGGAAGGAACTTGAATCTCTCTTTTACTCTAAATTTTATCCTCCTCATGAAATTCATAAAGATAGGAATTACATTTATAATTTTCATCCACATGATGGAGAAAGTATTGCCCAAGCATGGGGGAGATTGAAGTCATTAATGCTCAAATGTCCCATTCATGAGCTCCCCAGTAATATTGTTATTAATAATTTCTATGCAAGGCTTTCGGGACATTAGAAGGATTATCTAGATACTTGTTTAGAGGGATCCTTCACAAGTAAGGAGGTCAAAGCTAAGTGGGATCTTCTTGAAATAATTCAAAGCAATACCGAAGATTGGTATAACCACAAAGGTAAAGAACCAGGTATAAACTATGAGTATGATTGCATTAAGTCTTTCACTGAAATTGCTTATTTTCAAGAGCTTAGTGCTAAATATGGTCTTGATCCTCAAATTCTTGTTGATTGTTGTAGAGTGATACGTCCATTTTGCATCACTATTCTATGTCTTAATTTACTATTATTCATTGATATATTTCGTATTGAGAGGTGATACTTATGTTATTTCATCTGTTTTTGCATGGTTGATGACTTTTCGAGCATGGACCGCTGTAGTCAGGATTCTGATGGAAAAGGTGATGTTTGGAGGCAAAATTCGCGAAGATCAGAAAATCTGGGAAAATATGTAGAAAATCCTATTTTTCCAGAAGACTAAGGATGCCAGAAGACGGAGTGGAGATGGGCCACAGGGGGCCCACACCACCCCCTGGCGCGGGCAGCCCTAGGCCACGCCAGCAGGTGGTGTGGCCGCCCTGGCCCACCTCTGGATCTCTCCTCTGGCATATATCATCCTCCCGAAACCCTAAGACTCAGGGAGCGACCACAGAAAGATTCCACTGCCTCTGAGGGGCGGAAAACACCAAGAGAGAAAGATCTCTGGCGGGGCAGTTCTGGGGAATTCCTTCCCGGAGAGGGGAGATCGTCGCCATCAACACCACCATCAAGCTGGACTTCATCCGGATCATCATCATCATCACCACCATCATCATCACCATCAGCACCCTCATCACCATCTCCATAATGTTGTAACAATTGAGTTGAATCTTGCATTAGTTCATAGGGGAAACTTTCTCGGTGTTGATTACTCTTTGTAGTTGATGCTATTGAGTGAACCATTGAATTATTGTTTATGTTCAGATTGTTATACATCATTATTCCATCTCTGATAATGATCCATATGATGTCTTGTGAGTAGTTCGTTTTGTTCTTGAGGACATGGGAGAAGTCATGTTGTTAGTAGTGGAGTTGTGTTGAGAAAGATTCAATAGTTTGATATTTAAGTTGTGGTGTACTTCTTCTAGTGGTGTCATGTGAACGTCGACTACATGACACTTCACCTATATGGGCCTAGGGGAATGCATTGTGTATTTGGCTACTAATCGTAGGGGTTGCCGGAGTGACAGAAACCTGAACCCCCATTAGGAAACCATTGCACAAGGGACGTAAGGGTCTTAGAGTTTAAAGCTGTGGTTAGGTCTCTACCTTAATTACTTTCTTGTACTTACGGATGTTTGCAAGGGGTATAATCATAAGTATGTATTAGTCTTGGATGGGGCGGTACATTAGCACAGGTTCACCCACACAACACTTAGCAAGCTAGAGAAGATTAATCAACTATATGAAGTGAAAGCACTTGACAGTCTTCCCATGTGTCCTCGAGAATGTTTGGTCATCTTAAGTAATACAACCGGCTTGTCCTTTACTGCATAAAGGATTGGGCCACTTACTGCATTTATTCCTACTGTCTTTTATTTGCTCATACTTTGTTTACTTTCTTTATCAAGAAACCCTAAAAATCTGTTTGCTAAGTATTTGCAGAGAATTCCTGATCCATACCACTAGCCAGCACCTTCTGCTCCTCGTTGGGTTCGACACTCTTACTTATCGAAAATACTGCGATACACCCCCTATACTTGTGGGTCATCAAGACTATTTTCTGGTGCCGTTGCCAGGGAGTGAAGCGCTATTGGAGAGTGGAACTGGGAAAGGAAACTTCTACTATGAGTATTGTTTACTTCTATTAGTTGCTTTATTTTCGTTATGGATAATTCGCTGAGTTTCTTATTTGGAAATGCTACTACCACTTCTAAGGTAGTAGATAAACCACCACCTGCTGAGAATGATGTTTTCAAAATACCTACAAGAATTATTGATCATGTTATGGATAACTACTATGTTGGGGATGGAACTGTCCATCCCGGTGATCATTTTCTCTTTATACACGAATTATGCGGGTTGTTCAAGTGTGCAGGTATTACTACAGATCAAGTTAAGAAGAAGTTATTCTCATTGTCACTAAAAGGAAGAGCTGAGGAATGGTATAAGTTGTTGAAGAATGGTCAAGCTCTGGAATGGGAGGAAATAGTGGCTCTCTTTTATTCAAAGTTTTATCCTCCTAGTGAGATTCATAAAGATCGGAATCAAATATACAACTTTTGGCCTCTTGATGGAGAGAGTACAGCTCAAGCTTGGGGGAGATTGAAGTTACTAATGCTCAAATGTCCCATTCATGAGCTCCCCAACAATATTATTATCAATAACTTTTATGCAAGGCTCCCTCTACATGATAAAGATTTATTGGATGCTTCTTGTGCTAGATCATTCACTCGCATGAAAGAAGAAGCTAAATGGGATCTTCTGGACTGTATTCAAGATAATGCTGAAGCTTGGGAGAATGACTAAGGTAGAAAGTCAGGTATAAATTATGATTATGAATGCATTGAATCTTTTATGGGAACTGATGACTTTCAAAATATTAAAAATGCTTATGGTCTAGACTCTCATGCTATTGCTTCTTATTTTAAGGCTTTTGCTTCCTATATTGAAGTGCCTAAAAAGAAGTGGAATAAGTATCATGAACCTTATAAAGATATTGCTAAGAGTGTTCCTGTAAGAAATACTGAAGTTTATACTACTAATCATGTTTTACCTGAACCTTATATTGAGAAAATGCCTTTTCCAATTAAGGTAAATGAACATTCTATGATAGCTAGTATGGTTAATGAAAGTACAAGTAAAGCTGTTGAACCTGATAAACAAATGGTGGATGAACCTGTGGTAGCAATTATGAAAGAACTTGTCACTAAAAGCATAGAAGATGGGCACATAGTATTTTGTGAGGATGCTTCTAATATTGTTTCACATCCTAATAGAACTAAAAAGGCTAGTGTTCCTGTGCTTTCTGTTAGAATTGGTGATCATTGCTATTATGGTTTATGTGATATTGGTGCAAGTTCCAGTGCTATTCCTTATGAGCTTTACAAAGTAATTATGCATGAAATCAGTCCTTGCGAGTTGGAAGAGATTGATGTGGTTATTCACCTTGCTAACAGAGAGACCATCTCTCCAATTGGTATTGTACGAGATGTGGAAGTTCTTTGTGGTAAGATTAAATACCCTGCTGATTTTCTAATACTTGGTTCAGCTGCTCGTAAAACTTATCCTATCATTTTTGGTAGACCTTTCTTGAGTACTTGTGGAGCTATTATTGATTGCAAGAGGGAGAAAATCTTGACTAAGTTTGATGGGGAATCTTATGAGTTTAATTTTTCGAAATTTGCTAAAGAACCTTGCGAAGAGGAAACCCATAATGAGGATTTTAGAGTTGAACAACTCGCTTCTATTTCTCTTACTCCTAACAATGCTTTGCATCAATTTATGGAAGATCATGAAAGTGAAATCTTCATGGAAGAAAGGAATGAGATTGACAGGATTCTCCGTGATCAACCTAAGATGCTTAAGCATAACTTGCCTGTAGAAGACTTGGGTACCATGATGCCACCTAAAAAGGATCCGGTTTTCGATCTAAAACCTCTCCCTGATGATCTTAAATATGCTTATATTGATGATAAAAAGATATATCATGTTATTATTAGCGCTAAACTTTCAGGGAAGGAAGAAGAAAGGTTATTGGAGGTTTTGAGGAAACACCAAGGAGCTATGGGCTATACTCTAGATGATTTAAAAGGGATTTCACCTACTATATGTCAGCATTCTATCAACATAGAACCAGATGCAAAGCCAGTAGTAGAGCACCAACGACGTTTAAATCCTAGGATGAAGGAAGTGGTAAGGAATAAGGTATTGAAACTCCTTGATGCTGGTATTATTTACCCTATTGCTGACAATGAATGGGTTAGTCCTGTTCATTGTGTTCCTAAAAAGGAGGTATTACCGTTGTTCCTAATGATAATGATGAGCTTATTCCTCAAAGAATAGTAGTAGGCTATAGGATGTGCATTGATTTTAGAAAAGTCAATAAAGTTACTAAGAAAGATCATTACCCGCTTCCTTTTATTGATCAAATGTTGGAAAGGTTGTCTAAAAATACCCATTTTTGTTTTCTTGATGGTTATTCTGGTTTCTCTCAAATTGTTGTTAAACAACAAGATCAAGAAAAAACTACTTTTACTTGCCCTTATGGAACTTATGCTTACAGACATATGCCTTTTGGTTTATGTAATGCTCCTGCTACTTTTCAAAGGTGCATGTCTGCTATCTTTCATGGTTTTTGTGAGGAAATTGTAGAAGTGTTAATGGATGACTTTTCTATCTATGGAACTTCTTTTGATAATTGTCGGCACAACCTTGATAAAGTTTTGCAGAGATGTGAAGAAACTAATCTTGTTCTTAATTGGGAAAAATGCCACTTCATGGTTAATGAAGGGATTGTTCTTGGGCATAAAGTTTCTGAAAGAGGCATAGAAGTTGATAGAGCTAAGGTTGAGGCAATTGAGAAGATGCCATGCCTAAGAGACATCAAAGGTATTCGTAGTATCCTTGGTCATGCTGGTTTCTATAGAAGGTTTATTAAAGACTTTTCTAGGATATCAAAACCCCTTACTAATCTTCTTCAAAAAGATGTACCCTTAGTTTTTTATGATGACTATAAGGAAGCTTTTGAAACTCTTAAGAAGGCTTTAACTACAGCCCCTATTGTTCAACCACCTGATTGGAGTTTACCCTTTGAAATAATGTGTGATGCTAGTGATTTTGCTGTAGGTGCTGTCCTTGGGCAACGTATCAATAAAAAGTTAAACGTTATCCATTATGCTAGTAAGACTCTAGACACTGCTCAAAGGAATTATGCCACTACTGAAAAGGAATTTTCTAGCTATTGTTTTTGCTTGTGATAAGTTTAGGCCCTACATTGTAGACTCAAAAGTCACCATTTATAGTGATCATGCTGCTATTAAATATCTTATGACGAAGAAGGATGCTAAGCCTAGGCTTATTAGATGGGTGCTGCTTTTACAAGAGTTTGATCTACATATAGTAGATAGGAAGGGCGCTGAAAACCCTGTAGCTAATAATTTATCTCGATTGGAAAACATCTCTTTTGACCCTATGCCCGTTAATGATAGTTTCCCAAATGAACAATTAGCTGCGATGAGGAGTAAGCTGTGAGGAGCCCTTTGAATGCTGATTATGCTAACTTTATTGCCTCCAAGTATTTGCCTCCAACTTTTACAGCTCAGCAAAGAAGGAAGTTATTCTATGATTTGAGGCATTATTTTTGGGATGACCCACACTTATACAAAGAAGGAGTGGATGGTATTATGCGAAGATGTGTTCCAGAATATGAACAAAAGGAGATATTGCATAAATGTCATGGTAGTGCTTATGGAGGACATCATGCAGGAGATAGAACTGCACAAAAGGTGCTACAATCAGGTTTCTACTGGCCTACCCTTTTTAAAGATGCAAGAAAATTTGTTTTATCTTGTGATGAATGTCAGCGTGTTGGTAATATTTCTAGACGCAATGAAATGCCTATGAACTACTCTCTAGTTATTGAACCTTTTGATTGCTAGGGATTCGACTTTATGGGTCCTTTCCCTCCTTCGAAAGGTTACACTCATATTCTTGTTGCCGTTGATTATGTTACTAAGTGGTTAGAAGCCATTCCTACAAAGAGTGCAGATGGGGAGACCTCTCTAAAAATGCTTAAGGATGTTATCTTTCCTAGGTTTGGAGTGCCTAGGTATCTCATGACTGATGGGGGTTCTCATTTCATTCATGGTGGTTTTAGAAAGACCCTTGCTAAATATGATGTTAATCATATAATTGCTTCAGCCTATCACCCCCAAACTAGCGGGCAGGTAGAGTTATCAAATAGAGAAATTAAATCCATCTTACAAAAGACTGTTAATAGGTCTAGAAAAAACTGGGCTAAGAAGTTGAATGATGCTTTATGGGCTTATAGAACTGCTTACAAAAATCCTATGGGGATGTCTCCTTATAAAACGGTTTATGGGAAAGCTTGTCACCTACCCTTAGAATTAGAACACAAAGCTTACGGGGCAGTTAAAGAACTAAATAGAGATTGTAAGCTCGCTGGTGAGAAAAGATTATTTGACTTAAGTTCTTTAGATGAATGGAGGAGTGAAGCCTATGAAAATGCTAGGCTCTTTAAGGAAAAAGTTAAAAGATGGCATGACAAGCGAATACTTAAGAGGGAATTTCATGTGGGTGAGAAAGTTCTATTGTATAGGTCTCATCTCAGATTTTTTGTAGGAAAGCTACTGTCAAAATGGGAAGGACCTTTCATTATATAAGAAGTATACCGTTCAGGAGCAATAAAAATTTCTTCTTTAAAAGATAATACTACACAAGTAGTGAATGGACAGCGACTCAAACACTATATTGCTGGAGATTCTTACAATGAAGATGTTGATGCCTTTCAAGTTATAACTCCGGAGAAATTCATCGAGGACCAAATTCAGAGACCTCTAGAGTCTGTTTTCAAATAGGTAACAGTTCTGGTAAGAAAAGTTCCGCGAAAATACTATCCAACTATATTTTTGCAGTTTTCAGTCAATAAGGAAAGCTACAAAGCGAAAGAGGGACGGAAACGGAGCCAGGGTGGCTCACACCACCCTGTGGCGCGAGCCCTCCCCTGGCCGCGCCACCAGGTGGTGAATCCACCCCAGACTCCGCCTCCGACTCATTTTCTCCCAGTACCTTCCTTTTGATATGAATATTCGTAATATATAACCCCCCGGATTTTTCGAGGTTCGTGTATCGTGTTTTCGTCGTGTTTTTGTTTTGATCTGTTTCTACCAGGTAGAATCCCAGATTTGGAGCCACAATGTCTTCCACTAGATCAGCCGGGAGAGATTCCTTAGAAGATATCATCAACCCATACATGAGAGAGTTGAAGATTCATCCCAAGGAGTTGTTGCTCGAAGATGGGGAAGTCCGGATTAAAGAGGTTCAAGGCCCCAAAGGTAGAGGAAGTCTGGAGGACAGGATGGAAGCACTAGAGCAAGAAGTCTTTAGGTACAAGAAGATGGTAGAGCGCGAAGTGGATATCATCCATAAGATCTGTTCCGAACTCATCACCAAGCACCAAAAGGAGACTTGTGAACTCAAAGATGAAGTCCTCTCACTCCGCCAAACAACCAACAAACTGCAAGCACAGTTCTATGACGTTCAAAATCAAAACTGTGAGTATGAGGCTAGGTTTAAACGCATAAGTGCTGCTGCAAGTTTCAGGATGTTGGAAACCACGATGTCCTTTGTTGATGGGAAGCCCTTACCCTAGAAGACGGATGAAGATGAGAGGATACCACCACCACCAAAGGAGTAATTTGTCATCATGTTTGGCATCCCCTTGGCTTGTTCCAAGCTTGGGGGAGTGTCGCGGTATCACATCACTATCTTCTATCTTTTTACCTTTTTAGTAGAGTCATATCATGAATAGAGGAGTTATTATGTAGTATGGTTTGCATTATGGAAGTGTCCCCTCTCTCGTTAGATATGTATCCCTTGGTGTGAGTTGCCGTTATGGAATATTAATGAGAAGTTCTATCATTTACTCTTTTACATAGCTTATATTAGTTTTCAATTCGTGGTTATATGATTGATCTTGTTGTTAGTATTGGTATCACTTTGGGATCATTGAGTTAATTTAGTTGGTTTTGGCAAACCTGGCTCGGCAAGTAGCAACACTATTTTTGAGAGTTGAATGAAAAAGATAGAAGTACTCTAAAGAAAAATAATATCATCTTCTTTCTTTCTTGATTTGCTCATAAGTCTAGTATTCTCTAGTTAAGAACTTTTGTGCTTCCAAGGAAGATTGCATGTTTGCCTTTATCACTTGTATGTTTGTTTGTTTCCTTCAACTCTTATACTTGCTACCCAACCTTGCTAGCCAAAAGCCTGTACTGAGAGGGTATTCTTCTTGTGCATCCACCTCCTTAAAACCAAAACCTTTGCCATTTGTGTCCACCATACCTACCTAGTAGCATTATTGCTATTCCAAGTAAATTCTTGTTTTATCTACCTCCCAAATTAAACTTGTTATGTGAAAATTAGTGATTAAAGCTCTCACAAACTTGATGGCACACTTTACTTTCTTGCACTTAATAAACTTGAACCATTGTGCTCACCTATGTTGCGTATATGCTTGCGCTTTGTAAGTTGTGAATTAGCAGAACCATGCTGTCATGGGGAATGCTTTCAACATTGCACTGGTACTTTGTACCTAGTTGATATCATGTTCTTTTGTCTATGGATGTCGTCGGTGTGAAATGAAAGGGGAGCTTGTAAGTCCATGGAGTTATGCATGTGTGTTAGAGAAACGCCTGGGCTGCTGGTCTAATCCATGCTGACATGGTGGAAGCCTGCAGCGTAACCATAACGAGTATCTATGAAGCATTCTTCTTATATATAAAAAAGAGATAGAGATTGAGAAACAGAGAAAAAAAAGAGATATTATGAAAAGAGGAAAGAGAGAAAAAAAGCACCATATTCCCATGGTAAATAAGAAGATTGCTGAGATACTTGTTGTCTTCTTGCCTTGTCATTTTGATATGGGGATTCTTCCGTATCATCGGGCAAGGGGTACCCCGTTGGCGGTTCTCTATGATACACATATGCTTAATATGACAAGAACTTACCGGTGACTAAACTTGAGTAGCATGAGGAGCGGCCCTCGTATTCAAGGGACATGAGATTCTCAATTTACAACTTGTCAATGCATATCCTCATATTTGATCACTTTAACCTTAATCACCTAAAGATGCCTATGATAGGTGCAATGAGAGCTGAAAGCTAGTAAGTATCATAATTTTTGGGAGCTCTTTATGAGACTTGCAATCCCTGCTTCCCTCTTTGAAGGGCCTTTCTTTTACTTTGTAGTTGAGTCAGTAAACCTACTCCCTTCTATCCCAACAAGTATTTTGAGTTGTTGTGTTTCATTCATTCATATGATGATTTATTCAATCATGTTTCTTATGTTCCTTGTTTTGCACATTGCTCTTATCTTGATGTTTACTACTTTGAAAGCTATATTTGAAAACCAGTTATTTGTGAACTCCAGCAAATTATCAACTATTCTTCGACCAAGAGCTAAGTTTGCCATTACCAATTATGATTCACTTTATGTATCTTTATTGTGTTTCCTTTACTCATTGCAAGTTGAGTTATATAATAGTGAGTTGTCTTCTATTATGATCTTTGTATTTGATGAATGTGATGCTTCTTGTCTGTATTCTTTTATCGACTCTTCACTCCATAAACCCAGTTTCGCTTGGGGACAAGCGAAGTCTAAGCTTGGGGGGAGTTGATACGTCCATTTTGCATCACTATTCTATGTCTTAATTCACTATTATTCATTGATATATTTCGTATTGAGAGGTGATACTTATGTTATTTCATCTGTTTTTGCATGGTTGATGACTTTTGGAGCATGGAATTGCGATCGAGATTCTGATGGAAAAGGTGTTGTTTGGAGGCAAAATTCGCGAAGATCAGAAAATCTGGGAAAATATATGGAAAATCCTATTTTTTCAGAAGACTAAGGATGCCATAAGACGGAGTGGAGATGGGCCACAGGGGGCCCACACCACCTGGCCTGGCGACCCTAGGTAGCCCTTGCAGTTGGTGTGGCCGCCCTGGCCCACCTCTGGCTCTCTCCTCTGGCGTATATCATCCTCCTGAAACCCTAAGACTCGGTGAGCGACCACAGAAAGATTTCGCCGCCTCTGCGAGGCGGAAAACACCGAGAGAGAAAGATGTCTCCGGCAGACAGATTTCTGCCGGGGGAATTCCTTCCTGGAGAGGGGAGATCGTCGCCATCAACACCACCATCAAGCTAGACTTCATCGGGATCATCATCATCACCACCACCATCATCATCACCATCAGCACCCTCATCACCATCTCCATATTGCTGTAACAATTGAGTTGAATCTTGCATTAGTTCATAGGGGAAACTTTCCCGGTGTTGATTACTCTTTGTAGTTGATGCTATTGAGTGAACCATTGAAATTATTGTTTATGTTCAGATTGTTATACATCATTATTCCATCTCTAATCATGATCCATATGATGTCTTGTGAGTAGTTCGTCTTGTTCTTGAGGACATGGGAGAAGTCATGTTGTTAGTAGTGGAGTTGTGTTGAGAAAGATTCAATAGTTTGATATTTAAGTTGTGGTGTACTTCTTCTAGTGGTGTCATGTGAACGTCGACTACATGACACTTCACCTATATGGGCCCAGGGGAATGCATTGTGTATTTGGCTACTAATCGTAGGGGTTGCCGAAGTGACAGAAACCTAAACCCCCGTTAGGAAACCATTGCACAAGGGACGTAAGGGTCTTAGAGTTTAAAGTTGTGGTTAGGTCTCTACCTTAATTACTTTCTTGTACTTACAGATGTTTACAAGGGGTATAATCATAAGTATGTATTAGTCTTGGATGGGGCGGTACATTAGCACAGGTTCACCCACACAACACTTAGCAAGCTAGAGAAGATTAATCAACTATATGAAGCGAAAGCACTTGACAGTCTTCCCATGTGTCCTCGAGAACGTTTGGTCATCTTAAGTAATACAACCGGCTTGTCCTTTGCTGCATAAAGGATTGGGCCACTTGCTGCATTTATTCCTACTGTCTTTTATTTGCTCGTACTTTGTTTACTTGCTTTATCAAAAAACCCTAAAAATCTGTTTGCTAAGTATTTGCAGAGAATTCCTGATCCATACCACTAGCCAGCACCTTCTGCTCCTCGTTGGGTTCGACACTCTTACTTATCAAAAATACTGCGATACACCTCCTATACTTGTGGGTCATCATAGAGCCTTTGCTTCTCATATTAATGCTCCTAAATAAAAATGGGACATGTACCATGAGCTTTTTAAAGACACTTGCATGGAAAATGAAATTGTTATTAATGATAGCAATAAACATGCTCAAACCTCTGAAAGTACTATTTATTATAAGCATGTTAATTTTTGTGGAATACATAGACCTTGTGAGAATAAACAAATTGAAGAAGAATATTGTATCACCCACAGGAATGCAAAAACTAGAATGTGGTATAGGGCTTTAAATGATCTTGGTAAAAAAGTTTGTGCCCTTTATCCTTTTATTTGTGAACTTTGATTTGAAGTGGGTCTTTTCAATTTCCAATGCTCGGGCCATAATAATAGCCCTTCTAACCCAATGAGTACTGCAAGTTTGTATTGTGATGACATGATCACTCCTAATCAACATGATGAACTTACATTATTTTTGGGGTGTGAAGAGTTATCAAGAAAAACCTCTTTGGTAGATATGGGTGCTTTTGATCTGAATAGTGTCCTACATGGTTATCATCTTTATTGTGTTGATAATTGCCACACAAATACTTACATACAAAATATTATAAAAGATGAGGTTTTAACAAAATATGACAGGACTAATATGTGTTTTGATCTTATTAATGAAAAGGAGGAATCCTCCAAAGTTTCTTCTATTGTCTCTAACAATAAACCAAGGTATATGAAGAAGTTTACTTTCAAGCCTCTCCCTCCTAAAGAGAAGAAGAAAAAGAAGAAAAGGAGGACTAAAGGAGAGAGGAAACGGTATTTTCCCCTAAGCATGTTGCTCCTATTATATTTTTGATGAGTCTGAACTCGATGATGTTCCTATGCCTATTACCTATAGTAGTGATCATGATTAGGAAAAGCACACTACTTTTGATATTGAAAATCTCTTCGGTACCAATTATGAAAATGATGATATTAATAATGGTTGTACTATTAGTGTTATCCGTGTTCCTTCCAATGATGATATGTTTACAAATGAACACACTTTGGAAGATAATTATTCTATGGCTTATGATGATACTACACCTCCAATATATGATGATTACAATAATGAATATGATATTTTCAGTCCACTACTATTGAGGAGAAAATTAATTATGATTACAATATGCCTCCTATATTTGATGATTATGGTGATGAGAATAATAATGATAGCTATTTTGTTGAATTTACTCCCACTACAATTAATAAGAATGACTATGTTTGTGTGGAGAATATTAATTCTTTTATGCATGTGGCTCATGATAAGAATGTTTTATGTGATAGTTATGTTGTTAATTTCATTCATGATGCTACTGAAAGTTATTATGAGAGAAGGAAACATGGTTTTATGTATCTCAACAATATTAAGTTTCCCCTCTTTATGTTGAAAATTCTGAAGTTGCACTTGTTTTGCTTTCCTATGCTTGTTGCTTTGTGCTTTCATGACTTGTTTCTTTACAAGATTCCTGTGCATAGGAAGTGGGGTAGACTTAAATGTGCTTTGAATTTGCTTCTTGATGCTCTCTTTTACTTCAATTCATATTTCTTATGTGAGCATCTTCTCAAACTATCATGCCTAACTTAAAGGCGTTAAAGAAAAGTACTTATTGGGAGATAACCCAAAAGTTTTAGATGAGTCTTAGAAGTTATTACTTCTTTAATAACCTCTCCTTATCCTTTTTATTTGCTTTTTGATGCCAAGAGTAACCTCCAATGAGAGGGAAGTAATGCTTGGGAAAGTTGCTGTCCCGAAACAGATTTTTGTGCTTCACCGTAAAACTTCGTGTAAAATCTCTGTACCTCGTTTTTAGGCGTAAATTTTTGTGCTTCTGCCCCAGGTTGTTATCTAACTTTCGTTAGTTCAATACTTTTTGATTTGAGCAACAGAAGGTCTTCTAAAAAATTGGTTTTTACCTGCTGGTCTGTTTTGAGAGATTTCTGCCATTATTTGCATTTGCTTCTTGTTGGTTCCTTTTTGGATTCTCTTTGGGGAATTGAGCTTTTTGAGGGAAGTGCTATAGTAGCTTGTGTTTTAATGGAAGTTTTATTGGTGTTGAAACTGAACCCAAAGACTTATTATCTTGAGTGCACTAATGTTGCTAATAAAGATTGTGTGAAGTTTTGTATGAAGAAAAATTTCAGGTGTATGGAGAGAATGATGTAATGAGATGAAGAATGGACTAAAGCTCAAGCTTAGGGATGCCACGCATGTCACCCCAAGAAATATCCAAGAAGTACAAGCGTCAAAGCTTGGGGATGCCCAAGGCATCTCCTTCTTCATCAATAAAAATCCAAGGTTTCTTTCAAACACTTCATTTTTATTGTTTCATGCACAGTTGTGTTGTTCTTGGAGGGTCTTCATTTTTGTTTTTGGTTTTCGTTTTCTTGGTTTTCTTAGTTTGCTTGAATAAATTGGTTGTACCCCCTCTTTCATACATTGGCTTTCAAATAGTTTGGTTTGGATTGGAAAAGAGTAGGAAAAGTTCATGCTTAAGTGGTAAAGAGAGCTTGTTTTTGACTGTGGCCTATGCTTTGTCATGCCATGCTGGATATTGTTTTGGCTTTATGCTTAGTATTCTTTGCTGTAGCATGACTTGTTATAAACAATTGAGATTTCTTAATGTGCCTTTGAAGAATCATGCGTTGTTTTAGCATATTAAAGCATAGTATTGTGGTATTCTCCTTTGATGCTTTATTTGGGTTGACTTGGCGCATGCTCACACCATGTTGTGACTATCCCAAGTCACCATAGCCTTGATGATCCTTTAGTTTTCAACTTGTAGTATCACTTTATGCTTTGATTAATGATGTTTTGTCGCTCTGCATGATTATGGACATTATTGCTCTCTTAGTTGGTCGCCCCCAGACTTTTGCTAGCGTCCATACCAAGTATGAGTTCCACTCATGCATCCAACTCCAAATAAAACCAAGTTATTCCAAAGAGTCCACCATACCTACCTATTAGCATTTGCTATTCCAAGTATTTCATGTTTTTATCTACCTTCCGAATTAAACTTGTTATGAGAAAACTAGTGATTAAAGCTCTCACGAACTTGATGGCACACTTTACTTTTCTTGCCCTTAATAAACTTGAACCATTGTGTCGTCTATGTTATATATGCTTGCACTTATACGTTGGGGATTAGCAGAACCATGTTGTCATGGGGAACGCTTTCAACATTGCACTTGTACTTTGTACCCAGTTGATATCATGCTCTTTTGTCTATGGATGTCATCGGTGTGAAATGAAAGGGTAGCTTGTAAGTCCATGGAGTTATGTATGTGTGTTAGAGAAATGCCTGGGCCGCCGGTCTAATCCATGCTGTCATGGTGGAAACCTGCAGCGTAACCATAATGAGCTGTCTATGAAGCATTCTTCTTCTAAAAAAGAGTCAGATATTGAGAAAAAGAGAAAAAGAAAAAAAAGATATGAGAAAAGAGGAAAGAGAGAAAAAAGCACCATTTTCCCATGGTAAATAAGAAGATTGCAGAGATGCTCGTTGTCTGCTTGCCTTGTCATTTTGATATGGGGATTCTTCCGTATCATCGGGCAAGGGGTACCCCATTGGCGGTTCTCTATGATACACATGTACTTACTATGACAAAAACTTACCGGTAACTAAACTTGAGTAGCATGAGGAGCGATCCTCGTATTCAAGGGACATGAGGTTTCCAACTTATACTTTGTCAAGCATATACTCCATAGTTTGTTCACTTTAATCTTAATCACTTCATGATGCTTTTATGTTGAGTCTCCATCTTTTATCTTTAGGCACCAATTAAGAGAGCATAGTTGTCATTCTTAGTTCTATGTGCATTGTCCCAAAACTTATTGGTTGATTCATAATGTTGATATTACTTATTCTTGAACTATTTGTATCTAGTCACCCTTATGAACTTTGAAGGTGTCCTATGCATTTATGTTTTGCTACTCCATGAGGGACAAGCTTAATGCCACTATGCTATGTTTTCTATATGTGAAACAAACAAACGTCTTTCAATGCATTGTTATTCATGATCTTTTGTTTGTACCTTTTCATGTTACAACATAGTTGCTATGTCTTATTGTTAGAACTATATCTTTCATGCTATGTTGAAGTACTATGATCCCAGCTATCAATGTTCTACAAATACTTTTATCAAGTTTATGATGGTGCATGTCACCTCAGAAATTATTTTTTCTTTTTATCACTTACCTACTCGAGGACGAGAAGGAGTTAAGCTTGGGGATGTTGATAAGTTGCTAACGTATCTATAATTTTTGATGTTCCATGCTTGTTTTATATCTACTTTCTTATGTTTCGTCCACACTTTGGAGTATTTGTATACACTTTCTTGGACTAACCTATTAACAAGATGTCACAGTGCCAGTTTCCTATTTTCTTCTGTTTTTGGTTCCAGAAAAGTCAGAAAATGAATATTCTCGGAATTGGACCGGACAAAAGCCAAAGTCGATATTTTACCAGAAGACTCACGAAGCCAGAAGACGAGACGGAGAGGGGCCACAGGGTGGCCACAACCCCCCCCCCTTGGCGCGGGCAACCCTAGGCCATGCCAGGGCATGGTGTGGGCCCCCTGGCCACCCACCGACCTTGCCTCTTCGCCTATAAGATGCCTCCCGATGCAAAAACCCTAAATCGAACAGCCTCCAGCCACGAAAAGTTCTGCAGCGCCACCACCACTGAAGGGGAGATTCGGGGGACAGAAAGTTTCTGTTCCGGCACCCTGTCGGGATAGGGAAGTGCCCCCGGAGCCATCTCCATCGATCTCCACCACCATCTCCATCACCGTTGCTAATTCCCATGATGATGAGGGAGTAGTTCTTCCTCGAGGCTAAGGGTTCTACCGGTAGCTATGTGTTCATTTCTCTCTCTATGCGTGATCTTATTGAGATCATGAGCTTTGTAATCAAGTAGATCTACCTTGCTACTCAAGTGATTTAGTAGATCTCTGCTCTCCCCATGTGTGTGAAAGTGACAACGTGCACACCATGGTGGCACTTAGGCTAGAGATTACAATTACTTGTTATGAGTTATATTTGGAGTTGGATGTCTCTATGAAATTGTGGTGTTTGTTGGAACCATCTAGAGCTCAAGGTGACAGTGTGGGGTTATCTAGATGGGGAAAGCGGACTTTGAGGTGTGCTGTTATAGCCCTGCCATGGATTAGAGTGTCCAACTGGAGAGCAGTTCAGAGTAGTATCATAAAGAGAAGATATTTATATGAGAGTGTTCACTAGTGAAAGTATGATCCCTAGGCCTTGTTTCTAAGCATTGAAATACCATTTGCAACTTGATCTGTTACATGTTTGCTTGCTTTCATCTTTATTTTAGATTGCCTTTAGTCTCTTCCCACATCAACCACGCGCCATCAAAGCTATTTTATGGCACCGTTACCACTTATAATTATCCATACCACTTGTATTTCAGTATCTCTTCGCCGAACTAGTGCACCTATACACCTGACAAGTGTATTGGGTGTGTTGGGGACACAAGAGACTTCTTGTATCTTGATTGCAGGGTTTATTGAGAGGGATACCTTTAACCACTTCCTCTCTGAGTTCGATAAACCTTGGGTAATCCACTTAAGGGAAAACTTGTTGTTGTTCTACAAACCTCTACACTTTGAGGCCCAAAAACTGTCTACAAGAATAGAAGTGCGGATACATCAATAGGCCCACTGATTTCTGACCGTTTTCTGCCCATTGGTGACTTTCCACACCGGAGACTCCGGCCCGTCTCCGGTCCATCTCCGGACCACCATACAGAATGACCAGGGCCTGAACAAGATGCATACTCCGGGGACTTTGCCAAAACTTCGGTCTTGGCGGCACACCATCACACCAGAGACTCCGATGTCTTCACTCCGGAGACTCTAGTCTAACCGAGAACACCGGAGATTTTGGTCCGTCTCCGGACCCATACACAGAACATCCCTAGGATTCAACTTTGATCCACTTCGGATGTTTGAGGCCAAATTCCAGACCACACAGGAGACTCCGGTCTTCGCACACCAGAGATTTCGGTCCAAAATCCTGCGAGAGGCAAAACTGACAGAAACAAAAAACCGTAACAATCATAACATTTGCATCTGGACTCCGATTGACCCGAAACCAATTTTGTTGGAAAGGGGATGACTAGAGCTACCCAACATTGGATACCACCAAGAGAGAAGATCTCATGTATTATGATGTGAGATACCTCTCTTGGTGAGAACCCGGAAAAACCTCCAAGATAAAAAAAACGCAATAAGGTATAAAGGGAAATCCGTTTTTGATGAACTAGAGCTTATTATGAGTACCACAAGCTATAGAACCTCACATGGATAAGATCCAAATAACAACCAAGAAAGATGATGCCAAGTATGCAAAGGTTTGAGCTCTCGCCGAAGGATATGATCAAGTTACTCACTCGAGAGCCCCTCTTAATAGTATGGTTATCTATCCTATAAACCGGTCTCACCAAGTAACACCACGGGACCGGTAATAAGGAAACCCTATCAAGACCAACCATTTGTCTTGCGCATATTCCACTTGAGCTTGGTGATGACGATCTTCTCCACCTCAAGATGGAACACCTTTCTTGATTGCGCTAGCTTGGTGAAGACTTGCAAATTGCTCCCCATACTCTACTATGGTAGAGCTTCTTTTTTGGGCATATCATCTTCCCATATCCATGATCACCATATGATGGCAAGCTTCAAGCAAATGATCTTTTCAAGATGGTTCATCTTGAAGTTGCACATCATTTCTTCTTTCTTTACTATGATGGTGTCTTGAAGGTATATAAGAGATATCACTTCAACTTTATTCTTCTAGACACACTTTCTATAGGCCCAACTCTTACTTGACCAATCTCCGGATCACTCATTGAAACCTTGGTTAACACTTGATCTTCTTAACTTTCTTGTTCTCCCAACCTTGAAGCTGGTGAGATCTTAGGATATTTTTTAAAATAACTATGTTTAGATCTAGTGTTTGCCTTGCCGAGAGAGTGGGTGTGGCGCCGTACAGAGAGAGGAGTTGAGAGAGTGGGAACTAAGAACTCCCTGTATTATATACGAAATAGGGTGGAATGTTGGTGAGATGTAGTGTTTTTTTATGGGTTGTATGACACATGCGGCAAATAACGTGGGCCGAATTGGTTTATAGAGCACATACGTCGGTCTCCAGCAAGTAGTGGTGGTCCGCACCTGTCACCTACACAAGCCTAACCAATTAGCAAGCAGTGATTGACCATTCTCCAGCGGTCATTAACAATTAATGGCGTTTGAAATGGACGGCGGAAATTGGGAATGCCTCTGTTGGCCAAGCAGGGCACAAAAATCGCTGCCTTCCCTGGCCATGTACCACGGCACCAAAATCCGCTGCTACCGTGGGTACCACGGCATATTATCGGGTGCCACGACAAAGTGGTGCCGTGATTGTCCATCCGTCGCGCATCCAAATTTTGCAGATAATTTTTGCTTGTGCCGTCCCAAAAATCCGCCGGGTATAGAGGGTATTTTTGTAGTGCATCTTCTTCCAAAATATGATCCTCACTAGACATGGGGTTTTGATACCCGGTACAATAGTGATATCTAGCTTTATTGTTGCCTAATCTCTAGAAGCACAATACATATGAACTATTCCTAACCATATGATATATTCCAGGATTCATTATATTGTTTTGTAACGGCATTTATCCAACTCTATTGCTGACTAATTTCTACAAACCTCTATATAGATGAATAATATCCATCCATATTGTCTATTTCGTAATTTATTATCTCAATCTCACACACGTGATTAATGTTATTATTTAGATACCTAAGCATTCATTAATAATTGTACAAGAAACCAAATCCCCTGCGAAGAAGAGACTTTGCTATTTTCTAAAAAATTGCAAAGCGTTATTTGTGCACTCCCGAAAAAGTTAGCGATTGTGCACCACGAGTTAAACTCGCATGCTGGATAAGTAATTAATTAATACGGGTATTTCTTTTTGATTGTTTTGTATTTTCATGCATTATTGTAGTACATATTTATTATTTAGATGGTAAGTATTCTACTATCTCTTTCTATGTGTTTTGTGTTAGAGATGTAATCTCGTACGTATATAATATAGTGTAGTACATCAATCGTATGCGTAAGTGATACATTGCAAATGTATCTATAATTTTTTATGTTCCATGCTTGGTTCTATCTACTTTCTTATGTTTTGTCCATACTTTGGAGTATTTTTATATATTTTCTGGGACTAACCTATTAACAAGATGCTACAGTGTCAGTTGCCTGTTTTCTGCTGTTTTTGGTTCCAGAAAAGTCAGAAAATGAATATTCTCGGAATTGGACGGGACAAAAGCCAAAGTCACTATTTTTTCCGGAGCAACATGGAGCCAGAATACGAGACGGAGAGGGGCCAGGGGCCAGCCACACCATAGGGTGGCGCGGGTCCGCCCTGGCCACGCCACCAGGTGGTGTGGGCCCCTCCGACCTCCACCGACCTTGCCCTTTCGCCTATAAGAATCCCCCGATGCGAAAACCCTAAAGAATCAATCAGAAATCCATGAAAAGTTCCATGGCCTTGCCGCCAATCAAGGGCGATTGAGACGAAAATCTCTGTTAGGCACCGCCGACGGGGAAGTGCCCCCGGAGCCATCTCCATCGATCTCCACCATCATATCCATCACCATTGCTGATTCCCATGATGAGGAGGGAGTAGTTCTATCTCGAGGCTAAGGGTTCTACCGGTAGCTATGTGTTCATATTTCTCTATGCATGATCTTATTGAGATCATGAGCTTGTAATCTATAGATCTACCTTGCTACTCAAGTGCTTTAATAGATCTCTGCTCTCCCCATGTGTGTGAAGTTGACAGTGTGCACACCATGGTGGCACTTAGGCTAGAGATTACAAATACTTGTTATGAGTTATATTTGGAGTTGGTTATCTTTATGAAATTGTGGTGTTTGTTGGACTCATCTAGTACTCAAGGTCACAGTGTGGGGTTTCTAGATGGGAAAGGCTTACTTTGAGGTGTGCTGTTATAGCCCTACCATCGATTAGAATGTCCAACCGGAGAGTAGTTCAGTGTAGTATCACAAAGAAGAATATATTTATATGAGAGTGTTCACTAGTGAAAGTATGATCCCTAGGCCTTGTTTCTAAGCATTGATACACCGTTTGCAATTAGATCTGTTACATGTTTTCTTGCTTCCTTCTTTATTTTAGTTTTACTTTAGTCTTTTCCACGCCATCAAGCTATTTCCTATCACCATTACCACCTATAATTATCCATACCACTTGTATTTCACTATCTCTTCGTTGAACTAGTGCACCTATACACCTGACAAGTGTATTGGGTGTGTTGGGGACACAAGAGACTTCTTGTATCTTGATTGCAGGGTTGCTTGAGAGGGGATACCTTTAACCACTTCCTCCCTAAGTTCGATAAACCTTGGGTAATCCACTTAAGGGAAAACTTGCTGCTGTTCTACAAACCTATGCACTTGGAGGCCCAACAACTGTCTACAAAAATATAAGTGCGTAGACATCAAGCTATTTTCTGGCGCCTTTGCCGGGGACTAAACAAAGAGAAGCTCCCACGTCAACCACGTGCCAGCAAGTATTTTCTGGCGCCATTGCCGGGGAGGTAAGGTAAAAGGTATTCACACCGGAGGATTAAAGAAGAAGAACCTCCCACAGCAAACGCCTATTTTCTGGCGCCGTTGCCGGGGAGGTAAGGTAAAAGGTACTCACATCCTCCGGTGTGAGTGCTCGAAGTTATTTCCTTTAGATTCTGCAATTTTGTCTTTTTGTTTCTTGTTTTCACTAGTTAGGCTTAATGGAAAACAACAAAAAAATTAGAGAGCTTTATAGTATTTATCTTGAGTTAGGACATGAAGTGTTTGAAGAGAAAATTAAAAAACCTATGGAACTTTATTTGCATTCTAATAGCAATGTTGTTAGTATGAATTCTTTGGACACCATTATTGCTAATGCTATGGAAAAGTCTAAGCTTGGGGAAGCTGGTTTTGATGAAAATGATCTTTTTAGTCCCCCAAGCATAGAGGAGAAAGTTTACTTTGATGATACCAAACCTCCAATATATGATGATTACAATGATGAATATGATATTTTCAGTCCACCTACTATTGAGGAGGAAATTAATTATGATTACAATATGCCTCCTATATTTGATGATTATGGTGATGAAAATAATAATGATAGCTATTTTGTTGAATTTGCTCCCACTACAATTAATAAGAATGACTATGTTTATGTGGAGAGTATTAATTCTTTTATGCATGTGGCTCATGATAAGAATGTTTTATGTGATAGTTATATTGTTAATTTTATTCATGATGCGACTGAAAGTTATTATGAGAGAGGGAAACATGGTTCTATGCATCTCAATAATATTAAGTTTCCCCTCTTTATGTTGAAAATTTTGAAGTTGCACTTGTTTTGCTTTCCTATGCTTGTTGCTTTGTGATTTTATGACTTGTTTCTTTACAAGATTCGTATGCATAGGAAGTGGGTTAGACTTAAATGTGTTTTGAATTTGCTTCTTGATGCTCTCTTTTACTTCAATTCATACTTCTTATGTGAGCATCTTCTCAAACTATCATGCCTAACTTAAAGGCGTTAAAGAAAAGTATTTATTGGGAGATAACCCAAAAGTTTTAGATGAGTCTTGGAAGTTATTACTTAAGTAATAACCGCTCCTTACCCTTTTTATTTGCTTTTTGTGCCAAGAGTAACCTCTAATGAGATAAAAGTAATGATTGGGAAAGTTGTTGTCCCGAAACAGATTTCTGTGCTTCACCGTAAAAATTCGTGTAAAATCTATGTATGTCCTTTTGAGGCATGAATTTTTGTGCTTCTGCCCCAGGTTGTTATCTAACTTTTGTTAGTTCAACACTTTTTGATTTGAGCAACACAAGGTCATCGAAACAATTCGTCTTTACCTGCCGGTCTATTTTGACGGATTTCTGCCATTATTTGCATTTGCTTCTTGTTGGTTTCTTTTTGAGTTCTTTTGGGGAATTGAGCTTTTTGAGGGAAGTACGACAGTAGCTAGTGTTTTAATGGAAGTTTTATTGGTGTTAGAACTGAACCTAAAGACTTTTTATCTTGAGTGCACTAATATTGCTAATAAAGATTGTGTGAAGTTTTGTATGAAGGAAAAAATTTAGGTGTATGGAAGGAATAAGTAATGAGATGAAGGATGGAATAAAACTCAAGCTTGGGGATGCCACGTGTGTCACCCCAAGAAATATCCAAGAAGTACAAGCGTCAAAGCTTGGGGATGCCCAAGGCATCCCCCTCTTCATCTATAAAAATCCCAGGTTTCTTCCAAACGCTTCATTTTTATTGTTTCATGCACAGTTGTGTTGTTCTTGGAGCGTCTTCTTTTTTGTTTTAGTTTTGGTTTTTCGTTTGCTTGGTTTGTTTAGTTTGATGAATAAATTGGTTGGACCCCCTCTTTAATGCTTTGGTTTTCAAATAGTTTGGTTTGGATTGGAAAAGAGTAGGAAAAGTTCATGCTTAAGTGGTAAAGAGAGCTTGTTTTTGACTGTGGCCTATGCTTTGTCATGCCATGCTCGATATTGTTTTGGCTTTATGCTTAGTATTCTTTGCTGTAGCATGACATGTTATAAACAATTGAGATTGCTTAATGTGCCTTGGATGAATCATGCGTTGTTTTAGCATATTAAAGCATAGTATTGTGGTATTCTCCTTTGATGCTTTATTTGGGTTGACTTGGCGCATGCTCACACCATGTTATGACTATCCAAAGTCACCATAAGCCTTTATGATCCTTTAGTTTTCAAATTGTAGTATCACTTTATGCTTTGATCAATGATGTTTTGTCGCTCTGCATGATTATGGCCATTACTGCTCTCTTAGTTTGTCGCTCTCAGTCTTTTGCTAGCCTCCACAACCAAGTATGAGTTCCACTCATGCATCCAACTCTCTAAACCAAGTTATTCCAAAGAGTCCACCATACCTACCTACTAGCTTATGCTATTCCAAGTATATTCATGCTTTTTTTTACCTTCCGAATTAAACTTGTTATGAGAAAACTAGTGATTAAAGCTCTCACGAACTTGATGGCACACTTTACTTTTCTTTCCCTTAATAAACTTGAACCATTGTGTCGTCTATGTTGTATATGCTTGCACTTATTTGTTGGGAATTAGCAGAACCATGCTTTCATGGGGAACGCTTTCAACATTGCACTTGGTACTTGTACCTAGTTGATATCATGCTCTTTTGTGTATGGATGTCGTCAGTGTGAAATTAAATGGGAGCTTGTAAGTCCATGGAGTTATGTATATGTGTTAGAGAAACGCCTGGGCCGCTGGTCTAATCCATGCTGACATGGTGGAAACATGCAGCGTAACCATAATGAGCTGTCTATGAAGCATTCTTCTTATAAAAAAAGAGTCCTATATTGAGAAAAGGAGAAACAAAGAGATTATGAAAAGAGGAAAGAGAGAAAAAAGCACCATATTCCCATGGTAAATAAGAAGATTGCTGAGATGCTCGTTGTCTGCTTGCCTTGTCATTTTGATATGGGGATTCTTCCGTATCATCGGGCAAGGGGTACCCCGTTGGCGGTTCTCTATGATACACATGTACTTACAATGACAAGAACTTACCGGTGACTAAACTTGAGTAGCATGAGGAGCGACCCTCGTATTCAAGGGACATGAGATTTCTAACTTATACTTCATCAAGCATGTACACCATAGTTTGTTCACTTTAACCTTAATCACTTCAAGATGCTTATGATAGGGGCAATGAGAGCTGAAAGCTATAAGTACCATAATTTTTGGAAGCTCTTTATGAAACTTGATCTCTGCATCCTTCTATGAAGGCCTTTCTTGCACCATTATATTGAGTCTCCACCTTCTATCTTTATGCACTTACTTTGAGAGCATAGTGGCCATTCTTAGTTCTATGTGCATTGTCCCAAGACTAGTTGATTGATGCATACTTTGATATTACTTGTTTTAAACTATTGTATCTAGTCACTCTTATGAACTTTGAAGGTGTCCTATGCATTTATATTTGCTACTCTATTGAGGGACAAGCTGAATACTATTATGCTATGTTTTCTTTATGTGAAACAAACAAACGTCTTGCAAAGCATTGTTATTCATGAATCTTTTGTTTGTGCCTTTTCATGTTGCAACATAGTTTCTTTGTCTTATTGCTAGAACTTTGTCTTTCATGTTATGATTGAAGTACTTTGATCCCAGCTTTGAATGTTTTACAAATACTTTGATCAAGTCTTTGATGGTGCATGTCACCTCAAAAATTATTCTTTTTTTTATCACTTACCTACTCGAGGACGAGCAGGAGTTAAGCTTGGGGATGTTGATACATTGCAAATGTATCTATAATTTTTGATGTTCCATGCTTGGTTTTATCTACTTTCTTATGTTTTGTCCACACTTTGGAGTATTTTTATACACTTTTTGGGACTAACCTATTAACAAGATGCCACAGTGCCAGTTGCCTATTTTCTGCTGTTTTTGGTTCCAGAAAACTCAGAAAATGAATATTCTCGGAATTGGACGGGACAAAAGCCAAAGTTACTATTTTTCCCGGAGCAACATGGAGCCAGAATACGAGACGGGGAGGGGCCAGGGGCCAGCCACACCATAGGGTGGCGCGGGTCCGCCCTGGCCACGCCACCAGGTGGTGTGGGCCCCTCCGACCTCCACCGACCTTGCCCTTTCGCCTATAAGAATCCCCCGATGCGAAAACCCTAAAGAATTAATCAGAAATCCACGAAAAGTTCCGCAGCGCCGCCGCCACCGAAGGGGCGATTCAGGGGACAGAAAGTCTGCATTAGGCACCTGGGCACGGAAGTGCCGGAGCCATCTCCATCGATCTCCACCACCATCTCCATCACCATTGCTGATTCCCATGATGAGGAGGGAGTAGCTCTATCTCGAGGCTAAGGGTTCTATCGGTAGCTATGTGTTCATCTCTCTCTCTATGCATGATCTTATTGAGATCATGAGCTTGTAATCTATAGATCTACCTTGCTACTCAAGTGCTTTAATAGATCTCTGCTCTCCCCATGTGTGTGAAGTTGACAGTGTGCATACCATGGTGGCACTTAGGCTAGAGATTACAAATACTTGTTATGAGTTATATTTGGAGTTGGTTATCTTTATGAAATTGTGCTGTTTGTTGGACTCATCTAGTACTCAAGGTGACAGTGTGGGGTTTTCTAGATGGGAAAGGCTTAGTTTGAGGTGTGCTGTTATAGCCCTACCATTGATTAGAGTGTCCAACCGGAGAGTAGTTCAGCGTAGTATCACAAAGAAGAATATATTTATATGAGAGTGTTCACTAGTGAAAGTATGATCCCTAGGCCTTGTTTCTAAGCATTGATACACCGTTTGCAATTAGATCTGTTACATGTTTGCTTGCTTCCTTCTTTATTTCAGTTTTACTTTAGTCTTTTCCACACCATCAAGCTATTTCCTATCACCATTACCACGTATAATTATCCATACCACTTGTATTTCACTATCTCTTCGCCGAACTAGTGCACCTATACACCTGACAAGTGTATTGGGTGTGTTGGGGACACAAGAGACTTCTTGTATCTTGATTGCAGGGTTGCTTGAGAGGGGATACCTTTGACCACTTCCTCCCTGAGTTCGATAAACCTTGGGTAATCCACTTAAGGGAAAACTTGCTGCTGTTCTACAAACCTCTGCACTTGGAGGCCCAACAACTGTCTACAAGAATAGAAGTGCGTAGACATCAGTAATCCAACTATACAAGCCATGTCAGGGACTCTTGCTGGCCTATATTAACGTGTAGCTCGTACCGGACGATGGTACGATTCCCACCACGAAATTTAACATGGTATCACAGCTGCCTCTTCCGTGACCTAGCTGCTCCAAGCCCTAAACCTATAAAACCATCATCGCCGCTGTTTCCAGCCACCGCCGCCACGATCCAAGACCGCCGCCGCCGTAGCTCCACGCTGTCGTCGCCGCCTACACAAATCCCACCTATGACCCTATGACCTGCTGCCGCCGCCGCTTTCTAGCCGCCGCCGCCACCTGCAAATCTACGACCTAAAAAATCTACAACCTATGATCGCCACCGCCGCTACCTCGAGATGTTGCCGCCATCCAAACCCCAGCCACGATGAGCTCCTCCATGACGACTGCTTCCCTAGCCGCTGCCCTTGGTACGTGATACGTCCAAAACGTATATACTTTCCCAAACACTTTTGCTATTGTTTTTCCTCTAAACTTGTGTGATTTGGATACAACTAACACAGACTGATGTTGTTTTCAGCAGAATTACCTTGGTGTCTAGTTTTTATGCAGAAAAATCAACTATCAGGAAAAATCCCGGAAAATATGCCAAAAATCCTATTTCACCAAAAGATTCACGGAGCCAGGAAACGAGACGGAGTAGGGCCACGAGGGGCCCACACCACCTGGCCCCACGGGCCAGGCCAAGCCGCGCCTAGGGGTGGTGTGGCCGCCTCGGTTGCCCCCTCAGCCTCCCTCTTTGCCTATAAGTCGCCTCTTGACCTAAAAACCAAGGGGGGTTCGACGTTTTTCTAGAAAGAGTTCCGCTACGCCGCCACCACCAGATTCCGTGATTTGGAACCAGAAACTCCATTCTGGCACCTTGTCCAGACGGGGAATTGGAGGAGATCATCGCCATCATCATCACGATCACTTCTCCATCGACCATCCATGTTTCCCCCATCCATGAGTGAGTAATACCCCATTGTAGGCTATGGGGATGGTAGGGATTAGATGAGATCGTTCATGTAATGGCATCGGATTGTTAGGGCATGGTGCCTAGTATCTACTATTAGTGCTTTTTGACTTTGTTGCAACTTGTTATGCTTAATGCTTGTCACTAGGGCCCGAGTGCCATGATTTCAGATTTGAACATGTTATTGATTCATTATGATAGTATTGTTTATGGTCTTACCTGCAAGTTGTATACACACGTTGTTGTCCAGACACTACTAGGAAACACCCTATCGGTAGACAAGTTAATCTGTGGCGCATATGTAAATCCATGCGCCATAGAGACTTGTCAGTGGCGCACTAGGAAGCATGCGCCACAGAAACCTGGAAGTTCTGTGGCGCATTTTGTACAATATGCACCACAGAAGATAGGTGGGACCCGCCAGTCAGGGTGGGTTGATCCAAGTTTTGTGGCGCATATTTTATTATGCACCACAGAACATGGAGGAGGGCCCTACCACAGAATCTAATTCACCCACGATATTTGGCGCATTTGCGGATATGTGCCACAGATATGTTTCATACATGGGCGCATATCCTCACATGCTCCTGTAACATGGAGGAAGGCCCCACCACACGGAATCTAATTCACCATACATGGGCGCATATGGACTTATGCGCCACAGAAGTTTGAGCATCTGTGGCACATTTCCTCCATATGCGCCATAGATGAGGGCGTCCAGATCCATGTTAAAAAGGTGACAAAGCTCCCACCTTATCTATCCACCACCACCCATTTCACATCTCTTCCTTTCTACCTCCTCCCAACTCGTCTTCCTCCTCCCTCACACCCCATTTTGCCCATAGTTTCTCCATTTTCTTGTAACTAAACCTACTTTAGTCCATAGATTGGTAAGTGGAAGCTTCCCTCCAACTTGTAGATCTAAAAGTTCCTTACTTTTCTCTCTCACATCTCTATTTGTTTACTAATTTCCTCTCCACCAACTTGTAGATCTATTTGTCCACACTCTCTCATCGCGCGGTCTCGTCTCGCTATTATTGTGTCTACTAGGTGAGTACTTGGCCATGAACATGTAGGTGAATCTTGTCGCGCGGGCGGTGTGTGTGCGCGATCCATGGCGAGACGATGCTTGTGTGGTGCATGAATGTTTGCAATGGGAGGAAGTTTTTTGTTGCTTGCTTGTTATTGTCCCGGCCGGTGTGGTTGCATGGATGTTTGCCGAAATGTTGATTCATTTCCATTTCGGCAAAATTTTGCACTACCCATATGTCCTAATTTTAGGAAAGGTCATGCTGAATTTGTTCCGGCTAGCATTCATGCATGTGTGTGTTCATATGGTGTGGTTCTCACCTATACTCTCTGTTTTGACCGCTCAGGCAACCATGGTCCCCATGATGAGCGAAGGTCGAATTGCTAGGTACAAGAAAGACATGAAGGAGGACATGATTCTGAACAACAAGACCATGATAAGATGTCCATGTCGAACATGCAAACTGCAGCGCTGGATCGACCCTGAATCTGGACAATTGGAGGGTCACCTGCTCAAGCGCGGTTTCATGCGCAAGCTCAATGAGGCGCCGACAGGACATGGTGGTCACAAAGATGTGGGCAGGCGAGAAGACAAAGAGTCTACCGGGCATGATCATCATGACGAAGGAGATGCCGGCGGGCATGATCATCATGACGAAGGAGATGCCGGCAGGCATGATCAGCATGGAGAAGGAGATGGCGACGGGCATGATCATCATGAAGAAGGAGAAGACGCGAACACACAGACGCTGCTAACTTCGGTCTTGCAGGACCCTCATGTTCAAGAACTGCTCTTCAAGGAGACGAGCAACGACAAAGCTGCAGCCAGAGAGAAAGCCAAGCTGGCCCAAATGGAGGTAGACGGGATGACTCCATTGTATCCTGGGTGTCACCCCGAGGATACATGTTTGAGTGTAACGCTCAAGGCTCTGGAGATGAAGGCCGAACACAAATGGACTGATGTGAGCTTCAACGCGAACATGGAATACTGGCACGACCAACTTCCTAAGGGGAACACATTGCCAACAAGTATCGAGGAGGCCAAGAAAATCATGTGCCCTCTCGACCTACCACACATTAAACACCACGCATGCATCAATGATTGCGCACTTTATCGGAACGAGTACGCGGATAGAACCACATGTCCGGTGTGTGGCCAAGGATGGTACAAGAGAGGGAACAAGAAAGTTCCTCAAAAAGTGGTATGGTACTTTCCTATCACCCCCCGTCTGCAGCGATATTTCGTAGATCCTAAGAAAGCAAAGCTCATGCAATGGCACGCGGAAAGAGAGAAACCCGAAGATGATCCAGAGAAGGGCAAGATCCTGACCCTTTAGACGCTAGCCAGTGGAATGCATTAGACATCGATTTCGAAGAGTTCAGGGGCGATGCAAGGAACGTCAGACTGGGTATGAGCACCGATGGACTGAATCCTTTTGGAATCCAGAGTAGCACGCATAGCACCTGGCCCGTGTTTGTATGGGCGTACAACCTCCCCCCGTGGCTATGCACGAAGCAAAGGTATGTACACATGAGCATTCTTATTCAGGGGCCAAAACAACCAGGTATCGATATGCATCTGTATCTCGGGCTATTGAGAGAGAAGTTAGCCAGCTTGTGGGAGACGCCGGCCCGTACGTGGGACGCCTACACTAAAGAATATTTCCATCTGAGAGCCGCGTTGCTCACGACCGTGCAGGACTATCCTGGTTATGCATATGTATCGGCCCAGGTGAACCACGGACACAATGCATGCATCAAGTGCATGGATGAGACACCACATTTCCAGCTACCAAGGGATCCTGGGTCTTCGAAAACCGTGTTCCAAGGTACTCGAAAGTGGCTCCGCATGGATCACCCGTGGAGAAAACATGGTGACCTGTTCAATGGTAAGGACGAGCTCGAAAGAGCCCCGTGTCCGAGGAGCGGCGAAGAAATCGAGGAGCTTTTGAATAATTGGGTAGATTGCCATGCGCCTGAAAAAAAACGACTGAGGACAAAGCCGCTGCTGGGTGTATGGAAAGCAAGGTCTGTTTTCTGGGACCTACCGTATTGGAAGGTCCTTCACACTCCCCATAGCCTCGATGTAATGCACATCATGAAGAACGTTACCGAGAATCTGCTTGGCACTCTACTGAACATGTCGGAGAGGACCAAGGATGGGCCGAAAGCAAGAAAGGACCTTAAATTGCTTGGCATCAAGAAAGATCTTCAGTACCCTGATAGTGATGATGATGATCAGACGGAAGGGACTCAAGGTCGCCGCAAAATAGTTAAGAAGAATGAGGTGGTGCTTCGTGCCGCCTGCTTCACTCTGAGTCTAGAGGAGCTCGAGCAGTTTTTCAGGTGCCTCTTAGGAGTGAAAGTTCCTCACAGTTACTCGGGGAAGATAAGCAGATATCTGGACGTGGCGAAGAAGAGGTTCAGCGGTATGAAGTCTTATGACTGTCACATGCTGATGGCGCAGATACTTCCGTTGCGATCCGTGGGATAATGGACGAGCATGTCCGTGAGACGTTGTTTGGCCTCTGTAACTTTTTCGACGTCATATCTAGGAAGTCGATCGGTGTGAAGCAGCTTGACAGGCTACAGGAAGAGATCATGATGATACTATGCGCGCTTGAGATTTACTTCCCGCCCGCATTCTTCGACATCATGGTGCATCTGCTTGTACATGTCGTGGACGACATCATCCAGCTCAGGCCGACATTCCTGCACAACATGATGCCGTTTGAAAGGCTAAACGGTGTCATCAAAGGATTCGTTCGCAACAGGCCTCGTCCAGATGGAAGCATAGCCAAGGGCTTTCTGATCTACGAGTGCATCTCCTTCTGCCAGAATTATCTAACCACCGAGAACGAGGATGTTGGAATACCCACAAAGAAGCACCTCGGCAGGGTCGGTGGATATGGTCACCGTGAGGGCTGCCGCTCACTGCATGTCGGCATTGATGGTCGACGCACAGATTTTTAAAGGGCACACCGAGTCACGCTACAACACATTGAAGTGGTCGGCCCTTGGGTCGAAGAGCACAGAAGCTTAATCGAGCAGGAGTACGTCGACCAGAGCCGGACGAGGAAGAAGGGAGACGTAACCAGAGAGCACAACTCCAGCTTCACGGGTTGGTTCAAGAAAAGGCAACTGGACAATCCCCCACAGACGCCTTCTACAGAAGATCAAAAACTCATATTCTCCTTGCCGCAGGGCCCAGGGCACAACCTAAGGACCTATCAGTTATACGACATAAATGGTTACAGATTCTACACCGAGGAAAAGGACAAGAATAGCGAATATCAAAACTCAGGAGTAACTATGTTATCCTTTGCTGATGACGAGACTACTATGATGGAAAGATTCTACGGAAGGATCGAGGAGATATGGGAGCTCGAGTACTGTGGAGAGATCATACCGATGTTCCATGTTAGATGGTCCAAGAACATGGAAAAAGAAGGCCGGTATTTCACCACAATGGTTATACCAGATGCCAAATCAACAAAGAACGCCTCCACAAAAAATGAGCCTTGGGTACTCGCTACCAAGTTGATCAATGTTTTTTTATTACCGACCCATCAAAGCCCAACCGTGTTGTAGTTAGGAGGGGCAAGAGGAGCATCATCAGAATGGAAGGAGCCGCCAACAAGCAAAACTTCGACAAAAACGGCGACCCGAAGATCGAAGAGGAATTCGACAAGTACTTCGACATGCCTACTACTACTAAAGTAAGAAGGAAGACCACACTACCTACTAAAGGTTGTCCATTCACAAGAAAAAATCTCAAAGTGCACGGGCTAAAGTATTCAACCGCGACGAAAAAGGGCAAGAAGATCGTGAAGAGACACTAGCAATTGTGTGACTTTTTGGTGTATTAATTCGTGTGGGTATAATGTGATATTAGTGTGGGTATACAAATTCACATTTGTGTGTGACAAGCAAACACACATATATATATATGAATTGGGGGGGGGTTTGAATAAATATGCATATGTGTTCTTGCTTTTTTTGAATAAATATGCATACATGTATATGTTCTTGCTTTTTTAAAATAAATATGCATATGTGAAAAAATATGCATATATGTATATGTTCTTGCTTTTTTGAATAAATATGCATATGTATGTAATTAAAAATATTTTAAAAAAAAGAAAAAAAATATGTGAGACAGCCAGGATTCGAACCTGGCTGCCCCAGGTGAGAGCAAGCGAGCAAGACCACTAGGACAAGTATCAGATCTTGTCATACTACGACGCCACACTTTTTTGTACTATGTCCAGAAGTTCTGTGGCGCATTCCCACAGAATGCGCCACAGAAGCTTCTGTGGCGCATTCTGTGGGAATGCGCCACAGAACTTTCACACTTAGCCATAGAACGATTCGGCCTCTTCCCCTAATCCCACCTTTCTCTCTCGATCCACACTTAGCCAAAATTCTCTCTCGATCCCCCTTTCTCTCTATCATCGCAAACCCTAGCGCCGCCCTAGCCACCGCCGCGCTGGAGCCCTAGTAGCCCGTGGAGGAGCCGCCAGAGGAGGAGTCGCTGCGCCGGAGCCTGCCGCCCTCGTTGCTGGAGCCCTAGCCACCGCCGCACCGGAGCCCTAGCAGCCTGTGGAGGAGGAGCCGCTGGAGGAGGAGTCGCCGCGCCGGAGCCCGCCACCCTCGTCGTCGTTGACCACCGCAGCCGCAGCACCGGAGCATGGTTCGTCCCTCCCACCCCCCCACCCCCCCTCTGATGCTCATTCCCCTATTGTTGGTCAAGCTAAGATGATCTGAGACCATTCCCCCCTATTGTTTCTGTGTACTTGGTCAAGCTAAGATGATTTGAGAATTTTGGATGATATTTACATGTTAGGTTCAGGGTTTTGATCTTGGGAGTACACTGCAATTTTGGGAAAATTGACAAAATTTTATTAATTGATAGTGAATAATCAAATGTTATCAGGTGGACTCGGTATTAGTTTCTGAAGTTATTTCACTGAATTTATAGAAAACAGTGTTAATTCCAGTTTCTTCTTAAGAGTCAGACTGTTGATTGCTGGAACGAGTCTCATGAAAGATAGCATCATGTGTAGCTCATAAAAAGCAACCATTTGCATTGCGTACAATGAAGGTTTTAATTCCGGTAGTTATGATAAAATAGCAATGGATTTTCTATTGGTAGTTTTAATCATGAGCTATTAAGTTGAAATGAAAAATCTTATTACTTATGTGTCAATCTCAGTGAATACTGCTAATTTAGATGAGGAACAAAGCAACGGATGCATAGAAGTAGTCCAAATATGCTTGTTAATTAGTCTTCTCACATGGCTAGACCTTTCTGAATTTGACACACGGGGTATCTCCTTTGACCGTTGGTTTTTTTGAAGAATCACCTTGTAGGGCTTATAGAATGGACATGTAACATCGGCATGAAAGGGAAAAGGGTGCTAGAGTAGAGCCATATCGTCACTGTCCTAACACAAATTAGATGAAAGAAGTTGGTGTTGCCATGATTTCCCGTTGCATTTGGCAGGGGAAGTCCCTTTTCCTAACCTTTTCCTTTGTTTTAGTTCACGTCAATGTCAACAGATGGGTTGAACAGATGCATTATTTGGGATACAGAGGACTATGTAAAAATATTTTTTTGTTTGTGGGATGGACCTGGTGGTGGCGCCACTTCTAACATCTCAAACCAGCAGAAACATATAACATGATATAATTAGACTCTCCTGGCGATGTTGATATCGCCGTATGAATTTGTTTTATTATGAGGTGCATCTAGGAGAAAATAATTTGCACTCTCTCTGATTCCAACATAAATTTGAAATTGGTTTATTTTCCACCCTTTGTTTTAGTTCAAGTCTGGATATTGAATCTGCAAGATTTGGTGATTAGTTGGACCAATTGTGTTAAGTATAAGCGACCTTAGAGTCTGGCATGTATTGTTTGTCCATGGATGAGAGGTATATCAATTCTCCGATAACTTATATTTAGAATTTTCTAGGCATTCTTTCTAAGGCTGCCTAGTGGTGCCATAGTATATACTATGTAAAACTAGATAGTTCCCTTTATGCGGATAAAGAGTCCATTCTTTAATTGCACTCGTGTCAGGTTATTTTTATAGCTTCTTTCATTCATTCATGGTATTAGGGATGCAGAAGTGGGATAATTGGGACAAGTGGGATATCACTTTTAGACTACTAGACTAACTCAAAACTAAGTGGGACAAGTGGGATAAGCTAGATTTGACATATCCCGCTTATCCCATTTATCCCACCTAAATTAGAGTTAGTCTAGTAGTCTAAAAGTGGTATCCCACTTATCCCTATTGTCCCACCTCTGCATCCCTACATGGTATGCTATAAAATGAATACTTCTACATTTTTTAAATGTACCTTTGCTAAAGTGTAGTTTTGTGCTACTTGAGCTATCCCTTTTGTTACCACTTATAACTTGCAGTGTACCATCATTTATTTTTAGATTTCCTCATGATTATTGCTGCGACACTTGTGATGTTCTGCTTTTTTTTACTGCACCAGTTGTACTGTTCTTTGTCTGCAAGTCTGCTATGTGTGTGCAAGAAGAAGAGAGCCTATGTGTGTCTCTGTGTACTATAACTGCTACTCAGTTTTCATTCAGTAGAAGCACATGTCTGATATATATACTGCTTCTATATTATTTGTTGTACCCTTTTAAGTTTTTTAAGTTCTTCTTATAGATGTATCTGTTATACCGTTGCGTGAATGATGGATGGGATTGCATGGATGATGATGGTGGGGTCAATGCATGGGGCTTTCAATATGGTGATGGGGTGTTTTGTCTTGCAGGGATTTCATTTGAGTTGCCCATTTCTCCCGAAGTGTCGATTCACTTCCGTTTCGGTTGAGAAATGGGCACTCCTAGGTCAAAAAATTAGCAAAGGTTATGCCGAATTTTTCGGCCGAGATTTATGCTAACTTTTTGCCTCTTTTTTAATAGAGTAGTGCAAACATGTCGGGCAACAACGAGTCCGGCCCTTCTAAGCACATGATCAGCGTCGAAGAACAAGCTAGACTGGCCAACCAGTCATTCTAGCGGGGGTCCCAACAGGAAGAGGAGGAGGCAATGAGGATGACACTGTTGGAATTATGCCCTAGAGGCAATAATAAAGATGTTATTATTATAATTCTTGTTCATGATAAAGTTTATATTCCATGCTAGAATTGTATTAAGCGGAAACATTAATACTTGTGTGGTTTGTGAACAACCGTGTCCCTAAATGCGCCTCTATGGACTAGCTCATTGATCAATGATGGTTAAGGTTTCCTAACCATAGACATGAGTTGTCAATTGATAATGAGATCATATCATTGGGAGAATGATATGGTGGACAGACCCAAACTAAGCGAAGCAATTAGATCGTGTCATTGTGTTCATCTTTGCGAAGCTTTTCCTATGTCAAATATTGTATTCCTTAGACCATGAGATAATACAACTCCCTGGTATCGGAAGAAAGCTTTGAGGTCATCAAACGTCATCCTATGAGAGGGTGATCATAAAGGTGTCTCTCAGGTGATCGGAAAGTATCTGTTGGGTTGTATGTATCGAGATGGAATTTGTCCCTCCCAAGTCGGAGAGATATACTTCGGGCCCACTCGGTAATCGATATCAACACCGCTTGCAAGCATGTGGTTAAGGAGTTAATCACAAAGTGATATCGGATTCTGAACGAGTAAAGTACTTCTTTGTGCGAGATTGAACTAGGTATGATGGTACCGACGATCGAATCTCGGGCAAGTGAAATATCGCGAGACGAAGGGAATATATATATAGGATTGATTGAATCCTGGCATCGTGGTTCATCCGATATGATCATCGATGAATGTGTGTGAGTCAATATGGGTGCCCAGACCCTGCTGTTGATTATTGATAGAAGATCATGTCTGCATATTCTCGAACCTGAGGTCACACATAACGTGTCTCGGCTAGGATAGATTGGATACTTGGTTTATGAATTTTGTTCGAGTCTCGGATGGGATCCGGGATATCACGAGAGGTTCGGAATGGTCGGAGAATAAGATTCATATAAAGGCGGTGCAGTTTTGGAGTTGAATTGTTAGGATTAATCCGTATTATCGGAAGCTTCTAGAACCTTCGGAAGGGGCCAACGTGGTCCCACCTTCCGGTAGGGGGCATGGGCCTATGAGGGAGTGTCCTGGCCGCATTGGGCCAGGGGCACAAGGCCCCATAGGGCCCAGCCGATTCTAGATAGATTTAACTCGTTTAAATCTAGGGATAGAATTTCTAGATAAGGGAGAGTTTAAATCGTTTAAACTAGAGATAGGCTTGGAGGAGGGGCTAGGGCTGGCCGCCACCCCTCTATATAGAGGGCTGGTCGCCCCTCCCCTACACACATCTCCTCCAAGCCCTAGTAGCCCTGCTGCCTTCCTCTCTCCCTCCCATTGTTTGTAGGCGAAGCCTGCAGAAATTCTCCACCATATACACCACGCCCGTCGTCTTGTAGATCCAATCCATCTCTCTACCATACTTGCTGGTCCGAGGAAGGAGGAGACGTCGAGGTGCTGCGTGTGCATCTCACGGAGGCACCGCCACTTGTGGTGCTAGATCGGATCGGATCGCGAGGAGGAGAAGCGAGTACGACTACATCACCCACGTTCCGAGCGTTCCGCTATCTGAATCTTCAAGGGTATGAAGATCTAATCCAATCTCTCTCGTTGTTTGCATCTCCTAGATTAGATCTTGGCTTTCCCTCTGTTCGCTTCGTAGAAAATTTTGATTTACTATGCGAAACCCTTGATGGTATCGAGCTAGATCTATGCGTAGATGTGATTCACGAGTAGAACACAACATGGTTGTTGAGCGTTGATTTTTTCTGTTGCTAGGCTCTTGTTTGTGTTCTTCTTATGACGGGATAGTGAGATTGAAGCGGTCCAGGCCAACCTTACGTGACGTCGTTCGCGAGACCGACTCCGCACTTGACGTGTGGCTTGTACCACACATGCGGTGGTGGATGTCGGTTTCTCTCACTATAATTGTCATGGGATTAACACGGAGTTTGGCAACCATAATATCACCGTTGTGGCTTTCCGTAGGTAAGAATCGTTCTTAGCATCTACTCCCATAAGCCACGTAAAACATGCAACAACAAAGTAGAGGCGTCTAACTTGTTTTTGCAGGAGTGTTTTCTGTGATATGGTATGGCCCAAGATGTGATGTGTATAATGTATGCGATGATCATGTTTTGTAATGTTTCACGACTTGCATGTCGATGAGTACACAGCGAGGAGCCATATGGTTGTCTTTATAATTGTGTATGACCTGTGAGTCAACTTCTTATCGCCATGTAATAGCTTTACTTTATCGCTAAGTAGTTAGCAATAGTTGTAGTTGCTATTCGTGGTGGAGGCAATCATGGTGGAGTGATGGAGATCATGCCGGAATGCACAAGATGGAGATCATTCTTGGCGAAGATTGGCTATACCATGTCACATAAAGTTATATGCATGTGATGTTTATCCTTTTATGTATCTTATTATGCTTAGATCATGACGGTAGCATTATAAGATGATTCCTCATAAAGATCAAGATAAAAACTATGTTCTCCCCATGTATGCACCGTTGCGAAAGTTAAATGTGTCCAAGCATCACGTGATGATCGGGTGCTATAGACTCTCGCTCACATACAACGGGTGCAAGCCAGTTTTACTGCGGAAATACTTGGGTTTGACTTGACGAGCCTAGCATGTCTGAGACATGGCCTTGGAACACATGAACCGAAAGGTTAAGCATGAGTCATATGAATGATATGATCGACACCGTTGTCCACCATTGAAGCCACATCTCTTCTCGTGAAGATCGTATTAGGTGTGGTGAATTTGGATCGTGTTCACTAAACAACTTGAGGGATGTTGAATTTAGTGGGAGTTCATCTAGTAATTTGATTAAGTTGAACTATTTATCATGAACATAGTCTAAGTTGTACTTGCAAATCTTGTAGATCACATGGCCAAGTCCAACTTCAACTTCAACGTTTTCTGAGAAAGAAAAGCTTAGAAACAATGGGTCTAACTTCACCAACTGGTTCCGCAATCGAGAATCATTACATGCAGCGGACAAAGGACTATGTCCTTGAGAAAGCGTTAGGTAACCCCCTGCTGCAAGCGCTTGGCTGATGAGAAAGCTGTCTATCGATCGCAAAGATGATTATGGTGTGATTGAGAGCACCATGTTGTTTGCTATGGAACGGAACTTCAAAATCGTTTTGAAAACTATCCGGGCCCTTTGAGATTCTCAAGAGCTGAAAACCATGTTTGAGACTCAGGCCCGTTACGAGAGATATGAGATCTCTGAGAAGTTCTTTAAGCAAGATGGAGGAAGGGAGTTCCGTTAGTGAGCACGCCATTAAGATGTCGGGCTACACTCAACGCCTTGAGCAAGCTGGATCAAGATTCGGAGGAGCTCAAGATTGTGAGGTTCTGCAATCACTCCCTCCCAGCTACAAAAGTTTTGTAGTGACTCATAATCAGATTGGTTCCTTGATCGATCACCGAGCTCTTCGCAAAGCTGAAGGCTGCGGAGGTGGACATCAATAAGGATAATCATGTGTTGATGGTCAATAAGCCCTCCTTTAAGAAAGGTAAAGGTGCAAAGAATCCCTTCAAGAAAGGCGGCGGCAAGCGCGTTGCCCTGGCGAGAAGAAGCTCAAGTCTGGTCCCAAGCGGACCGAGTGCTTCTATTGCAAGGACAAGGGTCCTTGGAAGCATAGTATGCGAAGTACTTAGCGGACAAGAAGGTGGCACCATCAAAGGTATATTTGATATACATGTTATTGATGTTTTCCTTACTAGCCCTCGTTGTAGTGCAGGTATTTGATACGGTTCGGTTGCTAATATTTGTAACTTCGAAGCAGAGCTACGGAATAGGCGGCTTGCGAGGGATGAGGTGACGGCTTGGCGTTGGCAGCGGATCAAGAGTTGATGTGATGGCCGTCAGACGCTCTCCTTAGTTTTACCTTGGGATTAGTTTTAAACCTTAATAAATGTTATTATGTGCCTGCGTTGAGCATGAACATTGTTTCTGGATCGTGTTTATTGCAAGACGGTTATTCATTTAAATCGGAGAATAATGGTTGTTCTATTTATATGAGTAACATCTTTTATGGTCATGCACCTCTTGTGAATGGTTTATTTCTTGTAAATCTCGAAAGGGATGAAACACACATCCATAACATTGAGGCTAAGAGATGCAAAGTAGATAGTGATAATACTACTTATTTGTGGCCTTTGTCGTCTAGGTCATATTGGTGTAAAGCGCATGAAGAAACTCCATTACGATGGACTTTTGGAGTCTCTTAATTTTGAATCATTTGACACATGCGAACCATGCCTCATGGGCAAGATGATTAAAACCCGTTCTCGGTATGATGGAGCGAGCAACGGACTTGTTGGAAATCATACATACCGATGTATGCGGACCGATGAGTGTTTTTGACCTTGGTGGATATCGCTATTTTCTCACTTTTACCGATGACTTAAGTAGATATGGGTATATCTATTTAATGAAACATAAATCTGAAACATTTGAAAAGTTCAAAGAATTTCAGAATGAAGTGGAGAACCATCGTAACAGAAAGATTAAGTTTCTACGATCCGATTGTGGGGGCGAATATTTGAGTTATGATTTTCTCACGCATCTCAAAGCAAGTGGAATCGTTTCACAACTCACGCCACCCGGAACACCACAGCAATGGTGTGTCTCGAGCGGAATCGAACCATATTAGATATGGTCCGATCGATGATGTCTCTTACTGATTTGCCGTTATCATTTTGGGGTTATGCATTAGAAACCGCTGCATTCACTTTAAATAGGGATCCATCTAAATCCGTTGAGACGACACCGTATGAACTGTGGTTTGGTGCTAAACCTAAGTTATCGTTTCTTAAAGTTTGGGGATGCGAAGCTTACGTCAAAAAGTTGATGCCGGACAAGCTCGAACCCAAAGCGGAGAAATGCGTCTTCATAGGATACCCTAAGGAAACTATTGGGTATACCTTCTATCACAGAACCGAAGGCAAAGTGTTTGTCACAAAGAACGGTTCCTTTCTTGAGAAGGAGTTTCTCTCGAAAGAAGTGAGTGGGAGGAAAGTAGAGCTAGACGAGGTTATTGAACCTTCTCTTGAATTGGAGAGTAGCGCGACACCTGAAATTGTTCCATGCACTTTGCACCAACAATAGAGGAAGCAAATGACAAGGATCATGAAGCTTGGACGATCTGCTCTTGAACGTCACGCAGTCGACAAGGTCGTGTGCCCCTCTGAGTGGTACGGCAACCTGTCTTGACAGTCTTGTTAGTAGAAGGCGGTGAACCTACGAACTATGAGGAAGCGATGATGAGCCCAGACTCTGAGAAATGGCTAGAAGCCATGAAATCCGAATTGGGATCCATGAGCGAAAACCAAGTATGGACTTTGGTGGACCCTCCTAGCGACCGAAAGGCCGTTGAGTGCAAATGGATCTTCAAGAAGAAAGCGAGCGGATGGTAATGTTACCGTCTATAAAGCACTGCTTGTTGCGAAAGGTTTTCGACAAGTTCAAGGTGTTGACTACGATGAGACTTTCTCTCCGTAGCGATGTTTAAGTCCATTCGGATTTTATTAGCAATTGTTGCGTTTCATGATTATGAAATATGGCGGATGGATGTCAAGACGCTTTCCTCAATGGCAACATTGATGAAGAGTTGTATATGATGCAACCCGAAGGTTTTGTCGATCCTAAGGATGCTGATAAAGTATGCAAACTTCAGCGTTCCATTTATGGATGAAGCAAGCATCTCGGAGTTGGAACCTTCGTTTGATCAAGTGATCAAGAGCTTTGGATTTGTTCCAAATTGCTCTGAGCTTGCATCTACAAGAAAGTGAGTGGGAGCTCGGTGGCGTTTACGGTACTATATGTGGATGACATATTGATTATTGGAAATGACATCAACATGCTTAACGATGTGAAGAGTTATTTGAACAAGTGTTTTTCAATGAAAGACCTAGGTGAAGCTGCTTATATAGTGGGCATCAAAATCTATAGAGATAGACAAAGACGCTGATAGCTTTAAGCGGTACATACCTAGACAAAGTTACGAAAAGGTTCGAATGGATAAGGCGGGGAAAGGTTCGATGCCTATGTTGTCGAGTAAGATATTGAGAAAGGCTCGGTGTCCAGCTACGGTAAATGATAGGGAAGCTATGAGCAAAGTGCCTTATGCCTCGGCCATAGGTTCCATCATGTATGCCATCTTGTGTACTAGACGGATGTGTCCAATGCTCTTAGTTTGACGAAGCAGATATCAAAGTGATCGAGTGGAACCTTTGGACAGCCGTGAAGAACATCCTAAGGTACCTAAATAGGACTAAAGAAATGTTCTTAGTCTATGGGGTGATGAACAGCGTCGTAAAAGGTTACGTCGATGCTAGTTTCGACAAACAAGGATGATTATAAATCTCAGACGGGATCGTGTATATTTTGAATGGAGGAGCTGTGAGCTGGGAAGGCAAGCAAAGCGTGATCGCGGGATCTACTGAGAAGCGGAATACATGGGCTGCTGCGAAGCGTCAAGTGAAGGAGTTTGGATCGAAACTTCATCATCGAGCTTGGCGTGGTTCAAGTGCATTGGACCCCTTGGAGATATTGTGTGACAACACTGGCGCCATAGCACTCGCTAAGGAACCAAGATATCATCCAAAGACCAAGCATATCAACCGCAAGTTTCATATAATCCGAGATTATATAGCAGATGGAGATCTGAAGATCAGCAAAGTACATACAGATCTGAATGTCGCAGATCCATTGACTAAACCTCTTCCACGTGTAAAACATGATCAGCACCTCGATTGCCATGGGTGTGAGATTGTTGCCAAATGTAAACTAGATTATTGACTCTAGTGCAAGTGGGAGACTGTTGGAATTATGCCCTAGAGGCAATAATAAAGATGTTATTATTATAATTCTTGTTCATGATAAAGTTTATATTCCATGCTAGAATTGTATTAAGCGGAAACATTAATACTTGTGTGGTTTGTGAACAACACCGTGTCCCTAGTACGCCTCTATGGACTACCTCATTGATCAATGATGGTTAAGGTTTCCTAACCATAGACATGAGTTGTCAATTGATAATGAGATCATATCATTGGGAGAATGATATGGTGGACAGACCCAAACTAAGCGAAGCAATTAGATCGTGTCATTGTGTTCATCTTTGCGAAGCTTTTCCTATGTCAAATATTGTATTCCTTAGACCATGAGATAATATAACTCCTTGGTATCGGAAGAAAGCTTTGAGGTCATCAAACGTCATCCTATGAGAGGGTGATCATAAAGGTGTCTCTCAGGTGATCGGAAAGTATCTGTTGGGTTGTATGTATCGAGATGGGATTTGTCCCTCCCAAGTCGGAGAGATATACTTTGGGCCCACTCGGTAATCGATATCAACACCGCTTGCAAGCATGTGGTTAAGGAGTTGATCACAAAGTGATATCGGATTACGGAACGAGTAAAGTACTTGCTATGAACGAGATTGAACTAGGTATGACGATACCGACGATCGAATCTCGGGCAAGTAAAATATCGCGAGACGAAGGGAATATATATATGGGATTGATTGAATCCTGGCATCGTGGTTCATCCGATATGATCATCGATGAATGTGGGAGTCAATATGGGTGCCCAGACCCATTGTTGATTATTGATAGAAGATCATATGCATATTCTCGAACCAGAGGTCACACATAACGTGTCTCGACGCTAGGATAGATTGGATACTTGGTTTATGAATTTTTGTTGAGTCTCGGATGGGATCCGGGATATCACGAGAGGTTAGGAATGGTCAGGAGAATAAGATTCATATAAGGCGTGCAGTTTTGGAGTTGAATTGTTAGGATTAATCCGTATTGTCTGGAAGCTTCTAGAACCTTCGGAAGGGGCCAACGTGGTCCCACCTTCCGTAGGGGCATGGGCCTATGAGGGAGTGTCCTGGCGCATTGGGCCAGGCACAAGGCCCCATAGGGCCCAGCCGATTCTAGATAGATTTAACTCGTTTAAATCTAGGGATAGAATTTCTAGATAAGGGGAGAGTTTAAATCGTTTAAACTAGAGATAGGCTTGGAGGAGGGGCTAGGGCTGGCCGCCACCCCCTCTATATATAGAGGGCTGGTGCGCCCCCTCCCCACACATCTCCCTCCAAGCCCTAGTAGCCTCTTTGCCTTCCTCTCCCTCCCATTTGTAGGCGAAGCCTGCAGTGAAATTCTCCACCATATACACCACGTCGTGTCAGAGATCCAATCCATCTCTCCACCATACTTGCTAGGAGGCGTCGAGGTGCTTTGCGTGTGCATCTCATGGAGGCACCGCCACTTGTGGTGCTAGATCGGATCGGATCGAGGAGGAGAAGCGAAATGCGACTACATCACCCACGTTAAACGAGCGTTCCGTCAGCGAATCTTCAAGGGTATGAAGATCTAATCCAATCTCTCTCGTTGTTTGCATCTCCTAGATTAGATCTTGGCTTTCCCTCTGTTCGCTTCCGTAGAAAATTTTGATTTACTATGCTGCAAAACCCTTCAGACACCACCACCGGAGGAGGAGGCGACCGTCGCCAGAGCTGTTGGGGCCAATGAGGGAGGAGATCCTGATTACGAGGGGGACGAAGACGACTACAATGCAACTAGTGAAGGCGGCGGCGAAGAGGATGACACCACCGATGGCGGCGCCCGCACAGATGGCGGCGAGCACACGGATGGCGGTAGCGGCAACCCGGCCGCTTCTCAGAAGAAGAAGAAGGAACAGAAGGAGTGGAAGGTGACAGTGCTTGCCACCGTCTACGATGAGTTCACTGAGGTCACAGAAAGTGGCCTACCCATTGCGCCAGAGGCGATTTCTAAAGGGTACGGCCTACAACTCGGGTGCATCATCCGGGAAAGCATGTCGATCAACACGAAGTACATCGGACATGTTGACAATGCAGCTTTGGTCGATAACCTCCTTAAGAAGCTTCACAAGCGATACAGATTCCCAGAGCGGTTTAGAAACCTCGAGAGAAAGAACCCGGTGAACAAACTAGCCCTCACGAAGATGAGCAACGCCTTGAACAGCTGGAAAACCGGGGTGAAGATTAGCATTGACAAAGGTGAAAGCTAGGAGGTTATTAGTAAGAAAAATCTGATGCTCGACGAAGAGGAGTTTAAGATATTCAAGGCGGATATAGCTACCGCTGACGCTATAAAATGGGGAAGGAGTATGCGGGAACAGAACATAGGTAACCACCGCCTTGGAAGCGGCGGTTACAGGGGGAAGCATGCCATTTGGGACAAGGAGGACGCCGAGCTTGAACGCCTTGGTAAAGACAACCCTTGGCTTAAAATCACGGACTTGCAGCTTAGGCAATTTGTTCGAGCCCGCTACTACCTGGACAAGGAAACAGGGCAGTTCATCACCGACGATCCGGAGGTGAAGGTCTTCGAGAAGAATCTGGTAAGGAATTTATCACCGATCTCAAGTCTATTGCGTTATAATTAAAATAATGAAGCCAAGAATCTAAATGGGTTCACCTTTCCTTGTCTCTGTAGGAGGAGGAACTGAATGCTACTGTCACAGAGTCGTCCCAGGATTCGACGGAGCCATGGGACACGGTTTTCAATAGGGCAACCAATGCTTACAAGAAGAGGGACAAGGGGTTGCCGCCGTCCTCAGCTGGCCGTGTGTCTGGCTTCGGTACGAGCATGAAGTTCAAGGAGTACTACAAAGAGGACGCCAAGAAAACAAGGGAGAGGAAGAACCAGTTGGCGACTAAGGATAAAGCCGATGTTGAAGAGATGAAGATGAAGGTGTAGACACTGGAGGAGAAGGCAGTGGACGAGAAAATGGTGGACAAGTTAGTGGAAGAGAAGCTCCGCTCGATGATCCCCCCTGAGTTTTTCGAGGGGCTTACTGCTTGGAATGCGGGAGGTCGACAGGGGCCGATACATCTGCCCAGCTTAAGCGGCAGCAACTCGGGCATCAATGTTACCATGTCGCCGGACCTGCTGACCCTGCCGGCCGTCAACGTCGGGACACAGCCGCTCGTTTTGGTCACACCGATGCCCCCTCCCGCCAAAGATACCAATAAGGCGCAACGACAGTGGTGCCGTGAGGCACCGGCGGAGATTGCAGATGATGATAGGCCGTCCATCGGCATCGGCCGTGTCTCTACATTACCTGAGATCCACGCCATCACCAAGGTAACTAATTAGTTAGTGCACGTCATCTCCTTTATGCCTTTGATGCATGACTGCTGCCATCTCATGACGCCCAACAACATGTTTTGCCTTAGGACACTTCTTGCATACTCCTGCTTAAAGATGTCGGTGGTGAGTTGAAGGATGTTGCCAAGGGCACTCTCATACAACCGGCGAGCCGCACGATGCACAAAAATCCAATGGATGATGATGTGATGAGGGTCAGGTTGGCTCGGGTGTTGCCAGGGTGCGACGACATGGACCCCCCTTTCAACCTCAGGGAGTCGACGAACACAAGACCCTTGGAGAATGCTACAACTGGCCCTTGACATGGCCGAAGACCCAGATTCGTCTTGTGGGGGGAGCACCGGCGCCACCTCTCGATCGATCGCCCGGCCACCACCTCGGAAGCCAGCAGCCGCCGTCGTCGCCACCACCAGCCGTCACCAGCAACTCTTGGCAGCGTATGCACTGCCAGATGGCAAAGACGTTGTGCCGCAACCTCCGCCGCCCCCGCTACCACCACCACATGATGGCACCCATGAAGATGATGATGAATTGGTCAACGTTGATGACTTCATCAACACCGGCGCCGCCAAAGGATTGTATATGCCTTCTGTGGATGAAGAACCCTTCACAGCTCGTGACGACCATAAAGCTGGTCGGACCAATACATGCACGCATCGCCTGGTCTTCCATGGTCTTTCTCAAAAGATGCCTCCGGCCGCCGATCCACCACAAGAGAAACCGGGATTGGTTTTCAGCCCCAACACACTCCAAAAGGCGGCTGATGAGCAGATGGCAAAGGCTGACACTGTTGTGAAGAAGAAGCACTACAGGAAGAGAGGTAATAATAAGAAGAAGAAGGATGTGAGCCAGCCTCTTCCGAAGAGGATCCGGGGTCAGGACGCCGTCGTCGTACCATCCACACAATATGGCTTGCCCCGAGTGCATGTAGCTGGTGATCCGATATTGACTCTGGATATGCTCCACATTGCGGTTGGAGCCATGTTAACTTTGCACGAGGGTGTCAAGACACTAGAGGGCCTCCTTAAAGATGAAGATCCAAATTAACCGGTTTTCACAGCCAAGGTGCCATTGGACGTGGGCTTCGTCGATGAACCCCCCGTGGATATAATCTTCATAGCGTTCGAGGACATATTCAAGCTGTTTCTCATGAAACGGCTGGACTATAACTTGGTCCACCTATACGCACTCAATCTGGCGATCAAGATCAAGAGAGAGTACCCCAGAAATCGTGATAGTGGATCCCTACTACATGCGGGACATCCAGTTGGTCGAAGGATCAGAGACACGGACCAAGGCGATGGCGTACCTTGAGAATTTCATGGTGGACAACAAGAGGAAGGGCACACTTATTTTGACTTTCTTTCCTGAGTAAGTACACACACTCGCTCATCGCTGCCGTAACTTATGCATTTCTTATAGATTTCTTCATTTGCTCTTTTTCCAACATTCCGTTCCAATTGTGTTGCGCAGAGACAAATACTGCACACTCATTGTCCTTGCCCCAAGGTATTCGATAACCACGTATTTCGACTCGGGGAGTTTGACGAAGAAGAAAGACTACACCAGAATAAGGGGTGTTATCAATGAGGCTCTCGAGGGCTACGCCAAGAAGGGATGCACCTTCGTAGATAAGGGGGAATGTATTAAGGATGACAAACACGTGTTCAAGCACGTGCTCGAGTTCCCCTGTGTCAAGCAGTCGACTACTGGTGCCAAGGAGGCCTTCTACGTCCTTCATCACCTTAAAGGCTATGTTCGGGATTACCGGAACCTAACGCTGCCATCTAGTCTCCGAGGATGGGCCGAAACTTTGGCACGAATCGATGATGATGATCTTAGAGAAGACTTCCATCGCATTCAAATGAAGTTGTCATAAATCATCATTGAAGATGTCCACACAAGGGGGGTGCCCTACAACAAGCTAGAGGGTTGAGTAAGAGGGATATCGAAGAATGCCTCTGTAAGCAGGGTGACACAAGGACGTGGATGACGAAAGAGGGCTATCAACCGTTCCCGAAGCCGAGCGAGAAGAGGAAGTCTTCATGATCGATGTGTGCCTCTAGCATGATCCAATATGTGTATATTCTTGATGGACGCCTGCTGTATTAGTGTGTATGTCATAAACTTTACTATCTTGTGGTCGAAATGGTCATTGTTGTTAGACTTAAACTACCTTGTGGTCGTGTTGTCGTTGAACTTATTTCTTCTATGATGACCTATCTTTTAGGTTTATGGATCCTTTGTTTTATATTCTGTGAACACACATATATATATGGATGTGAACCCTTTATTAATTCTTTTCATTGTATTTTTACTAATATGCCTTGTCGTCTATAGAGATGGCGACAAGGTGGTATGTGGTGTACATGGGTAGGGTTCCAGGAGTCTACGAGGAGTGGGAGGATTGTCACAAACAAGTGAACAAGTTCAGCGGCAACATCTACAAAGGATACGCGACTAGAGAGGAGGCAGTAGCCAAGTGGAGGAACCACCTGTGGAAGAAGAACCGGATGAAGATATTGGTCGGGCTAATACTCTTGCTCACCATTACCACAGATGTATTCTATTTGATCCTAGTGTAGGCGGCGGTGGCCACTTCATATTTGTAATGTGAGATGATATGAACTTTGTATTCGGCACTTGTGTGAAAATTCGGCACTTGACACTATATATGTATCTCGACCGGGCTCTAAGTGTGATGACAATATACTTGTGTTTGTATTATATGTCGATTTTCATCTACTACATGTGTAATGTACTATTTATACTGATCTGGATAAATACTGTATAAATCCTGTATAAATACCTGATTACACACCAGGAATGTATTTTATTTTGAATACATGTAATATATTCAGTGGCGCATATAGAAAAGGTATCTGTGGCGCATATAGATTCTATGGCGCATTGGATTATATGCGCCACTAAACATATTCCTGTGGCGCATATGCAGAAATGCGCCTCTGTGGCGCATTTCTATATGCGCCAGAGGAAGCAGATATCAGTGGTGGGGTAACAGTGGCGACATAGATATGAGCCACAGAAGGTAGATTTACATGCGCCACAGAAGAGGTGTTTCCTAGTAGTGAGAACCAAAGGCCCCGAAGTGACATCATTCGGGATAACCGGAGGGAATGGCTTTGATGTGAGGATCACATGTGTTCACGGAGTGTTAATGCTTTGCTCCGGTGCTCTATTAAAAGGAGCACCTTAATTGCCAGTAGTTCCCTTGAGGCCCTGCTGCAAACGGGCTGGCAGGACAAAAGATGTTGTGCAAGTTCTCATTGCGAGCACGTATGACTATATATGGAACACATGCCTATGATTATCTAGTACTTGGATGCTTTATCTTATTTATCTGCAATTGCCCTATGTTCTGATTGCTATATGAATTGTCTTGTCCATGCAACGCCCGTCCATCCATCCCTATGCCTACCGCGCTCTAATCCTACAGTTTACTGCAATTGTTACTATTGTCTTTACTTTTACTACTGTTATTACTTTACTATTGCTACTACAAAACTGTTGCTACTGATAAACTGCTGTGAGCAAGAATGTTTCCAGGTGCAGCTGAATTGACAACTCGGTTGTTAAGGCTTATAAATATTCTTTGGCTCCCCTTGTGTCGAATCAATAAATTGGGTTTCACTTCCCTCGAAAATACTGTGATACACCCCCTATACTTGTGGGTCATCAAGACTATTTTCTAGCGCCTTTGCCGGGGAGCATAGCTTTATTTATCAAGTCCACTTGGAATCATTATTGTTCGCTGCCATCCATCCATCATGGGTAAGTCTCATGATGGCAAGGTCCCTATTTTACCATCCACTACAAGGAGAGGTACGGTTCTGAACACCTCTGTTGCTCTTGATTCACCATCTGTAATGAGTAAGCTCCTTACACCACCACATACACATGCTACACACACTGCTACTACTTCTGAATCTGAAACTTCTGATACTTATGATGCTGCTTCTACTGTGCTTGATAAGAGTGGTTCATTAGGTCCTTTCCTAGATGCTACGATTGCTAGAACTATAGCTGGAAATAATGAAACTCCTAATGAAGACACTACTACACCTGTCAATTCACCTGAGTCTAGAGAGAGACATGATATTGAAGACGGTTATATTGAGATGACCGATGAATTTATTAAAGAATGTCAAAACACCCATGATAGGAGTGCTATTAAGAGTCTCCTTGAGAGGCGTACTGTAAAACCCAAATTGCCTTCGAATTCTAAGTTTGTTGCATCTCCCATAAACATTAAAGATAAGGATTATGATTTCTCTCTTGATCTTATCTTACATAGCTATTGTTGAGAAAGAACATTTTTGTGGGACGAAGAATGAAAGTGCGGTAGCACATATGACTGAGCTTTCTACCATGAGTGGCCTATTTTCTGATGATATTAAGATGCGCACCTACTTTGTTGCTAAAATTTTCCCTTTTTCACTGGAAGGAGAATCTAAAACTTGGTTTAATAATTTACCTCCTGGATCTATTGATAGCCCTGATTGCTTGATTAGTACTTTCCTACATAAATACTTTCCTCCTAGTGCTAGACATGCTATTTTGCAGGAACTTTTTGATTTTAACCAGGGAGAAAAAGAGATATTGCCTAAATCATGGGCAAAGTTTTGTGCTTTGGTTCATGCACAGGCTGTATGTCCATTACCTAAGAATGAGCTTCTTGATGTATTTTATATTGGACTAACTGAAGAATCTAGGACATACCTGGATAGTTGTGCTGATTGTGTTTTCAGGAATAGGAGTCCCAAGGAAGCTGAGGAATTAATGGCTAAAATAAGCAAGAATTATGAAGACTGGACTCCTCCTGAACCAGCTATACCTAAGACAACTATACCTAAACCAGCTATACCTGCGCATGTACCAACATCGAAGAAGAGGGGAGTTATTGAACTAAATGATGAAGTGATGAAGGAAGCTAAGAAATGTCTTAAGAAGAAGGGAATTAAAGCTGTTAATGTCAAGAATTTACCTCCTATAGAAGAATTATGTAAGCCAATTCCCCACTCATCCACTATTGAGGTACACTCTCTCCAACATTTTGATGAAGGTGATATCCCTTACTCTAAACCTCCTGGTCAATGCTTAGAAGAATTCTATATTTTTATTGTTAAGCAAGATAATTTCAATAAAAGGGTGCAAAATCATTTGATGGAAAACACTAGAACTATTGTTGAGTTGAAGGATATTGTGGAAAGAACCTCTAATGATGTTAAAATGCTTGTTAAACATTTTCAAATGGTTCAAACTCAAATTGATCATCTTATTAAAGTACAAAAAGACTTGCTAGTTAATGCTGCTAAAGAAAAACATGCTTATGAAATTAGAACTAGAAGTGGTGCTGCTACCTAGGATCCTCTATATCCTAAGGGGCATCCTAAAAGAATTGAGCAGGATTCTCAACGAGTTGAAAATAGTGGTACTACTCCTAAGAAAAGAAAAAAGAAACATAAAACTATTGTAGAACCTTCTAAACCTGCTAAAGATCCTAATAGTATATCTATCTCTGATGCTGAAACTGAAAGTGGTAATGAAGAAAATGACGTCCCTGATAAAGAAAAAGTTGAAGAAGAACCTGAAAAGCACACTAAGAATACTAAATACACTAAAGAAGATTTTGTTGCTAAGAAACATGGTAGTGAAAGAGAGCCTTGGGTCCAAAAACCTATGCCTTTCCCTAATAAGAAACACAAGTCAAAGGAAGATGAACACTATAATAAGTTTTGTGAGTGGATGAAACCTTTATTCTTGCAAATTCCTTTGACTGATGCTATTAAATTGCCTCCTTATTCAAATTATATGAAGGATATTGTCTCGAATAAAAGGAAGATCCCTAATGAAGAAATCTCTACTTTGCTTGCTAATTATTCCTTTAATGGTAAAGTACCTAAGAAACTTGGAGACCCAGGGATTCCAACTATCCCGTGCTCTATTAAAAATAGTTATGTTAGAACTGCTTTGTGTGATTTGGTAGCAGGAGTTAGTGTTATGCCTTTTTCTCTCTACAAGAGACTTCAACTGGAAAAACTAATACCAACTGATATATCTTTGCAAATGGCTGATAAATCTACTACTATTCCTGTTGGTATATGTGAGGATGTACCTGTTCGAGTGGCTGATACATTGCAAATGTATCTATAATTTTTGATGCTCCATGCTTGGTTTTATCCACTTTCTTGTGTTTTGTCCACACTTTGGAGTACTTTTCATATGATTTCTTGGACTAACCTATTAACAAGAGCCACGGTGCCAGCTGCCTATTTTCTGCTGTTTTTGGTTCCAGGAAAGTTAGAAAATGAATATTCTCGGAATTGGACGGGACAAAAGCCAAAGTGCCTATTTTTCCAGAAGACTCCAGGAGCCAGAATACGAGATGGAGGAGGGCCAGGGGCTGGCCACACCTGGCACGCTAGGCTGGCCAGCCTGGGCATGGTGTGGTGGCCCCAGGCACCCCCTTGGTCTCCCTCTTCGCCTATAAGAAGCCTTCTGACCTAAAAACTTTGGGGGGGTCGAGGTTTTTCCAGAAGAAGTTCCGCAGCGCCGCCACCACCAAAGGGGAGATTCGGGGGACAGAAAGTCTCTATTAGGCACCTCACGGACGAGAAGTGCCCCCGGAGCCATCTCCATCGGTCTCCACCATCACCTCCATCGACCATCCATGTTTCCCCCATCTATGAGTGAGTAATCCCCCGCTGTAGGCTATGGGGATGGTAGGGATTGGATGAGATCATTCATGTAATGGCATCAGATTGTTAGGGCATGGTGCCTAGTATCTTTTATTAGTGCTTTATGACTTTGTTGTGACTTGTTGTGCTTAATGCTTGTCACTAGGGCCCGAGTGCCATGATTTCAGATCTGAACATGTTATTGATTCATTATGATAGTATTGTTTTTGGTCTTATCTGCAAGTTGTATACACACGTTGTTGTCCGGAACCTATGGCCCGGCGATGTAAATCGGGATAACCGGAAGGGAATGGCTTTGATGTGAGGATCACATGTGTTCACGGAGTGTTAATGCTTTGCTCCGGTGCTCTATTAAAAGGAGCACCTTAATTGCCAGTAGTTCCCTAGAGGCCCCGCTGCAAACGGGTTGGCAGGACAAAAGATGTTGTGCAAGTTCTCATTGCGAGCACGTATGACTATATATGGAACACATGCCTAGGATTGTCTAGTACTTGGATGCTTTATCTTATTTATCTGCAATTGCCCTAAGTTCTGATTGTTATGTGAATTGTCTTGTCCATGCAACGCTCGTCCGTCCATCCCTATGCCTACCGCTTTTCGAATCCCATTTCTTCGCTTTTGTTACTACCTGTCTTTGCTTTACTCTTTGTTGTTACTTTACTATTCCTTCTACAAAACTATTACTCTTGATAAACTTTGTGAGCAAGATTGTTTCCAGGTGCAGAATTGACAACTCAGTTGTTAAGGCTTATAAATATTATTTGGCTCCCCTTGTGTCGAATCAATAAATTGGGTTTCACTTCCCTCGAAAATACTGCGATACACCCCCTATACTTGTGGGTCATCAAGACTATTTTCTGGTGCCGTTGCCGGGGAGCATAGCTTTATTTATCAAGTCCACTTGGATTCACTATTGTTCAAGCTAAGTTTATTTTCTCCTTGTTTGCGTGTTTCTTTATCCAAAAATACAAAAAAAATAGTTCCTACTCTAGTTGTTATTTTCGTTGGTCTGTTATTGTCTTGCTTTGTCATGCTTGTTGTCAATGGTTGGTTTCTTTGAAACTGAAGCTTATTGGCAAGGTGGGTTCACACAAGATCAAAAATATTATTATAAGGAACATCGCTTGTCACAAAAAGGGAAACACTTATGCGAACAAATTGATAGATTGTATACCATTGCTAGAAACGTGTGCTCTACTTATAATGCTACTTATTGCTGTGATGAATCTTGTTGCAAAAATAGGTATAAACACCTCCCTTTTCAATGTGAGTATAATGATAATGATACCATATCTTCCTATGCTAAAGGAATTTATGACTTTTATGATGCGGAACAAAATTGAAGAATTTATTGCTTGGAAGGGTGCTTTTGAGCTTGCTAGTTTGCTTGAAAGTATTGATGATTCACCTTACAAATATGAGGTTTATGGTATACTTAAATTTTGCTTTGATAATTACAGGGATGAAAATGGCTATATTCTTGAATATTTTAATAGATGCTTTCCACAAATGGAAGAGACTAATGCCTTGCAGGATCCTATGGAAGAAGAAATTGATGAACCTGAAATCTCATTAGATGAAAAAGAGGAGGAGAGTGATGAACAAAAGGAGGAAGAATGGATTAGCTACCCATGCCTACCTGCTAATGAGAGTAACCCTTTATCCCTTACATTATTTGATTGTCCTCCATGCTTACTAAAGGAGGATGATTGTTATGTTCCCGAGGTTTCTTTTGAAAATGTTTATAATAAAGCTCTAGTGCTTGTAGATCACGAAGAGCATGCTTTATGTGATAGTTATATTGTTGAGTTTATTCATGAGGCTACTGAAAATTATTATGAGAGAGGAAAATATGGTTGTAGAAGTTTTCATGGCATTGAAACACCTCTCTATGTGCTGAAAGTTTTGAAGTTACTCTTGTTTTACCTTCCTATGCCTGTCACTTTGTTCTTTGTGAATTTATTTGCATACACGATTCCTATGCATAGGAAGTGGGTTAGACTTAAATGTGTTTTGAATTTGCTTCTTGATGCTCTCTTTTACTTCAACTCATATTTCTTATGAGAGCATCCTCTCAAACTTTTATGCCTGAAGATGATAATATGTCTACTATTCTTGGGAGACCTTTTCTTAAATACTGCAGGAGCTATTATTAATTGTAATCAAGGGAAGGTGACCTTCAATGTCAATGACAAGGAACATACTATCTATTTCCCCAAGAAGACTGAAAGGACTTATGGTTTGAATTCAATTGAACATGTTGAGGGCATTCAAGTTGGAGAAATATATTGTCCCATACCAAGAGAATTTTTTTAAACTATTATGATTGGGACCATTGCTATCAAGGTTGAGGTAACATAATAATTAGTGGAATACAAAGTTTTGTCTCATATGAAATTGTTTTGGTAATAATACCTGATCAACCTTGTTGACAAAAGGATTTCATTGAACAAAACAATGTTTTCACCATGATTATCTCCGCTTACTTCTATTCTATCCATTTTAGTTTTTCCCTATGCCTAACTTAAAGGCGTTAAAGAAAAGTACTCACTAGGAGATAACCCAAAAGTTTTAGATGAGTCTTGGAAGTTATTACTTTAGTAATAATCGCTCCTTATCCTCTTTATTTGCTTTTTGTGCCAAGGGTAACCTCTAACGAGAGAGAAGTAATGATTGGGAAAGTTGCTATCCCGAAACAGATTTCTGTGCTTCACCGTAAAAATTCGTGTAAAATCTTTGAACGTCTTTTTGAGGCATGAATATTTGTTCTTCTGCCCCAGGTTGTTATCTAACTTTCGTTAGTTCAACACTTTTTGATTTGAGCAACAGAAGGTCTTCAAAAAAATTCGTCTTTACCTGCTGGTCTGTTTTGACAGATTTCTGCCATTTTCTGCGTTTGCTTCTTGTTGGTTCCTTTTTGAGTTCTTTTGGGGAATTGAGATTTTTGAGGGAAGTGCTACAGTAGCTAGTGTTCTAATGGAAGTTTATTTGGTGCTAGAACTGAACCTTAAGACTTATTTATCTTGAGTGCACTAATGTTGCTAATAAAGATTGTGTGAAGTTTTGTATGAAGGAAAAATAGGTGTATGGAAGGAATGAGTAATGAGATGAAGGATGGACTAAAGCTCAAGCTTGGGGATGCCACACGTGTCACCCCAAGAAATATCCAAGAAGTACAAGCGTCAAAGCTTGGGGATGCCCAACGCATCCCCTTCTTCATCAATAAAAATCCTAGGTTTCTTCCAAACACTTCATTTTTATTGTTTCATGCATAGTTGTGTTGTTCTTGGAGCGTCTTCTTTTTCGTTTTTGTTTTGGTTTTTAGTTTGCATGGTTTTCTTAGTTTGCTGAATAAATTGGTTGGACCTCCTCTTTCATACATTGGTGTTCAAATAGTCTGGTTTGGATTGGAAAAGAGTAGGAAAGCTCATGCTTAAGTGGTAAAGAGAGCTTTTTTTTACTATGGCCTATGCTTTGTCATGCCATGCTTGATACTGTTTTGGCTTTATGCTTAGTATTCTTTGCTGTAGCATGAGTTTTAATAAACAATTGAGATTGCTTAATGTGCCTTGGATGAATCATGCGTTGTTTTAGCATATTAAAGCATAGTATAGTGGTATTCTCCTTTGATGCTTTATTTGGGTTGACTTGGCGCATGCTCACACCATGTTATGACTATCTCAAGTCACCATAGCCTTTATGATCCATTAGTTTTCAACTTGTAGTATCACTTTATGCTTTGATCAATGAAGTTTTATCGCTCTGCATGATTATGGCCATTATGCTCTCTTGTTTGTCACTCCCTTACTATTGCTAGCCTTCACTTTCACTGAGTATGTTTTACTCAAGTTCCCAACTCCCTAAACCAAATATTTCCAAAGTGTCCACCATACCTACCCATTAGCATCATTTGCTACCTCCGTGCATATTCAATATGCCTTGTTTTTTTCCGAATAAAATGTTTGCTTGTTATGAGAAAGTTAGTTAGTAAAGTTGTCACATCCCAAGATTTTCCAAATCTTGTAATGTGAAAAATAAATGAATAAAATAAAACTTTGTTTGATTTTCAGGGCCAGAAGAAACTTTTTGAATTCCAATAGGAATCTTCAAACCTATTTTGAACAATTAAATCCTAAAGGGATTTAAAAAGATAAACAAATAATAAAGAAAGTTTTCATAGTTGGAATTACTATTTTGAATCTTTAAAATAAAAAGATTTGGTTTTCAAAAGCAAAGTAGAATTTATAAATAAAGATTATTTATAAAGCCAAATTAAACCTTGGCCAATATTTTGAAACAAAAGGTTTTGCTTTGATTAAAATAGTAAAGGTTTATTTAAAATAAAATAAAAAGGATTTAAATATCCAAGTTTTATTAATAAAGGTTTTACTATTTCCAAAACATCAAAACTTATTTATTTATTTAAAATAAGTTTTCCAAGTATTTTATATTCTCAAAATAAAACCTACTAAAGTGTTTTGGTTTTATTTTAGATTTCAAAATAGATTTTTTAATAAAACAAATCCTATTTGAATTAAATAAATAAGGTCTATTCATTTAATTATTAATGGACCCTAAAATAAAAGGGTTATTTTGTTTTAAACAAATCTTCCAAATATTCTTTATTTCCAAATAAAACCTACTGATTTGGTTCTGAAAATATTTGGATTTCAAATGGAGATTCTATTAATTAAATCAAACCCTATTTTATTAAATAACTAATGAACCATTTTATTTAATTAATAAATGGATCCTAAAATGAATGAAAATATTATTTTATTTCTGGAATTAATTTAAGCTACTAAATAGAACCCAGTTCAAGCCCTCAAAGTTTGATGATTGTTTGATTGGATTTGAATATTGTTTGATTGTTTGAATTTCAAAACAGATTATAGAAATAGAAAAGAAAAAGGAATCAGAAACAGAAAAAAATAAGAAAAAGGTCGGCCCAACTCGGCAGCCCATTAGGCCCAGCAAACCAGCCCAGTTTTTCACCCCGAAGAAAATGTTTCGCACCCAGATTCTGACCCGCAAAGACAATGACCGGTGGACCTCCTCCTCGTTTCTTTTCCCACTGACTGGTAGGCCCACTATCCCTGTTCTTCGTCCTCACCCGCACGACCCCGTCTCCCCCTCCTCGTCGCTGTTTCCTGCTGTAATTCCGCAGATTCAATACGCCTTAATGCCGCGCCTTTACCTCGCTGTGACCACGCACTATTAAGCGCCAGCGCCTTCTTCGCCTTTCCCCTCTGTCGCCACTCCCACTCTGCCCCGAGGCTGCCACGAATCGAGCTAGTACTCCCTCTGCTCCGACCACCGTCTCCGACCAATTCAGGCCAGTACACACCAACCCGTGCCTCCCCGAGCACGCTAGGAGAATCCCCACTCCCCGACGCATCTCCCTGTACCCACCGTTCAACCGCGGGCGCCCCAGAGCGTCAACTACGTCAAGCTTCCGAACGCCGCCGCGTCTGCAACCTCTCCGACGACCTTCCCCGGTAAACACTGACCGCCCCGAGCCTCCTCGTTCACACTCCCTCACTCGCCTCGGTCTTGCGCAACTAACCCTGACCTCTGTTTGTCTTTTCGTGACCAGTAGCCTCGTCTTCGACCACGGACAGAGCCGTCCGTCGCCGTTCCCAACTCCGGTGAGCTCTAGCACTCGACTCCGTGCGCGCCTTGATCAGTAAATCATGCCGTTTGATTGGTCTGTGTCTTCTGCATCTCCAGGTGCTCGCCAATCACTCGCGCGTGGCCTGAAACCTCTCCCCCGTCGATGACTGCCGCACCCGAGGCACGGCTCAACTCCGGTGAGCAATTCCCCAGGAACCCGTGTGCCCCTTCATCAACCAGTACCACATTGAGCATCAGCAGTGTGCTGCGGTCTCGGTGAGCACTTCCCCCTCTTTCCTTGCTTCCTATTTCACCAGCGCCGCCGCTGTTTGCCCGTCGCCGTCGCGCACAGCCGCGCAGGGCCGCCAGTTAATGGCCATTTGTTTAGGACCGTTAGATCTAAATCGGGCGAGCAGGATTAGGTCATTTAACGCCGAAGGGGTACGCTTCCAGAACCATACGATCTAATTTGATCCAACGCTCTACAGAGCGCGATCCGCGCGAAACGGTACCGTCCAATGAGACAGCGACGCGTGGCCTGTATTAGATCTAAAATCAGTTTTGAATCAGATTTATTTGCAAATTTCAAACCCTTGTAACTTTGGATCCACACGTCCAAAAATTACAAATTTTATGTCGTTGGATTCAGGAGAGCAAGACCTAGCCAACCATGCCCTTGGTTTAGCAAATAGTATCTGTTAGTTTGCTTGTTTTTGCAGTTTCTTTTGTGAGCTTGTTTAGAGTATAAAAATTGTTTAAAAATGATTTTAGGGTTAAAACCTTTGCAAAATGGTTTGATGTGACCTTACTGACCCTAGGAACCAACCCATGGTTTTGAAAATGGATTTGGAAAAGTTTAGGGTGGATTAAATAAATTAGTCCATTTCTAGCCAAGTGAAAATAATGGTTTTATTATGGAAATAATTTTGGAACAAAAACTTTGGGAAAATATTTTGATTCAAAGCTACTGACCCAAAAACACCAATTCTTGAGAGATAGAAACTTTTGGTGAAGACTTAAAGATTTTAGATTTGATAAAACTAATTTCCACCACATAAAATGATGAATGGATTTAAAAATGGTTTTTGGGCACAACCCTCTAACTAATGACTTTGCCATTTTGGTAAATGACCACTTTGGACTTTACAAAGTTTAGAAGCCTAGTGGAGACCACCATTGCAATTAGAACCACCTCTTTCATGCTCACATGCATGACTTCGTTTTCATAGTTTTGTGTGTGTGAAATGATGTTTGATTGATTATTTGGAATGCTAGTTGATTTGGTGTTTGCTTGATTGATTGTAGTGAAATTAGCAAAGTGTGAGACTAGCAAGATCAAGAAGGGAACCATCATTCCCTACCCAAAAAGGCAAGTTACACTATCATCCAAAGACCTACTATTTTCATTATACTTAGTGGATTTTGAAAACATGCATGCAAATAATTTCTATACTTATGCTATGCTAATCCTAATAGGATTCCCTATATATATACCTTAGTGAAAACAATGTAGTTGTTACATGCTTAGCCATGCTAGATTTTGAAAAGAGATACATGTTGAGATTTTATGAAGTTGAGAAAAGGACTTGTGATTTTATATAATAAAACAAGGACTCAATGAACCACCTGGGTGGACAAGGACTTTGAGTTTTGGAGAAGGTGCCAACAAAAGGAACCATTCTATGGCAATCTCTTTGTGTTGTGCTCCAAAAGAAAACCACTCAGGAAACTTAGAGATTGAACATGTTTCTCCAATTGTGGCTTTCGTGTGCAACCACATGCTATTATGGCTCTGGCTTAGTCAACTACATTGGGAAGACCCATGCATTGTCTTCAGGCTACAGAAAAATGGGGACCTGGAATCCTACATTGTTACTGATGACAAGCTAGCAATGATGTATGGGAGGACCCTTTGGAAAGACTTCGTCACATTCTCAATCTGCCAGTATTCCATCTTGGTGAGTACTAATCCAGCGGCCACTGGTGGCAACAAGATGAGAGTGTGACGTGTGGGTAAAGTGTACTCCTTCTGCAGAAGATAATAAAATCTAAGTACTTAGCCGTGTCCCCGGTAATGGACAATACTGAGCAACTAAAGTTTGAAGCTATGGGAGATCTCGACATTCTAATTTCAAAAAGAAAACTTTTTAAGTGATAACAAAAGACTTGCAGCACTTGGGGGTTCCAAGAAGCTCAAGAGATTTGATAAAAACTTGAAGAACTTGGAGGTACCAAGAAGTTCAAGAGACTTGGATAAAAACTTGAAGTACTTGGGGCACCAAGGATCTCAAGAGATTTTGACAAAGACACTTGGTGGATTCCAAGGTGTTCAGAAAAGATTTGACAAAAGATCAAAACCATTTTGAAAAGATAGGATAAACTATTGCTTTCTGCAAATGAGCCTAAAACTCTACTTAGCCAAATATGCATGTATTGATAGGATCCACCCATATTATACATAAAAGTGAAGCTTGCCAATACAATTCAAATGTATTGACCCTTGTGGCTGTAACTTGTAATGTTGCAGGTTTGATTGTTTTTAGTGAAGATTGATTGATTAGGATTACAAAGTCTACAACCAACATCTGCCTGTGGCACTTTGAAGATGAAGGACCCCATGACTATAGTTATTCCGCTGCAATGTAATGTAATAGCCAAATGAGCTATGTATGATGTAATAAAATTTTGCTATTCCTGGTTATAAAGTTATATTATGACCTTTGTTCCTTGATATTACATCTAAACTGTGGATGCTAGCTATTGATCCAGGGACTAGCATTGTAAACACAGGGGACTCTACCTATTCAAAGGTTGGGATCCCTACAAAAGCTCTCAAGAACTTGATGGCACACTTTATTTCCTGCACTTAATAAACCTGAACCATTGTGATTCTCCATGAGAATTATATGCTTGCAAATTATAGGTTGGGGATTAGCAGAACCGTGCTGTCACGGGGAACGCTTTCAACACTTGTAAATATATACCAAGTTGATACCTTGCTCTTTTGTTTGTGGATGTCGTCGGTGTGAAATAAAAGGGGAGCTTGTAAGTCCATGGAGTTATGTATGTGTGTTAGAGAAACGCCTGGGCCGCTGGTCTAATCCATGCTGACATGGTGGAAACCTGCAGCGTAACCATAATGATATCTATGAAGCATTCTTCTTATAAAAAAAGAGAGATAGCTATTGAGAAAAAGAAAAAAAAAGAGATTTATGAAAAGAGGAAAGAGAGAAAAAAGCACCATTTTCCCATGGTAAATAAGATTGCTGAGATACTCATTGTCTGCTTGCCTTGTCATTTTGATATGGGGATTCTTCTGTATCATCAGGCAAGGGGTACCCCATTGGCGGTTCTCTATGATACGCACATACTTACGATGACAAGAACTTACTGGTAACTAAAGTTGAATAGCATGAGGAGCTACCCTCGTACTCAAGGGACTTGGGATTTTCAGTTTATAGTCTGTCAAGCATATAACTTAGATTGGACCTCACTTTCACCGTAACCACATTAAAGATGCTTATGATAGGGGCAATGAGAGATCAAAGCTAATGAGTACCATACTTTCAGCATTTGGAAGCCTTTCAAACTTTTCAAAACATGTTCATTTCCTTGTTGAGTCTTCACACATTCTATGAGCACTTTCTTGAGAGCATAGTGGCCATTCTTAGTTCTATGTGCATTGTCCCAAGACTTGTTGATTGATGCATACCTTGATATTGCTTGTTTTAAACTATTTGTATCTAGTCACTCTTGTAAACTTTGAAGGTGTCCTATGCATTTATGTTTGATACTCTATGAGGGACAAGCTGAATGCCATTATGCTATGTTTTCTTTATGTGAAACAAAAAAAACGTCTTGCAAGGCATTGTTATTTATGAATCTTTTGTTTGTGCCTTTTCATGTTGCATCATAGTTTCTTTGTCTTATTGCTAGAACTTTGTCTTTCATGTTATGATTGAAGTACTATGATCCCATCTTTGAATGTTTTACAAATATTTTGATCAAGTCTTTGATGGTGCATGTCACCTCAAAAATTATTCTTTCTTTTTATCACTTACCTACTCGAGGACGAGCATGAGTTAAGCTTGGGGATGTTGATACATTGCAAATGTATCTATAATTTTTGATGCTCCATGCTTGGTTTTATCCACTTTCTTGTGTTTTGTCCACACTTTGGAGTACTTTTCATATGATTTCTTGGACTAACCTATTAACAAGAGCCACGAGTGCGCTCCTGTTTTCTGCATTGTTGGTTCCAGAAAGTCGAAAATGAATATTCTTAGAATTGGACGGGACAAAGCCAAAGTGCCTATTTTTCCAAGACGTCAGAGCAGAATACGAGGCGGAGGAGGGCAGGTGGCCACACCCCTGTGCATGGGCTAGGCCTGGCCGCGCCAGGGCATGGTGTGGTGGCCCCAGGCACCCCCTCGGTCTCCCTCTTCGCCTATAAGAAGCCTTCTGACCTAAAAACTTCGGGAGGTTCGATGTTTTTCTAGAAGAAGTTCCGCAGCGCTGCCACCATCGAAGGGGAGATTCGAGGAACAAAAAGTCTCTGTTCCGGCACCCTGCCGGGATGGGGAAGTGCCCCTGGAGCCATCTCCATCGGTCTCCACCATCACCTCCATCGACCATCCATGTTTCCCCCATCTATGAGTGAGTAAGCCCCCGCTGTAGGCTATGGGGATGGTAGGGATTGGATGAGATCGTTCATGTAATGGCATCAAATTGTTAGGGCATGGTGCCTAGTATCTTTTATTAGTGCTTTATGACTTTGTTGCGACTTGTTGTGCTTAATGCTTGTCACTAGGGCCCGAGAGCCATGATTTTAGATCTGAACATGTTATTGATTCATTATGATAGTATTGTTTTTGGTCTTATCTACAAGTTGTATACACACATTGTTGTCCGGAACCTATGGCCCGAAGTGACAGAAATCGGGATAACCGGAAGGGAATGGCTTTGATGTGAGGATCACATGTGTTCACGGAGTGTTAATGCTTTGCTCCGGTGCTCTATTAAAAGGAGCACCTTAATTGCCAGTAGTTCCCTAGAGGCCCACGCAAACGGGCAAGGGACAAAAGATGTGGTGCAAGTTCTCATTGCGAGCACTTATGACTATATATGGAACACATGCCTAGGATTGTCTAGTACTTGTATGCTTTATCTTATTTATCTGCAATTGCCCTATGTTATGATTGTTATGTAAATTGTCTTGTCCATGCAACGCCCGTCCATCCATCCCTATGCCTACCGCACTCGAATCCCACTGTTTATTGCTTTTGTTACTACTGCTGTTACTTTACTATTCCTACTACAAAACTGTTGCTACTGATAAATTGTTGTGAGCAAGATTGTTTCCAGGTGCAGCTGAATTGACAACTCAGTTGTTAAGGCTTATAAATATTCTTTGGCTCCCCTTGTGTCGAATCAATAAATTGGGTTTCACTTCCCTCGAAAATACTGCGATACACCCCCTATACTTGTGGGTCATCGGTGGCTCATAATTGCTTGATATTAACTGATTTTGTTGTGCTTGAAATGCCTGAAGATGATAATATGTCTATTATTCTTGGGAGACCTTTTCTTAATACTGCAGGAGCTGTTATTAATTGTAATCAAAGAAAGGTGACTTTCAATGTTAATGACAAGGAACATACTGTCTATTTCCCCAAGAAGATTGATAGGACTTATGGTTTGAATTCAATTGAACATGTTGAGGGCATTCAAGTTGGAGAAATATATTGGCCCATACCACGAGAAAAATATGAAACTATTATGATTGGGACCATTGCTATCAAGGTTGAGGTAACATAATCATTAGTGGAATACAAAGTTTTGTTTCATACAAAATTGTTTTGGTAACAAGACCTGATCAACCTTGTTAAGAAAAGGATTTCATTGAACAAATCAATGTTTTCACCATGATTATCTTTGCTTACTTTTATTTTATCCATTTTAGTTTTCGTTTTCATTTAGTTTACTTTTCTGTTATTAGTTGCTTGTATTTTAGAGTGTCTTAGAACTTCTGAAGCTTTAGCTTTGTTTTGTCATTGCATTCATTCGAGAGACCTCTTTCTGTCAGAAAATCATTCATCTATGCCTGAAAATTGCTCAAAAATAAAGTGTCTCGAAAAATTCCAGAAAATTCATATTAAATTTTTACGTGCAAAAAGGGGCAGAGGAGTGCCTGGATAGTACGAGGGGGCCCACCAGGCAGGCACACCACCTTGTGGCGCGGCCAACCCAGGGGCGCGCCTAGCCATGGTGTGGGCCACCCCTGGCCCTCCACTCACTCTCTCACTTCCCACTTTCTTCTCTCTCCCGAGAAAACACCAGTTCATTGCTCGAAATCGCGTTCTTGCTGTTCTCACCCACGATTTTTCAATCTCCTTGCTCAGCCCATCTTTGCTGCTGAAATTTGGAACATTTGTTCTCTGGTATGTGACTCCTCCGCTTGTCCAAGTAGATTTGTGTTTAGTGGTTTATATCTTGAGTATTTTGCTATTGTAGGTGACAGGTTATGAGAGCTTGTAAGCTTGTTCAATGCTTAGAGATATTGTTTTGATGCATGTTTAGGCCTCTTACAAATCCCCATGAGTAGTGTCCTTCATTATGTATTCACTTTGCAATCACTTGTTTAATGGATATTTAAATTTAAGAATATCAAAGATGAACAACCACACCTTTGGAGAAATATTTGAGAGGGGCACACCTAGGAGGTCAAGGCCTTCAAGATCAGCCTCTCGGTTTAGGCCTTCATGCAATGAAGATCTCATTGCACCACGCTTTGGCAATGAATAAGATGAGGGGGATGCTCACCCATCTACTTTTCCTTGTTATACCTTCTTGCAAGCTGCAGGGATCCTCGATGATTTCTTACTATTGGTTCAGAGGGTTGGTTTGACCTCATACATGGAAGATGAGAGTGAGCAATATGCCATGCTCACCAAAACTTTCGTTGAGAGTTTCATTTTCACTAACACCCCCTATCAGTCAATTGTTTCTTTCAGAATTTATAATTTGCCTTTTACCATGCCATTGGAAAGATTTTGTAGCATTATAGGTATAGGCATGACAGGGACCATGAAGAAGATTCAAGGGCGACCCACTGATTTGCTGGAGCTCTATCGAGGTGTGACCAATGACGATGACCGCGTAGCTCAGCGCAAGAAGATAAGAAACATCCAACTCTCAGCTCTTAGATACTTTGCTTATTATCTTGCTACTATCATTCTTGGTAGGGAGAATACGAGTAATATCTCTAATTATCATTTAGCCTTCCTCGCTGCTGCACTTAATAATGATACTTGGTACAATCTTGGCTCTCTCATTGCTCGCCGCCTAGCTGCTAGGGGACCTATTTATGGGGGCATCATTGCTTCACGTATGCTTACTATGTTAGAACTTTTTGTGGATCCTAATGATACTATATTGGCACCACAAAGGCTTGATCTTGCTACCATGTAAACACATCACTTCGTCACTGCTAAATCTGATATGGACAGTTTAGTATATAGGATGTTGTTTACTGACGGGGATGAAAGGTAGATTCCTTTGCCGCAATCTACTTTGTTCAGTGTTCATAGGAGACCGTGGTCGCGCTCCAAGGAGGAGGTGGACGAGCAGCTCCGCTTGCTCGGTTTCCACAGGCAACACCAGGAGGATGTGCCCTCCTACGATTACTCTACACACTACGGTGGGGCGTCCTCGAGCTCGCACCAGGACGAGGGTACCTCCTCACCGTACTACAGAGGCGCTCCATCTTGGCCAGCTTGGGATTGATACCCACTTAGACCAAAAGCCTAAGCTTGGGGGGAGGTACACCGACATCACACTCATCTCCATATCATTTTTTGTCGGCACTTTGTATATTCATGTTTCGTTGTCTTTATAGTTTTCGTTCTCTCTTTGTTTTTGCCTTTAAAAATCAAAAACACCAAAAATATTTGTTGTTCTTCTTTGGTTTTGTGAGTTTGTTGCAGGGTTCAGCAGTCCTCAGTGGAATTTGGTTTCATGTTATTATTCAAGCCACACAAGTGAAGGGCAATAATGAGGATTAATGACAACTTGAGGTGTGGTAAGAGGCTGGTAACAAACTCTATTTGTTTTCAATTTTGTACATATACTCATCATTATGGGCATGTTTGGTCTGTTCATGTAGGGTGTATGTTATTTATGGATGCTTAGTAGTTCTTGATTTCTTACGATTAGCTCCAGCTCGCTAATAGTTTGTAGCATGTCATATGAATGTTCGCTTGCATTGCTCTATTCATAACTTGGTATCATATTGTGGTACCCTCCTCTAGTGTTTCACTTGAATTGACTTGGCACATGCTCATGCATGCATATGACTGAAACAATAATCATTTAAGCCTCGATGAATTGTTTTGCCTCAGGGGTCTTGAATCACTTTCATGCCATGATTAGTCCTGTTTTGTTGCAAGCATGATTATGACAGTTACTGCTCTCTTGTTTGTCGCTCCCTTACTATTGCTAGCCTTCACCTGCACTGAGTATAAGCTTTACTCGTGTTTCCAACTCCCTAAAACCAAATATTGCCAAAAGTGTCCACCATACCTACCTATTAGCATCATTTGCTATTTTGTGCATGCTTAGTACGCCTTGTTTTCTTCCGAATAAAATGTTTGCCTATTATGAGAAAGTTAGTTAGTAAAGCTCTCACGAACTTGATGGCACACTTTACTTTCTTGTACTTAATAATCTTGAACCATTGCGTCCATCTTTGTTGAGTACATGCTTGCGCTTTATAAGTTGAAGTTAGCAGAACCATGTATCATGGGGAACACTTTCAACATTGCACGGGTACTTTGTACCTCGTTGATATCATGATTCTCTTGCTTATGGATCCCGGCGGTGTGAAATAAAAGGGGAACTTGTAATATCATGGAGTTTGTATATGTGTTAGAGAAACGCCTGGGCCGCTAGCCTAAGCCATGCCTAATCATGGTGGAAACTTGCAGCATAACCATAATGAGCATTCTATGAAGCATCCTCAATAAAAACCTATGCAAATAGCAAATAAAAAGATCGCTGAGATGCTCATTGTCTGCTTGCCTTGTCATTTTGATTATGGGATAACTCCTATATCATGTGCAAGGGGTACCCCATTGCCGGTTCTCTATGATACATATGTACTTACAATGACAAGAGCTTACTTGTGACTAAAGTTGAGTAGCATGAGGTTCGGTCTTCATAAGTAAGGGGCATGAGATTTCGGCTTATAACTTGTCAAGCATATCCTCTTAGTTGTGTCACTTTAACCTTAACCATTTAAAGATGCTTATGATAGGGGCAATGAGAGTTCAAAGCTAATGAGTACCATACTTTTAGCATTTGGAAGCCTTTCAAACTTTTCAAAACCTTTTCATTTCCTTGTTGAGTCTCCACATATTCTATGAGCACTTTCTTGAGAGCATAATTTTCATTCTTAGTGTAACGTGCTTGTCTCAAAACTTGATTAATTGTGTTATGACTTTGATGCTTGTATCTTTGATATCTTTACTTCTAGTCTTCACTTGAACTTTAGAGGTGCCTTGGCATTTATGTCAAAGGCAAGCGAGGTACCACTCTATCATACCTTTTTATGAGCATTACAATGTTGCTTATGTTTTTGTTTCATGCTACTTATTATTTTTGAGTTGGGATCTCTTCATAGCTTGCAATGACTATTAAGTAAACTTAGTTGCATACTCCTTATTATGAATTGCTTGAGTAGTTGATCATATGCTGAGAATATATACATCTTATGAAGCAAATGTGTTCGTGAAAGTTTCTTTTATCGCACTCAGTTTTCAACTGAATTGCTTGAGGACAAGCAATAAGCTAAGCTTGGGGGAGTTGATACGTCCAAAACGTATATACTTTTCCGAACACATTTGCTATTGTTTTTTCCTCTAAACTTGTGTAATTTGGATACAACTAACACGCATTTGGCCTTTTTTTTGAGAATTACCTTGGTGTCTAGTTTTTGTATAGAAAATCAACTATCAGGAAAAATCCCGGAAAATATGCCAAAAATCCTATTTCACCAGAAGATTCACGGAGCTAGAAGACGAGACGGAGTAGGGCAACGAGAGGCCCACACCACCTGACCGTGCGGGCCAGGCCAGGCCAGGCCGCGCCTGGGGTTGGTGTGGCCGCCTCGGCTGCCCCCTCAGCCTCCCTCTTTGCCTATAAGTCGCCTCTTGACCTAAAAACCAAGGGGGGTTCGGCGTTTTTCCAGAAAGAGTTCCGCTACGCCGCCACCACCAGATTCCCCGATTCGGAACCAGAAACTCCGTTCTGGCACCCTGCCGGGACGAGGAATTGGAGGAGATCATCGCCATCATCATCGCCATCGCTTCTCCATCGACCATCCATGTTTCCCCCATCCATGAGTGAGTAATCCCCCGCTGTAGGCTATGGGGATGGTAGAGATTGGATGAGATCGTTCATGTAATGGCATCGGATTGTTAGGGCATGGTGCCTAGTATCTACTATTAGTGCTTTTTGACTTTGTTGCAACTTGTTATGCTTAATGCTTGCCACTAGGGCCCGAGTGCCATGATTTCAGATCTGAACATGTTATTGATTCATTATGATAGTATTGTTTATGGTCTTACCTGCAAGTTGTATACACACGTTGTTGTCCGGAACCAAAGGCCACGAAGTGACAGCAATCGGGATAACCGGAGGGAATGACTTTGATGTGAGGATCACATGTGTTCACAGAGTGTTAATGCTTTGCTCCGGTGCTCTATTAAAAGGAGCACCTTAATTGCCAGTAGTTCACTTGAGGCCCCGCTGCAAACAGGCTGGCGAGACAAAAGATGTTGTGCAAGTTCTCATTGCGAGCACGTATGACTATATATGGAACACATGCCTATGATTATCTAGTACTTGGATGCTTTATCTTATTTATCTGCAAATGCCCTATGTTCTGATTGCTATATGAATTGTCTTATCCATGCAACGTCCGTCCATCCATCCCTATGCCTACCGCGCTCTAATCCTACTGTTTACTGCAATTGTTACTATTGTCTTTACTTTTACTACTGCTATTACTTTACTATTGCTACTACAAAACTGTTGCTACTAATAAACTGCTGTGAGCAAGATTGTTTCCAGGTGCAGCTGAATTGACAACTCAGTTGTTAAGGCTTATAAATATTCTTTGGCTCCCCTTGTGTCGAATCAATAATTTGGGTTTCACTTCCCTCGAAAATACTGCGATACACCCCCTATACTTGTGGGTCATAAGTACGCCGTCGGCACAGCCCTTGATGAGGTCCAACTTCCTCCTATGGAAGGCCCTTGTCCTTCCTGCTTTTTGCGGAGCCGATGTGATGGGTCTTCTCGACGGCACCGACAAGGCGCCGCCCAAGACTGTGGAGACTGGTGACAAGGAAGGAAAGAAGATCTTGACGCCAAGCCCTGCCTATGCTGCATGGATGGCACAGGATCAGCAGGTTCTTCAATTTCTGCTGAACTCGTTGTCGCCGGACATCCTCTCTCATGTCCTCTTCATGAACTCCACCGCTGATGCCTGGGCGGGTATCAACGCCATGTTCGCCTCTGCGTCCAAATCCAAGGTACAGCACCTTCGGGGGCAACTTCACGACACCAAGAAACTCTCTATGTCTATAGATGCCTACTTCACCAAGATGAAGGGTTTTGCCTCGGAGCTGGCAGCTCTCGGCAAGACCATTGAAGATGACGAGATTGCCAGCTACATCATGAACGACCACGACAAGAACCACTACAACTCGCTCATCACCACCGTCAACCGCAACTCTAGCACCTCCCTCGACGATCTGTATGATCAGTTGTACGCCTATGACATGCGCAATGGCGTGGAGGAGCCATCCGGCTCCTTCTCTTCATCAGCAAATGTCGCCAAGCGCGACACTCGTCCACGCGGTCGCACCCCTCCCCCGCGCCCACGCTCTCCGCCATGTGATGGTGGTTATCATGACTACCGTGATCGTCATGATGATGATCGCGGTAACTGGCGCCATGATGATCGTCGCGATGGTGGTGACCGCTACTGCCGTGATGGTGGTGGCCGCCGCCCTGACCGTGCTCCCACACCCTACGTCAATACCGACTGCCAGATATGCAAGATTCATGTCCATCCTGCAAGCGACTGTTGGTGGCGTTATGGTGATGACAGGAGGGATGATGGTGCTCGTGCTGAAAAAGTGCTAATGTTGCTGCTTTTTATGGTGTCGACACCAACTGGTACCTTGATACGGGTGCCACAGATCATGTCGCCAATGAACTGAGCAAGCTCTCCACACATGACAAGTATACTGGGAATGATCGTGTCCGCACTGCAGAGGGCATAGGTATGAAAAGTCATATTGGTCATTCAATATTGCATACTCCTCATGGTTCCTTTGATCTTAAAAATATTCTTCATGTTCCTAGTACTACAAAAAAATCTTCTTTCTGTACATCGATTCACCCTTGATAATCATGTCTTTATTGAGTTTCATCCTTTCTTCTTTTTAATCAAGGACTTAAAGACCCGAAGAACCCTGTTTAGAGGCCCCTGCCATGGTGGTCTCTATCCCTTGGTGCCCATGTCTCATGAGACCGCCAAGCATGCCTTCATCGCCATAAAGCTATCATCCTCCACCTGGCATTGCCGCTTAGGACATCCATCTTCATTTATCGTTCAACAAGTTCTTATGAGAAATAAAATAGCTTACACTCTAGATAGTACTCCCTATGTTTGTGACTCTTGTCAGTTGGCCAAGAGTCACCGGTTGCCATACCCTGTACCCACCAGTGTCTCTACTGCTTCCTTGGAGCAAGTTTTTTCTTATGTATGGGGTCCTGCTCCTCTGTCGGTTGGTAAACATGCATACTATATAAGCTTTATTGATGATTTTAGCAAGTTCACTTGGATCTATTTGCTTAAAAAGCGTTCTGATGTTTATCAAGCCTTTCTTAATTATCAGCAGTATGTTGAACGCAAGTTTGATAGGAAAATTGTTACTATGCAAACTGATTGGGGGGCGAATATGAGAAGCTTAATAGCTTTTTTCAAAGAGTTGGCATCACACATCATATATCTTGTCCTCATGCTCATCAAAAAAATGGGTTAGCTGAAAGAAAACATCGTCACATAGTTGAAGTCGGTCTTGCATTACTTGCCAATGCCTCCATGCCTCTTAAATTTTGGGATGAAGCCTTTCTTACAACAACTTTTCTCATAAATTTGCTTCCTAGCAAAGTCTTTGATTTTTCCACTCCCACTGATCGCCTCCTCAATATTTCACCAAATTATGATGCTCTTAGAACTTTTGGTTGTGCTTGTTGGCCAAATCTTCGTCCCTATAACAAATGAAAGCTAGCTTTTCGCTCTACACGGTGTGTTTTTCTTGGGTATAGACCTCTTCATAAGGGTGTTAAATGTCTTGATGTTTCTACCGGGCGTATCTATATCTCTCGTGATGCTGTGTTTGATGAGAATATCTTTCCTTTCGCATCTCTTCATCCCAATGTCGGTGCCCTTCTTAAACAACAAATTCTACTTCTTCCATCAGAAAATTCTTATGAGGGTGCACATATTATTGATGATCATATGCCTACTATTGTTCCCATTACTGATGTGTTTCAAGTTGCAGCAACAGCCGAAGAAAATTTGGTTCCAAATAATACAGAAAACAGGTCCCAATTGCATGTTGAAGATCCACCAGAAAATGATGAAACTGATGCGGAAACCGATGCATCAGACACTGATCCCGAGGAGGATCTTGACAGCGCTGCCGACAACACCTCCCCACGTGCCGCGTCCCACGCTCCCGCTCCTGGCTTGCCGCGTGGCGGTCTCCCGCTCGGCGATCGGCGGCGCATGCCCCATCGTCACTGTCTCGCGCGGCCCGCCCGGCCTCTCTCCCTCTCCGCAGCGACCCATTGTCGCCCGCAGCGTCGCTGCCACGGTGCAGACGCCACCAGCTTCTCCGTTGTCTACCGCACCGGAGTCCCCTGGTGGATCCCTTGTGGCCAACACTGATGAGGCTGATTATACTGCAACGACGGACGCTGATTCTTCTGCCTCTCCGACGCCTCCACCCTCTCCTCCTGGTGTTCGTACAAGGATTCAGAAAGGTATACGACATCCTAAAAAATACACTGATGGTATAGTTCGATACGACATGCTATCTTCTACAGGAGAACCGACCAAACTCTCTGAAGCTCTTAGTGATCCTTCTTGGTGACAAGCAATGGAGGAGGAATACAAGGCTTTGCTTGCAAACAAGACTTGGCACCTTATTCCTTCGAGCAGCAATAAAAATATAATTGATTGTAAATGGGTGTATCGTATAAAGAGGAAAGTAGATGGCTCCATTGATCTATATAAGGCAAGATTGGTTGCAAAAGGATTCAAACGAAGGTATGGCATTGATTATGAAGACACCTTCGGTCCTGTGGTGAAAATTGCTACTATTAGAACTGTTTTGGCTCTGTCTGTCTCTCGAGGATGGAGTCTTCGGCAGCTAGATGTCAAGAACGTGTTTCTTCATGGTGTTTTGAAAGAGGAAGTCTATATGAAACAACCACCAGGTTTTGAGGATCCCCATCTTCCACGCTATGTTCGCAGGCTTGACGATGCTCTTAATGGTTTAAAACAGGCTCCGCGTGCATGGTATTCCAGGTTGAGTTCCAAGTTATGTGATCTTGGGTTTTCACCATCCAAGGCTGATACCTCACTATTTCTTTTTGATAAGTCAGGTATCACTATATTTGTTTTGATTTATGTTGATGACATCATAGTTACAAGCTCCTCTGATCATGCTATTTCTACTCTTCTTCGAGATCTCAATAAGAATTTTGCAATCAAAGATTTAGGTGATCTTTATTATTTTTTTGGTATGGAAGTTAAAAAGGTTCACAATGGCTTACTCTTGACCCAAGAAAAATATGCCATAAACATACTTGACAGAGTTGGTATGCGTGACTGTAAGGGTGCGCCAACCCCTCTATCCTCTTCAGAGCAGTTGTCCCTCATAGATGGTACTTCTATTGGCCCTAATGATATTACTCAGTACAGAAACATTGTTGGAGCTTTACAATACTTAACTCTCACACAACCAGATTTAATATTTTTTGTTAACAAAGTCTGTCAGTATCTTCATGCTCCAACTACAGAACATTGGATAGCTGTCAAACGTATACTCAGATATGTGAAGGATATGTTGAAACTTGGAATCACATTCACCAAATCTTTATCCACTTTTTTGAGTGCCTTTTCAGGTGCAGATTGGGCTGGATCTCTTGATAATCGGCGGTCCACATGCGGTTTTGCTGTCTTTGTTGGACCAAATCTAGTTTCATGAAGTGCTAGAAAAACAAGCTACGGTGTCTTGGTCCAGTACTGAGGCTGAATATAAGGCGTTAGCTAATGCCACAGCTGAGCTCATCTGGGTTGAAGCTCTTCTTTTGGAACTTGGAGTAAAACTAAAGAAAAAACCAAGTCTCTGGTGTAATAACTTAGGTGCTACCTATCCGTCAGTAAATCCTGTGTTTCATGCTCGTACTAAACATATTGAGATAGATATTCATTTTGTTAGGAAAAGAGTTGCTAGTAATAGCTTAGCTATTCCTTTTGTTTCTAGTAAGGATCAAGTTGCAGATGGCTTCACAAAGGCTCTACCTATAAAGTTGCTACATGAGTTCAAACGTAATCTCAACCTTTCTACATGCCGAGATTAAGGGGGGCTGTTAGAGATATAATCCTGTACGTACACCAATCATATACGTAACCCAACTGTACAAGCCACGCCAGGGGCTCTTCCTGGCCTATATTAACACGCAACTCGTACCGGACGAGGGTACGATTCCCACCACGAAATTTAACATTTTGTACTATGGATGTTTGCATCTTATTTGCTGCAATAGAGTATATATTTGAATTCTAACCAAAAATTTATGGTCCACAACACGAGAAGAATGATAATAGACATACGAGCTATGGTTCCACCAGAAGAAGTGCTCATCTCCTTATTTTGGTGGATAGAAATGCTAATCGTGCTGAATGTTGTTGCCTTCATGTTAGGAAGGCACATCTAAGGATGGAGATGAAGACAACTGTGACATGAGAGCTAGAATCAGAGACATGGAGGATAAGAAAAATGAGGTATATGAAAATAAACGGTGGTTAGTTCGATATATATAGGGCATGCATTGTTGTGAAATGTAATAACATGCATGTATTTCCTTCTACGCAATGGCACGGTAGACCAAAACCTCGTCGAATAATCGGTGAAGTCTAAGAAGATAATTATAAATTATGGATGGATAACTATAAGTTATGCAGAAGTTGACCTACGGATGATAAGTTGCCTTCAGTCGCCTTGACTGAATTACCAATCATAGAAAAAACAACTTGCATGGTGGAACTGTAAACGTGGATTGCCATTTGATAGATGCATTAATAAATGTTTGTAAGAGGTTTCACGAGATATAATAACATGCCCTTTCTAGAGCAATCGGCAGGAGCTCTGCCTTTTCTATTAGAAGAGGGAAATAATGGGCACAATACAGAAAGACGTGTTTATATTATAGTGGAAACATGCCAAAACCACTGCAGAAAAACAAAACAAAGCAAAAACTAATCTGGCTTGGCTAGGATAGCTGGTCCAAACGCAACAAAAGTATCTGCCCGCTGAAGGATGTCATCTCTGGTGATGGTAACCACCTCTATACAGGTCAGCCGCCGACCCGTGAAAAATCTGCGATTTCATTCCTTCCATGAATTCCATGTGGCATACAAGGCGTCCACTTGGGCGTTGTTGTTCTGTTTTTGTTCTTCCTTCAATCGTATCATCCCACCATTCTAAAAATGGAGGGGGAGGATGGGTTGTGATAGCCCACGGTCTCGTTGCCCCAAGGTTGCATTGTGTTCCAAACGGCTGTCGTGGAGGGATAGTCTTTGCATAGGTGAGCGGCGGTTTCTGGGACAGTTCGATAAATAGTGCAAGTAGGATCGTGAGTTCAGCCCCTGATGACCAACATGATTGTAGTGAATAATCTGCAACAAACTAGTTATATCAGTATTATTTTCACATTACATATGAATAAACACATAACCTAAGTTCTTTAGCACTTTCTATGGTTTCGTAATGCATATGTATTATGATTTTTATGTGATTATTAAGTATGGTAAGTGAATAACCGGTTTTATAAAGAGTTAATTGGATGGATCCCTCTGCAATTTTCATCTATTTGAGTACTACAACTTTCATCTTTTGAGAAACGTCATCGTAGTTGTCTATACTACATCCTATAGATACCATTATGCTCAATTAAACACAAATATTAGCAAATGTTCTCTTGCATATGCCTCCCTATGCCGTATGTACATACTGGAACAAAATGGCTAGTCATCAACGTGTGCATCAGCAGCATCGTCGGCTGCGATGTGGTGCGCAAGCTCAAACTGCCACCACGTCTTCCACAGGCATGCCAATGGCACAAAATGAAGATGAACATCTCTTTTACTCAATAAACTGCCGAGGAATTAAGTCACCAATAGAAGACCAAGGGATTGAGATAACACTTTGTGGAGAAACGACTAAACATGTATAACAATCAGACTAAAGCATTGCTCGGTACTTTTCGGCTTCCTGTAGAAGCTCTCCTAGAAGCTACCCTCCCTCAGCTTTTCCGAAAAGTACGATTTCTAAATTCGTTTTGGCTTCTAAACTAGTATTGAAAAGACTAATTTGAAAGTCTAAACAAATTTTGAAGACGGGCTCCTCGGAGAAGCTGGAGAGGGCAACTTCCTGGGAAGCCCTCCTAGAAGCTGAAAAGAAGTGGGCCTGAAAAGGAAAATCACATGCAAAAGAATAATTAGAAAGAAAAATATTTAGATGGAGAACTTTATATATCCAGAAAGAGGGTGTCAACACTGTCGCCTCCCACAATTATTATTTTTATTCCAATGTTGTATTCCGCACCGTAAGTCAGTAACTCTAGAAGCCTTTTTTCTGTCTAAAAAACACTCTAGAAGCCTGAACAAAGAAGAACTCAGAAGTCCACCGTACACCGAGTCTACACGGGCAGCGCAACAAAGCCAGCCTGCGTCACTGATAACTGCAGTCTGCCTTGGAGGTGGAGCAGAGCACCGGTCGCCCTCTTTGCCTCTCTGGTCGTCGTCTCCCTCCCTCGTCTTGGAGGCGAAGAAAGAACCCCGCCGCCCGTATATTACCCCGATTAAACCCCAACCAGAAACCCACCCCGCCCATTCCCACCCCCACCACTCGCAAGCACGCAATCAGCTGGGTTGGGGCGATGCACCTCTACAACGCGTGGCTGCCGCCGGCGGTGGCCGACGCCGCGCGGGGCGAGGCGGCTGCGTTCGCCGGCGCGGTGCGGGCGGCCCAGGCCGCGTGGCGCCCTACCGACGACCCCGACTCCGCCTACGCCACGCTCAAGTGGATCTCCGTCTTCGACATGTAATCTAATCCTCCAACCCCTTTTCGCCCGTACCGATGGATGCGATGCGATGCGATTCGATTCGATTCGATTCTATTTGCTTTTGAGATATCCTATACAGTTGCGATTGCTCCATTTCCATGCCCGTGCGCTGCTCAGTGGGCTTGCCGTGGTGTGACTGTGTCTAGATGAGTTTTGATTGGTGAATTATGCTGCGGTGATCCCGAGTTTCCCACTCTCTGGAGCTATGCCGTGAAGACTTGGTGGTACGGTGCGGTTCATTAGTGGGAAAACGTACTATCGTTAGAGTTAGACGTGCTTGCTTGTGTATATGTGTGGCCTTTCACTGTGTTTTTGGAGATTTTGGTATGGCCTTTTTTTAGAGAGTGCGCAGAGAGCGTTTGCACATCATTTCTTCATAAAGAGGGGAAGCAAGCATACATACAGGAACGAGTAAAACACGGGGTATGTGATTAATGTGCATTGATAATCAGAGTCCATCGAACAGAGAGCATTTTTGGTTTCTCTCCTTAATACGGCGATTTCAGTGCCTCTAGTCAAGATAATACATGGTGAATTATTTTGATGCATGCAGATGCAGCCTTGTTTTCTAGGAATGTGTATGTAAATTGATTATGCACCGTGGTGTGCCAGTGTGTAGACGAGTTTGGATTGGTGAATTATGCAGCTCTAAGAATTGGAGGCACGGCGCACTTCACTAGCGGGAAAAACATCGTTAGACTTAGCTCTGTGGTTTGTATTTGTGGCCTTTCACTGAGGCTTTGGAGATTTGATATGGCTGTGTTTTTAGAGAACATGCAGAGAGCGTTTGCACATAGTTTTGTGATTAAGAGGCGAAACAAGCGTACATACATATATACAAAAATGGGTTATTCTGGATAGAACACAGAGTACATAATTAATGTGCATCGATTATCCGAGCCCTTCGAGTACGGGGCAAAGCGTTCCATTGTTCTCTCCTTTATATGGCAATTCCAGTGCCTCTTATTAGGGTAATACATGCTGAATTGTTTTCTAGTGAGTTTTTTATAAGATAAAGGAGGATCTCCTCAATATTGGTTGATGCATGTGGCCATGTTTGCCAGGAATGTCTGTGCCAATTGATTGCTATTCTAGTATTCTGCGAACAGAAATTGATATGAGAAGAAAAAGAAAATTGTCTATGAGGTCCTGTAGAAGATTGCTGTGATGGTTCTTTATTTATTCTCTCGAGAAGGGGACTTCTCCGGTACGGTGTGCATGTGAATACTATTAGGCTTCTGGGTTAACATGTGCATCGTTGCCGTATAATAAATATTTCTTCATAGTTATTCTAAGATATAGCATATGATTGCTATACATGATTTTATTATCGTTTTAGATTAATGTGGCAAAATATTTTTTTATCTTGGAATAGCATGGTGGCTCTAATTGGATTAGGACGGCTTGTATAATTGTTGCAGTGTGATTACGGATTCGATTTTGGGTCAATTGAGTGCTTGTGTAGCTTCCTAAGAATAATATGGCTCATGTAGTTATATATACTTACGCAAGTAAGTAAGAGTTTGATTGCTGGAGGCCTATACTTGAGAGTTTGATTCCTAGAAACTTGTATACTACGGTGATTCTTTAAGACAAACTTCATCCCTCATTTAATCCTAGCCATACAAATTAAGACCCAACTCTTCAACTAACTTAGATGACGTGGTTTAATGCGAGTTATCGGCGGAGCCTCAGATTAGTAATATAAGTTTTGATACAAGTGAAGCTATTAAAGGGAGGCTATACTAGGAAGGGTGCAGCTCCTTTTTTTGTGGCATACTAGCAATGCAATTAGATCTGGTAAATATCAGAATTACAGTTTGTAGGAATGTAACTAACATTGATGTTTAATTTTGTCATGGATCTAGTTTTATCAAAGCAAAGAGTGATGTTGCTCCTGGGGATATACATGCTCTTGTAGAGCTTGGGCTTGGAATATTTCACGCATCACAGGATAAGTTTGTTGTTCAGGTAAGGGCCTGCAATTAATGATTTATCTATGTATGGCAACTTTCTTTTGTTCTTTGGTGATATCCACACTTTCCTTTGTAAATGACTGATAACCAGATAAAATGGGGAGGTTTGCTCGTCAGGCTTTTGAAAAAGCATTCGAAGAGGCTTTCACTTGATATTCAATGGAGGCCGCTTTATGAGACATTGATAAGAACCCATTTCAAGAGGTACAGTTATGAACACATAAATATTTCTGGTGTTGAAATAAGTACAGGAAATAACAGTGTGTGAATGACGTGTTTGTTTCAGAAACATGGGCCCTGAGGGCTGGAAAGTAAGACAACAACACTTTGAAACCATCACCTCCTTGGTGCGGGCCTCTAGAGCTTTCTTTCCTGAAGGTGCGGCTGCTGAGATTTGGTCGGAATTCAGGTTTGACAGTTTCTGTTTGTCATATTCAGCAGCACTGCTCATCTTTTCCCCGCGTACCGCTGTTTTCTTGCTGCTGTGTTGCTTTTTTTATTTGTTGGCAGTTGGCATAGTATCTGACAAAAGTGCGAACTGGCGAGAATCCTTTCAAATCCAACTTGCAACTCATCTCCTTTGATTGACCGGCTCAAGAAGAGAGGGAGGCTAGATAGCCATTATTTATTAATTATTTCTTTCCTTGACACAAAATACATGCATGCGCCATTTAGTTGAGACTTCCCTATCAATCTTAGGGAGCTTTTATCTCCGAAGGGTGTAACTTCTAATCAAATAGTGATGCAATTTCTAATAGAGCCAAATGGTAAGGGTATAACCTTATTTAATACTGACCGTAAGTCCATAACACACTCTACATCTTCTTGCAACATTTATCTATGGAGAAATGGTGCCTAGTCATGCATGTGGGCATGCTATATTATATGCAAGTTTAGGGACAAGTATCATACCCATGTAAGTTTGCTACCCGCAAGATCAGAATACAACTTTAGGGACTCTTATTCCGAAGTTCTGTTTCATTTCCGTGATAAGCACAGTAGGGTATATCCAAAAAAGAAGCTGAGCACTTGTGTAATATTTGCACTGCTTTTTGTTCATTGTATTGTTATTATCGGTGTTGTTGCTTTCCATACTGCTAGGGTTTTTAAATTTTGAAAATTATCACCAAGTGTGTTAATTTTTTCTTATACCGACAACTGGGAGTTTATGCGTGGCCATGTTCTTCCGAAATTTAACTGCCTTACCTGGTACTCTATTGGAACCACAGGCCCTTGCTGGAAAATCCATGGCATAACTCAGCATTTGAAGGTGTTGGATTTCTCAGGCTTCTTCTTCCTGCAAACTCAAGGAACCAGGATCACTATACGATGTAATTGAAATGAGCACACATTTGACCAATATCTTCTATTCCCCTCACCTTTTGCTGAGCATAACTTATTTAATTAACTCTGACACTGATTTGTAGGGATTGGATTGCAGAATGTCTAGACATTTGGGACTCCGTCACAAATTGTAACTTCTGGGATATCCAATGGGCTTCGATCATAGCACGTTCTATTAAAAATTCCAGATCTGTTGAATGGGAGAAGTTCCTGCCGCTATTGTTTACAAGATATTTGAACATGTTTGAGGTGTGTCTGGCTTTCAGCTTTCATGCGTAGGCACTCTTTTTGGTGAGAAGACTGTAGGGGAGATCGCAACAGTATGTGTTCTTTAATATGGAGAAACATATTTACAAGGCAAGGGAGGGGAGATGTACAAAAAGCTGTTATGCAGCAGGAAACGTAAAGAAATTAGGCAGCAGAACCGTACCAGCTAAAGAACGGCAAAATAATTCTCTCCTAAAAAAGATGGTTCCTGGATCTAACATTAGGCGTGCTATTGTCTAAAATCTTTGCATTGTGCCCTTTCCTTATATGCCACACATCAGTTATAAAAATTTCTGTGAAGAACAGCTGTCGTCAGTTCCTGCGTCATCAGGCCATGCTAAAGGCACATTTGAAAAACAGGTGGTTGCACATCTACGGGCACCATCATTACACAACAAGCATGAAGGATCCTCCAACACATTGAAATTTTTAGCATGAACTATAATTCGACAATGTCTGTAGCATTCAGGTGCCCAATTAGGAGCCAGGCAGAGGCCTTGAGCTTTGGGGACTCTTGGATTGCATATCTATTCGAGGGAAGGGCGGTTAGACTGGACAGTGGGAAAATCATCTTCATAATTCTTTTTTAGATGTACTTAGAGTTACCCAGGTGCAGCTCCAACTTTTATTGCTGCTAGCGTTTTGGAGGGTGTTTTGAATTCTTAGGTACTAGTCAGCTTGTGTGCGTGATGAAAATTATACTCAACACTAACCGTTGAAGAGTTTTGCGTTTCATCTTACACATCTTGTTGGAGAACTATATTTTCTACCGTTCAAGTTCTCTTAAGGATTGTAATATTTTTTTAATTGAAATGAAGCTGTTATTAGTTTCATTTTTTTTAATATGCTTGTCTTTTGACCAGTGGTACATTGCAAAATCTCATCTTATGTTATCTAATCAAATTGAGCCCGTCTTATGTGAAGGTAGTATTATATGGTAAATGAATCAGGCAAGAAGGATTAAATATTTTTGCATATTCATTGATGTATTTCTATTTCTGTGGCTAGGTTCCTATATCAGGTGGGAATGGGTCATACCCTTTTCCTGTGGAGGTGCCTAGCAACACAAGATTTTTATTTTCCAGTAAGACAAGATCACCTTCCAAGGCAATTGCAAAGTCTGTTGTAAGTTATTTGTATCCTTACGACCTTTTATTTATATTTGATACCTTGGCATGTGAATACCATTTGCACTAGTATGCGAAGTTATATGAAAATTGTTCCGCTTCAATAGATATTTTCAAAAGTTGTATACACCTGCATCAACCTGGTACGGCCCATGGTAATGAAGCCATTTTTATTATTACCTCCATATTCTTTCCAAATTAAGTGACACAACTTTGTTTAGATACAGATGTATGTATCTACGCACTGAAACACGTCTAGATACATCTCTAGACAAAGCTGCAACACTTAATTGGGAACGGAGGGAGTATCATTTAGTCACTTACTCAGTCGCTAGCTAGTAATGTGTGGTTTGTATTCTGCTGATGAAGCTATTAGTTAGTACCGCTCTTCATGATTTAGTTTGTAATGGAACAAAGTCGCCAAAGGAAACACAGCCAAAGGAAACACACACACAGACAGATAGATAGATATATGCTACATCATGACACTGGTAAAAATTGCAGCTTGTTGCATTGTTTAACGAGGCAAGATATCACTCGTTTATTTTTTATTTTCGTTTTTTCCAGGTGTACCTTTTGAAGCCTAAAAGTCTAGCACTGGAGCAATTTGAGAAGCTCATAAATTTTCTAGAACAGTTTGTATTCTGGTTTTCGTACTTCTTTGTACTTGTTATGCTGCCTTCTTATTTTGATTAAACTTGTGTCTTTACGGCTTTTAGGTTCTATCATCCATCAAATGGGGGTCGTTGGACCTACTCATTGGAGCGTTTTCTTCGGTATCTTGTTTTTTATTTTGAAAGGCGCCTTCAACATGAACAATTGTAACAGATCAATCTTAACTCTAGCTGCAACTTACATGATCTCCATTTTATTGCCTGCATTTTCATCTGATGTAATATTTGCTCTGTAGTTACACAATGGATGAGAAAACCAAACAGCTTTGTTTGGGAAAGGAAGAAAGGGCTGTTTTTATCAAAATAGTCCTCAAATTACTGGATCGTGGTCAGTATAGCAAGGACGATTCTCTTGCTGAAACAGTATCGATTGCAACTTCAATCCTGTCTTATGTTGAGCCATCCTTGGTGCTTCCGTTTGTTGCAACAAACTTCCAACTAGCCTTAGAGACAGTAAGGATTTATATGCGGCATACCACTTATTATTTTTCTAGATCTTGGATGTCGTTGTAACGTACAAGAGCCCTGCAATCTGTATAGTTTTCAGTTAACTTGAAAGCAAGCTAATTCCCTTAATTTTTCTGACAGACTACTGCCACCCACCAGTTAAAAAATGCTGTCACTTCTGTCGCATATTCTGGGCGTACCCTTCTGCTGAGTTCTTTATGTTCAGCTCAATCTGATGATAGTAACACAGTTGATACACTCAATGATCTTATTGTCACTTCCCTTTCAAATGCATTGCTTGGTATGGATGCCAACGATCCACCTAAAACTATAGCGACGATGCAGTTAATTGGTTCCATATTTTCAAATGTGAGTATCTATTGTTTTACCTTGTCTTTACAATACTGTTCCCATAATAAATGGTGTGTAACATTTAACTAACCATCGTTTGGTGCTTATAGCTGGCTACAGTTGGTGTTAGCGATGATGTGCCTGCTTTCCTCCAATCTTCCTCTCTGTCAGACTGGCTTGATGAATTCTTTTGTCGGCTGTTCTCTGTGCTTCAGAATTTGGAATCAAGTAGTCCCATGTAAGCTGTAATTGCCAATCTTATACTCCCTCCGTCCAGAAATAACTGACTTGAGTTTGTCTAGATTCAAATGTATCTATACACTAAAACACGTCTAGATGCATTCAAATCTATTCAAGCCCAAGTCAGTTATTTCTGGACGGAGGGAGTATTTGAACTACCATTATTACTGCATTCTTTTTCCTGAAGGTAAATAACATTTTTATCATTTTGATGTGGCAGTTCCGAGGGTTACCAGGCCTCAATCATGTCGGGAACTTTTCTCGTTGAGGACAGCCCTCACTATTTTTGCATGCTAGAAATACTTTTGGGGAAGTTATCAAAAGCCTTATTTAATCAGGTATTGCACTGTAGTTAAACTGTCCTGAAAAGCTTAAAGATGCAAATATTCTGTCATGCTCATGTTTCTCCCTTTTTCCAATTGGCAGTCCCTGAAGAAAATTGCCAAGTTTGTCAATGCAAATATCCTTCCTGGTGCTACTTCAGAAGTTGGACTTCTTTGTTGTGCATGTGTTCATTCATATCCTGAGGAGGCTTCAGTCTACCTTCTAAAGCCTATCTTAATGACTATCATGTCCTCCTTCGAAGGCACTCCAACAACAGGTTATGTTGGAAGAGCTGTTCATAACAATACAGCTACTAAGGTTTGTTCAAAACCGAAAACATTTATTGCTTGAGATTTACATGCATGACACACCAGTTGCATTGGATGCCCATGCAGGCTACACTTTCTCCTGCTCTGGAAACAGCACTGGACTACTATCTGAGGGTTTTGGCTATATCTATCAGTTATGCTGGTCCCGTCTTACTCAACTACAGAGAAGAACTAAAGCATGTAATAGTGTCTGCGTTCCAGGCCCCATCATGGAAGGTTTACATTTCCTCTATTTTCATACATTTGGACTGACAATATACCCTATATATATTACATTTTAAAATCATCAATTTCCTTTTCTTTTGGAGTAACTAGGTCAACGGAGCTGGTGATCATCTCCTTCGATCTGTGCTAGGAAACCTGGTTTCATATTATCCACTAGATCAATATAAGTATGTTTAGCTTTTGTATACTCTTCTGGTTTCTTCATTTGATAACTAATTGATGTTACCACTAAACAATTCTGTTGTTTTATAGGCCATTTTCTTGTCATTCTATCGCTAATATTATTGAACCATGGGGTTGCTCAAAAGCACACCAGGATGGGGAGACTGAAATGCTTAATTTTCCTCCAAAATGGCATGATCCCAGTCAAGATGAACTATCTTTTGCCAATGAGTTGTTAGACTTTCATTTTCAGTCGGCTTTGGAAGATCTTTTGACTATTTGCCAGAAGAAAGTTCATTCTGACAAAGGTATATATATTCTAGTTCTGACCAGAGAATCCTGTATATTTTCTTGGTTGGTTGTGCATGTAGAGGGTACTAATTATGGCTTGTGTCTTTTGTATGAAAGAATATGTACATGTCTGTTCATATGTTAAAGTCCGTATGCTGATTGGACAGGAAGCTGATTACGCCAATCTATGTTACTAATTAAATTATTTACGTATTGATCTCATTTAGTCTTCTTTCTGTAAGTGTTCCCTTGATATTTAGTTGTTCTGCTCTCTTGGCAGGAGATGAGAAGGAGCACCTGAAAGTAACACTATTGCGCATCCATTCTGCGTTGCAGGGAGTAATGTCATGCTTACCTGAAATGCGTCCATCATATAAAGATGGGAGGTCCAAGGTTGCAGAGCCCAGTTTCTTTATTGCAGGATCTTCTGGTAGCACCGTTGGCAGCTCTGAAATGCGCGAAAAGGCTGCAGAATTTGTGCACTTAGCTTGCAGGTAACATTTATTTGTATCCCATCCAGTTTTACAACAATAACATCAGAGTCTTTATGCCAAGCAAGTTGGGGTAGGCTAGATATGAAACCAAACAGAAACATAAGGGAAGTTACCATGCTCTCAGTTAGTATTTGCAAGTTCATTTAGTCTAAGCACTTAACATTGCTTTTGCAAGTTCATTTAGTCTAAGCACTTAACATTGCTTTTAACAGGTACTTATTAACGGACAGAACTGATGATAGTATTCTCCTAGCACTTGTAGTACGCGTGATTGATGCTTTGGCAAACTATGGTATGGTAGCGGTACTTCCAACTCGTGTTCAATACTTTTGACTGTTTATGTGAGAGAGTATTGCTGTAGGTAGCTTGGAATATGATGAATGGTCAAGTCATGTTCAAGCTTGGAAGCTAGAATCCGCTGCCATCATTGAGCCTCCATGCAACTTTATTGTGCCATTTCATGCTGAAGGAAAAAAGAGGTAGGTCTGCCCTATTTTCTGTAGTCTGATTTTACTACATGGGTTGTGATTGTAACCATTTTTTTGTTTCTGTTAGACCTAGATGGGCACTTGTTGATAAAGCTCACTTGCATAATACATGGAGATGTGCACAATCATCATACCAGAGATACCGTACAAATGCAGATGTATCTCCATCTAGCCTCATGGTTACTATGGTGAATGATCTCCTTGATCTTTCACTGCACAATTATGAAACTGTTCGCGCGTGAGCTCTCTTTCCCTCTCTTGATATATTTATGTGACTATATAGCTGCAACAAAATTGTACCCACTCCGTTCACTAATATAAGATGTTTTGGCAAACTAACTTAGTCTGTGAAAACATCTTATATTAGTGTTATATTAGTGAACAGAGGAAGTAGTATGTATTTCATTCGAATATTGCCTCAACATTTGCAATACATATTAATTCGAGAAACTTCCTTATACATTATGGCTCTTCTATTGTTCTTCTCTATTCTGGAACATGAACATCACCCAGTTGTGGATATTGACTTGTGAATAGTTGTCTTTATTTGACTGATATTGATCATGACCTCATTGCATAAATGAAGTTCTGGTAAAATGATTATGTGGTCATTTAGTAATGACCTACTTTAATTTGGTTATGATGTTTCCATTTTTTTCTAAATTCTTTTGATACAGGTATGCTGCAAGATCCCTAACAAAGTTGTTGAAGCGCTGGCCTTCTCTAATTTCTAGTTGTGTTCTTATCCTGACTGAGAATTTGCGAGACTCGAAAGCCCCTGAACATGTGGTGCTTGGTTCTTGCAGCATTCTCTCATCACATACTGTTTTGAGACACTTGACAACTGTATGTCTATTTCAATCTGCGTGTACTTTATAACGAAGTTATTGCCAGTAATGTTGACAATATTAACATCATTGTTCAATGTAGGATTCTGTTTCCCTCTCTTCATTTATCATGGGAATTTTGGAAAGGTAGTCGGCATTTGGCAAATACTCTAGACTCTCCTACCATTTATAACAGTTTAGAACTATCAGCAATGTTTAATTGCATTACACGTTTCATTGTATTTTACACACAAACAAATATGAGCACTGAATAAACAGAGGAAAGACATCATGCAGTATGTTTTTGTTAAACAAGGGACTTTATTGATATGTATGTACTAAACCTAAATCATTTTCTTCTGCAGCTCTCATCATGAATCACTAAAGTGCCAGAAAGCTATTACCGAGGTATATTTCATTAACAGAAGATGAAGAAAAAAAGAAAATATTTGCCACTGAAATGTTCTGTATATGATGTTTACAGCTCTTTGTGAAGTATAATATACGTTTCTCTGGAATATCAAGGAGTTTCTTCAAGAGGTCTGAAAGTCAGTCTGACAAGCCAGGATTTCTCAGATTATTTTCTCAAATTAATGCTCTTGGCTTTGAGACTAACAGTCTACATTGGCGGTAAGCCATTCGTATATGTCAACCATTTGTTCAAAACTGTCATGTCCGTAGTACCATCTAGCACTTCCGATATCTTGTAACCACGTATGCAGCGGGATACTTGCACACGATACTTCTTGTTGGCTATATGACGTGTGAATTGTGATGGGATAATGGGACAGGGCTTTCATAGTTATATTGGTGGAACTAGAGGAATTTGATAATTTCAGATTTTTGTTCTAATTTGGAGAGAAAAACTCTGTTATCTGAAGCTGTCTTCTGAGCTGGTTTGTCCTTGGAAGCAGTATATATATATAACTGAATTTGTCTAAATTTGGATGTATTTATATACTAAATAGTGTCTAGATACATCCAAATTTATATAAATTTGTGACATCTATTTTGAGGCGGAGGGAGTACAAAGATAACAATGCAAAATCTAATTTTCAGTATTCCTCCTAATAATCTAATCTTAATCATAACTGTCATGTCACTGTCTTCCCAGCCACTTACATGCATTTTACTTAAACTTGCAAGTTGTATACAGGTACAACCTGATGGCCAATAGAGTACTTCTGTTGCTAATTTTGGCATCCCGAAGTGAGCCTGGCATGTATTCACAAATCCTGGCGGAAACTGCTGGTATGGATAGTTTGCAGTTCGTTGCCATTTTCTCCACATGCATGTTCCTGAAAGACCAACTTGTTTTTTTTCACAACTTTGTCCTTCATTGTCTAAAAAGACTGTTTTATGTTAGGTCATTTCTTAAGGGATTTGAAGAGTCAACTTCCCCACTCAAGGATGCTTGCAATATCTGCTCTGAACACACTATTACAAGGAACACCTGATAAGGCATCTGTTAAAGACTCACAACAACCATTGGATCACCCCGAAGAAAGCAGCATTTCATCCACAGGAAATTTCTTGAATGACATAATCCAGGAGGAAGGATTTATGAGTGACACACTAAACAGTCTGTCTCATGTACACATTATTTCTGATAATGATGGTTCGTCAAAAGCAAGTTACGGAGCTTCATCTTTTCAAAGCGGATCTGATAAAGCAATCACTTACTTCTATTTTGATTTCTCTGCGTCGTGGCCATGCACCCCTAGTTGGATTTCTTTAGTGGGCAGTGGCACATTCTATTCCAGCTTTGCTAGGATATTCAAAAGACTTGTACAACAATGTGGAATGCCAGTAATGTCTTCACTTCAGACTGCCCTGGAAGAATTTCTGAGTTCAAAAGAAAGATCGAGGCAATGTGTAGCGGCTGAAGCCATGGCAGGCATGCTTCACTCTGATGTCACTGGGAATTTGGAGTCCGGGAGCGACTGGTTGATGCTTCAGTTGCAGAAGATTGTGTTAGCTCCATCTGTGGAATCAGTTCCTGAATGGGCAGCTTGCATTCGATATGCTGTTACTGGGAAAGAAAGATCTGGAACTCGTGCTCCTGTTCTCAGGCAACAAGTATTAGATTGCTTATGCACAGCAGTTCCTCAATCGGTAGCAACTAGTGTACTTGCCAAGAGATATTCTTTTCTATCTGTTGCTCTGATTGAAATTTCTCCACGTAAAATGTCCCCGACAGAGGAGCAGTACCATGTTAAAATTCTCAATGAACTGCTTGACAACATGAGTCACTCGTCTGCGCAGGTAACATTAGATCACTTCAGTGTGAGAGTACCTTTTTTTATTATTCCATTTTTCATTATTTGAGTTGATACTGTGGTCACACATAAGGAATTTTTCCTCTACAAGTTTAGCAAAATCAGTTTCCCTTTTCTTCTGGAAGGACTAATATGAGTCTTGAATGTTGTACACTACATCTGCACATTTCATCCCCCTTGACTAAGGATTTAGGTTCTATATCGATGTATGCATATTGTTCTACTCAGGCTTAGACTGCAGGATTAAATTCCTGTAAACTGTATCACACATTTTAAGGCTTGACGTATCTTCTGGTTAGTGAGCGGCATAATTCTTAGATGAACCAGCTTTGTGCTACCGGAGGATGCATACAATGCTTATATTAAGGCCTGAACTCTCTTATGGTGGGTGACTACTGACTGTCATAATTGTCTGATGTGTTCGCACTAGCTTTGGGCTACTGGAGGATACATGGCAAAGCACCTTTTACATGTAAAATATCATTAATAAATTCATCTTGTTACTGTTGGCACAAACTAACTGCAGGATGAAAATGTATCTTTTATTATTACTTCCAAAAGCAACAATCAAATTCCCTCCTCTGAGCTCCCACCCCCTTCTTCCTCCCAATTGGCACTGAACAGAAATATTAATTATCCCGGATGAATATGAAGTCTTATTCGTTTCTTTTCATTCGTTTGGAGTCCAGGTAAGAGAAGCGATTGGTGTGGCTATGTCTATCACATGCTCTAATGTGAGACTATCTGGGTCATTTGGGTCTGCATGTTCACCAGGAGAACTTTGTGGGGATGTAAGCATGACTGAACAAACAGGAAATGAGGATTGGTCCAAACGTTTGACAGATGGAACTACTGAATTATCTGTGAGTATACAGAACAATATTCAGTCTAAGCAACTGGAGTTGGCAGCAGATTCAGCCACTGAAAATGGCTTGGACAATAAAGATGAGGCTGATGCTAAAAGAATGGAAACGGTGCGTTTTTTGTGCGTTTCTCCAGGTTGAATAGTATACTGCTCCATTTCTTCATTCTGGGCTTATGCTTTTCTTTTGCAGATTTTTCATTTCATGATTGCATCTCTGAAGTCTGGAAGATCGTCTGTTCTACTAGATGTTATTATTGGGCTCTTCTATCCTGTTCTGTCATTACAGGTATAAAATATGTTAACAATGCCATGGTGACCGTAACCCAGTCTTATATGAGTGGGATTTTTGCTTGTTTGCTTGTTTTTTATGGTATCTTTAGGTTTTCTTGATAACCACATTATCAGAGTGTAGTTGATCCTTTTTCCTTTTTTGAGGAAAAACTGAAGTTGATCCTACCTATTAAAAAGTCGAGGTTTTCTTGTGTCCAGAAGACAACTTAGGAGGTCTTTGCCTCCTTTTTTTGTAGAGATGGGTACTATTAATTGCTAGAATTACATTCTAACTTTGATGGCCCTATTGTGTTTCTGCAGGAAACATCAAATAAATACTTGTCATTGCTCGCAAAGTCAGCATTTGAATTGCTGAAATGGCGGATTTGGCGGCGTCCTTTTCTTGAAACAGCTATTACGGCTATCCTCTCTTCGGTCAATGATCCTAACTGGCGAACTAGATCTGCGTTATTATCATATCTCAGGACCTTTACATACAGGTCCAAATCCTCTCTTGTTGCTATTTTGCCCCTAAGGGTCTGTTTGGAACGCAGGATAGGAAATATACAGGAATAGGAAAGTTGCAGGAATATGATAGGAATGCACCTGCAAAACTACGAATTGAAAAACGTGGGAAAGATTTCTATGAGTGTGTTTGGACGGGCGCAAGAAAAGCATAGGAACATTTGTGCATGAGTTAAAAGAAAAGCTTATATTGCATCTGCTTAATTAGCAAAACAGAGGAATGATCGTCTCTGCAGCTAGGCGACCTCCAGCTTCTAGCTAGTTGTCCACCATGACTATGTCCATGGCAGAGAGCCGGAGAAGCTGTGAGATTTGAGTCAGTCTCCACCGTTGCCAGTTACAAATAGGAGCTCATCACGTGTATACAGCCTTGAAGCATCCATTTTTGGCGTAAAAAAAGTAACACAAGGCACTGAAGAGATATGAGGCATGGGTTAGGTGGCCAGCGGAAGAACCCAGCAATAGCTCCGCCTGATGACATCACTGTTCTTTCCACACGAAAAATAAAAAGAGGTCTGAGCCAATGTTTTCTTTCCTATACTTTTCCTGTGAAATCAGAGGCAAAGGAAACTTTCCTGCAAAATTCTAACAGGAAATGTAGGATTTTAACAGGAAAACTGCAGGAATCGGAAATCCTTTGGAACACGCACTGTAGAGCCGTTTGGAATGCAGGATTCACTCGTAGGAATTTTGCAGGAAAGTTTCCTTTGCCTCTGATTTCACAGGAAAAGTATAGGAAAGAAAACATTGGCTCAGACCTCTTTTTATTTTTCGTGTGGAAAGAACGGCGATGTCATCAGGCGGAGCTATTGCTGGGTTCTTCCGCTGGCCACCTAACCCATGCCTCATATCTCTTCAGTGCCTTGTGTTACTTTTTTTACGCCAAAAATGGATGCTTCGAGGCTGTATACACGTGATGAGCTCCTATTTGTAACTGGCAACGGTGGAGACTGACTCAAATCTCACAGCTTCTCCGGCTCTCTGCCATGGACATAGTCATGGTGGACAACTAGCTAGAAGCTGGAGGTCGCCTAGCTGCAGAGACGTGGTGCACGCCGAATCCGACCGATCATTCCTCTGTTTTGCTAATTAAGCAGATGCAATGTAAGCTTTTCTTTTAACTCATGCACAAATGTTCCTATGCTTTTCCTGCGCCCGTCCAAACGCACTCATAGGAATCTTTCCCACGTTTTTCAATTCGTAGTTTTGCAGGTGCATTCCTATCATATTCCTGTAACTTTCCTATTCCTGTATATTTCCTATCCTGTGTTCCAAACAGACCCTAAGGGTTTTAGTCCATGTTGGACACTGGGCTAGCATAGCAGTGGTGTCCTAGGAGAGTCTGGAATATTCCAGTGAGTGTTGGAGTCTGATTTAGTGTAGTAGTACTACCCTGGTAGAGTCCAACTAGAGTCTAGATCATTCCAGTGTATGAGTGAATATGTAAGGCTAAGTTGTGCTATATATAAGAGAGTGTGGAGGTTCATGGGACCATGCCCATCCAGAAATTTCCCCCAAAACCTACAGTCCACAATGTGTTCTTTGCTAATTTCATACTCGGTACAAAAGATTTAGCTTGATAGTACCTCGTCGATGTCAAAACCTTGGCCGTTGCTACAAACAGTATACCAACTGTTTCTATTGTACCGTGGCATGAATTGGCGAAGGGTATTATGTCTTATATTCTCATTAAGGGTGATAAAAACATGCGTTATGATATTGTTTCTTTAGATGTTATGTGGCTTGTCATTCTCCCAGTGGTCCTGGAGCTAATGGAAAGTTAATGCAATCAAATTACCTGTCACAGGCACACATTCCTTCTTTCTGGCTCGGAGAAATCACAAATTTGGCAAACAATTGAGAAGTTACTTGCGGATAACCAAGTCGAGGCAAGTATATATGTGTATTTGGCTTGTATTCGCTCAACATTTTATCTTTTCCTCTATTTCATTACTCAAGAAAATGTGTACAATTTGTATGCTTGACATGAAAAAATGAGTTATGTTATTTCTACAGCTAGCTGCCTTGGTATAAAGCATATATATGAATGCGCTGTTCTTGTTAAACATCCTCTAAGTGAAGATACCTGCTGCCAATTGTATGAACTTTACTTGTCTATGTTCAGGTCAGGGAGCATGCTGCTGGTGTTCTTGCAAGCTTAATGAAGGGTATAGATAAAGATCTATCGAAGGATTTCCGTGATAGGTCATATGCACAAGCCCAACTTATCCTTGATACTAGGAGAAGGTGAGTTTTGTACTGGATTCTGATATTACCATAGAATCTTTTCATGCCACTGACTGTTGAGCAGATAATTAGCTGATACCCATTAATGTTTCACTTTGCAGAAGTCCAAAGTCAGGTCACCCCGTTGCTACCATCCATGGTGCAGTACTTGCTCTGACGGCTTCGGTGCTTTCTGTCCCATACGACATGCCCAGGTACTCTCTCCGTGGCTTTTATCTTCAATTTCTGCATAATACTGTAGTAGATAGCTAGCAGTTGACACTACCTTGACCAGGAAAAATAGGCTGCCCCATGGGTGGCTCATTTCTTTGGTTTTACACTAGCAACTGTTGATAGTTCTATTGTTCCATGCTTGCATGAATCTAGAAGTACTTACCCTGATCTTTGCAGCTGGCTTCCTGGCCATGTAACACTGCTCGCCCGGTTCATCCGCGAGCCGTCCCCTGTAAAATCAACTGTGACGAAAGCCGTCGCTGAGTTCAAGAGGACGCACGCCGATACCTGGAGCATCCAGAAGGATGCCTTCACAGAAGACGAACTGGAGGCAAAGCTCGAAATACTCTGTTTGTGCCGCACGAGTCGATGTTCATTTCTCACTGTTTCAATTTACACTTGCAGGTTCTGCGTGATACGTCGTCCTCGTCGTCCTACTTTGCTTAGGCTCAAAGACCGGTATTTTCCCAGTACAGTGATAGATGATTTAATGAAGTTTTTCAGTGATGAACTGCCGGTGTTGATCATAGATTCATAGTTACATATTGTTGTATTATAGTTTTCATCAATGACAGCTCCATATAAGCCATGTATGTTATACGTCATATAGAACAAAATCTTCTTTCAAAAAAAAAAAGAACAAAATCTTGATATATATGGACTTGAATGTTATAGATTGATATGCTTGGCAGTACGTCATATGTGTGGGCCACCTGACAACTAATTATGGGGAAAATTGGTTCTGTACAATTCCACATAAGAAAAATAGCACTAAAAGTTTTGTCTTTAGAAAAAGGAAAACGATACGTCTAACCAGGGGGATCGTGCGCTCGCGTCCCCCGGCTCCTGCATCTGCCATGCGTCCAGGACGTGCGGGAGTGGCAGAGACCGAGTCCACCGTCAAAATGTTATCCCTTTTCGTGATTTTCCTGACGGGTCCTGTCCTTCGTCTCCTCTCCATTGATCATCGCCGCTGCCAGACCGAGCCCCGCTGCCGGCAGGGTCCTCCCGCACGCAGCTAAGTCTCCGCCGCCGCCACTCCCTATTGCTGCCTCGCATGCCGCTGGCTCTCCCAATCTCTGGCGATTCAACCACAGGACCTCCGATGGCTATGGCCTCCCGCAGTCGATGTGGTAGTAGTTCTGGTATGTACAACCGCCGTCGGTTCCCCCGCGCCACCATGGCGCATGTTGTCGATTCCCCGCGCGCGCCGTCGGTTCTCCTCTCGTTGCCACCGGTTCCCCCGCTCGAGCGCTGCCATTGCCGATGCTGCTGAAGGCACCGAGGTGGTCGGTGGCGAGGGGCACACTGAAGGCGCTGGTCCCGTCAAGGCCACCCACCGCCTTGCTCTCGTACTCCCCGTGGACGTTTTTGCTGCTGGAAAGGAGACGCCATCGATGCTACTGATGGAAGATGGCCTTGCTAGTGAAGAAGGGATGGAGTTTTGCTTAGGAGGCTGATCTTGCTGCATAATCTTTTTCGTTTGCTACCTGTGACTTTTGCTACATAGATGTTTCTGAATTGCTATAATGATTTCTGGCTATGTCTCCAGCAAAATCAGTTTTTTGCTATAATTGCTGAACCTTTTGCTACAGCCGTTTTCTGGTTTTGCTACAACCATACAAAGTTTTTGCTACAATGTCTACCGGCAAAAGTCTCTGGCGAAACCCCCGCGATGTCTCAGATGAAGTCAACTCTGGAGATATCGGTTGTTGCTTTAGTATAAATTTTTCGCTACAACTGTTCTCCGTTTTGCTACAATAGCGTAATTTTTTTGCTACAAGGTCTCCGGTGTGGTCTCCCATCGAAAGTCTCTGGCGAGATTGGTTTTCCTATAGTCTCCGGCAAGATCTGTGTTTTTAATTTTTTATCTCGTGAACGAATCGTTTTTGCTACATATAGCAAAAGAAGAATTTTTTGGAGCAAAAGCTGGATTAGGGAGCATTTTTTAGGACACGATGTCAGCTGGGGACCCGGAATTATCCCCCCTTAGAAAAATACCATGTTGCTCCGTTATACTAGCTTTGTACCATCGCCCGATCGTCCGTGACCCCACGTCTACTGTAGTAGAAAAACGAATCGATTAGAACATAGGCACGGCTGTCTGCGGGTGCCATGCCCCGGCGCAGATCGATGTTCCGTTCTTAGCCACCTTGAGAGTCCTTTTTTTTAATACGTATGCCCCGTAGGCATACATTAATTGTATTTATAACTGTAGCACTATAAAGATGAAACACATATGAGTAACAGAAAAGGTTGAACAGCCGCAAACCGTCCTCGCCGTAACTACTAAGGATCCAAATCCTTCACCGTGCCAGAGAAGAAGAAGATCACCAGCAGTCGGTCCATACTTTGGCACTGAAGAAACTCCTAGCCATAAGGCGTCAATGAGCTGCAATAACCATCAGCCCCGTAAGACTGGATCTAGCATGCTGCTATGCAACATGTGCCGGAGGATCCCTTCGAGCATCTTCAACGCCGGATCTGGGGCCAGCGCCGCCCTGTCTATCAAGCGGCCGAATCCTCCACCATCCACCACAAACCATCAGTAGTCCGCACCGCCACACTCCAAGGCCGCCATGACCAGATCGGTGACGAGATCAACACGACATAAAGCCAGAGCACACGCCCGGCGAAGACACAATCCCACAAACTTCTCGACGCCGTAAACATCGCCAAGATGGGGTTGAAGCCAAGGTACCATTATTCGATGTAGCGCATCCACCGTCATCTGAGATGCGCCACCACGCCACCACAAAAAACGCTAACATTAGGGACATTGATGAACGCTGAGCGTAGGTCCTGGGTCCCCATCCCCTCTCGCCCGCGTGAGCGGAAGCGGAGGAGGCGAGGACCCATCGATCGCCTGCGGGGAGGCGGCGGCTAGGGCTTTTTTTGGAGGAGGAGGCGACGACTATTGATAGAGCTTGTCCTTTAGTTTACAAGAAAGGTCTCCAAGCCTTAGAATTTCCTATCCCATGCCTCTCTTATACCAAGCTGCCGCCAACACCTCCGCATCCTCCATACGCCGATCCCCCCTCCTCTGGCTGGTTTCACTGGCATCGGGAGGGGTGGGGAACTTGATCTATGTGTTGAGTTTTCAATAAAAGTAGTGTTTTCACAAGATTAGGTTAGGATTTTGGTAGACATCTTCTTGGCATCTATGCCAATGGAGTTGGTATCATCTGCAATAAGTGATCCTTGACCCTTCGTTCGACGACAAGATCTTCTTGGCGTCATGGTGGTGTTGTAAGATTAAAATTTTATAAGTACAATTTTTCAGATCTTGATTCATCAGATCGATCTTGGTTTTTTTCTCGTGGTTGCTGCGAGGAGGATTATCCTCGCAATATTTGTCCCGACTGCTACGTCCTTGACAATGAAAATTTGTATTCTTGACTCCCCCGTAACGTCGACCAGGCCGTTCGGTTTCTTTTCCCTGGAATACTAGTGGTGATACTTTTGCCGATGTTGATGGATTACTCCAATGGCTGCGCGTGTGCATGTAGCCTTTGCATTGCGACTCAAATTAAAATTATGAGAGAACCCTCGTTGGTATTTACAAGTCTATGATTTGACATCTGTGTCATGTTTATTAGACTAACTTCAGACAAGTGCAAGATTAGGTCATGGAAGAAGAAGATTTTGAAGACCTTCGATATTTTCTTGTTTTTTTTTAGACTTTATTTTGTAATCGCTGGAGACAATTTATGTATCTATGAATATATGTGGTATTTATTGTCAAAGAAAAATAAATTCCTATCCCATTCTCCATGCGGTGAATCGTGCTTTAGAGCATTGGTGACCCATAGGCCAAAATCTGGATAAAATTTTCGCATTGAGCAAACATTTGGCCCGGGGTCCGTGAATTCCCAACCGGCCCCCAATACCTGGCCCCATCGGCGACATTTTTAAAAATATGATTTTCCCGCTAGCAAAAGCACGCCCAAGAGTACAACAGTTAAACAACCAACATTTCAATGATCAAACTACATAGAAATCGTGGGATTAAACAGTGGGATCCTGCACTGTGGTGAACAGCGGCTCGTTGACGTCGACGGTGGAGGTAGAACTCGGCGATGCAATATACGATGCTATAGGCGCAGAGCTCGGCGAGGTTGCAGTAGAGGCCGCCGGGGCAAAGCTTGGCACCCATGTCAGCATGCGTACAACGGTAGCTGTTGCCGACAACCCGGTCAGAGTCGCATTGCGCTCCACCATGTACCACGCCTTGCCATGGTCGTCCATCAGCGCCATGTTCGCCCCATCAAGAACGCCAAATCAGTGTTCCTCTTCTTCGCCGTGATATTGGTGTTGAGTAGGTCGATCTTGATGCCCTGGTTCGGCAGCAGCACCCTCCACCTCTCGTCGAACTTCTCATCCCTCTATGCAGTGTGGGTCTTCACGTCGGCCATGCACTTCTCGATCGAAGCTTGGATCCTTTCACCGGGCAGACCCATGAATTTGTTCAACTTGGCCTTCTTCTGGGGGCGCTCCGCCCGACCCTCGGCCGCTGGTGGCACCAGAGCGTCTGGGTTGTAGACGATGTCCTTTCCTTTCCCGAGTGACATGCACACTTCCCTCCACTTCTCCCACGTTGTGATCCTCGTGTAGACATGGAGGAACTTGAATTTGGCGCTATTGTTGTCATCACGGTAAAGGCCGAACGTGCAAAGCATCTGCGAACAGAGCAGCGAACTTCAGTCGTGACCTGGGCGAGAACACCCACGATAGAGAGGTGAAGAGCTGGCTTACCTTGCGTTCGAAGTCGGCGCTGCTCTTTGGGAGATTTTGTATCTCCTCTTGTACACTATGGCATTTGCTACAAGCTTGTTGAATGAGGCCCCAATGGGTGGCCATGGACTTGTCGCCATGGTCCATGTGAATCACATTGAATTAAGGATCACAAAGTTTTCGTTCGGCAAACGCAATCTTGATCCTCTTACAATAGGTATCAAAGTTTTAATTCGCCCCGGTGATTGGATCGATGAATACGGTCTTCCAAGATTCAGCGAGGCACTTGTCCTCCCTCACCGTCCACTTGATGTGAGCCTCGCTCGGCATCGTCGATGGGTCCTTCCTCTTCCTCTTCATCTTGCAACTCGTAGTAGCCTCCTCCTCCAGATCTCCCTCGGCTTCTTCTTCTTCTAGGTTACCCTCAACTTCTTCTTCCTCTTTGTCCTGGTCGTTGCCGAACCTTTGCGTGTCTAGTCCGGGCTCAACAGAGGTATGAACTTCCTCTTGAGTGAAGTACCCTAGAGTTGAAGCAGCGTCCGAGGAGCTAGCTGCGATCATGGCGTGCAACACAGAGTTTCCCAACATTCCGTCGAATGAACTGCTAGCTTGGGCAATGGCAAGGCTGAACTAGTGCATCGAGGAAGAACAACGGGGTGCGAAGGGAAGAGGACCACGACAAAGCACCGACAACATCCCGGGAAAGACGATGTTGGGGTTGAAGCCGCCCAATTGGTCGCCGTCAGACTCGGGCGAAGGAGTGAACCTTGTGTGCAGCATGGATTGGGTGCTACTCTCCTGGAATAGCACCGGTGAGGTCAGCGAGAAGGCCGTCGGGGATACGCTTGATTGGCTTACCCACACAATGCCGGGGAAGTGCTACCTGTTGTAGTATGGAGGGAACATGGACGCCATCGCTGCCACCTGCGCTTGGGATTCCTCCGCTGCTGCCTGCTTCTCCTTGAGCTTCTTGTTTCTCTTGCGGAGGTTGTATGTTTCAGCCTTCCCGTACTCCTCATCCTTCAGCCACTCAGCGTTGGTCATGCTGGGCAGAATTTTTCCCCTTCCTCCTTTGCTTTGGTGGCGGCGACTACTCTTCGGCGAACCTTGGACCATGGAATTTCTTCGGCGGCATGGTGGAGAAGATGTGGGGAAAATGACGGGAGCTCGTGGGTTGGTGGGGAATATGCTGGAGGGGGAGGGAGGAGGGAAAAAGAAAAGAAAAGAAAAGAAGGGAAATCGGCTTTTGTCATTGACATCCCTAGCCCGCTCGCCTTTTTTCTTCATGAAACACCCCTAGGAAAACCCCGACACATTATGTTCGTCTTGTGTCTGTCGGATGGATTTGAGCCAAATCCGGATGAAAACAAGGAGTTGGGGGCATGGCTCCGATTTTCGCCACCTGGATGAAAAAAGTGGCCTGGGGGGAGTGGTTGTTAGGGGCATGAATGGATATGCTCTAAGTGACGGTCCTAGGAGGAAAAAGGAAACTTCCTCACCTTTTCCCCTAGACCCGTCCCTTATAAGACATAGCCACTGGAGAAGGAACTCTCACAGAGGCTCCACCGACCTCTCCGTCTTTGGACTCCTCCTCCTAATCAGCTCCATGGGAACCTTCCCCTCCTCGATCTCCCACCATGGACCCTGGTATTTGCTCCTAACTCCCTCCATTAATGGAGATCTTGCTACTTCCTTGCTTGAGTTAGGGCTCACCATGTCCATGCATGTTTTCGGCTAAAGCTTCTTGGGAAGATCTTGGTAGGGCTAGGTGTATCTCATATGTATAGATTGACATCATACATTGGGTGATTTTGATCTTGTTCCCTCTAGATCTGAGGAGCATCCCCGTTCGTCCCGTCACCGATACTTCTAGTGAGGGATGACTGGTACTTCCGGCTGGCAGTTCTAGTCGGTAGTTCTAGATGCTGCCGGAACTTCCGGCAAAAAGGAGTAAAACCTCGTTCTTTGTATTTATTCAATCTGTATCTTGTTTTCCTTGCTGAACTTGTGCACTTATCCCCGTTTTCCCTCCCTACCTATGTGCTTTCTTCTTAGGGCAAGGTGGTTCTGAAGGTGACACCAAGCACAAGCAGCGTGCCTTTATTGCTTGCACCTCCAACCCGAATGCTTTTTTGGACCGCCGGAGGTTGACCCAGAGGATCATGAAGTCATTCGTCCCTCTACTCTGACCGCTCATCAGCAACACAACAGCTCACCGTGCAACTGAGGCCGAAGGAAAGAAACCATCCTCCACTAAGAAGAAAACTGTCAAGGGGCCTGCCTCTGCCAAGATGCGGGTATCCAAGTGGCCCAAAGAGGCTTACTCCGATCTACACCACAAGGATCCCTACTTTGTTGCTCGTGATCGCTGCATTGGAGATCCCTTCTTGCACACCGCTTGATAAGAAGAGATCTACCTTGAAGTGCACCTTGGGTTGAAGCAAGTTGTTACCCCTAAGAAGTATATCAGTGTAGCTCACATGGAGAGGAAAAGTAATTACTTGGGTGAAGCTTTGGATATGAGCAAGAGGTTTTGGCTTCTCAAGATTATGCAACATCATCAGAATTTAGATGAGAAGGCCATTGCTTAGTTTTATGCCACACTTCACATGGATGATGACCCGATGGATGTTACCATGAAGTGGATGCCTAGCTACAAGTTCTTGATAGCTGATGGCTCAATGCACGACGCCCAAAAAATGTGTTGATGGCTCGTGGTTGATGTAGAGCTTGTTGGGAACCCCAAGAGGAAGGTATGATGAGCACATCAGCAAGTTTCCCTCAGTTATGAAACCAAGGTTTAATCGAACCAGTAGGAGCAAGGAAACACCCCAAAGGTGTTACTAGCTGAGCTTTGGTATGCGCACCGGTGCTAGTAGCAACGTGGAGACCTGCACAACACAACCACAGAACTTTGGCCCCAACTTGCAATGAGGTTGTCAATCTCACCGTGTTTTGCAAAAAACAAAGGATTAAACGTATCGAATGGAAAGAAGTAAAAGTTTGCAGAAAGTAACACAAAGCAGTAAACAGTTGTAGATTGTATGTAAAGTAAAAGGACCGGGATCCATAGTTCACTAGAGGTGTCTCTCCTTAGATAGATAACATGCTGGGTGAACAAATTACAGCGGGGCAATTGACAAACACCGAGAAAGCAATACATGCATATACTAATCATCTTGACTCCTTTGAGACTTGATTGGGCATTACAACATAATACATAGACCGCCATCCAACTGCATCTATGACTAATAATCCACCTTCAGGTTATCATCCGAACCCCCTCTAGTATTAAGTTGCAAGCAACAGTTATTGCTTCTGAACTCATGTAAAGTAAACAATACAATTGTTCTATGAACAAAGGATCGTTGTTTTCTCCCTAGTAGCAATAGCACATCTAGTACCTTAGAGATTTCATCACTTCCCAGTTACGGAGGCATGAACCCACTATAGAGCATAAATACTAACTCTTGGAGTTGCTAGCATCTACTTGGCCAAGATAGCTACTAACAACGGAAAGCATGCAAGATCTCAAATAACAAAGACATGATAGAATCAATAATCAATCGGAAATAGCATCTCAATATCCATCGGATCCCCGCAAACACAACATGTATGGATTACAAATAGATGATCTTGATCATGAACAGAGCTCACAAGATCTAAACATGAAAGCACAAAGGAGGAGAAACCAGCCATCTAGCTACTACATGGATCCGTAGTCCAAGGATGAACTACTCACGCATCACACCGGAGGCTTGCATGGTGATGAAGAAGGCCTCGGTGAATTCCCTCTCGTGGTGCCGGGAAGAGCTTTAGATCCCCCCGATCTAGGGACAGAGACGACGGCGGCTATAGCATCTTTCATGGATTTTTGATCAGGTACTTAGGGTTTTCGTGTCGAGGGAAACTTATAGGTGGAAGGAGAGGCCGAGGGGGTGCTGGGGTCGGCCAGACCACCCCCTGGCGCGGGCCAGGCCTGGCCGCGCGGCTAGGTGGTGTGGCCGGCCCCTGGCCCCTCTCCGTCTCGTATTCTGGCACTTGATCCCTTCCGGAAAAATAGGCACTTTGGCTTTTGTCCCGTCCAATTCCGAGAATATTCATTTTCTGACTTTCCCGAACCAAAACAATGAAAGCAGGCATCCGCCTTTGTGGCTCTTGTTAATAGGTTAGTCCAAGAAATCATATGAAAATTACTCCAAAGTTGGAACAAAACACAAGAAAGTGGATAAAACTAAGCATGGAACATCAAAAATTATAGATACATTTGCAATGTATCAACATCCCCAAGCTTAACTCCTGCTCGTCCTTGAGTAGGTAAGTGATAAAAAGAAATAATTTTTGAGGTGACATGCACCATCAAAGGCTTGATGAAAGTATTCGCAAAACATCAAAGCTGGGATCATAGTACTTCAATCATAACATGAAAGACAAAGTTCTAGCAATAAGCGAAGAAACTATGATGCAACATGAAGAGGTACAAACAAAAGATTCATGAATAACATGCTTTGCAAGACGTTTGTTTGTTTCTCATAAAGAAAACATAGCATACTAGTATTCAGCTTGTCCCTCAATAGAGTAGCAAATATAAATGCATAGGACACCTTCAAAGTTCATAAGAGTGACTAGATACAATAGTTTCAAACAAGCAATAACAAGTTATGCATCAATCAAATAGTCTTGGGACAATGCACATAGAACTAAGAATGGCCACTATGCTCTCAAAGTAGTGCATAAAGATAGAAGGTGGAGACTCAATATAATGGTGGAAGAAAGGACTTTTGTAAAAAGGAAGTAGGGATTCAAGTCTTGAAAAGAGCTTCCAAAAATTATGATACTTAAAGCTTTCAGCTCTCATTGCCCCTATCATAAGCATCTTGAAGGTGATTAAGGTTAAAGTGACACAAATAAGAGGATATGCTTGACAAGTTATAAACCTAAATCTCATGCCCTTACTTACGAAGACCGATCCTCATGCTACTCAACTTCAGTCACGAGTAAGCTCTTGTCATTGTAAGCATATGTGTATCATTAAGAACCGCCAACGGGGTACCCCTTGCACATGATACGGGAGCTTTTCCATAACCAAAATGACAAGGCAAGCAGACAATGAGCATCTCAGCGATCTTTTTATTTGCTATTTGCATAGGTTTTTATTGAGGATGCTTCATAGAGTGCTCATTATGGTGATGCTGCAAGTTTCCACCATGATTAGGCATGACTTAGGCTAGCGGCCTAGGCGTTTCTCTAACACATATACAAACTCCATGATCTTACAAGTTCCACTTTTATTTCACACCACCGGGATCCGTAAGGAAAAGAACATAATATCAACGGGGTACAAAGTACAAGTGCAATGTTGAAAGCGTTCCCCATGAAACATGGTTCTGCTAATTTCAACTTATAAAGCGCAAGCATATACGCAACAAAGAAGGACCCAATGGTTCAAGTCTATTAGAGGCAATAAAGTAAAGTGTGCCATCAAGTTCGTGAGAGCTTTAATCACTAGTTTTCTCATAACAAGTGGAAGGTAAACAAAAGCATGAATATACTTGGAATAGCGTAAGCTAGTAGGTAGGTATGGTGGACTCTTTGGAAAAACTTGGTTTAGGGAGTTGGATGCATGAGTGGAACTCATACTTGGTGGTGGAGGCTAGCAAAAGACTGGGAGCGACAGACTAAGAGAGCAATAATGGCCATAATCATGTAGAGCGGCAAAACATCATTGATCAAAGCATAAAGTGATACTACAAGTTGAAAACTAAAGGATTATAAAGGCTATGGTGACTTTGGATAGTCATAACATGGTGTGAGCATGCGCCAAGTCAACCCAAATAAAGCATCAAAGGAGAATACAACTATACTATGCTTTAATATGCTAAAACAACGCATGATTCATCCAAGGCACATTAAGCAATCTCAATTGTTTATAACAAGTCATGCTACAGCAAAGAATACTAAGCATAAATCCAAAACAATATCAAGCATGGCATGACAAAGCATAGGCCACAGTAAAAAACGAGCTCTTTTTACCACAAAAGCATGAACTTTCCTACTCTTTTCTAAACCAAACCAAACTATTTGAAAACCAATGTATGAAAGAGGGGGTCCAACCAACTTATTCAGAAAACTAAGCAAACCAAGCAAACTAAAAACCAAAACTAAAACGAAAAAGAAGACGCTCCAAGAAAAAACACAACTGTGCATGAAACAATAAAAATGAAGCGTTTGGAAGAAACCTGGAATTTTTATTGATGAAGAAGGGGATGCCTTGGGCATACCCAAGCTTTGACTCTTGTACTTCTTGGATATTTATTGGGGTGACACGCGTGGCATCCCCAAGCTTGAGCTTTAGTCCATCTTTCATCTCATTACTCATTCCTTCTATACACCTGAAAATTTTCCTTCATACAAAACTTCACACAATCTCATTAGCAACATTAGTGCACTTAAGATAAATAAGTCTCAAGGTTCAGTTCTAACACCAAATAAACTTCCATTAGAACACTAGATACTGTAGCACTTCCCTCAAAAAGCTCAATTCCCCAAAGGAACTCAAGAAGGAACTAACAAGAAGCAAATGCAGAAAATGGCAGAAATCTGTCAAAACAGACCAGCAGGTAAAGATAATTTTTTCGAAGACCTTGTGTTGCTCAAATCAAAAAGTGTTTAACTAACGAAAGTTAGATAACAACCTGGGGCAGAAGCAAAAAAAATTACAGCTCAATCCGACGTATAGAGCTCTCTCAGGAATTTTTACGGTGGAACACAGAAATCTGTTTCGGGACAGCAACTTTCCCAATCATTACTTCACTCTCATTAGAGGTTACTCTTGGCACAAAAAACAAATAAAAAGGATAAGGAGAGGTTATTACAGAGTAATAACTTCCAAGACTCATCTAAAACTCTTGGGTTATCTCCCAACAAGTACTTTTCTTTAACGCCTTTAAGTTAGGCATAAGAAGCAAAGAAAGGATCAAGTGTTCTCAAATGAAGAAGCATTAAGATCAATACCAGAAATATTTTCAACAAGGCAAGGTATATCATCCAAATAAGTTCTAGAGGATCCTTTCTCAATGCTCTTGGGTTCACTATTCTCATCAAAAGGGTTTGCAGGAACAATCCAATCAAGATTCTTTTCTATTGCATCATGTATTGCTACTAGTTTAAAGGGTATTGGTATCTTAGGTTCCTCCCCATTAGGTTCTGTTTTGTTCATCTTTTCTCGCGTACCAACAACATCTACACATGAGCCTAGCATATTGAAATGTTCAAAAACTTTTCTAGCTTCCTTGGCAACATCATAGAATTCCTTAAACAAAGTTTCTAGAATAAAATCCCTCTTTTCAGGATCCTCAATTTCTTTAAGCTTAAGAAACATTACTTGCATTAAGGGGTTGAGGTTAACAAACCTAGCTTCTAACATGTGAATTAAAGAAGCTGCAGAAATCTCATAATTTGGAGCAAGTTCTACAAGGGATCTATCCTCAGTATCTTCATGTTTGCTAACATGATTAAAGAATTCTTCAATGTTATCTTTCCCAATTATAGAACCACTACCAATTGGAAGGTCTTTCAGGGTGAACTTGGGGATCAACATGGTGAGCTAAGGAAGAGGTGACAACTAAAGGAGACTTAATTCTTTTGTGTTTTTCAAATAAGAAAGCAAACAAGTAAAACTAATTTTTGTGTGTTTTTGAAGAACAAAACAAGCAAACAAGGCAAAAAGAAACTAAGCAAAACAAAAACAACAAAGTAAAGAGATTGTTTATGAGGGACTCCCCTTGTGAAGATGTCCTTAACTCCCCGGCAACAGCGCCAGAAAATCGCTTGATGGCTCAATGCACGGCGCCCAGAAAATGTGTTGATGGCTCGTGGTTGATGTAGAGCTCGTTGGGAACCCCAAGAGGAAGGTATGATGAGCATAGCCGCAAGTTTCCCTCAGTTATGAAACCAAGGTTTAATCGAACCAGTAGGAGCAAGGAAACACCCCAAAGGTGTTACTAGCTGAGCTTTGGCAGGGCGCACTACCGGTGCTAGTAGCAACGTGGAGGCCTGCACAACACAACCACAAAACTTTGTCCCCAACTTGCGATGAGGTTGTCAATCTCACCGTGTTTTGCGGAAAACAAATGATTAAACGTATCGAATGGTAAGAAGTAAAAGTTTGCAGAAAGTAAACACAAAGCAGTAAACAGTTGTAGATTGTATGTAAAGTAAAAGGACCAGGATCCATAGTTCACTAGAGGTGGCTCTCCTTAGATAGATAACATGCTGGGTGAACAAATTACAGCGGGGCAATTGACAAACACCGAGAAAGCAGTACATGCATATACTAATCATCTTGACTCCTTTGAGACTTGATTGGGCATTTCAACATAATACATAGACCGCCATCCAACTGCATCTATGACTAATAATCCACCTTCAGGTTATCATCCGAACCCCCTCCAGTATTAAGTTGCAAGCAACAGATTATTGCTTCTGAATCTGCGTGTAAAGTAAACAATACAATTGTTCTATGAACAAAGGATCGTTGTTTTCTCCCTAGTAGCAACAGCACATCTAGTACCTTAGAGATTTCTGTCACTTCCCCAGATTACTAGAGGCATGAACCCACTATCGAGCATAAATACTAACTCTTGGAGTTGCTAGCATCTACTTGGCCAAGATAGCTACTAACAAGGAAAGCATGCAAGATCTCAAATAACAAAGACATGATAGAATCAATAATCAATCTGAAATAACATCTCAATATCCATCGGATCCCCGCAAACACAACATGTATGGATTACAAATAGATGATCTTGATCATAAGCAGACTCACAAGATCTAAACATGAAAGCACAAAGGAGGAGAAACCAGCCATCTAGCTACTACATGGATCCGTAGTCCAAGGATGAACTACTCACATCATCAGGAGGCTTGCATGGTGATGAAGAAGGCCTCGTGGTGAATTCCTCTCCGACAGTGGTGCCGAAGAGCTTGATCCCCGATCTAGGGAGAGACGACGGCGGCTATAGAATCTTCGTGGATTTTTGATCGGTACTTAGGGTTTTCGTCCCGAGGGCAACTTATAGGCGAAGGAGAGGCCGAGGGGGTCGGTCGGGACCACCTGGCGCGGGCCAGGCCTGGCCATGTGCCAGTGGTGTGGCCGGCCCTCGGCCTCTCCGATTCAGCACTTGATCCTCAGGAAAAATAGGCACTTTGGCTTTTGTCCTATCCAATTCGAGAATATTCATTTTCGACTTTCCGGAACCAAAAACAGCGAAGCAGTAAATTTGCAATGGCTCTTGTTAATAGGTTAGTCCAAGAAATCATAACAAAAGTACTCCAAAGTTGGAACAAAACACAAGAAAGTGGATAAAACTAAGCATGGAACATCAAAAATTATAGATACATTTGCAATGTATCAATAGCTACTTGGTCTGAGTTTGTGAATCTTATTAGGTATCCTATTCACAAAGAAAAAAAATGCAAATTGTTGGTGATCCCATGATAATGACAAAGCCTCTACGGTTGAAGTCTTGGAGCCTCTCTACATCCCTGGATGGGGTGTTAATGGTCAAAGCACCTATCCCCTTCCCATCTTTGATATCATGCTCCATGTGTATCACAACTCCATTGCTCCCAAGGTAGGTAACTTTGATTAGATTCATGCTTTCCATATTTACCCCATGCTGCAAAGTTACCTTCACAAGGATTCCATTGAGAGGCTTGATGTGATGGACAACTTCTTCAATGAGATTTGGCAAGCTATGCTTGAGAAGCAATCTTGTCCCTATGATTCGTACATTCAGATGCTCCTAATTCCAAATGGCTCGAAGCCACTCAGACACGCTTTCTTGAAGACAAATTCACCATCCATGAAGAGATCAGATTCCGAGTGAAAAAGCACAAACTGCCTAGGACTCAAGAGGAAAGGAGGCTGCTATTTGGAAAGCTCAAAAGGAAAAGGCTAGGGATGAATGATTATTGGCTCAACACGTCGAGCTCGTTGGGGAACCCCAAGAGGAAGGTATGATGAGCACAACAGCAAGTTTTCCCTTAGTTATGAAACCAAGGTTATCGAACCAGTAGGAGCAAGGAAACACCTCCTAGGTGTTGTTGCCAACTTGGAGTCCTGCACAACACAACCACAGAACTTTGTCCCCAACTTATAGTGAGGTTGTCAATCTCACCGGTTTTGCTGAAAACAAAGTATTAAGCGTATTGTGTGGAAGAAAGTAAAAGCTTGTAGAAAGTAAACAAAAAGCAGTAAACAATTGCTGATTGATGGTAAAAGAAAGGACTGGGGTCCATAGTTCACTAGTGGTGGCGCTCCTTAAGATAGTTGACATGTTGGGTGAACAAATTACAGCGGGGCAATTGACAAACATCGAGAAAGCATACATGCATATACTAATCATCTTGACTCCTATGAGATTTGATTGGCCATTACAACATTATACATAGACCGTAATCCAACCGCATCTATGACTAATAATCCACCTTCAGGTTATCATCCGAACCCCCTCCAGTATTAAGTTGCAAGCAACAAATAATTGTATTACGCATTGCGTGTAAAGTAAACAATATGATTGTTCTATGAATAAAGGATTGCTATTTTCTCCCTAGTAGCAACAACGCATCTAGTACCTTAGAGATTTCTATCACTTCCCCAGATTACTAGAGGCATGAACCCATTATTGAGCATAAATACTCCTTCTTGGAGTTGCTAGCATCTACTCGGCCAAGATATCTACTAACAATGGAGAGCATGCAAGATCACAAATAACAAAGACATGATAGAATCAATAATCAATCTGAAATAGCATCTCAATATCCATCGGATCCCCGCAAACACAACATGTATGGATTACAAATAGATAATCTTCATCATAAACGGAGCTCACAAGATCTAAACATGGTAGCACAAAGGATAACAACCAACCATCTAGCTACTACATGGACCCGTAGTCCAAGGATGAACTACTCACGCATCACACCGGAGGCTTGCATGGTGATGAAGAAGGCCTCTAGGGTGAATTCTCCCCTCCGACAGGGTGCCGAGAAGAGCTTCAGATTCCTCCCGATCTAGGGATGGAGATGACAGTGGCTACAGACTCTTTTGTGGAATTTTTATCGGGTACTTAGGGTTTCTGTATCGGAGGCATCTTATAGGCGAAAGGGGAGGCCGAGGGGGTGCCCTGGGCGGCCACACCACCCCCTGGCGCGGGCTAGGCCTGGCCACGCCTGTGGTGGTGTGTGGCACCCTCGGCCCTCTCCATCTCGTATTCTGGCTCCGTGTCCTCCTCGGTGAAATACTGACTTTGGCTTTTGTCCTGTCCAATTCCGAGAATATTCATTTTCTGACTTCCTGGAACCAAAAACAGCAGAAAACAAGCAGCTAGCACTGTGGCATCTTGTTAATAGGTTAGTACAAGAAAGTGTATAAAAAGTACTCCAAAGTGTGGACAAAACATAAGAAAGTAGATAAAACCAAGCATGGAACATCAAAATTTATAGATACTTTAGCAACTCATGAACATCCCCAAGCTTAACTCCTGCTTGTCCTCGAGTAGGTAAGTGATAAAAAGAAAGAATAATTTTTGAGGTGACATGCACCATCATAAACTTGATCAAAGTATTTGTAAACATTGATAGCTGGGATCATAGTACTTCAACATAGCATGAAAGACAACGTTCTAACAATAATACATACTCCCTCCGTTCGGAAATATAAGACATTCTACCTTTGTGAAACAAATGTATCTAGACACCTTTTAGTGTATAGGTTCGCTCTGAACCTCTACGAACCTATACACTAAAAGATGTCTAGATACATTCGATTCACAAAGCTAAAACGTCTTATATTTCTGAACGGAGGGAGTAGGAACTATGTTGTAACATGAAAATGCACAAACAAAAGACTCATGAATAACAATGCTTTGCAAGACGTTTGTTTGTTTCACATAAATAAAACATAGCATAGTGGCATTCAGCTTGTCCCTCATAGAGTAGAAATCAAATGCATATGACACCTTCAAAGTTCATAAGGGTGACTAGATACAAATAGTTTAAGAACAAGCAATATCAAAGTTATGCATCAATCAACAAGTCTTGGGACAATGCACATAGAACTAAGAATGGCCACTATGCTCTCATAATAGGTGCATAAAGATAGAAGGTGGAGACTCAATATAAAAGTAAAAGAAAGGCCTTCATAGAAGGAAGTAGGGATTCAAGTTTCATAAAGAGCTTCCAAAAATTATGGTACTTATTAGCTTTTGGCTCTCATTGCCCCTATCATAAGCATCTTGAAGCTATTAAGGTTAAAGTGAACAAACTATGGAGTATATGCTTGACAAAGTGTTGGGGATATACTTTCCAGGTATCCTCACAGTTCCTCACTGACCAGGGTGGCCCACTTCAGGTTAGAGCTTTGCTTCACGGGCGGCCCAGTCAGGGAGAAGAGACGGAGTCCAGTCCAGCTACGGGAAGGCCCAGATGACTTACCGACATAGGCTCATAGTGTTACTTGTAGTTCAAGATGTACTCTGTAACCGACTCTTAGTCGTAGCTAGATAGATCTCTCTTGTAAACCCTAGGCCGGATATCTATATAAGCCGTCCTAGGGAGAGCCTTTAGGGCACCCAATAGTCTTCAATCTCAACTCGCACATGCGAACCCCTTGTAACCCATATTCTGGCTCTGCCGTATTACATGATCGCTAGCAGGAGTAGGATCCGTCCAAAGCCGGCGGATTTGAACCTGGGTAAACTTGTGTGCTCACCGTCCCAGAACACCGTACGCCTCACACCCTCTCTCCCGCATCCCTCGAGGACCCCCTCATGGCGTACTTGTCATCAATCCGACGATAGTTGGCACCCACCGTGGGGCAAGTGAGCTTCAGATCTGCGTTCCGAGCGGAATCTACAAGAATCGGAATCGACGAGACTATCGCTGCCGGTCGCATCCTCTACGCCAACGACGTCCCTCTCATCATTCTCGACGAGACCTGGATTCCGGCTAGGGAGGCCGTGACTGCCTACACAATCATGTCTTTTGGCGAGATCGATGTTTACATCAGTTTTGCTGAACCTGCCCCACCCACCCCAGCGGTGATGATAGAGGCAGAGGAAATTTCTGGGTCCCCTTTGTCCATGGAGGCGGCAGAGTTCAGGATATCGGAAACCCCTAATCCCACCCAGCCCGCACCAAACGCTGAGATAGTGTAGGAAGCTGAGCCTGAAGCAGATCTTGCGGTTCAAGTCGAATCTGGAGTGGATCTCCCAAGTGAGGTCAAATCCCAGATCGATCTATCTACTGAGGTCGAGATCTAGGAGGAGCATAGTAGCAATCATGGTTCGGCTCTGCCAACGCCGGAACAGATCAACCGTTCTTGAGGCATACGTTGAGGCGCATGGTGATGGCTCAATGCACAGCGCCCAGAAAAATGCTTGTTGGTGGTGTTGATGTAGAGCTTGTTGGGAACCCCAAGAGGAAGGTATGATGAGCACATCAACAAGTTTCCCTCAGTTATGAAACCAAGGTTTAATCGAACTAGTAGGAGCAAGGAAACACCCCAAAGGTGTTACTAGCTGAGCCTTGGCAGGGCGCACTACCGGTGCTAGTAGCAACGTGGAGACCTACACAACACAACCACAGAACCTTGTCCCCAACTTGCGATGAGGTTGTCAATCTCACCGTGTTTTGCGGAAAACAAAGGATTAAACGTATCGAATGGAAAGAAGTAAAAGTTTGCAGAAAGTAAACACAAAGCAGTAAAAGATTGTAGATTGTATGTAAAAGACAAGGACCGGGATCCATAGTTCACTAGAGGTGGCTCTCCTTAGATAGATAACATGCTGGGTGAACAAATTACAGCGGGGCAATTGAAAAACACCGAGAAAACAATACATGCATGTACTAATCATCTTGACTCCTCTGAGACTTGATTGGGCATTACAACATAATACATAGACCGCCATCCAACTGCATCTGTGACTAATAATCCACCTTCAGGTTATCATCCAAACCCCCTCTAGTATTAAGTTGCAAGCAACAGATTATTGCTTTACGAACTGCGTGTAAAGTAAACAATACGATTGTTCTATGAACAAAGGATTGTTGTTTTCTCCCTAGTAGCAACACCACATCTAGTACCTTAGAGATTTATGTCACTTCCCTAGATTACCAGAGGCATGAACCCACTATCGAGCATAAATACTAACTCTTGGAGTTGCTAGCATCTACTTGGCCAAGATAGCTACTAACAACGGAAAGCATGCAAGATCTCAAATAACAAAGACATGATAGAATCAATAATCAATCTGAAATAGCATCTCAATATCCATCGGACCCCTGCAAACACAACATGTATGATTACAAATAGATGATCTTGATCATGAACGGAGCTCACAAGATCTAAACATGAAAGCACAAAGGAGGAGAACCAGCCATCTAGCTACTACATGGATCCGTAGTCCAAGGACAAACTACTCACGCATCACACCGGAGGCTTGCATGGTGATAAAGAAGGCCTCCAGGGTGAATTCCCCTCTCCGACGTGGTCTTGGAAGAGCAGATCCGTCCCAATCTAGGGATGGAGATGACAGCGGCTACAGACTCTTTCGTGGATTTTTGATCGGGTACTTAGGGTTTTCGTCTCGAGGGCAATATATAGGCGGAAGGAGAGGCCGAGGGGGTGCCGGGGCTGGCCACACCACCCCCTGGCATGGGCCAGGCCTGACCACCCGGCCAGGTGGTGTGGCCGTCCTCTGGCCCTTCTCCTCGTATTTTGGCACTTGATCACTTCCGGAAAAATAGGCACTTTGGCTTTTGTCCTGTCCAATTCCGAGAATATTCATTTTCTGACTTTCCTGGAACCAAAAACAGCAGAAAACAGGCAGCTGGCACTATGGCTCTTGTTAATAGGTTAGTCCAAGAAATCATATGAAAAGTACTCCAAAGTTGGAACAAAACACAAGAAAGTGGATAAAACTAAGCATGCAACATCAAAAATTATAGATACATTTGCAATGTATCAACATCCCCAAGCTTAACTCCTGCTCGTCCTCGAGTAGGTAAGTGATAAAAAGAAAGAATAATTTTTGAGGTGACATGCACCATCAAAGACTTGATCAAAGTATTTGCAAAACATTCAAAGCTGGGATCATAGTACTTCAATCATAACATGAAAGACAAAGTTCTAGCAATAAGCAAAGAAACTATGATGCAACATGAAAAGGCACAAACAAAAGATTCATGAATAACAATGCTTTGCAAGACGTTTGTTTGTTTCACATAAAGAAAACATAGCATAATAGTATTCAGCTTGTCCTTCATAGAGTAGCAAATATAAATGCATATGACACCTTCAAAGTTCATAAGAGTGACTAGATACAATAGTTTAAAACAAGCAATGTCAAGTTATGCATCAATCAACTAGTCTTGGGACAATGCACATAGAACTAAGAATGGCCACTATGCTCTCAAAGTAGGTGCATAAAGATAGAAGGTGGAGCCTCAATATAATGGTGGAAGAAAGGCCTTTGTAAAAGTAAGTAGGGATTCAAGTCTCATAAAGAGCTTCCAAAAATTATGGTACTTATAGCTTTCAGCTCTCATTGCCCCTATCATAAGCATCTTGAAGTGATTAAGGTTAAAGTGAACAAACTATGGTGTACATGCTTGATGAAGTATAAGTCAGAAATCTCATGTCCCTTGTATACGAGGGCCGCTCCTCATGCTACTCAAGTTTAGTCACCGGTAAGTTCTTGTCATCGTAAGTACATGTGTATCATAGAGAACCGCCAACGGGGTACCCCTTGCCCGATGATACGGAAGAATCTCCATATCAAAATGACAAGGCAAGCAGACAACGAGCATCTCAGCATTCTTCTTATTTACCATGGGAATATGGTGCTTTCTTCTCTCTTTCCTCTTTCCATAGTATCTTTTTTTCTTTTCTCTTTTTTCTCAATATAGGACTCTTTTTTATAAGAAGAATGCTTCATAGACAGCTCATCATGGTTACGCTGCAGGTTTCCACCATGTCAGCATGGATTAGACCAATGACCAGTGCTTTCTCTAACACATATACATAACTCCATGGACTTACAAGCTCCCTTTCATTTCACAATCGATTTACATCCATATACAAAAGAGCATGATATCAACTAGGTACAAGTACCAAGTGCAATGTTGAAAGTGTTCCCCATGAAAGCATGGTTCTGGTAATTCCCAACAAATAAGTGCAAGCATATACAACATAGACGACACAATGGTTCAAGTTTATTAAGGGCAAGTAAAGTAAAGTGTGCCATCAAGTTCGTGAGAGCTTTAATCACTAGTTTTCTCATAACAAGTGGAGGGTAAACAAAAGCATGAATATACTTGGAATAGCATAAGCTAGTAGGTAGGTATGGTGGACTCTTTGGAATAACCTGGTTTAGGGAGTTGGATGCATGAGTGGAACTCATACTTTGTTGTGGAGGCTAGCAAAAGACTGGGAGCGACAAACTAAGAGAGCAATAATGGCCATAATCATGTAGAGCGACAAAACATCATTGATCAAAGCATAAAGTGATACTACAAGTTGAAAACTAAAGGATCATAAAGGCTATGGTGACTTTGGATAGTCATAACATGGTGTGAGCATGTGCCAAGTCAACCCAAATAAAGCATCAAAGGAGAATACCACTATACTATGCTTTAATATGCTAAAACAACGCATGATTCATCCAAGGCACATTAAGCAATCTCAATTGTTTATAACAAGTCATGCTACAACAAAGAATACTAAGCATAAAGCCAAAATAATATCAAGCATGGCATGACAAAGCATAGGCCACAGTCAAAAACAAGCTCTTTTTACCACATAAGCATGAACTTTCCTACTCTTTTCCAAACCAAACCAAACTATTTGCAAACCAATGTATGAAAGAGGGGGTCCAACCAACTTATTCAGAAAACTAAGCAAACCAAAGCAAACGAAAAACCAAAACGAAAACAAAAAAGAAGACGCTCCAAGAAAAACACAACTGTGCATGAAACAATAAAAATGAAGCGTTTGTAAGAAACCTGGAATTTTTATTGATGAAGAAGGGGATGCCTTGGGCATCCCCAAGCTTTGACGCTTGTACTTCTTGGATATTTCTTGGGGTGACACGTGTGGCATCCCCAAGCTTTAGTCCATCCTTCATCTCATTACTCATTCCTTCCATACACCTGAAATTTTTTCCTTCATACAAAACTTCACACAATCTACTCACGCATCACACCGGAGGCTTGCATGGTGATAAAGAAGGCCTCCAGGGTGAATTCCCCTCTCCGGTAGGGTGCCGGGAAGAGCTTCAGATCCGTCCCGATCTAGGGATGGAGATGACGGCGGCTACAGACTCTTTCGTGGATTTTTGATCAGGTACTTTGGGTTTTCGTCCCAAGGGCAATATATAGGCAGAAGGAGAGGCCGAGGGGGTGCCGGGGCTGGCCACACCACCCCCTGGCACGGGCCAGGCCTGGCCGCACGGCCAGGTGGTGTGGCCGCCCTCTGGCCCTTCTCCTTCTCGTATTCTGGCACTTGATCACTTCTGGAAAAATAGGCACTTTGGCTTTTGTCCCGTCCAATTCCGAGAATATTCATTTTCTGACTTTCCTGGAACCAAAAACAGTAGAAAATAGGCAAAATGCTGTGGCTCTTGTTAATAGGTTAGTCCAAGAAATCATATGAAAAGTACTCCAAAGTTGGAACAAAACACAAGAAAGTGGATAAAACTAAGCATGGAACATCAAAAATTATAGATACATTTGCAATGTATCACATGGTACGGCAAGATGCAAGCGTGGATGAGGTTCTCAAAACCATCAGGATCTTCGAGGAAGCCCACGAGGAAAGCCACAACTACCTCAGGACCCACACATCACACTTTGTCGGATACGTTGGATCCGGATCTGGCTTTGCTGATGCTGGAGAAATCACCGACTCAGTGCTGGAGGCGATCGAAACAAACACCGACGTACCCGCATCCTCGGATGACTCGATGACGTCGGCAGATTTCTGAAAGTTCTCCGCGAAGTATGTAGAGGAGTATAACTCAAAGCTGCAGAGGAAGAAGAAGACATGGATGAAGGATCCGGGGAAAACTCTTGCAAACCGCATGATGCCATGACAATCAGAGATAATCCCGAGGTCCAGATGTCCGAAAGTACCGATCAGAGCTTGACTACGGGAAACGGACCCATAACCGTCTTTGCTACTGGCGCTGCCAAGAGGGCAAAGAAGAAGAACAAGACCCCGACGAAAGACCCTCCGACAGAGGAGGTGATTGCCGAGGAATATGAGGAAGACTTGGATGGAGCACTTATCCTAGACGAGCACAAGGAAGAGTCGGTGGATGGACACGTGATCACTGAAGGAGCACGTAAACTCATCGATGCTGCATTAACCACACCTATTCCTACAGCTGCAGAACTTACTGCTGAAGAGCTGAACGAAAGGGCCTAGGCCCTAGAAGCGCGTCGCCAAGTACTCCTCGATGAAGCCAAAAACCTTGAGGAAGAAAAGAAACGCATGGAAGCTGCGGAGAAGTACAACTCCAGGCAACATCAGAAGACCAGGAAACGTCATACTCATGACGACCAATTCCCGCAGATTCACAAAGTCCTTTTTGGAGGAGAACATGGGATGCCTTGACGCGACAGCAACGGGGATTTGGTGTATCCAACACCAGTACAGAACACCGTTGCAGATCGAGAAATCCTATCTGCTAATCCGGGCCCATAATAGATTCGATTGGGCATTAAGCTACTCAACAAGGGTCTGGAACATCAAAAGGTCGCCCTGTCCGGAAGCCAAAAACTGGTCTCCCATTCTGATTAATGTCGCACAGATCCGGCCTGGGCTGATGTAAGACCCCAACATGTTCCGGAACAGCATCATCGTTCCGACCGTCGAGAAGACAACTACTCAGGAACCGGATCTTCAGGACAGCACCACAAAACTGCACGTGGATCAAGCGTTACCCGATTCTTATGAGCAAGAGGCAATTGCTGCACTGAATCCGAAGAATCCTCCCTAGCGAGAGTCGAAGGACCACAGGGAAGAAGATAAAGAGAAACGTCGGGAGGAGGACCGACAAAGAATGCCACCTCCTAGATATGCAAGCCGTCCGACTGACGGGCGAAGGAACGACGGACATCGTGCCGAGTCAAGCCGACAGGGGGCTCGTCATAGTGAAGACCCTTCTCGAAACAGGAATAATGACGCTCTAGTCGGAGGCCGGCGATCAGCCAGAAATAATCCAGCTGCTCCACCCTCTCCGCCAAGTAGCCATCACAACAGCTCCCAAGGAGGCCAAGGAGGGCGTCATGGTGGAGGAGGTGGTGGCAGAAGCCGAAGTCTAGCTCCAAGGCATCGCAGCCATAGCCGTCATTCGGGACGATCTTTATCCCCAAATGACGCAAGGCACATGATTAATTCCAATATAGAGGCGCGGTGCTATGAAAATGATGATATATACGTGGGACCAAAATGCTTCGGACCACGCATAAGAGCTACAAAATTCCTGGAAGGATTTGCCATCTCAAGACACATTCAAGCCTACAAAGGTATAGCTTGGCCAGATACTTGGCTCCGGGATTTCTTCCAAGCTTGCTGTATCGCCAAAGGCAGAAACATCCTGGTCGCAACCCGATATCTCCCACTCATGTTGCGGAAGACGACACGATCATGGCTCAATGAACTTCCAGAGAACACCATCCACAACTGGTATGACATGCAAAGTGTGTTCTTTCAGAATTTCAAAGGCACATATCGGAGGCCCTGTACGGTAGGAGACCTACAACGTTGCACCCAGAAAGCTGGAGAAACTTGCCGGGATTATCTCGGACGATGGATCGACACCAATAACTCCTGTGAAGGAGTAAATGACCAAACTGCGATTGAAGCTTGCATTGCAGGTCTCCCAATTGGTTTACTATGTCATCGCTTGAAGTGTGACAAAGTCACTGATTTGGGAGAGATGATAGAAACAACGAGCAAGTATGCAGATGCTGACGACGATGCAGAGGGATTACTGAATGCCCTAGCTATGCCACAGTCGGCAGAACAACCGAAGAAACAAGCTCAGAAGCGCAAGAATACCTCGGAAGAAAATCCCAACACGGAAACGGCAGTGGTCACTGCTACTTTCGGGTCTGGAGGACGAGGATGACGTGGCGGTGGCCATAGACGTGGTCGTGGGACATCAAGAGTTCAAGGTAGAGGAGACCAACAACCTGGCAAAACCTACTCTTGGGCCGACATTGCCAATAACCCATGTGTGCATCACCTAGATGCCAATGGGGGCTCGTCCCACACAAACGCAGAGTGTCATTTTAATGACAACATTAAAAGAGATGATACCGCTGGCTACAGGGCTAAGCGGAAGAAGGGAAAGAAAAATCCTTTAAAGGATAAAGAGACCAAGGAAGATTTCGACATGGAGGAAGCTGATGCTTCAAATCCCAAGCCGGAAGGGAAGAAAAAATTTCCGACCAAGAAAGACACTTACGTCACCTTCCTCGGATCTCAACCAGCAAAGGTCAAGAAAGCAGTTCTACATGAGCTCAATGCAACAGTTCCGGCTGTCCCTTAATTTTTGGACTGGTCGGAAGTGACAATCACCTTTGACCGTGCTGATCATCCGCCTAAGTTGCACAGGCGAGGAAAATATGCCTTAATCGTCAATCCACTTATTGACGGTTATGGTTTCTTCAAGACTCTCATGGACGGTGGCAGCAACATTAATATTCTGTATGTCGAAACACTACGCCGGATGAAGATCTCGGAGACCTAGCTGAACCATAGCTCTGTGATCTTTCACGGGGTTGTCCCAGGAAGACAAGCAAATTCCTTGGGGGAAATCACTTTGGATGTTACCTTTGGAACTCCAAAGAACTACCAGACAGAGGCACTTTCTTTCGAAGTGGTCCCATTCAAGAGTGCGTACCACGCTATATTCGGACGTCCGACTTACTGGGCTTTTATGGCTCGTCCGTGTTACATTTACAATATGATGAAAATTCCAGGTCCCAACGGTGTAATCACCATCAGGGGAGACCCGAAGAACGCGCAAGAGTGCGAAGATGGAAATGCCGCCTTTGCTGAAGCCGTGCTGCACGCCCAGGAGTACTAGGAGATCAAGAAGAGCATAGATCCGTCCGAAATGCCCGCAACAAAGAAGGAGGTGACAAAGCCGAATCCAGAGTTCAAGGCATCAAAAGAGACGAAGAAGACGCCGTTGAAGGATGATGACCCCTCCAAGGTGACCCAGATAGGCGTAGGCCTAGATAGCGCATAGGAAAGCGCGCTCATCAAGTTCCTCAAAGCAAATCAAGAAATCTTCGCATGGAAGCCATCTGACATGACCAGAGTACCTAGGGAACTTGCCGAGCACTCTTTAAATGTAAACCTGAATGCTAAATACGTCAAACAGTCCTGACGATGTTTCGGTGATGAAAAGCGTAAGACAATAGCTAAGGAACTGGAACGGCTCGAGTTAGCCGGATTCATAGAAGAGGTCATCCACACTGAGTGGTCGGCCAATCCTATAATGGTCCCTAAAAAGGACACCACTAATTTAAGGATGTGTGTTGATTATACTGCCTTGAACAAGGCTTGCCCCAAAGATCCATTCGCTCTGCCTAGGATTGATCAAGTTATCGATTCTACGGCAGGCTCGGAACTCCTATGTTTTCTCGACACGTATTCCGGTTATCACCAAATCCGGATGAACGAATCTGACAAAGTCAAAACTTCATTCATAACCCCTTTTGGAACCTTCTGTTTTGTTACATTGCCCTTTGGGATGAAGAACACAGGAGCTACGTACCAACGCACAATGCAGCGTTGCCTCCACGATTAAATCGGACGCAATGCACATGCATATGTGGATGATATTGCGGTGATGTCCGAAAAGAAGGAAACATTAATTTCCGACTTGGAGGAAACGTTCGCCAATCTACGAAAATACAACATCATGCTTAATCCGAAGAAAGGCTTCTTTGGAATCCCAACTGGAAAATTGTTAGGTTTTATCGTGTCTCAAAGAGGCATAGAGGTGAACCGAGACAAAATCAAGGATATACTCAATATTTCCAGGCCAACTCGCCTGAAGGACGTACAAAGACTAAATGGTTGCATTGCCACAGTTAGTCGGTTTGTAAGCCGGCTCGGTAAAAGAGCCACACCATTATACAAACTCCTGAAAAAGACCAAGGCTTTTGTGTGGACCGACGAAGTTGAAGCTGCACTGCAAGACCTGAAAGCAGTACTCTCATCCGCTCCCATCCTTGCTGCACCGGAACCACAGGAACCGATGTTGCTTTATCTTGCTGTGACAAACAAAGTCATCAGTATCGTCATGGTAGTGGAGAGAACGGAGGAAAATCAGGAACACTTGGTGCAACGTCCAACTTTTTTATATGTTTGCAAATCTACTTCACAGCGACAAATAATATTGCCGAGTATGAAGCACTGCTGCATGGAATCCAGATTGCTAAGGATATTGGCAACCAACATTTGATGTGTTACGAAGATTTGGATCTTGTTGCTTAGCAAGTGTCGGATATTTGTAATGCAAATAAGCACATGGCAGCATATAAAGCTGTCGTGGATGATTTATCTAAATTGTTCGAAGGGTTTGAGGTTCAACACATCCCTCGAGCAGAAAATGAGGAAGCAGATGCATTATCTCGAATAGGCTCTGCACGGAAAGAGGTCCCGGATGACGCTTTTTTAGAGCACCTCAAAGTTCCCTCAATAAAAGGAGTGGACGAGGAATATCCGACCAAATCTGACTCACCTTTAATAGCAGTTCTGGCTGTAATTCCCAGCTGGACTCAACCCTACCTTGACTATTTGGTAGATGGAAAATTACCCGAAGACGAAGTACTGAGCCGACAGATCGTCCGACGAGCAAAAGCCTATACTGTAGTCAGTGGTGAGATCTATAAGTGGAGTGTGTCTAGGGTCTTTCAGCGCTGCGTATCTCCGGAAGAAGGAGTGGAAATCTTAAGAGAAATCCACGAAGGCGAGTGTGGTCACCATGCTGCAGCCAAATCTTTAGTGGCAAAAGCTTTTCGACACGTTTTTTCTAGCTTATAGCCAAGGCAGATGCCGAACGGCTGGTCAAGACGTGCAAAGGCTGCCAAAAGTATGCCAAACAAGCTCACGTTCCGACTGATCAGCTGTGAACAATACCTATAACATGGCCTTTCACGGTCTGGGGCCTTGACATGGTAGGACCGTTTAAACGGGCTCCAAGTGGATTTACTCACCTCTTAGTGATGGTGGATAAATTCACCAAATGGATTGAGGCTAAACACGTCACTAGTTGTGATGGAGCAATAGCCAAAAGATTTGTCGAGGATGTTATAATCCGGTATGGTTGTCTGCATAGTATTATCACGGACAACGGGAGTAATTTCTCTATGGGAGAACTTGCCGAATTCTGCAACGAGCAAAATATCCGGCTTGACATTGTGTCAGTCGCACATCCGCAGGCTAATGGACAAGTTGAAAGAGCAAATAGTTTAATCCTACAAGGCCTAAAACCGAGACTCAAAGCACCACTACGACGTGCTGCGGGGGCTTGGGCAGAGGAATTACCTTCTGTAATATGGAGTTTACGAACAACTCCGAACAGGTCAACAGGATACACACCTTTTTTCTTGGTCTATGGCACAGAAGCAGTTCTTCCTAGTGATTTGGTTCACACTTCTCCTAGATTGGCCGCGTATATAGAAGAGGATGCCGAGGTTTGTCGACAAAATGATCTCGATTTAGTCGAAGAAGTTCGCGTCGTTGCTGAAATGAGATCAACAGCCTATCAGCAGAAGTTACGCAAGTATCATAGCTAGAGAGTCAGAAACCGGTCTTTAAATAAAGGCAATTTGGTTCTCCGGCTTGTGCAACAAAGAAAGCACAAACTTTCCCCAGTATGGTAAGGGCCATTTTTAGTTAGTCGAGTATTACACAATGGTTCATACTACCTAACTGATATGCGACCAGTCAAAGAAAGACCTGCTACTAAGAAGAGAAAGAGAGCTGGAGGCAGTACAAATCCGAATGAGTTAGACAGACCATGGAATATTGCTCAGCTACATCCCTTTTATTCTTAGTTTATCCTGCTTTGTAATCATATATGTGTACGTGTTCTGTGAGAAATAAAAGTTTTGGTTGCCTCAAGTTTTTTCTGAGAAGTTTTTACCATCTTATTTCCGAATGATCATGTCACACGTCGAAAATCCCATAATACTTGAAAGTACTTTATGCTCAGTTTGTTCTGGTTTAGATTTCCGATTCTAAAGTTTCTACCCTCGGGTATAAATCTAAATTTTCTAGTCTATATTTTGGTTATTTGTCTGATTGCCGGATGCGGGTATTTTCCAAGTAGTGAATTGTTGGTACTAGAAGCCGGCTTTGTTTCCGAGTTTAAAATGGTTTAGCAATTGAGCTCCGTTGCTCGACAAAGTTTCCGTGCTAAAAGTTTAGCTGGCTCACGAAAGGGACGAGACGGAAAGCCAGATAAACGATAAGTGTAGACAAAAAATTAAAGTGCTTATGCAAACTTTTCAGGCACACAAAAATTTAAACAAAAGTGCTGAATAGATAAAAACTTAGCACTATCAAAAGTATCACACTACTTATTATAGATCCATAATGTTTTCAGAATAACACATCTGTTTCTTTCTAATGACTTATGATGCAGGAGGAGAGGTAGGAGCTGCCGGCTCACTAGATACATCATCCGCACCACGATAACGATCCTAGATGTCCAAATCCGATATGGTTTGGTCATCGTCGGAAACTTCGGCTATTTCTTCGGAAGGCGGAGGCGGCGTGTCCACGCGGGTGAAGAAGGGAGTGTCGTAGCTGGTCAAATCAGCTACATGGCACCCATATCCGGCGCAGGAGTCCATGATGGCTTTGATATCTTGCTTCTGGCCGTCTTCATCCACAGTAGAGTACCCTCTGGTCACTTGCCAGATTTCCATGCTTCCATGGTGGCTCATGACCATTGTGAGAGCGTTCTGCGATGCGGATCATGCGTAGGACATATTCCAGTCCTGGACAAGCTACGGCATCTCCTTTGCCTTGTCTCGCACCTGAAAGTTGGACATGCTAGGCATATCTGGAACCTTGAGAGCTTCGCCAATATCCTCGAGGGATTGGCGAAAGTCATGGAGCAAATCACCGACTTGGGTAAGCCGGTGGGTGCGAGGCTCGGCAGAGGCGGAGTCCGTCAAGTTTAGAGGACCTATGCATATAAAGCAAAACGGTTAAATAAATCCGACGTCGAAAGAGTCGAAGAATATAGAGAAGTCAGAAAGATGGAAACGTACCGAAGATGACATCATCGACTTTGGTTTTCTCCTCACGAAGACTCTGGAGTTCAGCCCGGAGTGCTTCCGAAATGTCCCTCTCTCTGAACAAGTCATTGGTAAGGTCCAAGATTTTCTTCTCATGGAGTGCAATCTTGCGATCATGCTCCACGGTGTCCATGGAGGAGGATTCAAGAACTTGAGCAATGCTCTTCTCATGATCCACCTTAAGCTGGTCTAGCTCTCGACGGAGATCTTTGTTTTCCACCACCAAGGTCTTCAGGTTCTCGGCCTCTTCAATCATAGCGCAGTACTGCTTTACCAGTGCTGTAAGACAAAAGAATAGCAGTTCAACAAAAATATTCGACTATGAAAACACAAGACAAGGTTTGAGTCTCGAAATGTTTACCTTCGGCCTCATGCTTGGAAACTTTTAGCTCAGCATTTTCAAGTCGGAGAGCTTTGATCTCTCTTCGCTTGTTGCAGATATTCTTCAATAATTCCTGGTTATATGAATTAACTTTTTGTAAGTCAGAATACCTATAGTCAGAAGTCTACTAAAGACTCGGGCTAATATTGTAGCTAATATCAACACGAGCCTTGGGGGCTACACTAGTTCATTCTTTGGCATCCTAAGAAAGCATAAACCCGGATTGTTTATCCAACTTCATGCTTGGGGGCTAGAGGATATGATATAAAGTACCATAAAGAAAAAAGGTAAGTTGGAATTCCGACTTACATGATGTTCATGTGTGAGCTTGCTCAGGCACATGTTCACTTAAGTGGTAACCTTCTCGGCGAGGGTGAGTGGAATAATTGGAGGTGGTGGAAGCACACCAGCTCTTAACCCCTCATCGCGAAGGCGGACTTATTCAAGAAGTTGGGAGTACTTGATGTCCTCCGCTTCTTGTGCTTCTTCTTTGGCAGAAATGGTTCGGCTTTCAAGGCATTCCTTGGCCAACCGTTGGATCTCCTCTGCAAATTTCTAAGACAAGCCAAATTTGGCAAGTCCCGGATTGCTCAGGAGGTTGTCGGTGAAAACTTCTGCCGACGGATCATTACCTGAAGAGGGTTCACCCTTATCAAAACCTGAGTCACCCATGGTGACGTCAGTCTGTGACTCAAGGATCGTTGGCTCTGCTGAGGGAGCCGGTGTTGGGGTTCGCAGCATAGAAAACAAAAATTTTCCTACGATGAGAACTATACGCCAAGATCTATCTACTAGATACAGAGCAATGGGTGGACATACATCCATGGAGAACTTACCCTCGAAGACAACGAGCTTTTTTAACGAGTAGGAACTCGTGGTTGATGTAGTCGTACACTTGCCGATCTCAAGATCGTGACGAAGTCCAGCAGGTCCGGCTCCAACACGTCCATCAGATCCAGCTCCAGCACAACCAAGTCCAGCACCGCAAAGCAGCGGTGCATCCGTGGTCGCACACACGTCCGGTACCCCGACAACCTCCGTCCCTCGCTCCAGCAAAGCAGCGGAAGCAGCAACTCCTTTCTAGATAAAGCCACCGGGAACATGTATCTCGCTAATCCGAGACCATGGGGGAATAATACTAGAGGGGGAGAGAGATCCTTCACAAGGAGGTGTGTGTGAGAAGTGAGGAGGGGGTGGCCTTTTATAGGAGGAGGGGGTGCCCCTCCGTCATGGCCGGCGCATGGAGGAGGTGACCCTTCACCTCCTCCATTCATGTGGTGGTAACTCCCTCCACATAAATTTGCCCCTTCACATTCTCTTTTAAAGTCTCCACTTTAAATGCATTAAATTTCCCCAAATTTAATGCTCTCTCATTTAATAAAACTCTTTTATTATTTTTATTCAGAATTTTGTTAATTACTTTAATTAACAAACATTCACATAAAACCCCTTGCAACATTTCAATATTACATGCAGAACCAATTTCAGTAATTTCACCCGAAACAGTTTTGGTGTCTATTGAAATAATTCCAGCGCTTTCTTAAATCTTTATCTGAAACATATTTGCTCCAAATGGTGTCGGTATCCCTTAAGTGTGTCACCCTACGGTTCGCGAATAATGCAGACATGATCGAGACCCCTCTCCGATCAATAATCAGCAGCAGGACCTGGAGATCCATACTGACTCCTACACATTCAATGATGACTTCTGTGATCGTGAGAACCTTTAACGCTAGTAACTAAATCCCTTTGTCCCACGATATATTACATGTCCGAGATTCGATCATCGGTATCTCCATACCTAGTTTGATCTCGTTAGCGACATGCACTCTTTTCTCGTTCCCGTGATATAACATTCTAGTGATCACATCACTTGCTTGCAAGCTATTTCAATGTGATATCACCAAGAGGGCCTAGAGTATATCTATCCGTCATCGGGATGGACAAATCCCACTCTTGATCCATGAGCCTCAACATAACACCTTCACATGAACCCACCTTTATAGTCACCCTGTTACGGTGTGACGTTTGATGTTATCAAGATACTCTTCCGGTGTTAGCAATTAACATGATCTCATGGTCTAAGGATAAAGATTACTTCGTATGATATTATAGCAATATAAACATAATGACTTTGATCGTAATGCTATACTTTGGATGAATGTTCATCACATCATTCCACCAATGGTGTGACCTTGTTATTAACAACATCCAATGTCCATGATTAGGAAACCTTGATCATCTTGTTAAAAACAAGCTAGTCTATAAGAGAGGCATAACTAGGAACCCTTTTTGTTTATTAAACACACATGTATTGATGTTTCCGATCAATACAATTCTAGCATGTGAAATAAATATTTATCATAAACATGGAATAAGATAATAACCACTTTATTATTGCCTCTCGGGCATATTCCCTTCAGTCTCCCACTTGCACTAGAGTCAATAATCTAGTTTGAAAAACTTTGTGTATTGAACACCTATGGCTTTCTGGTGTTGCATATATGCTATTGCTAGTGTTTAACATAATCTCTGGATCTGACAGTTTCAGGTTCGTGTGTATTTGGATGTCTTTGCGTCTCTACGCATCACTCATTCTCAAATGAGATGGCATTGTATAAATTTGGTCCTCTCGTGAGACCTTTAGTTCGTTCGGCTCAAAAATATGTTGATATTATTGTCACACAATATATCTTCATAGTATTAGCCCACTTTGAACCACACCTAGTTTGATAAAAAACTACTTAACACAAATGCCCTCCTTTGCTGCTACTATAGCAGTTACATACTTAGCCTTTTGTTGTAGTATCCGTCACAATATCTCAACTTTGGAACTCATCCAAATCCATCATGGAACATCCTTTCCATTATATTGTGCCACCCATAGTCTAAATTGAGATAAATTTAATTTGTATCTTATGACAAAACTAGTATCAATGTAACACTTTACAATGAACTACCTTTAACTATTTGTCACTTATACATTATATATTCTTAGTTCTTCCAAAGCTCATAAGAATATCTTTACTATTGTCCAATGATCATCTTATGAATCATTATGGTATATGCTCATAACATTTAGAGTATAGGACATTCTGGATATATACATATCATGGTATAATCGATCAGAATATTCATGTGATTTTACTCACCAAGTGTTGAAACACTTGAATCTGAATACAATTCTTTCCATGCAGCAAGAACCTTTCTTGTTGTTTCCATATTGAACCCTTTCAATATCTCATATTGAATCCTTTCAATATCTTATATATGTATGTCTGGCACAACCATATTAGCGCCATAATCTATCCATATAGATATTGATGCCTAATATTCCGGGTTTGCCCAAGTCTTTCATCGAAATCTTATTTTAATGAAATTCTTAACTTGTGTCAATTCAAGATACATCATTTCCAATCAATAATATGTCCTCTACATAATGTATTAGAAATATGTCTCAGTGCTCCCACTTAATTTCTTGCAAACGCAAGCATCTTCATCATCTCCGATGAATTTAAACTCTTGTAATAGTTTCATCATGGTGAAGATTCCAACTCCGCTATGCTTACTTCAGCTATTGAAGTTTACATGCCCTTTTAGCACCCTTTGAATTAACAAAACCCTTCGGACCATGTCATGTACACATCCTAGGTTACCGTTCTGTTAGAAGAACCTTGTTTTGTTTATTCAACTACCATATACCAAATTATATGTAGTGGTTGCTACATTAATCCATCAAGACTATATATCGCTATGAAAGATCAAATCTTGTCATAGTCAACTCCTTGAACATTGTCGTAAACTTCTTTCCGACATGACGACTATTTCATAGATGTTAAACATCCATGTCTTATTTCTTTATAGATCCAAACACGACCGATAGGCTTCACGCCTTTCCGGAGGGTCTTCCAAGTTCAAAAACTTGTTTTCTCGTGTATGGATACTATCATGGATTCTATGACTTCTAGTCATTTTATGGAGTCAGGGCCCATCATCGCTTCTTTGCATGTAGTCGGTTCAGCATTGTCAAAACAATAACGACTTGCTTATCAAATCTTACTATTTGATTCTTACCGACCCACACGGTTCTATAGGAACTCTAATATCCGAGATCACACCTTTTGTAATCACGAGAGCCATGAGAATTGTGGCCGCCACCGGGACACTTTCCCGCGCTGCGCTACTTAGCACATATAGCTAAGGTTCAACAACCTTATCAAAGTTCTATTGTCCTCCCACTTAACTTTTCACGAAAAGTTCCTTCTCAAGAAACTTGACGTTCCAAGCGACAAACTCTTTTGTCCTTGGTGTTATGGAGAAATTCCCAACAATGTCTTTGGGATAACCTACAAAGACGTGTTTATCTGACTTTGGTTGTAAACATTTTACTTATGCATAGCATACCAAAATTTAAGAAAAGACAATTCGGGTTTTATCCCAAACCATAACTCATATGGTGTCATTTCAGTGGATCATGATGGTGCTCTTTTTAGTGTAAAAGCGGTAGTCTCTAGAGCTTCAATCCTTAAAACATAATGGCAGTTTTATAAATGACACCCTTGATCTTACCATGTCAAACATGGTTTGATTTTATCTCTCGAATATGCCATACTCCTATGGTTTATCGGGAAACACAAATCATGGAACAATTCCTCAAGTCTTAGGTGTTTTTGCTAAACATGTAACTCAAATATCTTCCTTTATGATCGAATCATAAACTCTTTATTTTCTTGTTACAATGATTTTCCACTTCATCTTGAAAGTCTTTGAACAATTTTCAAATCTTTCATACTTCTTCCTTATTAAGTAAATATACAGATATATTCACTCAAAATTTCGGAGAAAGCATATGAAGCAAAAAGATCCATTGCATATGGCTACACATAATGGACTATGCACATCATCATGCACAATTTCCAATAAGCTAGTTATCCGTTCCTCTCTGGCCTATGGACGGAGTTTCAATTATCTCGAGGAAAGTCTCACATGCATCAATTGATCAAAATCAAAGAATCCAAAAATCCATCAACATGGAGTTTCTTCATGTTTTCTTTCAAATATAATTTAAACAGTGATGTCACTTCATAAGTGATCTTTCAATCATTTGTCTTGCGACATTTTAGCAATAGTGTTTATGGATGTGATTTCTCCAACTAGACTTGTAAAAGTTCATCCATCCTTTATGGAATACGGTAATTATTTGAACAGCCATTGTTCTCATGATACCGGAACAAAATAACAATTATTTAAACAAATCTTGAAGGCTTGGTTTGATGACAACGAAAAACACAATAACACTTTATTTGTTTTCGATGAACATCATCACTCATTCTCTTGGTAGTTACTTAGGCCATTGTAGTTCATGAATTGCGTTGTCCTGTATGACACTTCATACCAACCAATTAGGTATCCAATACCGGTATCCAATACCTAAGAACCATATTATTTAACAAGCAAGGAATATAGCCATAACATGTATATCTTCTATATACCTAAGTTGGACATCTCCAACCTTTTATTTTCTGCCAAATATTTTATAGATTCTCTTTCGGCAATTCCTTTTTCTTTTAAAAGAATATATCAACATCAATTGTGGTGTCATTCACATGACACATAGTACAAAGCGTATATAGTAAAATACTAATACCTTTGGACTTGCACTTTGAAGTGGATCACCATCATCAAATGTTTGGTGTTCTTTCAAAAATCCATCCTTTAGTAATCTATTAGTGTAGTAAACATTTTACTTACATCTTCTATTTATCCTTATCATGACAACTTTCATGATCAAGCTACTATATCCTATAAGGAAGAATCGCGAGTATAATATCAGTTCCCAAAACCTTTTTGGTAGATTCGGCTGCCTAGCATCTCCATCCTTCAAAAATTCTCATACAATATGAGAACATGTATTTTGCTAAATTATACTCTATCATAATGCAACCAAAAACATTGTTTCAGATATCACAATATCTTTCACACATGATGGTTTCTGAAACAATTTCCATCTCCAATATAATCTTGATATTAAAACAACTTTTTGAATATCAATAATCATGGAGGCAAACATGATACTTTAGATACTAACATTGGAATTCTTACTCTTGATTTAATACTACTTATTAAACTTCATGGAGTAAATAGAGTTTGCTGAAAGTTTGCAATAGGACTTATAAACTTTAAATTGACATTCAAAACAATACGATACCAGTTCGTAAAGTAAATATCCAGAATTCTATAGTTCTATTATCTCAATTAAAACTAAGCATAAGGTAGTGAACAGTTGCCAATGACTACAACAAATTATGCAAATTCACTTTGATTTAGTTTATGACAAATTGAGTTCGACTAATCCAAATTAGAAATGAACTCCCACTCAAAAACGACATCCCTCATGCCTTTTTGGTGATTACATGAACCAAATCCACTACACCAAGTCCGATCATCACGTGAGTCGGTGTAGCTTCAAAGGCGAGCATCAATATGGTCATCACATCAACTATATGACTCATGCTTAACCTTTCGGTCCGTGTTCCAAGGCCATGTCTGTACATGCTAGGCTCGCCAAGTAAGAACCTCAGTATTCGCGTGTGTAAAACTGTCTTACGCCCGTTGCATGAAAGCGTAGAGTTGAGAACACCCGATCATCACGTGATGTCTCGAAACACGATCCGTAGAACGGTGCATACTTAAGGAAGAACACATTTTATCTTGATATTTAAATGAGGGATCATCTTACAATGCTACAGAAAGCGCCAAACTAGCAGTATAAGATGCTAACATCTAATGTGTGAAGTGAGATGATATGGTCCATGCATTTGATCTCTATCACTTGCATCGTGGTATGATCTCTATCATTCCTTTGTGTGTAAGGCCAAGGTCTATGGAACTTACACGTTGAGTGTGTTGTAAGAGTATCTATCATACATCTACTTACAACAATACCATATCAATACACTAACCCAACAACGATCTAAACTAGACGCCTCTAATTTATCAATTGCAAGTTTTAGGTGGCTTAGGGCTTTCGGAGATAGAACCGTTCTTACCTACGAACATGAACCACAACAAGGATAACTAAGTTATTAGCAACTCGTTGTAAATCAGATATTGACTATAGTAGGAGAGACAAACACCCGCCAGCCACTTATGCAAAACAAGTTGCATGTCAGTCGTGGAACCGGTCTCATGTACGATGACATGTAAGGTTGGTCTGGGCCGCTTCATCCCACTATGCCAACAATATCCAAAATACATAGAAGATGCAATAACATGATCATCATCGCCCACATATCAACATATGTGTACTACCCATGCTAAGCACCTACGCATAGATCAGGCTCTGATACCACTGTTGGGGTTCGCAGCATAGAAAACAAAAATTTTCCTACGATGAGAACTACACACCAAGATCTATCTACTAGATACAGAGCAATGGGTGGACATACATCCATGGAGAACTTACCCTCGAAGACAACGAGCTTTGTTAACGAGTAGGAACTCGTGGTTGATGTAGTCGTACACTTGCCGATCTCAAGATCGTGATGAAGTCCAGCAGGTCCGGCTCCAGCACGTCCATCAGATCTAGCTCCAACACCACCAAGTCCAGCACCGCAAAGCAGCGGTGTATCCGTGATCGCACACACGTCCGGTACCCCGACAACCTCCATTCCTCGCTCCAGCAAAGCAGCGGAAGCAGCAACTCCTTTCCAGATAAAGCCACCGGGAACATGTATCTCGCTAATCCGAGACCATGGGGGAATAATACTAGAGGGGGAGAGAGATCCTTCACAAGGAGGTGTGTGTGAGAAGTGAGGAGGGGGTGGCCTTTTATAGGAGGAGGGGGTGCCCCTCCTTCATGGCCGGCGCATGGAGGAGGTGACCCTTCACCTCCTCCATTCATGTGGTGGTAACTCCCTCCACATAAATTTGCCCCTTCACATTCTCTTTTAAAGTCTCCACTTTAAATGCATTAAATTTCTCCAAATTTAATGCTCTCTCATTTAATAAAACTCTTTTATTATTTTTATTCAGAATTTTGTTAATTACTTTAATTAACAAACATTCACATAAAACCCCTTGCAACATTTCAATATTACATGCAGAACCAATTTCAGCAATTTCACCCGAAACAGTTTCGGTGTCTATTGAAATAATTCCAGCGCTTTCTTAAATCTTTATCTGAAACATATTTGCTCCAAATGGTGTCGGTATCCCTTAAGTGTGTCACCCTACGGTTCGCGAATAATGCAGACATGATCGAGACCCCTCTCCGATCAATAATCAGCAGCAGGACCTGGAGATCCATACTGACTCCTACACATTCAACGATGACTTCTGTGATCGTGAGAACCTTTCACGCTAGTAACTAAATCCCTTTTTCCCGCAATATATTACATGTCCGAGATTTGATCATCGGTATCTCCATACCTAGTTTGATCTCGTTACCGACATGCACTCTTTTCTCGTTCCCGTGATATAACATTCTAGTGATCACATCACTTGCTTGCAAGCTATTTCAATGTGATATCACCGAGAGGGCCCAGAGTATATCTATTCGTCATCGGGATGGACAAATCCCACTCTTGATCCATGAGCCTCAACATAACACCTTCAGTAATCGAACCCACCTTTATAGTCACCCTGTTACGGTGTGATGTTTGATGTTATCAAGATACTCTTCCGGTGTTAGCAATTAACATGATCTCATGGTCTAAGGATAAAGATTACTTCGTATGATATTATAGCAATATAAACATAATGACTTTGATCGTAATGCTATACTTTGGATGAATGTTCATCACATCATTCCACCAATGGTGTGACCTTGTTATTAACAATATCCAATGTCCATGATCAGGAAACCTTGATCATCTTGTTAAACAACAAGCTAGTCTATAAGAGAGGCATAACTAGGAACCCTTTTTGTTTATTAAACACACATGTATTGATGTTTCCGATCAATACAATTCTTGCATGTGAAATAAACATTTATCATAAACATGGAATAAGATAATAACCACTTTATTATTGCCTCTCGGGCATATTCCCTTCAGCCGGATCTTCTGCAACGATCGGAGGTGGAGTAATCTCCGGCGCTACAGAAGGTTGAGGGGCAGGAGTCAGAGGAGGCATGGCAGGAGAAGCCAAAGTTAGCTTCGTCTAACATAGGGTCTTAGAAGTAGTTCCCTTCCCCTTGCCCTTGACAAGCTGTTTAGCTCTGAGAAGGTAATAGAAGAAAGAACATTATATCTCGGAAGAAACCATGAGTAAAAGTACAAAGGCGGAAGTTGTGTGGAAAGTTACCTCTTCACAACTGGCACTTCCTTTGTGCCGATAGCAATTGTCGGAGCTTTGCGCTTCCTGGGCACAACATCTAGTAGTGGGACCAATTCCTCATCCTGAGAAAACTCGGGAGGAGATCCCTCGATAGGAGCTAATTCCGACTCGGGGAGGTCGGCAAGCTGAAAATAAGATAGTATTTGAGTGTTGCGAAATAACTTAAAGGTGAAACACATAAAAAGGGTTTATTGCTAAAGATTACAAGCACTACAGGGTCCTCCGCTGTATGCATGTCCAGGGACAAATCCGGAATCTTTCTCTCAATCCGCTCCTTTATCAGCCATTTGATTTGGCTTATATAATTTTGTGGCTTTAAGGCCTTGGGGCTTATGCGGAGGGAGTTCTTTTTCGACGCCGTGATGGAATGCATCAGTCGGTCGTCTTGGTGCTAGAGAGGCTGGATCCGACGTGCCACCTAGCATTGGACTAAGTCGGACCCTTTCAGGCCCTTGTGCTTCATCAGGTATTCGATCTGTCTCTTGGCAAGAATCAGATCATCACTTAGAGCCGGAGCGACCTCGTCCCAAGACGCTCTGGGCATGGCGGCTCCATCGACGAAAGCCGGCAAAGCAGTAGCTTTGCCGGGAGCGGGAATATCCTTATGATAGAAAAAGGTAGCCGGATACTGTTTGACCGACTCACTAGCTAAAATCCGAGGATAAACACGCTCACGCCTAATCGAAAGACTAATCATACCGGTAATGTAAGGATTACCGGCAGTGATGGAATTTCTTTGGACATGGAAATAATACCAAAAGAGAGTGAGACTCGGCCTAATGCCGAGATACCCCTCACACAAAGACGCATATGCGCTCATCTCTAAGATGGAGTACGGGGGAAGATGGTGAAGTTGAACACCGTAGTGATCTATCACCTCAGAAAAGAAATATGAGGGAGGAAAGGAGAAACCTCTGTCCAGGTGAGTGCAGTGCACTTACCGTCATGCGAGGGAGGCTTCTAAAGCCGCCCGCCAATCGTCGGCACGGAGGAGCCCTTCTTCTTCTATGCCATGGCGCTTCTCATCGTCGAGGACGCACGGGATCTAGACCCCGCGACTGCTCTCCTTTTCTGCCACCACTGCCGTCGCTGCTGCACCGAAAGATGAAGTGGAAGCCATTTTCCTGGTGCGCCGGTGACCTTGGATGGGCGGCGCTGAAAATTTTTGGGGGCAAGGGAGCTCTGTGCGCGTGGGAGAAGTGGAGGAGAAGGAAACATTGCGGGGAATAGGTGAAGAAGATGAGGAGAAGGGATCCTCACCCCTTATAACCACCGACCACGCCAAGATTCGTGCAAATGCCACAATAACCGTGCCACGTGTCGTGGAAAGGACGGGGAAACCTCCGTGCGATGATTACGTCGCCTTGATCTCCATGCACGCATTAAAACGGCGCCTCAGTTCCACGAAAGACGGACCCACCAATGGTCGTGCTAACAGGAAATGTCTGTCAGTGACGTGACTTGACCATGACTGGTGTCAGGCTACATCAGAGACCAAGTTCCAGCTTAGTTTGAATTATGAGCTGGAAACACGACTAACGTACTGATAGGTTCGACTTATTTTTGAGACCCGGATCGTATCTTTTGTTTTGAAGTTTCAGGAACCCTTCAAGATTCTACAAGCCGAAGATCAAGCTAGATGATGATGAATCTGACTTTGGATCTTGGAGACTTCCGGGGGCTGCTATTGGAGATATACTTTCCGGGTATCCTCACAGTTCCTCACTGACCAGGGTGGCCCACTTCGGGTTAGAGCTTTGCTTCACGGGCGACCCAGTCAGGGAGAAGAGACGGAGTCCAGTCCGGCTACGGGAAGGCCCAGACGACTTACCGACATAGGCCCATAGTGTTACTTGTAGTTCAAGATGTACTCTATAACCGACTCTTAGTCGTAGCCGGATAGATCTCTCTTGTAAATCCTAGGCCGGATATCTATATAAGCCGTCCTAGGGAGAGCCTTTAGGGCACCCAATAGTCTTCAATCTCAACTCGCACAGGCGAACCCCTTGTAACCCATATTCCGCTCTGCCAGACATCGGATTGCTAGCAGGAGTAGGATCCGTCCAAAGCCGACGGATTTGAACCTGGGTAAACTTGTGTGCTCACCGTTCCAGAACACCGTACGCCTCACACCCCTCTATTCCGCACGCCTCGATGACCCCCTCATGTCCCTTGAATACGAGGGCCGCTCCTCATGCTACTCAAGTTTAGTTACCGGTAAGTTCTTGTCATAGTAAGTACATGTGTATCATAGAGAACTGCCAACGAGGTACCCCTTGCCCGATGATACGGAAGAATCCCCATATCAAAATGACAAGGCAAGCAGACAATGAGTATCTCAACAATCTTCTTATTTACCATGGGAAAATGGTGCTTTTTTCTCTCTTTCCTCTTTTCTCATATCTCTTTTTCTCAATATCTGAATCTTTTTTTAGAAGAAGAATGCTTCATAGACAGCTCATTATGGTTACGCTGCAGGTTTCCACCATGACAACATGGATTAGACCGGCGGCCCAGGTGTCTCTCTAACACACATACATAACTCCATGGACTTACAAACTCCCCTTTCATTTCACAACGACGACATCCATAGACAAAAGAGCATGATATCAACTAGGTACAAAGTACAAGGCAATGTTGAAAGCGTTCCCCATGACAGCATAGTTCTGCTAATCCCCAACATATAAGTGCAAGCATATACAACGTAGACGACACAATGGTTCAAGTTTATTAAGGGCAAGAAAAGTAAAGTGTGCCATCAAGTTCGTGAGAGATTTAATCACTAGTTTTCTCATAACAAGTTTAATTCGGAAGGTAGATAAAAACATGAATATACTTGGAATAGCAAATGCTAATAGGTAGGTATGGTGGACTCTTTGGAATAACTTGGTTTTAGGAGTTGGATGCATGAGTGGGACTCATACTTGGTTATGGAGGCTAACAAAAGACTAGGAGCGACCAACTAAGAGAGAAATAATGGCCATAATCATGCAGAGTGACAGAACATTATTAATTAAAGAATAAAGTTATATTACAAGTCGAAAACCAAAGGATCATGAAGGCTATGGTGAGTTGGGATAGTCATAACATGGTGTGAGCATGTGCCAAGTCAACCCAAATAAAGCATCAAAGGAGAATACCACAATACTATGCTTTAATATGCTAAAACAACGCATGATTCTTTCAAGGCACATTAAGCAATCTCAATTGTTTATAACATGTCTTGCTACATCAAAGATCACTAATCATAAAGCCAAAACAATATCAAGCATCCCCAAGCTTGAGATTTAGTCCAAGCTTGGATATTTCTTGGGGTGACACGCGTGGCATCCCCAAGATTGAGATTTAGTCCATTCTTCATTTCATTACATCATTCTCTCCATACACCTGGAATTTTTTCCTTCATACAAAACTTCACACAATCTTTATTAGCAACATTAGTGGACTCAAGATAATAAGTATTTAGGTTCAGTTTCAACACAAATAAAACTTCCATTAAAACACAAGCTACTGAAGCACTTCCCTCAAAAAGCTCAATTCTCCAAAGAGAACCCAAAAAGGAACCAACAAGAAGCAAATGCAAATAATGGCAGAAATCTGTCAAAACAGACCAGCAGGTAAAAACCAATTTTTTCGAAGACCTTCTGTTGCTCAAATCGAAAGTGTTGAACTAACGAAAGTTAGATAACAACCTGGGGCAGAAGCACAAAAATTCACGCCTCAAAACAACGTACACAGATTTTACACGAATTTTTACAGTGAAGCACAAAAATCTGTTTCGGGACAACAACTTTCCCAAGCATTACTTCTCTCTTATTAGAGGTTACTCTTGGCACAAAAAGCAAATAAAAAGGATAAGGAGCGGTTATTACAAGTAATAACTTCCAAGACTCATCTAAAACTTTTGGGTTATCTCCCAATAAATATTTTTCTTTAACGCTTTTAAGTTAGGCATAAGAAGCAAGAAAAAGAATCAAGTGTTCTCAAATGAAGAAGCATTAAGAGCAAATTTTGTTTTCATAGGAGAGGCAAAAGGAATCTTCGCTCTCTTCTTAGGGAAGTGTACCTTTGTTGAGTGGGAGTTGATATTTAATGGTGCCTTCTTTCATATCAATAATGGCACCAACAGTTCTAAGAAAAGGTCTTCCCAAAGTAATAGGACAAGAAGCATTGCATTCAACATACAAAACATAGAAATCGACGGGGACATATGCATTGTTAACCATAATAAGAACATCATTAATACTCCCCATGAGTTTCTTTTTAGCATTATCATCAAGTGGGACATTCAAATAACAATCTTCCAATGGTGGCAAATCAAGCATATCATAAACCTTTCTAGGCATAATAGAAACACTACTATCAAGATCACATAAAGCCTTAAGATCAAAATCATTCACTTTCATATTAATGATGGATTCCCAACCATCTCCTTGTTTCATAGGAATAGAAGCTTTATGTTTCATCTTTTCTTCTTTAATTTTTATGAGAGCATCAAGAATGTGTTTTGTAAAGGCCATATTCATAGCACTAGCATTAGGACTTTTAGCAAGCTTTTGTAGGAACTTAATAACTTCAGAGATGTTGCAACCATCAAGATCAAAATCATAATTATCATCTAAAGTAGTAGAGCTATGACTAGCTTCAACACTAGTGGTAGTGATAGAAGAAACACTAATGTTTCTAGCAGTTTCATCTTCTCTTTCCCACTTAGCATGCAATTCAGCTAATAGACTAACATTTTCATCAATTCTAACTTGTATGGCATTAGTAGCAGCAAAGGGATTATCAATAGTTTCAGGTTTAGCAACCATTTTATTCAAAGAAGATTGTGCTTCAGCCAATGATGTTATATTTCTTTCAGCATTAGAGAGTTTTTCCTCAATAGTTTAATTAAAAGCAGTTTGTTTACTAATAAAATCTTTAAGCATAACTTCAAGTTCAGAGGGAGCACTCCTATTATTGTTGTAGGAATTTCCATAAGCATTGCCATTATTGGGAGGATATGGCCTATAGTTATTATTACCAAAATTATTCCTGTAGGCACTGTTGCTAAAATTATTATTTCTTATAAAGTTCACATAAACTTGCTCTTCTTGAGCAACCAAAGAGGCTAAGGGAACATGATTTGGATCAATATGAGATTTCCCATTAACAAGCATAGACATAAGAACATCAATTTTATCACTCAAGGAAGAGGTCTCTTCAATAGAATTTACCTTCTTACCCCTTGGAGCTCTTTTAGTATGCCATTTAGAATAGTTAACCATCATATTATCTAGAAGCTTTGTTGTAGCACCCAAAGTAATGGTCATAAAGGTACCTCCAGCAGCAGAATCCAGTAGATTTCTTGAAGAATAGTTCAATCCTGCATAAAAGGTTTGGATAATCATCCAAGCAGTCAGTCCATGAGTGGGACAATTCTTTACCAAAGATTTCATTCTTTCCCAAGCTTGAGCAACATGTTCATTATTAGATTGTTTAAACTTCATTGTTTCACTTCTCATAGATATAATCTTAGCAGGAGCATAGTATTTTCCAATGAAAGCATCTTTGCATTTAGTCCAAGAATCAATACTATTTCTAGTTAGGGATTGCAACCATTCTTTAGCTTTTCCTCTCAAAGAGAAAGGAAACAATTTAAGCTTAATAATATCTCCATATATATCCCTATGCTTTTGCATCTCAAAAAGTTCAACAAAGTTATTTAGATGAGCAGCATCATCTTCATTACCAATACCAGAAAATTGTTCTCTCATAACAAGATTGAGTAAAGCATGTTTTATTTCAAAGAAAGTAGCTTCAGGAACAGGTGGAGCAATAGGTGTGCACATGAAATCTTTGTTGTTGGTGCTAGTGAAGTCACACAACTTAGTGTTTTCAAGAGTAGTCATTTTTTTGTGTTTTTAATAAAGAAAGCAAACTAGTAAAACTATTTTTTTGTGTTTTTGATAAAGAAACAAGCAAACGAAGCAAAAATAAACTAAGAAAAAAAAACAAAGTAAAGAGATTGGTTATGAGGGACTCCCCTTGTGAAGATGTCCTTGACTCCCCGGCAACGGCGCCAGAAAAAGCTTGATTATTGGCTCAACACGTCGAGCTTGTTGGGGAACCCAAGAGGAAGGTATGATGAGCACAACAACAAGTTTTCCCTCAGTTATGAAACCAAGGAAACACCTCCCAGGTGTTGTTGCCAACTTGGAGTCCTGCACAACACAACCACAGAACTTTGCCCCCAACTTACAGTGAGGTTGTCAATCTCACCGGTTTTGCTGAAAACAAAGGATTAAACGTATTGTGTGGAAGAAAGTAAAAGCTTGCAGAAAGTAAACTGAAAGCAGTAAACAGTTGTTGATTGATGGTAAAAGAAAGGACCGGGGTCCATAGTTCATTAGTGGTGGCTCTCCTTAAGATAGTTGACATGTTGGGTGAACAAATTACAGCGGGGCAATTGACAAACATCGAGAAAGCATAGATGCATATACTAATCATCTTGACTCCTGTGAGATTTGATTGGGCATTACAAAACTATACATAGACCGTAATCCAACTGCATCTATGACTAATAATCCACCTTCAGGTTATCATCCTAACCCCCTCCAGTATTAAGTTGCAAGCAACAAATAATTGCATTACGCATTGCGTGTAAAGTAAACAATACGATTGTTCTATGAACAAAGGATTGTTGTTTTCTCCCTAGTAGCAACATCACATCTAGTACCTTAGAGATTTCTGTCACTTCCCCAGATTACTAGAGGCATGAACCCACTATCAAGCATAAATACTCCCTCTTGGAGTTGCTAGCGTCTACTCGGCCAAGATATCTACTAACAACGGAGAGCATGCAAGATCACAAATAACAAAGACATGACAGAATCAATAATCAATCTGAAATAGCATCTCAATATCCATCGGATCCCCGCAAACACAACATGTAGGATTACAAATAGATGATCTTGGTCATGAACGGAGCTCACAAGATCTAAACATGGTAGCACAAAGGAGAAGAACCAACCATCTAGCTACTACATGGACTCGTAGTCCAAGGATGAACTACTCACGCATCACACCGGAGGCTTGCATGGTGATGAAGAAGGCCTCTAGGGTGAATTCTCTCCTCCGGCAGGGTGCCGGGAAGAGCTTCAGATCCCTCCCGATCTAGGGATGGAGATGACGGTGGCTACAGACTCTTTCGTGGAATTTTTATTGGGTACTTAGGGTTTCTGTATCAAAGGCATCTTATAGGCGAAAGGGGAGGCCGAGGGGGTGCCCTGGGCAGCCACACCACCCCCTGGTGCGGGCTAGGCCTAGCCGCGCGGCCAGGTGGTGTGGCGGCCCTTTGCCCCCTCTCCGTCTCGTATTATGGCTCCGTGTCCCCCTTGGTGAAATACTGACTTTGGCTTTTGTCCCATCCAATTCCGAGAATATTCATTTTTGACTTTCCTGGAACCAAAAACAGCAGAAAACAGGCAGCTGGCACTGTGGCATCTTGTTAATAGGTTAGTCCAAGAAAATGTATAAAAAGTACTCCAAAGTATGGACAAAACATAAGAAAGTAGTTAAAACCAAGCATGGAACATCAAAAATTATAGATACGTTAGCAACGTATCAATGAAGGGCAGGATGTGTGTAGTGATGATGATCATGAGAAAGTTTGTTCCACCACCCAAGCCAGAGAGGCAGCCCTCTTGGACCAAGACTTTGATGGGGACGCTCAAGAAGTCTTTTTGCTTCATGCAAGATCATGAGTATCAAGCTTATGTGGATAGGATGCACAATGTCAAGAGGGAGAAGGTCATCATGGGGAAGCTAGACATTGAAGTATCTGGAGAATCGAGCACTGTCACCATGACCAAGGCCAAGTGGATTGATTAAAATTGCAAGTGCACTGATAGTGAATATGATGAGTAAGATACTGCCTCCGGTCCTCCGCCAACTAGATGGGAGCATGCCACCTGGACCCTCGAGCCCTCCTCTCCTTACCTTTGTGGTTGGGGTGCATAGAAATGGTCTTTGTCACTTTTTGGCATCTTGATACCAAGGAGGGAGAAATATGTATATTAGGTTGCCACGTGATTTTCATGGGTCTTGTCACGAGCTTGTTCTTGCTTTGATCTTTTTATGCTTATGAACATTTTTCATCTCTATGTGTGTTTGTGAACCTTATTATTTGTACTACCTATGCTACTCTATGTATGAGACTATGCATTATGGTATCTATGTGGTATTATCTTGGTATTCTTATTGTTGTATGTATATGGTGGAGCTCATTCATTTGTTGCCCATTCTATTGTCTCTCACCATATGTTTATTGGTGCAAAGGTATGACTTCACTCGTTTACTATTCTATCCTTGCACTTATCTAGTTTTTGTAAAGTTAAGGGGGAGCCTAATCCTTTGTGTCAATGTTGCATTCCATAAGCAAAATTCAAGTCATGCACACATCTAGGGGAGTCTCTCTTACTAACTTTGCAAATATATGTGCTTCATTTACTATCTATATGCGCTTGACCGGAAGTTCGCCAGAAGTACTGACCAGAAGTTCCGCTGAACCTCGGCCTATACTTTGAGGCAACTTTTGTGGCCTTCGAGCCATTGGAACTGGCTCCATTAGAAGTTCTGACTCACCGCTGGTACTACCGATAAAGCTCGTGAAACTATGTAACGGTTCGAATTGAAGGGCCCTATTTAAGGAGCCTTTCTTCCTCCTCCCCACCTAACTCTTGAACACTCTCTCTCCTCCATTAATTTCTGAGCTTAATCTTCCTCTTGATATTTTGAGATAGAGAGATGTGACCTAGATCTACACTTCCACCAATGGAAATCTGATTCCTCCCACTTATCCCTTGTGGATCTTATTACTCTTGGGTTCTTAGAACCCTAGACGGTGTAGGACGTCCTCGGAGGTCGGGCATGAGCTGTGAAGCCTCGTAGAGTCATTGAGGGCACTCCAATTGAGTTGTGGAGACTGGTCTCAACCTTGTTGTAAAGGTTTCAGTTGGCACCTTCAAGGTCACCGGTTATTGGAAAGTGGGCTCGACTTTGTGGTGAGTTCACCAAAGAAGAAGGTGAGGCCTTTATGGTGCTTGGGTAACCTTGTGTGGCCCCAACACCTCTCCAACATAGACGTAGCTTCCTTGGAAGTGAATTACATGAATTACAACTTTGTGTCTCCTTGCCGGTTTAGTCGCTCCTCTCCTTTAATAATTTTCCTTACTGCTATTGTTCTTGCTATTGTTCTCTATCATATAGGATTGTTCACCTAGTTGCATCCATAGAGAACTTTACCTCTTGCAAAGCCTAAAATTGAATCAAAGGATAAAAATTGGTAGTCGCCTATTCACCCCCTCTAGCTGACCTTACCCGGTCCTTTCAACACGGTGGCGATGAGAATTTGTTGGGGGGATACCCCCGAGTAGGGTTACTCCGGGGTATAAGGGCCGAGTTAGCCGAGGTTCGGCAGGGTCAAAGCGGATGCTGGCCGGGTCACCTCAAGGCAGGCCGGATCACGGAGTAACCCGGACCAGGGGGGTCGCCTAACATTGTCTCAGCAGACTTAAGGAGTAAGTCGGAAGTGCTTGTCTAACTTATATGCAGGAACAGGTGTGGCCGGATCTACTATGATCCGTGTCCCCGCTTAGCTTCTGGGAGAAGGAAGGAATCTCTCTGGTCAAAAAGAAGGTCCGGTACGCACTGCATGAGCGAAGCAAGAAAGGGCAGGACCACCGGGTCGTGGCCGACAAGGGTGACGACGCCCATGTCGGCTGACGCAGGCACCGCTGAGGCTTACGTAGCTAAAGCATGTATGACGCGGGGGAAAAGCACCCCGGTCGGGTTACCACTTTGGGAGGAGGCATATTCTTAGGAATATGCCTCCACGTATGCCCTAGGCAGGGACCGAGCCTCCTCTATATAAGGGGGGCTAGGGTTCCAGTAGGAGGGGTTGGTTGAGATCTTGTTGGTTTGATGATTCCATAGTGACTAGTTGAGCTAAGGTTCTAGGGAAAAACGGTAGGCAAGAGTAAGAGAGCTCCTTCTTCCTCCTCTTGCCAATACAGCTCTAGGAGCACTTGTAATCTGCAAAGGAAATCAATACAAGCTTCTGTGTGGAGAATCACTCCACTATCCCTCCCTGGACTCCCCTAGCGTGTATTAGTCCCCACCTTTAGCCTATCCATGGCATCTGCCGTGACACCACCACGACAGTTGGCACCCACCGTGATTGGCCATTGAACCGGCACCTATCCATGGCATCTGCCATCCCCACCTGTGGCTCGTGGGGCGCGTACCGCTCGCTCCCCGGACCATGCGGAGGTGATGATGACTGCGCCAGGTGCAGGCACAAGCAAGGACCCAGCACCGGACCCGGAGGTAACACCTAAGGCACCGAGGAAAGGTAGAGGACCTCCGCTAGAGAGGCCTGAGAACATACTGAGAGAAGCTATGGATAGCTTGGCTAACCCAGTAGCAGAAGTGGTAGATCCGGCTCAGGCACAGGCCAAGCTAGAAGAAACTAGGCAAAAGATACTAGAGGGCGCAAAGAAAATAGCCGCGGCTCAGCAGTCGCTGAACATGACACTGCGTGAGTATGCAAAGGCAAACAAAGTTGATACGGTAAAAGTAAAAGGGAGAAATCTCATAAGCGAGATGAGCAGAGAAGGTGATGATGGAGCCGAGGGGTCGGAAAATTGTTTGTCTGTGGGGTTACCGAAGTATAGTACCCCGGCAAAGAACCTCAGAGCAGCAGATGCGGCTGCATCCGAGTTAGAGGGTCTAACGGGTGAGGCCCGTCAAAGACAGCAAGATAGGGTTAACAAGCTGGTTCAGATCACGAACAGACAGAATGAAGAGTTACTGAGAGCTAACCCGGAGAGAGCTGGAGCTTCCAAAATCGTTCATTTGGCGATGGGTAACCCGGAGAAATCCGCTGGAGCCGCATCGTCACCTCATGGTGGTCCAAGGAGAGAAGAGGTAGTAACCTCGGCTAGACGGAACAAAACAGATCAGCATCGACCCGACGCGCGCGGGAAAGGAAAAAGGAGCGCGGAAAAATGATGATCGACGGAGTGTGAGCCGAGGTGAAGCTGGCCGAGGTAACCATGGCCAAGGCAATGCCGGTCAAACGGCAATGCCGGACAACGAAACTCCACAGGAGCAGGATAACCGCAGCGGCGGAATATACCAAGGCAAGAGCAAAGCGCCGGCCGAGGTATGCATTAGAAAGGTGCGCCCCAAGTGCAAAACCGATACAATGACGGTGATTCGGAGATGGTGAACGCGGGGTACCCGAGACCGGACTATCATGTGATAGGGTCAAGATTGGGAAGCAGGGATTTAATGCCGGATGACCCCAGGTTGAGACTGGATCGCCTGTATAGGTCGGAACGGATCGAATGTCAAGGTCCCCCTGGTCCAGCATGCTTTGGACCCCGGATCATGAAGGAGCCACCGGTACCCAACTTCCAATTGCCCAGAGGCACGAAGACGTATGACAGCAGTACCAAGCCGGAGGATTGGCTGATAAACTATGCTACAGCTATGAAAATTGCCACTAGCAACTTGAGATGGGCTGTATGATACGTACCCCAGATGTTGGAAGGTCCGGCCAGAGTATGGCTGAATAATTTACCACCCGGAAGCATCAACTGCTGGATAGATTTTGAAGTAATGTTTATCAGCAACTTCTCAAGTACATATCAGAGGCCGAATAGGCCGCAGACCCTAGCAATGTGCAAGCAAAGACCTAATGAGACGGACCGTGAATTCTTGACCCAGTGGTGTACCGTGAGAAACTCGTGTGAGGGTGTCATAGAGTCACAGGCCATAGCATCGTTTGCGCAAGGGTGCAGATATGGCAGCGAGCTGTGGATGAAGTTGCAAAAGAAAATGCCAATCACGTTGGCAGAGATGATCCGAATTGCAGATTCGTATGCTTTGGGTGATCCGACTCAATCTAGGCTCGCGTCAAGCGAGTCAAACGAGGAATACTATCAAAGGGATGGAGCCAGGTCATCTCGGAGGAACGATTACAGAGGAAAAAGAAGAGATGATAGACCGGATCATCGCTACGGTTTGCAACAAGTTGCGGCTGTGAATCAAGATCAACCCGGAGCAGGGAGCAACCAACGCCAGAGAATAGGAGGGCAATGGACTCCAAGAAACGATGGCAAGAAAACATGGACTCCAGAGCAAAAGAAACAGTGGCAAGAAAAGAAAGACCGTCCGAGGTATACCTATGAGTCGATGTTAGACCAGTCGTGTAAGTTTCACACGCCAAATCCGAATAGCCCGGCGGGTCATACAACGAGGCAGTGTGAGTGGATGCGTAAGATAGAACAAGGTGGTTCGGGGAATGCTCAGGCACCCCGGAATGATCAACCTCGGCAGGAGTTACCCCGGCAGCAATTGCTCTCCGGAGCGAACACGCAACAGCTGATGTTGCCTCCCCCTCCGCCGAGGTATAACAACAACGAGAGAAGGGATGCAGTGCATCAGGTGGAAAATCAGCAACAGCCGGATCAGATGTACCCCGGAAACGAGGGAAGGAATGAGTATAGAGAACATCACCAGAGCTATTGTGTGTTCACAACTGAGGAAACAAATAGGAAAAGCTTGCAGCACCGACATATGGAGGTCAATGCGGTAATGCCAGCAGTGACGAGGTACATGCCTTGGTCGGACCAGGAAATCACCTGGAACATCAAAGATCATCCTAAGCTTATGCCGAGTCCAGGTTCGTATGCGCTAGTGCTAGATCCGATGTTCATTGGACCGAACATCAATGTGAGATTCTCCAAGGTACTGATTGACAATGGCAGTAGCATTAACATCATGTATGCGGATACGATGCGCAAGTTGGGCATCTCGGAGAACATGCTCCAGGCTACGAGAACAACTTTCCATGGCATTGTACCAGGCATTTCTTGTGAGCCCATAGGCAAAGTCCGGTTCGATGTGCTATTCGGCACAAGGGACAACTGCCGAACTGAAAATCTGGAGTTTGAGGTGGTGAACTTGGAAAGTGCGTATCACGCATTACTCGGAAGACTAGCATTGAACAAGTTCATGGCAAGCTGCCACATCAGTTATCTGAAGATGAAGTTGCCCAGGCCAAATGGAGTGATTACCATTGCTGGAGATTTCCGACGTTCAATTGAGTGTGCTTCAGCCGGGTCTAACCTAGCCGAGTCACTCATGATTGCACAAGAGAAAAGAAAAATCCAAGAGGTGGCGGCATTAGCTCACAAGAGCAAAGATATGCCGGCGTTGAGTAACCCGCATGGCAGCGTTTCATTCCAAGCCGCAAAGGACACCAAGAAGGTTCCAGTTGATGACATGTTCCCGGAGCGCACCGTAACAATTGGTGCCGGGTTAACTGACAAATAGGAAAGCGAGCTCGTCAACTTCCTCCGGGAGAATCGGGATATTTTAGCTTGGTCTACATAGGACTTGCAAGGTGTTCCGAGGGAGTTGGCAGAGCACTCTTTGAACGTAAGACCCGGAGCAAGGCCGGTGAAGCAACCTCTCCGCCGCTTCGCCGAGGATAGGAGAAAAGTCATTGGAGACGAGATAGCTCGTTTGCTAGCAGCAGGATTTATCATGGAAGTACTATATCCGGATTGGCTCTCTAATACGGTGCTGGTAGAAAAGAAGAAGGATGATCCGAACGTAGCAGTGGTTTGGCGTATGTGTATCGATTACACGAACCTGAACAAGGCGTGTCCAAAAGATCCATTTCCACTACCGAGGATAGATCAGGTCATAGACTCAACTGCGGATGAACTGTTGTCATTCATTGATGCATATTCTGGTTTCCACCAGATACCTCTGAACCCGGATGATCAAATAAAGACTGCGTTTATTACCCTGTACGGGGCTTATTGCTATCGCACTATGCCGTTTGGTTTGCGTAATGCAGGTGCAACGTACCAAAGATGTATGCAAAAATGTTTGCACGACCAAATAGGTCAAAACGTATAAGTATACGTGGATGATGTGGTTATCAAGACCAAGGAAAGCAAAACGCTCCTTAACAACATCAGGCAGACATTCACGAACTTGAGAAGGTTCCGGATGAAGCTTAACCCGGAAAAATGTACCTTCGGTGTCCCGGCTAGAAAATTACTCTGATTTCTTGTCTCCAGCCGAGGTATCGAGGTTAATCCAACTAAGATTCGGGCCATTGAACGAATGGAGCTACCGAAGTGTCTTAACGATGTACAGAAGTTCACTGGGTGCCTGGCATCGTTGAGTCGGTTTGTAGGTCGGTTGGGAGAAAAGGCACTGCCTCTCTACCAACTCACGAAAAAATCGGATAAATTCGTTTGGACGCCGCAGGCCGATGAAGCCTTTGCACACTTAAAAAAGATGTTGGCCACTGCACCAGTCTTAGCCTCTCCACTATCAAAGGAGCCAATGTTGCTCTACATAGCCGCAACCAACCGAGTTGTAAGTGCAATGATTGTAGTGGAGTGCAATGAAGAGGGTAAGTCGGTGTAGAGGCCAGTATATTACTTGAGCGAGGTATTGTCTGCCTCAAAACAGAACTACCCGCACTTTCAAAAGGTGGCATATGGTGTCTATATGGCGACAAAGAAGTTAAAGCATTACTTTGAGGAGCACCCCATCAAAGTAATATGTGAAGCTCCCATATCCGAGATAATGGGTAACAAGGATGCGAGTGGCAGAATTGCAAAATGGGCAATTGAGCTAGCCCCTTATGTGCCCCAATATGACAGAAGAGAAGCGATCAAGTCTCAGGCTGTGGCGGACTTTTTTGTGGATTGGGCCGAGGTACAATACGAACCACCACCACCAGATCCGAACTACTGGAGGATGCACTTTGACGGGTCAAACACCAAAACCGGATTAGGCGCCGGGGTTGTGCTTACCTCGCCAAAGAAGGACCAGCTAAAATACGACAGATCCATTTCATGCATCGAACAATGTCGCTGAGTACGAGGCTCTTGTGCATGGGCTCAAAGTGGCAAAGGAGATTGGCATACGTCGGATAATATGCTTTGGCGACTCGGATCTGGTGGTGTAGCAAGTGTCCGGAGTGTGGGACGCCCTGGATCCAAACATGGCACTATACAAATTTCACGTGTAGAAGATATTTGGTTACTTCGAGGGGTGTGAATTTCACCATGTACCCCGAGTGGAAAACGAGGCTGCCATCTTTGTCAAGCTCGGATCGACCCGACAGCAATTCCACCGGTGTAGCATTGGAACACCTCGTAAAACCATCTATCGTGCCATCCTCAGAACCGACTCGATCTATGTCCCGGAAAATACGGAACCGGAGCTGAGCCCATGGACATTGATACGGAGGTAGTACGCGCGACCGGGATCGTGATCACCAACCCGGGATCGCCATAACCCGGACTACCTCGTTTGACCCGGGATCGCTCAGCGTGATCCGGCTGAAGTTATGCCGGTAGATCAGATGGAAATTGATGAGGACGTATTCCCTCCACGAGCGATACCAGCTTGGGCACTGCCTATATTCCAATTCCTGAAAGACGGAACATTACCCGCTGAGGAGGTGTTATCCAGGCAAACTCAGAGGAGAGCAAAAGCATACAAGATTATCAATTCCGAGCTGTACAAACGGAGTGTAACCAACGTCCTCCAGCGATGCGTTGACCCGGAAGAAGGACTTGAGATCCTCCGAGATATACACCAAGGAGAATGCGGGCATCATGCCTCATCCAGAGCCTTGGTGGCAAAGGCGTTCAAGACGGATTCTATCGCCAAGTGCCTTAGAACAAGCAGAAGATCTGGTGAGAAAATGCAATGGTTGTCAAAGGTACGCCACCAAGACACATATGCCTATGTCGGAACTCAAGACCATACCAATTACGTGGCCATTTGCTGTATGGTGCTTGGATATGGTTGGCCCGTTCAAACCAGCAAGAGGAAACATGACACACATTTTGGTCATGGTGGACAAGTTTACAAAATGGATTGAAGTGAAACCGATAAGAAAGTGTGATGGAGCTACGGCCGTAGCATTTCTCAAAGACATCATCTTGAGATACGGTTATCCTCACAGTATCATAACTGATAATGGCACAAATTTTGCCGAAGGAGCATTTGCACGATTCTGCCGAGATAAGAAGATCCAGCAGGACGTAGCCTCGGTATCCCACCCCGCATCAAACGGACAAGTGGAAAGATCCAACGGATTAGTATTATCTGGGATAAAACCCCGACTCATTGAGCCGCTGCAAAGATCAGCGGGGTGCTGGATAGAAGAACTACCAAGATGGTGGAGTTTAAGAACAACTCCGAATCGATCAACAGGCTATACGCCATTTTTTCCGTATATGGGGCGAAGCTGTATTACCAACCGACATAGAGCATGATTTGCCTAGGGTCACCCAATACACGTGTCAAGTGCAAGAAGCCCGGCAAAATGATGTTGATCTGCTGGAAGAAGCGAGAGAACTGGCACTGTCCAGATCCGCCATCTATCAGCAAAATCTCCGACGCTATCATAGCTAGAAAGTGTGCCTCCGAGTCTTTCGGGAAGGCGATCTGGTGCTCCGGTTGGTACAACGTACTACTGGCATGCATAAATTATCCCTCCCATGGGAAGGGCCATTCATTGTGAGCAAAGCATTGCACAATGATTCTTACTATCTTATAGATGCAAAGCCACAGGAAAAGAACAAGGCGGACAGGTCCGGAGAGGAATCTAAGCGACCGTGGAATGGAGCACTACTTCGTCCTTTCTACACTTAGCTAAGAAGTGTATGTATCCGAGTCGTCTCATATGTCGGTATGTATGTCGGCAATGAGCTTATGAATGAAATAGCAGCGCCTCGAGCAGTAACTCGGGGACTGCCTTAATAATGTTTGTTGTTACTTCTTATGCGGTAGCTGGAATAAGTGGTTCTACTTAACCCGGATTAGTAATGTGTGAGCACCAAAAACCCAACTCTTTGACTTGCTACTGTCCAACAAGAATTGGCTTCATGGCAAGCAAGAGAACAAGTTTGGAATTGCGTAGAACATGAAAAACGACTAAGGAAATGAATTTATTCGAGCTAACGTTTGTTTTTCGGACTAACCCCATATTTATTTTCAAGTTATTATGCTGAATTATTTTGAGCTAAGCCTAAAAGTTTCTAAGTATTGTTAAAACAATTTTTGAAGCTCGGATTCGTAAGTCGTAAACCCGAATCAAGGCAGACACGGACCGAGCCAGAGGATTGGACGAACAAGAAAATGAAACTCGGGGACTACGCCCAAGTTAATCCGGCATAGAAACATAGTAGCAAAATATCACATATACAACATACAGTTGCACCCGGCATACCGGGGATCTCATAAATTTTCAAGTTTTTTGAACTAAGGAGCAGCAGGAGGAGGAAGTTCAGCGTCGTCGTCGCTGTCTTCAATATCTGAGGCATCATCTTCTCCGCCCTCATCCGACCCATCTTCAACGTTCTCAATGTGCTCGTCCCCAGCGGATTCCAAGAAGCTCGGTCCTTCAACCCAGTCATGGATAGGAGAATATTCGACGAGGCTATAGGCACAAGCCTGGCGCCGAGCTACCTACTCCGGATCATCGGTCCATCTGGATCCAGTGCGCCGGCGTGTAAGGAGGCGGAGTTCGATCTTCTCGTACCATGTGAGAATATGGTGAAGGATAGTATCAGCCGTGGCGCGCCCAGCGGATTCTCTCCAGAGATCGAGCTGGGTCTCAGTCTCCATTAGCTTCTCGACGAGAATCGCGGTGGTCTCTGGGCTAATCTCTCCGGGCCAGAATGTGTTGAAAATGCGAACTGCAACGTCGAGGATATCCTTGCCATAATTCTTGATGATCTCCACGCGAGATGACAAGCTGACCAACAGGTCCTCCATGTAGTAAGGAACCTCCTCACCAGCAGGAGCGACAGGAGTACCTCTCGCTTGGTGAAATCTGCAACTGCTGCGCTTGCAATAGTGATGCTCTCAGGAAATTTGCCTGGAAGCCAGACAAGGGAAGAAGGTAAAGAAAAGACATATGAAGCAACCCGGAAAAGTAGGTCGGAAGGAACTTACGTGATATGTGGCTAAGGATCCGGGTTAACTCCTTGATGCAGTCATCGCGTCTCTTGCGAAGTTGCTCAAGCTCAGCGTTTGCCGACCCAAGCTGGATGTCGGATTCTTTGAGTAACTCCTCGTCCTTGGAGATCTGGAGAGTAAGGCGCTCACACTCTTCTATGAAGTTCTGGCCAACCTTTTGGAGCTCGGTTTGGTGCTGGGCCTTCATCTTCTCCATCTCAGCCTTGAGCTTGGCAATCTCGTTGTCTTTAGTCCGGAGGAGAGCGAGCTCATCATCCTTTTTCTTCAGCTCGGCTTGATGCTGTCCTGCTTGTTCGAGAAAATGCAGCATCATATCAGGCACGGGCACACTATCCTCAAGCGATGCTGAAATAGTATGTTGACCCGGCAGAGCCGAGGAGTGAATGTTTGCCGAGCCAAGGAGAAGAGGAAATGGAAAACACTACGAGGTCGGACAAAAGAGGACATACCCCGGATTTCCTCCAAGTTCTTCCGCATGATCTTGTTCTCAGCCTCCACCCCACCTGCATAAACCGAATGAGGAGATTAGTTCGGCAGAAGAAGGTGAAGAAAAACAGAGAAGTGCTGAGGGAGAAAATTACCCCTCTTTTCATGTTCTGTGATAAGTGCAACATGTTTTGCGCGTAACATCTTGTGGGTATCTAGCAGGCGTTGGAATTCAGCGCTCCGGCGATTGGTGGTTACCTGAAAAAAGTACAGAAGTGTAAAATTAGCTTGGTACATATTCGAAGTGTACAAGATCCGGGCCAAGTGGAACTTAACCCGGCTCTAGGTGTGTGCATATTCGAGTGTAAGATCCGGCCAAGTGGAACTTAACCCGCTCTAGGTGTGTGCATATTGAAGTGTACAAGATCCGCCAAGTGTAACTTAACCCGCTCTAGCTGTGTGCATATTCGGTGTACAAGATCTGGGCCAAGGAACTTAACCCAATCTAGGTGTGTGCATATTCGAGTGTGCAAGATCCGCCAAGCGAACTTAACCCGCTCTAGGTGTGTGCATATTCGAGTGTACAAGATCCGCCAAGTGGAACTTAACTCGGCTCTAGGTGTGTGCATATTCGAAGTGTACAAGATCCGGACCAAGTGGAACTTAACCCGCTCTAGGTGTGTGCATATTCGAGTGTACAAGATCCGGCCAAGTGGAACTTAACCCGCTCTAGGTGTGTGCATATTCGAAGTGTGCAAGATCCGGCCAAGTGGAACTTAACCCGCTCTAGGTGTGTGCATATTCGAGGTGCAAGATCCGCCAAGTGGAACTTAACCCGCTCTAGGTGTGTGCATATTCAAGTTCACATGGAGCTACGTTAGTTTTCTAATGAGCATCCGCCGAGTAACAAGCTACTCCACCGGAGGCTCGGGACTAATGGTTATTATCTACAACATGTAAAGGAGAAACAACATACCTCCATCATTCGCCTCATGAGGTTAATTGCCTTAGCGGTATTCATCTGGCGGAAAATTCTGCGGGGCGAACTTTTCCGAGAGATCGTCGTTAGGATGAACTCCGCTTTATTCCAGTTCATGACGAACTCAATAAGACTCGAGGGTACCGCCACCGGCATATGGGTGCCACCAAGCCTTTATGCGCGCTTTCTTTTCCTCTCAACCAAGGCAAGGGCTGGGCTGGTATGCAGAACCATCTGCTGCGCATCAGTTGGCTCGGCAAGAACATCCTTCGCTGCTGGAGCTTTCTTGGGAAGCATCGACGATAGGGTTCGCTGCCCAGCCTCGACGGATGCTGACTTGGTAGTATCCGGAGCCTTTTTTCCCTTAGCTTGCTGGGAAGAAGTAACTGCAGTGGATTTCCCCTTAGAAGCTGCTGGAGTAGTTCCTCGCCGAGGCTGAGATGACTCGGACGAGGCGGAAGAACTTGGCACTGGAGCTCTTGTAGCTGAACTTGGAGATGTTGTTGGTTTCCTTGGTGCCGAAACAGGTGCTGGTGCTGGCTCGGTCGCTGGTACTGGAACTGCTGCTAGTGCTGGTGTTGAGATAGACTCGGTGGTTGCTGGTTGCAGCGATGCCGAAGTGGTGGACGCCGTCGCCTCGGCTGGACCGACCCCTCCCGCTCCGAGGTCGCGTTCCTCTCGACGAGGTAGTGCGGAACCCGGAGCAGCCGCAGAACCCTCTGGAATAGGGCTCAGCGGACGCGACTCGTCGTCACGAGGAGGAGAAGGTCTGGATCGAAGTGGTGAAGAGATGCTTGATCCGCTCTGAGGGACCTCCACCGGAGGTCTGAAGAAGAGAATAATGTCAGAAGAGAAATTACCATGATGCAAGGAAAAGTGAGTTACGCAACGAAAAATGACTTACGCATCCGAGGTTTCGGCCTCCTTGGGTTTCCGAGCCCTTCGTGCCGGGTCTTTGCCTGCCCGCTTGGAGGCAGTCTTGTCTCCGACCTTCTTTTGCCTTTTTGTGGGCTGAGAAGGTTCGGAGGAAGAACTTGATGCGGCTCCGTGCTTCTTCTTCGACGCCACCGGAACCGGCTCGCCCGTAGCAAGTGGAGGATCCTCGTGGATATGCCCACCGGGGTTAGCTGATGCCAGAAAGGCAAAAGAAATAGGGACAGCCTCAACAGGTTCAATCACATCGACATCCGAGTCATCCTCATCATCGGGCCAATCTCTAAGAGAAGAGAATCTACCGCTGGGTCGTTTGGTAGCGTCGGTCATAGGGACAAACATCTCCTGGTCCGGCTCCTCCTCATCCGGGATTTCTCGATCCGGCGCCCACTTAAGGGTCGGATCCGTACCATCCTCGAGAGTTTGCTGAAGGAACAGCTGAGAAAAAGCATGAAGAACAGAGTCAGAAACACAACAAAAACCGACACATATTTGATCAGAAATAAGTTTGCCCCGCGAAGCTTACCGCGGGAGGGAGCCCGTCACGACAGAAGTGCTCAATTCCCCAAGTCCATTCGGTGAAAAAATCCCTGTGTGTGTGGTGAAAAGAGCCTTAACCCGGCGAAAAATCTCCGTGTTGCTCAACTCGAAGGAAGAGGTCCGGTTGGGGTCGCGGCCGAAACTCATGTGGCACAACTTGTGGGTGCGCTTATGGAGGGGAGAGATTCAGTTGCGCACGAACGTGATCATAGCATCCTCGTTGCACAATCCGAGTTTCTTCAGCTCCGCAAACCTCTTGTTAACTTGGTTGGCCAGAGCTGTAGGCTTCTTGGGGACCTCCTCCCAGAATTCCATGTTAGGTGGACCCAGAGCGTAGGGCAGCAACCGAATCAAATCTTTAGTGCCCGCATTCCGGACATAGAAGAAGGTCCGGGCCCATCCTTTGCAGGAGTCAAGCCCGGTAACCTGGGGGAAAACAGAAAGTCTCCGGGGTGAGATGGAGGCAGCTCCGAATTGGGTGAGCTGCTTATCCTCCAACTCTACTTGGATGTTGGGGATGACGTTGCGACGAAGGCCAAAAAACCAGATCCATAGCTCCTTCGTGGGCCATAGTCTGATGTAGCCTTCGATCATAGAGACAAAAGCGGAGAGAGAGGTGATAGCGTTGGCTGGGAGATGGTGCGGCTGCAAGTGGTAGGTGCTAACCCAATCCTGGAAGAATCGCTCACCGGCAGACCAAATCCCCGTTGGAAGTGGGACAGGAACACAACGAACTCACCCGGATTGGGTGAGGGGGCCAGTTCGGCGGAAGGGTGATGAGCAGCGATGCCGGTAGGAATGCGTCTGGTCTGGTAGAGCCAGTCAAGATCATCTTGATAGACCTAGGATCCGGCCCACGCGCCGCGGTCCGCCGCGGCGGCGTCCTCCTCCATTTCCTGCTCGGCGACGACGAGCTCCTCTTTCGTCATCTCGTATTCACTACCCTCGCTGGCGCTAGCGGCGGTGGGGATCTGAGGCCTGGATTGGCGAGGACCCGTGGCGAGGAAATCGCGCAGCGGTGGCTGCGACACAGAGGCACGGGGAAAAGCACGGCGGTGGCCGAGTTAGCCGAGGTTCGGCAGGGTCAAAGCGGATGTTGGCTGGGTCACCTCAAGGCAGGCCGGATCACGGAGTAACCCGGACCAGGGGGGTCGCCTAACATTGTCTCAGCCGACTTAAGGAGTAAGTCGGAAGTGCTTGTCTAACTTATATGCAGGAATAGGTGTGGCCGGATCTACTATGATCCGGGTCCCCGCTTAGCTTCTGGGAGAAGGAAGGAATCTCTCTGGTCAAAAAGAAGGTCTGGTACGCACTGCATGAGCGAAGCAAGCAAGGGCAGGACCACCAGGTCGTGGCCGACAAGGGTGACGATGCCCATGTCGGCTGACGCAGGCACCGCTGAGGCTTACGTAGCTAAAGCATGTATAACGCGGGGGAAAAGCACCCCGGTCGGGTTACCACTTTGGGAGGAGGCATATTCTTAGGAATATGCCTCCACGGATGCCCTAGGCAGGGACCGAGCCTCCACGGATGCCTCCACGGATGACATTAAAAGCCCTCGCTTATCCACGATATTTAGTTTTCTTGGGTTATGTCCCAGGCTATACATATTTCATCTCTTTAATAAGAATTACTATCGGGGCCTCCCCTACATTTTCACCTAAAAAAGACTTCAACCAACTGTGTTCAAGTGTACACGCCATGGCTAGATGTCTAGGGTAATTTAATTTCTGATGATGTAGCTATCCGATGTTGTAATAAACCTATTTATTTTGTGTCAAGGGTACACATACCCCTGACATAATTAGGTAAAATTGGTTCTATACCATTCAAAGCTCCAGACCTTAGAAAAATACCACTAAAAGTTTTGTATTGAGAAAAATACCATACAAAGGTGCTCTGTTATTGCCTTGTACTATCACTGTGAATCCCACGCCAACTAGAGTACTTTATCCATCTCAGTTAAAATGGCACATGCCAACAATCATGTAATCCAAAAAACCCCTTACCTCCTAGGCGCATAAGCACTTAATATGTTTAATTAGGGTGTGATTCTCCTCCCATGCATGGCTTTGGTGTGAAAAGATTTTGCATGCTCATGTGTGAACGGGGATTTTGCATGATGACAGAGAGCCAATCAGAGAAAACCTAGGTCCAATAGTTTTTCCATATGTGTCATTTAAACCGGGATAGAGGGAGTAGAAAAGATGGATCTTACTGATGTCTACGCACTTCTATTCTTGTAGACAGTTGTGGCCTCCAAGTGTAGAGGTTTGTAGAACGCAACCAGTTTTCTCTTAAGTGGATTACCCAAGGTTTATCAAACTCAGGGAGGAAGTGGTCAAAGGTATCCCTCTCAAGCAACCCTGCAATCAAGATACAAGAAGTCTCTTGTGTACCCAACACTACCAATACACTTGTCAGGTGTATAGGTGCACTAGTTTGGTGAAGAGATAGTGAAATACAAGTGATATGGATAATTGTAAGTGGTAACGGTGCCAAACAATAGCTTTGATGGCACGTGGAAAAGACTAAAGGCAAAAAGATGGAAGCAAGCAAACATGTAACATATCTAGTTGCAAACGGTGTTTCAATGCTTAGAAACAAGGCCTAGGGATCATACTTTCACTAGTGAACACTCTCATATAAATATCTTCTCTACATGATACTACCCTGAACTACTCTCCGGTTGGACACTCTAATCCATGGTAGGGCTATAACATCACTCCTCAAAGTTCGATTTCCCCATCTAGTTAACCCCACACTGTCACCTTGAGCACTAGATGGTTCCAACAAACACCACAATTTCATAGAGACATCCAACTCCAAATATAACTCATAACAAGTATTTGTAATATCTAGCCTAAGTGCCACCATGGTGTGCATGCTGTCACTTTCGAACACATGGGGAGAGCAGAGATCTATTAAAGCACTTGAGTAGCTGATGTGCTCGTCGTTCGACGTAGAGCTCGTGGGGAACCCCAAGAGGAATGTATGATGAGAACAACAGTAAGTTTTCCCTCAGTTATGAAACCAAGGTTTAATCAAACCAGTAGGAGCAAGGAAACACCCCAAAGGTGTTACTTTGAGCTTTAGTGGGGCACTACCAAAAGCTAGTAGCAACGTGGAGACCTGCACAACACAACCACAGAACTTTGTCCCCAACTTGCGATGAGGTTGTCAATCTCACCGTGTTTTGCAGAAAACAAAGGATTAAACGTATCGAATGGAAAGAAGTAAAAGTTTGCAGAAAGTAAACACAAAGCAGTAAAAGATTGTAGATTGTATGAAAAGAGAAAGGACCGGGATCCATAGTTCACTAGAGGTGGCTCTCCTTAGATAAATAACATGCTGGGTGAACAAATTATAGCGGGGCAATTGACAAACACCAAGAAAGCAATACATGCATATACTAATCATCTTGACTCCTTTGAGACTTGATTGGGCATTACAACATAATACATAGACCGCCATCCAACTCCATCTATGACTAATAATCCACCTTCAGGTTATCATCCAAACCCCCTCCAGTATTAAGTTGCAAGCAACAGATTATTGCTTTACGAACTGTGTGTAAAGTAAAAAATACGATTGTTCTATGAACAAAGGATTGTTGTTTTCTCCCTAGTAGCAACAAAACATCTAGTACCTTAGAGATTTCTGTCACTTCCCCAGATTACCAGAGGCATGAACCCACTATCGAGCATAAATTCTAACTCTTGGAGTTGCTAGCATCTACTTGGCCAAGATAGCTACTAACAACGGAAAGCATGCAAGATCACAAATAACAAAGACATGATAGAATCAATAATCAATCTGAAATAGCATCTCAATATCCATCGGATCCCCACAAACACAACATGTATGAATTACAAATAGATGATCTTGATCATGAACGGAGCTCACAAGATCTAAACATGAAAGCACAAAGGAGGAGAACCAGCCATCTAGCTACTACATGGATCCATAGTCCAAGGATGAACTACTCACGCATCACACCGGAGGCTTGCATGGTGACGAAGAAGGCCTCTAGGGTGAATTCCCCTCTCCGACAGGGTGCCGGGAAGAGCTTCAGATCCCTCTCGATCTAGGGATGGAGATGATGGAGGCTACAGACTCTTTCGTGGATTTTTGATCGGGTACTTAGGGTTTTCGTCCCGAGGGCAATATATAGGCGGAAGGAGAGGCCGAGGGGGTGCCGGGAGTGGCCACACCACCCCGCCGGGCAGGCTGGCCAGGCTGGTGGTGTGCTGGCTCCCTAGCCCTTCTCCGTCTCGTATTCTGGCACTTGATCCCTTCCGAAAAAATAGGCACTTTGGCTTTTGTCCCATCCAATTCCGAGAATATTCATTTTCTGACATTCCTGGAACCAAAAACAGCAGAAAACAGGCAGCTGGCACTGTGGCTCTTGTTAATAGGTTAGTCCAAGAAATCCTATGAAAAGTACTCCAAAGTTGGAACAAAACACAAGAAAGTGGATTAAACCAAGCATGGAACATCAAAAATAATAGATACATTTGCAATGTATCAACATCCCCAAGCTTAACTCCTGCTCGTGCTCGAGTAGGCAAGTGATAAAAAGAAAGAATAATTTTTTAGGTGACATGCACCATCAAAGACTTGATCAAAGTAATTGCAAAACATTCAAAGCTGGGATCATAGTACTTCAATCATAACATGAAAGACAAAGTTCTAGCAATAAGAAAAGAAACTATGATGCAACATGAAAAGGCACAAACAAAAGATTCATGAATAACAATGCTTTGCAAGACGCTTGTTTGTTTCACATAAAGAAAACATAGCATAATAGTATTCAGCTTGTCCTTCATAGAGTAGCAAATATAAATGCATAGGACACCTTCAAAGTTCATAAGAGTGACTATATACAATAGTTTAAAACAAGCAATATCAAGTTATGCATCAATCAACTAGTCTTGGGACAATGCACATAGAACTAAGAATGGCCACTATGCTCTCAAAGTAGGTGCATAAAGATAGAAGGTGGAGACTCAATATAATGGTGGAAGAAAGGCCTTTGTAAAAGGAAGTAGGGATTCAAGTCTCATAAAGAGCTTCCAAAAATTATGGTACTTATAGCTTTCAGCTCTCATTGCCCCTATCATAAGCATCTTGAAGTGATTAAGGTTAAAGTGAACAAACTATGGTGTACATGCTTGACGAAGTATAAGTCAGAAATCTCATGTCCCTTGTATACGAGGGCTGCTCCTCATGCTACTCAAGTTTAGTCACCGGTAAGTTCTTGTCATCGTAGGTACATGTGTATCATAGAGAACCGCCAATGGGGTACCCCTTGCCCGATGATACGGAAGAATCCCCATATCAAAATGACAAGGCAAGCAGACAACGAGCATCTCAGCATTCTTCTTATTTACCATGGGAATATGGTGCTTTTTCTCTCTTTCCTCTTTTCATAGTATCTCTCTTTTTTTTCTTTTCTCTTTTTTCTCAATATAGGACTCTTTTTTTATAAGAAGAATGCTTCATAGACAGCTCATTATGGTTACGCTGCAGGTTTCCACCATGTCAGCATGGATTAGACCAACTACCAGTGCTTTCTAACACATATACATAACTCCATGGACTTACAAGCTCCCCTTTCATTTCACACCGACGACATCCATATACAAAAGAGCATGATGTCAACTAGGTACAAGTACCAAGTGCAATGTTGAAAGTGTTCCCCATGAAAGCATGGTTCTGCTAATTCCCAACAAATAAGTGCAAGCATATACAACATAGACGACACAATGGTGCAAGTTTATTAAGGGCAAGTAAAGTAAAGTGTGCCATCAAGTTCGTGAGAGCTTTAATCACTAGTTTTCTCATAACAAGTTTAATTTGGAAGGTAAACAAAAGCATGAATATACTTGGAATAGCATAAGCTAGTAGGTAGGTATGGTGGACTCTCTGGAATAACTTGGTTTAGGGAGTTGGATGCATGAGTGGAACTCATACTTGGTTGTGGAGGCTAGCAAAAGACTGGGAGCGACAAACTAAGAGAGCAATAATGGCCATAATCATGCAGAGCGACAAAACATCATTGATCAAAGCATAAAGTGATACTACAAGTTGAAATATAAAGGATCATAAAGGCTATGGTGACTTGAGACAGTCATAACATGGTGTGAGCATGTGCCAAGTCAACCCAAATAAAGCATCAAAGGAGAATACCACTATACTATGCTTTAATATGCTAAAACAACGCATGATTCATACAAGGCACATTAAGCAATCTCAATTGTTTAAAACAAGTCATGCTATAGAAAAGAATACTAAGCATAAAGCCAAAACAATATCAAGCATGGCATGACAAAGCATAGGCCACAGTCAAAAACGAGCTCTTTTTACCACATAAGTATGAACTTTCCTACTCTTTTCCAAACCAAACCAAGCCATTTGCAAACTAATGTATGAAAGAGGGGGTCCAACCAGTTTATTCAGAAAACTAAGCAAACTAAGCAAATGAAAAACCAAAACGAAAACGAAAAAGAAGACGCTCCAAGAACAACACAACTGTGCATGAAACAATAAAAATGAAGCGTTTGGAAGAAACCTGGGATTTTTATTGATGAAGAAGGGGATGCCTTGGGAATCCCCAAGCTTTGACGCTTTTACTTCTTGGATATTTCTTGGGGTGACACGCGTGCCATACCCAAGCTTGATCTTTAGTCCATCCTTCATCTCATTACTCATTCCTTCCATACACCTGAAATTTTTCCTTCATACAAAACTTCACACAATCTCATTAGCAACATTAGTGCACTTAAGATAAATAAGTCTTAAGGTTCAGTTATAACACAAAATAAACTTCCATTAGAACACTATCTACTGTAGCACTTCCTTCAAAAATCTCAATTCCCCAAAAGAACTCAAAAAGGAACCCACAAGAAGCAAATGCAGAAAATGGCAGAAATCTGTCAAAACAGACCAGCAGGTAAAGACGAATTTTTTCGAAGACCTTCTGTTGCTCAAATCGAAAAGTGTTGAACTAACGAAAGTTAGATAATAACCTGGGGCAGAAGCACAAACAATTAAATCTCAATCCGACATACATAGCTCTCTCACAATTTTTTACGATGAAGCACAAAAATCTGTTTCGGGACAACAACTTTCCCAATCATTACTTCACTCTCATTAGAGGTTACTCTTGGCACAAAAAGCAAATAAAAAGGATAAGGAGAGGTTATTACTGAGGTAATAACTTCCAAGACTCATCTAAAACTTTTGGGTTATCTTCCAATAAGTACTTTTCTTTAACGCCTTTAAATAAGGCATAAGAAGCAAAGAAAGAATCAAGTGTTCTCAAATGAAGAAGCATTAAAACCAACTTTCTTGCCCTTACCTCTCTTATTTTTATTTTTATCCTTTGGGAAAATGTGATTGTTTGGTGGAGAATAAAGGTGCATGGTCCCCTTTCCCACATCTATTATTGCTCCAAGGAGTTCTAATAGGGACCTTCCAAGTGTAATTTGTCCTTTTCCCGCACATTCAATAACAAGATAATCAGTAGAAATCATTTTCCCCACTCCTTCAGCTATTCCAATAGGTAATATGGTAGCATTATTAGCAAGAAATATTTCTTTTCCTCCTTCAGTAAGCCCCCAAAGATTCAAAGATTCATAAATATCTTTGGGCATAAGACAAAATTCAGACATGATATCGCAGTGGGCTTGAAAAGTTTCAGTGTTTATCTCAATATTTACTGTAGGGAGCCACTTTGATGGTTCATAATTTATTGGAACATAATTGTGATGCTCCCTAAGCGTATTACAGCAATATTTTAAGCTAGTAGTGCTAGTCTCAAGAGTGTTCAACCTAGCAAATATCTTTGCAAAAGAAATATCAGTTTAGCTAGGCATGCTGTAAGTGAGGATCAATTTCTTTATAACATTATTAGCATCATCCTCATTACATTGGAGGAAATTTCCTCCCACAACAGCATCTAGAGCATACCTATAGCAAAGAGCAATCCCAAGGTAAAAACTGCTAAGGAACAAGCTTTGAGTCATTTTAGGCTCAGTTTTTTCATGTAGATCAGAGATTCTAGACCAAGCTTCCTTAAAACTTTCTTCAATTCCTTGTTTAAAAGTGAAAATCATTTCCTCGGGTGACATAGTGATTGGAGCAAGGCTAGACATGAAGGCAACTTAAGATAGGAACTAATTTTTTTGTGTTTTTCAAATAAGAAAGCAAACTTGTAAAACTTTTTTTTTGTGTTTTTGAATAACAAAACAAGCAAACAAAGCAAAAAGAAACTAAGCAAAACAAAAACAACAAAGTAAAGAGATTGGTTATGAGGGACTCCCCTTGCGAATATGTCCTTGACTCCCCGACAATGGCGCTAGAAAAGATCTTGATGTGCTCGTCGTTCGACGTAGAGCTCGTTGGGAACCCCAAGAGGAAGGTATGATGAGCACAACAGTAAGTTTTCCCTCAGTTATGAAACCAAGGTTTAATCGAACCAGTAGGAGCAAGGAAACACCCCAAAGGTGTTACTAGCTGAGCTTTGGCAGGGCGCACTACCGGTGCTAGTAGCAACGTGGAGACCTGCACAACACAACCACATAACTTTGTCCCCAACTTGCGATGAGGTTGTCAATCTCACCGTGTTTTGCGGAAAACAAAGGATTAAACGTATCGAATGGAAAGAAGTAAAAGTTTGTAGAAAGTAAACACAAAGCAGTAAAAGATTGTAGATTGTATGAAAAGAGAAAGGACCGGGATCCATAGTTCACTAGAGGTGGCTCTCCTTAGATAAATAACATGCTGGGTGAACAAATTACAGCGGGGCAATTGACAAACAACGAGAAAGCAATACATGCATTTAATAATCATCTTGACTCCTTTGAGACTTATTGGGCATTACAACATAATACATAGACCGCCATCCAACTCCATCTATGACTAATAATCCACCTTCAGGTTATCATCCGACCCCCCTCCAGTATTAAGTTGCAAGCAACAGATTATTGCTTTACGAACTGCGTGTAAAGTAAACAATACGATTGTTCTACGAACAAAGGATTGTTGTTTTCTCCCTAGTAGCAACAACACATCTAGTACCTTAGAGATTTCTGTCACTTCCTGTTGGGGATATACTTTCCGGGTATCCTCACAGTTCCTCACTGACCAGGGTGGCCCACTTCGGGTTAGAGCATTGCTTCACGGGGGGCCAACAGGAGAGAAGACGAGTCCAATCCGCCACGGAAGGCCCAGAAGACTTACCGACTTAGGCCAGGATGTTACTTGTAGTTCAAGATGTACTCTGTAACAGACTCTTAGTCGTAGCCAGATAGATCTCTCCTATAAACCCTAGGCCGGATATCTATATAAGCCATCCTAGGGAGAGCCTTTAGGGCAACACCACATAACCTCAATAGTCTACAATCTCAACTCGCACAGGCAAAACCCTTGTAACCCATATTCCGGCTCTACCAGACATCGATTGCTAGCAGGAGTAGGATCCGCCCAAAGCCGCGGATTCAACTGGTAAACTTCTGTGCTCACCGTCCCGAATACCGACGTCTCACCCCTCTCTTCCACATGCCTCGAGGACCCCTCATGGCGCATTTGTCATCAATCCGACGATAGTTGGCGCCCACCAAGTGCACTCTGGTGATCTGCGTTCCGAGCGGAATCTGCAAGAATCAGCATCGGCAAGACTATCACCGTCGGTCGCATCCTCTACGCCAGCGACGTCCCTCTCATCGTTCTCGACGAGACTTGGATTCCGGCAAAGGAGGCCGTGACTGCCTACACAATCATGTCTTTTGGCGAGATCGATGTTTACATCGGTTTCGCTGAACCTGCCCAACCCACCCCAGCGGTGATGATAGAGGCAGAAGAATTTTCTGGGTCCCCTTTGTCCATGGAGGCAGCAGAGTTCCGGATCTCAGAAAACCCTAATCCCACCTAGCCCGCACCAGTTGCAGAGACAGTGGAGAAATCCGAACCTGAAGAAGACCTAGCGGTCAATGTTGAATCTAGAGTGGATCTCCCCAGAGGAGCCAGATCCCAGATCGACCCACCCGTGGAAGTCGAAATCCAGGAGGAGCATATCAACGACACCGATTCCGGCTCTGATGATGCTGGAACAGACATGCCTTTCCTAAGGTACACACTACGACGTATGATACTGCAAGGCGAAAGCGTAGATGCAATCCTCAAGACCGTCAAAAGTTTTGATATGGCTGATCGCGAAAGCCGCAGGTACCTCAGGAAGCACGCGTCGCACTTTGTCGGATACGTGGGATCCGGATCCGGCTCTGCCGATGCTGGAGAAAACACCGACTCGGTGCTGGAGGCAATTGGAACAAACGCCGACGTACCCGCATCCTCGGATGAGTCAATGACGTCAGCAGATTTCCGAAAGTTCTCCGCGGAATATGAAGAGGAGTATAACTCCAAAGCTGCAGAAGAAGGAGAAGCCATGGATGAAGGATCCAGGGAACACTCTCCCAAAGCGCAGGATGACATGGACCTCGAAGACAATCCCGAAGTCCAAATGTCCGAAAGTACCGATCATAGCTTGACTCCGGGAAACGGGCCCAAAGCCGTCTTTGCTACCGGTGCTGCCAAGAAGGCAAAGAAGAAGAACAAGAAAAACAAGACCCTGGCAAAAGACCCTCTGACAGAGGAAGTAATTGCCGAGGAATACGAAGAAGACTCGGACGGAGCACTGATCCCAGACGAGCTGAAGAAAGAAGCATCGGTGGATGGACACGTGATCACTGAAGGTGCACGTAAACTCATCGATGAGGCATTAACTACACCTATCCCTATAGCTGCAGAACTTACTGCAGATGAGCTGGACGAAAGGGCGCAAGCCCTAGAAGCGCGTCGTCAACAACTCCTCGATGAAGCCAAAAACATCGAGGTGGAGAAGAAACGCATGTCGAACAAGGAGTACATGTCTCGCCGTGATCGGAAGACACGGAAGCATCACATAGATGACAACCAATTCCACGGTTCTGCATGCCGCCTTTTTGGAGATGAGATGGGAAGCCACGGAAAGATAGCAACGGAGATTGGGTATACCCAACACCAGTACAAAATACCGTGGCCCGAGAAATTCTATCGGCTAATCCAGACCAGAGGAGATCCATTTGGGTATCAAGCTACTCAACAAGGGATGGAGAAAAAGGTCGCCTGTCCTAAGTCAAAACTGGTCTCAGATGCTGACCAATGTCGCAAAGATCCGGCATGGGCTGACGTAAGACCCCATTACGTTCCGGAGCAGTATTATCGCCCCGAACGATGGGAAGACAATTATTCGAGAACCGGATCGTCGGGACAGCATCGCAAAACCACACGCGGTTGGGGCAATGTCGCACCAGCGGCCGAGAAAGACGCCATCGCTGCCCTGAATCCGACGAATCCTCCCCGACGAGAATCTAAGGATCGAAGGGGAGAAGATAAAGAGAAACGTCGGGAGGAGGATCGTCAGAGAATGCCGCCTCCTAGACATGAGAACCGTCCGGCTGAGCCTCACTATGGTGGGAACGACGGAAACCATGCAGGTACAAGCCGGCAGGGGGCTCGTCGTAGTCAAGACCCTCCCTGGAATTGGAATAATGATGTTCCGGACGGAGGTCGGCGATCAGCCAGAAACTATCCAGCTGCTCCACCTTCTCCACCACATAGTCATCACAACGGCTCCCATGGAGGGCAAGGAGGACGACATGGCGGAGGAGGTGGTGGCGGTCAAGTCCGCTCCACGGCACCGCAGCCACAGCCGGCATTCGGGACGATCTCTATCCCTGAATGACGCAAGACACAGGATTAACTCCAACATAGAGGCTCGGTGCTATGAAAACGATGACGTGTACGTGGTCCCAAAGTGCTTCGGTCCACGCATCAGAGCTACAAAATTCCCGGAAGGATTTGCTATCTCAAGACATATCCAAGCCTACAATGGCATTGCTCGGCCAGACACCTGGTTACAGGATTTCTTCCAAGCTTGCTGCATCGCCAAAGGCGGAAACAGCCTGGTCGCAACCCGGTATCTCCCACTTATGTTGTGGAAGACAGCATGATCATGGCTCAATGAACTTCCGGCAAACACCAACCATAACTGGTATGATTTACAAAGCGCGTTCTTTTGGAATTTCGAAGGCACATATCGGAGGCCCTGTATGGTTGGAGACCTACAGCGTTGCACCCAGAAAGCCAGAGAAACTTGCCGGGATTACCTCGGACGATGGATCGACACCAAGAACTCCTACGAAGGAGTAAATGATCAAACTATGATTGAAGCTTTCATCGCAGGTCTCCCTATTGGTTTACTACGCCATCGCTTGAAGTGTGACAAGGTTACCGATTTGGGAGAGATGATAGAAACAGCGAGCAAGTATGCAGACGCTGACGACGATGCAGAAGGACTACTCAATGCCCTAGCTATGCCTCAATCGGCAAAACAACCAAAGCAACAAGCTTAGAAGCGCAAAAACACCTCGGAAGAAAAACCCAACGCAGAAACAGCAGTAGTCACTACTGTTTCCGGGTCTGGAGGACGAGGAGGACGTGGCGGAGGCCGCGGGCGTGGCCGTGGGACATCAAGGGTCCAAGGTAGAAGAGAACAACAACATGCAAAACCTACACTTGGGCCGACATCGCCAATAACCCATGTGTGCATCACTTGGACGCCAATGGGGGCTCGTCCCACACCAACGCTGAATGTCGTTTTAACGACGACATCAAGAGAGATGATACCGCGGGCTACAAAGCTAAGCGGAAGAAGGGAAAGAAAAATCCCGAAAAAGACAAAGAGACCAAGGAGGATTCTGATATGGAAGAAGCTGATGCTTCAATTCACAAGTCGGAAGGGAAGAAGACTTTTCCTACCAAGAAGGACATTTATGTCACCTTCCTCGGATCTCAACCAGCAAAGGTCAAGAAAGCAGTTCTACATGAGCTCAATGCAATAGTTCCGTCTATCCCCCAGTATCTGGACTGGTTGGAAGTGGCAATAACGTTTGACCGCGCTGATCATCCGCCTAAGCTACACAGGCGAGGAAAATACGCCTTAATCGTCAATCCACTTATTGACGGTTATGGTTTCTCCAAGACCCTCATGGACGGTGGTAGCAGCATCAATATTCTCTACGTCGAAACGCTATGCCGGATGAAGATCTCGGAAACACAGCTTAACCATAGCTCTGTGATTTTTCACGGAGTTGTCCCAGGAAGACAAGCTAATTCCCTGGGAGAGATCACTTTGGATGTTACTTTTGGAACACCAAAGAATTATCGGACGGAGGAACTTTCCTTCGAAGTGGTCCCGTTCAAGAGCGCATACCACGCTATATTCGGACGTCCGGCTTCCTGGGATTTTATGGCTCGTCCGTGTTACACTTACAATATGATGAAAATTCCAGGTCCCAACGGCGTGATCACCATCAGGGGATACCCGAAGAAGCCGCGAGAGAGCGAGGATGGAAATGCCGCCTTTACCGAAGCCGTGCTGCACGCCCAGGAGTACTAGTAGATCAATAAGAGCATAGATCCGTCCGAGATGCCCGCAACGAAGAAGGAGGTTACCAAGCCAAATCCGGAGTTCAAGGCATCAGAAGAGAAGAAGAAAGCGCCATTGAAGGAAGATGACCCCTCCAAGGTGACCCAGATAGGCGTAGGCCTAGATAACGCATAGGAAAGCGCGCTCGTCAAGTTCCTCCAAGCAAATCAAGATATCTTCGCATGGCAGCCATCTGACATGACCGGTGTACCTAGGGAACTTGCCGAGCATTCTCTAAATGTAAACCCGAACGCTAAACCCGTCAAACAGTCCTTACGACGGTTTGGTGATGAAAAGCATAAGGCAATAGCTAAGGAACTAGCGCGGATCAAGTTAGCCGGATTCATAGAACAGGTCATCCATACAGATTGGTCGGCCAACCCTGTAATGGTCCCTAAAAAGGACACCACTGATTTAAGGATGTGTGTTGATTATACTGCCTTGAACAAGGCTTGTCCAAAAGATCCGTTTGCTCTGCCTAGAATTGATCAAGTTATCGATTCTACGGCAGGCTCGGAACTCCTCTGTTTTCTCGACGCATATTCCGGTTATCACCAAATCCGGATGAAGGAATCTGACAAAATCAAAACTTCATTCATAACCCCTTTCGGAACCTTCTGTTTTGTTACGATGACCTTTGGGTTGAAGAACGCAGGAGCTACGTACTAGCGCACGATGCAGCGTTGCCTCCATGACCAACTCGGACACAATGTACATGCATACGTGGATGATATCGCGGTGATGTCCAAAAAAGAAGGAAACACTCATTTCCGACTTGGAGGAAATGTTCGCCAATCTACGAAAATACAACATCATGCTTAACCCAAAGAAATGCTTCTTTGGAATACCAGCCGGAAAATTGTTAGGTTTCATCGTGTCTCAAAGAGGCATAGAGGTGAACCACGACAAGATCAAGGCTATTCTCAATATTTCCAGGCCAACTCGCCTGAAGGACGTACAAGATTAACTGGTTGCATTGCTGCGGTCAGTCGATTTGTAAGCCGGCTTGGTGAAAGAGCCGCACCATTATACAAACTCCTGAAGAAAACCAAGGATTTTGTCTGGACTGACGAAGCTGAAGCTGCACTACAAGACCTAAAGAAAGTACTCTCATGTGCTCCTATCCTTGCAGCGCCGGAACCTCAGGAACCGATGTTGCTTTACATTGCTGCGACAAATAAGGTTGTCAGTATAGTTATGGTGGTGGAGAGACCAGAGGAAAATCAGGAGAACCTGGTGCATCGTCCGACATACTTTGTTAGCGAGGTCTTGACAGAATCAAAACAACGATATCCGCACTATCAAAAGTTGGCTTACGGTGTTTTCCTAGCATCTCGTAAGTTACGATACTATTTTCAGGAGCACCCAATTACCATGGTGAGCAAAGCTCCCATGGGAGACATAATCAACAACAGCGACGCCACAGGACGTGTCGCCAAATGGGGCATAGAGCTCTCAGCTTTTGATATTGAGTATAAACCTCGGACAGCAATCAAATCCCAGATCCTTGCTGACTTTGTCGCTGATTGGATAGAGACGAAGGAGAACATGGTCCTCCCTGAGTCGGAATACTGGACCCTCTTTTTCGATGGGTCTAAGGCTCGAGGGGGCTCGGGGGCTGGCGTGGTGCTCAAATCACCCCATGGAGATAAACTTTTATACGTGTTGCAGATCAACTTCACAGCGACAAACAACATTGCCGAGTATGAAGCACTGCTGCATGGAATCCGGATTGCTAAGGACATTAGCATCCGACGTTTGATGTGTTACGGAGATTCGGATCTTGTTGCTCAGCAAGTCTCGGATATTTGTAATGCAAATAAGCACATGGCAGCATATAAAGCTGTCGTGGATGATCTATCTAAATCGTTCGAAGGGTTTGAAGTTCAACACATCCCTCGAGCAGAAAACGAGGAAGCAAATGCACTATCTCGAATAGGCTGCGCACGGAAAGAGGTTCCGGATGGCGCGTTTTTAGAGCACCTCAAAGTTCCCTCGATAAAGGGAGTAGATGAGGAATATCCGACCAAATCCGACTCACCTTTAATAGCAGTTCTGGCTGTAATTCCTAGCTGGACTCAACCGTACCTTGATTACTTGGTAGATGGCAAATTACCCGAAGACGAGGTGCTGAGCCGGCAGATTATCCGATGAGCAAAAGCCTATACTATTGTTAAAGTTGAGCTCCATAAACGGAGTGTTTCTGGGGTTTTTCAGCGCTGTGTATCTCCGGAAGAAGGAGTGGAAATCTTAAGAGAAATCCATGAAGGCGAGTGTGGTCACCACGCTGCAGCCAAGTCTTTAGTGGCAAAAGCTTTTAGACATGGATTTTTCTGGCTTACACTTAAGCAGATGCCGAACGATTAGTCAAGACATGCAAAGGCTGCCAAAAGTACGCCAAGCAAGCTCATGTTCCGGCTGATCAGCTGCGAACAATACCTATAACATGGCCTTTTGCGGTCTGGGGGTTTGATATGGTAGGATCTTTTAAACGAGCTCCAAGTGGATTCACTCACCTCTTAGTGATGGTGGATAAATTCACGAAATGGATCAAGGCTAAACCTGTCACTAGTTGTGATGGAGCAACAGCCAAAAGATTTGTCAAGGATGTTATAATCCGGTATGGTTATCTGCATAGCATTATCACGGACAACGGGAGTAACTTTTCTATGGGAGAACTGGCTGAATTCTGCGACGAGCAAAATATCCGGCTTGACATTGCATCAGTCGCACATCCACATGCTAACGGACAAGTCAAAAGAGCAAATGGTTTAATTCTACAAGGCTTGAAACCAAGACTCGAAGCACCACTGAGACGTGCCGCGGGGGCTTGGGAAGAGGAACTACCCTCTGTAATTTGGAGTTTGCGAACAACTCCGAACAGGTCAACAGGATATACACCTTTCTTCTTGGTCTATGGCGCAGAAGCAGTTCTTCCTAGTGATTTAATTCATACTTCTCCTAGAGTGGCCGCGTATATCAAAGAGGATGCCGAGATTTCTCGACAAAATGATCTTGACTTAGTCGAAGAAGTTCGCGTCGTTGCTGAAATGAGATCTACAGCCTATCAGCAGAAGTTACGCAAGTATCATAGCCAGAGAGTCCAAACTAGATCTTTCAATAAAGGTGATTTGGTTCTCCAGATTGTGCAACAAAGAAAGCACAAACTTTCCCCAGTATGGGAAGGGCCCTTTTTAGTTAGTCGAGTATTGCACAATGGATCGTACTACTTAACTGATATGAGGCCAGTCAAAGAAAGACCTGCTACTAAGAAGAGAAAGAGAGCTGGAGGCAGTACAAATCCGGATGCATTAGACAGACCATGGAATATTGCTCAGCTACGTCCCTTTTATTCTTAGTTTATCCTTCTTTGTAATCATACATATGTACATGTTCTTTGAGAAATAAAAGTCTTGGTTGCCTCAAGTTTTTTCTGAGAAGTTTTTACCATCTTATTTCCAAATGATCATGTTGTAGTCGAAAATCCTAGAATGCTTGAAAGTACTTTATTCTCATGTTCATTCTGGTTTAGATTTCCGATTCTAAAAATGCTACCCTCAGGTATAACTCTAAAAATTCTAGTCTTTACTTTGGTTATTTGTCTGATTGCTGGATGCGGGTATTTTCCGAGTAGTGAATTGTTGGTACTGGAAGCCGGCTTTGTTTCCGAGTTTAAACTGGTTTAGCAATTGAGCTTCGTTGCTCGGCAAAGTTTCCGGCTGAAGGTTTAGCCGGCTCACGAAAGGGACGAGGCGGAAAGCCAGATAAACGATAAGTCGAGACAAAAAATATAAGTGCTTGTGAAAACATTTCAGGCACACAAAAAAAAGTCTAAGGACAAAAGTGCTGAATAGATAAAAAAACTAAGCACTAGCAAAAGTCATAGTACTTCATATTTACAAAACGCATCATGTCTTTCCAGAATAATACATAGTTTTCTGATTTATGATGCAGGAGGAGATGAAGGAGCTGATGGCTCGCTGGTTACTCCGCCTTGATATCGTGCCGAGATGTTCGGATCCGAGGTGATCCGTTCATCGTCGGAAACTCCTTCGGCGTCTTCTGTAGGAGGCGGTGGAGTATCCACTCGGGTGAAGAAGGGCACCTCGTAGCTGGTCAGGTCAGCTACGTGCACCCATATCCGGTGTAGGAGTGCATGATGGCTTGAATGTCCTGCTCCTGGCCGTCTTCGTCTACTTTGCAGTACCCTCTGGTCACTTGCCATATCTCCATGTTTCCATGGTGGCTCATGACCATGGTGAGAGCGTTTCAAGGCGATCCACGCGTGGGACATGTTCCAAGATCAACGCTGTGGCATCTCCTTGGCCTTCTCCCGCACCTGGAAGTCCGACATGCTTGGCATGTCCGGAATCCTGAGAGACTCGCCAATGTCCTCAAGGGACTGGTGGTAGTCATGAAGAAGATCACCGACTTGGGTAAGCCGGTGAGTGCGGGGCTCGAACGAGGAAGAGTCCGACAACTTTAGAGGACCTATACACAAAACAAGTCAAGAAAAATCCGACATTGATAACAGCCGAAGGAAATGATAAGTCAGATAGATGGAACTTACCAAGAATGACGTCGTCAATCTTGGCTTTCTCCTCCCGGAGACTCTGGAGTTCAGCCCGGAGTGCTTGGGAGATATCCTTCTCTCTGCCAACCTCATTCTTGAGGTCCGAGATAAATTTATCTTGAGCGGCAATCTTGCGATCAAGGCTTTCAAAGGGCCATGGAGGAGGATTCCAGGACTTGAGCTATGCTCGTTTCATGATCCACCTTGAGCTTTTCCAGCTCTTGGCGAAGTCCTTTGTTCTCCACCACCAAGGTCTTGAGGTTCTCGGCCTCTTCAATCATAGCGATGGATTGTTTCACCAACGCTGTAAGTCAAAAAAGAACAACAGTTCAGAAAAATTCGACATTAAAAAGCAAAAGGCAAGGTTTGAATCTCGAAATGTTTACCTTCGGCTTCGTCCTTGGCTACCTTGAGCTCAGCATTTTTTAAGCCGAAGAGCTTTGATCTCTCTCCGCTTATTACAGACATTGGACAATAATTCCTGGTTATAGGAACATACTTTCTGTAAGTCAGAATACCCAAAGTCGGAAAGCTACTTAAGACTCGGGCTAATATTTTTACTAAATATCAGCACGAGCCTTGGGGGCTACACTAGTTCGTTCTTTGGCATCCTAATGAAAGCATAAACTCGGATTCTATATCCTACTTCATGCTTGGGGGCTAGAGGATATGATATAACATAATGTAAAAACAAGAGTTGGAATTCCGACTTACATATTGTTCGCGGGTGAGTTTGTCTAAACCCGCGTTCACTTCAGCTGCCACCTTCTCGGCGAGAGTAAGAGGGATCACTGGAGCTGTTGGAAGCTCGCCAGTCCTGATCCTCTTGTCGCGAAGGCGGACTTGAGTGAGAAGGTCGGAGAACTTGACGTCCTCTGCTTCTTGCGCCTCCTCTTCGGGGGATAGATGGCTTTTGTCTAGGACTTGCCTGGCTAGCCGCTGGATCTCCTCTGCAGATTTCCGGGTTAGGCCAAATTTGGCAAGACCCGGATTGTTGAGGAGGTTTTCGGTGAAGACTTCAGCCAAGGGATCATTACCCGAAGAGGGTTCACCCTTATCTTGACCTGACGCACTCGAGGTGACGTCAGTGTGCGACTCAAGGATCGCAGGCTCCGCTTGAGGAGCCGGATCTTCTGCAATCACCGGAGAAGGGATGATCGCCGGAGTTGCAGAAGGTTGAGGGGCTGGAGTCGGAGGAGCCACGGCAGGGGAAGCTATTGTAAGCTTTGTCTGGTGCAAGGGCTTCGAGGAAGTTCCCTTCCCCTTACCCTTGATGATTGATTTTGCTCTAAGAAGGTAGTAAAGACAGAAACATTACATCTCGAAAAGAAACTTGAGTAAACAACAAAGGCGGAAAAGTTGTGACAGAAGGTTACCTCTTCACGACTGGCACCTCCTTTGTGCCAACTACCACTGTCGGAGCTTTGCGCTTCTTGAGCGCAAGATCCGGCAATGGGACTACTTCTGTCTCCTGAGAAAACTCAGGAGGGTATCCTTCGAGTGGAGAAAACTCCGACTTGGGGAGGTCAGCAAGCTGAAAATAAGAACACAAATCAGCACTGCGATATAACTCGAAAAGTGAAACACGCAGAAGGTGTTCTGATAGAATCTTACCGCTACCACGGGGTTTTCTGCCGTGTGCATATCCAGAGAAATCTTCGGAATCCTCCTCTCGATCCGCTCCTTGATCAGCCACTTGGTATGGTTGATGTAGCCTTGAGTGGAGTAGGCTTTGGGGCTGATGCGGAGAGAGTCTTTTTTGGAAGACGTGATGGAGTGCATCAGTCTATCCCCGTGGTACTAAAGTGGCTGGATCCGACGTGAGACCCAGCATTGGACTAAGTGGGATCCTTTCAGACCCTTGTGCTTGATAAGGTATTCGATCCGCCTCTTAGCGAGGATCAGATCGTCGGTGAGAGTCGGAGCAGCCTCGTCCCAGGAAGGCTGGGCCGTGGCAGCTCCGTCGATAAAAGCAACAGCAAAGAGCTTGCCGGAGCCGGAATATCCCTATGGTAGAAAAAAGTGGCTGGCCATTGCTTGACTGAGTCACTGGCAGAAATTTTGGGATATGCCCGGTCTCTTCTAACAGAAAAACTAATGGTACCAGTGATGTAAGGAATACCGGCAGTAATAGAATTTCTCCGGACATGGAAATAGTACCGAAAGAGAAGCAAACTCGGCCTAATGCCGAGAAAGCCCTCGCAAAGCGCAGCATATGCGCTCATTTCTAAAAGGGAATTGGGAGGAAGATTGTGGAGTTGAACTCCATAGTGGTCAATCACCTCGGAGAAGAACTCCGAGGGAGGAAAGGAAAAACCTCGGTCAAGATGGGTGCCGAAGTGGACGCGCTCGCCCTCGCGCGGATTGGGGACGGTTTCCTCGAAGCCGGTCCGCCAGTCGCCGACGGCGAGAAGCCCCTCCTTCTCCATGTTCTTGAGGCCCTCCTCGTTGAGGGCACAGGGGATCCAGACTCCCCGGAAACTCTCCTTCTTCTCTGCCGCCGCCGCTGCCGCCAGACCAGAGGAAGACAAAGATGAAGCCATTTTTCTCCGGTGGAAAAAGTGACCTTAAGGTGGCGGTGCTAGGAGCTCTGTGGGAGGAGGACGAGGAGGCTCTGTGCGCGTGGGAAGATTGGGAAGGTAGGAACGACAAAGAACTGGTGGGGATGAGAAGAAGAAATCTAAACCCCTTATATCTACCTACCTGCACCAAGATTCGTGCAAACGCTACAGTGTGACTGCCACGTGTCATGGAAAGAACTGGGAAGGGCCCGCGCAGTGATTGCATCGCCTCGATCTCCACACACGCATTGAAATGACGCCTCGGTTCCGCGAACCGCGGACCCACCAACGGTCGTGCTGACGGAACGTCTGTCAGATGACGTGACTTGACCATGCTTGTGTCAGGTGGCATTAGAGACCAAGTTCCGGCTTAGTTTAAAACTGAGCTGGAAAATCCGAGCTACCAACTGAAAGCTCCGACTTATTAAGACCCAGATCATATTTTTTGTTGTGAAGTTTCAGGAACCCTTCAAGATTCTGCAAGCCGAAGATCAAGCTAGACGATGATAAACCCGACTTTGGATCTTGGAGGCCTCCGAGGGCTGATGTTGGGGATATACTTTCCAGGTATCCTCACAGTTCCTCACTGACCAGGGTGGCCCACTTTGGGTTAGAGCATTGCTTCACGGGCGGCCCAGTCAGGGAGAGAAGATGGAGTCCAATCCGGCTACAGGAAGGCCCAGAAGACTTACCGACTTAGGCCATGATGTTACTTGTAGTTCAAGATGTACTCTGTAACAGACTCTTAGTCGTAGCCGGATAGATCTCTCCTGTAAACCCTAGGCCAGATATCTATATAAGCCATCCTAGGGAGAGCCTTTAGGGCAACACCACATAACCTCAATAGTCTACAATCTCAACTCGCACGGGCGAAACCCTTGTAACCCATATTCCGGCTCTGCCGTATTACTAGATTGCTAGCAGGAGTAGGATCCGTCCAAAGCCGGCGAATTCGAACCTGGATAAACTTGTGTGCTCACCGTCCCGGAATACCATACGTCTCACCCCCCTCTCTTCCGCACGCCTCGAGGACCCCCTCATGGCGTACTTGTCATCAATCTGATGACACTTCCCCAGATTACCAGAGGCATGAACCCACTATCGAGCATAAATACTAACTCTTGGAGTTTCTAGCATCTACTTGGCCAAGATAGCTACTAACAATGGAAAGCATGCAAGATCACAAATAACAAAGACATGATAGAATCAATAATCAATCTGAAATAGCATCTCAATATCCATTGGATCCCCGCAAACACAACATGTATGAATTACAAATAGATGATCTTGATCATGAACGGAGCTCACAAGATCTAAACATGAAAGCACAAAGGAGGAGAACCAGCCATCTAGCTACTACATGGATCTGTAGTCCAAGGATGAACTACTCACGCATCACACCGGAGGCTTGCATGGTGATGAAGAAGGCCTCCAGGGTGAATTCCCCTCTTCGACAGGGTGCCGGGAAGAGCTTCAGATCCCTCACGATCTAGGGATGGAGATGACGGCGGCTACAGACTCTTTCGTGGAGTTTTGATCGGGTACTTAGGGTTTTCGTCCCGAGGGTAATATATATGCGGAAGGAGAGGCCGAGGGTGCTGGGAGCCACACACCCCTGGCGGCCAGGCTGGCCGCGCGGCCAGGTGGTGTGGTGTGCAGATAAGACCTAAAACAATACTGTCATAATGAATCAATAACATGTTCATATCTGAAATCATGGCACTCGGGCCCTAGTGACAAGCATTAAGCACAACAAGTCGCAACAAAGTCATAAAGCACTAATAAAAGATACTAGGCACCATGCCCTAACAATCCGATGCCATTACATGAACGATCTCATCCAATCCCTACCATCCCCATAGCCTACAGCGAGGGATTACTCACTCATAGATGGGGGAAACATGGATGGTCGATGGAGAAGCAATGGTGATGATGATGGCGATGATCTCCTCCAATTCCCCGTCCCGGCAGGGTGCCAGAACAGAGTTTCTGGTGCTGTTTCGTGGAATCTGGTGGTAGCGGCGGAGCGGAACTCCTTCTGGAAAAACGTCGACCCCCCCGAAGTTTTTAGGTCAGAAGGCTCCTTATAGGCGAAGAGAGAGAGGCCGAGGGGGTGCCTGGGGGGCCCACACCAACCCCTGGCGCAGCCTGGCCTGGCCCGTGCCACTGTGTGGTGGCCACCCCGCTCTTCTCCGCCTCGATTCGCTCTGAGTCTTCAGGTGAAATAGGATTTTTGGCATATTTTCCGGGATTTTTCCTGATAGTTGGTTTTCTGCACAAAAAGTAGACACCAAGGCAATTCTGCTGAAAACAACGTTAGTCCGCATTAGTTGTATCCAAATCACACAAGTATAGAGGAGAAAGAATAGCAAAAGTGTTCGGGAAAGTAGATACGTTTTGGACGTATCAACTCCCCCAAGCTTAGCTTATTGCTTGTCCTCAAGCAATTCAGTTGAAAACTGAGTGCGATGAAAGAACTTTCACGAACACATTTGCTTCATATGATGTAAATATTCTCAGCAATGTGATCAACTACTTGGACAATTCATAATAAAGAGTATGCAACTGAGTCTACTTAATAGTCATTGCAAGCTATGAAGAGATTCCAACTCAAGAATAATAAGTAGCACGAAGCACAAACGTAAGAAACATTACAATGCTCATAAAAAGGTATGATAGAGTGGTATCTCGCTTGCCCTTTGATTATGAATATCAAGGCACCTCTGAAGTTCAAGTGATGACTAGAAGTAAAGATATCAAGGATACAAGCATCAAAGTCATTACACAAATAATCAAGTAATGGAGCAAACACAAAGAATGACAACTATGCTCTCAAGAAGGTGCTCAAAGAATATGTGGAGACTCAACAAGTAGAAGAAAAGGTTTTGAATAATTTGAAAGGCTTCCAAATGATGAAAGTATGGTACTCGTTAGCTTTGAGCTCTCATTGTCCCTATCATAAGCATCTTTAATGTGGTTAAGGTGAAAGTGAGGTCCAATCTGAGTTATATGCTTGACAGACTATAAACTGAAGATCCCAAGTCCCTTGAGTACGAGGGCCGCTCCTCATGCTACTCAACTTTAGTTACCGATAAGTTCTTGTCATCATAAGTATGTGCGTATCATTGAGAACCGCCAACGGGGTACCCCTTGCCCGATGATACAGAAGAATCCCCATATCAAAATGGCAAGGCAAGCAGACAATTAGTATCTCAGCAATCTTCTTATTTACCATGGGAAAATGGTGCTTTTTTCTCTCTTTCCTCTTTTCATAAATCTCTTTTTTTCTTTTTCTCAATTGCTATCTCTCTCTTTTTTTATAAGAAGAATGCTTCATAGATATCATTATGGTTACGCTGCAGGTTTCCACCATGTTAGCATGGATTAGACCAGCGGCCCAGGCGTTTCTCTAACACACATACATAACTCCATGGACTTACAAGCTCCCCTTTTATTTCACACCGACGACATCCGCAAACAAAAGAGCAAGGTGTCAACTGGGTATATATTTACAAGTGTTGAAAGCGTTCCCCGTGATAGCACGGTTCTGCTAATCCCCAGCCTATAATTTGCAAGCATATAACTTTCATGGAGAGTTCACAATGGTTCAGGTTTATTAAGTGTAGGAAATAAAGCGTGCCATCAAGTTTGTGAGAGCTTTACTAACTAGTTTTCCCATAACAAGCAAACATTTTATTCGGAAGAAAACAAGGCATAATGAATATGCACGGGAGTAGCAAATGATGCTAATAGGTAGGTATGGTGGACACTTTGGAAATATTTGGTTTAGGGAGTTGGAAACATGAGTAAAACACGCAGTGGAAGTGAAGTCTAGCAATAGTGAGGGAGCAACAAACGAGAGAGCAATAGCTGTCATTATCATGCTTGCAACAAAATAGGACTAATCATGGCATGAAAATGATTCAAGATCCTCAAGGCAAAATAATTCATCGAGGCTTAACTGATTATTACAGTCATGTGCATGTGTGAGCATGTGCCAAGTCAATTCAAATGAAACATTCAGAGGAGGATACCATGGTGTCATACCAATTTATGAATAGAGTAATGCAAGCAAACATTCATCACTACTAAGGATCCAAAGATAACATACACCCTACTTGAACGGACTAAGCAAGCCCACAGTGATGAGTATATGTACAAAAATGAAAACAAATAGAGTTCATTACCAGCCTCTTACCATGCCTCAAGTTGTCATTGATCCTCATTATTGCTCTTCACTTGTGTGGCTTGAATAATAATGTGAAACCAACATCCACTGAGGACTGCCGAACCCTATGGCAAACTCGCAAAAACCAAAGAAGAACGACAAATATTTTTGGTGTTTTCGATTTTTAAACAAGAACCAAAAGGGAAAAACAAGCAAAGCAAAATCTTTTTGGGTTTTTCGAATAGTTCAAAGAAAGAAAAAAGGGAAAAACAAAGCAGGGAAAAAAGAAGAAGCAAACCAAAGAGAACCAACAAAAATATTTTTGGTCTTTTTGTGTTTTAGAAAGCAAAAGCAAAGAAGAACGAAAACTAAAAAGAGAACGAAAACATGAATATACAAAGTACCGACGCAACATGATATGGAGATGAGTATGGTGTCGGCGTACCTCCCCCAAGCTTAGGCTTTTGGCCTAAGTGGGTATCAATCCATGTATGAATAGGGGTTCCAAGCGGGCGGATCTTAGTAAGAATGGTCGTAGCTGGGCCCATGAGAAGAAGAAGAAGCTCCCCAATCATAAGCGGGCTGCTGATATGAAGACTCTCCCTCATTCGAGGGCTGGACCGAATCATCTGTGACCTCCCTTCTAGTGTCCTGCTCCTATTGGGAGAGCTCTCCCAAGTATGTGTCAAGCTCCTCCTTAGTGAGGGACCATCCTTCCCTGTTATCAAGGTTAAACAAAACAGGTGCAGGCAAAAGAACAACACGCTCGGACTTGCTCTTTCTCCAACCAACTTTGAGAAAGGTTATTTCATAAGATAACTCACTCAAACTAGCCCACGAGGAAACAAATTTATGCTGTATCATGGAATTAAGATCAAGCCTTTCTATGGGAAACTGTAGGTCTAGATGATGAGGCACTAAACCATGCAATGCTAGTAAACGAGAAGCAATGAGGCCTCCACAAATTGCACCTTTCTCACGGTTAGCAGCAAGACGGAAAGCTATCAAAGCACCCAAGTTGTAAGAGCTATCTCGTCTAAGAGCAGCAGAGATAAATGCTAGATCAAACAAACATAACTTATTGGCAGTTTTCCTAGCAAGAACACACTTGGCAATAAAGTAGGCAAAGTAGCGAATGGAGGGAAGATGAATGTTATGGATTTTTTCACTCTCCTTCGAGAAGCTACCCCCTTGGCAAATTTCTGTGTATAAATCCATGAGTGGTTCAGGTCTCTCCTTAATCTTCCTACATGATCCCCATTGAGGTACCTTAATAGCTGCACAAAAATCATCAAGAGAAAGGTTGACAGCAATATTGTAAATTTTGTAATGGACCATGGGGTTAGGCAAAGAGTGACTAAATTGGAAATCCTGCACCACAGACATGGTTAGCTTCACAAATTGACAAGGTTCATCTTCCAAAAAGTGCTCCAACCCTGCATTGGAAACCAAAGTGTGGAAATCTTGTAGAATTCCCGTAGCTCTCATAAACTCAGAGCATGGATAAATGGAGGGAAAAACTTCCTCCTCCCGGTGGACCTTCATGACCTCAGGCACCCAAAGCTCATGTTGGTTTAGGTGGTGTTCACTCATCTTGTATTCTGAAATTTAAACACCTATTAAACAAGTGATTGAAAAGTAAATATAATGAAGGATTCTACTCATAGGGACTTGCAAGAGGCCTAAACATGCATCAAAACTATATCTCTAAGCATCAAACAAGCTTACTAGCTCTCATAACCAGTCACCTACAGCAGCAAAATACTCAACATATAATCCACTAAACACAAATCTATTTGGACAAGGGGAGGAGTCACATACCAGGGAACAATTGCTCCAAATTTCAGAAAGAAAGATGTGCTGGGAAAGGAGACCAAAAAAATCGAGAGCAAGCACAGCAAGAATGCGATTTTGAGCTATGAACTGGAGCTTACTCGGGAGAGAGAAGAAAGTGGCAGGTGAGAGAGTTGGTGGGGGGCCAGGGGTGGCCCACACCAGGGCATGGCGCCACCCAGGGCTGGCCGCTCCACCATGTGGTGTGCCTGCTTGGTGGGCCACCCTGGTACCTCCCAGGTACTCCTCTGCCCCTTTTTTCACGTAAAAATTTAATATGAATTTTCTGGAATTTTTTGAGACACTTTATTTTTGGGCTTTTTCAGAAATACAAGAATGATTTTTCTGACAGACAATTTTTTTTTCTTTTGGAAACATGATGCAAGGACAAAACAAGGCTAGAACTACAGAAGGTCTAACATGCAAGCAACTAATAACACAAAGAAAACTAAACGAAAACAAAAACTAAAATGCAAAGGATAGAAATAAATGGAGATAATCATAATGAAAACATTGTTTTGTTCAATGGAATCCTTTTGTTAGCAAGGTTGATCAAGTCTTGCTACCAAAACAATTGCATATGAGACAAAACTTTGTATTCCACTAATGATTATGTTACCTCAACCTTGATAGCAATGGTCCCAATCATAATAGTTTCAAAATTTTCTCTTGGTATGGGACAATATATTTCTCCAACTTGAATGCCTTCAACATGTTCAATTGAATTCAAACCATAAGTCCTTTCAATCTTCTTGGGGAAATAGACAGTATGTTCCTTGTCATTAATATTGAAGGTAACCTTTCCTTGATTACAATTAATAACAACTCCTGCAGTATTAAGAAAAGGTCTCCCAAGAATAATAGACATATTATCATCTTCTGGCATTTCAAGCACGACAAAATCAGTTAATATCAAGCAATTGTGAGCCACCTGAACAGGTACATCCTCACATATACCCACAGGAATAGTGGTAGATTTATCAGCCATTTGCAAAGATATATCAGTTGGTATCAATTTTTCAAGATGAAGCCTCTTATATAGAGAGAAAGGCATAACACTAACTCCAGCTCCCAAATCACACAAAGCAGTTCTAACATAACTGTTCTTAATAGAGCAAGGGATAGTTGGAATCCCTGGGTCTCCAAGTTTCTTAGGAACCTTACCATTGAAGGAATAATTAGCAAGCAAAGTAGAAATTTCTTCATTAGGGATCTTCCTTTTATTCGAGACAATGTCCTTCATATACTTTGAGTAAGGAGGCAATTTAATAGCATCAGTCAAAGGAATTTGCAAGAATAAAGGCTTCATCCACTCACAAAACTTATTATAGTGTTCATCTTCCTTTGACTTGTGTTACTTATCAGGGAAAGGCATAGGTTTTTGGACCCAAGGTTCTCTTTCGCTACCATGTTTCTTAGCAATAAAATCTTCTTTGGTGTATTTAGTATTCTTAGTGTGGTTTTCAGGTTCTTCTTCAACTTTTTCTTCATTAGGAACAATATTTTCTTCATTACCACTTTCAGTTTCAGCATCAGAGATAGATATACTATTAGGATCTATAGCAGGTTCAGAGGGTTCTACAATAGTTTTATGTTTCTTTTCCTTTTCTTACGAGTAGAACCACTATTTTCAGCTTGTTGAGAATTCTGCTCAATTCTTTCGGGATGCCCCTCAGGATATAGAGGATCCTGGGTAGCAGCTCCACTTCTAGTTCTAATTTCATAAGCATGTTTTTCTTTAGCAGCATTAACTAGCAAGTCTTTTTGCACTTTAACGAGTTGATCTATTTGAGTTTGAACCATTTGAAAGTGTTTAACAATCATTTTAACATCATTAGAGGTTCTTTCCACAATATCTTTCAACTCAACAATAGCTCTAGTGTTTTCCATTAGATGATTTTGCACCCTTTTATTAAATTTATCTTGCTTAACAATAAAGATATCAAATTCTTCTAAGCATTTATCAGGAGGTTTAGAGTCAGGGATATCACCTTCATCAAAGTGTTGGAGAGAGTGTACCTCAATAGTGGATGAGTAGGGAATAGGCTTACATAATTCTTCTATAGGAGGTAAATTCTTGACATCTGCAGCTTTAATTCCCTCCTCCTTAAGACATTTCTTAGCTTTCTTCATCACTTCATCATTTAATTCAATAACTCCCCTCTTCTTTGATGTTGGAATAGGCACAGGAATAGATGGTTCAGGTACAATTACTTCAGGTATAGCTTGTTTAGGAGGAGTCCAATCTTCATAATTCTTGCTTATTTTAGCCATTAATTCCTTAGCTTCCTTTGGAGTCCTATTCCTGAAAACACAATCAGCACAACTATCTAGGTATGTCCTAGATTCCTCGGTTAGTCCATTATAAAATATATCAAGAAGCTCATTCTTAGGTAATGGACTTCCAGCCTGTGCATGAATCAAAGCACAAAACCTTGCCCAAGATTCGGGCAATACCTCCTTTTCTCCCTGTTTAAAATCAAAAAGTTCCTGCAAAATAGCATGTCTAGCACTGGGAGGAAAATATTTCTGCAGGAAAGTACTAATCAAGCACTCAGAGCTATCAATAGATCCAGGAGGTAAATTACTAAACCAAGTTTTAGCTTCTCCTTTCAGTGAAAAGGGAAAAATCTTAGCAACAAAGTAAGTACGCATCTTAATATCATCAGAAAACAAGCCACTCATGATAGAAAGTTCATTCATATGTGCTACCGCACTTTCATTCTTAGTCCCACAAAAAGGTTCTTTCTCGACAATAGCTATGTAAGATAGATCGAGAGAGAAATCATAATCTTCATCTATAATGTTTATGGGAGAAGAAGCAAACTTAGCAGCAGGATATAATTTCGGTCTAATAGTATGCCTGTCAAGGAGACTCTTAGCAGCGCTCCTATCATGGGTGTTCTTACATTCTTTAATAAACTCATCGGTCATCTCAACATAACCATCTTCAATATCATAACTCTCACTAGACTCAGGTGAACTAAAAGGTGTGGTAGTGTCTTCATTAGGAGTTTCGGTATTTCTAGCTATAGTTCTAGCAATCGTAGCATCTAGGAAAGGACCTAATGAACCACTCTTATCAAGCACAGTAGAAGCAGCATCATAAGCATCAGAAGTTTCAGATTCAGCAATAGTAGCAGTGTGTGTAGCATGTGTATGTGGTGGTGTAAGGAACTTACACAGAACAGACGGTGAATCAAGAGCAGCAGAGGTGTTTAGAATGTACCTCTTCTTGTAGTGGATGGTAAAATAGGAACCTTGCCATCACGAGACTTACCCATGATGGATGGATAGAAGCGAACAATAGCGAATCCAAGTGGACTTGATAAATAAAGCTATGCTCCCCGGCAACGGCGCCAGAAAATAGTCTTGATGACCCACAAGTATAGGGGGTGTATCGCAGTATTTTCGAGGGAAGTGAAACCCAATTTATTGATTCGACACAAGGGGAGCCAAAGAATATTTATCAGCCTTAACAACTGAGTTGTCAATTCAGCTACACCTGGAAACAATCTTGCTCACAGCAGTTTATCAGTAGCAACAGTTTTGTAGTAAGAATAGTAAAGTAACAGCAGTAGTAAAGCAAAAGTAGTAACAAAAGCAAGAAATGGGATTCGAAAAGGTAGGCATAGGGATGGATGGATGGGCGTTGCATGGACAAGACAATTGACATGGCAATCAGAACATAGGGCAATTGCAGATAAATAAGATAAAGCATCCAAGTACTAGACAATCCTAGGCATGTGTTCCATATATAGTCATACGTGGTCGCAATGAGAACTTTCACAACATCTTTTGTCCCGCCAAATTGCCGTTTGCAGCGGGCATCTAGGAACTATCGGCAATTAAGGTGCTCCTTTAATAGAGCACCGAGCAAAGCATTAACACTCCATGAACACATGTGATCCTTACATCAAAGCCATTCCCTTCGGTTATCCCGATTACATCGCCACGGGGCCATAGGTTCCGGACAACAACGTGTGTATACAACTTGCAGATAAGACCCAAAAAAATACTATCATAATGAATCAATAACATGCTCATATCTGAAATCATGGCACTCGGGCCCTAGTGACAAGCATTAAGCACAACAAGTCACAACAAAGTCATAAAGCACTAATAAAAGATACTAGGCACCATGCCCTAACAATCTGATGCCATTACATGAACGATCTCATCCAATCCCTACCATCCCCATGGCCTATAGCGGGGGATTACTCACTCATAGATGGGGAAACATGGATGGTCGATGGAGAAGCGATGGTGATGATGATGGCGATGATCTCCTCCAATTCCCCGTCCCGGTAGGGTGCCAGAACAGAGTTTCTGGTGCTATTTCGTGGAATCTGGTGGTGGCGGCGGAGCGGAACTCCTTCTGGAAAAACGTCGAACCCCCCGAAGTTTTTAGGTCAGAAGGCTCCTTATAGGCGAAGAGAGAGGCCGAGGGGTTCTGGGGGCCCACCACCCTTGGCGCTGCCTGGCCTGCGCCACTGTGTGTGGCCACCCCCAGCTCTTCTCCGCCTCGATTGCCCCGGAGTCTTCGGGTGAAATAGGATTTTTGGCATATTTTCCAGGATTTTTCCTAATAGTTGGTTTTCTGCACAAAAAGTAGACACCAAGGCAATTCTGCTAAAAACAACGTTAGTCTGCATTAGTTGTATCCAAATCACACAAGTATAGAGGAGAAACAATAGCAAAAGTGTTCGGGAAAGTAGATACGTTTTGGACGTATCAATCAGCAACGACGATGGAGGTGGTGGTGGAGATCGATGGGGATGGCTCCGGGGGCACTTCCCCGTCCCGACATGGTGCTGGAACAGAGACTTTCTGTCCCCCGAATCTCCCCTTCGGTGGCGGCGGTGCTGCGGAACTTTTCGTGGCTGGAGGCTGGATTCTTTAGGATTTTCTCATCGGAGGCTTCTTATAGGCGAAGGGACGATGTCAGAGGGTGGACCAGGGGCCCACACCACCTGGTGGCACGGCAGGGGGACCCGTGCCACCCTATGGTGTGGCCAGCCCCTGGCCCTCTCCGTCACGTCTTCTGGCTCCGTGAGTCTTCCGGTAAAATATCGACTTTGGCTTTTGTCCGGTCCAATTCCGAGAATATTCATTTTCTGACTTTTCTGAAACCAAAAACAACAGAAAACAGGCAACTAGCACTGTGTCATCTTGTTAATAGGTTAGTTCCAGAAAATGTGTAAAAGTACTCCAAAGTATGGACACAACATAAGAAAGTAGATATAAAGCAAGCATGGAACATGAAAAATTATAGATACGTTTGCAACGTATCAACATCCCCAAGCTTAACTCCTACTCGTCCTCGAGTAGGTAAATGATAAAAAGAAAATAATAATTTTTGAGGTGCATTGCACCATCACAATCAAGATCAAACCATTTGCAAGCATTGAAAGCTGGGATCAAAGTACTCTAAACATGAGCATGAAAGATGAAGTTCTAATAATAAGACATAGTAACTATGCATGCAACATGAAAGGATACAAACAAAGATCATGAATAACAATGCATTGAAAGATGTTTGTTTGTTTCACATAAAGAAAACATAGCATAGTGGTATTCAGCTTGTCCCTCATGGAGTAGCAAAACATAAATGCATAGGACACCTTCAAAGTTCATAAGGGTGACTAGATACAAATAGTTTAAGAACAACCAATATCAAAGTTATGCATCAATCAACAAGTCTTGGGACAATGCACATTAAACTAAGAATGACCACTATGCTCTCTTAATAGGTGCATAAAGATAGAAGATGGAGACTCAACATAAAAGTAAAAGAAAGACCTTCATAGAAGGAAGAAGGGATTCAAGTCTCATAAAGAGCTTCCAAAAATTATGGTACTTATTAGCTTTCAGCTCTCATTACCCCTATCATAGGCATATTTAGGTGATTAAGGTTAAAGTGAACAAACTATGGAGTATATGCTTGACAAAGTATAAGTTGGAAATATCATGTCCGTTGAATACGAGGGCCGCTCCTCATGCTACTCAAGTTTAGTTACCGGTAAGTTCTTGTCATAGTAAGTACATGTGTATCATAGAGAACCGCCAACAGGGTACCCCTTTCACGATGATACGGAAGAATCCCCATATCAAAATGACAAGGCAAGCAGACAACAAGCATCTCAACGATCTTCTTATTTACCATGGGAAAATGGTGCTTTTTTCTCTCTTTCCTCTTTTCTCATCTTTTTTTCTTTTTTCTCTTTTTTTCTCAATCTCTATCTCTTTTTTTATAAGAAGAATGCTTCATAGATTTCTCATTATGGTTATGCTGCAGGTTTCCACCATGATTAGGCATGGATTAGACCAGCGGCCCAGGCGTTTCTCTAACACACATACATAACTCCATGGACTTACAAACTCCCCTTTCATTTCACACCGATTACATCCATAGACAAAAGAGCATGATATCAACTAGGTACAATGTACAAGTGCAATGTTGAAAGCGTTCCCCATGACAACATGGTTCTACTAAACCCCAACATATAAGTGCAAGCATATACAACATAGATGACACAATGGTTCAAGTTTATTAGGTGCAAGAAAAGTAAAGTGTGCCATAAAGTTCATGAGAGCTTTAATCACTAGTTTTCACATAACAAGTTTAATTCGGAAGGTAGATAAAAACATGAATATACTTGGAATAGCAAATGCTAATAGGTAGGTATGGTGGACTCTTTTGAATAACTTGGTTTTATTTGGAGTTGGATGCATGAGTGGAACTCACACTTGGTTATGGAGGCTAGCAAAAGACTGTGAGCGACCAACTAAGAGAGCAATAATGTCCATAATCATGGAAAGCAACAAAACATCATTAATTAAAGCATCAAGTGATATTACAAGTCGAATACTAAATGATCATAGAGGCTATGGTGACTTGGTATAGTCTTAACATGGTGTGAGCATGCGCCAAGTCAACCCAAATAAAGCATCAAAGGAGAATACCACAATATTATGCTTTTATATGGTAAAACAACGCATGATTCTTTCAAGGCACATTAAGCAATCTCAATCGTTTGTAACAAGTCATGCTACAGCAGAAATTACTAAGCATAAAGTCAAAACAATATCAAGCATGACATGATAAAGTCTAAGCCATAGTCAAAAACAAGCTCCTTTTTATACCACTTATAAGCATGAAACTTCCTACTCTTTTCCAATACCAATCGAGAACTAAAGCTAAACGCAGTGCTAGCAAAGGAGAACACTCGTAGAACATTAAGAGTGAAAACTAGAGTGTTCGAGGCAATGAAAGCAGAGTGTGTCTCTCTCCAAAAGAAGTGTTGGGATCCAACCAACTTATTGTAGCAAACAAAGAAAAATAAAACTAAAAACAAAACAAAGACACTCCAAGAACAACACAACTGTGCATGAAACAATAAAAATGAACTGTTTGGAAGAGAACCTCAGATTTTTATTGATGAAGAAGGGGATGCCTTGTGCATCACCAAGCTTTGATGCTTGTAATTCTTGGATATTTCTTGGGGTGACACGGGTGGCATCCCCAAGCTTGAGCTTTTGTCCATTCTTCATCTTATCACATTACTCTTCCCTACACTTAAAATTTTCCTTCATACAAAATTTCACACAATCTTCATTAGCAACATTAGTGTACTCAAGATAATAAGTCTTTTGGTTCAGTTCCAACACAAATAAAACTTCCATTAAAACAAAAGATACTATAGCACTTCCTTTAACAAGTTCAAATGATCAAAGAGAACTCAAAGAGAAAGAGATTAAGAGACAAATGCAAATAATGGCAGAAATTTGTCAAAATAGACCAGCAGGTAAAACCCAATTTTTTAGAAGAACTTATGTTACTCAAATAGAAAAGTGTTGAACTAACAAAAGTTATCTAACAACCTGGGAGATTTATTCAAAAAATTACGGCTCAATCCGACATACGGAGATTTTTCACGAATTTTTACAGTGATGCACAAAAATCTGTTTCGGGACAACACTTCCCCAAATATTACTTCCCTCTCATTAGAGGTTATTCTTGTCACAAAAATCAAATAAAAATGGATAGGGAGAGGTTATTATAGAAGTAATAATTTCCAAGACTCAAGAAAACTATTGGGTTATCTCCCAAGAAGTACTTTTCTTTAACGCCTTTAAGTTAGGCATGATAGTTTGAGAAGATGCTCACATAAAAAATATGAATTGAAGTAAAAGAGAGCATCAAGAAGCAAATTTAAAGCACATTTAAGTCTAACCCACTTCCTATGCATATGAATCTTGTAAAGAAACAAGTCATGAAAGCACAAAGCAACATGCATAGGAAAGAAAAACAAGTGCAACTTCAAGACTTTCAACATAAAGAGGGGAAACTTAATATTATTGAGGAGCATAAAACCATGTTTCCCTCTCTCATAATAACTTTTAGAAGCATCATGAATAAAATTAACAATATAACTATCACATAAAACATGCTTATCGTGAGCCACATGCATAAAAGAATTAATACTCCCCACATAAACATAGTCATTCTTATTAATTGTAGTGGGAGCAAATTCAACAAAATAGCTATCATTATTATTCTCATCACCATAATCATCAAATATAGGAGGCATATTGTAATCATAATTAATTTTCTCCTCAATAGTAGGTGGACTAAAAATATCATATTCATTATTGTAATCATCATATATTGGAGGCGTAGTATCATCATAAGCAATAGAATAATTATCTTCCAAAGTGTGTTCATTTGTAAACATATCATCATTGGAAGGAACATGGATAGCACTAATAGTAAATCAATTATTAATATCATCATTTTCAGAATTGGTACCAAAGAGATTTTCAATATCAAAAGAAGTGTGCTTTTCCCAATCATGATCACTACTATAGGTAACAGGCATAGGAACATCATCGAGTTCAGACTCATCAAAAACTATAATAGGAGCAACATTCTTAGGGGAAATATCGTTTCCACTATCCCTTTACTCCTCCTCTTCTTCTTTTTCTTCTTCTCTTTAGGAGGGAGAGGCTTGAAAGGAAGCTTCTCCATATACCCTGGTTTATTGTTAGAGACAATAGAAGAAACTTTGGAGGATTCCTCCTTTTCATTAATAAGATCAAAACACATATTAGTCCTGTCATATTTTGGTAAAACCTCATATTTTATAATATTTTGTATGTAAGTATTTGTGTGGCAATTATCAACACAATAAAGATGACAACCATGCAGGACACTATTCATATCAAAAGCACCCATATCTACCAAAGAAGTTTTTCTTGATAACTCTTCACACCCCAAAAATAATTTAAGTTCATCATGCTGATTAGGAGTGATCATGTCATCACAATACAAACTTGCAGTACTCATTGGATTAGAAGGGCTATTATTATGGCCTGAGCATTGAAAATTGAAATGACCCACTTCAAAGCAAAGTTCATAAATAAAAGGATAGATGGCACAAACTTTTTTACCAAGATCATTTAGAGCCCTATACCACGTTCTAGTTTTTTCATTCCTGTGGGTGATACAATATTCTTCTTCAATTTGATTATTCTCACAAGGTCTATGTATTCCACAAAAATTAACATGCTTATAATAAATAGTACTTTCAGAGGTTTGAGCATGTTTATTGCTATCATTAATAACAATTTCATTTTCCATGCAAGTGTCTTTAAAAGGCTCATGATACATGTCCCATTTTTATTTAGGAGCATTAATATGAGAAGCAAAGGCTCTAAAACAATCAATAAGAATTTGAGGATCAAGACCATATTTAGCACTAAGCTCTTGAAAATCAGCAGTTTTAGTGAAAGACTTAATGCAATCATACTCATAGTTTATACCTGGTTCTTTACCTTTGTTGTTATCTGTCAGACCCCTCCTTTATAAAGGAAAGGATCCCTGTGATTGCAATGCTAGTCCCTGGATCAATGCTAGCATCCACAGTTTAAGATGAAGTACACAAATACAAAGGTCGTTTATTACAGTCATTCCAGAGAAAAAACATAGTCTTTTACAACTCAGGGCCAAAGGCCTAATACAAGAGTTTATGGAATAAGTAAATAAACATAAGTCTTCATCTTCATGTGCCACAGGCAAGCATGTTGAGTGTAGACTCATGACTCCTATTCATCATCGGAGTAACCTGCAACATTACAAGTTACAGCCACAGAGGGTCAATACTTTGGAATAGTATTGGCAAGTGATACCTTAGTATATTTAAAGTGGACTATAATACTATATGCATTTGGCTAGGTGTAGCTTGGCTTGCTTTGCTCAAAATAGGTTTTTCCTATTAGTAGAAAACATTAGGTTTTTGTCAAAACTTCCCAAGGAACCTCCAATAGACATTGGAGTCCAAAATTTCCCAAGGAACCTCCAATAGACATTGGGGTCCTTCACCCTTGTTCACCCACAAGTTTTATTTAGAAATTGGAGTGATGAGATTCTTGAAGCTTCCATGTCTTGATGCTCAAATTGTCCTTTACCAGGGACATGGCTAAGTACTCAGATTTTACACTCTACAGAGGTGGTGCACTTTCCCCACAAGACTTGGTTTCCCAAGACAAGATCCTTCAGAAGCCTTTCCTTAGTCAAATGGACGCGTTCCAACCTATCATTCCCTCTACCACCAACTGTCCAAGAGACTAAGTTCTAGCAACCTATATGATCATGGCAGAGCCCATAATGCCAAGTGGTTGCACTTGAAGCTTCTCAACATTTGACATCTCAAATCTCTTTGTTCCTGGGTGGCCATCCACAAGTGAGATACACAAGGTAAACCATAGACATGGGCCTTGTGAACCACTCAACCAAAAACCACCAAGCAAGTCCCATTCCACCCAGCGTCGCCCTAACACGAGCCAGGGGGTTTAGGAGGTGCGCAAGGCAACTGCGAACAAGCTCGTGTGAAGGAAAAGGCAAGGGGCACACGGGACTTATGGAAATTGGTCGCCGGAGTCGAGGTGGTCGTCGGTGCTTGCGGTGTACGGCGACCTGGGGCAGTACAGGATGAACTAGTGGGGTCAGGAGGTGCGCAAAGACTCACTGAATCATATAGCAAGAGTGGGAGGCAGAGGGAACACGAGGCTCACCGGAATTGATCACCGGAGTGGGCTCTGTCTGCGGTGGTGTGGGGTTGATTGAGGGCAGCCTGGTGGCGGAGTGAGCGAGGTGTTTGGGGGGGAAATGCTCGCGAGGCAGAGAGGATCTTATAGCCAGGGACTCGACAAGAAACGCCCGTGGATTAATGCCCAATTAAGCTCGGTATCACCAAGAACGGCCAGGCGATGGAAGATCGTCGTGAGTCGGGGAAGACGCCGACGTGGAGGAGGCCTGCCGTGAAGTGGCGCGAGGTGGGTGGGGTCTGGCTCGACTGGGTGCGCTTGCGCGTGAAAGAAGAAAAGAAAATCCCCGGGTGGGCTTGTTGGGCTCGATTCACTGCTGGGCTAGATTTCAGCCGCGCGGCCTTTTTCCTTTGTTTATCCCTTTTTCTTTTCTAAATCTATTTCCTGGAATGATTTTTGATATGAATTCAAATCCTTTTGAATTCAAACAAATCTGGGGATCTTTGCAGGGTTCTGTGGTTTCACAAACCAGTTATTTAACAAGTAGTTACCCTGCAAGGGCTTAGCCAAGCTTGGGCTTAATACAAACAGAGAATTTGCCTCTGGTTTGCAAATGTTGAAATAGGGGTTTTGAATTTATTTCCAAGTTGAAAACTTTGGTTAAATTGCTACACCTAAACTTTCCAACAATGGAGGCAAGCAAACAAGTTCCTAAACATTCAAGTCTCAAAGGGTGATGGCCAAATGAGTTGAATTTGCTCACATGAAATCATAGCACAAACTTCTGTTTCTAAATGATTTTGAGAAAAACCCTAAATGAATGAAGGATGCAAGGATGATATGAATGAGTTTTTAAAATATGATTTTAGGGATGTTACAAATCTAACCCCCTTAAGATGAATCTCGCCCTCAACATGTCTTCAAGAATTTGGTTAGTCCTTTCCGTTTGTCCATCCGTTTGAGGATGAAAAGCAGTGCTGAATTCCAACCTCGTTCCTAAAGATTCATGAAGCTGTCTCCAAAAGTGAGAAGTGAACTGAGTTCCTCTATCAGACACAATACTCTTTGGCACACCGTGAAGGCATACAATTCTACTCACGTAGATTTTGGCTAATTTGGCACTTGTATAAGTTGTCTTTACGGGTATAAAATGAGCCATTTTAGTTAGGCGATCCACTACTACCCATATGGAATCATACCCTGACCTGGTCCTTGGTAATCCGGTAATGAAATCCATACCAATATTTTCCCACTTCCATTCAGGAATAGGCATTGGTTGAAGCAAACCTGCTGGTTTCTGATGCTCCACTTTCACTCTACTACACACATCACACAAAGCAATGTGTTCGGCGATGTCCCTTTTGAGATTGTTCCACCAAAATCTTTCTTTCATATCCATGTACATTTTGGTGTTTCCCGGGTGAATAGAATACGGAGAGTTATGGGCTTCTTGTAGAATCAGTTTCCGCAATTCCGGATCTTGCGGAACACAAATACGTTTTCCGTGCCATAAAGTACCTTGTTCGTCCATATGGAAACTTTTGGCTTTCCCTTGGCTAATCCTTTCCCTAATCTCTTCGATTTCTTTATCCGTCTTTTTGGTTTCTTTAATCTTATCTAACAGGGTGGGTTGAACATCCAAAGACATAAGATGTCCCTCCGGCACAATCTCCAACCTGAGTTCCTTGAATTGCTTACACAAGTCATCTGGCAATTCACCTTTGGTAAGGCCATTTACAAACGCCTTACGACTTAAAGCATCTGCTACTACATTTGCTTTACCAGGATGGTATTGCAAACTCAAGTCGTAATCCTTGATAAGTTCTAGCCATCTCCTTTGTCTCATATTGATTTCCTTCTGGGTGAAGATATACTTCAAACTCTTATGATCGGTGAATACTTCACAACGTTTTCCCAAAAGGTAATGTCTCCATGTTTTGAGTGCATGGACAACAGCGGCTAACTCTAAATCATGAGTAGGATAGTTTACTTCATGAGTTTTGAGTTTTCTCGAGGCATAAGCCACAACTTTTCCGCCTTGCATAAGTACGGCACCTAATCCTTGATGCGAAGCATCACAATACACTTGGAAATCCTTTTCCAAATCTGGTAGGCATGTAATGGTCTTGACACAAGTCTCTTCTTTAATTCTTGAAAGCTGAGTTCACAACCTTCGACCAAGCAAATTTCTTATCTTTCTTTAACAATTCGTCATTGGTTTAGCAACCTTTGAAATTTTTCAATAAATCTTCAGAGTAACCTGCTAAACCAAGGAAACTACGAACCTCTTTTTACGCCTTAGGAGATTCCCATTCACACAAATGAAACTTTAGCAGGATCAACTGCTACACCATCCTTTGTCATAATGTGACCAAGAAATCCAACTTCCTCTAACCAAAACTCACACTTGCTAAATTTGGCATAAAGTTTATGTTCCCTTAGTTTCTCAAGTATCAAGCGTAGATGTCTTTCATGCTCTTCCTTGCTCTTGGAGTAGACCAAGATGTCATCGATGAAAACGACAACGAACTTGTCGAGAAATTCCATGAACACTTTGTTCATCATATTCATGAAGTATGCTGGAGCGTTGGTTAAACCAAAAGGCATCACAGTGTACTCATACAATCCATACCTGGTGGTGAATGCTGTTTTAGGTATGTCTTGCTCTCTTATCTTGAGTTGAAAATAGCGATCAAGATCAATCTTCGAGAACACACATGCTCCTTCTAGCTGATCAAACAAGTCATTGATTCTTGGCAAAGGATATTTGTTCTTGATGGTTACCTCGTTGAGAGAACGGTAATCTATGCATAATCTTTGAGTTCTATCTTTCTTTTCTACGAACAATACTGGGCTCCCAAGATGAAGAACTTGGTGGATGAATCCTTTCGCAATTGTTCTCCAAGCTGTTTCTTGAGTTCCTTAAGTTCGCTAACGACATTTTATAAGGCCTCTTTGCTCTTGGTCCAGAACCTGGTACCAAATATATTATAAACTCTACATCTCTATCTGGTGGCATTCCCGGTAACTCTTCCGGAAACACATCCGGATATTCACACACAATTGGCACCGTGTCCATGCTAACCCCCTTAAGAGAATTCAGCTTTCTTCCTTTAGATTTAAAATTGGACTTAAATTTTATCCTCTTACCTTCAGGGGTTGTGAGTGCAACTGTACGATTGGCACAATCTAATACACCCTCATACTTCGCCATCCAATCCATTCCCAAAATCACATCCAATCCTTGGGAATTCAGGATTATTAGGTTTACTGGAAACTTATGTTTTCCGATCTCTATGACTAGATCATGACATCCTGAGTTTACTATCATTTCTCCACCAGGAGAACTTACTCTTATAGGACACCCAATGGTTTCTACCGGTAGTTCATTTCTTTCGACAAATGCTTTTGATATGAATGAATGAGATGCACCAGTGTCAAAGAGCACAAATGCTGAGATGGAATTGAGTCTGAACTTACCAGCAACAGCATCAGGCTCTTCATAGACCTCCTCCACATTGATGTGGTTGACCTGGCCTTTCTGAAAAGGACTGGGCTTGTTAGGTCCTTCAACTTTCTTTTCAGGGCACTCATTAGCATAATGCCCCAGCTTCTTGCATTTGAAGCATTCAACCTGACTGATGTCCCTTTTAGGCTGACTTCCATTTCCACTTCCACTTCCACTGTGGTGGCTCTTATGTCCACTCTTGTGATTCTTGTACTTATCATTGTCATGATCAGGTGATGCTTCTTTGTCATGACGGTTGTGGTTGTGGTGCTTGTTAAATTTCCCATGCTTGTGGGATCCTGAGCTGACACTATCATCATAGTGAGATCGTTTATGAGACGATCCCGAGCTGTGCTTGTCGGAGTGTTTCCTCTTTCTACTCTCGACTTGCTTCATTTTATTCTCCACAATAACAGCCTTGTCACACAAATGATCGATAAGTTGGAACATATGCCATGCATACCGCAGATTCAGCTCATCATTCAAGCCTTCCAGAAACTTTTCCTTTCTTTTGGCATCTGTGTCAACCTCATCCGGTGCATAGCGCGCCGGATTGTTGAACTCTTCAATATATTCCGCCACGCTGTGGTGGCGCTGCTTCAGGTTGTGAAACTCCTTCTTTTTCAGGCTCATCATTCCTGGTGAGATATGAGTAGTGCGAAAACCATCTTCAAAGATAGCCCAAGTCACCTCATCAATAGGTGTGGTGATCTGGAAGTTGTCCCACCATGCGGTGGCTGGTCCTTCCAATGATGTGCCGAACCTGACTTTTTCAGCATCCGTGCAGCCCACGGTCACTAAGTCTTTGTTCACAGAACGTAGCCAATCATTGGCCACCATGGGATCAGTCGTTCCTGAAAACTTAGCTGGCCTCAGACGCAGAAATCTGGTAAGCATATCAAAACCCGGAGGGTTGTTGTTGTTGTTGTTATTGTTATTGGGGTTGTTGTTGTTGTTGTTCTGGTTTTGGATGAATGTCGTCATCATTTGCATAAGCTGTGTCTGCGCATTCATCATCTGTTGCATTTCTGGGGTAATGTTGGGGTTGGGGTTGGGGTTTGCGCGACGGGGAGGCATCTGTGGTTTATTCATATAGAGATAAGAATGAGATACCCTTACATGATTTATGCACAATACATTACACAAGCAAACACATAGCATGCAACACAAGGATAAAAGCTTAACAACCAGATAACAAAAGTCTCAAAGTAAAAACACACAAGTGGCAAGCCATCCACATGTCGGATGGTCCAATAATAAGTTCACAAATAACAAGTGCGGTAAAATAAAGATAATCGAGTCAAGTCTACTCACAAGATCAATCTCCTCCTCGACAAAGGTAAGACCTGCGTTCTCCATTGTGGTCTTGTTCTCCTCGATGGTAGTGGTCAAGGAGTCGATCTTGGCCTTGAGAGCCCTCTTCTGGGAACGAAGCCTCTCAATCACTGTCTGCTGCTGCTCTAACTCGAAGTCCTCGGACTGCAGTTCCTCGGTCATATCCTGGATCTTCTTGTTCCTATCCTGGACACGTTTCTCTTGACTCTTGAACTTTCGGTCTTGAGTCTCGAACTTCGCCTCCATCTCCTTGACTATCTCGTCCTGCTGTGCGAAGAGCTTGTCCTTCTCGCGAAGCTGCACCTAGAGCTCGTCATTCCTAAGCATGACGTTGGTCCTGTCAGTATCCACGTGCCTAATAAGAGTCTCTAAGTCCTGGAGGTACAGCGATCGGCTCACTGTGGCCCTCGTGGTCGCCTTAAAGTCGATGGACTCTCCGTCATCATCACGCCTTCCAAGGCGTGGAAGTGAGTGCCTCTAACTGCTCGGGAGTGACGGCCTAACAGACGCCCCATCGATCCTCGCATGACAACCTCCATGCCTCTCTCCCGCCATCGTGCATAAGCTTGAAGACGATGGCCTCCGTAGTAGGCTCTCTCAAGGCCCCGCTGGTTCACCTTGAAGCCCCAGAGGTACTTCCTCTCAAACTTGGTGAGTGGGTGCACCGTGATGGTGGGAAGAGGGAGATCGAGTAAAGTAGTAAGCTCTATGATACGAGGACCAAAACGGGTAACCTGGAACTCCTCAACAGTGCTGATGGTAATAGGCATCTATTTATAAGATTGAAAAAGTTAGAATAACACAAATTAAGATAAACAAGACAAACATTCATACACATTCTTGGAACACAAAAATCACACAAGTCATGCATACATGAATCCATTACATCAACCAAGGTTCAACTTATTTAAGGTATCATTTGGAAAATAAGGTGATAGGTGGTGGTCCAACTAACGAAGTGCGTTCACAAACCTATCTCATCGGATCTGTGGCTAACACAATGTTCCTAGAGGCAATCAGCCTATCTTGTTCACATGCTTCTATCACTAAGTCTATAATATCTCCCCTTAAGGTTTGGTTGGTGACTTCCAACTCTTGGGTATGTTCCTTCTCCTTCTCTAAGTCTTTTTGGAGGTTGAGCATCCTGCACTTGACTCTAGCACTTAGTTCTTTGATAGTCTTCCAAGCTGCTTCTTTTGCTGACTCAAAGAATGTGGTGTGCATAAAAGTGTTGGTGTACATGCAGAAGCCTCTTTCTTTGTGGTTGTCTTCCTTGTTTTTGTACAAGTGAAGTTGCACCCACCAATACTCCACTCCTTCCTCCATCACTGGAAAGCCCTTGTACACAGCTGCACCATGTGCTTCCATTGTCTCCATGAGGTCCTTGAGAATTTTGGGAAACTCAGTTTCACACTCCAAGGTCATGGTCATGAGTGGTCCTTTCTTCACGGCTTCGTTGATGGAGTTCATCTACAAATAGAGATGAGAATGAGAAGATTAGAAAAGTTTACGAGAAGAATAGACAAGTGTAGAAGTAGTTAAAAAATTTCCTTAGTGGTTTCCAATCCTAGGGTCATAATCCTACAGGCAACACAGTGCTCTGATACCATCTGTCAGACCCCTCCTTTATAAAGAAAAGGATCCCTGTGATTGCAATGCTAGTCCCTGGATCAATGCTAGCATCCACAGTTTAAGATGAAGTACACAGATACAAAGGTCGTTTATTACGCCATTCCAGAGAAAAACATAGTCTTTACAACTCAGGCCAAAGGCCTAATACAAGAGTTTATGGAATAAGTAAATAAACATAAGTCTTCATCTTCATGTGCCACAGTGCAAGCATGTTGAGTGTAGACTCATGACTCCTATTCATCATCGAGTAACTCGCAACATTACAAGTTACCACAGAGAGGGTCAATACTTTGGAATAGTATTGGCTAGTGATACCTTAGTATATTTAAAGTGGACTATAATACTATATGCATTTGGCTAGGTGTAGCTTGGCTTGCTTTGCTCAAAATAGGTTTTTCCTATTAGTAGAAAACATTAGGTTTTTGTCAAAACTTCCCAAGGAACCTCCAATAGACATTGGAGTCCAAAATTTCCCAAGGAACCTCCAATAGACATTGGGGTCCTTCACCCTTGTTCACCCACAAGTTTTATTTAGAAATTGGAGTGATGAGATTCTTGAAGCTTCCATGTCTTGATGCTCAAATTGTCCTTTACCAGGGACATGGCTAAGTACTCAGATTTTACACTCTACAGAGGTGGTGCACTTTCCCCACAAGACTTGGTTTCCCAAGACAAGATCCTTCAGAAGCATTTCCTTAGTCAAATGGACGTTGCTCCAACCTATCATTCCCTCTACCACCAACTGTCCAAGAGACTAAGTTCTAGCAACCTATATGATCATGGCAGAGCCCATAATGCCAAGTGGTTGCACTTGAAGCTTCTCAACATTTGACATCTCAAATCTCTTTGTTCCTGGGTGGCCATCCACAAGTGAGATACACAAGGTAAACCATAGACATGGGCCTTGTGAACCACTCAACCAAAAACCACCAAGCAAGTCCCATTCCACCCAGGTGATTCATTAACTTAGTTGTTTTATTAATCAAAACACAAGTCCTCAGACTTAGAAGTTTTTCCATAGCATGAATATATAATCCACCCTTGTTTTCTATTAGCTAGGCTAAGCATGGCATGGCAACTTATCCTTAGGGAAATTTCCTAGCAACTCTACCATTCTAATCTACATAGGATTTCCCAACATCAATTGACAAAAGTATCATGCAAGTCTTAGCAAAATATCTAAATGCAAGTATAAAATATAGGAATGGAATATTCATGAAAATATCACTTGCCTTGGTAATGGGGAGAGTAGCACTCTTCATAGTCACAATCACTAGCAAAATCTACACACAAAGTTGTAGCACACAATTACACACAAATATATACAAACAAAAATAATATGAATGCATGCATGCAAGAATCTACTAAGTGGTGATTTTTGAAAACTCTACCAAGCATGTGCAAGTTTACAGAAACTTAACAAGTCACAAGTTTGCCCACTAAACATATTTAACCCTGAAACAAAATACTAAACTAAATCCAACCTCAAATTAGCCTTAAACAAGTTTCTACAAATAAAGTCATTCTAATGGTTACTATTTGCTAAACACATTGGATATTCAGAAAGGTCTTGTTTCACTGAATCCAACGGTATAAAGTTTGCAGAAACCTAACGTGGCAATCAAAAGTTATAAGCATTTGAAAATTGGATCTAATTCTGGTTTAAATTCTTTTTTTTTGAATTCAACCTAGCCACGCGTCGCAACCTCACTGGCGCGTACCGGTTCGCACTGGATCGAGCTCCACAGCCGCAGGATTTAAATAAGATCTGGCGGCTCAGACGCACGCATACCCCTTCGTCCTCCTTCTATTCTACGCCACAGGATCTAGATCCAACGTTCCTAAACACCCTGACCACACTCGGGCGGCGCTAGCGGCGCTGACTGGCGGCGGCGCGTCTGACTACGGTGGCGGCGGCGTTCTAGGTCTTCCTAGGAAACGAGAAGGTGCTTACCAGATCCGCGAAGACTTGCTGAAGCTCGACGTGGTACTGGATTGTGGAGGGGCGCTCGGAGATGGACTCTGGATCTCGTCGGAGTTGCGTCTGGCGTCAGGTGGATGTTGTCGGAGTCGTTGCCGAGGTTCAGCGTCGCCCTAACACGAGCCAGGGGGTTTAGGAGGTGCGCAAGGCAACTGCGAACAAGCTCGTGTGAAGGAAAAGGCAAGGGGCGCACGGGACTTACGGAAATTGGTCGCCGGAGTCGAGGTGGTCGTCGGTGCTTGCGGTGTCGAGCGGAAACGGCGACCTGGGGCAGTACAGGATGAACTAGTGGGGTCAGGAGGTGCGCAAAGACTCACTGAATCAGATAGCAAGAGTGGGAGGCAGAGGGGAACACGAGGCTCACCGGAATTGATCGCCGGAGTGGGCTCTGTCTGCGGCGGTGTGGGGTTGATTGAGGGCAGCCTGGTGGCGGAGTGAGCGAGGTGTTTGGGGGAAAATGCTCGCGAGGCAGAGAGGATCTTATAGCCGGGGACTCGACAAGAAACGCCCGTGGATTAATGCCCAATTAAGCTCGGTATCACTGCGGCAACGGTCAGCGGAGATCGTGGCGCGAGTCGTGGGAAGACGCGATGACGTGGAGGAGGCCCGCTCGTCAGCGAAGTGCGCGATGTGGAGGTGGGGTCTGACTGTCAGCGACTGACTGGGTGCGCTTGCGCGTGAAAGAAGAAAAGAAAATCCCCGGGTGGGCTTGATGGGCTCGATTCACTGCTGGGCTAGATTTCAGCCGCGCGGCCTTTTTTCCTTTGTTTATCCCTTTTTCTTTTCTAAATCTATTTCCTGGAATGATTTTTGATATGAATTCAAATCCTTTTGAATTCAAACAAATCTGGGGATCTTTGCAGGGTTCCGTGGTTTCACAAACCAGTTATTTAACAAGTAGTTACCCTGCAAGGGCTTAGCCAAGCTTGGGCTTAATACAAACAGAGAATTTGCCTCTGGTTTGCAAATGTTGAAATAGGGGTTTTGAATTTATTTCCAAGTTGAAAACTTTGGTTAAATTGCTACACCTAAACTTTCCAACAATGGAGGCAAGCAAACAAGTTCCTAAACATTCAAGTCTCAAAGGGTGATGGCCAAATGAGTTGAATTTGCTCACATGAAATCATAGCACAAACTTCTGTTTCTAAATGATTTTGAGAAAAACCCTAAATGAATGAAGGATGCAAGGATGATATGAATGAGTTTTTGAAATATGATTTTAGGGATGTTACATTATCCCAATCTTCGGTATTGCTTGAATTGTTTCAAGAAGATCCCACTTAGCTTTGACCTCCTTACTTGTGAAGGATACCTCTAAACAAGTATATAGATAGTCCTTGTAATGTCCTGAAAGCCTTGCGTAAAAATTATTAATAACAATATTACTAGGGAGCTCATGAATGGGACATTTGAGCATTAGTGACTTCAATCTCCCCCATGCTTGGGCAATACTTTCTCCATCATGTGGATGAAAATTATAAATGTAATTCCTATCTTTATGAATTTCATGAGGAGGATAAAATTTAGAGTAAAAGAGAGATCCAAGTTCCTTCCACTCCAAATGATGAGGATCATCTAGTAACTCATACCACTCCCTTGCTTTGCCCTTAAGTGAAAAAGGGAATAGCTTCCTCTTAACTTGGTTCATTGAAATACCTGCACACTTGAACAACTCGCATAATTCGTGTATAAAGATTAAATGATCACCAGGATGGACAGTTCCATCTCCAAAATAACAGTTATTCATAACATGTTCAGCAATTTTTATAGGTATTTTAAAAGGTATGCTTTCAGTATGTGGATTTAAAGTATCACAAGTATCATTAGAATTACCACATATGGGAGATAAAGTATCATCAGAGCAAATTTTCTTTGTTAAAGCTGGGGAACTAAAAAGATCATTTTCATTGAAACTAACTTCCCCAAGCTTAGACGTTTCCATATCATTAGTAACAAAGGTGTTCAAAAGATTCATACTAATAACATTTCTATTAGCATGCAAAGAAAGTTCCATGGGTTTTTTAATTTTCTTTTCAGACAATTCATGTTCTAACTTAGGAAAAATACTAAAAACCTCTCTAATTTTTTTGGTTTTCCATTAAGCCTAACTAGTGAAAACAAGAAACAAAAAGACAAAATTGCAGAATCTAAAGGAAATAACTTCGAGCACTCACACTGGAGGATGTGAGTACCTTTTACCTTACCTCCCCGGCAACGACGCCAGAAAATACCTTGATGTCTACGCACTTCTATTCTTGTAGACAGTTGTTGGGCCTCCAAGTGTAGAGGTTTGTAGAACAGCAACAAGTTTTCCCTTAAGTGGATTACCCAAGGTTTATCGAACTCGGGGAGGAAGTGGTCAAAGGTATCCCTCTCAAGCAACCCTGCAATCAAGATGAAAGAAGTCTCTTGTGTCCCCAACACACCCAATACACTTGTCAGGTGTATAGGTGCACTAGTTCGGCGAAGAGATAATGAAATACAAGTGGTATGGATAATTGTAAGTGGTAACATTGCCAGAAAATAGCTTTGATGGCGCGTGGAAAAGACTAAAGGCAAAAAGATGGAAGCAAGCAAACATGTAACAGATCTAGTTGCAAACGGTGTTTCAATGCTTAGAAACAAGGCCTAGGGATCATACTTTCACTAGTGAACACTCTCATATAAATATCTTCTCTTCATGATGCTACCCTGAACTACTCTCCGGTTGGACACTCTAATCCACGGTAGGGCTATAACAGCACTCCTCAAAGTTCGCTTTCCCCATCTAGTTAACCCCACACTGTCACCTTGAGCACTAGATGGTTCCAACAAACACCACAATTTCATAGAGACATCCAACTCCAAATATAACTCATAACAAGTATTTGCAATCTCTAGCCTAAGTGCCACCATGGTGTGCATGCTGTCACTTTCACACACATGGGGAGAGCAGAGATCTATTAAAGCACTTGAGTAGCAAGGTAGATCTATTTGATTACAAAGCTCATGATCACAATATGATCATGCATAGAGAGAGATGAACACATAGCTACCGGTAGAACCCTTAGCCTCAAGGAAGAACTACTCCCTCATCATCATGGGAATCAGCAACAGCGATGTAGATGGTGGTAAAGATCGATGGAGATGGCTCCGAGGGCACTTCCCCATCCTGGTAGGGTGCCGAAACAGAGACTTTCTATCCCCCGAATCTCCCCTTCAGTGGTGACAGCACTGCTGAACTTTTCGTGGCTAGAGACTGGATTCTTTAGGGTTTTCTCATCGGAGGCTTCTTATAGGCGAAGGGGCGATGTCAGAGGGTGGACCAGGGGCCCACACCACCTGGTGGAACGGCCAGGGGGACCCACGCCACCCTATGGTGTGACCAGCCCCTGGCCCCTCTCTGTCTCGTCTTCTGGCTCCATGAGTCTTCCGGTAAAATATCGACTTTGGCTTTTGTCCGGTCCAATTCCGAGAATATTCATTTTCTGACTTTTTTGAAACCAAAAACAACAGAAAATGGGCACCTGTCACTGTGGCATCTTGTTAATAGGTTAGTTCCAGAAAATGTGTAAAAGTACTCCAAAGTGTGGACAAAACATAAGAAAGTAGATATAAAACAAGCATGGAACATCAAAAATTATAGATACGTTTGCAATGTATCACTTACCCAGCCTTAAGTATAGTAAGAAGAACACATGCACACACCCATATCTCAAAGGAAAAACTAGCATAGACAACACACAACCCAACCCAAATGAGACCACCCGGCAGCATACCTCCTAGCGACGGTGCTCCTCTCCTAAGGCTAGCCATAGTTGAACCAGATGAGGTGTGTTGGGACAAGGCGACGTAGGAGACCGAGAACATGGTAGTGGCCTACTTGAACGGAGGAAGACGATGCCCAATCTGTTGATTTTAGGTGTCATAGTTTGATTCCTCTATCATGGTGACTAAGATAGTCATGGTGAAGCGAGTAGACACGGCGTCAGGTCTTGGCAAGGTCTATAGTGACAGGAAGGATTGGGGTGCCAGCGGCGGTGTGAACCAAAGGCCATTCACGTTCTCCGCGTACAAGGCAAAGGATCAAATGAAGATTGGTGGATAGAACCGGTGTTTCAAAGAATATCCAAAATTCACAAAACAAGAAGGGGAGGAGGACATTGCCTGCCTAATTTGGATAAATGGATGACATCCGTGATTAGGTTCAAGGATGCTTTCATCGTTGGAAGAATCATTTCTAGAACTACCGGTCAGGAGCTAGAAGTTCTGGTCATGTGGAACTTCCAAGCATGGCCGGTAGTACCGGGACAAGAAGAAATTCTGAAGAACTTGTCCTAGGACCAGTAGTATCAACACTGAAGTTCTGGTGCCGCCAAAAAAGATTTCCCAAGTTTGCTTTGTGGCAAGGAATGAGGTTATGCATAAGAGAGGGTTTACAAGATAAGATAAATACTCAGGATAGATATAAGGGACTGATAAGAACCAAAAGAACACCAAAATACAAAAGATAACAAAAAAATAATACCAAACAAGAACAAAACAAAAAAGGGTCGGTGGCGAAGACCACCATCTATGAGCAAACATGGATTGTAACCGCGAAGATATATCTTGGGTTCATTACCATCATTGAAGGTCATTTTGTCTCCTTGAGATACCATAGAGAATGAATTCATTAATGTGTGCATAATAGGATGAGTGTTTGTTGGTTTGAGGAACTACACCCCCTAAATCCATGCCTACATCCTAACAGAGATATCCTTTGAGACACGGGTTGGTGCGGAAGCTACTCAAACCACATTGCTTGAATAAATGATATTTAGCTCATGCCTTCACTCTTGGAACCTTGCTTCATCATAAGGCTTCGTGAAGAGATCAGCAAGATTGGCCTTGTTAGGAATATACTCCAATGAAATATCCCCTCGAGCAACATGATCCCAGATGAAATGATCATAGATCTCAATATGATTCGTCTTGTTATGTTGCACCGGGTTGTGAGCAATGGCAATGGCACTCTCATTATCACAAAGTAGGGTCACCTTGTTAAAATATAGATCGAGATCCTTCAATGTTTGCTTCATCCATAGCAATTGAGCACAACAACTTGCCGTGGAGATGTATTCGGCTTCGGCGGTGGACATGGACATGCAATATTGCATGTTTGAAGACCAACAAACAAACGATCTTCTAAGGAATTGGAAAGCATCGTAGGTCAACTTCATTTCCACTTTGTATCCCTCCCAATCCAAATCTGTGTATCCAATAAGGTCAAAACTAGCTCCCTTGGGGTACCATAACCCAAAGTTTTGGGTATGAACCAAATATCAAAAGATTCTCTTGACTGCCACCATGTGGCTTTGTTTTGGTGCAGCTTGGAATATTGCACACATACCCATGCTCAACATGATATCCGGTCGGGATGCACAAAGGTAAAGCAAAGAACCAATCATAGAACAGTAGAGATTTTGATCCAAATCCTTACCCTTGGAGTCGAGATCAAGATTAACCTTTGTGGGCATAGGGGTCTTGGTACCTTTCACTTGGTCCATCTTGAACCTTTTGAGAATATCTTGAATGTACTTGGGTTGGTTGATGAGGGTTCCTTTCCTCAATTACTTGACTTCCAAGCCAAGAAAAAGGTCCATCTCACCCATCATAGACATCTCGAAGCGATCGGTCATGAGCTTGGCAAAATCCTCATTAAAAGATTTGTTAATAGATCCAAGTATAATGTCATCAACATAAATTTGGCAAACAAAAAAATCCCTGCAACTCTCTTAGTAAAAAAGAGTGGGGTCAATTATCCCTATTGAAAAACCACGGTCTAACAAGAGCTCTCTAAGTGACTCATACCATACACATGGGGCTTGTTTAAGGCCATAGAGTGCCTTGCCAAGATTGTAGACATGGTACGGGAAGAGATGATCCTCAAAACCTGGAGGTTGCTTGACATAAACTAACTCTTTCGAGGGACCATTAAGGAAAGCACTTTTAACATCCATTTGTTGTTATTTAAAATTATGATGAGTGGCATAAGCAAGAAGTATGCGAATGGATTCAAGACGAGCAATGAGGGCATAAGTTTCACCGTAGTCAATACCCTTAACTTGAGAGTATCCTTAGGCCCCCAATATTTCCTTGTAGTGGACGACTATCCCATTAGCAACACACTTATTCTTGAATATCCACTTGGTCCCGATGACATTTTGAAAATCTTTTGTCTGCTTCACCAATGTCCACACCTTGTTACGCTTGAAGTTGTAAAGTTCTTCATTCATAGCATTGAGCCAATAATCATCTTCAAGTGCTTCAAAACCTTTTGGGGTTAAACATGAGCGATAAAAGCATGTTGAGAGCTAAAGGAAGTTAATTTCCTTCTAATAGTAGAACCCATATTGAAATCTCCATAAACATTATGAAGGATATGGACATCTTTGATGAGCTTGGCGAGTTTATATGCTTGATGGCGGGCTTGGGTTTCATGAGGAGATTCTTCAGCACCCACTTGGTCATCACCACCATTTCAGTCCCTACCTTGACTATAAGCACGCACTTGCTCACTTTCTTCATCAATGTCAACCATTTGAGTACCATCATTATCAATTGGGGAGGTATTAGTGAAGGAGATATTCCCTAGAGGCCAATAATAAAGTTGTTTTATTGATATATCAATGTCCATAATAGTTTGTATCATGATATAACTGTATTAGGTGGAAACATTAATACATGTGTGGAATATAAACAAACTATGTACCTAGTATCCTCTAGTACTATTTCGTTGGGCAGCTGATGATTGAGGTTTCCTAATCATGGACTTATTAACATCAACTGACAACGAGGAAACTTCATTAGATAAATGAAGTGATGGACACACCCAACCATAGAATTCCAATGTGATCCAGTCATGAAGTTCAATATCTAGCAAAGCATAGTAACTTAGTGCTTCGTCCGTGAGATCATATTTAACCATTATCTCCCGCGGCTAGTTTGATCACATCAGCCGTCATGACCGTAAGTGGGTGGCCATAAAGGTGCGTATTGGGTATTCCAAGGAATAGGTTGAGGATTATGTATCGAGATTGAGATTTGCCTATCCAAGTGACGGATAAATACTTTGGGCCCACTCGACGAGATTAAATCAATGAGCTTGCAAGCATGTGACTAGGTCATGAGGATGTAATATCACAAGAACGAGTAAACGTGTTTGTCAGTAACAAGATCAAACTAGTATGTTGACACTAGAGATCAGGTCTTGGACAAACTAGGTATCATTGTGCAACATGAATAAGACCCAATGTTTAAAAGGTTCAAGCAATCAAACAATTCATGGAATGTGAAAGGGACCATCATGAGTTTCCAGACACCACTGTTGGTTATTGATCGGAGAGATGATCGATCATTTATGAACATTCCTGAACTAAGGGTGTCACTTTTAAGGGTAGAGATGTTGTGGGTTGATCCATGATCCTAAGAGAAATAGGAAGAGAGAGAACCGGAAATGTTCCGGAGAGATACCGAACTGTTCAGAGGTTATTCAAAAGGAGTTTTGGATAATGGGAATTAAATAATGGGTATTTAATATTTAACTGATGGAATTAATATTAAATATATTTATTTAAATAAATAAAAAGGGAAAGACCCCTACATGGCCCCTCCCCGGAAGGGAGAGGGCCCAAGAGGTAGCCGTCGACCCCTTGGTGGGCTTGGGCATGCGAGGTGGGGGAACCCACCGCTGCGGCCCCTAGGTGGGCTAGGCGCAAGAGTGGGGCCCACCCTACCAGCCACCGACTGCCTCCTCCCACCTCCTCCCAAGTTTAGTCCCATCCCGGGACTTGGAGGGTGGGAGTGCCTAGTTTTTCCTATATAAAGGGGTTGCCTCCTCCAAATCTCATCCCACAATTGGCCATTCGCCTTTCTCCTCTCCCTCTCTCCCTATTGTGCGTGCTCCCTAGTTTGTAACATGCTCCATGAGGTAGATACTTCTCTACCAAACGCACGCCGTCATGCACTTGGAGTCAGTCTGGATCTTCTTCTTCCTCCTTGCTGGATCGGGGCCCTATAGACGTATTTTACACCGGATGTGTGTAAGACTTTGGAGGCACTACCATTAGTGGTGCTACACGCTTGAAGCCTTCTAGACCTTGAGGTCTGCTACGCTTAGCTTCATCGACAATGATTGTGTGGGAATGTAATAACGATTCCGGTCTTAAAAGGTATGAATAATGTATCATGCTCGTTACTATACTTCTCCATAGATACATCTTGGTTGGTGCATTCTCGTAGTAGAAATTTGTTTGTTTTCTGGTACGGAACCCCTTTAGTGGTATCAGAGCAATCTATGCATAGATGTATCAGTACGAGTAGAACACATATAAATATGTGGATATTTATTTTCTAATTTCTACCCTCCCATGTGTACTTTCTCATATCGCGGCAATGCTGGATGAAGTGGCCTAGACTGACCTTACGTATAACCTTACACGAGACTAGTTCCACAACTAACATATGGGTTGTACCACATAAGTGGCCAGCGGGTGTCTATCTCTCCGACATCAGTTGATATGGCATTTACAAAGGACGATCCTGAAAAAGGATTTAAAGCAGGAACTAGTTAATCCATGTTTTGGTTGTGTTCGTAGATAAGAAACGATTCTTGTGCGAAAGCCCAAACAACTACGTAAAACATGCAAAGATAAAGTATAAACGTCTAACTTTATTTTGCAACGGGGTGCATGATATGTGTGTGTCTAGGTAAATATTTATGGGATGAACAACTAAAGACAAGGTGGCACCGTGAACCTAGTGCAATGCCGGCACACTCGATGGAGATCAAGACACGACGACCACTATATATCACATAAACTATTTACATGTAATGTTAATCCTTGTGTGTCTTGTTGTGCTAGTATTATACTTACAATAATAGCATAATGAGATGATCCCTCAAACAATAATTCCAATATTTGTGTTCTCCCATAAGTATGCACCATCAATAAAGTCCTTCGTTATGAAGCAGTCCGTGATGATCAGGTGCTAGACATATGTATGTTTGCATATGGTGGGTGCAAGACATATATGCACTGCAATACATTGTGCTCAAAATTGGCGAACCTAGCATGTACAGACATGGCCTCAGAACAAAGATGACTGAAAGGTTAAGCATGAGTCACATGGTGATGCGATCGATATGTTGATATCTACCCTGGTAGCTATATCAAAGGACGTGACTATCGGGGATGATATAGTGTAAAGAGATCATGTAATCACTGAACGAACATTGAGGTATATTCATTTAAGTGGGAGTTCTGATATTTAGTTTAACAAAATAAGAACCCATATTATGAACATAAGATTAATTACTTTGCAAATACCATTGTAGATGTCTCGCCCTACCTTCAACTTTGGCCCCTACCTTGAGAAACAAAAGCTCAAAACTAACGGGACAACCTTCACCACCTAGTCCCACAATTTGAGGATTCTCCTCGTTCCCCAGAAGCTCTCCTACATACTTGAAGCTATGATAGGTGACTAGCCCGTTATCACCACCTCTCAAGATGATAAAAATGTTTATCAGTAGAAGGCTGATGATAACGCCTATGACCAGAGTGGCATGCTCTACACCATGGAGGCGGACCTACAAAAGAGCTTTGAGAACAAGAGTGTCATTGAGATCATCACTGATATCAAGGCCATCTTTGATCCCCAGGCCCGGCCTAAGAGGTATGAGGTTTCAAACCTCTTCTTAGCCAATATGGAAGATCACATTAGCTTAAGCGAGCATGTGGTACAAATGTCTGGCTACATTCAATGCCTGAACAACCTTGATTTCAAGATCAATGACGGTTGGCAATTCATAGGGTGCTCCAGTCACTGCCCCTAGCTACAAGAGTTTTTTATTGATCTACAATATGCAGGGTATGACCAAAACACTATCTAAGTTATTCGCCAAGCTCAAGCATTATGAGATGGAAATCAAGAAGGAGCACACCTTCTTGATGGTCAACAAAAATATTGACTTCAAGAAGTCCGTCAAGGAGGGAAAGGGCAAGAGGGACAAACCCAAGAAGGATGGCAAACCTGTCGCCAAAGAGAAAGGTATATGCGATATACACATTATTGTACTGATCGAGCAGTACAAGAGGGTGCCCAAGCAGGCCAAGCCTGATGTCACGTGCTTCTACTGCAAGGGTGAGGGTCACTTGAAACACAACTGCTCCAAGTACCTAGATGATAAGAAGGTCGTCAATATTGTTGCCAAAGAGAAAGGTATATGCGATATACACATTATTGTTGTTTTCCACACTAGTTCTAGGAGCAACACCTAGGTATTTTATACTGGTTCTGTTGCTCATATTTGTAACTCTCCACAGGAGTTGTAGAATAAGCACTGCCTAGTGAAGGACGAGGTGACGATGCGTGTCGACAACAGCCACAAAGTTGAAGTGATGGCTGTCGGCACTCTCCCTCTACTTCTCCCTTCAGGATTAGTTTTAATCTTGAATAAGTGTTACTATATACCGGATTTGAGCATAAATATTGTTAGTGGGTCTTGCTTGTTGCAAGATCATTATTCATTTAAATCAAAGACAAATGGTTGTTCTATTTACATGAATAATGTGTTTTATGCTCATGCGCGACAAAGTTATATTTATTCTTATTGAATCTTGATTGTGATGACACACACATCCATAGCGTTGACTCCAAGAGATGTAAGAATGGTAATTATAATTCATGTATTATTGGCATTGTCGTCTGGGTCATATTGGTGTACAACGCATGAAGAAACTCCATTCTAATGGAATTCTGGAATTGTTAGATTTTGAATCTCTCGATCGATGCGAACCATACCTCATGGTCAAAATGACCAAGAAGCCATTCACAGGAATGATGGAACGGGATGCAGACCTATTGGGATTCATATATTCATATGTATGTAGACCAATGAGCGTCTCCACACGCAATGGTTTATCGGTACTTTGTCACCTCCACTGATGATTTGAGTAGATACGGGTATATCTACTTTATGAAGCACAAGTCTAAAGCCTTTGAAAAGTTCAAAGAATTTCAGAGTGAAGTTGAAAATCAACTCGAAAATAAAATCAAGCACCTTTGTACTGATCGAGCGGGCAAGTATTTTAGTTACAAGTTTGGCGCACATCTGAAGACTTGTGGCATAGTACCACAACTTACGCTATCTGGAACACCATAGCGTATTAGTGTGTCCAAGCGATGTAATCGCACTCTATTGGAAAGTGTGTGGTCTATGATGTATCTCCCTGACTTATCTGTATCATTCTCGGGATATGCACTTGATACTGTTGCATTCATTTTAAATAGAACCTCACCCAAAGCTGTGAAGACAACGCCGTATGAGATATGGCATGGCATGAAGCCAAAGTTGACTTTTCTAAAAGTTTTGGGATGTGAGGCTTACATTAAGAAACTACAGCCTGAAAAACTCGAACCAAAAGTGGAGAAATGCATCTTTGTAGAATATCCAATGAAAATTATTGGATATGCCTTCTACAACCAAGATGAGGGAAAAATGTTTGTCGCAAAGAATGGTACCTTCCTTAAGAAAGAGTTCCTCGCAAAAGGTGTAAGTGGAAGAAAGATAGAACTCGATGAGATTTTTGATCCTGATCCTCAAATACCGAGCGTCATAATGAAAGCTGTTCCGGAACCGTCCTCATTAATTGAAGTGGGATCAAATGATGATGATCATGAACCTCATGAAGATATAGATGTTAAACCTCACAGATCAACAAGAAGGCATGCCACTCCTAATTGGTTATCTTGTGAACATGGTCATGTTGGTTGAACATGGTGCTACAACCTACACGAAAGCAATGGAAGGACGCGAACCCAAAAAATGGCAAGAAGCCATGGAATTCGAAATGAAGTCCATGTATGACAACCAAGTATAGACCATGCAGATATTCTTGAAGGCCGAAAAGCTGTAGAAAATAAATGAATATTCAAGAAGAATACGGATGTTGGCGAAAATGTCACTGTTTATAAAGATGGACTTGTCACAAAAGGTTTCCGACAAATTCAAGGATTGACTACGAAGATACTTTCTCTCCCGTAGCTAAGCTGAAGTATATTTGGATTTTACTAGTAGTTGCTGCACTTTTTGATTATGAAATATGGTAGATGGATGTGAAAACTGCCTTCCTGAATGGCAACATTGAGGAAGAGTTGTATATGATGCAACTAGAAGATTTTGTTAATCCAGGGGATGCTGGTAAAGTATGCAAGCTACAAAGGTCCATTTATGGACTAAAGCAAGCATCTCAGAGCTAGAATCTTCGATTTGATCAAGTTATCAAAGGTTTGGATCTATCCAAAATGAACAAGAGGCCTGCATCTATAAGAAAGTGAGTGGGATCTTAGTGGAATTCCTAGTACTATATGTGGACGACATATTGTTAATAGGGAATGGCGTGAATCTTCTAAATAGCGTAAAAGATTATTTAAATAGTAAATTCTTTATGAAGTACATGGGTTAAGCTACATACATACTAGGCATTAAGATCTATAGAGATAGATCAAAACATCTACTAGCACTTGGTCAAAGCACTTATTTAGAGAAGATTCTGAAATGGTTTAGAATGGAAGAGACAAAGAAAGGTTCCTTGCTAATCATAAAAGGTAACCCATTGAGTATGACTCAATGCCTAGAAACGGAACATGATAAGGAAGCAATGAAAGGCATTCCTTATTCCTTGGCCATTAGCTCCATCATGTATGCCATGCTGAGCACTAGAACAGATGTGGCTCTGGCTCTTAGCTTAACAAGTTGTTTCTAAAGTAACCTTGGGTCGATTCATTGGACTGTAGTTAAGAGTATCCTTAAGTATCTAAAAAGAACTAAGGACATGCTTCTAGTATTTGTATGACGTGAAGAAGAACTTGTCGTAACTGGTTACGTGGATGCAAGCTCCTGCACTGATCCAGATGACTCAAAGTCTCAAACAGGGTATGTGTTCATGGTAAATGGTGGAGCGGTGAGCTGGAGCAGAGTGAAGCAAACCTTAGTGGCTCAATCTACAATGGAATCAAAGTACATGGCTTCCACAGAAGCATTAAATAAAGCTGTTTGGATAGGGAAGTTTACTACTGAACTTGGAGTGTTCCCAAGTGCACAAGACTCTGTGTGCATCTACTGCAACAACATGGGGGCCATTGCAAATGCAAAGGACCAGAAGTTCCACTCCACGACTAAGCACATACTCTAGCATTACCATGTAATAAGAGATTAAGTAGCTCAGGGTAACATTAGAGTTTGCAAAGTACACACATATGTGAATGTAGCTAATCCATTCACAAAGCCTCTACCACAAACAAAGCATGATCAACACTGGGAAGCTATTGGTGTTAGATTATTGCCTGATGTAAACTAGTGTAATTGTACACTAGTGCAAGTGGGAGACTAAAGGAGATAATCCCTAGAGGCCCATAATAAAGTTGTTTTATTGATATATCTCTAATGTTCATAGTAGTTTTGTATCATGTTATAACTATATTAAGTGGAAACATTACTACATGTGTGGTATATAAACAAACCATGTCCCAAGTATTCTCTAGTACTAGTTCATTGGGAAAATGATGATCGAGGTTTCCCGATCATGGACTTATTAACGTTAACTGACAACAGGGCCACTTCATTAGATAAATGAAGTGATGGACACACCCGACCATAAAATTGTAATGTGATCTAATCACGAAGTTCAACGTTGCAATATCTAGCAAAGTGTAGTAACTTAGTCCTTCATCTGTGAGATCATATTTAATCACTATCTCTAGCGGCTGCTTTCATCATATCAACCGTCATGACCATAAGTGGGTAGCCATAAGGGTGTGTATTGGGTATTCCAAAGGAATAGGTTGATGCGTATGTGTCGAGATCGAGATTTTCCTATCCGAATGATGGGTAAATACTCTAGGCCCACTCGGCGAGATTACATCAATGAGCATGCAAGCATGTGACTAGGTCATGAGGATGTAATATCATGGGAACGAGTAAACATGTTTGTTAGTAACAAGATCAAACTAGTATGTCCATATCAAAGATCAGGTCATGGACAAACCCGGTATCATTGTGCAAAAGGAATAAGACTCAATGTTTAAAAGGTTCAAGTGATCAAACAATTCATGGAATGTGAAGGGACCATCATGAGTTTCCAGACACCAATGTTGGTCATTGATCAGAGATATGTATCGATCATGTCTAAACATTCCTATACCCTAAGGGTGTCGCGCTTATGGGTAGAGATGCTAAGGATTGATCCGCGGCCGTAAGAGAAATAGGAAGAGAGAGAACCGAAAATGTTCCGGAGAGATATCGAAGTGTTTAGGAATAAAGGGAATTAAATAAAGGGATATATATCAAAGTATTCAAAAGGAGTTTTGAATAAAGGGAATTAAATAAATGGTATTTAATATTTAGTTGATGGAATTGATATTAAATATATCTATTTAAATAAATAAAAAAGAGAAATACCCCTACATGGGCCCTCCCCGGAGGGTAGAGGGCCCAATAGGTAGTCGCCGACCCCTTGGTGGGCTTGGGCACGCGAGGTGGGGGGAACCCACCACCGCTGGCCCTTAGGTGGGATAGGCATGCGGGTGGGGCCCACCCCACCGGCCACCGGTCGTCTCCTCCCACCTCCTCCCAAGTTTAGTCCCACCCCAGGACTTGGAAGGGTGGGAGTGCCTAGTTTTTCCCTATATAAAGGGGGATGCCTCCTCAAAATCACATCCCACAATTGTCCATTTGCCTTTCTCTATCTATCCCACTCGGGATCTTCTTCTTCTACTTCCTTGCTGTATCGGGGCCCGAGAGACGTCTTTTATATCGGACGTGTGTAAAACTTTGGAGGCACTCCCATTTATACCTGGGCATTTTCCGGGCCGGGCCAGGCTCGGGCCGGGCTTGACAAAGCCCGCCCGTGCAAAACCTAGGCCCTAGCCCGGCCCGGCCCGGCTGTCGCGCTTCAAAATCAGGCCCAGGCCCGGCCCGCCAGGTGCATACACATTCGGGCCATCGGGTCGTGGGCCGGGCTTCTCCTTGTTTTCTGTTTTCTCTAGGCCCGAGCCCGGCCCGTGCACTCCTCGGGCCGCAGATCTGAAGCCCAGGACCGGCCCGTGCACTCCTCGGGCCGCAGATCTGAAGCCCAGGCCCGGCCCGCGGGCCTAAAAAGCCCGGCCCGTCGGGCTTTTTTCGGGCCAGACCGGGCTGCCCATGCCTAGATCTACTCCCATTAGTGGTGCTGGATGCTTGAAGCCTTCTAGATCTTGAGGTTAGCTATGATCGGCTTCATCAGCAATGTTTGTGCGGGAATGTAATCCCACTTCCGGTCTTCAAAGGTATGAATACCGTATCCCTCTCGTTACTATACTTCTCCATAGATAGATCTTGGTTGGTGCATTCTCGTAGTTGGATTTTTTTCGTTTTCTGGCACGGAACCCCTTCAATTAGCTTGGCCTTGATCAACATGAGCTTGACCTTAATGAACATTAGCTTGACCTTTTTTTTCATTAGCTTGGCCTTGGTAGTTATCTTGCAATGATGCACTTACTTGGGGAGGCAGAACTTGAGGATCTTGATGTTGACCGGAGCTTGGAGAGTCTATATGGTTGATGATGGGCTTGGTGAGCCTATATGCTTGATGGACGGCTTGGGCTTCAAGATGAGTTCTTTGATGAGCTTGGCGAGTTTATATGCTTGACGACGAGCTTAGGATTCAAGATGAGATTCTTGAGCAACCTCTTGGTCATCACCACCATAGGAGTCCCCTCCTTGACTATAACCACGAACGAGTTCACTATCTTCATTTATATCAACCATTGTAGCACCATCATCATCAATTGGGGAAGCATTATATTTTCCTTGATCAACATTACCTTGGCCTTGATATTCATTAGCTTCGACTTGGTTAATAACTTGCGTTGATCCACTAGCTTGGTGAGGTAGATCTTTAGGAGATTGATGTTTACTGGAGCTTGGAGAGTCTTGCTCATGATCAGCTTGAGAAGAGCTTGGAAAGTCAAGAGGCGCAATGATTGGTTCTTGAGTGGCAAGATGGTCTCATGAAAGTGAGGGCTCCACTTGAGTAGAGCATAATCCTTCTCCTTCGGCTACAAGGGGTTCCTCAATGGGGCGGAAGAATCCCACACCCATTCTTCTTATGGCTTGGGGAGGAATTTCATCACTAGGATCACAAATACCATCTTACCTCATGAGGGACTCATGATCTTCATCAAACCTTACATTCCTAGTCTCCTCCACTCTTCCATTAGCTTTATTGTAGACTCTATAAGTATGCAATTGGTTGGAGAAACCAACAAAGATACCCTCTTCTGGCTTTGACTCAAAACTTGGACAAACGAACACCTTTCTTGAGAATGTAGCATTTGCATCCAAACACTAGGAAGTACTTGACATTTGGCTTGTGGCCGGTAAGGATCTCGTATGGAGTCTTGTTTAAGTACTTACGAAGATTTATCTAGTTGGTAGTGTGGCAAGCAGTTGATATGGCCTCGGTCCGAAAAGTTATGTGGTGACTTGAATTCTGCCAACATAGTCCGAGAAGCATCCATCAATGTTTGGTTCTTGCTTTCGGTCACACCATTTTGTTGAGGGGTATATGGAGTGGAATATTGGTGCTTGATCCCTTCATAACTAAGAAATTCATCCAAGGTATAGTTCTTAAACTCGGTGCCATTGTCACTTCGAATAGTTAAGATAGTGGCATTGTTTTTCTGTTCAGTGGAAGACCTTGGATTTTAGCAAAGGGTATGCCACACAAAAATTTGGTGTGCCTATTGAAAAAGATTTTATCTTAGAATAAAAAATGAATAAGATTATGAAATAAGAAAATATAATAAAAAAGAAATGATGGTTATGAAATATGAAATATACCTAAAAAATTGATTTTGTATTTTAATAAAAAAAAGGTAAATTGTTGGACACAATCACCATCGACGGGGCGTTCTAACATTGAACTAAATTATTCTCGTTGTTTCATACGACCCTAAATTCTCAAATTTTTCCTTTTTTTAGGTAAAATTTCAAAGCATTCAATCGTAGGGTAATCATTCCAGCTACAGCTAGAACATACTAAAATAATCCAAAAATATGTAAAATAGATATTACAAAATCTACAACGAAACATATGAAAATTAATCCAACGTAGAGTCGCTCGCTCCAACGTACATACAACTAGTAGATATTTTCTTCGCTTAATTATCAGAACTAACTAGGTTAACTTTACCAAAATAGCTTGGCATATTTTTGGAATGGAGTATATATTAATATCAACGAGATACAAATTGCACCCAACCTCTGCAATAACGCATGCCCTAGCAGCCTTACGGATGCACACATCCTAGAAAAAAGAAGAAGAATTACAAAAAGAACAGTCCCGCTACAGAGAATGATTCCCCAAAGCAACGACACTAACACCACCAAAACAACAGCAGTAGTCCAACCACTCCAATAGTAACGCCTTCAAGAAGGAAATAGTGCATAAGAGCTGTCGTCGCCCGATCAACAATCATACATTTTCACCCTGGAGAAAGTCCTTATTCGTAAAACAATGCCTTCAACAAGGTCACTTTCAGGCACAACCAATTAAGGTCAGACCTTGGATTTTCACCCTGCAAGGTAAGACTAGGAACTCCTACTGTATTATCGCCCCCACAAACACTCGCTGCTATGAGTCATAGATCACGCAACCAGTTCCTCATCATCACAAAGACTCAAATCACCATTGCTACCCTCAAGTTCCAGCTTTCCTGTCATTCTCCGCATCTGACTTCACCATGCATCATCGAAGACATGAAACATGATGGTAGCAAACAACAGAGATTCACAATGCTCCCGCTAAAACCAAACGGCCAGAAAACATGGGTGTGAACGAACGAATACTTTCTGATCCAGCAATCTCAAGGCATGATGTGCCCATGGGAGTTCACCGGCGGAGCCTTCTAGAACCGGTCTCTCCAATCTAGATCAACAATTGAAGGCAACAAGCAGATCTTCATCTTCGCTGAAGGAACCCTAGGACTACCACCATTATTCGTGCCGAACTAGTAGTCCCCACACCGCTGGCCGGCTTACGGTGTGCGGAACGGGTCAGCCATTGGACCTTTCAAGCCCATGGACGAACCCAGAGATTGAGCTGACGCCTGGGAGAAGCATCGCCATATGGCAGCCGATGCCTCCAGGACCACACCAGATCCCCCTTTGCTCCTCTGTGCCTCCCATCCGAGCCGCTAGCCTACGCCATTGGAGCGCCGCCGCCCGCAGCTTGGATCCACCGGCGCAACCTTAAGGTGCCTACGCCCCGTGCAAAGGAGATCTATAGAGTCCACGCAAACCATCTGTCACCTTCAGTGACCAAGGCGTGGCCGCCACCAATGACCGGGAAGAGGGCGCGGCGGCGGCCGAATGGAGAAGGCCCGATGACGGGATGCTTGGTTTTGGAGGTGGGTGCCCCAGATTCTCCTCACGCGAGCGACATGCATGAATCATGGACATAAGTAGCCTACATGATTTACACTACAAGACTAAACACACACCTTGATTAGTGGCCAAAGTTAATGATTTAATTGACTGGTAGTCTACCAAGTAGTTAGGCCATGTCGCTGAACAAGACATGAATGGATGGCTTCCTTCGTTACCTCAACTGATTAATGATTCAGTTGATTAGGTGTATAGGCTTGCATGGCTGGGTGCAGGACATGCCGGGGCATACCTGGCATACCCTGTAGGTCTGCCACTATTTCCGTTGAACATGATTGATGAAGTCGATGACGGTCTTTTGAGTTTCACTCCTGAACTTGAAGAAATAAACCCATGTGTATCTTGAGTAATCATTAACAATCACCAAGCAATATTTATTCTCGTAAAGACTATCATGATATGTAGGTCCAAAAAGATCCATGTGAAGGAGTTCCAAGCACCACTCCTAAGTGGCTTGACTAAGAACCTTGTGAGAGGTTTCATGCATCTTCCCTTAAATACAAGCCCTGCACACGCGATCATTGGCAAATGAAATGTCTTTTAGTCCGTGCCCATATTGTGCATGCATGTGTATCTTGTGATGGCGAATAATGTTGCAGGAAGAGGTTTTCCTTTTTGTTGCATGGAAAAGCCATTTCCATTTCACAAGTGCTAAAACGGAGCGTTTTGTGAAGCAACCACCAAACAGATAATTCAAAATGCTACCACCTCATTTTCCAAAAATACTAGACCACCTTACATGAAAAATGTCCCAACCAGGGTATCTCAAACCTTTCCATCCACCCCGGGTGAAAAAGACAAATGTGTACCGAATCGGAAGGAAGTGGGTCCGGTTTGAACCACACGTACATGATCTAATGCTTATGTTTTTTGAAAAAATGTCATTTTTAGACTCAAAGTATGATGTTTCTTCAAAGATCCAATTCATGTTTTAGAGAGGCTCATCCCCCATCTGCATGCTCGTCGTTTTGACCATAGTTTGAAACAGGAAAATTTTGAAACAGGCATAAGAAATTTAAAAATGGTCCGAACAATGTAAATCCTTCACGTGGTGTCATATTATGTGACATAGTTAAAAGGAAAAATACCAAACTTGGTATAATGATTTCATCTTGAAAAGTCCTTCTCAAAATGAGCTATCATGTTCCATGTTTTATGCCTTTCGGACCAAATGACCAATGTTATGACCGGAATCTCGGCATAGTTTGTGATAGTGTGCCCATATTGTGCACGCATATGTATCTTATGATGGTAAACAATGTTGCAGGAGGAGGTTTTCTTTTTCATCGCACGAAAACGCCATTTTCCATTTTATAAGTGCTAAAAATGGGACGTTTTGTGAAGCAACCACCAAAGGCATAATTCAAAATGCTACCACCCTATTTTCCAAAAATAATAGACCCCTTACATGGACAATGTTCCAACCAGGGTACCTTGAACCTTTCTGTCCACCCCGGATGAAAAAGACAAATGTTTGCCGAATCAGTAGGAAGTGGGTCCGGTTTGAACTACAGGTACATGATCTAATGCTCATGATATACTCAAAGTATGATATTTCTTTAGAGATCCAATTCAAATTTTAGAGAGGCTCGTCCCCCATAATTTTGGATAATGATTGCATCTTGAAAAGTCCTCAAAATGAGCTATCATGTTCGATGTTTCATGCCTTTCGGACCAAATGATCAATGTTATGACCAGAATCTCGGCATAGTTTGTGATAGTGTGCCCATATTATGAACGCATGTGTATCTTATGATGCTGAACAATGTTGCAGGAGGAGGTTTTCCTTTTCGTCGCACGGAAAAGCCATTTTCTATTTTACAAGTGCTAAAAATGGGACGTTTTATGAAGCAACCACCAAAAGCTTAATTCAAAATGCTACCACCCCATTTTCCAAAAATAATAGACCCCTTACATGGACAATGTTCCAACCAGGGTACCTCGAACCTTTCTATCCACCCCGGATGAAAAAGACAAATGTTTGCCGAATCAGTAGGAAGTGGGTCCGGTTTGAACTACAGGTTCATGATCTAATGCTCATGATTTTTGAAAAAAAAAATCATTTTTATACTCAAAGTATGATGTTTCTTTAGAGATCCAATTCAAATTTTAGAGAGGCTCATCACCCATCTGCATGCTCGCCATTTTGACCATAGTTTGAAACAGGAAAATTTTGAAACGGACATAAGAAATTCAAAAACGGTCCAAAAAATGTAAATCCTTTGCGTGGTATCATATTATGTGACATAGTTGCAAGGAAAAATACCAAACTTGGTATAATGATTGCACCTTGAAAAGTCCTTCTCAAAATAAGTTATCATGTTCGATGTTTCATGACTTTCAGACCAAATGACCAATGTTATGACCATAATCTCGGAATAGTTTGTGATAGTGTGGCCATATTATGCGCGCATGTTTATCTTGTGATGGCGAACAATGTTGCATGAGGAGGTTTTCCTTTTCGTCGCAAAGAAAAGCCATTTTTCATTTTACAAGTGCTAAAAATAGTGCGTTTTGTGAAGCAACCACCAAAGGCATATTCAAAATGCTACCACCACATTTTATAAAAATACAATGTCCCAACCAGGGTATCTCGAACCTTTACATCCACCCCTAGTAAAAAAGACAAATGTGTGACGAATCGGTAGGAAGTGGGTCCGGTTTGAACTATAGATACATGATCTAATGCTCATGATTTTTTGAAAAATTCATTATTAGACTCGCATTATGATGTTTCTTCAGAGATCCAATTCAAGTTTTAGAGAGGATCATCCCCCATCTGCATTCTGGGTGTTTCCCGTCGCGTGTATTTCCATTGCGTTGCCGCCGCCTCCCACCTTTCTTTCCCGCCGATTCCCGCCTCTTATGGGCGTTTCCCGCCGCGTCCTGGCGTGCCCATAAAAAGGGGAGGCCAGCCGATGTAGGCACAACCAGAAATCGCACCCATGCCTGGTCGTCTGCGCCGCCGCACTGGCACCCCCAACAACCGCCCAGAAATTCCATTGGAGGAACCGGGCGTGTTGCCGCCTCCGATTCCGTGGCGCCCGCTGATATACACTCTGGCGTTCAACCGCCGACCGCGGCGCACTTACTACAACCGCAACAGGACCACCGACGAGTCTTTCTCGTGGGAGGTGATGGATCGCGTCTTTCTGTCGGAGCACCGGCGGCGTGTTGCGCTCGCAGACGTGTGCGACGAGCTCCGGGAAGCGGTGCAGGCCAATCCTGACGACGCGTACCTGTGTGTCCGCCTCGCCCAAGCTGTAGAGGAGTTGCAGATGCAAGAAACGATCTACCTCTCTCGAAGAAGAAGAATGAGGTCTTGTCAACCCGTCGACGCCGCGAGAGCCCTAGGCGGCGCATAGTTCAAGTGGTGTTGCGTGATGTTCGAGTGATGTTTGCTTGTAATATATTTGAAGCTTAATTAAGACTTGAATAAAACTTTCTATTGCAATTCTTCATGTTTCTACATCGATCGTACTCTTCAGAGCTCTGAAACTCTAAAATTAAATATTTTAATTTTCAGTAACTTTTTGCCTAATCAAAAATTGACCTATAGTCCCGAGTGGTGATACAACCTGGGACTAAAGGCTCCCTCGCGTCGAGCTAGCTGGCGCGAGACCTCTTGTCTTGGATCATGTCACGAACCGGGACTAGAGCTGCCCCGGCCTCCTAGACCTCTTGTTTCATTTCACTACTCTTTTAGTTTTACTATCATTAAATGACAGTGTCCGAGTGTTTAATAATTATTTTTATACATCTTATACTAAGTATATCGTGTTTGGATGTTAACTCATGGTACTTTGCAAGTAAAAATAGGCTTATATATGTTCATATATTTATATGTGTGTATCTTAAGGACCATGTCGTCGACTTGCCCTAGGGCCCTCAAAAACATAGAGCCGGCGCTAGCACAAGTCCTGGCCCGTAACCCAGTCGGGACTAGACAAAGAATCGGGAGTCCTTGTTTCTACTAGTGAACTCTACGGTCTATTCTTTCCCTACACAATAGTATGGCAGTAGCTAGACGACCCCCTCCCCTCCAGTCATCACACTCATTGACATGGCTGCCATATCCTGCTAGCACCATAGGATGGTTTTCTCTGGCTCCATAGCTACTAGCTACTCCGGGTAATCTTGCTTGGGTACTGGGGGCGGTCAGTCATGTCTATCCCTGTTTCAGAATTAAACAACCAAGGACAAGTTCCACGAGGTGTGTTGTTTAAACACTCTGGTTAGATCAGACAAGAGAAGGGATGTATATACAGATCATATATAGCCCACACTTTAAAAAAAAACAAGGTTCTTTCCTTTGAACATAAGAAAAGATCCCACTTGCTGTAGCAATTAGCATGACAGCGACAACATTTGGCTATTTGCTTAGCTTGGTCATCACCCTTTTTTTTGAAGAAAATGCACAAGTTTTGCGTTTCATTGCATTGATAGATAAACGTTCTTTACAAGCCTAGAAGTGCTACGCCTGAGCCGGAGTAAGGATTGCCGCAAGACCCGACGTACTAGCTGTCGTGAGGGGTAAGTGTTTTGGTTAAGAAAAAAGTAGATGATGTTCCTTCCCTATCTTTCTAAAATTTAAATCAATCAGAGTTGACAGGTGAAGCTGTGAAGAAGGGAGCTGCAGGAAAAGATGAAAAGAAGAGAGCTGCAGCTAGCTAGTTGGTTAAAATTATAACTACTCCTACATAGTTTCGGATTTCAGATTCGAATGCAAGACATGGAGTGTATGATGCAACTTGGTGACTATATATCGCTCGCCTTGGCCCAACAGGATGATGCTCTCAACCTGAAAATTAACACATGCCTAAGATGCTCTTTGTCCGGTTGGAAGAGGACTATAGGCCTGACACTAAACCTTTTTGAAGAAAAGCCTTCACTACTACTGTATATTTGTTGGCTCACCTAGCTACTACCATTGTATATTTGTTGTTATAAATAATGAATTGAAGAGTACGTACGTGAATGACTACTGTCGACGAAAAATAACCTGTAGTTCTCACGAATCTTGGATTCAGCTACATCGATCAAAGTACTCACTCCCATCCGATAAATGTAAGACATATTTTGCTATCAAGACAACAACATACGACAATTGCTACAAGTGATTGACAATTAAACGCCCCTCCATCATGACGTGCCTATGTACTCAATAAAGAAACAAACGCGTGGAACGCATGTTACACCCTTTAACTACAAGTTGTTTCCACAAATGGCTGAGTAATCGGTGTCCAGGGGTATCCGATCAGTAGGATTCAACTGGGCACTAATCCAAAATCATCTTGGCAACCATTATAATTATGCAACTAACTCACGCATCTGGACTATATAAGTAGGGCATCCGCTCAACCGGTTTGATTCACCATTACCTACTAGCTAGCAATGCAACACATAGTAACAACACAAAACATGGGTTTACTTGTGATCCTCTCACTTCTCTTGGTGAGTGCTTGCGCTTAAATTCCACTCTTACTTATCAGATACATTTCTATCCACACCTGAGTTATCGTATTTACATACTTAGTGTGTGTGTGCGTGCGTGCATGTGCGTGCGTGTGCTTGTAGCTAGAGTTGTGTATTTTACGTTGTTGCCGTGTGTTTGCGACGATCATTTCACTATTTGTTGGGAATTTGCGTAGTTAGGCTGTGTTTTTCACTATATCTATGGCCATCCAAAGAATCCAAAATAACCGTCCAAAGGAGGTATGTTGTTAGAATGTGTTTGTGACAGATTATTTTTGCCTTTGTTGTGATGAACGCAGATTGTAGGAGGAGGAGGAGGAAGAGGAAGGAAGCACGTGAGTTTCGCCGATGCCGCGAAGACAACACCGAAAACAGAGACGCTGATAACGTACTGGGCGGCGGTGATTCCCGGAGTTCCGGTCCCTCCAGCTATCATCGATCTATTAGCCCAACAAAATGGTATATCTCCCCCTACTCTCAACCCTGTCACTCCACCCCCTCTCTCTCATTCCATGCAGTGGAAAACACATGACATGTTGTAATACGTGGTCCCCATCTACGCTCACCACTCAAAACAGTCTATAGACAAATGCCTTTAGTGGTCGACCTTATTTCAATAGTTTTAACAATTGGTGGTATATCTTTAGAAAAAAAATCTTAGAGTATTCTCATGTTGGCATGAATCGATCAGTCGGATCCAATGGCTAATATAAAAATACGGTGCACAAGGCTACTGTACTGACTTTACACTCCTTAAATAATGAATCAATAATATTATCACCAAGGAAAATTTATAAATAAGGATTGGATATTGTTAATTAGTGCATCTTCTATAACTATTTTTTTGATGGTAGTCTATAACTATTTGATGTTTCTTTTATTATTATCACGTCAAATATAATGGAATCGACATTTTTTTGGTATGGTACCATATCAAGTACAACTAATAATATAACCACTAAACTATAATATAAATATATTATTTGGGCTGACAAATTTTGATAAATGATTTTCAGTTTGCATACTATTAGTCATATATAGTATTAATATATGTTCAATATTCATGCCACCAAATATAACATATGCTCGCAAATAGAGATAAACATGTTAGTTTATCCCCGCATGGTACATATAATATTTATTGCTTATGGGATAGTTAGCCTATATGGTAATCAGTTAAATGATGATTTTTTTTAAAATTCCAGTATTTCATTAGGATGGATATGAACGAGTCAGAATCAATTGGCAAGGGGTTGACAATTAAGGGAATTGCTTAAACAATCCCAGGCAAACCCGCATTCAACCGAACTGAACTAAGAGCGCTTTCATTCATTCAAAAAGATTAGTTTTGTGCACTTACCATGCATACTGAAACGTCAGTTCTATTTGGTTAGCTTTTGTGATGACTGAGATGTACAGAGGTATCAACGATACATGTTCTATGTACTTAACACATTGCGCATATTAGCATATAATTTGTTTTCAATTTGTTGTATTTGCATGCACACATTGATTGCCTTGTTGATTCCATTATATTCAACTTGTTCTCGCCACTATTAGTGTACTAATAGGTTTCTGTACTTCATGTTTCTTGTGTATGCATTCAGGGCTTGGCTCTGTAGATAGTGTTACTATGAGTCCCAATAACAACAAGTTTGTGAAAGGAATGCGGAAAATTGGACCAAAGTATCAGAAAGCAGCAAAGTCAGAATCTGATCATGGGGACAAGCATGTTCATATTGCATCAAAAGATGAAGATGATTTAAAGGAGAAGTCCATGTTATATGGGTCCCATGCACATAGACCGGAAATAGAAGGAAAACTGAAGGAAATCTCCGTGTCATATGGGTCGGCTGAAGGCAAGGACGGACATAACGAAGTCTTGAACCAAGGTGAAGAAGATCCTAATAAAGCCACATTGTCATATGGATCGGAAGAGGAAGAATACCCGGATAAAGCCACACTGTCATATGGGTCAGAACAAGAAGATGATATACATAAAGCCACAATGGCATACCGATCAGAGGAAGAAGACCCTAATAAAGTTACAATGTCATATGGTTCAGAACATGAAGATGATCCACATAAAGCTACAATGTCATACAGATCAGAAGAGGAAGAAGACCCGAATAAAGCCACAATGTCATACAGATCAGAAGAGGAAGAAGACGTGAATAAACTCACAATGTCATATGGGTCAGAACAAGAAGAGGATACACACAAAGTTACAATGTCATACCAATTAGAAGAGGAAGAAGACCCGAACAAAGCCACAATGTCATACATATCAGAAGAGGAAGAAGACCCGAATAAAGTCACAATGTCATACAGATCAGAAGAGGAAGAAGACCCGAACAAAGCCACAATGTCATACAGATCAGAAGAGGAAGAAGACCCAAACAAAGCCACAATGTCATACAGATCAGAAGAGGAAGAAGACCCGAATAAAGTCACAATGTCATACAGATCAGAAGAGGAAGAAGACCCGAACAAAGTCACAATGTCATACGGATCAAAAGAGGAAGAAGACCCGAATAAAGCCACAATGTCATACAGATCAGAAGAGGAAGAAGACCCGAACAAAGTCACAATGTCATACGGATCAAAAGAGGAAGAAGACCCGAATAAAGCCACAATGTCATACAGATCAGAAGAGGAAGAAGACCCGAACAAAGTCACAATGTCATACGGATCAAAAGAGGAAGAAGACCCGAATAAAGCCACAATGTCATACAGATCAGAAGAGGAAGAAGACCGAACAAAGTCACAATGTCATACGGATCAAAAGAGGAAGAAGACCGAATAAAGCCACAATGTCATACAGATCGAAGAGGAAGAAGACCGAACAAAGTCACAATGTCATACGGATCAAAAGAGGAAGAAGACCGAATAAAGCCACAATGTCATACAGATCGAAGAGGAAGAAGACCGAACAAAGTCACAATGTCATACGGATCAAAATAGGAAGAAGACCCGAATAAAGCCACAATGTCATACAGATCAGAAGAGGAAGAAGACCCGAACAAAGTCACAATGTCATACGGATCAAAAGAGGAAGAAGACCCGAATAAAGCCACAATGTCATACAGATCAGAAGAGGAAGAAGACCCGAACAAAGTCACAATGTCATACGGATCAAAAGAGGAAGAAGACCCGAATAAAGCTACAATGTCATACAGATCAGAAGAGGAAGAAGACCCGAACAAAGTCACAATGTCATATGGGTCCGAACATGAAGATGATCCGCATAAAGCTACAATGTCATATGGATCACAACACGAAGATGGCGAGAAGACACTTTCTACAGGACATGAGGCACATATAGCTGGTAAAGTTTCCATGTGACTTTAATTATCTTTATATTAATTAATATTTAAAAGAAATAATATGCCTTTTAATTTTTTCGCTAAATTATCGAACTCTCACCAAAACTATTATTCTTACGTGTTGCATGTATTGTATAACTACAGATATGGGGAGTCACCATCACCATGCTCACGCCCACAGCCACAGTAGTAACAAACGGCAGCAGGCAGACGTCTTCTTCTTCCACGACATGCTGCGGCCGGGTTCCATCATCACACCCTCCATCCGGCCGACCACCTCCTTGCCGAGGCTTCTTCCCCGCCGCGTGGCCGACTCCATTCCGTTCTCCACCGGACGCCTCTCCGACATCGTCGCGATGTTCATGCCCACGACTCTCCGTATGACCAGAGAGATACGGTGGACGTTGGACACCTGCGAGCACCCACGGACACTCCCTGGCCAAAACGCAGGCTGCGCCACCTCCCTCGAGTCCCTCTCCGAGCTCCCGGCGTCCCTTCTCGGAACGCATAACGTCCGTGCCTTCTCGGCCGCCAATTTGCCCGTGGAAGCTCCGGGCACGCGGGCACTCCGTGGGAGGTACAACGTGACGGCTGTACGGAAGGTCTCTGGTGAGTCGTCGGCGATTGTGACCTGCCATGACCTGACGTACCCGTACGCGGTGTACTACTGCCACACGGCCAACCCTACCGCCGCTTACTCTGTGACGCTGGCGAGCGTGGAGGACAGCGCGGGGACGCCGGCGACGATGGAGGCCCTGGCGGTGTGCCACCTCGACACGTCCAAGTGGAGTCCCAAGCACCCGTTCTTTGAGCTGCACAACCTCAAGCCGGGGGAGGTGACCGTGTGCCACTTCCTCACTAAGCTGAGCATCATCTGGGTGCCGGGCGGCGAGCAAGGCGAGGCCCGGTACAAGTGAACACACGCACGTATGATATGTATCCAGAATATTGGAGTATGAAATAATCGTCTGTAAGAATCGTGTGTATGTTTTTCTAGTGTAACGAGAAAAACTTTCAACCTCTTAATGTTATCGTATTTTTATGATTTCACTGAAAGGCAATCACGCTGTGACGGTCCAATTATTTTTTGTTTTGAAGCTGTGAGGGTACATTTTGCCCATTTGTACTATTAGACATTCGACATAGTCATTATAGTGTGTGGCACGATCCGCCATTGCATATGGACGAGACAACTTGATGGTCTTGTTTTGAAACTATCGTTTTATAATTTTTTTGTTTGGCCTTGCACCGTTTATCCTGGGTTTTTCACACCACCAACAAGAATATATGATAACTTGTTCCATTTGAACAAGACTGACAACTTGTTCCATTATGAATGATAACTTGCTAAAATTTATCAACAAAACATCCAACCTATGATGGCATGTCTGCCCATTAGCTTGTTGCATGCCTCCAGAGGACAATTGTACACCCTCGGTTCCAAAATATAACTCTTTAGAATTCCAATGGCCGATCAATTATTACCTTTTCCTCGGTTTGATCCTTTCATCTTCTATAATATTAACTCGACCAGCACCGCACTCCAAAAAAGAGCTCAAGCTCTAGGGAACCTGATTTTTGAAAAAAACTCAAAATCTTTATTTTTTTTGTTTCAAGAATTCTGAAAAGAACATCCAAATACATATAGATGTCTAGTATGTACTTATAATTTTTTCTAGAATTGTGATTGTTTGCCGACCTACAAAAAATTGCAAATGTGAGGACCAAACCCGATTTTAATGCCTAATAGAGCAATTTTATTGTGATCTTTCTATAGTCCAGCGTAATCTTCAGCAAAATTTCACATATTCATAAAATCAGGTTTATGTATCAAAAAGATCAGATTTTTTACTATTAAATGACATTTCTTATGAAATCTCGGGCTCCCTGGAACCAGGGTGTCGACACCTGGGTTGGCAGGGCATACATAAGATAAAGACCATCTACGCTGAGATAATTGTTGATCACAATAGACGCATATGCATGTATGCGGTGATCTTTTTTTTTCGAAAGACCACTTGTATTACTCAATATCGCCATTTTCATCACGAGCTACCAGTCCACAACCTGCGCTTCCATCAGCTGACAACGAGCCATTTGTGTTAAGATTGCACCAACCAGATTGAGGGTTTATCTAGTATGCGGCGATCTGTTACTCTCTCCATTTTTATTTACTTCGTGTTTTAGGTTTAATCAAGTTTGACAAAGAGTATAGGAAAAATATCAAAATCCATAATATAAAATGCATATAATATGAAAATATAATTTATAACAATTCCAATACTATAGGTTATATATTGTAGATGTTGATATTTTTACTAAATATTTGATCAAACCTTATATTTTGATTTTGGCTAAACCTACAACGCAAAATAATTGTTAGTGGAGGGAGAGGGAGTACCAGAGATATGCATGGGCAAATCCCTGTTTGCGAATTAAACAACAAGGGCGAGTTCTACACGGTCTATTGTTTAGAGCCTATGGTTAGATAAGACAATTGGCCGTATGCACAAAGATCTGGAGCAAGCAGATTCAAACCAATCGAGCTCGCAATGCTACAAAATGACAGACCCACTTGCATGCTCTATGAATCAGCATAATGTGGTTTATCGTCAGCACGAAAAAACATTTTGCTGTATTAGAAAAATGGAGCCTGCCATGATATCCAAAAAAAAATTGAGGTCCAAAAACTTGAAATATCAGAAATTCTCTTCCATAACTTTGGAATGGATTTTGAATTTGGACATCCGAACTGAAAACAAAGGAGGTTTCAAACGCAACATGATTTTTTGTTGAAGGAACAGTATGATGCAGCTAGCTGCAAGCCCATCGGTTACCGTGTTTGGACAAAAGAAATTTTTGGCTCCGATACGATGCATTGTCAGTATATATACCAGATCTTACGGGACAACACCAGGTGTATTATTTAACAGAGAGCAGACGTGGCAGGCAGATGGCGCATCAAATTCAGAGCAGGCTCACATCACATGCATTTTGTTTTCTACTTCCGTTTGCAATAGGTGGCATGTATGATTACGCTCACACCGTATCCATAGTACTGATCGGGTCTACTAACACTCCTGTCACACATGAAAATCTCATTTCCTGTGCGGCATGAAAGATCGGTGACGCTGAAAAAATTGACCGGCTGCCCACGGTCCAGATAGGCCCCTTCCCACGCTTAGCGCATACAAAATATTTTTCAAAACCGTAACAAATATAACGCACACGGTCTGTTTCATGAAAACAATTCTATTATAAGAGAAGAATCCCCACGATTGTCGTCACGTGAACTGTGTGCATAATATTTGCGACATTTTCTGAAGTTTCTAATGTTTCTTTTTCTGCACCCTTTCTCGCATGGTGATTCAGTGTTTTTCTTGAATTTCGCAAGACGCGTGTGTAGCCTCTACTCTTTCCACCACGATGGGGACGATGCAGCTTCCTGAATGCGTTCCATAAAGCTACGAGCCGCCGCACCCTCTTCGCACACATCAGCTCTACGCGATACACACTCCGATATGGCTCGCAGCAAGAAGACCACTCACCTTTCTTACATCTGGCAGGTCCCGCCGACAAAGTGTCGGACCACGAATCTCCTGTGGTGAAGGGGGGCAAGATCCAAAGCTTGGGGAGGAAGAGTACCTCGTCCCGTTGTCGGACCACGACGGAGCCTCCCCCTCCCCCCCCCCCCCCCCTCGCACTCAGTTGGCTGGTCCTCCTCGAACGACCAGTGCGAAATCAATTTGGAGGATGACGAGGAAGCGGCGACTGCGAGTCAAGAATATGATTAGCCGCAACTCGAATAGTGGGAGAAGGCTGAGCGAAAGACCAAGGAGAAGGAGGAAAAGGTGCTCCAAGAGCAAGCGGGGCTGCTGGAGTACTTTGCCAAGACGAAACACGAGGAAGACAAAGAGCGTGCAACGAAGGCCGGAAATATCGCCGCTTATAGCGAAGCCAAGGACTCTGGCTCCACTTGCAAGGAGGAGATGATCTACATCTCCGACAATGACGGGAAGTAGTACCAACTAACTATCTTATTATTAGTCGCTTATATTTCTTTCCTCGTAATTTGGTGCACGCTTCAGCACTTATAAACTGTTTATGATGTTTCTATATCGCACACGGTGTACAGTTCAGAAAGAGTATGTGATAGAGTGAATTCGCAGACGACTGTTTCTACATTAATCTTTTGTGATAGTAAGCCCATTAAGACCCAGCATGCACAAACCCTACCACATCCTATATATAAAGACCAGCGGGGCTTCCGGTCTCACTCCACTCGATAGCCGCCACCCCTCTTTAGAACCACGCAAGCTTCTAGATATGGTGAGAAATGGAAGCCAACAAAATGGTGTTGGAGGAGGACCTAAGTTGCGGGATATGGATGCAACGTCGCTTGGTGGCGCAACTAAGCGGTCTATGCTTATCCCTATTAAGAGATAGTATAACTTGCCTACCTATAGCCTCTCATAGCGATTTTGCGTTAAGGGCCGTCAGATCCCGTGCAGGAACGGTCTACATCTCTCACATCCAGCCGAAACATCGTTGATGCCTTTTCTGATAGTCAATTAAGAGACAGTATAACTTGCCTACCTAGAGTCTCTCACATCGATTTTGCGTTAAGGGCCGTCGGATCACGTGCAGGAATGGTCTACATCTCTCACATCCAGCTGAAACATCGTTGATGTCTTTTTCGGTAGTCAATTAAGAGACAATATAATTTGCCTATCTAGAGCCTTTCACATCGATTTTGCGTTAAGGGCCGTCAGATACATCTCTCACATCGAGCCTTTTCCGATAGTCAATTCGTGTGAAAAACTGGCCTACAGTTATTTGGGCCGCTACTCCATAGAAAAACTCGGGCGTTTTATGGTTAATTGGGCCTAAATTTCTTGAAACGAGCTGATAGCTGCTTGAGGCCCTCCGGTCCACTACGGTCTGCTCTGGAGAGAAAAAACAACCCAATAGCCCGTAGGAGTACAGATGCCACCGATGTTGTCATGTAGAGCAAAGCGACCTGGATGAGACGATGCCGGCCTCTCAGATTGATACGCATTAGTCAGCTGGTGGGCCAGATCATGGAAAGCCTGCTGAGTCTAGTCGTAAAGAAATAGTAACAATTTTATACGTACAAACGTGTATCGGACAAGGAAGACTAATAAATAAGCTTCTTATAATTTTAAATAATATAAAAAAGCTTTTTAGACTTATAATCCTAAACAAAGGTAGTACTTACTAATATGTAATGTTGCAAAAAACAAACATGAAAAAGATTAAACCTAGTATGAATCTTCTTGTATTTACAATATTTTTACCGAGAAGCAGGCGATTGCCTGGTCCATGCTTAAATTCGAAGGTGCCTATTCAGCTCACGGGTACATTTGAATCCATTGTGAGAAAATGTATTTTGAAATGTTAAAAAATTTAAAAAATATGACTACAGATATTCGAACATTTTATGTTCGTTCATAAGTTTTCAGGATTCTACGAGTCCCGTGCAAAAAAGACAAAAAAATGCTGTCATATTCACGTGACTTTTTGTCTCTTTTATACATGGCACATAAAATATTTTTTCATCCCGAAAACTTATGAATAAATATAAAATATTTGAATATACATATAAATATTTTTTTCAAATTTTTTAACATTTTAAAATATATTTTCTCACGATAGATACAAATGCATCCGTGACATAAAAGGGACTTTACTGGGTTGCAGTGGACAGTGGCGCTACTGCCTATGAAAGAAGATTTTATTAATGTTTTGATTCCGCCTTGCACCGTGTATCTGGTCTATATATATAATGCAATCAAAGGTCGTACGTATACGCCGGAGATTCCCCTTTCCAGAAAAGGTTATCCGGATTTTTGTGCACCACCTGCAGAAATGAGAACTCATTTCACTTTTAATGAAGTACTAGGTGGACATGCGCGCTCGTTGCGCCGCTGCAATCTATTTGGAAGTGTCATAGGTGTGTTATACTCCCCGTTGGTAATATATTTTGTTTTGTTTGTATTATTTTAATTAAATATATGAGCATGTGTAAGGTTGAGTGTTTTAATCGGTAGACAAATGTGTCATTTACATGTTAGACATGTCTAAGACTGAGAAATCTAACCCTTATTTCATATTGAAGCTCATAAACAACATAGAGGTACCGGTGTTTCTTCACGTAAACAAAAAGGTATATCAAGCAAACTTCAAACAAAAATACATCAAGCAATAGAACAAGTTCAGTACCACAAGAAAATGGCATGTTAAATGATCAAGGTAGAAAAATTAATAATGCCAAATAAGCTAACTTATGAAGATCACACGGTAACTTTGTTCGACTTTCTCAAAATCGATGGTTGCAACTATTTGGGTTACAGAGCTCCAATGGAATGCACGACTTTCTATTCAACACCTATAAGTGGCTGGATTATTAAATAATTTGTTTAGTCAATATAGATAGCCGGATTACATATATACTAATTCTATACATGAGTTATACATGATATATTCCAAATTATTCACTGGTTGAATAAAATTTAAAAGAGAAGGTATGGCTGAAAGTTGCCATGATCTTTACATAAAAGCAAGATCTAATATATAATCAAGTTTGATAATTTTTATATGTTAAAATGAAAAATAGAAGTTATGATATTTCTTTCGGACCCACTTAGTCGATGGAACCCGCTTGTTCATTAATCATACAACATACTCCAGTCAAGGGCACTTAAATTTTTATTAACTCATGTAGAAATTATAAAATAACGTAGAACATGTGTCAATTTATACAGGTATCTTATGTATTTTCGAGATATGCTAATTTATTCAAAAGCAAATTTAGTTGTAGAGCGTAAGAAAGGCCAAAATCATCTTATTCTGCTTTGTTTCAGGAATACATACATGTTAATGTTGAAGTGACATGAAACACGGCCGTTTCTCGCAAGACGCAGCCATTTCTCACCCTGTTAGTGCTCCATGCTTTCTGTTCAGCAATTCTTCCATTCGGTTACTGTAGACCTCGGATTCTGGCTAATCGCTCTGTGCCGCATCATCGCATGCCTCGCGAGCCTTCTCCTTTTCAATTTCTTTTTTTGCCATCCATCAGTGGGTTTTCCGGTCAAAGCGGTGAGGATGATGCGACATCTTCGTGTAGTCCTGCATAGGAGCGTATGTACCTGTGCCGCCCCTCTCTCTCCCACGCACCGTCCCACACTCTACCTCCACCTTATCTTCCTCATTAACGGCAAAGTGTGGCAGCGTACGGGTGCGCAAGGTCGGGCGCGATGTTGAATTGGTACTGGGCAGGTTCGAGGCGAGGAAGCAGAGGCGGCCGCCGCTAGATGCGAGAGGTGGATGGGAGGTGATCGCCTCGTGAGTGGAGGGGGTAGAAGGAGATGAGGTGAGAGGGAGATCTCGGGAGCAGAGGGCCTTCTCCTTTTCAATTCCTTTTTTCCGCCATTCGTCCCTGATTTTCCGTGTCAAAGCAATAAGGGTGATGCGACATCTCCGCGTAGTCCCGCATAGGAGCATCTCTACCCGCACTGCCCCCTCTCTCTCGCCCCACCGTCCCACGCGCTCACCTCCTCCTTATCTTCCTCACCACCAACAAAGCATGGCGGCGGACAGGTGTGCGAGGTCGGGGGCAATGTGGAATCGATACTGGGCAGGTTCGAGGCGAGAAAGCAGAGGCGGCCGACACTGGATGCGGGAGCTAGACGGGAGGCGCGTGGCCTCGTGAGTGGAGGGGAAAAGGGAGCGGAGGTGAGAGGGAGAGCTCGAGAGCGGAGGGGGCAGTGCACGTTGCTGGGAGAGACGGAGGAGGGGCTGAGATGAGCGGGAGCTCGGATGGAGGGGAACATGATCAAGATCAGGGTAGGGGTTGGGGCGCCGAAGGGAGGGACCAGCTCGTAAGACTTCGGTCAACACCTGAAACTGCATGGTTGAGATGACTCAGAGTGAAGATCAGACCGACAGAAACGCCCGCGCGACAGATGGCCTCATATGGCTCGCTTTTGCTCAGGCTTAAGCTATAGTATAATAGCTGAGTTAAAGGTACAACGTATGAGGTGAACTTATTTCACCACCTGTTGGAATTTGGTGAGTATTGTGCTGTTGGCACATTAGACAAACTCTGAAATTCTCTTTGGCCTATTTGTGCATGGCATCATATGGTTGTGCTAGTGGTGCTAAATTTTAGTATACTAGGCTATTCCACCACTCACTAAGGTATGAGAAGAAGAGCAACTCTCACGCACTCCTCCTCCGATGCCGCCCGCCTCGCCTCGTCACGACGTGCGCGCGGGGTTATAGGAATCTCGCTGAGTCAAGCTTTATTTTTGCTATTCAAAAAAATAATCATGGATTAATATGGGTTGTTACCGACTCGGACGTGGGCTGAGCCCCACGATCTCCCCTGACCTGCACTATATAAGCGCCTGCGCTAAACCTAATCGGCACTGCCTATCACACGTGTCTCCTTCCAGTCTATTGCGCCGCCGCCTTCGTCTTCCCTATCCCGGCTTGCGGCGTGCACCGTAGATCGGGACAGTAGGCCTCCGGAACCCCGCCTCTTGTGAACCTGTATGGGTGAGGGGCGATCAGGTTTTTGGGGAGCGCTTTCGTGCGACTACTGCCGCCATCACGGACGAATCCTTCCCCAACAAGGACTTCTTCCCAGACATCAGCAGTCTCTACATCAACGACATGGCCGACGACGCTGCTGCCACCGCCGCTGCTACTGCTGCTGCTGCTGCCGATACATCGCCTTCTTTTAATGGTATGCACTATAAGAGATGGCGCGTGAGAGCAATTCTATGGTTTAAAAACCTAAACTGCTATAGCGCCACTCTTGGCAAACCTGAAGGAGATCTTTCTGCTGAGCAGGAAGCGGCCTTTAAGAAAGCTGATACCATGTTTCTGGCGGCTCTGTTCAGTATTCTTGGGGACAACATTGTTGACCTAGACATGTCATTTGATAATGGAAAAGACGCGTGGGATGCGCTCGAGGCCAAGTTTGGGGTCTCGGATGCTAGCACTGAGTTGTATGTCATGAAACAATTCTATGACTACAAGATGGTTGATGAGGGCTTCGTCATTGAACAAGCTCATGAGATACAATCACTTGCCAAAGAACTTGAGCAGTTCAAGTGTACCTTACTGGACAAGTTTGTGGTCGGAGGCATTATTGCGAAGCTTCCTCCCATGTAGAGGAACTTTGCTACTTCTCTGAAACATAAGAGACAAGAGTTTTCCGTTATGGATCTCATTGGGTCTCTTCATGTGGAAGAGAAGGCGAGAGCAAATGACACATGTGCTCGAGGATTTGAGGGAGCTTCTAGTGCCAATTTGGTACAGAAGAAAAACTTCCAATCCCACAAGTTAAAGAATAAGAACAAATATGAAGGCAAACGGAAGTTAGATGGCAAGAACAAGGCTACTCACTCAACCAACTTCAACAAGAAAAATGATAAGAATAAAGGCTCTTGCCACGTTTGTGGTGATCCTGATCATTGGGCTCCTAGCTGCCCTAATCTCTTTCACAAGCGGCAACATGAGAACAACAGGAAGACCACTAATGTTGTTATTAGCGATACTGAGATGAAGGACACTGGGTATGGTATTTTACCTACTATCCTTTCAGTATGTCATTCTCCTGAATGGTGGATAGACACATATGCTAATACACATGTATGTTCTGATATTCCATGTTTTCTTATTATCAGGTCTCTAGGACTTCTTCCGTGCTGATGGGAAATGGCTCATGTACTTCTGTTCATGGTGTTGCTATAGTAAATCTGAAGTTTACTTCGGGGAAGACCGTACAGCTGAAGAATATGCAACACGTTCCCTCCATCAATAAGAATCTCGTCAGCAGATCGCTTCTATGTTGAGATGGTTTTAAGTTGGTTTTTGAGTCCAATAAAGTTGTAATTTCTAAGTATGTACAATTTGTTCAAAAGGTTATGAGTGCGGAGGTCTGTTCCGCTTATCTTTGTCAAACTCATGTACTAAAGTTATTAATCATGTTTGCAATAATAATGAGTCCAATATTTGGCATTCACGACTTTGTCATATTAACTATGGTTGCATGACGCGGCTAGCCAATATGAGTTTAATTCTGAAATTTACCACTGTCAAAGGTTCTAAGTGCCAAGTTTGTGTGCAAGCAAAGCAACCCCGCAAGTCTCATACGGCTGCGGAACTGAGAACTTAGCACCGCTAGAACTTATACATTCGGATCTATGTGAGATGAATGGTGTTTTGACAAAAGGTACAAAAAGATATTTCATGATGTTGATTGATGACTCCACTAGATACTAATGCGTTTATCTTCTAAAATATAAATATGAAGCTTTGAATTACTTCAAAAACTATAAAATTGAAGTAGAAACCCAACTTGATCTTAAAATCAAGCGGCTAAGGTCGAATCGTGGTGGAGAGTACTTTTCAAATGAATTTGATCTATTCTATACAGAACATGGTATTATCCATGAGAGGACGCCTCCCTACTCACCTCAGTCAAATGGGGTGGCCGAAAGAAAGAACCGCACTCTAACTGATTTGGTTAACACGATGTTAGATACATTGGGTCTTTCCAAGGAATGGTGGGGGGCAATAAAGACTGCGTGTCATGTCCTAAACCGTGTTCCTCTAAAGGATAAAACCATGACTCCATTTGAGGAATGGCAGAAGAAAAGGCTTAAACTATCTTACTTACGAACTTGGGAATGTTTGGCGAAAGTCAATATTCCAATACCCAAGAAGCGAAAGCTTAGACTAAAAACCGTAGATTGTGTTTTATAGGATATGTTTTTCATAGCATTATCTATAGATTTTTGATACTAAAATCTGAGGTATCCGACATGCATGTTGGTACGATTATGGAGTCGTATGATGCGAATTTCTTTGAGGACATCTTTCCCATGAAAGGTATGTCTAGCTCATCAAATCAGGAGATGACTAGTTCATCTAGTCAGGAATTTGTTATAATTCCTGAACCCACTATGCCGATAGAACACTATGATGATCCTGTGGAGGACGACAATGAAGCTCCTAAAAGGAGAAAGAGACAAAGGATTGCAAAGTCATTTGGTGATGATTTCATTGTGTACCTTGTGGATGATACTCCCACTTTTCAGAATCCTACACATATCAAGATGTTGACTACTGGAAAGAAGTTGTCTGTAGCGAGATGGATTCCATCTTAGCTAATGGAACTTGGGAGGTCACTGATCGTCCTTATGGGTGCAAACCTATAGGATGTAAGTGGGTGTTCAAGAAAAAGCTTAGACCTGATGGTACTATTGAAAAGTACAAGGAACGTCTTGTGGCTAAGAGTTATACCCAGAAAGAAGGTGAAGACTTCTTCGATACCTACTCACATGCAGCCAGATTGACCACTATTCGAGTAATACTATCCTTGGTTGCCTCACATGGTCTTCTCATTCATCAAATGGACGTTAAGACAACTTTTCTAAATGGAGAGCTAGATGAGGAAATTTATATGGAGCAGCCTGATGGATTTGTAGTAGATGGTCAAGAAGGAAAGGTGTGTAAGTTAGTGAAGTCTTTATATGGTCTTAAGCAAGCTCCTAAGCAGTGGCATGAGAAGTTTGAAAGAACTTTAACCGATGAAGGCTTTGTTGTAAATGAAGCTAATAAGTGTGTGTACTATCACCATAGTAGGGGTGAAGGAGTTATTATGTGTCTATGTCAATGACATATTGATATTCGGGACCAACCTCGCTGTTGTTGAGGAGGTCAAAGAGTTCATATCTCGCTGCTTTGAGGTGAAGGACTTGGGAGTGGCTGATGTAATCTTAAACATCAAGCTACTAAAGGATGACAATGGTGGGATTACACTACTTCAGTCCCACTATGTGGAAAAGATACTGAGTCGCTTTGGGTATAGCGACTGCAAGTCTTCTCCAACGCCTTATGATCCAAGTGTGCTACTTCGAAAGAATCGAATGAATGCTAAAGATAAATTAAGATACTCTCAAATTATTGGCTTGCTCATGTATTTAGCCAGCGCTACGAGGACTGACATCTCCTTCACTGTAACCAAACTGAGTCGATTTGTGTCAAATCCTGAAGATGATCATTGGCATGCTCTTGAGAGAGTTTTGCGCTATTTGAAAGGCACTACGAGTTACGGTATTCACTATACTGGGTATCCTCGAGTACTTGAGGGTTATAGTGATTCAAACTGGATATCTGATGCTGATGAGATTAAGGCTACAAGTGGTTATTTGTTTACACTTGGTGGTGGCGCTATTTCCTAGAAGTCTTGCAAGCAGACCATCTTAACAAGGTCAACTACGGAAGCAGAACTCACAACATTAGACACAGCCACTGTTGAAGCAGAGGGGCTTCATGAGCTTTTGATGGACTTACATGTGGTTAAAAAACCAATACCTGCCATCCCGACGAACTGTGATAATCAAACTGTGATCTTCAAAGTAAACCGTTCTAAGGATAATATGAAGTCATCAAGGCATGTGAAGAGGATATTGAAATATGTCATGAAACTAAGAAACTCTGGAGTTATTGTGTTGGATTATATCCAAACATATAAGAACTTGGCAGATCCCTTCACAAAGGGTTTATCACGTAATGTGATAGATAATGCATCGAGGGAGGTGGGTTTGAGACTCACACAATGAGTTGTTCGCAGTGGTAACCCACTCTATGTGATCGGAGATCCTGTGAATTAGAGCTGAGAGACAAGTTGTTGATCATCTGAGAGGAGAGTATGCCCATATTATATTTACATATCCATAAAGATGCAATACTCTCTTATTCTGTATGGTAGGTTGATATTTATCTTAATGTGTTCTAAGTGACTGATACGTCGTAAACGTATCTATAATTTTTTATGTTCCATTCTTGTTTTATATCTACTTTCTTATGTTTTGTTCATACTTTGAGGTATTTTTATACATTTTCTGGAACTAACCTATTAACAAGATGCCACAGTGCCAGTTGCCTGTTTTCTGCTGTTTTTGGTTTCAGAAATGGAAGAAAATCAATATTCTCGGAATTGGACGGGACAAAAGCCAAAGTCAATATTTTATCTGAAGCAATACGGAGACCGAAGGAGAGACGAAGTGGCGCACCAGGGCGGCCACACCTAGCGGCCGTGCGGCCTGGGGGGCGTGCCACCAGGGGGTGTGGCCCCTGGTACTCCACCAACATTGCCCCTTCGCCTACAAAAGCCTCCCGGGACGAAAACCCTAAGTACCCGATCAAAATTCCACGAAAGAGTATGTAGCCACCGCCATCTCCATCCCTAGATCGGGAGGAATCTGAAGCTCTTCCCGGTACCCTGTCGGAGGGGAGAGATCACCCTGGAGGCCTTCTTCATCAATATGCCTGCCTCCGGTGTGATGCGTGAGTGGTTCATATTTGGACTATGGGTCCATGTAGTAGCTAGATGGTTGGTTCTCCTCCTTTGTGCTATCATGTTTAGATCTTGTGAGCTCCGTTCATGATCAAGATCATCTATTTGTAATCTTACATGTTGTGTTTGTGAGGATCCGATGGATATAGAGATGCTATTTTAGATTGATTATTGATTCTATCATGTCTATGTTATTTGTGATCTTGCATGCTCTCCGTTGTTTGTAACTATCTTGGCCAAGTAGATGCTTGCAACTCCAAGAGGGAGTATTTATGCTCGATAGTGGCTTCATGCCTCTAATAATCTGGGGAAGTGACGGGAATCTCTAAGGTTGTAGATGTGTTGTTGCTACTAGGTACAAAACATAAATCCTTTGTCCATGGGACAATCATATTGTTTACTTTACACACAATTCTTAATGAAATTATCTATTCCTTGCAACTTAATACTGGAAGGGATTCGGATGATAACCTGAAGGTGGATTATTAGTCATAGATGCAGTTGGATTACGGTCTATGTATAATGTTGTAATGCCCAATAAAATAGCATAGGAGTCAAGATGTCTAGTATATGCATTGTATGCTTTCTCAAATCTGTCAATTGCCCTGCTGTAATTTGTTCACCCAGCATGTTGTCTATCTTAAGGAGAATCACCTTTAGTGAACTATGGACCCTGGTTTATGCTTTTACCATTGCTATACCTTCTACTGTTACTATTTACTATTTACTTTCTACAAGAAATTACTATCTTCCACACAATACGTTTAATCCTTTGTTTTCAGCAAACCGGTGAGATGGACAACCTCACTGTAAGTTGGGGCCAAAGTTCTATGGTTGTGTTGTGTAGGATTCCAAGTTGCTAGCAACACCTTGCAGTTGTTTCCTTGCTCCTACTGGTTCGATAACCTTGGTTTCATAACTGAGGGAAAACTTGCTCATGTGCTTATCATACCTTCGTCTTGGGATCCCCATGATGCAAGTAATGTTTCTTAAACTTAAAGATACCAAGGATACTGAAAAGAGAGATTTTATTCTAGAAACTATGCTTAAGGAATTTTACGATGTTGTTAAGGAAGCTAGAAAGGTTTTCGTTCGTTTCAATATGTTAGGCTCATGTGTAGATGTTATTGGTACATGAGTAAAGATGGACAAAACCAAATCCAAAGATGGAGAGAAAATTAAAATACCAATACCTTTTAAACTTGTGGGAATGCATGAAGCCTTAGAAAAGAATTTTGATTGGATCATTCCTGAAACCCCGTTTGATGAAACCAGTGAACCCAAGAGTATTGAGAGAGGATACTTTAGAACTTATTTGGATGAGATACCTTGCCTTGTTGAAGATATTTTTGGTATTGATCTTAATGCTTCTTGATTCGAAAATACTTGAAACTTCCTTCCTATGCCTAGCTCAAAGGCGTTAAAGAAAAGCACTATTGGGAGATAACCCAAATTTTTATTCAGTATGTTTTTCTTTTGTTGAGTCTTGGAAGTTATTTCTTCAGTAATAACCTCTCCTTTTCCTTTTTGTGTGGTTTTTGTGCCAAGAATAACCTCTAATGAGAGAGAAGTAAGATTTGGGAAAGTTGCTGTCCCGAAACAGATTTTTGTGCTTCACTATAAAAAATAGTGAAAAATCTCTGAACATCGGATTGAGCTGTAATGTTTTGTGCTTATGACCCATGTTGTTATATAACTTTCGTTAGTTCAATATTTTCCGATTTGAGCAACATAAGGTCTTCGGAAAAATTGGTTTTTACCTGTGGTCTGTTTTGACAGATTTCTGCTATTATTTGCATTTGCCTCTTAATCTCTTTCTCTTTGAGTTCTCTTTAATCACTTGAGCTTTTAGAAGGAATTGCTATAGTATCTTGTGTTTTAATGGAAGTTTTACTTGTTATGAAACTAAACCATAGGACCAATTATCTTGAATACACTAATGTTGCTAATGAGGATTGTGTGAAGTTTTGTATGAAGGAAAATTTTCAAGTGTAGGGGAAGAATGTGATAAGATGAAGTATGGATAAAATCTCAAGCTTGGGGATGCCACCCGTGTCACTCCAAGAAATATTCAAGAAGTACAAGCGTCAAAGCTTGGGGATGCCCAAGGCGTCCCCTTCTTCATCAATAAAAATCTCAGGTTTTCTTCCAAAACATTTCATTTTTATTGTTTCATGCACAATTGTGTTGTTCTTGGAGCGTCTTTGTTTTCGTTTTTAGTTTTCTTTGTTTAGTTTGCTTAAATAAATTCGGTTGGACCCCTGCATTCATATGATATTTCAAATAAGTTGATTGGTGATTGGAAAAGAGTAGGAAAGTTCATGCTTATAAGTGGTAAAAAGGAGTTTTTTTTACTATGGCTTAGACTTTATCATGTCATGTTTGATACTGCTTTGACTTTATGCTTAGTAATTATTGTTGTAGCATGACTTGTTCCAAACAATTGAGATTGCATAATGTGCCTTGAAAGAATCATGCGTTGTTTTAGCATACAAAAGCATAATATTGTGGTATTCTCCTTCAATGCTTTATTTGGGTTGACTTGGCACATGCTTACACCATGTTAAGACTATGAACCAGTCACCTTAGCCTCCATGATCATTTAGTTTTTTGACTTGTAATATCACTTTATGCTTTAATTAATAATTTTTTGTCGCTTTGCATGATTATGGCCATTACTGCTCTCTTAGTTGGTTTCTCCCAGTCTTTTGCTAGCCTCCACATGTACCAAGTATGAGTTCCACTCATGTATCTAATCCCCAAGAAAACCAAGTTGTTCCAAAGGGTCCACTATAAATTCCTATGCATGGTGTGTTACACCATTCCAAGTATATTCATGTTTTATCTACCTTCCGAATTAAACTTGTTATGTGAAAATTAGTGATTAAAGCTCTCACGAACTTGATGGAACACTTTACTTTATTGCACTTAATAAACTTGAACCATTGCGTCCATCTATGTTGCATATATTCTAGCACTTTATAAGGTGAGAATTAGTAGAACCATGCTGTCATGGGGAACGCTTTCAACATTGCACTTATTATTCAATTGATATCATGTTCTTTTGTTTATGGATCCCGACGGTGTGAAATAAAAGGGGAACTTGTAAGCTCATGGAGTTTGTATATGTGTTAGGGAAACGCCTGAGCGGCTTGCCTAAGCCATGCCTAATCATGGTGGAAACTTGCAGCATAACCATAGTGAGCATTCTGTGAAGCATCCTCAATAAAAACCTATGCAAATAGCAAATAAAAGATCGCTGAGATGTTGATTGTCTGTTGCCTTGTCATTTTGATATGGGATAGCTCTTGTATCATGGGGCAAGGGGTACCCCGTTGGCGGTTCTCCATGATACACATGTACTTACAATGACAAGAACTTACTTGTGACTTAAGTTGAGTAGCATGAGGTCCGGGACTCGTTGGCAAGGGGCATGAGATTTTCGTCTTATAACTTGTCAAGCATATCCTCATATTTGTTCACTTTAACCTTAATCACCTAAAAGATTCTTATGATAGGGGCAATGAGAGCTGAAAACAAATAAGTACCATAATTTTTGGAAGCTCTTTATGAAACTTGAAATCCCTACTTCCCTCTTATGAAGGGCCTTTATTTTTTACTTTTATGTTGAGTCTCCATTTTCTATCTTTATGCACCAATTGGGAGAGCATAGTGATCATTCTTAGTTTAATGTGCATTGTCCCAAAACTTGTTGATTGATTCATAACTATGATATTGCTTGTTCTTAAATTATTTGTATCTAGTCACCCTTATGAAATTTCAAGGTGTCCTATGCATTTATGTCTGAATATACAATGAGGGACAAGCTGAATACCATTCTTATTATATTTTCTATATGTGAAACAAACAAACATCTTTTAATGCATTGTTATTCATGAATCTTTTGTTTGTACCTTATTCATGTTACAACATAGTTGCTATGTCTTATTGTTAGAACTCCATATTTCATGTTCATGTTAGAGTACTTTGATCCCAGCCATCAATGATTTACAAATACCTTGATCAAGATTATGTTGGTGCATGTCACCTCAAAAGTTATTTTTTATAACCTACCTACTTGAGGACGAGCAGGAGTTAAGCTTGGGGATGTTGATACGTCATAAACGTATCTATAATTTTTGATGTTCCATGCTTGTTTTATATCTACTTTCTTATGTTTTGTTCATACTTTGAGGTATTTTTTATACATTTTCTGGAACTAACCTATTAACAAGATGCCACAGTGCTAGTTGCCTGTTTTATGCTGATTTTGGTTTTAGAAAAGCTAGTAAGGAAATATTCTCAGAATTGGACGGAAAAAAATCCAAAGTTAATATTTTACTCGAAGCAATACGGAGACCGAAGGGGAGACGAAGTGGCGCACTAGGGCGGCCACACCTGGTGGCCGCGCAGCCTGGGGGGCGCGCCACCAGGGGGTGTGGCCCCCATGGTACTCCACCAACCTTGCCCCTTCGCCTACAAAAGCCTCCCGGGACGAAAACCCTAAGTACCCGATCAAAATTCCACGAAAGATTTTGTAGCCACCGCCATCTCCATCCCTAGATCGGGAGGGATCTGAATCTCTTCCCTGCACCCTACCGGAGGGGAGATATCACCCTGGAGGCCTTCTTCATCACCATGTCTGCCTCCGGTGTGATGCGTGAGTAGTTCATCTTTGGACGATGGGTCCATGTAGTAGCTAGATGGTTGGTTCTCCTCCTTTGTGCTATCATTTTTAGATCTTGTGAGCTCATTCATGATCAAGATCATCTATTTGTAATTCTACATGTTGTGTTTACGGGGATCCGATGGATATTGAGATGCTATTTCAGATTGATTATTGATTCTATCATGTCTATGTTATTTATGATCTTGCATGCTCTCCATTGTTTGTAACTATCTTGGCCAAGTAGATGCTTGCAACTCCAAGAGGGAGTATTTTTGCTCGATAGTGCGTTCATGCCTCTAGTAATCTGGGAAGTGACAGGAATCTCTAAGGTTGTAGATGTGTTGTTGCTACTAGGGAGAAAACCGCAATCCTTTGTCCATGGGACAATCGTATTATTTACTTTACACACAATGCTTAATGCAATTATCTGTTGCTTGCAACTTAATACTAGAAGGGGTTCGGATGACAACATGCAGGTGGATTATTTGTCATAGATGCAATTGGATTACGGTCTATGTATAATATTGTAATGCCCAATCAAATCTCATAGGAGTCAAGATGTCTAGTATATGCATTGTATGCTTTCTCAAATCTGTCAATTGTCCCACTGTAATTTGTTCACACAACATGTTGTCTATCTTAAGGAGAGTCATCTCTAGTGAACTATCGACCCTGGTCCATGCTTTTACCATTGCTATACCTTCTACTATTACTATTTACTATTTACTTTCTGCAAGAAATTACTATCTTCCACACAATACGTTTAATCCTTTGTTTTCAGGAAACCAGTGAGATTGACAACCTCACTGTAAGTTGGGGGCAAAGTTCTATGGTTGTGTTGTGAAGGATTCCAAGTTGCTAGCAACACCTTGAACTTGTTTCCTTGCTCCTACTGGTTCGATAACCTTGGTTTCATAACTGAGGGAAAACTTGCTGTTGTGCTCATCATACCTTCCTCTTTGGGTCCCCAACGAGCTCTACATTCTGAGCAATCAAGGACTTTCCTAAGTAGAGATGTTGTTCCGCAGAACATCTATTGAGGAACACACCTATATGAGTCTGACTATCAGACGTCGCAGTCCATTAGAGTTGGGTGCTCTCTAATAAACTCATGAAAGGCCCTGGAGTATGACGCATAAGCTCCAAACCACGGGGAAGCCCTGCAGTAGCCCTGTACCGGTCTAGATTTTGTGTGAAACTAGTGTGCAAAAAACTTGTAGTTCAAGGCATAGTCCACTATTCAAGTTGCTAGCTAGTGTAGCATGAAGTTTAATGTGGAAGTTTAACTTAATAGTCTCCACTACACACCGGTATATAAAACAATATTCTAGAATGGATGTGAGGTGATGTGCCAATGAGCCTTTGTGGGGGATTGTTGAAATTTGGTGAGTATTGGGCTGTTGGACCATTAGACAAATTCTAAAATTCTCTTTGGCCCATTTGTGCATGGCAGCATATGGCTATGCTAGTGGTGCTAAAGTTTAGTACCACATTGCTAGTTGAGGTAGAGTTACACCTTCTTATATACTAGGTTGTTCCACCACTCACTAAGGTGTGAGAAGAAGAGCAGATCTTGCGCACTCCTCCTCCGATGCCGCCCGCCTCGCCTCGTCACGACGCGCGCGCGCCGCGGGTTGCGGGAATCTCGCCGAGCCAAGCTTTATTTTTGTTGTTCAGGAAAATTAATCATGGATTAATTACGAGTCATTAACGTACGCGTTAATTAGTTAGCCATTTCTGGACTTTCTGGAACATGGGTTGTTACCGACTTGGACATGGTGAAAGGGCATGTATGCCCCCATGTGTGGTTTTGGTAATTAATGACAATCTCTATGGACTAATGTGTAAATTGAGTTTCACTTGTAGGTTTGTCCATTGGAATCTTGTTGAAGAAGAAGAAGATGAGGAAGATCAAGTTTGTGTTGAAGAATAAGAAGATGGAGTTCCTTATGGCCATCTTCAAGACAACACAAGAAATGAAGTGCAAGCTCAAGGTGCGCCATCTCTAGAAGATCTCATGCTTGGAGCTTGCCATCCTCGGCGATCATGGTGTGATGAAGACAAGTTCAAATAGGAGGTTTCCCCATGGAGTATGGGGGGGCATTTCTCAAGTCTTCATCAAGCAAGAGCAATCAAGAAAGGCGATCCATCTTGAGAAGGACAAGACGGTCTAGATCAAGCTCAAGTGGAATGCTCAAGGCAAAGGTATGATCTTGATAGGTTTTATATTTTATCAGTCTCTTGTAGTGTTGGGAGACCGGGTTTAGGATAGATAGCCGTACTATCAAGATGGGCTCTCGAGTGGGTAACTCGTTCGTATCTTTCAGAGAGAGCTCAAACCTTTGCATACATAGCATCATCTTTCTTGGTTGTTGTTGGGTTCTTGTCCATGTGAGGATCTAGATCTTGTGGTTATCCTCATAACAAATTCTAGTTCATCAAAAACATATTTCCCTGTTATATCTTATTGCGGTTTTGATTTTGCGGGTTTTCTGGCTCCACACCTTGGGAGATATTTCACATATATATTCATGGTATTTTCTCCCTTGGTGATACCCAATATTTCCAACAAAATTGGTTTCGTCTTGTTTGGAGTTCGGATGCGAAAGTTATTGCATTTCTAGTTTCTGAAGTTTTCACGACCGATAGTTCTAGCGGGCCACCGGTAGTACCATTAGGGCATTTTGCCGCTGGTAGTACTGATTTTCTGGCCCAACTTCCGGTAATCCTGATTTCTATTCAGTAACCTCTCTATTTTGGTCGCATATATTTGTCGGAACTTCGGTCAGAAGTTCAGGCAGTAGTACCGCTAGTGCATTTTTGCCGTCGGTAGTACTGGTGTAATTTCCGGCGGTAGTACCGGCCAGCTTATTTTCTCTTTCCGTGTCACCGTTTTCGACCATTGGCTGGGTGCCACCGGTAGTATAGGCCACCCACCAGTACTACCGGCCGTGCACAAAAAAGTGCATAATGGCCAGATCAGGGAGCCCTTTAAAAGGAGCTCCCCTTCCCCTTCGTCAGTTAAGCTCTTTTTGGCCCGTTTTTCACTCTCTCTCTCTCCTCCATTGTTGACCTTGAAGAGCTTTCCCTCTCCCTTCCCCCTCCTATGACCTCCTATGATTCTTGCATCTTTATGAGGGATTTGAGAGAGGAGATCTAGATCTACAACCCCCACCAAACAAAATCCCTTCTTTGTGAAGGAATCCTTGGGATCTAGATCTTGGAGATTTTTTGTATTCTCCTCTTGTGTTCTTCCTCTCTTATTCCCCTAATAGCTTTTGTAGCTTTGGTGGAATTTGAGAGTGAAGGACTTGCCTCTTGCATTTGGTGCATAGGTTTGAGTTCTCCTCGGAGTTTTGGCGAGTTCAAGCTCTTGGGCTTGTTTCTCTTGGGTTCTTGGAACCCTAGACGGTTGTGTGGAGTTGTGGTGTGTTCTTGGGGGCTCCAATTGAGTTGTGGAGATTCCCCAAGCTTGTTTGACTATTGTGGCATTATGGAGCCTTTGTGGCGTTTCTTCTGAGCACTCTAATTGAGTTGTGGAGATTGCCCCAAGCCTTGTACGGGTTCGGTGACCGCCCTCAAGTGGAACGTGAGTAGGCCTTTGTGGCGAGCTCACGGGAGAATAGGGTGAGCCTTTTTTGGCATTGGTGAGTTGCGTGCCTTCGCATCTTGGGGTGAGGCCTTGTGTGGCGTTGGGTGAGCATCGAGCCACCACACCTCGAGGTGAGCCATTTGTGGCGTTCGAAGTACATTGCGCCACCGCACCTCTCCCACAGAGACGTAGCTTCTTTGGAAGTGAACTTCAGGAAACAAATCATCGTCTCCGTGTCCATCGGTTATCTCTCAATCGAGCCTTTTACTTATGCAATTTCAATTTTGATAGCCATCGTGCTTGAAGTATTATATCTTGCTATCACCTTGTTGTTTGTCTTGCTTAGCATAGGTTGTTCGTGCACTTAGTTGAACCTAGTTGATATAGGTTTTGGTTTGATAATTTAAACGTTAAGTTTTATTCTGCATTTATTAGAGCCTAAACCGTAATAATTTTAAAACACCTATTCATCCCCCTCTAGGCGACGTTCGTTTCCCTTTCACGTGGGCTGAGCCCCATGATCTCCCTTGACCTACACTATATAAGCGTATGCGCTAAACCTAATCGGCATTGCCTATCACACGCGTCTCCTTCGAGTCTATCGCACTGTCGCCTTTGTCTTCCCCATCCCGGCTTGTGGCGTGCACCGTAGATCGAGACAGTAGGCCTTCGGAACCCTACCTCTTGTGAACCTGTATGGGTGAGGGGCAATCAGGTTTTTGGCGAGCGCTTCCGCGCGACTACTGACACCATCACGGACAACTCCTTCCCTAATGAGGACTTCTTCCCGGACATCAATAGTCTCTACATCAACGACATGGCCGATGACGCTACTGCCACCGCTGCAGCTACTGCTGCTGCTGCCGCCGCTACACCATATGTGATCCTGAACTTTCTCTTTCAGATTATGCTATAGTTCTTTATTCTAGTGATTGGTGTAGATGTGATAGGTTTATCTTATTTAGATGTAATTTGTTCATCTACTTTGTTAATCTTCCTGATTAGTTTTGGTGTTGTTTGTATGATCATGCTTTATCAGTTTATTAGTCGGATTAAATCATATATTTCCAACAAGATCTCCGCCTTGTATGACAGGTTCCTAATCTCCTACAATTTGGAGATCACCCCTCCTCTTTTAGATGATTGGAATCTTGGAAATAGTGACTAATATCAACATATTCCTTATTACAAGATACAATCAAAACCTTCCATAATTGAAGATCTAATTGGATACATTCCTCTTATGTGCAATGCATGGATTAGGAAAGTCGAGGTGGCACCTCTTGGTTTTATGCGCCAGGCCATGTGTGGGCCATGGCCCAGGCGCCATCCCCTAGGTGGGCTAGCCCCCTCTTATCCAATCTGACCACCGGAACTCCTTTAGACACTCTTTCTTGATTCCCGTTTATCTTAGATGCTCCCGGTATCTCGAACCTATATATATTCTATAACATTTCTGAAAGCTCTCAGACATAACCAGCATCTCGGGATGATTAACATGAACCTATAAATCCCCACTGACGACTCTTTAACAACCTTCCTGAATTAGGTCATGTCACCCGAACAATTTTGATTCCTCACCGAGGTGTCTTAGTGATTCCCGAAACTATTCCGGTATGTCCGAAAACTATTTCGGACATCTCTCCCAGCTAACTACCATATAGGTGGCAGGCATAACTTGATCATAAGACCTTAAGATTGTGATCCGATCGGGTTTGGTAGTAAGTGGACATGACTCCGAAAGACTATCGGATCAATAACCAACAATGGAACCTGAACACCCATGATGTTTCCCATTTCACTACTCGCAACAAGTGAACTTGCTCATTGTACATATGTTAATCCTTTCGCTTCGCGATATTCGTGTGACAATCTGAGGCGAGATATATGTATCCTCTTTATTCAACTCTTGATCACTATACCGGTTATCCTCGTTATGATTTCACTTTCTTTTAACTTGTACTGGTATTCTGATGTCCTTCATGATCTCATCATGACTGTGTCTGTGCATACAATTGGGTGACATCATAATACTGAGTGGGCCTAGAGAATATCTCTTCATCGTCAGGAGGAGTGCGATCCCACTTATTGAACTATCCAAGTCCCCAGACATACTTTCGTGCTTATCTCAGAAGAGCCGTAATGACCACCTTTGTAGTATGGCATTGCGACACGACCAAGGAAAAACCCTATGTTATCAGGTGCTTGATATTCTCATGGTATTGGGGATTCATACATAAGATCATGGTCTGATGATATTACTATTAACAACATGATTCTATCTCATAGTAAATCATCATGTGGATCTGTTCCATACCCTTGTCTCTAGACAATGTACTCTCATAATTGGTAGTATACTCTTTGACCTATGATTAGGAAACTTGATTGTCACTCAGTGACATGAGATAGTGCCGGAGGCTAGACTAGGAACATCTTGTTGGTCAGTCTTTACTACACTTGCATGTGATGCTTCCTTTGATTCTCAAAATCAAGGTTTATAGAATTTATAATATAGTTTTATGAACCTATATATTGAATAGCGGATTATACAATAATCATTATTATCATTGCCTCTAGAGCATAATCCCAACATATTTGCCTCCATGTTCTCAAAGAACTGCTTCTGTTCTTTTGAAAGTTCATCATTGGTGGGACTTATGATGTTTGCAGGAGTAACGTCTTCATGATTCATGATCCCATGATCGGCCTTTTAGTCCAATATATGATCTTCCCCTAGTGGTGTCGCCAAATGTGTCTTGCGCTTTAAGATGCCCACACTCACAGTCACATGATTTTAGGGAGTCGTCAAGTTGTTTGACCGAATAACGACTAAGGTCTTACCCAGGTTAGCAGTAGAAGAAAGGGTGATGCACCTTAATGCATCTATAGGAGGCCGGACTTACAACGCGATACACAAGATAGTAATTCAACACTTTTTAGACTAGAAGCCCCAGGTTCTCAGGAGGGACCACGTATGAGGTTCCAGCGACAATTAGTTGAGCTAAATCGGCCTAACCGCTATTAACCCAGTTGTCGATTCTACGAGCGAAAACATAGACAAAATTGTCAAAGAAACAGAAGCAAGGACAATAGTTTCGAGGGTATGAAAAAGTAGATCGTATTGATATATGTTGATATGTTCTTAATTTCAATCGGCCTTCACCCCTCACATATATATGGGGCGGCAGATCTTTCCGTGTAAGTCTAGAATAACTTTTACACGTTTATAATGAGGATTTCTTAGTAGGAAAAAACACTAAACTAGGAAAATTGCGCCGCCTTCATACTAGTTTCGTAATCCAATCGCTCGAGTCAACCCTGGTAGAGTCACATTTCCTTCTGTGATGGAGTAGTTTCTACCCCGTATTCGTGATATTTACAGCTAAGTTTTGATCTCCTGGGCATGAAGTTAGTTCAAACCCAACTTCTATCTCAACGATGCTTCTAGATTGTTCTGGTTTAGTATCCTATGCATTTAGTCATCTGTGTCTCCTGCCCTTCCTTTCTCTTAGCAGTTTCTACAATTTTCAACTCGACCAACTCACGTTCTATGAACCTATTTTGCTATCGGCTTACAATGATTTTATGGCTTTCATCATTTCATCCAGATTTTGGCCAAAATGAGTGTCAATAGCTACATGGTTGTGTTTCTACAACCTCATTTCTGCACATCGTCAAAATAAAGTGGTACAACATTTTTTTTTCTCATGTTAGCAGTTTTTTACATATTCAGAAAAAATGTTGCAAATGGATGTTACAAGCTGAAAGTGCATGTTTGCCCCATGTGTGGTTTTGGTAATTAATGACAATCTCTATGGACTAATGTTTGAATTAAGTTTCACTTGTAGGATTTGTCATTGGCATCGCTTGGATCATGTGTTGGTTTCAAGGTTGAAAAATGAAAAAATTAAGAAGAAGTAATGTCCAAGGTCTTTGTGCCTGTTGGAATCATGTATAAGAAGAAGATCAAGCGTGTCTTGAATAAGAAGATGAAGTTCCTCATGGTTATATTCAAGACATCATCCTAACAGAGTTAGAAGAAATAAAGGGCAAGCTCAAGATCCACCATAACTATAAGATCACATGCTTAAAGCTTGCCATCCTCGGTGATCATGGAGTGATGAAGACAATTTCAAAGAAGAGGTTTCCCCATGGAGTATGGGGGAGCAATTCGCGAGTCTTCATCAAACGAGCGTGAGAAAATGCAATCAAGAAAGATGTTCCATCTCGAAGAAGACAAGATCGTGTACATTAAGCTCAAGTGGATTGCTCAAGGCAAATGTATGATCTTGATAGGTTTTCTATTTTACTAGTCTCTTGTAGTTGTTGGGAGACCGGGTTTAGAATAGATAGTCGTACTATCAAGAGGGGCTCTCGGGTGAGTAGATCGATCGTATCTTTCAGAGAGAGTTCAAAACTTTGCATACCACTACAAGAATCTAGACGATCCATGACGTTTTTTATGACGCGGCCTAAAAACGTCGCAGATTCCTGACGTTCTAGAATGTTTCATCACAACGAGCTTCAAGCCCCTCTAGCCCGGTTATCCATGACGTTCCTTATTTTCATTATGGCAAATTCATCGCAGATTTTGTCCTAGGCCCTGAAGCCCAGTTTGCCATTTCGTCTGGTGCCAAATTCGTCAAGGATTTTGTCACGGCACATGTTCGACTCTCTTTTTCCATCATCCATATCCTCCGTGCTTGAACCCCACATGTCAGCTCGGTGTCGACGGTAGTATCTCATGGAAGTGCTAGGTTTGACGCTGCTTCGTGACGTTTTTGGCCGTCCCCAACTGTTAGTGAATTTTATAGAAATTAAATAACAGAAAAATAGTTCGTGCAGGTAGACAAAATCGAATCGTCAACCAAACTTTGGCAGAACTAACTTGCAACCGATGCACCTATCCATTGATTTTGTGTTGATCTACTACTTTATTCTCTATATTACATACCAGCTCTCAGTCACAGAAAATGAATTGTAATTCAAAAATAGACAATCAACATATTAATATGTATCGACGCGGTTAATACATATTGTACATTTCACACAAGTATAAAAAAGAGAACAACAGAGCATATTTTTAGATCATCATTTATGAGTACATAGAAAAGCAACAACATGAACACAATCAACCAAATATATACATAGCATATGGAGATAATGTTACTTAGAATGTAGAGCACCAAGTTGCCAACAAGTTCCTTACCCCTACAAGTTCACTGACGACATATTACATTAATGGTTCATGCAACACCATCATAAACAAGATACTTTTTGGCCTCACTACAGAACATTAACACAACCCATAAATCCATGTAGCCCTCATTTAAAAAGGTGAAGATGCACACATTCCTCTCCCTGATTCTAGCGAGTTCGAGAATATTAGACCAGCCTCTTATCATCTGGGCAGCATCATTCATGCCTTGGAAGAGGTTAACATGCTGAGAAGTGGTCTTGTAGGAGCATGTGAGTGGTAACTCCTTTGGGAGATAGCGGTTGAGGTGGGCACTGTTGTAGCTAGCTGAAAAGTACTGTAGGAGAAGAATAATATTAGTTGTTGGCTAGATTTCACTATGCATAATAAAATATAAATATTGAAATGTCAAGTTTTAACCATCTTGGCATTCCCACAGATGACATTTGACTTGTTCATCTTGCACACATAGTATGGTATAGATGGCTTGTGTTGTTTAACCATCACTTTGAGGGAAGCAACCTGGTCAGAAGTTAATTCCAAATTGTTTCCAAACACACAGTGATCATCGAATTCCTCACCCCCTTCATCCTTGGACCTAGAAAGAAAATATTAGAAAGTAATAATATGTATCTGCATATAAATGTAACAAAACATGTACTTAGCCAATATAATGCCACACCTCTACGAATAAGGATCCTCGGTTTCTCGACTACTCTAAATCTTTTCATATATGCTTTAGCTCTTTGCCTTGTTATCTTAGCTTTCATCTTGCAAAAAACTACAGCAGCGGGTTTCTTTACATCATCATCAGATGAGACATTGATGACAACAACATCCTAGCCTAAATTAGACATTGCACTAATTAGAATTTTTAGTTTTTATGCCATATACAGTAGTGCCAGTAGCATCAATTTTAGAACTTGCTCATGTATCTCCCTGGCCTTCATCGTACCTGCTCCAAAGAGTTAATAATAGAATTAAGTTAGAATACAATTCTAATTAGTGAATTATTACAATAATCAAATTCAGTGAGTAAACTAAAGGGTGCTTCTAGTGAACTAGATTGAGACTTTGCTGTATGCAGCAACATCGACGCATGGAGCACTAATTGTGAGTACATACGCGCTGCCATAGAACAAGGAGGCGACACATCGAACTAGAACGATGCAGCATCCAGAGAATAAAATGGTTACATAGAACTAATTAAACAGCAACATCGACGTGGTGACCTTGAACAAGGAGGTGATATGTCGAACTAGAACAAGGAGGCGACCACATCGTCGACCGTTTAACAAAGAGTTAACGTGGTGAAAGGGCGCTAGGTTGAGGAGCACTTACATGTCATTTTGCAGCCTCCACTGCCACCATCGTCGCCGGGATTTGGTCATCGGCAGGGAGGGGATTTGGTCGTCGGCAAGGAGGGGAGAGGGTTTTCTCTAGCGCGGATTTGGAGGAAGTGGTGTGTTGGGAGTGGCATGGAGGGGAGAGGGTTTTTTCTAGCTACTATGATAGGTGGGTGATACGTCCATTTTGCATCACTATTCTATATCATAATTTACTGTTATTAATTGATATATTTCATATTAAGAGAGGATACTTATGTTATTTCATCTATTTTTGCATGATTGATGATTTTTGGAGGATGAACCACTGGAGTCAGGATTCTGATGGAAATGTCTAGATGCAAAATTCGCGAAGATCAAAAATCCTAGAAAATATATGGAAATTCCTTTTTTTCCAGAAGATGAAGGAGACTAGAAGGAGTGGAGATGGGCCATAAGGGTCCCACACCCCTGGTGGCGCGGGTCCCCCTGGTCACGCCACCAGGTGGTGTGGCCACCCTGGCCTGCCTCTAGCATCGCCCTTCCGCGTATATAATCCCCTCGAAACCCTAAGACTCGAGGAGTGACCACAGAAAGATTCCGCCGCCTCTGTGAGGCAGAAAACTGCAGAGAGAAAAAGAGCTCTCCGGCAGGCAGAAATCTGCCGGGAAATTCCTTCCCGGAGCGGGGAGATCGTCGCTATCAACACCGTCATCAAACTGGACTTCATCGGTATCATCATCATCATCTCCACTAGCACCATCATCACCACTCAGTACCGCTGTAACAATTGGGTTGAATCTTGCATAGTTCTTAGGGGAAACTTTCCCGGTGTTGATTACTTGTTATAGTTGATACTATTGAGTGGAACCGTTGAATTATTGTTCATGTTCAGATTGTTACTTATCATTATTTCATCTCTGATATTGATCCATATGATGTCTCGTGAGTAGTTCGTTTAGTTCTTGAGGACATGGGAGAAGTCATGTCGTTAGTAGTGGAATTGTGTTGAGAAAGATTTAATGGTTTGATAATTAAGTTGTGGTGTTATTATTCTAGTGGTGCCATGTGAACATCGACTACATGATACTTCACCTTTATGGGCCTAGGGGAATGCATTGTGTATTTGGCTACTAATCGTGGGGTTGTCAGAGTGACAGAAACCTGAACCCCCGTTAGGAAACCTTTGCATAAGGGAGTGTAGGATCTCAAAGTTTAAGGCTGTGGTTAGGTTTTTATCTTAATTACTTTCTTGTAGTTGCGGATGCTTGCAAGGGGTATAATCACAAGTATGTATTAGTCCTAGGAAGGTTAGTACATTAGCACAGGTTCACCCACACAACACTTATCCAACCAGAGAAGATTAATCAACTATATGAAGCGAAAGCACTTGACAATATTCCCATGTGTCCTCGAGAACATTTGGTCATCTTAAGTAATACAACCGGCTTGTTCTTTGCTAAAGAAAGGATTGGGCCACTTGATGCAATTATTATTATTGTCTTTTATTTACTCACACTTTGTTTATCTACATTATAAAAAAACTAAAAATCCATTTGCTAAGTATTTACAGAGAATTCCTGATCCAAGCCACTCGTCAACACCTTCTGCTCCTCGTTGGGTTCGACACTCTTACTTATCAAAAATACTGCGATACACCCCCTATGTGGGTCATAAAGACTATTTTCTAGCGCTGTTGCCGGGGAGTGAAGCGCTATTGAAGACTGGAACTAGTAAAGGAAACTTCTACTTTGAGTATTGTTTATTTCTATTTGTTACTTTATTTTCAATATGGATAATTCACTCAGTTTCTTATTTCGAAATGCTACTACCACTACTAAGGTAGTAGATGAACCACCACCTGCTGAAACTGGTCCTTTTAAAATACCTACAAAAATTGTTGATCGTGTTATGGATAATGATGTCTACGCACTTCTATTCTTGTAGACAGTTGTTGGGCCTCCAAGTGTAGAGGTTTGTAGAATAGCAGCAAGTTTCCCTTAAGTGGATCATCCAAGGTTTATTGAACTCAGGGAGGAAGTGGTCAAAGGTATCCCTCTCGAGCAACCCTGCAATCAAGATACAAGAAGTCTCTTGTGTCCCCAACACACCCAATACACTTGTCAGGTGTATAGGTGCACTAGTTCGGCGAAGAGATAGTGAAATACAAGTGGTATGGATATAAGACAATGGTGCCAGAAAAGAGCTTGATGGCGTGGAAGAGACTAAAGGAAAACTGAAATAAAGATAGCAGCAAGCAAACATGTAACAGCTCTAGTTGCAAACGGTGTTTCAATGCTTAGAATCAAGGCCTAGGGATCATAATTTCGCTAGTGAACACTCTCATATAAATATCTTCTCTTTATGATACTACTCTTAACTACTCTCCAGTTGGACACTCTAATCCATGGTAGGGATATAACAACACACCTCAAAGTCCGCTTTCCCCATCTAGATAACCCCACACTATCACCTTGAGCTCTAGATGGTTCCAACAAACACCACAATTTCATAGAAACATCCAACTCTAAATATAAGTCATAACAAGTATTTGTAATCTCTATCCTAAGTGCCACCATGGTGTGCACGCTGTCACTTTCACACACATGGGTAGAGCAGAGATCTATTAAAGCACTTGAGTAGCAAGGTAGATCTACTTGATTACAAAGCTCATGATCACAATATGATCATGCATAGAGAGAGAGATGAACACATAGATACCGGTAGAGCCCTTAGCCTCGAGGAAGAACTACTCCCTCATCATCATGGGAATCAGCAACGGCGATGGATATGGTGGTGGAGATCGATGGAGATGGCTCCGAGGGCACTTCCTTGTCCCGGCAGGGTGCTGGAACAGAGACTTTCTTTCCTTCGAATCTCCCCCTCGGTGGCGGTGGCGCTGCGGAACTTTTCGTGGTTGTATGATCTGGTACTAGGGTTTTCGTCCCAGGAGGCATATATAGGAGAAGAGGCAAGGTCGATGGGCGCCCGAGGGGTCCACACCACCTGGTGGCGCGTCTAGGGGGGACCTGCACCATCCTATGGTGTGGTCAGCCCCTGGCCCGTCTCCGTCTTGTCTTTTGGCTCTATGTTCCCCTCGGCAAAATATTGACTTTGGCTTTTGTCCCGTCCAATTCCGAGAATATTCATTTTCTGGCTTTTCTGGAACCAAAAATAGAAGAAAATAGGCAACTGGCACTGTGACATCTTGTTAATAGGTTAGTCCCAGAAAATGTGTAAAAATACTCCAAAGTGTGAACAAAACATAAGAAAGTAGATATAGAACAAGCATGGAACATCAAAAATTATAGATACGTTTACGACATATCAGATAACTACTATTTTGGAGATGGAACTGCCATCCCGGTGATCATTTGCTTTTTATACACGAATTATGCAGATTGTTCAAGTGTGCAGGTATTACCACAGATCAAGTTAAGAAAAAGTTATTCTCTGTATCATTGAAAGGAAGAGCTGAGCAATGGTATAAGTTGCTAAAGAATGGCCAATCTCTTGAATAGGAGGAAATTGTACCTCTCTTTTATTCCAAATTTTATCCTCCTAGTGAGATTCATAAAGATCGGAATCAAATATATAACTTTTGGCCTCGTGATGGAAAGAGTACCGCCCAAGCTTGGGGAGATTGAAGTCACTAATGCTCAAATGTCCTATTCATGAGCTCCCTGATAATATTATTATCAATAACTTTTATGCAAGGCTTTCTCTTCATGATAAGGATCTATTGGATGCTTCTTGTGCTGGATCATTTACACGTATGAAAGAAGAAGATAAATGGGATCTTCTAGACCGTATTCAAGACAATGCTGAAGCATGGGAGAATGATAAAAGAATAAAGTCAGGTATAAATTATGATTATGAATGCATTAAATCTTTTATGGGAACTGATGACTTTCATAATATTAGTAATGCTTATGGCCTTGATTTTCAAAGTATTGCAAATTATTTTAAAGCCTTTGCCTCTTATACTGAAATTCCTAAAAAGAAATGGAACAAGTATCATGAGCCATATAAAGATATTATTAATTGTGTTCCTGCTAGAAATACTGAAGTTTATACTATTGATCATATTTTACCTGGACCTTACATCGAGAAAATACCTTTCTCAGTTAAGGTAAAGGAACATTCTATGACAGCTAGTATGGTTAACAAAAGTACAAAGAAAGCTGCAGAACCTGATGAACAAATAGATGTTGAACCTGCAGTAGCAATTGAGAAAGAACTTGTAACTAAAAATATAGAATATGAGCACATTATCCTTTGTAAGGATACTTCTAATATTGTTTCACGTCCTAGTGGAACTAGGAAAGCTAGTGTCCCTGTGCTTTCTGTTAGAATAAGTGATCGTTGCCATAATGGTTCATGTGATAGTTATATCGTTAAATTTATTCATGATACTAAAAGTTATTATGAGAGAGGGGGAAATGTTTCTATGCATCTCAATAATATTAAGTTTCCTCGCTTTATGTTGAAAGTCTTTATATTGCACTTGTTTTGCCTTCATATGCTAGTAGCCTTTGGTTTCAATAATTTATTTTCTTACAAAATTCCCTTGCATAGGAAGTGGGTTAGACTTAAATATGTGTATATTTGCTTCTTGATGATCTCTTTTACTTCAAATCATATTCTTATGTGAGCATCATTGAAAATTATCATGCCCATCTTAATGGCTATAAAGAAATAGCTTTTTGGGAGACAACCCAACATATTTTTGCTTTCAGTTTTTTATTTGAGTCCTGGAAGTTATTGCTTCTGTAATAACCTCTCCTTATCCTTTTTGTTTAGTTTTTGTGTCAAGATCAGCCTCTAATGAAAGAGAAGTAAGATTTGGGGAAGTTGCTGTCCCAAAACATATTTTTATGCTTCACCGTAAAAAATCGTGAAAAATACCAGAACATCGTACTGATCAGTAATTTTTTGTGTGCATGCACCAGGTTATTTTTTAACTTTCACTAGTTCTGCACTTTTTGATTTGAGCAACAGAATATTTTCGAAAAAACTTGATCTTTACCTGCTGGTATGTTTTGACAGATTTCTGCCATTTTTGCATTCGAATCTTAAATCGAATTTTCTCGGAATTGGACAGGACAAAAGCCAAAGTCAATATTCCGCCGAGGGGAACACGGAGCCAGAAGATGATACGGAGAGGGCCAGGGGCTGGCCACACCATAGGGTGGCGCGGGTCCCCCCTAGCCACGCCGCCACGTGGTGTGGGCCCCTCGGGCGCCCACCGACCTTGCCTCTTCGCCTATATATGTCTCCCGGGACGAAAACCCTAAGTACCAGATCATACAACCACGAAAAGTTCCACAACGCGGCCGCCACCGAAGGGGAGATTCGGGGGACAGAAAGTCTCTGTTCCGGCACCCTGCCGGGACGGGGAAGTGCCCCCAGAGCCATCTCCATCGATCTCCACCACCATATCCATCGCCGTTGTTGATTCCCATGATGATGAGGGAGTAGTTCTTCCTCGAGGCTAAGGGCTCTGCTGGTAGCTATGTGTTCATCTCTCTCTCTATGCATGATCATATTGTGATCATGAGCTTTGTAATCAAGTAGATCTACCTTGCTACTCAAGTGCTTTAATAGATCTCTGCTCTTCCCACGTGTGTGAAGTTGACAACGTGCACACCATGGTGGCACTTGATACGTTGCAAACGTATCTATAATTTTTGATGTTCCATGCTTGTTTAGTATCTACTTTGCTTTGTTTTGTCCACACTTTGAGGTATTTTTATACACTTTCTAGAACTAACCTATTAACAAGATGTCACAGTGCCAGTTGCATGTTTTCTTCTGTTTTTGGTTCCAGAAATGGAAGAAAATCAATATTCTCGGAATTGGACGGGACAAAAGCCAATATGCCTATTTTTCCGAGAGCAACACGGAAACACGAAGCAGAGACGGAGTAGGGCACCAGGGTGGGCACATCATATGGTGGCGTGGGCTAGACCTGGCCGCGCCACCAGGTGGTGTGGGCCCCCTGGCCACCCACCGACCTTGCCTCTTCGCCTATAAGATGCCTCCTGATGCAAAAACCCTAAATCGACCAACCTCTAGCCACGAAAAGTTCTGGAGCGCCGCCGCCACCAAAGGGGAGATTCGGGGGACAGAAAGTCTCTGTTCCGGCACCCTGCCGGGACGAGGAAGTGCCCCCGGAGCCATCTCCATCGATCTCCACCACCATCTCCATTGCCGTTGCTGACTCCCATGATGATGAGGGAGTAGTTCTTCCTCGAGGCTAAGGGTTCTACCGGTAGCTATGTGTTCATCTCTCTCTGTATGCATGATCATATTGTGATCATGAGCTTTGTAATCGAGTAGATCTACCTTGCTACTCAAGTGCTTTAACAGATCTCTGCTCTCCCCATGTGTGTGAAAGTGACAGCGTGCACACCATGGTGGCACTTAGGCTAGAGATTACAAATACTTGTTATGAGTTATATTTGGAGTTGGATGTTTCTATGAAATTGTGGTGTTTGTTGGAACCATCTAGAGCTCAAGGTGACAGTGTGGGGTTATCTAGATGGGGAAAGCAAACTTTGAGGTGTGCTGTTATAGCCCTACCATGGATTAGAGTGTCCAACAGGAGAGTAGTTCAGAGTAGTATCATGAAGAGAAGATATGTATATGATAGTGTTCACTAGTGAAAGTATGATCCCTAGGCCTTGATTCTAAGCATTGAAACACCGTTTGCAACTAGATCCGTTACATGTTTGCTTGCTTCCATCTTTATTTCAGTTTGCCTTTAGTATATTCCATGCCATCAAGCTAATTTCTGGCACCGTTACCACTTATAATTATCCATACCACTTGTATTTCACTATCTCTTTGCTGAACTAGTGCACCTATACACCAGACAAGTGTATTGGGTGTGTTGGGGACACAAGAGACTTCTTGTATCTTGATTGTAGGGTTGCTTGAGAGGGATAACTTTGACCACTTCCTCTCTGAGTTCAATAAACCTTGGGTAATCCACTTAAGAGAAACTTGCTGCTGTTCTACAAACCTCTACACTTGGAGGCCCAACAACTATCTACAAGAATAGAAGTGTGTAGACATCAAGCTATTTTCTAGCGTTGTTGCCTGGGAGGTAAGGTAAAAGGTACTCACATCCTCCGGTGTGAGTGCTCGAAGTTATTTCCTTTAGATTCTACAATTTTGTCTTTTTGTTTCTTGTTTTCACTAGTTAGGCTTAATGGAAAACAACAACAAAAATTAGAGAGCTTTATAGTATTTATCTTGAGTTAGGACATGAAGTGTTTGAAGAGAAAATTAAAAAACCTATGGAACTTTATTTGCATGATAATAGCAATGTTGTTAGTATGAATTCTTTGGACACCATTATTGCTAATGCTATGGAAAAGTCTAAGCTTGGGGAAGCTAGTTTTTATGAAAATGATCTTTTTAGTTCCCCAGCTTCGGAAGATAGCTATTCTATTGATTATGACGGTACCAAACCTCCAATATATGATGATTACAATGATTAATATGATATTTTCATTCCACCTACTATTGAGGAGAAAATTAATGATTACAATATGCCTCCTATATTTGATGATTATGGTGATGAGAATAATAATGATAGCTATTTTGTTGAATTTGCTCCCACTGCTATTAATAAGAATAACTATGCCTATGTGGAAAGTAATAATGATTATATACATGTGGCTCATGATAAGAATGTTTTATGTGATAGTTATATTGTTAATTTTATTCATGATGCTACTGAAAGTTATTATGAGAGAGGGAAACATGGTTTTATGTATCTCAATAATATTAAGTTTCCCCTCTTTATGTTGAAAGTCTTGAAGTTGCACTTGTTTTGCTTCCTATGCTTGTTGCTTTGTGCTTTCATGACTTGTTTCTTTACAAGATTCCTATGCATAGGAAGTGGGTTAGACTTAAATATGTTTTGAATTTGCTTCTTGATGCTCTCTTTTACTTCAATTCATATTTCCTATGTGAGCATCTTCTCAAACTATCATGCCTAACTTAAAGGCGTTAAAGAAAAGTACTTGTTGGGAGATAACCCAAGAGTTTTAGATGAGTCTTGGAAGTTATTACTTCAGTAATAACCGCTGCTTATCCTTTTTATTTTGCTTTTTGTGCCAAGAGTAACCTCTAATAAGAGAGAAGTAATGCTTGGGAATGTTGTTGTCCCGAAACAGATTTTTGTGCTTCACCATAAAAATTTGTGTAAAATCTCTGTACGTCCTTTTGAGGCGTGAATTTTTGTGCTTCTGCCCCAGGTTTTTATCTAACTTTAGTTAGTTCAACACGTTTTGATTTGAGGAACATAAGGTCTTCGAAAAAAATGGTTTTTACCTGCTGGTCTGTTTTGACAGATTTCTGCCATTATTTGCATTTGCTTCTTGTTGGTTCCTTTTTGGGTTCTCTCTGGGGAATTGAGCTTTTTGAGGGAAGTCCTTCAGTAGCTTGTGTTTTAATGGAAGTTTTATTGGTGTTGAAACTGAACCAAAGACTTATTATCTGGAGTGCACTAATGTTGCTAATAAAGATTGTGTGAAGTTTTGTATGAAGGAAAAATTTTAGGTGTAAGGAGAGAATGATGTAATGAGATGAAGAATGGACTAAAGCTCAAGCTTGGGGATGCCACCCCGTGTCACCCCAAGAAATATTCAAGAGGTACAAGCATCAAAGCTTGGGGATACCCAAGGCATCCCCTTCTTCATCAATAAAAATCTCAAGTCTTTCCAAACACTTCATTTTTATTGTTTCATGCACTGTTGTGTTGTTCTTGGAGCGTCTTTATTTTTATTTTAGTTTTCTTTTGCTTAGTTTGCTTGAATAAGTTTGTTGGATCCCAACACACTTCTTTTGGAGAGAGACACACCCCGTTATTCATTGCCTAGAACACTCTAGTTTTCATTCTTATTGTTTTGTGAGTGTTCTCTTTTGCTAGCACTGTGTTTAGCCTTAGTTTTCTTGTGTTTTTAGCTTAGAACTTTTTAGTTCTTCTTTTTGGATTTGTGAGACAATCTCACTGATCTTTATTTATTATTATCATTGTGATTTCTTTCAAATAAGATTGGTTTGGATTGAAAAGAGTAGGAAAAGTGCATGCTTAAGTGGTAAAAAGGAGCTTGTTTTTGACTGTGACCTATGCTTTGTCATGTCATGCTTTGTATTGTTTTGGCTTTATGCTTAGTGATTTTTGTTGTAGCATGACATGTTATAAACAATTGATATTGCTTAATGTGCCTTGAAAGAATCATGTGTTGTTTTAGCATATTAAAGCATAGCATTGTGGTATTCTTCTTTGATGCTTTATTTGGGTTAACTTGGCGCATGCTCACACCATGTTAATACTATCTCAAGTCACCATATCCTCGATTATCCTTTAGTTTTCGACTTGTAATATCACTTTATGCTTTAATTAATGATGTTTTGTCGCTTTGCATGATTATGGCTATTATTGCTCTCTTAGTTGGTCGCTCCCAGTCTTTTGCTAGCCTCCATAACCAAGTATGAGTTCCACTCATGCATCCAACTCCAAATAAAACCAAGTTATTCCAAAGAGTCCACCATACCTACCTATTATCATTTGCTATTCCAAGTATATTCATGTTTTTATCTACCTTCCGATTTAAACTTGTTATGAGAAAACTAGTGATTAAAGCTCTCATGAACTTGATGGCACACTTTACTTTTCTTGCCCTTAATAAACTTGAACCATTGTGTTGTCTATGTTGTATATGCTTGCACTTATATGTTGGGGATTAGTAGAACCATGCAATCATGGGGAACGCTTTCAACATTGCACTTGTACTTTGTACCTAGTTGATATCATGCTCTTTTGTCTATGGATGTCGTCAGTGTGAAATGAAAGGGGAGCCTGTATGTCCATGGAGTTATGTATGTGTGTTAGAGAAACGCCTGGGCCGCTGGTCTAATCCATGCGTAATGATGGTGGAAACCTGCAGCGTAACCATAATGAGCTGTCTATGAAGCATTCTTCTTATAAAAAAAGAGTCAGATATTGAGAAAAAGAAAAAAAGAAAAAAAGAGATATGAGAAAAAGCACCATTTTCCCATGGTAAATAAGAATATTGCTGAGATGCTTGTTGTCTGCTTGCCTTGTCATTTTGATATGGGGATTCTTCCGTATCATCGGGCAAGGGGTACCCAGTTGGCGGTTCTCTATGATACACATGTACTTACTATGACAAGAACTTACCGGTAACTAAACTTGAGTAGCATGAGGAGCGGCCCTCGTATTCAAGGGACATGAGATTTCCAACTTATACTTTGTCAAGCATATACTCCATAGTTTGTTAACTTTAACCTTAATCACTTCAAGATGCTTATGATAGGGGAAATGAGAGCTGAAAGCTAATAAGTACCATAATTTTTGGAAGCTCTTTATGAAACTTAAATCCCTACTTCCTTCTATGAAGACTTTCGTTTACTTTTATGTTGAGTCTCCACCTTCTATCTTTATGCACCTATTGAGAGAGCATAGTGGACATTCTTAGTTCTATGTGCATTGTCCCAAGACTTGTTGATTTATGCATAACTTTGATATTGCTTGTTCTTAAACTATTTGTATCTAGTCACCCTTATGAACTTTGAAGGTGTCCTATGCATTTATGTTTTGCTACTCTATGAGGGACAAGCTGAATGCCACTATGCTATGTTTTCTGTATGTGAAACAAACAAACGTCTTGCCAAGCATTGTTATTCATGAATCTTTTGTTTGTGCCCTTTCATGTTACAACATAGTTGCTATGCTTTATTGTTAGAACTTTATCTTTCATGCTATGTTGAAGTACTATAATCCCAGCTATCCATGTTTTACAAATACTTTGATCAAGTTTATGATGGTGCATGTCACGTCAAAAATTATTCTTTCTTTTTATCACTTACCTACTCGAGGACAAGCAGGAGTTAAGCTTGGGGGTGTTGATACGTTGCAAACGTATCTATAATTTTTGATGTTCCATGCTTGTTTAGTATCTATTTTGCTTTGTTTTGTCCACACTTTGAGGTATTTTTATACACTTTCTGGAACTAACCTATTAACAAGATGCCACAGTGCCAGTTGCCTGTTTTCTTCTGTTTTTGGTTCCAGAAAAGGCAGAAAATCAATATTCTCGGAATTGGATGGGACAAAAGCCAATATGCCTATTTTTTCCGGAGCAACACGGAAACATGAAGTAGAGACGGAGTAGGGCACCAGGGTGGGCATACCATATTGTGGCATGGGCTAACCCTGGTCGTGCCACCAGGTGGTGTGGGCCCCCTGGCCGCCTACCGACCTTGCCTCTTCGCCTATAAGATGCCTCCCGATGCAAAAACCCTAAATCGACCAACCTCCAGCCACGAAAAGTTCCGCAGCACCGCCGCCACCGAAGGGGAGATTCGAGGGACAGAAAGTCTCTGTTCCGGCACCCTTTCGGGATGGAGAAGTGCCCCCGAAGCCATCTCCATCGATCTCCACCACCATCTCCATCGTCGTTGCTGACTCCCATGATGATGAGGGAGTAGTTCTTCCTCTAGGCTAAGGGTTCTACCGGTAGCTATGTGTTCATCTCTCTCTATGCATGATCATATTGTGATCATGAGCTTTGTAATCAAGTAGATCTACCTTGCTACTCAAGTGCTTTAATATATCTCTGCTCTCCCCATGTGTGTGAAAGTGACAGCATGCACACCATGGTGGCACTTAGGCAAGAGATTACAAATACTTGTTATGAGTTATATTTGGAGTTGGATGTTTCTATGAAATTGTGGTGTTTGTTGGAACCATCTAGAGCTCAAGGTGATAGTGTGGGGTTATCTTGATGGGGAAGCGAACTTTGAGGTGTGCTGTTATAGCCCTACCATGGATTAGAGTGTCCAACCGGAGAGTAGTTTAGAGTAGTATCATGAAGAGAAGATATGTTGGGGTGATACCCCCGGGTAGGGTCACACCGGGGTATAGAGGCCGAGTTAGCCGAGGTACGGCAAGGTTAAAGCGTATGCTGGCCGAGTCACCTCAAGGAAGGCCGACTTATAGAGTAAACCGGACCGGAGGATGTCCACCTAACTATGTCCCGGCCGACGTATGTCGTATGCCGCAGGCTCTTTGTAACTTGTATGTAGGTACCCACGGGGCCAGATTAACCAGGCATGATCCGGGTTATATCAGGCTTGCAAGAAAAGGAAGGTATCTCGTTAGTCAAAGGGTGACCTCTGTGCGCAGGAGCATGAGCGAAGCGAGCAGAGGGAGGGACCAGCGAGGCGTGGCCGATAAAGGTGACGCACCCAATGTCGGCTGACACTGGCGCCGCAGAGGCTTATGTAGCCTCTGCATGGTTTATGGTGGCAAAAGGTGACCCGATCGGTTTGCTATTTTGGGAGAGGCATATTCCTAGGAATATGCCTCCACGTATGCCCTAGCTAGTAGCCTGGCCTCCCCTTTATAAGGAGCGCCAGGACCTTAGTAGAAGGGGATCGTGTGTTGTTGCCTGGCGCATGAGTAGTTTGTTCATTGGGTAGTGGTAGTGGTGAGAGTAAGAGAGCTCCTTCTTCCTCCTCTCCCCAACACAGCTCAAGGAGCATCTGTAAACTCATATCGCTTGGAGAATACAAAGCATCTGTGCGTGGAATCACCACACTATCCCTCCCTGGATTCCTCTAGTGCATCTTGGCCCCACCTTTAGCCTATCCATGGCATCTGCCGTGACACCACCACGACAGTTGGAGCCCACCGTGGGGCTAGCGGTGCTAGCAGGAGTGAATATCCGGATGGGAAGCATCATCGGCAACAGCGAGCGCATCATCTCTGGGCTCGTTCAGCTCTTTGGAGCGCTGGACTACGTCAGCGACAATGCTGGTTGCTTTGGCAAGCGACCTCCACCGCGCAATGGCGTCTTCGTCAATCTTGGCGCCCACAAGATCTACATCGGCGTCGATGTGTTTTGCGTTCACCCGCGACACGTCGTCGAGGGAGGCGAGCCACCCCTTAGCACGGCTCACGGTGCGTGCATCACTCGCTCCCCTGATCGCGCTGAGGTGATGATGACTGCGCCTGACGCTGGTGCGAGCAAGGACCCGGCACAAGATCCGGAGGTAACACCCAAGGCGCCCAGGAAAAGTAGAGGTCCTCCGCTAGAGAGGCGAAATTTCTTTATGTGAGCGATAGATAGCTTGAAAGCCCCATAGCACTGTGGTATATCCGGCTCAGCAGCCGAGTTAGAGGAAACTAGGCAGAAAATACTAGAGGGTGCGAAAAAGATAGGCGCTCAGCTATTGAACATGACGCCTGGCAATGATAAGAGCAAATAAGGTAGATCTGTAAAAGTAAAAGGGAGAAACCTCATCAGTGAGATGAACAAAGAGGGTGATACTAGAGTTGAGGAATCGAGAACCCTTTGTCCATGGGGTTGCAAAGACCGGCAAAGAACCTCAGAGCAGAGGATGCGGCTGCATCTGAGTTAGAAGGTTTGGCGGGTGAAGCCCGGCAAAGACAGCAAGAGAGGGTCAACGAGTTAGTTCGGATCGCTAACAGACAGAATGAAGAGTTGCTCAGGGCTAACCCGGCAAGAGCTGGGGCTTCCAAGGTCGTTTATTCGGTAGTAGGTAACCTAGAGAAATCCGCTGGGGCTGCATCATCACCTCATGGTGGCCCTAGAAGAGAGGAGGTGGTAACCTTGGCAAGGAGAAACAAACAGATAGTCCCATATGACTCGGCAAGGGAAGGGAAAGGAAAAGCAGTGAAGGGAAATGAGGATCGACGAAGTGTCAGCCGAGGTGAAGCAGGCCGAGGTAACCGCGACCAAGGCAATGCCGATCAAGGAACGTCAGAACGGCAATGCCGGACAAGATAACTCGGCGTGCGTGGGGCAAGCAACGCAAGAACGGAATATACCACGGCAAGAGCAAAGTGCCGGCCAAGGTATGCAACAGAGATGTGCTCCACAAGAGAAAGACAGATACAACGATGGTGATTCGGAAATGGTGAATGCAGGATACCGTAGGCTAGATCATCATGTGATAGGGTCAAGGTTGGGAAGCAGGAACTTGATGCCTGATGATGCCAGGTTAAAGCTGGATCGGCTCTATAGGTCGGAGCAAATTGAGGGGCAAGGTCCTCCGGGTCCAGCGTGCTTTGGGCCCCGGATCATGAAAGAGCCTCCAGTACCTAACTTCCAGTTACCCAGAGGCACGAAGACATATGACGGCGGCACCAAGCCGGAGGATTGGTTGATCAACTACTCAATGGCAGTGAAAATTGCGACATGCAATTTGAGATGGGCAGTGAGATACGTACCTCAGATGCTGGAGGGGCCAGCGAGGGTGTGGCTAAACAATTTACCACCTAGTAGTATCAACAGCTGGCTAGATTTTGAAGAAATGTTCGTCAGTAACTTCTCGAGCACGTATCAGAGGCCGAATAGGCCACATACCCTAGCAATGTGCAAGCAAAGACCAAATGAAACAGACCGGGAGTTCCTAACCCGCTGGTGCAACATGAGAAACTCATGTGAAGGCGTGATTGAGTCTCAGGCGATATCTTGGTTTACACAAGGGTGCATATATGCAAGCATGTTGTGGCAAAGGTTACAAAGGGATATGCTAACTACGCTGGCAGAGACAATCCGGATTTCTGATTCGTATGCTTCAGGTGATCCGACTCAACCCCGGCTTATGTCAAACGAGTCAAATGAGGAGTACTACTAGCGAGATGGAGCCGGATCATCCCAACGAAATGATTACCGGGGTAAGAGAAGAGATGATAGACCGGATTATAGGTACAGTTCGCAACAAGTTGTAGCTGTAAATCAAGATCAACCCGGTGTAGGGAGTAATCAGCGCCAGAAAACTGGAGGGCAACAGTGGACTCCAAGAAATGATGGCAAGAAAACTTGGACGCCCGAGCAAAAGAGACAGTGGCAAGAAAAGAAAGACCGGTGATACATTGCAAATGTATCTATAATTTTTGATGTTCCATGCTTGGTTTTATCTACTTTCTTATGTTTTGTTCCAACTTTGGAGTACTTTTCATATGATTTCTTGGACTAACCTATTAACAAGATGCCACAGTGCCAGTTGCCTGTTTTCTGCTGTTTTTGGTTCCAGGAAATCATAAAATGAATATTCTCGGAATTGGACGGGACAAAAGCCAAAGTTACTATTTTCCCGAAAGACTCACAGAGCCAGAAGGAGAGTCGGAGAGGGGCCACAGGGTGGCCACACCACCCCAGGCACGGGCAGCCCTAGGTCGCGCCAGGGCATGGTGTGGGCCCCCTGGCCAGCCACCGACCTTGCCTCCTTGCCTATAAGAGTCTCCCGATACCAAAACCCTAGAGAGTCAATCAGAAATCCACGAAAAGTTCTGCAGCGCCGCCGCCACCGAAGGGGAGATTCGGGGGACAAAAAGTCTCTGTTCCGGCACCCTGTCGGGACGGGGAAGTGCCCCCAGAGCCATCTCCATCAATCTCCACCGCCATCTCCATCACCACTGCTGATTCCCATGATGAGGAGGGAGTAGTTCTCTCTCGAGGCTAAGGATTCTACCGATAGCTATGTGTTCATCTCTCTCTCTCTATGCATGATCATATTGTGATCATGAGCTTGTAATCTATAGATCTACCTTGCTACTCAAGTGCTTTAATAGATCTCTGCTCTCCCCATGTGTGTGAAAGTGACAGCGTGCTCACCATGGTGGCACTTAGGCTAGATATTACAAATACTTGTTATGAGTTATATTTGGAGTTGGATGTCTTTATGAAATTGTGGTGTCTGTTGGACTCATCTAGTGCTCAAGGTGACAGTGTGGGGTTTTCTAGATGGGAAAGGCTTACTTTGAGGTGTGTTGTTATAGCCCTATCGTTGATTAGAGTGTCCAACCGGAGAGTAGTTAAGAGTAGTATCATAAAGAGAAGATATTTATATGAGAGTGTTCACTAGTGAAAGTATGATCCCTAGGCCTTGTTTCTAAGCACTGAAACACCGTTTGCTACTAGATCTGTTACATGTTTGCTTGCTACCATCTTTATTTCAGTTTGCCTTTAGTCTTTTCCACGCCTTCAAGCTATTTTCTATCACCGTTACCACTTATAATTATCTATACCACTTGTATTTCACTATCCCTTCGCCGAACTAGTGCACCTATACACCTGACAAGTGTATTGGGTGTGTTGGGGACACAAGAGACTTCTTGTATCTTGATTGCAGGATTGCTTGAGAGGGAATACCTTTGACCACTTCCTCCTTGAGTTCGATAAACCTTGGGTGATCCACTTAAGGGAAAAGTTGTTGTTGTTCTACAAACCTCTGCACTTGGAGGCCCAACAACTGTCTACAAGAATAGAAGTGTGTAGACATCAACCGGCCGAGGTATACGTATGAGGCAATGCTGGATCAGCCATGCAAATTTCACACGCCAAATCCGAGTAACCCGGCGGGTCATACAACCCGGCAATGTGAGTGGATAAGGAAGATAGAGCAAAGTGGCTCGGGGAATGCACATGCACCCCGGAACGATCAACCTCGGCAGGAGTTACCTCGGCAGCAATTGCTCTCCGGAGCAAATACGCAACAGTTGATGTTACCACCACCTCCGCCGAGGTATGAGAATCATGAGAGAAGGGATGCAGTGCATCAGGTGGAAAACCAGCATCAGCCAGATCAAAGGTATCCCGGCAATGAGGGGAGAAATGAATAGAAAGAGCATCATCAGAGTTATTGTGTGTTTACCACGGAGGAAACAGATAGAAAGAGCTTGCAACACCGACATATGGAGGTGAATGCGGTTATGCCGGCTGTGACGAGGTATATGCCTTGGTCAGATCAGGAAATTACCTAGAGTATAAAGGACCATCCCAAGCTCATGCCAAGTCCTGGTTCATATGCATTAGTGTTGGACCCAACGTTCATCGGGTCAAATATCAATGTGAGGTTCTCTAAGGTGCTGATTGACAATGGCAGCAGCATCAATATTATGTACGTGGACACAATGCGCAAGTTAGGTATCTCGGAGAACATGCTCCAAGCCACTAGGACAACTTTCCATGGCATTGTGCCAGGTATTTCATGTGAACCAATTGGCAAAGTCCGGGTTGATGTCTTATTCGGCACATGAGATAACTGCCGAACTGAAAATTTGGAGTTTGAGGTTGTGAACTTAGAAAGCGCATATTACGCGTTACTCGGCAGGCCAGCCCTGAAAAAATTCATGGCGAGTACTCACATCAGTTACCTAAAGATGAAGTTGCCTGGGCCAAATGGAGTAATTACCATAGCTGGGGATTTCCGACGTTCCATTGAGTGTGCGTCAGCCGGGTCTAACCTAGCCGAGTCACTCGTGATCGCACAAGAAAAGAGAAAGATCCAGGAAGTGGCGGCATTGGCTCACCACAAGATATGCCGATATACCGAGTAGCCCGCATGGAAGTGTCTCATTTCAAGCAACAAAGGATACAAAGAAAGTACCTGTTGATGATCTATTCCCAGAGCGCACCGTAACAATTGGTGTCGGGTTAACTGATAAATAGGAAAGCGAGCTCGTCAACTTCCTCCGTGAGAATCGAGATATCTTTGCTTGGTCCACATAGGACTTGCAAGGTGTTCCGAGGGAGTTGGCTGAGCACTCTTTAAATGTGAGACCTGGAGCAAAGCCGGTGAAGCAACCTCTCCGCCGCTTCGCCAAAGACAAGAGAAAAGTCATTGGAGATGAGATAGCTCGGCTCCATGCAACCGGGTTCATCATGGAAGTGCTTTATCCGGATTGGTTATCTAATCCGGTGCTTGTGGAGAAGAAGAAAGATGATCCAAATGTGGCAGTGGTATGGCGTATGTGCATCGATTACACGAACATGAATAAGGCATGCCCAAAAGATCCATTCCCACTGCCAAGGATAGATCAGGTCATAGATTCTACTGCTGGGTGTGAACTGTTGTCATTCATAGACGCATATTCTGGTTTCCACCAGATACCTCTGAACCCGAATGATCAAATAAAGACTGCGTTTATTACCCCGCACGGGGCTTATTGCTATCGCACCATGCCTTTCGGTTTACGTAATGCAGGGGCAACGTACCAAAGTTGTATGCAAAAATGTTTACACGACCAAATTGGTCGAAATGTGCAAGTATATGTGGATGATGTGGTTATAAAAACCAAGGAAAGCAAAACGCTCCTTGATGATATCATGCAAACATTCGCGAACCTAAGGAGGTTCCGAATGAAGCTTAACCCGGAGAAGTGCACCTTCGGTGTCTCGGCTGGAAAATTACTCAGATTTCTTGTCTCCAGCCGAGGTATCGAAGCTAACCCAACTAAAATCCAAGCCATAGAGCGAATGGAATTGCCGAAGTGTCTTAACGATGTCCATAAGTTCACTGGTTGCCTGGCATCCTTAAGTCGGTTTGTATGTCGGTTGGGAGAAAAGGCATTGCCTCTCTATCAACTAATGAAAAAGTCGGACAAATTTGTATGGACGCTGCAGGCAAATGAAGCCTTCATCCAGTTAAAGAAAATGTTAGCCACTGCACCAATATTATCCTCTCCACTATCAAAAGAGCCAATATTGCTCTACGTAGCCGCAACCAACCGAGTTGTAAGTGCAGTGATAGTGGTAGAGCGCGATGAAGAGGGTAAGTCGGTGCAAAGGCCAGACTATTACCTGAGCGAGGTATTATCAGCGTCAAAGCAAAACTATCCTCACTATTAGAAGATGGCGTATGGTGTGTATATGGCAGCTAAGAAGCTGAAGCATTATTTTGAAGAGCACCCCATCAAAGTGATATGTGAAGCCCCCATATCTGAGATAATGAGCAATAAGGATGCAAGCGGCCAGATCACAAAATGGGCAATTGAGCTAGCCCCTTATGCTCCACAATTCGATAGGAGAGATGCGATCAAGTCTCAGGCTGTGGCCGACTTTTTCGTGGATTGGGCCGAGATGCAATATGAGCCACCATTGCCAGATCTGAACTACTGGAGAATGCATTTTGATGGATCAAAAACGAAAACCAGATTAGGAGTCGAAGTTGTGCTTACCTCTCCAAAGAAAGACCAGCTGAAGTATGTGCTATAGATCCACTTCGCAGCATCAAACAATGTTGCAAAATATGAAGCACTGGTGCATGGACTCAGAGTAGCAAAAGAAATTGGAATACGCTTTGGTGACTCGGATCTGGTAGTTCAGCAAGTCTCGGGGCAATGGGATGCTTTGGATGCAAACATGGCACTGTACAGATTTCATGTGCAGAAAATATCGGGATACTTCGAGGGATGCGAGTTCCATCATGTACCCCGGCTGGAAAATGAGGCTGCCGACGTACTGTCGAAACTCGGATCAACTCAACAAGCGATTCCACCGGGCGTGGCACTAGAGCACCTCAGAAAGCCATCTATCAGGCCATCCCCAGAATCCGACTCAATCTATATCCCGACAAATCCGGAGTCGGAAGATGTGCCCATGGACATTGATGTGGGAAGTGGTTCAGGAAACCCGGGGACTGCTTTGCAGAACCCGGGGACTGCGCGGCTTGACCTGGCAGAGGTTATGTCGGTGGATCAAATGGAAGTTGACGAGGATGTGTTTCCAGTGCGAGCTATACCAGCTTGGGCACTGCCCATATTCCAGTTCCTCAAGGATGGATCCTTGCCTTATGAAGAAGTGCTTTCAAGGCAAATTCAGAGGCGCGCAAAGGCATACATGATTATCAATGCCGAACTATACAAGAGGAGTGTCACGAATGTCCTCCAACGGTGTGTTGACCCGGAAGAAGGGCTTGACATCCTCCGAGATATACATCAAGGGGAATGTGGGCATCACGCCTCGTCCAGGGCCTTAGTGGCAAAAGCTTTCCGGCACGGATTCTACTGGCCAAGTGCCTTGGAACAAGCTGAAGATCTAGTAAGAAAATGCAATGGTTGACAAAGGTATGCTACCAAGACACACATGCCAATGTCGGAGCTCAAGACCATACCAATTACCTGGCCACTTGTTGTATGGTGTTTGGATATGGTTGGTCCATTTAAGCTGGCAAGGGGAAATATGACCCATATCTTGGTTATGGTTGATAAGTTTACAAAGTGGATTGAAGTAAAGCCAATAAAAAATGTGATGGAGCTACAACCGTAACATTCCTCAAAGATATCATCCTGAGATATGGCTACCCTCATAGTATCATAACAGATAACGACACTAATTTTGCTGAAGGAGCATTTGCACGATTCTGCCGGGATAAGAAGATCCGGCTGGACGTTGCTTCAGTAGCCCACCCCGCATCGAACATACAAGTGGAAAGATCCAACAGATTAGTTTTATCCGGGATAAAACCCCGGCTCATTGAGCCACTGCAAAGATCAGCGGGGTGCTGGATAGAAGAACTACTAGCGGTACTATGGAGTTTAAGAATAACTCCAAATTGTTCAACAGGCCATACGCCATTTTTTATGGTATATGGGGAAGAAGATGTATTACCAGCCGACATAGAGCATGATTCGCCTAGAGTCACCCAATACACAGAAGCCGAAGTGCGGGAAGCCTGGCAAAATGGTGTTGATCTGCTGGAAGAAGTGAGAGAATTGGCATTGTCCAGATCCACCATATATCAGCAAAAACTCCGACGCTATCATAGCCGGAAAGTAAACCCCCGAGTCTTGCAGGAAGGTGATCTGGTACTTCAGCTGGTACAACGTACTCCTAGCATGCATAAGTTATCCCCCCATGGAAAGGGCCATTCATCGTGAGCAAAGCATTGCATAATGACTCTTATTATCTCATTGATGCACAACCACAGGAGAAGAACAAGGCGGACAGGTCCGGCGAGGAATCTAAGCATCCATGGAATGTAGCTCTACTCCGTCCGTTCTACACTTAACAAAGAAGTGTGTGTATCCGAGTCTCTCATATGTCGGTATGTATGCCGGCAATGAGTTTATCAATGAAATCTTGGCACCTCGAGCAGTAACTCGGGGACTGCCTTAGTAATATTTGTTGTCTTCTGTGTTTGTTATTTATTTTTATGTCGGTTAGCTTAAGTTGCTTCTGCCTAAGCCGGATTAGTAGTGTGTGAGCACCAAAAACTCAACTCTTCGACTTGCTGCTGTCCAACAAGAATTGGCTTCATGGCAAGCAAGAGAACAGGTTTGGAATTGCGAAGCACACAAAAAATGACTAAGGAAAAGAACGTAATCGAGCCGACATTTGTTAGTCAGACTAACCTTATGTCTACTTTACTTTTACTACACTGGATTATTTTGAGCTAATCCTAAAGTTTCCAAGTATTATTAAGTCAATTTTTGAAACTCGGACTCGTAAGTCACAAAACCAAATCAAGGTAGACGCGAGCCGAGCCATGAAATTGAAGGAACAAGAAAATAAAACTCGGGGACTACGCCCAAATTAATCCGATGAGAACAGCTTAGTAGCAAAATATAATCAGTATGCTTAATACATCTGCACCCGGCATATCGGGGATCTGATAAATTTCAAAGTGTTTTTTGGTGCTCAAGGAGTAGCAGTAGGAGGAGGTAACTCGGCGCCAGCAGGTGGAACTCCGGCTTCAGTCTCGTCATCATATTCATTATCTTAGAGATCCAAGGCTTCGTCCTCTCCCTCATCACCTGAACCATCTTCGACATATTCGTTGTCAACGACGCCGAGGAAGCTTGGTCCTTCGTTCCATTGATGGACGGGGGCAAACTGGATGAGGTTATGAGCACAAGCCTTACGCTGGGCTACCCAATCCGGGTCATTTGACCACCTTGATCCGGTGCGCAAGCACTCGAGAAGCTTCAGATCTAGTTTTTCGTACCATGTGAGAATGAAGTGGAGGACCGTATCAGCTCCAGCACGAGCGGCGGATTCCCTCTAGAGGTCGAGTTGGGTCTCGCAATCCATCAGCATGTTGATCAGAGCAGTGGATCCCTCCAGAACGTCCTCACCAGGCCAAAGGGCACGAAAGATCCGAACGGCTGAGTCCAGGAGACCTGAACCATAGTCCTTCATAATTTCAATTCGGGGGGACAGGCTGACTATCAGATCCTCCATGTCAAAAGGAATCGATTCAGAGCCAGGACCAGTTGGGGTACCCCTCTGTTGGCGGAACTTGGCAACGGCAGCAGCTGCAATGGCATCGCCCTCTGGGAATTTGCCTGAAGACAAAACAAGTGAAATAAGTAAAAGAATTTAACCCAGAGAAATACGTGTCGGCTGAAGGAAAGGAATTTACGGGAGATATGACTATGGATCTGAGTCAGCTCTTTGGTGCAATTATCACGCCTCTTCCGGAGCTTCTCAAGTTCAACATTAGCCGAGTCAAGCTTGACGTCGGCCTCCTTCAGCAATTCTTGATCCTTTGCAAGTTGGAGGTTGAGGCGTTCTCGTTCCTCGGTGAAGTCTTGGCCAACCTTGTCCATTTCAATCTTGTGGAGCTCTTTGAGTTTTTTCATCTCAGCCTTGAGCTTGGCAAGTTCATCATCCTTGGCTCGGAGTTTGGCAAGTTCGTCATCCTTCTTCTTGATCTCGGCCTGATGTTGCCCTGCTTGTTCGAGAAAATGCAGCATCATGTCAGGCACGGGCACACTATCTTCAAGGAACGCTGCAACGGTTTGTCGACCCGGCAGAGCCGAGGTATAAATATCTGCCGAGCTCAGGAGAAAGGAGAAAGAGCACAGAAATTGAGTAATCAAAGCGAATTACCTTTTATCTCGGCCAAGTTCTTTCTCATAATTGTATTTTCGGCCTCCACTCCGGCTATGAAATCCGAATGACAGGTTAGTTCGGCGGGAAAAAAGGCACAGAAAGATGGGAAAAAAGTCAAAGAGAAAACTTACCCCTTTTCTCGAACTCAGCAAGAAGCGTTGTATGTTTCAAGCACAGCGCCTTGTGTGTGTCCAAGAGGCGCTGAAACTCAGCACTCCGACGATTGGTGGTGACCTGAAAAAAGCAAGGTTGGCTTAGTTATGTGCATATTCGAAGTGTACAAGATCCGGGCCAAGTGGAACTTAACCCGGCTCTAGGTGTGTACATATTCAAAGTGTACAAGATCCGGGCCAAGTGGAACTTAACCCGGCTCTAGGTGTGTGCATATTCAAAGTGTACAAGATCCGGGCCAAGTGGAACTTAACCCAGCTCTAGGTGTGTGCATATTCGAAGTGTACAAGATCCGGGCCAAGTGGAACTTAACCCGGCTCTAGATGTGTGCATATTCGAAGTGTACAAGATCCGGGCCAAGTGGAACTTAACCCGGCTCTAGGTGTGTGCATATTCGAAGTGTACAACATCCGGGCCAAGTGGAACTTAACCCGGCTCTAGGTGTGTGCATATTCGAAGCTACTAAGGAGCTACGCTAGTTCTCTAAGGAGCATCCGGCCGAGTAACAAGTTACTCCCCCGGAGGCTCGGGGACTAATGGATATATCTCTAAGCACTTGTGCATGTTAAAGAAAGGACAAAGTAGCGTACCTCCATCATCCGGCTAGCAAGGTTGATAGCCCTGGCTGCGGTGTTCATTTGTGCACTGAATTCGGCGGGCCCGAACTTCTCCAGGAGATCGTCATTGGGATTGACGAACTCCGCTCTGTTCCAATTATCTACATATTCGATCAGAGCTGGAGGATAGCTCTCCCCACTAAGAATATGCGGCGCAACCAAGCCCTTGGCATGGGCCTCCTTCCTCGCAACTTGGGCGGCAGCAGGGCTGGTGTGCAATGCAAGTTGCTTGCTGCTAGCAGACCCGGAGGGGGCATCTTCCTTCGGCAGCATGGACGCGAGCGTGTGCTGTCCAGCCTCGATGGATCCTGCCCTGGTGGCGTCAGAACTTTTCTTAGCCTTGGGCTGCTGCTGAGAGGCTGAGGTTTGAGCTGCAGATTTGGACTTAGGTGCAGCCTTGGTGCTAGCTAGGCCCTCTCGCCGAGTCTTGGAAGACTCGGACGAGGAAGAAGGAGTTGGTGCTGGTGCTGGTGCTTGTGTTGTTGCTGGTGCTGCTAGCGCTGGTGCTTGTGCTGGTGCTGGTCCTGGCAGTGGTGCTGCTGCTGCTGTTGGTACCTCGGAGGTGACGGGTTGCGGCTGGGCCGATGAGGAGCTGGGAGCATCCGCTACCTCGGTCGTGCCACTTCCCCCTGCTCCGAGGTTGCCCTCCTCTGTACGAGGTGGGCTAGAACCCGGAGGAGCCACTGAACCCTCCTGAATTGGGCTCAGCGGGCGTGTATCATCACCACGAGGGGGAGATGGGGTGCGCCGGAAAGATGAGGAGATGTTGGAGCCGCTCTAGGGAACCTCCACCGCAGCCCTGCCGAATCAAACGATGAATAACAAGTTATAACAAAAGAAAGGCATATAGATAGAAAAGCATGAAGCAGAGAATTGGACAAAGAGAAAAGTGACTTACTCATTAGAAGTCAAAGGCTCCCTGGGCTTTCGAGCTCTCCGGACTATGGCCTTAGTCAGAGGCTTGGTGGCGGTCTTATCAGCGGACTTCTTTCGCCTCTTGGTTGTTTTGGGAGGTCCGGAAGAAGCAGCAGAAGTGGCGGCCTGTTTCTTGGACACGACTGGGGCCGGTTCACCCGTAGCAAGAGGGGGATCTTCATGGATCTTCCCAGCCGGGTTAGCTGAAGCCGGAAATGCGTAAGAAATGGGTACAGCGTCAAATACCTCCACCACCTCAACGTCGGAATCATCTTCATCGCCAGGCCAATTCCTTAAGGAAGAGAAGTTACCAGAGGGTCGCTTGGTTGCGTCCGGGGTAGGCAGGAACATTTCTTGATCAGGATCCTCCTCATCCGAGACAAGTCGATCCTTCCCCCATTTGAGGGAAGGCTCGGTGCCATCCTCAAGGGTCTGCTGAAGAAACAACTAAAAGGAAGATGCAAAGGGATCAAATAAACAACATACTCCGACATAGGACATAACTCGGAAAAGGATTGAGTAACGAGATTTACCGTAGGAGGAGGCTTATCCTGGCAGTAATGCTCCAATCCCCACTCCCATTTAGCGGAGAAGTCCTTATCAGTCGTGAAGATGGCCTTGATCCGGCGAAAGATCTCAGTGTTGTTCAACTCGAAGGAGGAGGTCCGGTTGGGGTCAAGTCGCCAGCTCATATGGCAAAGTTTGTGTGTGCGCTTCTGTAGGGGGAATCCGGCTGCGGACGAATGTGATCATCACGTCCTCGTTGCGCAGCCCCAGATCCTTCAGCTTCTGGAACCGCTTATTGACCTGGTTCGCCAAGGCAGTTGGTTTCTTGGGAATCCGGTCCCACAGATCCGGATTAGGAGGACCCATCTTAAAGGGGCGCAGCCGGATCAGATCCTCATACGAGCCATTCCTCACATAAAAGAAGGTCCGGGCCCATCCCTTGCAGGAATCAAGCCCCGTGACTCGGGGGAAGACGGATTGTTTCCCGGGAGAGATGGAGGCGGCACCAAATTGGGTCAGGTGCTTGTCCTCCGGGGCACGCTCCTTATCCGGGACAACGTTTCTCCGCAGACCAAAGAACCGGATCCAGAGCTCTTTGGTGGGCCACAGGCCAACGTACCCTTCTACGGCGGAGGCGAAGGAAGAAAGGGATGTAATGGCATTCACTAGAAGATGGTGAGGTTGGAGTTCGTAGATGTTGATGAAATCGTGGAAGAAATCGCTCACTGGCAGGCCGAAGCCACGCTGGAAGTGAGAAAGGAATACGATGAACTCACCCGGATTGGGTGAGGGAGCGAGCTCCTCGGAGGCAAGGCGAGAAATCACGCCCTCGGGGATGCGGCGGGTGCGGTAGAGGTAATCCAGGTCATCCTGGCACACCTAAGAACCGGCCCGGGCATCACGCTCCATGGTTTCACCCCCTCCTCCATCTCTTCTTCAATGACGTCGAGTTCCTCCTCGGTCATCTCCAGGTCGCTGTCCTCACCGGCCCGATCGGAAGTGGGGGCAGAGGCTTGGATTGGCGCAGACCCATGGCGTTGAAGTAGCGTGGGAGCGGCAGCGAGGCTAATGCTAAGAAGCACGGTGCGGCGGCGATGCTGCAGAGCAGATGTGGCAGCGGCGGCACTGTCGCAAGGAAGAAGAAGAGGCAGAAAGGCTAAGGGGCGCGAGAAGGGGAAACACCTAAGGGACGCGCCCCCTCCCCTATTTAACCACACCCCAGTGGTGGGTAGTGGGATCGTGTTGTGCGTCGAGGCCACATGGTGTGGCCGTGTATCAGCCAGATCAGCCAATCAGAGGCAAGCCACAGGAAGCAGGAGATCCCACGACGCGACATGGTGATGCAGTTAACGAGGAGGCGGCTGTGACGCGACGTGTGCGACAGTAACCCCTGACAATAAGTGCAGTAACTGGCGCATGCCCTTAAAATGAGGCAAGATAATGATTACCCTCCACGTGGGACGTGCGGAAGTGTATAAGAGAAGGAAGGATAACCCGGAAAACTGAAGGGTAGCCCGGCCAGCGAGTGATGACTCGGAATGTGCCAAGGGAAGGAAACACCACGGGATCCGAGCTAGAGAGTAACTCGGAAAAGGGAGCAAAAATATTGAACCTGCCGTGGCCTTAGCAGCTGAAGTTGCTAAGACCGCACCAGCTTCGGGGACTAATGTTGGGGGGATACCCCGGGGTAGGGTCACACCAGGGTATAGAGGCCGAGTTAGCCGAGGTACGGCAAGGTCAAAGCGTATGCTGGCCGAGTCACCTCAAGGCAGGTTGACTTATGGAGTAATCTGGACCGGAGGATGTCCACCTAATTTTATCCCGGCCGACCTATGTCATATGCCGGCAGGCTCTTTGTAACTTGTATGCAGGTACCCATGGGGCCAGATTAACCAGGCATGATCCGGGTTATATCAGGCTTGCAAGAGAAGGAAGGTATCTCGTTGGTCAAAGGGTGACCTCTGTGCGTAGGAGCATGAGCGAAGCGAGCAGAGGGAGGGACCAGCAAGGCGTGGCCGACAAAGGTGACGCACCCAATGTCGGCTGACGCTGGCGCCGCAGAGGCTTACGTAGCCTCTGCATGGCATACGGTGGCAAAAGGTGACCCGGTCGGTTTGCTATTTTGGGATAGGCATATTCCCAAGAATATGCCTCCACGTATGCCCTAGCTAGTAGCCTGGCCTCCCCTTTATAAGGAGCGCCAGGACCTCAGTAGAAGGGGATCGCGTGTTGTTGTCTGGGGCGTGAGTAGTTTGTTCATTGGGTAGTGGTAGTGGTGAGAGTAAGAGAGCTCCTTCTTCCTCCTCTCCCCAACACAGCTCAAGGAGCATCTATAAACTCATATAGCTTGGAGAATACAAAGCATCTGTGTGTGGAATCACCACACTATCCCTCCCTGGATTCATCTAGTGCATCTTGGCCCCACCTTTAGCCTATCCATGGCATCTGCCGTGACACCACCACGACAAGATATTTATATGAGAGTGTTCACTAGTGAAAGTATGATCCCTAGGCCTTGTTTCTAAGGATTGAAACACCGTTTGCAACTAGATCTGTTACATATTTGCTTGCTTCCATCTTTATTTCAGTTTGACTTTAGTCTCTTCCACGCCATCAAGCTATTTTCTGGCACCGTTACCACTTATAATTATCCATACCACTTGTATTTCACTATCTCTTCGCTGAACTACTGCACCTATACACCTGACAAGTGTATTGGGTGTGTTAGGGACACAAGAGACTTCTTGTATCTTGATTGCAAGGTTGCTTGAGAGGGATACCTTTGACCACTTCCTCCCTGAGTTCGATAAACCTTGGGTAATCCACTTAAGGGAAACTTGTTGCTGTTCTACAAACCTCTGCACTTGGAGGCCCAACAACTGTCTACAAGAATAGAAGTGTGTAGACATCAGCAGTTAGGCTAGAGATTACAAATACTTGTTATGAGTTATATTTGGAGTTGGATGTTTCTATGAAATTGTGGTGTTTGTTGGAACCATCTAGAGCTTAAGGTGACAGTGTGGGGTTATCTAGATAGGGAAAGCGGACTTTGAGGAGTGCTGTTATAGCCCTACCATGGATTAGAGTGTCCAACCGGAGAGTAGTGTAGAGTAGCATCATGAAGAGAAGATATTTATATGAGAGTGTTCACTAGCGAAAGTATGATCCCTAGGCATTGTTTCTAAGCATTGAAACACCGTTTGCAACTAGATCTGTTACATGTTTGCTTGCTTCCATGTTTATTTCAGTTTGCCTTTAGTCTCTTCCACGCCATCAAACTATTTTCTGGTATCGTTGTCTTGTATCTATACCACTTATATTTCACTATCTCTTCGCCGAACTAGTGCACCTATACACCTGACAAGTGTATTGGGTGTGTTGGGGACACAAGAGACTCCTTGTATCTTGATTACAGGGTTGCTTGAGAGGGATACCTTTGACCACTTCCTCCCTGAGTTCGATAAACCTTGGGTGATCCACTTAAGGGAAAACTTGCTTCTGTTCTACAAACCTCTGCACTTGGAGGCCCAACAACTGTCTACAAGAATAGAATTGTGTAGACATCAAGCTATTTTCTGGCGCCATTGCCGGGGTGGTAAGGTAAAAGGTACTCACATTCTCCGGTGTGAGTGCTCGAAGTTATTTCCTTTAGATTCTGCAATTTTGTCTTTTTGTTTCTTGTTTTTACTAGTTAGGCTTAATGGAAATCAACAAAAAAATTAGAGAGCTTTATAGTATTTATCTTGAGTTAGGACATGAAGTGTTTGAAGAGAAAATTAAAAAACCTATGGAACTTTATTTGCATCCTAATAGCAATGTTGTTAGTATGAATTCTTTGGACACCATTATTGCTAATGCTATGGAAAAGTCTAAGCTTGGGGAAGCTAGTTTTTATGAAAATGATCTTTTCAGTTCCCCAGCTTTAGAAGATAGCTATTCTATCGCTTATGATGCTACCAAACCTCCAATATATGATGATTACAATGATGAATATGATATTTTCAGTCCACCTACTATTGAGGATAAAATTAATGATTACAATATGCCTCCTATATTTGATGATTATGGTGATGAGAATAATAATGATAGCTATTTTGTTGAATTTTCTCCCACTACAATTAATAAGAATGACTATGTTTATGTGGAGAGTATTAATTCTTGTATGCATGTTGCTCATGATAAGAATGTTTCATGTGATAGTTATATTGTTAATTTTATTCATGATGCTACTGAAAGTTATTATGAGAGAGGGAAACATGGTTTTATGCATCTCAATAATATTAGGTTTCCCCTCTTTATGTTGAAAGTCTTGAAGTTGCACTTGTTTTGGTTTACTATGCTTGTTGCTTTGTGCTTTCATGACTTGTTTCTGTAGAAGTTTCCTATGCATAGGAAGTGGGTTAGACTTAAATGTGCTTTGAATTTGCTTCTTGATGCTCTCTTTTACTTCAATTCATATTTCTCATGTGAGCATCTTCTCAAACTATCATGCCTAACTTAAAGGCGTTAAAGAAAAGTAATTATTGGGAGATAACCCAAAAGTTTTAGATGAGTCTTGGAAGTTATTACCTCTGTAATAACCTCTCCTTATCCTTTTTATTTGCTTTTTGTGCCAAGAGTAACCTCTAATGAGAGAGAAGTAAGGCTTGGGAAAGTTGTTGTCCTGAAACAGATTTTTGTACTTCATAGTAAAAATTCATGTAAAATCTGTGTACGTTGTTTTGAGGAGTCGATTTTTGTGCTTCTGCCCCAGGTTGTTATCTAACTTTCGTTAGTTCAACACTTTACTATTTAAGCAACAGAAGGTCTTAGAAAAAATTGGTTTTTACCTGCTGGTCTGTTTTGACAGATTTCTGCCATTATTTGCATTTGCTTCTTGTTGGTTCCTTTTTGAGTTCTCTTTGGGGAATTGAGATTTTTGAGGGAAGTTCTTCAGTAGCTTGTGTTTTAATGGAAGTTTTATTGGTGTTGAAACTGAACCTAAAGACTTATTATCTTGAGTGCACTAATGTTGCTAATAAAGATTTGTAAAGTTTTGTGTGAAGGAAAAAATTCAGGTGTATGGAGAGAATGATGTAATGAGATGAAGAATGGACTAAAGCTCAAGCTTTGGGATGCCACCCAGTGTCACCCCAAGAATTATCCAAGAAGTACAAGCGTCAAAGCTTGGGGATGCCCAAGGCATCCCCTTCTTCATCAATAAAAATCCCAGGTTTCTTCCAAACACATCATTTTTATTGTTTCATGCACAGTTGTGTTGTTCTTGGAGCGTCTTAGTTTTTTGTTTTTGGTTTTCGTTTTCTTGGTTTTCTTAGTTTGCTTGAATAAATTGGTTGGACCCCCTCTTTCATGCATTGGTTTTCAAATAGTTTGGTTTGGATTGGAAAATAGTAGGAAAGTTCATGCTTAAGTGGTAATGTGAGCTTGTTTTTGACTGTGGCTCATGCTTTGTCATGCCATGCTTGATATTGTTTTGGCTTTATGCTTAGTGATCTTTGCTGTAGCATGACATGTTATAAACAATTGAGATTGCTTAATGTGCCTTGGAAGAATCATGCGTTGTTTTAGCATATTAAAGCATAGTATTGTGGTATTCTCCTTTGATGCTTTATTTGGGTTGACTTGGCGCATGCTCGCACCATGTTATGACTATCCCAAGTCACCATAGCCTTTATGATCCTTTAGTTTTTGACTTGTAGTATCACTTTATGCTTTGATTAATGATGTTTTGTCGCTCTGCATGATTATGGCCATTATTGCTCTCTTAGTCGGTCGCTCCCAGTCTTTGGCTAGCCTCCTTAACCAAGCATGAGTTCCACTCATGCATTCAACTCCAAATAAAACCAAGTTATTCCAAAGAGTCCACCATACCTACCTATTAGCATTTGCTATTCCAAGTATATTCATGTTTTTATCTACCTTCCAAATTAAACTTGTTATGTGAAAATTAGTGATTAAAGCTCTCACGAAGTTGATGGCACACTTTACTTTTCTTGCCCCTAATAAACTTGAACCATTGTGTCATCTATGTTGTATATGCTTGCACTTATATGTTGGAGATTAGCAGAACCATGCTGTCATGGGGAACGCTTTCAACATTGCACTTGTACATTGTACCTAGTTAATATCATGCTCTTTTGTCTATGGATGTCGTCGGTGTGAAATGAAAGGGGAGCTTGTAAGTCCATGGAGTTATGTATGTGTGTTAGAAAAACGCCTGGGCCGCCGGTCTAATCCATGCTGTCATGGTGGAAACCTGCAGCGTAACCATAATGAGCTGTCTATGAAGCATTCTTCTTATAAAAAAGTGTCAGATATTGAGAAAAAGAGAAAAAGAAAAAAAAAGAGAAATGAGAAAAGAGGAAAGAGAGAAAAAAGCACCATTTTCCCATGGTAAATAAGAAGATTATTGAGATGCTCATTGTCTGCTTTCCTTGTCATTTTGATACGGGGATTCTTCTGTATCATCGGGCAAGGGGTACCCCGCTGGCGGTTCTCTATGATACACATGTACTTACTATGACAAGAACTTACCAGTAACTAAAATTGAGTAGCATGAGGAGTGGCCTCGTATTCAAGGGACATGAGATTTCCAACTTATACTTTGTCAAGCATATACTCCATAGTTTGTTCACTTTAGCCTTAATCACTTCAAGATGCTTATGATAGGGGAAATGAGAGCTGAAAGCTAATAAGTACCATAATTTTTGGAAGCTCTTTATGAAACTTGAATCCCTGCTTCCTTCTATGAAGGCATTTCTTCCACTTTTATATTGAGTCTCCACCTTCTATCTTTATGCACCTATTTTGAGAGCATAGTGGCTATTCTTAGTTTAATGTGCATTGTCCCAAGACTTGTTGATTGATGCATAACTTTGATATTGCTTGTTCTTAAACTATTTGTATCTAGTCACCCTTATAAACTTTGAAGGTGTCCTATGCATTTATGTTTGCTACTCTATGAGGGACAAGCTGAATGACATTATGCTATGTTTTCTTTATGTGAAAAAAACAAACGTCTTGCAAAGCATTGTTATTCATGAATCTTTTGTTTGTGTCTTTTCATGTTGCAACATAGTTGCTATGTCTTATTGTTAGAACTTTGTCTTTCATGCTATGTGAAGTACTATGATCCCAGCTATCAATGTTTTGCAAATACTTTGATCAAGTTTATGATGGTGCATGTCACCTCAAAAATTATTCGTTCTTTTTATCACTCACCTACTCGAGGACGAGCAGGAGTTAAGCTTGGGGATGTTGATATGTTGCAAACGTATCTAAATTTTTTGATGTTCTATGCTTTGTTTTTATCTACTTTCTTATGTTTTGTCCACACTTTGGAGTACTTTCTATATACTTTCTTAGACTAACCTATTAACAAGATGCCAAAGTGCCAGTTGCCTATTTTCTTCTGTTTTTGGTTCCAGGACAGTCAGAAAATGAATATTCTCGGAATTGGACGGGACAAAAGCCAAAGTCAATATTTTACCGGAAGAAACATGGAGTCCGAAGGAGAGACGAAGGGGGGGCACAGGGAGGCCACACCCCCCTTGGCGCGGGCACCCCTAGGCCGCACCAGGGCATGGTGTGGGCCCCCTGGCCGGCCACCGACCTTTCCCCTTCACCTATAAGAAGCCCCTGGGATGAAAACCCTAGATCGAACAGCCTCCAGCCACGAATAGTTCCGTAGCGCCGCAGCCACCGAAGGGGAGATTCGGGGGACAGAAAGTCTCTGTTCCGGCACCCTGCTAGGACGAGGAAGTGCCCCACAAGCCATCTCCATTGATCTCCACCACCATCTCCATCACTGTTGCTGATTCCCATGATGATGAGGGAGTAGTTCTTCCTCAATGGTAAGGGCTCTATAAGTAGCTATGTGTTCATCTCTCTCTATGCATGATCATATTGTGATCATGAGCTTTGTAATCAAGTAGATCTACCTTGCTACTCAAGTGCTTTAATAGATCTCTGCTCTCCCCATGTGTGTGAAAGTGACAGCATGCACACCATGGTGGCACTTAGGCTAGAGATTACAAATACTTGTTATGAGTTATATTTGGAGTTGGATGTTTCTATGAAATTGTGGTGTTTGTCGGAACCATCTAGAGCTCAAGGTGACAGTGTGGGGTTATCTAGATGGGGAAAGCGGACTTTGAGGTGTGCTGTTATAGCCCTACCATGGATTAGAGTGTCCAACCGGAGAGTAGTTAAGAGTAGTATCATAAAGAGAAGATATTTATATGAGAGTGTTCACTAGCGAAAGTATGATCCCTAGGTATTGTTTCTAAGCATTGAAACACCGTTTGCAACTAGATCTGTTACATGTTTGCTTGCTTCCATCTTTATTTCAGTTTGCCTTTAGTCTCTTCCACGCCATCAAGCTATTTTATGGTACCGTTGTCTGATATCTATACCACTTATATTTCACTATCTCTTCGCCGAACTAGTGCATCTATACACCTGACAAGTGTATTGGGTGTGTTGGGGACACAAGAGACTTCCTGTATCTTGATTCCAGGGTTGCTTGAGAGGGATACCTTTGACCACTTCCTCCTTGAGTTCGATAAACCTTGGGTGATCCACTTAAGGGAAAACTTGTTGTTGTTCTACAAACCTCTGCACTTGGAGCCCAACAATTGTCTACAAGAATAGAAGTGCGTAGACATCACACCACCATTGCAAGCATTGGAGTGGTGGCAAATCCTGCCAAGTTCAAACTGCACAGATGTCCACTAGAGGGATGGTTCCACGCCTTTTCTTGGCTTCACGGTCACCTCCTCCATGCACCAAGAATCCCTTCCATACCCTTATTCATGATCAATAATTCCAAAAGATGCCTAAGGAAAAATTAACCTCCAATTGGGATATGCCTCATTCTAACCATGCAGGAAAGGAACACTTTAGGGAGGAAGAGTGGGGAAAGAATCACAAGGGCTGGGATTCACAGCCCGACATGATCATGAACCGCATTGAGCACAATTCGGAGTTGATTCGTACTCTCACCTTCGAGATTGAGGATTTGAAGAAATTGATCGAAAAGCTTATCGAGAGAACACCACCACCACCGAAGGAGTAATTCGTCATCAGGTTCTGGCATCCCCTTGGTTTGTTCCAAGCTTGGGGGAGTGCCGCGGTATCATATCATTATATTTCATCTTTTTACCTTTTTAGTAGAGTCATATCATGAATAGAGAAGTTATCATATAGGATGGTTTGCATTGTGGAAGTATCTCCCCTCTAGTTAGTTATCTATGTATTGTAGGGGTTCCGCGCATAAAAACAATAAATTTTACTCTATGCCCCTGAACCCCTGAAGCTGCCAGGACCTATCTATTAGTAATACACTAACGGGAGAGGCTTTTCGCGAACTTACCCTTGAAGACCGAAAAGTGTTGTCAACGCTCAAGAGAGCATGGTTGATGTAGACGAGCCGAAGCCGACCTCACGGTCGTGATGAAGTCCATGTGCTCCTTCTGGCTCCAACGACTTGAGTGCCTCAAGTGTGACACCTCGTGGGAGTTACAAATGTCCGGTGCCTGACGATGACTCCCGCTTCCCCGATCCAGCAGCAGTTGCGGAAGTAGAGCTCCCGGATCCGAATCCCATGGACTTGGCGCCAGCAGTGAAGATGTCTCTCGCTCGCACAGTCCAGACTTGGGACCACGGTCACGAGAGAGAGAGAGGGAAGAGAGAAAATATCAATTAGAGGTCCTCCCAAAAGTGGGGAGACCTTTATTGATTATTCGGTTGTATTTTCTAGGCCAAATACCCCACTTTATATAGGGGGAGGGGAGGTACTACCTCCCCTCAAGTCCCGGGGTGGGACTAAAGGAGAGGAGGGGCTGGGGTGGCCGCCGGCTAGCCCCTAGTGGGCCCCGCGGGGGGGGCAAGGCCCAGCCGGCCTCCCCCTTTGGCCCCTCTCCCTCTCTCCTTTCCCTAATGGGCCCTCTCCCTCTGGAAATTGGCCCATTAAGCCTTTTGACCTTTTAATTGATTTTATCTTTATTAAATAATTATGAATAAATGATTAAATAAATATTTAACATTCATTCACATATTATCTAATCTCCGTGGCCATGGAACACCTTCCACCTCCACTCCGGACATCCTCCGAACTTACCAAAACCCTTCCGGTTTTCTCCCTTCTTTTCTTCGGCGATTCTACCGATCCTATAAATGCTCTCTAAGCATCATCAATCCCTTAAGCGTGATACCCCATGGTTCGGGAACACTCCAGACATGGTCGGGACACTCCCGCACCAATGATCAACAGAGGGACCTGGATGGCCATGTGACCCCTGTGCATTCCACGAAGATCTTTCGTCGTTTGAACCGGTGACAGTCGTGTCTTATTCCCTTTGTCATTCGATACTTGCATTGCCCGAGACCTGATCAATGACATCACCATGTCGAGTTCAATCTCGTTACTGAACAATGGTACTTAACTCGTTCCGACAAGTGATATCCCCGTGATCTAATCACACGCTGCGCAGCTATTGGATATAACCTCTCCGAGTGGGCCCTTGAGTATCTTCCCGTCACATGGACGGATAAATCCCGCTCTTGACATATATTGCCTCTACAGTTTCCTCTAAATACCTGAACACACCTTTATAACCACCGTTTTACCAGATGGCATTTGATGCTATCTAAGCATTCTCGGGAGACAGTGATTGATATAGCCTCATGGTCTAAGGAATAGTCTACGAGGATCCTTTTCTAATCATCATAACTTGAACTTCGTGACATGATCGAATCACGATGTTTAGGTTGGGTATTGGTTCATCATCTCATTTTCAGAATGAGATGACCTCATTTCCAACTGGCCTAAATGCCACATGATCAGGAAACATGATCATCAGTTGACCAATGAACCAGTGACTAGAGTTTCACTGGGAACCCCTGGTTTGTTTGTATATCAGACGTGTATTGATGTTTCCACTCAATACAGTTATAGCATGATATAAAACTTAATCATAAACTATATGAAATATGATAATAGTCCTTACTACTATTTGTCTCTAGGGCATATTTCCAACAGTCTCCCACTTGCACTAGAGTACAAATACACTAGCTGCATTTGTTCTTAATTATTGGTACCATATAACCGGTACCAGGAGCCTACAGTGACGTTAGATCAACCTTGAGGGCTTTCTCATGGGCACTGTGCCCTGGGACACATCATTCTACGTTAAAAGTGAATTAGCCCCGCCATAACATTATATAAACCTTTAGATGGTACCCTTATCTATTATTATAAATGTATTCATCGAAACACTAGTGCACTCTGTGCAACTTTTGATGTTTTGTTCACCTCGCTTCCTACTTGACTCTAATTGGTATCTAGAGGAGTTTCCAACATATTCCGTTATAACATAACTCTTTATGCTTTAATATATGTCATCCTTTATGGATTTGGAAAATATGTCCACAGTTCTAATAGACATTACGGACAAATTTAGCTCAACATTCTGTGATTCAAACTTAATCACTTTCAAATGTTTCTTATTGGATCACATATTATGCTAAGTTGTCATCATGGTTTACTAAGACAGAACCTATGTCTTAACATAGTGGATGATGATCATCCTATTCTTTCTTTCAACCATTTATGTTTAAACTTAATGCTATTCCTAATTTTAGTCATTAAGGATTAGTTCCTTAATTAACTTCTATTCTGAAACAGCTTTCAGAATCCTTTAAGGAATACTACATAATATCATAATACACTTATTATCAACTTCTACATCTTATAAATCATTATTTATAAGTATTTGCGCTTTCATCCTTAACTTTCTTAAGAATTACTCCTATAAGCTCCCACTCAAACTATGTTGCTAACATATTTGGGTACGAGTCAGTACTCTTACTCAAACTATGTTCCTACATATTTGAATTTGAGTCTTATGTTTCTCCCACTTAAAAATATGTCAATCACATATTGTTTCAGGAAGACTTTCATAGCTCCCACTCAATTTTATGTAAACTGCATATCTCCTTACTGTTTTGAATAACTTCAAAATCCTTTGATCAATTATCAAACTTGGAGATTTACTATGAGATATTAGTACTTTACTAGTTTTAAAATCCACTAGACATTTAGCACACATGAATCAAATTCATTTGAATTCATCCAATAATTGACAAATTGTGCTTTTGTCATTCACCCCCTTTTCTTACTATGGCTTTGCAGTCATTTGGGAAAATTCCAAGTAACCCCTTTTACTTGTGAGATTCAGCAACGAATTGCTTTCTAATCTCAAGGGAATTTTGCTTCTAGGATTTCTCATAATTTAGTTTACCATTATTTCCTTAGTAGTTTGTAGGTATGTCATATTCCAAAAATCAAGACAAGCGATTCACAAATGTCTCCATTCAAGATATGGATTTACATTTTGAATCCTACTTCATATAGTGAAAAACAATAGTGGAGGGAAAAACACAATGATCAAAATCATTGATTCTTTCCTTCTGTGAAGAGAATCGTTCAGGAACATTGTCCGTTGCGCTTCTCAACACTCTGATGTAGGGTTTTGAATCCTCATCGTGTTTTTACACTATTTTCCATTTGCTTCATAATTGAGAAACTTCACTAGAAGTGAGCTTTCTCAAGAATGCACCAAAATCCAAGCAATACAAGTTTTGCTTCCCTTTTGGTTTCAACTATGGATTTTGTATTCAAAGTTTCCAATGAATACTCTACAAGGATTTATTCGCTATTTTTTTGGTTATATCGAATAACCACAAAACTTTCACGAATTCAAATGGTTCACTACATTCTAATTGAGTGCTAACTATTTCTTAACTAATGGTCTCTACATATACACTAAAACGATTTATTTGGTGCCTTCTATTCAACCCCTTTTGATACTAATATCACATTGTGATGCTTTGCATTTTGACGTTTCAAAATGCTTTGCATTCCACAATCACTTTTATGCCATTCTTATAAAGTTAAATTTCATTACCATTGATCAAATCATAGTAATTAGATTCTCTTTTATATTTATACCCTTTGTTGATGAAACACTTTGATCAAATCAAATAGTTTCATATTCATGTTTCCTTTGGTAAACTTGCTTTACACATTTAAACAACCATTTAATGATAATTACCATTTTCGTTAAAACACAATACATCGAATATGTATTTACTTTTAACAATTCATTAAACACTTTGTATTCAAGTAATACACGGTGTTCAAGTTATTTTGCCGAACTTAGGCATGATTTATATGTGATAAGAGATCGAATGACTTTCACATATTATCACATAACTTTGAATTTAAACAATGGTTTTATTCATTAATAAAATATCATTAAGTTGGGTATTTTAAGCAATGCATTTTAATATTTTACAAATGTTCATACATTATCAATTAGTTTCAAACAACAAGGATAATTCACACATAATAAAACAAGATATGAACACGAATAGAAATCATTCATAAAAGTGGAACAACCATTTGTTACAAACTCATATGAATAACCGTCTCACAAAGTGTGAGACACACTAAAGAAGTTCACAATCTCTTGATTACAAAAATCATCCTAAAACACAAACTAAGTGATAAATGTTGAGGGAGAGTGTCATCGGCCATCATCATCATGCTTGCCATCAACACGCAACGTCACCTCCTCTCCAGCAAGCACCTCTATGCAGAAGGACCTGTTTTCACCAAAACAGAACAAGTATCAGATATACTTAACGCTGCAAATGTGTTTGCACGATTATAACATTTATAAAACTGTATATCAAATATATACCTTTGTCGTTGACGACCTGAGCGACATCTGGTTCAACCAACACATTCTTGAGATGTGTCATGAACCGGTGGAACTCCATTTCCGTGTCGCCCCTCATTACGCAAGTCCTGACTTGTGCTTGGTAGCTTGGTGGCAGCAACCGCAAAGACAAAGCATTTGCGAAGAGCCTGAAATCCAGGCGTCTAGGAAGTATGATGGCCTCATGTACACACCATGCATGTCTTTGTAAGTGGTCATCGATGTGAGTTCTCCTCCATCTTAATGGAGAGGAAGTCTCCCATCAACTCATGCTCCCAGATGCGTGTCTGATCCACGAAATGTGTCCTAAGCTGTAGCATCACCGAACGAGGGTTGACATCACCCACGAAAGGCCACAGCTCGTCCACCATTCTGAAACGCATCACAACTGAAATATAGGAGGCCATCTCCCGACGGAGATAGCGGTCTTTCCGCTCCTATGGGGTCTCAAGGTGTGTGGATGGATCCAGATCCATCCTGTCGAGTATGTAGTCGACCATGTCGTCCTTGCTAAGGAGAATATGGAGACTAGCAACCCAAATGGAGAAGTTCGATCCATCTAATCTGAGCTTCTCTCCTTCTAACCATTTAGTTGTCAACACGAAAGATCCCATCTACATTTATAATTGCAAAAGGAATTTAGACTAAGTTTATAATTAAATGAGTTAATAATAACTCCACTCAGAAACACCTATCCCCAAAGAGGGTTCCTAGTGATAACACGACCCCTATCAGCCACATCTCCCCCGATCATCACGGCTATCAATGTGGGTTCAAAGGTGGACGCTAAACGCCGGTCACATCATTTATGTGACTCGTGCTCGATCTTTCGACCATCCGCGTTCCGAGGCCATGTCTGTACATGCTAGGCTCGCCAACTCAACCTTAGTGTATTCGCTGTGCAACATGGCTTGCACCCACTGTATGCGAACGTAGATATGTTTGACACCCAGGCCTTTAACCCTGGATCGCCTCATACCGAAGAACTTTCTTGGTGGTGCACACTAAGGGGGAACACAATCGTTGGTTATTTTAACAGGGATCATCTTACTAGGCTACCGTCGAGTATCTAATACTAGCACACAGTAAGACATACAAACAATAACATTGAATGTAAATGCTATGTGATATGGTCCTTCAAGTCGTGATCTCCATCCGCCGTCACCGGGTTCCGGCGCCAGGGTTCCGGCGCCGTAGACACTAGGGTACCAGTGTCATTCCGGCGTGGTAGTTCGTCATGTCCGTGACTATCTACCACCATGCAACAAAAGGTAATTACTTTACCTTTGCCACAACCATATCACAAAGCAACGCCCCCTGCAAAAAAAAGTTAGACGCTTATACTTTATCTTTGCATGTTTTACGTGGCTGAATGGGCTTTCGCACAAGAACCGTTCTTACCTACGAACTTTCAGCACAACGCTGATCAAGTAGTTGTCTATACTACACCCCTTTCGGGGCCCTCCGTTGCAAATGGTATACCAACTAATGCGAGAGAAACAGACACCCCCCCTAAGCCACTTTATACGGTACAAGCCATATGTCAAGCGTGGACCAGTCTCGTGAATGAATGCGTAAAGTCGGTTGGGGGCCGCTTCATCAAGCATTGCTGCGGTATACACAAGTACACATGGGAGGGTAACAACTAAAAGATCAACGCCCACGCGCTACATCGCGTGTGTTCTACCCGTACTAGCATTACTACGCATAGATCTAGCTTTGATACCACTGTAGGGGTTCCGCGCATAAAAACAATAAATCTTACTCTACGCCCTTGAACCCCTGAAGCTGCCAGGACCTATCTATTAATGTCTGATGTGGGAGGGCTTTTCGCGAACTTACCCTTGAAGACCGAAAAGCATTGTCAATGCTCAGGAGAGCGTGGTTGATGTAGACGAGCCGAAGTCGACCTCAAGGTCGTGATGAAGTCCTTGCGCTCCTTCTGGATCCAACGACCTGAGTGCCTCAAGTGCGACACCTCGTGGGAGTTACACACGTCCGGTGCTTGACGATGACTCCCGCTTCCCCGATCCAGCAGCAGTTGCGGAAGTAGAGCTCCCGGATCCGAATCCCAAGTAGCAGCAGCGCTCCGCGGTGAAGATGTCTCTCGCTCGCGCAGTCCAGACTTGGGACCACGGTCACGAGAGAGAGAGGGGGAGAGAGAAAATATCAATTAGAGGTCCTCCCAAAAGTGGGGAGACCTTTATTGATTATTCGGTTGTATTTTCTAGGCCAAATACCCCACTTTATATAGGGGGAGGGGAGGTACTACCTCCCCTCAAGTCCCGGGGTGGGACTAAAGGAGAGGAGGGGGTGGGGTGGCCGCCGGCTAGCCCCTAGTGGGCCCCGCGGGGGGAAAGGCCCAGCCGGCCTCCCCCTTTGGCCCCTCTCCCTCTCTCCTTTCCCTAATGGGCCCTCTCCCTCTGGAAATTGGCCCATTAAGCCTTTTGACCTTTTAATTGATTTTATCTTTATTAAATAATTATGAATAAATGATTAAATCAATATTTAACATTCATTCACATATTATCTAATCTCCGTGGCCATGGAACACCTTCCACCTCCACTCCGGACATCCTCCGAACTTACCGAAACCCTTACGATTTTCTCCCTTCTTTTCTTCGGCGATTCTACCGATCCTATAAATGCTCTCTAAGCATCATCAAGCCCTTAAGCGTGATACCCCATGGTTCGGGAACACTCCAGACATGGTCGGGACACTCCCGCACCAATGATCAACAGAGGGACCTGGATGGCCATGTGACCCATGTGCATTCCACGAAGATCTTTCATCGTTTGAACCGGTGACAGTCGTGTCTTATTCCCTTTGTCATTCGATACTTGCATTGCCCGAGACCTGATCAATGACATCACCATGTCGAGTTCAATCTCGTTACTGAACAATGCTACTTAACTCGTTATGACAAGTGATATCCCCGTGATCTAATCACACGCTGCGCAGCTATTGGATATAACCTCTCCGAGTGGGCCCTCGAGTATCTTCCCGTCACATGGACGGACAAATCCCGCTCTTGACATATATTGCCTCTACGGTTTCCTCTGAATACCTAAACACACCTTTATAACCACCGTTTTACCAGATGGCATTTGATGCTATCTAAGCATTCTCGGGAGACAGTGATTGATATAGCCTCACGGTCTAAGGAATAGTCTACGAGGATCCTTTTCTAATCATCGTAACTTGAACTTCGTGACATGATCGAATCACGATGTTTAGGTTGGGTATTGGTTCATCATCTCATTTTCAGAATGAGGTGACCTCATTTCCAACTGGCATAAATGCCACATGATCAGGAAACATGATCATCAGTTGACCAATGAACCAGTGACTAGAGTTTCACTCGGAACCCCTGGTTTGTTTGTATATCACACGTGTATTGATGTTTCCACTCAATACAGTTATAGCATGATATAAAACTTAATCATAAACTATATGAAATATGATAATAGTCCTTACTACTATTTGTCTCTAGGGCATATTTCCAACATGTATCCCTTGGTGTGAGTTGCCGTTATGGAATATTAATGAGAAGTTCTATCATTTACTTTTTGCACATCTTATTTTAGTTTGCAATTTCTGTTATATGATTGATCTTGTTGTTAGTATTGGTATCACTTTGTGATCATTAAGTAAATTTAATTGGTTTTGGCAAACGTAGCTCGGGTCAGTAGCAACACTATTTGAGGATTGAATGGAAAAGAGAAAAGTACTTTTAGAAATATAATTTCATTATCTTTCTTACTTGATTGGCTCATAAGCTTAGTATTCTCTAGTTAAGATCTTTTGTGTTTCCAAGGAAGATTGCATGATTGTTTCTATCACTTGTACGTTTGTTTGTTTCCTTCAACTCTTATGCTTGCTACCCAGCCTTGTTAGCCAAAAACCTATACTGAGAGGGAATGCTTCTCGTGCATCCAATCCTTGAACCAAAACCTATGCCATTTGTGTCCACCATATCTACCTATTAGCATTATTGCTATTTCAAGTAAATTCTCAAGTTTTATCTATCTTCCAAATTAAACTTGTTATGTGAAAATTAGGATTAAATCTCTCACAAACTTGATGGCAAACTTTATTTTCTTGTACTTAATAAATTTGAACCATTGTGTCCATCTATGTTGTTTATATGCTTGCATTTTATAAGTTGTGAATTAGCAGAACCATGTTACCATGGGGAACACTTTCAACATTACACTTATTATTTAGTTGATATCATGTTCTTTTGTTTATTGATCCTAGTGGTGTGAAATAAAAAGTGAAAGGGCATGTATGCCCCATGTGTGGTTTTGGTAATTAATGACAATCTCTATGGACTAATGTGCAAATGGAGTTCCACTTGTTTGTCCATTGGCATCGCTTGGACCATGTGTTGGTTTCAAGGATGAAAAAGAAGAAGCATTGTCCAAGGGATTTGTGCCTATTGGAATCAAGTAGAAGAAGAAGATCAAGTATGTCTTGAAGAAGAAGAAGAAGAAGAAGAAGAAGAAGAAGAAGATGGAGTTCCTCATGGCTATCTTCAAGACATCGTCAAGAATTGAAGTGCAAGCTCAAGATGCATCCTCTCTAGAAGATCTCATGCTTGAAGCTTGCCATCCTCGGAAATCATGGAATGATGAAGACAAGTTCGAAGAAGAGGCTTCCCCATGGAGTATGGGGGAGCATGTCTCAAGACTTCATCAAGCAAGTGCAATCAAGAAAGGTGTTCCATCTTGAAGGTGACAAGATCGTCTACATCAAGCTCAAGTGGGATGCTCAAGGCAAAGGTATGATCTTGATAGGGTTTCTATTTTAGCGATCTCTTGTAGTGTTCTTGTAGTGTTGGGAGACCGGGTTTAGGATAGATAGCTGTACTATCAAGAGGGGCTCTCGAGTGGGTGACTTGTTTGTACATTTCGGCGAGAGCTCAAACCTTTGCATACATAACATCATCTTTCTTGGTCGTTGTTTGGTTCTTGTCCATGTGAGGATCTAGAGCTTGTCGTTATCTTCATAACAAGCTCTAGTTCATCAAAAACGGATTTACCTTGCATATATTATTGCGTTTTTGATCTTGCGGGTTTTCCGGATCGACACCTTGGGAGGTATCTCACATATATATTCATGGTATTTTCTCCCTTGGTTATACCCAATATTTCCAACAAAATTGGTTTTTGCAACAAAATTGGTTTTGAGGGGATTCTACACATCGTTATCTTTCCAACAAAATTGGTTTCATCTCGTTTGGAGTTCGGATGCAAAAAAGTTGTGGCATTTCTGGTTCTGGAGTTTTTGCCTGGCCGGTAGTTTCGGCGGGCCACCGGTAGTACTGCTAGGGCAGTTTGCTGCCGGTAGTACCGGTGTTAATTCTGGCCCAACTTCCGGTACACCCAATTTTGGTTCAGTACTCTCTCTGCCTGGTTTGAGCTATTTGACGGTACTTCAGTCGGAATCTTGGGCAGTAGTACCGGCCCAGGCGGTAGTATCGGTGACCACCGGTACTACCAGCCGTACTTGTTTTTGTGTTCGTTCGCATCGCATTTTGTGACCGTTAGCCGGGTGCCATCGGTAGTACCGGCCATCCATCAGTACTACCGGTCAGGGTCGTAAATGGCCCAACGGCCAAATCTGGGAGCCCTTTAAAAGGGGCTCCTCATCCCCTTCATGGGGTTAGCTCTTTTGGACAGTTTTTCACTCTCTCTCTCCTCCATTGTTGACCTTGAAGAGGTTGCCCTCTCCCCTTCCCCCTCCTATGATTCTTGCATCTTTTTGAGGGATTTGAGAGAGGAGATCTAGATCTACAAACCCCATGATATCCCAAAATATATCGAGCTCGTTGGGGAACCCCAAGAGGAAGGCATGATGAGCACAGCAGTAAGTTTTCCCTTAGTGAGAAACCAAGGTTTAATCGAACCAGTAGGAGCAAGGAAACACCCCAAAGGTGTTGCTAGCTGAGCCTTGGCAGGGCGCACTACCGGTGCTAGTAGCAACATGGAGACCTGCACAACACAACCACAGAACTTTGCCCCCAAAGAATACTAAGCATAAAGCCAAAACAATATCAAGCATGACATGACAAAGCATAGGCCACAGTCAAAAACGAGATCTTTTTACCACATAAGCATGAACTTTTCTACTCTTTTCCAAACCAAACCAAACTATTTGCAAACCAATGTATGAAAGAGGGGGTCCAACCAATTTATTCAGCAAACTAAGCAAATAAAAGCAAACGAAATGCAAAACAAAAATGAAAAAGAAGACGCTCCAAGAACAACACAACTGTGCATGAAACAATAAAAATGAAGCATTTGGAAGAAACCTGGGATTTTTATTGATGAAGAAGGGGATGCCTTGGGCATCCCCAAGCTTTGACGCTTGTACTTCTTGGATATTTCTTGGGGTGACATGCGTGGCATCCCCAAGCTTGAGCTTTAGTCCATCCTTCATCTCATTACTCATTCCTTCCATACACCTGAAATTTTTCCTTCATACAAAACTTCACACAATCTTTATTAGCAACATTAGTGCACTCAAGATAAATAAGTCTTAAGGTTCAGTTCTAACACCAATAAACTTCCATTAGAACACTAGCTACTGAAGCACTTCCCTCAAAAAATCTCAATTCCCCAAAAGAACTCAAAAAGGAATCAATAAGAAGCAAATGCAGAAAATGGCAGAAATCTGTCAAAACAGACCAACAGGTAAAGACGAAAGTTTTAGAAGACCTTCTGTTGATCAAACCAAAAAGTTTTGAACTAACGAAAGTTAGATAACAACCTGGGGCAGAAGCACAAAAATTCACGCCTCAAAAAGACGTTCAGAGATGTTACATGAATTTTTACGGTGAAGCACAGAAATCTGTTTCGGGACAGCAACTTTCCCAATCATTACTTCTCTCTCATTAGAGGTTACTCTTGGCACAAAAAGCAAATAAAAAGGATAAGGAGTGGTTATTACTGAAGTAATAACTTCCAAGACTCATCTAAAACTTTTGGGTTATCTCCCAATAAGTACTTTTCTTTAACGCTTTTAAGTTAGGCATAAGAAGCAAGAAAAAGAATCAAGTGTTCTCAAATGAAGAAGCATTAAGACCAAATTTTGTTTTCATAGGAGAAGCAAAAGAAATCTTCTCCTCTTCTTAGGGGAGTGTTCTATACCTTTCTTGAGTGGGAGTTGATATTTAATGGTGCCTTCTTTCATATCAATAATGGCACCAACAGTTCTAAGAAAAGGTCTTCCCAAAGTAATAGGACAAGAAGCATTGTATTCAACATCCAAAACATAGAAATCAACAGGGACATAGGCATTGTTAACCATAATAAGAACATCATTAAGACTCCTCATGAGTTTCTTTTTAACATTATCATCAAGTGGGACATTCAAATAACAATCTTCAAGTGGAGGCAAATCAAGCATATCATAAATCCTTCTAGGCATAATAGAAACACTACTATCAAGATCACATAAAGCTTTAAAATCAAAGTCATTCACTTTCATATTAATGATGGGTTCCCAGCCATCTTCTTGTTTTATATGAATAGAAGCTTTATGTTTCATCTTTTCTTCTTTAATCTTTATGAGAGCATCAGTAATGTGTTTTGTAAAGGCCATGTTCATAGCACTAGCATTAGGACTTTTAGCAAGCTTTTGTAGGAACTTAATAACTTCAGAGATATTGCAACCATCAAGATCAAAATCAAATTTATCATCTAGAGTAGTATAACTATTACTAGCCTCAACACTAGTGGTGGTAATAGTATAAACACTAATGTTTCTAGCAATTTCATCTTCTCTTTCCCACTTAGCATGTAACTCAGCTAATAGTCTAACATTTTCATCAATTCTCACTTTTATAGCATTAGTAGCTTCAAAGGGATTATCATTAGTTTCAGGTTTAGCAGCTATTTTATTCAAAGAAGATTGAGCTTCAGCCAAAGATGCTATGTTTCTTTCAGCATTAGAGAGTTTTTCCTCAATAGTTTTATTGAAAGCAGTTTGTATACTAATAAAGTCCTTAAGCATAACTTCAAGTTCAGAGGGAGCACTCCTATTATTGTTATAAAAATTTCCATAAACATTACCATTGTTGGGAGGATATGGCTTATAATTGTTGTTACAAAAATTATTCCTGTAGGCATTTTTGCTAAAATTGTTATTTCTTATAAAGTTCACATCAACTTGCTCTTCTTGAGCAACCAAAGAAGCTAAAGGAACATTATTTGGATCAACATGGGCTTTCCCATTAACAAGCATAGACATAATAATATCAATCTTATCACTCAAGGAGGAGGTTTCCTCAACAAAATTTACCTTCTTACCTTATGAAGCTCTTTCAGTATGCCATTCAGAATAGTTAACCATCATATTATCCAGAAGCTTTGTTGCAGCACCCAAAGTAATGGTCATAAAGGTACCTCCAGCAGCAGAATCCAATAGGTTCCTTGAAGAATAGTTTAATCCTGCATAAAAAGTTTGGATGATCATCCAAGTAGTCAGTCCATGAGTGGGACAATTCTTAACCAAAGATTTCATTCTTTCCCAAGCTTGAGCAACATGCTCATTATCAGATTGTTTAAACTTCATTATTTCACTTCTCATGGATATAATCTTAGCAGGAGGATAGTATTTTCTAATGAAAGCATCTTTGCACTTAGTCCAAGAATCAATACTATTCCTAGTTAAGGAATTCAACCATTCTTTAGCTTTTCCTCTCAAAGAGAAAGGAAACAATTTCAGCTTAATAATATCACCATCTATATCCCTATGCTTTTGCATCTCACAAAGTTCAACAAAGTTATTTAGATGGGAAGCAGCATCTTCATTACCAATACCAGAAAATTGTTCTCTCATAACAAGATTGAGTAAAGCAGGTTTTATCTCAAAGAAAGTATCTTCAGGCACAGGTGGAGCAATAGGTGTGCTCATAAAATCATTGTTCTTGGTGCTAGTGAAGTCACACAACTTAGTGTTTTCAAGAGTAGTCATTTTTTTGTGTTTTTTAATAAGAAAGCAAACTAGTAAAACTATTTTTTTTGTTTTTGAATAAAGAAACAAGCAAACAAAGCAAAAAGAAACTAAGCAAAACAAAAATAACAAAGTAAAGAGATTGGTTATGAGGGACTCCCCTTGTGAAGATGTCCTTGACTCCCTGGCAACAGCGCCAGAAAAAGTACTTGATGGCCCAAAATATATCGAGCTCGTTGGGGAACCCCAAGAGGAAGGTATGATGAGCACAACAGTAAGTTTTCCCTCAGTAAGAAACCAAGGTTTAATCGAACTAGTAGGAGCAAGGAAACACCCCAAAGGTGTTGCTAGCTGAGCCTTGGCAGGGCGCACTACCGGTGCTAGTAGCTACGTGGAGACCGGCACAACACAACCACAGAACTTTGCCCCCAACTTGCGATGAGGTTGTCAATCTCATCGGTTTTGCTGAAAACAAAGGATTAAACGTATCAAATGGAAGGAAGTAATAGTTTGTAGAAAGTAAACACAAAGCAGTAAACAGTTTGTAGATCGAACATAAGAGAAAGGACCGGGATCCATAGTTCACTAGAGGTGGTTCTCCTTAAGATAGATAACATGTTGGGTGAACAAATTACAGCGGGGCAATTCACAAACATCGAGAAAGCAATACATGCATATACTAATCATCTTGACTCCTTTGGAACTTGATTGGGAATTACAACATTATACATAGACCGCCATCCAACTGCATCTATGACTAATAATCCACCTTCAGGTTATCATTCGAACCCCCTCTAGTATTAAGTTGCAAGCAACAAATTATTGCTTTATGAATTGCGTGTAATGTAAACAATACAATTGTTCTATGAACAAAGGATTGTTGTTTTCTCCCTGGTAGAAACAGCACATCTAGTACCTTAGAGATTTCTGTCACTTCCCCAGATTACCAGAGGCATGAACCCACTATCGAGCATAAATACTAACTCTTGGAGTTGCTAGCATCTACTTGGCCAATATAGCTACTAACAATGGAAAGCATGCAAGATCACAAATAACAAAGACATGATAGAATCAATAATCAATCTGAAATAGCATCTCAATATCCATCGGATCCCTGCAAACACAACATGCAGAATTACAAATAGATGATCTTGATCATGAACGGAGCTCACAAGATCTAGACATGAAAGCACAAAGGAGGAGAACCAGCCATCTAGCTACTACATGGACCCGTAGTCCAGAGATGAACTACTCGCGCATCACACCGGAGGCTTGCATGACGATGAAGAAGGCCTCCAAGGTGAATTCCCCTCTCCGGCAGGGTGCCAGGAAGAGCTTCAGATCCCTCCCGATCTAGGGATGGAGATGACGGCGGCTACAGACTCTTTCGTGGATTTTTGATCAGGTACCTAGGGTTTTGGTCCCGAGGGCAATATATAGGCGGAAGGAGAGGCCGAGGGGGTGCTAGGGTCGGCCAGACCACCCCTGGCGTGGGCCTGGCCTGGCCGCGCGGCCAGGTGGTGTGGCCGGCCCCCGGCCCTTCTTCATCTCGTATTCTGGCATCAGATGTCTTCCGGAAAAATAGGCACTTTGGCTTTTGTCCCGTCCAATTCCGAGAATATCCATTTTCTGACTTTCCTGGAACCAAAAACAGCAGAAAATAGGCAGCTGACACTGTGGCTCTTGTTAATAGGTTAGTCCAAGAAATCATATGAAAAGTACTCCTAAGTGTGGACAAAACACAAGAAAGTAGATAAAACCAAGCATGGAGCATCAAAAATTATAGATACATTTGCAATGTATCACCCCACCAAGCCAAATCCCTTCTTTGTGAAGAAATCCTTGGGATCTAGATCTTGGAGAGTTTTGTGTTCTCCTCTTGTGTTCTTCCTCTCTTATTCCCCCAATAGATTTTGTAGCTTTGGTGGAATTTGAGAGAGAAGGACTTGCCTCTTGCATTTGGTGCATAGATTTGAGTTGTCCTCGGAGATTCGGCGAGTTCAAGCCCTTGGTCTTGTTTCTCTTGGGTTCTTGGAACCCTAGACGGTTGTGTGGTTGGATTGTTGACCTTTTGTGGTCTTGTAGCCTTTTGTGGACTTGTTTCCTTTTGTGGATTTGTAGCCTTTGTGGCATTATTGTTGAGAGCCTCCAATTGAGTTGTGGAGATTGCCCCAACCTTGTACGGGTTCGGTGACAACCCTCAAGTGTCCCATAGTGGAACGTGAGTAGGCCTTTGTGGCGAGCTCACGAGAGAATAGGGTGAGCCTGTTGTGGCATCGGTAGGTTGCATGCCTTCGCATCTTGGGGTGAGGCCTTGTGTGGGGTTGGTGAGCATCGAGCCACCACACCTCGAGGTGAACCACTAGTGGCGTTCGAAGTACATTGCGCCCCCGCACCTCTCCAACGGAGACGTAGCTTATTTGGAAGTGAACTTCGGGAAACAAATCATCGTCTCCGCATCCATCGGTTATCTCTCAACCGAGCCCTTTACTTATGCAATTTACATTGTGATAGCCATCGTGCTTGAAGTATTATTTCTTGCTATCACCTTGCTGCTTGTCTTGCTTAGAATAGGTTGTTGGTGCACTTAGTGAACCTAGTGGATATAGGTTTTGGTTGATAAATTAATCATTAAGTTTTATTCCGCATTTATTAGAGCCTAAACCGTAATAATTTTAAAACGCCTATTCACCCCCCTCTAGGCGATGTCCATTTCCCTTTCAAAAGGGGAGCTTGTAAGCTCGTGGAGTTTGTATATGTGTTAGAGAAACGCCTGGGCGGCTAGCCTAATCCATGCCTAATCATGGTGGAAACTTGCAGCATAACCATAGTGGCATTCTATGAAGCATCTTCAATAAAAACCTATGCTAGCAAATAAAAAGATCGCTGAGATGCTCATTGTTTGTTGTCTTGTCATTTTGATATGGGATAGCTCCTGTGTCATGGGGCAAGGGGTAACCCGTTGGCGGTTCTCTATGATACACATACACTTACAATGACAAGAACTTACCGGAAACCAAAGTTGAGTAGCATGAGGTGTGGTACTCGTAAGCAAGGGGCATGAGATTTTCAACTTATAACTTGTCAAGCATATCCTCATATTTGTGTCACTTTAACCTTAATCACCTCAAGATGCTTATGATAGGGGCAATGAGAGCTGAAAGCTAGTAAGTACCATAATTTTTGGAAGCTCTTTATGAAATTTTAAATCCCCACTTCCCTCTACGAAGGGCCTATCTTTTACTTTTTAGTTGAGTCAGTACACCTATTCCTTTCTATCTTAAGCAAGCATTTGAGTTGTTGTGATTCAATCATCCATATGATGATTTATTCAATCATGTTTCTTATGTTCCTTGTTTTGCACACTGCTCTTATCTTAGTGAATATTACTTTGAAAGCTATCATTGAAACCCCCCATTAAATTTGATTCCTGCAATTTGTTAACCATTCTATGACCAAGAATATAGTTTGCCATTACCAATTATGATTTACTTTGTGTATCTTTATTGTGTTTCCCTTACCCATTGCAAGTTAAGTTATATAATAGTGAGTTGTTTTCTATTATGATTTGTGCATTGATGAATGTGATGCTTCTTGTCTGTATTCTCTTTATCGACACTTCACTCCATAAACATGTGGTTATGTTTATTGAGCTCAGTTTTCACTTGGGGACAAGCGAGGTCTAAGCTTGGGGGGAGTTGATACGTCCATTTTGCATCACTATTCTATATCATAATTTACTGTTATTCATTGATATATTTCACATTAAGAGAGGATACTTATGTTATTTCATCTATTTTTGCATGATTGATGATTTTTGGAGGATGAACCACTAGAGTCAGGATTCTGATGGAAAAGCACTATCCAGATGCAAAATTAGCAAAGATCAGAAAATCCCAGAAAATATATGGAAATTCCTATTTTTCCAGAAGACGAAGAAGGCCAGAAGGAGGAGTGGAGATGGGCCATAGGGGGCCCACACCCCCTGGCCCGCCTCCAGCATCGCTCTTCTGTGTATATAATCCCCTCGAAACCCTCAGACTCGGGGAGCGACCACAGAAAGATTTTGCCGCCTCTGCGGGGCAGAAAATTGCAGAGAGAAAAAGAGCTCTCCGGCAGGCAGAAATTTGCCGGGGAAATTCCTTCCCGGAGAGGGGAGATCGTCGCCATCAACACCGTTCATCAAGCTAGACTTCATCGGGATCATCATCATCATCTCCACCAGCACCATCATCACCACACCGTACCGCTGTAACAATTGGGTTGAATCTTGCATAGTTCTTAGGGGAAACTTTCCCGGTGTTGATTACTTGTTGTAGTTGATGCTATTGAGTGGAACCATTAAATTATTGTTCATGTTCAGATTGTTACTTATCATTATTTCATCTCTGATCTTGATCCATATGATGTCTCGTGAGTAGTTCGTTTAGTTCTTGAGGACATGGGAGAAGTCATGTCGTTAATAGTGGAATTATGTTGAGAAAGATTTAATGGTTTGATAATTAAGTTGTGGTGTTATTCTTCTAGTGGTGTCATGTGAACATCGACTACATGATACTTCACCTTTATGGGCCTAGGGGAACGCATTGTGTATTTGGCTACTAATCGTGGGGTTGTTGGAGTGACAGAAACCTGAAGCCCCATTAGGAAACCTTTGCATAAGGGAGTGTAGGATCTCAAAGTTTAAGGCTATGGTTAGGTTTTTATCTTAATTACTTTCTTGTAGTTGCGGATGCTTGCAAGGGGTATAATCACAAGTATGTAGTTCTAAGAAGGTCAGTACATTAGCACAGGTTCACCCACACAACACTTATCCAACCAGAGAAGATTAATCAACTATATGAAGCGAAAGCACTTGACAATATTCCCATGTGTCCTCGAGAACATTTGGTCATCTTAAGTAATACAACCTGCAAGAAAGGATTGGGCCACTTGCTACAATTATTATTATTGTCTTTTATTTACTCGCACTTTATTTATCTGCATTATCAAAAACCCCTAAAAATCCGTTTGCTAAGTATTTACAGAGAATTCCTGATCCAAGCCACTCGTCAACACCTTCTGCTCCTTTTTGGGTTCGACACTCTTACTTATCAAAAATACTGCGATACACCCCCTATACTTGTGGGTCATCAGTGGGTCCCATGCGTGAGAGGTTTTGGTTCACACTGACATCATCTGCTAGGCTGACGAATGGGTCCCACGCGGACTGAATAATAGCACAATTTTCTACCAAAAAAAGAGCTTTTGGTCAGCCAAGTTTGACAAAGAGAATAACAGCATAACATTTTGGCTAATTTTCCCAATGAATAACTATTAATTCCATGAACTAAAGGACATTAATATTGATCAGTTCAAAGTCATGCACACAACCATTAGTTCAACACAATGCATGCAACACAGACATGCAACACAGGCATTAGTTCAAGCATGCACACACAATCATCAATTGAACACAAGCATGCACACATGCATGCACACATCCATCTTTTCAAGCATGCAACACAAAGCATCCAACACTCCACCATAAGCTCGAACTACTCTTCATCAGTATCATCTTGTACTTCATCTTCTTTATCATTGTAGTACTCCTCAATGTTGTCGTCTACTTTAGGATCACTGTCAACTTCCTCCTCTTCAACATCTTTCCTTTTACCTTTGATACGATCGAACACTAATGCATCTATGATGCGGCCTCCATTGACAGAGGGTCGACATTTGCTGAAAGGCAGAGCCTCACATACAGTCTCATTGTCAGAGACTACAAACTGTTGGTATGCTACATCAGTATGCACCCCTCCTCCTCCTCTCCTTCGGCAACATCAAACTTATGTCTTTGAACTATTTTTTGAACAACCCGCAAATTTTTGTCCTTGGCTGTGTCTAGCATGTAGAACACTTTTGTAGCCTGGGTTATCAAGATGTAACTATCATCTTTGTACCAAAAATTGGTAATGTTGACACTCCGGAAGAGTTTATCATACACCATCTATGTATCCTTGTGGCCCTCAAGCTGATACCAATCACAGTGGAATAACATAACTCATCGTGGTGTTCCAAATCAGAGTTAAAATACAGTATCTTGATATCCTTGAGGACACCATAAAAATGGATATCCTTCTCCAAGTGACAACCTTCAGTCATTACTCCACTGTTTTGTGTTTTCTTGACCTTCTCACGGTCAGCAGTGAGGAACCGAACACCATCCACAATACAGGCTGAATATGTTCTTACTCGGAAGTCTGGGCCATACGCCAATGCAAAAAGCTCTTCATCCATAGCTTATGGATTCTCCTATCGCTTTTTCATGATCTGTATGTATCGCAGCAAAAATACAATATTGTCAAATCATGCATTGCAATGATATATATCAAGGATAGAGATAAATGCAAAAAGGAAACTAACATGGTCCTTGAACCATCTTTGCAATACCTGCTCAAGCGTTCTTTCTACATTGGGCATTGATACCTGTGAGATTCGACATATTTTTGATGGTTTTTATTGATGGTTTTCTTCTGGATTTGATTGTTTTCTAGCTTTACCTAATGCTAATACTTCGGTAGCGAAGAAAACTTGGTTTTTAATGTGTGTTTCAGGTTCTGAAGATCAACAGAAGGTTTTAACAAGAGAAACACAATATTCAAGCGAAAACAAGCAAGTCTCTTTTTGGAAGCAATCAAGGGAGGCATACAGAAGCTTTGACAAGCAACTATATGGTGGGAATATTTTTCCGGCTGTATAGTTCCCGCCGTATAGCTACCGCCGCCTCTGTCTTGTCAAAAGGGACAACTTTTGTGAAGAGAAGGGACGCGAAATCATAACATAGCAGACACCATCCTATCCAGAAAGGAGAAAGAAGAGATCCGGAGAAGAAGGGGAAGATGTTCTTCATCTTGCTCCACGATCTTTGACCTCCTAGCCATCACATCCTCATAGCCATTACTTGTACTTAAGAGAGAGATCTTCACTTTGCAAGATTAGGGTTTGAGATTGTTTCTTCCTATCTTGAATTGTATTGGATTGCTTTTCTATTCTTATTGTGGATCTCCACGGTAATATCGAGAAGAACTCCCTTTATTTAATTATATCAATGATGCTTTCTTCTCTCATGTGTGAGTAAGTTCCTTGGGCGTGGGAGATGTAAGGGATTGGTGAGATGTGATGTGCCTCCATATATTTTCTATTAGTTTGTGATTGATTCTAATTACTATATTATATGTGCTTGACTATCTGTGGGATTCCTAATGCTTGTTGTCCAATTAAGGGCCCAGATAACATGATGCTTTGTTCTACATTGATAGGATCTTGTTCGCTAGCAGACCGGCGACCCCTGAGTGACACAGGGATATCAATGGGAAACTAGTTTGACTCAAGGATTACGAGGAACCATTGTGCTTATTGCATTAGTCTGATCCAAGGAGCTTAATTGCTAAGCAACCTGAAGGATCTTAATCGTCTAGTGATTGACCATGGTTTTGGTAACAAACTACTAGGATTATTGAAGTTGGGATGAAATCTACCAAGAGGAGTCCCGGCTAATTATGGGTTGCTCACCTACACATATACTTATAAGATTATAATTGTTACACTTATCATTCATCCACCTAGCACAGTCACTATCACCATGAACTGTATCTCCCAGTGCCTTCTTTGTCATCTCTAGAAAACCGCAAACAATCGAATCGTTCTTTACTTTTATGCTTTTTATTCCTGAAGTTTACATTTTAGTTTTATTTAAATACATCCAATTTAATCCAAATTTCATCCTTATTTCCACACTTATAGTCAATTCACTCGAAGACCTGTGACAACTTTGAGTGTGACACACACTTCATTCATAAACACTTACCTTTGGGCTCCCTATGGGATCGATATCTATACTTCAAAACTAGCTACAAACGATCTGTGCACTTGCAAACATCAAGATTTTTTCTGGCACCGTTACCAGGGAGCTAAGCGCTAAGTGTTTGTCTCTTGACATTTCAGGTGTTACCACTACAAAATGGTCTCCCTGGAGATAAAGGGTCTACATGCTCTGGTAGGACCTATTTACCAGATTATATTGAGCGCGTGCCAATTCAAAGGCTCGAGGAAATTATTGAAAAACTTTTAAGATCAAATAAGGTTGAATTTGAAAACCTGAGTGATTCTATGGAAATCATGTCCGTTTATAGGACAACTCCCAAGAAACCTGAGAAAACTCTCAGAGAATACAGTGCTCCAAGTTCTACTTTCTTAAACAACCAATAGAATTTCCTAATCCTAGAGTTAGAGAATATCAATTTGATGGTGGAATTATTAAAAATTTGCAGGAAAAAGCTTTCAGTGGAAGGGAAGATGAAGACCTAGGAAGACATCTTAGAGAGTTCGACGATGTGATAACATCACTTGGACCAAAAGGTTTGCCAAGAGACTTCTCTCATCTAAAATTATTTCGTTGGTCTCTTAAAGGTAAGGCTCTAGACTAGTTATATTCTCTCCCTCGTCATTACATTAAGTGTTGGGAAAACTGTATTGTTAAATTCATAAACAGGTTTAATCCTTTTAAAAAGGTAACTGAAATTAGAAAGAATATAGGCAACTTTAGTCAGAACGTGGGAGAAAACTACCCACAAGCCTGAGATAGATTCTTTGGAATGATCAATAGTATTCCTAATCATGGCTATTCTGAATCAACTATTTTCCATTTATTCTACCATGGTCTTAATACTCAATGCAGAGAGTTGCTTGACTTCTCAGTAGGAGGATCGATAAATACTCTAACTGTTAAAGCATGTTTGGAATTGATGTCTACTAGGGCTAAGAATGATTATTTATATAATCCTGATTTCGGCACTAAGTTCGAAAAAGGGATACTTCGTATAACTCCTGATCTTATGCCTGAAGTACGCAAAACAATGAAAGAAAAAGGTATACCTTCTGAACTTGTTAAGGAAAACAAAGTAGACTTGTTACAAGTTTTTACTGAAGAAGATGAAACTAGAAAAGTTTTTCAAGAATTAAAACATCGACAAGCAAAATCTCATAATAACCTGCATAAGCAATTTCAAAGACATAAGAAGATTTTGGCGGAACTCATGGAAAATTATGATGAGATTGGCCAAGAAATAAAATATTTCACAAGTATCTTAGAATGATTTAAACCCAATGTGAACAAATAGCATCTGGTTATCAAATTTTTCTTCAAGATGATATAGATATTCCAGTTTCTACTAATGTTATTACAAGGGGAGGTGCAGTTGTTACAGGACCATTAGGACCACCAGAATATCAAGCTGAAAAGATCGAAAGGAAAAATCCCTGCTCAAAGCAAGCCAAGAAGATGATACACTGGTGGATCCTCAAGATGAAACTCCTCAAGAAACACAAGATCAAACCATGGAGGAGCAAAATGATGCACAGGATGACTGTTATGACTCTGATGCAGAGACAGTTGATCCAAGAGAAGAAAAAGAGATGAGCAATAAAGATGAAGTTGTTGTAGTAGAAAAGAAGAAGAGCGATAAGTAGCAACAAAAGAAAGCAACAAAAGAGCCTGATTCTCCACAAAAGGTAAAAGACAAGAATAAGAAAGGTGAGCAAAAGCTTCGTTATCCAGATCAAAAAAAGAAAGCACTAGATCAGGTAATCTATGATTCTTTTAAAAAGGCACTTGGTGATCTTCATCTGGAAATTCCATTTTGCAGATGCAATAAAAGTTCCTACCTATTCTAAATTCCTCTGTGATATTCTTAGTAGAAAGAAAGAAATAACTGAAACCGTTGCCATGGTGACTAGTTATCCTGCTAATGGGAAGCTATTGTCTAAATCAGGAGATCCTGGAATACCAACTATTTCATGCTCAATTGGCAAAACAGATATTCACATTGCCTTGTGTGATTTAGGTGCAGGAGTTAGTGTAATGCCATATTCCATCTATAAAAGGTTAGGATTAAGGGAGTACTCCCCTACTACTATCACTTTATAGTTGGCTGACAAGTCTATTAAACAACCCATTGGTATGATTGAGGATGTTCTACTTAGAATAGATGAGCATGTTATTCCCACTGATTTTATTATTCTTGAAATGCTAGAGGATGAAAAATTATCCATAATACTTGGAAGACCTTTCCTTTGTACTGCAGGAGCGTCAGTTGATTGTGCTAAGGGAAAAATAATCTTCAATGTTTATGATGCTAAAATCATCCGGTATTTTCCAAAGAAGCTAGAAGTAGGAGAAAGATATATTCCACCAGCAAAACGAGTTCATATGGTAAGTGCCTTTGATAAGGGGTAACCCAAGGTAAGAATTCAAGAATAGAGAAGGGTTGAATTATTCAACCATTCTTAATAAAATGCTTAATGGCAGTCAACCCATCACATTAATAAAATAAATTAAAGAATAAGATATTCATCGCATTCCTACAACTTTTTCACAGACATTCTTGCGGAAGCGCGCCCGTGAAGATGCAACTATCAAAGAGTAGCAGAAACATCGATCAAACAAGCGTAGAGTAAATATAAAAATAAAAGTTTGAGTTTTATCTACAAAAACTAGCTTAATCATTTTATCCAGATTAAAAAGTGAATCTCCAGTTGAGGAGAAGAAGTTCAGTAGTACTAAAATCCTACTCTATACATGCTGATGTTGGTCGACAATTTTTACTGTCATTTTTCTATCAAAAACAAGGTGATTCGCTAAGTTTCAAGATAAGAAAGAATTCTCGAAGAAATAGAATTTTTTGATGTCTACTGAAGGTTTAACGACCAACTATACGACAGGAATAAAAATTCCAGCCGTATAGTTTAGCCGTATAGATATCTTTACCATCGACAAATTTCTTTTCCAAGGGGCAGAAGGTTTAGCGACCAACTATACAGCGGGAATAACAATTCCAGCCATATAGTTCCAGCCATATAGTTATTGTTGCCTTTGTAAAATTTCTTTTCTAGGATACTAAAGGTTTGACGACCAACTATACGGCGGGACCATTTTGGTCCGACCGTATAGTTGCGCCCGTATAGCTGTGATCTGGCATAAAGAAACCCTAATTGTCAATGCCGCCGCAACTATACGGCGGGAACTACTTTTCCCGCCCATATAGTTGCGGCTGTATAGTTCAGCGCGACCTCTTAAACGCACCGGGACAGCTAGGGTTCTTCCTCCTCACTTTTTCTCTCTCTCTCCAAACCCCTCAAAACCCACCTAGAAATCTTGATTCTTCGCGGATTTTGTTCGTTTGAGTTGGGGAATCAACAGATCGGTATGTTTCTTTCCCTATCCATGCTTTATTTTCTGAATTCCATGGTTGAAACTCTCACATTGATCTAGTGGATGAACTCAAAATTATTTTGTTTTTCCCTTTTAATTTCTCATGTTAGGATTAAATTTTTCCATGTAGAATTGTTCGTATATAATGTAGAAACTATATGCCTAAGGTTTCATGGTGAAATTTTTCAGTGCATCAAGATGAACAAAATTGTAGCATTTTTCGCAAGAGCAAGCGCCAACGTGGCAAGAGCTCGGGGCTCCGGGCCTACCTCAACATCAAGTTGGCCATGGTTTCATCAAGGAGGGTGATGCCCACACGTTGAGCCAATGATAGCTTTCTCCCCGCGCCAGGGTTGAGGGCGGACTTCGACCTCATGTGTGAAAATGCAGGGCTATCACTACTCGCCTATGCAGGCCACAATACCTACACCGAGCTCACCTATGAGTCCCTCGCCTCTTTCTACGATGACCACAAGGAGAAAGGTAATGCGTGCATGGTAAGCTTCACCATAAACCAGTAGCCATATGAAATAACTTTCCAACGATTTTGTGATGCTTTTGGCCTCCCTCATAGTGGGGAGTCAACTAATACAAATTTATATAGCGTCTGAAGTGGAGAAACTTGGGAGGTTATTTCTATTAATGGTGGGAGGTACTCTTACCATTCCACCATTCAGAACCCAACAATTAGCTACTTCGCCTTGTTCCTCACCAATGCACTGTTGGGAAGAGGAGATACCGGTTCCATGGCCAATCCAGACATGGCCATGATTACCAAGGCACTCTTCCCCAATGCACCGCAAAGCCCCAATCCTGTGGCTCTACTCCTCCAGCACCTTCGCCACTAGAGCAACAAAAAGAAAGGTGACATTATCATTGGTGGATTGGTAACCCACCTTGTGCTAGCATTGGAAATTCCATTACCTGTTATGCAACCTGTTGACGGCTCCAAACTTATGGATGTCAAATATTTAACTACTTGTGGTTTTCTCGGTGTTTACCGAGCTGACAAGAGGCTCCGAGCATATCAGTTTGGTTATCTTGGTGATGCACAGGTTGAGCAGGTTCCGTTTCCCTGTGATACGTCCATTTTGCATCACTATTCTATGTCATAATTCACTGTTATTCATTGATATATTTCATATTGAGAGGTGATACTTATGTTATTTCATCTATTTTTGCATGGTTGATGACTTTTGGAGCATGGACCGGTGCAGTCAGGATTCTAATGGAAAAGGTGTTGTTTGGAGGAAAAATTCATGAAGATCAGAAAATCCGGGAAAATACATGGAAAATACTATTTTTCAGAAGACGAAGGAAGCCAGAAGGGGGGTTAGAGACGGGCCATAGGGGGGCACACCACCACCTGGCGCAGGCCACCCTGGGTCGCGCCACCAGGTGGTGTGGCCGCCCTGGTACACCCCTGACACTCCCCTCTGGCGTATATTATCCTCCCGAAACCCTAAGACTCGGGGAGCAACCACAGAAAGATTCCGCCGCCTCTACGAGGCAGAAAACACCGAGAGAGAAAGATCTCTCCGGCAGACAGATTTTTGCTGGGGGAATTCCTTCCCAGAGAGGGGAGATCGTCGCCATCAACATCACCATCAAGCTGGACTTCATCGGGATCATCATCATCACCACCATCATCACCATCAGCACCCTCATCACCATCTCAATATTGTTGTAACAATTGCGTTGAATCTTGCATAGTTCATAGGGGAAACTTTCCCGGTGTTGATTACTCTTTGTAGTTGATGCTATTGAGTGAACCATTGATTTATTGTTTATGTTCAGATTGTTATACATCATTATGCCATCTCTGATCATGATCCATATGATGTCTTGTGAGTAGTTCGTTTTGTTCTTGAGGACATGGGAGAAGTCATGTTGTTAGTAGTGGAGTTGTGTTGAGAAAGATTCAATAGTTTGATATTTAAGTTGTGGTGTACTTCTTCTAGTGGTGTCATGTGAACATCGACTACATGACACTTCACCTATATGGGCCTAGGGGAATGCATTGTGTATTTGGCTACTAATCGTAGGGGTTGCCGGAGTGACAGAAACCTGAACCCCCGTTAGGAAACCATTGCACAAGGGACGTAAGGGTCTTAGAGTTTAAAGCTGTGGTTAGGTTTCTGCCTTAATTACTTTCTTGTACTTACGGATGTTTGTAAGGGGTATAATCACAAGTATGTATTAGTCCTAGGAAGGTCGGTACATTAGCACATGTTCACCCACACAACACTTAGCAAGCTAATGAAGATTAATCAACTATATGAAGCGAAAGCACTTGACCGTCTTCCCATGTGTCCTCGAGAACGTTTGGTCATCTTAAGTAATACAACCGGATTGTCCTTTGCTGCATAAAGGATTGGGCCACTTGCTGCATTTATTCCTACTGTCTTTTGTTTACTCGTACTTTATTTACTTGCTTTATCAAAAACCCCTAAAAATTCGTTTGCTAAGTATTTGCAGAGAATTCCTGATCCATACCACAAGCCAGCACCTTCTGCTCCTCGTTGGGTTCGACACTCTTACTTATCGAAAATACTGCGATACACCCCTATACTTGTTGGTCATCAAGACTATTTTATGGCACCGTTGGCGGGGAGTGAAGCGCTATTGGAGGGTGGAACTGGTAAAGGAAACTTCTACTGTGTGTATTGTTTACTTCTGCTAGTTGCTTTATTTTTGTTATGGATAATTCGCTGAGTTTCTTATTTGGTAATGCTACTACCACTGCTAAGGTAGTAGATAAACCACCACCTGCTGAAAATAATGTTTTTAAAATACCTACAAGAATTATTGATCGTGTTATGGATAACTACTATGTTGGGGATGGAACTGTCCATCCCGGTGATCATTTGCTCTTTATACACGAATTATGCAGGTTGTTCAAGTGTGCAGGTATTACTACTGATCAAGTTAAGAAGAAGTTATTCTCATTATCACTAAAAGGAAGAGTTGAGGAATGGTATAAGCTGCTAAAGAATGGTCAAGCTCTTGAATGGGAGGAAATAGTGCCTCTCTTTTATTCAAAATTGTATCCTCCTAGTGAGATTCATAAAGATCGGAATCAAATATACAACTTTTGGCCTCTTGATGGAGAGAGTATATCCCAAGCTTGGGGGAGATTGAAGTTACTAATGCTCAAATGTCCCATCCATGAGCTCCCCAACAATATTATTATCAATAACTTTTATGCAAGGCTCCCTCTACATGACAAGGATTTATTGGATGCTTCTTGTGCTGGATCATTCACTCGCATGGAAGAAGAAGCTAAATGGGATCTTCTGGACCGTATTCAAGATAATGCTGAAGCTTGGGAGAATGACAAAGGTAGAAAGTCAGGTATAAATTATGATTATGAATGCATTGAATCTTTTATAGGAACAGATGACTTTCAAAATATTAAAAATGCTTATGGTCTAGATTCTCAAGCTATTGCTTCATATTTTAAGGCTTTTGCTTCCTACATTGAAGTGCCTAAAAAGAAGTGGAATAAGTATCATGAACCTTATAAAGATATTGCTAAGAGTGTTCCTGCAAGAAATACTAAAGTTTATACTGCTAATCATGTCTTACCTGAACCTTATATTTAGAAAATGCATTTCCCAGTTAAGATAAAGGAACATTCTATGATAGCTAGTATGGTTAATGAAAGTACAAGTAAAGCTGTTGAACCTGATAAACAAATGGTTGATGAACCTATAATAGAAAATGTGAAAGACTTTGTCCCTAAGTATGAAGAAGAGGGACACACTATCCTTTGTAAGTATACCTCTAATATTGTTTCACATAGTAGTGTTATGAGAGCTAGTATTCATGTGTTTGCTGTTAGAATAAGTGATCATTGTTACGATGGTCCTTGTGATAGTTATATTGTTAAGTTTATGCATGATACTGAAATTTACTATGAGAGAGGGAAAAGTGTTCTTATGCATCTCAATAATATCAAGTTTCCTCGTTTTATGCTGAAAGTTTTTATGTTGCACTTCTTTTGCCTTCCTATGCTAGTAGCCTCTAGTTTCAACAACCTGTTTGTTTACAAAATTCCCTTGCATAGGAAGTGGTTTAGACTTAAACATGTGTACTTTTGCTTCTTAATGCTCCTTTTCACTTCAATTCATATTCCTATGTGAGCATCTTCAAAATTATCATGCCCATCTTAATAGCTATAAAGAAAGAGCTTTTTGGGAGAGAACCCATTTTATTTTTGCTTTCAGTTTGTTTGTGTTTTTTTGAGTCTTGGAAGTTATTAATTCGGTAATAAACTTTCCTTATCCGTTTTGTTTGGTTTTTGTGTCAAGATCAACTTCTAATGAGAGAGAAGTAAGATTTGGGGAACTTGCTGTCCCGAAACAGATTTCTGTGCTTCACCGTAAAAATTCGTGAGAGATCTTTGTATGTCAGATTGAGCTGTAATTTTTTGTGCTTCTGTCCCAGGTTGTTATTTAACTTTTGTTAGTTTTTCACTTTCTGATTTGAGCAACAGAAGATTTTCTAAAAAATTGATCTTTACCTGCTGATCTGTTTTGACAGATTTTGCCACTCTTGCATTTGCTTCTTTAATCGATTTCCTTTTTAAATTCTTTTTGGGTTTTCAGAAGGAGTTGCTACAGTAGCTTATGTTTTGACGGTTTTCAGTTGAAGTTGAACTCAAAAGGTTTTATCACTTCACTTATACTAATGTTGCTAATGAGAACTGTGTGAAGTTTTGTGTGAAAGAAATTTCCAGGTAGTGGAGATAATGGTGTAATAAGGAAGTGAAAGGTTTTATGACTCAAGTAATAAGTTTATGAAGATGAAGATATCAATGATATTAAAGTGGTGACTCCAGAAGAATCTACTAGATACCAAATTCAGAGACCCACAGAGTCTGTTTCCAAATAGGTGACAGTTCTGGTAAGAAAAGATCCGCGAAAATAATCTCCAACTATATTTTTGCAGTTTTTAGCCAATAAGGAAAGTTATGAAGAGAAAGAGGGATGGAAACGGAGCCAGGGTGGCTCACACCACCCTGTGGCGTGGGCCCACCCCTGGCCGCGCCACCAGGTGGTGAGTCCACCCCGGACTTCGCCTCCGACTCGTTTTCTCCCAGTACCTTCCTTTTGTCATGAAACTTCGTAATATATAACCCCCTGGATCTCCCGAGGTTCGTATATCGTGTTTTCGTAGTGTTTTTGTTTCAATCTATTTCTGCCAGGACATACTCTTTGAAGGTTTAGAAACACAATGGTGTCCGCCAAGGATAAAGGAAAGGAGCCTATGGAGGAAGATCTCCAAGACCCCGGGAAGCAGAAGGAGATCAAGAGTGCAGATGAAGAGGAGGCAAAGCACACCAGCACTACCATTGCAAGCATTGGAGTGGTGGCAAACCCTTCCAGGACTATGTCAATTGGAGGGAAGCCTACTCATCACCGTTCAGATCCCTGGTCACTTCCCTCACGCGCCAAGAATCCTTTCCATACCCTTATCCATGAGCATCAATACCAGAATATGCCCAAGGAGAAATTACCCTCCAATTGGGATTTTCCTCGTTCTAGCCATGCAGGAAAATAAGACTTCAAGGAGGTAGAGTGGGGATAGAATCGCAAGAGCTGGAATTCGCAACCCGACATGATCATGAGCCGCATCGAGCAAAACTCGCAGCTTATTCGCAATCTCACCTTTGAGATTGAGGACTTGGGGAAACTAATCAAAGAGCTCATCAAGAGGATACCACCACCACCGAAGGAGTAATTCGTCATCAGGTTTGGCATCCCCTTGGTTTGTTCCAAGCTTGGGGGAGTGCCGCGGTATCACATCACTATCTTCTATCTTTTTACCTTATTAGTAGAGTCATATCATGAATAGAGAAGTTATTATGTAGGATGGTTTGCATTATGGAAGTGTCCCCTCTCTCGTTAGATATGTATTCCTTGGTGTGAGTTGCCGTTACGGAATATTAATGAGAAGTTCTATCATTCACTCTTTTTCATAGCTTATATTAGTTTTCAATTCGTGGTTATATGATTGATCTTGTTGTTAGTATTGGTATCACTTTGGGATCATTGAGTTAATTTAGTTGGTTTTGGCAAACCTGGCTCGGTCAGTAGCAACACTATTTTTGAGAGTTGAATGAAAAGATAAAAGTACTCTAAAGAAATATAATTTCATCATCTTTCTTTCTTGATTTTCTCATAAGTCTAGTATTCTCTAGTTAAGATCTTTTGTGCTTCCAAGGAAGATTGCATGTTTGTTTTTATCACTTGTATGTTTGCTTGTTTCCTTCAACTCTTGTACTTTCTACCCAACCTTGCTAGCCAAAAACATGTACTGAGAGGGAATTCTTCTCGTGCATCCACTCCTTTAAACCAAAACCCACGCCATTTGTGTCCACCATACCTACCTATTAGCATTATTGCTATTCCAAGTAAATTCTTGTTTTAGCTACCTCCCAAATTAAACTTGTTATGTGAAAATTAGTGATTAAAGCTCTCACGAACTTGATGGCACACTTTACTTTCTTGCACTTAATAAACTTGAACCATTGTGCTCACCTATGTTGCGTATATGCTTGCGCTTTGTAAGTTGTGAATTAGCAGAACCATGTTGTCATGGGGAGCGCTTTCAACATTGCACTGGTACTTTGTACCTAGTTGATATCATGTTCTTTTGTCTATGGATGTCGTCGGTGTGAAATGAAAGGGGAGCTTGTAAGTCCATGGAGTTATGCATGTGTGTTAGAGAAACGCCTAGGCCGCTGGTCTAATCCATGCTGACATGTGGAAACCTGTAGCGTACCCATAACGAGCATCTATGAAGCATTCTTCTTATAAAAAAAGAGATAGAGATTGAGAAAAAGAGAAAAAGAAAAAAAGATTATGAAAAGAGGAAAGAGAAAAAAAGCACCATATTCCCATGGTAAATAAGAAGATTGTTGAGATGCTTGTTGTCTGCTTGCCTTGTCATTTTGATATGGGGATTCTTCCGTATCATCGGGCAAGGGGTACCCCGTTGGCGGTTCTCTATGATACACATATGCTTATGATGACAAGAACTTATCGGTGACTAAACTTGAGTAGTATGAGGAGCGGCCCTCGTATTCAAGGGACATGAGATTCTCAATTTACAACTTGTCAATGCATATCCTCATATTTGACCACTTTAACCTTAATCACCTAAAGATGCCTATGATAGGGGCAATGAGAGCTGAAAGCTAGTAAGTATCCTAATTTTTGGGAGCTCTTTATGAGACTTGCAATCCCTGCTTCCCTCTGCGAAGGGCCTTTCTTTTACTTTTTAGTTGAGTCAGTAAACCTACTCCCTTCTACCTCAGCAAGTATTTTGAGTTGTTGTGTTTCATTCATTCATATGATGATTTATTCAATCATGTTGCTTATGTTCCTTGTTTTGCACATTGCTCTTATCTTGATGTTTACTACTTTGAAAGCTATCATTGAAAACCAGTTATTTGTGAATTCCAGCAAATTATCAACTATTCTTTGACCAAGAGCTAAGTTTGCCATTACCAATTATGATTTACTTTATGTATCTTTATTGTGTTTCCTTTACTTATTGCAAGTAAGTTATATAATAGTGAGTTGTCTTCTATTATGATCTATGTATTGATGAATGTGATGCTTCTTGTATGTATTCTTTTATCGACTCTTCACTCCATAAACCCGAGGCCATGTTTATTGAGCTTAGTTTCGCTTGGGACAAGCGAAGTCTAAGCTTGGGGGGAGTTGATACGTCCATTTTGCATCACTATTCTATGTCATAATTCACTGTTATTCATTGATATATTTCATATTGAGAGGTGATGCTTATGTTATTTCATCTGTTTTTGCTTGGTTGATGACTTTTGGAGCATGGACCGCTGCAGTCAGGATTCTGATGGAAAAGGTGATGTTTGGAGGCAAAATTCGTGAAGATTAGAAAATCCGGGAAAATACATGGAAAATCCTATTTTTCCAGAAGACGAAGGAAGCAAAATGAGGGGCTGGAGATGGGCCACAGGGGGCCCGCACCACGGGCTGGCCACCTGGTCAGCGCCACTGTGTGGTGGCCGCCTGGTACACCTCAGCACTCCCCGGGCGATATTATCCTCCCGAAACCCTAAGACTCAGGGAGCGACCACAGAAAGATTCCGTCGCCTCTACGAGGCGGAAAACACCGAGAGAGAAAGATATCTCCGACAGACAGATTTCTGCCGGGGGAATTCCTTCCCAGAGAGGGGAGATCGTCGGCATCAACATCACCATTAAGCTGGACTTCATCGGGATCATCATCATCACCACCACCATCATCACCATCAGCACCCTCATCACCATCTCCATATTGCTGTAACAATTGCGTTGAATCTTGCATAGTTCATAGGGGAAACTTTCCCGGTGTTGATTACTCTTTGTAGTTGATGCTATTGAGTGAACCATTGAATTATTGTTTATGTTCAAATTGTTATACATCATTATGCCATCTCTGATCATGATCCATATGATGTCTTGTGAGAAGTTCGTTTGTTCTTGAGAACATGGGAGAAGTCATGTTGTTAGTAGTGGACTTGTGTTGAGAAAGATTCAATAGTTTGATATTTAAGTTGTGGTGTACTTCTTCTAGTGGTGTCATGTGAACGTCGACTACATGACACTTCACCTATATGGGCCTAGAGTAATGCATTGTGTATTTGGCTACTAATCGTAGGGGTTGCCGGAGTGACAGAAACCTGAACCCCCGTTAGGAAACCATTGCACAAGAGACGTAAGGGTCTTAGAGTTTAAAGTTGTGGTTAGGTTTCTGCCTTAATTACTTTCTTGTACTTACTGATGTTTGCAAGGGGTATAATCACAAGTATGTATTAGTCCTAGGAAGGTCGGTACATTATCACAGGTTCACCCACACAACACTTAGCAAGATAAAGAAGATTAATCAACTATATGAAGCGAAAGCACTTGACAGTCTTCCCATGTGTCCTCGAGAACGTTTGGTCATCTTAAGTAATACAACCGGCTTGTCCTTTGCTACATAAAGGATTGGGACACTTGCTACATTTATTCCTACTGTCTTTTGTTTACTCGTACTTTATTTACTTGCTTTATCAAAAAACCCTAAAAATCCGTTTGCTAAGTATTTGCAGAGAATTCCTGATCCATACCACTAGCCAGCACCTTCTGCTCCTCGTTGGGTTCGACACTCTTACTTATCGAAAATACTGCGATACACCCCCTATACTTGTGGGTCATCACCCTGTCCACAAGACTTCTCGATTGTGGCGAAGGACAATTGGATCCTCACCATGGATCAAGTGGTGGAGATCATGGCTGAATTCCAGCCTTATCAAGAATAAGATGTAGAAGGAGAGTAGCAGGATGAGAAGGAGCAGGAGGAGGAATATAACCCTGCTAGGGAGGGACAGCAGCAGCAACAAGAGGGATCTTGGGACCCATGGCCTAATCAGCAGCAACAGGGGTTCAACAACGTCCCCTATCAAGATTTTCTGCAGCTCAACCAACGTGTTGGGGAGATTGACCACACGCTACAAGGAGTGAATGAGGATGTTAGTGCCTTAACTCACAACTTCAGTCACTTCATGACCCACTTCCCTGACTACTACCAGCAGTATCCGCACATGCCGCCAAACGACGACAACAACTGAGTCTAGCAACATCCTAAGCTTGGGGGAGGTTTGAAAACCTCCAAACCTTGCATTCATATTTTTATTTCTTCTTTTGATTTATTATTCTTAAAAATTGCATGTCTACTTTCAGTTGGCATTCCTAAACCAAAAACACAAAAAAATTAGTTGTAACCCTTATTGCAAATTTGTTTCTTTGTTTCTCTCGGAGATCGCTCAATTTTAGGTGACTTGGCCTTAGGGAAATATAGAGGGGGTTTGACTCAAGTACGAGAACAAAGCAAGCAAGAGGAGGTATCACATTCCTTTCATCACCTTTTTTGCAACTTTAAATTGACCCTATAATTATTTACTCGCTTGCACTTGAGCCACTCCCCACTTAGCTTGTTATCCTATAAATTCTATTCCTTTTCCAGTGTCTCCTTTTTAGCTTTGAAATAATGAGCAATGAACTTGGTTAAAAATATTTCTGACATTTTTACAACAAGAAAAAGCATCCAAAAGATGACTTGGGTCCATGTTTAGTCCAAAGGATTTGCTTTTAGAACTACTCAACCCCATTTGAGCTTAATGTAAAGACTCGATAGCACTCTTGAATGAAATTATTTGATAAAAGGGATGCTTCGAATTAGTAGAGATTATGCCACTGCTTTTCTAATAATTACAGTAAGATATTGCTTTACGCGTGTCATTACAACACTGTCGTTCTCCATGTGGAACTATTAACTCTGCTACCAACGAATGATCTAAATGTGGGAAACCACTTGATTTCGGCTATTGAGTTATGTAAGCGTCTGTAGCTACAATGCTATGACGGGTAAAAATTTAGTATCCTTGTGGTTTCACGTTCCAAGTGAAGTTGTAGTACTCCTCTGACCCACTCTTGCTCAACAGTTATCTATAGGCATGGTCACGAGTGCACAACACAGTCCCAATTAACATGTTAAAAAGAGTGGAATGATTTCTCTATGAAAGGGCTGATGTTTTTGAAAAACAAGGAAATGAAAAAGGTGCTTTGAGAGTCTTGAAATTTTCATGTGGGAATAGATGAGTTGCTCTTAAATTGAATGTTTTTGGTGCCAACTTGAGTACTCTAATTGATTAAAGAAACAAGAGCAAAAGTTTTCATCTCTCAACAAAGAGAGACACCAAAAGAATTTGTTTCACTTTCTTGGCTAAACTTTTGACACTTGCTCAGGCATATGATTTATTTGCTAGCAAGATATACATGGTTCAGAATTGGACTCAGTGCAATCTTGTGAATACCTGTATGATCATGTTTAAGATTGCAGGAATTCTGAAGAAAAGAATATGACACCAATTCGAGCTCGTAAGTTCTTTTATTTCAGTCTCGAATCTCCGCTATTCTTCCTTATTTTCTTGTCACTCGAGGGCGAGCAACATCTAAGCTTGGGGGAGTTTATAGCTGTGAGATTCGACATATTTTTGATGGTTTTTATTGATGGTTTTCTTCTAGATTTGATTGTTTTCTAGCTTTACCTAACGCTAATACTTCAGTAGCGAAGAAAACTTGGTTTTTAATGTGTGTTTCAGGTTCTGAACATCAACAGAAGGTTTTAACAAGAGAAACACAATATTCAGGCGAAAACAAGAAAGTCTGTTTTTGGAAGCAATCAAGAGAGGCATACAAAAGCTTTAACGAGCAACTATACAGAGGGAATATTTTTCGGCCGTATAGTTCCCGCCGTATAGCTGCTGCCACCCCCGTCTTGTCAAAAGGGACAACTTTCATGAAGAGAATGGACACGAAATCATAACACAGCAGCCACCATCCCATCTAGAAAGGAGAAAGAAGGGATTTAGAGAAGAAGGGGAAGACGTTCTTCATCTCGCTCCACGATCTTTGACCTCCTAGCCATCACACCCTCATAGCCATTACTTGTACTTGAGAGAGAGAGATCTTCACTTTACAAGATTAGGGTTTGAGATTGTTTCTTCCTATCTTCAATTGTGTTGGATTACTTTTCTATTCTTATTATGGATCTCCACAGTAATATCGAGAAGAAATCCCTTTATTTAATTATATCGATGATGCTTTCTTCTCTCATGTGTGAGTAAGTTCCTTGGGCGTGGGAGATGTAAGGGATTGGTGAGATGTGATGTGCCTCCATATATTTTCCATTAGTTTGTGATTGATTCTAATTATTATATTATATGTGCTTGTTGTCCAATTAAGGGCCTAGACAACATGATGCTTTGTTCTACATAGATAGGATCTTATTCGCTAGCAGACCGGCACCCCCCGAGTGACACGGGGATATCAATGGGAAACTAGTTTGACTCGAGGATTAAGAGGAACCACTATGCTTATTGCATTAGTCCGATCCAAGGAGCTTAATTGCTAAGCAGCCTAAAGGATCTTAATCGTCTAGTGACTCACCATGGTTTTGGTAACAGACTAGTAGGATTATTGAAGTTGGGATGAAATCTACCAAGAGGAGTTCCGGCTAATTATGGGTTGCTCACCTACACATATACTTATAAGATTATAATTGTTACACTTATCATTCATCCACCTGGCACAGTCACTATCACCATGAACTGTATCTCCCCGCGCCTTCTTTGTCATCTGCAGAAAACTGCAAACAATCGAATCATTCTTTACTTTTATGCTTTTTATTCCTGAAGTTTACATTTTAGTTTTATTTAAATACATCCAGTTTAATACAAATTTCATTCTTATTTCCACACTTGCAGTCAATTCACTCGAAGACCTGTGACACAACTTTGAGTGTGACAGAGACTTCATTCATAAACACTTACCTTTGGGCTCCCTGTGGGATCGATATCTATACTTCGAAACTAGCTACAAACGATATGTGCACTTGCAGACATCAGGCATCCCATTGTTCACCAGTTGTTCTCGGCGAAGACTGCAATCCAGAGATTAACTCGGAATTAAAATCTTTAGGTGTGTGGCAATATTGGATTCATAAGTATGGGAGATCAGAACATACATGATATATAGCTTAACCTCCTTGCAGTTGTTTAGGACATACCAAGTCATCTGTGTAGCTCCCTTTGGAGGGTCAAATCGGAATCATCACTTCCTCCATAGCAGGTGACATGGCTTCCTCCAATCAAATTCACACCATGGACAAACACATCACAAGCTGATTCATGTTGGTCACCTACATTTCTCACTAGCCGATTGAATCTTGTCACAATATCATCAAGGTATCTAGAGAAAAAAGTCACGCACTCGGTAGCAATGTATGCCACTCCCACTGAACCTTCTAGACGTGACATGTTCCTAGCATATCTCTTCAGAGTACACAACAACCTCTCTATTGGATACATCCACCCATAATTCGCAGGGCCTCGGAGCATTGCCTCATCAGGTAAATGCATAGCCAGGTGGACCATCACATCAAGAAATGCCGGCAGAAAGATGTGTTCAAGTTTGCACAGAATTACTGGGATTTCATCTTTGAGCCTTTCCAACACCAATAGTTTCAAGTTTTTACTGCACAATTGCCTAAAAAATCTTCCCAGCTCTCCAAGTCTCGTGTAGATATCAGGATGCAAATACCCTCACATGCTAGCAGCCAATATTCCCTACAACAGGATGTGGCAGTCATGGGTTATAGTCCCGTGATCTTGCGTGTAGGAACGATGACACATTTGCCCATGTTTGAACAAAACCCATCAAGAAAAGTGCAGTCCCACAGATATTGACAAAAACCCATCTTCTGCTCCTTATTCAGGTAATATGGTGCATATGGACAGAGAAGGTCCTTCTCTATGTATGTGGGTTGCACCTGTAGATCTCGCATAATGCCTAGGGCTTCACAATCATACCTAGCCTTCAAGGTGTCCTTATTCTTCCTGTCAAGTTCAAGTAGTGTGCCAATCAAGTTATCGCAGATGTTTTTCTTGATGTGCATCACGTCGAGATTGTGCCGAAGTTTCAACGATGTCCAATAAGGCAAGTCCTAGAAACCATGTCGCCAGTTCCAGATCGGTGAAGGATCTGTTCGCTTCCTCCTTTTGCTCCCAGTATCACATCTAGCTCCTCTTGTAACTCAACTGCAGTAAATTTGCCTGGCTTTGAGTGGTCATCATGAATGCTGGCAAGCTCCGTCTCTCGCTGCAAGCGATGGCGCTTCAGGAGGAAACGATGGTGCCCAATGTAGCATATTTTGCACTTTATGGATTTGGAAAGAGGATTTTTGTCACAGTGCAGGCATGCATAATATCCTTTTGTTGTACGCCCAGACATAGTGTTGCAAGCTGGGTAGTCATGGGTACACCAAAGAACCGCTGCTCGAAGATCAAACATTTCGTTTTGAAATGCATTATAAGAGCGCACGCCCTTCCAAAGCTGTTGCAAATCGTCCAGGAGAGGATCAATAAAGAGATGAAAGTCCTTTCAAGAACTTGATTTGCCAGGGATTAGAAGGAAAAGCATGTAGTTTGATGCATCCATGCAATCCCATGGTGCAAGGTTGTACGGCAGGGAAAATATAGGCCACATATTGTAGCTCGTGTTCATGGTTCCATAATGATTGAAGCCATCGGTGGCAAGGCCGAGCCTTACGTTTCTAGGGTCAGCTGAAAAGTCAACCCATGTTCTGTCAAAATCCTTCCATGATTCACCATCAGTCGGATGACTAAGTATACCATCTCTGGGCATTCTCTTTAACTTGTGCCACTGCATGTTCTCCGCTATTTTCCTCGAAGAGAACAATCTTTGCAGTTGTGGTGCCAAAGGAAAATGATGCAAGACTTTGACAACCGACGACCTTATTTCTGGATATTTCTACCTTGAGGCGCCACACATAACGCAGTTGTCCATCTTGTCATTGTCCTTCTAGAAGAGCATGCAGTTGTTTTTGCACACGTGTATGCTGTCATAGGAAAGTCCAAGCTCCTTCAGATAAGTTTTTGCTTCACGGTATGATCTCGGCAGGGTATTGGGATCCGACAGTGCATCAGCGAATAGCTTCATCCAATCATCGAAAGCAGTGTTGGTGATCCGGTGATATTACTTGGGATGAAGGAGCTTCGTAACAAATGCAATCCTGGAGTGTTTACTTCCCGGGTAAAGCTTGCGCTTTGCCTCTTCCATCAACTTTGCAAACAATTTCTCATGTTTATCGTCAGTTGGGACATTAGCAGCAATCTGCTCTGCAGTTAATGCATCGCCTGCATGCTTAAGGTCTTGCAACATATCTGGAATGTTGTGACCTCCATCATCATCGCCTTCATCATCCGTATACATATTGTCATTGTCATCACCGACATGACCACCATTATTACCACCATTGGGTGCATCTTCAATAATAGCAAGATCAAGTGGCTCTCCATGCTGTATCCATCGAGTATACGTGTGCGACATGTCACTGGGGAGTAAGTGGTGATAAAGAAGCCCTACATGTACCGTTCTCCGGTTCAGGAACTTACGATAGGGGCATGGAACCTCAGCATTCTCGCCATATCCCTCCTTGACAAACTGTTTTAGGCCAATTATGAAGGGTTCAGTAAACTGTCTGCCATGAACAATCCAACTCCTATCCATCTGTTAAGAATTAAATAAACAAATCACACTTTCAGAATAGGCTAGTGATTTTTTAGAACAATTTTCTTTGCAATGAACAATCCAACTCATATCCATGTGTTGAACAATTAAAACAACAAATCTCATTTTTATAACAGGCTAGTCATTTTTTAGAACAATTTACTTTACCATGAACAAATCCAACTCATATCCATCTATTTGACAATTAAACAAACTAATCACATTTTTTGAGAAGAATAATCCTTTTTAAGAAGATTTTTCTATAGATGAACAATCCAAGTGATATCCATGTGTTGAATAATTAAACAAACTATTTTTTACCTTGGCATACATGGAGACGAGCGAGTTGAGCAGGGAGATGGCGCCCGGAAGGGGATCAGCTACCGAGGTGCGCGGAGATGTTGGCCGGAAGGGGAGTCCTAGTGGACAACCTTGGAGTGCAGATGCCGAAATGGGCGGGGATACGGTGCCGCAGCGTGTGGTCGACCAGCAAAGGCAGCAGTGCCCTAGCTACTGCCCCCGCGTGTGGTGGACCGAATTTCAGATCTGATTTCGAAATCTCCTAGGTGGAGTTCAGGTGAGTGTGTGGGCGGCAAAGAGGTGGGTCACACAAGTCAAACTTCAACTGTCCAGCTGACATGTGGGGTTCATCATAGGTGGGTCCACTGGCCAGGGACCTCTTGGTTGTGTGTTCGAGACCTAGAGGTGTCCATTTTATTGAATTTATTCAGACTTTATTTTGGCTCCATTTTGTCGGAACCGAAGAGGCACATAGAGAGAGAGTGGACAAGACAGGTGCAACTCTTCTAGAGAGAGACAGAGTGTGCCCCATCGCTGCCTCCGACGAGCTCCTCTCTGACGAGCTTTCACCGGAAGCAGGTGCGCGACTTATATATTCTCCAATCTCCGGCGAGCTTCCTTCGCGTGTAGTTGCGTGGCATGCCGCCCGATCTCACACATTTTCTCGACGAATACAGGGTAGCTGCAGCATTCATGGGCGCGTGCGATGACGTCGGAGTGAGGGACGCAATTGGCCATGGAATAACCGGTGGTGAGGCTCTACAGCAGCGGTAAGAATCCCCTTGATAGGAGTTTAACCGGTGGCAAAGATGTTCAGCACCAGTAGCTCGATGAATCTATAGGGTTTTCAGAGCTGCGTAAATAGTACTTGTTCTTCATCGATTCCATAGCGTTTTCTCTATGATTGCTTCATCGAATCCGTAGAGTTTCTCTAAGATTGCTTCATCGAATCTCTTGAGTAAATCTAGGATGTGCAAAAAAAATTAGAGATTTTGTTGGGTTGAATTTTTGCAGATTGTTGGTACAATTTCTGCTGATATTTTGTTAATAACAATATTCAGTATATGTTTGCAAAACTGCAGATTAGTACAGTATGCATATTGTTAATTATATTTTTGCAGGAATATCTATGTAGAACTATAGACTAGTTGTATTTCCGCACATATATAGTACTAGTTGTAGTTAGTAGTATATATATACACTAGATAAAGTACAATTCAATAAGTATCATTAATATTCCTAGCCCGGGTATAAATCCCATAATTTTCCTAGCTTGGATAATGTAGTTTTTCCTCAAAAGATCATTGCTGCAAATTTAGAGTTTAGTTTTGATATTTTTAATTACACTAGTTGTAGTGATAGTAGTAACAGCATACCATTTATATATTTTAACACTAGTAGTAGTGTTCAGAGATGATATTAGTAACATCATATCATTTATTTTCCTGATCTTTTGTATTTTTTGTGTTCAAAAAAAGGAATATGGCTCAAAACGAATGTGTGACATGTCAGCAGCAACCTGCCTGGTGTGGGAGTGGAAACATAGACCATGTGATGTATTTTAGAACGAGGGTGAGATCACCCTTTTTTGCAGAGGGATTTGTAAGTATTCTTGATTTTCATATACATATCTTATTTTAATTTTCCATATATATTTATTTATGTTCATGATCTTATTTTTTTTATGTTTCACAAATTTATGCAGGGTATTCCTTGTTGTTTCGCTAAGCGTATGTGACAATTCGCTCTTCGTCCAGATCTGACCTGGATCCTTGCTCAGAGTGACTGCCATGATCAAAACAGAACAATTGATGAATACTACTTCTATGTGTTGTATGGTGGGAATTTTGGGAACCCCATATTGGAGGGGGTTCTGTGCATCTTATAACATTAAACAGAATGATGTTCTCACATTTGCATACGATAGAGTAGACAAGTGCTTTATTGTTGAAGTGTCAAATGTTGATAATGTTGTCAAACCTTGGGTTGATCAAGACCGGTGTATGTATTGACTTCTTTGCATTGAATTGGCTTTTTTCTTACACACATGACTAGTTTCTTAATTATATATGTTCCTTACACACAAACCTTCTTCAATTTCATATGCATGATCAGGGTGTTATAAGACCGAAGATTGTTGCAAGGTGACACTAGAGAAATCCATATTTCAGCACCCATGTAATGTCAGTTGCTCTAAAATGAATTACATATCTTGGGCATTCTACAAGGAGTTGGTAATAGACCTGGATGAAGATGAGGTCTTTGAGATCCCTCACTTCATGGTGCACCAGGTGTAGGATGAAGATGATCTTCATAAGATGGTTAGTTAATCACTTTTTCCTATGCTTTTCCTTCTTATTTTGTAAATTTATCAGGATGGTCAGTTAACTAAGATCTGTTATATATTTTTGTTACTCAGGAAATTCCTTTGAGATGCACAAGGGAACACCAAATCCCAAAGAAAGGGTTCTATTGTGTATGCATGAAGAATAATTGTGATGACGGCCTGAAAATCTTGGGGCGATATCGCATATCGGAAGTATATGACGATTGCATTGAGTTCACTGACCCTTGGACTGAATTCTATGATGAAAACAGAATTTGCCTTCATGATCTGCTCGTCATCTAGGTAAAGGTGATGAGGCACTATATCAAGCTGATTATTGAGGTGGTCACCGGTCCGATAGAGGAACATGAGGACGCAGAAGACGACAGCGACGAGCAGCAGGAGGAGGACGGAGACGAGAGTGTTGGCTCTGTGATGTAGGTTGTAGCTCATAACTTCTGAACAAATCATCAGAATAAATTTCAAGAATGCATGCTCAGAAACTTTTGTGTTGTTGTATGTTAAACTATAAAATCTCTTTTGTTCAAATCTCTTGGGATGTACCAACTTCATTCGGTTTAATTATGAAAGGGAAAATGTAAATGATTTCTCTCAATTTCTCGCATAGAAAAATGCAGAACTAATTCCATATTCTCGCAGGAACTGGCCCCACTTGTTGAACCAACGACACTGCCACGATCTCCACGTAACCACGGTGAGTTCTCGAACCGAAGCTGCAGTTATTCATTATTACCACGTATCCACGATCTCTGTAGTTCTTCCTGGCGCGCTTCTTTTTCCTCTTCCTCCCTCATTCCTCTGTTTTGAAACCATCGTTTCTTCTTCTTCTTTCTTGCAAGCATTTCATTGCAGGCATTTCCTTTCACCCATTTCCTTGCAAGCATGGACGATGGGAAACGCACAACAGAGACCTACTTCGTCCCTGCCCATCGCACCATGACTTTGACGGTGGTGTACACAAACGATGAAGCGACTGTGGAGACAACTCTCGCTAGGTATGAGCAATTGCTTGAGAAAGAGAAGTACAAGTTCTTGGGGCTAGACTTGGAGTACACCCATGCAGATAAGCGAAAAAAATCCTCCACAAGAGATCGCCTTTGTCCAAATCGCCATACATGAGGAGGTCCTCGTTTACCACTTCTGTAGGTATGTGGAATTTAAATTTGAGATCACCACTTCTGCATCCCTTGTTCCCTTACATCCCTAAAACCCTCTAACTGCAGGAGTAAACCAACTAAGAAGCATTGTCCGGCTCTAGTCGAGTTCTTGTGTAGGAAAGGGATAACTTTCACTAGCGTGGATATCACAAATGACACAACTATGCTTGCTCGTGTGTTGATAAAAGTCCCACATGGGTACCACATCGACATCCAAAATCTGTAGTACAAGATCAAACCATACCCAGCGAAGGATGGCATGGCTGATCTGGTAGCGGAAATCATCGACAGATCCTATGCCAAACTGAAGAAATTGAAGCGAATCGAGCACGGCTACTGGGAGTGGAAGCCGATGAGCCAGGTGCGCCTCGAGTATGCAGCTAGAGACGCCTACATGTCGTACGAGTTATACAGTAAGCTCATTACCATGAAAGATGGGATGGTTCAGGGGTATTTCACGATAGAGATATGCCCTAATTGCAAGCTAGCCCAGGAGAAGAAGCACGAGGAGGACAGAAAGCGATATTAGGACGAGTAAGAATCTTGGAACGGTGGCGACAACAAGCAGTTGAAGGGGAAGGAAGTCAAGGACGACAATAAGTGGTGGTGATAAATTATGTGTTTGAACTAGATTGGTTTATAGTTTATTTTGTGCAGTATATATTTTGGGATATGCAGATTAGTTTGGGATCTAAGCGTTGGAAGAACTTGCATGCATGTATGTGTTTTCCTATATGATATATGTACAAAAGTGTGATGGGTTATTGAGATAGACATTATCTAGGCCCCTGGTGAGCATGATCTCTCACCTATATCGGTATGCGCATGATCCAACATCTTCTTGGGATCAAACTTTGATATTGATATCTACATATGCATGATGACCACACACATACTCCAGTAGATTCTGCGATGCAACTTTTGTCACAATGGTGTGATGCGCTCGACTTTCAACGTAGAGCTCGTTGGGAACCCCAAGAGGAAGGTATGATGAGTACAGCAGAAAGTTTTCCCTTGGTTATGAAACCAAGGTTTAATCGAACTAGTAGGAGCAAGGAAACACCCCAAAGGTGTTACTAGCTGAGCTTTGGCAGGGCGCACTACCGGTGCTAGTAGCAACGTGGAGACCTGCACAACACAACCACAAAACTTTGTCCCCAACTTGCGATGAGGTTGTCAATCTCATCGTGTTTTGCGGAAAACAAAGGATTAAACGTATCGAATGGAAAGAAGTAAAAGTTTGCAGAAAGTAAACACAAAGCAAAAACAGTTTATAGATTGTATGTAAAGACAAAGGACCGGGATCCATAGTTCACTAGAGGTGGCTCTCCTTAGATAGATAACATGCTGGGTGAACAAATTACAGCGGGGCAATTGACAAACACCGAGAAAGCAATACATGCATATACTAATCATCTTGACTCCTTTGAGATTTGATTAGGCATTACAACATAATACATAGACCGCCATCCAACTGCATCTATCACTAATAATCCACCTTCAGGTTATCATCCGAACCCCCTCTAGTATTAAGTTGCAAGCAACAGATTATTGCTTTACGAATTGCGTGTAAAGTAAACAATACGATTGTTCTATGAACAAAGGATTGTTTTCTCCTAGTAGCAACAAACATCTAGTACCTTAGAGATTTCTCACTTCCCGGATTACGAGGCATGAACCCACTATCGAGCATAAATACTAACTCTTGGAGTTGCTAGCATCTACTTGGCCAAGATAGCTACTAACAACGGAAAGCATGCAAGATCTCAAATAACAAAGACATGATAGAATCAATAATCAATCTGAAATAGCATATCAATATCCATCGGATCCCCGCAAACACAACATGTATGGATTACAAAAAGATGATCTTGATCATGAACGGAGCTCACAAGATCTAAACATGAAAGCACAAAGGAGGAGAAACCAGCCATCTAGCTACTACATGGATCCGTAGTCCAAGGATGAACTACTCACGCATCACACCGGAGGCTTGCATGGTGATGAAGAAGGCCTGTGGTGAATTCTCTTCTGAGGTGCCGGGAAGAGCTTCAGATCCTTCCTGATCTAGGGATGGAGATGACGGCGGCTATAGACTCTTTCGTGGATTTTTGATCGGGTACTTAGGGTTTTTGTCCCGAGGGCAACTTATAGGCGGAAGGAGAGGCCGAGGGGGTGCCGGGAGCCACCACACCACCCCTGGCGTGGGCCAGGCAGCTGCTGGGTGGTGTGGCCGCCCTGCCCCTCTCCATCTCAGATTCTGGCACTTGATCCCGTTCGGAAAAATAGGCACTTTGGCTTTTGTCCCGTCCAATTCCGAGAATATTCATTTTCTGACTTTCCTGGAACCAAAAACAGCAGAAAACAGGCAGCTGGCACTGTGGCTCTTGTTAATAGGTTAGTCCAAGAAATCATATGAAAAGTACTCCAAAGTTGGAACAAAACACAAGAAAGTAAGTGATAAACATCCCCAAGCTTAACTCCTGCTCGTCCTCGAGTAGGTAAGTGATAAAAAGAAATAATTTTTGAGGTGACATGCACCATCAAAGACTTGATCAAAGTATTTGCAAAACATTCAAAGCTGGGATCATAGTACTTCAATCATAACATGAAAGACAAGGTTCTAGCAATAAGCAAAGAAACTATGATGCAACATGAAAAGGCACAAACAAAAGATTCATGAATAACAATGCTTTGCAAGACGTTTGTTTGTTTCACATGAAGAAAACATAGCATAAAAGTATTCAGCTTGTCCCTCAATAGAGTAGCAAATATAAATGCATAGGACACCTTCAAAGTTCATAAGAGTGACTAGATACAATAGTTTAAAACAAGCAATATCAAGTTATGCATCAATCAACTAGTCTTGGGACAATGCACATAGAACTAAGAATGGCCACTATGCTCTCAAAGTAGTGCATAAAGATAGAAGATGGAGACTCAATATAATGGTGGAAGAAAGGCCTTTTGTAAAAGGAAGTAGGGATTCAAGTCTCATAAAGAGCTTCCAAAAATTATGGTACTTATATCTTTCAGCTCTCATTGCCCCTATCATAAGCATCTTGAAGTGGTTAAGGTTAAAGTGACACAACTAAGAGGATATGCTTGACAAGTTATAAACCGAAATCTCATGCCCCTTACTTATGAAGACCGATCCTCATGCTACTCAACTTCAGTCACGAGTAAGCTCTTGTCATTGTAAGTACATGTGTATCATTAAGAACCGCTAACGGGGTACCCCTTGCACATGATACGGGAGCTTTCCCATAATCAAAATGACAAGGCAAGCAGACAATGAGCATCTCAGTGATCTTTTTATTTGCTATTTGCATAGTTTTTTATTGAGGATGCTTCATAGAGTGCTCATTATGGTGATGCTGCAAGTTTCCACCGTGATTAGGCATGGCTTAGGCTAGCGGCCCAGGCGTTTCTCTAACACACATACAAACTCCATGATCTTACAAGTTCCACTTTTATTTCACACCGCCGGGATCCGTAAGCAAAAGAACATGATATCAACGGGGTACAAAGTACACGTGCAATGTTGACAGCGTTCCCCATGAAACATGGTTCTGCTAATTTCAACTTATAAAGCGCAAGCATATACGCAACAAAGAAGGACCCAATGGTTCAAGTTTATTAGAAGCAATAAAGTAAAGTGTGCCATCAAGTTCGTGAGAGCTTTAATCACTAGTTTTCTCATAACAAGTGAAAGGTAGACAAAAGCATGAATATACTTGGAATAGCATAAGCTAGTAGGTAGGTATGGTGGACTCTTTGGAGTAACTTGGTTTAGGGAGTTGGATGCATGAGTGGAACTCATACTTGGTTGTGGAGGCTAGCAAAAGACTGAGAGCGACAAACTAAGAGAGCAATAATGGCCATAATCATGCAGAGCGATAAAACATCATTGATCAAAGCAAAAAGTGATACTACAAGTTGAAAACTAAAGGATCATAAAGGCTTATGGTGACTTTTGATAGTCATAACATGGTGTGAGCATGTGCCAAGTCAACCAAAATAAAGCATCAAAGGAGAATACCACTATACTATGCTTTAATATGCTAAAACAACGCATGGTTCATCCAAGGCACATTAAGCAATCTCAATTGTTTATAACAAGTCATGCTACAGCAAAGAATACTAAGCATAAAGCCAAAACAATATCAAGCATGGCATTTCAAAGCATAGCCACAGTAAAAAACGAGCTCTTTTTACCACATAAGTATGAACTTTCCTACTCTTTTCCAAACCAAACCAAACCAAACCATTTGCAAACCAATGTATGAAAGAGGGGGTCCAACCAACTTATTCAGAAAACTAAGCAAACCAAGCAAACTAAAAACCAAAAACGAAAACGAAAAAGAAGACGCTCCAAGAAAAACACAACTATGCATGAAACAATAAAAATGAAGCGTTTGGAAGAAACCTGGAATTTTTATTGATGAAGAAGGGGATGCCTTGGGCATCCCCAAGCTTTGACGCTTGTACTTCTTGGATATTTCTTGGGGTGACACACGTGGCATCCCCAAGCTTGAGATTTAGTCCATCCTTCATCTCATTACTCATTCCTTCCATACACCTAAAATTTTTCCTTCATACAAAACTTCACACAATCTCATTAGCAACATTAGTGCACTTAAGATAAATAAGTCTTAAAGTTCAGTTCTAACACCAAATAAACTTCCATTAGAACACTAGCTACTGTAGCACTTCCCTCAAAAATCTCAATTCCCCAAAAGAACTCAAGAAAGAACCAACAAGAAGCAAATGCAGAAAATGGCAGAAATCTGTCAAAACATTCCAGCAGGTAAAGACGATTTTTTTCGAAGACCTTCTGTTGCTCAAATCAAAAAGTGTTGAACTAAATAAAGTTAGATAACAACCTGGGTCAAAAGCACAAACAATTACAGCTCAATCCGACGTACAGAGCTCTCTCAGGAATTTTTACGGTGAAGCACAAAAAATCTCTTTCGGGACAGCAACTTTCCCAATCATTACTTCACTCTCATTAGAGGTTACTCTTGGAACAAAAAGCAAATAAAAAGGATAAGGAGAGGTTATTATAGGTAATAACTTCCAAGACTCATCTAAAACTTTTGGGTTATCTTCCAATAAGTACTTTTCTTTAACACCTTTAAGTTAGGCATGAAAATTTGAGAAGATGCTCTCATAAGAAATAGGAATTGAAGTAAAAGAGAGCATCATGAAGAAAATTCAAAACACATTTAAGTCTAACCCACTTCCTATGCATAGGAATCTTGTATGCAAATAAATGCACAAAGAGCAAAGTGACAGGCATAGGAAGATAAAACAAAAGTAACTTCAAAACTTTCAGCACATAGAGAGGTGTTTCATTACCATAAAAACTTCTACAACCATATTTTCCTCTCTCATAATAATTTTCAGTAGCCTCATGAATAAACTCAACAATATAACTATCACATAAGGCATGCTTTTCATGATCTACAAGCACTAGAGCTTTATTATAAACATTTTCAAAAGAATCCTCGGGAACATAACACTCACCCTCCTTTGATAAGCATGGGGGACAATCAAATAATGTAAGGGATAAAGAGTTACTCTCATTAGAAGGTAGGCATGGGTAGATCCATTCTTCCTCCTTTTGTCCATCACTCTCCTCCTCTTTTTCATCTAATGAGCTTTCAGGTTCAGCAATTTCTTCTTCCATGGAGGTTCTAGCAGGCGGTAGTTCACCTATTACCTTAGCAGTCATAATACTGTTCCCAAATAGGAAACTGAGTGAGCTATCCATAATGAAATAGTGATTAGAGCAGAGCTAGTCATAAAGGCAACTTAAGAAAGGAACTAATTTTTTTGTGTTTTTTGAAATAAGAAAGCAAACTAGTAAAACTAATTTTTTTGTGTTTTTTGAAGAACAAAACAAGCAAACAAAGCAAAAAGAAAACTAAGCAAAACAAAAACAACAAAGTAAGGAGATTGGTTATGAGGGACTCTCCTTGTGAAGATGTCCTTGACTCCCCGACAACGGCGCCAGAAAACGTCTTGATGCGCTCGACTTTCAACGTAGAGCTCGTTGGGAACCCCAAGAAGAAGGTATGATGAGTACAGCAGAAAGTTTTCCCTCAGTTATGAAACCAAGGTTTAATCGAACCAATAGGAGCAAGGAAACACCCCAAAGGTGTTACTAGTTGAGATTTGGCAGGGCGCACTACTGGTGCTAGTAGCAACGTGGAGACCTGCACAACACAACCACAAAACTTTGTCCCCAACTTGCGATGAGGTTGTCAATCTCACCGTGTTTTGCGGAAAACAAAGGATTAAACGTATCGAATGGAAATAAGTAAAAGTTTGCAGAAAGTAAACACAAAGCAGAAACAATTTATAGATTGTATGTAAAGACAAAGGACCGGGATCCATAGTTCACTAGAGGTGGCTCTCCTTAGATAGATAACATGCTGGGTGAACAAATTACAGTGGGGCAATTGACAAACACCGAGAAAGCAATACATGCATATACTAATCATCTTGACTCCTTTGAGACTTGATTGGGCATTACAACATAATACATAGACTACCATACAACTGCATCTATGACTAATAATCCACCTTCAGGTTATCATCTGAACCCCCTCCAGTATTAAGTTGCAAGCAACAGATTATTGCTTTATGAACTGCGTGTAAAGTAAACAATATGATTGTTCTATGAACAAAGGATTGTTGTTTTCTCCCTAGTAGCAACAACACATCTAGTACCTTAGAGATTTCTGTCACTTCCCCAGATTACCAGAGGCATGAACCCACTATCGAGCATAAATACTAACTCTTGGAGTTGCTAGCATCTACTTGGCCAAGATAGCTACTAACAACGGAAAGCATGCAAAATCTCAAATAACAAAGACATGATAGAATCAATAATCAATCTGAAATAGCATCTCAATATCCATCGGATCCCCGCAAACACAACATGTATGGATTACAAAAAGATGATCCTTATCATGAACGGAGCTCACGAGGTCTAAACATGAAAGCACAAAGGAGGAGAAACCAGCCATCTATCTACTACATGGATCCGTAGTCCAAGGATGAACTACTCACGCATCACACCGGAGGCTTGCATGGTGATGAAGAAGGCCTCTGTGGTGAATTCCCTCTCCGGCAGGTCTTGGAAGAGCCAGATCCTCTGATCTAGGGATGGAGATGACGACGGCTATAGACTCTTTCGTGGATTTTTGATCGGGTACTTAGGGTTTTTGTCCCGAGGGCAACTTATAGGCAGAAGGAGAGACCGAGGGGGTGCCGGGAGCCACCACACCACCCCCTGGCGCGGGTCAGGCCTGGCCGCGCGGGCAGGTGGTGTGGCCGGCCCCTGGACCCTCTCCGTCTCGTATTCTGGCACTTGATCCATTCCGGAAAAATAGGCACTTTGGCTTTTGTCCCGTCCAATTTCGAGAATATTCATTTTCTGACTTTGTTGGAACCAAAAACAGCAGAAAACAGACAGCTAGCATTGTGGCTCTTGTTAATAGGTTAGTCCAAGAAATCATATGAAAAGTACTCCAAAGTTGGAACAAAACACAAGAAAGTGGATAAAACCAAGCATGGAACATCAAAAATTATAGATACATTTGCAATAATCAAGTTGTGGATTTTGTGATGCAACTTCTGTCACACAGTGGTGCAAAATGCAAATGTGGAAGTTGGTTATTTATTTGCTATATGTTTTTGGTCTAACACATGGATTCCCCTAGATTCATGCATGTGTTCCCTTCCTAAATTAACCACATTGATATATGCACTACTAGTCATTGATCCACATGAACACATTGCATGTGTTTTCTTTTCCAAAACCACAATGGTATTTCTACATGCATGACCACACACACGTACTCCAGTGGATTTTGTGATGATGCAACTTCTGTCACACAAGTGCAACATGCAATGTGGAAGCTGCTTTCCTGTGTGTTTTTGGTCTCTATGACCATAATTTGACACATGGATCCCCTAGAGTCATTGCATGCTATGTTCTTTTCCTAAACCACAGATTGATATATATCCACTAGATGTCATTGATCCACAAGACCACATTGCCTGTGTTCTTTTCCAAACCACAATGATATCTACATATGCATGATGAACACACACATACTCAAGTGGATTCTGTGATGTATCTTCTGTCACACTGGTGCAACCATGCAATGTGGAAGTTGCTTTCCTATGTGTGTTTCTAGTCTCTATGACCATGGTTTGACACATGATGGATCTCCTAGAGTCATATTGCATGTGTTCTTTTCCTAACCCACATTGATATCCACCAGAGTCATGTTGATAGATCCACATGACCACATTGAATATGTGTGTGTTCTTTTCCAAAACCATATTGATATCTACATGACCACACACACACTCTAGTGGATTCTGTGATGCAACTTTTGTCACACCTAGTGCAACGTGCAATGTGGAAGCTGCTTTTCCTATGTGATTTGGTCTCTCTGACCATGGTTTGACACATGGAACCCCTAGAGTCATTGCATGTGTGTTCTTTTCCTAAACCACATTGATATCCACACTATATGTCATTGATCCACATGACCACATTGCATGTGTTCTTTTCCAAAACCACATTGATATATCTACATGACCACACACATATACTCTAGTGGATTCTGTGATGCAACTTCTATCACACACTGGTGCAACATGCAATAATGTGTTGCTTTCCTATGTATTTTTGGTCTCTGTGAGACCATGGTTTGACACATGGAACCCCTAGAGTCATTAATTGCATGTGTGTTCTCTTCCTAATCCACATTGATATCCACTAGAGTCATTGATCCACATGACCACACAACATGTGTTCTTTTCCAAAACCACAATGATATCTACATGTATGACCACACACATATACTCTAGTGGATTCTGTGATGCAACTTCTGTCACACTGTGCAACATGCAATGTGGAAGCTACTTTCCTATGTGTTTTTGGTCTCTGTGTCCATAGTTTAATTTGACACATGGATCGATCCCCTAGAGTCATTGCATGCCGTGTACTCTTCTCCTAAACCACATTGATATATATCCACTAGTCATTGATATCCACATGACCACATTGCATGTGTTCTTTTCCAAAACCACAATGATATCTGCATGCATGATGACCACACATATACTCTAGTAGTGGATTCTGTGATGCAACTTCTGACAAATTGGTGCAAAACATGCAGTGTGGAAGCTGCTTTTCCTATATGTGTTTTTGTCTCTGTGACCATGGTTTTGACACATGGAACCCCTAGAGACATTGCATATGTGTTCTTTTCCTAACCCACATTGATATCCACCAGAGTCATTGATAGATCCACATGACCACATTGCATCTGTGTTCTTTTCTAAAACCACATTGATATCTACATGCATGACCACACACATATAATCTAGTGGATTATGTGATGCAACTTCTGTCACACTATGCAACATGCAATGTAGAAGCTGCTTTCCTATGTGTTTTTGCTCTCTATGACCATGGTTTAATTTGACACATGGATCGATCCCCTAGAGTCATTGCATGTTGTGTACTCTTTTCCTAAATTACCACATTGATATATATACACTAGAGCCATTGATATCCAATGACCACATTGCATGTGTTCTTTTCCAAAACCACAATGATATCTACATGCATGATGACCACACACATAACTCCAATAGTGGATTCTGTGATGCAACTTCTGTTAGACTAGTGCAAAACATGCAATGTGGAAGCTGCTTTTCCTATGTGTTTTTTTGTCTTTGTGACCATGGTTTTTGACACATGGAACCCCTAGAGACATTGCATATGTGTTCTTTTCCTAAACCACATTGATATATCTACATGCCCACACACTCTAATATAGTGGATTATGTGATGCAACTTCTATCACACACTAGTACAACATGCAAATGTGGAAGCTAGTTATTTATTTCCTATATGTTTTTGGTCTGACACATGGATCCCCCTAGAGTCATGCATGTGTTCTCTTCCTAAACCACATCATTGATATATCCACTACTAGTCATTGATCCAGATGACTGCATTGCATGTGTTCTTTTCCAAAACCACATTGATATCTCTACATGAGACCACACACATATATACTCTAGGAGATTTTGTGATATGCATGCAACTTCTGTCACACTGGTGGTGCAACACATGCAATGTGGATGTGGAAGCTGTTTTCGTATATGTTGTAATTTGGTCTCTGTGATGCATCTTCTTGGGCTCAAACTTTGATATCTACCATTTGTGTTGCTATGACCTAAAACTAACCAAAATAAGGATAAAGGTCCATTGTTCAACCCTAATCTGGAGAAATCCATTATTCAAAACCGCATTTTGAATATATCTTATATAATTTTTTAATATATTATCCAAAATACTTTTACCTCTTTTGAGATCATTATACAAGTCAGAATATAAACTAGTAGTCCACATTATTGCTTTTTTCAAGATTTATTCGTCAATAATTTATAGTTTTCTTCACCAGGCCCTTTTAATGAAGACTTTCTAAAATATGGTTAATTTATTTGAACCCTCCATCATGCATCCGGTGGCCAGGACACCAACCCCAAATTTCCATGTCAGGTCCTCCTGCCCACGCGAAATTTGGTGCCAGCACGGGAGAGTTTCTACGCAAATGAAAATTTATCGCGCTGCAATTACCTTTCAGCCCACCCGCACATCGCCACCCAACTATTCGCCCAAAGGTCATTTATGTAATATAATTGAAACCCTTTTATTCCCTCGCCGAAATGAGACAGATCCAAATTTCCCCACCGCCCTCGGCGCCGTCCTCCCCGCCATCCTCTCCATTTTCCCTTGCCCTCCTCGCCACCCTCTCCATTTTCCCCTTGTCATTGTTCGTCCCTCCATCCTTTGCCTTTAATCCCCTCGTCTCCATCCGTTCCTCTAGTAGTAACCTCTCCGTCACCCTAGCACAAACCCTACCCCCTCCTCACCGTCCCGGTTTTCCACCATGTCCGTCGACCTCGCCGACAGCCGGCTGACCTTGTCTACCACCTCGCTGTACACTTCACTCGCAAAGTCGGCCAGCTCGCCGTCCACCTCGCCATCTAGCTCTCCGTCCACCTCGTCGTCCACCTCGCTGTCCACCTTGCTGTCTAGCTCACTGTCCACCTCACTAACAAGGCCCATCACCACACTGACAAGGCCCGTCCACCTTGTCGCCCACCTCATCGACGAGGTCTACTACCTCGCCATCTAGCTCAATGCCATGTTCCCCGGGTCTGCAAGAAACGCGGTATCAAAAAGGCCCTATAGCCTGTAGGCAAGGAAACACGCTCATCCTCGATGCTCATGTTTTTTTACTTTGACTGAGAAATGTTGTTCATTATCCTGTTCATGCCACCAATTTACCTGTTTTGTTGTAGTTATTCTCTCTTATTTGTTGTGCCTGTGAAATTGCTTGTGTTTTTACAAGTCTTGTGACCAGGGTTGCATTATCTTGTCTGTTGCATTAGTTTGACTGCTTCATGACATGTCTGATGAGCAGAGTATAAATTGTTCATAGTAGTCTATTTTACATTATGATTACTATTGAACAATCAACACCATATGTCATGACTTGTTTAATTGCCTATTTCATTGCATGAAAGATGCTTATCCTTCTAATGTTTAATTGTCCTGTCCTGCTTATTAGTATAACTAGACAACCAATTGATAAGTGAGATTTAGAGTATTCGACTTATGATCAGTTTACATATAGATAAAGTTTGCATTATCTTGGTTGTTCCATTGGTTTGGCTGCTTCATCCTATGTCTTTTGATCAGAGTATAAATTGCTCATAGTGGACTATATTACATGATGATTACTATAGAATAATCAGCACCATAAGTTATATTTTGTTTATTTACATGATAGTTTCTTATCCTACTTATGTTTTATTGTGCTTATCCTCTTTAACTGCATGTATACTATTTCGGCTTATGATCTGTTTGCGTGTGATAAAGGTTGCATTATCTTGCTTTTTTGCATTAGTTTGGCTGCTTCATCATATGCCTTATGATCATAGTAGAAATTGCTCATAGTGAGCTGTCACATGATGAGTTCTATAGAACAATTAGTACCGTAGGTTATGTTTCCTATTTAATTGCACTATTGATGCTTATCCTGCTTATGTTTTATTGTTGTTCCGTGCATATTATCCAACCATGATCCAACATTTCCCTGCTTTTGTAAAATTGTCCCACTCTGCTTATTACTGCAACCAATTGGTGAATTCTCCAGCTTGTTCATCATCTTGTCTCTTGCATTGCTTTGGTTGCTTCATCGTTAGTCTTGTGATATGAGATTCAGAGTAGAAGTTCCTCATAGTGGACTGTTGTATATTATGATTAGTATAGAACAATCAATACCATAGGTTATATTTTTGTAGCTTACTTGGAGTTGTTTATTCATGATAGAACCACAATTGCATCCCATGGAAGAAAGAAGGCTGGAAAAAATCACGAGAAACAATGTGTAGATGCAACAAATGGGTGTTAGGCCCCTTGTTTATGCATCTCCCACTGAATTCTCCCCTAAAAAGAGCAAGGATGAAGGCTCTGGATCTGACTATTATCCTAAAGAGGAGGAGGAGGATGAGCTGTAGGTTGTCCCCTTACTTGCCTACTCATATTTTGTGTAATTATTTGCTTACTTGATTTTCCATATATGTTGTTGCCTTTTATTACCCCGAATTGACTACCTTTGAATTGTGTAGGCTAAGAAGAGGAAATATAAGAAGAAACCTGTCATCATGACAAGGATGGTTGCTAGTGGTGGATCAGCTTCTCGGAAGCGCATCTTGGCTAGCATGCCTGCCTCGACAGGAAGTACGAGACATACCAGGTCCAAGGGGAATCCGCCAGAAGTACTTCCACCTCTAAGTTCTTCACGGCGCCCACCAAGACCGCCAAGTGTTGCAACCTCTTCACAAGAAAATCAAAGTACTACAGATCCTGATGCTCAAGGAGAGAAGGTAGCAGCCCAAATCAAGATGGCAGCACTCCATGGCAGGAAGACAACAGTCCAAGACGAGAACACAACTGCCCTAGGCAAGAAACCAACTCCCCAAGGAAATCATATTATATTGTTTGAATGGCACTTATTATATGGTAGAACACTAACTCCACATTATATGTTTGTAGATGATTTTGGCCATCATCCTTCTGAAGACACTATTACACATGATGATCCTCAAATTGTCTTGAGGGAAAAACATGGGGAAGTAGCGTGAGAACATGTCCAAAGGTGGAAAGCTTCCATTTGTCATTCCTCCAGGAAGAACTATTGCTTCCAAGTTCGCCACTAAGTGTGAAAAAACAGTCAGGACTGGTATGCCTATCTTCCCCTACTGGAAAGAGTACAAGGAGAGGCCGGATGTCAAAGCAGAGTTCTACGATAGAGTTTCCGTATGTTCTGTGAATTAACCGCCCTTTTCTTCTCGTTATTGTTCATGCAAAGGCTGATGCACGATGTTTTATTTCAGCAAAAGTTTGTCATGGATGCATCACAACTAGAGGTGCAGGTTGCTTGCAACCAGCAGTTAATGAGGCACGCAAGAATTCAAAGGCATCTCCTGAAGAAGCAGTTTTTTGACCCCTTCCCACTGAATGAAGTAACAAGGATATCTCCTGTTGAACACATGAACAATGCAGAGTGGTGCAAGCTTGTTGATTCTTGGACTGACCCCAGGAACCAGGTCAAGTCTTGTCTACTCAACTTTCCCCCTGTTTGTGTTTAACTAGGACTGCCTCTTATACTCTATGCTCTCTCTTTGTGTAGGCTCGTTGTCTAATAAATAGGCAAACAAGAAATAGACAACCTTATCGTAGTGACTTGTTTTTCTATGACAGTCGGGGCTTCTCCCATCATAGTGTGAAAAAAGCAATACTAAGTCCTCCAGAATACTTTTCATCTTTCTCATCTTCCAAAATTTCAATGTCATATTTGTCTCTGAAATGAGTATGATCAACTTGTAATTTGCTGGCTATATTTCTAATGTTTGATTCTATTCCTAAAACTCAATAGGCAACCATGGAAAGCAAGATGGCACCTAATGCTACAGAAGATATCACTGAGGCTGAACAACCTCCTTCCCCTGACACGGTGCACTATGCGCTATTGCAGGATATTAGCATCCATTCTTCAAGACCAACCAAGACTCTCCTTGAAGCGCAACTCAGGGCTCAGAGAGCAGGGAATATGATACTGCATAGTGCCATTGTGGGGTTGTAGACGGAGAAACTAGATGGCGAGGCAGAAGCCCTGAAGGAAGCGTGGAAGAAGTTATACCAAGTCAATCTTTGTCATCTTTGTATAATTCAATACCCTGTTTATCCATGAAGATGTGCTTGAAAGTTACTTGCTAGTTTTCTAATGTTTGCTTCTATAACTGTCAGGCACTCATTGGAAGCACGGTGGCGCCATTTGCTGCAGAAGATGGCATTGAGGCTCAACCCCTTGCTTCCACTGATGAAAGCTTCCATGCTTCAAGACCAACCATCTCTCTCCTTGAAGCACAACTTGGGGCTGAGAGAGCAGTGAATGAGGCACTAGGTAGACACATTGCAGCATTGCTGAAGGAGAAAGAAGCAAAGAATGAAGCGCGGAAAGCACTTGTGAACTTCGTAGACCTTATAAATGCATCACTTCAGCAAGTCTTAGCTTTGTTGCGTAAGTGAACTGGTGGTGTGACTGAGAGCTTGTTAGGTTGTTTTCTTTATTTTGGTGGAAACATATGTGCAAACCTATTTATGTCCCTGAAACATGTGCCCTGTAATTTCTGTCATTTTGATCTGGACCATGCAATCTAGCAAAGTTGCCAGCACTCTTCTTCGACGTAAATGAAAATGTCATGCTTGTCTAATTGACGAAAATATTTTCGTCACCGATAGACGCTGACGTGGCGCACTTTCACTCGTCAACATCCTCGACGAAACATAAACGTCATCTCTTCTGCCCTGACGAAATGATTTCATCATGCGTTGGAGATACGCGTCTAGCTCTGATTGGTACACGATTCGCGTTGCAGATGGACCACGTGTTTCCTTCCTATTGATCCACGTGTCGCCCTGACGGTCGGCCATGCGTAAGATGGCCAGCTTATTGCCATGACGAAAATGAAATTCGTCTCCGCCAGCGTGACAAAATGGGAAGGATGACATAAGCAAATGAATGGATGACGTCAGCAAAAGGTGCTAGCAGAATCTAGCCGTGACGAAAAAAATGCCAGGAAGTCGATGACTTCATAGACGGCAACAATGACGTCAACAAACGTCACTGACGGCAGCTCGTGGTGCCGTCCGCCATGTGGCATCATTCATGACGAAATAAAAAATGTCATGAAAGATCGGGCCTGAGCCGGGTCGGTCCAGTTTGTCGTGACGAAATTGGAGGAACGTCACGGACGGCCCGTGATGTTTTCAGATAGAAAAAACTTCACGGATCCAATTATGACGTGAGGTCCATGACCTATTTTTTCGTCACAGAATTCGTCGTGGATGGCCATCTACGACGTTTTGACCCTCATCCACGACGATATCAGATCATCATGAACCGCCCAGATTCTTGTAGTGTACATAACATCATGTTTCTTGGTTGTTGTTTGTATCTTGTCCATGTGAGGATCTAGAGCTTTTGATTATCTTCATAACAAGCTCTAGTTCATCAAAAACGGATTTCACTTGAATATCTTATTGCATTTTTTATCTTGCGGCTTTTCTGGCTCCACACCTTGGGAGGTATCTCACAGATTCATGAAATTTTCTCCCTTGTTGGATTATACATATCGTTATCTTTCCAACAAAATTGGTTTCATCTTATTTGGAGTTCGGATGCAAAAGTTATGGCAGTTTTGGTTCTATAGTTTTTCCTGACCGGAGGTTTCACTGCCTCACCGTTAGTACCACTAGGCCAATTTGGCGCCAGTAGTATCGACTGAAGTACCAGGCTAGTTCTAGTGAGCATGGGAATGCTCACACCACCCGTTCTATTTTCGATGCTTATTACTGATACTTGGGCCAGTAGTAGGCTGGTAGTACTAGTCGGAAGAGTCGTTGGAGTAGCGCAGCTGGTAATACCAGCCAGACACCAAAATTACCGCTCTGGAATTTTGCTACCAGTAGTATCGGGTGAAATTCCGTCTCACTCTTCCGCTCAGACCGTGACTCCCTGCAGTCATCTCTCTGTTTGATCGCGTTTTATTTATCGGTTCTTGGTCGGTAGTAGACCGGTAGTACCGGCCGGAAGTTCCATCCCGGGTCGGGCAGAACTTCTGGACTATACAACCAGGTCATTTCAACTTCTTTTGAGCCATTGGAGCCGGGCTAACCGGAACTTCCGGTGGCTCACCGGTACTACCGGCCAGGCACGTAAATGACCCAAACGGTCAGATCTCCTCTTCCCCTTCGTGGGGTTAGCTCTTTTGGTGCGTTTTCTCTCTCTCCCCCCTCCATTGTTGACCTTGAAGAGCTTGTCCTCTCCCATTCCCCATCCTATGATTCTTTCATTTTTTTGAGGGATTTGAGAGAGGAGATCTAGATCTACAACCCCACCAAATCAAATCCCTTTTTTGTGAAGGAATCCTTGGGATCTAGATCTTAGAGAGTTGTGTGTTCTCCTCTTGTGTTCTTCCTATCTTATTCCCCCAATAGATTTTGTAGCTTTGGTGAAATTTGAGAGTGAAGGGCTTGTCTCTTGCATTTGGTGCATAGATTTGAGTTCTCCTCGGAGATTCGATGAGTTTAAGCTTGAGGGCTTGTTTCTATTGGGTTTTTGGAACCCTAGACGGTTGTGTGGTAGTGGTGTGATACCCTTGGGGCCTCCAATTGAGTTGTGGAGATTCCTCAACATCAAGGCTATTGTGGTGATTCTTGGGAGCCCTCCAATTGAGTTGTGGATTTTTTCCCAAGCTTGTACGGGTTCGGTGACCGCCCTCAAGTGTCCCATAGTGGATCGTGAGTAGGCCTTTGTGGTGAGCTCACGGGAGAATAGAGTGAGCCTGTTGTGGCGTCGATGAGTTGGATGCCTTCACATCTTGGGGTGAGGTCTTGTGAGGCGTTGGGCGAGCATCGAGCCACCACACCTCAATGTGAGCCATTTGTGGCGTTCAGAGAGCACTACGTCATCGCATCTCTTCAACGAAGACGTAGCTTCTTTAGATGTGAACTTCAGGATAAAATCATCGTCTCCGCGTCCATCGGTTATTTCTCAACCGAACCCTTTACTTATGCAATTTACATTGTGATAGCCATAGTGCTTGAAGTATTATATCTTGATATCGCCTTATTGCTTGTCGTGCTTAGCATAGGATGTTGGTGCACTTGATTGAACCTAGTGGTTTTAGGTTTTGTGCTTTGATAAATTAAATGTTAGTTTTATTCCATATTTATTAGAGCCTAAATCGTAATTATTTTCAATGCCTATTCACCCCCTGTAGGCGACATCATTTGTCCTTTCACATGCGCTAAAAAAATTTCTACTCCCTCCGTTTCAAAAAAAATCGTGTGGGAGTTGATGTCTCCCAAGTGCATGAGATCTATTGTAGTACCTTTCAATAAAGAAAAGATTCGAACCCACGAGGAGCTGAAGGTATTGGGTTGCAGTTTTCACAAGTAAAACAATTAAAGATGCAAATGTTTGGTGTTTTGGGTTTATAGTTTGTAGAAAAGTAAACTATTGTAAAGTAAATTGCAATATAGTAAATGCTTTTTCAGAGAAATCTCAATCCTCTGTGTAGCAAGAAGACAGAGTCAAGTGTGTTCTTATATGTGACAAACGTTTATGAGAGCGTCATGTATTTACTTGGCATAAATATTTCTAAACAACATGCTAAGTATATTATCGAGTTTTATTCTTGAGTGGAGCCTAACATAGGTGCAGTTATATACATGTGCAAGTGCACCCCTAATGATTGATTCTAAGACCATCTTCATATGCAAAAAAGAATTTATTAAGACAGAAAGTCCAATCACAGCAAAAAGTTCCAACATCCCCGATCTAGAACCACCCTAATGCAACTCAAAGTCCTAGGACACCGTTTCTGTCATTCAGTCCCTCAATACTCTCTACATTACACTAAGGTGCAACCCTATGAGCTTATATAGGGATCTGCCCTCTCCCGGAGTAGGAGAGTACTCGCCTCGCTACCGCCTCTGTAAATCGTGGAAAAAATATGGCGTAGTTTTTAATGGAGATGTCTGTAAAAAAAGGAAGAGACAAGATGATGATCGAGACCCAAACATGCCTTGGTGGCGCGGCCGAGTAAGATGGCCATGCTACCTAGTCCCGTTTGGTCCTCGTGGCTCTCCTTGTGTGGTTCCAGTGCCCAATGTCCTTGTTATGTCGAAAAAATTTCATGGTATTTTTTCTTAAATTGTTTGGTGTCCAAAAGTCTCTGAAACATCAAAATGGGAAAAATAAGGTTTTCCGTCTCCTAAAAATTAAATACCAAATAAGGAACTTTATAGAAAAATCCTGTAAATCATCTAAAAACATAAACAATAATGACTTGATGTAAATAACGATATAAACTAGCTTTATATGTGACTATTATGATAATATAAAATACACATGACATATGAAACGTTTTTACTACATTAACGGACGAGCGAGATTCACTCACTGAAATGCATCAAACAACCCCGTAAGCGGTCGATAATTTGCAAATTTCTGTCAGCAGTCGTCTAGCACTTGCCATTATATATTGAGATTGCAAATTGCAATGTCTATTCACGGGGCATCGAAATTGTGAGTTTTAAGCATGGCTTTTCCCTTTTTTTGAGGTGTAATATTGCGGCATTTTATTAATGACCTAGCATGTCCTGAGCAAGAGTGCTCTCAATATAAATCGGAGGAATATTAAACCAAGTTTTACAAAGCTTCGAGCCGCAAACTTCCTTAGCTAGAGTATGGGCGGCAGAATTGGCCGTTCGCCTTGCCCATTTGACAACAGTCATCAATGCCCCGTAGACACTGCTTCAATTTCATGCAGAGACCTATCTCTCTCCCTGCTATTCAACTTCGCCACCACCGCTTCACAGTCGAGCTCAAGAACTACCTTGGATAGGCTCAGCTCCTTTACCAGGTACATGGCGCGCTTGCAGGCCCTCAACTCGGCTTCCTCGGCATCACGTAGTGCGGGAGAAAAATGGCACGCCCCGGTGATGAAGCGTCCATCATGGTGACGCACGACCACACCGCCTCCACCTGCCTCCGAGGATCTGTCCATTGCTCCATCCGAGTTCACTTTGAGCCAACCCGCCGTCGGCGGTGGCCACCGCTCCCTAGGCTTAGGAGGTTTCGGAAGACGCTGCTCGTGCACATTGTGTCATTCCTCCATGAGATGGAAGGCACGTCGCGCCACATTCTCTGGGTCTTCTATCCACCTGTCCCCGGCATCATTCCGAGCAAGCTATATTTGGTCAATGGTCATGACGGTAGTATCCATTTCCGAGTCCTTGATATCCTGGTACAAAATCGTACTACCTATCTTAGTTCCAAAATGTAGCATATTTTGAAAATCTAAATTGATTTTTTCAAAACATAATATATTTTAGAACCGAGTTACTACTCCCTCCGTTCCATAATATAATATGTTTTAGATTTTGTGAAATAAATATATCTAGACATTTTAGTGTGTAGGTTCACAATGAACCTAATGAACCTATACACACTAAAAAAATATCTAGATACATTCGCCTTACAAAAGCTAAAACATCTTATATTAAAAAACAGAGGGAGTAATAGATTGTTAAAGTTTTTTTAAAAGAATGGCAAAGATCAAAATACCATAGAACCCAAGATACACTAAATACAAATTCCATACAAATTCGGCAACACGAGTTCAAGGACAGAACAAATTCTTCCGAATCCTCATTATTTTAGAATCAGTTCTTTTCCAGCCTCTCTGTATCAGCCGCACCACCGCCTCTCTCTCGGGTATCGGCGCCGTCAAATTCCCCAAACCCGCCGCCGCCCTCCGCCACCGCCACCGCCACCGCTCGCGCCGCGGCGCGCCGAATTCTTCTCCTCGTGCCTCGTCCTCCGCTCCACCCGATTGGCGCGGCGTGTGGAGATCGATCCATCCGCCCACCCCCGCGTATTCTCTCTTCTTGGTAACGAAGACCTAACTCCCTTGTGATTCTCCAATTCGTCTCTATGCTTTCGTTCATGGGAGCAGCCGAATCTTAGCACTATCAGGGCTGTGAATTCATGGTCGTTGAATTATATTAGCTCCACTGGGGGAACTGCTCTGGAAAGTCCCTGGTGACAGTGGTGGTGATGGTTCGTTCATGCTGTCTGATTAACCGTTGTGGCGCTTTCTGTGTGTGCATATGCAGGGCTGATCCATGTCTCATCAGCACCAAGAACACAATGCGGAGGCGATGGAGGAGGACGACTACGACATGGACGACGACACAGACGGCGACGAGTTCCTCGAGCCAGGGGCCAGGGATGACTCCGACTCGGACGGGGAGGAAGAGGAGGATGAGTATGCTCAGGGGGTGTGTGCCTCTCGGTTCTATTAAATTTGATTGTAGGATTTTATGTTTTTTTAACTAATTTACACTCAGGTTGTTGGCTCGTGACTGCATATTAATCAGTGGAGGGATAGATAGGCAGTTGGGAATGTTGACTTAGTGCAACGTTAAGTTGGGAGCTAATAGAAGGATTACCCTAGCTTTTGCTATTTGTTAGGGCACGTATCAGCGCAGTCCAGTGAGGTAGAATGAAAACAAAGGGCATACCCAGTGCCGAAAGCTCCCACACATTGTTGGGTCTGAGGAAGAGAATTTCTAGGCAGCCTTTCCCTTCCCTTTTTATGCAAAGAGGCTGATTTGAACTTAGGTAGAATGAAAAAAAGAAAGAAAAGTCCAGTAGTTTTTACCTTTTCAGTTCTTATTTATGTTTTGAACCGGAATAGTCACGATAAATATAATATCAATTTGTGTCTGCATAAAGCTCTGTTTGACTGTCCCCATTTATTGTATAGTCACTCGAATGCTCTAAAGAAATAATTGTTGCTTTAGGATCACAAGGCGTCCGACACGTCATCTGAAGAAGCAAGACGTGGAAAAGATATTCAAGGAATACCATGGGTTCGCCTGGCTACTACCAGAGAAAAATACAGGGAGAGAAGATTAGTCCAGTACAAAAACTACGAGAACATACCTGATTCTGCGGAAGCAGCGATGAAGGTATGTCTTTCAGATTAGTTACGTTGTGTGGGAGAAAATATTCTTACATTGTGATTGACACTTCTGTAAAACAGTTCTGCAAATCCACTGAGAAAGGTGGAACATATTATGAGTTCAGGCGAAATACTAGAAAAGTAAAATCAACTATCCTACACTTTCAGGTGAGTGCCTCTACGTCCTTATTTCGACAGTCACATATTACATCGTGCTTTTATAAAGATGGCATGCTATAGAAGCATTATTACCAGGGAAATAGTTATGTTAAGAATTCAACTATCAGGACACCAGAAACTTTCTCCAAAGCTGAAATTGTGTATTCTTTCAGTGGCAGTGTTTTTCTAGTTTTATGGAAAGTTGTAGTACTGTAAAAATGTATTATACCTTACCTAACTACTGCAGCACTACACAACAATCTCCCAGCAGCCAGAAATCAGATCTATAGTTGCCTCTTTATTTTTTATTTACATGGCTATCAAGAGGCTATCTATACACTTCCTAGATTCTAACACAGCCTGCTTTCTACTTCTCTTCAGTTCTCTATGATCATGTATGTGCAGTGTTTTGTCCCTCAGTTCAGGTCGCAACTGTACATTTTTTTTCTACCATACATATTTCTGTTAGAAACTGGAAATGGTCAATTCTGTTCTTTAGGGGCTTACTATATTCTAATAGATGTCAGAGGCCAGGGAAGTGGGGCAGGGCCGGTCCTGAGATTTCAGGGCCCTGGGGTGAAACTAGAATTTGTTGCCCTGGCAACATCAAAATAGTAAATATTTACTATTGTCTTAAAATGCATAAAAACGCCATATTGATATGAAATAATGCATACGTATTGTCTTAAAATTTTCTTCTAACATTTCTAGATGCAAAGTCACTCGCGATGGTATGCCGATATACGCTTAGAACCGCATCGTCATGGTTGTTGTGGGCATAGTGCGGCCTTCTCACGATGACTCGACTTCCCACCTCTCAGCGTGGTTGTGTGGGAATAGGCGATGAGTAATCTGTAGCTCATGTACAGGAATAGTTGAAGTGTCCGCACACGGCAACCAGCCATGGGCCATGGCCTTGCACTTTCGCGCTTGTCAATAATAAAAGGAATCAACGCGTGATGGAAAAGAAAATGAGTCGATTGTATGCGACATTTCCTATGTGAATATTTTGGCCATGGTCAATCCTACCGGTCCCACCCCACTTTGCAGGTTAATCATCACCATTAAAGTAACTTCTGAAAATAAGTTTACATGATCCCAACACCCCATGACGGATTAACTTGCCAAAATGCCAAGTATGGCGATCTACGTGGGACTTCAATTAAGCCTATGTCACTATGTGCTTCTTCATTTGCGCCCGCTTCTCATGCCTGAATGTGATATCTTCAAATTCTGCAATTCTCAAATCGATCTTCTTTTTTTTAGATCCTCAAATCGATGTCGTGTGTGATGTGCACATAGGTCCCATTGACCTACACCAGCGAATAGGCCCCAGCCCACTTAATTCTTTGATAGCTAAGAGCAAGTACAATAGAGCCATGTCAGCTGGCTATAAGAAGTAAAATATAGTATTTGTGCTGAGTTGGAAGAAAGAGAAGAGGAGAGAGAAGAGGAGCTGGCTGTAAGTTAAGAGTCAGCTCTAGCACGTGCTCCTAGGTGCTTTGTGAGAGTGAAGTGTAGGCCACACTTTAATAAAGTAGTACATCCTTGTGTCCAACTATTGTACGTGTTAGCTATATGACTGACTATAGATGATGTGGCAACATCTTATAGCCAACAACCGGCTACACTATTAAACTTGCTCTAATCAAAAGGAAAAAACTCAAGCTAATCAAGGAAAAAGAAAAGAAACCCAAGCCAAAAGGAGAAAGAGCCATGTTCCAGTCCAATAGGAAAGAAGCATAAGGCTCCGTCCTCGCTTCATCGTAGGAGAGAACTCACGACCTTCTGCAATGGCGCCGCCACAGGAGCTCTGCCGCCGCTCGCCAGTGCATATACCTTAGCTATTTGGGGATCGACCCCCCTTGGTTCCTGGGGCCCGGGGCGGCCGCCTGTCCCGCCCTGCCCCAGGGCTGGGCCTGAAGGGGGGGGGGGACCTACCAGTTATGTGCCACTGCATGGTAGTACTTGGTAGCCCATCTTTATGGCCATGTCGATATATTCATTAATAACCAATTAATTGTAGGGATACCTAGTGTATCTTAAATTATTACTGTAGGCTATTCTTATAATGTGCCTATGATTGTATTTTCCATGCCATGATTGATTGGCTGTAAAAATAAAGTCCACCGAAAACTAGAAATTCTAGACCTGTTTGGCTTGGTTACATCGGTTTGTTTGTCACCCTTATTAATTTGAGTAGAGTTAATGAAGTAATGTAATAACATGTTCAAGGGGATTCTCTGTTTCATGAATCTGTTATTAATTTTTTCTTCAATTGGCCAAATGGAATATGGAGGATGCTTGTTGTCAGTCTTGGTTGATCCTCCTTTATTTTTCTTCTGATGCATCGATGTTAAATAAGAAATTAATTGAGTTAATTTATGTGCAGCTGAGAAATTTAGTATGGGCTACATCAAAGCATGATGTCTACCTAATATCACATTACTCGGTGCGACACTGGTCAGCCTTGAGTAGTGTGGACAAAGAAATTATGAATGTGGAAGGGCATGTTGCACCAAGTGAGGTTGGTCTATAGCTGCTAAATTTTCATGCCAGTTTACACTTCTGTATGTACTCTACCTCTATTAATGATATTTCATTGTTTTATTGCAGAAACATGCAGGAAGTCTATTAGAAGGGTTTTCTCAGACTCAAGTTAGTACAATGGCAGTCAAGGATAATTTGCTAGTAGCTGGTGGTTTCCAAGGAGAGCTAATATGCAAAGTAAGGTCTTTGTATTACTTTGATTTTGCACTCACCCTAAATCTTTTGGGGAGCACTTATAGCTTGAAAATGATTGGCAAAACCCAAACTTGTGGATTCCTGCATCTTGGCACGACAAGGAGCGCACCCTGGCCCACTCCAGAGTACTAGCGACCATCGCTTGTGTTTCTCCTACCTCACCCACCCACTCTACAATCTCCCTAACCCACCGGCCCACCTTTGATGTGGCCAATTGGCCATCACTACCTGTCACCTTAGAGCTTCCGCATCCCCGCCTCCTGTTAACTTGCTTCATGATCTTGGCACCGGCCTCCACCACGTGCATAATTCTTGTGAAGCTGCAGGCGCCCAACGCGAACCTCTTTGTGCACTCTGAAGGTCTGCGTGACCCCTATTGCTGATCCAAGGGCTTGCATTTCGTGCATATGAATTGTCCACAAACATTCATCTTTTATAATTTTGCTTAAAATTGTCACTATCTTCTGCTAGTTTTATATCTGAACCCACTATCTTAAGCTTAAGCTTGTTATATGACGAGATTCCATTTCTCTTACAGTAACATGGTGAGGTTCCATTGCCTTTCTTGTTTGCTAGTGGGGATCTGCACATATGTGCCATTAGCTATTTTATTTCCTAGTGTGTAGTGCACCCCTTATTTAAGTTAATCGATTGTGTGCAATTGCACATTCTGTGAAGTAACTACATATTACATTTATTTTTAACTTGGGTATGCTGAAATCAGTTTGTGAGCACTTTGATGCTGTTATTTTGCTTATGTTAATTTTGTTAATGTGTTGCAGAACCTCAACCAAGAAGGAATAAGCTATTGCTGCAGGACAACATATGATGAGAATGCAATTACCAATGCAGTGGAGATATTCAATACTTCTAGGTAAGTTTTAGGCTTGACTGTTAAAAGATTCAACCTTGTAGAACATTCTTAAAAGATCAATAAAACTAGCTGGATTGTAGCCAAAAGATTTTCTCTGGAACTTTTTTCATCAGAAATTCAGAATGTAGGGAAACCAGCTCATATTAACTGCTGCCAAAGCTTTTTTTAAGTGAGTAATATTAATGGTTTTCTGTGGTCCATAATTTTTTCAGTGGCGCTGTTCACTTCATCGCAGCTATTAATGACTCCGGTGTAAGAGAATACGATATGGAAAGATACCAGTTATATAAGCATTTCCGCTTTGAATGGCCAGTGAATGTAAGTTCTGTTATCTGCATTGCTATTTACTCTTTTGTATTCTGTACTTTGTCTAAAGCATCACTTCCCTATTATTTATTCTAACAATCCTGCCATCTTTTTTTTGTGTCTTCATAAGTAGTTTTCTAAACCAAACCTTATATGCTTTGCAAGTTAAATCTTATAATGATGTTTTTTGAAATCATCATAGTAAATCATATTTATCATTCAATTTTGTTTTGTGGTGTTGACAAGCCTATAAAACCATGGAAATATAATAATTGATGGTACCAAATTAACTCTGTGTTTCCATCCTTGTTCAGTGCATCTTTGTTACATTTCGTTCCGTGCTTTGTCAATATTTAAGGGGCATAGTCACATAGAGGTGTTTGGTTTTTCTTGTTTTCGCGAGGTGCTAGACAGTTCCAGGAGGCGATCGAGACGAAGCATCTATTCGACCTGGCCCTCTCTCCCGCGAGCTGCACGCTCAGCTACCGAGAGCATGGAATTAACCTCTCTGGCTTTTGACCACCTTTGGATGGCCCCTGTCTGTGGAGTCCTAGTAAATTTGACAGTTGTTAGGTCACAGTCATAACTGGACGAAGTAGGCTCCAAACCATCAAATATTGGATTAGGGACAAAAAGTACACGGTTTAAAACTCGGGGTACTAATTTTCCATAGTATTAGAGCCAAAGGACCAAACGTAGCGGCTGACAATAGTTGGGGGCCCAACAGTATAGTCGAAGAAATCTTATTTGATCAAAACACTAATCTAAATGCAAAAATTAAATTTGGTAGTTCTCATCTAGTCATCTCTAATCCTTGGTGCTGAATGTGCTCCTTCCATTACTGTCTCTTCTTGCTCACCGCCACACTAAGGCCCATGTCATAGCCTTGGCCCTGTATAAGATGGTGATTGTTGGACACTGGGCTAGCATAGCAGTGGTGTCCTAGGAGAGTCTAGAATATTTTCCCCCAAACCCTACAGTGGACCTCCAATCCTTCTTGAGTGAAGATATAAGAGGGTGTGGAGGTCCAAGGGACCAATCCCATCCAGAAATTTTCCCCCAAACCCTACATGGTATCAGAGCCAAGTTCCTTCTCCTAACCCTAGCTACCACCGTTCCAGCACTGCAGCAGCCACCCCGGTTCTTGTTGTCGACAACACGGGGCGCATTGTAGTCACCTAAGCGGCAGGGAGGCCACACCCCGTTGGTCTCCACGGGCAGTAACCACCTCATGTTGCACGATGCTTTTTGTGAGGCTTGGTTGCTGCTCTGCATAGGGGGTTGCTTAGGAAGCTAGTTAGAATGGTGCAATTGAGGTGCTGGTAGGAGGAGAGTAAGTTAGGGAGGTTGGATTTGGGGACCAAGAGAAACTAGAAGTGAAGGAGGACCTCTGATCTGGTCGGTGATGGGCAGATGCAGAGGCGATGCAGGCGGCATCAACTGTAGGAGCTGGTGGAAGCCTGAGGCATCAAATGAAGGTACTGGGGAGTGCTCCCTACAGGTGTTTGGTGTTGTTGTGCAAGGTTCGGTTTCAGGAGGAAGGTGTTGCAGCAGAGAAAAGAGGAGTCAAGGAGGGAACAGTTGCTGGAGCTGATTTGTGTTGTCTGTGAGAAGCAAAGGGAACGGAGCTTGCTGCTAGGAGAAGAGAGAATGGAATGGATCTGAGAGGTAGAGGCCATGGTGGCCGAGGCGAAGATTGTTGAGCCCGAAGGGTTGATGGAGAGGAGGTAGAGGTCAAGGTTGTGACCATGTTGGATAGGTGGAAATCATGTGGATGTCAGAAAGAGTGTGGAACTATGGATAACTGACTGGTGAGGTGAGGCGGTTGTGGCTCTGTAGGAGCTGTTGTTGAGGTGAGGCAGCCGTGGTTCTGCAGGAACCGGAGTTGATGAAGAGGCAATGACGATGCTCAAGCTAATGATGGAAGGCGTGTGGTGCCACCGTTGTACGCGCCGGTGTGAGAAGGCGCATGGTTGGAGAGGCAACAGTGGACCAACGCAAGAAGGATTGGAGGTGGCTAGCTTGATGCAAAGTTTGTGCGCTTGAATGTTCAGTGTCAAATGGGTGCTTGACCGCAGATGGTGAAAGACCGATGGAGTAAGAGCTGAAGTAAAATGCTCTCATGTATCTTTGTATGCTTGTAAGCTAGATGTGTAGTGGTTGTAGTGTCATGGACGTGTAGCAAGATGGTCATGGTGGTTAACCCAAGCCCATCTTGAGGGGGAGTGTTGGACACTGGGCTAGCATAGCAGTGGTGTCCTAGGAGTCTAGAATATTCCAGTGAGTGTTGGAGTCTGAGTTAGTGTAGTAGTAGTACTCTGGTAGAGTCTAGAGTATTATAGGGAGTGTTAGTATAGTAGTAGTGTCCTACTAGAGTCTAGATCATTCCAGTGTATAGTGAAGATGTAAGGCGAAGTTGTGCTATATATATATATCTATAAGAGGGTGTGGAGGTCCAAGGGACCAATCTCATCCAGAAATTTTCCCCCAAACCCTACAGTGATTGACCCTGGAATTCAACTATATTATCCAGTTTCATGATCAACTGCTAAATCATAACTTCGTTTGGCTCCTTGTTAATATTACTATTATCTGGATACTCTTGAATTTCTTGTGTTTTAGCATTCAGCAAAGCAGTCGATTTAGTTTAATTTTGCAGTATAGTTTCAGTAACTGATTCTTCTATTCGTGCAGCACACGTCTCTGAGCCCTGATGGAAAGCTTATTGTCGTTGTCGGGGACGACCCAGATGGTTTGCTTATTGATGCGAATTCAGGAAAGGTAAATCAACATGCACAGTTGTCAGGTGAAAGCATCTTGTTAGTGTCTGACATGCATCTTAAGTTAATACTAAATGTTCTATATCTTGACGCAGACTATCAATTCTATGAAAGGCCACTTGGATTACTCATTTGCATCAGCTTGGAGTCCTGATGGCCGGACATTTGCCACCGGGAATCAAGACAGAACATGCCGGGTTTGGGACGTGAGAAACCTCTCGCAGTCCCTCCATGTCCTGGGAAGTAACATTGGTGCTATAAGATCTATCCGCTTCACATCCGACGGCCAGTTTCTGGCAACGGCGGAGCCGGCAGACTTTGTTCACATCTTTGACGTGAAGAGCAATTATAACAAGAGGCAAGAGCTGGATTTCTTTGGCGAGATATCCGGTATGTCCTTTAGCCCGGACACGGACACACTTTTTGTTGGTGTCTGGGATAGGACCTATGGCAGCCTACTTGAGTATGGCCGCCTCTATAATCGTTCATACCTCGATGCTCTATGTTAAGGTCAAAGCAAAACAGGGGTGTCTCGATTCTGCCTGTTTCCGTCGGCGCTGATTAGGCATCTCAAAGTCGGGTTTAAGCTAGCGTGGTCGTTCTTTAATAATCCATGTATCATGTTCTATGTGTGCATAAAGAAATGTATACAGACATAGCTTGCTTTGGGATAGGAGTCATTATAAGTTAGATCTCTAGGGCTAGTTTTTGTCCGTGGAATTGGGATGTAAAGGTCTGACATCTGTGCGGAACACTTCTGCTGACCGAAACCGGATGCCTCGTGGTGTTGTGTGGCGGTGTTGTATAATTGAGATGTTATACACCTGTTGTGAAAGGAATTGTTCATTCTAACCGAATTTGCAATGTTTACATTATTATTTTTGTCCTTGGACGAGAAAACTTGGAGATAAATTTATATTTTACACCTCAGTATAGAAGCAGTCTATCATGTTCTCTGGCTAGGAAGCTACACAATTTCTAATCACTACTTGTTGCATTATTATTTTTGTCCTTGGACGAGAAAACTTGGAGAGATAAATTTATATTTTACACCTCAGTATAGAAGCAGTCTATCATGTTCTCTGGCTAGGAAGCTACACAATTTCTACTCCCTACTTGTCGCAGGTTTATGTAGACACATATTATTTTAATGTATAGATACATGTGAATCTTTGACAAATCTGTGGCATTTAATTTGGGACAGAGGGAATATATATTAGGTTCTATTTTCGTGCTCCCGATTCGTTAGTTGTACTCAGTTTTTTCTAGCCGCTTAGCTTTTTCTCACCCCCCTTCTATTCTAAAACCCTCATAGGCGCACGGACGGAGGGATGTCATCAGGTCAAAGGCTTGACCGTTACATGCTGACCGGTGAAACCGTGTTGGGGCGGATCGTGCGTTGAGCGTTACGTACGTCGCCTTGACCGTTACATGCTGACGGGTGGGGTCAGGATACACGGCGGACCGGTCATCCATCTCTCGCTAACTTGCGGGCCCCATATTTCCAGATTGTGTGGCTGGTGGAGCCAATGATAAAAGAGGCGGTTCTGTGGGGCCGTCGAAACCAATGAACGATGGAGCCGCTATATGGGGCCGTCGTAGCCAATCACCGATGGAACCGTCATGTGGGGCTAGAGGGAGGATTTGCATACTTCTACTTTGCAACTTGCATATTTGCCACTTTGTGAGTCACTGACATGTGGTGGTCATGTGGCAAATATGCAAATTTTAAAGAAAAAATTTGGTAGATATGTAAAATTGACAAATATGCAAAAATTGACAGGTGGGGTCGTGTATGACACATCGCCTCTCTCTCTCTCTCATCCTCTCGCTGCCAGCCCCCAGCCCCGAGCATCTCCTATCCCATCATGACGAAGGCAGCCATCGTCGGTAGCGTCGCCGAATCAAATCTCTGACGGTATGGGGATTGACTGCCACTGCACCTCAACCATGGCTCCAACACCTGTTTTGTCCGCACGCATTGTACGTTGAGGCAGTACCGACCATAGACAGGTCCCCCGCCCACGATGACCCGGATTTGGTTCCGCTGTCATAGCTCGACAAATTGCTAGTAGTGCTTAGTAAGACATTCGCTCCTGCTCCGCCCACCCTAATCGATTCGGTTCTCGTAATTTCCTCGATATTGCAGGTGCAAATTAGTCCTCAATGTCTAGTCGTAGCGGGTACACCGGCGAGGGTGGGGAATCGATCATGTTGTGGCCACATTCTCCTTTTCCTACCACGTCGGAAGTGTATGTAGCTCCTTCTCTTTGTACTACCGTTGAATTTGAAGTGTTGCCATGGCCTGTTGGACTGATTTCAATTGGGTTTGTTTTGGGATTGTTACAGTGTGCTATGCCGGTCGATGATCCATGGTATATTGCATACCAAGATGAATCAACCAAGTGGTCTAGCTAGAGGATGGATTTGGAGGAGATGGTTGCCAGGTTAGGTGATGAATTGGCCCGTAAAAATCTGTTGATATTCGAGCTGAAGCGTACTATCGAGAAAGAATTCAGAGCTTATTCGCAAAGAGAAGTTGACACTTGAGGCTGATTTTGCCGTATTTGATCAAGTGGTAGAAAATCTAAAACACGAACTTCAAGTGAAGGGGAAGGAGAATAGTAGATTCATGTGAGCATTTTTAGTAGTTGTTATCCGCGTCCTAGCAGCTACAGTATGCGGTTGTGGTGAAGGGTGACACGTGTAATGATTAGTTGAATAGATAGCTAATTTAGATAGTAGAATTTTTATTTAATGGATGGTTGTGAGTTCCTTCTAATTTAGTCACTTTGCGGTCCCAAAGTTGTCGAGAGAATGTATTGCGGGGTCCGAGTTGCTTGCCATTGGATCTAGTGGTCACAAAGTGGTCGAGAGAATGCATTGTGGGGCCCCGAGTTTCTTGCCATTGGATCTAGCGGTTCCAAAATTGTCAAGAGAATGCATTGCGGGGCCCCGAGTTGCTTGCCATTGGATCTAACTGCCCATAGTTGGCGTGTCAAATGCCTAGAGGGTCTAGTTGGGGCTATCAATTTTGACCTTCTGTCGCTGCCATCGTGGCTGCCATGTAGACTTGCAGCGTTGGCGGCAGCATCCATTCCCCGTTCCAAATTAGTGGTTGAGATTGTCAATCTAAGTTAGTTGACTCAAATTCGTTAAGATACAATCGAATTTAGACAAATCAAAATCAACTAATTTGGATCGGAGAGAGTACTACTTATGAATCAGCCTTAGAGTATATCCACCGTCCTCCTCACAGCTCAAATACATATCAATTTTGATTCAAATCATACATATTTCAATCAAATTTATACAAGCCTACCGGAGATTGTCAAAGAAAATACTACTACTTATGAATCAGCTTTAGAGCATATCTACCGGTCTCACGGTTCAAATACATATCAAATTTATTCAAATTTAAGTTAGTTGACTGAAATTTGTCTAAATTTTAAGTGGACGGTAAGCTAGTCGCCCTCCCTGCCGTATGTGTACTCCAAGAAGTACGAGCAAAGTGCTCCCATCTGGCCACGAGGTACATCCGGCCTTCACCATCGAAGTGCACCTCGACGTGCCAGCCACGGCCGCGGCTGGCCTCCCAAAGCTTCGGTTCACGAGGGCTTGAGCTGCGCCGTCACAGTGATGTTGCAGATAATGGCTTCAATCATCTTCGTATCGATGACCACTGTCGGCACCACCACCGTCGCACTGATGTTGCGGATGATGGTTTCCATCGGTGTCTTTCATCAACAATGGATCTGAGGATGTGAACGGAAGTGAGACATACGGAGACAGAAATTTCAGACGGTTAGAGCCTCACCACCACACGCTGTTCCAGTGCCGCTCCGCCGCAATCCGTTCCGACCCCCACACGTAGGTACGCGCCGCCGCACGCCGTTTTGATCGCCACGCTTAGGTCCGCGCCGCCGCACGCCGTTCAGACCGCCATGCTTAGATCCGCGCCGCCGCATGGGATTCAGACCACCACGCTTAGATCTGCGCCGCCGCACACCGTTCGGACAGCCGCGCCGCCGTACATTGATATGAGGGGAGGAAGATGTGGCTGGTATACGTCCGACATGGAAAGGGAGGGAGAGACATCCAGCCTGCCGGGCTCTCCTCTCCGTAGCCCAATGGGAGAGAGAGACCTCCAGCCCGTCAGATCATGATGTATCCAATGGTGGTTGGCCAAGATCCGTGTAACATACATCTCGACCAATCAGAGCGCAGCCAAACTGAGCGCTAGTTGATGCGGCTGGTATGTGTGTGACAGGGAAAGGGAGGGAGAGACATCTAGCCTGTCGGGCTCTCCTCTCCATACAAGGTTAGGTGCGCCCATCGGGAGAGAGAGACCTCCACCCCGTCGGATCATGATATATCCAACGGTGGTTGGCCAAGATCCGTTTGACATACATCTCGACCAATCAGAGCGCGGCCAAACTGAGACATGAGAGAGGGGAAAAGTGAGAAAAACTTTAGCGGGAGGGGGAAAGTGAGGAAAACTTTAGCGGGAGGGAAAAACTAAGGAAAAATTTAGCGGGAGGGGAAAACTGAGTAGAGTTAAGGAAAACAAGGGCACTCAGATAAAAAATGACTAAGGGATATTCAAGCTTTTCGCATAACAAATAGAAAATGTGTTATTTAAATAAAATAATCCATCTTAGCTGACATTATATTGTTTGCAACTCAAAGATATACAAGCATTTCAAATTTAGCCTCATTTAGAAAAAGTATGTTTTAGGATGGGTTAGTTTGGAGGTTGATTGAGTAGAAAGCCATGCATCTTCATAGCTAGTAGCTCATTCCAAGAAGGTTTTAAGAAATGGTTTAGGGGATACGTCCATTTATCTTTATTTCCTTTTCCTTTATTATTCACGCTAGGTTGTAAGTAACATAACAAGACTCCATGCGAAGGTTCCACTATGTTTTGACTTTTTTAAATTAAACTAACCTTAAAACCATTTTTTTGAATTTAATCACTTAGAAAAAGAAAAATGTGGATGATTAAAAGTAAATACAAAGTTTCCAATTTCATATAGTAAATCAACCCAAGATACACAAGTGTGCCAAATTTTGGATCAATTGCTCAACGTTCTATGGTTTAAGCAATGAATTAGCTAAACCCCATGTGTTGACCACATGTCGAGGGCAAAACTAAGTAGTGTTAAGCAACTAGGTGGATGACCATAGAAACTTACAATAACACATACATTATGGGATTATCCAACATACAAACTTGGGAGCGTCACACTAGTTCGAATTCAATACAAACATTGACAATAGTTCAAATTCATCATACAAATTTAAATTAATAATTTAAATTCATTTTTTTCGTGCTCCTAGTGTTTTTTCTTGGGTTCACCACCTTCCTCCGGGTGATCCTAGCTGGAATATTTGCGTATTCCACCATCATCTTCTTCCGTTTGTTCTTTTTATTTGCATCCAATGAATCAAGTGCTTCAGTTTGTCGTACAATTGGTTCAATCACATTTCGATCCATTGGTTCATACAGTTCAAAATGCATTGACATCATTTATTCAATATCCTCTTGTGTAATTCCTTTACTTTTGAATTCTACTTCCAATGAATAAATTGCTTTATTGTCCTCTTGATCCATTGGTTCAATCTCCCCTGTATTTGGTTCAATCTCATCTTCATTTGGTTCAATATCCCCTGCATTTGGTTCAATCTCCTCTAGATCCATTGGTTCAAGCTCCCCTACATTTGCTTCAATCTCATCTGCATTTGGTTCAATCTCCTCTCGATCCATTGGTTCAATCTGCAATGTATCCATTGCTTCATTCTCCTCTCGTTCAAATACTTCATTCTCATCTGCATTTGCTGCTCCCGCCTGATCATCCATTCCATAAGCTGGGTCCACTGCATTTTTACAAATCCTAGAAATGTGCCCTAGGATCCCACAACGTTTGCACTTACGTCGTCGAGGTGGTGCACCACCCTCTGCACTAGCTCTCATCCTATTCTTCCTTGGCCTACCTGCTGGTCTAGTAAAAACTGGAGGGTATATCTTGAAGCCTGGATCCACTTCCATCCATTGGTCTTTTCCCAATAAGGCTGGAATATTTTGAGCATACGCTGCCCTAAATTTTGCAACGGAGAAATACTCTGACACGTACTGATCAACTTTACCCTCTTCACCTCCTAGAACACCCATGAAAAACAATGCATGTATGCAGGGTTTCCCACAGAGCTGCCATTGCCTGCAATGGCATGTCCTATCAACCAAACTCACTGGATACTTCCATTGCCTATCTTTACTGTCAGTGTATGTTACCTCAGCCTCCATTCCTCTTTTAATGCAATTCATTTTCAACTGTTTTGCCCTGGCATGCAAAGCCTTAATCAAAGATGGGAGGATGAGATGGCCATCATACTTGATGAAATTCTTTGACACAAATCAATCTTTATCATGATCATCTGCCTAATCTTATCAAATATTTGCCACAACATAAGCCCTTTCAATGACTTGACCTTTGCATTGAAACTCTCTGCAAGGTTACTTGTTACATAGTCTACCTTGCAAATTTCATTGAATCGGCTTATTGGCCACACCATTCCATGATGTGCATCCAAATACTCCTTTGTTGGAAATATGCCCTAGAGACAAATAGTGATAAGGACTATTATCATATTTCATAAAGTTTATGATTAAGTTTTATATCATGCTATAACTGTATTGAGTGGAAACATCAATACACGTGTGATATATAAACAACCAGGGGTTCCCAGTGAAACTCTAGTCACTGGTTCATTGGTCAACGGATGACCAAGTTTCCTGATCATGTGGCATTTATGCCAGTTGAAAATGGAGTCAACTCATTCTGAGAATGAGATGATGAACCAATACCCAACCTAAACATCATGACCCGATCATGTCATGAAGTTCAAATTATGATTATTAGAGATGGATCCTCGTAGACTATTCCTTAGACCGTGAGGCTATATCAATCACTATCTCCCGAGAGTGCTTAGATAGCATCAAGCGCCACTTGGTAATACAGTGGTTATAAAGGTGTGTTCAGGTATTCGGAGGAAACCGTAGAGGAAATATATGTCAAGAGCGGGATTTGTCCGTCCATGTGTCGGAAAGATACATTAAGGGCCCACTCGGAGAAGTTATATCCAATAGCTGTGCAACGTGTGATTTGATCACAGGGATATCACTTGTCAGAACGAGTCAAGTAGCATTGTTTGGTAACGATATTGAACACGACATGGTGAGGTCATTGATCAGATCTCAGACAATGCAAGTATCGAGAGACAAAGGTAATAAGACACGATCGTCCCAGTTCAAACGACAAAAGATCTTTGTGGAACGCACAGGGATCACATGGCCATCCAGGTCCCTTTGTCAATCATTGGTCTGGGAGTGTCCAACCATGTCTGGAGTGTTCCTGAACCGTAGGGTATCACGCTTAAGGGTTTCATGATGCATAGAGAGTGTTTATAGGATCGGAAGAATCACCGAAGAATAGTAGAGAGAAAACCGGAAGGGTTTTGGTAAGTCCAGAGGATGTCCGGAGTGGAGGTGGAAGGTGTTCCATAGCCACGGAGATTGAATAATATATGAATGAATGTTAAATATTGATTTAATCATTTATTCATAATTATTTAATAAAAGAGAAAATCAATTAAATGGTCAAAAGGCTTAATGGGCCAATTCCAAGGGAAGAGGGCCTATTAGGGAAAGGCAAGAGGGAGAAGGGCCAGAGGGGGTGTCCAGCGCCCTAGTGGGCCAGCGCCCCCCCCGTGCGGGGCCCATGGGGGTGGCCGGTGGCGCCACCCCTCCCCCTCTCCTCTCCTTTAGTCCTACCCCGAGACTTTGAGGGAGGTAGTACCTCCCCTCCCCCTATATATAGTGGGGGTATTTGGCCAGATAAATACACACAATATTCAATAAAGGTTTCCTCACTTTTGGGGAGACCTCCAATTGATATTTTCTCTCTCTCTCTCTCTCTCTCTCTCTCTCTCTCTCTCTCTCTCTCTCTCATGACCGTGGTCCCAAGTTTGGTCTGCGCGAACGAGAGACACCTTCACAGCGGAGCGCCGTCACGCTGTGGGATTCGGATCCAGGAGCTCTACTTTCGCATCTGCTGCTGGATCAGGGAAGCGGGGGTCATCGTCAGGCACCGGACGTGTGTAACTCCCCACGAGGTGTCACACTTGAGGCACTCAAGTCGTTGGAGCCGCATGAGTGCAAGGACTTCATCACGACCTTGAGGTTGGCTTCGACTCGTCTACATCAACCATGCTCTCCTGAGCGTTGACAATGCTTTTCGTTCTTCAAGGGTAAGTTCATGAAAAGCTCCTCCCGTTACTGTATTACTAATAGATAGGTCCTGGCAACATCAGGGGTTCAGGGGCATAGGGTAAAAATTTATTGTTTTCATACGTGGAACCCCTACAGTGGTATCAGAGCTAGATATATGCGTAGTAATGCTAGTACGGGTTGAACACACGAGATGTAGCGTGTGGGCGTTGATATTTTAGTTGTTACCCTCCCACGTGTACTTGTGTATACCGCGGTAATGCTTGATGAAGCGGCCCCAACCGACTTTACGCGTTCATTCGCGAGACTGGTCCACGTTTGACATACGACTTGCCGTATAAAGTGGCTTAGGAGGGTGTCTGTCTCTCTCACATTAGTTGGTATGCCATTTACAATGGAGGGCCCCGAAAGGGGTGTGGTAGAGACAATTACTTGATCAGTGTGGTGCTGAAAGTTCATAGGTAAGAACGGTTCTTGTGCGAAAGCCCATTCAGCCACGTAAAACATGCAAAGATAAAGTAGAAGCGTCTAACTTTGTTTTGCAGGGGGGCGTTGCTTTGTGATATGGTTGTGGAAAAGGTAAAGTGATTACCTTATGTTACGTAGTAGTAGATAGTCACGGAGGTGATGGACTACCACGCCGGAAAGACACCGGTACTCTGGTGTTTACGGCGCCAGAACCCTGGCGCCGGAATCTGGTGACGTCGGATGAAGATCACGACATGAAGGACCATATCACATCGCATTTACATTCAATGTTATTGTTTGTAGATCTTATTGTGTGCTAGTATTAGATACTCGACGGTAGCCTAATAAGATGATCCCTGTTAAAATTACCAATGCTTGTGTTCTCCCTTAGTGTGCACTACCAAGAAAGTTCTTCGGTATGAGGTAGGCCGTGATGATCGGGTGTCAGACATATCTACGTTCGCATAGAGTGGGTGTAAGCCATGTTGCACAGCGAATACACTAAGGTTGAATTGTCGAGCCTAGCATGTAGCAAACATGGCCTCGGAACACGGATGGTCGAAAGGTCAAGCACGAGTCGCATGAATGATGTGACTGACGTTTAGCGTCCACCCTAGAACCCACATTGATGGCCTTGATGATCGGGGGAGATGTGAGGAAAAGGGGTCGTGTTATCACTAGGAACCCTTCATGGGATAGGTGTTTCTGAGTGGAGTTATTATTAACTCATTTAGTTATAAACTTAGTCTAAATTCCTTTTGCAATTATAAATGTAGAAAAGGTTCTCCCCGATGCCACCTTTCCTATTGACGATTGATTGGTTAGAAGGAGATAAGCTCAGGCTAGACGGATCAAACTTCTCCATATGGGTTGCCCGTATCCATGTTCTCCTTAGCGAGAATGACGTGGTCGACTACATACTTGATGAGATGGATTTGGATCAGCCCATTGACCTAGAGACCCAGAGCAGCGGGAAGACCGCTATCACTGTCGGGAGATGGCCTCCTTCATTTAAATTACAATGCGTTTCAGAATGGTGGACAAGCTGTGGCCTGTCGTGGGTAATGTCAACCCTCGTACGGTAATGCTATAGCTTAGGACACATTTCGTGGAACAAGCACGCATATGGGAGCATGAGCTGATGGGAGACTTCCTCTCCATTAAGATGGAGGAGAACTTATCGCTTGACGACCACTTGGAGAGCATGGATGATGCGTACATGAGGCCCGCATACTTCCTGGATAGCTGGATGACGGGATCTTTTGCAAATGGCATTGTCTTTGCGATCATTGCCAAGCTACCAAGCACAAGTCAGGGCTTGCATTATGAGAGGCGACGCGGAAACACTGGAATTCCACAGGTTCATATCAATCTCAGGAATGTGATGGTTGAACCTGTTGTCATTGAGGTCATCAATGACAAAGGTATATATAAATGTTATAATCTTGCAAACACATTTGTAGTGTTAAGTATATTTGATACTTGTTCTATTTTACTGAAAACATGTCCTTCTGCATGAGAGGTGCTTGCTGGAGAAGAGGTGACGTTGCGTGTTGATGGCGAGCATGATGATGATGGCCAACGACACTCTCCCTCGACATTTATCATTTAGTTTATATTTTGGATAGTTATTGTAACCAAAAGATTGTGAACTTATTTAGTGTGTCTCACACTTTCTGAGACAGTTATTCATATCAGTTTATAACAAACAGTTATTCCACTTTTATGAATGATCTCTATTTGTGTTCATATCTTGTTTGATTATGTGTGAATTATCCTTGTTTTGAAACTAATTGATAATGCATGAACATTTGTAAAATATTGAAATGCCTTAAAATACCCAACTTAATGATATGTTCATTAATGAATGAAACCATTGTTTGAATTCAAAAGTTATGTTGATAATATGTGAAAGTCATTTGATTTCTTATCACATATAAATCATGCCTAAGTTTGGAAAAATAACTTGAACATCGTGTATTACTTGAATACAAAGTGTTTTAATGAATTGTTAAAAGTAAATACATATTTGTTGTACTGTGTTTTAACAAAATGGTAATTATCATTGCATGATTGTTTAAATGTGTAAAGAAGTTTACCAAAGGAAACATGAGTATGAAACTATTTCATATGATCAAAGTATTTCATCAACAAAGGGTATAAATATAAAAGAGAATCTAATTACTACGATTTGATCAATAGTAATGAAATTCGACTTTATAAGAATGGCATAAAAGAAATTGTGGAATGCGAAGCGTTTTGAAATGTCAAAATGCAAAGCATCACAATATGATATTAGATATCAAAATGGGTGAGTAGATAGCGCCAAATAAATCGTTGTAGTGTAGATGTAGAGACCATTAGTTAAAAATAGTTAACACTCAATTAGAATATATAGTGAACCATTTGAATTCGTGAAAGCGACTCCATATCTGGTATGGATCATCGTAAAAGTTCTGGGGTTATTTGATATAACCAAAACAATAGCGAATAAGTCGTTGTAGAGTATTCATTGGAAACTTTGAATACGAAATCCATAGCGAAAACCAAAATAAAAGCAAAATTCGTATTGCTTGGATTTTGGTACATTTTTGAGAAAGTTCGCATTCAGTGATATTTCTCAATTATGAAGCAAATGGAAGATAGTGAAAAACACGACGAGGATTCAAATCCCTGCATCAGAGTGTTGAGAAGCGCAATGGACAACGTTCCTGAACGATTCTCTTCACGAAGGAAAGAATCAATGATAATGATCATTGTGTTTTCCCCACTGGTGTTTTCACTACATGAAGTAGGATTCAAAATGTAACCCATATATTGTATGGAGACATTTGTGAATCATTTGTCATGATTATTAGAATATGACATACCTACGAACTACTAAGGAAATAATGGTAAGCTAAAGTTATGAGAAATCCCATAGAAAAATTCCCTTGAGATTAGGAAGCAATTCATTGCTGAATCTCACAAGTAAAAGGGGTTACTTGAATTTTCCCAAATGACTGCAAAGCCATAGTGGAAAAGGGGGTGAATGACAAAAGCACAATTTGTCAAGTATTGGACGAATTCAAATGAATTTGATTCAAATGTGCTGAATGTCTAGTGGATTTAAAACTAGTAGAAGTACTAGTATCTCATAGTAAATCTCCAAGTTCGATATTTGATCAAAGGATTTTGAAGTTGTTCAAAATAGTGAGTGGATATGAAATTTGCATGAAATTGAGTGGGAGCTATGAAAGTCTTCCTAAAACAATATGTGAATGACATACTTTTGAGTGGGAGCAATATAAGTCTCAAATTCAAATATGTAGGAACATAGTTTGAGTAAGAGTAGTGACTCATACCCAAATATGTTGGGAACATATTCTGGGTGGGAGCTTATAGGAGTGATTCTTAAGTGTGTTAAGAATAAAAGCATGAAATCTTAGATAAATAATGATTTATACGGTGTAGAAGTTGATAATAAGTGTATTATGATATTATGTAGTATTCCTTAAGGGATTCTGAAAAGGGTTTCAGAATAGAAGTTAATTAAGGAACTGGTCCTTAATAACTCAAGTTAGGAATAATATTAAGTTTAACATCGATGGTTGAAAGAAATAAAAGGATGATTATCATCCACTATGTTGAGACATAGGTTATATCTTAGAAAACCATGATAGTAGCTTAACATAATATATGATCCAATAAGGAACTTTTAAAAGTGATTAAGTTTGAATCACAGAATGTTGAGCTAGGTTCGTCCACAATGTCTAATAAAGAACTGCAGACATATTTTCCAAATCAATAAAGGATGACATATCTTAAAACATAAAGGGTTATGTTGGAAACTCCCGTAATACCGACTAGAGTCAAGTAGGAAGCGAGGTGAACAAAACATTGAAAGTTGCACAGGGTGCACTCGAGTTTCGATAATTACATTTATAATAATAGATAACGGTACCATCTAAAGTGTTGTATAATGTTATGGCGGGGCTAGTTCGCTTTTAACATAGAATGATGTGTCCCAGGGCACAGTGCCCATGAGAAATCCCTCGAGGTTGATCTAAAGTCACTGTAGGCTCCTAGAATCAGGCCTCGTTCTGCTGCCATAGCGACGATGCATACACATAGATGTTATCATGTGATGATAATGTATTAATGTTAATCAAGGTGACATTAGTAAGTTGCAAAGGATTTGGGACTGTAAAGTACAGACCCAAGACTCAACCTCTTCCATGAGCAAGCATGTTGGTCTGGGATATATGGTGCCAACGATTAAGAACAAATGCAGCTAGTTTATTTGTGCTCTAGTGCAAGTGGGAGACTGTTGGAAATATGCCCTAGAGACAAATAGTGATAAGGACTATTGTCATATTTCATAAAGTTTATGATTAAGTTTTATATCAAGCTATAACGGTATTGAGTGGAAACATCAATACACGTGTGATATATAAACAACCAGGAGTTCCTAGTGAAACTCTAGTCACTAGTTCATTGGTCAACAGATGATCAAGTTTCCTAATCATGTGGCATTTATGCTAGTTGGAAATGGAGTCAACTCATTCTGAGAATGAGATGATGAACCTGAAGGGTTTCGCAGCATAGTAAATCAAAATTTTCTACGGAAGCAAACAGAGGGAAAGCCAAGATCTAATCTAGGAGATGCAAACAACGAGAGAGATTGGATTAGATCTTCATACCCTTGAAGATTACAAGACATGAGCGTTAAATCGGGCGTGGGTGATGTAGTCGTACTCGCTTCTCCTCCTCGCGATCCGATCCGATCTAGCACCACAAGTGGCGGTGCCTCCGTGAGATGCACACGTGCAGCACCTCGACGTCTCCTCCTTCCTCGGACCAGCAAGTATGGTGGAGATAGATTGGATCTACAACCTGACGGCGTGGTGTATATGGTGGAGAATTTCTGCATGGGCTTCGCCTACAAGCGATCGGGAGGGAGAGAGGAAGGGTGAGGCAAGCTGGGTTTGGAGGAAGGTGTAAGGGGTGTGAGAGGCGCACCAGCCCTCTATATATAGAGTGCGGCCAGCCTAACCTCTCCTCCAAGCCTATCTCTAGTTTAAACAATTTAAACTCTCCCTTATCTAGAAATCCTATCTTATCTTATCTCTAGTTTAAGATTTAAACTCTCTAGGATCGGCTGGGCCCTATGGGGCCTTGTGCCCATTGGCCCAATGGGCCAGGACACTCCCTCATAGGCCCATGCCCCCTCCGGAAGGTGGGACCACGTTGGCCCCTTCCGGAAGGTTCTAAAGCTTCCGGTACAATACCGATTAACCCGGAACTATTCGAACTCCAAAAACTGCCGCCTTATATGAATCTTATTCTCCGGACCATTCCGGAACCTCGTGATATCCGGATCCCATCCGAGACTCGAACAAAAATTCATAAACCAATTATCCAATCTATCCTAGCGTCGAGACACGTTAAGTGTGTGACCTGCGGTTCGAGAATATGCGACATGATCTTCTATCAATAATCAACGGTGCAGGCACCCATATTGACTCCCACACATTCATCGATGATCATATCGGATGAACCATGATGCCAGATTCAATCAATCCCATATATATATTCCCTTCGTCTCGCGATATTTTACTTGCCGAGATTCGATCGTCGGTATCGTCATACCTAGTTCAATCTCGTTCACAGCAAAGTACTTTACTGTCGTAATCCGATATCACTTTGTGATTAACTCCTTAACCATATGCTTGCAAGCGGTGTTGATATCGATTACCGAGTGGGCCCAAGTATATCTCTCCGACAGGAGGGACAAATCCCATCTCGATACATACAACCCAACAAATACTTTCCGATCACGAGAGACACCTTTATGATCACCCTCTCATAGGATGACGTTTGATGACCTCAAAGCTTTCTTCCGATACGGGGAGTTGTATTATCTCATGGTCTAAGGAATACAATATTTGACATAAGAAAAACTTCGCAAAGAGCGAACACGATGACACGATCTAATTGCTTCGCTTAGTTTGGGTCTATCCACCATATCATTCTCCCAATGATATGATCTCATTATCAATTGACAACTCATGTCTATGGTTAGGAAACCTTAACCATCATTGATCAATGAGCTAGTTCATAGGCGTACTAGGGACACGGTGTTGTTCACAAACCACACAAGTATTAATGTTTCCGCTTAATACAATTCTAGCATGGAATATAAACTTTATCATGAACAAAATTATAATAATAACATCTTTATTATTGCCTCTAGGGCATAATTCCAGTCTCCCACTTGCACTAGAGTCAATAATCTAGTTTACATTTGGCAACAATCTCACCCATGGCTTTGAGGTCTTGATCATATTTTACGTGGAAGAGGTTTAGTCAATGGATCTGCGACATTCAGATCTGTATGTACTTTGATGATCTTGGATCTCCATCTACTATATAATCTCGGATTATATGAAACTGCGGTTGATATGCTTGGTCTTTGGATGATATCTTGGTTCCTTAGCGAGTGCTATGGCGCGGTGTTGTCACACAATATCTCGATGGGTCCAATGCACTTGGAACCACGCCAAGCTCGATGATGAAGTTTCGATCAAACTCCTTCACTTGGCCTTCTCCGGCAGCCATGTATTCCGCTTCTCTGTAGATCCCGCGATCACGCTTTGCTTGCAGCTTCTCGACTCACGGCTCCTCCATTCAAAATATACACGTATCACAATCGAGATTTACAATCATCCTTGTCGGTGTCGAAACTAGCATCGACGTAACCTTTTCTGACAGCTGTTCATCACCCCATAGACTAAGAACATTTCTTTAGTCCTATTTAGGTACCTTAGGATGTTCTTCACGGCTGTCGATGTTCCACTCTGGATCACTTTGATATCTGCTCGTCAAACTAAGAGCATTGGACACATCCGGTCTAGTACACAAGATGGCATACATGATGGAACCTATGGCCGAGGCATAAGGCACTTTGCTCATAGCTTCCCTATCATTTCTGGTATTGGACCTTGAGCCTTGCTCAATATCTTACACGACAACATAGGCCTTTGAACCTTTCAATGCCTTATCCATTCTGAACCTTTGAACTTTGTCTAGTATGTACTCGGCTTAAAGCTATCAACGTCTTTGTCTATCTCTATAGATTTTGATGCCCAATATATAAGCAGCTTCACCTAGGTCTTTCATTGAAAAACACTTGTTCAAATAACTCTTCACATCGTTAAGCATGTTGATGTCATTTCCAATAATCAATATGTCATCCACATATAGTACCGAAGCGTCACCGAGCTCCCACTCACTTTCTTGTAGATGCAAGCTTAGTAGCAATTTGGAACAAATCCAAAGCTCTTGATCACTTGATCAAAGCGAAGGTTCCAACTCGAGATGCTTGCTTGATCCATAAATGGAACGCTGAAGTTTGCATACTTTATCGGCATCCTTAGGATCGACAAAACCTTCGGGTTGCATCATATACAACTCTTCATCAATGTTGCCATTGAGGAGCGATCTTGACATCCATCGCCATATTTCATAATCATGAAGCAGCAATTGCTAATAAAATCCGAATGGACTTAAACATCGCCACGGAGAGAAAGTCTCATCGTAGTCAACACCTTGAACTTGTCGAAAACCTTTCGCAACAAGCCGTGCTTTATAGACGGTAACATTACCATCCGTGTCCGTTTTCTTCTTGAAGATCCATTTGCACTCAATGGCCTTTGATTACGCTAGGAGGGTCCACCAAAGTCCATACTTGGTTTTCGCTCATGGATCCCAATTCGGTTCATGGCTTCTAGCCATTTCTCGAGTCTGGGCTCATCATCGCTTCCTCATAGTTCGTAGGTTCGCTGTCTTCTACTAACAAGGCAGTCAAGACATTCTTGCGTACCACTCGGGAGGGCACGCGACCTTGTCGACTGCGACGTTCGATGTGAGATCGTCTCAAGCTTCATGATCCTTGTCATTAGCTTCCTCTATTGTTGGTGCGGTGACCGGAACAATTTCAGGTGCTTACTCTCCAATTCAAGAGAAGGTTCAATAACCTCGTCTAGCTCTACTTTCCTCCCACTCACTTCTTTAGAGAAACTCCTTCTCAAGAAAGGAACCGTTCTTCGACAAACACTTTGCCTTCGGTTACGTGATAGAAGGTATACCCAATAGTTTCCTTAGGGTATCCTATGAAGGCGCATTTCTCCGCTTTGGGTTCGAGCTTGTCGGCATCAACTTCTTGGCGTAAGCTTCGCATCCCCAAACTTTAAGAAATGACAACTTAGGTTTAGCACCAAACCACAGTTCATACGGTGTCGTCTCAGCAGTTTAGATGGAGCCCTATTTAAAGTGAATGCAGCGGTTTCTAATGCATAACCCCAAAATGATAACGGCAAATCAGTAAGAGACATCATCGATCGGACCATATCTAATAGGGTTCGATTCCGTTCAGACACACCATTCTATTTGTGGTGTTCGTGGCGTGAGTTGTGAAACGATTCCACTTGCTTTGAGATGCGTGAGAAAATCATAACTTAAATATTCGCCCTTACGATCGGATCGTAGAAACTTAATCTTTACATTACGATGGTTCTCCACTTCATTCTGAAATTCTTTGAACTTTTCAAGCGTTTCAGATTTATGTTTCATTAAATAGATATAACCATATCTAATAAAGACATCGCTAAAAGTTATAAAATAGCGAAATCCACAGCGCGACGAAACACTAAACGGTACGCATACATCGGTATGTATGATTTCCAACAAGTCAGTTTCTCGCTCCATCATAACGTAGAACGGGGTTTTGATCATCTTGCCCATGAGGCATGGTTCGAATGTGTCAAATGATTCAAAATCAAGAGACTCCAAAAGTCCATCGAATGGAGTTTCTTCATGCGCTTTACACCAATATGACCTAGCAGCGATTGCCACAAATAAGTTGTATTTTCACTTTCTAGTTTGGATCTTTTAGCCTTAATGTTATGGATGTGTGTTTAATCCCTTTCGAGATTTAGAATAAATAAACCATTTACAATGTTTGCATGACCATAAAAGATGTTACTCATATAAATAGAAAAACCATTATTCTACGATTTAAATGAATAACCGTCTTGCAATAAACACGATCCAGAAATAATGTTCATGCTCAACGCAGGCACATAATAACATTTATTAAGGTTTAAAAATAATCCGAAGGTAAAACTAAGGAGAGGCGTGCGGCCATCACATCAACTCTTGATCCGTTGCCAACGCGCATCGTCACCTCATCCCTCGCAAGCCGGTCTATTCCAGTAGCTCTGTTTGAGTTACAAATATTAGCAACCGAACCAAAGATCAAATACCCGAGCACTACAACGAGGGCTAGTAAGGAAAACATCAATAACATGTATATCAAATATACCTTTGATGGTGCCAGCCTTCTTGTCCGCTAAGTACTTGGACGATTGCTTCATGACCCTTGTCCTTGCAATAGAAGCACTTTCGATGTCGGCTTGGGACCAGACTTGAGCTTCTTCTCAGCGAGGGCAGCGCTTGCCGCCTTTCTTGAAGGGCTTCTTTGCACCTTTACCTTTCTTAAAGGAGGGCTTGTTGACCATCAACACATGATTATCCTTCTTGATGTCCACCTCCGCTTCAGCTTTGCGAAGAGCTCGGTGATCGTGTCAGTGGAACTAATCTGATTGTGAGTCACTACAAAACTTTGTAGCTGGGAGGAGTGATTGCGAACCTGTCAATCTTGAGCTCCTCTGGAATCTTGCAGTCCAGTTGCTCAAGGCATTGAGTGTAGCCCGACATCTTAATGGCGTGCTCACTAACGGAACTCCCTTCCTCCATCTTGCAGTTAAAGAACTTCTCGGAGATCTCATATCTCTCGAGCGGGCTGAGTCGAAACATGGTTTTCAGCTCCTCGAGAATCTCAAAGGGCGGGATAGTTTTCAAAACGATTTTGAAGTTCGGTTCCATAGCAAACAACATGGTGCTCTTAATCACACCATAATCATCTTTCTTGCTGATGATAGACGGCTTTCTCATCAGCCGGCGCAGTTGCAGCAGGGGGGTTACCTAACGCTTTCTCAAGGACATAGTCCTTTTGTCCGCCAGACAGAATGATTCTTAGATTGCGGAACCAGTTGGTGAAGTTAGACCCATTGTTTCTAAGCTTTTCTTTCTCAGCAAAAACGTTGAAGTTGAAGTTGGACTTGGCCATGTGATCTACAGTATTTGCAAGTACAATTTAGACTATGTTCATGATAAATAGTTCAACTTAATCAAATTACTAGATGAACTCCCACTAAATTCAACATCCCTCAAGTTGCTTAGTGAACACGATCCAAATTCACCACACCTAATCCGATCTTCACGAGAAGAGATGTGGCTTCAATGGTGGACAACGAAGTGTCGATCATATCATTCATATGACTCATGCTTAACCTTTCGGTTCATGTGTTCGAGGCCATGTCTGTACATGCTAGGCTCGTCAAGTCAAACCCAAGTATTTCGCGTGTGCAAAACTGGCTTGCACCCGTTGTATGTGGTGAGAGTCTATAGCACCCGATCATCACGTGATGCTTGGACACGACGAACTTTCGCAACGGTGCATACATGGGGAGAACACAGTTTTATCTTGATCTTTAAGTGAGGAATCATCTTATAATGCTACCGTCGCGATCTAAGCATAATAAGATACATAAAAGGATAAACATCACATGCATATAACTTTATGTGACATGGTATAGCCAATCTTCGCAATGATCTCCATCTTGTGCATTCCGGCATGATCTCCATCACTCCACCATGATTGCCTCCACCATGAATAGCAACTACAACTATTGCTAACTACTTAGCGATAAAGTAAAGCTATTACATGGCGTATAAGAAGTTGACTCAGGTCATACACAATTATAAAGACAACCATATGGCTCCTGGGTTGTACTCATCGACATGCAAGTCGTGAAACATTACAAAACATGATCATCGCATACAATATACACATCACATCTTGGGCCATACCATATCACGAAAACACTCCTGCAAAAACAAGTTAGACGCCTCTACTTTGTTGTTGCATGTTTTACGTGGCTTATGGGAGTAGATGCTAAGCGATTCTTACCTCGGAAAGCCACAGCGGTGATATTATGGTTGCCAAACTCGGTGTTAATCCCATGACAACTATAGTGAGAGAAAGCATCCACCACCTGCATGTGTGGTACAAGCCACACGTCAAGTGCGGAGCCGGTCTGTGACGCGGCGTCGCGAAGGTTGGCTGGACCGCTTCAATCTCACTATCGCGTCATAAGAAGAACACAAACAAGAGGCTTGCAACAGAAAACATCAACGCCCAACAACAACCATGTTGCGTCTACTCGTGAATCACATCTACGCATAGATCTAGCTCGATACCACTGAAGGGTTTCGCAGCATAGTAAATCAACATTTCTCTGAGCGAGCGGAGGAAAGCCAAGATCTAATCTAGGAGATGCAAACAACGAGAGAGATTGGATTAGATCTTCATACCCTTGAAGATTACGCCAGTGAGCGTTAAATGGGCGTGGGTGATGTAGTCATACTCGCTTCTCCTCCTCGATCCGATCCGATCTAGCACCACAAGTGGCGGTGCCTCCGTGAGATGCACACGTGCGGCACCTCGGCGTCCTCCTTCCTCGGACCAGCAAGTATGGTGGAGATAGATTGGATCTACAGACACGGCGTGGTGTATATGGTGGAGAATTTCTGCATGAGGCTTCGCCTACAAACATCGGGGAGGAGAGAGGAAGGCGGCAGGCAACCGGGTTTGGAGGAAGGTGTAAGGGGTGTGAGAGGCGACCAGCCCTCTATATATAGAGGGGTGCGGCCAGACTAGCCTCTTCTCCAAGCCTATCTCTAGTTTAAACAATTTAAACTCTCCCTTATCTAGAAATCCTATCTTATCTTATCTCTAGTTTAAACGATTTAAACTCTCTAGGATCGGCTGGGCCCTATGGGGCCTTGTGCCCATGGCCCAATGCGCCAGGACACTCCCTCATAGGCCCATGCCCCCTCCGGAAGGTGGGACCACGTTGGCCCCCTTAGGAAGGTTCTAGAAGCTTCGGTACAATACCGATTAACCCGGAACTATTCCGAACTCCAAAACTGCCTTTGCCTTATATGAATCTTATTCTCCGGACCATTAACCTCTCGTGATATCCGGATCCCATCCGAGACTCAACAAAAATTCATAAACCAATTATCCAATCTATCCTAGCGCCGAGACACGTTAAGTGTGTGACCTGCTGGTTCGAGAATATGCGACATGATCTTCTATCAATAATCAACAGGGTGCAGGCACCCATATTGACTCCACATTCATCGATGATCATATCGGATGAACCACGATGCGATTCAATCAATCCCATATATATATTCCCTTCGTCTCGCGATATTTTACTTGCGAGATTCGATCGTCGGTATCGTCATACCTAGTTCAATCTCGTTCACAGCAAGTACTTTACTCGTTCCGTAATCCGATATCACTTTGTGATTAACTCCTTAACCATATGCTTGCAAGCGGTGTTGATATCGATTACGAGTGGGCCAAGTATATCTCTCCGACTGGGAGGACAAATCCCATCTCGATACATACAACCCAGATACTTTCCGATCACCTGAGAGACACCTTTATGATCACCCTCTCATAGGATGACGTTTGATGACCTCAAAGCTTTCTTCCGATACCAGGGAGTTGTATTATCTCATGGTCTAAGGAATACAATATCTGACATAAGAAAAACTTCGCAAAGACGAACACGATGACACGATCTAATTGCTTCGCTTAGTTTGGGTCTATCCACCATATCATTCTCCCAATGATATGATCTCATTATCAATTGACAACTCATGTCTATGGTTAGGAAACCTTAACCATCATTGATCAATGAGCTAGTCCATAGAGGCGTACTAGGGACACGGTGTTGTTCACAAACCACACAAGTATTAATGTTTCCGCTTAATACAATTCTAGCATGGAATATAAACTTTATCATGAACAAGAATTATAATAATAACATCTTTATTATTGCCTCTAGGGCATAATTCCAACAGAACCAATACCCAACCTGAACATCGTGACCCGATCATGTCACGAAGTTCAAGTTACGATGATTAAAAATGGATCCTCGTAGACTATTACTTAGACCGTGAGGCTATATCAATCACTGTCTCCCAAGAGTGCTTAGATAGCATCAAGCGCCACTTGGTAATACAGTGGTTATAAAGGTGTGTTTAGGTATTCAGAGGAAACCGTAGAGGCAATATATGTCAAGAGCGGGATTTGTCCGTCCATGTGACGGAAAGATACTTAAGGGCTCACTCGAAGAAGTTATATCGAATAGCTGCGCAACGTGTGATTTGATCATAGGCATATCACTTGTCGGAATGAGTCAAGTAGCATTGTTCGGTAACGAGATTGAACACGACATGGTGATGTGATTGATCAGATCTCGAGCAATGCAAGTATCGAGAGACAAAGGGAATAAGACACGACTGTCCCGGTTCAAACGACGAAAGATCTTCGTGGAACACGCAGGGGTCACATGGCCATCTAGGTCCCTCTGTTGATCATTGGTCCGGGAGTGTTCCGACCATGTCTGTAGTGTTCCTGAACCGTAGGGTATCATGCTTAAGGGTTTGATGATGCTTAGAGAGTGTCTATAGGATCGGAAGAATCACCGAAGAATAGTAGTGAAATGGGTATACCCTATAGGTACTTGAGTTCGGTATATATGGTCCGGATACGGCGGAAGTCCACGGTGTTTCCAAGGCCCAAATGGAGAACTCGATTGGCCCACGGACTCTCGGTTGCTTACGAGACAAGAAGAAGTTAAAGATAGAAAGTTTAAAGGGAAAACCCTAATCTGTAACCGACTCGACCTGCTACCCGAGACCTAGCCTATCTATATAAAGGCTAGGAGGGGGTAGCGAGGAGGACACACGCAACCCTAGTTTCCACAACTCTCGCCAGATTGCATTTGCGTGTCCCTATAATCTTCGATTCCTTCGTTAATTCCAAGAGCAGACAAGCAGGAGTAGGGACCTCTACGAGGCTTGAACCTAGGTAAACCTTGCGTCCCTGTGTGCTTGTTTGCTACCCGACTGATGCCTTCAGCGCTGCTCCCTCCTTCTCTAAAACCCAAGTCCATAACAATGGGCATTGATGAGTTAAACCCTTGTCAATTGGTGCCGTCTGTGGGAATTGGGAGTGCTAATGTCGCGGCTTCTTCGGCCCCATCAACCGCAATCTACAACTTTGTAATAGTGGAGATTCGCCAGCTCTTCGGCGCGTTCGACTTCACCGTCCACACGCCAGCCACTCGCCCGGCTTTCGAGTCCATAGGCGATGGAATCAGTCTGGCGATTGGGAGCTTCTGCTTCTAGGTTGGTCAGATGGGCACGCTTTGCATGCCTGACCAGCCAACGACACCCGTGATTGCTCCAACATCGTGGTTCCCGCCACCAATAGGCACTCTCAGTGAGCTCAACACCTCGGCAACAGCCGGGAGCATGGACAGCGACAGTAGTCGTGGATCCGATCTGGGTGATCTAGCCACCGAAGATGGAGCCTATGGCTCCGGATCTGAAAGTTGTGGGAGCAACAGCTTCCCTAACCACTTCATGTGCGCGGTCATCAACACGGGCGACACCGCCGCCAATCGCGAAAACGCTGGCCCCGGATCTAGCACCGGACCGCCCAACGGCGCTGAACCACCCAACAGCTGCACGCCTAACAGCGGCCCCACCAACGGTGGCAACGGCGTGCCCGTAAACAATGGAGCGGCAGTCGAACCGCCAACCATGGTGAACGAACACACATGAGAGCATGTCGTGATCAAACTCAACGACAACGAGTGGGCCCGTTGCTGAGAAGCTCTGCGAGGCAATCCTCTGCCCCCGGAACGCCGCAGGACATGCTGATGGGCTACCATTGGCTACTAAAGGAGGAGTACAGACGCCAGCTACACGCAATCGTGCAACTCGAGGCGCGTAAAAAGGCGGCGGATGAGTCGAGTCTTCGACGAGCTGGGCTCTCCTCCCATGGAGGATCCTCCTCCAAGGGCAACGAGTACGTGGCCAATAAGAGCCGATCTTGGATGGCATCTCACCGAGCAAGAACGCATAGAAGCTGCAAAAGTCCTCGACTTCAGCTCTATGACAATCGACACGCGGGGCAACGTGGTCCCAAAGACACCGCAAGCCGCGGTGACGGCAGCCACCATGTACCTCCTCAACAACCAGCCGCCAGCCGGAGATTTAAGAGCTGCCATGCACCGATCTACGATCGCGGGTTTGGGGCTAATCGAGGCCGCCCTCGACAAAGAACCAATGCCGGAGCCAAAGAAAGGCAAGGCTCTAGCAAAACGCTATTCCTCACCCTCGTCCAGCGACGACAGTCATGATCTGTCTCGGCGTCACCGCTCACGGCGACACGATCACGACTACGATGCGCGCGATGACCTCACGCATTGCAAAATTGACAAATCAAGGGCAAGACGCGCTCGTTCAATTGATTCAGAAGAGGACGAGCCTGAACTCTGTGGTGCCAGATGCTTCAGCAGGGCCATCAGGCAGAAAAAAATGCCTAAAGGGTTCAAACTCCCGTCGGAAAACCCAAAGTTCGCCGGCCTACAAGACCCAAAGATCTGGTTGGAGGACCACATCTCCTCCGTCAGGCTACATGGCGAGAGTCGAAGCACGGCCATGCAATGCTTGCAGCTACAGCTGCAGGGCGCCGCCCGCGCATGGCTCAACAATCTCCCGCGCGGATCCAATCGTAGATGGGAAGAGATGGTCTACAGCTTTGTATGCAACTTCAAGGGCACTTATAAAAGGCCCGCATCAATCGAAGAGCTGAGGAGCTGCCAGCAAAGGTCGGGCGAATCGCTACGCTTGTACATCCAGAGGTGGTCCATCATCAAAAATTCTATGGAAAACATCTCGGAAGACCGCGCAATCGATGCGTTCAACGGCGGCGTTCGCCGCATAGAGCTCAAGGAGGAGCTGGGCCGCTCGAAGCCCAAAACAATCGACCACCTAATGGAAATTGCGAATTGGTGGGTCGATGGAGAGGATTCGGTGAAAAACCGCACCTACTCTGACGATGATGATGACCTCGGGCGCAGACGCGACCGTCGAGGCAAGCGGCGAATGCGCGTCTACGATGACCGCGACGACGTCAACATGGTCATAGCCCGCTACACCGACAAACGCGACAACAACCACAACAACGGCTATCACAGCGGTGGATGCCGTGACTCCAGGAAAACCACGCAGGTGTGGCAGCACCGCACTCACGAAGAGGCACCCGCAACAACCATCGAGGACAAACAGTCCGGGCCGTGCAACGTGCACTTCTACATCGACAAGAACGATGGCAAGAAAAAATCTAGCCACCTTCTCAAGGACTGCCGCGAGTTTCTCAAGCTCCAGGAGGGTCTAACCCAGATGAACCGCGACGCGGTCAACAGGGGCTATGGAGTCGCCCTAGGCGCCATGGCACATGGAGCTCCTCCGCCACCACCCAGACTACCACCACCCGCGGCCGCACCGGTCCAGAATCACAGAGGCGAACCATACTCGCGACCCGTGGGCAACATGGGGATGATCCAAAAAGGGCGTCCCTCAAATCGAGTGCAGAAGGCCATCACTCGCCAAGTCAACCTAGCGATAAACTCTCCACCTTCCACCACTGAGTACCTCAGTGGAAGCGACTCCTGCATCACCTTCAACAGGCGTGACCACCCGCGCCAAGTTCCTTGTCCAGGCCATTGTCCCCTCGTACTTGAGGCACAGATTGGGGGTTTCGACATGAGCCGCGTCTTCATGGATGGCGGCAGTGGCATTAACCTAATGTTCGCGAGTACATTGCGTGTGATGAGGATCCCTCTGACATGTATGGAAGTTTCAGACACGACGTTCCACGACATCATCCCAAGGAAAGGTGTATATCCCCTGGGTAAAATCAACCTCGACGTCATCTTCGGCACGCTGCAAAACTTTTGGCAAGAGCGCATCGACTTTGAGGTCATCGACTGGCCTTCACAATATCACTGCATCCTCGGACGTGTTGCGTTCGCAAGGTTCATGGTAGTGCCACACTACGCCTACCTGTAGATGAAGATGCTGGGCCCAAACGGCGTAATCACAATCAACGGCAACTTCGAAAGGTCTGACAGTTGCGACAGGGAATTCAACAGAATTTCTCAGTCCTTTGGCATGCAGGAGGAACTCGCAAGACTGAAGGAGTTGATAGACAACAATCTGCTTCCCCTGAGCAGGCAAAGTTCACCTGACCTGTCCTTCGACTCGTCGGTGCACACGAAGAAAGTCCAGGTCCACCCAACGGACCCGACCAAGACGACCCTCATCGCCAACAACTTGAGTTCCGCATAGGAACTCGCGCTCATCGAATTCTTCCGTGAGCACTAGGAAATCTTCGCCTAGTGTCCAGCGGACATGCCAGGGGTTCCCAGGGAATTCGCCGAGCATGCACTCAATGTCAATCCAGACGCAAGGCCAGTCAAGCAGACAATTCGGTGACTGTCTGAACCAAGAGCAAAGGCAGTCAGAATGGAGATCAACAGACTCCTCGACACCAAATTCATACGCGAGATCAAGGAAAGCACTTGGCTCGCCAACACGGTGCTGGTACCTAAAAAAGACACGGATATCCTGCGGATGTGTGTGGACTTCACCTCCCTGAATAAGCACTGCCCAAAGGATCACTTCCCATTGTCTCCAATCGACCAAATCATTGACTCCACCGCGGGATGTGAGCGTCTCTGCTTCCTCGACGCCTACTCAGGCTATAATCAGATTCGAATGAAGGAGGAAGATCAAGAGAAAACAGCGTTTACGATGCCTTTTGGTGTGTTTTGCTACAACACAATGCCCTTCGGGCTAAAAAACGCAGGAGGCACCTATCAGCGGTGCATGCAGGCTTGCCTCAAGAATCAACTTGGTCGCAACATCCAAGTCTATGTTGACGACACCGTCATCAAAACCAAAGAAGAAGCCTTGCTAATCGACGATTTACACGAAACCTTCGCCAACCTCGACCGCTACTGGATCAAGCTCAATCCAGACAAATGCGCCTTCGGCGTACCATCTGGGCAACTACTCGGGTATCTCATCTCCGCGAGGGGGATTGAGGCGAACCCGAAGAAAATAAAAGCCATACTAGCCATGGAGAAGCCGAAGAACGTAAGAGGCGTCCAGCAGCTGGCTGGGCGAAATCGCGACGCTCAGTCGATTCATCATTCGAATGGGAGAAAAGGCACTACCTTTCTACCAACTTCTCCGCAAAACTGACAAGTTCGAGTGGACCGACGAGGCACAAGAAGCATTCGAAGACCTCAAGCGTCTACTATCCACCTTGCCAGTACTGGTGACTCCACGCGAAAAAGAACCACTGTTGCTCTACATCTTTGCCACCAACCAGGTGATCAGCACGGTGCTTGTGGTGGAATGAGCCGAGGAAAACAAGGTCCACGGGGTGTAGCGCCCAGTCTACTACCTCAGCGAGGTGCTCACGCCAACAAAATAGCGGTACCCGCACTACGAGAAGCTGGCGTATGGTGTCTTCATGACAGCCAGGCGACTACGCCACTACTTCCAGGAGCACCCAATCGTGGTGGTTAACGACGCCCCGCTTGGGCATATCCTCAACAACCCCGATGCCACCGGACGAGTCACGCTTTGGGGAATCGAGCTGTCTCCACGATACATTACATATGAAAAGCGCGACGCGATCAATTCGCAAGTCCTCCCTGATTTCCTCATACACTGGATGGAGAACCAGCTCCTCGAAAAGCTAGATATGTCTTACCTCTAGAAAATGCACTTCGACAGATCCAAATGAAAGGACGGAGCTGGTGCAGGTGTCATACTGACATCGCCCCAGGGAGACAAGCTAAAATACATTCTGTAAATGCAGTTCACTGCCTCCAACAATGAAGCTGAATACGAGGCCCTGCTGCACGGGATGTGGATGGCGAAAGCCTACGGCGCCAAGAGGCTCATCATCTACGGCGACTCCAAACTGGTGGTCAACCAAACGATGCACGAGTGCGACGCACTGAATGACAACATGATCGCCTACCGCGACCTCTACGACACACACGAAGGGAACTTCGACGGCTGTGAATTGCGGCATGTAGGCCGCGAAAGAAATGAAGAGGCGGACACACTCGCCAACATTGGCTCTACCTGCGCCCCCATACCACCTGGGGTATTTCTCGAGCGTATCTACGAATGCTCCATCAAGCCAAAGGCCACAAAGAAGAAAACAAGCGCAGCAACGGACTCGGGGGCTACAACACCCAATGAGACAATGGCACTCGACAACCTGGAGCTTTACATAGGACTCGAGGGCCCAATGAGTGTAATGATAATCAAGCCATCTTGGACACAACCCTACATCACATATCTTCTCAGCAAGAGGCTGCCTGACGACCCGACTGACGCGTGACACATTGCGCGGCGATCCAAGGCATTTGCCATCATCAACGGCGAACTATACAAGCGTAGCATCATAGGAGTACTCCAACGGTGCGTCTCCAACACGGACGGAAGGGCCGTCCTCCTCGACATCCATGAAGGGACTTGTGGGCACCATGCTGGCAGTCGCGCCCTTGTTGGCAAAGCTCTACGAGCTAGATTCTACTGGCCCACGGCCATGCGCGACGCCAAGGACATCGTCCAGCGCTGCAATGCTTGCCAGTGATTCGCAGACAAACCGCACACACCTGGCGCGGAACTCTAGCCAATACCATTGGCTTGGCCCTTTGCGCAATGGGGACTCGACATGGTCGGCAAGCTCCCAAGGTCCTCGCGAGGGGGATACGTCTACCTCCTGGTCGCAGTCGACAAATTCACCAAGTGGATAGAGGCTATGCCAGTGACAAACCAGTCAGGAGCCAGTCCATTGTCTATCACTTCGGAGTGCCACACAACATCATCACGGACAATGGAATGAACTTCACCTCTAAGGAGTTCTAGGGTTTCTGCGAGAACCTGGGAATCAACATAAGCTATGCCTCCGTAGCTCATCCACAGACTAACGGTCAAGTCGAAAAGGCCAACGACCTCGTCGGCGGTGGAATCAAGAAGCGACTCCTCTGGCCAATCGAGCAAGCCGCCGGATGTTGGCCAGACGAGTTGCAGTCCGTACTTTGGAGCCTGCGCACAACCCCAAATAGTGCCATGGGATATACCCCGTTCTTCATGGTGCACGGTGCTAAAGCAGTGCTACCTGCAGAAGTACGCTTTAAAGCCCCACAGGTGGTCGCGTACAGCGAGCAGGAGTCAACACTTGCACTCGAAGACTCCGTCGATCTCCTTGACGAGGCACGGGACATCGCAGCAGAAAGATCGATGATCTACCAGCAGAACCTGTGCAACTACCACAGCAGAAGGCTACGCCCTAGATCCTTCGTCGAAGGAGACCTGGTCTTGCAACTAAAGCAGCAAGGAGACCTCAAGCTCGACTCCCCTTGGGAGGGAACATACGTGATTACAGAAGTAATCCCAGGTGGCGCCTATCGCCTTAAAGATTTCGAGACAGGAGTCGCATACTCCAACCCCTAGAACGCCGCACAGCTGCGTCGCTTCTACCCCTAGTCGGTTTTTTATAAATAAGGCTATTTAGCCAGGCTACTTAGCCACACATTGTACCTCGTACTGTTCTACGAATAAATAAAGCTAAGTGCCCCGAAACTCTGTGTTTTTCCTCATTTTTCTAGCAATCTTATCACTCAGGGGCTACGCCACCCTTTACATCCTCGTTCTACGAACAAGTCATAGTATCCCGAGTAGCTGACACAACATCAATCAAACCCTTGATAAAACACCAACCCAGTTGCAACGCACTTGACATGTTGGCAAGGTGCTGAGATAAAATAAGTCAAGCTAACGAAAAGGAACTGCAGAGTACAAATACACTCGCAAAACATATAAGCTAACAAGCTCTTTACATATCAATAGAAATTAATTACATCTAGTATATCCATACAAACTTTACAACACTGGTACACTTATGTGCAGGATACATGTTAAACTACTACTACAGCAGAAGAATGTTTGTTTTTTCCTCAAAGAAGTTGACAATTTCTTCTGCTGGACGATCCACCGCCTGGTAATGTGGAACCATGTTCCAGGTCGAACCCTCCGGCGGGGTCGGCGGTTCAGCAGCAACAGCTGCAACGTCCACATCAGGCCTATGCAATCGCACTAGCGACAAAGCAGCCTTGGCACCAGCCACTAACTGCTGCCGCATGCACTCGCAAACTGCACTCAAGTCCTGGAACTTAGCTAGGAGAGCCAACAGGCTCGAAGGGACGGCGTCCAGTGGAAACATCGTCTGGTAGATATTTCTCAGGCACGACTGCGCCTTCTTCAGAAAGTGGAGTACTCGGGAAGCACGATCCTGCAGGGTCGCAAGTGCGATCACACGATCATGGTCCACCCAAAAATACCCACTCGCCTGAAGCTGCTCCTGGGTCAGGTCGTTCGTTCGAATGGTGATTCTGTCTTTATCATCCTACGGATGACGAGCACTGACAACTACACCAAGCAAAAAAAGGCAAAATATGAAGACAAGGAACTGCCGCGATTGACTAAAAGAAAAGATAAGAGGGCAGGAAGCTAACACTTGAACTAATCGCCCAGCTGCGTCACCTCCTCCAATAATATTGCTCGTGGGCGGTAGCCTTCTCCGCCCTTGACTTCCATACATCCGCGTTACCGTGGAGGATGGGCAACTCACATTCCATCTGCTTAACACGATCACGCAGTCGCGAAATTGGGGACAACTCATCCACCCTTGAACGTGGCTGCGCCAAGGTCTCATCAGTGGGTGACGGATCACGAGGATCACTCGAAGGACCACTCCAGGTACCCTATCACGAACCAAACAAAAGCAAAATAAGAGGCCAAGGATACACTGACGAAAGGCTTGGATGCATTCAAACATATCAAAGTCTTGACTGGGGTACCCCCATAAAAGCATTGTTTCACAGACACAAAGGTCAAACACTAGAACTATTACATATAAAGACTAAGGAGAAGTGTGCTTTTTCGACTTCGACTTTGGCCTCGGGGGCTTCATCGCATCCATGGCAGTTTCCGATGCCACGGACTTTCTAGTGGTACCCCTAGACGCTGCAGCCTTCACAGCCTTCGCTTGATGCCGCTCCTCGGAGTACTTGGCGAGTGTCTCGATAAGCCGGGGACCATAATTTTTGCATTTACCAGCAAAGGGAGCAAACACTACCTGCTGGCCTCCAGCGTCGACATGCATCGCCTCGAAGATAGCGACAGGATCCATCTCCACACCATGGGCCTGCACCATTGCGAGTGCCATGGTGGCGCCGACGGAGCGCTGCGAATTCTTGAAGTCAGCAGGGATTCCTCCAGCTAGGGACTCCACCAAGTCGCCGAGGTTTGATAACCCACAAGTATAGGGGATCGTGTGTAGCCTTTTCGATAAGTAAGAGTGTCGAACGCAACGAGGAGCTAAAGGTAGGATAAATATTCTCTCAAGTTCTATCAACCACTGATACAACTCTACGCATACTAAATGTTTGCATTATCTATGAAATAAAACTAGAGCAATAATATGAGTAATAGAGATAGTTTTGCATGATAATAAATAACAAGAAAGTAAAGCTAGTTGCTGCAGCAATAAAATACACTCAACTAACAGAACCATGAGTGTGGAATAGTGGTGGTAATTATGGTGGCTTTGTCCAAGTTTAAATAGCAAAAAGATCGGGTTCATTGTCTTCGATGCAGTTTTCTATGTGGGAGAGGCTAAATATACATGTGCTTCACTACTTGGAATTACATGTACTATATTATTGGATTGTTAGAAAACATCCGTAAGTACTAATCAATGCATTAAGGTTTCCCCAACCATAGCCTTAAGTTTAATGGTCCTCTTACTCCCATACGTGTAATGTTCCGGTTCACGTCCTCAGGTTTCTGTCACTCCGGCAGAACTTCCCCCTTCCTCTTACACATACTACAAACCCTATGATGTTTAATCCATGCGCGCACAAATATAATGGACACCAAAGGACTGTACCATATCAACATACAACTCTATGAACCAAATGCGTTTAACCATTCAATCTAAGAACAAAGAAACTACACAAACATGACATAGATCATAGAATTATAACTTATAGCATCAAACACCATGTTTACATAGGACGGTACAGAGGTGTGTGGGAGGATGAACCACTACATACTAGGAGGATTAGGTGATGGAGATGGCGGTGAAGATGGTGAAGAGGGTAGCGTCGGCGCCAGCGGCGGCGCGGGGGACTCCTTCCCCACTGCCGGTATCATGGGGGAGCACCGTCCCTTAGCCCCCTTCCTTCATGGCTTCTTAGGAGCCCTCCCCCATGGAGATGGGATCCTTGGGGGAGGCAAAAAAGTGGCTTTGGCGGCTGCAAATTCGTGGGTGGATGTGCCTTGGACGAATTAGGTTTCCTCCCTTTATATAGCTTCTCGGATTCCCGTTACCCCATCTTGGGCTGCAGTAAATCGGGCCTAAAAGGCCTGTTCGGACTAGGAATCAGCTAAATTTTATGTCCAGAACGTTTGAGGCAAAATTTCCAACAACTTTGTAGTTTAAGAGTTTTCCGTTTGACGCCGTCTTCGACCAGAAACGTGACCATCTTCAAAAAGAGTTCTGAGACAGATTTCTGGAAAATCCCAATTTGACTCCAACAAGGTTTCCACTTGTATTCTTGGTAATTCCTACACATCAAAGTGTAAAACAAGAACATTGTGCACTTTTGCAACTATTAGTAGGTTAGTCCAAATAAATCATAAACTTTATACAAAAAGGAGTGTCAAAAGCATACTATTAGCATAAAACCATCAAAATTTATAGATACGTTATGGACGTATCAAGGTTGTCGATCAATCCGGCCTTGGGAGTTAAGTCCTCACGGATGTGACCGAACACATCCTTGGCTTTCCCCAGCGTCTCCTGGAGGGATACGTTGCGGTCTTCAACTGCGGCGATGGCACCAGCCAGGGCATCCGCGCGGCGCAGAGATGGGCATCAAAGCTCAAGCCGCTGGCATCTGTATACACAAAAGTGTTAGTATAACAACCACACATCCAAGCACAGAAGAGCAAGGCATATCCAGATGAAAAAGAAGACCTCAGAGGGACTTGGCAATCGAGAGAAGTTGCTCCTCGAACAACTTCTCGCTCTCAGCAGTGGAGGCACGGAGATCCTCCTCCCGCTTCCGCGACTCCTCCAAAGCCGCGACCGCCTCGTCACGGTTCTTCGTCACCGCAGCCAGCATCTTCTCCAATGCAGTAGCATGGCGAAGTAATTAATTATGCTCAGCTGCGACATACAGGGAATATCACCAAATCAAATCAATGAAATTCGCAAAGACAAAGACGAAGTCGAGACTTACTTTCGACAATACGATGGCGATTGTCCAGTCGCACATGCTGTCGACCCATGTCAAGTACTTGCTCCGCTAGGCGGGCAACCTCCTTCACAATGAGCTGCATCAGGAGACAATAAAAGTTCAAGTAAATAGTGCTAAGAATAAATTCGACTGCCCACTACAAGATACCTACATGATCCTCCACAGACTCCGAAGAAGGATGTCGCACAGTCATCAGGGTAACCATTTGATGTTCCCCAACACGCGGGGAACTCGATGAGTTATGCCCGGAGTGGGCCGCCAATGGAGGAGAAGGAGATCACTCGGCCATCTTCTTGTCCTTGGAGTCTGTGACTCCGAACTCCTTAACAAATTGGATGTCGTCAGAAGACGACGACGCCGCTTGGCTGGAACACACATCAAACAAAAGCTTCAGGAAAAACATCAACTCAAATAAGAAACAAAAACAAGGTCGCGAATACAGAACTTACCAGTCAAATCTATCAAGATCGAAGGACTGCTCCTCCGACTCTGACGATTCCTTGGGAAGTCGAAGCTTCTTCTGGGCAGGAGGAGCCATGGAGCGCACAGGAATGGCGGGAATCGGCTCCTCAGCACCAACAGAAGGGCCTTCTGGAGTCGACGGAGACGAACCATCCAAGTCCTTGCTGCGAGAATGCTTGCGAGTGTCCGGATCACTGGACTCGGGGGCTCCCTCCTCCTCTTCATATGGGACGGTCAATTCCGACTCGTCCTCTTCATCCACTTTGTGACGAATAACCCCTTCAAGAAGAGTAGGCAAATTGGGAGACACCTTCCAATCCTGCATTCAGAAAACAATTCATTATACATCAAGAACTTAAAGGCAATCGACAAAGAAAGCAACTTCATAGCACAATTTTACCTCAGGAGGAGGATTAGAGGCGTCGAAGGGAGGCACGACTTGTTCGCCTGGGAGAACCTCCTTGGCAGTATACTTCGTCACCAGTCGCAGCCTCTTATCTACTTCACCCGCAGAAATGCCATCGACAGATACGCGAGTGGCATCGTCCGCACTAGCCCATTGGAACATGGGGTGGACTCTGGCCTGCAGAGGCTGGATACGACGGTGCAACCATGTGCGAATGAGGGTGGATCCTCCCTCTTCTTTACCCATGTGGCTCTCGAGGTTGTAGACGCGCTTGTACATCACTTCCGTCTCCTCGGACTTGCCAGGCATCACTATGTTCTTCCAAGAACGCCTCCTCTTGCACGACGTCACAGGATCAAAGGGCGCGAGTCCGTAGTGCTCTCCGTCGGCCTTCCGATCGTGGATGTAGAACCACTTGTCTCTCCACCCTTGGACGGATGCCATGAGTTTGATATCACAAAAAGTGGCAGAGAAGTCGACATGGATTCCGCAGCCTCCTACGTCATAGACTATAGAACCAGACGCTGATTGACGCTTCAGCTTAAAAATCCTCTTAAAGAGGCCAAAGTGTGGCTCGACTCCGAGCCAACACTCGCAAAGGGTAGCAAGCGATGTGGAGAATAGAATTTGGGGACAGATGATGCAGCTGGAGCCCGTAGAAGCAAAGGAGGCCCCTGAAGAAAGGATGCAGGGGCAGAGAAAGATCATGGATGATGAACACAAGGAACATCACCCGGAAACCAGCAGGAGGACAAGGAATTACCTCGCCGCCTGGCACTCGTGACTCATCCTCCACGAGCGAGGGAACTCCATCTTGATGTAGGAGATGAAGCTCGGAGGACTTGATGATGGAGGCACGCCATGCGCCATTGGTGACGCGGGTACCCGCGCCCTTCTTCTTCCAGCACCAGCGGCGCTGGTGCCCATAGTGGTGGAGCCGCCCTTCTTCTTGGCGGCGGAAATGGTGGCAGCAGACTCAGCGGCGGTGCCTCCCTTCTTCTTACCCATCTTGTGATGGCGGTGAGAATGGAGGAAGTAGGTCGGAAAGACACGGAGTTGGTCTAGTGCTGTGAAGAGGATGTGCGCAGGGAAGCTGAGAGCAGCAGCAATGGCAATGGAGGCACAGGCAGAGAAAAGGAAGATGGGAAAATTACCGCAGCTGCGCTTCTACTTAACCCCCTCGCGGATGCCATCCAACGGCCAGCAGAAACCCTATTGGACACGTGGCGCACATCGCCATCGACACGTGGAGAAGCCAAAACACAAACCGTCCTCCACTATCTCCATTACACGCAGAAATTGAGGAGACGTAGTTAAAACAGAAGATTACGCACGCCTGGTCAAATCAAAGTCAGAAAGTGGGACCCACCACTCGTCACGTCCCGTCAAAGCCGCTCACGCAGGCAACCAAGGTCATCATATCGTCAGCACTGATGTCATTTCAGCAGTAGAAGATTTCGACTACTTTAGTCCTTGCTCGAGACTTCGACTCAACCAAGAACTCGAGGGCTACTCCCATAGGGAGCGCTGGTCGCGCACCCTACGATGTATCTTTCTACAAGCATACCCACCACTCGAATCTACGATTCGATTGAGGATTATGGGTTACTCCCATAGGGAGCGCTGGCAGCAAATTCAACTGAAACAAGCAGCAAAAAGATGACAGCAGTCGCAAAAAGTTTTTAGTCCCCGCCTGAGTCTTCGACTCAACCAGGCACTCGGGGGCTACTCACATAGAGAGCGCTGGTCGCGCACCCTATGATTATTTGTATATCGTACTGTGTGTTGATAACATCCACACTCGAATGCTATGGCGACTTCGCCTCATATTTTCTCTACAAAGAGACTACGTCTCCTGGGCCACCCGAATCATCTCCCCGATGACAAAAATTTGGATGCCGCGCTTACAGCGTGAAGATAAGACCTGAATAAGGACTGGCCACGCATCTGCTGTGCACTACCAGAAATATATCCGTACCTACAGGTGCGATGAACATGCCTTGACGGATGCATCGAGTGCTCACACCCATACACTAGAATTCAACTCATGTAAGACCTCCACGGCCTGAGTCGAATTACGCCAGCACTTTTCCGAATTCAAGTCTAGGGACTCGAGTTTGAGTAGATTGCGTTGTTTTGCCCTAAGGTAGTTAACTGATACCGATACATCGGCTAAATCAGGCACGCATATCAACGATCTCTATGACATGAACTGAACATTCAAAAAATACTCAATCATGCACTCGAAAGGCTTCATAAAGTCCCTAGTCGAATCTGCGATTCCACTGGACACTCGGGGGCTACTGACATGGGTATACCCTACAGGTACTCGAGTTTGGTATATACGGTCCGGATATGGCGGAATCCCACGGTGTTGCCAAGGACCAAATGGAGAACTTGATTGGCCCACGGACTCTCGATTGCTTGCGAGACAAGAAGAAGTTAAAGATAGAAAGTTTAAAGGGAAAACCCTTATCTGTAACTGACTCGACCTGCTACCTGAGACCTATCCTATCTATATAAAGTCTAGGAGGGGGAAGCGAGGAGGACACACGCAACCCTAGTTTCCACAACTCTCGCCAGATTGCATCTGCGCGTCCCTATAATATTCGATTCCTTCGTTAATTCCAAGAGTAGAAGAGCAGGAGTAGGGACCTCTACGAGGCCTGAACCTGGGTAAACCTTGCGTCCCTGTGTGCTTGTTTGCTAGCTGACTGATGCCTCCAGTGCTCCCTCCTTCTCCAAAACCCAAGTCCGTAACAATGGGCATTGATGCGTTAAACCCTCGGCAAGTAGAGAGAAAACCGGAAGGGTTTCGGTAAGTCCGGAGGATGTCCGGAGTGCAGGTGGAAGGTGTTCCATAGCCACGGAGATTGAATAATATATGAATGAATGTTAAATATTCATTTAATCATTTATTCATAATTATTTAATAAAAGAGAAAATCAATTAAATGGTTAAAAGGCTTAATGGGCCAATTTCAGAGGGAAGAGGGCCCATTAGGGAAAGGCAAGAGGGAGAAGGGCCAGAGGGGGTGACCGACGCCCTAGTGGGCCAGCCCCCCCGCGTGGGGCCCATGGGGGTGGCCGGCGGTGCCACCCCTCCCCCTCTCCTCTCCTTTAGTCCCACCCCGGGACTTTGAGGGAGGTAGTACCTCCCCTCCCCTCTATATAGTGGGGGTATTTGGCTAGATAAATACACATAATATTCAATAAAAGTTTCCTCACTTTTGGGGAGACCTCCAATTGATATTCTCTCTCTCTCTCTTGTGACCGTGGTGCCAAGTTCGGACTGCACGAACGGGAGACACCTTCACCACGGAGCGCTGTCGTGCTGCGGGATTCGGATCCAGGAGCTCTACTTCTGCAACTGCTACTGGATCGGGGAAGCGGGGGTCATCGTCAGGCACCGGACGTGTGTAACTCCCCGCGAGGTGTCACACTTGAGGCACTCAAGTCGTTGGAGCCGCAGGAGCGCAAGGACTTCATCACGACCTTGAGGTTGGCTTCGGCTCGTCTACATCAACCACACTCTCTTGATCATTGACAACGCTTTTCAGTCTTCAAGGGTAAGTTTGCGAAAAGCTCCTCCCATTACTCTATTACTAATAGATAGGTCCTGGCAACATTAGGGGTGTAGGGGCGTAGGGTAAAAATTTATTGTTTTCATACGCGGAACCCCTACATCCTTCACTGCAGGTTTTTGTTTATACAATACTTCCAAATGATACAAATGCTTCCTCAAACTGCATGTGTATGAAGCTGGCCATAGGTTGTCAGTATAAACTTTACCTTTAAATTTCTTGTAAAATTCTGTACTAAGTGTCGCATACATTCCCTAAGCTCCACTCCGGGGAATACTGCTTCTATAGCTTTCTCCAAACCTTTGCAAACGTCCCTGTGGATAGTAAGTCCTGGTGGATGACCTAGAAGGTCACACAAATTCTCCAAAAACCAAGTCCAACTTTCCTCTGACTCAATCTCCAAAAGTCCAAAAGCAACATGGAACATCCAATTGTGGCCATCAACTGCAGTAGTAGCTACTAGCTGTCCTTTAAATCTGCTATAAAGAGCTGTTGCATCCATAGCCAAATAAGGCCTGCAACCACCCAGAAACCCTTGCCAGCGAGCTTTGAAACAAACAAAATCCCTTCTAAAGCACTCCTTCTCCTTTTTCTTTCCTCTTATTTTGTACTGAACTTTATGCCTATCTATCTGTACAACACTACATGGACTAGCCATCTCCACTTCAGTTTTAAAGATGTAAAGCAACTGAAAACTTTCATTCCATGGACCATTGATCCTATCAAGAGCCATTTCCTTTGCATAGAACATCCTCATTTAAGGTACTGTAATATTGAACTTTTTAGAAACTTTTTTTATGAGCATTGTTGCACCAAGTGATGGGTTCGCTCTCCTCCAATCCATGATTGCATCTGCCAACCACCTAGTCTTTGCTAGTTTTGTTTTGTCCTTTTCCTGTCCCCCTTGAGGTGGACAATAATGTTTAAACCAGTTACTTTTTATCTGAAACATAATGAAAATATTAGGTACAGTTAACAAACTCTACACAATGATCTAAAATACACAACTGGTGGTAATACCTGAACCAAACTGCTCCTGAGCATAGTGGATGCATGCATCCTCCACCTACACCTCTTGTATGGGCACTTCATCGTGAACCTTGCTAACACACTCTTAATAACATCATAATCATTATTGGTGTGGATATAATATGTAGTAAGGGCATTACGGCTGTTGTCGTGGTGTCACGGCAGATGCCATGGATAGGCTAAAGGTGGGGCCAATATGCACTAGAGGAATCCAGGGAGGGATAGTGGTGATTCCACACACAGATGCTTTGTATTCTCCAAGTGTACAAGGTTTACTGATGCTCCTTGAGCTGTATTGGGGAGAGGAGGAAGAAGAAGCTCTCTTACTCTCACCATCACCTATCTCTTAATGAACAAACTACTCATGCGCCCGCCAACCCCAACTATAGTGGCCCTAGTGCCCCTTATAAAGGGGAGGCTAGGTCTCCAGTTAGGGCATACGTGAAGGCATATTCCTGAGAATATGCCTCTCCCACAATAGCAAACCGACCGGGTCTCCTTTTGCCATCGTAAGCCATGTAGAGGCTATGTAAGCCTCTGCGGTACCAGCGTCAGCCGACATAGGGTGCATCATCTTTATTAGCCACGCCTCGCTGGTCCCTCCCTCTGTTCGCTTTGCTCACGCTCTTGCGCACAGAGGTCATCCTTTGACCAGCGAGATACCTTCCTTCTCTTGCTAGCCTGATATAACCCGGATCATGCCTGGTTAATCCGGCCCCGTGGGTACCTGCATACAAGTTACAAAAAGCCTGCCGGCATACGACATACGTCGGCCAGGACACAAATAGGTGGACATCCTCCGATTCGGGTTACTCCGTAAGTTGGCCTGCCTTGAGGTGACTTGGCCAGCATACGCTTTGACCTTGCCATACCTCGGCTAACTCGGCCTCTATACCCCGACGTGACCCTACCCGGGGGCATCCCCCCAACATTAGTCCCCGAAGCTGGTGCGGTCTTAGCAACTTCAGCTGCTAAGGCCACGGCAGGTTCAATCTACCGAGCTTTTTGCTCCCTTTTCCGAGTTACCTCATAGATCGGATTTCGTGGCCTAGCTTTCCCTTGGCACATTCCGAGTTATCACTCGCTAGCCGGGTCATCCTTCAATTTTCCGTGTTATCCTTCCTTCTCTCATACACTTCCCCATGTCCTACATGGAGGGTAATCATCATCTTGCCTCGTTTTAAGGGCTTGCGCCAGTTACTGCACTTATTGTCAGAGGTTACTGCAGCAAACGTCGTGTCGCAGCTGCCTCCTCGTTAACTGCATCACCACGTCGCGTCATGGGATCCCCTGTTTCCTATGGTCCTTCCTATGGCTTGCCTCTGATTGGCTGACCTGGCAGATACACGGCCACACCGTGTGGCCTCAATGCACTGCTCGATCCTACTAATCACCACTAGGGAGTGGTTAAATAGGGGAGGGGGTGCATCCCTTGGGTGTTTTCCCCTTCTCGCGCCCCTCAGCCTCTCTGCTTCTTCTTCCTCCTTGCGACAGCGCCGCCGCCGCCGCTTCTACTCTGCAGCGCCGCCGCCACATCTCACTTTCGCGTTTCCTTGCTCCCGCTCCCGTGCTGTCTCATTGCCACGGGGCCGCGCCAGTCCAAACCTCTATCCCCCACCTCTGATCGGGCTGATGAGGATAGTGACCTAGAGATGACTGAGGAGGAGCTCGCCATCGTCGAGGAAGAAGAGATGGAGGAGGGGAGCGAGGTGCAGGAGCGCGGTGGCTGGGCCGGCTCTTGGGTGTGCCAAGATGACCTGGATTGGCTCTACCGCACCCGCCGCATTCCCAAAGGTGTGATTTCGTGCCTCCCCTGCGAAGAGATTACTCCCTCACCCAATCCGGGTGAGTTCGTCGTCTTCCTCTCCTACTTCCAACGTGGCTTCGGCCTGCTAGTGAGTGACTTATTCCATGACTTTGTCAACATCTACGAACTCCAACCTCATCATCTCCCGGCAAACACCATCACTTCCCTTTCCTCCTTCGCATCTGCCATAGAAGGATACGTCGGCCTGTGGCCAACCAAGGAGCTCTGGATCCGGTTCTTCGGTCTGTGGAGGAACATGGTCCCGGATAAGGAGCATGCCTTGGAGAACAAGCACCTGACCCAATGTGGTGCCGCCTCCATCTCTCCCTGGAAACAATTTGTCTTCCCCCGAGTCACGGGGCTTGATTCCTCCAAGGGCTAGGCCCGGACCTTCTTTTATGTGAGGAATGGTTCGGATGAGGATCTGATCCGGCTGCGCCCCTTTGCGATGGGTCCTCCTAATACGGCTCTATGGGACCGGGTTCCCAAGAAACCAACTGCCCTGGCGAATCAGGTTAATAAGCGGTTCCAGGAGCTGAAGGATCTGGGGCTGCGCAACGAGGATGTGATGATCACATTCGTCCATGACGGATTTCCCCTCTGAGCACACACACAAGCTCTGCCACATGAGCTGGCGACTTGACCCCAAGCGGACCTCCTCCTTCAAGTTGAACAACACTGGGATCTTCCGCCAGATCAAGGCCATCTTCACGACCGATAAGGACTTCTCCGCTGATTGGGAGTGGGGGTTGGAGCACTACTGCCGGGACAAGCCTCCTCCTGCGGTAAATCTCATTACCCACCCCTTCTCCGAGTTATATCCTATGTCGGAGCATGTTATTTATTTGATCCCTTTGCATTTTCCTTTTAGTTGTTTCTTCAGCAAACCATTGAAGATGGCACCGAGCCTTCCCTCAAATGGGGGAAGGATCGACTTGTTTCAGACGAGGAGGAGCCGTATCAGGGAATGTTCCTGCCTACCCCGGACGCAACCAAGCGACCCTCTGGTAACTTCTCTTCCTTAAGGAATTGGCCTGTCGATGAAGATGATTCTGACATTGAGGTGGTGGAGGTATTTGACGTGGTACCCATTTCTTACGCATTTCCGGCTTCAGCTAACCCGGCTGGGCAGATCCATGAAGATCCCCTCTCGCTTCGAGTGAGTCGGCCCCAGCCGTGTCTAAGAAGCGGGCTGCCACTTCAGCTGCTTCTTCCGGGCCTCCCAAAACAACCAAAATGCGGAAGAAGTCCGCTGACAAGGTCGCCAGAAAACCTCCGACTAAAGCCATAGTTTGGAGAGCTCGGAAGCCCAAGGAGCCTTTGACTTCTGATGAGTAAGTCACTTTTCTCTTTGTCCAATTCTCTGCTTCATGCTTCTCTATCCATATGCCTTTCTTTTTGTTATAATTTGTTATTCTTTGTTTGATTCGGCAGGGCTGGGATGGAGGTTCCCTAGAGCGGCTCCAGCATCGCTTCGCCCCTCTGACGTACCCCATATCCCCCTCGCGACGATGACATGCGCCCACTGAGCCCAATTCAGGAAGGCTCGGTGGCTGCTCCGGGTCTTAGCCCACCTCGTCCAGAGGAGGGCAACCTCGGAGCAGGGGGAAGTGGCACGGCCGAGGCAGCGGATGCTCCCAGCTCTTCATCGGCTCAGCCGCAACCCGTCACATCCGAGGTGCCAAGAAGCATCCAAAGATCACCAAGTGCCAACACCAGCACCGAAGCACAAGCACCAGCACTCCATACGCATTTCGTCCGAGTCTTCCAAGACTTGGCGAGAAAACCCAGCTAGCACCAAGGCCACACCCAAGTCCAAATCTGCAGCTCAAGCCTCAGCCTCCCAGCAGCAGCCCAAGGCTAAGAAAGGTTCTAGTGCCACCAAGGCAACATCCATCGAGGCTGGACAGCGCAAGCTCGTGTCTATGCTGCCGAAGAGAGATGCTTCCTCCGGGTCAGCTGGCAGCAAACAACTCGCATTGCATACCAGCCCTGCCGCCGCCCTAGTTGCGAGGAGAGAAGCCCACGCCAAAGGCTTGGTGGCGCCTCACATGCTTAGCGGAGAGAGCTATCCTCCAGCTTTGATTGAATACGTCGACAATTGGAACAAAGCGGAGTTCGTCGATCCAAATGAGGATCTCCCGGAGAAGTTTGGGTCTGCCGAATTCAGTGCACAAATGAACACAACAGCCAAGGCTATCAACATTGCGGGCCAGATGATGGAGGTATGCTACTTTGTCTTTTACTTAATACGCACAATTGCTTAGAGACATATCCATTAGTCCTCGAGCCTCCGGGGGAGTAACTTGTTACTCGGCCGGATGCTCCTTAGCAAACTAGCATATCTCCTTAGTAGCTTCGAGTATGCACACACCTAGAGACGGGTTAAGTTCCACTTGGTCCAGATTTCGTACACTTCGAATATGCACACACCTAGAGCCTGGATTTTGTACGCTTCGAATATACACACACCTAGAGCCGGGTTAAGTTCCACTTGGCCCGAATCTTGCACGCTTCGAATATGCACATACCTAGAGCCAGGTTAAGTTCCACTTGACCCGGATCTTGCACGCTTCGAATATGCACATACCTAGAGACGTCTTAAGTTCCACTTGATCCGGATTCTATACACTTCGAATATGCACACGCCTAGAGCCGGGTTAAGTTCCACTTGGCCTGGATTTTGTATGCTTCGAATATGCACATACCTAGAGCCGGGTTAAGTTCCACTTGACCCGGATTCTGTACACTTCGAATATGCACACACCTAGAGCCGGGTTAAGTTCCACTTGGCCCGGATTCTGTACACTTCGAATATCCATATAGCTGAGCTAATCATTGCTCTTTTCAGATCACTACCAATCACCGGACTGCTGAGTTTCAGCGCCTCTTGGACTCACACAAGGGGTTGCGCTCGAAACATGTTGCGCTTCTTGCTGAGTGCGAGAAAAAGGGTAAGTTTTTTGTTTGACCTCTCCCCCATCTTTCTTTGTCTTTTCCTGCTGAACTAATCTGTCATTCGAATTGCGCAGCTAGAGTGGAGGCCGAAAACACAATTATGAGAAAAAACTTAGCCGAGATAAAAGGTAATTCGCTTTGATTACTCAATTTCCGTGCCCTCTCTCCTTTCTCCTGAGCTCGACAGATATTCATACCTTAGCTCTGCCGGGTCAACAAACCGTTGCAGCATCCCTTGGAGATAGTGTGCCCGTGCCTAATATGATGCTGCATTTTCTCGAACAAGCAGGGCATCATCAGGCCGAGCTCAAGAAGAAGGATGACGAACTTGCCAAACTCCGAGCCAAGGATGATGAAGTTGTCAAGCTCAAGGCTGAGATGAAAAAACTCAAAGAGCTCCACAAGGCTGAGATGGACAAGGCTGGCTAAGACTTCACCGAAGAGCGAGAATGTCTTAGCCTCCAACTTTCAAAAGATCAAGAGTTGCTGAAGGAGGTCGACGTTAAGCTTGACTTGGCTAATTTTGAACTTGAGAAGCTCCGGAAGAGGCGTGCTGATTGCACCAAAGAGTTGACCCGGATCCATAGTCATATCTCCCGTAAAATCTTTTCCTTCAGCCGACATGTATTTCTCTGGGTTAAACTCTTTTACTTACTTCACTTGTTTCGTTTTCAGGCAAATTCCCACAGAGTGATGCCATTGCGGCTACTATCGTCGCCAAGTTCCGCCAGCAGACAAGTCGTCACCATCGTTCAAATACGGTGCCTTTTGAAATCTTAGGATCATTCCTATCCTACTCAATTACTGGCAAGTCGTCACCATCGTACTCGGCTAAAACGAGACTGTCATTGTTCTCCTCATTCTCTTTGTCATCAGTGTCATCAAATCTGGCACCGTGGGCCATTTCCTTCGTGTATTGATCCTCTAGCCTGTTTACTAAATCTATCTACCAATTTAGGAAACATCAACTCATCCTCATCATCTAGTGGAGGCGCTCCCTCGTCAGGCTCTGCTTCATCCTCCACATTGGCTGCACGAGCGATTTGGCTTACACTCGCAGTGCGAACAGATGGTATTATTGTGGACCTACAAGGAGTGTGGGGGCGCACACTATTAGCAGAGACAGTAGAGACACATGATGCCCGACCACCTGATGATGCATGAACACCAGATGATGCATGAACACCAGATGATGCTTTAACCCTCTTTCTCGTATGTTCAACTTTAGGTTGCACATGGAGACGAATTCGACCAAAACGTTCGATAGCATTCAAAGAGAAAAGCATTACCAGATCAACTTAGCTAGTTAGTGGGAGCAATCTTTGCTCGGTAATGTTGAAATATTGCAAATCAACTGAATCTCCATTGCTCCAGGGGAATTTAGAATAGATTTTATCTTTCAAATCTCTGAGAGTTATGGAGGTTGCAACCACCGATGGGAAGTAAAATCCAGAGAGATATTATTCACAACCACGAATTATGCTAGTATCTAGTCTAATCGCCAGCCGAAATGCCAGCGCTGGACCAATCCTATTCAAAAAGCAAGGTAGTTAGTTGAGCACCAGCGATACGTTCTCAATTACTTCCTATAATCAATCCACAAAGGGAAACAATGCTTACCCAGATGGAATCCATGCGTTAGATCCCTCCGATTCTACCCAATCTTCTCCGTGCTCGACAGGGAGGACCGGTACACCAGCCGGCGTTGCATACTATTCCGCGAAAGGGGTAGATCTAGCGGGGTCGGGAGCGGAGCCGAAGGTAGAGTGGGCTCCGCGGTTAGAGGGAGGGGGCAGCTCGGCGGCCGAGGATGACATAAGGTAGGAGGGCACGATGACGGGGGAGCGGAGGGGCGGTGTGGGAGCTGTTTTAGGCTCGGGGAAGCGAATGCTTTGGGTGAGCGAGAATGGCCGGTCCAACGTCTCTCCATGCGGCCCTACCCTTCACCACGTATGCAAGACCCGTTCCAACGCGGCCCCATCCTTCACCACGTATGCAAGACCCATTCCAACACGGCCCCACCCTTCACCACGTATGCAAGATCCGTCCCAACACGATCCCATCCGTCAGTATGTAACGGTCGAGGCGACGAAACGTAATGCTCAACGCACGACCCGCCCCAACGCGATCCCACCGGTTAGCATGTAATGGTCAAGCCTTTGACCTGACGGCATCCCCCCATCCGAGCGCCTGTGAGGGTTTCAGAATAGAGGGAGGGAAAAGTGAGGAAAATCTAAGCGGCTGGGGAAAACTGAGTACAACTAACAAACCGAGGGCACGGAAATAGAAATCCCTATATATATTGATTTATGATGTCGTTCGAGATATATGGGTACCAATTGAAGAGGATCAAAATTAAAATTGGATTATGTATAGAAATGTAGACCGAATAATAATCATGTTAGAACATGAATGGTCCATGTTATGAATGTTTAATCAGATATCATGTGAAAAGCAAAATGATGTATATGTATAAATGTCAATATCAATGAGCACATAAAGAACCAAAAGCCATCACTAATAAATGGAGAAATATTTGATAATACTTAAAACATGTATGTAGTATAGCGAATTCAAAGATGATACAAATAACATACTTAACCCATTGTTCTAAGACACATATATAGAACCAAAAAACAAAGGTAAAGCTACACAAACCGGTGTGTGTGCTTTAGAAGTGACAGAACACGAGGAGCGAACCGAGTTCTGATCCTTCTTTTTTCAACAATGACGATCTTTGGAAGTTTTGTAAACATATAATTAGCTCTACGATGGTATGATTTACCCTTTTCTATTTTCTATGTTTTGCCCCTTTTCTATTTTCTATGTTTTGCCCAACAACGCTTAACTGAATGTTTCTAGTGACAGAACATGTGTAACAGAACTTATGCAAGCTATGTACTCCCTCCGTCTAAAAATAACTGACTTGGGTTTGTCTAGATTCGAATATATCTAGATATTCGAATCTTGACAAACCCAAGTCAGTTATTTCTGGATGGAGGGAGTACCATTCTTTTTACCGTTCCTTTCTTTTAGAGTCGTGGAAAGAATGCAATGTCATAGTGCAATACCGTTTCTTCTTATATATAAGATCGAGTGTCATGTTGCTCAAACCCAACAAATCACAAATTTGATAAAAAGTTAGACAACATTTTGAACTTTAATCCATTATTTTTCTGGTTTATCTATGCATGAACAAAATATGCAAGTTCAAAACTCTATAAACCTCAACAACGTCAACATTTTTGCATTTTGCTTGATACTGTGTAAAAGCATTGTTGTGTCTAAAATAAAATGCTTATGCATATTAGCTGCACCTTTTCCATTGGTTCACTAGCAATATGTGCTACTTCCCCAATCCAAATTAATGGACTCAGATTTAATTTGGATCGGAGGGAGTACTAAATTTTGGAATTGAAGCCATGGTCTTAGCATACGATTACGTTCGATAAAACCTCAAGTTTTGGTGTAAGGAGTAGATTGAGTTTTGGAGAAAATGTACTCTTTTTTCTTGAAATGTTAGGGGAAAATGTACATAGAAATATGACAATATTAAGAGCAAGAACAATAGTATAACCAAATGCTAGCTATAAAGTAGTGTCATGCCATCTGTAGTTAACTCAGTAGCCAACATATACAATAACAAGCTATAGAAATATACTATTTTATCAATACTTGGTCCACCATTCACCCTCACAAAGTGCCTAGGAGCACGTGCTAGAGCTATCTTTTGCATGAGAGCCACTCTCATTCTCTCTCTTCTTCTCTCTCCTCCAACTCAGCACAAATATACTATTTAATGTCTTATAGCTAGCTGATGTCAACCTATTGTACTTGCTCTAACTCATTATACAATAGGACATATTTAATTAATATTTAGAAATTAAAGCTTGTACACAATAAAATATATAATGACTAAATTTATATTGCCAATGAATTAAATCATCTTCCTTTGAGAAGCATTTGTAATAGTTCAAGGTAACAATACCCACCACTTCAAATCTAGGATAAAGACTATCGTAATCTAGGATACAAAATGAGGTAAAATGGTCATTTATTGGAGAGACATGGAAGATAATCTCATTTAGAATGCTATCGAATTTGAAAAAAAAACCGAGATCTACTACTTTGTGGATCACCTATACACAGAAAGCACATCATGTGATTTTTTTGAACACATAGAAACCATGACATGGAAGAGTTGTATTCATAACCCAATCAATATATTGTCCCACCTTGCAAACACTTTGCTTAGATACAATATTGCGATTTCGCGAGCACTCAAATAGATACACAACATTGTGAAAGGATATCTTATCCCCTAGGTCGGTTTTGGTGTGAATGACACATGATCAAGGTGCTAACCACGCTATAAAGTGGTATGAAGTATGAATATTTGTTAGTCCACATGGTTGAAAATACATGTGGATGGAGATCCCCTATTCAAAAAGAGAGAAGAAACGTGACATCATTTTTTTTTATCTATTTATCTTATGCTTTGGGTCATAAGAAAAGCCATACTAGGTTTCAAGATGATCTTGACGGTGTCACATATATCCATAAATATCCTTTCCACATTCCAGGTTCTAGAAAAACTCCAAGAGAAAACAACATGTTGTTTTCAACCGGAGACTTACATGGAACGAGTCCTGAATTCTAGGTGGCCCCGAGACCATTTTCCAGAATTGACCTCGGGATGCATACATGCTGACCAATGGGAAGATTTTGGGGAGCTATAAATGGCCCCTGCCATTCTCCTCCAATAGTTATGCATCCGAGCTACACCATTGTTGCCCTCAAGCTTAGAGATTTCCGACTCAAATTTTTTGAGGGAAAAGGAGGGATGTTCGTAAGATACGTGCTACTCTTGGGATTACGGGAAACCCATGTGTAGAACACAAGGTGTGGATTTGAGCTTCACGAAATTTGTGAGGGTTTAAAGGTCACCTTTAAGGCCCGCGACAAGTTATTGGGCTCCTACTTTTGTGGACGAGGAGGCTCAAGAAGGTTAGTGGCGTTTTGTGCCTGCAGGAACATCGGTGCATCTTCATCTCAACTCATTTCAATAATTCATATCCAAGTTCTTTTAATTGTGTTTTTTTTTATGGCAGTCTCCGTGGCACACATACACAACTTTGCGAATGCTCGAATAAAACAACCATATGACTCTAAAACACTCATACATGCCACATTGCTACGACTCGTCGGTGCCACCACAAATCACCCACCGAGACAGAGAAAACTTGGTATCTCAGCATCTTTAATAGTAGACCGACGATACCATCCTGTTGCACGAGACCTTGGGCGCGACAGGACATCCAAGCAAGCACCCTCAACATTTCATTTCGAGAAACTCCAAGTCCCATGAATAATCTGCAAATAAATACTGTAGTTTATTTTTGAGAGAGAGAGAGAGACCCAAGAGCTTTTCTTTACATATATATAGTTCACAATCAGTAGTAATCTTGACAGATCTAAACAAAAAGTATTAATCTTGACAACCGTTTGGATGGCAACTAATTAATCCAGTACAATTAACTTCGGACGATATATTTGTTGTCATTGTTATTAATGGCCAGGCTGGGCCCACCACAAAAAAACGAAAACAGAAAGAATAGCAGCAGATCGAAAACCAAATCGGCGCCGTTTTCATTCCCAAAAGAAGGCTGGTTCGCACGCATGATCACGGCGAGAGATTAGGATTCCCACCATTATTACTCCTATTGAGCAGCTATCTTTCAGGACTTTCACATATATATACGTGCGTGCGTGCGTTCTTTGTAGCCCAAGCGCCTCCGGCTCTGCCACTTCCCCTCCCCCACCACAACCACGCCGCCGGCGGATCTCCACCACCGTCTGTGTTCCTCCCCACTCACCTGGCCTTACTCCGTCTCTCCTCCCCCTGATTCTCCCTATCTACATGAGTAAGCAGAGCAGCCTGCTCTGCGTCGGCTGCGTCTTGGTGTTGCTGCTCCGTGCCGTGCTCCTCGCCGGCGACCAGCAGCTGCTTGCTCAGATTGGAGACGAATTTTTGTGTCAAGATCCGACCCGGGGACCAGGCAGCCTCATGCTGAACCATGTCCGAGACGAGCTCAATAGCGACATGGCTGCTGCTCCTGGCGAAGAAGCCTTCTTCTCCGGTGACGAGTATGACAGAGCAGAAGACTCCGTCGGTGACGGACACGCAATGGATCCTGACAGATCTGCCGACGGAGAAGAGTTTGTAGACAAGGAAGAAGATGAAGAGGATTCCCTGTTCGGTGGTCAGGGTGCTGTTTCTGTTGCTACTGAAGGTAGCAACGACTCGGAGGAGCTCGGGAGCGGCGGCGGCGACGTCCAGTGCCCAGAGTGCGGGAAGCACTTCAGGAGCGACAAGTCCATGTTCGGCCACCTCCGGAGCCACCCGGACAGAGGCTACAAAGGCGCCACGCCGCCACCTGCGAAGCCCAAGCGCCTGCTGCCACCTGTCGACGACGGTCGTCGTCCTGTGGCCAGGTACAGCCAGCGCGACCCCAATCTGAACACGTTCGAGATACTGGCGGCCTACATTATGCTCACGATCAAGCACCGCGACAGCCGGATAGCGCAGGATCAGTCTGTCAATGTCAAGAGAGAACCAGTTGTGCCTGAAGAAGAAGATTCAGTCAATGTCAAGACGGAACCAGATGTGCCTGAAGAAGAAGATTCAGTCAATGTCAAGACAGAACCAGATGTGCCTGAAGAAGAAGATTCAGTAGCGAGCAAAGCGGGAGATGATGTTGTGCTCGGTGATAAACATGGTAACACGGTGCACCCCAGCGACGATGGCAATTCAGTCACCGCGATGGCAATAGACGACAAGGCGCACTGCAGCGAAGTTGGCAGCCCGGTTGCAGAGATGGCAGTAGGTAACCCGGTGCATCACCGCAGCGAACATGGCAGCTCCATCGCCGTGGATGCCCCGACGAAGAGGGGGAGGACGAAGAAGTCGACAGAGGCTCACAGGAAGGAGAAGGATGTGGCGAGTGCAACCAAGGCCAGGCGCCCCTACATCTGCAAGCACTGCCAGGCAGTGTTCCCCACGCACCAGGCCCTGGGCGGGCACATGGCTGCCCACAACAAGGACAGGAAGGTTCAGGCCCAGAATGATCAGGCAGCATGGGAGGCACATCATCAGGGCCAGAGCGGCCTGAACAGGCAGGAACTGAAAGGAGGCGGCGGCGAGGAGGGGGAGCAGAGGGGAGGCGGGCTGTCAGCATCTGCCAGGGCGCTGCTCATGGAGCGCTACACCAGGCTATTCAACACGGGGTGGCAGTCCAGGCAGGAGACTGGAGGAGGGTATAAGAGGCAGCACACTGGGAACGAGGCTGGTGGCGCTCTCCCACCAGTGGTGCCGCCGGTCACGGATGGGGATCAGCGCAGGCTGTTTGGCGTTGACCTCAATGTCCAGCCTCCGGGAAAGGAATAGAGACACAGATCCTTCCTGTGTTTTAGGAAAGAAAAGCAAGAATAAATACAGGCATGCTGGAAATTCCCATGTAGTATCCTGAGAGAATCTTGTACCTTCGCAACGGTATCGTGTACTCGTCTCTTGAAGGCTATACTTGCCGACAATATCAATAATAATTATCAAGTGAGCCCATATAAGTTTTTCTACCATCACACACTAGCTACTAGTACTAAAAAGCAAAATATGATTATATTCTAAACTTGATTACTATGGTACAGTTGTAAAGTCAAACAAATAAGAACATATAAGTGAACATTACCATAAACTAGATAGAAGCTAGATTGTTTTAATTCCAAAAACTTAGTGTGAGTATTATCAACCAACGTATTGTATTGTATGGCATCTGAGATCCAACAGATAAGTCAGGTACACACAAACCATGCTTCAACATCATTGTATCACTGTACTCGCCTTAGTTCAAATCAAAGATATAAGAACACCATACAATTCTTATTACAAGACATGATTCATATATACAAGGAAACAGCAAAAGAAGAAAGTTCTGGACCTCACGCTTTCCTTTCTCACGCGCATCTGGTTTAGAGGTACTAACATGCTGCATCGACAAGTTTCCGCGTAACGTAATGCAGTATTCCCCCATGATCAAAGTAAGATAGTTCCATCTACAAAATCACGTTTGATGAAAAACCCTGAGATTTCGCATGCATACAACTTGGAGGAATTAAATATACTCAAAATAATGTGAAATCATACAGCTCATCCACTAAACTGTGCATATTTCATTAGAAATAAAATTGGTCATATAGAGGAATCATCTATGTTCTTCAATCTACATCCTAAGATATTATAAGAAGGATTGAGTATGTTACATGAATCTCAGCAAGATAGATTTATTTTGCTAGCATAAACTCTCACATGGTAAAAAAAAATGCATGAAAAGAAATTCCTTGTTAGATTCTCGTAAGTTATGTCTGTCTCGTGTCTGTTATATGATGAAATGGTGTTGACCTAATGTGGCGACAATATTATGACACAAACAGATGAGAGAAGGGTGGTTTTGAGATTCCAGAAAATAGATTAGTGCTAGCTTTAAAGCCCAGAACATATATAAAATAATTTACTTCTGAACTTGGTATTTCTTAGATGCAGAAGTAGCTAACTAGTAAGTCTCCTGGAAAAGTAGATTAGTGTACAGAGAATCAAAGGCTTCTAAGGAATAACATACTTGGAAACCATATGCATGCATCTATATGCTCAAAAAGTAGTCTCACAATATTTAATTTGGTTTAATACATTTTTTTCGAAATGGACTTGGGTTTAATACATATATTATGATATAAAGTAGTGGTTAAAGTTGCCTTCGGAGATTGCGCCTGTGTCTAATATGACTTTCAGGAAACAAGAGGGGGTATAATAAGTAAAGGTTCCATTTACCTCGGTGTCAAAGCAGAGTGTACACGTGAACAATTTTCCTGTGCTTGTCGTAACAACAATGTCCTGGCCAGGTCGCATTTCGTGCACACTGCTTGGAAGATGAACTGTGTACTGTTCATGCCCAGTCAAACCAATTGACTCCATATCCTCTCCAGACGTGAAGCACAAAGGGATAACTCCCATCCCGACTAAATTGCTTCGATGGATTCTTTCAAAACTTTTGGCAATTACAGCCTTAACTCCCTGCAGTTGGCATCTCACATTATTCCATGAGCCTGCAGAAGTGAGGAAGTGCAAGATGCAAAACTTCGATACTGATCTCCTTACCAACAGCATAGTCCCCTTTGCATCCCAGTCCCTTGAACTACCAGTCCCATATTCAGAACCCGCCAATACAACTGTGTCTTGCCCATCAGTCTTGTACCTCTATGAATATTACAACAAGTACAAGAAAGATAAGTAGCAGAACTGCTATTTTTCACAAAAAAATATATTTTTAGATAACTTCTGCAGCAGGAGAAATAGCCAGCAACTAATTCATGAAAATGCGAATCACGTACAATGGACACGGGCAATTCAATATATACAGAAACACATGGAGAACGGGTGGTGTAAAGAGACTAAGTTGTAAGACCAGTCATTTTGTGCAGGGGAACTAACCATTGCTGCATCGTAGACATAAAGCTTCTCCCCAGTTGGAATGTGAATCGTTTTTGGTCCAGGTTCACCATCCAAAAGCTTGTTGACAATCCGAATATTGCCAAAGGTTCCCCCTCATCATTACTTCATAATTTCCGCGGCGGCTGCCATACGAATTAAAATCCTTGGGCTTCACCCCATGCCCCACAAGATACTTGGCAGCTGGGCTATCCTTGTGAATGCTCCCAGCTGGTGAAATATGATCGGTCGTAACACAGTCACCGAAGCTCAACAAGCAGTAGGCATCCTTTATACTACGAGGCCCAGGTGGATCCATAGTCATGCCTTTAAAGAAAGGAGGCTCACTGATGTAGGTTGAATTGGGATCCCAAGAGTAAACATCTGCACTTGGAACTACCAGTTGGTTCCACATGGGATTGCCTTTCGTAATTGCCGCATAAGTACTTTTGAACATTTCAGCCAGGACATTGGAATGCACAATCTGTGGTTTGCATCGGTAACATCAACAGTTGGAATCACAAATAGTCCAACAGGAGTACAGGTTAATTTCTAAATTGAAATTAGTTTGTGCAAAGGTGCATATGTGAATGCTAAGCCTATTCAACCTCTGTACTGATGTGCATCAATTGTTTTTCAGCAAGCTTACTTACGTCTGAAACTTCCTCGGTTGATGGCCAGATATCCCTAAGGAAAACTGGTCTGTTACCCTTTCCAGTTCCAATCGGCTCCTCTTCAAAATTGATGTCAACCTAAACACAACACTATACATAAGCATCCAAGTGTTTTGGGAACCAAGATGCACCCTTTCTATATCGCATTTTCTGAATGTTGGACATGGTTTAACTACAGGATAACCATTAAATTTGTCATGGATATTAATTCCAAAACTCACAGTGCCAGCAAGAGCATACACAACGACTAGAGGAGAAGAAGCGAGATAATTGGCTTGAGTTAATGGATGTATCCTGCCTTCAAAATTACGGTTTCCAGAAAGAACAGCGGCCGCAATTATGTCTAATAAACAAAGGAATTTACAATAGTGTTAGTTTCAATATGATACTCAAGAGAAGCGGAGAGATGAAAATGCGAGACAGTACCATTTGCTGTAACTGCATCTGCAACAATTGGATCAAGATCACCTGAATTTCCAATACAAGTAGTACATCCATACCCAACCAAACTGAAACCAAGGTCGCTTAAGTACCACAGCAAACCACTGAAACCATTATAATTGCATCCATGACCATTATTGCTTTAGAGGACACAGGACATAATTTCATTTAGCAGCAGCAATAAGGGACATATGATGCATTAGCTAAATTATAGAAAATACCTCCTAAGAAGATATTTGGTAACAACTCCTGATCCAGGCGCAAGACTTGTTTTAATCCATGGTTTGACCTTGCCAACGGAAGTAGACAATCAAGTACACAGGCTAGCCAGCAGAATAGAGAAGGAAAGAAGGAGGATGCGCAACTACATAAACTAATTTTAATCACATAAACCGAGTACTGACCTCAAGGCCCAACTCGTAAGCTTTCTTTGTAACCAACCCAGAAGAAATCATAACTGTGGGGTTTGAGGTGTTTGTGCAACTTGTGATAGCAGCTATGACAACACTCCCATGTTTAAGCTCTGCAGTTTGCCCATGAAAATCAAACTTCACAACTCTATCTTGCAAATCTTTTGGGATAGCATAACCCTGAAATAAATTGAATAAATCATCGTTGTTTCTGCTTCTCCAAAAATAGAAGTTATACTGGTCAAAGCAAACACACACAACATATCTCATTAACTAAGCATAGTATAGATGTTAGTCAGCACATGCAACTATTCAGAAAAGGAGCAAACTCTGCAATTTTCAAATGTATCAGGGCACAACCAATGATGTACTTTGTGGATCCAATTTTAGATATAATAAAATTTGAGATCAGAACACTAGAATGTTTGCAAAGACAGGACAGGGGGCACAATTGCAGAAACCATATGTTAAACTAATATATTATGTGAACTACTCAATCACTTGGAACCGATTTCAATGTATAATCTAGTCACTAAGTATGCATTGAATTAGAAAGGCTAAACACATTTGCATTATGTGCCGATCTCCACACCTTGAAACCAACTTTATTTTCCAGACATGCATGCCAGTCTGCCTTCATTTCTTTCAAGGTGACTCGGTCATGAGGTCTGCAAGTAGTACTTATATCAAACCATATAAGAAAATGAAACTATACAACTAAGGAACGGCATAAATTACCTCTTTGGACCTGAAATACATGGTTCAACATCTCTCAGATCCAATTCTAAGTACGATAAATACATTGGTTCTACTGTAGGCTAAAATCATAATGGAGCAGTCAGTCGACATTCGTGCATGTTGCTTATTGGTAACAATGTAGAAATAAACTTACTTCATTGTAATCCACAAACATTTTGTTTGCACGCAGATATGCCTCTATTGTTGACACCTAAATAGTGGAAGCATTTAGCATTACCAAATAAGAACAGTTCACAGTAAATTATGTTGACCATCAGGACAACATGGATAGCCTAGTTGTACGATTTTGTCCCAAACAACAGCTACATGGTAAGGATTATATTGCATAGTCATTTTAAAAGAACTAAACTATAAACTCACAGTTTTATCTTCTCTTTCTGTCATTTTAAGATATTCTAAGGTGATATGGTCAACTGGAAAGAAACCAACAGTTGCTCCATACTCTGGTGCCATATTTGCAATTGTTGCTCTATCAGCCAATGCAAGCTTTTCCATACCTCTTCCTACATTTACATGTAACAAAGTTAAGTTCTTGGTAGGGTTTAAATAATTACCTAGAAGGTTACAAAACAACAGTTTGTGATAGGACAAACGAAATCTGCCAATTATTATGTAGAATAAAATACCATAGAACTCGACGAACTTTCCAACAACACCATGTTTTCGCAGCATTTGGGTGACTGTCAGAACTAGATCAGTTGCTGTGACCCCATTCCTTAGTGTTCCATGTAGCTTGAATCCGACAACACCAGGTAACACCATGCTCAGGGGCTGCTCACAGAAGCTAGAAGAAGTAAATATACAAAACATTCACTGAGCTCACACGGAGAATTGTTATCATTGTTCATGGTTAGGTTGTGGCTGAACATTTAAGGATCATCAAAACTATAGCAACGGACGTATAGGCTCATGTACATGTTTCCCAAGAACTACCTAGAATAGAATTAACAATTATATAGCCATTGATATCTTGCAACCTTATGCTCCTGATCACATAATACTATCTGCCTTGAAGGCGGTTCGAATTCCCAACATAACATTGATGATTGGCTGAAGGCACTATCATTGAGAACAAACAAATGGTCACCAGGTTAGTCAGAAACATGAGGTCTCCAGACTCTGATCGGAGGCAATTTGCATCCATATTACCAAACACCGGTGCTAACAACGTTTCATTCCTGCTGTAATAATACTCATGGCTTTTCAATAAATAATTATGCTGACAATGGAAATTAGAGCAAGGTAAAACATACAAAACAGGGTCCTAGGACAATTTATGCCATGGCTTTAGTAGTTCACGAGGATCAAGACAGATAAACCAGTTGGAACAGCCAAAGAATATAAACATCATACTGGATCTGGTCCCTGTCACAAATTGTTTCAAACTGAACTAGCTCAATGGAGAAATACTGACAGACTGAAATATCACTGAGCATACTATCCGTTCATTGCGAACATGGCAAGGACATAAAAAAATTGAGCATGTACCTGACCAAGCATAGCTGCCTCAGCATCAATCCCTCCAACCCCCCAACCAACAACTCCCAATCCATTAACCATTGTAGTATGGGAATCAGTCCCCAGAACACTATCGGGATAATAAAGGCCATTTCTGTTGAGAACAACTCTCGCAAGATATTCGAGATTTACCTACACTAGACAACATATGGTAAGAGTTCAAACATAAATAAATAGAACTCTTTATGTCATTCCCTTTCACCTGATGAACAATACCAGAACCCGGAGGTATGATAAGCATATTATAAAAGCAGATGACCCCCATTTAAGGAAGGTGAACCGTTCATTGTTCCTCTCAAATTCCAGTTCCATATTGGCCTGTACTGAATTGTCTGACCTCACCACATTAGCAGTCACTGAGTGATCAATTACAAGGTCAGCAGGAACCTAAAAGCAGAAAGAATATGTATAACTGGAAAGAAAACGTGGATGGAAATACCCTCTTGCTAAAAATAGCCTAGGAAAATATTTATACCATTGGATTAATCTTATCAGGGTCGCCACCTAATTCAGAGACTGCGTCGCGCATACTTGCAAAGTCAACAAGGACAGGCACGCCGGTAAAATCCTATGCCAAAATATCATTTAAGAGCAGCACACATATAGAGTTGTGTATAAAAAATCAACTAACTGATGGATGCTTCTAGACGCATACCTGAAGAATCACACGTGAGGGCTTGAATGGGATCTCAACTTGCTCCAGGGAGGTCTTTTCCCAGCCGATGATCTTCTCGACATCATCCTTAGTAATTTGGAACTCATCACAGTTACGCACCGCAGATTCAAGAAGAACACGGATGGTGTATGGTAGTTTATCTTAAAAAAAGCACCACCAAGCAGTTTGTTAAGTGAGGACTTGGGAAGCAAGTATGATCAATTCTATAAGACATATATGGAACATCGAATTATCTTCTTATTAGTGTGCCATAATACCCGAATTATTTCCATCAGAAAAACAATAATCAAATAACTGTGGGTGCCCGCTTATAAAATGTCTTGTATCAGACATTACATGGCTTCCTAGATGCAACTTTTACAATATTTTCTATTAAAATATTTAATATATTTGCAGGCAAGATACAGTAAAACTGCAAAAACATAATTATTTTCCTTTATCATTGCTAACCAAAGCAAGCAGCCGGGAAACAGTACCCAATGTTGCACTGACATGTAAATATGCCCTGATGGGGAGAGTAAGTGAGGATTTTCTAATTTATACCCCTTTTTTCTCTGGTACTGACATAATTTTCCCTGTAAATAGTTTTGTACAACGGCATAACTAAAATACAAAAAGCATGTTCAGGGCCAAAATGCAAATTATTTTGTCGCGAAAAGGCTAATTTTTGGTGAAATGTTATTTTTCATAACAATGTGTATTACCTATTCGCTGATCACCGAGGGCGGGGATGCTGTAGTAGCTGCCACAATCGCCGCCCTCTCGGTCCAGGAGGCCCCTCAAGGCGAAGCTAAATGGATTGCTGCTGGTAGTAGCTGCAAATAATCATGAGAAGTGTCTGATTTAGTCAAACTGGCCTCAATCATCTGCCTCCGAAATCAAATGAAAGCATTTCCCCCAGTCGCCAACTTGCGAGCTAGAACTAGAATGACGCAATTAGTCGTCGGCGGAGCATATAAACTAGAAAATTGTGCAGTAATATGCAACATCAACTCGATATTTTCTCAGAATCAAAGCAAATAAAACTAGAGAAATTGGTAAGCCTCGGAAGACGCACCCATGCCCGAAGCCCCAAACCGAACGAGGAAGATGGAGGCAATGCGGCGTGGACGGTCGCATTCGGCGCATGGTGTTGATGATGAGGCCTACGTCGAGAGGTGCTGCCGTGGCGAGGCGAAGCGGGCGGCGCGCCTCGTGTCGCCCCGCCGCTTCTCCACCTGGACTCGTCTCCAGGAACGACGAGGGAGAGCGGCGGCAGGAAGGGGACACAGACATGCCCCTGCAAAACGCGGCCCTGATTGGGCCCGTAACCGCCTTGCACGGCATTATTTTGATATTTGGGCCCCCGTTCAGTTTCGCAGATGCGTGGCCCATTACAAGCCCACCCTAGAACAACCGTCACAGGGCCGCCAAGCAGTTGAACAAACTCGGCTGTTCTCCGGCGGCCGGAGCGCCCCCCTCCCCCGTCGCCGCCATGGCGTCCCTAGTGCCCCGGCTACTTCGCCGCTGGAGTGTACAACCCTCCGTGGCACTATGCTCTCTACGGTCTGTTTCCCTCTCCTTCCTCTTACCGGTCCCATCACCATCCTGTACTTTTGGGCTTCATTCCGCTATATTCTCCTGATAAGTGTTCCATTGATGCGATTTGTACAGCGCAAGCTCCCCATGTTCCGACCCATTGTTCGAGCGTTCCTGGGGGGCTGCTGGATTTGTGAGAAATGCGCGGAGATGGTGGATTCACTCGCCGGTGAGGCACGGGAGCACGGCGGTGACGCTGAACACGGACGGTGGCTTCGCGCGGTTCTCGGTCGGAGATCCGGGGACGAGGCAGAATGGGGGCCAGGAGCAGCTGCAGCCGGAGAAAAAGAAGAAGATGTCGAAGAAGTCCAAGATCAACCAGCTCAAGTGGTTCCGCCTCAAGGCCAAGAAGAAGATGAAGTCGCCCAACCCCGAAGTCAGGATAAGATACAAGCTCGACAAGGTCCCCGAAGTCATTTTCAACATGTTATAACTACTGTAGTACTTTGTTCAGTTTCTTATGTGATTGAAGAGAAATGTTGAAATGTTTGTCATGTTAATTCAGGCCAAGAGGAAGGAAGAGTGGCTGATTGAGAAACTTAGGAAGTACGAGATGCCCAGGGCTCCGGAGCCCGTTCACGACCCTGAGATTCTGACCGAGGAGGAGAAGTTTTACCTCAAACGAACCGGGGAGAAGAAAAAGAATTATGTTCCTGTTGGGAGGAGAGGGGTGTTTGGTGGTGTGGTTCTCAACATGCACCTCCACTGGAAGAAGCATGAGACTATGCAGGTGGTCTGCAAGCCCTGTCGGCCTGGCCAAGTGTATGAGTATGCTGAGGAGCTGGCGAGGCTCAGCAAAGGGACGGTCATTGATATTAAACCCAATAACACCATCATCTTTTATCGTGGGAAGAACTATGTGCAGCCAAAGGTTATGTCGCCTCCTGATACTCTTTCTAAGCAGAAGGTAATCATCTATACTATTTTTCTACTGTACCGATCAACCTGTATGTTCTCATGATGCTTTTTTTTGGTTTAGCATGTTCAGTTGACTGACTTTATTTATCCATACTCCATAGGCCTTGGAGAAATATAGGTATGAACAATCTCTTGAGCATACCAGTAAATTTATTGAGCAGCTGGAGAAGGAACTTGAAGATTACCAGAAGCATGTTGCCTTATTTAAGAAACGCGAGGGTGCTATTTCTGATGAAATCAGTAACGAACACTCTACTGATGATGACCTCACAACTAGCTCAGATGCTGAATGAATCGTCTTCTTGATCAATTGGCACCTCAGCTCAGATCATTTGGCAATGAAGGTTTCATGTGATCTTGCGACCCTAAATCTTTGAGAATGCCTGTTTTGCTGCCATGCTTTGCCAAACTTTTGGTACACAGGTGTGTCAAGCATTTGGTCTTCTCTAGCATTGTACCCCACCTGTAATAGACTGAGCTTGAGAGTCACATTGAGAGATAGTAAAGTTCAGAGTCAGCGACTCCCCATTTCCACAGTACAACATGAGATTTGGATGCTCATAGTGGGCGAGATGAGTTGTGTTTGCATCTTTCATCAGAAATGAGCTTCCTTGGATCTGCAAGCACGGAAATTAACATGGGTGTCTACTGGAAAGGGGTATGCCCAATTAGAAACCGGTAAGCTCCTACCCAGATCTCTGTGAATTAGATCATAGTAACATACAGAGTATTGATGTTTTTAGATTGAAATGTAATTCTGTAAGATTATTACTAGTTCCTAACAATGAACAAGTCATCATTATATGGTGCAGAATTTATATTTGTATTCTGTACCTTCTTTTACTTACAAGATACAGGTTGGACTACATACTGTTTTTCTTATGGTAGTTTTGCATGTGCAAGCCCTAATGTCCAAGTACATTGTTGTTGGCGAATAAAGGCAATCTCGTTGAACTCGTGGCTATATTGCTTATCATTTGACTAGGTACCTGCAGGAACAAATGATAAATCCCAGAATGAAAGAAATTGAAACATCAATTTTTCAACTAAAAATGTAAAATGTTTGAGAATACTCCAGCAGGAAAAAAAAGTTTTGTATCAGACTTGCAGCCTATAACTATTGTAGTGGACACACCGATAAGGAGTTAAATGAATTTTTTTCTGGGGGACATTAGATGGATATTTCCAGGTAAAAGAACAAGTAATCAAGAAACATTGAAAGCTCATGGTTGAGAGAGAAAAGTGCTGGGGTACCACCAACAATAATAGAACCTACCGGCTGCCTATGCCTTGCAGCTTGTAGTTGGGGCAGTTCATCAGTGTGGACATATTGGACTCTTCTTTCATCTCCAACCTAAATAATTTTAGAATTTTAATCCGGAAGTTTTCGAGTTGTACCAATAACGATTTATTTTTGAAATGAGCTACTTCCACCACTCATCTGGGATTGGCAATTGACATTACTGAGTCATTAGAAGTGTGTAAATTGGTCCAAGGTTATGTACTAGGTAACCCGTACTTGACAGGTTGCCTCACCTTGTAGGGATTGTGTGTGTAACTGGGTTTGTACTCAGCCTTGTGACAACATATTTTTTACTTCAATTCAGGATATATGGAAGTATATTTATAGCATCAATAAGACATGGATAATGTCATACTTCTTGTCAGCAACAGTTTCTAGGTGGGTATCCCTTCCATAGACCACCTGTCAATGTTGAAGAGCCATTTCATATTGTCCTATCTGTAGGCCATAGCCAAATCCAAGACAAAGCAAACCCCAAAGCCTTTGGGATATCTTGAACACCACTGCCACTACCCCCATATGCAAGTGGCATGGTCCCTTTCAGCTTCACTGGGGCCAGATGCTGACCGCACACTTTATGTTAGACGCCACCCATTACCAGTTGACTCTAAAAGATTCCTAGTGCTAATTGTTGGTTCTAGTCCAAAGATGGATTACATCAGTTGATCAGCATCAAGACCCATCAGCATAGAAAGCAACCAGTCATCATGTAGGACTGGTCACCGTGCAGCATTTTACATCACCTAAATTGCGCGATAGGAACACCCTTAAATTTTAAAGCACCATGTCAGTTTCATTATACATAGACCTCTGAATTTCCCTTGTGATTTTTTTTGGCATTACCAAATGAGAAGATATATCTTGTTAGTTGGTAGAGGTCATGACCAGCATAACCTGGTGTATTTTATGAATTACTTTTCTTTATTTGTTCGAAACAGATAAGTACTATGTACTCCCTCCGTCCTCAAATACATAGTGTATAAAGTTTTTCAAAAAAATAATATTTTCAAACTTTGTCCAAATACATAGAAGGCAATATCACCAACAACGGTATTGAATAAATACATTACGAAAATATGTCCGTATGGTGGATCTTTTGATATTGATTTGGTATTGTAGATCTTCATATTTTTGTATATATACTTGGTCAAGCATAGAAAGGAAAGCGTTCACTTTTTGTCAAAAATTTTGTGCCATGTATTTGGGGACGGAGGGAGTAATCCATAAGTAGCATTCCTAACATGATGCATAAATATAGTTACAACTTGAAAGCTACTGTTTTTATGAAGGTGCGTGCATAATCTATTGCCTGACATAGATTGTACCCTTATGATAGAGAAGACTTCGAGACGTGGCTCAGAGAGAATACGTGCTCATGTGCGCCTAATTATAGGTAACTTGCTTCTGAGAGCCTTTGGTACGCACAGTTTGGGGTCAGCTTATACGTATGTCCATTGAAGAGGTGATTAACAAACTATAATTGAGCCTATCTTAAGCGATGATATACCAATCTCTGCTATGTTAAGAAACTTTGTTAAATGGATGATTTTCTTGGATCACTTGTCTCTACTATATGCATAAAATGTGTTGCTTAAACTTTTGTTTCTCTTCACTTGATGAGATATTAACATATCACGAAGTCCTTTTCTACGCTGCCCATGTAAACCATCTGTACCAGCACTGTAATCCCTATTGGGAGAAGGAAGTTGCACCGTGTATTAGTGGAAAGCAATGTCCTAGTTTTGATGCCGTTGTGCATGTTCTGGATTCCTTTAGGCAGCTGCCCCCACAACCGAAAGTAATACGGGGGCTTTCCATGTGGAGTAGTAGCAATTATTAGAGGCTGCAGCATCCAAGTTAATTGAAATCAGGTATAGCTGTTCTGTACTCCCAAGTTTGCCTCTATGATACGCATTATAGAAATATAAAGTTTCTCATTTTCTTGCAAAACGTATAATCGGGGAAACCTTGTTCACTGATAAAGGGAAATGCTGAATGAATGGAGACCGCACTTAACCAAATCATGAGTATAGCACAAATCTTCAGCACATTTCACTACTTTTGCACATATAGTCATGTAGGAGTACAATCGTTGAAGCACTTGTACAGTTGTACTGAGCTGAAGAAAACCAAACAGTCCAGTTTACCAATAGTTGACTTACCATTTGACATGCATCCTTGCTTTATCACCTTGTTCACTTCCGTCGAACATATACGCTAGAGCAACCTTCTTCTTTTATGCCAAGTTGCCAATGCGTATGTATTTATCTTCTTTCGTGTGATAACTGTTGTATTTTTATAAGATGCCTGGCGTCCTCTGATTTCACGCCAATTCTTCAGCTGCAGCCGCCAGCTGCGAAGCCGATCCTGGACTTTGAGACATCATAAACGACGCTGAACGTCTGCTGCTGCGTGTTCCCGATGATCGCCGTGCTGTCGGTGGCCGCGAAGGCGAGGCACGTCGTGGAGTCGTCCACGTCGATCAGCACGTTCCTGGGCGCCAGCTTCAGGGTGGCGCCGCCGGCGAAGGACATATCCACGGCCGGCACGCGCAGCTTCGACACCTGGCCCTCGAAGCACGTGTCCAGGATGGAGTACGCCGGCGCGCGGGTCGCACCGCTCATGGCCGCGGCCAGCGCTTTGCTGAGCGCCTCGTACACCGCCGTGGGCAGGCGCGTGATCACCGTGCCAGAGTCGATAATCGTCGGCAGGCTGCTGTAGACGGAGGAAGAGACCGCGAGCGGGCTCCCGCCGACGGACATCCCGGCGATGCCGACGAAGTAGAGCGAGTCGTCGAGCGAGCTGGACACCAGCGGCGTGTAGGAGTACTGGCCCGGGTTGGACGACCCGATGGACAGGTACCCGGCAGACGTTGACGTGGGCAGGCAGTAGGAGAAGGAGGAGCCGAGGCTGGGCGCGAGCTGGTAGAGCAATGAGAGTTTGTTGCGTGCGAGGCCGATGAGCCCTGCGGAGCGGCCGAAGAGGCCCTCATTGTCCTGGCCGCAGCCGTAGTAGAAGCCGGGGAAGCTGCTCGAGCCGAAGGAGATGGTGTCCTTGCTGAGGTACCCGACGGAGAAGGACCCGTCGCCGTAGCTTGCCTGGTAGATGCAGACGTTGGAGGTGGAGCAGGCGGAGGGGTTGAGCGTGGCGGCCTGGAGCTCGCCGCACTGCGTCGCCGAGCACGGCACGGAGGCGTAGGTACTCGACGCCCGCGGGTTGTAGAGCAGGCCGGTCTGCCGGTGGCAGGACACCACACACGGGGAGCACTGGAGCCATGTGAGTGACGAACCTGTGTCGACAACCATGGCGTAGAGGGTGGCCGGCGTCCCGAGGCCTAAGCGGGTGATGTAGTTGCCCACGCCGATGGACGCGCCAGGCGCGAGCGGCACGGAGGCAGCGAGCGAGTCGGCGAGGTTGGCAGAGTTTTTTTTGTCGTGGTGGAGCGATGTTGGGCGGCCAGAGGGGGTGTTGGTGGTGAGACGAGCGATGCGCGCCACGTCATGTGCAATTACAGCAGAGAAGGGGAGGTCCGAGGGCATAGGCGCCGGCGAGCAGGGGCTCTGCGGGTGGTGCAGCGTCAGGTGCAGGCCGGTGCTGTTGAGATGCTGGAAATCTGCATGGAATCAAGGCATGGTTACTTGCATTGCTTTCTGCGAAATGATAGTACAGTACCATTTTACTGACATTAGGAGGTAAACTATAGATGCTCTACATTTTTTTCCCAAATCTACTACAGTAGTTTTTTCAAGGAATCCTGCAAGTGCCCCGTGAGCATTATTAGAATTTTGCTTATTAGAGGGAAGTGGTGTCCATATTGTCCAACTGATGATTGTTAGCTCGTCAGCAGTGTGCAAGCCTGGCCAGTGATAATTGTGCCCAAGATTCCGGTAAACGATTGGTCGATAGTGTGAAGGCCTCAAGGAGTCAAGGGACAGTGACGGGCAACCAGAATAGAAGAACCCTTATCAGCGCGACGCCATTTGTCTGCGTGTGCAGGGCCAGCCTGACAGTTTTGATATAGGCGGGCTCTTTGTTAGTAGCATATTTGACTATGACACGATGGATTGTTTCAGCCAAGTTTGGATAAGTTGGTACGCCGTCAGCGTCTCCTGTGACGTGCAGACATACAATATCATCATCAAATTAGTAGAGAGGAGAATCTGGCCTAACATCCTGTCACTGATGGAGCTTGCCAGAGCCCCATGACCCTTATACTAACAAATATACGTACGTCTGTAACCATACACTAAAACCTTATTTTGTTTTGTTCTTCTCAGCAGTGAGAAGTCATCCATCCAATCAGGACCTCTGTTTTTCTTTCAAGGAACGACTGCCATGTCTTGTCATTCGACCCGCGACCTGATTAATGGAATTTGGACCGCAGCTTTGGTGTCTTTATCAATTATTATCGACAGGTTACTAATGAGATTGGGTTTTCTCTCCTTTTTTTTTCAGATTACTAGGCTGGATTCTGTTGCTCAAAAGTCCTCCGCGAGAAGACGAAACCCGTCAAACTGGGTAAACTGAATTGATGTGGCGACAGCTACGGGAGGGGCAGAGTTGATTGTCACTGCATCGTGGTTGCCCCAGTAATGCTACACTACACCTAACAGTTACTGGTTTCCCTGTATTTGGCCAATTATCGGCAGATGGCGGTCCTTTGTCTTGAGAGCTGATTGCGTTTGTTCTACCAGCTGATAAGCTAAACCACACACGATTTTCTGACAAGAAGTCTGATCGATTTTTTGGCTCTCGCCGTATATCATCCAGGTTAATTACATAGTTGGTGTTATTATCAGCTTGGAATTTCAGTACATCTATTAAGTAATCTACTACTAGTGGTAACCCCATTTCTACAAAGTCAGTCAATTCTGTTCTCCACATGGAGAAGCTGGTTTTCATAATTATAATCTAAAAAATGAGTAGTAATTGGTAGAGTCGTAGGTAGCATCTAACTATGAGTAGGCCATGAACCAGCCATTCCTCTGCTTGCTTATCATATAATGGATGGCCCAAGTTAGACTCTGCCACACAATTGTACTGCGTAACATCGAGGTATATATATCTGATGATGAAAACTATAGCAAGCTACTGATAACAGCATGGTACGTGATGGCGGAAACCTTAGCAGACTGACTGAGAAAGCAGAGGCGAGCACCATGGGAATACCATTAGTTTGCGAGGTGCAGGCGTCGGCGATCTCTCGGGCGACAGGAGTCGCGACAGGGAAGAAGAGAGAGCAGGCGAGAAGAAGAGGAAGCAGCTCCATGATGTTGCCGGCTGAAAGCTTCTGTTTCTTCTTGAGGCTGGCCGTTCACTATATGGGTGTTCTTGTGGACTTTATATAGGGAAGATTGTTATGGAGAGTGTGAGTGGGAATCTTTCCAGTAGCTTTCAGCACAGATGGGTTATCACACAATAGATTCAGTCCGGTTTATCCACCCAAATGATTGCTTTTTAGTAGACAAACATTTTTTTATGTGTTGGTAAAGATGTTCTGGCCGAGTGATCTCCAAGTCTCTGTCAACTGATATTTAACCAAGTCTCATTTGATTTTACAAAACTGTTCATACAAGTCTAGGAAAATGTTCACACGTCTACATAAATCTTCCCGGTGGCGTATAAATTTATTACTAGTACTTCTCTTTGGTCCATTTGCTCTCAGAATTAAAAAACTTGATATTTTATACGAATCTCAACATTGGATTGACAGTTCATATCGATTGAGACATATTAAATCCCTTTATTTTTGCGGAATGAGATGTATTAAATTCTCATCCGACTGAGAATTAGCAAAACCATTTATTGATTTACAAGTAACATGCAGCAGTTCCTGAAGTCTCGGCTTCTTGATTTGATGATAATTTTTGTTGGGGATTTGACGATAATATTGACTGGGCCCTGAATTTTCTTAGCGAGCACAATTAACTGAACTTTTTAACTGGATAATTAGCTGCAGAGTTCATTTGGTTGTCAGGTGCACGAGTGGTAGAGAGCTCCTATACATCGCTGTCGGCTGGGGGAACTCTTTCTTTCTCCCCTCCTTCTCATCTACAGTAACTCAGAGCGCCCCACTTTCTGCTGGGCCGCTCCCTGGTCCCCTCCGCCGAATAGCCGGCCGGAGTTGGGCAGGGAGGCGTGCCAGAGTAGATAGGTCCAGTGTTGCGGCCATGTGCCGGTTGTGGGCTCTTTGCCCGGTAGAGGATGCGAAGCTCGGGATCTTGGGCGCCAGATCCAGGGCTTGTTAGGGTTCCTTGTTGCTGCTACTCTGCTCCTATGGCTGGAGCAGGGAGGCGGGGAAAGGAGCACAGTGTCCGTCAATAATGGCGTCGTCAGTGGCCTCTTTGAGATGCAGCGGGGCCATGAGGTGGAGCTTCTTCTGGACGGCCGTGGCGGCGAGGGGAAGAAGCGAAGCGACATGGTTTGCAGTGTGGCAGGGGCGGAGCTGGGCATGGTGCTACCCGTGCTGTAGCACCACCCCTAGCACATTCATTACAAGGGGCATGCATTAATTTGAAGTCTACAAATATTAAAATTGTAGAAAAGTAGCACCACTAAGCCGGTATAGCACCAGCCTTGTGCTGTTTTCAGCTCCGCCCCTGCAGTGGTGGAGCTTGTCCTGGCCGGCCGTGGAGGCGAGGGAGACATGCAAAGTTGCAGGTGGTCCCATCCTTCTCAGAGATGCTCCAGGTTCGGCGTAGGTGTTTTCTAGGTTTGTTGCTGCTGCATCTTCTATGGCGTCTTCTCCTCATCTCGAGCAGGAGATCTGAGGAGGGAGGAGGGAGCTTTGCTTCTTGGCGCAGCATCGACGAATCATGAATGCTCATCGCTGATGTTCTTCGACATCTCCTCTCTTCCTGGGCGCAGTGGTTGTGACTGGAAGGGAGGGCTCTTCGAGTTGCAGCAGCGACAGTCATTCTTGAAGCAGTGAAGCCAATATTTTCTGCAGTTCCAAACCGGAGGTAGACTGCTAGCTGATTATCCTGGCCAAATCGAGGCCTTCAAGCTCGCCGGCGAAGTTCGGCGTACCTTCAACCTCCGTCGCGAGGCCCAACAGTTGCAAGGAGGACCCGATTGCTTTTTCCAAAATTCTTGTAGGGTTCTCTTTGTAAAGCGTTTGGACCTGGTTTTTTTCTCATATTTTTTAGGGTCCTACGTGAAACTGTGTAGCTCCACAGTCTTGTTTTAATGTATGGCTTCCAGCCCCTTCCCGGGGCTCTCCTGTTAAATAAAAAGCTGTTGGCGATGCTAGGGGCATTCCCTATATCCCGCCTACAGCAGGATGGTGTACTTTCCGCCCACGCGCTGGCCGTGGCCCATTAACGTGGCAGCAATGTTTTGGGCGGTTTCTTTGCCCCCTCGTCTCGTCCCGTCCTGTGTCACCCCTCGCGCGAGCGATCGGGCGGAACTGTAGCCCCGGACGCCGCGTCCCCTAGCCCCCGTCCCCTCCCCCGCCGTCGCCGGTGACCGCCACAGGGCAAAGCCCCTGTGGTGTCGGCGGTGGCGGGGCCTCCTTTCCCCGACGTGGATCAGGTTTGGTGGGAGATCTGGGCTGCGGTGGTGCTCCTCGGGTGCGTGGGCGAGCTCGTCTGGAGGTGGTTGGGCGACAACGACAGCGATAGTGGCAGTTTGGTGGCGACGACGACGCGCTCCACCCCTAGTGTCGCGGCGGCGACGTTTCCTTTGGCGTCTAGCGCAGGGGAGCAAGGTCATGGAGGCGCGACCCAGGTCTGCGGCGACAGAGCGCGGCTCGTGTGGTGGTGGGGATGGGGATGCACCCTCCTATGCTCGGATGGCGGCGGCTGCGACCAAGGTGCAACAGTGCGACGGCGGGGCTATTCCGGGCCCGATTTGGACTAGATCTGGGCCTGCTGGTTGATCTGGACCGGATCTTTGCTGATCGGCCCTGCCGTGACATACGGACAACGAACACCTCAGGTGTATGGGGGCAGGTCCCCCACCTAGGTTGCTGCACCTAATGGAGACAAGAGTTCATGCTCAACCACCTCACCCATCTCGGCGGTCCTTCAATGTGAGGTTAGCTATGGCTTGGGCCCGAGCTCGTGGACGCCGGGCAGCGGCCTCGGTAGGTGGACCGCACGGGTGGCTTTCGCAAGTGACATGGCGGTGGTGATGGTCTTGTTCCTTGGTCACAAGGGTGGCAAGGAGCGGGCAGCGGGAGATGGCGGAGCTTCGGCTTTAGCATCCCCCAGATCATGATCTGATGACCGGGCTCGGAGGCGGTGGGCGAACCGGTAGTGGGCGTATGTGTAGGTTTTTTCGGGCGAAAGCCCCGCGTTTGACACCGACGACGGCGATGCCTCCGGGTATCGTAACCCTCTTGTGGGCGCCGTTGTGGGTACCTCCCGCACGAGGGCTTCAGGTGAAAGCCCTAGATCGTTTCGGTCTCACCGATGGCGACGTGTTACGTCGTTACCTTCTTGGGGGTGTTGGCGTGGAGTTCCTTTCCCCTAGGCCTTGGCGCAGTCTCCGGTGGCAAATCTTGTTATCTTGTACTCCCTCCCTTTCAAAATATAAGATGTTTTAGCTTTGTGAAAGGAGTATATGTAGACACTTTTTAGTATATAGATTCACTCTAAATCTACATGAACCTACACACTAAAAGGATCGAGATACACTCAGTTTCATAAAGCTAAACTATCTTATATTATAAAACAGAGGGATTACTTTATTGTTTAACTTTGATCTGCTTTGTAAGAGGGATTCCTCGTCACCTTGTATTGATTCGGCCATGTGGCTTTATTTATAAAGCGGGGCGAAAGCCTATTTCAAGAGAGGGGATGGTTTCTTTGGGTTTTCCACGGTTATTTTGGTTCCTTTTCTAACTGGTTTTTGCTCTTTTCTGTTTTTAAATTCGAACATTTTCCGAAATCTAAACAATTTTTTGAACATTTCTAAAACTTGAACATTTTTTCAAATTTGAACATTTCTCATATTTGAATAATTGTCAATTTTGAACAATTTTCAAATTCAAACAATTTCTTAGTTTGAATATTTTTCAAATTTGAACATTTTTTTCAAAATACAAACTATTTAGATCCGAATATTTTTCAAAGATTTTTTTAATAAAACATTAAAGAAAAATACTTGCAGAAATTAAAAGAATATAAAAGAGAGAAAACATGACCAGTTATTTTGGGCCGCATTGTGGGTGGCCCATAGCGGAATGTTGTAGGCGGGCATGTGTAAAAATAATACGCGCTCCCATGCTAGTTGTCTCATGGTGCTCCTTAATGGGCCACGTTTTGCGTGGCCTATTATTAGCTACTACTATGTCTTTCTTTGGTAGATAATACCATTATATCAGGTTCCGGTGCCGACAAAAATCCGTGCCTTTCTTTGGAGACTCGCTCGACACTCGCTCCCGACCGGGGATATCAGGTACGAGAGCAACATGGCACAAGCACCCATATGTACGATTTGTGGCATGGAGGACTCTTGGTACCATTCGCTTTTCGAGTGCAATATGTCACGTTGTGTGTGTGGCACTTGCTGGAGAGGGTATGTCGGAACATACTTCATTAACGAGGGAGCCGTCCGTGAGGAACTGGATCTTCTCAGTGTTGGAATCGGTAAAGGAGGTGGAGCGGACGCGTTTGCTAGTGACGACGTAGGCGATATGGCATGCGCGGAGGAAGGCAATCCACGAAGAGGTTTTCCAGAGTCCAATGGCAACCTCTGTCTTTTTGTTGGAATTTGATGAGTTTTGGGCTATTGGCCCATTAGACAAATTCTGAAATTCTCTTTGATCCATTTGTGCATGGCAGCATATAGCTGTGCAAGTGGTGTCAAAGTTTCGTCCCATACTGCTAGTTGAGTGAGAGTTACACTTTCTTATATATTAGGATGTTCCACCACTCACTAAGGTGTAAGAAGAAGAGCAGCTCTCGCGTACTCCTCCTCCGCCGCCGCCTCGCCTCGTCACGACGCGACGTGACGCGCACGCCGCGGGTTGGGTTGCGGGTTGCGGGAATCTCGCCGAGCCGAGTTTTATTTTTGCTAGTTGGGAAAATTAATCTTGAATTAATTACGAGTAATTAACGGACACGTTAATGAGTCAGCCGTTTCCAATTTTTATGGGACGTGGGCTGTTACCGACTCGGACGTGGGCTGAGTCCCACGATCTTCCTGACCTGCTCTATATAAGTCTTCACGCTTACCCTAATCGGCATCGCTTACCACACGCGTCTCCTTCCAGTCTATTGCGCCGCCGCCTTCGTCTTCCCCATCCCGGCTTGCGGCGTGCACCGCAGATCGGGACAGTAGGCCTCCGGAGCCCCGCCTCTTGTGAACCTGTACGGGTGAGGGGCGATCAGGTTTTTAGGAAGCGCTCAAGCGCGACTACTGGCTTCCACAACGTCGTACGAGGACTTCTTCCCGGACATCGGCAGTCTCTACATCGACGACATGGCTGACGACACTGCTACCACCGCTGCAGCTACTGCTGCTGCTACTGCCGCGGCTGCTGCTGCCGCTGCTCTACCGTACATAATACTGAACTTTTTATTTCACATTCTGCTAGAGTTCCTTATTCTAACGTTCGGTGTAGATGTGATAGGTTTATCTTATTTAGATGTAATCTGTTCATCTACTTTGTTGATCTACATGATTAGTTTTGATACTGTCTGTATGATCATGTTTTATCAGTTTATTATTCGGATTAAATCATATGGATTATTGCTTACATTTTCAACAATCCAAAAACCTGATTATAGGCAACTGAATTCCACTGGTGTAGCCGCGGCTACTAGGCCTCCTTCGTTTGATGGTATGCACTATAAGAGATGTCGCGCGAGAGCAATTCTATGGTTTAAAAACCTAAACTGCGATAGCGCCACTCTTGGCAAACCTGAAGGAGATCTTTCTGCTGAGCAGAAAACGGCCTTTAAGAAAGCCGATAATATGTTTATGGCGGCTTTGTTCAGTATTCTTGGGGACAATATTGTTGACCCATATATGTCATTTGATAATGGCAAAGACACGTGGGATGATGGATAAGATTCCCTATGCCTCGGCCATAGGCTCTATTATGTATGCCATGCTATGTACAAGACCGGATGTGGCACATGCTATCAGTTTGACTAGTAGGTACCAATCGATCCAGTTCGAACACTGGATAGCGGTAAAGAACATCCTCAAGTACTTGAGAAGAACTAAGGATATGTTTCTTGTATACGGAGGTGAAGAAGAGCTAGTCGCTAAGTGTTATGTCGATGCTAGCTTTGACACTGATCCGGATGACTCTAAGTCTCAATCCGGATACGTATTTCTCTTAAACGGAGCATCAGTTAGTTGGAGGTGCTCCAAACAACCTGTGGTGGCTGGATCAACGACGGAGGCGGAATATGTTGCCGCCGTAAGCGGACAGGAAGCGGTTTGGATGAAGGAGTTCATAACGGAACTAGGTGTGGTTCCTAGTGCGTTGGACCCAATGGTGATATATTGTGACAATAATGGAGCCATAGACAACGCCAAGGAACCAAGGTCTCACAAGAATTCCAAGCATATTAAGCGCCGGTTTCACTCCATCCGCGAGCATGTCAAGGATGGAGATATAAAGATTTGTAAAGTACACACGGACCTGAATGTAGCAGATCCGTTGACTAAAGTACTCCCTAGGGAAAAACATGATCAACACCAAAACTCCATGGGTGTTAGATTTATCACTATATAAACTAGATTATTGTCTCTAGTGCAAGGGGGAGACTGAAGAAAATATGCCCTGAGAGGCAATAATAAAGTTGTTATTATGTATTCCTTGTGTATGATAGATGTTTATTTTGCATGCTTTAATTGTATTGATAGGAAACATCAATACATGTGTGTTTAATAAACAAAAAGGGTTCCTAGTTATGCCTCTCTTATAGACTAGCTTGTTGATTAACAAGATGATCAAGGTTTCCTGATCATGGACATTGGATGTTGTTAATAACAAGGTCACAGCATTTGTGAAATGATGTGATGAACATTCATCCGAAGTATAGCATTACGATCAATTCATTATGTTTATATTTCTATAACATCATACAAAGTAATCTTTATCCTTAGACCATGAGATCATGTTAATTGCTAACACCGGAAGAGTATCTTGATAACATCAAACGTCACACCGTAACAGGGTGACTATAAAGATGGGTTCAGTACTACGAAGGTGTTATGTTGAGGCTCATGGATCAAGAGTAGAATTTTTCAATCCAGATGACAGATAGATATACTCTGGGCCCTCTCGGTGATATCATATTAGGATAGCTTGCAAGCAAGTGATGTGATCACTAGAATGTTATATCACGGGAACGAGAAAAGAGTGCATGTCGGTAACGAGATCAAACTAGGTATGGAGATACCGATGATCGAATCTCGGACATGTAATATATCGAGAGACAAAGGGATTTAATTACAAGCGTTAAAGGTTCTCACGATCACAGGAGTCATCGTTGAATGTGTAGGAGTCAATACGGATCTCCAGGTCCCGCTGCTGATTATTGATCGGAGAAGGGTCTCGATCATGTCTACATTATTCGGGAACCGTAGGGTGGCACACTTAAGAGTTACCGGACACCATTTTGGAGCACATAAGTTTCAGACGAAAGAATTGCAAAGCACAGGAATTGTTTTCAATAGAAACCGGAAATTGTTTCGGGTGAAATTGCAGAAGGTGGTTCTGCATGTGATATTGAAATATTGCAAGGGCTATATGTGAATGTTTTTTAATTAAAGTAATTAACAAAATTCTGAATAAATTTAATAAAAAGAGTTTTATTAAATGAGAGAGCATTAAATTTGGAGAAATTTAATGCATTTAAAGTGGAGACTTTAAAAGGGAATGTGAAGAGGCATTTTAATGTGGAGGGGTTACCACCACATGAATGGGGGAGGTGAGGGGTCACCCCCCATGCGCCGGCCATGGAGAGAGGGGGCACCCCCTCTCCTCCTAAAAAGGCCACCCATTCCCTCCTTCAGCCACACACCTCCTTGTGAAGGATCTCTCTCCCCCTCTAGAATTATTCCCCCATGGTCTCGGATTAGCGAGATACATGTTCCCGGTGGCATTTCGTCTAGAAGGAGTTCTTGCTCACTGGATCGCTGGAGCGAGGAGGTGGAGGTTGTCCGGTGGCTTGAACGTGTGTGGAAAAGTGGATGCGCTGCTGAGTTGCGGCGCTCGGACTTCCTCACAATCTTGAGATCGGCAAGTGTACGACTACATCAACCACGAGTTCCTACTCGTTAACAAAGCTCGTTGTCTTCGAGGGTAAGTTCTCCATGGATGTATGTCCACCCGTTGCTCTGTATCTAGTAGATAGATCTTGGCGTATAGTTCTCATCGTAGGAATTTTTTGTTTTCTATGCTGCGGACCCAACATATTCATGAGAGGACCCCTCCCTACTCACCTCAGTCAAATGGGGTGGCCGAAAGAAAGAACCGCACTCTAACTGATTTGGTTAATGCCATGTTAGATACATCGGGTCTTTCCAAGGAATGGTGGGGGGGGAGGCGCTAATGACTGCGTGTCATGTCACCGTGTTCCCGTAAAGGATAAAACCATGACTCCATTTGAGGAATGGGAAAAGAAAAGGCTTAAACTCTCTTACTTACGAACTTGGAGATGTTTGGCGAAAGTCAATATTCCAATACCCAAGAAGCGAAAGCTTGGACCAAAAACCGTGGATTGTGTTTTTCTGGGATATGCTTTTCATAGCATTGGCTATAGATTTTTGATAGTAAAATCTAAGGTATCCGACATGCATGTTGGTACGATTATGGATTCGAATGATGCGACTTTCTTTGAGGACATCTTTCCCATGAAAGGTATGTCTAGCTCATCAAATCAGGAGATGACTAGTTCATCTAGTCAGGAATTTGTTATAATTCCTGAACCCACTATGTCGATAGAACACTATGATGATCATGTGGAGGACGACAATGAAGCCCCTAAAAGGAGCAAGAGACAAAGGACTGCAAAGTCATTTGGTGATGATTTCATTGTGTACCTTGTGGATGATACTCCAACCTCTATTTCATAAGCCTATGCATCTCAAGATGCTGACTGCTAGAAAGAAGCTGTCTGTAGTGAGATGGATTCCATCTTAGCTAATGGAACATGGGAGATCACTGATCATCCTTATGGGTGTAAACCTGTAGGATGTAAGTGGGTGTTCAAGAAAAAGCTTAGACCTGATGGTACTATTGAAAAGTACAAGGCATGTCTTGTTGCCAAGGGTTATACCCAGAAAGAAGGTGAAGACTTCTTTGATACCTAGTCACCTGTTGCTAGATTGACCACTATTCGAGTACTACTATCCTTGGCTGCCTCACATGGTCTTCTCGTTCATCAAATGGACGTTAAGACAATTTTTCTAAATGGAGAGCTAGATGAGGAAATTTATATGGAGCAGCCTGATGGATTTGTAGTATATGGTCAAGAAGGAAAGGTCTATAAGTTAGTGAAGTCTTTATATGGTCTTAAGCAAGCTCCTAAGCAGTGGAATGAGAAGTTTGAAAGAACTTTAACCACTGAAGGCTTTGTTGTAAACGAAGCCGATAAGTGTGCGTACTATCGCCATGGTAGGGGCGAGGGAGTTATTATGTGTCTCTATGTCGATGACATATTGATATTCGGGACCAACCTCACTGTTATTGAGGAGGTCAAAGAGTTCCTATCTCGCTACTTTGAGATGAAGGACTTGGGAGTGGCTGATGTAATCTTAAACATCAAGCTACTGAAGAATGACAATGGTGGGATTACACTACTTCAGTCCCACTACGTGGAAAAGATATTGAGCTGCTTTGGGTATAGCGACTGCAAATCTTCTCCAACGCCTTATGATCCGAGTGTACTACTTTGAAAGAATCGAAGGGATGCTAAAGATCAATTGAGATATTCTCAAATCATTGGCTCACTCATGTATTTAGCTAGCGCTACGAGACCTGACATCTCCTTTGCTGCAAGCAAACTGAGTCGATTTGTATCAAATCCTAGAGATGATCATTGGCATGCTCTTGAGAGAGTTTTGCGCTATTTGAAAGGTACTGCGAGTTATGGTATTCACTATACTGGGTATCCTCGAGTACTTGAGAGGTATAGTGATTCAAATTGGATATCTGATGCTGATGAGATTAAGGCCACGAGTGGTTATTTGTTTACACTTGGTGGTGGCGCTATTTCCTGGAAGTCTTGCAAGCATACCATCTTAACGAGGTCAACTATGGAAGCAGAACTCACAGCATTAGACACAGCCACTGTTGAAGCAGAGTGGCTTCGTGAGATTTTGATGGACTTACCTGTGGTTGAAAAACCTATACCCGCCATCCCAATGAACTGTGATAATCAAACTGTGATCATCAAAGTAAACAGTTCTAAGGATAATATGAAGTCATCAAGGCATGTGAAGAGGAGATTGAAATCTGTCAGGAAACTGAGAAACTCCGGAGTTATTGCGTTGGATTATATCCAAACATCTAAAAACTTGACAGATCCCTTCACAAAGGGCATATCACGTAATGTGATAGATAACGCATCGAGGGAGATGGGTTTGAGACCCACACAATGAGTTGTTCACAATGGCAACCCACTCTATGTGATCGGAGATCCCGTGAATTAGAGCTGGGAGACAAGCTGTTGATCAGCTGAGAGGAGAGTATGCCCATATTATATTTACATCTCCATAAAAGATGCAATACTCTCTTATTCTGCATGGCATGTTGATATTTATCTTAATGTGTTCTAAGTGGCTTTTCTAAGCAGAGATGTTGTCCTGCAGAACATCTATTGAGAAACATACCTATATGAGTCTGACTGTTAAACGTCGCAGTCCGTGAGAGTTGGGTGCTCTCTAATAAACTCATGAAAGGTCCTGTAGTATGACGCATAAGCTCCAAACCGTGGGGAAGCCCTGCGGCAGCCCTGTACTGGTCTAGACTTTGTGCGAAACTAGTGTGCAGAAAACTTGTAGTTCAAGGCATAGTCCACTATTCAAGTTGCTCGCTAGTATAGCATGAAGTTTAATGTGGAAGTTCAACTTAATAGTCTCCACTACACACCGGTATATAAAACAATATTCTGGAATGGAAATGAGGTGACGTGCCAATGAGACTTTGTGGGGGATTGTTGGAATTTGATGAGTTTTGGGCTATTGGCCCATTAGACAAATTCTGAAATTCTCTTTGGCCCATTTGTGCATGGCAGCATATGGCTGTGCAAGTGGTGTCAAAGTTTAGTCCCATACTGCTAGTTGAGTGAGAGTTACACCTCCTTATATACTAGGCTGTTCCACCACTCACTAAGGTGTGAGAAGAAGAGCAGCTCTCGCGCACTCCTCCTCCGACGCCATCTCGCCTCGCCTCGCCTCGTCACGACGCGCGCGCGCGCCGCGGGTTATGGGAATGTCGCCGAGCTGAGCTTTATTTTTGCTAGTTGGGAAAATTAATCTTGGATTAATTACGAGTAATTAACGGACGCGTTAATGAGTCAGCCGTTTTCAATCTTTATGGGACGTGGGCTGTTACCGACTCGGACGTGGGCTGAGTCCCACGATCTCCCTGACCTACTCTAGATAAGTCTCCGCGCTTATCCTAATCGGCATCGCTTACCACACACGTCTCCTTCTAGTCTCCTTCCAGTCTATTGCGTCGTCGCCTTCGTCTTTCCCATCCCGGCTTGCGGCGTGTACCGCAGATCGGGACAGTAGGCCTCCGGAACCCCACCTCTTGTGAACCTGTACGGGTGAGGGGCGATCAGGTTTTTGGGGAGCGCTCAAGCGCGACTACTGGCTTCCACAACGTCGTACGAGGACTTCTTCCCGGACATCGGCAGCCTCTACATCGACGACATGGCTGACGACGCTGCTACCACCGCTGCAGCTACTGCTGCTGCTACCGCCGCGGCTGCTGCTGCCGCTGCTCTACCGTACGTAATACTGAACTTTTTATTTCAGATTCTGCTAGAGTTCCTTATTCTAGCGTTCGGTATAGATGTGATAGGTTTATCTTATTTAGATGTAATCTGTTCATCTACTTTGTTGATCTGCATGATTAGTTTTGGTACTGTCTATATGATCATGTTTTATCAGTTTATTATTCGGATTAAATCATATGGATTATTGCTTACATTTTTAACACCTTTGTGGATAGATTCTTACTTGATCTTCAGGCCTGCAGTGATGAAGCTCCTGGTCGGCGGAGGAGTGTGACCACCTCGCCGACAGTCAAGTGGATTCCCCCGGAGATGTGAAGGGTGAAGATAAATGTTGATGCAGCTGTTGCCAAGTCGGCGAGGAAGGGTGTTGTTGGCGTTGTGTGACGCTCGAGCACAAGGGTGTTCATGGGAGGTTCTGCCATGGTTTTTGAAGGTATTACCCATCCTGGAAGCCTAGAGGCCTTGGCATGTAGAGAAGCACTTGACTTAGCTGATGATCTGTATATGGGAGCGATACAGATTGCTTCGGACTATTTAGAGGTGATCAAAGGACTTCAGGACTTGAATCTTGGAGCTTTTGGCAGTATTCTGAAAGAGATCAGAGAGAGAGAGCGCCCTTCAGCGGGGTGATGTTTACTTTGCCCATGAACGGAGAGATGCGAATGGAGAGGCTCATAGTATGGCAAAGTTTGCTATCTCACTTAGTGAGGGTAGACATGTTTGGTTTTTAGTACCACCAGATGGTGTAAACTTGCATGTAACTCTTAATATATGAATAAAGGCGAGTATTTTTTAAAAAAAATAAAAAAATACCATTATATCCACTATGCCAAAAAATTAACTATTGTATCTACTTAAATAAATTAATTTTATACTACAGACTGTGTGTAAAAATAAGTTGTTCACATTTGTTGAAATGGATATTCTTTGGTATATAAATAAATGGTCATACGTATCTAACTATCTATATAAATGTTTATACACATCTAAATAAATGTTCATGAGTTAGATTATTTCTGTATATGATATAAATGTTCATACAAAAAATAAATAATCCATAATATACAGAAGTGTACAAAACTATTTGTTTTCTAAAAATGCATGTATTTATAAACAACATAAAACAAAAAAAGAAAATCTGTAAAAATAATTGAAAGAAACCTGGAGAAAACAACACAAAACACAAAGCAAAAAACAGAAAGAACGGCAAAAAACTTCGAAACTAAAAAGATGGGCCAGAGCATATACAGAAGTGTACAAAATTATTTGTTTTCTAAAAATACATGTATTTAGAAACAGCATAAAAAAAGAAAATCTGTAAAAATAATAGAAAGAAACCTGGAGAAAACAACACAAAACACAAAGCAAAAAAACAGAAAGAACGCCAAAAAACTTCGAAACTAAAAAATGGACCAGACCATATACACTAGTGGAGAACGGGCCTCTAGTCCCGGTTTCAGATGGCCTCTAGTCCCGGTTCTACAATCAGGACTGTGAAATCGAGACTAGAGGCCCCTATCTCTAGTCTCGGTTCTATTACGAACCAGGAGTAGAGTCCACCCACGTGGCAGCTTTCACGGGGCGGGGCGGGAGGACCTTTAGTCCCGGTTGGTAACACCAACCGGGACTAGAGAAGTGGGTGTTGGATTTAGGGCTTTTAGAGGTTTTTTATTTTTTAATTCTTTTTTATTTTGATATGCAATTTGGTGCACGGAGATCATTAAATCCCATGACATGTTGATGCATGTATAATATAACATATAATGTATATGTTGATGCATATTATCTATAGTCTTAAGCCTGATCAAATGCAAGCACTGTGAGGCTATCTACCGTGCGTGCTGATGTTGTCTTGTGGCCTACATCGCTCTATGTATAGCCAGCTGCTGGCTATAAACCAAGTGTCATGTCATTTATAGCCAATTTAGAGCTAGCATGTACAATTGTGAGCTATAACAATATACTATTTTAGCACCACATGACTCACATTTCACTCTCTCAAAGTGCCTAGGAGCACGTGTTAGAGCTGGCTCTTGCATAAGAGCCCACTCTTCTTCTCTCTCCTATTCTCTCTCTTCCAACTAGACAAGTAAATAATATTTTAATCCTTATAGCCAGCTGAATAGGACTTATTGTACTTGCTCTAATATCCCCACAAGCCCCTATCTTCCCCACTCCATAACCGCCGCCCCCACTAGAGCCAGGACCGTCACCTCCTCGATCAGTCGACACCGCCAGATCTTGTGCCTTGACGCCGGCTGCCAGAGACGTCCTTCAACGGCAGGGCTGCCTCACTGAATCCCCCTCGCTCGCCCTTAGCCTCAAGAGCCTCCGGTAGTGCCACGCGCCTCCACGACCGTCTTTCTTTGTTTTCTCCATCGAGGCTTATTTAGATCTGGTGCAGTTCTCTCGAAGGTCAATGAATACCATGGCCGGCGAGAACTTCCGTGCTTCCAAGGAGGTCCAGCTGCTGTGGTGCGACCACCCGTAGGGGGAGGTCTCTGCAGCGGTACCCTAGGAGGAGGTCGATGCGCCGATCCAGACCGCCTCTTCACTGTTGAAGCTCTGTATCAAGCTTGCCATTCAGCTCTCCGTCAAGGTCACTTTCAAGGCCGCAGTATCGCGACGCCGCCCTAGGTCTGCTCCATCCTCCACTCCAGTCCTAGCCAATGAGTACCTTGTGTTGAGGTTGGACGCAAGGCCATGGCTGCACATTAGGTTCCTCTCCATATTTTTTTCAATCTACATATCTGTTCTAATTTGTTCATGACTGGAATTTTTTTTGTTAATCATTGTTTTTAAGAAAAAATATTCCGAAGACAAGTTTGGAGAGGAACACCGAATTTCTTTTGTGAAGAATTTTGCTAGGTATACTGTCATCTTGGAAATAGGTTCGTTTTCCCATAACATAAGCTTGCTAATAAATATCATGGCTTGGTTGAAATAAAATATATAGCTTATGAACACTTCTTTAGCAAAACTATTATGATCTCTGATTATTTATTTGTTTATGTACACAAATTTGATTGAAGATAAATAAGAGGGAACACCAATCCATGCCCCGGTCACAATGTTGGGTGTGTGTTAGTTATAGATAGATTAGCATCCAACCGAAATTATGGAGAATGGAATGCCTTGGTGATGTGAATAAGATATAATGTGCTAAAGTATGTTGTTTAGTTATATATTTGGTCCTTCAAATAATAGACGGAATGACTGATTTATGCCTATGTGACTATGAATATCTCATATTCTTCTTATGTAGTATGTAGAGACCGAAAAGCATATTCTATTCTTTAGTTATTAATTGTGTTTCCTTTTTAAATGTACTTATGTGAATGAACTGTGGACATTTAGGCACACTGGGAAATATATTCTTTAGCAATCGAGTACTTGTGTAAAATAACCACATTTATGGAACATGATTAGCTGTAGAAGAAAAACTTAGACGTATAAATATAGAAAGCTATGTCATTTATGAGAATACCTAATCTTACCCTCTTAAGTTCTATCCCATGAAACCCGGTTTAAGGCCTAACATCTTTTTCCATTAGAATCATATTCACTAATTCCCATTAACTGTGCAATTAGCATAGCAGGAAGCCCGGGTAGTGCTTACTCGAGATCACTGTAGGAGCTGTATCAAGTTTTGCCAAGTAATTTTTGTCCATGTACTGCATATATGATTCATGCAAATCCACTTATTTGTGGGAAATCTTTGTTGTGTTTTGACATGATCAACTAACAGTTCGATATAAATGTTTTCTACCTTTTCATTTTTTTTTATGTTAGGAATGGATATTACCATAAAAAAGAGATACAATTTTCTTCTGCAGAGGCGATGTGTTCCTCAAACTGGCATATTTTATTACAAATACACAACTTCCTTTTGTTGTTTCGTAAGTTGTATTTTTTTCGTTAGACAATATGGTGATAAACTCAACCGTTTGTTTTGTCTAATTTCCTAATGAAATATACCTGCGCAACTTACTACAAATTTTCTCAGGCTAAGGTGAAGAAAGTTCTGTCAAGAAAATTGCTTAACCATTAGTTTTGTCTAATCTCGATGAATTATAATTTATTTGATTCAGATTCTTCTTGCCTACTAGCTACTGGTTTCTCTATTTTTATGCCGAGGCCAAGATTGAACTGGTGCATGTACGATTATGTATGATGTATATAAGCTATCTTCTGTTCAGATATTGGCCTCCTGATAGTCCAAGTATTCTTAGTCATAATTTATACTATATAATTTGTGAGCACTTATTTTATGAGTTTTTATAGAGCAAAAGTTGTTAAATAATGGTTTGGTTGATTCTGATTATTGGGCGGTGTCATGACTAACCGTGGAAGCATGCCATCAGATTATCATGAAAACAGCCTACATAGCACTTCAATTTATGTGTGGTATTAACCTGCCACAAAATGATATCCCCGAACTTGTAAAGTATACCATGCACGGTGATTCTTCCGGGCTAAGTTGATGGAATATCAGTGTTCCATGTAAAAAAAATGTAGTGTAGACGGTGCGACGAAGCGCGCTTACCCACCTAGTATAATATAACTTGTCTTAGGAGCATACATATATACAATTTGGTTACATGGAGATCACAACCGGGACTAGAGCCTGTCTATTCGATTACATGGAGATCCTAGACATGGAATTTTTCCCTTGGATCTATGACATGGTTAACCAAAAATCCTGCCAATTTCTCTTGAATTGCTACTAGGCACTCCCTCGGTTGGAGTTTCTCCCGCATTCTTTCCAACTATATATAAAAGAAGGAGATCAATATGAATATCAATCATCATAACAAATATTATGAATGACACTCAACACAATTGATGGTAATAAAATCAAATTGTGAATATATTGTGCATGTACTTGTATAAATTTCACGTCCCGCTCACTGACCTCCAAGCGAACGTACTCACAAATGAAGTATCCACACAAATTAGTCCCTCGTGACTGTCTCTCGCACTTTACAAGAATATAATTCAATCAAATAATAATTAAGCATGATATAATATTGGTATTGAAACTAGGATTAAAGAAATGCGCGGATCTAGCTCGTACTACTTACCTCGATCGGATGAAAACTAAACACATCTTTAAAATCACCTATATTCCTCTTGGTGAATTCTTGCCAAACCCTGCCCGACAAAAAAATGAGTTATTATGGTGCGATAATGACTGAAATTACCTCTGAAGCACATCTATAATTCCTTGGTACTTGACAGGTTGTTTATTTAGTGAGTCCTTGATTTCAACTCTTCCAACGTCACTTCAGTGATCAGCAGAATGTAATGGTAGCTGCGCATGTTTATATACGTTAGTAACTCATCGATTACAGTTAACATCAAGTAAGCAAAAGTGAATGTGTTCAAGACAGTAACGCTCTTACCTGAAGTTGTAAGAAAACATTATTCTCTTTTTGTAATGTTGCCTTTCTATGGCCCTTAGTAAGTTACGCTCTGTTTCCTGGGGGAATTCCTGTAGCAATCCCGTAGCAATCGTTCATTAACTCGGCGTGGATCGATGAACCCAATGTGGAAGACTCTCTTTAGGTCACATTCCTCACTCTTCATTCTGCATAATAGCGTAGTGAGGATAATTACAGATAATGAACGAGAAGAGTTAGAGACTTTATCATAGAAAAGAATTGAATCACTTACAAACAATAGGAACCGACGAGACTCAAGTCGAGGGAGTCTTGTCTGAATAACATATAGAGTTCCTCAATATAGATTTGGATATCGTCTACACCATTGAAATGCTCATTTGTAACTTCCGCAAGAATCATTATTTGCCCTTCTTCCTTTGTGACCTTAACGTACCACACATGCAGTCTTCGCATTTGTGTTGGTAGATACTGGATCTCTTCGGATCTGACCAAAGATTTCCCGTATTCATATTTTCATGCTATTTCCGTTTGTAAGGTGATATGTCCACCTACCGCTTGATCAACACTAATACCAATATTTCTAACAAAGTCATCTATTGATCAATACTAATATCATGATCAACACTACGTAACGCCTTGAGTGGTGTGGTGGTGGGGGGGGTGTCGATTGGTTTGCCTGTTCACCGAGTTGGGCAACGTCTGTTTTCTCGCTTGCACTACCGCTTGTCTTCTTCCTAGTATTAACAACTCTCATCAGACAACGTGTGTAGTCATCTGCCTTATTTATATCATATTGCCATGGTTGCTCAATAAAACTCTTAGCCCACTTTTTGACTTTCGGATCAAATATCTGCTTTGGCTCGGGCTCCTTCGGTGCAAAAAAGGCTTTCACTTGGGCATCACTGATCGCTTTCAACTCCTCACCAGTCATCTCACAAGGTAACTTGTCCGGAGGCGGCGGGGTTTTCTTCACCCTTCTACCTTTCTTCTGAGTAGTAGCACTAGTTAACCGAGCGACGACCTTTCGAGTCGCCTGATGCGGCGGCTGAGTTGGCTGACGTGGTGACAGAGTCGGCTGACGCGGTGGTGGACTCACACTATGGTGGTTGTCGTCCCTCTCCTCATCATGTGGACTTGGAGGTGGTGAGTTGTGACTAGGAGGAGACAGTGGTGGCCTGGGCGCCGAACCTAGAAACACGATGTATTTCTTGCGCCATAGAATGATACCACCCGGGTCTCGTATAACATCTCGCTCAATCAAATTGGACGTCGACTCCTGGGTCCTAAACCGCGAGTGGTGAACACCCAAAGGGAAGGAACCACCACAAGATCATAGCTTGGGTGAGATCCTGAAAGAAACTATCAGGTATTGGAGGACTTGGCGTCCAACGCAACCATATAGCGATGGACGTGCTTGTCCTCCTCCCTTACATGACGTTCTATCACCTCGTCAGGGGCCGGCTCCCTCTGCACCGATAGTGGACCACTCGACCACCACCAAAAAGCTTCGGGTCGACGACGAGACCCAGATTACTCACCAAGCTACGCGTTCCCCGAAAGGTAGCACCTCCTAGTGCCAGCCCGGTGGAGCCCAGTCTCGGACATGCCCGGCGGATCCCAGTCCTACACCTCTATTGTCGATGACAAGGATGCAGGATAGGAATCCTAAAATAGGCATTTGATCGAAATAATCCTAAGCAAATAATTCTAAGCAAAAATCCTTAAACTAAATAATCCTAAGAAAAATACTAGCAATCCCATTTCTATTTAAATCTACTTCTAATTAAATCCTAGCAATACTAAGAAACTAATAACTAATATACTAACTAATTAAATCTACTTCTAAATTAAATCCCAAAATCGTAATAACTAGCAATACTAACTAATAAAAACTAATTCTAAATTAAATCCTAACTCCCTAAATCCTAATAACTACCAATACTAGCAATACTAACTAATTAAATCTACTTCTAAATTAAATCCCCACATCCCTAAATCCTAATAACTAGCAATACTAACTAATTAAATCTATGTCTAAATTAAATCCTAAACCCCTAAATCCTAATAACTAGCAATACTAACTAATTAAATCTAAATTAAATCCCTAAATCCTAATAACTAGCAATACCTAGCTATACTAACTAATTAAATCTACTTCTAAATTAAATCCCTAAATCCTAATAAGAAATCCTAGCACTACTAACTAAGAAATCCTAACTAATAACTAAGCAATAGTAGCACACTACTAACTAAGAAATCCTAACTAATAACTAAGCAATAATATATACTAGCACTACTAATTAACTAAAAATAATAACTAAGAAAAAATTAGAGGCCCGACCGATTACTCACCTTCTTCTCCGGCGTGGGAACGGCGGCGCGTGGACGGGCGGGGACAGTGGCGCAGGGACGTACGTCGCCATGTGGACGGGCGGTGTGGGGCTCCGACACGGCGTCACGGCGCGGGGCTCCTCCTACTGCGGTGGCTCCTCCTGGCGCGGAGACGGGCGGCGTGATGGCTGGCGGCTCGAGGCTCCTCCGAGCGGGCAGCGGCATCGTCGAAGAAGAAGAATTTGACGTCCTAGTTCGTGCCTCGAACCGGGAGGGGATGCGGTGGCATTTATACCACGAACCTCTAGTCCCGGTTGGAACCAGGACTAGAGGGTAGCCTCTAGTCCCGGTTGGTGGCTCCAACCGGGACTAGAGGTATTTTTGATCGCGGTGTTTCGCGTGTGCCACAAACCTTTAGTCCTGGTTGGAGGCTCTAACCGGGACTAGAGGTATTTTTGTAATTATTTATTTTATTTACAAAATAAGTAAATATTATAAAATCAATATCTATCATACTATAATAAAGGAAATTATGTATTATATATCAAAATTTTCAGAAAAAGAAGATCTATAATTTAAATCTATTATCATACTCTGTTGTACAACTAATATTTTTTTGCATATTGTAAATTAAAAATGCATTAAATTATATCTTTTGCATACTTTCGAATTTGATAAAACTTTCAACATAAAAAGTGTTTGAATTTGATTGACTAATCCAAAACCATTTTATGTTTTCTAAAATAGTTAGTCTAACTACTAAAACTAGTAACTAGGACAAAAGATATTTCTGGTGCCTTTAGTCCCGGTTGGAGCCACTAACCGGGACTAAAGATATTTCCGCAATTCTGAGAGCCGTCAAGCCACGCGCCATGCTTTCCCGCCATTTTCCTCTGCTTCCTGCCATGTTTTCCCTCCCTTTGCATCTAGGCTGACCTCCGTGTCCATCTATAGATCCACACATTCCCCTCTCGCAACAATGGACACCGCATACTGGGCCATTCTGACCCTCGAGGAGACCGAGACGTTGTGCGCCTCTAGCTACCCATGCCCACCGAGCTACCATCTTCCCTCCGACTAGATGCTAAGTGCTGGAGGGGTTCCTGTCCCTCCTATGCCTCAAGGTTTCGACTGTCAGGCGAATATCACGAACCACTTCTACCTCGAGCTCACGCCGGAGCAGCGGATGGATCCCCATTGGGATCCCGAAAACTACGACACTTGGAATTTCTTCTTTGCTAACCGGCTGTAAAGGGAGCTATCCAGGTACGAGGGTGACGGCCCGCCCCCGGTGAACCATAATGAAGCCGATCGCCGCCTATGGTGGGCGAACCGGACTATCGCTAGCATGATGCGCTACAGTGCTGAGGGAGATCATCCCCGCCTGCGGTACCCGCACCCACCGTAGATCCACAAGAAGTGTGGTGGTGATGAAGGCCGTGGGCATAGAGGCATCATCATCTGGGAGCCCCCTCCCCCACGCGTCATGAATCCGAGGTCGGCGTGGCAGGTGCCCTCAGAATATGCCATGGCTGGGTTGAGGATCCAGCCGCGGGCGCCTAGCAACGATGATGATGACGAAGATGACCCTGAAGCTGTGTACTATAGGGCTAGACATGATTATGACTAATTTTTATTTTTTAATATTAATAAATGTCTTGTGTGTTAGTCCCGGTTTGTGGCTGGACCGGGACTAAAGGTGGGGGCTTTAGTCTTGATTCCGTAGTCCCGGTTGAGAAACCGGGACTGAAGGCCCTTATGAACCAGGACTAAAGGTGTTGTTGTATTCTTGTGAGTTTGCTCAAGTGCTTATTTTTTAATATTAATAAATTTCTTGGATGTTAGCCATAGCACAGAGATACATGGGTTCATTGCGGATGGTGAAGGCAATACAAAAAAAAGAACCAAAACTATTAAGATCAAGTACTATAGGGCCTCATACTTATGTTGGACATAAAAATCACAGGAACGGAGTGAGTGAGCGCCCTAGCATTTTAATCATCGGCCGTTGCAACAAGCAAGAACCAAAAACATGAACACACCAGGGAGATAACAAATTTCACATATTAGGGAGTGCCTCTATGGCGACCTCTTCGAAGATGTCTAAGGACAGGATCCTAAGACATCTTCGAGAAGCTCTGTCGTAGTGGTGTCCCTGCTCTCGCACACCATCTTGTAGTTTATAACTTCTCTAGCTAGATCAATATGACAGAGAGCTAGAAAATTTCACATATTAGGGAGTCCCTCTATGGCGAGCTCCTCGAAGATGTGTGAGGATGGGATCCTAAGACATCTTCGAGAAGCTCTGCCGTAGCGGTGTCCCTGCTCTCGCACACCATCTTGCACTCCACCGGATGCATCTTGCCTATTTATAGATTAAGAAGCACAACATAGTGTCGACACTCATGACATAATGTCGACACTCAGCCCTGTCATAGTGCCGCCATCCACCGAAATAGTGTCGCCACTCATGAAATAGTGTCGACACTCACTGGCATAGTGCCGCCACCCACCGAAATAGTGTCTCCACTTACTGGCATAGTGTCGCCACTCACTTTTAGTCCCGGATGGTGTCTCCAACCGGGACTACAGGTTCATCTTTACTCCCGGTTGGAGACACCATCCGGGACTAAATGGGCTCGCCTTGGCCCAGTGTGCCGCAACTCCTTAAGTCCCGGTTGGTGTATTCATCCGGGACTAAGGTTCATCTTTAGTCCCGGTTGGAGACACCATCCGGGACTAAACGGGCTCGCACCCCCAGCTTGCTGTAACCCCTTAAGTCCCGGTTGGTGTCTTCAAATCTTTCCGTCCACCCCGAGTGAAAAAGATAAATGTCTACCGAATCAGTAGGAAGTGGGTCCGGTTTGAACTACAAGTACATTTTTAGACTCACAATATGATGTTTCTTTAGAGATCCAATGCAAGTTTAAACTTGGTATATCGATTGCATCTCAAAAACCACCAAAGCAAAAATTCAGAATACATATAGTCACTTGTTTCCTAAAATGCCTTACTTATGACCGCGTGGCCGTAAACATGGAGCAACTTCATCAATTAACATGATGCTTGGGTCAATCTTCACTACAAAGGGCAGAATTTCACGAAACTTATCATAATCTTATGACATGTCTGTATTGTCCTCCACTCCCACGATGTTTCTTTTCCCTGAAAGAACTATGTGGTGCTTTGGCTCATCGTATGATGTATTCGTTTGCTTATCTTTTCTTTTTCTTAGTTTGGTAGACATGTCCTTCACATAGAAAACCTGAGCCACATCATTGGCTAGGACGAATGGTTCATCTAAGTACGCAAGATTGTTGAGATCCACTGTTGTCATTCCGTACTGCTCGTCTACCTTTACCCCACCTCCTGTTAGCTTGACCCATTTGCACCGAAACAAAGGGAACTTAAAAGTAGGTCCATAGTAAAGTTCCCATATCTCCTCTATGTAACCATAATATGTGTCCTTTGACCCACTGTCGTCTGTTGCATCAAAGCGGACACCACTATTTTGGTTGGTGCTCTTTTTATCTTGGGTGATCGTGTAAAATGTATTCCCATTTATCTCGTACCCTTGGAAAGTCCATATAGTCGAAGATGGTGAGCTGGCCAACAAGTACAGCTGATCACAAATAGTGTTGTTATTCATGAGATGTGTCTGCAACCAACCGTCGAAAGCTTTCATGTGTTCATCTCTAATCCAGGAGTTAGCTTCCCCGGGTTGTTGGAGCGTACAATATTCTTGTGTTCATTGATATACGAAGCTGCCAAGGTGGAATTCTGTAGAACTGTGTAGTGTGCTTGAGTGAAAGAATGCCCGTCCCTACATATTATTGATTTCCTTACTAACGTGCCTTTTCCACTCAGTCTCCCCTCATGCCGCGATTCAGGAACACCAATCGGCTTAATGTCAGGAATAAAGTCAACACAAAACTCAATGGCCTTCTCTGTTCCATAGCCCTTGGAGATGCTTCCTTCTGGCTGCGCACGGTTATGAACATATTTCTTCAAGACTCCCATGAACCTCTCAAAGGGGAACATATTGTGTAGAAATACAGGACCCAAAATGCTAATCTCGTCGACTAGGTGTACCAGGAGATACGTCATAATATTGAAGAAGGATGGTGGGAACACCAACTCAAAACTAACAATACATTGGACCACATCATTCTGTAACCTTGGTAGAATTTCTGGATCGATTACCTTCTGAGAAATAGCATTGAGGAATGCACATAGCTTCACAATGGGTAGTCGAACATTGTCCGGTAGAAGCCCCCTCAATGCAACCGGAAACAATTGCATCATAAGCACGTGGAAATCATGAGACTTTATGTTCTGGAATTTTTTCTCTACCATATTTATTATTCCCTTTATATTCGATGAGAAGCCAGATGGGACCTTCATACTACTCAGGACTTCAAAAAATATTTCCTTCTCTTCTTTGGTAAGAGCATAGCTGGTAGGACTTAGACATCCTTTATCTACTCGTCATTGGATGCAAGTCGTCTCGGTCTTTCATACCTTGTTGGTCCTGCCATGCTTCCGGCATATCTTTTGTCTTCCCATACACGCCTATGAAGCCTAGCAGGTTCATGCAAAGATTCTTCATCACGTGCATCACGTTGATTGCAGAGCGGACCTCTAGAACTTTCCAATAGGGTAGCTCCCAAAATATATATTTCTTCTTCCACATGGGCACATGTTCGGTAGCGTCATTCGGAACAAATTGATTGCCAGGATCCTTTCCAAAGATTACTTCTAGATACTTGACCATACCAAATACATCATCACCAGTATGGAGGATATATGGAGGATAGGCTTCTTCTGGTGATCTGTCTCACCTTTGAAATGCTTTCCTTTCTTTCTTGCGTGATGACTAGGCGGAAGAAATCAACGATTCCCTGGGTACACATTCTTCCTACATTTATCCAAATATATACTTTCAGTATCATCTAAATAATGCAGGCATGCATTGTATCCCTTGTTTGACTGTCCTGAAAGGTTACTAAGAGCGGGCCAATCATTGATGGTTACGAACAACAATGCTCGTAGGTCAAATGATTCCTGTTTGTGCTCATCCCACATACGTACACCTTCGTCGCACCATAACTGTAGGAGTTTTTCAATTAATAGCCTTAGGTACACATCAATGTTGTTGCCGGGTTGCTTCGGGCCTTGGATAAGCACTAACATCATAATGAACTTCTGCTTCATGCATAACCAAGGAGGAAGGTTATAGATACATAGAGTCACGGGTGCTATGACTGCTGCTCTGCTCCTCAAAAGGATTCATGCCATCTGTAATTACACCAAACCTTAAGTTCCTTGCGTCATCTGCAAAGTTTGGGTACTCTCTATCGATTTTCTCCACTGCTTCCCATCCGCGGGGTGTCTCGACAATTTGTCTTTCCTACGGTCTTCTTTGTGCCATCGTAACAACTTGGCATTCTCTTTGTTTCTGAACAAACATTTCAACCATGGTATTATAGGAGCATACCACATCACCTTTGCAGGAACCCTCTTCCTGGGGCGCTCCTCGCCCTCAATATCACCAGGGTCATCTTGACTAATCTTATACCGCAATACACAGCATACCGAGCATGCATCCAAATTCTTGTACTCCTCACCGCAGTAGAGAATGCAGTCATTAATGCATGCATGTATCTTCTGCACCTGTAATCCTAGAGGGCAGACAACCTTCTTTTCCTCATATGTACTGGCAGGAAATTCATTTTCCTTTGGCAGCTTATTCTTCATTATTTTCAGTAGGTTCTCAAATCCCTTGTCAGATAAACTATTCTCTTCCTTCCATTGCAGCAATTCCAGTGTGGTACCGAGCTTTGTGTTGCCATCTTCGCAATTTGGGTACAACAATTTTTTTGTGATCCTCTAACATGTGCTCGAACTATTCTTCTCATTTTCATTTTCGCATTCTCTCTATGCATCAAGAATGGTGTAACATCCCAGTGTTTAGGAACCAACAAAGGGTAGAAATAGAAACTTGTGCATTTGCATGCATTCATCTATAGAATTGGGGTAATTTTTTTGCTAAACAAAACCCTAGGGAGATCAGAGTTTCTTTCACTACTTTGAGTTAGGGTTTAGCTCTCAGGAGTGTTTGCTATGAATTCTAACATGATCCTAGGAATTATTATGAATTTGGGTGAATGATTTGAATTCATATTTGAAATTTGAAGTATTATGAAAAGATTTGAAAATTAGAAATAATTAGTGTTTATTTGATTTCCAAAAAGATTTAGTTATTATTGTTAAATGTTTAACAATTTGAAAACAATAAGAGACATTGAGATAAATACAAGTGTATAACTCTAGTAGTATTCCTTATTTCTTTCCTTTGTTCAATAAGTAACAAATAAATACATATACATATGAAGAAAGAACATTAGAGAGACAAATTACAGGGAAATAAAAGCTTTATTGATCATAAACACATATTAAATTGTTCTTACAAAAGAGGAAAAGAAAAAGACTACAAATGAAGAATAAAAGACTAGTCCTAAACTAATCCTAGTCTATTCTTCTTATCCTTCTCTTGGTCTTGTACCTACAAGCAAAGACATAGAAAGAAATAAACAAAGAAGTGGGTTAGTGCTAGATTGCTCTCAGTTTCAAACAGTGTAATGCACTGTTTTCTATTCATCAATGAGCAAGTTAAATTAAAGAAGGGACAAAATCCATCAAGTAAAGCATCTATTCTTTTCAATGTTAAGCCTCAGGACACCATCACCGGCCAAACGGGGAAAGTTTCACCAGATCATGGAATAGTAAAAGGAAGAGGGTAATCCATCAAAATTACTTGATCTCATGCACATCTAAGTCCAATAGTTAAGCAGCTCACACATCTAACTGCATGTGGTGAGGTGTCAACAATAGAGAAGTGAGAGAGTTTAAATCCCAGCTTACATAGAGCAAAATAAGCTTTGCTACTCACTTCACAACCATAGATACTGCTCATATCAAGAACACCACAACTACCACTACAGGCACTACCATTTTCCACTAGATCACCCCAAGGTTCCTCACACCAACATAAACAGAAAACACACAACATGATCAGATAAGGAGGGGGAAGAGTTTGGTGGACAACAAGGCCACACATGTGCTGCAACACTAGGAAGGGCAAGACAGGGCCAAAGGGGAAGGCAGGATCAGATCCAGGGCCACCTCAAGCCAACAATATAAGGCAACATCATCACGAGGTGATCAGGGTAAATCTCTAAACCTTTTGTCCAAAAGTGGATCATGGACAGATCCATATCTATAATCATGAGTATATTATATCTATTCATGCAAGGGCATGATAAACACATGAGCAACTAAGCAACAAGTAAAAACAAGTAGTTTTTACTTTAGGCAGATCTCAGACCAGCATCATTGATCTATTCAAAGGGGCAACGGAATTTATACAGAACTCAAAAGAGTTCTCCACTCTCTTTAATCCCAACAATACTAGTAGAATAGTTTAGGAAGAACCTAGAACATGGACAGATCTTTTGTGCTGAACTTGTTAAGTAAGTTATATGGTTTGTAAGTTTGAACCATTCAAAGATCTTGATCTTTTGGTATTGTAATAATATGTGAATGTGTAATTTGGACCCGCAATGTTTCTGTTGTACCACTCTGAGGGATGTAATATTTGTGAAATGGTGTTCCATGAGTGTTATGTCAACGGCTATAGTATACTACAACATGCAGTGGTATGCTAGGTCACCGCAGTTGGTATCAGAGCAATTGCTTTGACCTTAGGTTGGAAACCTAGTAAAGGGAATTACCTGTAGAAGTCTAGGAGCAACGGTAAAGAGTTCTCTAGATTATATGATGAATATTCAATTGGGAATATTTTGTTATATCTTTTAGTGCGATAATTGTTTATTATGATGCACTGTTACTAATGATAAATATTTTGTATACAGCTGGAATGGTGCCAAGATTTCCTAAGCGGACTTGTACTATGGTGGAGGATAGTCTTGATGATTATCTGGGAGAGATGGCGGATCAGCTTCGAGAACTTTTGGGAGTTTTTGGGTGTGAAACCAAGATTCTAGCAAAGACTTTCGCATAGTTTGATGGTCAAATGATTGCGAAGTACCGAGTCAATATCTGTTTACCTGAGAAGCTTAGACCAACCCCAGCTATGCTACATGGGGAAGGTCGGAACCATACCGTGGCATTTAATGTTGCGCTGGTGGAAGCACTCGCCACTATTCGGGAGCACACGGCTGAATTACTTACAGGGAGCACATACACTATGATTCCTCATGATTCCATGGACTCAGATTCCCCTATGAATCATTTTCAGCTAGTCACAGAGCACCCAAGGTTAGTTTCTAAGTACATGGATCAATATTGTCTGTTAGTAGAGTCTTTCTACAATGCTCATCATATAATAGTGGAAGACAATGATAGCATGCTGGAGGATCTTACTAATCCTTAGAAAAGGGAGTTTTTAGTGAATAAGTTAGAAAAGGAAGCAGGAGGTGAAGTTTTGTCTTGAGTGCACTAATGTTGCTAATAAAGATTGTGTGAAGTTTTGTATGAAGGAAAAATTTCAGATGTATGGAAGGAATGAGTAATGAGATGAAGAATGGACTAAAGCTCAAGCTTGGGGATGCCACGCGTGTCACCCCAAGAAATATCCAAGAAGTACAAGCGTCAAAGCTTGGGGATGCCCAAGGCATCCCCCTCTTCATCAATAAAAATCCCAGGTTTCTTCCAAACGCTTCATTTTTATTGTTTCATGCACAGTTGTGTTGTTCTTGGAGCGTCTTCTTTTTTGTTTTCATTTTGGTTTTTTGTTTGCTTAGTTTTCTGAATAAATTGGTTGGACCCCCTCTTTCATACATTGGTTTTCAAATAGTTTGATTTGGATTGGAAAAGAGTAGGAAAGTTATGCTTAAGTGGTAAAGAGAGCTTGTTTTTGACTGTGGCCTATGCTTTGTCATGCCATGCTTGACATTGTTTTGGCTTTATGCTTAGTATTCTTTGCTGTAGCATGACTTGTTATAAACAATTGAGATTGCTTAATGTGCCTTGGAGGAATCATGCGTTGTTTTAGCATATTAAAGCATAGTATTGTGGTATTCTCCTTTGATGCTTTATTTGGGTTGACTTGGCGCATGCTCACACCATGTTATGACTATCCCAAGTCACCATAGCCTTTATGATCCTTTAGTTTTCAACTTGTAGTATCACTTTATGCTTTGATTAATGATGTTTTGTCGCTCTGCATGATTATGGCCATTATTGCTCTCTTAGTTTGTCGCTCCCAGTCTTTTGCTAGCCTCCACAACCAAGTATGAGTTCCACTCATGCATCCAACTCCTTAAACCAAGTTATTACAAAGAGTCCACCATACCTACCTACTAGCTTATGCTATTCCAAGTATATTCATGTTTTTGTCTACCTTCCAAATTAAACTTGTTATGAGAAAACTAGTGATTAAAGCTCTCATGAACTTGATGGCACACTTTACTTTTTTGCATTTAATAAACTTGAACCATTGCGTCCATCTTTGTTGCGTATATGCTTGTGCTTTATAAGTTGAAATTAGCAGAACCATGTATCATGGGGAACGCGTTCAACATTGCACCTGTACTTTGTACCCCGTTGATATCATGTTCTTTTGCTTATGGATCCCGGCGGTGTGAAATAAAAGTGGAACTTGTAAGATCATGGAGTTTGTATGTGTGTTAGAGAAACGCCTGGGCCGCTAGCCTAAGCCATGCCTAATCATGGTGGAAACTTGGAGCATCACCATAATGAGCACTCTATGAAGCATCCTCAATAAAAACCTATGCAAATAGCAAATAAAAAGATCGCTGAGATGCTCATTGTCTGCTTGCCTTGTCATTTTGATTATGGGATAGCTCCTGTATCATGTGCAAGGGGTATCCCGTTGGCGGTTCTCTATGATACATATGTACTTACAATGACAAGAGCTTACTTGTGACTAAAGTTGAGTAGCATGAGGTTCGGTCTTCGTATGTAAGGGGCATGAGATTTCGGTTTATAACTTGTCAAGCATATCCTCTTAGTTGTGCCACTTTAACCTTAATCACCTTAAAGATGCTTATGATAGGGGCAATGAGAGCTGAAAGCTAATAAGTACCATAATTTTTGGGAGCTCTTTATGAAACTTGAATCCCTACTTCCTTCTATGAAGGCCCTTCTTTTACTTTTATGTTGAGTCTCCACCTTCTATCTTTATGCACCTACTTTGAGAGCATAGTGGCCATTCTTAGTTCTATGTGCATTGTCCCAAGACTTGTTGATTGATGCATACCTTGTTATTCCTTGTTTTAAACTATTTGTATCTAGTCACTCTTATGAACTTTGAAGGTGTCCTATGCATTTATGTTTGCTACCCTATGAGGGACAAGCTGAATGCCACTATGCTATGTTTTATTTATGTGAAACAAACAAACGTCTTGCAAAGCATTGTTATTCACGAATCTTTTGTTTGTGCCTTTTCATGTTGCAACATAGTTTCTTTGTCTTATTTCTAGAACTTTCTCTTTCACGTTATGATTGAAGTACTATGATCCCAGCTTTGAATGTTTTACAAATACTTTGATCAAGTTTATGATGGTGCATGTCACCTCAAAAAATATTCTTTCTTTTTATCACTTACCTACTCGAGGACGAGCAGGAGTGAAGCTTGGGGATGTTCCATGCTTGGTTTTATCTACTTTCTTATGTTTTGTCCACACTTTGGAGTACTTTTCTTATGATTTCTTGGACTAACCTATTAACAAGAGCAGCGATGCCGTACTGTTTTCTGCTATTTTTGGTTCCAAGAAAGTCAGAAAATGAATATTCTCGGAATTGGACGGGACAAAACCCAAAGTCAGTTTTTCACCGAGAGACACCTGGAGCCAGAATACGAGACTGAGAGGGGCTGGGGCCCGACCACACCACCTGGCCGCGCGGCCAGGCTTGGCCCGCGCCAGAAGGTGGTCTAGCTGCCCTAGGCACCCCCTCGGCCTCTCCTTCCGCCTATATATTGCCTCTGATACGGAAACCCTAAGTACCTGATCAAAAATCGACGAAAGAGTCTGTAGCCGCCGTCATCTCCATCCCTAGATCAGGAGGGATCTAAAGCTCTTCCCGGCACCATGCCGGAGAGGGGAATTCACCCCAGAGGCCTTCTTCATCATCATGCAAGCCTCTGGTGTGATGCGTGAGTATTTCATCTCTGGACTACGGGTCCATGTAGTAGCTAGATGGATGGTTCTTCTCCTTTGTGCTATCATGTTTAGATCTTGTGAGCTCCGTTCATGATCAAGATCATCTATTTGTAATTCTGCATGTTGTGTTTGCGGGGATCCGATGGATATTGAGATGCTATTTCAGATTGATTATTGATTCTATCATGTCTTTGTTATTTATGATCTTGTATGTTTTCCGTTGTTAGTAGCTATCTTGGCCAAGTAGATGCTAGCAACTCCAAGAGTTAGTATTTATGCTCGATAGTGGGTTCATGCCTCTGGTAATCTGGGGAAGTGACAGAAATCTCTAAGGTGCTAGATGTGCTGTTGCTACTAGGGAGAAAACAACAATCCTTTGTTCATAGAACAATCATATTGTTTACTTTACCCGCAATTCGTAATGCAATTATCCGTTGCGTGCAACTTAATACTGGAGGGGGTTCAGATGATAACCTGAAGGTGGATTATTAGTCATAGATGTAGTTGGATGGCGGTCTATATATAATGTTGTAATGCCCAATAGAATCTCAAAGGAGTCAAGATGATTAGTATATGCATGTATTGCATTCTCAATGTTTGTCAATTGCCCCGCTGTAATTTGTTCACCCAACATGTGATCTATCTTAAGGAGAGCCACCTCTAGTGAACTATGGACCCCGATCCTTTCTTTTACTATAAATCTACAATCAACTATTTACTGCTTTGTGTTTACTTTCTACAAACTATTACTTTCTTCCATTCGATACGTTTAATCCTTTGTTTTCAGCAAAACCAGTGAGATTGACAACCTCATCGCAAGTTGGGGACATAGTTCTATGGTTGTGTTGTGCAGGTCTCCATGTTCTTCTTTGCACCGGTAGTGCATCGCCAAAGTTCAGCTAGCTACACCTTTGGGGTGTTTCCTTGCTCCTACTGGATTGATAACCTCGGTTTCATAACTGAGGGAAAACTTACTACTGTGCTCACCATACCTTCCTCTTGGGGTTCCCCAACGAGCTCGTTAATACACGAGTCAGCAAGTACTTTTTCTGGCGTCGTTGCCAGGGAGTCAAGGACATCTTCACAAGGGGAGTCCCTCATAACCAATCTCTTTACTTTGTTGTTTTTGTTTTGCTTAGTTTACTTTTGCTTTGTTTGCTTGTTTCTTTATCGAAAACACACAAAAAATTAATTTTACAAGTTTGCTTTCATTATCAAAAACACAAAAATTTGACTACTCTTGAAAACACTAAGTTGTGTGACTTCACTAGCACCAACAACAATGATTTTATGAGCACACCTATTGCTCCACCTGTCCCTGAAGCTACTTTCTTTGAGACAAAACCTGCTTTACTCAATATTGTTATGAGAGAACAATTTTCTAGTATTGGTAATGAAGATGCTGCTGCCCATCTAAATAACTTTGTTGAACTTTGTGAGATGCAAAAGCATAGGGATAGAGATGGAGATATTATTAAGCTTAAATTGTTTCCTTTCTCTTTGAGAGGAAAAGCTAAAGAATGGTTGAATTCCTTAACTAGGAATAGTATTGATTCTTGGACTAAATGCAAAGATGCTTTCATTGGAAAATACTATCCTCCTGCTAAGATTATATCTATGAGAAGTGAAATAATGAAGTTTAAACAATCTGATAATGAACATGTTGCTCAAGCTTGGGAAAGAATAAAATATTTGTTAAAGAATTGTCCCACTCATGTACTGACTGCTTGGATGATCATCCAAACTTTTTATGCAGGATTGAACTATTCTTCAAGGAACCTATTGGATTCTACTGCTGGAGGTACCTTTATGACCATTACTTTGGGTGCTGCAACAAAGCTTCTGGATAAGATGATGGTTAACTATTCTGAATGGCACACTGAGAGAGCTCCACAAGGTAAGAAGGTAAATTCTGTTGAGGAAACCTCCTCCTTGAGCGATAAGATTGATGTTATTATGTCTATGCTTGTTAATGGGAAAGCCCATATTGATCCAAATAATGTTCCTTTAGCTTATTTGGTTGCTCAAGAAGAGCAAGTTGATGTGAACTTTATAAGAAATAATAATTTTAGCAACAATGCCTACAAGAATAATTTTGGTAACAACAATTATAGGCCTTATCCTCCCAACAATGGTAATGATTATGGAAATTCCTACAACAACAATAGGAGTGCGCCCTCTGAACTTGAAGTTATGCTTAAGGACTTTATTAGTAAACAAACTTCCTTCAATAAAACTATTAAGGAAAAACTCTCTAATGCTGAAAGAAATATAGCATCTTTGGCTGAAGCTCAATCTTCTTTGAATAAAATGGCTGCTAAACCTAAAACTAATGATAATCCCTTTGCAGCAACTAATTCCATACAAGTAAGAATTGATGAAAATGTTAGACTATTAGCTGTATTGCATGCTAAGTGGGAAAGAGAAGATGAAATTGCTAGAAACATAGTGTTTCTACTATCACTACCACTAGTGTTGAGGCTAGTAATAGCTCTACTACCTTAAATGATAATTATGATTTTGATATTGATGGTTGCAATATATCTGAAGTTATTAAGTTCCTACAAATGCTTGCTGAAAGTCCTAATGCTAGTGCTATGAACATGGCCTTTACAAAACACATTACCGATGCTCTTATAAAGATTAAAGAAGAAAAGATGAAACATAAAGCTTCTATTCCTATAAAACAAGAAGATGGTTGGGAACCCATGAAAGTGAATGATTTTGATTTCAAAGCTTTATGTGATCTTGATAGTAGTGTTTCTATTATGCCTAGAAGAATTTATGATATGCTTGATTTGCCACCACTTGAAGATTGTTATTTGAATGTCCCACTTGATGATAATGCTAAAAAGAAACTCATGGGGAGTATTAATGATGTTCTTATTATGGTTAACAATGCCTATGTCCCCGTTGATTTCTATGTTTTGGATGTTGAATGCAATGCTTCTTGTCCTATTACTTTGGGAAGACATTTTCTTAGAACTGTTGGTGCCATTATTGATATGAAAGAAGGCACCATTAAATATCAACTCCCACTTAAGAAAGTTATAGAACACTTCCCTAAGAAGATAGAGAAGATTTCTTTTGCCTCTCTTATGAAAACAAAATTTGCTCTTAATGCTTCTTCATTTGAGAACACTTGATTCTTTCTTGTTTCTTATGCCTAACTTAAAGGCGTTAAAGAAAAGTACTTATTGGGAGATAATCCAAAAGTTTTAGATGAGTATTGGAAGTTATTACTTCAGTAATAACCGCTGCTTATCCTTTTTATTTTGCCTTTTGAGCTAAGAGTAACCTCTAATGAGAGAGAAGTAATGATTGGAAAAGTTGCTGTCCCGAAACAGATTTCTGTGCTTCAACGTAAAAATTCGTGTAAAATCACTATTCATCCTTTTGAGGCATGAATCTTTGTGCTTCTGCCCCAGGTTGTTATCTAACTTTCGTTAGTTCAACACTTTTTGATTTGAGCAACAGAAGGTCTTCGAAAAAATTCGTCTTTACCTGCTGGTCTGTTTTGACAGATTTCTGCCATTTTCTGCATTTGCTTCTTCTCGGTTCCTTTTTGAGTTCTTTTGGGGAATTGAGCTTTTTGAGGGAAGTGCTACAGTAGATTGTGTTTTAATGGAAGTTTTATTTGTGATAGAACTGAACCTAAAGACTTATTATCTTGAGTGCACTAATGTTGCTAATAAAGATTGTGTGAAGTTTTGTATGAAGGAAAAATTTCAGGTGTATGGAAGGTATGAGTAATAAGATGAAGAATGGACTAAAGCTCAAGCTTGGGGATTCCACGCGTGTCACCCCAAGAAATATCCAAGAAGTACAAGCGTCAAAGCTTGGGGATGCCCAAGGCATCCCCCTCTTCATCAATAAAGATCCCAGGTTTCTTCCAAACGCTTCATTTTTATTGTTTCATGCATAGTTGTGTTGTTCTTAGACCGTCTTCTTTTTAGTTTTCCTTTTGGTTTTTCGTTTGCTTTGATTGCTTAGTTTGCTGAATAAATTGGTTGGACCCCCTCTTTCATACATTGGTTTTCAAATAGTTTGGTTTGGATTGGAAAAGAGTAGGAAAGTTATGCTTAAGTGGTAAAGAGAGCTTGTTTTTGACCGTGGCCTATGCTTTTTCATGGCATGCTTGATATTGTTTTGGCTTTATGCTTAGTATTCTTTGATGTAGCATGACTTGTTATAAACAATTGAGATTGCTTAATGTGCCTTGGAGGAATCATGCGTTGTTTAGCATATTAAAGCATAGTATTGTGGTATTCTCCTTTGATGCTTTATTTGGGTTGACTTGGCGCATGCTCACACCATGTTATGACTATCCCAAGTCACCATAGCCTTTATGATCCTTTAGTTTTCAACTTGTAGTATAACTTTATGCTTTGATTAATGATGTTTTGTCGCTCTGCATGATTATGGCCATTATTGCTCTCTTAGTTTGTCGCTCCCAGTCTTTTGCTAGCCTCCACAACCAAGTATGAGTTCCACTCATGCATCCAACTCCTTAAACCAAGTTATTCCAAAGAGTCCACCATACCTACCTACTAGCTTATGCTATTCCAAGTATATTCATGTTTTTGTCTACCTTCCAAATTAAACTTGTTATGAGAAAACTAGTGATTAAAGCTCTCACAAACTTGATGGCACACTTTACTTTTTTGCATTTAATAAACTTGAACCATTGCGTCCATCTTTGTTGCGTATATGCTTGTGCTTTATAAGTTGAAATTAGCAGAACCATGTATCATGGGGAACGCTTTCGACATTGCACCTGTACTTTGTACCCCGTTGATATCATGTTCTTTTGCTTATGGTTCCCGGCGGTGTGAAATAAAAGTGGAACTTGTAAGATCATGGAGTTTGTATGTGTGTTAGAGAAATGTCTGGGCCGCTAGCCTAAGCCATGCCTAATCATGGTGGAAACTTGGAGCATCACCATAATGAGCACTCTATGAAGCATCCTCAATAAAAACCTATGCAAATAGCAAATAAAAAGATCGCTGAGATGCTCATTGTCTGCTTGCCTTGTCATTTTGATTATGGGATAGCTCCTGTATCATGTGCAAGGGGTACCCCGTTGGCGGTTCTCTATGATACATATGTACTTACAATGACAAGAGATTACTTGTGACTAAAGTTGAGTAGCTGTAGGGTCGGTCTTTGTAAGTAAGGGGCATGAGATTTCGGTTTATAACTTGTCAAGCATATCCTCTCAGTTGTGTCACTTTAACCTTAATCACCTTCAAGATGCTTATGATAGGGGCAATGAGAGTTGAAAGCTAATAAGTACCATAATTTTTGGAAGCTCTTTATGAAACTTGAATCCCTACTTCCTTCTATGAAGGCCCTTCTTTTACTTTTATGTTGAGTCTCCACCTTCTATCTTTATGCACCTACTTTGATAGCATAGTGGCCATTCTTAGTTCTATGTGCATTGTCCCAAGACTTGTTGATTGATGCATACCTTGATATTGCTTGTTTTAAAATATTTGTATCTAGTCACTCTTATGAACTTTGAAGGTGTCCTATGCATTTATGTTTGCTACCCTATGAGGGACAAGCTGAATGCCACTATGCTATGTTTTCTTTATGTGAAACAAACAAACGTCTTGCAAAGCATTGTTATTCATGAATATTTTGTTTGTGCCTTTTCATGTTGAAACATAGTTTCTTTGTCTTATTGCTATAACTTTGTCTTTCATGTTATGATTGAAGTACTATGATCCCAGCTTTGAATGTTTTACAAATACTTTGATCAAGTTTATGATGGTGCATGTCACCTCAAAAATTATTCTTTATTTTTATCACTTACCTACTCGAGGACGAGCAGGAGTTAAGCTTGGGGATGTTGATACATTACAAATGTATCTATAATTTTTGATGTTCCATGCTTGGTTTTATCTACTTTCTTATGTTTTGTCCACACTTTGGAGTACTTTTCATATGATTTCTTGGACTAACCTATTAACAAGAGCAACAGTGCCAGCTGCCTGTTTTCTGCTGTTTTTGGTTCGAAGAAAGTCAGAAAATGAATATTCTCGTAATTGGACGGGACAAAAGCCAAAGTCAGTTTTTCACCGAGGGACACCTGGAGCCAGAATATGAGACGGAGAGGGGCTGGGGCCCGGCCACACCATCTGGCCAGGCGGCCAGGCCTGGCCCGCGCCAGGGGGTGGTCTGGCCGCCCTAGGCACCCCCTTGGCCTCTCCTTCCGCCTATATATTGCCTAAGTACCCGATCAGAAATCCACGAAAGAGTATGTAGCCGCCGTAATCTCCATCCCTAGATCGGGAGGGGTCTGAAGCTCTTCCCGGTACCCTGCCGGAGAGGGGAATTCACCCTGGAGGCCTTCTTCATCATCATGCAAGCCTCCGGTGTGATGCGTGAGTAGTTCATCTCTGGACTACGGGTCCATGTAGTAGCTAGATGGCTGGTTCTCCTCCTTTGTGCTATCATGTTTAGATCTTGTGAGCTCCATTCATGATCAAGATCATCTATTTGTAATTCTGCATGTTGTGTTTCCGGGGATCCGATGGATATTGAGATGCTATTTCAGATTGATTATTGATTCTATCATGTCTTTGTTATTTGTGATCTTGCATGCTTTCTATTGTTAGTAGCTATCTTGGCCAAGTAGATGCTAGCAACTCCAAGAGTTAGTATTTATGCTCGATAGTGGTTTCATGCCTCTGGTAATCTGGGGAAGTGACAGAAATTTCTAAGGTACTAGATGTGTTGTTGCTACTAGGGAGAAAACAACAATCCTTTGTTCATTGAACAATCGTATTGTTTACTTTACACGCAATTCGTAATGCAATTATCCATTTCCTTCAACTTAATACTGGAGGGGGTTCGGATGATAACCTGAAGGTGGATTATTAGTCATAGATGCAGTTGGATGGCGGTCTATGTATAATGTTGTAATGCCCAATCAAATCTCAAAGGAGTCAAGATGATTAGTATATGCATGTATTGCTTTCTTGATGTTTGTCAATTGCCCCGCTGTAATTTGTTCACCCAACATGTGATCTATCTTAAGGAGAGCCACCTCTAGTAAACTATGGACCCCGGTCCTTTCTTTTACTATCAATCTACAATCAACTGTTTACTGCTTTGTGTTTACTTTCGGCAAACTATTACTTTCTTCCATTCGATACGTTTAATCCTTTGTTTTCAGCAAAACCGGTGAGATTGACAACCTCATCGCAAGTTGGGGACAGAGTTCTGTGGTTGTGTTGTGCAAGTCTCCACGTTGTTGCTGGCACCGGTAGTGCGCCCTGCAAAGTTCAGCTAGCTACACCTTTGGGGTGTTTCCTTGCTCCTACTGGATTGATAACCTCGGTTTCATAACTGAGGGAAAACTTACTGATGTGCTAATCATACCTTCCTCTTGGGGTTCCCCAACGAGCTCGTTAATACATGAGTCAGCAACTATCCAGTTATTGCTGAGGACTATTGTACCCAGCAGAGTACTTGGGGGGGGACCATAATGGAAATATTCTGTTGATTACTCTAAGGCCAGGATGCAGGAGATACTTGGAGAGGATACTGAGGAGGATGTTTCGGAATACACCTTAGATGAGTTGGAAGGCATGGACGCACTTCAGCTGGATGACATGTTGAGTTCAGATACTCCTGATACGGAGTACTACCCATCTAGGAGGCACGTTGTTCCACAGACTATGCGTCAAACTTCACGTTCGCACGGTTGGACTCCGGGTATGTACGACAAGCGTCATGACTTCTGGGGAGTGTGACTACTTGAGGTGAAGTGTCGTAAGTTGGGTAATGCGTATTGTAGAGTTTGAGAGCTTGATGTAATTAAATAAGTGAGGTAGTGCTCATAGGAAGATATGTGGCACTTGTTTAATATGGGTTGTAATGTACTATATCACCTATGTGAATGTAATGTATATTATGTGTGTTGCATATTTGGTTCTTATTTGGATCTTGATTTCCATTGTGTGACTAGTTCTGGGCATGAAGTTGAGCTCAGAAAGCATGGCGTGATGTAATTATGAGTTTTGCTTGATGTTACAGGACTAGGGGTTATGGAAACAGGTCTAGAGGACGAGACGGAACAGCAGCGCATGGAGCACAAAGCTAAGGGAAAGGCGGATGAAGACACCAGAATACAGGCAGATTTATCACCACCACCAATGCGGCCATTGATGGAGCAGAATTTCATGTAATATATGCAGATGATGCAAGAATCCTAGAACAGGTTTATGGAGGGGTTAATGGATTGAGGGATATCAGAGGGAACATGAAGGTTGTGGTGTAAGTCTTTCAGATTTCCAGAATGCAAGACCCTTACCTTTTGCATCAGCTCTAGAACCAATGGATGCAGAGGATTGGTTGGCGGATATAGAGAGAAAGCTCAAGACTATAGGATGCAACGATGAGGAGAAGTTAAAGTATGCAACATATCTTTTAACTGGACCTGCACATCTTGGTGGGAGAACCAGTTGGCAATGCAACCTACATGTAGGGAGTATACCTGGGAGGAGTTCAAGCAGAGATTCCATGAATACCATGTTCCGGAAAGTGTTAATGAATTGAAGCACAGGGAATTTGAGGAACTACAGCATGGTTACTCCAGTGTCACGAAGTACATCTGGGAGTTTAGTGGTTTGTCTCGTTACGCTGCTGACGAGGTAAGAACATAGGAGAAGAGTAAGAAGCGGTTCATGCGGGGACTAAACCCATTTGTGAAGATGCAGTTGAGGCTTGCCAACATGCAGACTTTCCAATAGTTGCTAGATGCAGCCATCACTTTTGAGGATGATTACAAGAACGTTCAAGAGGATAGAAGGAAGAGGGCGAAGCAAGAAACTAAAATAGTTCAAGACAGTAAGCCTAAACCAAACCTGGAGTTTAAACCCCAGGTTAGAACCTCTAATAATCCCAATCGTGGGGCATCATCATCTCGGAGGAACGTTATCTGCCACAAGTGCGGGTTACCCGGGCATTTTAAAAGTGAATGTCAGAAGCCAGTAATCATATGCTATGGTTGTGGTTAGAAGGGGAATATGAAGCCTGATTGTACCAAGAAACTACCAGGTGGTTGGCCTACATCAGGTGGTGGTCAAGCAAGAGGCGGACAGCCTAACATGGGTGGAAATTATGTCAAGAACGACAATGGCAAGAGAGGCAGACCTACCGGAAAGCTGAATTGCGCAACCTTGGAGGAGGTGGATAACTCAGAGCAAGCAGTGATAGGTACGCTCAATATTCTCACCAACCCTGGAAAAGTTCTATTTGATACTGGTGCAACTACTTCATTCATATCTAATTTTTTGTGTGATAATTTCAGGATTAGAAGGGCACCATTAGAAAAACCTATGATGATAGTTACCGCTAGAGGGGTCATGGTAGTGAGAAATATTAAACTAAACCAAGTTATCTCAATCTATGGTCAAACCTATTATGCGGATCTTTACGTGATTCCATTAAGAGGAATAGCAGTAGTACTGGGAATGGATTGGATGACTGAGCATGGAGCCCAGATCAATTATGAAGACAAGACGACCTCAATAAGGACTCCAGGAGGAGGAAGATTGGTTTACCAAGCTGATAATCATACACATATAGAGGTATATCTACAACTAAACTCCATGAGTGAGGTCAAGTTGGACGATATTCCTATAGTAAATGAGTTCAAGATGTTTTTCCAGCAGAATTACTAGGAATGCCACCTGATCGGGAGATAGAGTTCACTATTGACCTAATACCTGGTACAAGACCTATTGCTCAAGCACCATACAAGATGGGTCCAAAGGAGCTAAAAGAGCTTAAAGAACAAATTGATGAGTTGGCCGGAAAATATTTCATTCAAGAGAGTGTATCCCCATGGGGGAACTCTAGTGATTTTTGTTGATAAAAGAGATGGTGGACGACAGATGTGTGGAGATTGCAGAAATTTGAACAATGTCACCATCAAGAACAAGTATCCTTTGCCAAGAATTCAGGATTTATTTGATCAAGTCAAGGGAGCCGAAGTGTTTTCCAAGACTGATCTATGATCAGGCTATCATCAAATCAAGATTAAGCCTGAGGATGTTCCAAAAACGGCATTTGTGTCAAGATATGGACATCATGAGTATTTGGTCGTACCTTTTGGGTTGACTAATGCACCAACAATTTTCATGAATCTGATGAACAAGGTTTTTATGCCATATTTGGACAAGTTTGTCATAATGTTTATTGATGATATTTTAATATACTCAAAGGATAAGGAGGAGCATGCTGATCACTTGAGGATAGCATTACAAATCCTGAGGGAACACAAGTTGTTTGCTAAGTTCAGTAAATGTAAATTTTGATTGGACAAGGTTGAATTCCTTGGTCATGTCATTAGTAGGGATGGAATTCCAATCAACCCATCCAAGGTTCAATCAGTGTTGGATTGGAATGCACCGACCAATGTTAAACAAATCAGAGGTTTTCTGGGAATGGCAGGTTACTATCGGAAATTAATTGAAGGTTTCTCTAAGATAGCAGGACCAATGACCAAACTGCTAAGGAAAAATACTCCTTTTGTGTGGGATGAAAAGTGTGAAGCCAGTTTTCAGGAATTGAAGACCAAATTGACTACAACACCAGTCTTAGCAATACCAGAAACTTGAAAAGATTACACGGTATGTTGTGATGCATCTAAGGAAGGCTTAGGTTGTGTTCTAATGCAAGATCGCAAGGTAATTGTGAAGGGAATATGCCCAAGAGGCAATAATAAAGTGCTTATTATCTTATTCCATGTTTATGATAAATGTTTATTTTGCATGCTATAATTGTATTAATTGGAAACGTTAATACATGTGTGTTTAATAAACAAAATACAAAGTTCCTAGTAATGCCTCTCATATAAACTAGCTCGTTGATTAACAAGATGATCAAGGTTTCCTGATCATGGACACTGGATGTTGTTAATAATGAGGTCACAGCATTGGTGGAATGATGTGATGAACATTCATTTGAAGTATAGCATTACGATCAAAGTCATTATGTTTATATTGCTATAACATCATACGAAGTAATCTTAGTCCTTAGACCATGATATCATGTTAATTGCTAACATTGGAAGAGTAACTTGACAACATCAAATGTCACACCGTAAAAGGGTGACTATAAAGGTGGGTTCAGATACTCCAAAGGTGTTATGTTGAGGCTCATGGATCAAGAGTGGAATTTTTCAATCCCGATGACGGATAGATATACTCTCGGCCCTGATGACCTACAAGTATAGGGGGTGTATCGCAGTATTTTTGATAAGTAAGAGTGTCGAACCCAACGAGGAGCAGAAGGGGTTGGCTAGTGGTATGGATCAGGAATTCCCTGCAAATACTTAGCAAACGGATTTTTAGGGTTTTTTGATAATGCAAGTAAATAAAGCACGAGTAAATAAAAGACAATAAGAATAAATGCAGCAAGTGGCCCAATCCTTTATTCAGCAAAGGACAAGCCGGTTGTATTACTTAAGATGACCAAACATTCTCGAGGACACACGGGAATTCTGTCAAGTGCTTTCACTTCATATAGTTGATTAATCTTCTTTAGTTTGCTAAGTGCTGTGTGGGTGAACCTGTGCTAATGTACCGACCTTCCTAGGACTAATACATACTTGTGATTATACCCCTTGCAAACATCCGTAAGTACAAGAAAGTAATTATGGTAGAAACCTAACCACAGCTTTAAACTCTAAGACCCTGACGTCCCTTGTGCAATGGTTTCCTAACGGGGGTTCAGGTTTCCGTCACTCCGGCAACCCCTACGATTAGTAGCCAAATACACAATGCATTCCCCTAGGACCATATAGGTGAAGTGTCATGTAGTCGACGTTCACATGACACCACTAGAAGAAGTACACCACAACTTAAATATCAAACTATTGAATATTTCTCAACACAATTCCACTACTAACAACATGACTTCTCCCATGTCCTCAAGAACAAAACGAACTACTCATAAGACATCATATGGATCATGATCAGAGATGGAATAATGATGTATAACAATCTGAACATAAACAATAATTCAACGGTTCACTCAATAGCATCAACTACAAAGAGTAATCAACACCGGGAAAGTTTCCCCTAAGAACTATGCAAGATTCAACCCAATTGTTACAGCAATATGGAGATGGTGACGATGGTGCTGATGATCCCGATGAAGTCCAGCTTGATGGTGGTGTTGATGGCGATGAGATCCCCTCTCCGGGAAGGAATTCCCCTGGCAGAATTCTGTCTGCCGGAGAGATCTTTCTCTCTCGGTGTTTTCCGCCCCGCAGAGGCGGCAAAATCTTTCTATGGTCGGTCCCTAGGTATTAGGGTTCCATGGAGATAATATATGGCAGAGGGGAGAGCTGGAGGTGGGCCAGGGTGTCCACACCACCTGGTGGTGTGGCCTAGGCTGGCCCGCTCTAGGGGGTGGTGTGGGCCCCCTGTGGCCCATCTCCACTCCTCCTTCTGGCAGTCTTCGTCTTCTAGAAAAATAGGATTTTCCATATATTTTCCCGGATTTTCTGATCTTCGCGAATTTTGCCTCCAAACAACACCTTTTCCATCAGAATCCTGATTGCAGCGGTCCATGCTCCAAAAGTCATCAACCATGCAAAAACAGATGAAATTACATAAGTATCATATCTTAATATGAAATATATTAATGGATAACAGTAAATTATGATATAGAATAGTGATGCAAAATGGACGTATCAACTCCCCCCAAGCTTAGACTTCGCTTGTCCCCAAGCGAAACTGAACTCAATAAACATGACCTCAGGTTTATGGAGTGAAGAGTCGATAAAAGAATAAAGACAAGAAGCATCACATTCATCAAAGCATAGATCATAATAGAAGACAACTCACTATTATATAACTTAACTTGCAATAAGTAAAGGAAACACAATAAAGATACATAAAGTGAATCATAATTGGTAATGGCAAACTTAGATCTTGGTCGAAGAATAGTTGACCATTTGCTGAAGTTCACAAATAACTGATTTTCAATGATATCTTTCAAAGTAGTAATCACCAAGATAAGAGCAATGTGCAAAACAAGTAACATAAGAAACATGATTGAATAAATCATCATATGAATGAATGAAACACAACAACTCAAAATACTTGCTGAGATAGAAGGGAATAGGTTTACTGACTCAACTAAAAAGTAAAAGAAAGGCCCTTCGCAGAGGGAAGCAGGGATTTCAATTTTCATAAAGAGCTTCCAAAAGTTATGATACTTATTAGCTTTCATCTCTCATTGCCCCTATCATAGGCATCTTTAGGTGATTAAGGTTAAAGTGATCAAATACGAGGATATGCTTAACATGTTGTAAATTGAAAATCTCATGTCCCTTGAATACGAGGGCTGCTCCTCATGCTACTCAAGTTTAGTCACCGGTAAGTTCTTGTCACAGTAAGCACATGTGTATCATGGAGAACAGCCAACAGGGTACCCCTTGCCCAATGATACGGAAGAATCGCTATATCAAAATGACAAGGCAAGCAGATAACAAGCATCTCAGCAATCTTCTTATTTACCATGGGAATATGGTGCTTTTTTCTCTCTTTCCTCTTTTCTCATCTTTTTTTTCTTTTTCTCAATCTCTATCTCTCTTTTTTTATAAGAATAATGCTTCATAGATGCTTGTTATGGTTACGCTGCAGGTTTCCACCATGACATCATGGATTAGACCGATGGCCCAGGCGTTTCTCTAACACACATGCATAACTCCATGGACTTACAAGCTCCCCTTTCATTTCACACCGACGACATCCATACACAAAATAACATGATATCAACTTGGTACATAGTACCAGTGCAATGTTGAAAGCGTTCCCCATGACAACATGGTTCTACTAATTCACAACTCACAAAGCGCAAGCATATACACAACATAGATGGGCATAATGGTTCAAGTTTATTAAATGCAAGAAAGTAAAGTGTGTCATCAAGTTCGTGAGAGCTTAATCACTAATTTTCACATAACAAGTTTAATTTGGAAGGTAGATAAAAACAAGAATTTACTTGGAATAGCAATAATGCTAATAGGTAGATATGGTGGACACAAATGGCATAGGTTTTGGTTTAAGGAATGGATGCACGAGAAGAATTCCCTCTCAGTACAGGTTTTTGGCTAGCAAGGCTGGTTAGCAAGTATAAGAGTTGAAGGAAACAAACAAACAAACATACAAGTGATAAAAACAAACATGCAATCTTCCTTGGAAGCACAAAAGATCTTAACTAGAGAATACTAAACTTTTGAGCAAATCAAGAAAGAAAGATGATGAAATTATATTTCTTTAAGTGTACTTTTATCTTTTTCATTCAATTCTCAAAAATAGTGTTGCTACTAACCGAGCTAGGTTTGCCAAAACCAACTAAATTAACTCAATGATCCCAAAGTGATACCAATACTAACGACAAGATCAATCATATAACCACGAATTGAAAACTAATATAAGATATGCAAAAGAGTAAATGATAGAACTTCTCATTAATACTCCATAACGGCAACTCACACCAAGGGATACATATCTAACGAGAGAGGGGACACTTCCAAAATACAAACCATCCTACATAATAACTTCTCTATTCATGATATGACTCTACTAAAAAGGTAAAAAGATAGAAGATAGTGATATGATACCGCGTCAATCCCCCAAGCTTGGAACAAACCAAGGGGATGCCAAACCTGATGACGAATTACTCCTTCGGTGGTGGTGGTATCCTCTCGATGAGCTCTTTGATCAGTTTCCCCAAGTCCTCAATCTCAAAGGTGAGATTACGAATAAGCTGCAAGTTTTGCTCAATGCAGCTCATGATCATGTCAGGTTGCGAATTCCATCTCTTGCGATTTTTCACCAACTCTTCCTCCTTGAAGTCTTGTTTTCCTGCATGGCTAGAACGAGGCAGATCCCAATTGGAGGGTAATTTCTCCTTGGGCATATTCTGGTATTGATGCTCATGGATAAGGGTATGGAAAGGATTCTTGGTGCATGGGGGAAGTGACCAGGGATCTGAACAGTGATGAGGAGGCTTCCCTCCAATTGACATAGTCCTGGCAGGGTTTGCCACCACTCCAATGGTTGCAATGGTAGTGCTGGTGTGAGGATGTTGGCCTTGCTTTGTCTCCTCTTCACCTTCACTCTTGACCTCCTTCTTCTGCCCGGGGTCTTGGAGATCTTCCTCCATAGGATCCTTTCCTTTATCCTTGGCGGACACCATTTTGCTTCTAACCTTTCAAGAATAGTTCTTGGCAAAAACAGATCGAAACAAAAACACGACGAGAACACGATATATGAACCTCGGGGGATCCGGGGGATTACATATTATGAAGTTTCACAACAAAAGGAAGGTACTGGGAGAAAACGGGTCGGAGACGGAGTCCGAGGTGGCCACACCACGTGGTAGCGTGCCTAGGGGTGGGCCCGCGCCACAGGGTGGTGTGAGCCACCCTGGCTCCGTTTTCGTCCCTCTTTCGCTTCATAGCTTCCCTTGTTAGCTAAAAACTGCAAAAATATAATTGGACAAATCTTTCGCGGAACTTTTCTTACCAGAACTATTACCTATTCGAAAACGGACTCTGCAGGTCTCTGAATTTGGTTTTTAGTAGATTCTTCCGGAGTCACCACTTGAATAACATCAATATCTTCATCTTCATACTCATATTTCTTGAGTCATGAAACCTTTCGCTTTCTCATTACACCATTTTCTCCACTAACCTGGAAATTTCTTTCACACAAAACTTTACACAGTTCTTATTAGCAACATTAGTATAAGTGAAGTAATAGACCTTTTAAGTCCAATTTCAACTGAAAACCATCAAAACATAAGCTACTGTAGCAACTCCTTCCGAAAACCCAAAAATAATTCAAAAAGGAAATCGATTAAAGAAGCAAATGCAAAAGTGGCAAAATCTGTCAAAACAGACCAGCAGGTAAAGATGAATTTTTTTGAAAATCTTCTGTTGCTCAAATCAAAAAGTGCAAAACTAACGAAAGTTAAATACCAACCTGGGGCAGAAGCACAAAAAATTACAGAGATCTCTCACGATTTTTTATGGTGAAGCACAAAAATCTGTTTCGGGAAAACAACTTCCTCAAATCTTACTTCTCTCTCATTAGAGGTTGATCTTGACACAAATACCAAAAAAAAGGATAAGGAGAGGTTATTACCGAAGTAATAACTTCCAAGAATCAAATAAACAAAAACAAACTGAAAGCAAAAATAAATTGGGTTGTCTCCCAAAAAGCTCTTTCTTTATAGCCATTAAAATGGGCATGATAATTTTGATGATGCTCACTTAGGAATATGAATTGAAGTGAAAGAGAGCATTAAGAAGCAAAAATACACACGTTTTAAGTCTAACCCACTTCCTATGCAAGGGAATTTTGTAAGCAAACAAGTTGTTAAAATCAGAGGCTACTAGCGTAGGAAGGCAAAAGAAGTGCAACATAAAAACTTTCAGCATAAAACGAGGAAACTTGATATTATTGAGATACATAAGAACACTTTCCCTCTCTCATAGTAACTTTCAGTATCATGCATAAACTTAACAATATAACTATCACAAGGACCATCATAACAATGATCACTTATTCTAACAGAAAACACAGGAATACTAGTTCTCATAACACTACTTTGTGAAATCATATTAGAGGTATCCTTACCAAGGATAGTGTGTCCCTCTTCTACATATTTAGTGACAAAGTCTTTCACATTTTCTATTATAGGTTCATCATCCATTTGTTTATCAGGTTCAACGGCTTTATTTGTACTTTCATTAACCATGCTAGCTATCATAGAATGTTCCTTTATCTTTACTGGGAAAGGCATTTTCTCAATGTAAGGTTCAGATAAGACATGATTAGCAGTATAAACTTTAGTGTTTCTTGTAGGAACACTCTTAGCAATATCTTTATAAGGTTCATGATACTTATTCCACTTCTTTTTAGGCACGTCAATGTAGGAAGAAAAAGCCTTAAAATAAGTTGCAATAGCTTGAGAGTCTAGACCATAAGCATTTTTAATATTTTGAAAATCATCAGTTCCCATAAAAGATTCAATGCATTAATAATCATAATTTATACCTGACTTTCTTCCTTTGTCATTCTCCCATGCTTCAGCATTATCTTGAATACGGTCCAGAAGATCCCATTTAGCTTCTTCTTCCATGCGAGTGAATGATCCAACACAAGAAGCATCCAATAAATCCTTATCATGAAGAGAAAGCCTTGCATAAATGTTATTGATAATAATATTGTTGGGGAGCTCATGAATGGGACATTTGAGCATTAGTAACTTTAATCTCCCCCAAGCTTGAGATTTACTCTCTCCATCAAGAGGCTAAAAGTTATATATTTGATTCCGATCTTTATGAATCTCACTAGGAGGATAAAACTTTAAATAAAAGAGAGGTACTATTTCCTCCCATTCAAGAGCTTAACCATTCTTCAGCAGCTTATACCATTCCTCAGCTCTTCCTTTCAGTGACAATGAGAATAACTTCTTCTTAACTTGATCTGTAGTAATACCTGCACACTTGAACAACCCGCATAATATTCGTGTATAAAGAGCAAATGATCACCGGGATGGACAGTTCCATCCCCAACATAGTAGTTATCCATAACACGATCAATAATTCTTGTAGGTATTTTAAAAGTATCATTCTTAGCAGGTGGTGGTTCATCTACTACCTTAGCAGTGGTAGTAGCATTACGAAATAAGAAACTCAGTGAATTATCCTTAATGAAAATAAAGCAACCAACGGAAGTAAACAATACACAAAGTAGAAGTTTCCTTTACCAGTTCCACTCTCCAACAGCGCTTCACTCCCCGGCAACGACGCCAGAAAATAGTCTTGATGACCCACAAGTATAGGGGGTGTATCGCAGTATTTTTGATAAGTAAGAGTGTTGAACCCAGCGAGGAGCAGAAGGTGCTGGCTAGTGGTATGGATCAGGGATTCTCTGCAAATACTTAGCAGACGGATTTTTAGGGTTTTTTGATAATGCAAGTAAATAAAGTATGAGTAAATAAAATACAATAAGACTAAATGCAGCAAGTGGCCCAATCCTTTATTCATCAAAGGACAAGCCGGTTGTATAGATGACCAAACGTTCATGAGGACACATAGGAATTCTGTCAAGTGCTTTTGCTTCATATAGTTGATTAATCTTCTTTAGTTTGCTAAGTGTTGTGTGGGTGAACCTGTGCTAATGTACTGACCTTCCTAGGACTAATACATACTTGTGATTATACCCCTTGCAAACATCCATAAGTACAAGAAAGTAATTAAGGTAGAAACCAAACCACAACTTTAAACTCTAAGACCCTGACGTCCCTTGTGCAATGGTTTCTTAACGGGGGTTCAGGTTTCTGTCACTCTGGCAACCCCTATGATTAGTAGCCAAATACACAATGCATTCCCCTAGGCCCATATAGGTGAAGTGTCATGTAGTCGATGTTCACATGACACCACTAGAAGAAGTACACCACAACTTAAATATCAAACTATTGAATCTTTCTGAACACAATTCCACTACTAACAACATGACTTCTCCCATGTCCTCAAGAACAAAATGAACTACTCACAAGACATCATATGGATCATGATCAGAGATGGAATAATGATGTATAACAATCTGAACATAAACAATAATTCAATGGTTCACTCAATAGCATCAACTACAAAGAGTAATCAACACCGGGAAAGTTTCCCCTAAGAACTATGCAAGATTCAACCCAATTGTTACAGCAATATGGAGATGGTGATGAGGGTGCTGATGGTGATGATGATGATCCCGATGAAGTCCAGCTAGATGGTGGTGTTGATGGCGACGATCTCCCCTCTCCGGGAAGGAATACCCCCGGTAGAATTCTGTCTACCAGAGAGATCTTTGTCTCTCGGTGTTTTCCGCCCCGCAGAGGTGGAAGAATCTTTCGGTGGTCGCTCCCCAGGTATTAGGGTTCCATGGAGATAATATACGCCAGAGGGGAGAGCTGGAGGTGGGCCAGGGCGGCCACACCACCTAGTGGTGCAGCCTAGGCTGGCTCGTGCCAGGGGTTGGTGTGGGGCCCCTATGGCCCATCTCCACTCCTTCTGGCAGTCTTCGTCTTTTAGAAAAATAGGATTTTCCATATATTTTCCTGGATTTTCTGATCTTCGCGAATTTTTCCTACAAACAGCACCTTTTCCATCAGAATCCTGACTACAGCGGTCCATGCTCCAAAAGTCATCAACCATGCAAAAACAGATGAAATTACATAAGTATCATCTCTTAATATGAAATATATCAATGAATAACAGTAAATTATTATATAGAATAGTGATGCAAAATGGACGTATCAGGCCCTCTCGGTGATATCACATTAAGATAGCTTGCAAGCAAGTGATGTGATCACTAGAATGTTATATCACGGGAACAAGAAAAGAGTGCATGTTAGTAACAAGATCAAACTAGGTATTGGGATACCGATGATCGAATCTCGGACATGTAATATATCGCGAGACAAAGGGATTTGGTTACGACGTTAAAGGTTCACACGATCACAAGAGTCATCGTTGAATATGTGGGAGTTAGTATGGATCTCCAGGTCCCGCTGCTGATTACTGATCGGAGTGGGGTCTCGATCATGTCTGCATTATTTGCGAACCATAGGGTGACACACTTAAGGGGTACCGACACCATTTGGATAAATATGTTTTAGATAATTTAAGAAAGCGCTAGAATCATTTCGATGGAAACCGGAATTGTTTCGGGTGAAATTGCAGAAACTGGTTCTGCATGTGATATTGAAATGTTGCAGGGGGTTTTATGTGAATGTTTGTTAATTAAAGTAATTAATAAAATTCTGAATAAAATAAATAAAATAGTTTTATTTAATGAGAGCTTGCATTAAATTTGGTGGAAATTTAATGGATGTGAGTGGAAGTGTGAGTGGAGTCATATTTATGTGACTAGAGAATCCACCACATGAATGATGGAAGAGGAGGGGGCACCACCATGGCTGCCATGCCATGGCCCTTTGGCTGCCCCGTCTTCCCTATAAAAGGCCCCCCTCTCCTCCTCACAACACACACCTCCTCGTGAAGGATCTCTCTCCCCCTCTAGTTATTCCCCATGGTCTCGGATTGGCGAGATACATGTTCCTGGTGGCTTTATCTGGAAAGGAGTTGCTGCTTCCGCTGCTTTGCTGGAGCGACGGACGGAGGTTTTCGGGGTACCGGACATGTGTGCGATCATGGATGTACCGCTACTTTGCGGTGCTGGACTTGGTGGTGCTGGACTTGCTGGAGCTGGATCTGATGGACGTGCTGGAGCCGGACCTGCTGGACTTCATCACGATCTTGAGATCGGAAAGTGTACGACTACATCATCCATGAGTTCCAACTCGTTAACAAAGCTTTGTTGTCTTCGAGGGTAAGTTCTCTACAGATGTATATCCACCCGTTGCTTGTATCTAGTAGATAGATCTTGGCGTATAGTTCCCATCGTAGGAAATTTTTTGTTTTCTATGTTGCGAACCCAACAGTGGTATCAGAGCCTGATCTATGCATAGGTGCTTTCCACGGGTAGTACACATATGTTTATATGTGGGCAATGATGATCATGTTATTGCATCTTCTATGTATTTTGGATATTGGTGGCATAGTGGGATGAAGCGGCCCGGACCAACTTTACATGTCATCGCACATGAGACCGGTTCCATGACTGACATGCAACTAGTTTTGCATAAGTGGTGAGCGGGTGTCTGTCTCTCCTACTATAGTCAATATCTGATTTACAACGAGTTGCTAATAACTTAGTTATCATTGTTGTGGTTCCATGTTCGTAGGTAAGACTGATTCTATTTCCGAAAGCCATAAGCCACGTAAAACTTGCAATGGATAAATTAGAGGCGTCTAGTTTAGATTGTTGCTGGGCTAGTGTCATGATATGGTAATGTTGTAAGTTGATGTATGGTAGATACCCTTACAACATACCTAACGTGTAAGTTCCATATACCTTGGCCTTACACACAAAGGAATGATAGAGATCATACCACGATGCACATGATGGTGATCAAATGCATGGACCATATCATTCCACTTTACACATATGATGTTTGCATCTTATATTACTAGTTTGGCATTTTAGTAGCATTATAAGATGATCCCTCATTTAAATATCAAGATAAAAAGTGTTCTTCCTTAAGTATGCACCATTCTATGGATCGTGTTTCGAGACATCATGTGATGATCGGGTGTACTCGACTCTACGTTTTCATACAACGGGTGTAAGCCAGTTTTACACATGCGAGTACTAAGGTTCTTGCTTGGCGAGCCTAGCATGTACAGACATGTCCTCGGAACACGGACCAAAAGGTTAAGCATGAGTCATATAGTTGATGTGATTCCCATATTGATGCTCGCCTTTGAAGCTACACCGACTCACGTGATGATCGGACTTGGTGTAGTGGATTTGGTTCATGTAATCACCAAAAAGGCATGAGGGATGTCATTTTTTAGTGGGAGTTTATTTCTAATTTGGATTAGTCGAACTCAATTTGTCATAAACTAAATCGAAGTGAATTTGCATAATTTGTTATAGTCATTGGCATCTGTTCACTACCTTATGCTTAGTTTTAATTGAGATAATAGAACTATAGAATTCTGGATATTTACTTTACGAACTGGTATCGTATTGTTTTGAATGTGTCGTGGTGGTGTCACGGCAGATGCCATGGATAGGCTAAAGGTGGAGACTAATACACGCTAGGGGAATCCAGGGAGGGATAGTGGAGTGATTCTCCACACAGAAGATTGTAATCCTTTCAAGTTTACAAGTGCTCCTAGAGCTGTATTGGCAAGAGGAGGAAGAAGAAGCTCTCTTACTCTCAACTACAGTTCACTCCTAGCATCTTAGCGAAATCAGTATCCAAGAAAAACTAACCCCTTCTACTGAAACCCTAGCCCCCCTTATATAGAGGGGGCTCGGTCTCTGCCTAGGGCATACGTGGAGGCATATTCCTAAGAATATGCCTCCTCTCAAAGTGGTAACCCGACCGGGGTGCTTTTCCCCCGCGTCATACATGCTTTAGCTACGTGAGCCTCTACAGCGCCTACATCAGCCGACACGGGCGTCGTCACCCTTGTCGGCCATGACCCGGTGGTCCTGTCCTTGCTCGCTTCGCTCATGCAGTGCGTACCGGGCCTTCTTTTTGACCAGAGAGATTCCTTCCTTCTCCCAGAAGCTAAACGAGACCCGGATCATAGTAGATCCGGCTATACCTGTTCCTGCATACAAGTTAGACAAGCACTTCCGACTTACTCCTTGAGTCGGCTGAGACAATGTTAGGCGACCCCCCTGGTCCGGGTTACTCTGTGATCTGTCCTGCCTTGAGGTGACCCGGCCTTTATACCCCGGAGTGACCCTACCCGGGGGTATCCCCCCAACATTAGTCCCCGAAGCTGGTGCGGTCTTAGCTGCCTTGGCCGCTAAGGCCACATCAGGTTCATTTATGCTCGAGCTTTGAAGGTTATTTCCGAGTTAGCTCTTTATCTCGGATTATATGGATTTACGTTCCCTTCGCACGTTCCAAGTTTTCACTTGCTGGCCGGGTTACCACTTTGACTCGGATCTCATGGTTTTACTTTCCCTCTGCACATTCTATGTTTTTACTCGCTGTCTGGGTTACCATGGTTCGATCCGGGCCTTGTTTAATTCTTTCATACGCCAACCCACATGGAGGCTAATCATTACGTCGTCTTATTTTAAGGGCCGCCTGATAATCGCCGTAGTAATTGTCGATTATCCTTTGTCGAGGTCACGTCACGCCTGCCTCCTCGTTTACCGCATCCGTGCGTCACGTCACGGGGTCGCCTCTGCTCTGTGGCCCTCTGTGTGGCTCCTCTCCGATTGGCTGATGCAGGTGATACACGACCACACCATATGGCTCATTGGCATAGCGCGATCCCACTCACCCTCTCATGGGGTGGTTAAGTAGCGGAGGGGCGCACCCCTTAGAATTTTTCCCTCTTCTGCGCCCCTCTGCCCATTGCTCTTCTTCTTCATCCTCCTCGCGACCGCGCCGCCGCCAGTGCCCCTACCACCAGCGCCGCCGCCGCACTTTCCCCGTGCCTCTGCATCGCAGCCACCGCTGTGCAACTTCCTCGCCACGGGTCCTCGCCAATCCAGGCCTCAGATTCCCGCCGCCGCCAACGCCAGTGAGGGTAGCGAGCACGAGATGACGGAGGAGGAGCTCGTCGTTGTCGAGCAAGAAATGGAGGAGGACGCCGTTGCGGCGGACCGTGGCGCGTGGGCCGGATCATGGGTCTGTCAAGATGACCTTGAATGGCTCTACCGGACCAGACGCATCCCTGCCGGCGTCGCCGCTCGTCTCCCCTCCGCTGAACTGGCCCCCTCACCCAATCCGGGTGAGTTCGTCGTGTTCTTATCCCACTTTCAACGGGGATTCGGCTTGCCGGTGAGTGACTTTTTCTGTGATTGGCTTAGCACCTACCACCTGCAGCTGCACCATCTTCCAGCCAACGCTATCACCTCTCTCTGCCTTTGCTTCTACGATCGAGGGCTACACCGGACTGTGGCCCACGAAGGAGCTATGGATCCGGTTCTTCGGCCTTCGTCGTAACGTTATCCCCAATATCCAAGTTGAGTCTGAGGACAAGCAGCTCACCCAATTCGAAGCTGCGTCCATCTCACCCTGGAGGACTTCCGTTTTCTCCTGGGTCACCGGGCTTGACTCCTGCAAAGGATGGGCCCGGACCTTCTTCTATGTCCGGAACTCGGGCACTGAAGATTTGATTCGGTTGCTCCCCTACACTCCAGGTCCACCTGATCCGGAATTCTGGGAGGAGGTCTCCAAGAAGCCCACGGCTCTGGCCAACCAAGTTAACAAGAGGTTCGCGGAACTGAAGAAACTCGGATTGCGCAATGAGGATGCTATGATCACGTTCGTGCGCAACCGAATCTCTCCCCTCCAGAAGCACACCCACAAGGTGTGCCACATGAGTTTCGGCCGCGACCCCAACCGGACCTCCTCCTTCGAGCTGAGCAACACGGAGATTTTTCGCCGGGTTAAGGCTCTCTTCACCACCCACAAGGATTTCTCCGCTGAATGGACGTGGGGAATTGAGCACTTCTGTCGTGACAGGCTCCCTCCCGCGGTAAGTTTCGCGGGGCAAACTTACTTCGGATCAGATATGTGTCAGTTTTTGTTGTATTTTTGACTCTGTTCTTCATGCTTTCTCTTAGCTATTCCTTCAACAAACTCTTGAGGATGGTACGGATCCGACACTTAAGTGGGCACCGGACCAAGAAATCCCGAATGAGGAGGAGCCGGACCAGGAGATGTTTCTCCCTATGACCGACGCTACAAAATGACCCAGCGGTAAATTCTCTTCTCTTAGAGACTGGCCCGATGATGAGGATGACTCGGATGTCAACGTGATTGAACCTGTTGAGGCTGTCCCTCTTTCTTTTGCCTTTCCGGAATCAGCTAACCCCGGTGGGCATATCCACGAGGATCCTCCACTTGCTACGGGCGAACCAGTTCCGGTGGCGTCGAAGAAGAAGCGCGGAGCCGCACCAAGTTCCTCCTCCGAACCTTCTCAGCCCACAAAAAGGCGAAAGAAGGCCAGAGACAAGACTGCCTCCAAGCCGGCAGGCAAAGCCCCGGCACGAAGGGCCCGGAAACCCAAGGAGGCCCAAACCTCGGATGCGTAAGTCATTTTTCGTTGCGTAACTCACTTTTCCTTGCATCGTGGTAATTTCTCTTCTGACATTATTCTCTTCTTCAGGGCTCCGGTGGAGGTCCCTCAGAGCGGATCAAGCATCTCTTCACCACTTCGATCTGGCCCTTCTCCTCCTCGTGACGACGAGTCACGTCCACTGAGCCCTATTCCAGAGGGTTCTGCGGCTGCTCCGGGTTCCGTACTACCTCGTCGAGAGGAACGCAACCTCGGAGCGGGAGGAGTTGGTCCAGCCGAGATGACGGCGTCCACAACTTCGGCATCACCGCAACCAGCAGCCACCGAGTCTACCTCAACACCAGCACCACCCCCAGCCGCGGTTCGATAATGACGTGACCGAATCAACACCAAAGCATCCGGCACCAAGGAAATCAACAACCGCTCCAAGTCCAGCTACAAGAGCTCCAGCACCTAGTTCTTCCGCCTCGTCTGAGTCATCTCAACCTCGGCGAGGAACTACTCCAGCAGCTTCTAAGGGGAAATCCGCTGCAGTTACTTCTTCCCAACAAGCTAAGAGCAAAAAGGCTCCGGATGCTACCAAGTCAGCATCCGTCGAGGCTGGGCAGCGAACCCTATCATCGATGCTTCCCAAGAAAGCTCTAGCAGCGAAGGATGCTCCTGCCGAGCCAACTGATGCGCAGCAGATGGTTCTGCATACCAGCCCAACCCTTTCCTTGGTTGAGAGGAAAGAAGCGCACGCGAAGGGCTTGGTGGCACCCCATATGCCTACCGGTGAGCGGTACCCTCCGAGCCTTATTGAGTTCGTCATGAACTGGAACAAGGCGGAGTCCGTCCACAACGATGATCTCCCGGAAAAGTTCGGCCCCGCAGAATTTTCTGCCCAAATGAATACCGCCGCTAAGGCAATTAACCTCACGGGGCGGATGATGGAGGTATGTCATTTCTCCTTTACATGCTGTAGATAATAACCATTAGTCCCCGAGCCTCCGTTGGAGTAACTTGTTACTCCGCCGGATGCTCATTAGAAAACTAACGTAGCTCCATGTGAACTTCGAATATGCACACTTCGAATATGCACACACCTAGAGCCGGGTTAAGTTCCACTTGGCCCGGATCTTGTACACTTCGAATATGCACACACCTAGAGCCGGGTTAAGTTCCACTTGGCCCGGATCTTGTACACTTCGAATATGCACACACCTAGAGCCGGGTTAAGTTCCACTTGGCCCAGATCTTGTACACTTCGAATATGCACACACCTAGAGCCAGGTTAAGTTCCACTTGGCCCGGATCTTGTACACTTCGAATATGCACACACCTAGAGCCGGGTTAAGTTCCACTTGGCCCGGATCTTATACTCGAATATGCACACACCTAGAGCGGGTTAAGTTCCACTTGGCGGATCTTGTACACTCGAATATGCACACACCTAGAGCGGGTTAAGTTCCACTTGGCGGATCTTGTACACTTCGAATATGCACACACCTAGAGCCGGGTTAAGTTCCACTTGGCCCGGATCTTGTACACTTCGAATATGCACACACCTAGAGCCGGGTTAAGTTCCACTTGACCCGGATCTTGTACACTTCGAATATGCACCAAGCTAATTTTACTCTTCTGTACTTTTTTCAGGTAACCACCAATCGCCGGAGCGCTGAATTCCAACGCCTGCTAGATACCCACAAGATGCTACGCGCAAAGCACGTTGCACTTATTGCAAAACATGAAAAAAGGGGTAAGTTTCTCCCTTGGCACTTCTCCGTTTTTCTTCACCTTCTTCTGCCGAACTAATCTCTTTATTCGGTTTCTGCAGCTGGGGTGGAGGCTGAGAACAAGATCATGCGGAAGAACTTGGAGGAAATCAGGGGTATGTCCTTTTTGGTCCGACCTTGTAGTGTTTTCCATTTCCTTTTCTCCTTGGCTCGGCAAACATTCACTCCTCGGCTCTGCCGGGTCAACATACTATTTCAGCATCGCTTGAGGATAGTGTGCCCGTGCCTAATATGATGCTGCATTTTCTCGAACAAGCAGGGCAACATCAAGCTGAGCTGAAGAAAAAAGATGATGAGCTCGCTCTCCTCCAGACTAAGGACAACGAGATTGCCAGGCTCAAGGCTGAGATGGAGAAGATGAAGGCCCAGCACCAAACCGAGCTCCAAAAGGTTGGCCAGAACTTCACAGAAGAGCGCGAGCGCCTTACTCTCCAGATCTCCAAGGACCAGGACCTACTCAAAGAATCCGACATCCAGCTTGGGTCGGCAAATGCTGAGCTTGAGCAACTTCGCAAGAGACGCGATGACTGCATCAAGGAGTTAACCTGGATCCTCAGCCATATATCACGTAAGTTCCTTCCGACATACTTTTCCGGGTTGCTTCATATGTCTTTTCTTTACCTTCTTCCCTTGTCTTGCTTCCAGGCAAATTTCCTGAGAGCATCACTATTGCAAGCGCAGCAGTTGCAGATTTTCGCCAAGCGAGGGGTACTCCTGCCGCTCCTGCTGGTGAGGAGGTTCCTTATGACATGGAGGACCTGCTGGTCAGCTTGTCATCTCGCATGGAGATCATCAAGAATTACGGCAAGGATATCCTCGACGTTGCAGTTCGCATTTTCAACACGTTCTGGCCTAGAGAAAGTAGCCCGGAGACCACCGCGATTCTCGTCGAGAAGCTAATGGAGACTGAGACCCAGCTCGATCTCTGGAGAGTCATGGGCGTCCATCTGATACTATCCTCCACCACATACTCACATGGTATGAGAAGATCGACCTCAGCCTCCTTACACACTGGCGCACCGGATCCAGATGGACTGATGACCCGGAGTGGGTAGCTCGGCGCCAGGCTTGCGCCTACAGCCTCATCGAATATTCTCCTATCCATGACTGGGTTGAAGGACCGAGCTTTCTGGAATCCGCTGGAGACGAGAACGCTGAGAACGCTGAAGATGGGTCGGATGAGGACGAAGAAGGTGATGCCTCAGATATTGAGGACAGCGAAGACGACGCTGAACTTCCTCCTCCTGCTGCTCCTTAGGTCAAAAAACTTGAAAATTTATCAGATCCCCGGTATGCCGGGTGCAACTGTATGCTGTATATGTGATATTTTGCTACTAAGTTTCTATGCCGGATTAACTTGGGCGTAGTCCCCGAGTTTCATTTTCTTGTTCGTCCAATCTTCTGGCTCGGTTCGTGTCTACCTTGATTCGGTTTTACGACTTACGAATCCGAGCTTCAAAAATTGTTTTAACAATACTTAGAAACTTTTAGGCTTAGCTCAAAATAATTCAGCACAATAACTTGAAAATAAATACAGGGTTAGTCCGAAAAACAAACGTTAGCTCGAATAAATTCGTTTCCTTAGTCGTTTTTCATGTGCTACGCAATTCCAAACTTGTTCTCTTGCTTGCCATGAAGCCAATTCTTGTTGGACAGCAGCAAGTCGAAGAGTTGGGTTTTTGGTGCTCACACATTACTAATCCGGGTTAAGTAGAACAACTTATTCCAGCTAACGTACGAGAGACAACAACAATAATTATTAAGGCAGGCCCCGAGTTACTACTCGAGGCGCTACTATTTCATTGATAAGCTCATTGCCGACATACATACCGACATATGAGACGACTCGGATACATACACTTCTTAGCTAAGTGTAGAAGGGACGAAGTAGTGCTACATTCCACGGTCGCTTAGATTCCTCTCCGGACCTGTCCGCCTTGTTCTTTTCCTGTGGCTTTGCATCTATAAGATAGTAAGAATCATTGTGCAATGCTTTGCTCACAATTAATGACCCTTCCCATGGGGGGGGATAATTTATGCATGCCAGTAGTATGTTGTACCAACCGGAGCACCAGATCGCCTTCCCGAAAGACTCGGGGGCACACTTTCTGGCTATGGTAGTGTCGGAGATTTTGCTGATATATGGCGGATCTGGACAGTGCCAGTTCTCTCGCTTCTTCCAGCAGATCAACATCATTTTGCCGGGCTTCTTGCACTTCGGCTTCTGTGTATTGGGTGACCCTAGGCGAATCATGCTCTATGTCGGTGTAACAGCTCCTGCCCATATACGGAAAAATGGCGATAGCCTGTTGATCGATTCGGAGTTGTTCTTAAACTCCATGCAGCTGGTAGTTCTTCTATCCAGCACCCCGCTGATCTTTGCAGTGGCTCAATGAGCCGGGGTTTTATCCCAGATAATACTAATCCGTTGGATCTTTCCACTTGTCTGTTTGATGCGGGGTGGGATACTGAGGCTACGTCTAGCCAGATCTTCTTATCTCGGTAGAATCATGCAAATGCTCCTTGAGCAAAATTTGTGCCATTATCAGTTATGATACTGTGAGGATAACCGTATCTCAAGATAATGTCTTTGAGAAATGTCACGGTCGTAGCTCCATCGCATTTTCTTATAGGCTCCACTTCAATCCATTTTGTAAACTTATCCACCATGACCAAAATGTGTGTCATGTTTCCCCTCGCTGGTTTGAACAGGCCAACCATATCCAAGCACCATACGGCAAATGGCCACGTAATTGGTATGGTCTTGAGTTCCGGCATCGCCATATGTGTCTTAGTAGCATATCTTTGACAACCATTGCATTTTCTCACCAGATCTTTTGCTCGTTCTAAGGCACTTGGCCAGTAGAACCCATGCCGGAACGCTTTTGCCACCAAGGCTCGGGATGAGGCATGATGCCCGCATTCTCCTTGGTGTATGTCTCGGAGGATGTCAAGCCCTTCTTCCGGGTCAACACATCGCTGGAGGACATTGGTTACACTCTGTTTGTACAGCTCGGAATTGATAATTGTGTATGCTTTCGCTCTCCTCTGAGTTTGCCTGGCTAACACCTCCTCAGTGGGTAACGTTCCGTCTTTCAGGAATTGGAATATAGGCAGTGCCCAAGCTGGTATCGCTCGTGCAGGGAACACGTCCTCATCCATTTCCAGCTGATCTACCAGCATAACTTCAGCCGGATCACGCTGAGTAGTCCCCGGGTCAAGCGAGGTAGTCCCCGGGTTTGCTGAGGCAGTCCCCGGGTTTGCTGACGCAGTCCCCGGGTCTCGCGTACTACCTCTCGTGTCAATGTCCATGGGCTCAGCTCCGGATTCCGTATCTTCCGGGACATAGATCGAGTCGGTTCCTGGGGACGGCCTGATAGATGGTTTTCTGAGGTGTTCCAATGCTACACCCGGTGGAATGGACTGTCGGGTCAATCCGAGCTTCGACAGCATGTCGGCAGCCTCGTTTTCCACTCGGGGTACATGGTGAAACTCACACCCCTCAAAGTAACCAGATATCTTCTGCACATGAAACTTGTACAGTGCCATGTTTGGATGCAGGGCGTCCCACACTCCGGACACTTGCTGCACCACCAAATCCGAGTCGCCAGAGCATATTATCCGACGTATGCCAATCTCTTTTGCCACTTTGAGCCCATGCACAAGAGCCTCGTACTCAACGACATTGTTAGATGCCGCGAAATGGATCTGCAACACGTATTTTAGCTGGTCCTTCTTTGGCGAGGTAAGCACAACCCCGACGCCTAATCCGGTTTTGGTTTTCGACCCGTCAAAGTGCATCCTCCAGTAGTTCGGATCTGGTGGCGGTGGTTCGTATTGTACCTCGGCCCAATCTACAAAAAAGTCCGCCACAGCCTAAGACTTGATTGCTTCTCTTCTGTCGTATTGGGGCACATAAGGGGCTAGCTCAATTGCCCATTTTGCAATTCTGCCACTTGCATCCTTGTTACCCATTATCTCGGATATGGGAGCTTCACATATCACTTTGATGGGGTGCTCCTCAAAGTAATGCTTTAACTTCTTTGCCACCATATAGACACAATATGCCACCTTTTGAAAGTGCGGGTAGTTCTGTTTTGGGGCAGACAATACCTCGCTCAAGTAGTACACTGGCCTCTGCACCGACTTACCCTCTTCATTGCGCTCTACTACAATCACTGCACTTACAACTCGGTTGGTTGCGGCTATGTAGAGCAACATTGGCTCCTTTGATAGTGGAGAGGCTAACACTGGTGCAATGGCCAACATCTTTTTTAAGTGGGCAAAGGCTTCATCGGCCTGTGGCGTCCAAACGAACTTATCCGACTTTTTCATGAGTTGGTAGAGAGGTAATGCCTTTTCTCCCAATCGACATACAAACTGACTCAACGATGCTAGGCAGCTAGTGAACTTCTGGACATCGTTAAGACACTTCGGCAGCTCCATTCGTTCAATGGCCCGAATCTTAGTTGGATTAACTTCAATACCTCGGCTGGAGACGAGAAATCCGAGTAATTTTTCAGCTAGGACACCGAAGGTACATTTTTCCGGGTTAAGCTTCATACGGAACCTTCCCAAGTTCGCGAATGTCTGCCTGATGTCGTCAAGGAGCGTTTTGCTTTCCTTGGTCTTGATAACCACATCATCCACATATACTTGTACGTTTTGACCTATTTGGTCGTGCAAACATTTTTGCATACATCTTTGGTACGTTAAACCTGTATTACGCAAACCAAACGGCATAGTGCAATAGCAATAAGCCCCGTACGGGGTGATAAACGCGGTCTTTATTTGATCATCCGGATTCAGAGGTATCTGGTGGAAACCAGAATATGCATCAATGAATGACAACACTTCACATCCCGTGGTTGAGTCTATGACCTGATCTATCCTCGGCAGTGGAAATGGATCTTTTGGACACGCCTTATTCAGGTTCGTGTAATCGATACACATACGCCAAACCACTGCCACGTTCGGATCATCCTTCTTCTTTTCTACCAGCACCGGATTAGAGAGCCAATCCGGATACAGTACTTCCATGATAAATCCTGTTGCTAGCAATCGAGCTATCTTGTCTCCAATGATCTTTCTCCTATCCTCGGCGAAGCGGCGGAGAGGTTGCTTCATTGGCCTTGCTCCGGGTCTTACGTTTAAACAGTGCTCGGCCAACTCCCTCGGAACACCTTGCAAATCCTGTGTGGACCAAGCAAAAATGTCCCGATTCTCGCGGAGGAAGTTGACGAGCTCGCTTTCCTATTTATCAGTTAACCCGACACCAATTGTTATGGTGCACTCCGGGAACATGTCATCAATTGGAACCTTCTTGGTGTCCTTTGCGGCTTGGAATGAAACGCTACCATGCGGGTTACTCAACGCCGACATATCTTTGCTTGTGGTGAGCTAATGCCGCCACCTCTTGGATTTTTCTTTTCTCTTGCACAATCACGAGTGACTCGGCTAGGTTAGACCCGTCTAAGGCACACTCAATGGAATGTCGGAAATCTCCAGCAATGGTAATCACTCCATTTGGCCCGGGCAACTTCATCTTCAGATAACTGATGTGGCAGCTTGCCATGAACTTGTTCAATGCTGGTCTTCCGAGTAACGCGTGATACGCACTTTCCAAGTTCACCACCTCAAACTCCAGATTCTCAGTTCGGCAGTTATCCCTTGTGCCGAATAGCACGTCGACCCGAACTTTGCCTATGGGCTCACAAGAAATGCCTGGTACAATGCCATGGAAAGTTGTCCTTGTAGCCTGGAGCATGTTCTCCGAGATGCCCAACTTGCGCATCGTATCCGCATACATGATGTTAATGCTAGTGCCATTATCAATCAGTACCTTGGAGAACCTCACATTGATATTCGGTCCAATGAATGTCGGATCCAGCACTAGCGCATATGAACCCGGACTCGACATAAGCTTAGGATGATCTTTGATGTTCCAGGTGATTTCCTGGTCCGACCAAGGCATGTACCTCGTCACTGCTGGCATTACCGCATTGACCTCCATATGTCGACGCTGCAAGCTCTTTCTATAGGTTTCCTCAGTTGTGAACACACAATAGCTCTGGTGATGTTCTCTGTACTCATTCCTTCCCTTGTTTCCGGGGTACCTCTGATCTGGTTGTTGCTGATTTTCCACCTGATGCACTACATCCCTTCTCTCATTGTTGTCATACCTCGGCGGAGGGGGAGGCAACATTAGCTGTTGCGTGTTCGCTCCGGAGAGCAATTGCTGCCGAGGTAACTCCTGCCGAGGTTGATCATTCCGGGGTGCCTGAGCATTCCCCGAACCACCTTGTTCTATCTTACGCATCCACTCACATTGCCTCGTTGTGTGACCTGCCGGGCTATTCGGATTTGGCGTGTGAAACTTACACGGCTGGTCCAACATCGACTCATAGGTATACCTCGGACGGTCTTTCTTTTCTTGCCACCGTTTCTTTTGTTCCGGGGTCCATGTTTTCTTGCCATCGTTTCTCGCAGTCCATTGCCCTCCCGTTTTCTGGCATTTGTTGCTCCCTGCTCCGGGTTGATCTTGATTCACAGCTGCAACTTGTTGCGAACCGTAACGATGATCCGGTCTATCGTCTCTTCTTTTTCCTCTGTAATCGTTCCTCCGAGATGACCCGGCTCCATCCCTCTGATAGTATTCCTTGTTTGACTCGTTTGACGCGAGCCTAGGTTGAGTCGGATCACCCAAAGCATATGAATCTGCAATCCGGATCATCTCTGCCAATGTAATTGGCATTTTCCTTTGCAACTTCATCCACAGCTCGCTGCCATATCTGCACCCTTGCGCAAACCATGCTATGGCCTGTGACTCTATGACACCCTCACACGAGCTTCGCACGGTGCACCACCGGGTCATGAATTCACGGTCCGTCTCATTAGGTCTTTGCTTGCACATTGCTAGGGTCTGTGGCCTATTCGGCCTCTGATATGTACTTGAGAAGTTGCTGATAAACATTTCTTCAAAATCTATCTAGCAGTTGATGCTTCCGGGTGGCAAATTATTCAGCCATACTCTGGCCGGACCCTCCAACATCTAGGGTACGTATTGTACATCCCATCTCAAGTTGCCAGTGGCAATTTTCATAGCCGTACCATAGTTTATCAGCAAATCCTCTGGCTTAGTACTGCCGTCATACGTCTTCGTGCCTCTGGGCAGCTGGAAGTTGGGTACCGGTGGCTCCTTCATGATCCGGGGTCCGAAGCACGCTGGACCCGGGGGACCTTGACATTCGATCTGTTCCGACCTATACAGGCGATCCAGTTTCAACCTGGCGTCATCCGGCATTAAATCCCTGCTTCCCAATCTTGACCCTATCACATGATAGTCTGGTCTCGGGTACCCCGCGTTCACCATCTTCGAATCACCGTCATTGTATCGGTTTTGCACTTGGGGCGCACCTTTCTGTTGCATACCTCGGCCGACGCTTTGCTCTTGCCTTGGTATATTCTGCTACTGCGGTTATCCTGCTCCTGCCGAGTTTCAATGTCCGGCATTGCCATTGACAACGTTCCCTTGACCGGCATTGCCTTGGTCATGTTTACTTCGGCTAGCTTCACCTCGGCTCACACTCCGTCGATCATCATTTTTCCGCGTTTCTTTTTCTTTTCCTGCACGCGTTGGGTCGTATGGGACGATCTGTTTGTTCCGTCTGGCCGATGTTACTACCTCTTCTCTCCTTGGACCACCATGAGGTGATGATGCGGCTCCAGCGGATTTCTCTAGGTTACCCATCGCCGAATGGATGATTTTGGAAGCTCCAACTCTCTCCGGGTTAGCTCTGAGTAGCTCTTCGTTCTGTCTGTTTGCGATCCGAACTAACTCGTTAACCCTATCTTGCTGTCTTTGACGGGCCTCACCCGTCAGACCCTCTAACTCAGATGCAGCCACATCCGCTGCTCTGAGGTTCTTCGCCGGGGTACTATACTTCGGCAACCCCACAGACAAATAGTTTTCCGATCCCTCGGCTCCATCATCACCTTCTCTGTTCATCTCGCTCATGAGGTTTCTCCCTTTTACTTTTACCGTATCAACTTTGTTTGCCTTTGCATACTCACGCAGCGTCATGTTCAGCGACTGCTGAGCCACGGCTATTTTCTTTGTGCCCTCTAGTATCTTTTGCCTAGTTTCCTCTAGCTTGGCTTGTGCCTGAGCCAGATCTACCACTGCTGCTACCGGGTTTGCCAAGCTATCCATAGCTTCTCTCAGTACGTTCTCAGGCCTCTCTAGCGGAGGTCCTCTACCTTTCCTCGGTGCCTTAGGTGTTACCTCCGGGTCCAGTGCTGGATCCTTGCTTGTGCCTGCCCCCGGCGCAGTCATCATCACTTCAGCACGGTCCGGGGAGCGAGTGATACACGCCCCGCGAACCACGCTAAGGGGTGGTTCCCCTGCCTCGACGACGCGCTGCGGATGAACGCATGATACGTCCATAGCAACATAGACCTTGTGTGCACCCAACTTGACGAAGAGGCCGTTGTGCAGAAGTGGGCGCGTGCCGAAGCAGCCTGAGTTGTCGCTGACAAAGTCCAGCGCTCCAAAGCATTGAACTAGCCCGAAGACGATGCGTTCGCCGGTGCCGATGAGGTTTCCCGTCCGGATCTTCACCCCTGCTAGCGCCGCTAGCCCCACGGTGGGCGCCAACTGTCGTGGTGGTGTCACGGCAGATGCCATGGATAGGCTAAAGGTGGAGACTAATACACGCTAGGGGAATCCAGGGAGGGATAGTGGAGTGATTCTCCACACAGAAGATTGTATTCGTTTCAAGTTTACAAGTGCTCCTAGATCTGTATTGGCAAGAGGAGGAGGAAGAAGCTCTCTTACTCTCAACTACAGTTCACTCCTAGCAGCTTAGCGAAATCAGTATCCAAGAAAAACTAACCCCTTCTACTGAAACCCTTGCCCCCCTTATATAGAGGGGGCTCGGTCTCTGCCTAGGGCATACGTGGAGGCATATGCCTCCTCTCAAAGTGGTAACCCGACCGGGGTGCTTTTCCCCCGCGTCATACATGCTTTAGCTACGTGAGCCTCTACGGCGCCTACGTCAGCCGACACGGGCGTCGTCACCCTTGTCGGCCACGACCCGGTGGTCCTGCCCTTGCTCGCTTCGCTCATGTAGTGTGTACCGGGCCTTCTTTTTGACCAGAGAGATTCCTTCCTTCTCCCAGAAGCTAAACGGGACCCGGATCATAGTAGATCCGGCTATACCTGTTCCTGCATACAAGTTAGACAAGCACTTCCGACTTACTCCTTGAGTCGGCTGAGACAATGTTAGGCGACCCCCCTGGTCCGGGTTACTCCGTGATCCGTCCTGCCTTGAGGTGACCCGGCCTTTATACCCCGGAGTGACCCTACCCGGGGGTATCCCCCCAACAGAATGTCAATTTAAAGTTTAGAAGTCCTATTGCAAACTTTCAGCAAACTCTATTTACTCAATGAAGTTTAATAAGTAGTATTAAATCAAGAGTAAGAATTCCAATGTTAGTATCCAAAGTATCATGTTTACCTCCATGTTTTAATATCAAGATTATCTAGGAGCTAAAAAATTGTTTCAGAAACCATCATGTGTGGAAGATATTGTGATATCTGAAAAAATGTTTTTGGTTGCATTATGATAGAGTATAATTTAGCAAAATACATATTCTCATATTGTATGAGAATTTGTGAAGGATGGAGATGCTAGGCATCCGGATATCCCAAAAAGGTTTTGGGAACTAACATTATACTCGCGATTCTTCCTTATAGGCTATAGTAGCTTGATCATGAAAGTTGTCATGATAAGGATGAATAGAAGATGTAAGTAAAATGTTTACTACACTAATAGATTACTAAAGAATGGATTTTTGAAAGAACACCAAACATTTGATGATGGTGATCCACTTCAAAGTGCAAGTCCAAAGGTATTCGTATTTGACTATATACACTTTGTACTATGTGTCATGTGAATGACACCACTATTGATGTTGATAGATTCTTTTAAAAGAAAAGGAATTGTTGAAAGAGAATCTATAAAATATTTGGCAGAAAAGAAAAGGTTGGAGATGTCCAACTTAAGTATATAGAAGATATACATGTTATGGTTGTATTCCTTGCTTGTTAAACAATGTGGTTTTGAGGTATTGGATACCGGTATTGGATACCGAATTGGTTGGTGTGAAGTGTCATACAGAACAACACAATTCATGAACTGCAACAGCCTAAGTAACTGGCAATAGAATAAGTGATGATGTTCATCAAAAACAAATAAAGTGTTATTGCGTTTTCGTTGTCATCAAACCTATCCTTCAAGATTTGTTTTAATAGTTGTTATTTTGTTCCGATATTACAAGAAAAATGGTTGTTCAAATAATTACCGTATTCCATAAAGGATGGATGAACTTTTACAAGTCTAGTTGTAGAAATCACATCCATAAACATTATTGCTAAAATTTCGTAAGACAAATGATTGGAAGATCACTTATGAAGTGACATCAATGTTTTGAATTGTATTGGAAAGTAAACATGAAGAAACTCCATGTTGATGGATTTTTGGAGTCTTTTGATTTTCATCAATTGACGCTTGTGAAACCTTCCTCGAGATAATTGAAACTCCGTCCATAGGCCAAAGAGGAACGGATGACTAACTTATTGGATATTATGCATGTTGATGTATATAGTCCATTATGTGTAGCCATATGCGATGGATCTTTTTGCTTCATATGCTTTCTCCAGAAATTTGAGTGAATATATCTATATATTTACTTAATAAGGAAGAAGTATGAAACATTTGAAAATTGTTCAAAGACTTTCAAGATGAAGTGAAAAATCATTGTAACAAGAAAATAAAAGAGTTTATGATTTGATCATAAAGGAAGATCTTTGAGTTACATGTTTAGCAAAACACCTAAGATTTCAGGAATTGTTCCATGAATTTGCACTTCCCGATAAACTACAGGAGTATGGTATGTTCGAGAGATCAAATCAAACCATGTTTGGCACTTTAAGATCAAAGGTGTCATTTATAAAATTGCCATTATGTTTTAAGGATTAAAGCTTTAGAGACTACCGCTTTTACACTGAAAAGAGCACCATCGTGATCAATTCAAATGACACCATATGAGTTATGGTTTAGGATAAAACCCGAATTGTCTTTTCTTAAATTTTGGTATGCTATGCATAAGTAAAATGTTTACAACCAAAGTTGGATAAGCACGTCTTTGTAGGTTATCCCAAATAATTTGTTGGGAATTCCTCCATAACACCGAGGACAAACGAGTTTGTCGCTTGGAACGTCAAGTTTCTTGAGAAGGAATTTTTCGTGAAAAGTTAAGTGGGAGGACAATAGAACTTTGATAAGGTTGTTGAACCTTAGCTATATGTTCTAAGTAGCGTAGCGCCGGAAAGTGTCCCGGTGGCGGCCATAATTCTCATGGTTCCCGTGATTACAAAGGGTGTGATCTTGGAGATTAGAGTTCCTATTGAACCATGTGGGTCGGTAAGAATCAAATAGTAAGATTTGAAACAGAAGTCGTTATTGTTTTGACAATGATGAACCGACTGCATGCAAAGAAGCGACGATGGGCCCTGACTCCATAAAATTACTAGAAGTCATAGAATTCGTGATAGTATCCATACACGAGAAATCAAGTTTCTGAACTTGGAAGACCCTTCAAAAAGGCGTAAAGCCTATCAGTCATGTTTGGATCTATAAAGAAATAGACATGGATGTTTAACATCTATGAAATAGTCGACATGTCGGAAAGAAGTTTACGGCAATGTTCAAGGAGTTAACTATGACAATATTTGATCTTTCATAGTGATATTTAGTCTTGACGGATTAATGTAGCAACCACTACATATAATTTGGTATATGGTAGTTGAATAAACAAAACAAGGTTCTTCTAATAGAGTGGTTACCTAGGACGTGTACATGACACGGTCCAAAGGGTTTTGTTAATTAAAAGGGTGCTAAAAGGGCATGCAAACTTCAATAGTTGAAGTGAGCATAGCGGAGTTGGAATCTTCACCATGATGAAAATGTTAAAGGAGTTTAATTTCATCGGAGATGATGAAGATGCTTGCATTTGCAAGAAATTAAGTGGGAGCGCTGAGACAAATTTCCAATACATTATGCAGAGTACATATCGTTGATTGGAAATGATGTATCTTTTATTGACACAAGTTAAGAATTTCATTAAAATAGGATTTTGATGAAAGACTTGGGCAAAACTAGAATATTTGGCATCAATGTCTATATGGATAGATTGAGGCGCTAATATGGTTATGCAGACGTACATATATGAGATATTGAAAGGGTTCAATATGGAAACAACAAAAAAGGTTCTTGCTGCATGGAAAGGATTGTATCAAGATTCAAGTGTTTCAACACTTGGTGAGTAAAATCACATGAAGATTTTGATCGATTATACCGTGATATGTATATATCCAGATATGTTCTATGCTCTAAATGTTATGAGCACATACCAGAATGATTCATAAGATGATCATTGGACGACAGAAAAGATATTCTTATGATCTTTGGAAGAACTAAGAATATATCATATATAAGTGACAAATAGTTAAAGGTAGTTCATTGTAAAGTGTTACTAGTTTTGTCACAAGAACAAATTAAATTTATCTCAATTTAGACTATGGGTGGCACAATGTAATGAAAAAGATGTTCCATGATGGATTTGGATCAGTTCCAAAGTTGAGACATTGTGACAGATACTACAACAAAAGGCTAATTATATGACTGCTATAGTAGCAGCAAAGGAGGGCATTTGTGTTAAGTAGTTTGTTATCAAACTAGGTGTGGTTCAAAGTGGGATAATACTATGAAGATATATTGTATGACAATAATATAAACATATTTTAACCCGAAGGAACTAAAGGTCTCACCAAAGGACCAAATTTATACAATGCCATCTCATTTGAGAATGAGTGATGCATAGAGACGCAAAGACATGCAAATACACACGGACCTGAAACTGTCAGATCCGGAGGTTATGTTAACCACTAGCAATCGCGTATATGCAACATCAGAAAGCCATAGGTGTTCAATACGCAAAGTTTTTCAAACTAGATTATTGACTCTAGTGCAAGTGGGAGACTGAAGGGAATATGCCCGAGAGGCAATAATAAAGTGGTTATTATCTTATTCCATGTTTATGATAAATGTTTATTTTGCATGCTATAATTGTATTAATTGGAAACGTTAATACATGTGTGTTTAATAAACAAAATACAAAGTTCCTAGTAATGCCTCTCATATAAACTAGCTTGTTGATTAACAAGATGATCAAGGTTTCCTGATCATGGACATTGGATGTTGTTAATAACGAGGTTACATCATTGGTGGAATGATGTGATGAACATTCATCCGAAGTATAGCATTATGATCAAAGTCATTATGTTTATATTGCTATAACATCATACAAAGTAATCTTAGTCCTTAGACCATGAGATCATGTTAATTGCTAACATTGGAAGAGTAACTTGATAACATCAAACGTCACACCGTAAAAGGGTGACTATAAAGGTGGGTTCAGATACTCCGAAGGTGTTATGTTGAGGCTCATGGATCAAGAGTGGAATTTGTCAATCCCGATGACAGATAGATATACTCTAGGCCCTCTCGGTGATATCACATTAAGATAGCTTGCAAGCAAGTGATGTGATCACTAGAATATTATATCACGGGAACGAGAAAAGAGTGCATGTCAGTAACGAGATCAAACTAGGTATTGAGATACCTATGATCGAATCTTGGACATGTAATATATCGCGAGTCAAAGGGATTTGGTTACGATGTTAAAGGTTCACACGACCACAAGAGTCATCGTTGAATATGTGGGAGTCAGTACGGATCTCCAGGTCCCGCTGCTGATTATTAATCGGAGAGGGGTCTCGATCATGTCTGCATTATTTGCAAACCGTAGGGTGACACACTTAAGGGATACCGATGCCATTTGGAGCAAATATGTTTCAGATAAAGATTTAAGAAAGCGCTGGAATCATTTCGATGGAAACCGGAATTGTTTCGGGTGAAATTAAAGAAACTGGTTCTGCATGTGATATTGAAATGTTGCAGGGGGTTTTATGTGAATCTTTGTTAATTAAGTAATTAACAAAATTCTGAATAAAATAAATAAAATACTTTTATTTAATGAGAGCTTGCATTAAATTTGGTGGAAATTTAATGCATGTGAGTGGAAGTGTGAGTGGAGGCATATTTATGTGGGTGGAGCATCCACCACATGAATGATGGAAGACATGGGGGCACCACCATTGTTGCCACGCCATGGCCCTTTGGCTGCCCCCCTCTTCCCTATAAAAGGTCCCCCTCTCCTACTCACAACACACACCTCCTCGTGATGGATCTCTCTCCCCCTCTAGTTATTCCCCATGGTCTCGGATTAGCGAGATACATGTTCCCGGTGGCTTTATCTGGAAAGGAGTTGCTACTTCTGCTGATTTGCTGGAGTGAGGGATGGAGGTTGTCGGGGTACCAGACGTGTGTGCGATCACGGATGCACCGCTACTTTGCGGTGCTGGACTTGGTGGTGCTGGACTTGCTGGAGCTGGATCTGATGGACATGCTGGAGCCGGACCTGCTGGACTTCATCACTATCTTGAGATCGGCAAGTGTACGACTACATCATCCACGAGTTCCAACTCATTAACAAAGCTTTGTTGTCTTCGAGGGTAAGTTCTCTATGGATGTATATCCACCCGTTGCTTGTATCTAGTAGATAGATCTTGGCGTTTAGTTCCCATCGTAGGAATTTTTTTGTTTTCTATGCTGCGAACCCAGCAAATTTCTTATGGGTCTAGACAACTCAAACCTCATGAAGTCAACTACCCCACACATGATTTGGAATTAGCAGCAGTAGTTTTTGCTTTGAAAAGTTGCAGATATTTTCTTTTTGGAGCAAGGTGTGAACTATACACTGATCATAAAAGCGTCAAATATTTCTTCACTCAGAAGGAATTGAACATGAGGCAGAAAAGATGGTTGGAGTTGATTAAGGATTATGACCTTACAATCAATTATACTCCAGGAAAGGCCAATGTAGTAGCAGATGCTTTAAGCCAGAAGAGCGCAGATGTTCAACCGAAAAACCAAGAGCTACCAAAGGAGTTACAAATGCAATTGGAAAGATTAGAAATACAATTTCTAAGGTTAGAGGTTCATGTAGGCTTAGCTACCATGAGGGTTATGGAAGAGTGAAGCAGTAATCTTCATCATGAGATCTATGGACATCAACTTGATGATCCGTTCATTGCTGAAGAAGTCAGAAGAATTTCCGAAGGTCAAAAATCAGCTTTTCACCTCAGAGATTATGGATCTTTATGGTTCCAAAATCCCCTTTGCGTACCAGATATACAGGAAATTAGAGAGATAATACTCCGAGAAGCACATGAGACACCATATTCAATTCACCCAGGAAGTACAAAGATGTACATGGATCTTAAAGAGCTATTTTGGTGGAATAATATGAAAGGAGACATTGCAAACTATGTATCTGAGTGCCATACCTGCCATGGAGTGAAGGCATAAAATTAGAGTCCAGCGGACCACTACAACAACAAGAAATTCCAGAGTGGAAATGGGAGGAAATTGGTATGGATTTCATTACAGGATTACTGATGACTCCGAAGAGGAAGGATATGAAATGGGTAATAGTTGATAGACTTATCAGAAGTGCACATTTCATTCCAGTGAACCAAAAGGATAATGCTGAGAAGCTGGTTGAGGTATATGTCAAGGAGATTATAAGTAAGCATGGAGTACCCAAAAGTGTTGGGTCCGCAGCATAGAAAACAAAAAAAATTCCTACGATGAGAACTATACGCCAAGATCTATCTACTAGATACAGAGCAACGGGTGGACATACATCCATGGAGAACTTACCCTTGAAGACAACTAGTTTTGTTAACGAGTAGGAACTCGTGGTTGATGTAGTCGTACGCTTGCCGATCTCAAGATTGTGTGGAAGTCCAAGCGCCACAAATCAGTAGCGCATCCGTACTCGCACACACGTTCAAGCCACCGGACAACCTCCACCTCCTCGCTCCAGTGAATCAGCGGAAGCAGCAACTCCTTCAGCACGCAAAGGCCACTGGAACATGTATCTCGCTAATCCGAGACCATGGAGGAGTATCTAGAGGGGGAGAGAGATCCTTCACGAGGAGGTGTGGTTTGTGAGAGGGGAGAGGGGGCTTTATATAGGAGGGAGGGAGACCCCTCCCCTCCCATAGCCGGCGCATGCGGGGGGGGGGGACTCCTCCCCTCCTTCATTCATGTGGTGAACCTCCACTCACATAAACATGGCCTCCACCCAAAATCCCACTCACATGTATTTAATTTCCACCAAATTAAATGCAACTCTCAATTAATAAAACTCTTTTATTTATTTTATTCAGAATTTTTTTAATTACTTTAATTAACAAACATTCACATAAAACCCCTTGCAACATTTCAATATCACATGCAGAATCACTTTCTGCAATTTCACCCGAAACAATTCCGGTTTCTATCGAAACAATTCCTGTTTCTATCGAAACATTTCCTGCGCTTTGCAAACCTTTTGTCTGGAACATATGTGCTCCTAAATGGTGTCCGGCAACCCTTAAGTGTGTCACCCTATGGTTCGCGAATAATGCAGACATGATTGAGACTCCTCTAAGATCAATAATCAGAAGCGGGACCTGGAGATCCATACTGACTCCTGCATATTCAACGATGACTTCTGTGATCGTGAGAACCTTTAACGTCAGAAATTTAATCCCTTTGTCTCATGATAGAATACATGTCCGAGATTCGATCATCGGTATCCAAATACCTAGTTTGATCTCGTTACCGACATGCACTCTTTTCTCGTTCCCGTGATATAACATTCTAGTGATCACATCACTTGCTTGCAAGCTATCTTAATGTGATATCACCGAGAGGTCCCAGAGTATTTCTATCCGTCATCGGGATTGACAAATTCCACTCTTGATCCATGAGCCTCAACATAACACCTTCATAGCACTGAACCCACCTTTATAGTCACCCTGTTACGGTGTGACGTTTGATGTTATCAAGATACTCTTCCGGTGTTAGCAATTAACATGATCTCATGGTCTAAGGACTAAGACTACTTTGTATGATGTTATAGCAATATAAACATAATGACTTGATCGTAATGCAATACTTCGGATGAGTGTTCATCACATCATTTCACAAATGCTGTGACCTTGTTATTAACAACATCCAATGTCCATGATCAGGAAACCTTGATCATCTTGTTAATCAACAAGCTAGTCTATAAGAGAGGCATAACTAGGAACCCTTTTTGTTTATTAAACACACATGTATTGATGTTTCCTATCAATACAATTATAGCATGCAAAATAAACATCTATCATATACAAGGAATACATAATAACAACTTTATTATTGCCTCTCAGGGCATATTTCCTTCAAAAAGAATTGTATCGGATAGAGGGTCTGTGTTCACTTCAGCATTTTGGAAACAACTACATGAATCACTCGGGTCAAAACTGGATTTCAGCACAGCTTATCACCCAGAGACCGGAGGTCAGACAGAAAGAACTAATCAAATCTTAGAAGATATGCTAAGAGCATGTGCCTTAGATTTTGGAGGTTGTGGGAAGATCACCTACCTTTTGCAGAATTTTGTTACAACAATAGCTATTAGAGTAGTCTAAAGGTAGCACCATATGCGGTATGTTATGGTAGAAAATGTAGATCGCCAATATGTTGGTATGAACCAGGAAGTAGCAAAGAGTTTGCACCTGATTATATCAAGGAAAGGCAAGACATTATTGATATCATCAAGGATCGACTGAAGATAGCTCAAAGTCGTCAAAAGAGTTATGCAGATCAGAGAAGAAGAGCATGGCATCTAGAAGTGGGAGATATGGTATATCTCCAGGTTAGCCCAATGAAAGGAGTTAAAATATTCAAAGTGAAAGGAAAATTAAGTCCAAGATATATCGGACCATTCAAGATACTAAGCCATAATAGAAATACTGCTTATGCTTTAGAATTACCAACAAGGATGGTTCAAGTTCATAATGTTTTCCATGTATCACAACGCTGGAAGTGTCTTAAAGTTCCTAAGGATGCAATCACGCATCTTGAGTTTGAATTGCAAGAGGATTTGACTTATGATGAGAAACCCTGCAAGATTTTGGAGAAGACATGGAAAAGATTAAGGAATAGAGATATTAAGTACTGCAAAGTACAGTGGGTACATCATCCTGAACGGGAAGCAACCTGGGAGAAAGAAGATGACCAACGTGAAGCTTATCTAGAATTATTCAGGTACACACCAGTAAAACTTTGGGATGAAGTTTAATTTAAGGGGGGGAAGACTGTAACATCCCAGCGTTTAGGAACCAACGAAGGGTAGAAATATAAACTTGTGCATTTACATGCATTCATCTGTAGAATTGAGGTAATTTTTTCACCAAACAAAACTCTAGGGAGATCAGAGTTTCTTTCAGTACTTTGAGTAAGGGTTTAGCTCTCAGGAGTGTTTGCTATGAATTCTGACATGATCCCTAGGAATTATTATGAATTTGGGTGAATGATTTGAATTCATATTTGAAATTTGAAGTATTATGAAAAGATTTGAAAATTAGAAATAATTAGTGTTTATTTGATTTCCAAAAAAGATTTAGTTATTATTGTTAAATGTTCAACAATTTGAAAACAATAAGAGACACTGAGATCAATACAAGTGTATAACTCAATTAGTTTTCCTTATTTCTTTCCTTTGTTCATAAGAGCCAAAAGGGGCAAGTTTCACCAGATCATGGAATAGTAAAAGGAAGAGGGTAATCCATCAAAATTACTTGATCTCATCCATAGCCAAGTCCAACAGTTAAGCAACTGACACATCTAACTGCATGCGGTGAGGTGTCAACAATAGAGAAGTTAGAGATAGTTTAAATCCCAGCTGACATAGAGCAAAACAAGATTTGCTACTCACCTCACAGCCATAGATACTGGTGATATCAAGAACACATCAGCTACCACTATAGGTACTACCATTTTCCACTAGATCATCCCAAGGTTCCTCACACCAACATAAACAGAAACCACACAAGATGATCACATAAGGAGGGGGAAGAGTTTGGTGGACAAGAAGGCCACACACGTGTTGCAACACCAGGAAGGACAAGACAGGGCCAAAGGGGAAGGCAGGATCAGATCCAGGGCTACATCAAGCCAACAATATAAGGCAACATCAGCACAAGGTGATCAGGGTAAATCTCTAAACCTTTTGTCCAAAAGTGGATCATGGACATATCCATATCTATAATCATGAGTATATTATATATATTCATGCAAGGGCATGATAAACACATGATCAACTAAGCAACAAGTAAAAACAAGTAGTTTTTACTTTAGGCAGATCTCAGACCAGCATCATTGATCTATTCAAAGGGGCAACCGAATTTACACATAATTCAAAAGATTTCTCCACTCTCCTTAATCCCAACAATTCCAGTAGCACAGTTCAGGAAGAACCTAGAACATGGACAGATCTTGTGTGCCACTCAGAGAGGGTGTCACAAGATCTAGACTAACTTGGCAAACCCAAACATGAAGTTTCACAGTCAAACCATCTTAGAAAAACAAAAGTATTTAATCATCTTCCTAAACACCACAGTTTAGGAATCATGCATACATATCTATATATCTCCACTCAAGTGCATCAAAGTTCATCAGAGATAATTAAATAGGGGATTAACTCTAAACCTTAACCCTAAAACATATTCACCATAGCCAGAGGCTATGTTTCTAATCACAACATGGCTAGAAGGCATTAGACTAACACTGATAATAAGAGAGGTTTAGGTAGCATACTAACAGTGACAGTAATCACTGTCAACACGTGCACAACAGGAGTAATCCTTAGTTCACAAAACTAATCATAGAGGGTAAACATGCAGTAGTTCATCGTCTACAACTACACAGTCACAGGGATTGAACCCTAGCACCAGGGAAGAACCCTAGTTCTTCTCTGCAGGCATGCAGAGAGAGTACACTGCAAGGGAACACAGAGGTAGTGCAGAGGGGGTGAAGGAGAAGACTTACTCGAGGTCCTCGCAAGGTTATCCAAGAGGAAGCAAGGAGGCAGCCGACGACAGAGAGGAAGGGAGGAACAGGGAGCACCCCGAAGGGATACTGCGACCCACACCAGCACGCATCGGAGGCAGCCACAGAAGGAGAACCACACCAGCACGTGTTGGAGGCAGCTATAGAAGAACAACTTCAGCACCGTCGGGGAGCAACAGAGCGTTGAGGGTGCGGCAGAGCCCAAACCCTAGCCACGGGGTAGGGTCAGCGTGGCCAGCAAAGAGTGATAGCATCGAATCGACCAGGACAGTGACAAGCAGCAGCATCGACCATGTCATCTCGCACCACGGCGGTAGCCATGGCAGCTAGAGGTGGCCGAAATCTCCCGCGGTGGCGGCGGCATCAAGCGGGCCAGAGTGTCGCGCGAGAGAGATAAGGGAGAGAGGAGAGAACGCGTGGGAGTACTAGGCCAATTGGCAGCCCAGTACTGCCTAGGGGCTTTTGGACCTACCTAGGTGGGCCGGGTCGGGTTGGGTCGGGCCCGACCAGTGGGTCAGGCCCGGGTTTTAAAATAAGGGCTTGATTAAAAATTGTTAATTACAAATATACCCCTAGCACTAAATGAGCCCTAGAAATATAAATAAAAAGCCTAAAAACACAAATATTATATCTATGGATTCACAAAAATATCCTATACCCAATAAAAATAATAAATAGTAATTTAAGTAAGTAAATTTAGACCTGTTATTGTAATCCTATATATTCCTCTTGGAATTTTATAAAAATGAATAAAATACTTAAAATTGAATAAAATTCACTTTTAAGATCCTAAATAAATATGCTATTGTAGAAAAATACTAAGTTGTATTTATGAAAAGTACATCAAGTTTGTTAAAAATAAAATCTTTATTCCTTATTAGAATTTTAAGAAAATAATAGAGCGAGTTAAAAATTAAATAAAATTATTTTTAAGCTCTTTGAATATTACTGGTTATCACAAAAATATTAGATATAAGAATTATGTGAATTTAACAGTCTTTGATTATTACATTCTTTTTATCAATTAAAAGAAATATAAAACCTTTATAAGGTGGGTAAAACATGCAAAGAAGAAACAAAATAAATCATTGTATGACATTACTATGCATTCCATATTGCTTCTTTAAATATTGTCCTTACCGGGCAATAATGGTTGTTTGTAGAAACAGGAGCTCAGGGTCAAGTGGAAGCATCCGACTTCACTACCTTACAGTCACAGGGCAAGTTCATCACTTGCTCATGTCCTTTGAAGAGTCTTTACGAAAGTTTTTGAAAATTGTGCGTTATCACCTATGTTCTAAGAGAGATAGAAAATAAGTATTTTTCCAAACAAATGAAATGCTATTATCATCCTAAGTGATGATAAATACTATGAATGACAGTAGAATCTAAGATTCCAGTTGCCGAACAACTAGGGCTTAAAAACCCATGACATTAGTTATTCTAGCACCGTATATTACACGTTAACCATAAGATTTGGAATGGGTTGGCGAAGTAAGCTGGATCTTCTTCCTTTCACATGGATGGATGACCTTATCATGAAGCTACAGATTTCTCGTGGAGAATCCAGCACATGGGTGGGACCCCTCAGTGCCCCGCAATATTGGTGTCTAGATTATTTGTGCATGGTTGTTTTGGTGGAGGTTCACCATAGCTGATGGTGGCTGCCAGGCAGAGCTGCTTACAGAGTCTTCACGAGGCTACCCAAACTATACTCATGGTAAACCTTCTTGGGGGATCGTGTCTTCATGCGGGGTCGCGGAGAAGGGCAGTGATTGGCTTGGATCAACTTCTAGGCCCCACATCAAGGAATTGTGGATGGGAAAGTATGCCCGGTTGTGCAACAAAGATTTGGTCTCTTATGGGTAAAGTAACACACCTCTGCAGAGTGTAAAAAAGTGTGACATGTTACTCCCTGTTCCGGGAAGGAGCTACAAATGCGGCATGAAAGGAACTCCATGAAGTTCTAGTCAACCTGTGAAGGCTGATGGGCATAGTTTTTGATCATAAAATCAATCTTTGAAGAAAGTTTTACAAAAACTGCATAGTGCAAACAACTTATAGACTGTTACTCACCCTTTCCTTTGATCCTTTGCTTAGACTATGAGGAACTGAAGGAAAACCAAGTGTATGCTATAGAGGTCCAGAATGACGTCTACTACGAAGAGCTAGACCTATCCGGTGGTGTCAAAGGGGTGGACTACGGGATACACTATGGAGCTGAAGATAACGAGTCAGAGTAGTTGTCAGGACGGAACTTAGTTATCTAGGTGGAGCCGAGCAGCATGAACCCTATACAATAAGCTGTTGAGCTCATGTCTTACTTTAACATTGTGTCTTTCGTTCTTTCGCTGAACTTGTTAAGTAAGTTATATGGTTTGGAAGTTTGAACCGTTCAAAGATCTTGATCTTTTGGTATTGTAATAATATGTGAATGTTTGTAATTTGGACCCGCAATGTTTCTGTTGTACCACTTTGAGGGATGCAATATTTGTGGAATGGTGTGAGTGCTATGTTAACGACTATAGTATACTACAACATGCAGTGGTATGTTGGGTCACCGCAAATGGCCTGACAAAGATCATCAGCAGTCTCATGTGTGATGCCCATTCTTCACCTTCTTCTTGTTCATTGTCTTCCATTGAAGCACCACCAAATTCAGGGAACATTGGATAGTTGTCATTGTTCTCTTCTTCTTAGTTGTCTTCCATCATAACCCCTCTTTCTTCGTGCTTTGTCTATCAATTATAGCCGGGCATGAAACCATACTGAATCAGGTGGATGTGAATGGGTTTTGAGGAAAAGTAATCCTTCTCATTCTAACACACGACAGGGACAACACGTAAAACCATTCTCCTTGTTTGCCTCATCCATTTCGAGAAAAGAATGCACGCCTATAATGAACGCGTCAGCCGTCAGGCATTCGGGAACCATCGTACATCCATGGCCAGCTCATCTGCATTATAACTAAAATCTTGGATCATATAAAAATCTTGGATCATTTTCACTTCATCTACTTATTGAAATCTAAAAATTTAGTGTGTACTAACAAGATATATATAAAGTTTTAGATGCTCATAAAAAATGTTGAGTTTTTAATTATTGATCCTGTAGTGAAAACCTCATTCCATTCTAAGCTCCGAAACTCTAAAATTACACATCTCAACTTTCAGTAACTTTTTGCATAATCAAAATTTGTCTAAAATTGCACATCTAAAATACCCTCTACCTCTCTACATCTAAAGCATGAAATCCATCTCTACTTCTAGAGCATTGAGCTAAACTAACAATGAGAATGAAAGAATGAACTTGCTAACCCTTTAGAACCTTGGATTAATAGGTGCCACCAAATCTTAACAAATATTGGACAAAAAATGGGGATGAACTCGAGCTAGCTTGTAGAAAAATGGCCATAGGCTCGGACATGGATGAAGAAAAGGGTATATATAGGAAAACCATTTGTCCCAGTTTGTATTACAAACCAGGACTAGTTCATGATATCTAGTGCCGCTTTGTAATACAAACCAGGACTATAGGTCTCCCAACTCCTAGCCATTAGGGGCCACACCTTTAGTCCCGGCTAGTATTACCGGCCATGACTAGAGGTCCCCATTGAACCAAGACTAGTCACTTGCAGCCTCCTAGCCGTTGGGACCGGGATGAACCAGGACTAGTGCTCACACTAGTCCTGGTCCCAAACACAACCGGTACTATAGGCAAAGGAAGCTCCAAACCAAAGGTTTGTTTTCTACTAGTGATAAGCGATGCAACGTGTATTGAGTGGAAACTAATAAAAACTAAAGACATTCTTATCTCTGTTTAAACTAGATATTTGTCAATAATTTGATGATATTATCCCTCCAACATGCCATTAACCACTAATCATTACATAGATGTGCAAATCTCCTTGGTTGTTTGTTTTCTTGAAAAAATGGCAATCTAATGATGAATTTTGAGCAATTAAGGAAGAATCACATGCTAGAGGTTTTCCCAAGTCAATAGTCTCCTAAAACAGAACGTAATCATCTTTAACAAGTACTAATACAGTCGGACCCTACTGTATCATTGATAACCCCCAAGTCCAGGGGAACACCGTAGTACCTCTCAATTTGGAAGTAGGGTATGGATCCACAGGATCAAAAAGGAAAAGCTATTTATTCTCTACAACTAAAGTGCCACAAGTTTTAGTTGATTATATATGCACTAAACACGTTTTAAGGAATAAGATGGTTGTTTTAATGGTTGGAAGTTTAATATAACAAAACAAGAATATAAAAGTGTCCCAATCCTCTTTAATGCAAGAGGACAAGACAAGGGTTTTTATTTATAGGAACAATGGAAATGGGTTCATGGGTTCACTTAATCCTCTATTCTCCATCTATGCTGATCATCATGTTATAGATAGTAAAGGTACACACAATTGTCATGTTTTAATGGTACTTTTATGGTGGCTACATGTCATAAAACACATAGGTGAAAGAAGTACTCCTTTGTGTTACTAGGTCACCCATGCAATAAGGCTAGCATTTTATTTGTGTCACACTACACATCATACTTCTCCCTTTTTACCCCTAGATAAAGGATGTTGGGCTGAATTGCTATCACTCAATACATATGCCTATGTCACTCGGCCACCCATTACCTACATACATCATACTTCTTAACGGAAAACATTCTAAACACTAGTGCAATTATTCATATGTTATGATAAGTTGTGCGTATTATCACATCTCTCTCATCTACCCCCACTTGGTGGTGTCAATCACCTCATGATATGGATAAACAAGGCATTATGTATAGATATAAACCATTACATGCATCATAGAATATCCCCAAAGTATGATAAACCATAAAAGATCCAACACAATGGTAAATGAATAACAAGTACTATCTCATAACACAATACCCACCATAGGAATTACATAGATAGATCCATACTCATGCAAGGCACATCATATAGACTTAAAAAATGATCATATATGGAGAGATTAGATCAAGTTACCACCATAAACCCGAAGTCCAGGGGGTGGAATACTCCCCTCTCATCATGGAGAGTGATGAGGAGGCATTGGTGTAGGAGGAGACACGGTTGGAGGCGATTCTGTCAGCGGTTCCCCCTCTAATCTTCCTTTGGTGGCGGCCAGCAGACTCTCTATTCTTGGTGTTTTCTATCTTCGCCTCCTCTGTGTCGAGGACTCCCTAGGGGATCCTTATATAGGGGTTTTTAGTTCAAGAGAACTTCATGGGCAAAAGAATCAAGGCGATCGGACGACCGAGGAGGAAAAGAGCATAGGTGGTGCACCCAGCTGGGCTGGGCGCACCACCCAGTCTCTTTTGGGCCTCATGACCCTCTAGGTGAGGTTCTCGTGCTCCAAAAGCTTCTCGTGGATAAATATTGTCATTCCCAAAAGTTTAGGTCCATTTGACTTCGTATAGGTCCCAAAACATCAAAAAGATTGAAAACACGATTTTTCTGCCCTACCGAGTTATAGCCAAAATAAAGGGGATCATTGGAAATCCCCAAAAATCAATATAAAACATGGATATAACATTATATATGATGCAAATATGTGGGAAAACATGTTAACAAACTACACAGTTCATGTATGCATTTTACATGCATCAACATCCCCAAGATTAACCTATGCTCGTCCTCGAGCATGAAGGTGATAAAACTAAACATGGACTTTGGATTTTGTTACCTTAGCTTCCTTCATTTTAATGTAGAGTTCATAGGCTCAATTCCTTTCAATGAAACATAATATGCAAGTGTACTATCAATTTGTATCTTTTACACATCTATAAATATGCTAAACAATAAGTGATGGTGTGATAAAAAAATGATGAACAAAATAAACTTTCAAGCACACTTTGATGAACCTATAGAATCGAATAAGAGACTCTTTTCATCATTGGCATTAGTATTTTCATGCCTTTATTTTTGGGCTACTTCTTAGTTTCATGCCCTTGACTCGAAGACTCACTTCTTAGTTTTGTGTCTTCCCTTGAGATGTTTTGCATCCCGTACAGAAAGTAAGCATTGAATACATATGTTAATCCTCCATAAAGAATATTAAATAGAATTTTGAGCTATGTAATTCATGTCAACAATACTAATAAGGATGGGGTTCCCAATATCTTTTTATTTCACTTTGTTTTAAAGATTCATATGGTTTATGTGCAAAACATCTTACAAGTTGATTATTTCATGCGCCTACCCTATGACCTTGCACTCCTCATGATACTCAACTTATGCCTCTCATTGTATACTCATGTTGGTTTATGAAACCGCATCACTGAAGTACCTCTTGCCCCTGTGTAGTTATATGCCCCCTTTTTGGCATTTATTTATTTACTTATTTATTCATTTATTCAACATAAGATAATATAATTCCTTGGTTGTGTTCAAGGAGGGAGGGGGCAGTATCTCTATTCCAGAAGACAAGAAAAACAGACATATGAATCATATCAACAAGGATCATCATGCTGTAAGTTTCCACCATGTCATGCATGGCTTTGGCTACCGGTTCAGGAGCATTTTCTACCAACACGCCTACTCTAGTGTGCACACTTCATTTCACATTGTTACAATCCATAGGTAGAACTTAAACATGATTGACATTCAACATTTAACATTGAAAGCTTTGTGCCATGCTAGTCATGGTTTAGCTAACAACCACTAATAAGATGTGAAGCACAAAAATTTCCATAGTAGTATCACCCCAAACCTTACTTTCTTATAAGCTTTAAAATACATGAAAAAGGTGTTTAAGAATGTTTGGAGGATTAACATACATACTATACTTGAAATTAGCTTTTGCCACAAGTAGGTGGATATGACTAGTTTAGTTTTAAGGGGCTTGGAACAAGTCTTAGCTTGTGTAGAAAAGGCTTAGCAAAAAGAGATCTAAGGAGTGTGCCATCTAGTTTATAATGCAACATTTATTTTGTCACCTTGCCTATTAATGTTGAACATAAATATACACAAGAAAATGATACAAATTAATAGGCATAAAACAGATCATGCTTCATATAAAACAATTGAGCTTAAGAACTAGACACAACATGAATTTCAGCTTTTATTTTTATCTCTCCTTTTATTTTATTCCATGGCATTCTCTTTCAGTTTTAATCTCATTAAGGTAGAGTTTATTTTCAGTAGCTTATCATAAACATTTATAATAATGGTGGTGGTGGTATTTTTAATGCAAAACAAAAAGTAAAATAGATGCTCCAAGTTTCTACGATAGTTCTATGTTGCTCAATAAACAAAGTTTAGAGGTTTGCAAACCGAGAGTTGAGTTGGTCCAGTGGGGTGCCTTGGGCATCCCCAAGATTATGGTTTTCACCATCCTGGGATTGCTCTTGGTGTGATGTTCCTCCATTCCTTGTTAAAAAACGTCAACACAAAACTTTTTATCCCATCTCTTTTCTGAGAGGTGACATTAGCGGCCACAAGAGTATAATAGTTGCTGCATATATATCAAAGACAAAATTCTTTCTAAATTCTACAGAAATCATATAATGTCCCTACATATCCGTGGCATATAATATGACTCATACAAATCATTTTAGGACACTTGGGAATGGTTAAAACAAAATATGGCAGAACCTCTACAGATTTTCAGCAACAACAAAACAATTTTTTTTGCCCAGTTAGACATGTCAGAAATTTTAGCCAATGTTTATGCACACATAGGATGAAAAGTTGTAAATGCTGTATGAATTTGAGTGCAATCGGAGTTACATAAAAAATCAGAAAATTCACTCACTAAAAACTATTCTGTAGAAATTTGCTACTCCATATGTTTAGCAACTTTTAAAACATCCAAAATGGGTTCCACTTGGTACTGTATTACTAAACTACAACAATGACACTAAAAAGGACTCTTTAACTACAACAAGCATATATAACAATAAATTACCGGGTTGCCTTCCGAAAAGTGCTTTCTTTATAGCCATATTGCTAGGCTTTACTTACTTGATTCAAGTGATGTGGAGATCATGTGGTAGCTTGGTGCTATCTCCTTTATCATCCATGAGAGGTTCCTCTACATCCCCAATCTTAGGTTGGACCATATCGTTTTCTTCTTCATTCTTATCTCCTTCTTTGTGGTGCATGGACATCCCCAAGCTTGGGATTTTATCATCTTGTTTCTTTTCCATTTCTATATATTCTTCTTGTTGTTCCTGCAAGCCATTATATCTCTCCTTAATAGCAACAAAATTGTTATAATATTCAAGGATATAGGTATTCTTACAAAAAAGTTTCAAGAGTTGTTCAAGCGTTGTAGTAAGTTTTGGTGTGAGGCTATGAGTTTCATTTGCTACCAACATAACTATTTCAAGAAATCCCATTACAATAGTAAATTATTCAGCTGCCTTCATATCAGTGTTCATGAATTCATTATTATGGTAGGAAGCAATTATAGGCATACTCTCAGTCTTGCATTGGAATTTTTGATTCTTAGGATATTGATCTATGCAACAAGATAAACTATACCTATCACATAATTCATGGCCAATTTCATTCAATGCTTCCATTACTAACTTTGTTTGATCAACATTAATTGATTCAACCATAGGGGGTTGCGTAAGTACATGATTCATACATTCTATGAACATAACAAATGAACTATTTTTTTATGTTTTTCAAATAAGGAGAGTAAAAAATGATACATAACGAAAGTAAATGTAATGAGAAACTCACAACCAAACAAGTTAAATAAACCTCCCCAAGCTTAGATGATTGTAAGATATAAAACAAACTAAAACAAATCTAAAGTCTAGTGCACACAAGAATAGAAACTTAAGCGCTACGCTCCCTGGCAACGATACTAGAAAAGTATATTGATAACCCCCAAGTGCAGGGGGTCACCGTAGTACCTCTCAATATGGAAATAGGGTATCGATCCGCAGGAGAAAGAAGGAAAAGCTATCTATTCTCTACAACTAAACTTTCAAAAGTTTTAGCTGATTATGCACTAAACAATTTTTAAGGAATAAGATGGTTATTTTAATGGTTGGAAGTTTAATATAACAAAACAAGAATATAAAAGTGTTCTAATCCTCTCCAATGCAAGATGACAAGACAAGGGTTTTCTTTTATAGGAACAATGGACATGGGTTCATGGGTTCACTTAATCCTCTCTTCTCCATCTATGGTGATCATCATGTTATAGACAGTAAAGGTACACACAATTGTCATGTTTTAATGGTACTTTTATGGTGGCTACATGTCATAAAACACATAGGTGAAAGAACTACTCCTTTGTGTTACTAGGTCACCCTTGCAATAAGGCTAACATTTGGTTTGTGTCACACCACATGTCATACTTCTCCCTTTTTACCCCTATATAAAGGATGTTGGGTTGCATTGCTATCACTCAATACATATGCTGCTACCACTCGGCCACCCATTACCTACATACATCATACTTCTTAATGGAAAACATTCTAAACACTAGTGCAATGATTCATATGTTGTGATAAGTTGTGAGTATTATCACATCTCTCTCATCTACCCCCACTTGGTGGTGTCAATCACCTCATAAACAAGGCATTATGTATAGATCTAAACTATTACATGCATCATAGAATATCCCCAAAGTATGACAAACCATACAAGATCCAACACAACGGTAAATGAATAACAAGTACTATCTCATAACACAATATCCACCATAGGAATTACATAGATAGATCCATACTCATGCAAGGCACATCATATGGCCTTCAACAATGATCATACAGGGAGAGATTAGATCAAGTTACCAGCATAAACCCAGGGGTGGACTACTCCCCTCTCATCATGGAGAGTGATGAGAAGGCATTGGTGAAGGAGGAGACACGGTCGAAGGTGATTCTGACAGCAGTTCCCCTTTCAATCTTCCTCCGGTGGAGGCCAGCAGACTCTCTGTTCTTGATTTTTTCTATCTCTGCCTCCTCTATGTTGAGGACTCCCCAGGGATCCTTATATACGGGTTTTTTGGTCAAGAGAACTCCATGGGCGAAAGAATCAAGGCGATCAGACGACCGAGGAGGAAAAGAGCATAGGTGGCGCAACCGCCTGGGCTGGGCATGCCACCCAGTCTCTTCTGGGCCTCCTGTCCCTCCAGGTGAGGTTCTCGTGCTCCAGAAGCTTTTCGTGGATAAATATTGGCATTCCCAAAAGTTAAGGTCCATTTGACTTTGTATAGGTCCTGAAACATCAAAAACATTAAAAACATGGTTTTTCTACCCTGCCGGGTTATAGCCAAAATAAATGGGATCATTGGAAATCCCCAAAAATCAATATAAAACATGTATCAAAAATCAATACAAAACATGGATATAACATTATATATGATGCAAATATGTGAGAAAACATGTTAACAAACTAGAAAGTTCATGTATGCATTTTACATGCATCAATCATCCAACATATTGTGTGTGTCAGTGATTTTCTAGAATTAAACCACACAATCTTCGTGAAAGGGCCCTCTAGTGACCCAACACATCATTGCATGTTTATTGGCATAACACTTATTCAACAACAGAAACATTGTGGATTCAATGTCACACTTACTCATTATTACACGCAAAAAGTGTACAAACTCTTCAAGATCATTCTCGGTCCATTGTAAATTCTCAAACAACTCAAATCTCAAATTAACTATCCTCCCCACCCCTCTCCTCCCCCCACTGTCTCCGTCAAAGGGCGCAGCCGGGTGAATCCTAGCGGACCAGCAACGACGATACTTCCTCGTCCCTTGGCACATAGGTCATCAGCGCAGAACTACGACCTCGGGGCAGGGCATGGTGCGGCGGCCGAGCGCCATGGCGTGGCCTCTTTGGCAGCAGCATGGCAAACGATGCTCTGACGGGTGCATCTTGGAGGGTGGGCTTCTGTATGGGAAGCGCGGTGGGCGGGCATGGGCTTTGATGCCTCCTCGAGGGTGACCGTGGTCTACATGGTGGTGGAGCATCCCGGGGCCTGTCTAGGACGTAGCACCACGATTGTCGTGATGGTATGTTGGGATCTCTCGGTGGCAACATGGTGGGCTAGTTGGTGGGTACGCACGACTGCAGGTGAAAACTAAGCTGACTTCTGGTCATGGCAGACAATGGCGACATTTCTGCATCGCTCCCTTGTCGAAGGAAGCAACTCTCGCGTCTTTCCTCGGGCTACTCCGGGGCAAACCCTAGATCTGGATATTCTGGATCAGAAGATGACAACGCCCAACACCATTCTCCCTCCTAGGGGCATCGCCTTGGAGGAGTTCCTAGTCTAAGGGGAAGACAATGGAGCGGCTTCGTCTTGCATCGATTCTTTGATAGAGATGTCAAGTCATGCCTAACCACCAGGTTCTACGCTCATTCATGCCTGGATCGGTAGCTTTGCTACGCACGACGGATCTTTTGGAGGCTTCAAGATGCGCCAGATGGCAGAACTTGACGACATGGTGCCAAGGGATCTCGGTGGCAACCTTATGTGCGTGTTGATGGACGCGCGCAAGACGGTGGCGCTCTATGGCGTTGACAGCAGGCCTAGCAAGGTCAATACATTGATCCCTGTCCTGAAGGCTGAAGACTGCAACGGCGACTTTTGGAGGGTGCGCATTGGTGCACGCTGATGGTCTGTTGGGACCGATTGTGCTCTTGGCTCGCCATGGGTGTCTTGGTGAGGCCTTCTATTTTTACATGATGCGGGTAGGTGTGAGGTCAGGATACTGTTCCTGGTCATGGTCACCACCTTCATCAATCTTTTAGGTGTAACGAATGTTGTCACCAGGTCCGTGGCTTTGGATTGATCTTTGTACTCGTCTCCTAAGGTACTGTGAATAATATTATTTTTTTGCAAAATTCCACGAATCTATTAATAATCATCAAAATAGTACAAAGAGACCTAAAAGTAATAGAAATTATAAATAGGTCACTGGACCACCTAGCGACGACTACATACACTAGTGCGAGCCACCATCCTCGCCCTTCCGTCACTGGAGTCGGGCAAAACTTGTTGTAGTAGAGCTTGTTGTTGTAGACAGATAGGAAGTCGTCATACTAAGACCACAAAGGACCAACCCACCAGAGCAGCAACCATCATCAATAATGACAACCATAGATCGGAAGTGACTGACATGAGAACAAACCAACAAACACGAAAACGGACAGGATCCCAGGAGATCCACAGGACAAATGACTCCACGCGTCCTCCGTCGGTGCTAGATGCACCACCAGAGCGAAGATAGAGAGGGAAGGACCTTATTCTGACTTCAAGACGTAGCCGTCGCCTCAACATACTGAAGAAGACACTGAAAAACAGGCTAAACAAAGAACAAAAACCTCCCGCAGGCGAGAGGGACGTGGGCCATCACACCTCAAGGGCCCAGGGCCATCGGAGGCAGAGCGGACCGACGACATCGTCGGCGGAGGAGGGGGTTGAAACCCTAGATGGATTTTAGCTAGCTCCCGATCGCCTCTCTCCCGGTGGCTACGCACCGCCTCGTATTGTGAATAATCTAATATAAAAGTTTGCAGATGCCGGGATCTCAACCTCTAGTTCAAAAAAAACTACTAATTGATTTGAATGTCTAGATACTGATGTATCTAGAAATATTTTAGTGCTAAATGCATCCATATAACCGAACCTGAGTCAATTAATTTGGATCGGAGGGAATATCGACTAATCTTGTGTATGTGATCGTCTTGCTGCTTTAACTGTGGAGGGGCATGAAACATATATGTTAAACATAGCAGCATGTAGTTCACGGATCAGGATAGTCGTTGCAGGTATCCCTGGCATGGATACATGTGGATGGTCGTTGTGCCGGCTCTTTTGGCCCCCCCTCTTGGAAGCACGGGCGTTAATCCCGATTCACTTACATATGCACAAACGCTGTGTACACGTACGCAGCTTCGGGCAGATCGTGGAAATATATAAACATGAGAAACCATGTGCCCAAGGCTAAGAATAACAATTTTATATCCCACCAAATCAGTTGTCATGGAAGAACACAACAAGAGCAATGCTGCCGAACGATCGAGTGTCATGGCTATATATACGGCAGGCTTTTTGCCAGGTACCATGCAAGTGCAACCACACCCATCAATTTGCCTGCTCCATACACTAGCAATGGCTTCTTACTCTGCCATTCATACTTGTCTGCTTTTCTGCCTGCTTCTCGTTGCTCCTAACCTTGGCAGCTCTTACCACACGTCCAGTCGCACCTATGGTGGGAGCAGGCATGTGGTTCACCGTTCATCTGATCAGCAGGACTCGAAGGCTCCAACAACCTGCTCTCACATCCCTTCGGGTGAAATATCATTGATCAATCTTTGCATATCTATCAGAAATTAATTAGAGCCACTTCCAATCTTTCACACATATGAACTATATAGTAATTAATCTGATTATGTGCTAGTATATGTTAATAAACTGTGTACATTTTCCAGGTGATGGCACACTATCTGTAACGCACCGGCTGAGCCCGTGCGCTTCTTCTTATGGCGCCGATGCGGACCACAGCCTGCCCACGGTGAGTGACACCTTCACTAGGGACGCGCTACGTCTACGCACTCTTTTCGGTTCGTCCTCCAAGACTTCTGGTCTGACGATCCCCTCCACCGGCAGTCCCCTTGCGGCATTGCCGGGAGGATCCGAGTACCATATCACCGTCGGCTATGGCACCCCCGTGCAGAAGCTCACCGTGGGTTTCGACACTGCCACCGCCGGAGCCACGTTTCTCCAGTGCAAGCCGTGCGCCGTCGGGGCCCCATGCGACAAGGCCTTCAACCCGTCCGGATCGTCTTCTCTCACACAGATCCCATGTGGCTCGCAAGACTGCCCGTTGAAAGCATGCTCCGGCCCGACATGCACGATTGCCTTGACAAGGAAGGGTGCCGTCCTGCTGAACGGCACCTTTGTGACGGACACGCTCACGATCGCCCCAAAGATCCCCGTGAATGAATTCAGGGTCGCCTGCCTGGAGATGGGCGCCAGCACTACGGACAGCTCGTCGGGAGTGATCGACCTCAGCAGGGAGAGCCACTCTTTGGCATCCCGAGTCATCCTGTCTCCGAAGACGGTCGCATTCTCCTACTGCCTGCCGTGGTTCACCGCTTCCCCAGGCTTCCTCACATTTGCTGCCACCCGTCCTGCGCGCGCCGGCCGCGGCGTGACCTACGCCAACCTACAGAGCAACACTGCCCATCCGAACCTGTACTTCGTCAAGCTCGTCGGCATAGGCATCGGCGGGGTTGACCTCCCAGTTCCCACGGCTGCGATCGCCAGTGATGCGCTGGTTGAGGTGCACACCACGTTCACCTACCTGAAGCCGGACGTCTATGCGGCTCTTCGCGCCAAGTTCAGGTGGTGGATGAAGCAGTACGTCGTGGCGCCGTCATCCGGTGAGCTCGACACGTGCTACGACTTCACCCATGTGAGTACCATCGAGATGCCGATCATCACGCTCAGCTTTGAAGGCGGGGCCAGCCTGGAGCTTGGTCTCGAGCAGATGATGTACTTCAAAAATCGCCGCAACATCTTCTCCGTGGCATGCCTCGCTTTCGCTCCGGTGCCTGCGTACGCACCGGGTAGTGCGGTCATCGGGTCACTGGCGCAGTCGGAGACGGAGGTGGTCTATGATGTTCTTGGGGGCAAGCTTGGGTTCGTCCCCAACCGCTGCTAGCTGATCGATCAAACGGATCAAGCTGCAGGTGCATGCATCTATGCATAGCATATGCATGTTGATGTTGGTATATATACCAATGGTTTGCTTTTAGCCTTTAATTACAAAATGGCTTGTTAATAAGATTCACAGTCCTCTGTGTAAAACTGTGAAGTAGAGTTGATGCAAGTGCGTGCATCTATCTATGCATAGCATGGAGGTTGATGTTGTTATCCGAATGATTTGTTTTTACAAAATGTCATATTAATAAGATTCACAGTCCTTCGGTGTGGAGCTGTAAAAGGCTAGTAGAATTATTTTCTACTCCCTCGGTCCCATATAATTGACATGCATTTGCCTACATTCGAATATATCTAGACCCACATACATGTGAATCTAGACAAATCCACGTCACTTATTTCAGGACGAAGGAAGTACATGGACAGATTAGCAGGAGCTTCACAACTTGATGTTACGTGGCCCTCACTGTTTCTTGTCCTCTGTTAGATATACAACTATTTGTGCTTGATGTTATTACAAAGTGTTAGCCGTCATGGCCACCACCATCGCTATCACCGCCATATAGCCATATCCCATTTTAGATTTGAACCTTGTACTCCATTTGAATATTTGATTACTTTGTGAGACGGTTTAAATTATTTATCTTCAATTACTCTATAGCTTAAGTTTGGTCGTCCCCACGGCCGCTGAGGGCACCTGCGGGCGCGCTTCTTTGGTCTCGATGGTTGGGCATGCAATGATGCATTGGCCTTTCCCTTCCACCTGCTGCTCCTTGTTTATCCACACGTTGGCGGTTGGCGTAGCGAGCGGCTGATTTTATTGACTATACGCCTCGCCGAGGAATTCTCCCGAAGACCCGTTCCCTATCTTATCTCCTCCCATTTTTCACGGTTGTGCCGCTGGTAGCAGCAGCAGCAGCAGTGGAAGAGCATCGGGAGGAGGCACAACAACGACCTGGTGGTGATGCTTGGCCAGGGGTGTCGTATCCTCTCTCTCCCCCTGGTGTCTTCTCTGCTCCGCTCTCCTCTCCTTTCTTTGTCAGCGGCGGCGAGGAACTGCGGGCGCTGGCGGTGCAGATCAGCGCGCAGGTGGTTGTGGGAAAGCAATCCGCCCAAAAAGAAATTCCCCAATCCCTCCCACTCCAAACCTTAACCCACCCCAATCCCATTCCCATGGACTACGACGCCGGTGAAGCCTCGCCGCCACCAGGCCCTTCCCACGTCGCCGCTGCGGGCGCCCCGTCGTCGCGGGACATGGCGGCCTCTCCGACTAGCTCGTACTCCGTAATGGAGATGGTGAACGGATCCCATCGCTTCGTGATCCAAGGCTTCTCCCACGCCAAGGGGATGGGCCTCGGGAAGCACATCGCGAGCAAGACCTTCACTTCACTGCTGGGGATATCAGTGGCCGACCTACTTATACCCCAATGGGAAGAACCCCAAGGGAAACTCCACGTACGTGTTCGTCTTCAGCGTGCTCGCCTCCGAGGGCACTGACGTCCACGCCCTCTTCAAGCTCATGCTGTAGGACAAGAGCGGCGAGGGCTTCCGAGGGCACTGGCGTCTTCGTCCTTACCGCGCTCGCCTCCGAGGGCACTGACGTCCACACCCTCTTCAAGCACGCTCTACAAGACAATAGAGGCGAGGATAAGGTATCTTGATGGGTTATAGGTGGAATTATCACCTCACTACCTCACATGTTTGAGCTGAGTGAATTGGGAATGCAGCCCCACTCGCTCTCTCTGGACTAAAATATTTAGGCTAGCCCTAGTGGGAGTATCATAAGGAGTATCATGCATACCATCTTGGTAAAAATCTGATGTGACACCACAATTAAAGAAGAGAGATGTATTAGTAGTATCATAATATGATACCGTATCATAGCTCGTGAAACTAGGTAATTTAATGACCAATACATCTCATACACACAATTGCATTGAGATTGTAGAAAAAACTAAATACGATGGTATGATGCTACTAGATGATACTAACCACTAGAGAGGTAGTATCATACACTAGTATCATATGCATGATACTAGTAATATGATACTCCCACTATGACCAGCCTTAGGCAGGAACATAAGGTTGTAGAAAGTTCTACTTTAGCTCCTTTGTAGACAGTATTTAGATTTGATATCCAAGTAGATCCCCATTTGCAGATGTGCATGCTTAAACATATGCATCTTTTATAGTTAAAGTTTGAGTAGATTGCTCACATTTCCTTAACGGATTAAGGTTCTGGGAAAACTATTTGGTGCATGAAACTATATGACAGAGCCAACAGGTCCAGAGTTTGAGACATGTCTGGCACAATTTTAAGAAATAAAAGCATGTACTCCGTACAACACACATGTAAGTCTATGACATAGACCTGATGGAGCCTGGACATTTGGAGGAAGTGTGGATAATGTTGAAGTGTGATTAGATTGCAGCTACCTTTCCTCAACAGCTTAATCTTTTTTTACCTCAACCACTTAATCTTTTTTTAGAATTGGAATATGCAGCATGTTAATCAGGATAGGTCTGTCCTCTCTGCATGCAGGATTTTGAACAATGCATGATAGTCATGTTGGTTGCTGCTTTTTGATACCCTTTTGCCTAGAGTTCGTAGATATAGCCAACATTCTGATGGTTAAACTGATCAACGAATTGATCTTGCTGCAATTGTTCTACCCTCCCCACCCCCTATGAATCTCATAAGTATCATTTGGGGTACTTATTTGACTATTGGCTATTAAATGGTTACTGTTTCTAGAACGCAATTACTCATGGAATTACTGCTGCGAGACATGATGTTCTACAGTTTGGGTGAGTTCAAAATTCGTATTTGCTTATACTGAAGTATACAAGATGGTCTGTGTTGTACAGATTGGTGCCTATAGATATCGCTCCTGCTTGGTTTAGTATATGACTGTAACGTGGTGTTGAATTGGCGATTGCAGAGGTTTAGTTATTATAGTTGATAGTGTGATTCAATCAACATTACATTTTGGGTAGTTCAGATGATGCTATTAGGCATGTGTAGCAGGTTTGTAGTGATCATCATTAAAAAATTACATTAATAGATGTTTGGTTTGAATGACAGAGTGCCATCACCATGATTGTATTGAGCTCTTTTTATTTGTAATTAACAATCAAGAGATTAATTAATTGATGATATATCTTCATTATGCATAGGTTGGATCAGCTTGATTGCAGTTAGTTGTTATTATTAAGCCTAGACAACCAACTCCAAAAAAAAGACTGATGTGGTGAAATAAGGTCTTGGGTATTATCATGGAATTAGCCAACGATATAGAAAAGGTGTCTACTCTACACTACAATAGTGTCATGAAGCCTTAGCTTGATTTGGGAATACACGGTTATAGGAGCTACTGTAGAAACTATATGACTAAAGGGGAGAGGTTCATGGCAGAATGCAATATAGATTGACAATAGTAGAATGAGATGTAAGTATGTAACACACACTGCATAATCTGCATTGGTGGGAATTTGAAGTAGAGAACATCATGAAGTTGCTTCGGCAAATTAATATTTTTAAGATAAACCGGATACAATATTTTTATGATGAATCAAGTACACCTCTAGAGACTAGGATGGAAGCACGCCCATTCCAAACATGAAAATAAGCTTAAATGGTTCCGGGCCAAAACACATCAGCATGAAACAACTTTATTGTAGAGTCAGTTGAGTCTTATCATTTTTTATAGATTCTTTCTTGCCATTCTTTTTGCTCACTATGCAAGGAGCTACACTGAAGCATGCTAATGTTGAGTATGGAACGGCATGTGCATAGAACAAATGCCTCAGTCTGCAGCGATTTAGTTGCCGATCTTCATCGCAAAGACGATTGTTATTATAGTGGAAGCCATTGATGACATAATAAATGTATGTTTGTCAACCTAATCAATGATTGTGATTTTTTGTGTGTGATACCTCTAACTGGAAATGAGTTGAGGGAGGTACTGGGTATAGATGTACTAAAGGAAAATGTGGTTGCAGGAATGTGAGTCAAAGGTTAGTCTAATTCGAATGCGTTTTTTCTGCTCCATCTTGCTTCCTAAGTTTTCTGAATTGTGCATGAACTTCCTTTTCATACCGGGTTTCAGGTTCGGAGTTCTGATAATAGCCTCTCAACATGGAACTTTTGTCGAGATGGTTTTCTTTGGTCACATAGCCCGTGATTTCGTCCGCAAGCCTGTCGATGTTCTGATCTTGAGAATTAGGCCTTGCTCTCTACTGTGCTAAAATATCTGGTCTAACATGTAGGAAATATGTCATCGATGGCACTGTGTCGTGGTATTCTTTCCAGACCACTGATATCCGCTTCCGGTTTCTTAAATTTTATCTTTAAGGGAGCTCGATCTATTCTTACTGGCTTTGATGCGGCGTTGTTGGCCACGTATAAGTCAGTTGAAAGATCTCCTAATATGGGGATCAAGCGGTCCTTCAACACCTGCTGATGCAGCCCTGTGGACACCACCTCCTGATATCGCCTCAGTTTGTGTACATATGATTGGTATTCTTCGATTGTTTGGTTCTACCCTGTGATTTTATTAACCTATTTTTTGCTCCCGAGGACACTTTATAAGGAATCCTATGGCGATGGAGATGGGACTGGGATCTGGGTGCTGATGATACGGTGGCACTCTCAAGGCAACCTTCCAAAAGAGGGTTGTTGTTGGTGTATTTTCGTTTTTCTTACTGTTGGTTGTTGACTAATCGTTTTTTGCTTACGCCTCTTTTGTGTGGCCAGAGGTGGTACCATGAAGAGACTGACTGTTTGTCGAGGGTGTAAGACAAGATGGGAAAGAAGGTATTGTAGCTTGTGCTTGTATTCTGCACTTCTGCTGGATCCCTTGCCGGAATCGCATTTCGGCTGACAGTGTGTGATTCTTTTCAAGCCACGCGCAATTGAAGTTTCCCTTGAATTTGTTGGTTGAGGAGGTACCATGTTGTATCCCTAGGATTAATTCGCCTTACCTTTTTTGCTTTCATGTGGCTTTTGTGGAGCCGAACCTGTTATTCTTTCTAGGTTGGCGTGCAAGTGTACAAGAAGAAACATGTTGCCCTTGGTTATGTCTGTGTATGTATAGACGATGTGTATGATCCTTTGGTTGGTTGTCTCATGATCCATTAGTTGGCTCACTTAATTATGTGTTATTTGTTAATTCTTATGTCCACCATGCTGATTGGTTTGAAGAATAGACGTTCTGGCATGCTTATTTCTTGACCTTGCGTGTGAGGGACCGGAACGACCGGCACAATCACGTCCGCTCCCGTCCCCAATTCCACCCACCGTTTTGTAGTTATTACCTTCTCTGCATAACCAGGTTGCTAATGCTGCACTAAGCTGAGTACAGATGCGATGCAACAGCCGCGCCCTGAAACAACGCCTGGCAGGCGACGCGGCGAAGCGCGTGTGTCTGTCTAGTACTTTTTTTCAATTTCAATACCTGCTATGTACATGGTGTTTGGGATGATATACGAATAGTCTCCACGGGATTGGGATGGAGGCCTATCCTCGAAGTCCATGTACACGATGGTGAGAGGATCCATGCTATGATCGCTTTATCTTCTTTATATGTTGCATTTTATTTCCTTGTCTCATCGCCTATTACTCGATGGTCCAATGAAGGGTACACACATGAGGCAATCAACAATGTGGCACATAAGAATAACAACTAAGATAGGTGAACCAGTTACAGCAATAAGATGAAGTTGGGTGAACTAAACGGAAATTCTTATGAACAAAACAAAACAAATTTTCTAGAAATGCATAAGAAATAGAGTAAAATGCACCGAAGGTCATATAAGTTTGCAAATTTCTTATTTGGGTCCTAATTCTTTCAACTTGTGTAGAGGCAGTCCTAATTCTCAAGAAGTTGTGCAGAGTAGGTCCTAAACAGCTCTGTGTCGTTGTCCCTGTCACCATCTTCCCCATTTCTATCTGGTTATGCCGCGCCTTCGATCTCGTATGTCTTCCTCGTCGCCATTTGTGAGCTCTCCTAGAGACGTTGAAGTCTTTCCCGAGCGGCCTCACATCCCCGAGCAACCTTGCACTATACGCTCGCATCATCGTTCGCTGGTGTCATATATAGCATCATCCCCGAGCCACCCTCGAATCCCACGCCGCTCCTTATCAACTCCGGAATCGCTCGGCCTACCATGCACCCATGTAGCAACACTCCCTGATGGCGCCATGTAGCCCGTGGCTCGCCGCTGTTCTCACAACAGAGCCGGCATGACCCTCCTACTCGTAGGAGAAAAATAGAGAGATGGGGGAAGATCTAGTTCAGAAAGTATAATATTCTAAGGGGGCTTATGTAAAAAATTGCCTAGGTAGCACGGGTCAAAGATTGGTCATACCAATTTAGGACCTGCTCTGCACAACTTACTGAAAATTAGGACTATCGCTACACAAGTTGAAAGAATTAGGACCTGCATAAGGTATCGTACAAACTTATAGTACCTCCAATGCATTTTACTCTAAGAATTTCCTGAATAAAATTTCTAGAAATCCAAATGAACCAAATAATGCAATTTTGCTACAAATGACAAAAAAGCAAAAAAAATCTAAACAGAGTTATGTATGCTATAAACAGAAATAATCTTTAAAATAATGTTAAATCAATTTAACTAGATTAAAAGAAGATAGAAAACTATCAATTAGACGACGTGGGATCACTTGGAACTAGAGCTGGTTGTGATTAATGTAACATCAGCAGTGAGGAGAGTAGCATCGGCAAGCTCATATTTGGCCCGTCTAGATTTATACTCAGACAGAACTTCTACTAGCTAGATTTAGGGGTGCGCCTTAGCGAACGATCCAGTTGATTTTGAGCCAATATAGTGATAATAATTTACCGAAAATATGTACCAAAGCCAAATGGTTGTCTATAGCGTGAAGGCTCAAGTTTGATAGACAATTTCAAATGAGATTATAATTCAGGGGTATGAAGAAATTCAAAAAATATGTGTAAATTGAACACTGCGAATGAACGATAGCCAAAGTTACATAAGGCAGATCTAATCTTAAGGTTGATCTGTGCTGGACAAAGAAAATAACATCTATATCAGTGGGTATTAGCAACATCAAAAGGCAGCCGAGTTCTTTGAAACATGTAGACAGTTGGTGTTACATGGTGCTTTCTTCTTTCCACCACCGATGTTCTAAAACCATAAAGAAATGGAAAGCTCGGTTTGCTAGTTGGATTGCTAATCATGCAGAGAACGTAGGAGTGTCCTACAACCATAGTTGGTTGTGTTCTAAAAAAATTTCCTTTTGCACCAGCGGCATGGAACTTATAGCACCTGACCATTTGATTCAGTGGTAAGGCGCAGTGGTCGAGGAAACAAAATGAAACCAAGCTAAGTGGCAAATTCTCCCAGGTGAGGTATATGGTGTATTTGACCAATGATGATGCAGTCAAAGAGCCTTTTAGAGCCAATGAAAATTTCTTCTTTTCTGCAAGGATAAATGGGGAAGTGGAGAAATCAAGTACTACAAAGAATTATTTCTTTAGAACTAAGAAGATGGATAGGGCTGTTGAGAAATCAAGTACAAAAAATTACTTTTTCTAGAATAAGAAAATAAAAGGATACAGGAATAAATGCTTCAAGCCTAAGCAAAGATAAATGATGCATCTATCTATATGGAATTTTCTAGAAATAAACTTCAAGCCAATAGAATTTTTAGTGCTGCTTGTAAAGCATGATATATATGTAGTTTTTCTATACAAAAATCTAAAGTTTTCCTTGCAGATTTTACGATTCGATTCTTCAGTAACTAAGGAACTCCGAATCTTAAAGCAAGTTTATCTAAATGGTTGATATAAGGTGCATTAGGATTCTCCCTTTGCTCGGTGCAAATCTAAACTTGACTTCCACATATACTTTATGTCTTCCTTATCTACAGGTTCTTCTAGAAACATAAGTACTGAGCTTTGCATGGATCGATACATACCTTATTTACAAATCGGGTAACCAAGTTGCCAGCATCCTCCTTCACCTTGACAAACCATGGCCGAACACAACGCCATGTGAGGGCAGTACAGGGTGACCAGGCAAAGGGCTCAAATATCCGACACTAAAATCGTATACATTATACATGAGGCACCTTAGAGACCTAGCATCACAACAAAAATGATTTTTGGAAGCCAAAACATGTAACATGAACCAGGCTCTTCTGCATTCGTCACATAAGTACCATGAGGCAAAGGCTTCTTTGACACCATGGCATCAAGTTCTCCAATCTGGAGGTAGATCTTCCTGCAATAATTTGTCAGAAAGATAAGGTTGTCGCTGGGCTTACAAAGGACAACAAAAGACCTCTTTAAGAAGAACAAGGGCATCTCCATCAGTGGTGTTTGTGGATTTGGTCGATGGTGGTATCTAGGTACTGTCTGCATGAGAGCACATAAAGAAAGGTAAAAGAAAGAAATACATTAGTTCTAAACGACCCTCCTCTGCAGGGCCTGCACCAAAGGATTTCTTACCAACTATAAGAAGAGACCGTGGCACCAACCCAAAAATGAAAAAGAACACATGAGTTAACCTGTTAGTCCATGAACAGAGCAGTATTAAGCAGGAGAACACCGAGGCAGGTTGGAAAATCTAAGGTGCGAGATGAACAATAGATAGTAACAATATTGAGACCAAATAAGTAGAGGAATCAGTGTACACACCGGCTAGATGCCATCGAAGCTTGGTATTTTGGAGAAAGATAGGTGGAGGCACCTTGGTCGACGCAAGGACGGCGACAGAATCACGGATGCGAGCTGCAGCGCTGCCAGCGAAGGCGTCGAGGACGCTGACAATGGGGCTAAACATTCACATTTTCTTATTTAGAATGAAAAGTGCACCAGGCAATCAAAATCATATATATATGTAAAAAAGATAGGCTGGAATTCTATATAGAAGAGAGTACGTTAACTAAAGCACTGCTCACCAAAATCTGAGTGCAAACTAAATATAGCACCTCAGTCAAAAACAAATAAAAATTTATTGGAAAGAGGGTCATGGGTCTACTATGAGCCATAGGACAAAGTAAGCTGAAATGTGAATATATGTGGCACATCAGTACGTACTAAGCAAGTTGAATTTTTGTCAGCCAAATGATATTCATAAATAGTCGTTTTTTCTTGCTATGGTTATCTCCCTAAGCTCATTCCAGACACCATATGAAATATGAATAGCGATGTTACGTTTGCAACTAAAACATATAATTGGCAGGCAAAATCATTAAGACAAATTTTCTAGGAACTTGGTACTTACTTAGAAGTGGCTAGAGACTAATTAGTAAGCTTAACTCAGAAAATCGAGTTGCGTGCATCAACACTTTATCTGCTATGTATTTGTAAAACAAAAAATGGAGTACGTTACAAAGAAATTCAGTGACCACCTACACAATATACCATTTTAAGTTGTTAACTTATTTATAATAAGAGGCAAAACATCAAATAGACTAATCAGTACCTTTTTAATAAAAAGGGACCATATTCCATCAAAGAAAGACAGAACATAGGTAGACACCAATATACAGGAACCAAGATCCAGGACGCAAGTTAATTACCCAGCTAGATCCCTGCTATAGTACCTAGTTGGAGACATCCCTGAGGTCTGTCCTGCTGCAGCGGCCTAAAACACGAGAAGAGGAGCACCTAATGCATGACATCATAAACATAATTATTTTTGCTCTTGGTATTTGTACCCAACAGAGCATTCGTTGCTAGGACTTACGCCTAGAACCATCAGTATGAGCAGGTATTAACGAACACACGCAGAAATGCATGTGTGTATATCAGCATATAACCATGAGTACCTTGATCCATGATATTAACATAGGAAAGGGTCTATAGAACAAGAAGGATGCATGATACTAACATAAAGTGTGACCTATCAGCAAAAAAACACCTATATATCAGTTTGTAATTAGTCAAGCAATGAAGAAATAATAGTCACTGGGCTAGCAACATGTGCCATAACCTGATCTAAATAACGTTATCCAAGGACGGTGTAATAGGAATCTGAAAAATTAATAAGTAAGCACATCTTTTGATTTGAACAAACTACACAATAGCAGGTGTAAGGAGCATTATAAGAAACCTAGCATGTGAAGAGCAAGAACCGTGCTCACCTAAGAAGTATCAGCATCAATAGAGGCTAGAGCATCAAAATATCCGGTGACAATGTTTGGGGAATTGGTCAAGACAAGGATAGCCAGATCAGCTAGAGGCTAGAGCATCCCTAGAGAAATTTAGCCCTCTGCCGGTAGACTTGTATCACCCCCTGAACCTAGTTCATAGCTTCTGGTTGTCATAGAACCAACAAAGCTGACACTTCCTCGAGACAACTGTAGCAAGTTCCCTTGGAGTAGAGTGATCTGTGCGTAAAGACTTAATGACCTGCAGCAAAGGTGTAGTGTTGGACATACCAGTCTTGAGCAAGCTTGTGAGTGGCCTATCAACTATCTCTTTGTCCATCTTGTCAAAGAACACATGTTCGATACCCTTGACTTGGGGAAAGACGTGCTAAGTTGGGGCGAACAACTCAGAGGGATGAGCACTCATGCATCCAATTGAAGTTTGCAAATATCCTCAACAAAGACTTCATCAACGAACAAGGTGTATTCTACGGCGGTGTAGATACTTCGGATGATGGATCGCATGCATCAACAGGGCCACAACCTGTCGTTCAACACCTACCAGGACGTTCTCTCATTTCTCCCGAAGAACTAGTTTTCGAGCGTTGTTAAGGCTCACTTGCATCAAAATTTGTTAATCAGATTGTGTTGTCATGTGTGTGCCTCTAAGATTGTTGAGTGTACATGTACTTTCTAAGTTACTTAATTTGTACTTCAGTGTGTGTGAATGTTCTTGTAGACTTGCTTAATTAGCTATCGAGTTTTCATTGTCTATTGTTGTGTTTTAAAGTTAATTATTTCACTGTATATATTACTTCTCAATACACTTACCTGAAGCCCTGCCACGGCAGTATTTCGGCGTATTTCTCTACCGCGGCAGGGAAATATGCCGAAATGCTACCGCGGTAGGGTAAAATGCTGTTGGTGCTAAAACGTTAGTGGCATTCAAATAATATGAATGCCACCATTACGTTTCATATTGATGGCGTTCAAGGCATGTGCCACTACTAATACAGATAATGGTGACATTCTGACAGCATGCCACCAGTACAGGTTTTACTGGTGGTGTTCGAGCCACACGCCACCACTAGCTGCTACTAGTGCCGTGAAGTTAGTAGCGTGTGGGTTCAATTCCACTAACCTCATTTTCTAAATGTCGTCAATGGGCTTTTTTCTACTAGTGCAAGAGGAAATTCCACTCACATGAGAACTCGATACAGTGCACTAACTACACAAATCTACACATAGAAAAGTTACATCTTCAAGAAAAAGGTAAAAACAACTAAGAAAACTGCGAGGTATCTGGTCGTAAGAACAACTAAGGATTCTACCCTAGCATGATGGGGGTTGGAGTCTGAACCGGGTGAGAGGACCGGATCTAGAACTGAAAAAGCCCTACCCAACCGCAAAAGAATGAGCAAAAATGGTCTGCTACGTACAGAGACTTCGAATCATCTGTACCTTCACAGAGCAAGCTCCATGGGCGCGGTGGGAGGGGGTGCGGTACGACGTCGAGCATGATGAGTGGCCGAGGTATCGAGCGCGAGTGGTGCGTCGTCAATCGCTTGATTCGCCGGCGAGGGAAGCGGCGGAGCATATGGGGGAGGGGGATGTCACGACCGGGGATTTGGACACAATGAATGAGGCTGGGCGGTCGGAGATGGAGCGAGACTCCCTCAACGTTCGACTCTCCAAATTTGAATAGTTCGAAATTTTGTACCGGTACACGGGGGAAACTACACGTGACAGACGCTGCGGGTGCCTCAAGTCACTGCGAGTCGTCGGATCCAAATCATTCGGCGCACAAGCCTGACCTGGCTGTAGCCTAGATCCTGGTAGATAGATGGATAGAATTCCATGTATAGCTTGGAGAATGTACCCATGCACCCACCAAAATGGTGCAACTGGTGCACCCATGTTAAAATACACTCAAAAATTTATCATAAAATATCAAAAATAATTTATCATGCAGATACGGTGTATATTGTTGATGCCACAAAATTTCAATTTCAAATTCTACCTAAAACTCTAGAATAAAAATGACAAATCAGATTGTGAATAGTACTTATTTCATTATGAGTCCATTAATATTAGGAGAGCTAAATTCGTCATTTTTATATTTTAGATGTGTTTGGAAATTCTAAAAAAAGGCCGACCTTCACAAAGGTCTATCCCATGGGTCGTCAATACACCAAGTGGCGTCTTCTCCTTCGCGTGGAACTCCTAGTGAAACTCTGCATGCTTGACAAATATCACAATGAGAAAAAGTGGGAATATGATGAGGGAGGGGGACATAGGAGGGCAAGAGTACAGATTTTTCCTTTTATTTTTTAAATCTGATGATTTAGAATGAAATATTTTGAATACCAGTTGTCCAAATTACGAACCGTTTTTTACTTTTGAGCTCCTCGTGCCGATAGCTTTAAAACAAGATCTCATATTGATAGGTTTTGCACAACTTTATTTTTTATTTTCAAAACACTTGCATTCGTATTTTAAGGTTACTTCAGTTTTATATTTTTGTACTTCGGGTTCTTAGTGTATTTTATACTTACGTTACTACACTCTTTGAACTTTCGCGTACCTTGAAAGTGAGTATACTTATACGTTTCTGTACTTTGTCTCTTAGTAAAGTAATACTTTCATGTACTTTGCTCTAAGTGCAGTTGTATTTTCGTGTAATTCGGCTGTAACTATACTTGTACTTATGTGTACTTGACTCTTAGTACAATTGTTGACCCATACTTTGAGTCTTACTACATTTGTACTTTCGCGTACTTCAGACTGAGTAGAGTTATATTTTCATGTATTTCAACTTTGAGTACAGTTATACTTTCGATGTACTTTGCATGTGAGCATATATGTACTTTCGTGTACTTTAGATTTGCATATACTTGTGCTTATGTGTACTTTGCCTATTAGTACAGTTGTTCTTCCGTGTACTTTGACTTTTAATACATTTGTAGTTTTGCGTACTTAGACTCTGAGTAGAGTTATACTTTCGTATATTTCGAATTTGAGTATAGATTTATTTCCGATGTACTTTACTTGTGAGCATAATTGTATTTTCGGGTCTCTTGGCTCTGCATATACTTGTACTTATGTGTATTTTGCCTCTTAATATAGTTGTTGTTCTCCGTACTTTGACTTTTAATACATTTGTACTTTCACGTAGTTAGACTCTGAGTAGAGTTGTACTTCCGTATACTTTGCCTCTTAGTACAATTGTACTTCCATAATTTGATGTGTCATAGGTGCCTTAATTTGAGGCGAAGCCTAGTCATAGAACGCGCTACGACAACTTGGAGGAACGACAAACATGCGCTACGATCAATGCACCCCTTCAACATGTTTATAAAAATTGCAGAACAAAAAGAAAAAATGAAAAAATAAACACACGCGCAGGTTTGCTGGGAGAGCGACACATATCGTACAAAGGAACGCTCACGCACAGAAACAGATCTTCGTGAAAGGTCTCCCTTTTTCTAACGATATCCAGATGTGTTTGAATTTTTTATATGAAACTTTGTGAAATAATTGATGTACAGAATTTTTTTCATTTTTTTTACATGAATGTTTTACGCTAGGTGCACCGGTTGCAGCAATAGGGTGGACGCATAGGATACATTCTCGGGCAAAATATGAATGATTTCATTAAGAGAAGCTATGCCTTGGTCTACCTCCATGACTTGCGGAGAGACATTGGGGCGACGCCAAGGGCGATTCTAGGCTATCTCCTCCAACTTCGACGATGACGGTTGTTCCTTGTCGTCGGAGAGTGAGGTCAGCTCCCAAGAATCACTACCTCGCGAGTAGAGGTACCTTTGTGCATCGCCGGAGGAAGAGCCATGCAATTTGGAGCCAATTTCGTCGAGGCTACTGAAGAAGAAGGAAGATATGAAGAAGAGACAATGTCTCTTGGCGTCGACGCTAGCTACATCGCTGTCGGCGGTAAGGTGTAGTCATTTTAATTGTTTTTCTGCAGGGAGACAATCATCTGGGAAGGTGGCTGATACGTCATAAACGTATCTATAATTTTTGATGTTCCATGCTTATTTTATATCAACTTTCTTATGTTTTGTTCATACTTTGAGATATTTTTTATACATTATCTGAAACTAACCTATTAACAAGATACCATAGTGACAGTTGCCTATTTTCTGCTGTTTTTGGTTTCAGAAAAACTAGTAAGAAATATTCTCGGAATTGGACTAGACAAAAGCCAAAGTCAATATTTTATCGAAGCAACACGGAGTTCGAAGGGCAGCCGAAGGGGGGCCAGGAGGCGGCCACACCTGGTGGTGGCGCGGCCATCCCTAGGTGCGCCACCAGGGGGTGTGGGCTCCCTGGAGCTCCACCGACCTTGCCCTTCACCTATAAAAGTCTCCTGGGATGAAAACCCTAGATACCAGATCAGAATTCCACGAAAAGTTTCGCACTGCCGCCGCCACCGAAGAGGAGATTCGGGGGACAGAAGTCTCTGTTCCGGCACCCTGTCGGGACGGGGAAGTGCCCCAGGATCCATCTCCATCGACTCCACCGCCATCTCCATCGCCGTTGCTAACTCCCATGATGAGGAGGGAGTAGTTATCTCTCGAGGCTAAGGGCTCTACAAGTAGCTATGTGTTCATCTCTCTCTCTATACGTGATCTTATTGAGATCATGAGCCTACTCAAGTGCTTTAATTAATCTCTGCTTATCCCCACGTGTGTGAAGTTGACAGTGTGCACACCGTGTGGCACTTTGGCTAAGGTTACATAAATACTTGTCATGAGTATAATTTGAGTTGGATGTCTCTATGAGATTGTGGTGTTTGTTGGAACCATCTAGCACTCAAGGTGATAGTGAGGGGTTATCTAGATGGGAAATGCAAACTTTAAGGTGTGTTGTTATAGCCCTACATCGTCTAACCAGAGAGTAGTTCAGGGTAGCATCATGAAGAGAAGATATTTATATGAGAGTGTCCACTAGTGAAAGTATGATCCCTAGACCTTGTTTCTAAGCATTGAAACACCATTTACAATCAGTTCTATTACATGTTTGCTTGCTGCCACTCTTATTTCAGATTGTAATTACCACTTATAATCATCCATATTACTTGTATTTCACTATCTCTTCACCAAACTAGTGCACTTATACACCTGACAAGTGTATTAGGTGTGTTGGGGACACAAGAGACTTCTTGTATCTTGATTGCAGGGTTGCTTGATAGGGATACCTTTAACCACTTCATCCCTAAGTTCGATAAACCTTGGGTGATCCACTTAAGGGAAACTTACTGTTGTTCTACAAACCTCTGCACTTGGAGGCCCAACATTGTCTACAAGAATAGAAGCGTGCGTAGACATCAAGCTATTTTTTGGCACCGTTGCCGGGGAGGTAAGCTAAAAGGTACTCACATTTTCTGGCTACTAAGCTATCTTCTAGTACTATTGCTGGTGTGTGAGTGCTCGAAGTTATTTCCTTTACATTCTACAATTATATCTTTTTGTTTCTTGTTTTTATTTTCACTAGTTAGGCTTAATGGAAAACAACAACAAAATTAGAGAGCTTTTTAGTATTTTTCCTAAGGTACCACATGAATGGCTGAAAAGAAAATTAAAAAACCCATGGAACTTTCTTTGCATGCTAATAGCACTATTATTAGTATGAATTTTTTGAACACCTTTGTTACTAATGCTATGGAAATGTCTAAGCTTGGGGAAGTTAGTTTTATGAAGATGATCTTTTTAGTTCCCAGCTTTAAAGGATAAAATTTGCTCTGATGATACTTTATCTTCCATATGTGGTAATTCTAATGATACTTGTGATATTTTAAATCCACATATTGAAAGCGTCCCTTTTAAAATACATATGGAAATTGTTGAATGTCTTACGAATAACTGTTATTTTGGAGATGGAACTATCCATCCCGGTGATCATTTACTCTTTATACATGAATTATACGAGTTGTTCAAGTGTGCATGTATTTTAATGAACCAAGTTAAGAGGAAGCTATTCTCTTTATCACTTAAGGGCAAAGCAAGGGAGTGGTATGAGCTACTAGACGATCCTCATCATTCGGAGTGGAAGGAACTTGAATCTCTCTTTTACTCTAAATTTTATCCTCCTCATGAAATTCATAAAGATAGGAATTATATTTATAATTTTCATCCTCATGATGGAGAAAGTGTTGGAGATATGCCCAAGAGGCAATAATAAAGTGGTTATTATCATATCTTCACACTTATGATAAATGTTTACATACCATGCTATAATTGTATTAACCGGAAACATTAATACTTGTGTGATTTGTAAACTAAAATAAGAGTCCCTAGTAAAGCCTCTTGTTAAACTAGCTTGTTGGTTAATATATGATCATTGTTTCCTGATCATGAACATAGAGATGTTATTAACAACAGGATCATATCGTTAGGAGAATGATGTGATGGACATACTCCTATAGATAAGCGTAGCATAAAGATCAAGTCATTTCAATAGTTCAATTGCTATATGCTTTCTGATACATGGTAACCTAATTCCTTCGACCATGAGATCATGCATATCACCTTTACCGGATGGATGCTTTGATGTCATCAAACACCACACCGTAACAGGGTGGCTATAAAAGTGGCATTGAGTGTTCGGAAAGTATTGGTTGAAACACATGGATCAAGAGTGGGATTTGTCCATCCATATGACGGATAGATATACTCTGGGCCCTCTCGGTGAAATGTCATCCAATTAGCTTGCAAGCATGTGACTGGCTCACAAGGGATCACATATCAAGGAACGAGAAAATAGTACTTATCGAACGAGGTTGAACTAGGTATGCGGAGATACCGACGATCATAACCTCGGATAAGTAACATATCGTGAGACAAAGGGAATTGGTATTGTATCGTATGTAAGTGGTTCATTCGATCGCAAAGTAATCGTAGAAATATGTGGGAGCCATATGAATTTCCAGATTCCTCTATTGGTTATTGTTCGGAGAAGTGTCTCGATCATGTCCGCATAATTCACGAACCGTAGGGAGACACACTTAAGGATTCGACGTTGTTTGAGTAGTTATGGTATTATGAGAAAGAGACCGAATGTTGTTCGGAGTCTCGGATGGGATCCGGATATCACGAGGAGATCCGGAATGGTCCGAGAATAAGATTCATATAAGGAAAGTCCCGTTTGGAGTTGGGGAATGGTTCGGTGTTTTCATCGAATGTTCTAGAAGGTTCGAATGTCCGGCTCCCGGGGAAGGGTACATGAATGTGTCATTGTAAGTTGGAATGATTGCATCATGTACTAGGTGTTCTTGCTGTCCAAAATAAAGGGTTTATTTAAATCCTAAATTGAAAAGTCAAACGGCTAGTTTGAAAGTCAAACGGCAATTTTGGGAAGTGGGAAGAGAGGAGGATTGGTGGAGGCGGAATTGGAGGAGGGTTCCTCCTTGGCGGCGCCCACCAAGCCGACTTGGGAGGACTCTCCTCCCTGGCCGGCCCTCCCACCTATAAGGAGGGGCAGGGCTCCCCTCCTAGGACACACAAGTTTCCACCTCTAATCTCCGGTTTAGAGCCGTTTTGGTTTAGAGCTTCTAATTGCTTTAGCCAGCGGTTTAGAGCCTTCTAATTGGTTTAGAGCCTTCTAATTGGTGTGTCTAATTACTAGACCACTAATAGCCTCTCTCATAAGCTCCACCATACTCGCACCGGCTTAAGGCGAAGCCTCATGGATCTCCCTCTACTTCCTGCCATTGTCAGCCGGAATCGCGAGGAGAGTGCTACAACCTCCATTTTGCTGGAACAAGGAGAGGAAGGTCTTCGAAAATCTACGAGCGATCAGGGAGCGCTGCTGGAACGTGGCGCTGGAAGGATCGTCTACGCGATCTTGAGATCGGAAAGAGTACGACTACATCATCCACGAGAATCTGCTCTCGTTAACCGCTTTGGAATCTTCGAGGGTGAGTTCCTCTATCGACTCGTTGCTACAATCTAGTAGATAGATCTTGGCTTGTTTGTTTGTATGCGGTAGAAAATTTTGTTTTCCATGCTACGAACCCCTACAGTGGTATCAGAGCCGTGTCTATATGTAGATCATTGCACGAGTAGAACACAATGGTCATTGTGGGCATTGATGCTTTTATTGTAGATTGCTTTTGTGTACTTTGCATCTAGCGGTATGTTGGGATGAAGGCCCGGCTAACCTTACATGACATCGTTCATGAGACTTGCTCCACGCTTGACATGCAACTTGTATTGCATAAGTGGCTCTGCGGGTGCCTGTTTCTCCTAGCATAGTTAAGATCCAATTTACAACGGGTAATCAACAATGCTAGTATCAATGTTGTGGTTCTTGTTCGTAAGTTAGAACGACACTTATTGAAAGCCCCAAACCACGTAAAATATGCAAAGAAAGTAGAGGCGTCTAACTTTGTTTTGCAGGGGTGTGCAGTGATGTGATATGGCCATGATTGTGATTATATTTGATGTATGCAATGTTCCTTATTGTAAGTTGGCAACGGCAGGAATATATGGTTGTCTTTAATTTTGTTAAGACCTGCGTGTCTATTCAAAGTAGTTGTAATAGTTGAAGCTGGTGGACGACAACCATGAAGAAGAGTCATTGACCTTGATGCTATGCCGGTGATGATGGAGATCATGTTCGTGCTTGAAGATGGAGATCGAAAGCACAAAGAAGAAAGGCCATATCATATCACATATTATGAATTGCCTGTGATGTTAATCCTTTATGCATCTTGTATTGCTTAGTAGACGACGGTAGCATTATAAGATGATCCCTCATGCACATAAATTTCAAGTTCTAAAGTGTTCACCCTTAGTATGCACTTGCAAAGCTTGTCGCTCAAGCACCACGTGATGATCGGGTGTCTTTGATTCCGCGGTGAATACAACGTAAGCAAGCCAGATTTGCTTATGCGCGGTAGCTAAGGTTTGATCTTGACGAGCCTAGCATGTACGGACATGGCCTCAGAACACGGATTACCGAAGGTAGAGCATGAGTCATATAGTAGATATGATGAACATGTTGATTGTTCGCCATTGAAACTATATCAACTCTCGTGATGATCGGTTTTGATGTGGTGGATTTGGTTCATGTGATCACTAAAACAATGTGAGGGATGTTGTTTTAAGTGGGAGTTCACCTAGATTAATTTAATTATTAATTAGAACTCAATTTATCATAAACTAAAATCAAAGTGAATTTGCATAGTTGTTGTAGTCATTGGCATCCGTTTACCACCTTGCGCTTAGTTTTAATTGAGATGATAGAACTATAGAATTCTGGTTAGTTACTTTACGAACTGGTATCGTATTGTTTTGAAGTGTTAATCTAAAGTTTAAAAGTCCTATTGCAAACTTTCAGTAAGTTCCGGTTACTCCATAAAGTTTAATAATTAGTATTAAAACAAGAGTGACAATTCCAAGTGTTAGTGTTTGAGTATCATGTTTGTCTCCATGATTCTTGATATTCAAAGGATTGTCTTAATATCAAGGTTATCTAGGATCTGAAAGAGTTGTTTCAGAAACCATGATGTGTGGAAGATATTGTGATATCTGAAACAAAGTTTTGGTTGCAACATGATAAAGTATAATATGGCAAAGTTCATGTTCTCATATTTGGATGAGAATTTGCAAAAGGTTGGAGACACTAGTTGTCCTAATCTTCCAAAAGGTTTTGGAGAGCAACATTATACTCGCGATTCACCGTTACAAGCTAAAAGTAGCTAGATCATGATGAGGGTGAATATTTGATGTAGGTAAAATGTTTACTACACCAAGAGATTACTAAAGAAAGGAATTTGAAAGAACACCAAATATTTGATAATGGTGATCTACTTCAAAGTGCAAGTTCAAAGACATTGGTATTTAACTATACACGCTTTGGACTATGTGTCATATGTATGACTCCACTATTGATGTTGATAGATTCTTTCAAACAGAAATACTGAAAGAGAATCTCATAAATATGTGGCAGAAAAGAAAAGACTAGAATTGTTCAGCTTAAAGTATATAGATGATATACATGTTATGGCTATATTCTTTGCTTATTAAACAAAGTGGTTCTTAAGCATTTGATACTGAATTTGTTGGTGTGAATCGTCATACGAAACAACACAATTCATGAACTACAATGGCCTAAGTAACTAGCAAAAGAATAGGTGATGATGTTCATCGAGAACAAATAAAGGGTTATTTTGTTGCTCGTTAAAAATCAACGCTTGCCTTCAAGATTTGTTTTATCAGGTATTATGAGAACAAAAGGGTTGTTCAAATAATTGCCGTAATCCATAAAAGATGGATGATTCACAAATCTCGTTGGAGAAATCACATCCATAAAACTAGTGCTAAAATTGTCGAAAGACAAATTGATTGAAAGATCACTTAGGAAGTGACATCGCCGTTTAAATTATATTGGAAAGAAAACATGAAGAAACTCCATGTGGATGGAATTTTGGAGTCTTTTGATTTTTGATCAAATGACGTTTGTGAAACTTTCCTAGAGATAATTAAAACTTCGTTCATAGGCCAAAAGGGAACGAAAGACTAGCTTATTGGAACTTGTGCATATTGTTGTATGAACTCCATTATGTGTAGTCAAGAGCGATGGATTTCAACTTCATATGCTTTCTCCGAAAATTTGAGTGAATATATGAATATTTACTTAATAAGGATGAAGTATGAAATATTTGAAAAGTTCAAAAGACTTTCAAGATGAAGTGCAAAATCATTGTAACAAGAATATGAATAGTTTATGATAAGATCATAAAGGAAGATATTTGAATTACAAGTTTAGCATAATACCTAAGATTTAAGGAATGGATTACGTGGATTTGCATTTCCGAAACACCATAAGAGTATGGAGCGTTCGAGATATGTAATTAAAACCTTGTTTGACATGGTAAGATCAAAGGTGTAATTCATAGAACTGCCATTATATTTTAAAGATTAAAAGCTTTGGAGATTACCGCTTTTCCACTGAAAAGAGCTTCATCATAATCCGCTGAAATGACACCATATAAAGTTATGGTTTGGGATAAAACCCAAGTAGTCCTTTCTTAAACATTGGTATGCTATGCATAAGAAAGATGTGTGCAACCAAAGTCGGATGAACCTGTCTTTGTATAAATGTTAAGTATTCCTCCATAAACACCGGAGACAAAAGTGTTTGTCGCTTAGAACGTCAAGTTTCTTTGAGAAGGAATTTTTCGTGAAAAGTTAAGTGGGAGGACGATAGAACTTTGATAAGGTTAAAGGAACCTTAGCTATATGTGCAGAGTTGCGCAGCACCAAAAAGTGTTCCGGAGGCAGCAACAATGCTCATGGCTCACGTGCCTCAAAGGTTGTGGTCACGGAGGTCTAAGTTTCTATTGAACCAAGTAGGTCAAGTAAACAATCAAATACCAAGATTTGAGGGTTGAATCATTATTTGAGAATAATGAACGGACTACATGCAAAGAAGCAATGATGGGCCCCGACTGGTCAAATGGCTTGAAGCCATAAAATCCGTGAAAGTTCCATACACAAGAAATCAAGTTTTGAACTTGAAGGACCCTAAAAAGGTGTAAGACCTTGGTTGTGTTTGGATCTATAAAGAAGTAGACATGGATGTTTCACATCTATGAAATAGTCGACATGTTGGGAAAGAGTTCACAACAATGTTCAAAGGTTGTATATGACAAGATTTGATCTTTCATAGCGATTTTTAGTCTAGACGGATTAATGTAGCAACCACTACATATAATTTGTTATGTGGTAGTAGAATAAACAAAACAAGTTCTTCTAATAGAATGGTTACCTAGGACGTGTGCATGACACGGTCCAAAGGGTTTTGTTAATTCAAAGGATGCTAAAAGCATATGCAAACTTCAATGGTTGAAGTAAGCATAGCGGAGTTGGAATCTTCACTATGATGAAACTGTTAAAAGAGTTTAATTTCATCGGAGACAATGAAGATGCTTGCATTTGCAAGAAATTAAGTGGAGCGCTAAGACATGTTTCTAATACATTATGTGGAAGACATATTGTTGATTGGAAATAATGTATCTTTTATTAACACATATTAAGAATTTCATCCCGATGAAAGACTTAGGCAAAACCCAAATATTTGGCATCAATAGACGCTAATATGGTTGTGCGGAAGTACATAGACAAGATATTGAATGAATTCAATATAGAAACTACAAGAAAGGTTCTTGTTGCAGAAAGGATTGAAAGAGTTCAATGTTGATGATATATTCAAGTGTATTGGCACTTGGTAAGTGAAACAAAGATTCAAGTATAGATTGATACTTGATGTATGAAATCACAAAGAGTATTTATATCAATCATCTTTGTGATATGTACAAATCCAGATATGTCCTATGCTATAAATATTATGAGCATATACCAGAATGATTCATAAGATGATCATTGGACGATAGTAAGGATATTCTTATGATCTTTTGGAAGAACTAAGAGTATATTATTTGTAGAAGTGACAAATAGATGATTAGTTCATTGTAAAAGTACTACATTGATACTAGTTTTGTCACAGTACAAATTAAGTTTATCTCAATCTAAACTAAGGGTGGCACAATATAATGGAAAGTGAGTTCCATAATGGATTTGGATGAGTTCCAAAGTTAAGACATTGTGACAGATACTTCAACAAAAGGCTAAGTATATGACTGCTATTATAGCAGCAAAAGAGGGCATTTGTGTCAAGTAGTTTGTTATCAAACTAGGTGTAGTTCACAGTGGGATAATACTATGAAGATATATTGTGCGACAATATTATCAACATGTTTTAACCCCAAAGAACTAAAGGTCACAAAAGACCAAATCATACAAAGCCATCTCATTAGAGAATGAGTGATGCGAGAGACGCAAAGACATGCAATTACATACGGACCGGAAGTGTCGATCCGGAGATCATTGACCACTAGCAATCGTGTACATACAACACCGGAAAGCCATAGGTGTTGAATACACAAAGGTTTGAAACTAGATTATTGACTCTAGTGCAAGTGGGAGACTATTGGAGATATGCCCAAGAGGCAATAATAAAGTGGTTATTATCATATCTTCACACTTATGATAAATGTTTACATACCATGCTATAATTGTATTAACAAACATTAATACTTGTGTGATTTGTAAACTAAAATAAGAGTCCCTAGTAAAGCCTCTTGTTAAACTAGCTTGTTGGTTAATATATGATCATTGTTTCTGATCATGAACATAGAGATGTTATTAACAACAGGATCATATCGTTAGGAGAATGATGTGATGGACATACTCCTATAGATAAGCGTAGCATAAAGATCAAGTCATTTCAATAGTTCAATTGCTATATGCTTTCGATACATAGTAACCTAATTCCTTCGACCATGAGATCATGCATATCACCTTTACGGATGGATGCTTTGATGTCATCAAACACCACACCGTATGTGGGTGGCTATAAAAGTGGCATTGAGTGTTGGAAAGTATTGGTTGAAACACATGGATCAAGAGGGATTTGTCCATCCATATGACGGATAGATATACTCTGGGCCCTCTCGGTGAAATGTCATCCAATTAGCTTGCAAGCATGTGACTGGCTCACAAGGGATCACATATCAAGGAACGAGAAAAGAGTACTTATCAAGAACGAGGTTGAACTAGGTATGCAGAGATACCGCGATCATAACCTCGGATAAGTAACATATCGTGAGACAAAGGGAAATTGGTATCGTATGTAAGTGGTTCATTCGATCGCAAAGTAATCGAGAAATATGTAGAGCCATATGAATTTCCAGATTCCTCTATTGGTTATTGTTAGGAAGTGTCTCGATCATGTCCGCATAATTCACGAACCGTAGGGAGACACACTTAAGGATTCGACGTTGTTTGAGTAGTTATGGTATTATGAGAAAGAGAGAATGTTGTTCGAGTCTCGGATGGGATCCGGATATCACGAGGAGATCCGGAATGGTCCGGAGAATAAGATTCATATAAGGAAAGTCCGTTTGGAGTTGGGGAATGGTTAGGTGTTTTCATGGAATGTTCTAGAAGGTTCCGAATGTCCGGCGCTCGGGGAAGGTACATGAATGTGTCATTGTAAGTTGGAATGATTGCATCATGTACTAGGTGTTCTTGCTGTCCAAAATAAAGGGTTTATTTAAATCCTAAATTGAAAAGTCAAACGGCTAGTTTGAAAGTCAAACGGCAATTTTGGGAAGTGGAAGAGAGGAGGATTGGTGGAGGCCGAATGGAGGAGGGTTCCTCCTTGGCGGCGCCCACCAAGCCGACTTGGGAGGACTCTCCTCCCTTGGCCGCCCTCCCACCTATATAAGGAGGCAGGGCTCCCCTCCTAGGACACACACAAGTTTCCACCTCTAATCTCCGGTTTAGAGCCGTTTGGTTTAGAGCTTCTAATTGCTTTAGCCGGTTTAGAGCCTTCTAATTGGTTTAGAGCCTTCTAATTGGTGTGTCTAATTACTAGACCACTAATAGCCTCTCTCATAAGCTCCACCATACTACACCGGCTTAAAAGCGAAGCCTATGGGATCTCCCTCTACTTAGGTACCACGCCGTTGTCTGCCGGAATCGCGAGGAGAGTGCTACAACCTCCGCTGCCTTTTCTGGAACAAGGGAGAGGAAGGTCTTCGTCAGCTGACCGATCGTGTGGCCGCTTGCAGGAACGATGGCGCTGGAAGGATCGCTCACGCGATCTTGAGATCGGAAAGAGTACGACTACATCATCCACGAGAATCTGCTCTCGTTAACCGCTTTGGAATCTTCGAGGGTGAGTTCCTCTATCGACTCGTTGCTACAATCTAGTAGATAGATCTTGGCTTGTTTGTTTGTATGCGGTAGAAAAATTTTGTTTTCCATGCTACGAACCCCTACAGAAAGTATTGCCCAAGCATGGGGGAGATTGAAGTCACTAATGCTCAAATGTCCCATTCATGAGCCCCCTAGTAATATTGTTATTAATAATTTTTATGCAAGCCTTTCAGGACATTACAAGGACTATCTAGATACTTGTTTAGAGGGATCTTTCACAATTAAGGAGGTCAAAGCTAAGTGGGGTCTTCTTAAAACAATTCAGAGCAATACCGAAGATTGGGATAACGACAAAGGTAAAGAACCAGGTGAAAGAACATTTCATGTTTTCCTATGTTTTGCGTGTTAGATAACAATACTATGGAGACTTTTCATGTGTGCTAATTGTGCAGGAAGTTTTGAGGGGGGGCGGATAATCCGCCCCACCAAGGGCCGGATAATCCGGCCTAGCTCATCTCTCAAGGAAGCCAAGGCGCGTCGCTCGGTGTCCAGTCGTATTTTCTCCCGGAAAATCCGAACTGGGGCGGATAATTCGGGTGTCGCAAGGGCCGGATAATCCGGCCCCTAGTTTTCAAGCAAAAGAGGCCAAGGCGCGTCGCACGGTATCCGGTCAGATTTTCTCCCTGAAAATCCGAACTGGGACGGTTTTTCTTCCCCAGGCCGGATAATCCGGCCCTCACATAGGACCGGATAATCCGGCCCCAGAAGTTGATCAAGGGCAAGCTCGGCGCGTCTCTCTGTTAGGGGGCGGATTATCTGCCAGATATTTCGAGTTTGGGGCGGTGTTTTCTCCAGGCTGGATAATTTGGCCCTCACTTGGGCCGGATAATCCGGCCCCCAAAGTGTGCAACAGCTGGTTTCGGAAGGGGGTATAAGTACCCCTTCTTCCCCAACGTTCAGAATACTTGATTCATTCAAAATTGAGCAGACATTGTGCAAGAGCTCTCATTCTCTATCTCCCACTTCAACCACCCGAAGGTCTTGATCTTTGGTGGAATTGAAGGAGGAGAAGTTCATCATCATCATCAAGAATCAAGCGCTTCAACTCCTCTCCATTCACTTGTAGAAATCCCTGATCTAGTATTCTTGTCAATACCTAGATCTTATTTATTGTATTTGATAAGTTTGTTCTTGTGGCAGCTTGTTGTCATTTCGGGAGCCTCCAAGTTATTGTGGAGTTGTTGCCCCGCTAGTTGTGTAAAGGCGCCGGTGCCCGCCTCAAAGGGTACCTATAGTGGAAGGTGGATCAGGCCTATTGTGGCGAGATCCATCGGAGAACAGGGTGAGGCCTTTTGTGGCATGGTGGTCTTAGTACCGCCCACCCCTCCAACGCAGACGTACTTCCCTTAACAAGGAAGGAACTGCGGTCAAACAAATCCTGTGTCTCCGCGTGCTTCACTTTGGTTTACTCGTTCATCTTCCACTCGCTCTTTACTTGCTAAGTAGATAGGTTTGCATATAGGGAAATTCCACCTAATAGTTTATCTAGAGAATTTACCCTTTGTGCTAAGCCTAAAATTGAAAAAGAATTAAAAAATTGGTGTAGCACCTATTCACCCCCCTTTAGGTGACCATATGATCCATTTCACCAGGTATAAATTATGATTATGATTGCATTAAGTCTTTCGCTGAAACTGTAGATTTTCAAGAACTTAGTGGTAAATATGGTTTTGATCCTTAAATTATTGTTAATTTTTGTAAAGCCTTTATTTCTCATATTAATGGTCTAAAGAAAAATGGGACATGTATCATGAACCTTTTAAAGACACTTGCATGAAAAATGAAATTGTTATTAATGATAGCAATAAACATGCCCAAACCTCTGAAAGTACTATTTCTTATAAGCATGTTAATTTTTGTGGAGTACGTAGACCTTGTGAAAAGAATCAAATTGAAGAAGAATATTGTATCACCCATAGGAATGAAAAAACTAGAACGTGGTATAGGGCTCTAAATGATCTTGGTAAAAAAGTTTGTGCCCTCTATCCTTTTATTTGTGAACTTTTCTTTAAATTGGGTCATTTCAATTTTTAATGCTCAGGCCATAATAATAGCCCTTCTAACCCAATGAGTACTGCAAGTTTGTATTATGATAACATGATCACACCTAATCAGCATGATGAACTTACATTATTTTGGGGGTGTGAAGAGTTATCAAGAAAAACTTCTTTGGTAGATATGAGTGATTTTGATATGAATAGTGTCCTGCATGGTTGTCATCTTTATTGTGTTGATAATTGCCACACAAATACTTACATACAAAATATTATAAAACATGAGATTTTACCAAAATATGAAAGAACTAATATATGTTTTGTTCTTATTAATGAAAAGGAGGAATCCTCCAAAATTTCTTCTATTGTCTCTAAAAATAAACCAGGGTATATGGAGAAGCTTCCTTTCAAGCCTCTCCCTCCTAAAGAGAAAAAGCAAAAGAAGAAGAGGAGGAGCAAAAGGAGGGAGGAAACGGTATATTCCCCTAAGCACGTTGCTTCTACTATAGTTTTTGATGAGTCTAAACTCGATGATGTTCTTATGCCTGTTATCTATAGTAGTGATCATGATTGGGAAAAGCACACTACTTTTGATATTGAAAATCTCTTTGGTACTAATTCTGAAAATGATGATATTAATAATTGATGTACTATTAGTGCTATCCATGTTCCTTCCAATGATGATATGTTTACAAACGAACACACTTTGGAAGATAGCTATTATATTGCTTATGATGATTACAATATGCCTCCTATAATTGATGATTATGGTGATGAGAATAATAATAGCTATTTTGTTGAATTTGCTCCCACTATAATTAATAAGAATAGCTATGCTTATGTGTAGAGTAATAATGATTATATGCATGTGGCTCATGATAAGAATGTTTTATATGATAGTTATATTGTTAATTTTATTCATGATGCTACTGAAAGTTATTATGAGAGAGGGAAACATGGTTTTATGTATCTTAACAATATTAAGTTTCCCCTCTTTATTGTCGTCGGATTGATGACAAGTACACCATCAGGGGGTCCTCGAGGCGTGCGGAAGAGAGGGGTGTGAGACGTACGGTGTTCCGGGACGGTGAGCACACAAGTTTACCTAGGTTTGAATCCACCGGCTTTGGACGGATCCTACTCCTGCTAGCAATCCAGTAATACGGCAGAGCCAGAATATGGGTTACAAGGGTTTTGCCTGTGCGAGTTGAGGGTCTAAAGTATTAGTGTGCCTTAAAGGCTCTCCCTAGGACGGCTTATATAGATATTCGGCCTAGGGTTTACAGGAGAGATCTATCCGGCTACGACTAAGAGTCGGTTATAGAGTACATCTTGAACTACAAGTAACATTATGGGCCTAAGTCGGTAAGTCTTCTGGGCCTTCCCATAGCCGGATTGGACTCCATCTTTCTCCCTGATTGGGCCGCCCGTGAAGCAATGCTCTAACCCGAAGTGGGCCACCCTGGTTAGTGAGGAACTGTGAGGATATCCGGAAAGTATATCCCCAACAGTATCCCTCGGAGGCCTCCAAGATCCAAAGTCGGATTTATCATCGCCTAGCTTAATATTTGGCTTGCAGAATCTTGAAGGGTTCCTGAAAACTTCACAACAAAAAATACGATCCGGGTCTTTCAAAATAAGTCGGACCTATCAACAGGTTACTCGGATTTTCCAGCTTGATTTCAAACTAAGCCGGAATTTGGTCTCTAACGCCACCTGACACAAGTCATGGTCAAGTCACGTCATCTGACAGGCATTCCGTCAGCACGACCGTTGGTGGGCCTGCGGTTCCCGGAACCGAGGCGCCGTTTCAATGCGTGCATGGAGATCGAGGCAACATAATCATCGCGTGGGTCCTTCCTAGTTCCTTCCACGACGCGTGGCGGTTACACTGTAGCGTTTGCACGAATCTTGGCGCAGTTAGGTGGATATAAGGGGTTAGGATTTTCTCCTTCTCCTCTCACCTGTCCTTTGCCTTTTCCTCTCCTTCCAATCTCTCTGCGCGCACAGAGCTCCCCCGTTCCTCCCCCAAAAACTCCCAGTGCCGCCCCTTTTAGGTCAACTGCTCGCCAGAGAAATGGCTTCATCTTTCTCTTCCGGCTTAGCGGCAGCGGCGGCGGCGACGGAAGCGGTGGCAGAGAAAGAGAGCTTCTGTGGGCTCTGGATCCCCTGCGCGCTCAACGACGAGGGTCTCAAGAACATGGAGAAAGAAGGGCTCCTCTGCGTCGGCGACTGGCGGAGCGACTTCGAGGAGACCGTCCCCAACCCGCGCGCCGGCGAGCGAGTCCATTTTGGCACCCACCTCGACAGAGGTTTGTCGTTTCCTCCCTCGGAGTTCTTCTCCGAGGTCATCAATCATTACGGAGTTCAACTCCATCATCTTCCTCCCAACTCTCTCTTAGAGATGAGCGCGTACGCTTCGTTGTGCGAGGGCTTTCTCGGCATTAGGCCGAGTTTGACTCTATTCCGATACTATTTTCATGTCTGGAGAAACTCCATTACCGCCGGTGTTCCTTACATCACCAACACTATTAGTTTTTCGCTTAGACGCGAGCGCGCGTATCCCAAAATTTTAGCTAGTGACTCGGTCAAACAATGGCCAGCCACGTTCTTCTATCATAGGGATATTCCGCCTCCCAGCAAAGCCACTGCTTTGCCGGCTTTCATCGACGGAGATGCCACGGCCCAACCATCCTGGGGCGAGGCTGCTCCGGCTCTCACCGACGATCTGATCCTCGCTAAGAGGCAGATCAAATACTTAATCAAACACAAAGGACTGAAGGGATCCGACTTAGTCCAATGCCGGGTCTCACATCGGATCCAGCCCCTTCAGTACCACGGGGATCGACTGATGCACTCCATCATGTCATCCAAGAAAGACTCCCTCCGCATCAGCCCCAAAGCATACACCACACAGGGCTACATAAGCCAAGTCAGGTGGCTGATTAAGGAGCGGATCGAGAGGAGAATCCCGGAGGTTTCTCTGGATATGCACACGGCGGACAATCCCGTAGTGCTGGGAAGCTTCCATCAGTACACCTTTTTATGTGTTTCAATATTTGAGTTACACCGCAATGCTGATATGTTTTCTTCTTTTCAGCTTGCTGACCTCCCAGAGTCGGAACTTGCTCCGCTCGAAGGATATCCTCCGGAGTTTTCTCAGGAGGTAGAAGTGATCCCATTGCCGGATCTTGCGCTCAAGAAGCGCAAAGCTCCGACAGTGGCTGTCGGCACAAAGGAGGTGCCTGTCGTGAAGAGGTAACTTTCAATCACAATTTCCGCCTTTGTACCTTACTCAAATTTCTTTCCGAGATGTAACGTTTCCGACTTTACTACATTCTCAGAGCAAAACCGCTCATCAAGGGCAAGGAGAGGGGAATTTCTTCGAAGCCCCTGCGACAGACGAAGCTCACCATAGCTTCTCCTGCCGTGGCTCCTCCGACTCCTTCCCCTCAACCTTCTGCAACACCGGTGACCATTCCTTCTCCGGTCGTCGCAGAAGATCCGTCTCCTTCGATGGAGCCTGCGATCCTTGAATCGCGAACTGACGTCACCATGGGTGAGTCAGATCTAGATAAGGGTGAACCCTCTTTGGGTAATAATCCCTCGGCAGAAACCTTCGCCGAAAACCTCATGAGCAATCCGGGACTTGCCAAGTTTGGCTTGTCCCGGAAATCTGCTGAAGAAATCTAGCGGCTAGCCAGGCAATGCCTGGAGAAAAGAACCTTATCTGCCGAGGAAGAAGCGCAAGAAGCAGAGGACGTCAAGTTCTCCGACCTTCTCGCCCAGGTGCGCCTTCGCGACGAGAGGATTACGACTGGTGAGCTTCCAACAGCCCTAGTGATTCCTCTGCCTCTCGCCGAGAAGGTGGCCGTTGAAGTGAACGCGAGTTTGGATAAACTCACTCGCGGACAATATGTAAGTCGGAATTCTAACTCCTGTTTTTCCTTTATTTCATATCATATCCTCTAGCCCCCAAGCATGAAGTAGGATATATAATCCGGGTTTATGCTTCATTAGGATGCCAAAGAATGAACTAGTGTAGCCCCCAAGGCTCGTGCTGATATTAGCAAAAATATTAGCCCAAGTCTTTAGTAGCTTTCTGACTTTGGGTATTTTGGCTTACAGAAAGTATGTTCCTATAATCAGGATTTATTGAAGAATGTCTGCGATAAGCGGAGAGAGATCAAGGCTCTCCGACTTAAAAATGTTGAACTTAGAGTTGCCAAGGACGAGGCCGAAGGTAAACATTCCGAGACTCAAACCTTGTATTTGTATTTTCAATGTCGAATTTGTTCTTGAACTGTTGTTCTTTTTGACTTTCAGCACTGGTGAAACAATCCTGCGCCATGATTGAAGAGGCCGAGAACCTCAAGACCTTGGTGGTGGAGAACAAGGAGCTTCGCCAAGAGCTGGATCAGCTCAAGGCAAATCATGAAGAAAGCATTGCTCAAGTCCTTGAGTCCTCCTCCATGGCTACTGAAGAGCGTGATCGCAAGATCGCTGCTCAAGATAAAACAATCTCGGACCTCAAGAATGAAATTAGCAGAGAGAGGGACCTGTCCCAGGCGCTCCGGGCTGAACTCCAGAGTCTCCGGGAGGAGAAGACCAAAATTGACGACGTTATTTTCGGTACGTTCCATCTGTCTAACTTGTCTTTTTCTTCGACTTCTATCAATGTCGGATTTTTCTTAACTTGTTTTGTGTATAGGTCCTCTGAACTTGACGGACTCTTCCTCCACCGAGCCCCGCACCCATCGGCTTACCCAAGTCGGTGACCTGCTTCATGACTTCCGCCAGTCCCTTGAGGACATCGGCGAAGCTCTCAAGATTCCGGACATGCACAACATGTCGGATTTTCAGGTGCGGGACAAGGCAAAGGAGATGCCGCAACTTGTTCAGGATTGGAACATGTCCTACGCGCGGACTGCGGCGCAGAACGCTCTCACCATGGTCATGAGCCACCATGGAAACATGGAAATATGGCAAGTGACCAGAGGGAACTACAAAGTAGATGAAGACGGCCAGGAGCAGGACCTTCAAGCCATTATGCACTCCTGCGCCGGATATGGGTGTCGCGTGGCTGACCTGACCAGCTACGAGATCCCTTTCTTCACCCGCGTGGACACTCCGCCTCCTCCTCCAGAAGAATTACCAGAAGTTTTCAACGATGAACGCACCACCTCGGATGCGGACATCTCGGAACGATATCAAGGCGGCGCATCCAGCAAGCCGGCAGCTCCTTCATCTCCTCCTACATCATAAATTGACAGAAATATTTGTATTATCCTAAAAAACATGATGCGTCTGTAAATGTAAAGTACTATGATTTTGCTAGTGCTAAGCTTTTGATCTATTCAGCAGTTTTGGCCTTAATTTTTTTTGTGTGTGAAATGTTTACATAAGCACTTGTACTTTTTCGTCTATACTTATCGTTTATCTGGCTTTCCGCCTCGTCCCTTTCATGAGCCGGCTAAACCTTCTGCCGGAAACTTTCTTGAAACAGCGGAGCTCAATTGCTAAACAAGTTTAAACTCGGAAACAAAGCCGGCTTCCAGTACCAACAATTCACTACTCGGAAAATGCCCGCATCCAGCAATCAGACAAATAACCAAAGTAAAGACTAGAAACTTTAGAGTTTTACCCGAGGGTAGCAATTTTAGAATCGGAAATCTAAACCAGAATGAGCATGAGCATAAAGTACTTTCAAGCATTCTAGGATTTTCGACTATGACATGATCACTTGGAAATAAGATGGTAAAAACTTCTCAGAAAAGATTGAGGCAACCAAAACTTTTATTTCTCACAGAACATGTACATATATATGTTTACAAAGAAGGATAAACTAAGAATAAAAGGGATGTAGCCGAGCAATATTCCATGGTCTGTCTAACTCATCCGGATTTGTACTGCCTCCAGCTCTCTTTCTCTTCTTAGTAGCAGGTCTTTCTTTGACTGGCCTCATGTCAGTTAAGTAGTACGATCCATTGTGTAATACTCGACTAACTAAAAAGGGCCCTTCCCATACCGGGGAAAGTTTGTGCTTTCTTTGTTGCACAAGCCGGAGAACCAAATGACCTTTATTGAAAGATCTATTTCGGACTCTCTGGCTATGATACTTGCGTAACTTCTGTTGATAGGCTGTAGATCTCATTTCAGCAACGACGCGAACTTCTTCGACTAAGTCGAGATCATTTTGTCGAGAAACCTCAGCATCCTCTTCAATATACGCGGCCACTCTAGGAGAAGTATGAATCAAATCACTAGAAAGAACTGCTTCTGCACCATAGACCAAGAAGAAAGGTGTGTATCCGGTTGACCTGTTCGGAGTCGTTCGTAAACTCCATATTATAGAGGGTAATTCCTCTGCCCAAGCCCCCGCTGAAAGAACATTTCATGTTTTCCTATGTTTTGCGTGTTAGATAACAATACTATGGAGACTTTTTATGTGTGCTAAGTGTGCAGGAAGTTTTGAGGGGGGACGGATAATCCGCCCCACCAAGGGCCGGATAATCCGGCCTACCTCATCTCTCAAGGAAGCCAAGGCGCGTCGCTAGGTGTCCAGTCGGATTTTCTCCCAGAAAACCCGAACTGGGGCGGTTTTTTCCTCCCCAGGCCGGATAATCCGGGTGTCGCAAGGGCCGGATAATTTGGCCCCCAGTTTTCGAGCAAAAGAGGCCAAGGCGCGTCGCACGGTATCCGGTCGGATTTTTTCCCGGAAAATCCGAACTATGGCGGTTTTTCTTCCCCAGGCCGGATAATCCGGCCCTCACATAGGACCGGATAATCCGGCCCCCAGAAGTTGATCAAGGGCATGCTCGGCGCGTCTCTCTGATAGGGGGCGGATTATCTGCCGGATATTCTGAGTCTGGGGCGGCGTTTTCCCCAGGCTAGATAATCCGGCCCCCAAAGTGTGCAATGGCTGGTTTCAGAAGGGGGTATAAGTACCCCTCCTTCCCCAATGTTCCGAACTCTTGATTCATTCGAAATTGACCAGACATTGTGCAAGAGCTCTCATTCTCGATCTCCCACTTCAACCACCCGAAGGTCTTGATCTTTGGTGGAATTGAAGGAGGAGAAGTTCATCATCATCATCATCAAGAATCAAGCGCTTCAACTCCTCTCCATTCACTTGGAGAAATCCCTGATCTAGTATTCTTGTCAATACCTAGATCTTATTTATTGTATTTGATAAGTTTGTTCTTGTGGCAGCTTGTTGTCATTTCGGGAGCCTCCATGTTGTTGTGGAGTTGTTGCCCCGCTAGTTGTGTAAAGGCGTCGGTGCCTGCCTCGAAGGGTACTATAGTGGAAGGTGGATCAGGTCTGTTGTGGCGAGATCCATCGGAGAACAGGGTGAGGCCTTTTGTGGCGTGGTGGTCTTAGTACCGCCCACCCCTCCAACGCAGACGTACTTCCCTTAACAAGGAAGGAACTGCGGTCAAACAAATCATGTGTCTCCGCGTGCTTCACTTCGGTTTACTCATTCCTCTTCCACTCGCTCTTTACTTGCTAAGTAGATAGGTTTGCATATAGGGAAATTCCACCTAATAGTTTATCTAGAGAATTTACCCTTTGTGCTAAGCCTAAAATTGAAAAAGAATTAAAAATTGGTGTAGCACCTATTCACCCCCTAGGTGCCCATACGATCCATTTCACCCGCAGCACGTCGTAGTGGTACTTCGAGTCTCGGTTTCAGGCCTTGTAGGATTAAACCATTTGCTCTTTCGACTTGTCCATTAGCTTGTGGATGTGCGACTGACGCAATGTCAAGCCGGATATTTTGCTCGTTGCAGAATTCAGCTAATTCTCCCATAGAGAAGTTACTCCCGTTGTCCGTGATAATGCTATGTGGATAACCATACCGGATTATAATATCCTCGACAAATCTTTTGGCTGTTGCTCCATCACAACTAGCGATAGGTTTAGCCTCAATCCATTTGGTGAATTTATCCACCATCACTAAGAGGTGAGTAAATCCACTTGGAGCTCGTTTAAATGGTCCTACCATATGAATCCCCCAGACCGCAAAAGGCCATGTTATAGGTATTGTTCGCAGCTGATCAGCCAGAACATGAGCTTGTTTGGCGTACTTTTGGCAGCCTTTGCACGTCTTGACTAATCGTTCGGCATCTGCCTGAGCTGTAAGCCAGAAAAATCCGTGTCTAAAAGCTTTTGCCACTAAAGATTTGGCTACAACGTGGTGACCACACTCGCCTTCGTGGATTTCCCTTAAGATTTCCACTCCTTCTTCCGGAGATACACAGCGCTGAAAAACCCCAGAAACACTCCGTTTATGGAGCACACCTTTAAAAATAGTATAGGCTTTTGCTTGTCGGATAATCTGCCGGCTCAGCACCTCGTCTTCAGGTAATTTGCCATCTACCAAGTAATCGAGGTAGGGTTGAGTCCAGCTGGGAATTACGGCCAGAACTGCTATCAGAGGTGAGTCGGATTTGGTAGGATATTCCTCATCTACTCCCTTTATTGAGGGAACTTTGAAGTGCTCTAAAAAAGCGCCATCCGGGACCTCTTTCCGTGCAGAACCTATCCGAGATAGTGCGTCTGCTTCCTCATTTTCTGCTCGAGGGATGTGTTGAACTTCAACCCTTCGAATGATTTAGATAGATCATCCATGACAGCTTTATACGCTTCCATATGTTTATTCGCGTTACAAATATCCGACACTTGTTGAGCAACAAGATCCGAATCTCTGTAACACATCAAACGTCGGATGCCAATATCCTTAGCAATCCGGATTCCATGCAGCAGTGCTTCATACTCGGCAATATTGTTTGTCGCTGTGAAGTGGATTTGCAACACGTATAAAAGTGTATCTCCTTGGGGTGATTTGAGCACCACGCCAGCCCCCGAGCCCCCTCGAGCCTTAGACCCATCGAAAAAGAGGGTCCAATATTCCGACTCAGGGAGGATCATGTTCTCCTTCGTCTATGTCCAATCAGCGACAAAGTCGGCAAGGATCTGGGATTTGATTGTTGTCTGAGGTTTATACTCAATATCAAAAGTTGAAAGCTCTATGCCCCATTTGGGGACGCGTCCTGTGGCGTCACTGTTGTTGATTATATCTCTCATGGGAGCTGTGCTCACCATGGTAATTGGATGCTCCTGAAAGTAGTGAACTTACGAGATGCTAGAAAAACACCGTAAGCCAATTTTTGATAGTACGGATACCGCTGTTTTGACTCTGTTAGGACTTCACTGACAAAGTAAGTCGGACGCTGCACCAGGTGCTCCTGATTTTCCTCCGGTCTCTCCACTACCATGACGATAATAACGACCTTATTTGTCGCAGCAAGATAAAGCAACATCAGTTCCTGAGGTTCCGGCGCTGCAAGGATAGGAGCAGATGAGAGTACTTTTTTCAGGTCTTGTAGTCCAGCTTCAGCTTCATCAGTCCAAACAAAATCCTTGGTCTTTTTCAGGAGTTTGTATAATGGTGCGGCTCTTTCGCCAAGCCGGCTTACAAATTGACTGACTGCAGCGATGCAGCCAGTTAATCTTTGTACGTCCTTCAGGCGAGTTGGCCTGGAAATATTGAGTATAGCCTTGATTTTGTCCCGGTTCACCTCTATGCCTCTTTGAGACACGATGAAACCTAACAATTTTCCGGCTGGTATTCCAAAGAAGCACTTCTTCGGGTTAAGCATGATGTTGTATTTTCATAAGTTGGCAAATATTTCCTCCAAGTCGGAAATCAGTGTTTTCTTCTTTTTGGACATTACTGCAATATCATCCACGTATGCATATACATTGCGCCCGAGTTGGTCATGGAGGCAACACTGCATCATGCGCTGGTACGTAGCTCATGCGTTCTTCAGCCCAAAGGGCATCGTAACAAAACAGAAGGTTCCGAAGGGGGTTATGAATGAAGTTTTGACTTTGTCAGATCGCTTCATCCGGATTTGGTGATAACCGGAATATGCGTCAAGAAAACAGAGGAGTTCCAAGCCTGCCGTAGAATCGATGACTTGATCAATTCTAGGCAGAGCAAACGGATCTTTTGGACAAGCCTTGTTCAAGGCAGTATAATCTACACAATCCTTAAATCAGTGGTGTCCTTTTTAGGGACCATTACAGGATTGGCCGACCACTCAGTGTGGATGACCTCTTCTATGAATCCGGCTAACTCGAGCCGTGCTAGTTCCTTAGCTATTGCCTTACGCTTTTCATCGCCAAATCATCGTAGGGACTGTTTGACAGGTTTAGCATTCAGGTTTACATTTAGAGAGTGCTCGGCAAGTTCCCTAGGTACTCCGATCATGTCAGATGGCTGCCATGCGAACATATCTTGATTTTCTTGGAGGAATTTGACGAGCACGCTTTTCTATGCGCTACCTAGGCCTACGCCTATCTGAGTCACCTTGGAGGGGTCATCATCCTTCAACGACGTCCTCTTCGTCTTTTCTGATGCCTTGAACTCCGGATTTGGCTTTGTCACCTCCTTCTTCGTTGCAGGCATCTCGGACGGATCTATGCTCTTCTTGATCTCCTGGTACTCCTGGGCATGCAGCACGGCTTCAGCAAGGGCGGCATTTCCATCCTCGCACTCTCGCGCTTTCTTCGGGTCTCCCCTGATGGTGATCACGCCGTTGGGACCTGGAATTTTCATCATATTATAAATGTAACACGGACGAGCCATAAAAGCCCAGTAAGCCGAACGTCCGAATATAGCGTGGTATGCGCTCTTGAACGGGACCACTTCGAAGGAAAGTGCCTCCGTCCGCTAATTCTTTGGAGTTCCAAAGGTAACATCCAAAGTGATCTCTCCCAGGGAATTAGCTTGTCTTCCTGGGACGACTCCGTGAAAGATCACAAACCTATGGTTCAGCTGAGTTTCCAAGATCCTCATCCGGCGTAGTGTTTCGACATAGAGAATATTGATACTACTACCACCGTCCATGAGGGTCTTGGAGAAACCATAACCATCAATTAATGGATTAATGATTAAGGCGTATTTTCCTTGCCTATGCAACTTAGGCGGATGATCAGCGCGGTCAAATGTGATTGCCACTTCTGACCAGTCCAGATATTGGGGGACAGCCGGAACTATTGCATTGAGTTCGTGCAGAACTGCTTTCTTGACCTTTGCTGGTTGAGATCCGAGGAAAGTGACATAAGTGTCCTTCTTGGTGGGAAAAGTTTTCTTCCCTTCCGGCTTGGGATTTGAAGCATCAGCTTCCTCCATGTCGGAATCTTCCTTGGTCTCTTTTTCTTTTTCGGGATTCTTCTTTCCCTTCTTCCGCTTGGCTTTGTAGCCCGTGGTGTCATCTCTTTTGATGTCGTCATTGAAATGACATTCGGCGTTGGTGTGGGACGAGCCCCCATTGGCGTCTAGGTGATGCACACATGGGTTGTTGGCAATGTTGGCCCAAGAGTAGGTTTTCCCTGGTTGCTGTTCTCCTCTACCTTGGACCCTTGAAGTCCCACGGCCACGCCCGTGGCCTCTGCCGTGTCCTCCTCGTCCTCTAGACCCGAAAGTAGCAGTGACCACAGCTGTTTCCGCGTTGGGTTTCTCCTCCGAGATATTTTTTCGCTTCTGAGCTTGTTGCTTTGGTTGTTTTGCCGACTGAGGTATAGCTAGGTCATTGAGCAATCCCTCTGCATCGTCGTCAGCATCTGCATACTTGCTCACTGTTTCTATCATCTCCCCCAAGTCAGTAACCTTGTCACACTTCAAGCGGTGACGTAGTAAACCAATTGGGAGTCCTGCGATGAAAGCTTCAATCGCGGTTTGATCGTTTACTCCCTCACAGGAGTTCTTGGTGTCGATCCATCGTCCGAGGTAATCTCGGTAAGTTTCTCCGGCCTTCTAGGTGCAGCGCTGTAGGTCTCCGACCGTACAGGGCCTCCAATATGTGCCTTCAAAATTCCGAAAGAACGCACTTTGCATGTCATACCAGTTATGGATGGTGTTCTCCGGAAGTTCATTGAGCCATGATCGTGCCGTCTTCCGCAACATAAGTGGGAGATATCGGGTTGCGACCAGGCTGTTTCCGCCTTTGGCGATGCAGCAAGCTTGGAAGAAATCCTGTAGCCAGGTATCTGGCCGAGCAATGCTGTCATAGGCTTGGATATGTCTTGAAATAGCGAATCCTTCCAGGAATCTTGTAGCTCTGATGCATGGTCCTAAGCACTTTGGGCCCACGTAGATATCATCGTTTTAATAGCACCGCGCCTCTATGTTGTAGTTGATCATGTGCCTTGCGTCGTTCGAGGATAGTGATCGTCCCGAATGTAGGGTTGTGGCTGCAGTGCCTTGGAGCCGGACTTCGGCTTCTACCACCACCTCCTCCACCACGTCGTCCTCCTTGTCCTCCTTGGGAGCCGTTATGGTGATTGCTTGGTGGAGAGGGTGGGGCAGCTGGATAATTTCCGGCTGATCGCCGGCCTCCGTCCGGAGCGTCATTATTCCGGTTCCGGGGAGGGTCTTGACTACGACGAGCCCCCTGCCAGCTTGTCCCGGCATGGTTTCCATCGTTCCTTCGTCCGTCGTTCCCACTACGGTGAGGCTCAGCCGAACGGCTTGCATGTCTAGGAGGTGGCATTTTTTGACGATCCTCCTCCCGATGTTTCTCTTTATCTTCTCCCCTTCGATCGTTAGACTCTCGTCGGGGAGGATTCCTCGGATTCAGAGCAGCGATGGCCTCTTTCTCGGCCGCTGGGGCGACGTTGCTCCAGCCATGCGTAGTCCTGCGGTACTGTCCTGACGATCCGGTTCTTGAGTAATTGTCTTCCCGGCGTTCCGGGCGGTAGTGCTACTTCGGGACACGCTGGGGTCTTACGTCAGCCCATGCCAGATCTATGCGACATTGGTCAGAATCTGAGACCAGTTTTTGACTTCCGGACATGGCGACCTTTTGCTGCTCCGGCCCTTTGTTGAGTAGTTTGATTCCCAACTAGATTTCCTCTAGTCTTGGATTAGCCGATAGAATTTCTCGGGCCGCTACGGTATTCTGTACTGGGGTTGGATATACCCAATCTCCTTTGCTATCTTTCCGTGGCTTCCCCATCTCATCTCTGAAAAGGACGGCACGGATGTGTGGGAATTGGTCATCATTGGTGTGACGCTTCCGTGTCTTTTGGTGCAACCGAGACATGTAATCCTTAGTTTCCATGCGTTTCTTCTCCTCCTCGATGTTTTTGGCTTCATCCAGGAGTTGTTGACGACGCGCTTCTAGGGCTTGGGCCCTTTCGTCCAACTCTTTAGCAGTAAGTTCTGCAGCTGTAGGGATAGGTGTGGTTAATGCAGCATCGATGAGTTTACGCGCACCTTCGGTGATCACGTGTCCATCCACCGCTTCTTCTTTTTTCGGATCTTCTGGGATAAGTGCTCCATCCGAGTCTTCTTCGTATTCCTCGGCAATCACCTCCTCAGCCAGAGGGTCTTTTGCCGGGGTCTTGTTCTTCTTCTTTGCCTTCTTGGCAGCGCCGGTAGCAAAGACGGCTTTGGGTCCGTTTCCCGGAGTCAAGCTTTGATCGGTACTTTCAGACATCTGGACTTTGGGATTATCTCCGACGTCCATGTCATCCTGCGCTTTGGGAGAGTGTTCCCCTAATCCTTCATCCATGGCTTCTCCTTCTTCTACAGCTTTGGAGTTATACTCCTCTTCATACTCCACGGAGAACTTTTGGAAATCTGCTGACGTCATCGATTCATCCGAGGATGCGTGTATGTCGGCGTTTGTTCCAATTGCCTCCAGCATAGAGTCGGTGTTTTCTCCAGCATCGGCAGAGCCGGATCCGGATCCTACGTATCCGACAAAGTGCGTCCCGTGCTTCCTGAGGTACCTGCGGCTTTCACGGTCAGCCATGTCAAAACTTTTGATGGTCTCGAGGATTGCATCTGTGCTTGCATCTTGCAGTATCATACGTCGCAGTGTGTACCTGAGGAAAGGCATGTCTTTCCTGGCGTCATCAGAGCCGGAATCAGTGTCGTTGACTAGCTCCTCCTGAATTTCGACTTCTACGTATCAGATCATTTGAGATTTTAGAAGGAATTGCTATAGTATCTTGTGTTTTAATGGATGTTTTACTTGTGTTGATACTAAACCCAAAGACTTATTATCTTGAATACACTAATGTTGCTAATGAAGATTGTGTGAAGTTTTGTATGAAGGAAATTTTCAAGTGTAGGGAAGAATAATATGATGAGATGAAGTATGGAAAAAAGCTCAAGCTTGGGTATGTCACCCCAAGAAATATTCAAAAAGTACAAGTGTCAAAGCTTGTGGATGCCCAAGGCATCCCCTTCTTCATCAATAATCTCAGGTCTTCTTTCAAGACACTTTATTTTTATTACCTTATGCACTATGTGTTTTTCGTGGAGCATCTTCAACTTTAGTTTTCTTTTGCTTTCTTTGCCGCAATAAGTTGGTTGGATCCCAACACACTTATTTTGGAGAGAAACACACCCCGTTATTCATTGCCTAGAACACTCTAGTTTTCACTCTTATTGTTCTGTGAGTGTTCTCCTTTGCTAGCACTGCGTTTAGCTTTAGTTTTCGATTGGTGTTGGAAAAGAGTAGGAAGTTTCATGCTTATAGTGGTACAAAATGAAGCTTGTTTAGACTGTGTCCTAGACTTTATCATGTTATGTTTGATATTGCTTTGACTTTATGCTTAGTGATTATTATTGTAGCATGACTTGTTCCAAACAATTGAGATTGCTTAATGTGCCTTGAAAGAATCATGCGTTGTTTTAGCATACAAAAGCATAATATTGTGGTATTCTCCTTTGATGCTTTATTTGTGTTGACTTGGCACATGCTTACACCATGTTAAGGCTATAAACCAGTCACCTTAGCCTCTATGATCATTTAGTTTTTGACTTGTAATATCACTTTATGCTTTAATTAATAATGTTTTGTCCCTTTGCATGATTATGGCCATTATTGCTCTCTTAGTTGGTCGCTCCCAGTCTTTTGCTAGCCTCCACCTGTACCAAGTATGAGTTCTACTCATGCATCCAACTCCCATTAAAACCAAGTTATTCCAAAAAGTCCACTATAAATTCCTATACATGGTGTGTTACACCATTCCAAGTATATTCATGCTTTTATCTACCTTCCAAATTAAACTTGTTATGTGAAAATTAGTGATTAAAGCTCTCACAAACTTGATGGCACACTTTACTTTCTTGCACTTAATAAACTTGAACCATTGTGTCCATCTATGTTCCTTATATGCTTGCACTTTATAAGTTGTGAATTAGCAGAACCATGTTGTCATGGGGAACGCTTTCAACATTGCACTTATTATTCAGTTGATATCATGTTATTTTGCTTATGGATCCCGACAATGTGAAATAAAAGGGAGCTTTTAAGCTCATGGAGTTTGTATGTGTGTTAGAGAAATGCCTAGGCGGCTAGCCTAAGCCATGCCTAATCATGGTGGAAACTTGCAGCATAACCATAGTGAGCATTCTATGTAGCATCCTCAATAAAAACCTATGCAAATAGCAAATAAAAAGATCGCTGAGATGCTCATTTTCTGTTGCCTTGTCATTTTGATATGGGATAGCTCCTGTATCATAGGGCAAGGGGTACCATGTTGGCGGTTCTCTATGATACACATGTACTTACAATGACAAGAACTTACTTGTGACTGAAGTTGAGTGTGAGGTTCGGTACTCATAAGCACGAGGCATGAGATTTTCAACTTATAACTTGTCAAGCATATCTTCGTATTTGTGTCACTTTAACCTTAATCACCTCAAGATGCTTATGATAGGGGCAATGAGAGCTGAAAGCTAATAAGTACCATAATTTTTGGAAGCTCTTTATGAAACTTGAATCTCTGCTTCCCTTTGTGAAGGGCCTTTCTTTTTACTTTTATGTTGAGTCTCCATCTTCTATCTTTATGCACCAATTGAGAGAGAAAGTGGTCATTCTTAGTTTAATGTGCATTGTCCCAACACTTGTTGATTGATTCATAACTTTGATATTGCTTATTCTTAAATTATTTGTATCTAGTCACCCTTATGAACTTTGAAGGTGTCCTATGCATTTATGTTTTGCTATACCATGAGGGAGAAGCTGAATACCACCTTTATTATGTTTTCTATATGTGAAACAAACAAATGTATTTCAATGCATTGTTATTCATGATCTTTTGTTTGTACCTTTTTATGTTGCAACTTAGTTGCTTTGTCTTATTGCTAGAACTATATATTTCATGTTTATGTTAGAGTACTTTGATCCCAGCTATCAAATGCTTTGCTTGATCAAGATTGTGATGGTGCATATCACCTCAAAAATTATTATTTTTATCACTTACCTACTCGAGGACGATAAGGAGTTAAGCTTGGGGATGCTTGATACGTCGTAAACGAATCTATAATTTTTGATGTTCCATGCTTGTTTTATATCAACTTTCTTATGTTTTGTTCACACTTTGAGGTATTTTTTATACATTTTCTGGAACTAACCTATTAACAAGATGCCATAGAGCCAGTTGCTTGTTTTCTGCTGTTTTTGGTTTCAGAAAAGCTAGTAAAGAAATATTCTCGGGATTGGATGGGACAAAATCCAAAGACAATATTTTACCTGAAGCAACACGGAGTCCGAAGGGTAGCCGAAGGGGGGACAGGAGGAGGCCACACCTGGTGGTGGCGCGGCCAGCCCTAGGCGCACCACCAGGGGGTGTGGGCCCCTGGAGCTCCACCGACCTTGCCCCTTCGCCTATAAAAGTCTCCTGGGACAAAAATCCTAGATACCAGATCATAATTCCACGAAAAGTTCTGTAGCGCCGTCGCCACCGAAGAGGAGATTTGGGGGACAGAAGTCTTTGTTCCGGCACCCTGCCGGGACAGGTAAGTGCCCCGGATCCATCTCCATCGACTCCACCGCCATCTCCATCGCCATTGCTGACTCCCATGATGCGGAGGGAGTAGTTCTCTCTCGAAGCTAAGGGCTCTACAAGTAGCTATGTGTTCATCTCCCTCTATATGCGTGATCTTATTGAGATCATGAGCTTCGTAATAGATCTATTCTGCTACTCAAGTGCTTTAATTAATCTCTGCTTATCCCCACGTGTGTGAAGTTGACAGTGTGCACACCGTGTGGCACTTTGGCTAAGGTTACATAAATACTTGTCATGAGTATAATTTGAGTTGGATGTCTCTATGAGATTGTGGTGTTTGTTGGAACCATATAGCACTCAAGGTGATAGTGAGCGGTTATCTAGATGGAGAATGCGAACTTTAAGGTGTGTTGTTATAGCCCTACATCGTCCAACCGGAGAGTAGTTCAGGGTAGCATCATGAAGAAAAGATATTTATATGAGAGTGTCCACTAGTGAAAGTATGATCCCTAGGCCTTGTTTCTAAGCATTGAAACACCGTTTACAATCAGTTATGTTACATGTTTGCTTGCTACCACTCTTATTTCAGATTGCAATTACCACTTATAATCATCCATATTACTTGTATTTCACTATCTCTTCGCCGAACTAGTGCACCTATACACCTGACAAGTGTATTGGGTGTGTTGGGGACACAAAAGACTTCTTGTATCTTGATTGAAGGGTTGCTTGAGAGGGATATCTTTGACCACTTCCTCCCTGAGTTTGATAAACCTTGGGTGATCCACTTAAGGGAAACTTGCTGCTGTTCTACAAACCTCTGCACTTGGAGGCCCAACACTGTCTACAAGAATAGAAGCGTGCATAGACATCAGTGGCGCCTATGTCACCATCCACCTTCCTGCTGGAATCGGTCGATGCGTCGGAATGGGTCACGGTCTGTAGGAGGAAGCGCAAGGTGGAGCAGCAGAATTGCCTCCATTCCACCGGCCGCCAGCGGAGGAGATCTTCGGCTTCTCCAACGATGGTAAGTTTAGTCCGGAATCAGCGGATGTTGGATCGTGATTCAAACTCGGGGAGGTTAATGGTGGATGTTGTGGGCCCCGACCCAATCTCGATGAGGAAAACAATTGCCTAGAAATAAAAAAAGACCGGTCATCTGTGGCCTAGCCCGACAGGTTGCGTCGATGCACTTGTGGATATAGGCACAGCTTAGGGTTTCCCTAGAACAAACAGCGCACACCAGCACCTATTGTTGGGGTTGACATTTCCGACCTTGTTCTAGTTAGAGAGAGGGCAGAGATGAATCGGGGCGGCGGTGGTGGACAATTTCCCAACCGTTGAAGGGGCTTCCAAGGTGGTGGCGGTCGAGGTTTCAGATACTTTGGTCCAGGTCGAGGCAACAACATCTACGAAGGAGGACCAAGTGGCACTATGGAGGTTCTGATAATTTCTAGGGGAAATTTTCAAGGAAATTTCCAAGGCTACAATGGCAGAAGTGCGGCTGCTCATGGTTTTGAGGGAGGTCGAGGAGGTTTCAATAGTGGTAATGGTTTTAACAATATGAATGGGAGAAGGCCTAGGTAGGATAAGTGGAACAACAACAACAATGGCCAGAATGGACGTGGGTACTACAGAAACGTGAGGGGTCGCAATGGAAGAGGTGGCCGAGGGGATCGGGAACCAAGAATGAATGAGTTGCAAAGTTAGTTGGTTAAGGAGACTGCGGCTGCTCTAGTGAAGCAAATTGCTGATCTCAAGGCTGAAAAGGGCTCGGCTGTTACACAGCTAATGTTAGGCGTGGAAGGGGTGGCACATAATCAGTCGGTTGTGTAGCGCCAGACAACTGAACAACGGCAGCCTGCCGTGGTGTCGGGGCAGCCGGCCGTGCCTGTCTGGCAGCCTGCCGGCGCAGTTTCCACTGCCGCCGCAGGGGTGAATGTTGACGTAGTGAAGGCGGCAAAAAATAAGGGTTGCGCAAGTGTTGACATGGGCCAATAGACGGGACACACAAACTTTTGAAAAGTTAGACCGGGTATTGGCAAGTGTTGAATCGGAGCAAAAATTCCCATTAGTTTCGGTAAGAGCATTAACAAGATTTGGGTATGATCATACGCCTCTATTGATTGATGCGGGCAACCAAGCACACATTGGTAATAAAGCCAGATTCTCGTTTGAACTTTCCTGGTTGCGCAAGGAAGGTTTTTAAGAGATGGTTGTTTCTGAATGGAATAGTGTATCGGTGGGCGACACTCCCATTCATATTTGGCAGAATAAAATAAGATACTTGCACCGTTTTTTGAAAGGTTGGGCAAAGAATCTTTGTGGAAAATATAAAAAAGAAAAGGAAAGACTCTTATCGGTAATTGATGATTTAGATATTAAAGCTGAGTCATTTCCTCTAACTACGGTTGAAAATGAAACTTTGTGGAATGCTAATGATCGCATTTCTTCTCTTAGAAGAGATGAGGAAAAAAAATGGGTTCAAAGAGTAAAGGTTAAACATATATAAGAAGGGGCGATAATACTAAATATTTTCACCTAATTGCAAACAGAAAACACAGAAAGAAGAAAATATTCCAATTGGAACAGGAGGAAGGAGTCATAGTGGGAGAAGAAAATTTGAAGGTCTATATAACTGAATATTATAAAAAAATCTTTGGGAATCCTGATCTGAACAGTTTCTCTATGATAGAGGAACCGATTGAGGATCTACCGTAGTTGTCTTTAGAAGAGAATGTTATTCTGATGGAAGAATTCACTGAGAATGAAGTGTTTGAGGTTATCTCTCAGATGAACATAACAAGGCTCCCGCGCCAGATAGTTTTCCCGCAGAGTTTTACCAAAAAATTTGGGAGGTAATAAAAGCAGATTTGATGGCTTTGTTTACTCATTTATACACTGGAAATTTACCTTTGTTCAAACTAAACTTCGGTGTAATCACACTCCTACCCAAAAAGAAAAATGCGGTACATATAAATTCAACAATATAGACCTATTTTTGTTCTAAATGTAAGTTTCAATTTTTTTACTAAGGTTGCTACTAATCGCGTAACGGATTTGGCTCATAAAGTGATTAGACCAACCCAAACTACTTTTATGCCAGGGCGGCACATCCTTGAGGGGGTAGTTGTCTTGCATGAACCAATCCATGAGTTGTATAGAAAGAAACTTAATGGTGTGCTTTTTAAAATTGAATTTTAAAAAGCGTATGATAAAGCTAAGTGGCCTTTTTTGCAATAAGTCCTTCGGATGAAAGGTTTTGATTATGCTTTTTGTGAATGGATTAAAAACTTTGTGCAAGGTGGCAGTGTAGGAATAAGGGTGAATGATGATATTGGCCACTATTTCCAAACACGAAAAGGTTTGAGACAAGGTGATCTGTTGTCTCCGATTCTTTTCAACATTGTTGCGGATATGTTAGCTATCCTAATTGCACGGGCTAAGGACGATGGCTTAGTTGGAAGTCTCATTCCTCATTTGGTAGAGGGAGGAGTGCATATGACACTATATTGTTTATGGAGCATGATTTGGAGAAAGTCCTAAATATGAAGTTAATTCTAAGCATCTTCAAAGAATTATCGGGATTAAAAATAAACTTTCATAAAAGTGAATTTTATTGTTTTGGAGAGGCGAAGGACATGGAACATCAGTACAAACAGGTTTTTGTTTATGAGATCGGTTCCTTGCCCTTTCGGTATTTGGGGGTACCTATCCATTATAGAAAACTTCGAAATGCAGAATGGAATCCTGTTGAGAGAGCCCGTTCGTGTCCAAGCTTGGATGTTGGCAAAGCAACATGTTCTCATATGGGGATAGATTGGTGCTCATTAATTCTGTTCTGACTATTTTGCCTATGTTTATGATTTCATTTCTCGAAATACCTAAAGGGGTGAGAAAGCGTTAAGACTTCTTTCGATCATGATTTTTTTTGGCAAAGTCATGATACTAAGAAGAAATATAGGCTAACAAAGTAGAATATTATTTGTTGGCCAAAAGATCAGGGTGGATTAGGTATCGAAGTACTTCAAATTAAAAACAAGTGTTTGCTTAGTAAGTGGTTATTCAAACTCCTAATGGAAGATGAAATGTGGTAACAATTTCTTCATAACAAGTACCTACAAAATAAAACTTTGTCACAAGTTGAGACGAAACCTACGGATTCACCTTTCTAGAAAGGTCTTATGAAGGTAAAGGTTGATTTCTTTCATCGAGGTTTTTTCCAACTAGGGGATGGTTCAACTATGCGTTTTTTAAAAGACGTATAGTTGGGCGACACTCCACTCGCTCAACATTACTCATCATTATATAATATCGTACGCACAAAAAATGTTTTAGTCGCGGACGTTTTAGGCTAAGTACCTCTGAATATTGGTTTTCAGAGGGCTCTTCTGGATAATAAATGGACGCCTGGTTACATTTATGTCAAGGTTTAATCAGAGTTCACCTTAATGACGAACCGGATAATCTTGTATGGAAATTATCATCCACCGGGCTTTTTACGGTTAAATCTATGTATATTGACTTAGTGAATGGTCATACTAGGCATCATTTCACGACGGCAAAAGTCCGTCTCGCAACGAGCTAGCTAGTACTCCTACGGAAACACCTAACCTTTCGCCCCTGACCTAGCCGCCAGGCTTCAGGGAGTCGACGTTCCTACCGCCCGATCTCCACCGATGTTTTTGCTGGTCCCCTCTCCCTCTGCCTGCTGCTCCGGTGGCGGGAGGGAGGGGGATCCGGTCTCTCCGCTCTGTAGTTAGAGTTTGGTTTTGCTGGTCGTGGAGCGCTGGTGGGGTGGTGGGAGCGGCGCCCAGACGAATAAATCTGCCTCAACTTCACTCCCACACCGACGACGTTCCTCGTGGCGGCGTCTCGAAGTTGATGGCATCGTGTGTGTGCCGATTCCCCGGATTGGCGGCATTAGAGTTCTTGGATGGTGTCGTCGAGGCGGAGGCGGCGATCCCATTAGGTGTGTCCCTCCTTCTGCTTTGTCCCTGTTACTACGGAGTTTGCTCCGACGTCATGGTGGAGCAGGGAGGATGTGTTGTCCATGAGTACGCGCAGACGGTCGTCTGCGTATGTGTCAGATTGAAGATGGTTTATCCTATGCTGGGTTTGTGGATGAAAGCTGACAGTTCTGATTTCCCCTCCCGACGTTGTAGTCGTGCGGGGGTGTCAGTTCTAGAGTTTGATCGCGTGTCCGGGGACATGTTGCCCCGGTCTGATTCTTTCAACGACAATGGTTTTGCCTTTGGCAAGCTACTTTCGAGGTCTAAAAAGCTGCTGCTCAGCGATGGAGCCGCGTCAAGCTTGGGTGTTGTGGTGATCTGTCTTTCACCCCTTTGGTGGTCGCTTCGGTGGTGCCGAAGGAGGAGGATAGGCGCTGGTATTTTACATAGGTTTATCCTATCGTTTCAGTTCTGTAAGGTCATTTCGTTCGTACTTTGTAACTTGTTTTTATCTTATTAATAAAGAGCGGATTACAGTGTCAAAAAAAAAAGAATGATCATACTAGATACTTGCGTAAATACTTGTGGAAAGTTAAAATTCCAGTTAAAATTAAGGTCTTCATGTGGTTCCTTGGTAATAAGGTCCTTTTAACAAAGGACAATCTAGCAAAACGGAATTGGAATGGGTGTCAAAAGTGTTGCTTCTGTGATTCAGCAGAAACTATAGAACACCTATCTATCACATGTCCTTTTGCTAGGATTATTTGGCGTCTGTTTTTTTTACTTATAACATAGCACCTCCAACCAACATCACCAATATGTTTGGAATATGTCTGAATGGAATTGATAAGAAAACTATAGCTAAAATTTCAATTGGGGTTTCAGCTTTATGTTGGGCAATTTGGAGATGCCGCAATTATATCTATCTATCTATTTATATACTAAAAGCAATATAAGGGTGTTTTTCGAGGCCTCTGGTTGATCCACATCATCAGAATTATTTTAGATGGTTGGATCTAGAATTTGTGGTTAGGATCTAAAATCACATCCAGATTTACGTAACAATATATCACGTGTTCCGATTAATTGGTACAATACATTAGGTCCAACACGATAGCATATGTAACGTGCATATTGTAGTCTCGTATAAAAGGTAGGTGACCCCAAAAGGTTTCTTTTTGGAGAATTACGTGAACCCAGATCCCCCCACTCACCCAAAAAAAAACTTTGACCAGACCCATCAACGTTCTTTTTTTATTTTCCTTTGCACATGTACGTGTATGTATATCCCTTGGTTGCATGAAAAAAGAATACAAACTGCATGCAAGCCTCTATGGATCTCAAAAAATATAAATAAAAAGCACGTTGATGGGTCTGGTCATCTGCTCAATTTCTGTTCCTCCTCAAAGCTCATAGGCACGTACAACAAACAAATCATCACGATGCGATATAGTTTTTTCATTTTTTTACCGGGATCCCTATATATAAAAGAGTGAGTGGGCCTTTCTGTAAAAATCAGTTTGTGGATTTTAAATAGGATTTAAGAAATGAAAAATAAATTCAAACATAGTTCAATGGCTATTAGATTATTTATACGAGCTCTCAAACACATGCACTTGGAGTATGTAACAAATAGTGAGATGGAATTGTTTTCTAAGAGCTCACAACAATTAACCTAGCGGACAAATAGATTGCGGGATAATTCTTTGTGTTTATGCAACTCCATGTCTTCCTTACAAAATCTATATAGAACAATTTTGTCAGTAGATATATTCTAAAAGATACTTCATAATTATTTTTATAAAATAAATAAAGGTTAGGTTACATCATTAATAATGCATACATATTTAAAATATTGTGTATCCAGTTGTGCACATGTAGTATCTCTACAAGGAGCATAGGTATGAAGATAAAAGTATGAACGTATGGACCAAATTGCTGTGTGAAACCATGTACAATGACCGTGAGTTAGAGATACAAATCTATTGTAGAGAGCACATCAGAACTAATCTAGAGAACAAGAAGATTGTATATACTTAGTTTGTGTCTTTGCAACTCCATTCTTGAGTATATAAACTGTATATGAGGAAAAACTATTATTTAATTTTCGTAAAGCATTTTTCACAATTATTATTATCATTTTAAAATAAATGTCAAAGTTGCATCATAAATAATTTATCCAAATTAAAATTATTTTGTATTTTACAATGAAGAGTGTAAATATGAGAGAAAAACCATGACAATTTTAAACCGTAAAGATGATGCCCTTGCAATGCGAGGGCAACCATGCTAGTTATCTTTAACAAACAAATTGTTACCAATTTTTTGCAGGTTGTTCGTATGGCTACATACTGGATACAAACTATGGGCTTACCAACTCTCAGCGGACCATCGGGAATCCATGGCCTTTGGATGCAACCGTTTGCTGACGGTCGCTCAGGATTTCTATTTCCTGGCTACAGGATGGCGGCATAGTACTAGATTGCAGAATGGCTAGTTTTATGCTGTTTTTAGTTTTTCGATGGTTGATACTTGTCTCAACCATCGATGATCCATGATTGTAATAAATTAAACCTACTAAATTTTTTAATAAAGATTGTGTACATCGATTAATGCAGAGGCCAAGGCTAGGATACGTTCTCAATTGCACCACCCGTGTAGGCCTCGTTGATTCACTCCATTGGTTGCATCGCGATCTCCTCCCATCCCTTGTAACCATCGTCCAAGGCCAAGATTCTGCTCGGCTCTTCCAAGTTGCAGTCTCTTGCTAGCAACGCCCATATTTTTTCTTTACATTTGGTCGAACCTGGTAAGCCACGAAAATCTTGTAATCGTCCTATATATAAGCATCCGAAACCGAGGCTTAATCTTTCACGGAGACAAAGACAACTAAATTACTTTGAGCCGCGCGATGGGGTCGTCCCAACGGCCGTCGGTGCACTGTTTCCTGGTCGTGCTTGCTCTTCTCTGCAGCGGTACTCTGGCGGCGTCACCGGCGCGCTACCTCTCCGCCAGCCTCCATAGTGTGATCAGCTCTAAGGTCCAAGCCCAATTCAACTGCTATGACCCGGAAACTACGATTCCAGCTGGTAATTATATGTTCCCTTGTAATTTTGTTCATAGATGATCAGACAAACAATTTTTAATTTTTAATGCTATGGTACAATTTATGATCAAACAGATAGACTACAAAATTTATTTATTCATAGATGGTACATTTTGGATTTCAAACGCATCGGTTAGTGATGTTGACAGTAAGTGTGGGGCATCCACTAGGCCACGGTAGAGTTTTTAGGACATTTTGGTAGGGGCACTTCTACAAAGTGCTCTAAAAGCTCCAATTAGAGGCAGTTTAAGCAAAGTGCTCTTAATTCACTTACAATTTAGTGCACTGTTTAAAAGTGCCACAAAGCATAAGGATTTAGAGGCCCCTTTTCAAAAGCACCCTAAAGGGGTTCTACTTTGGAGGCACTTTCGAAAATGCCCTAAAAGTTGTTGTCTTTTGGGGGCACTTTAGGAAATGCCTCCTAAGTTCAAATATTTTTAGGCACTTTTCAAAATGCCTCTAAATTTCAAGAGGCATAAAAACTCTTTTCATACATCAATATAAACATAATACTCCCTTCGTTTAAAATAAATAATTTAGATTTGTCTAGATTCACATGTATAGAGACATATTTTACTGTGTAGATACATGCAAATCTAGACAAATTCAAATCATATTGCTGTACGGGAGAGTATATCATATGTTCATCGCGGGATCGGGATGGTACGACCCAGTTCGTATAAGATTTCCTTCCGCGGATGGTAGCTAAGTGCGTTGTTTCTTGTTTTCTTTTCCTTTTTTTTCACAATATATTTTTGTTTCATTGGTTGTAAAACATTACTCACGTAAGCATAGTCGCTTCGTTCTGTTTTTATTTTTCCTTATTCCTTGATTTCATTTATTTTTTTCTTCCTTTTCTTTTATGTTTCTTAATTTATTTTCTTATTGTTCATTTTTTTATCTAGATTTCTACTTATTTTTTTGAAATTTTTTATGTTTAGCATATTGATTCCATTAGCAAATATTAATTACTAGATTAGTACTCGTGTTATGATTACTCCTTCCCCTGTAATTGTTTCCGGTTAGTTTTGCCGTTTTAATTTGAGCGTCACTGAAGAAAAATCTATCGAAGCCAAGCTATGTGAAGTGTTTTTCCTGCCTAGCTCTTTTCTACGCCACGGTACCGGCCTGCTAAAAGCCCACAAGTGCATGAGCTTGCGTCTGTTATTACAATAAAAAGTGAAAAAAGCTTCTGCCGCTTGCGCGGGAGTGCATCCATATGGTGCAAAAGTAGGCGGACAACCACAAACGTGTAACTTTTTCAGTATTAGTAACTTAAGGCGAGGACAACCTATTTAAATACAGTTTCCTACTCTTCCTGAACGTGATGTTCACGCATACTCAACGGGGCTGCTTTCAAATTTGAATTACTAATGCATCTGAGTCTAGACTAGATGGGCTGATGCTTACACAAATGCCTCTAAATGGTAAACTATTATGGTATTTTTTTCAAAGTGCCTTTAATACTTTCAGAGATACGAGTAAAATTGGTACTTTTTAAAGTGCCATAATAAGTAACTAAGGGCATTTTTTAAACATTTAAGGGCATTTTAAAGGACCCTTGAATCTCTACCGTGACGTAGTGATCCATGATTATTAACCAGTGACATGTAAATGTTTCGCAGCCGCAACTTCTGGGAACAGGCTTGCCATCCACCCTACCTGCGCGGCCGGATACAAGCAAACCGCGCGCCTGCGCGACATCTTTGTCCACGACAGGGCCCGGCTGAGCACTGTCCTCCAGAGATCGACCTCTTCAGATGCTATGCCTCCAGTTCCACCCATCGTCTTCCCTCCAATCTCAAGAGCACCTGGTCCAGCGCCGGCAGAGGCGCCGTCCGCGACCATCCCCGACCACCCCGACCTCGAGACGGTGGAGTTCGTCGTTACTGTCGGCTTTGGCACCCCTGCTCAACCAGCCACCCTCATCTTCGACACCGGCAGCGACGTGTCGTGGACCCAGTGCCAGCCGTGCACGGGCCACTGCTACAAGCAGGAAGACCCTCTCTTCGACCCGTCCAAGTCCTCCACCTACGGCGTCGTTCCCTGCGGCTCGCCGACGTGCGGGTTGGCCGGCGGCAGTTGCAATGGCACCAGCTGCCTCTACAGCGTCGAGTACGGCGACGACTCCTCCACCGAGGGCACTCTCTCCCAGGAGACGCTGACGTTCACCTCCTCGCGTGCCTTCTCCTCCTTCGTGTTCGGATGCGGCACCACAAACCTCGGCGACTTCGGGGTCGTCGACGGGTTACTCGGCCTCGGCCGTGGCAAGCTCTCGTTGCCCTCACAGACCGCCTCCACGTTCGGCGGCTCCTTCTCCTACTGCCTGCCGTCATTCAACACCACGCCCGGGTACCTCACCATCGGCAAGCCGACGGTGACCGGCAAGGTCCAGTACACCAAGATGATCAAGAAGACATTCTACTCCTCCTTCTACTTCGTCGAGCTCGTCTCCATCAACATCGGCGGCTACGTTCTGCCGGTGCCGTCCACCGTATTCACCAAGGCAGGCACCCTGCTCGACTCCGGCACAAGCCTCACCTACATTCCCCCGCAGGCCTACACCTTGCTCCGCGACAGGTTCAAGTTCACCATGAAGGGAAACAAGCCGGCGCCGGCATTCGGCGAACTAGACACGTGCTACGACTTCGCCGGCCAGAGCGCCATCTTCATACCGGCGGTGTCACTCATTTTCAGCGACGGCGCCATTTTCGACCTCAACTTCTACGGGATCATGATTTTCCCCGACGAGACCCAGCCCGCCATCGGGTGCCTCGCTTTCGCGTCGGCAAAGGGGTTTCCGTTCTCCATCATCGGCAACACACAGCAGCGTTCCACCGAGGTGATCTACGACATTGGAGCTGAGAGGATTGGTTTTGTTCCAAACAGTTGCTGATTTCTTATTCGATAGAAATAGCGATTTTGTATCGTTTCTTTATCTTCGTCTCTATATGTATCGGTATTTTTGTATAATATACTCTCGGTTTTCGGTAAACGACTACGAAATACGAATAAAGGTCGAGGCGATGCGTATTTCTAGTTTATCAGTGGACCTTTGTTTTTGTTTCAGATAGCCTCCACAGTGTTGAGTCCACTCAGATTTTTAGGCACTCTCCAAATCAAGCCATATGTAATACTAGATCATGAAAGCGTCTGTTGCCGCTCCCGAGACCATCTTGAACGAAAGATGTTAAATGTATTTGAGAATGTTTACATAATAAGAATAAAGGTCGAGGCGATGCGTGTTTCTAGCAGTTTATCAGTGAACATTTTATTTTTTTGTTCCAGATAACATCCACAATGTTGAATTGACTAAGAATTTTATACAGTACCTTTTACTACACCTTAACGGAGATCTTAAAAAAAGACCGACCTTGGCAAAGGAATGCCCCTCGCATCATCAACGCATCAAGATGTTTATGAAAATTTTACCCAAAAAAAGATATTTATGAAAATTTGATGTGTCGTAAGCGCCTTGATTCGAGGTGAAGCCGATCCGTGGAACACGCATCAAAAAAAGGATAAAGGAAAAAAAATAAACACACATACACGCCAATTAAACTAGGAAAAAAACTGGTTTGCTGGGAGATCGACAGATGTCGTACAGAGAAACGCTCACGCACGGAAACGGACATTCACGAAGGTCTCCCTTTTTCTAACGATACTCACTCCTTAAACATGACTAGTATAATCCGATCTAACAGCCGTAAAATATTTGGACCAATAGGCTCAACAAGTAATTATGTGGTGAAAAAACAAAAAGAGTTGACCGTCATTATGTGAGGAAAACACAACTAGCGAGTCATCAGATCGAACAGAGTTCGTCTCTACGCCACCACTGCACAGTTTGTCTGCCCGCTGCAGCGTACTCGCGCCGCCACCCCCTCCCCGCACTCGCTGCCACAAGATCCCTCCTCGTAGTCGCGTTGCTGCCTCCCTTCCTGAAGTCGTGTCTCTTCAACACGGGAGATCACCTCCCAACCTATCCCCACGGCCGGCGCATCAGCAACATTCGCTCTGCCTCCACACGTGAAGGCCGCCGGCGCTGCCACTGCACCAACCGGACCAGGAACTCCAGCCTTCCTGCACGGCGCCACTGCCTCCACACGGGAGCTCGCCTCCAGACCCGTCTCGCCGAGGCCGTACCACATCAAGTAGGTTTGCCATACTCCTCTTTATAATTTCATTGTTAGTTTTAGATTGTTTTTGAAAGTTTAGCTGGAACTGGTTGTTGTGGTGTGGATTAGTTGAGCATCCCTTTCTCCTGGTACCGGTTCATTGTGAACTGAAACTAGCTCAAGAATTCAGAAGACAACATGAAACAGATGGCTCCTATACATATAGATATAAAAAAAATCTGTCCATGATGTTGGGCCAGGTCCCTCCACATGGAGGTGTGTTGGCAGCCCAACGTCAGCCCGTGAAGTCCAACATGTTTCAACCGTTGATCGATGTTCGTATCTAACGGCTGAGGTGCTCCTTGAGAGAGGAGTATAAAAGAAAACCCTAGCCACCCTTGGTGGCTGTGTGTGGGAGCAAAGTGAGCAAGTGAGAGAAGCAAGCCATCGTGGCTGCTGCTGAGAGAGGGTGAGAGAACACACAAGAACACACCACAACCTAGTGAGAAGAGAGGAAGAAGAAGGAGAGGTGATTTCTATCCAGATTTCTGAGATCTGACCGGTCTGTCTTCAAGCTAGTGTTTGGAGGCTCAAGGGTTCTTGGATTGACTCCAAACTTGGTGAGCTCGTTCCTTGCTTTGAGTACTTCGATCTGCTTAGCTGGTTTGAGGTCTGGATCAGTGTAGATTCAGATTTGGAAGTGGTTTATTCAGTTCGGACTGCTGTAGTTTTAGCACAGAGCAGTTTTGGTAGACGAACAGTTTGGACAGGCAAACGGTGTCCGATTGACCTGAAATTTGGTGTGTATGTTGGGTCCTCGTATGTCAGCTTGTCTACCAAGTTTGGTGCTGATTGGATCTGCGGTTTAAGAGCAGTTTGCTGATTATCGAAGAGGACAGAAACTGAGATACTCTACTCTGGTGTAATCTTTCTCTCAAGTGGTTGTTGTTGTTGTTGCCGGTTGGCAACGTGCTGAGTGTGTTGTATATCTCTAGATATTCTATAGAAGACTTTGTACCCAGGTTGCTCATAGTGAAGCTCGCGTGGACCGGTTGGTCCGCCCCCGTGGTTTTTTCCTCCTCACCTTGAGGAGGTTTTTCCATGTAAATCCTTGTGTCACCTGTGCATGTGCTCGTTGTTTTATTTCCGCTGCATATCTATTGATTGAAACTATCCTCGAAGGTTCATCGCAGGCTGGAGCGTGGGAGGTTGTGTGTCTATCTCCTCCTCCAACCCCAACAAAGTGGTATCAGAGCTGAGGTTCAGTTTTGTATTCAGTTTCAGAGCAAGGTTTGTTTTGGGCTGATTGCATTTGCTTGTGGTGAAAGATGGAAGTGAATACCAATAGGATGATTTCTTTGAATGGTACAAATTATCAATCTTGGAAGTGCAAGATAAAAGACTTGTTATATGTGAAGGATTACTGGATGCCGGTATTCTCCACTGAGATGCCCAGTGATATGAAAGAAGATCAATGGGAGGTACTTCATCTCCAAGCTTGTGGGTTCATCCGACAATGGGTGGATGATAATGTTTTGAACCATATCATTGAGGAGACACATGCACGTACCTTATGGCAGAAATTGGAGGAGTTGTATGCCCGCAAAGAAGGTACCAACAAGATGTTCTTGATCAACAAATTGATGCGTTTGAGGTACAAGGAGGGCACTCCAATTGTAGATCATGTAAATGAGTTTCAGGGCATTATAAATCAGCAATCTTCAATGGGAATTACATTTGAAGATGAAGTGCGAGCCTTGCTACTACTTGGCTCATTACCGGACACATGGGAGACCTTTAAGGTCACCGTATGCAATTCATTACCTAATGGAGTTGTCACTTGGAACCTTGTGAAGACCAAGGTACTAAATGAAGAGTCCATAAAAATTGCTGATAAGGACGGTTCTTCCTCACATTCTGAAATGTTAGTGACCGAGTCACGGGGGAGAAGCAAGAGCAAAGGTCCGAGTAAGGGAGCAGAAAGAAGTAGAAGCAAATCAAGAGGCAAAGACAAGTATGCTGGTGTTATATGCCATCACTGCCGTGAGAAGGGCCACATCAAGTGGCATTGTGAACAATAGAAGAAAGACAAAAAGAAAAAGAAGAAAGTTCAGAAACAGACCGACAGTGACAATGATAGTGAGGGAGGCCGGATTGCTGCGGTAGAGGAGATCATGTTTCTCATGCATAAAGAACATAATGGCAGCAGTGTTTCCACCATTGAGGAGAGGATCACTGTAGTTTCTGATGATACCATCAACCTTGCAGATGGTGATGAGATGACTTGGATTCCGGACAGCGGTGCTACCATACATGCTACATCTCGTAGAGAGCTCTTCACCAACTACACAGCAGGTGATTTTGGTGTTGTGAAGATGGGCAATAATGATAGAGCAAAGATCATTGGAAGAGGAGATGTGCACTTGGAGACTGAAAATGGTACGACACTAGTCCTCAAGTCGGTGAGGCATGTTGAGGCCCTTCGGCTCAACATTATCTCGGTTGGATTGCTTGATAGAGATGAGTACTTGAGCAGATTTGGAAATACACAGTACAAGCTCACCAAAGGAAATCTGATTGTTGCTAAAGGTAACATGGTTTCAGTTTTGTATCATATTTATGCTAAACTTTCTACTGCTTGTGTCAATGCGTTGCAGAAAGAGGACGCGTATGCTTTATGGCACAAGAGGCTTGGGCACATGAGTGAGAAGGGGATGACGGTGCTAGTGAAGAAAAATCTGTTGAAAGGTGTGAAGGGTGTTCACATCAAGAAATGTTCAGATTGTCTAGCGGGGAAGCAACATAGAGTTGCGTTCAAGAGTCAACCTCCTCACAAGAAGCCCGAGGTGTTGGACTTGATACATTCCGATGTTTGCAAAATGTCGGTGAGGTCATTGGGTGGAGCAAAGTACTTTGTCACATTTATTGATGACTTTTCCAGGAAAGTTTGGGTCTATGTTTTGAAGAACAAATATCAAGTACTAGGTATGTCAAGCAATTCCAAGTCTCAGTTGAGAGAGAAACTGAGAAGAAGATCAAGTGCATTCGCACTGATAATGGGAGAGAGTATATTGGCCCATTTGATGCCTATTGCAAGGAACAGGGAATTAGGCACCAATTTACTCCTCCAAAGACACTACAGCTGAATGGTCTTGCTGAGAGGATGAACAGGACAATTGTTGAGAGAGTTAGATGCTTGCTATCGAGTGTAAAGCTGCCTAAACATTATTGGGGTGAGGCTTTGTCGACTGCAGTTTATCTTATTAATCTCTCACCGAGTTATCCATTGCAGGGAGATGTTCCAAACAGGGTCTTTTATGACAAGGAAATCTCGTATGAGCACCTGAAGGTTTTTGGGTGCAAGGCCTTTGTTCATATCCCTCAAGATGAAAGGTCAAAGCTTGATTCAAAGACACGACAGTGTATATTTCTTGGCTATGGAGGTGATCAATTCGGCTACAAGTTGTATGATCCAATAGCAAGAAAGGTTGTGAGAAGCCGTGATGTTGTGTTTGTTGAAGACCAAACAATTGAGGATATTGTGAAGACAAAGGTGCAGGCTCCGGTGCAAGTTCTGGTGCATGTTCCTCCTCGAAATCAGCAGCAAGACAGATTTGATTCTGACCCAGTTCCTGCAGCTTCAGCTGAAGAAGAAGTTGTAGATGATGATGGAGAAGATGTGCAAGGTGATGCACATAGTGGTACATGTGAGGATGCTCCCCAGGAGCAAGAGTATGATGCTGAAGAAGATGATCATGATCAGCAAGCACCTGAACCAGATAGTCCACCAGCTGCACCACTCAGACGGTCTAGCCGAGACCGTGTTCCTTCCACCAGGTAAGATTCAGACCAATATGTGGTGTTATTGTCTGATGGTTCAGAACCTGAGTGCTTTTAAGATGCAATGAAAGATGAGAACAAGAAGGAGTGGAATAAGGCTACGCAAGAAGAGATGGATTCCTTGCATAAGAATCATACTTATGAGTTGGTGAAGTTGCCCAAGGGCAAGAAAGTTCTAAAGAACAAGTGGGTCTACAGAATCAAGCAAGAAGAGCACACGTCACATCCCTGGTACAAGGCCAGGCTAGTTGTAAAAGGATTCAGCCAGAGAAAAGGTATTGACTTTGATGAAATATTTTCTCCGGTGGTGAAGATGACATCAATCCGAATGATCCTTGGCATGGCATCAAGTCTCAACTTGGAGGTTGAGCAAATGGATGTGAAGACAGCTTTCCTTCATGGAGAGTTAGAGGAAGAAATCTACATGGAGCAGCCTGAGGGGTTTCTTGTTAAAGGCAAAGAAGACTATGTGTGCAAATTGAAGAAAAGTCTCTATGGCCTGAAACAAGCACCAAGACAATGGTACATGAAGTTTGAATCTGTCATGGGGGAGCAAGGCTACAAGAAGTGTAGCTCAGACCATTGTGTATTTATCCAGAGGTTCTCAGGTGATGATTTTATCATGTTATTGCTCTATGTGGATGATATCTTGATTGTTGGCAAGAATATCTCTAGAATTGCTAGGCTAAAGAAAGAGTTGAGCAAAATTTTGCCATGAAAGACTTGGGTCCAGCAAGGTGTATTCTCGACATGAGAATTGAGAGAGACAGAAAATCCAACAAGTTGTACTTGTCGCAAGAGAAATATATTGAGAAGGTATTTCGCAAGTTCAAGATGGACAAGGCAAAGGAAGTGAGCTATCCACACGCAGCTCATTTCAAGTTGAGTAAAAAGCAATGTCCCTCCAATGAAGAGATGGAAAAGGAAATGCAGAAAGTTCCTTATGCTTCAGCGGTTGGGAGTTTGATGTATGCTATGGTGTGCGCACGGCCTGACATTGCTCAAGCGGTTAGTACTATGAGCAGATTTATGTCCAATCCAAGAAAACCACATTGGGAAGCCGCGAAATGGATTTTGAGGTATCTCCGGCGCAGCACTAATATGAAGCTTTGCTTTGGTGGTAGTGAGCCCAAGTTGATTGCATATTCAGATTCAGACTTGGCTGGAGATGTCGATGGAAGGAAGTCTACTTCAGGTTATTTGATTACCCATTCAGGGGGAGCAGTGGCATGGCAAAGCAGGTTGCAAAAGTGTGTGGCACTGAACACAACTGAGGCCGAGTTCATCGCGGTAACTGAGGCGAGCAAGGCGCTATTGTGGCTGAAACGATTGTCTTGTGAGCTTGGTTTTGAGCAAGACAAGTATGTGCTGTTTTGTGATAACCAAAGTGCCATTCACCTGAGTAAGAATGCAAGTTTTCATTTGAGGTCGAAGCATATTGAAGTTCGCTATCATTGGATTCGAGATGTGCTGAATTCCAAGCAAATGCAAATTGAGAAGGTGCACACAGATGACAATGGGGCTGATATGTTGACCAAGGTGGTGACAAAGGGAAAGCTCGAGGTATGTCGTCGGCTCGCCGGCATGACTGCCGATTGGCAGTGAGACCCTCCATGATGTCGGGAGGGGGAGTTTGTTGGGCCAGGTCCCTCCACATGGAGATGTGTTGGCAGCCCAACGTCAACCCGTAAAGTCCAACATGTTTCAACCGTTGATCGATGTTCGTATCTAACGGCTGAGATACTCCTTGAGAGAGGAGTATAAAAGAAAACCCTAGCCATCCTTGGTGGCTGTGTGTGGGAGCAAAGTGAGCAAGTGAGAGAAGCAAGCCATCGTGGCTGATGCTGAGAGAGGGTGAGAGAACACACAAGAACACCACAACCTAGTGAGAAGAGAGGAAGAAGAAGGAGAGGTGATTTCTGTCCAGATTTCTGAGATCTGACCGGTCTGTCTTCAAGCTAGTGTTTGGAGGCTCAAGGATGCTTGGATTGACTCCAAACTTGGTGAGCTCGTTCCTTGCTTTGAGTACTTCGATCTGGTTAGCTGGTTTGAGGTCTAGGTCAGTGTAGCTTCAGATTTGGAAGCGGATTATTTAGTTCGGACTGCTGCAGTTTCAGCACAGAGCAGTTTTGGTAGACGAACAGTTTGGGCAGGCAAACGGTTTCCGATTGACCTGAAATTTGGTGTGTATGTTGGGTACTCGTATGTCAGCTTGTCTACCAAGTTTGGTGCTGATTGGATCTGCGGTTTAAGAGCAGTTTGCTGATTATCGAAGAGGACAGAAACTGAGATACTCTACTCTGCTGTAATCTTTCTCTCAAATGGTTGTTGTTGTTGTTGTTGCCGGTTGGCAACATGCTGAGTGTGTTGTATATCTCTAGATGTTCTAGAGAAGACTCTGTACCCAGATTGCTCATAGTGAAGCTCGCGTGGACCGGTTGGTCCGCACCCGTGGTTTTTTCCTCCTCACCTTGAGGAGGTTTTTCCACGTAAATCCTTGTGTCACATGTGCATGTGCTCGTTGTTTTATTTCCGCTGTATATCTGTTGATTGAAACTATCCTCGAAGGTTCACCGCAGGCTGGAGCGTGGGAGGTTGTGTGTCTATCTCCTCCTACAACCCCAACACATGAGACCATGATCTACCTTCTGTCATCTAATTGCAGATAAATAAATAGTCATGTTGTTACAGAGTTGTTTCTTTACCGAAATCATTTTCTAGAGTATACCCTGTTTTAACTAGATCTGTATACAAATGTAGGAACATCAGTCAGAATCCATCCGGTGCGCTTTAAATTCTTTGTAATCCTTGTCGACATTTCTATGCCATTTAATTTATGTACTTCTAGGTCAGCCAGAACTACTTGCTTAGACTACTTTTTTATGTGCAATGCTTTCATTCAAGCGGAGAGGTTGGTGATCCGTAATATTTATTCGTAATTTGTTGTAGGATGAAGATGCTGGTGCATGCATGTATGCTGGTCTAGTGATGGAGATCGATAAGTAGACACCTGATCGAGGAGGCGCGTCGCGTCTCTCCCCCGTCCACCTGATCCTGAGCCCTAGCTAGGCCGTGGGATCCTCGTTGGTCAAATCGTCGGCGTTGAGTGTGTGTTGTATCTCTGATGTTTGGGCTGGTGTGTGCTGTGGCCCAGCGTTTGTTGTTTCATGTTGACGTACTGTGGTGTATTTTGTATGGATGCTTGCTTTATTTATAAATCTGGATGAAAACCTATTTCGAGAAGGGGTTAATTAATTGTATATTTCGAACTAGAGGCATGCAGTATGTATATGAATGAAAAGAGTATTAATAAACAAAATACACTCCCTGGTGCAAATAACACAAAGGCTTTTATCCGCCAGATAGCTAACTTCTCTAGCTAATTGAGGACGTAGCACTTCTTCCTGATCTCTCCCTCGGCCCCCTTGAGCACCCCGACATTGCCCATCTTGATCATGGACTCGCTAAAATCCCGGAAGAACTCGGCATTAAACTTACCCGTGGCGACGCGGCGGACATATTCCTTGGTGGTGTCATCGGTGAGGAGCGCGGCGTCAGAGCGGAAGAGGCCCCTCCGCTTGGCGACGTGTCGGTAGTAGCTGGTGTCGAAGGTTTTGTAGCTACCTGGGTCCATCTCCGACAGCATAGCCCCGTCATCAAGGCTCTTGCACTTGAGCCTCAGCTTGTCGGCATACTCGCTGTCCAGAGATGGGTCGACAAGGCCATCTTTATCGCCGGTGGAGTTGTAGAGACGATCGGCGAACGACGGGCAGTGCGCGGTGCCGAGCGTGTGTGCGCCAGAGAGCACGACGAGGTCCTTGAGGTCGAGCCCCTTGGAGGCGAAGATCTTGGCAAGCAGTGGGACGTCGCCGAATGACGGAGGCAGCTCGCGGCTGGCCTCCGTGGCGTCGGACACCCTGCCGTCTCTCCTGCCGAGTGCCACGGGCCAGGAAGGACCCTTGGCCAGGACGACGGCGTCGCGGGCCATGAGCGTTAGCACGTCGGCGCAGGAGACGACGCCCGGACACGCCGTCTCCAGCTTGGCCTTCACACGCTCCACGGAGCCGAACCCGCGCAGACTCTTGTTGGGCTTGGCGTCCCTCTCCGCCGTGTTGCCCTTGGTGGAGTCCAGCAGGACAGAGGCGTCACAACCCTGCAATTATTCGCGATGCATCAGTATTCGGTACAAGGACAAGTATTCTGATGTGTGAAATTCATTCATGTTTAAATGTACACTTACCCTGACGAAGCAGTCGTGGAAATGGAGGCGGAGCAGCGGGCCGGCGAGGCTGGGCGCGGCGGAGATGATATTCACCATCTCCTCGCGGACTATCGCCTCGACGTCCGCGCATGACTTGCTGTAGTATCCGATCTCCAGCTGGGCCACGGCCGAGCTAGCCGCGAGAAGCAGCAGCCACAGAGGGAGCAGGAAAGACCTCATCGCCATGATGAAGCTTAACCAATATGCTAGAGCTTCAAAACCAAGAATTGTTTTGCTACTAGACAGTTGAGTGATCAAGGATAGAATGGATGGTTGGGACTGTGGTTGCAGCTCCGTCTACTTATAGATGTGGCGGCCGCCGGGACTAGCGCCGGTTACGTACGTAGACTTGGGCGGATTTCAATCAGCTAGCTAGCGTGACACCCTGTTTCTCCGCACGCATGCATGTGCTAACTTCCGCCTCAATCCAGCGACCGGCTCTGTCAAGGAACGAACTTCCATAATTAAATCCAGCTACCAGAAACGCACTAGTCAATACAAAGAATTAGACACCGCCAGGGCCAGTTCATGACCGCGTACGTCCATTATCTGTCCACATCATCTATGTCCGATCGAGTAGCTTCAGCGGAAGGGAAGGCAATTATCCCTTAGTAGTTTCTTCTACTATAGTATATACAATGCGCCAAGGGAATAAAATCCCATGTGCTTTGGCCAATGATTTGGGCAGTTAGTTTGATAATATAACTCTGTGTTGACGACGAATTCAAAGGCACGTCGCGTAATGTACGTGAATGCTACGAAAGATGCACCTTCTCCGCAGCAATGCCAGGTAGGCTCACCATGTCCGTCTTGTTGGCCTTTTCCGCGTGTTAACATGGAGAATTTGGCAGAGCCTGCAGGCCGATATGCTTCTTTTTACCTCTTTCCCTACGGTAGCCGCCGGTTGGTTCATTTGTTGTTCCCTTCCGTGATTTTCGGGCCATGAATGCGAGGCACGTGATGAGTCTATAAGTCGGTTTACATAAAAATGTGTCCATACACTACAGGAATGGATAGCTTCGCCAACGGCAAACGTCGGGGCCGTCGGCGTAGCCATCGTCCAGGCCAGCTCCACCCCGCGACCGTCGGCGTATAACTGCTATCGGTGTAGGCCTAGCTACGCCGACGGCTTCCCTCGGCGGAGCCCGTCCCAGCTTGGCCCATGCCCGCCGGCCTGTGACGGCGTTACCTCTACGTTGACGGCCACCCTCAGCGTAGCTGCTTTCGTTTTCGTTCTCCCTTCCCTAATTTTCCTGCTAGACCTACGCTGAGGGTGGCCGTCGGCGTAGCTCCTTTTTATTTTATTTTTTATTCCTACTTATTAACTTGCATTTTATTTGTACTTATTTATTATAACCAATTATTTAAACATTGTTCTATTTTTATTAATTGGACGGATTCGTATCCTCGGAATAGCTGTCTCCACGCCCACATGAAATGACGTTGCGAAGCTTCATATTTAGCATCCACAATCAAGATATTAGTTATCTTATTCAAGTTCTCGACGTAGTTTTCTACTACAAATTCGATAATATCACTAATACATCTCGCTCAATCAAACTGGACACCGACCTTCGGGTACTGAGCCGCAGGCGGTGGACACCCAAAGAGAAAGAACCATCACACAAGCATAGCTCGGGTGAGATCACTGAAGAACCTGCCATGTATTGGAGAACCTGACCTCGAACACATACATATAGCGACGAACGTGCTCGTCCTCCTCCCTGACAAGATTCCGTACCACCTCCTCGGGGGCCGGCTCCCTCTGCACCGATAGTGGACCAATTGACCGCCACCAAAGTAGCTCCGGATCGACGACGGGACCTGGATTCTTCACCAAGCTACGGTTCCTGGAAGGTACCACCTCCCAGTGCCAGCTTGGCGGGGCCTAGGCTCGGACATCCCCGGCCTTGACGGAGCCCCAGCAGTTCTCCGGCGTTGCCGCCGAGTTGAGGACGAGCACGCGGGCTGGACATCCTAAAATATGCATTTGATCGAAAGAACAAATTTCTAAGCGTGGTTGCTCTGAAATGCATCTAATTAACCAAAAAATAGGCTTGAAGATTACCTGCGGGCGGCGACGGCGGGCCGCCTCGGGTGGCGACGTCTTTGGGCGGGCGGTGGCTGCTTTGGGCAGGAGGAGGAGGAGGCAACGGAGTGGAATGAGAAAGGAGGGGGTATTTAACCTAAACAAACCTAACCCCCCAGATATACATGGGCCGAGCCTAGGTTTTCTTGAGCCGAGCCTTGGTTTTCGTGGGTCGAGCCATGGTTTTCTTGGGTCGAGCCGAAGCGTCGGAATCGGGGCCTAAAATGTGGCAAAGTTGGCCCAACTTTTACTTTCCATGTACATATGTCCTAAACAAACCAAAATAAATAGAAAGGTTCACCGAGCTACCCTCTGAAGGGAATACGTCATGAGAGGCAATAATAAAGTTGTTATTATACATATTCCAAGTATATGATAGATGTTTATTTTACATTCTATAATTGTATTAATTTGGAAACATTAATACATGTGTGTTCAATAAACAAAAGAAAAGTTCCTAATTATGCTTATCTTATAAACTAGCGCGTTGATTAACAAGATGATCACGGTTTCTAATCATGAACATTGAATGTTGTTAATAACAAGGTTACAACATTAGTGGAATGATGTGATGAACATTCATCCGAAGAATAGCACTACGATCAAAGTCATTGTGTTTATATTGCTATAACATCTAACAAAGTCAATACAAGAAATAAACTTCCATAATTAAATCCAGCTAGGTACCAGAAATGCACTAGTCAATACAAAGAATTAGACACCGCCAGGGCCAGTTCATGACCGCGTACGTCCATTATCGCGCAGCAAGATGACATGTATCTGTCTACATCATCTATGTCCGATCGAGTAGCTTCAGCGGAAGGGAAGGCAATTATCCGCTAGTTTCTTCTACGTGTACGCGAGTGCGCTACTATATATATATAATGCGCCAAGGGAATAAAATCTCATGTGCTTTGGCCGCCAATGATTCGGCCAGTTTGTTACGTTTGATAATATATAACTATGTGATGAGGAGGAATTCTTGGGTGAGAAAGGCACGTCGCGTAAGGTACTTGAATGCTACGAAAGATGCACCTTCTCCGCAGCAATGGCAGGTAGGTTCACCATGTCCGTCTTGCCCTTTTCCGCGTGTTAACATGGAGAATTTGGCAGAGCCTGCAGGCAGATATGCTTCTTTTTACGATATCGGAAAAGCTAGACTTACAGAATCCTCCCTAGGCCAGGTAGCAGCCGGTTGGTTCATTTGTTGTTCCTTTCCGTGATTTTCGGGCTATGAATGCGAGGCATGATTAGACGTAGGGTTGCGAAGTGGCAACCCGTGAGAGCCCGTGAAAACAAAATTTATGTCAAATTAGATTTTTTTTGAACTAGACTAACAAATTTTGCCTACGAAGCGAAACGGATCGGGTGCCGCTTCGCAACCCTAATTACACGTGATGAGTCCATAAGTCGGTTTACATAAAAATATGTCCATAGGTGTATCATTACTCTTTACATATTCTCTGTCTAACAAAAACAGTAGGCCTAACCAGAAAATTTGACAGTCCACACGAAAACCACATACATCGATGTTTCTCTTCGAGCCGCCGCCTCGCTTAGAGCTAGCCGCGGCCAACACCTCCACCTCCTCCCATAGATCGGTTCCCCTACCTCTCCTGACGCCGAGTTCTCAGTAAAAGTAGTGTTTTAAAATGATTAGGTTAGGGTTTTGGTAGACATCTTCGTTCTGGGCATCAACGTCAATGGAGATGGCATCGTTCGCAATAATTGATCTTTGGTCCATCGTTCGACGACGGGATCTTTCCTGTGTCAATGGTGGTGTTGTAAGATTAAAATTCTATAGGTACAATCTTTCATATCTTGTTTCGTCAGACCAATCTTGGATTTTTTTCCTTATGGTTGCCGCGAGGAGGTTTATCCTCGCAATATTCGTCTCGGTTAATACGTCCTCGACGATAGAGATTCATACTCTCGACTCTCCTGTAACGTCGACCAAGTTGGTCGGTTTCTTTCCCCTGGAATACTGGTGGTGGCACTCTTGCCGACGTTGATTAATTACTCTATAGCTGCACGCGTGCACATAGCCTTGGTATTGCGGCTCAAATTAAAATTATGGGAGAACCCTTGTTGGTATTTACAGTTCTATGGTTATACATCTTTATTATTTTAATTGGGATGCCTTCAAGTGAAAAATTGTGTCATGGAAGAAGATTTTGAATACCTTCAAGTTTTGCTCGTTTTCTTTTCAGACTTTATTTTATAATCGTTGGAGATAGTTTATGTATTTCTACCATATACTATCGCTGTTATAAATATATTATGGGGTATTGAAAAACATATATCACTAAGAAGCATATGCCACATACGCAACCCAAAACGGGACAAAAATTCACTGGTAAGTCACTTCAGCTTTTTGGCCGAAGGTTTTAGCTTCCCATAGTATCGATCAGGATATAGTATTCATGATGATACATAAGATCAACATTTCCTTTATTCTCTCAAAATAAAAGGGATCATTTGGCCAAAGCCAAGTTGGCCAAGAGGCCAAGATAACGTTGTTGTTCCTCCCATGAGAGAACAAGTAGCTACACAAGAGCGATACTTGCCAAGAGAAGGATACAACTTTATTCTTGAGGACAACGATATCATTTCGACTAGCCAAATGGCGTTGTTGGTCTACATGAACAAAAGAACGAAGAGAATTTTTAACACCATGTCAAATTGCAAAAACTATTTTAACATGTGTTGCAGGGAGAACTAGTACTAAAAGTATAGTAAATAACATGACATGCCACACGAGCATTGGGAGGAATGAAGAGCAAATGTTGTATAGTCTCCTGCTGAAAACAACATCTACATTGGGTATGAATTTCGCTCACATGGATAATCCTTAATGAGCGTAACTCCATGACATATAAAATAAGAGAAAACGTTAATTTTCCCTATCAATTTAAGTTTTCGTACCCTTCAAGAACGCAACCATACTCACGGGTCAAATAGAGCATAATACATACTACCAACAATAAAACACCTAATAACTATTTTAGATGCCTTACAAAATTTTGAAACCGGCTTTCATAGAAAGCTAGGAGAGGACGGCTTCTTGGAGAAGCCAACGAAAGAACTAGACCATAGTTTTTTTGCAATGGAAATGCCTCGAAAGGCCTGGAAGGTGTATTAAACAAAGGGTGGGTACAAATTTACAGGGAGGTCCAAACAACTTGCTCTATGAAACTAGAAGTTCAAAGATAAGGCCTTACATCTTACAAGAAGGACTCTAGGACAAAATTGAAAAAATAAATAAGGTCCTCGGTCCTCTCCAGCGCCGTTTGACCTCCAAGTGCGGCCGACGTTGCATCCACCACGGGCAACACCATTTGGGGAGGCAGCAGCGCACGCCACCATGCCGAAATCAGAGTAAATTTTCCAGCAAAGGAGGAAGAACAAGATCGAATTAAAGAAGTCGAGCGTACCAGGGACACCCTTGCGGCCAGAGATAGCGGTGACCAGGCATCTCCGCTTGGGAACTGTTGACGTGGTCGCAACCTCCATTGACCACCATTGGCGCCCCCAATCGCCAGCAACAACAAAACGACCACCCTCTTCTCCCTCGCCACCAAGGTCGGCCGAGAGGATCAGCAGTGTGAATAGGCTGTTGTGATGGGAGCGGTGGCGATTATTGAGAAGGGGCCTCATCTTCTTCACCAAATCCGTCGGCTTCCCCCTTGGAAGCACAACAGCGACTGCAGGAGACGAGGGACTGACGCCTTGACGATGTGCCAAGTCGAAGAAGAACCCCAACCACTTCGCAATGACCAACGTCTCTTCTTCCTATTCTCTCACCCTTGCCTCGACGGCCGGCCAATGAGAGAAGAGACAACTAGACAACACAGTGGATCGAAAAGGAGAAAACTACAGCTTTATTCTTGGAGACCCTTGCAGCGGTGACACTCACCGTCAACTCCGTCCACCGGAGCTCATGCATGAGCAAACACCACTCCAAGATGCGCTAGATCCATCCGAGAAGGATCGACACCCTACTCCATACTTGATGAGTGCATTTTGCAGCATGTTTACCTTGTGTTTTTGCATGAGCAGTGATAGGATTTGGATATTTTACAGCGCTTGTGCACCCCATTTATGCTTGTTTCACCAAGATCCGGGAATTAAAGGTGACATGGGTATGCCCAACAGGCACTCGACTACAGCCTACCTGATGCGGCCCGACGGAAGGCCCACTCGACAAATTGCCAAGGTCCATGACGCCTATGACGGTTCGAGTGATACGAAGCCTACAAGGACACAGACTCCTGGCATAACAAGACAAGGAAAGTACAAAGGCTAGACTAGATATGAACTCTAACTTGTAACCAACTCGTATTGGTACCTGAGACCTAGCCTCCCCATATATAAAGGCTAGGAGGGTCCATCGAGAAGGCATCCTCACCTCCAATCTCTCAATCGCAACACGCTACGCCACAATAGATCTAGACATCGCGACTCCCTCAATAGATAGATCTACGATCTCCCATACGCCAGATCTAATCTGCGCATCCACCGCCATCGGCGACATTGTAATCCTTCGGATCATCATCAATCAAGAGCAGACAAGCAGGATGTAGGGTCCTCTACGAGGCCTGAACCTGGGTAAACCTCGTGTCATCTGTGTGTTTGTTTGCTAGCCGTAGCGAGATCTCCAGCGCTCCTCAATTCCTTGAACCTAAGTCCATAACAATGGACATTGATGAGTTAAACCCTCGTCAATGGCGCCGTCTATGGAAAAGAGCGCGCTGATGTTGCGATCTCGACGGTTCCATCACCAACAATCTACGATTCATTCGCTTCAAGAGCGAAGATCCACTTCGACTCAGTCATCATCAACAATGGTCAGATCACATCCGATCGATTCATCTGCTTAGGCCAAGAAGGTCGAGTACGTTTTCGCTGAAGAAAAGATAAACTGGATCAATTCCTGATGCCACGCGACCAAGCTAGGCTGCGCCGCATAAGTACCAAGGGTGGAAAGAAAAAAATCAATTCCAGATTATGGCTACTACGCCCAGTACCTGACGTGACATGAAGATTTAGTTATAAAAGGAATTAATTATTTGGACTACCAAGTTATGATGCATCGCTTTTGCAGCAAGACCACGTAGGATTCTTCCGATAGAAAAAATTTGTGACTCAGCGCAGTCTATGGAGACGGCGGTATTGTTGTTCACGTCACGATTTCTGGCTAAATTACTCTGAAGCTCGGCACGACTCCTTCCACCGCGTCGGCTTGTTCCACCGGCAGTCTGATGCTCCCGCGATTCTTTTGCCGCTGGCTCAGAGCTATCCCTGGAATTAGCAATCAAGGAGGCTATAGTGTGTAAACAGTCCGATGGCGGGCATGTACGCCTACCCGCGGCTCACCGCCACATCGATCCCGTCCGCCGGTGACCCACTGCTCCGTCGACTCCGTCCACTACATCGTCTCTACACACGGGGTTACACCAACTCTATCGTGCGATCCGCTACGGTCTTCTACCACCGCACGTCCTTCTGCAGTCTACGACTGTCGTGACCACTATAATCTTTGGATGCCGCTTCGACTACCTCGACCACATCGAATCTACACTGGGGAGCTCCGCCGACTCCTCCGCGAGGCCCGTTACCGACTTTGGATATGGTGACTCACTGCAGTCTTCGACTCCGCCGACCTACTGATTCTTCGACTCCATCACGCGACCTGTTGTGGTCTTCGGATGCGGCGAACTCGCTTCAGTCTTCGGCTGCCGCGACCCACTTCGTTTTCGGTTGCCGCGGCTCACTTCAGTATTCAGCTGACGCGACCCGCCACGGTCTTCAACTCTATCGCATGACCTATTACTACCATCGACACCGCGTGATCCACTACGATCTTCGGATCTAGCTACCCCGCATTGGTCTTCGACCTATTGAGTCTTCGACTCCGGTGACCCGCTGTCGCGTCCAATCTCTCTGCCACGCGGCCTGATAAAGTCTTCGAGTGCGACGATCCACTGAGTCTTCGACTCCATTTGTGACACCACTACGGTCCGCCACGTGACATGATGTCGTGTCAACTAAGTCCGCTTTGCAACTCCACGTCTACCATGTGGACTTCATCCATCACGCGACTCCGTCGGCCTCAACTACATGACCACTGTACAAATCTCGATCGCCACGTTGACTACTCATCCGGTGTCGATCTCGCGACCTGCTGCAGTCTTCGACTCCAACAATTCGCTACGATCTTCGGCTCCAATGACTCGGGGGCTCCCTCCGCTTAGCGACCCGCCGCGGTCTTCAACTTCAGTGACCCGCTGCGGTCTTCAGCTTAGGTGACTCGAAGGCTCCCTCGACTCCCGCGACCACGAGTCACTACAATCTTCGACTCCCGCGACCCGCCAGTCGAATCGGCTCCCGCGACCCGCTGATCGCATCGGATCTTGTGACTCGTTCACCACGGCAACTACCAATAAAGCTAAGTTTTCCTCTATTTACAACTGATTCTTTTTTATACTCGCACTCGAAACACTCGGGGGCTGCGCCCTCTTCGAGTAACCTAATGTGCCGTCGACTCCGCGCACTCGAGCACCTCATACGCGACAGCCCGAGTAGCTGATTCTGCCTGATCATCGAATCCTTGAACTCCGAGTACCTCGGCAAGGTACTGAGATTAAGGGTAATCAGGCTAACGAAAAGGCCTAGCATGCAGTGCAAAAGTGTCGACTCGATTGGCACCAGAATTTTACTTTACAAATCGGCATGCAAATATTCTTTACAAGATAAAAGTACTTCACAATTCTTAATGTTTTATGCAGCTTATAAGGATGTCGACTGCGTCGAGCTATTCTATCGGGTCCTCCAACAGGAGTCGACAAAACAACTAGTTACGCTATACACTCAAGACCCGAGTCGAGTTCCTCCTCGGATGGTTGCATCGCTTGGTGCTACACACATGCGACGTTGGCAGCGCACTCAACCGAAGTGACTGCATCGACTCCATCCACATCATCGACTCGCCTGGCTAGAACTCCTGGTTTCTCCTCGCGTGATTATCGATCGCGACTGCAAGATACAAGACTCGAGTCTCTGCCCGAGTCTACGACTCCGCCAGACATTCGGGGGCTACTCCAAACTGGAGCGCTGGATGCGCATATACAAGATTCTCGAGTGACACGCTCTGAATCCTCACTCGAATCCACGATTCGACTAAGGACTCGGGGGCTACTCCCATAGGGAGCGCTGACCGCGCACTCAAAGAAATTTGTGAAGATATCCAAGCATTATGAAAACCCTTCACTCGAATCTACGATTCGATTGTGGACTTTGGGTTACTCCCATAGGGAGTGCTGAAAGCATATTCGATTGAAACAAGCAAAAGACGACAGCAGCCGCAAAAGTTCTTTAGTCCCTGCGTGAGCCTTAGACTCAACCAGGCACTCGGGGGCTACTCACATAGGGAGCGCTGGTCGCGTACCCTATGATTATTTGTATATCGTACTATGTGTCGATAACATCCACACTCGAATGCTATGGCGACTCCGCCTCATATTTTACCTATAAAGAGATTACGTCTCTTGGGCCACCCGAATCATCTCCGCGATGACAAAAAATTCGGATGCCGCGCTTACAGCGTGAAGATAAGACCTGAATAAGGCCTGACAACGCATCTGCTGCGCTCTACCAGAAATAATCCGTACCTATAGGTATGATGAATAAGCCTTGACGGACGTGTCGAGTGCTCACACTTATACACTGGGATTCGAACTCTATAAGACCTCCGCGGCATGAGTCGAATTACGCTAGCAATTTCCGAATTCGAGTCCAGGGACTCGAGTTTGAGTAGGTTGCGTTGTTTTTGCCCTCGATCAATTAACTGGTCCCGATCCGTCGAGCGCACCAGGCACGTTTACCATCATCCCTATGAGCTACTATAAATTCGACTGGCCCGATGAACTTCCGGGTGAAGTGCTTCGCACTTGACATAATTGTCGACTCTGATATCCTAATGCAAGGCTCAAGACTTCTGAGTCTCCATCCGAATCTACGATTCACATGGACACTCGGGGGCTACTGACATGGGTATGCCCAACAGGCACTCGACTACAGCCTACCTGATGCGGCCTGACGGAAGGCCCACTCGACAAATTGCCAAGGTCCATGACGCCTATGACGGTTCGAGTGATACGAAGCCTACAAGGACACAGACTCCTGGCATAACAGGACAAGGAAAGTACAAAGGCTAGACTAGATAGGAACTCTAACTTGTAACCAACTCGTATTGGTACCTGAGACCTAGCCTCCCCATATATAAAGGCTAGGAGGGTCCAACGAGAAGGCATCCTCACCTCCAATCTCTCAATCGCAACACGCTACGCCACAATAGATCTAGACATCGCGACTCCCTCAATAGATAGATCTACGATCTCCCATACGCCAGATCCAATCTGCGCATCCACCGCCATCGGCGACATTGTAATCCTTCGGATCATCATCAATCAAGAGCAGACAAGCAGGATGTAGGGTCCTCTACGAGGCCTGAACCTGGGTAAACCTCATGTCACCTATGTGCTTGTTTGGTAGCCGTACCGAGATCTCCAGCGCTCCTCAATTCCTCGAACCTAAGTCTATAACAATGGGCATTGATGAGTTAAACCCTCGTCAAAAGGTGTGGATAAATAAATCAATTGGAGAAGTCAACTAGGGGCATAAATCTCTATAAATAAATATTCATGCACTTGGGGAGAAGGGGGAGCAAACCACCTTTGCATTGCCACGGTTAGAGAACTTTAACGACCACCCGTACGGGCAGAATCCTCCTGTACGGTGCACGCGTATGATGTGGCATCGAAGCTGCCTATTCTAATACTTTCACCCCATGCTGACGCATCCGAGATCTGATATTCAGAGATACCATAATTAGAAGAAACCTCACCTCCAGAAGGGATCTAGAGAAGGAACTCACACCGAGGCTTCGATCCTCACCGCTACGAAGATCCTTTAAGGCTTGGACATCATATTCATCACCATCTCCATCAACCGATGCAACTCCACCATCACTAACCATTTCCCCATCTCCATTATATTCATCTTGTTGTATTTCCTATACTTTGTTGTGGATTTGCACGAGTATTTACCAATCTATTTGAATTCTATTTATACTATTATGATGATGTTGTTTTCCTCCATGTGTGAGTAGTTTACCTTGTTCTTGAGGAGATGGAGAAACCGTAGGAAACATCATGTCTTGAAATAATGATGATCTATAACTTAGATTTATGATGTATGTATTCAATCTCTCTCTCTCGATGTTATGTGAAGTGTACCACGTAATAATTTGCCTTAGGGACGTGAGAGGGAATTATTCTTGGGACCGTGGTGGTGCTATGGTGCTAAGTGACATATTGTGTTGGTCATTACTCATGTGTTCACGGGTATAAGAGGGGACTCACATATCCTAATCCGTAACTACGGGGTCAACCCTTTATAGAAGGGAATCACGAGTGGTTTGTCTAAGATTACTACTGTGGTTATGAGCAACAAAATAGAAGATGTCTTTTCTTTGATCACCTAACTTGGAGATCCTCCCATACATACTCATGAAGAAAGACATAGATTATCCTAATCATAATTAATACATTTACTAGTGGTAGACTCAATACTCCTTGAGAACGATTTAGCCCTCTTGCAGTTTCACTTACTTTATATTGTGAATTCTTGCTCCATTTAATTGGTTTAATATTGCTTTGTTCACTCAATCACTCTCAAATTCTTTTACACACACCCACCGTAAGAATTAAAGATAACTTGTGGCACTCTTTGGTTACAAGTAGGAAGGGATACTTAATATCATTACTAGTATCTCTCCGTGATTTGATACTCTTGTTACTAAATTTGCTACAAACGATCTGTACACTTACAGAAATCAATACTACCGACACACGGCCGAAAACCGTATTCCTAAGCCTACCATCGACTCCGACAACTACCCTCCGCCCACTTCGGCCGGCAAATCCATCGGAGCAGACTCGAGTTCGACCGGGTCTCTTTGAGTCAACTCTCCGACAACGACAAAGCAAGAGGAGAACGACGGTAGAAGTCTTGAATCCCAAAAAAATAGCTTAGTCTCATGGGCTTATTCCCATCTAGTGGGGCTATCCCTTTGGTATTCCTAGTCTACCTAATTATTCTTTTTTCAAGCCTTGTTTCTTCCTGCATGTTATAAACACAACAAACAAATAACGAAGAACGAAAATGAAATCACCGCAGGAGGCATATGATATTAACATGTAAAACCTCTACAACAAAGAGTGGAAAAAACCACGGACGCCAGTCATCGAAACTTCACTACATGGGGAGTGCGCACACAACGCTGGGGATTATCAAGGATGTGGCTTATCCTAGTCGGCGGCTTGCAATTGTTATATATATATAACGGTGGAAACCTAATTCTTCAACGACCCGTGCCGCCCAACCTTGTGGTGACGGTTCTCGTTCCGCTGAATATACCCTTTTTAATAAACTAGCCATGTGGCCCTCGCAAATGCGAGGGAATCATCGATAGTTGCTCTTATTGTTAATTATTATATATCTATTATTCATATAGATTCGATTTGTATCTTAGTAATCACATTTTATCGGAAGAAAAATATGTTTTGTTTAATCTGTAACTTTGACCCTAGCATAGAAGCATTTGAAATTTTGAATTGTATTACATCTTATGCAGGTGGAAAACATGAACTCAAAAAACATGTAGAATACTCATACTTATTTTAGATGGTTCTGAGATCACTGCTATTGTAGTTCTCTGGCTCAAATTGGTTAATAACATTTCATTTGGTAATTAACTTAATACAGCAACTCCAATAATATGCAAGCCCACCAATAAGTATAAATTGTGTTTTTTCTTAACATTTTGTCGCCACTAATATTAATTATAATCGCCTTTTCTCCGGTGTCCTCCCCCTCCTCTCAAACTTGGAAAACTGAAAACACAAGGACGGTCAAGATTGGCCAATACCCCTTAATGTCCTCCGAACCGAAGGGGTATTGGTAAATCATGGGCTCCTAGTGTTTTCAATTTCCTAAATTTGGAAAAGGGGGAGGACACCGAAGCACATCTCAATTATAATATATTTTTCACTATCCATGACCTTTGTACCTTTAATCCTTTCTTGGATGGCCCCTCGTTGATTGATATGTTATTTGAATCTCTATTTTGCACACCGATAATTCTGTCTCTTCTATTGCTATGTTTGACTACACAAATATTCCACAACCTTATCATAGTTTTACAATTAATGGTGGGTGCCATTAAATTTGATATGCAAGAAATAAGCACAATGATGGATAAATGCACATAGTCATTTCTTAAATACACGATGACAAAAATATCAAAAAATTGACTAATGATTGGTTTTGATCTATATGTATACAAGCAATAATGATCGAATCAAATATTGAGAAATATAATGCACCTAACGTTTGACTATGATTACCAATGTACACACTTTGTCTTGAAAAATATTATATCGATCATAGCATAAGCACCACACAATTGAAATAACATGGGTAAAGATTTTGTAGTCTCGCGTCAGAAAGAATTAATATGAAAAATAATGTGACCATTGTGCTCTTTGGTACTCCATGTTACAACATTGATTACTTCTATTTATCAATAGGACAGTATGTTTGAGTAAATAAATGTTTTGTAGTATTTAGTTTTTGCTTCTTAATAATTGCATTTTAATTAATGTGATCACAATGAGCCTAAAGAAAGATGTCATGGATTGCACGTTCTTATCTCTTAAGCACCAAAAGCTCGAAACTCCTATTGTACAACAGTAGGTAGATAGTTGTGTAGGCTCTTTGAAAAACATCAACCATCACTATCTTTCTAGATAACATAAGTGCTTTTGAGAATAATAACCTGTTTGCTTATCATTTATATGTCATATATCAGAAAACTTAAGGGTTATATATATACAAAAATTGCTAACCAGGAAAATCCATTAAGATGGATTGTTTCTCTCATTTGTAAAGAGATCTTATTCTTTTGAATGTCTACTTGTTGCCATTGTGGGTGAACATAGTAAAAACTTTTGTGAAGTATACACAATTAATTCACTCATATCTACACAATAGATCAAACAACCATTCATAAAAATATAAGGCACTTTGTATAACTAACATTTTTTATCAACAAAATATAACATGATTAGGGGTATAAAGGGAGAGTCTGCAGTACACTATAGTTTTCCTAACCAGATATTTTGTATGACTAATATTCTTTCTATTAACTAAGAAGACAACTCTTGCTTATTATATTGCTAGCTTGGTGGCATAGAAAACTCACCACTCTCATTAAAACACTAACAATGTGGAAAGGAATAGGTAGCGTAGTAGAATGGGATGAGGCCTTTCTTGCAATTTTGCAACAGCTACATCAACACATATCCACTTGGATTTTATTATAAAAAGGATGTAAAGAGAATAAACAACAACTTCATCAGTTTGTAAAAAGAAGAAGTTCTAGACATTGAAAAGGTATCCAATTAGTGTAATGATTTAATTTATCTAGACCACTACATTTTGTATCTGGATTGTCTCATTTTGTAGCTACATGTTACCGGTTTAATTTAAATTTATATGATGAATATTTCCATGATAAATATAACGCTTTATATTTGAACAATATCTAAGTATCTAATTAATACCAAAATTACATTGGGAGCAGATTTACCTTTGGGCAATCGGGTAGTTACCATGTCATGTTTTTACCAAAATCACTTTTCTTTGGGAGCAAATTTACCGCTTTATATTTCCCAAATCACTTTTTTGCCATGTCATGTTTTTACCAAAATTACATTGGGAGCAGATTTACCTTTTTTGCCTGATGGGAGAAACTGATCAACAGCGTTTGGATGCTCAGTATTTTTGAAGTATTTGGGGGAATACCATGGTTTCTCAAAATACTGCAGTCTCAAATACTTCGTTCTGTTTGGCAGCAACAAATACTGCAGTTTTATAAACCCTAGTATGATCAAAACTGTGGTTTTTTAGCAGTATTTGAGAAAGAGGTTAGGGGCTCTTTTTTCTAAAACTGAGAAATAGGAGAACTGAAGTATTGCATTGCCTGACATTGAAATACCGTGGTATTGAAATACTTTGGTGTTAGAAAAACCGAGACTCCAAACAGAGCCGAAAGTGCTACCTGAGCACACCGATTTCACGGTGTCGGTATCGAGATCCATAACCATTGCGCTGAGCAGATATAGGCCGCCCCAGCACCGCTGCCCCCGGTATATATACAGTAGAAGATGTTGTGCTTGGCTGATGGCTCGAGTTGAGGATCGGCGCCGCCTGGAAATTGGCTATTCCGCTCGATGCCTCAACGGTGGTCGTCATGGGTCACCTCCCAGAGTCCGGTGGCATTGACCGATCGATGTGGTGCAGATTGGTCTTGCAGCCTGCTCGTAAATACGGAGGCTCTAAAGCTTTTTTCTTTTGGATTTCTTTTCTCGTGAAGAGTTACCGGATTAATCCAATTGTGGCACTCGACGGGTGCACCAACCGAATTTCTGGCTGACGAAAACATGGCGGTACTGTTAATTAAATCGTGGCCTTTAAGTCATAGATCTAACGGTCAATATAATTTGGGTGATGTGGATCAACCAGATGCCTCGAAAAACACCCTTATATTGCTTTTAGTATATAATAGATAGATTTGGATCATACTTTATAACTACATTCCTATTTTACTTCTATGGTTTTGCTGTTCCAATGTTTTTCGAATCCTACTAACCACGCATGTCCCCTAGCGAACACTCTTGAACATCCTAAGCAAAAATCCCATACCTACTTATGTACAGTATTAGCCGCCGAAAAGAAGTAGAGTACATAGAATGTTTTTGTTCAAACTAAACCTTGCGTAGGATTTACACAAAAGCCAATGATTGTGGTGGTTGTATTCAAACATATACGAAACGTCATGTTATTGTCTACGCGCTCATGAACTGGCGGCCTCGCACCGTCCATTACCTTCCGTCTGTAGACTTGTTAATTGAGGCGGTTGTATTAAGCGGAAGTTAGCACATGCTTGTGTGCACACAAACAGGTTGTCAAACTGAAATGCACCAAAGTCTACGTTATCCCACAACATCTATAAATACAAGGAATTATAAGGAACATTTCCATCCAACCATTTGATTGATCTTGTATACACTTACACTTAAACACACAACAACAACAAAAACAAGAAATTGTGCCATGGCGATCAGAACTTTCCTGCTCCCTCTCTCGACCCTCCTGCTTCTTGCGGCTAGCTCAGCCGTGGCCCAACTGGAGATCGGATACTACAGCAAGTCATGCCCGAACGCCGAGGCGATAGTCCGCGAGGAGATGATGAAGATCATCTCCGTCGCGCCCAGCCTCGCCGGTCCGCTCCTCCGCCTCCATTTCCACGACTGCTTCGTCAGGGTAAGTGTACATTTCAACCCTGCATTTCAGCGATGAGCATGCATGCATGTTCGGCCGTGTACTGATGCAACGCCAAAAATTGCAGGGTTGTGACGCCTCTGTCCTGTTGGACTCCACGAAGGGCAACACAGCGGAGAGGGACGCCAAGCCCAACAAGAGTCTGCGAGGGTTCGGCTCCGTGGAGCGGGTGAAGGCCAAGCTGGAGGCCGCATGTCCAGGCGTCGTCTCCTGCGCCGACGTGCTCACGCTCATGGCCCGGGACGCCGTGGTCCTGGCCAAAGGCCCCTTCTGGCCCGTGGCACTCGGCAGGAGAGATGGGAGGGAGTCGAGCGCAACAGAGGCAAGCAACGAGCTGCCTCCTGCCTTCGGCGACGTCCCTCTGCTCACCAAGATATTCGCCTCCAAGGGGCTCGACATCAAGGACCTCGTCGTCCTCTCCGGCGCACACACGCTCGGCACAGCGCACTGCCCGTCCTTCGCTGACCGCCTCTACAACTCCACCGGCGGCCTTGTCGACCCGTCGCTGGACAGTGAGTACGCCGCCAAGCTCAAGTCGAAGTGCAAGAGCATTGACGACGGCAGTATGATGTCGGAGATGGACCCCGGGAGCTACAAGACCTTCGACACCAGCTACTACCGCCATGTCGCCAAGCGCAGGGGCCTCTTCCGCTCTGACGCTGCCCTCCTCACCGACGCCGCCACCAGGGAATACGTCCAGCGCGTCGCTACCGGCAGGTTCGACGATGCCTTCTTCAGGGATTTCAGCGAGTCCATGATCAAGATGGGCAACGTCGGCGTCCTCACCGGCACTGACGGGGATATCAGGAAGAAGTGCTACGTGCTCAACTAGAGTAGCTAATTTAATGCGGTGGGTGTGGTTTTTCCCATCAGGGAAAAAACCAATACTCCGTTGTTGACGGGATGAAAAAGCATACACTATCGTGTGTAAGTGTAAGTTCTCAATATGAAATCCAATATTTATTTTTAGACGGAAGCGTTTTAAATGAGGGTTTATTATGATTGTGTCTTATTTCATTCGGAAATTGCTATTGTGCCGCTATGAATCGAGCAATTGGAGATATATCATCAACTGACACGGTTTCGTTACTGGTTTTCTGTTTGACGCTGGCTGCCGTTTCCCTATCTAACTTGATGTCGGGTTGACTCGGTTTCTTATATGTGGGCCCCATCACGTGTATTCGTTGTTTCTTATAGTTGTACCGACGAGCGGACCCTATCACCGAGCTATCGACCCTGCACATCCGAGGTTCATGAATTCGAGCCCGTATTATTCTGCAATTTTCCATATTTTCCCGCTCCACCGCCTGCTCCGCTCCACTGTTCTCGTCCCTTCCCCCACTGCAACGTTTCGTCGTGCACCGCCCCGAACCTCCACCGCCTTCCTCTAGCCTTTGTTCATCGCCTCGCCACCGTCCCCTCCCTTCCATCTCTCCTTCCCGCCGTGACCAGTCCTAGCGTGGTCAGGAGACTGGAAGTGAGAAGTTGATCCTGTTTTTGATCGCAGGACCACGATGATGGACATGAAGCGGATCCGACAGAGAGATGGATCATGCACGACAGAAGAGAACGGAGATGGCTCCTACGAGGCTGGAGAGCACGGACAAGGGCGACAAAGGGCAAGAGGACGCAGAGAACAAAGCTTTGGAGCACGGTGAATGTGCCTTTCATCCTCTCTAGGGGCTAATAACTGTAATTCCATGTCTTCCCTTTTCAAATAGCGACTTTATTCTAGTGGTAATAGCGAGGATGTGTGTTTTACTGAAGATTCGGCATGGTTGTTGGACTAAAACTTTGCCCAACGGCAGGATTGCAGTTAACACTGGTTTTGGTTATCAACTGGCGGTAGACGTGGTAGACCTAACTCTATATGAATTGTACCTGGAATTTGTCAAGTTCCCGATTAGTAGAACAAGAAATTTGTATCTAGGTACTATGATAAAAATTATCCGACTTTCTGCGACATCAGCACCGCCGAGGCCTGGGCAATGATGTGGTGTAAACATCTCGGAACTAGGACTATGATGATGTATGTCTACATTGTTAATGAAGAGAGTGGGAAAGAGACTGCCGTCAATGATTTTAGACCACCTGCAACGCAAACAACTCAACCAACCATAACAGAGCAGCCTTTCCCCGCGGTACCGAGCGCAACCGCCCAGCTTCTCCTTGAGCATGATGCCTTGTTAAGAGGGCACAAGGACAAAGAAATGGGGGAGGCAGTAAGGTTGATTTTGTGTTCGTAGATGATGATGACGAGAAAGAACATCCAGATGTTGTTGTTGATCCCGATTGGATGAAAAGTAGGGAATATTATGTTGACACGGCTTTTTACGCTGACTATGGGACCGATGAGGAAGAGGATGGTGAAGATGTTGAAATGGGATGCACATATGATGGTGAGACGAGGACATGCAGTGATACACTTTGATAGGGACAACCCTACAATTGACGAGGGGAATGTCTTCAAGACTGTGGAGGATTTTCGATACATAGTTGACACTTTTGCCATAAAAGTTAGGTTTGATCATATCATTAAAAAGAGTGATGGGAAAAGATTTAGAATGTATTGTAGGAAAAGTAAGGTGTGTAAGTGGAGACTTCTTGCATCTCCAACGAGGGGTGGTACCCATTTCATGTTGCAATGGATAACTTTTAATTATTATTTTCAGATTTAATATGTTGATATATATTTATGTGTGTGTGTGTGTTTTTTGATTTATTGAATAGTTGTCGAATGCAGATCAAGGTAAAAAAATAAACACAACTTCTCTAGTACTTCTTTAAGTGATAAAATAAGGCATGTTACAACAAAGTGGATTGCTGCTACTATACTTGATTGGCTGGGACCGGATCAATCCATTCGACCTAATGAACTCAGATCGAAGTTTAGTGATAAGTTTAATGTCCTGATTCTTTAACATAGAGTTTTTTATGGGAAGGATATAGTTTTGGACCTTATTCAAAGGAAGTTAAATGATAGTTTCCACATGTTGTACAGTTTTAAAGGAGAGATAGGAATGGCATCACCTGGAAGTGTTGTTGACATTGACTAGGAGGTAGTGAGAGGATGATAAAAGAGCTCAAGAGGGGCCAAGTATATGATGGCAGATAAGAAATTCTTTAGAAGATGTTTTGTCTGCCTGAAGGTGTGTTGGAAGGGGTTTCAAGTGAGATGCAGACCATACTTAGCAATATACACAACTTTTTTAACATGAAAGTTTAAGGGATAGCTTGCCACAGCTTATGCTATAGACGCCCCGTCACTTTTTATATTTTTGAGGGTGAATCTAACGAAAGATGCACATGGTTCAGGGGGTGACAATTTCATCCACCCATATGATCTTGTATATCACTTACACACACACAAAATCGTGGCGATAGTCTAGCTCCATGGCAATTAGGTCTTTCATGCCCCTCTGTCGACCCTCTTGCTTCTCATGGCTAGCTTGGCCATGTCCCAACCGGAGATCGGATACAACAGCAAGTAATGCCCAAAGGTCGAGGCGATAGTCCGCAAGGAGATGGCTAAGATCATCTCCGCCATCCCAGCCTCGTCGACCCACTCCTTCGCCTTCATTTTCACGACTACTTTGTCAGGGTAAGTGTACATTTAAACCCCGCATTTCACCTATCAGAATGCATGCATGTCTGGCCGTGTAGTGATGCAATGCTAAAAATTGCAGGGTTTTGACGTCTCTATCCTGCACGACTCCATGAAAGGCAACACGGCGGAGAGGGACGCTGATGTCTACGCACTTCTATTCTTGTAGACAGTTGTTGGGCCTCCAAGTGCAGAGGTTTGTAGAACAGCAGGAAGTTTTTCCTTAAGTGGATCACCCAAGGTTTATCGAACTTAGGGAGAAAGTGGTCAAAGGTATCCCCTCTCAAGCAGTCCTGCAATCAAGATACAAGAAGTCTCTTGTGTCCCCAACACACCTAATACACTTGTCAGGTGTATAGGTGCACTAGTTCGACGAAGAGATGGTGAAATACAAGTGGTATAGATAATTATAAGTGGTAATTGTGATAGAAAATAGCTTGATAGCGTGGAAAAGACTATAGTAAAACTAAAATAAAGATAGAAGCAAGCAAACATGTAATAGATCTAATAGCAAACTGTGTTTCAGTGCTTAGAAACAAGGCCTAGGGATCATACTTTTACTAGTGAACACACTCATATTAATATATTCTTCTTTATGATACTACGCTGAACTACTCTCCGATTGGACACTCTAATCCATGGTAGGGCTATAACAACACTCCTCAAAGTTCGGTTTTCCCATCTAGATAACCCCACACTGTCACCTTGAGTACTAGATGGTTCCAACAAACACCACAATTTCATAGAGACATCCAACTCCAAATATAACTCATAACAAGTATTTGAAATCTCTAGCCTAAGTGCCACCATGGTGTGCACACTATCAACTTCACACACATGGGGAGAGCAGAGATCTATTAAAGCACTTGAGTAGCAAGGCACTGTGGAACTTTTCGTGGCTGGAGGCTGGACGATTTAGGATTTTTGCATCGGGAGGCATCTTATAGGCGAAGAGGCAAGGTCGGTGGGCGGCCAGGGGGCCCACACCACCTGGTGGCCCCTCTCCGTATCGTCTTCTGGCTCCATGAGTCCTCCGATAAAATATCGACTTTGGCTTTTGTCCGGTCCAATTCCGAGAATATTGATTTTCTAACTTTCCTGGAACAAAAAACAGCAGAAAACAGGCAACTGGCACTGTGGCACTTGTTAATAGGTTAGTCCAAGAAAGTGTATAGAAAGTACTCCAAAGTTGGAACAAAACACAAGAAAGTAGATAAAACCAAGCATGGAACATCAAAAATTCTGGATACGTTAGCAACATATCAACATCCCTAAGCTTAACTCCTGCTCGTCCTTGAGTAGGTAAGTGATAAAAAGAAAGAATAATTTTTAAGGTGACATGCACCATCATAAACTTGATCAAAGTATTTATAAAACATTGATAGCTGGGATCCTAGTACTTCAATCATAACATGAAAGACAAAGTTCTAACAATAAGACAAAGCAACTAAGTTGCAACATGAAAAGGCATAAACAAAGGATTCATGAATAACAATGCTTTTCAAGAAGTTTGTTTGTTTCACATAAAGAAAACATAGCATAGTGGCATTCAGCTTGTCCCTCATAGAGTAGCAAACATAAATGCATAAGACACCTTCAAAGTTCATAAGAGTGACTAGATACAAATAGTTTAAAATAAGCAATATCAAAGCTATGCATCAATCAACAAGTCTTGGGACAATGCACATAGAACTAAGAATGACCACTATGCTCTCAAAGTAGGTGCATAAAGGTAGAAGGTGGAGACTCAAAAAAAGGAAAAAGAAAGGCCTTCATAGAAAGAAGTAGGGATTCAAGTTTCATAAAGAGCTTCCAAAAATTATGGTACTTAATAGCTTTCAGCTCTCATTCCCCTATCATAAGCATCTTGAAGTGATTAAGGTTAAAGTGAACAAGCTATGGAGTATATGCTTGACAAAGTATAGGTTGGAAATCTTATGTCCCTTGAATACGAGGGCTGCTCCTCATGCTACTCAAGTTTAGTCACCGGTAAGTTCTTGTCATCGTAAGTACATGTGTATCATAGAAAACCGCCAACGGGGTACCCCTTGCCCGATGATACGGAAGAATCCCCATATCAAAATGACAAGGCAAGCAGACAACGAGCATCTCAGTAATCTTCTTATTTACCATGGGAATATGGTGCTTTTTTCTCTCTTTCCTCTTTTCATATATCTCTTTTTTTTCTCTTTTCTTTTTCTCTTTTTTCTCAATATGTGACTCTTTTTTTATAAGAAGAATGCTTCATAGACAGCTCATTATGGTTACGCTGCAGGTTTCCACCATGATAGCATGGATTAGACCAGCGGCCCAGGCGTTTCTCTAACACATATACATAACTCCATGGACTTACAAGCTCCCCTTTCATTTCACACCGACGACATCCATAGACAAAAGAGCATGATATCAACTAGGTACAAAGTACAAGTGCAATGTTGAAAGCGTTCCCCATGACAACATGGTTCTGCTAATCCCCAACAAATAAGTGCAAGCATATACAACATAGACGACACAATGGTTTAAGTTTATTAAGGGCAAGAAAAGTAAAGTGTGCCATCAAGTTCGTGAGAGCTTTAATCACTAGTTTTCTCATAACAAGTTTAATTCGGAAGGTAGATAAAAACATGAATATACTTGGAATAGCATATGCTAGTAGGTAGGTATGGTGGACTCTTTGGAATAACTTGGTTTTAGGAGTTGGATGCATGAGTGGAACTCATACTTGGTTGCGGAGGCTAGCAAAAGACTGGGAGCGACAAACTAAGACAACAATAATGGTCATAATAATGCAGAGGGACAAAACATCATTGATCAAAGCATAAAGTGATACTACAAGTTGAAAACTAAAAGGTTATAAAGGCTATGGTGACTTGGGATAGTCATAACATGGTGTGAGCATGTGCCAAGTCAACCCAAATAAAGCGTCAACGGAGAATACCACAATACTATGCCTCAATATGCTAAAACAACGCATGATTCTTCAAAGGCACATTAAGAAATCTCAATTGTTTATAACAAGTCATGCTATAGTAAAGAATACTAAGCATAAAGCCAAAACAATATCGAGCATGGCATGACAAAGCATAGGCCACAGTCAAAAACAAGCTCTCTTTGCCACTTAAGCATGAACTTTCCTATTCTTTTCCAATCCAAACCAAATTATTTGAAAACCAATGTATGAAAGAGGGGGTCAACCAATTTATTCAGCAAACTAAACAAACCAAGCAAATGAAAACCAAAATGAAAAACGAAAAAGAAGACGCTCCAAGAACAACACAACTGTGTATGAAACAATAAAAATGAAGTGTTTGGAAGAAACCTGGGATTTTTTATTGATGAAGAAGGGGATGCCTTGGGCATACCCAAGCTTTAACCCTTTTACCTCTTGAATATTTCTTGGGGTGACACGTGTGGCATCCCCAAGCTTGAGCTTTAGTCCATCCTTCATCTTATTACTCATTTCTTCCATACACCTGAAATTTTTCCTTCATACAAAACTCCACACAATCTTTATTAGCAACATTAGTGCACTCAAGATAATAAGTCTTTAGGTTCAGTTTCAATGCCCATAAAACTTCTATTAAAACACAAGATACTGTATCGCTTCTCTCAAAAAGCTCAATTCCTCAAAAGAACTCAAAAAGGAACCAACAAGAAGCAAATGCAAGTAATGGCAGAAATCTGTCAAAACAGACCAGCAGGTAAAAACCAATTTTTTCGAAGATCTTCTGTTGCTCAAATCAAAAAGTGTTGAACTAATGAAAGTTAGATAACAACCTGGGGCAGAAGCACAAAAATTCACACCTCAAAAGAACGAACAGAGACTTTACACGAATTTTTACGGTGAAGCACAGAAATCTGTTTTGGGACAACAACTTTCCCAATTATTACTTCTCTCTCATTAGAGGTTACTCTTGGCACAAAAAGAAAATAAAAAGGATAAGGAGCGGTTATTATTGAAGCAATAACTTCCAAGACTTAACTAAAACTTTTGGTTTATCTCCCAATAAGTACTTTTCTTTAACGCCTTTAAGTTAGGCTTGATAGTTTGAGAAGATGCTCACATAAGAAATATGAATTGAAGTAAAAGAGAACATCAAGAAGCAAATTCAAAACACATTTAAGTCTAACCCACTTCCTATGCATAGAAATCTTGTAAAGAAACAAATCATGAAAGCACAAAGCAACAAGCATAGGAAAGCAAAACAAGTGCGACTTCAAAAATTTCAACATAAAGAGGGGAAACTTAATATTGTTGAGATACATAAAACCATGTTTCCCTCTCTCATAATAACTTTCAGTAGCATCATGAATAAAATTAACAATATAACTATCATATGAAACATTCTTATCATGAGCCACATGCATAAAAGAATTAATACTCCCCACATAAACATAGTCATTTTTATTAATTGTAGTGGGAGTAAATTCAACAAAATAGCTATCATTATTATTATCATCACCATAATCATCAAATATAGGAGGCATATTGTAATCATAATTAATTTTCTCCTCAATAGTAGGTGGACTGAAAATATCATATTCATCATTGTAATCATCATATGTTGGAGGTATAGTATCATCATAAGCAATAGAATAATTATCTTCCAAAGTGTGTTCATTTGTAAACGTATCATCATTGGAAGAAACATGCATAGCACTAATAGTACAACAATAATTAATATCATCATTTTTAGAATTGGTACCGAAGAGATTTTCAATATCAAAAGTAGTGTGCTTTTCCCAATCATGATCACTACTATAGGTAATAGGCATAGGAATATCATCGAGTTCAGACTCATAAAAAACTATAATAGGAGCAACATGCTTAGGGGAAAATACCGTTTCCTCTCTCCTTTTACTCCTCATCTTCTTCTTTTTATTCTTCTCTTTAGGAGGGAGATGCTTGAAAGGAAGCTCCCCCATATACCCTGGTTTATTGTTAGAGACAACAGAAGAAACTTTGGAGGATTCCTTTGTAGGGGTTCCGCGCATAAAAACAATAAATTTTACTCTACGCCCCTGAACCCCTGAAGCTGGCAGAACCTATCTATTAGTAATACAGTAACGGGAGGGGCTTTTCGCGAACTTACCCTTGAAGACTGAAAAGCGTTGTCAACGCTCAGGAGAGCGTGGTTGATGTAGACGAGCCGAAGCCAACCTCAAGGTCGTGATGAAGTCCTTGCGCTCCTTCTGGCTCCAACGACTTGAGTGCCTCAAGTGCGACACCTCGCGGGGAGTTACACACGTTCGGTGTCTGACGATGATTGCCGCTTCCCCGATCCAGCAGCAGTTGCGGAAGTAGAGCTCTTGGATCCGAATCCCGCAGCGCGACGGTGCTCCGCGGTGAAGATGTCTCTCGCTCGCGCAGTCCAGACTTGGGACCACGGTCACGAGAGAGAGAGAGAGAGGGGGGAGAGATAAAATATCAACTAGAGGTCCTCCCAAAAGTAGGGAGACCTTTATTGATTATTGGTGTATTTTTCTACGCCAAATACCCCACTATATATAGGGGAGGGGAGGTACTACCTCCCTCAAAGTCCCGGGGTGGGACTAAAGGAGAGGAGGGGGAGGAGGAGGTCGCCGGCCACCTAGTGGGCCCCGTGCGGGAGGGGGGTAGGCCCGGCCGGCCTCCCCCTTGCCCCTTCTCCCTCTCTCCTTTCCCCTAATGGGCCCTCTCCCTCCAGAATTGGCCCATTAAGCCTTTGACCTTTTTAATTGATTTTCTCTTTATTAAATAATTATGAATAAATGATTAAATAAATATTTAACATTCATTCACACATTATCTAATCTCCGTGGCCATGGAACACCTTCCACCTCCACTCCGGACATCCTCCGGACTTACCGAAACCCTTCCGGTTTTCTCCCTTCTTTTCTTCGGCGATTCTACCGATCCTATAAACACTCTCTAAGCATCATCAAGCCCTTAACCGTGATACCCCACGGTTCGGGAACACTCCAGACATGGTCGGGACACTCCCGCACCAATGATCGACAGAGGGACCTGGATGGCCATGTGACCCCTGTGCGTTCCACGAAGATCTTTCGTTGTTTGAACCGGGACAATTGTGTCTTATTCCCTTTGTCACTCGATACTTGCATTGCCCGAGATCTGATCAATGACATCACCATGTCGTGTTCAATCTCGTTACTGAACAATGCTACTTAACTCGTTCCGACAAGTGATATCCCCGTGATCTAATCACACGCTGCGCAGCTATTGTATATAACCTCTCCGAGTGGTCCCTTGAGTATCTTCCCGTCACATGGACGGACAAATCCTGCTCTTTACATATATTTCCTCTACGGTTTCCTCCGAATACCTGAACACACCTTTATAACCACCGTTTTACCAGATGGCGTTTGATGCTATCTAAGCACTCTCGGGAGACAGTGATTGATATAGCCTCACCGTCTAAGGAATAGTCTACGAGGATCCATTTCTAATCATCGTAACTTGAACTTCGTGACATGATCGGGTCACGATGTTTAGGTTGGGTATTGGTTCATCATCTCATTCTCCGAATGAGATGACCTTATTTCCAACTGGCATAAATGCCACATGATCAGGAAACATGATCATCTGTTGACCAATGAACCAGTGACTAGAGTTTCACTAGGAACCCCTGGTTGTTTGTATATCACACATGTATTGATGTTTCCTCTCAATACAGTTATAGCATGATATAAAACTTAATCATAAACTATACGAAATATGATAATAGTCCTTACTACTATTTGTCTTTAGGGCATATTTCCAACAGTCTCCCACTTGCACTAGAGTATAAATACGCTAGCTGCATTTGTTCTAAATCATTGGCACCATATATCCGGTACCCTGAACATGCTTGCTCATGGAAGTGGTTGAGCCTTGGGTCTGTACTTTATAGTCCCAAATCCTTTGAAACTTACTAATGTCACCTGGATTGACATTAATATTTTATCATCACATGATAGCATGTGTGTGTATGTATCGTCGCTATGGCAGCAGAATGAGGCCTGATTCCAGGAGCCTACAGTGACGTTAGATCAACCTCGAGGGCTTTCTCATGGGCACTGTGCCCTGGGACACATCATTCTACGTTAAAAGCGAACTAGCCCCGCCATAACATTATACAACACTTTAGATGGTACCCTTATCTATTATTATAAATGTATTCATCGAAACACTAGTGCACTATGTGCAACTTTTGATGTTTTGTTCACCTTGCTTCCTACTTGACTTTAATTGGTATCTACAGGAGTTTCCAATATATTCCCTTTATAACACAACTCTTTATGCTTTAAGATATGTTATCCTTTATGGATTTGGAAAATGTGTCCATAGTTCTCTACTAGACACTGCGGACAAACTTAGCTCAACGTTCTGTGGTTCGAAGTTAATCACTTTTAAACGTTCCTTATTTGGATCACATATTATGCTAAGTTATCATCATGGTTTACTTAAGATAGAACCTATGTCTCAACATAGTGGATGACGATCATCCTTTTCTTTCTTTCAACCATCGATGATAAACTTAACGCTACTCCTAATTTGAGTTATTAAGGACTGGTTCCTTAATTAACTTCTATCCTGAAACCCTTTTTCAGAATCCATTAAGGAATACTACATAATATCATAATACACCTATTATCAACTTCTACATCTTATAAATCATTATTTACAAGTATTTGCACTTTCATCCTTAACATACTTAAGAATTACTCCTATAAGCTCCCACTCAAAATATGTTCTCACATATTCGAGCTTGAGACTCATATTGCTCCCACTTAAAATATGTCAATCACATATTGTTTTAGGAAGACTTTCATAGATCCCACGCAATCTTGTGCAAATTGCATATCTCCTTACTATTTTGAACAACTTCAAAATCTTTTGATCAAATATCAAACTTGGAGTTTTACTATGAGATACTAGTACTTTACTAGTTTTAAATCCACTAGACATTTAGCACACATGAATCAAATTCATTTGAATTCATCCAATACTTGACAAATTATGCTTTTGTCATTTAACCCTTTTCCTACTATGACTTTACAGTCATTTGGGAAAATTCAAGTAAACCCTTTTACTTGTGAGATTCAGCAATGAATTGCCTTCTAATCTCAAGGGAAGTTTGCTTCTAGGATTTCTCATAATTTAGTTTACCATTATTTCCTTAGTAGTTCGTAGGTATGTCACATTTCAAAAATCCTGACAAGTGGTTCACAAATGTCTCCATACAAGATATGGATTACATTTTGCATCCTACTTCATGTAGTGAAAAACAATAGTGGAGGGGGAAAACACAATGATCAAAAATCATTGATTCTTTCCTTCTGTGAAGAGAATCGTTCAGGAACATTGTCCGTTGCGCTTCTCAACACTCTGATGCAGGGTTTTGAATCCTCATCATGTTTTACACTATTTTCCATTTGCTCCATAATCGAGAAACATCACTAAAAGTGAGCTTTCTCAAGAATGTACCAAAATCCAAGCAATATGAATCTTGCTTTCCTTTTGGTCTCAGCTATGGATTTCATATTCAAAGTTTCCAATGAATACGCTACAAGGACTTATTCGCTATTGTTTTGGTTATATCGAATAACCCCAAAACTCTCACGAATTCAAATGGTTCACTACATTCTAATTGAGTGCTAACTATTTCTAAGCTAATGGTCTATACATATACAATACAACGATTTATTTGGTGCCTTCTATTCAACCCCCTTTGATATCTAATATCACATTGTGGTGCTTTGTATTTTGACGTTTCAAAACACTTTGCATTCCACAATTACTTTTATGTCATTCTTATAAAGTCGAATTTCATTACTATTGATCAAATCATAGTAACTAGATTCTCTTTTATACTTATACCCTTTGTTGATGAAACACTTTGATCAAATCAAATAGTTTCATATTCATGTTTCCTTTGGCAAACTACTTTGCACATTTAAACAATCAATTAATGATAATTACCATATTTCGTTAAAACATAATACATCGAATATGTATTTACTTTTAACAATTTTTTAAACACTTTGTATTCAAGTAATACACAATGTTCAAGTTATTTTGCCAAACTTGGGCATGATTTATATGTGAAAAAAAAATCGAATGACTTTCACATATTATCACATAACTTTGAATTTAAACAATGGTTTCATTCATTAATGAAATATCATTAATTTGGGTATTTTTAAACAAGTCATTTTTTAATGTTTTACAAATGTTCATGCATTATCAATTAGTTTCAAACAACAAGAATAATTCACACATAATCAAACAAGATATGAACACGAATAGAAATCATTCATAAAAGCAGAACAACTGTTTGTTACAAACTCATATGAATAACCATCTCACGAAGTGTGAGACACACTAAAGAAGTTCACAATCTCTTGATTACATTAATCATCCTAAAACACAAACTAAATGATAAATGTCGAGTGAGAGTGTCGTCGGCCGTCATCATCTTGCTCGCCATCAACACGCAACGTCACCTCCTCTCCAGCAAGCACCTCTCATGCAGAAGGACCTGTTTTCAGTAAAATAGAACAAATATCAGATATACTTAACACTGCAATGTGTTTGCAAGATCATAACATTTATAAAATTGTATATCAAATATATACCTTTGTCGTTGACGACCTAAGCGACATCTGGCTCAACCAACACATTCCTAAGATGTGTCATGAACCGGTGGAACTCCATTTCCGTGTCGCCCCTCATTATGAAAGTCCTGACTTGTGCTTGGTAGCTTGGTGGCAGCGATCGTAGCACAGCAGCATTTGCAAAAGAGCCTGTAATCCAGACGTCCAGGAAGTATGCTGGCCTCATATACACATCATGCATGTGATGCAAGTGGCTGTCCAGTGACGAGTTCTTCTCCATCTTAATGGAGAGGAAGTCTCCCATCAACTCATGCTCCCAAATGCGTGTCTGATCCACGAACTGTGTCCTAAGCTGCAGCATCATCAAACGAGGGTTGACATCATCCACGAAAGGCCACAGCTCATCCACCATTCTGAAACGCATCACAACTGAAATATAGGAGGCCATCTCCTGACGGAGATAGCGGTCTTTCCGCTCCTCTAGGTTCTCAAGGTCCGTGGACAAATCCAAATCCATCCTGTCGAGTATGTAGTCGACCATGTCGTTCTCTCTAAGGAGAACATGGAGACTGGCAACCCAAATGAAGAAGTTCGATCCATCTAATCTGAGCTTCTCTCCTTCTAACCATTCAATTGTCAACACGAAAGATCCCATCTACATTTATAATTGCAAAAGGAATTTAGACTAAGTTTATAATTAAATGAGTTAATAATAACTCACTCAGAAACACCTATCCCCAAAAGGGTTCCTAGTGATAACACGACCCCTATCAGCCACATCTCCCCCGATCATCACGGCCATCAATGTGGGTTCAAGGGTGGACGCTAAACGTCGGTCACATCATTCATGCGACTCGTGCTCGATCTTTCGACCATCCGCGTTCTGAGGGCAGGTCTGTACATGCTAGGATCGCCAACTCAACCTTAGTGTTTTCGCTGTGCAACATGGCATACACCCACTGTATGTGAACGTAGATATGTCTGACACCCGATCATCACGGCCTGCCTCATACCGAAGAACTTTCTTGGTGGTGCACACTAAGGGGGAACACAATCGTTGGTAATTTTAACAGGGATCGTCTTATTAGGCTACCGTCGAGTATCTAATACTAGCACACAATAAGATATACAAACAATAACATTGAATGTAAATGCTATGTGATATGGTCCTTCATGTCGTGATCTCCATCCGCCGTCACCGGGTTCCGGTGCCAGGGTTCCGGCGCCATAGACACCAGGGTACCGGTGTCATTCCGGCGTGGTAGTTCGTCACCCTCGTGACTATCTACTACTACGTAACAAAAGGTAATCACTTTAACTTTGCCACAACCATATCACAAAGCAACGCCCCCTGCAAAACAAAGTCAGACGCCTCTACTTTATCTTTGCGTGTTTTACATGGCTGAATGGGCTTTCGTACAAGAACCGTTCTTACCTACGAACTTTCAGCACAACGCTGATCAAGTAGTTGTCTATACTACACCCCTTTCGGGGCCCTCCGTTGCAAATGGTATACCAACTAATGCGAGAGAGACAGACACCCCCTAAGCCACTTTATACGGTACAAGCCGTATGTCAAGCGTGGACCAGTCTCGCGAATGAACGCGTAAAGTCGGTTGGGGGCCGCTTCATCAAGCATTATTGCGGTATACACAAGTACACGTGGGAAGGTAACAACTAAAAGATCAACGCCCACACGCTACATCTCGTGTGTTCTACCCGTACTAGCATTACTACACATAGATCTAGCTCTGATACCACTATAGGGGTTCCGCGCATAAAAACAATAAATTTTAGTCTACCCCCCTGAACCCATGAAGCTGCCAGGACCTATCTATTAGTAATACAGTAACAGGAGGGGCTTTTCGCGAACTTACCCTTGAAGACCGAAAAGCGTTGTCAACGCTCAGGAGAGCGTGGTTGATGTAGACGAGCCAAAGCCGACCTCAAGGTCGTGATGAAGTCCTTGCACTCCTTCTATCTCCAACGACTTGAGTGCCTCAAGTGCGACACCTCGCGGGGAGTTACACACGTCCGGTGCCTGACGATGACTCCCGCTTCCCCGATCTAGCAGCAGTTGTGGAAGTAGAGCTCCCGGATCCGAATCCCGCAGCACGACAGCGCTCCGCGGTGAAGATGTCTCTCGCTCGCGTAGTCCAGACTTGGGACCACGGTCACGAGAGAGAGAGAGAGAGAGAGGGGGGAGAGAAAATATCAATTAGAGGTCCTCCCAAAAGTGGGAAGACCTTTATTGATTATTAGTGTATTTTTTTAGGCCAAATACCCCACTATATATAGGGGGAGGGGAGATACTACCTCCCTCAAAGTCCCGGGGTGGGACTAAAGTAGAGGAGGGGGAGGAGGTGGCCGCCGGCCACCTAGTGGGCCCTGCACGGGGGGCTAGCCTAGCCGGCCTCCCCCTTGCCCCTTCTCCCTCTCTCCTTTCCCCTAATGGGCCCTCTCCCTCCCGAATTGGCCCATTAAGCCTTTGACCTTTTTAATTGATTTTCTCTTTATTAAATAATTATGAATAAATGATTAAATCAATATTTAACATTCATTCACACATTATCTAATCTCCGTAGCCATGGAACACCTTCCACCTCCACTGTGGACAACCTCTGGACTTACCGAAACCCTTCCGGTTTTCTCCCTTCTTTTCTTCGGCGATTCTACCGATCCTATAAACACTCTCTAAGCATCATCAAGCCCTTAAGCGTGATACCCCACGGTTCGGGAACACCTGCACATGGTTGGGACACTCCCGCACCAATGATCGGCAGAGGGACCTGGATGGCCATGTGACCCTTCGTATGCTCCACGAAGATCTTTCGTCGTTTGAACCGGGACAATTGTGTCTTATTCCCTTTGTCACTCGATACTTGCATTGCCCGAGATCTGATCAATGACATCACCATGTCGTGTTCAATCTCGTTACTGAACAATGCTACTTAACTCGTTCCGACAAGTGATATCCCCGTGATCTAATCACACGCTGCGCAGCTATTGTATATAACCTCTCCGAGTGGTCCCTTGAGTATCTTCCCGTCACATGGACGGACAAATCCTGCTCTTTACATATATTTCCTCTACGGTTTCCTCCGAATACCTGAACACACCTTTATAACCACCGTTTTACCAGATGGCGTTTGATGCTATCTAAGCACTCTCGGGAGACAGTGATTGATATAGCCTCATGATCTAAGGAATAGTCTACAATGATCCATTTCTAATCATCATAACTTGAACTTCGTGACATGATCGGGGCACGATGTTTAGGTTGGGTATTGGTTCATCATCTCATTCTCCGAATGAGATGACCTCATTTCCAACTGGCATAAATGCCACATGATCAGGAAACATGATCATCTGTTGACCAATGAACCAGTGACTGGAGTTTCACTAGGAACCCCTGGTTGTTTGTATATCACACGTGTATTTATGTTTCCTCTCAATACAGTTATAGCATGATATAAAACTTAATCATAAACTATACGAAATATTATAATAGTCCTTACTATTATTTGTCTCTAGGGCATATTTCAAACATCCTTCTTTTCATTAATAAGATCAAAACACATATTAATCCTATCATATTTTGGTAAAATCTCATCTTTTATAATATTTTGTATGTAAGTATTTGTGTGGAAATTATCAACACAATAAAGATGACAACCATGCATGACAGTATTCGTACCAAAAGCACTCATATCTACCAAAGAAGATTTTCTTGATAACTCTTCACACCCCAAAAATAATGTAAGTTCATCATGCTGATTAGGAGTGATCATGTCATCACAATACAAACTTGCAGTACTCATTGGATTAGAGGGGCTATTATTATGGCCTGAGCAAAGTTCACAAATAAAAGGATAGAGGGCACAAACTTTTTTACCAAGATCATTTAGAGCCCTATACCACGTTCTAGTTTTTTCATTCCTGTGGGTGATACAATATTCTTCTTCAATTTGATTATCCTCACAAGGTCTATGTATTCCACAAAAATTAACATGCTTATAAGAAATAGTACTTTCATAGGTTTGAGCATGTTTATTGCTATCATTAATAACAATTTCATTTTCCATGCAAGTGTCTTTAAAAGGCTCATGATACATGGCCCATTTTTCTTTAGGAGCATTAATATGAGAAGCAAAGGATCTAAAACAATCAATAAGAATTTGAGGATCAAGACCATATTTAGCACTAAGCTCTTGAAAATCAGCAGTTTCAACGAAAGACTTAATGCAATCATACTCATAGTTTATATCTGATTCTTTACCTTTGTTGTTATCCCACTCTTCGGTATTGCTTTGAATTGTTTCAAGAAGATACCACTTAGCTTTGACATCCTTACTTGTGAAGGATCCCTCTAAACAAGTATCTAGACAGTCCTTGTAATGTCCTGAAAGCCTTGCATAGAAATTATTAATAACAATATTACTGGAGAGCTCCTGAATGGGACATTTGAGCATTAGTGACTTCAGTCTCCCCCATGCTTGGGCAATACTTTCTCCATCATGTGGATGAAAATTATAAATGTAATTCCTATCTTTATGAATTTCATGAGGAGGATAAAATTTAGAGTAAAAGAGAGATTCAAGTTCCTTCCACTCCAAATGATGAGGATCATCTAGTAGCTCATACCACTCCCTTGCTTTGCCCTTGAGTAAAAAAGGGAATAGCTTCCTCTTAACTTGGTTCATTGAAATACCTAAACATTTGAACAACTTGCATAATTCGTGTATAAAGAGTAAATGATCACCAGGATGGGCAGTTCCATCTCCCAAATAACAGTTGTTCATAACACGTTCAACAATTTTTATAGGTATTTTAAAAGAGATGCTTTCAGTATGTGGATTTAAAATATCACAAGTATCATTAGAATTACCACATATGGAAGATAAAGTATCATTAGAGCAAATTTTCTTCTTTAAAGCTGGGGAGCTAAAAAGATCATTTTCATAAAAACTAACTTCTCCAAGCTTAGACGTTTCCATAGCATTAGTAACAAAGGTGTTCGAAAGATTCATACTAATAACATTGCTATTAGCATGCAAAGAAAGTTCCATGGTTTTTTTAATTTCCTTTTCAGACAATTCATGTTCTATATTAGAAAAAATACTAAAAAACTCTCTAATTTTTGTTGTTGTTTTCCATTAAGCCTAACTAGTGAAAACAAGAAACAAAAAGACAAAATTGCAGAATCTAAAGGAAATAACTTCGAGAACTCATACCGGAGGATGTGAGTACCTTTTACCTTACCTCCCCGGCAACGGCGCTAGAAAATAGCTTGATGTCTATGCACTTCTATTCTTTTAAACCCCGCATTTCACCTATCAGAATGCATGCATGTCTGGCCGTGTAGTGATGCAATGCTAAAAATTGCAGGGTTTTGACGTCTCTATCCTGCAGGACTCCATGAAAGGCAACACGGCGGAGAGGGACGCTGATGTCTACGCACTTCTATTCTTGTAGACAGTTGTTGGGCCTCCAAGTGCAGAGGTTTGTAGAACAGCAGGAAGTTTTCCCTTAAGTGGATCACCCAAGGTTTATCGAACTTAGGGAGGAAGTGGTCAAAGGTATCCCCTCTCAAGCAGTCCTGCAATCAAGATACAAGAAGTCTCTTGTGTCCCCAACACACCTAATACACTTGTCAGGTGTATAGGTGCACTAGTTCGACGAAGAGATAGTGAAATACAAGTGGTATAGATAATTATAAGTGGTAACGGTGATAGGAAATAGCTTGATGGCGTGGAAAAGACTATAGTAAAACTGAAATAAAGATAGAAGCAAGCAAACATGTAATAAATCTAATAGCAAACGGTGTTTCAGTGCTTAGAAACAAGGCCTAGAGATCATACTTTCACTAGTGAACACTCTCATATAAATATATTCTTCTTTATGATACTACGCTGAACTACTCTCCGGTTGGACACTCTAATTCATGGTAGGGCTATAACAGCACTCCTCAAAGTTCGCTTTTCCCATCTAGATAACCCCACACTGTCACCTTAAGTACTAGATGGTTCCAACAAACACCACAATTTTATAGAGACATCCAACTCCAAATATAACTCATAACAAGTATTTGAAATCTCTAGCCTAAGTGCCACCATGGTGTGCACACTATCAACTTCACACACATGGGGAGAGCAGAGATCTATTAAAGCACTTGAGTAGCAAGGTAGATCTACTTGATTACAAATCTCATGATCACAATATGATCACGCATAGAGAGAGAGAGATGAACACATAGCTACCGGTAGAACCCTTAGCCTCGAGAGAGAACTACTCCCTCCTCATCACGGGAATCAGCAATTGTGATGGAGATGGTGGTGGAGATCGATGGAAATGGCTCCGGGGGCACTTCCCTGTCCCGACAGGGTGCCGGAACAGAGACTTTCTATCCCCGAATCTCCCCTTCGGTAGCGGCGGTGTTGTCGAACTTTTCGTGGCTAGAGGCTGGACGATTTAGGATTTTTGCATCGGGATGCATCTTATAGGCGAAGAGGCAAGGTCGGTGGGCGGCCAGGGCTAGCCCGCGCCACCACATGGTGTGGCCACCCTGTGGCCCCTCTCCGTCTCGTCTTCTGGCTCCGTGAGTCCTCCGGTAAAATATCGACTTTAGCTTTTGTCTGGTCCAATTCCGAGAATATTGATTTTCTGACTTTCTTGGAACCAAAAACAGCAGAAAACAGGCAACTGACATGGTGGCACTTGTTAATAGGTTAGTCCAAGAAAGTGTATAGAAAGTACTCCAAAGTTGGAACAAAACACAAGAAAGTAGATAAAACCAAGCATGGAACATCAAAAATTATGGATACATTAGCAATGTATCAGACGCCAAGCAAAACAAGAGCATGCGTGGGTTTAGCTGTATGGAGCGGGTGAAAGCCAAGCTGGAACCTGTGTGCCCCGGCGTCATCTCCTGCGCCAACATGCTCACACTCATGGCCCACGATGTCGTGGTCCTGGCGAAGGGCCCCTACTGTCCCGTGGTACTCAGCAAGAGAGACGGCATGGCGTTGGGAGCAACAAAGTCAAGTAACGAGCTGCCTCCCACCTTCGGTGACGTCCCTCCGCTCGGCAAGATCTTCGCCTCCCAAGGGGCTCGGCCTCAAGTACCTCGTCATCCTCTCCGGCGCACACAAGCTCAGGACGACGCACTGCCCGTCCTTCGTTGACCGCCTCGAAAATTCCATCGGCGGCCTTGTCAACCCGTCATTGGACAGCGAGTACGCCGTCAAGCTCAAGTCCAAGTGCAAGAGCATTGACTGTGGAAAATATTGATCCCTAAAATATTATGTTGTATTGATTTGACCCTCATGGGGAGTATATATAGACGTACAAACTTGAAGGGCAAGAAGCCTATGACTTGGAATACAAGATGAACTCTAAAGTCCTAGTATATCTCTAGTTGTGTACGCATCCTAACATCCCCCCTCAGTCGCAGAGGGAGTGAAGCGAACACTTGCGACTGGATTTGAAGTCTTGCGCTTCCGTCGTCTTTACCTCCTTGTCATCATCACCTGCGTAGACATGATCATGGCTGGCACCTAGGGGCGGTGACTGCGTCCCCTTCTGGTGCCTCTCTTCCCTCCCGCAGTCACATCGGGAGTGGCGTGGACGCAAGTGACGATGCGGACGCTGTTGACTAGAGTTCTTGAGTTGATGTAGACGTTGTTCTTGATGTCAATGTCGAGGTACCCGATCGTGATGTAGCCATTGTCGAGGTGGGTGTGGTCGATATCGTAGTCATGGTATGTTGTGTGGCCGCCATTGCCGGAGGCTCAAAAAATTGCGCAGTTTTTTTGTTGTTGACGAAGGTGCAGTTGTGGACGTTTTGCACCTTGTAAAGGTACCGTCGGGGGCTTCTCGCGGAGGCGGTCATAGGTGAGACCGCCAGTTTTGCCAGGACTGGAGGAAGCCACCAAGCACACACGGTTTTGCCAGAACCGTATGCGCGATCGTAGGGGCATCACAATTGTGACGCCGGTTTGTTAATGTAGTCATCGGTGTCGTGGACGCGGTCGATGCCATCGTCGGCGTCGTGGACGCGGCCATGCCGCCGTCGAGCCTTGCAGTACGTGTACTATCAGAGGGCATCATAGTTGTATGTCCATCGTGTGGACGATGTAGCGGCAATGGCGGTGTGTGTTGACGAAGATGTTGATGAAGACCACGTTGATGTAGACCTTGGCGATGATGTTGTCAGTGATGTCGCAGTAAGCATGACGCAGAGCGTCGATTGAAGGTGTCCCTTGTAGCGACGATAGTGTCGATGTCGTCCTGCACGTCAGAAGCCGTCGAAAAGTCGTGTCCCACACCGGCCTGGCATGTGGATGATGTTGATGTCGCTTCTCCGTGGATGTGTTCAGAAGATCTTTGTGTAGTCGTACTACTTGATATCATGATTTGGGTCGGTAGTCCGGCTTGATGCAACGTAGATGTCAGAGCAGATTTGTTGTCGGTATCGTACGGCTCGGTTGCCTTTGTGCCGGTCGATGGAGTCAGCTCGGAGAAGACCACGTCAACAAGTCATGAAGTACTTGGAAGTTTATTTATTTTTATACCTGTACTTGGGGGAGCTTGGATCTTGATGTGGCCTCGTTGGAGAAGTCTGGACTCGTGAGTGGCTTGTCGATGGCGTCGCGTGTCCAGGTCCACGTTTGCCTCCGCGCGCGAGCTGCTGCTTTGCACTATCCAGGTGGCCAACGCTTAGGAGATCAGAGATCGCCTCGAGCGCCGTGTTGTATTTGGTGCAGCATTGGATCGTGACCACCTCGTTGGTGCTTGCCGCGCGGGACCCCTGCCATGTGTGGCCTTGTTGTTGATGAAGCTTATTGCCGACGATGAATTTTCTCCGCCACAGAAGGTGTGCACTGCAGCACCGATTGATCCTGCACTGATTTCACCGGAAAGATCTAAAGATTTAGGAATTTATTTGGCTAATTTCTAATCTAATCTGGAAAATTGGAAAAATTGAATTGATCTAATCTAAAGAACCGGCTCGATCTTTGATCTAGACCAGGTGTCACGCCCTCGGGGAGAAGATTAATCTCCACGAGGGCGGCGCGATATGGAAGTGATAGAAGAACCTAGGATCGGTGCCGTGAGGCTAACCGCTCTAATCATGAGGCCTACACGGGCGGCACGATGCAACCAATGGAGTGAATCAACGAGGCCTACACGCGTGGTGCAATTGAGAACGTATCCTAGCCTTGGCCTCTGCATTAATCGATGTACACAACCTTTATTAAAAAAAATAGTAGGTTTAATTTATTATAATCATGGATCATCGATGGTTGAGACAAGTATCAACCATCGGAAAACTAAAAACAGCATAAAACTAGTCATTCTGCAATCGAGTACTATGCCGCCATCCTGTAGCCAGAAAATAGAAATCCTGAGCGACCATCAGCAAACGGTTGCATCCAAAGGCCATGGATTCCCGATGGTCCGCTGAGAGTTGGTAAGCCCATAGTTTGTATCCAGTATGTAGCCATACGAACAACCTGCAAAAAATTGGTAACAGTTTGTTTGGTAAAGATAACTAGCATGGTTGCCCTCGCATTGCGAGGGCATCATCTTTACGGTTTAAAATTGTCATGGTTTTTCTCTCATATTTACACTCTTCATTGTAAAATACAAAATAATTTTAATTTGGATAAATTATTTATGATGCAACTTTGACGTTTATTTTAAAATGATAATAATAATTGTGAAAAATGCTTTACGAAAATTAAATAATATTTTTTCCTCATATACAGTTTATATACTCAAGAATGGAGTTGCAAAGACACAAACTAAGTATATACAATCCTCTTGTCCTCTAGATTAGTTCTGATGTGCTCTCTACAATAGATTTGTATCTCTAACTCACGGTCATTGTACATGGTTTCACACAGCAATTTGGTCCATACGTTCATACTTTTATCTTCATACCTACGCTCCTTGTAGAGATACTACATGTGCACAACTGGATACACAATATTTTAAATATGTATGCATTATTAATGATGTAACCTAACCTTTATTTATTTTTATAAAAATAATTATGAAGTATCTTTTAGAATATATCTACTGACAAAATTGTTCTATATAGATTTTGTAAGGAAGACATGGAGTTGCATAAACACAAAGAATTATCCCGCAATCTATTTGTCCGCTAGGTTAATTGTTGTGAGCTCTTAGAAAACAATTCCATCTCACTATTTGTTACATACTCCAAGTGCATGTGTTTGAGAGCTCGTATAAATAATCTAATAGCCATTGAACTATGTTTGAATTTATTTTTTTCATTTCTTAAATCCTATTTAAAATCCACAAACTGATTTTTACAGAAAAGCCCACTCACTCTTTTATATATAGGGATCCCGGTAAAAAAATGAAACAACTATATCGCATCGTGATGATTTGTTTGTTGTACGTGCCTATAAGCTTTGAGGAGGAACAGAAATTGAGCAGATGACCTGACCCATCAACGTGCTTTTTATTTATATTTTTTGAGATCCATAGAGGCTTGCATGCAGTTTGTATTCTTTTTTCATGCAACCAAGGGATATACATACACGTATATGTGCAAAGGAAAATAAAAAAAGAACGTTGATGGGTCTGGTCAAAGGTTTTTTTTGGGTGAGTGGGGGGATCTGGGTTCACGTAATTCTCCAAAAAGAAACCTTTTGGGGTCACGTACCTTTTATACGAGACTACAATATGCACGTACATATGCTATCGTGTTGGACCTAATGTATTGTACCAATTAATCGGAACACGTGATATATTGTTACGTAAATCTGGCTGTGATTTTAGATCCTAACTACAAATTCTAGATCCAACCATCCAAAATAATTCTGATGATGTGGATCAACCAGAGGCCTCGAAAAACACTCTTATATTGCTTTTAGTATATAATAGATAGATAAAGGATTCTTTATATTAAATATTACACCCGGCCTCTGCATAACTATGATACGCACAGTCGACCCAAACTCACAACACCATAATAATAATAAAAGTGCAACTCAAGCTAGGATAGTTTCACGAATATCTTTACACGATAGGCTGAATAATATGGGTTCCAACATGCATGTACAGGTTTGACCTCGGTTCTCCCTCATTTCAGTTGAATTTCTTTATGAAGCTGATTATATGCGCACTAACTTCTTCAGGCTTTTCTTCATTTATGAAATGCCCAACATCTTTCATTATCACCACATCTTCCAGTAATGGAACAAATTTCTTGAGGCCACCTTTGTTAATGAAATCCTGTACGCCTGGAGTATGGTATGTCAAATCCAAGTCACCAACTATGAACTTGGTGGGTATCTTTATCTGAGCTCCCGTCCATGCTGAGGTTAGCTCCCATGTCCTAAAGATAGACCAAACATGGTTGTTAGATCGTCAAAACATTCTATGATGCGGTCCGGTTTTACTAGGAATCCTTTTCTGCAAACATTTCTTCGAGAGACCTATGGTAATGGTATTTCTACATGTGTTATAGTAAATATATATATTCTCTAGTATTTCAAATTGAAATATCAATGTACAAAAATTATTTTGAAATCGTTCATATATACAGTTTAAATAATGAAGCTCCTCCTTTTCTAGAAAATTCCTATAATTATGTCGCCAATTTGTCTAGATAAGCATGTATCTAGACATGTTTTAGTGTGTACATACATTAGAGTTTAAATTAATATGCAATAACTAATACTCGCTCCATTTTTTAAAAATTCGTGTTCTTAGATTTATCAAGGTCAAACTTTGTTAACTTTGACCAAAAACATAGGAAAAAATATCAACAACCATGATATCAAATACATATATTATAAAAATATGATCTATGAAGATTCTAATACTATAGGTTTTACAATGCAGATATTTATATTTTCTTCCTAAATATTTGGTCAAACTTTATTTTTTTTACTTTGACTAAACTTAGAACGCAATCTAATTGTAATCTGTGGGAGTATGGAATGGAGGTGGTAGCTTAATTAATTACTTGTTCAAGGCACGGTAGTAGTTCAATCCCCCGGTGAAACCAGTCTTGTCAAACTGGGTCACGTAGTACTTGATGTCCTCCTCCGTGATCCAGCTCGGCAAGGGCACCTCATCGTCCGGTGATCCCCACCCGCTCTTCGGGAAGAACGGCGGGCCAGGAGTCCGATAAGCGAAAAACTTTCTTAGCACCTGCTCCGTGCCGAGCCGTGCGAATTCTGCTTCAATTGCTCCAGGCTCCTGCAAATTAGCCGCACCATCTCAGTCACAGTGATTATATAAGGATTAAAAAGCAATGGGATAAGTATTCTTAGTTATGGCCTGCAGGCCCCAGCACCTTACAGATAGGAATACCACGTACGGGAATCAAACAGTTCGTTCCTTCGTTAAGGAACTTGACGAGAATCAAGCTGTCTTGTGCAATAGTACAGAGATAGAAAAGAAGCAAAGCTAACTTGAGAATAGATATCTTGATCACTCGTCAAGCGATAGAGATCAAACGAATGTGCAACATAATTAAGAACATACATGTTTGGTTAACAGCCAATTCATGTGGTTGTGTGTTGTCTTTGTAAAAAATGTGGTTGTGCATAGTGCCCTAGGCATGTCTAGTTCGTCGCCAAACAAATAGTATGTCTTGCAAACACTTAGTCCTCCTGGTTGACATGGTTATCCATCGCGGACAAAAAAAAGATAGATTGTAGTGACATTCACTATCATATACTTACATGGATTAAAAAGAAGACTTCCAAAATGGATATAAAGGTTTAATGCTTTATGTACATTCAAGTTTTGATTTTTTAAAGTATAGTATGTACTGTATTACCAATGTGCATTACCAAAATGGATATGAAGGTTTAATGAACTGAATGTGCATTACCAATGACTACCATTTTCCCTGAAAGAAGTTATGTAACTGCCCTCCAACTGGTCCACAACTTAGTGTGCGTTCGTTAAACTAAAGCTGGTGTGTGTGGTTTGATAATGGGTCGCGGGCTTTCCCACGAAAAAGTACTACACTACTAAAAGTAATTTCACATGCATGGGAAGGACATGCAAGCACTTCACATTCATCACATAATTCAACTCGGCCAAGAGTTTGAATCCAAGCTAAAAACCGCAGAGTAATCGTACGCCACGTTGGATTTGGTGAACCTGGGTGCGTGTAAATCCTTGTTGAATAATAAAAATAGGAAATCCAAAGAACGCTTAAAAAGTTACAGCATAAACGATGTGTGTAGTCGTGTAGAGAATGTAAGAAGTATGTACATGTCAAACTTGAAACTAAAATAAAAAAGTAGTAATAATTTGTGGAATAACACAAAATGTCCAACTAAAAATATAAGGATTGGATTTGTACGGTTCACCGAAATACAAAGTTGTAATTTCACTTTTTTTAATATAGACCACATATGGTCATATTTTTCTGTTAAATTTTTTCCCGAGCAAGTATCATGCTAATATATATGTGCTTGAATAATCTCAGTTTTTCTTAAATTTTGAAATATCATTTTTCAAAATTTTAAAAACCGGGTCCGCCTACATCTCGGTTCCACTGGCTATTTATGCTGCATCATAGTAAATCCGTCAAACATGTATTTTAGTGTCCTCCTTTCCATAGGAATCCCGAGAGGTCGGTTTTTTAAATATGAGTGCCTAGATCTCAGGCGCCTGAAAAGTTCTTATGTCTAAGTCACTGATATCATCCTACTATTTGTGCTAATTCTTAGTTGCAACCTAATTATAACTTATAAAATGTGTACTAATTCTCAGGTTGCAACTCATTAAATTCTCAATTACAATATAGTTGCAAGTCATATGTAACTCCTACGTTGCACGAATCACGAGGTAAATCCAATAGTGAGATATGTGACTACAGGCGCCTAAGAACTAGCAAATCCATTTATTATTTAATTTACAAATATACTGTACATGACATCTCAATTCTGTGTTATTCTATTCCTACGTTGTAAAAATCCCGCAACTCAAAGAGGCTTGTAGTACTCGTCTCCGGAAGTCTGTGGTTCGACATTGCCTTGGAGCCTTGGCACAAATATTTGTAATTTCACATTGCTAATTAACAAAATGTATGTAAGCACGTCATGCTTCGGCCCGGCCAATAGCTAGAACCAAAGCTAAACACTTGATGATTTGGTTGCATCAGGAGTCCGAGATGCTACCTACTACCAGTACTTCGTATATATGAACCTTGATGCAGCACATTATGTTACCGAAAAGATGTCAAAATATAATACAATGTCTAGCCTACACCATATTGTATATGTATCCATATTACATGTCTAATAAATTAAACCGTAGAAACTTTGTGAGTTCAGTGCGTGGACTTAATCCGCAAGTTGAACTACTTATGTACTATTTATGGGGGAACTTTGTTTATTTTCTACTATTGTCAATGTCCTATAATTCATATAGATAGCAAATTTCTATCATTTTGAATAGTTATTATTATCGCTTCATTATTTTTTTACTTAATAGAAAATGTAGTAACTAATTAAATGCATATTGCAACTAACAAATCCTAATATTATATGTGCATTGCACGTGCACGATTGCTAGTGGATCTAAAAAGAAGACTTGCAAAGTGGATACGAAGCTTTATGTACATTCAAGTTTTGATTTTTTTTTAAAGTATAGTATGAACTGAATGTGCATTACTAATGACTACCGTTTTCCCTGAAAAAGTTATGTAACTGCCCTCCAACTCCATAACACTTAATGTCCGTCCGTAGGTAAGCACGTCACCTTGGTCAGAAAATTTGAGTCGGCCAAAAGCTAGAAGCCAGGAAAGCAAAACACTTGATGATTTCGTAGCATCAGGAGTCCGAGATGCTACCTACTACAAGTACTTCGTTTATATGAACCTTGATGCGGCACATGTGGAGTACTTGTCATCTTATGGATCGTTTGTTTCTTTACTGCGACGGCTAGAGCTGGTCCTAATAAATGCTCCGAAAATGAACCACCTACTACTCTGCCCCTAGGTTTAAATTAACATCCCAGGAAAATGAATCACTTGAGGCGGCGTGAGCGCTGAGCGCCTCGCGCTCATGGCCCACAATGCCGTGGTCCTGCCAAAAGGCCCCTTCTGGCCCGTGGCACTCGGCAGGAGAGACGGCATGGTGTCGGGAGCAACGGAGTCAAGTAACGAGCTGCCTCCCTCCTTCGGTGACGTCCCTCCACTTGGCCTCAAGTACCTCGTCGTCCTCTCCGGCGCACACAAGCTCGGGACGACGCACTGCCCGTCCTTCGTTGACCGCCTCTACAACTCTATCGGCGGCCTCGTCGACCCGTCGTTGGACAGCGAGTACGCCGCCAAGCTCAAGTCCAAGTGCAAGAGCATTAGCGACGGGAGTACGGTGTCGGAGATTGTTCCCGGTAGCTACAAGACCTTGAACACCAACTACTACCGCCATGTCGCCAAGCGCAGGGGGCTCTTCCTCTCCGACGCTACCCTCCTCGCCGACGCCACCACTAGGGAATACGTCCATCGTCTTGCTACCGGCACATTCGACGATGTGTTCTTCAGGGATTTCAGCGAGTCCATTATCAAGATGGGAAACGTGGGCATCCTCACCAGCGCCGACGGGGATATAAGGAAGAAGTGCTACGTGATCAACTAGACTAGAAGTGGTTTTTACCACAAAGAAAAACCAATATGTTTCTCCATTTTTCATGGGAAGAAAATGTATACGTGTAGCTATTGTGTGTAACTGAAGTACTGAATATGAAATCCAATATTCACACCTTGTAAACATGAACGATGCGAGTTGGGTTGAATGTTACAAATGGCACCGATTAAAAGTGCAACTCATTTTTTTCCGATAAAGGGCGGTTTATATTAAGTATTACACCCGGCTTCTGCATAACAAGGATGCACACAGCCGATCCGAACTCTCAACACCATAATAATAAAAAAGGTGCAAACTCATAAGCTGAGATAGCTAAATAATATGGGTTCCAACATGCATGTACAGGTTTGACCTCGGTTCTCCCTCATTTCAGTTGAATTTCTTTATGAAGCTGATTATATGCGCACTAACTTCTTCAGGCTTTTCTTCATTTATGAAATGCCCAACATCTTTCATTATCACCACATCTTCCAGTAATGGAACAAACTTCTTGAGGCCGCCTTTGTTAATGAAATCCTGTATGCCTGGAGTATGGTATGTCAAATCCAAATCACCAACTATGAACTTGGTGGGTATCTTTATCTGAGCTCCCGTCCATGCTGAGGTTAGCTCCCATGTCCTAAACACGGACCAAATATGCTTGCTGTTAGATCAAAACATTGTGATGCAGTCCAGTTTTACTAGGAATCCTTTTCTGCGAACATTTCTTCGAGAGACCTATGGTAACTGTATTTCTACATATGTTATATTAAATATATATATATATATTCTAATATTTCAAATTGAAATGTCATTGTACACAAATTATTTTGAAATTGTTCGGCCTGAGTTTCGATAATGAAGCTCCTATTTTTCTAGAAAATTCCTATAATTATGTCGCCGATTTGTCTAGAAAAGCATGTACTAGATGTGTTTTAGTGTGTACATACATTAGAATCTAAACAAATATGCAATAATTAATACTCCTCTGTGTTTTAATAGTTCGCGTTCTAGGATTAGAATCTAATTGTAATCTGAGGGAGTATGGAACAGATGTAGTAGCTTAATTCATTACTTGTTCAAGGCACGGTAGTAGTTCAATCCCCCGGTGAAACCAGTCTTGTCAAACTGAGTCGTGTAGTACTTGATGTCCTCCTCCATGATCCAGCTCGGCAAGGGCACCTCATCGTCCGGTGATCCCCACCCGCTCTTTGGGATGAACAGCGGGCCAGGAGTCCGATAAGCGAAAAACTTTCTTAGCACCTGCTCCGTGCCGAGCCGTGCGAATTCTGCTTCAATTGCTCCAGGCTCCTGTAAATTAGAACCATCTCAGTCATAGTGAATATACAAGGATTAAAAAGCAATGGGGTTAAGTATTCTTAGTTATGGCCTGGCCACATCACATCATAGATAGGAATACCACATACGGGAATCAAACAGTTCGTTCCTTCGTTAAGGAATTGGACGAGAATCAAGTTGTCTTGTGCAATAGTACAAAGATAGAAAAGAAGCAAAGCTAACTTGAGAATAGATACCTTGATCACGCGTCAAGCGATAGCGATCAAACGAATGTGCAATATAATTAAGAACATACATCTTTGGTTAACAGCCAATTCATGTGGTTGTGTGCAGTGCCCTAGGCATGTCTAGTTCGTCGTCAAACTAATATTATGTCTTGTAAACACTTAGTCCTCCTGCTTGACATGGTTATCCATATGGGCCAACAAAAAAGATACCAAAATGGATCTAAAAAGAAGACTTCCAAATTAAGTGGATACAAAGCTTTATGTACATTCAAGTTTTGATTTTTTTTTTTAAGTATAGTATGAACTGAATGTGCATTACCAATGACGACCGTTTTCCTGGGTATGAACTGAAATGGGTATGACCACCGTTTTCCTGGGTATGAACTGAATGATTCTTTCTTAAAGTATAGTATAGTACGTATGAACTGAAAAAGCTAGCTAGAAGCAAAGCTAGTATGATTTGGTTGCATCAGGAGTCCGAGATGCTACCTACTACCCGTACTTCGGTCGTACGAGAACCTTAATGCGGCACATGTGGAGTAGTACTTGTCCTCTTATCGAGATGTTTCTTTACTGGGAGAGCTGGTCCTAATAAATCCTCTGAAAATGAACCACCTACTCTACTCTGCCCCCAGGTTTAAATTAACATCCCAGGAACAGGAACATGCAAGCACAACTATTGCAATACTAACAAGGGCGGATCAATCAAAGCTAAAGACAACACACACTGACGGCCGGACGTACCTGGATGCGGCAGATGTAGTACTCGTCCCCATACACAGCCCTCAGCCCGTCCAGGGGCTTCCTCACCGGGCTCCGGGGAGTGAACGTGACGCTCAGGGCGACCAGCGCCTTCACCCTGTCCGGCCGGAACAGGGCCAGGTTCCAGGCGACCACCGCGCCCCAGTCGTGCGCCACCACGAACACCTGCTTCTCTTCCAGCGCGTCGACCAGCGCGACCAGGTCGCCCACGACGTGCAGCGCCGTGTACTGGTCGGCGTCGCCGGGCGCGGGGTCGGAGCCGCCGTAGCCGCGCATGTCGGGCGCCACGGCGCGGTAACCCGCAGCGGCCAGCGCGCGCATCTGGTGCCGCCACGTGTACCACAGCTCCGGGAACCCGTGGAGCAGCAGCACCGCCGGCGCCCCCGCCGGGCCGGCCTCCGCCACGTGCATGCGCAACCCGGTGTTGAGCTCCACGGTGCGGTGCGTGATGACGGCGTCGTCGGCGGAGGAAGCCATTTTTTGGCCAGGCTCGGAGCGTGGCGAGGAGGGGAGTAGGCAGGAGCAGAAGGTGGCGCAGAGGTCGTTGAGGCAGGTCCTGATCATGGATGGACGCCACGGGATGGGAGTGGGACAGCTCGCGATTACAACACCTGTGGCTGGGGGCGTCGTAGGGTTACTTGTCACGAGAGCGACCTGACGAGATGGGAAGAGGGACGCGCGTCTTTTTATAGGCCGCACAAAGCGTGCAAAGTCCTGTGTGGGCTTTGGAACCGTGTTCTTGCACTACCTGTTCTGACTGTCGGTCCGAAGCTACCTTTGGATGAGTTCGTTCTTGGCGCAAGTATGTATGTATATATAATTGGACCACCGAGCATGCATGGTTTGGTTCACCTTTTCTTTCTCACTCTAACAACGCTTTGGCAGCTAGCTGGGGCGTTCATGATTGAGTCCTTCACAGGCCGCATGAGCAAGGAACGAGCAGCTAAACAACACACCTCATTGTCATTTTGTCACTAGCAAAGTCCGCTTTTCCCACCTAACATGTTTGCCCCTTAACTTTTCTTGGTACACTAAACCCCCTAAACTATCACTAATGGTTCATGTTACCCCTTAATCTAGGGTTTTACTCAGCCAAAAAGTGGTCTTAGGACCGTATCTTTGCAAGTCCACAATTTGGTGCAAACCAACACATGATCATGACTAATGTGAGCCAAATTTAATGGAGAATATTTATGTTTATGGTGATTTATTGACCCGAGTAAAAGTTTAGGACGGAAATATGAGGCAAATGAAAAGTTTAGAGGAAAACAGACTTTGTTCTTTTGTTACGCACAACCCAAGTTGATTTAAGATCAAGCTGCACCTACAATCCTAAAAGTATTGAAACTAGACCTGTTCGGTCCTATATACTAGTAATTTTTTCGGTTTGCACATTTTATAGTCCCCAAAGTACCGTATGTCATTTTCCATTCTAACCAGCAAATAGCAACGCCGACTCCTCTCCCCTCCCCCGCTACAGTTCCTCGTCTTTCTCGTGGTGGCGCCGGGCCACTCCAAAGCTGAACTCACCGGCACCGCCGGTCGAGGGAGGCGATGGAGTGGCTTCGGCGCATGTAGTTTAGGTGGCTGGCGTCTCGCAGTAGGGGTCGTAGGATTAGGTTTAGTGTTTCTTGTGTCTGCCCATGTGGCGCATGGCGAGATGCCGCAGGGCCTGTCCCCGCCGGCGTTTGTGCACGACGTCGGGCGGCCGTCTTCGCCCGGATCTGGGCAGCTCCTATGGTGGGAGCTCACCGGAGTTCGAGTTGTGGGCGGGGGCCTTTCCAATAAGTGCATCGGCTGCAGCTGGATCTGGCGACCTGGCGTTGTTCTGTTCCCTCTGGCCGGCCTCGGTGGCAAGGGGGTGGGAGGAGGACGAGGCGAGGGAGCCTGGTTTCGTGCTGCGGCTCGGAAGTTGGGTGAGGGAGCGTTCTGGCCCGCTCCAGCACCTGCTGGTTGAGGAAGAGCCTGCTCCAGTGCTCCGTCGGTCGGAGCCAGTGGTAGGTGCTCTCTTCTTCCACGGCGACTTCCTTCATCAGGCCAGCGTTCTTGTTCATCTGCGGCCCTCTGAGCATCTTCTCAGATCTTCTCTGGCCGGCCTTGGTGGCGAGGGGAGAAGTAGAAGCGGAGACGGTTGGCGGTTTGCAGCTGCGCCAAGCCTGCAGCGACTGCGAGCTCATCACGCCGCGGACAAGACTGTCCTCGCGATCTTCGGCCATATGGATGGTCTGCTCGGACGCTTGCGATGTGTCCTCTCAACCTCCAAGGTGGAGGCCTCTCCTCAAGCTCAGCGACGACATTCAACACTCTCTCAGCACCAAGTGGTTCGTCCCCGGCGGCGGAAGGGTGGTCGGAGCTGGAGTCTCCTCGTCGGTGGAGGAGGACAGGGACTTGATTGCTTTTCCTTAGTTTTCCCGAAGGTCCTCTTTGTAAAAACACAGCCCAATAAAATGTGTAAGGGCCTGTGTGCATTTCTGTACCCACCGCTTTGAATGAATCGCTGCATCGGGGTCTTTCCAGACCCCTCTATCGTTCAAAAAAAAAAGCAACGCCGACTTGTACATGTGGTAGCTTGACCACATCCATTGAAGGTGAGAATGGGGTGAGATCCACCCCAAACCCAGCCCGCACCACAAAGCTACACATGAAGATACCAAACCGCACCAAACAAAAAATCATACTAGAACCCATTCCACACCGCCCCATTTCCTTTTTCCACCCACAACTACAGGAATGAATCGAGGCGCCGACGGCCGGCTCCCGTCGGCACAACGCCATGTTGCCGTCGGCACAGGCTGTGCTGACGGTGGTCGTCGGCGTAGTCCCCTCGGTCGGCACAGCTACTCGGCCATCGGCGTAGAGGACCCCCCTCGGCATAGCGTTTGAAGCGGGCCCCACGATGTCAGGCGACGGCCGTCTGATAACGGCCCAGCCCTGAAGCTACGCCGACGGCCAGGCCGTCGGCACAGGCCCAACCCAGGAGTAGCCAGAGCCCACCACGTTTTCCTCTACGCCGAGAGTCTGGCCGTCGGCACACGCCCAGCATAGGAGCACCATAGGCCCACCACATCGCCCTTCTGCGTCGAGAACCGGGTCGTTGGCACAGGCCCAGCCGCTACGTCGAGAGCCGGGCCGTCGGCACAACACACGGTAGCCGGCCTGTGGGGCAGCAGGCTATGCCGTAGCTACTGACTGTTGTTTTTTTTGCCTGTTTTCATTTCTAGAACCATTTTAGCATCAGCAAAATAATTTCAAAAATCACAAAAAAAATATCAAAGCAATCAACATGACATTGCAATATCCATCATCATCCAAATAATAATATAATCATCCACAAAACATATTCGTTATCCAAACAACATCATCACAAGTGCATACACATAGAAGATATCACAAGTGCATACACAAGATCTAGCTCTAGCTCTAACCATGTCCATGATCATGGTCTCGAACTCGGTGTATCTGTCGATGTGTCAAGGAGCCCGAGGCTTCCCATCCCGAGCTCAGGAGACGCACGTCGGGCCATCGGGGAAGTAGAACCACTAGCGGAACCACCGGGCGCCATGAGACGAAGCTGTGCATCATCGCGCGACGGACTAGGCGAGGCCGGGGCACGACCAAAGGGTACAATCCCGGAGAATCCCGTGCCCTACATGTTTGAGCAAAACTTAGCAACTTGCGAGGCATATGAAAGCGATAACAAGTGGTTTGGCAAAGAACTTATCGGGGTCCCTCCGTAGTATGTGGCAGCGAAATCTTCCCTCGATATGCAGCGAGGCGGCATCCCAGGATCAGGTGGCTGGTCAGCTTCCACCGAAACCCGTTGTCCAGTGGTAAAGTAGTGATGCATCGCCTACAGGATATGTCAGTCATTGCAGAAACAAAGGTTCAAACTAGAGGAAGTGGGACTTGTCATTATTTGCAAAAGTAAAGGTTGAAACTTACATCCGTCACTTTCCTAGAGTACGCATCATACTCTGCTCTCGGCTCAATCCATGCATCATACTTCCTGTTCTAATATGCCTGAAGGGCTTTGTAGGCATCATCGAAATCACGCTACAATTTCAAAAATAAAGAATCTCGTCAGCATGTCGGGCGCCATGGTGCGGTACACGTCCGACGCCAGCGCGTTCATCTGGTGCCGCCACGTGTACCACAACTCCGGGAACCCGAGGAGGAGCAGCACCACCGGTGCGCCCGCCGGGCCGGCCTCCGCCACGTGCAGGCGCACCCCGGTGTTCACCTCCACGGTGCGGTGCGTGATGACGGCGTCGTCGGCGGAGGAAGACATGTTCGGGTCGGGCTCGGAGCATGGCGAGGACGGGAGTATGCAGGAGCAGAAGCAGAAGCTGGCGCAGAGCTCGTTGAGGCAGGTCCTGATCATGGCTGGACGCCATGGGATGGGAGTGGGACAGCTCGCGATTACAACACCTGTGGCTGGGGGCGTCTTAGGGTTACTTGTCACGAGAGCTACCTGACGAGATAGGGAGGACGCATGTCTTTTGTTAGGGGCTTTGGAACCTGTAGCTTTGGACTGGGCACAAGTACTCCCTTTATTTTAAAATATAAGATGCGTGAAAGATATGTATCTAGACCACGTTTAGTACGTAGGTTGACTTTAAATTTAGATGAACCTATACACTAAAAAGGTCTACACTTCTTTCAAAAAGCTAAAATATCTTATATTTTGAAATGGAGGAAGTATGTATATATATTTTGAACCACGGAGCATGGTTTGGTTTACCTCTTCTTTCTCATTCTAACGCTTTGGCAGCTAGCTGGGGCGTCCATGATAGGATCATTTACAGGCCGCATGCATGAGCGAGGAATGAGCATCTAAACAGCACACGTCATTGTCATTTTGTCACGAGCAAAGTCCGTTTTTTTCACCTAATTTTTTTAAAAAATGGTTCATTTTTGTGCCCTAAACTTTTCTTGGCACACTGAACCCCCTAAACTATCACTAATGGTCCATGTTACCTTCTTAATCAAGGATTTTACTCAGCTAAAAAGTGGCCTTAAGAATGTCTGTTTGCAAATCCACACTTTGGTGCAAACCAACACATGACCATGACTAATGTGAGCCAAGTTTAATGAAGAATATTTGTGTTTATGGGGGTTTATTGAGACAAGTAAAAGTTTACGAGGGAAATATGAGTGAAAAGCTTAGGAGAAAAACAGACTTTGTTCTTTTGTTACGCTAGCTGCGACCAGACCAAACTGCACCTACAATCCAAAAGTATTGAAACTAGACCTGTTCGGTCCTATATACTAGTAATTCTTTCGGTTTGCACATATTATAGTCCCGAAAGTACCGTATCTCATTTTTCATTCTAACCAGCAAATAGCAACGAACGACTTGTACATGCGGTAGCTTGACCTCAAGGTGAGAATGGTGTGAGATCCACCCCAAACCCAGCCCACACCACAAAGCTACACACGCAGATACCAAACCGCACCAAACCAATTTACTAAACCCATTGCGCACCACCCCGTTTCCTTTTTCCACCCACACCGCGTCAAACCATTTCTCATTTGTGGTTTGAACCCACGGAGGAGACCCACTCCCATGGCGCAAGCAACAGTGTGCCGATCAGTTCAGCGACAATTCAGTTAGCTCCGAAGCAACGGAGTCGGGGCTTGAGGCGTGGTCCCGTGGCCCTGAACGACCCGCTGCGGATTGAACCCATGGGTTCAGCCCGTTTCTAGATTCGTGATTCCAGTCCAAAACCGCAGCGATCCAGTCCGCTTTCCTATCAACCCGCACCAATCCAGTCCGATATTTTGTTGCAATCGTTTCAGCCCAGCCCAATCTAAGCCGAAGCAAAACCCGCACCAAACGGCCCAGTTTTACCCGCACCATTATCACCTTGAACATCCATGTCGTCGAAGGCGCTTAGACCAAGAGATTTCCTGCCATATAAGGCGTTTTATTTCTGCATTTCGGCCCTTTTATAATCTTCGTAGCTATCCACACATGTGCCTTCCTCTCTTTGTGTTGGTCCTCCTCACCTCAACATGTTGCCCTACACAGCCACTACCGGAAAATACATTTCTGCCGAATATTTTCAGCTTTGACGAGTGAATTTTTCATTAAACCCAGCAAAGACCAACTTTTCCGAGTATAACACTCCGCAAAAATAAACAACGTTCACCAAGACACACGGCAACAAAAACACTAGGCAAAATCTAGAAAAATGCACACGAAAATAAAAAACACTTGGCAAAAGTTTCGGAATACACTTGGCAAAAAAGAAGACCCCGGCAAAGCCACCTGCCGAAATCAAACTTTTCCTAGTGTTCTTTCACGAACACTCGACAAAGATTTTCCTGCCGCGTGGAGAAAAAACCCATCCAAAACTTTGTGTTTATAGGTTTACCCTCAACAAGGTTTCCGTCCTTTCCCGCTCACCCTTCCCGCGCACCGATCAAGTGGGCCCCCATCTCTTTGCCAAGTCCAATAGCACACAGCAAAGAAGTGATCCATCTTTGCCATGTGTAGTACACAACAAAGGTGGGGATCCACCTCTTTGCCTTTTCCCTCCCAATTTTTCTTCCTTAATTTTTCCGAAGCTTCCGGCACAAATATAACTAGAGCACTGAACATGGTTTTGTTCACCTTTTCTTTCTCAATATTGCAACGTTTTGGCAGTTGGGGCGTCCATGAGATCCTTTATAGGCCGCATAAGCAAGGAATGAGCAGCTAAACAACACACTTTTCTGACATTTCTTTTAAGAGTAGAGTGCACCCATAGTACTAAAAGTATTGAGGTGATTCTCGAAAAAGTATCAAGACTAACCCATGTCGGTCATAATTCCTCCAGTTTGCACATTTTAGCCCTAAATGTACCGTAAATAAGTTAATTTCTCATTCCAACCAGAAAAGAACAAGTTGACCTCCACGTCATCAAGGGCTCTATACCGGGATTTTTTTCTGCCATGTGAGGCATTTGTTTTGCAATTCAGCCCTTTTATAATCTTCATGGCTATCTAGAGGGGCCCTCCCCTATGATGAGTCCAACACAGTGCCTTTATCGGGACCGACAAAGTCCTTCCATCTACTAGCCACCTCCTTTTAAGAAAGCAAAAGGGTGTATGGTGCGTCAACAAGGGAAGTCCCGATGGAGTCGTTGATCTTCGCTCAATACATTGCAATGTTGCTTAGTCTAGGACAAACTCTTTTGCCTTGTGTAGTCGTGGTGCCATTGGTGGTTTTCTTAGGACTAGCCCTGGTGTGGAGTTCGTATTATGCCCATTGTTCGCAGCAAGTTGTAGTGTCTCAGACTTGAAATTCTGCCTTTTATGAAAATACAGTGAGCCTTGGCTCACTCTCAGAAAAGGAAAAGGACAGTGAAGAAATGATGATCCCTAGTTTCCAGAGCACCCTGTTACACATTACACATGTATAGTCCTCAAGTAAGAAGATTCTTCTTTGCAATATTTCTTGGAATTTAATTATCCTGGAGTAGCAACTAAAAGAGACCTTGTACTTTAGTTGAAAACATTATTTTTATAACTAGACAAAGGTAGAGGGCTGATCAGGGTGGGTAGAATTCATGAGGAAAGCATAAGCTTTGCCCACCAAAAAGCTCCCACCGCATGGGAAAGCTCCACTATCTTAGTTATCAATAGTCGAAGCATTTGAATGTAGTACATAAGAATCTCCCCTAAAAAAAGTAGTACATTAGAGTACTAAAGTTCATCACATGCATCAGACATTGGCAAATAAAAGGGATCCAATAAAGAATCACTTCAGTGCTTGGGTATTTGTGATGTTGTAGACTAGATGTTCTCGTGTGATGTCAAGTATAGAGTTCACAGAGGCTACACTGATGAGCCGGCTTCTGCCTCTCTTCCAGATTATAAGACGTATTAGAACGGATGTGATGATACTAATTAACAAATGTTAAGCATGGTCCACCAATTTCGTTGTACGTGTTAAGACAATGCAGTAAGCTAGTGAGTGGAGGGAGGGTGGCAAGATTAGTTAGAGATCAATCATTTTAGCATTTTGGGTTAGTTGCGATTGCGAATACTGTGTAACCAAAAAGGTATGACTAAAGGTAGAAGCACGAGAAACACACCCAACTTATTTTAATTCCGTCATGAGATTTATGTGTATTAGTTATTCTTGCTTTCAAATATCAATTTGCACATTATGTAGTACTAGTTCCATTTTACATTGCTTTTCCTCCTGTTTAAGATTATATTGGGCGTTAACATAACAGAAGGGTGGGGAAAGGAGAGAATGCTCGTCAAGCAGTTGCATGAGAGTCATGTTCAGACTAAATATAACGCCTCCTTGTATGCATAAACTTTGTCTAGAACACAAAATAAAATGAAACATAATTAGCATTTAGTTGGCTTAATTATATATTTCTCTCCAGCTTTTAGGAGTTGTGCAGTATCCCTTGTATTAGCTTCGGTTCATTAGTTATCCTCATGGACGAAAAGTCACACGGTTTTTATATCTAAGCAATTTTCAATCTGAACATTTTTTCCAAATCTCGAACGAGTTTTTTCATAATTTGGACTGTTTTAGCAGGGCGATCAAAAAAGGCTGGGCACAGCGATACACCACTAAGTCACACGGTTAGTAATTAATCCATATTTCGCGGCTCATCACGACATGCTACGGAGAACGGACTACAACGAATAGACACTACTCCGCACAACCCCTCTCCTTGAGATTACAAGCATGCCCTTAGGAAACCTCCCTTAATCGCCGCCCTTAATCTCTGATACATTGCAAATGTATCTATAATTTTTGATGTTCCATGCTTGGTTTTATCCACTTTCTTATGATTTGTTCCAACTTTGGAGTGCTTTTCATATGATTTCTTGGACTAACCTATTAACAAGAGCCACAGTGCCAGCTGCCTGTTTTCTGCTGTTTTTGGTTTCAGGAAAGTCAGAAAATGAATATTCTCGGAATTGGACGGGACAAAAGCCAAATTGCCTATTTTTCCGGAAGACATCAAGTGCCAGAATACGAGACAGAGAGGGGCCAGGGAGCCACCACACCACCTGGTCGCGCGGCCAGGCCTGGCCCACGCCAGGGGGTGGTGTGGCCGCTCCCGGCACCCCCTCGGCCTCTCCTTCCGCCTATATATTGCCCTCGGGAAGAAAACCCTAAGGGCCCGATCAAAAATCCACGAAAAAGTCTGTAGCCGTCGTCATCTCCATCCCTAGATCGGGAGGGATCTGAAGCTCTTCCCGGCACCCTGCCGGAGAGAGGAATTCACCCTGGAGGCCTTCTTCATCACCATGCAAGCCTCCGGTGTGATGCATGAGTAGTTCATCCTTGGACTACGGATCCATGTAGTAGCTAGATGGCTGGTTCTCCTCCTTTGTGCTTTCATGTCTAGATCTTGTGAGCTCCGTTCATGATCAAGATCATCTATTTGTAATTCTTTATGTTGTGTTTGTGGGGATCCGATGGATATTGAGATGCTATTTCAGATTGATTATTGATTCTATCATGTCTTTGTTATTTGTGATCTTGCATGCTTTTTGTTGTTAGTAGCTATCTTGGCCAAGTAGATGCTAGCAACTCCAAGAGTTAGTATTTATGCTCGATAGTGGGTTCATGCCTCTGGTAATCTTGGGAAGTGACAGAAATCTCTAAGGTAGTAATGTGATGTTGCTACTAGGGAGAAAAGAACAATCCTTTGTTCATAGAACAATCGTATTGTTTACTTTACACGTAGTTCGTAAAGCAATAATATGTTGCTTGTAACTTAATACTGGAGGGGTTCGGATGATAACCTGAAGGTGGATTATTAGTCATAGATGCAGTTAGATGGCGGTCTATGTATTATGTTGTAATGCCCAATCAAGTTCCAAAGGAGTCAAGATGATTAGTATATGCATGTATTGCTTTCTCGGTGTTTGTTAATTGTCCCGCTGTAATTTGTTCACCCAGCATGTTATCTATCTTAAGGAGAGACACCTCTAGTGAACTATGGATCCTGGTCCTTTTCTTTACATACAATCTACAATCTTTTACTTCTTTGTGTTTACTTTCTACAAACTTTTACTTCTTTCCATTCGATACGTTTAATCCTTTGTTTTTCGCAAAACACGGTGAGATTGACAACCTCATCGCAAGTTGGGGACAAAGTTCTATGGTTATGTTGTGCAGGTCTCCACGTTGCTACTAGCACCAGTAGTGCGTCCTACTAAAGCTCAGCTAGTAACACCTTTGGGGTGTTTCCTTGCTCCTACTGGTTCGATTAAACCTTGGTTTCATAACTAAGGGAAACTTGCTGTTGTGCTCATCATAACTTCCTCTTGGGGTTCCCAACGAACTCTACATCAACACCTCCATCAAGCATTTTTCTAGGCGCCGTGCATTGAGCCATCAAGCATTTTTCTAGCATCGTTGCCAGGGAACAAAGAAGAAGAAACTCCCACGTCAACCACGCGCCATTTTTCTGGCGTCGTTGCCGGGGAGTCAAGGACATCTTCATAAGGGGAGTCCCTCATAACCAATCTCTTTACTTTGTTATTTTTGTTTTGCTTAGTTTCTTTTTGCTTTGTTTGCTTGTTTTCTTTATCAAAAACACACAAAAAATAGTTTTACTAGTTTGCTTTCTTATTCAAAAATACAAAAAAATAGTTCCTACTATAGTTGTTATTTTCATTGGTATGTTATTGTCTTTTTTATCATGCTTTCTATCAATGGTTGGTTTCTTTGAAACTGAATCTTATTGGCAAGGTGGGTTCACGGAAGAACAAAAATATTATTATAAGGAACACCGCTTGTCACAAAAAGGGAAACACTTATGGGAACAAATTAATAAATTGTATACCATTGCTATAAATGTGTGCTCTACTTATAATGTTACTTATTGCTTTGATAAATCTTGTTGCTGTAGGAGGTATAAACACCTCCCTTTTCAATGTGAGTATAATGATAATGTTACCATATCTTCTTATGTTAAAGGGAATTATGACTTTTATGATGTGGAAAAATTGAAGAATTTATTGCTTGGAATGGTGCATTCGAACTAGTTTATTTGCTTGAAAATACTGATGATGCACCTTATAAATATGAGGTTTATGATATACTTCAATTTTGCTTTGATAATTACAAGGAAGAAAATGTCTACATTCTTGAATATCTTAATAGATGCTCTCCACCAATGGAAGAGACTAATGCCTTGCAGGAACCTATGGAAGAAGAAATTGCTGAAACTGGAAGCTCATTGGATGAAAAATAGGAGGAGAGTGATGATCAAGAGGAGGAAGAATGGATCTACCCATCCCTACCTTCTAATGAGAGTAACTCTTTACCCCTTATATTATTTGATTGTCCCCCATGCTTACCAAAGGAGGACGAATGTCATGTTCCTGAGGATTCTTTTGAAAATGTTTATAATAAAGCTCTAGTGTTTGTAGATCATGAAAAACATGCTTTATGTGATAGTTATATTGTTGAGTTTATTCATGAGGCTACTGAAAATTATTATGAGAGAGGAAAATATGGTTGTAGAAGTCTTTATGGTAATGAAACACCTCTCTATGTGCTGAAAGTTTTGAAATTGCTCTTGTTTTATCTACCCATTCTTGTTACTATGTGCTTCTTTGATTTATTTTCTTACAATATTGCTATGCATAGGAAGTGGGTTAGACATAAATGTGTTTTGAATTTGCTTCTTGATGCTCTCTTTTACTTCAATTCATATTTCTTATGTGAGCATCTTCTCAAACTATCATGCCTAACTTAAAGGCGTTAAAGAAAAGTACTTATTGTGAGATAATCCAAAAGTTTTAGATGAGTCTTGGAAGTTATTACCTCTGTAATAACCTCTCCTTATCCTTTTTATTTTCTTTTTGTGCCAAGAGTAACCTCTAATGAGAGAGAAGTAATGATTGGAAAAGTTGTTGTCCCGAAATAGATTTCTGTGCTTCACCGTAAACATTCGTGTAAAATATCTGTACGTCTTTTTGAGGCGTGAATTTTTGTGCTTCTGCCCCAGGTTGTTATCTAACTTTCATTAGTTCAACACTTTTTGATTTGAGCAACAGAAGGTCTTCGAAAAAATTCGTCTTTACCCGCTGGTCTGTTTTGACAGATTTCTGCCATTTTCTGCATTTGCTTCTTGTTTGTTCCTTCTTGAGTTCTTTTGAGGAATTGAGCTTTTTTAGAGAAGTGCTACAGTATATAGTGTTCTAATGGAAGTTTATTTTGTGTTAAAACTGAACCTTAAGACTTATTTATCTTGAGTGCACTAATGTTGCTAATGAGATTGTGTGAAGTTTTGTATGAAGGAAAAATTTCAGGTGTATGGAAGGAATGAGTAATGAGATAAAGGATGGACTATAGCTCAATCTTGGGGATACCACGCGTGTCACCCCAAGAAATATCCAAGAAGTACAAGCGTCAAAGCTTGGGGGTGCCCAAGGCATCCGCTTCTTCATCAATAAAAATCCCAGGTTTCTTCCAAATGCTTTATTTTTATTGTTTCATGCACAGTTGTGTTGTTTTTGGAGCGTCTTCTTTTTTGTTTTTGTTTTGGTTTTTAGTTTGCTTGGTTTTCTTAGTTTTCTGAATAAATGGGTTGTACCCCCTCTTTCATACATTGGTTTGCAAATAGTTTGGTTTGGTTTGGAAAAGAGTAGGAAAGTTCATGCTTATGTGGTAAAAAGAGCTCGTTTTTGAATGTGGCCTATGCTTTGTCATGTCATGCTTGATATTGTTTTGGCTTTATGCTTAGTATCCTTTGCTGTAGCATGACTTGTTATAAACAATTGAGATTGCTTAATGCGCATTGGATGAATCATGCGTTGTTTTAGCATATTAAAGCATAGTATAGTGGTTCTCCTTTGATGCTTTATTTGGGTTGACTTGGCACATGCTCACACCATGTTATGACTATCTCAAGTCACCATAGACTTTATGATACTTTAGTTTTCAACTTGTAGTATCACTTTATGCTTTGATCAATGATGTTTTGTCGCTCTACATGATTATGGCCATTATTGCTCTCTTAGTTTGTCGCTCCCAGTCTTTTGCTAGCCTCCACAACAAAGTATGAGTTCCACTCATGCATCTAACTCCCTAAACCAAGTTATTCCAAAGAGTCCACCATACCTACCTACTAGCTTATGCTATTCCAAGTATATTCATGCTTTTGTTTACCTTCCAAATTAAACTTGTTATGAGAAAACTAGTGATTAAAGCTCTCACGAACTTGATGTCACACTTTACTTTTTTGCATATAATAAACTTGAACCATGGGGTCCTTCTTTGTTGCGTATATGCTTGCACTTTATAAGTTGAAATTAGCAGAACCATGTTTCATGGGGAACGTTTTCAACATTGCACTTGTACTTTGTACCCCGTTGATATCATGTTCTTTTGCTTATGGATCCCGGCGGTGTGAAATAAAAGTGGAACTTGTAAGATCATGGAGTTTGTATGTGTGTTAGAGAAATGCATAGGCCGCTAGCCTAAGCCATGCCTAATCATGGTGGAAACTTGCAGCATCACCATAATGAGCATTCTATCAAGCATCCTCAATAAAAACCTATGCAAATAGCAAATAAAAAGATCACTGAGATGCTCATTGTCTGCTTGCCTTGTCATTTTGGTTATGGGAAAGCTCCTGTATCATGTGCAAGGGGTACCCCGTTGGTGGTTCTTAATGATACACATGTACTTACAATGACAAGAGCTTACTCGTGACTGAAGTTGAGTAGCATGAGGATCGGTCACCTTAATCACCTTAAAGATGCTTATGATAGGGGCAATGAGAGCTGAAAGCTATAAGTACCATAATTTTTGGAAGCTCTTTATGAGACTTGAATCCCTACTTCCTTTTACAAAGGCCTTTCTTCCACCATTATATTGAGTCTCCACCTTATATCTTTATGCACCTACTTTGAGAGCATAGTGGCAATTCTTAGTTCTATGTGCATTGTCCCAAGACTAGTTGATTGATGCATACTTTTATATTGCTTGTTTTAAACTATTGTATCTAGTCACTCTTATAAACTTTGAAGATGTCCTATGCATTTATATTTGCTACTCTTTGAGGGACAAGCTGAATGTTATTATGCTATGTTTTCTGTATGTGAAACAAACAAACGTCTTGCAAAGCATTGTTATTCATGAATCTTTTGTTTGTGCCTTTTCATGTTGCATCATAGTTTCTTTGCTTATTGCTAGAACTTTGTCTTTCATGTTATGATTGAAGTACTATGATCCCAGCTTTGAATGTTTTGCAAATACTTGGATCAAGTCTTTGATGGTGCTTGTCACCTCAAAAATTATTCTTTCTTTTTATCACTTACCTACTCGAGGACGAGCAGGAGTTAAGCTTGGGGATGTTGATACATTGCAAATGTATCTATAATTTTTGATGTTCCATGCTTGGTTTTATCCACTTTCTTGTGTTTTCTTCCAACTTTGGAGTGCTTTTCATATGATTTCTTGGACTAACCTATTAACAAGAGCCACAGTGCCAGCTGCCTGTTCTCTGCTGTTTTTGGTTCCAGGAAAGTCAGAAAATGAATATTCTCGGAATTGGACGGGACAAAATCCAAAGTGCCTATTTTTCTGGAAGACATCAAGTGCCAGAATACGAGACGGAGAGGGGCCAGGGGGCCACCACACCACCTGGCCGCGCGGCTAGGCCAGGCCCGCCACAGGGGGTGGTGTGGCCGCTCCCGGCACACCCTCGGCCTCTCCTTCCGCCTATATATTGCCTTCGGGACGAAAACCTTAAGGGCCCGATCAAAAATCCACGAAAGAGTCTGTAGCCGCCGTCATCTCCATCCCTAGATCGGGAGGGATCTGAAGCTCTTCCCGGCACCCTGCCTGAGAGGGGACTTCACCTGGAGGCCTTCTTCATCACCATGCAAGCCTCCGGTGTGATGCGTGAGTAGTTCATCCTTGGACTACGGATCCATGTAGTAGCTAGATGGCTGGTTCTCCTCCTTTGTGCTTTCATGTCTAGATCTTGTGAGCTCCGTTCATGATCAAGATCATCTATTTGTAATTCTGCATGTTGTGTTTGCGGGGATCCGATGAATATTGAGATGCTATTTCAGATTGATTATTGATTCTATCATGTATTTGTTATTTGTGATCTTACATGCTTTCCGTTGTTAGTAGCTATCTTGGTCAAGTAGATGCTAGCAACTCCAAGAGTTAGTATTTATGCTCGATAGTGGGTTCATACGTCTGGTAATCTTGGGAAGTGACAGAAATCTCTAAGGTACTATATGTGCTGTTGCTACTAGGGAGAAAACAACAATCCTTTGTTCATAGAATAATCGTATTGTTTACTTTACACGCAGTTCGTAAAGCAATAATCTGTTACTTGCAACTTAATACTGGAGGGGGTTCGGATGATAACCTGAAGGTGGATTATTAGTCATAGATGCAGTTGGATGGTGGTCTATGTATTATGTTGTAATGCCCAATCAAGTTCCAAAGGAGTCAAGATGATTAGTATATGCATGTATTGCTTTCTCGGTGTTTGTCAATTGCCCTGCTGTAATTCGTTCACCCAGCATGTTATCTATCTTAAGGAGAGCCACCTCTAGTGAACTATGGATCCCGGTCCTTTTCTTTACATACAATCTATAATCTTTTACTTCTTTGTGTTTACTTTCTGCAAAATTTTACTTCTTTTTACTCGATACATTTAATCCTTTATTTTCCGCAAAACACGGTGAGATTGACAACTTCATCGCAAGTTGGGGACAAAGTTCTGTGGTTGTGTTGTGCAGGTCTCCACGTTGCTACTAGCATCGGTAGTGCGCCTTGCCAAAGCTCAGCTAGTAACACCTTTGGGGTGTTTCCTTGCTCCTACTGGTTCGATTAAACCTTGGTTTCATAACTGAGGGAAACTTGCTGCTGTGCTCATCATACCTTCCTCTTGAGGTTCCCAACGAGCTCTACATCAACACCGCCATCAAGCATTTTTCTGGGCGTCGTGCATTGAGCCATCAATCTCCACGTCCACGAGAGACCCTGCCCGCCGTCGCCCTCCAAGCGGCCATCATCGCCCTTCAACCAGGCTACATGCAGTTGTTAAAGACTGACTTGAATCAGCCATGAGTATATTAGCCCTTAATCTTACGCTAATTCGATTACTTTCTCTTTTCCGGTTCTTCCTCATATCCCATGTATTGGCCGATAAGTGCTTTGTAGATACTAAATTGTCCTAAATATGTTCGTGAAGTTCATCTAAAATGGTTATGTGTGGTACGTGTTGATTTTGGGTTATAAGTGGTATGTATCTTATGTTGCTATAGATGCCGCCCTCATAGAACTAAAATGTGTTGGTTCTTGCTAACCATTTATGGTACATGTAGGATATGGAAAATTCAAATCAACCCTTTCCTGAAAAGGTATTTAGCTAATCGCATGCTAAATATCGAATTACGTGCATATTTTGATAGTAGTTTAGAATTACACTTCCGATTTCATGTATTCAATAATGATTTTTGGAATGAAGCAAACTGAAAGTTGATCCTACTTGTCGTCATAAGCATGGTTCATGCTTCTGCATTTGATAGTCCATGTGGAGAAGTTTTGAGTAGCACTTCTAGTAGAGTCTTCTTGCTTCTTGAATGAGAACAATCTCCAGTGAACAGAAGAGTTGCACGCCCTAAGTTTGGAGCTCATGGTTGTCCCTATGTTACTAATTCTTGATTTTCCTTGTAGAATACATATTTCTATTATTGTAGAAAGGTCAGATATCTTCATTTGTAAAGAGGAAATCCAATTCGGCTCATCGATGCATATGATCCCATTGGCTAAACATGTTTCAAAATTTCAAAAATATCTAAAATAAAATTTTGCATGTATATCTGGTCGGGCATTCTATGTTCGTACACAAGTTTTCAAAGAAAATAAACATTATTTGTGATCCGAGTAAAAAGGAACACATGCACACACATGAACAAATGCGCGGGCACACACGCATACGCACATGCGCGCGCACATGCAGGCGTAGACACCGATGAAGGAAAAATACATAGATTATGTTTGAAAAATAGTGTATATTAATATCACGGAGATACCAATTACAACCATCATTTGCAACAACAATGCTCTAGCGGTCTTACAGATGCACACAACCCAGAAAAAAGAAAGAACGATTACAAAAAAGAAAAATCTCGCTACAGAGAACAAATTTCTCAAAGCAATAACACTAACACCACTAGAACAACACTAGTAGCCCACCACTCCAATAGCAACGTCTTCAAGAAGGAAACAATACACAAGTGCCGTCATACCCGATCAAAGATTATAGGTTTTCATCCTAAAAAAAGTTCTTGCTCATAAAACAATGTCTTCAACAAGTTTATTGTCAGGAACAACCAATTAAGGCCAGACCTTGGATTTTTACCCTACAAGGTAAGACTGGATCGAAGGAAGTACTATGAATGATTATCAATAGATTAGTGTACACTAGTAGAAAACATGCCTTTGTTTGGAGCTTCTAGGGGCTCTAGTCCCGGTAGGGTCTGGGACCGGGACTAGTGTGAGCACTAGTCCCGATTCATCTTGGTCCCAACGGCTAGGAGGATGCAGGTGACTAGTCTCGGTTCGTTTAGAACCTCTAGTCCCGGTTGGTATTACCAACCGGGACTAAAGATCTGGACCCCAATGGCTAGGAGCTGGGTGACCATTACAAACCGGGACTAGTTCTTGTTCTCTAGTCCCGGTTTGTATTTTTGTAATACAAACCGGGACAAATGGTTTTTCTATATATACCCTTGATTCATCCTTCTCGAGCCCATGGCCATTTTGCTCCAAGCTAGCTCAAGTTCATCCCCATTTTTGTCCAAGATTTGTCAAGATTTGATGGCACCCTTCAATCCAAGGTTCTAAAAGGTTAGCAACTTTATTCTTTCATTTATCATTGTTATTTTGCTCGATGCTCTAAAAGTAGAGAGGGATTTCATGCTTTAGAAGCACTACAAGGAATCTGACTATATATGACCCTCCATTTTTGTCACAAAATCGTCATAGTAGTCTGTTTATGATGATTCTATGACGATTTTGAGATCGTTGAAAGCTGGGAATCGCAAATGAACTATAACAACGAATTTGGTAAAATCATCATAACCGTCTATGACGATATTGGAACGTCATAACGTCTATGACGATCCAATATCGTCATGGGCCATCTAGCCTGGCCAAGTCAGATCCTAAGTGGCCGATCCTACGTGGCAAAATTATGACGAAATTAAATCTTCTTAAATCGAAATCAGCCCAGTCCATTTCGGTTGCTTACTTGGGCTGAGCCCAATAATTCTGGCCTTTTACTTCATGCCATGGTTCGTTAGTGTTATGGGCTCTGACCATTGTGTTTGGCATTTCAATTTTGGGCCTTGGCCTTTTTACTGTCCAATTAGTTCCTAGCTTTTTCTAATTTTCTGAAATATTTTTCTCAATATAATTTGGGCCTTGGCCACTTTAGAGCCCAAATAATATTAAATCCAGTACAATTTTCAGCCATTTTTCCATATTTCTTCTATCCCAAAAATTATAAGATGATTCTGCCCATCAAATTTCTATTCATCATATTACATAACATTTGTTTAACTGAAATAAAGAAGACATGGAATATTTCAAATAACAACCAAGAATAGTCTTAGTCTATTACATAGTCATTACATGGTTCATGCCAAATAGCCAAAAAAATTGACACAAGTAGCACTAAAATTATAGGTCTTCAAGCTTTTCTCGAATTTGTTTGGCTAGAACTCCTAGAAAAGAGAAGAAAAGCCAAGTTTTTAGAGTCAGGATATAGCAAATAATTGGCAGCTATTACAAAACAGTAGAGATGCAAATGTAACAATGCAAGTGATTTTAACATGCAAGAGATTTTAGTATCATTTTGGCACCTAGAGTAACAATGCAACACGTATTTGTTGATAAATTTTCCAACTAGTCCAAATATCGCCAGGTCATCTTACTAAGTACAATATGATACCAAAATGATTTTGTTAATGTAAATACAATACACCATGTGAATCTAATGCTGGCAAGAACAATTAGTTCATTGAATGGCACAGTTGATCACAAAATAGGCAACAACAGTATTTTCCATACAATGCTTTCACATATTATCATAAAAAAATGTCCAGGATATTACAACACTGACCTGTATGACCATAGTCTAGTTCGTGGACCAGTCCAGCACTGTTGCAGCACCTCTGTTTAGCTGCCTAGGTCGAAGACACCAGATCCTTGCAGGGCTCCAACTCCTGTTTCTTGTTCCCATGTTCCAGTGGAGGCTTGAAGCTGGAGTCCGGGGGTACCTGGAGAAAGAAAGAGCAAGTTTGAGATAGAGAAACTTTTGCATATATAGACCACTCTAATTCTAGAGGATGATCAGAATCATCAAACAGGTATAATATACTCTAATTTTCAGCAATCATAGAGCGATGGCATAGAAGTTTCAGTTGACATGGTTTTTTACACTAGCCTAGACTATTTATGGTCTGGCTTTCTTCCTATTCCTGGAATATTCAGCTAGTGTGCACATGATTATTTTAACGAGAAACTACATTAGCTTTAAGCTGATGTGATGCAAGTACTAGTGTATGTCATATAAGAGAGCTGCCACTGTAGTACCTCTAGTTCATTCAAAATAGAAGCAAGATGTAAGAAAGAGAGTTCATTTAGAGACAAATGAAAATATACCTCTAGTTCCATATGACCCTGTAGGCTCATTCAATTATTGCCTTACAGACTCCAATATGGTACTCTGATTTGTTTACGGACCCACAAGGCTACAACAGTATTTTTAAGCCTATAGGAAAGCCATCAAATCAAATTTGAGCATCAATAGTACTAGAATTTCTTTATAGACTCCATTGAGTATTTGTTACAACATCCATAGTGAAACAAACATTATTTGAGTACTCTCGCTGTTACTGCTATTGTTATCTACAACACAAGGGAAAAATGCAGAACTCCATCACAATGTACTCATAAGCAACACATCACTACAAGTAATTTTGAATTTACATTATGGTTATATCACAATGTACTCCATCCAGTTATTTGTTTGACTAAAAATAATGGGAGAAATGTTGGGTTCGCAGCATAGAAAACAAAAAAATTCCTACGATGGGAACTATAGGCCAAGATCTATCTACTAGATACAAGCAACGGGTGGATATACATCCATGGAGAACTTACCCTCGAAGACAACAAAGCTTTGGTAACGAGTTAGAACTCGTGGATGATGTAGTCGTACACTTGCCGATCTCAAGATCGTGATGAAGTCCTTCAGGTCCAGCAGCTCCAGCACCATCAGGTCCAGCACCATCAAGTCCAGCACCGCAAAGTAGCGGTGCATCCGTGATCGCACACACATTCGGTCCATCGAACAACCTCCGCCTCCTCGCTCTAGCGATGCAGCGGAAGCAATAACTCCTTTCCAGATAAAGCCACCGGGAACATGTATCTCGCTAATCCGAGACCATGGGGAATAACTAGAGGGAGAAGAGAACCTTCACGAGGAGGTGGTGCAAGATGAGAGGAGGGAGTGGGGGGCCTTTTATAGGGAGAGGGGGCAGCCCCTCACCATGGCCAGCAGCCAAGGGAGGTGCCCCCACCTCTTCCACATTCTTGTGGGTGGAGCTCCCACTCACATAATTAGCCACCCACTCAAAATTCCACTCACCTCCATTAAATTTCCACCAAATTTAATGCAAGTTCTCATTAAATAAAACACTTTTATTTATTTTATTCAGAATTTTGTCAATTACAATAATTAACAAACATTCACATAAAACCCCCTGCAACATTTCAATATCACATGCAGAACCAGTTTCTGCAATTTCACCCGAAATAATTCCGGTTTCCATCGAAATGATTCTAGCACTTTCTTAAATCTTTATCTGAAACATATTTCTTCCAAATGGTGTCGGTATCCCTTAAGTGTGTCACCCTACGGTTCGTGAATAATGTAGACATGATCGAGACCCCTCTCCGATCAATAATCATCAGCGGGACCTGAAGATCCATACTGACTCCCACATATTCAACGATGACTCTTGTGATCGTGTGAACCTTTAACGTTGTAACTAAATCCCTTTGTCTCGTGATATATTACATGTCCGAGATTCGATCATCGGTATCCAAATACCTAGTTTGATCTCGTTACCGACATGCACTCTTTTCTCGTTCTCGTGATATAGCATTCTAGTGATCACATCACTTGCTTGCAAGCTATTTCAATGTGATATCACCGAGAGGGCCCAGAGTATATCTATCCGTCATCGGGATGGACAAATCCCACTCTTGATCCATGAGCCTCAACATAACACCTTCGTAGCACTGAACCCACCTTTATAGTCACCCTGTTACGTATGACGTTTGATGTTATCAAGATACTCTTCCGGTGTTAGCAATTAACATGATCTCATGGTCTAAGGACTAAGATTACTTCGTATGATGTTATAGCAATATAAACATAATGACTCTGATCGTAATGCTATACTTCGGATGAATGTTCATCACATCATTCCACCAATGTTGTGACCTTGTTATTAACGACATCCAATGTCCATGATCAGGAAACCTTGATCATCTTGTTAATCAACGAGCTAGTTTATAAGAGAGGCATAACTAGGAACTTTCCTTTTGTTTATTAAACACACATGGATTAACGTTTCCAAATTAATACAATTATAGTATGCAAAATAAAGATTTATCATAAACAAGGAATAAGATAATAACCACTTTATTATTGCCTCTCGGGCATATTCCCTTCAGTCTCCCACTTGCACTAGAGTCAATAATCTAGTTTGAAAAACTTTGCGTATTGAACACCTATGGCTTTCTGGTGTTGCATATACGCGATTGCTAGTGGTTAACATAATCTCTGGCTCTGAAAGTTTCAGTTCCGTGTGAATTTGCATGTCTTTGCGTCTCTACGCATCACTCATTCTCAAATGAGATGGCATTGTATAAATTTGGTACTTTGGTAGACCTTTAGTTCGTTCGGGTTAAAATATGTTGATATTATTGTCATACAATATATCTTCATAGTATTAGCCCACTTTGAACCACACCTAGTTTGATAACAAACTTCTTAACACAAATGCCCTCCTTTGCTGCTACTATAGCAGTCATATACTTAGCCTTTTGTTGTAGTATCCGTCACAATGTTTCAACTTTGGAACTCATCCAAATCCATCATGGAACATCCTTTCCATTACATTATGCCACCCATAGTCTAAATTGAGATAAATTTAATTTGTATCTCGTGACAAAACTAGTATCAATGTAACATTTTACAATGAACTACCTTTAACTATTTGTCACTTATACATGATATATTCTTAGTTCTTCCAAAGCTCATAAGAATATCTTTACTATCGTCCAATGATCATCTTATGAATCATTCTGGTATGTGCTCATAACATTTAGAGCATAGGACATATCTAGATATATACATATCACGGTATAATCGATCAAAATATTCATGTGATTTTACTCACCAAGTGTTGAAACACTTGAATCTTGATACAATCCTTTCTATGCAGCAAGAACCTTTCTTGTTGTTTCCATATTGAACCCTTTCAATATATCATATATGTATGTCTGGCATAACCATATTAGCACCTCAATCTATCCATATAGACATTTATGCCAAATATTCCGGTTTTGCCCAAGTCTTTCATCGAAATCCTATTTTAATGAAATTCTTAACTTATGTCAATACAAGATACATCATTTCCAATCAACACCATGTCCTCTACATAATGTATTAGAAATATGTCTCAGTGCTCCCACTTAATTTCTTGCAAATGCAAGCATCTTCATCATCTCCGATGAATTTAAACTCCTTTAACATTTTCATCATGGTGAAGATTCCAACTCCGCTATGCTCACTTCAACTATTGAAGTTTGCATGCCCTTTTAGAACCCTTTGAATTAACAAAAACCCTTCGGACCATGTGATGTACACATCCTAGGTAACCATTCTATTAGAAGAACCTTGTTTTGTTTATTCAACTACCATATACCAAATTATATGTAGTGGTTGCTACATTAATCCGTCAAGACTAAATATCGCTATGAAAGATCAAATCTTGTCATAGTCAACTCCTTGAACATTGCCGTAAACTTCTTTCCGTCATGTCGACTATTTCATAGATGTTAAACATCCATGTCTATTTCTTTATAGATCCAAACACGAACGATAGGCTTCACGCCTTTCCGGAGGGTCTTCCAAGTTTAGAACTTGATTTCTCGTGTATGGATACTATCACGGATTCTATGACTTCTAGTCATTTTATGGAGTCAGGGCCCATCATCACTTCTTTGCATGCAGTCAGTTCATCATTGTCAAAACAATAACGACTTCTGTTTCAAATCTTACTATTTGATTCTTACCGACCCACATGGTTCAATAAGAACTCTAATCTCCAAGATTACACCCTTTGTAATCACGGGATCCAAGAGCATTGTGGCCGCCACCGGGACACTTTCCGGCGCTGCGCTACTCAGCACATATAGCTAAGGTTCAACAACCTTATCAAAGTTCTATTGTCCTCCCACTTAAATTTTCTCGAAAAATTCCTTCTCAAGAAACTTGACGTTCCAAGCGACAAACTCTTTTGTCCTTGGTGTTATGGAGGAATTCCCAACAAATTCTTTGGGATAACCTACAAAGACGTGCTTATCCGACTTTGGTTGTAAACATTGTACTTATGCATAGCATACCAAAATTTAAGAAAAGACAATTCGGGTTTTATCCCAAACCAAAACTCATATGGTGTCATTTCAATGGATCACGATGGTGCTCTTTTCAGTGTAAAAGCGGCAATATCTAAAGCTTTAATCTTTAAAACATAATGGCAGTTTTATAAATGACACCTTTGATCTTACCATGTCAAACAAGGTTTGATTTGATCTCTCGAACATACCATACTCCTGTGGTTTATCGGGAAATGCAAATTCATGGAACAATTCCTGAAATCTTAGGTGTTTTGCTAAACCTGTAACTCAAATATCTTCCTTTATGATCAAATCATAAACTCTTTTATTTTCTTGTTACAATGATTTTTCACTTCATCTTGAAAGTCTTTGAACAATTTTCAAATGTTTCATACTTCTTCCTTATTAAGTAAATATATAAATATATTCACTCAAATTTCTAGAAAAAGCATATGAAGCAAAAAGATCCATCGCATATGGCTACACATAATGGACTATATACATCAATATGCATAATATCCAATAAGTTAGTCATCCGTTCCTCTTTGGCCTATGGATAGAGTTTCAATTATCTCGAGGGAAGTTTCACAAGCATCAATTGATCAAAATCAAAAGACTCCAAAAATCCATCAAGATGGAGTTTCTTCATGTTTACTTTCCATTATAATTCAAACAGCGATGTCACTTCATAAGTGATCTTCCAATCATTTGTCTTACGACATTTTAGCAATAATGTTTATGGATGTGATTTCTCCAACTAGACTTGTAAAAGTTCATCCATCCTTTATGGAATACAGTAATTATTTGAACAACCATTGTTATCATAATACCGTAACAAAATAACAATTATTAAAACAAATCTTGAAGGCTAGGTTTGACAACGACGAAAAACACAATAACACTTTATTTGTTTTCGATGAACATCATCACTTATTCTTTTGCTAGTTACTTAGGCTGTTGCAGTTCATGAATTGTGTTGTGCTGTATGACACTTCACACCAACCAATTCGGTATCCAATACCTTAGAACCACATTGTTTAACAAGCAAGGAATACAACCATAACATGTATATCTTCTATATACCTAAGTTGGACATCTCCAACCTTTTCTTTTCTGCCAAATATTTTATAGATTCTCTTTCAACAATTCCTTTTCTTTTAAAAGAATCTATCAACATCAATAGTGGTGTCATTCACATGACACATAGTACAAAGCGTACATAGTCAAATACTAATACCTTTGGACTTGCACTTTGAAGTGGGTCACCATCATCAAATGTTTGGTGTTCTTTCAAAAATCCATTCTTTAGTAATCTATTAGTGTAGTAAACATTTTACTTACATATTCTATTCGTCCTTATCATGACAACTTTCATGATCAAGCTACTATAGCCTATAAGGAAGAATCACGAGTATAATGTTAGTTCCCAACACCTTTTTGGGAGATCCAGATGCCTAGCATCTCCATCCTTCACAAATTCTCATACAATATGAGAACATGTATTTTGCTAAATTACACTCTATCATAATGCAACCAAAAACATTGTTTCAGATATCACAATATCTTCCACACATGATGGTTCCTAAAACAATTCTTTCAGCTCCTAGATAACCTTGATATTAAAACAATTTTTGAATATCAATAATCATGGAGGCAAACATGATTCTTTAGATACTAACATTGGAATTCTTACTCTTTATTTAATACTACTTATTAAAATTCATGGAGTAAATAGTGTTTGCTGAAAGTTTGCAATAGGACTTCTAAACTTTAAATTGACATTCAAAACAATACGATACTAGTTCGTAAAGTAAATATCCAGAATTCTATAGTTCTATTATCTCAATTAAAACTAATTATAAGGTAGTGAACAGATGCCAATGACTACAACAAATTATGCAAATTCACTTCAATTTAGTTTATGACAAATTGAGTTCGACTAATCCAAATTAGAAATGAACTCCCACTCAAAAACGACATCCCTCGTGCCTTTTTGGTGATTACATGAACCAAATCCACTACACCAAGTCCGATCATCACGTGAGTCGGTGTAGCTTCAAAGGCGACCATCAATATGGTCATCACATCAACTATATGACTCATGCTTAACCTTTCGGTCCGTGTTCTGAGGCCATGTCTGTACATGCTAGGCTTGCCAAGTAAGAACCTTAGTATTCGCGTGTGTAAAACTATCTTACACTCGTTGTATGAAAGCGTAGAGTTGAGTACACCCGATCATCACGTGATGTCTCGAAACATGATCCATAAAACGGTGCATACTTAAGGAAGAACACATTTTATCTTGATATTTAAATGAGGGATTATCTTATAATGCTACTAAAAGCGCCAAACTAGCAATATAAGATGCAAACATCTAATGTGTAAAGTGACATGATATGGTCCATGCATTTGATATCTATCATTTGCATCGTGGTATGATCTCTATCATTCCTTTGTGTGTAAGGCCAAGATCTATGGAACTTACACGTTAAGTGTGTTGTAAGAGTACCTATCATACATCTACTTACAACAATACGATATCAAGACACTAGCCCAGCAACGATCTAAACTAGACGCCTCTAATTTATCAATTACAAGTTTTACGTGGCTTAGGGCTTTCGGAGATAGAACTGGTCTTACCTACGAACATGAACCACAACAAGGATAACCAAGTTATTAGCAACTCGTTGTAAATCAGGTATTGACTATAGTAGGAGAGACAGACACCCGCCAGCCACTTATGCAAAACTAGTTGCATGTCAGTCGTGGAACCGGTCTCATATACGATGACATGTAAGGTTGGTCCGGGCCGCTTCATCCCACTATGCCACCAATATCCAAAATACATAGAAGATGAAATAACATGATCATCATCGCCCACATATAAACATATGTGTACTACCCGTGCAAAGCACCTACGCATAGATCAGGCTCTGATACCACTATTGGGTTCGCAGCATAGAAAACAAAAAAATTCCTACGATGGGAACTATATGCCAAGATCTATCTACTAGATACAAGCAACGGGTGGATATACATCCATGGAGAACTTACCCTCGAAGACAACAAATCTTTGTTAACGAGTTGGAACTTGTGGATGATGTACTCATACACTTACCGATCTCAAGATCGTGATGAAGTCCTTCAGGTCCAGCAGCTCCAGCACCATCAAGTCCAGCACCGCAAAGTAGTAGTGCATCCGTGATCGCACACACGTTCGGTCCACCGAACAACCTCCGCCTCCTCGCTCCAGCGATGCAGCAGAAGCAGCAACTCCTTTCTGAATAAAGCCACCGGGAACATGTATCTCGCTAATCCGAGACCATGGGGAATAACTAGAGGGAGAAGAGAACCTTCACGAGGAGGTGGTGCAAGATGAGAGGAGGGAGTGGGGGGCCTTTTATAGGGAGAGGGGGGAAGCCCCTCACCATGGCCGGCGGCCAAGGGAGGTGCCCCCACCTCTTCCACATTCATGTGGGTGGAGCTCCCACTCACATAATTAGCCACCCACTCAAACTTCCACTCACCTCCATTAAATTTCCACCAAATTTAATGCAAGTTCTCATTAAATAAAACACTTTTATTTATTTTATTCAGAATTTTGTCAATTACATTAATTAACAAACATTCACATAAAACCCCCTGCAACATTTCAATATCACATGCAGAACCAGTTTCTGCAATTTCACCCGAAACAATTCTGGTTTCCATCAAAATGATTCCAGCGCTTTCTTAAATCTTTATCTGAAACATATTTTCTCCAAATGGTGTTGGTATCCCTTAAGTGTGTCACCCTACGATTTGTGAATAATGTAGACATGATCGAGACCCCTCTCAAATCAATAATCAGTAGCGGGACCTGGAGATCCGTACTGACTCCCACATATTCAACGATGACTCTTGTGATTGTGTGAACCTTTAACGTCGTAACTAAATCCCTTTGTCTCGCGATATATTACATGTCCTAGATTTGATCATCGGTATCCAAATACCTAGTTTGATCTCGTTACCGACATGCACTCTTTTCTTGTTCCCGTGATATAACATTCTAGTGATCACATCACTTGCTTGCAAGCTATTTCAATGTGATATCACCGAGAGGGCCCAGAGTATATCTATCCGTCATCGGGATGGACAAATCCCACTCTTGATCCATGAGCCTCAACATAACACCTTCGTAATCGAACCCACCTTTATAGTCACCCTGTTACGGTGTGACGTTTGATGTTATCAAGATACTCTTCCGGTGTTAGCAATTAACATGATCTCATGGTCTAAGGACTAAGATTACTTTGTATGATGTTATAGCAATATAAACATAATGACTCTGATCGTAATGCTATACTTCGGATGAATGTTCATCACATCTTTCCACCAATGTTGTGACCTCGTTATTAACGACATCCAATGTCCATGATCAGGAAACCTTGATCATCTTGTTAATCAATGAGCTAGTTTATAAGAGAGACATAACTAGGAACTTTCCTTTGTTTATTAAACACATATGTATTAATGTTTCCAAATTAATACAATTATAGCATGCAAAATAAACATTTATCATAAACAAGGAATAAGATAATAACCACTTTATTATTGCCTCTCGGGCATATTCCCTTCAAGAAACAGACAGCTTACCGCCCTCTCTGAATCAGACCTAGTAATTTCACAAATCGGATGATTGACTACATATTGCTAGCTCAACTATACCAGGGGAGCAAACATGATGTAGACCGACAGACTATAACACTCCAGATTGCATACAGTACACAGTATGCTATAGTAGGAAAATTAGGGGCAAGTGCTTATTCTATGGTGTTGTTTTAGAAAGTATACAACACACTGTACCAAACTTGCACATAATATCGATACACAATGCATAGATAGGAAACCTGCGGCAGGTTTGGAGAGAGTGAGGTTAGCCCGTCGCCATAATGTCCATCATCATGTTGGAGGAGGAGTCCTTGTCGTGGATGTCCTAGCAGCATGATGCCAACATCCTCTCTGGCAAGATCAGGTTGGTGCGAGATCCCAGCTTGGTGGGGGATTGTAGTAGCTGCTGGAGAGGGCACGATTAAAGAATGCAAGTGTTGACCTGCAAAACACATACAAGAAGAAGATGGAAGTAAGTCAAATGTCAGATGTGCATTTAGCGGTTGTAAAAGAAGAGGATGCAATAATGATGAAGAATATGGCAGGCCTCTATACAATTTGTGGTTAGCAGCCTCGTGACAATATTATTGTTCATAGATTGAATAATGTAAGTAGTCTAGCTACTTGACTAGTGTGATTCCTCAAACCAAAATACTGGATAGTGTAGCTGTCATGAAGGAACCACTAGACGGTTACGTGTTAGGTTGGGTATAAAACAGCACATCTCACAATCAGAAAGGCCATATGTATACTATAGCAATGTATCCAAACTTGCCCAATATATTTATTCCTAGCTAGAAGATTTCTTGCATTTGTTGGCAGGAACGTACACAGTGCACACACACAACAGGCATAGATAGGAAACCTACAGCAGCATTTGAGAAAGCTGTATCAAACTAATTGTATACCCATCTCTCACATAGAGAGTATAAGAGAAAGGGGAGCCAGGGACCTACCTGCACCATAGAGATCATGAAGAAGAGGGGCTGCAGGGGTGAGGTCACGAACATCTGAAAACCTGGCTGGTGGATCTGGTGTTATCGGGCGCGAGGTGATGCAGCAGTGGAGGTGGCATGGGCCGTCGGGCGCGGCCTTGGTATCTGCGAACTGCGGTGGTGTGCAGAGCTCCTGAATGCTCTCAGGAGCTCGTCATCCACAAACCAAACCCAAATCAGAACGCAACACGAATCTATCACAACGACTGACACGATAATCAGAGGAGAGAGGGCAACAGGGGCGCTTACCACGGAGAACTTCTTTTGGCGCATCGGTTCCAGATCTTGATAACGCATGCAAAAAAATAGCAATCGTCGATGCCATTCCCTCCTCTCTGAGGTGACACACGGAGGTCGACAAAGATATATGGCTCGCGTCATGATGCTAGCCGTCTGGGGTGGCCGCCGAGGTGGCGCCCGGGAAGGAGGAGATCATACGGGGGCGGCGGCTAAGATCCACCTCGATCTAGATGGGATCGGATGCAGGAAGAAATCCCATGAGGGGAGATGGGGGTCGAGGGTGAGGGGGCGGAGGTGGTTTAGATGGGAGGAGGGGCGTCGGAGGTGTGGGGTGGTCGGCGATGCGGCGCTGGGGAAAGTTAGGTCATACGGGAAGGAGGCGGCGTGCGTGGGTGGATGAGAGGAGACGAGGGAGGGTGAATGGGGGTGGGGGGTATGGAGGCGAGGGACGCGACCTGACCTAGGTCAGACCAAATTTTGGTCTCCAGCCCAAAATTGGAACCTCCGGCGCCAAATTTGTTAACGCGCCTAGCACCAATTTTTTTGTGGGTGAGAGCCTGAGGGGTGAATTAAGGAGCGTTGGATCGAGATGTTGCCTACGACTGGGATTCACTTCGGCAAGGTGATCCGTGGGTAGCCTCTTCCTCAATTCTGATTGGCTCGACAAGAGTGTTCATGGATTTCATGGCTTTGAGGCCAAACAAACCAATGTCATGGCGAGATTCGCAGTATAGTTTGTGAGAACATGTACATATTATGTACACATGTGCACCTTGAGATGGCGAACAATGTTGCAGCAGGAGTTTTACTTTTCGTCACACCGAAAAGCCATTTTCTATTTTTCGCATGCCAAAAAACAGGTCAAAACATGTACATTATCTGATACTCATGTTTTTTGAAAAAATAAATTTAGCCTCACAATATGTTGTTTTATCAGAGATACAATGCAAGTTTATCGAGGCTCATCCCCTAGCTAAGAACCTTCATGCCACCGTTTTGACTATAGTTTGAAACAGGCATAATAAATTCAAAATCGGTCCAAACAATGTAAATTATTCGCGTGCTATCATATTATAGGACATAGTTGCAAGGAAAAATACCAAACTTAGTATATCGGTTGCATTGCTTTCAAGCCAAACAACCAATGTTATAGCCAGAATCGCGACATAGTTTGTGATAATCTGCCCATATTGTGCACGTATGTGCATCTTGGGATGGCGAACAATGTTGCAGGAGGAAGTTTTCCTTTTCGTCACACGGAAAAGTCATTTTCCATTTTCCGAGTGCCAAAATTGGGGTGTTTTATGAAGCAACACCAAATGTTCAATTCAAAAATGCTACCACCCCATTTTTCAAAAATACTAGACCACCTTACATGAACAATGCCCCAATTTAAAACCTTTTATCCACCCCTGGTGAAAAAGACAGATGTCTGCCGAATCGGCAAGAAGTGGGTCCGGTTTGAACTACAGGTATATGATCTAATGCTCATGATTTTTTGAAAAAAATCATTTTTAGACTCACAATATGATGTTTATTCAGAGATTCGATGCAATTTTTAGCGAGACTCATCACCTTTCCTCATGCCCACTGTTTTGACCATAGTCTGAAACGAGAAAATTTAGAAACGGGCATGAAAAATTCAAAAATGATCCGAACAAGGTAAATCCTTCGCGTGGCGTCATATTATATGACATAGTTGCAAGGAAAAATACCAAACTTGGTATATTGTTTGCATCTCGGAAAAACTTTCTCAAAAATGACCTATCATGTCCGAGGTTTCATGGCTTTTAGGCCAAACGAACAATATTATGGCTAGAATAGCGATATAGTTTGTGATAATCTGCCCATATTGTGCACGCATATAAATCTTGGGACGGCGAACAATGTTGTAGGAGAAAGTTTTCCTTTTCGCTGCACAGAAAATTCATTTTGAATTTTCCGAGTGCCAAAATCGGGACGTCTTGTGAAGCAACAACAAATGTTCAATTCAAAAATGCTACCACCCCATTTTAAAAAAATACTAGACCACCTTACATGAACAATGCCCCAACCGGGGATTTTAAAACCTTTTCATCCACCCTGGTAAAAAAGACAAATATCTGTCGAATCGGTAGGAAGTGGGTCCGGTTTGAACTACAGGTACATGATCTAATGCTCATGATTTTTTGAAAAAATCATTTTTAGACTCACAATATGATGTTTATTTAGAGATTCGATGCAAGTTTAGCGAGCCTCATCCCCTATCTTCATGCCCGTTGTTTTGACCATTTTTTGAAACTGGATTTTTTTTGAAACGGGCATAAGAAATTCAAAAACGGTCTGAACAATGTAAATCTTTCGCATGGTGTCATATTATGTGACATAGTTGCAAGAAAAAATACCAAACTTGGTATATTGAATGCATCTCAAAAAAGCCTTCTCAGAAATGACATATCACGTCCGAGGTTTCATGGCTTTCCTGTCAAACGACCAATGTTATGGCCAGAATCGCGACATAGTTTGTGATAATATGCCCATATTATGCATGCATGTGCCTCCTGGGACGGCAAACACTGTTGCAGGAGGAACTTTTCCTTTTTGTCACACAGAAAAGCCATTTTTTATTTTTTGAGTGACAAAATCGGGGTATTTTTTGAACCAACACCAAATGTTCAATTCACAAATACTACCACACCATTTTTCAAAAATACTAGACCACTTTACGTGAACAATGTCCCAACCGGGGTTTTGAAAACCTTTCCGTCCACCCCTGATGAAAAAGGCAAATTCTTGCTGAATCGATAGGAAGTAGGTCCAATTTGAACTACATGTACATTATATGATGCCCATGATTTTTTGCAAAAATCATTTTTATACTCACAATATCATGTTTCTTCAGAGATCCAATGCAAGTTTAGCAAGGATCATCCCCTAGCTAAGAACCTTCATACGCACTGTTTTGACCATAGTTTGAAACGGGCATAAAAAATTCAAAAATGGTCCGAACAATGTGAAACATTCGCGTGGCGTCATATTATGTGACATAGTTATAAGAAAAAATACCAAACTTGGTATATTGAATGTATCTCGAAAAAGCCTTCTCAGAAATGACCTATCATGTTCGAGGTTTCATGGCTTTCAAGCCGAAAGACGAGTGGTATGGCTAGAATCACGGCATAGTTTGTGATAATGTGTCCATATTATGCATGTATGTACATCTCGGAACGACAAACAATGTTGCAGGAGGAAGTTTTCCTTTTTGTCGCACGAAAAAGCTATTTTCTATTTTTCGAATGTAAAAAACAAGGCATTTTATGAAGCAACACTAAATATTCAATTTAAAAATGCTACCACCCTATTTTTGAAAAATACTAGACCACCTAAACATGAACAATGTCCCAACCGGGGATTTTAAAACCTTTCCGTCCATCCCTGGCAAAAAAGACAAATTCCCACCGAATTGGTACGAAGTGGGTCCGATTCGAACTACATGTATATGATCTGATGCCCATGATTCATTTTTAGACTCACAATATGCTATTTGTTCATAGATCCAGTGCAAGTTTAGCGAGGCTCATCATCTAGCTAAAAACCTTCATGCCCGTCGTTTTGACCATAGTTTAAAACAGGCGTAAGAAATTTAAAAACGGTCCGAACAATGTAAATCCTTCGCATGGTGCCATATTATATGACATAGTTGCAAGAAAAAAATACTAAACTTGGTATATTGATTACATCTCGAAAAGTCCTTCTCAAAATGAGCTATCATGTTCGAGGTTTCATGGCTTTCGGTCCAAATAACCAATGTTATGGCAAGAATTGTGGCATAGTTTGTGATAATATCCCCATATTGTGTGTGCATGTACATCTTGGGATGGTAAACAATGTTGCAGGAGGAAGTTTTCCTTTTCGTCGCACGGAAAAGCCATTTTCTATTTTCTGAGTGCCAAAATCGGGACATTTTGTGAAGCAACACCAAATGTTCAATTCAAAAATACGACCACCCCATTTAAAAAAATAGTGTACAACGTTACATGGACAATATCCCAACCGGGGATTTTAAAACCTTTTCGTCCACCCTTGATGAAAAAGACAAATGTCTACCGAATCGGTAGGAAGTGGGTCCGTTTTAAACTATAGGTACATGATCTGATGCTCATGATTTTTCGAAAAAATAATTTTTAGACTCACAATATGATGTTTATTCAGAGATCCAATAAAATTTTTAGCGAGGCTCAGCCCCTATCTTCATGCTCGCCGTTTTGGTCATAGTTTGAAATGGGTAAATTTGGAAAATGCATAATTAATAGTTTGCTCATTAATTTTTTTGAAAACAATAAAATATATGTAAAATGAGAATTCAACCATAATAAAGTTTTTTATATCATCGAGACAAACCAAATTGGTTTTTGTGTCATCTTAATCCGAGATAGTATGCAAATTGTATGATGGAATTACTAATTTACTTTATTTCTAAAAAGAAAAATGTGTTTTTTTCAAATCAGTCTTGGACCACAATCGGCCCTCCCACCAGCTGGTCCTGTGTGGCCTGTTGATGGGTCGGACAATAAATCCCATGGCAGTCCATTGTTGCAGCAGGAAATCAATTGGAAAAAATAGGTCTCTCGCCCATCATTGGCCCATCCGGCCGAAGGCCTTTGTCCAGCGACACGATTAATAGCTAACTACTTCTGCTATGGACGCGAACATATTTGTGGTCTCGTGGTTGCCCTGGTGGGTGAGGAGGGCAAGGTCCCGGGTTAAAATCCCCGACGCACTAGTTTTTTGCAGATTAATTCGGACAAAGCTTGGGGTATGACAGGGGACTCAGCCCGCGTGTTAGTCGGGTTGGGCTTGTATGCCCAATCTGTGGTGGGTCCCGCACATCAGGTTTGTTTAGTTGGATCTTTCTGTTGACAAAATGGATATTGGGATAAATAAAAGTACTACTGAAGTATGACACGAACGAATGTGTAGCGCGGTGGTAGCGATGGTTCTACGGGCGGGTTGGTGCTGGGTTCGACCCCTGCCCCTGGCGCCTTCTTTTTTAAGCATAATATAATTTATTTCCGGCTGTGGACGTGGTGGTATGGAGCTGGAGACACGTGGACACGCCACATAAGAAAAAATTGACACATACACATGACACGTAGATGGAATGGATGATGTGCCAATTGAATATATTACTGTTTAAACACTATGACGATCTAATATAGTCATAGTCCCCTCCAAATAAGGGCATATGTTGCTTCTCCCGGACTACGACGATTTCATCTAATGAAACTACGACATTTTTTACCAAATTGTCGTAATTTTCTTGGGTTTTTGAGCCTCTCGAACGACTTACGACCATCTGGTGCGAAATTGTCATAACTCTATGACGATTTTGTCCATGGTCACAATTAGAAGGTCATAGAATAACACATTTCTTGTAGTGAAGTAGAGAGTTAAAGGGAATTTTAGATGTGTAATTTTAGACATATTTTGATTATGCAAAAAGTTATTGAAAGTTGAGATTTGAGTTTCGGAGCTCAGAATGGAATGAGGTTTCACTGCTACATCAATAATTAAAAAGTCAACATTTTTATGTTAATAGTTTTGTCCAATTCAAAAATTGGTGCATGTAAAATTTTATATATAGGTTGTTAGTACACACTAATTTTTTAGGTTTCACCAAGTAAATGAAGTGAAAATGATCCAAACTTTTTATATAATACAGATGAGCCGGCCACGGATGTACGACGGTTCCCGAATGTCTGACGCGTTCATTAAAGGCGTGCATTTTTTCTCGAAGTGGCTGAGGAAAACAAGCGGAATGGTTTTATGTGTTGTCCGTGCCGTGTCTGTCAGAATGAGAAGGATTACTCTTCCTCAAAAACTATTCACGTCCACCTAATTCTGTACGGTTTTATGTCTAGCTATAATCGTTGGACAAAGCACGGAGAAAGAGAGGTTATGATGCAAGACAACAAAGAAGAAGAGAACGATGACAACTATCCAATATTCTCTGAATTCAGTGTTACTGCAATGGAATATAGTGAACTAGAAGAAGGTGAAGAACGGGCATCATATGAGACCGTTGATGATCTTCATTAGGCCATTCTTGATGCAGAGAGAGAATGCAAAAATGAAAACGAGAAGAAGAAGAAGTTGGAGCGCATGTTAGAGGATCACAAAAATTGTTGTATCCAAATTGCGAAGATGGCAACACAAAGCTTAGTATCACACTGGAATTGCTGAAATAGAAGGCATAAAATGGTTTATCTGACAAGGGAATTGAGAAGCTACTAAAAATAATAAAGAAGAAGCTGCCAAAGATAACGAATTGCCTGCCAGTACATACGAGGCAAAGAAGGTTGTCTGCCCTCTAGGATTAGAGGTGTAGAAGATATATGCATGCATTAATAACTACATCCTCTACCACGGTGAGGAGTACGAGAATATGGATGCATGCCCGATATGCCGTGCAATGCCGTATAAAATCAGTCGAGATGACCCTGGTGATGTTGAGAGTGAGGAGCGCCCCAGAAAGAGGGTTCCTGCAAAGGTGATGTGGTATGCTCCTATAATACCATGGTTGAAATGTTTGTTCAGAAAAAAGAGCATGCTAAGTTATTGCGATAGCATGAGAAGACCGCAAGAAAGACAAATTATCGAGACACCCTGCGGATGGGAAGAAGTGGAGAAAAATCGATAGAGAGTACCCGAACTTTGCAGATGACGCAAGGAACTTATGGTTTGGTCTAAGTACAGATGGCATGAATCCTTTTGGGGAGCAGAGTAGTAGTCATAGCACCTGGCATGTGACTCTATGTATCTATAACCTTCCTCCTTGTTTGTGCATGAAGTGGAAGTTCACTATGATGCCAGTGCTTATCCAAGGCCCGAAGCAACCCGCCAACGACATTGATGTGTACCTAAGGTCATTAGTTGAAGAAGTTCTACAGTTATGGCGCGATGAAGGTGTACGTATGTGGGATGAACACAAACAGGAGTCATTTGACCTATGAGTATTGCTGCTCATAACCATTAATGATTATCCTGCTCTTATTAACCTTTCATGATAGTCAAACAAGGGATACAATCCATGCACACATTGTTTAGATGATACTGAAAGTATATATTTGGATAAATGTAGGAAGAATGTGTACCCGGGGCATCATCGATTTCTTCCGTCCAGTCATCGCGCAAGAAAGAAAGGTAAGCATTTCAAAAGTGAGGCAGATCACCGGAAGAAGCCTATCTGTCGTGCTGGTGATGATGTATTTGGTATGGTCAATGATTTAGAAGTAATCTTTGGAAAGGGTCCTGGCGGTCAATCTATTTTGAATAACGCTACCGGACACGTGCGCATGTGGAAGAAGAAATCTATATTTTGGGAGCTACCCTATTGAAAAGTTCTAGAGATCCGCTCTGCAATCAACGTGATGCATGTGATGAAGAATCTTTGCGTGAACCTGCTAGGCTTCATGGGCATGTATGGGAAGATAAAAGATACGCCCAAAGCATGGCAGGACTAACAAGATATGAAAGACCGAGACGACCTGCATCCAATGAAGACGGATAAAGGGTGTCTAATTCCTGCCAACTTCGCTCTTACCAAAGAAGAGAAGGAAATATGTTTTGAAGTCCTGAGTAGTATGAAGGTCCTGTCTGGCTTCTCATTGAATATAAAGGGAATAATCAATATGGCAGAGAAAAAATTTCAGAACTAAAAGTCTCATGATTGCCACGTGTTTATGACGCAATTGCTTCCGGTTGCATTGAGGGGGCTCCTATCGGAAAATGTTCGACTACCCATTGTGAAGTTATGTGCATTCCTCGATGCTATTTCTCAGAAGTTAATCGATCCAGAAATTCTACCAAGGTTATAGAATGATGTGGTCCAATGTCTCATTAGTTTTGAGTTGGTGTTCCCACCATCCTTCAATATTATGACGCATCTCCTAGTACACCTAGTGGACGAGATTAGCATTCTGGGTCCTGTATTTCTACACAATATGTTCCCCTTTGAGAGGTTTATGGGAGTCTTGAAGATATATGTTCATAACCATGCCCTCCCAGAAGGAAGCATCTCCAAGGGCTATGGAATAGAGGAAGCCATTGAGTTTTGTGTTGACTTTATTCCTAACATTAAGTCGATTGGTGTTCCTGAATCACAGCATGAAGGGAGACTAAGTGGAAAAGGAATGCTAGGAAGGAAATCAATAATATGTAGGGACGGGCATTCTTTCACTCAAGCACACTACATAGTTCTACAGAATTCCACCTTAGCAGAATATTGTACGCTCCAACAACCCGGGGAAGCCTGACTCCTGGATTATAGATGAACACATGAAAAGTTTCGGTGGTTGGTTGCAAACACATCTCATGAATAACAACACTATTTGTGATCAGATGTACTTGTTGGCCAGCTCACAATCTTCGACTATATGGACTTTCCAAGGGTATGAGATACATGGGAATAGATTTTACACGATTGCCCAAGATAAAAAGAGAACCAACCAAAATAGTGATGTACGCTTTGATGCAATAGATGACAATGGGTCAAAGGACACATATTATGGTTACATAGAGGAGATATGGTAAATTGACTATGGACCTACTTTTAAGGTCCCATTGTTTCAGTGCAAATGGGTCAAGCTGACAGGAGGCAGGGTAAAGGTAGACGAGCGGTACGGAAAGATTAACAGTGGATCCTAACAATCTTATGCACTTAAACGAACCATTCGTCCTAGCCAATGATGTGGCTCTGGTTTTCTATGTGAAGGACATGTCTACCAAACCAAGAAAAAAAGATAAGCAAACGAATACATCATACGATGAGCCAAAGCGCCACATAGTTCTTTCAGGGAAAATAAACATCGTGGGAGTGGAGGACAAGACGGACATGTCAGAAGATTATGATAAGTTTCATGAAATTCCTCCCTTCGCGGTGAAGGATGACCCAAGCATCTTGTTAATTGATGAAGATGCTCCATGATTACGGCCACGCGGTCATAAGCAAGGCAATTTAGGAAACAAGTGACTATATGTATTCTGAATTTTTCCTTTGCTGGTTTTGAGATGCAATCAATATACCAAGTTTAAACTTGCATTTGATCTCTAAAGAAACATCATATTGTGAGTCTAAAAATAATTTAGTCCCGGATGGTGTCTCCAACCGGGACTAAAGATGAACCCATTTAGTCCCGGATGGTGTATCCAACTGGGACTAAAGATGAACCTATAGTCCAGGTTGGAGACGCCATCTGGGACTAAACGTGGGTGGCGACACTATGCCAGTGAGTGTTGACACTATTTGGTGAGTGGCGGCACTATGCCAGTGAGTGACGACACTATTTCGGTGGGTGGAGACACTGTGACAGGGGTGAGTGTCAACATGATGTCATGAGTGTCGACACTATGTTGTACTGCTTAATCTATAAATAGGCATCCTTGTAAAGTTATCAACTACAAACAATATGGTGTGCGAGAGTAGGGACAACACTACGGCGAGCTTGAGAGAGATGCCTAAGGATACAGTCCTCAGGCATCTTCCACAAGCTCGCCATAGAGGCACTCCCTAATATGTGAAATTAGTTAGCTCCTCGGCATATTGATCTAGCTATAGAAGTTATAAACTGCAAGATGGTATGCGACAGCAAGGACACCACTACAGCGAGCTTCTGGGAGATGCCCAAGGATCCATTCCTTAGGCATCTTCATAGTTTGGCAATGTTGTAGTCCTGGTTTCCTAACTGGGACAACAGAATCAGGACTAAAGGCCCCCCTTTAGTCCCGGTCCAGCCACAAACTGGGACTAACACTCGAGACATTTATTATTATTAAAAAACCGGGACTATGGAATCGGGACTAAAGGCCCCCCCTTTAGTCATACTCATGTCTAGACCTATAGTACACACCTTCCGGGTCGTCTTCGTCATCGTCATCATCCTCGTCATCGTCACTAGGCACACGTGGTTGGATCCTCAGCCCAGCCATGTCATATTCCGGGGGCACCTGCCACTCCGGCCTTGGATTTATGACGCATGGGGGAAGGGCTCCCGGATGACAACACCGCTACGCCCGCGGCCTTCACCACCACCACCCTTCTTGTCGCTCTGCGGCGGGTACGGGTACCACAGGCGAGGATGATCTCCCTCGGCGATATAGCGCATCAGCCGGTGATAGTCCTGTTCGCCCACCATAGGCGGCGGCCGGATTCATTGTGGTTCATCGGTGGCAGGCTGTCACCCTCGTACCTGGCGAGCTCCTTTTCCCACCGGTTAGCGAAGAAGGAATTCCATGTGTCCTAGTTGTCGGGATCCCAATGGGGATCCATCCGCTGCTCCGGCTTGAGCTCGAGGTAGAAGTGGGTCGTGATGGCCACCTGGTAGGCGGAACCTTGAGGCATAGGAGGGACAAGAATCCCTCTAGCGCTCAACATCCAGTCGGCGGGTAGCCGGTAGCCCGACGAGCATGGATAGCTGGAGGCGCACAATGCTTTGGTCTCCTCGAGGGTCAGAATGACCCAGTATGTGGTGTCCATTATTGTGAGAGGGAAAGGGCGGGAAAATATGGTGGGAAGCGGAGAGAAATGGCAGGAAAGCATGGCTCGTGGCTCGACAGCTCTCAGAATGGCAAGAAATATCTTTAGTCCCAGTTAGTGGCTCCAACCGGGACTAAAGGACTCAAAAATATCTTTAGTCCCAGTTAATGGCTCCAACCGGGACTAAAGGCTCTAGAAATATCTTTACTCCTAGTTACTAGTTTTAATAGTTATACTAACAATTTTAAAAAACATAAAAAGGTTTTGGATTAGTCAATCAAATTCAAACACTTTTTATGTTGAAAGTTTATCGGACTTGAAAGTATGCAAAAGATATGATTTAATGCATTTCTAGTTTAAAATATGCAAGCAAATTAGTTGTATAACAGAGTATGATAATAGGTTTAAATTATAGATCTTATTTTTCTGAAAATTTTGATATATAATACATAATTTTCTTCATTACAGAATGATAGATATTGATTCATAATATTTACTAATTTTCTTAATTATAAAACAATTAAAAATACCTCTAGTCCCGGTTGAAGCCTCCAACCGGGACTAAAGATCGGAGGTGCGTGTGCGAAATGGCACGACCGAAAACACCTCTTGTCCCGGTTGGATCCACTAACCGGGACCTCCAACCGGGACTAGAGGCCACCATCTAGTCCCGGTTGGTGACACCAACCGGGACGGTTGGTGACACCAACCGGGACTAAAGGTTGTGGGTATAAATACCCAAACTTCGGTGTCCCGGTTCGAACCACTAACCGGGAGGCCTAGATCGAACACGCTGACGCCGCCAGGATGCTACGCTCCGTCTCCGTCGCCCATCGCCGTCGCTCGTGGAGCTCGTCGTCGATGTCGCCGTCCCCGGTCGTCGCGCCACCACCCGTCCGTCCATCCGCTGATCCCGGTCTCCGCGCCCGTCCTGGCGCCATCCCCGCTTCATGAGTAAGGTAAGTCATTTATTCTCTCTATTTTTTATTAGTTTAAATTAGATATTGATTAGTTTAGGTTTTATTCTTATTATTAGCTTAGATTTAGCAATTTATGTTTATTAATTAGTTTAGATTTAATTAGTTTAATTAGGTTTAGATTATTAGTTTATATTAGCTATAGGTAGGTTTAGGATTATTAGGTTTAGGTTTAGGTTTAGGATTTAGGTTTAGGATTATTAGTTTAGGATTTAAAATTGTTACAACTTTACCATAGATGAAGTAAATTCTTGCTACAAGTGTACGATTTACTAGTACTTAGGGATATTTACTAGTATTATTTAGGAATTTACTAGTATTTAGTGATATTTGCCAGTATTTAGTGATATTTGCTAGTATTTAGTGATTTATTAGTACTTGGTGATATTTACTAGTATTTAGGGATTTAGTAGTACTTAGGGATATTTACTAGTATTATTTAGGGATTTACTAGTATTTAGGGATATTTGCTAGTATTTAGGGATTTACTAGTACTTAGGGATATTTGTTAGTATTTAGGCATTTACTAGTACTTAGGGATATTTACTAGTATTATTTAGGGATTTACTTTAGGTAGGGATATTTCCTAGTATTTAGGGATTTAGGGATACTTCTAGTATTATTTCTTAGAATTATATCGATCAAATGCCTACTTAGGATATGCCCATCCCGCATCCTCGTCGTCGACTCGGCAACAATTTCGGAGGAATGGGCTCCGCCGTACATGTCCGAGACTGGGCTCCGCCAGGCTGGCACTAGGAGGTGCTACCTTTCGGATGCGTGGCTTGGTGAGGAATTCTGATCTCGTCGTCGACCCAGAGATTCTTTGGTGGCGGACGCGTGGTCCAGGGTTGGTGCAGAGGGAGCCGGCCCCCAAGGAGGTGTTACGACGTCGTGTTAGGGAGGAGGATGAGCACGTCCGTCGTTATATGACTATGTTGGACGCCAGTTCCTCCAATACCTGGCAGTTTATTCCAGGACCTCACCCGAGCTATTCTCGTGTGATGGTTCCTTCCCTTTGGATGTTCACCGCCCGCGCCTCAGGACCCGAGAATCGACGCCTAGTTTTTCTAAGCGAGGTGTTATTCGAGATGTATTAGTTATATTATATGATATTATTGTTGAATTAGATGGATTATTCGAGATGTATTAGTGATATTATTGTTGTATTAACTGGATTATTCGAGATGTATTAGTTATATTATCCGATATCATTGTTTCATTAACTGGATTATTCGAGATGTAATATTGTTTCATTAGTAATTTGTTGTTGTGATATGGTACATTGTTAATTTTGTTACTCATATTCACATAATTTCATAGCAGTTATTCTATGGACTTCAATGGAAGAGAAGGTAAAGAGCCTCTGTTCCAGATGATAAATGGTGGAGTGTTACCTGATCCTAGTAGAGCGCTCTTCGATCAGAGTAGAGTAGAAGACTATGTATCAGAAGATGACTCCTAGTTTCTAAATGAGTCCGGTGAGATAATGGAGTTAGACCCACCAATAGACAAAGCACAAACGAGTGTTGGTTGCGACGACGGCTTGCAAAATGATGGACCGGTCGTAACAAAGTCTAGCGAGGTATATTAAGCCTTTTGTGGTCACTAGATAGATGCATTAATTGCTTTGTGTATATATGTATTAACGAATGTTTCTTATTTTAGACCTCTGATAAAAGTAATAAACGAGGCCCAGCCAAAGGGATGGCCGCCGATGCACATCTCACAATTGAGGTCGTTGACTCAAAAGGCAAACCGTTGCTTCCCAAAAGTAACACAAATACATTCGTGCATCAATGCGGATTTATTGTTAGGGACAACACCCCGATCAGCATTCCCTATTGGAATAAACCAACAACAGGAGATGAAGATCATAATAGTTTTGTCAAGGATAGATACAAAGACAGACTATGGGAGAAGATCATTTCACATTTCAATCTACCGGTCTTGGAGTCCGATGAGGCCACGAAGGCTATGAGGTCCAAAGTAAAGCATTTTGCACTTAAGAAGATGGCCGAATAGTTCAATAATTACAAGAAAAGATTATACACTGAATATCTCGAGGAAGAAAAGTTCCAGAATTCACTAGGACACTAGAGAAGCAGCGGCATCACTAGGACAGCTTTCTGGAGTACAAGGTATTAGAGCCAGCTAAAGAAAGGTCGAAAAAGAATAAGGAAAATGCTGCGAAAAAGAAATATCATCATAGGATGGGGATAGGTGGCTACAAGACTTATATGCCTAAGTGGGAGGAAGCTGATGCCGTCTTGCGTGCTCAAGGGATCACTCCAGATACACATGATTGGCCCATCAGGGTAAGAAATTGGTTAATCGCGCATGGGGCGAAGTATGCCATGGAAACAGGGAGTTAATAAAGGATGAAAAGAAGAAAATGGCTAAACCCCATGAAGCAATTATTAAAACAATTAAGGAGGTTCGAGAGGGAAAGTTCAAACCCGATAAAGAGAAGGACGAGCTGACAAAGGCCCTTGGGAATCCTGAAAAACCAGGAGGAACACGAGTTTTTGGACCTTCTGTGTCGTGGAAGATTGGGTTTCCCGAGGATGCTGAATCTTATAGAAGTCGAGAGAGAGAGAAAGAAGCGGAAGGCGGAGGAGGAGGCAGACCGATTGCGTAGCATAGAAAAAATGACTAACGAACTATATTCCATGGTAAAGGAGCAACATAAGAAACTGGATGAAATGCGCCAGCAAGGGGCAACTCATCAGCTACAGTAAGAAAGTGCTGGCGGCCCATCTCAGCGGAGAAGTAGTGTGGCTTCCACGGTGGCCGATCAGATGGATCGCTGCCCGGTGGATAATATCACTAAGAAGACAAGTTGTGAGCTACATGTGGGAGTGAGCAACTTATCCTTCAAGGCGGCTATCAGCTTTGCTTTATCCTGTGAACCTGGAGCACGCTGGCATGGCAATGAGATTCCAGATGGCTTTGCTCGTGTCGGGGTGGATGAAGTGCTACCACAATATGAATCACTTGATCTTGAAATCCCTGGAGCTGAAGAAGAGAGAACACTACGAGAAGTCGGGGGTAGTATCATTCTATGGCGCAAGAAATACATCGTGTTTCCAGGCTCGTCGCCGAGGACACCACCATCTCCTCCGAGTCGCAGCTCACCACCTCCAACTCCACATGATGAGGAGAGGGACGACGACCACCATAGCACGAGTCCACCGTCGCGTCAGCCGACTCCACTACCACGTCAGGTGACTCGAAAGGTCGCCGCTCGGTCAACCCGTGCTACTACTCAGAAGAAAGGTAAAAGGGCGAAGAAAACCCTCGCCGCCTCCTGAGAAGTTATCTGTCGAGGTGACTGATGAGGAATTGAAAGTGCTAAGTGCTACAACAGTGCAAGCCTTTTTTGCAAAGTAAAAGCCCAAGACAAAGCAGATATTTCCTCCAAAAGTCCAAAAGTGGGCTAAGAGTTTCATTGAGACACCATCGCAATATGATATAAATAAGACAGATGACTACACACGCTGTCTGATGAGAATTTGTAGGAATAAGAGGACAAGTAGTAGTGCAAGCGGGAAAAGAGACGTTGCCCAACTCGGACAACAGGAAAAACAATCAATGTCCCCATTCAAAGTGTTATCTAGTGTTGATCAGAATACGGCGGAATTTGCTAGAGATGCTGGTATTAGTGTTCATCAAGCGCAAGGCGCACATGTCCCCATGCAAATGGAAATAACATAGAAATATGAATATGGGAAGTCTCTGGTTAGACCTGATGAGATCGACCTTCTACAAACACAAATGCGAGGACTACATGAGTGGTACATGAAAATAACAAAAGGAAAAGTGCGACCAAATGCGCTGGCTGCGAGAGTTACAAATGATCATTTCATAGATGAAGACGAGATCTAAATTTATCTGGAGGGATTATATATGTTATACAAAAAGGATGCCCTCGACTTGAGTCTCGTCAGTTCCTATTGTTTATAAGTGATTTATTTATTTGTATGATAAAGTCTCTAACTCAACTCGCTCATAGCTTGTAATTATCCTCACTATGCTATTATGCAGAATGAAGAGCGAGGAATGTGACCGAAGGGCCATCTTTGACACTGGGTTCATCGATCCACGCCGAGTTAATGAACGATTGCTATGTCAATACCCCGAGGATACAGAGGAGAACTTGCTAAGGTTCATAATGAGGCAACATTATAGAAAGATAATAATGTTTCCTTACAACTTCAAGTGAGAGTGTTATTGTCTTGTACCCATTCACTTTTGCTTACTCGATGTTAATTGTAATTGATGAGTTACTGACGTATATAAATGTGCACAGTTACCATTACATTCTGCTAATCATTGAAGTTGACGCTAGAAGAGTTGAAATCAAGGACTCACTAAAGAAAGAACAAGCGGAGTACAAAAGCATTATAGATGTGCTCCAGAGGTAATTTCAGTCATTATCGCACTATATCGGTCTCTTTCGTTCATTTCGTGAGATATCAAGTAACTAATAACATATTTATTCATTCTCTTTGCCAGGCAGGGTTTGGAAAGAATTCACCAAGAGGACAGTAGGTGATTGATACGTTGCTAAGGTATCTATAATTTTTGATGTTCCATGCTTGTTTTGTATCTACTTTGATTTGTTTTGTCCACACTTTGAGGTATTTTTAAACAATTTCTGGAACTAACCTATTGACAAGATGCCACAGTGCTAGTTGCCTATTTTTTGCTGTTTTTGGTTTCAGAAAAGCTAAAAAATAAATATTCTCGGAATTGGACAGGACAAAAGCCAATATGCCTATTTTTCCCGGAGCAACACGGAAACACGAAGCACAGACGGATGGTGGCGCGGGCTAGCCCTGGTGGCGCCACCAGGTGGTGTGGGCCCCCTGGCTGCCTCCTTGCCTCGCCTCTTCGCCTATAAGAAGCCTCCCGATGAGAAAACCCTAAATCATCCAGCCTCCAGCCACGAAAAGTTCCGTAGCGCTGCCGCCACTGAAGGAGAGATTCGGGGAACAAAAAGTCTCTATTCTGGCACCCTGTCGGGACGGGGAAGTGCACCTGGAGCCATCTCCATCGATCTCCACCACCATCTCCATCGCCATTGCTGATTCCCATGATGATGAGGGAGTAGTTCTTCCTCGAGGCTAAGGGTTCTACCGGTAGCTATGTGTTAATCTCTCTCTATGCATGATCATATTGTGATCATGAGCTTTGTAATCAAGTAGATCTACCTTGCTACTCAAGTGCTTTAATAGATCTCTGCTCTCCCCATGTATTTGAATGTGACAGCGTCACACCATGGTGGCACTTAGGCTAGAGATTAAAAATACTTGTTATGAGTTATATTTTGAGTTGGATGTCTTTATGAAATTGTGGTGTTTGTTGGAACCATCTAGTGCTCAAGGTGACAGTGTGGGGTTATCTAGATGGGAAAGGCTTACTTTGAGGAGTGTTGTTATAGCCCTACCATGGATTATAGTGTCCAACCGGAGAGTAGTTCAGAGTAGTATCATAAAGAGATGATATTTATATGAGAGTTTTCACTAGTGAAAGTATGATCCCTAGGCCTTGTTTCTAAACATTGAAACACCGTTTGCAACTAGATCTGTTACATGTTTGCTTGTTGCCATCTTTATTTCAGTTTGCCTTTAGTCTCTTCCACGCCATCAAGCTATTTTCTGGCACCATTGTCTTATATCTATACCACTTGTATTTCACTATCTCTTTGCCGAACTAGTACACCTATACACCTGACAAGTGTATTGGGTGTGTTTGGGACACAAGGGACTTCTTGTATCTTGATTGCAGGGTTGCTTGAGAGGAGATACCTTTGACCACGTCCTCCCTGAGTTCGATAAACCTTGGGTAATCCACTTAAGGGAAAACTTGTTGCTGTTCGACAAACCTCTGCACTTTGAGGCACAACAATTGTCTACAAGAATAGAAGTGCGTAGACATCAAGCTATTTTAAAGGCGCTGTTGGGAGGTAAGGTAAAAGGTACTCACATCCTCCGGTGTGAGTGCTCGAAGTTATTTGCTTTAGATTCTGCAATTTTGTCTTTTTGTTTCTTGTTTTCACTAGTTAGGCTTAATGGAAAACAACAACAAAATTAGAGAGCTTTATAGTATTTATATTGAGTTAGGACATGAACTGTTTGAAGAGAAAATTAAAAAACCTATGGAACTTTATTTGCATACTAATAGCAATGTTGTTAGTATGAATTCTTTGGACACCATTATTGCTAATGCTATGGAAAAGGCTAAGCTTGGGTAAGCTAGTTTTTATGAAAATGATCTTTTTAGTTCCCCGGCTTTGGAAGATAGCTATTCTATTGCTTATGATGATACCAAACCTCCAACATATGATGATTACAATGATGCATATGATATTTTTAGTCCACCTACTATTGAGGAGAAAATTAATGATTACAATATGCCTCCTATATTTTATGATTATGGTGATGAGAATAATAATGATAGCTATTTTGTTGAATTTACTCCCACCATAATTAATAATAATGGCTATGCTTATGTGGAGAGTAATAATTATTATATGCATGTGGATCATGATAAGAATGTTTCTTGTGATAGTTATATTGTTAATTTTATTCAGTATGCTACTAAAAGTTATTATGAGATAGGGAAACATGGTTTTATGTATCTCAACAATATTAAGTTTCCCCTCTTTATGTTGAAAATTTTGAAGTTGCACTTGTTTTGCTTTCCTATGCTTGTTGCTTTGTGCTTTCATGAATTGTTTCTTTTCAAGATTCCTATGCATAGGAAGTGGGTTAGACTTAAATGTGTTTTGAATTTGCTTCTTGATGCTCTATTTTACTTCAATTCATATTTCTTATGTGAGTATCTTCTCAAACTATCAAGCCTAACTTAAAGGCGTTAAAGAAAAGTACTTATTGGGAGATAACCCAAAAGTTTTAGTTGAGTCTTGGAAGTTATTGCTTCAGTAATAACCTCTCCTTATTCTTTTTATTTGCTTTTTGTGCCAAGAGTAACCTCTAATGAGAGATAAGTAATGCTTGGGAAAGTTGCTGTCCCGAAATAGATTTTTGTGCTTGACTGTAAAATTTGTGTAAAATCTCTGTAAGTCGTTTTGAGGCGTGAATTTTAGTGCTTCTGCCCCAGGTTGTTATCTAACTTTAGTTAGTTCAACACTTTTCGATTTGAGCAACAGAAGGTCTTCTAAAAAATTGGTTTTTACCTGCTGGTCTCTTTTGACAGATTTCTGCCATTATTTTCATTTGCTTCTTGTTGATTCCTTTTTGAGTTCTTTTAGGGAATTGAGCTTTTTGAGGGAAGTGCTACAATATCTTGTGTTTTAATGGAAGTTTTTTTGGTGTTGAAACTGAACCTAAAGACTTATTATCTTGAGTGCACTAATGTTGCTAATAAAGATTGTGTGAAGTTTTGTATGAAGGAAAAAATTTAGGTGTATGGAGAGAATGATGTAATGAGATGAAGAATAGACTAAAGCTCAAGCTTGGGGATGCCACCCCGTGTCACCCCAAGAAATATTCAAGAGGTACAAGCTTCAAAGCTTGGGGATGCCCAAGGCATCCCCTTCTTCATCAATAAAAATCCCAGGTTTCTTCCAAACACTTTATTTTTATTGTTTCATGCACAGTTGTGTTATTCTTGGAGCGTCTTCTTTTTCATTTTCGTTTTGGTTTTCGTTTGCTTGGTTTTCTTAGTTTGCTTGAATAAATTGGTTGGACCCCCTCTTTCATGCATTGGTTTTCAAATAATTTCGTTTGGATTGGAAAAGAGTAGGAAAAGTTCATGCTTAAGTGGTAAAGAGAGCTTGTTTTTGACTATGGCCTATGCTTTGTCATGCCATGCTTGATATTGTTTTGGATTTATGCTTAGTGATCTTTGTTGTAGCATGACATGTTATAAACAATCACTACAATAGAACATAGTTTTGGTAAAACAACCATGTAACACATGAAAAAATGTGCTACAAGTAAAAATGCAGTAACACATCAGTTATGTTACAAGCGTCGGCAGTAAAACATACTAGGTAGAATGTGAAAAGGTGTTACAGATATCTTATTGCAGTAACATATAAATTCCCATTACTCATCATGTGCTACAAAATATGACTGTAGTAACACATTATCATGTTTTGGTACCCAGTGTTACAACTTCCAGATGGGGAATAACAAAGAATTTTATATCGACGACATTAGTAAATCACCATTATCATAACACGTCGAGCCACTGACTTTTTATTTGAATATATTCACAACTAGGACCTGCTAACCCAATGAACATGTTTGTCCCACTTAACATGTGGGGTCTTCTCTCGCGCGAGCCCGCATGTCTGATATGCGGGACACACCCACCTCACTATGTGAAGTAGACCGACATGTCAGTGTAGGACAGATAATTGAACCAAACCCAATAGACGTGTGGTCCCACATGACACGTTGGACCTGGTGTCACGGGCCCGCGTGTGTCCCACATACGGTACACGCTCATGAGACAAGACATGCACATGTGAACTTTACCAACATGTCAGTGCACGACGCATAACTCAACCGACAAAAAAATATGCGGTCTGTCTAGGCACAACTAGGACTCTAGCGTATCTGACATGCGGGACCACCTGACATATGGGACCTGCGCACCTAACATGCAAACCTGATTATCATCCTTTGTTTCACCAACGCCGCAACCCACAATGACCTCTTTATGTTGATAGAAAACAATCAATAAAACTACATGACCTTAGCTTGGCCCCCAATAATATGTAAGCATGTCGTTATTAAATTTGTGAGACAAATTGTGAACAAAATGAAATATCGTCAACTTCGCATACAACCTCGGATTGAAATGATCCCAATATAAACTTTATTCCACTATATAAAGTACAAAATTTTCATGATGGTGAGATGATATTTTATCTTGCACTACTAGCCATGATAGCTTTTTTTCCCGTACAATAACCAATGTACAAAATTTTGTGATTGTAAATAGGTTCAAGAAAATGCAGCTATTTTCGAAATTCAAATCCGCGAGCCAGATCGAGTAGTTCCACCGATAATTTTACATACCATCTCACGTTATATGATGTGAAAGTCCATACAACATCACCGCCCAAGCACACGATATGTCGCTCCTAAGACAAATAGATAGTATTTTTTTTTGGGTGAGCCAAATAGTTATTAGTACCTCCTCAAAATTTTCCTTTATGCTTAGCACGTGGTTTTGTTTCAATGTACTTACTCAGGAAGGAAAACATAGTAGGAAGAAAAAGCGTGCAGAGGCAAAAATTCTGATTCATACATGGGGAGTAAATTTTTTAGATTCAGCCGTTTCAACTCCGCACCGTCCGCGAAGTATCCCCTGCCAATCGCCGCCCCTAATTATCTCAGACCCAGAACCACCCCTCTCCCATTGGCGTAGTCCCGCCTCTTCTCTTCTCTGCGCAACCCCGTCGAACTTGTCTTCCTTGGCGGCTCGGCTTCAATAGCCACGACATGGATATTTGGATACTAGAAGATGGAGACATGTGTATCGGCGAGGAAGACGGCAGCTGTCGCGAGGCGTTGGTGGCCTTCATCGAGGCCAAGAACTCATGGGGATCTAGATCTCCAGACATATCGGTAATGGAATATAGTGAGTTAGATTTGTTTTTTCGCCTCCTCGATCTGACACCGAGTTGCTGGGATCGTATTGTAACAGGTCAGCACTCTTTTAATCTATCTCATCATGAGATCCGAACATCGATTGCCTCTTCCGTTGGTCTTGTCCAGGGCATTAGGGCGGCGGTCATGGAGGAGCATCGCGATTCGCGAGGTAGATGGAATAGGGGTTCGCTGGTCGTTCTCTGTTCCATCTATGCAGGGACGTGGTGGTATTTCATCTGGCTGTGTCGCGATCTCCATCGCCTGAGCTCAGGACATGGACATAAATACTAGTCGGCTAGCTCTTCTATGAATCAGTTAATTCTACATATATTCTTCCTAAATCAATTTGAAATCTTCTATTCTAACACGTGCTTTGTATACTTCGTGTTTGCTAGCTTTGTCGTCCTTTGTTTGTCTGAATGGATAAACAATACCACTATTAATACCGAAACATGGCATGCATTTGAATTTATTCATAGGAGTTATACTCCCTCCGTCTCAAAAAGGATGTCGTGGTTTTGGCTAGACTCGTTTGTATCTATACACTAAAATATGTCTAGATACACATGAATCTAGAAATATTTAGGACATCCTTTTTTGCGATGAAGAGAGTACATAGCTGATAGGCATCACCAGGATAATAGTGGATAGACTTTATTGTTTTGGTAGGTATATTAAAAAGCATGATTATTCTTACTTTTAAAACACTGTTCTTAACGCCTTTCTGCTGGCCTACAGGGATGACTTCTTCTAGTTATGTAAACAAGCATATTCCATCATAATTTACAAGGCTCCCTCTTGTTGCAATCTTCATGTAGTTTGCCGTATTTGTTAGGAGATATTGATTATTTCATTTGGTATTCTATATATTTCGCACCTATGCAGATCACAATGAATTAATTTTTAGTTTATGTAGATTGACCAAAGTGTTATGAAGATGACATTGGAAATAGGTAACATCAATGCTGATATGTCTCCATCTAGACAAAAGGAACAAATTGCATACGTATTTATAAAATTATAGGTAATCATTTTTAAATATATTACTGTTTGTTTTACACAGCTAAATATGATTTTTATTGAATGATCACGCTGTCTTTTATTGAATAGAAGAACAACTGCAAACCATACTGTTGGAGGGGCCGACATCAGCTATAACCTGATCTGGACTGCAAAATTCTCACACTAGATAGCTATATTTGTGTTTTATAGATTCTTTGTTTATTTTTATGTTTCCGTGATTTCCTCGCAGGATTTAGGGGTCAAATAAATGGTTAAAGATTGCAATATGCTCATATATTGTCCATCTCAAGATATGTAATCTGCTTCATATATAGTCAAGTGGTATGTTGAACTTACTAATTTCTCTTGCCCTTATGCAAACATTCGAAAGCCTAGAAAGTTATCCTACACCATGTATAACTTGTCCAGGCCGCCATCGGCAGTAGTAGTTACAAAGGGAAAGGAAAATTGTTACTTTGACTGAGGTCACATTTTATTCGGTCACCTGTATATGCTACGACTAATTGGTTTCTATACTGTTTGCATGCTATACATTATCAAGATGTAATATAATAATGAATTAGAGTTCATATATCAAAGTGATGCAAAATTCTACCGATGTTTATAAGACTTAAACTGAACATTTTTTGCCATGTGCAGGATTTTGGTTTCCCTAGACCCTCCAATACTTAGTGCATGCAGACAACCGATGGTCTGTTAATGAAGAAAGTGTTTGGAACGTTTGTCGGTAGAATAGTGACATGTAATTAGAAATATAGTCCCCTTCTCATGTATAATATGAAATAATGTATATATGTGCTTTGGTAACCCATTTTCTACTATGATGGCCTTAGCAAAGCAAACTTATTTTTTCCTTGGAAATTCATTATTGAGATGGGATGTGGGAAATGGTGCATCTTGTAATGCTACATATGGGGAACATGTTAATATTTTTTACTGGAATTTATTATGAGATGGGCAGTGGAAAATGTGCACATCTGGGGACCCAATAATAGAATGTATATTATGAGAAATATCAATCATGTTCAATACTATTACTTTATGTACACAAATGTGTTACTAGCTCATTGATGATCATCAATTATTGTGTTACAATATTTGATAAAATGTGTTGCAAACTTTGTTACTATATGCAGAAATATGTGTTACTTCTTGTGTTACTCAACCTATAAAGATACTTGTGTTCCTATAGTTATAAAACCGTGTTACCACCATATGTAGTAACACACATTATACATGTTACTATAGTAGAGTTGTAACACACTTTCTAACCTATAGGAACATCTACTATCTGTGACACCGGTCACCTCTTAGTAACACGGCCTAACGTAACACATCTGAAAATGTGTTACTCAATGGCCTAGTAACACACTTTTGGACCTGAAGTAACACAAGTGCGTGTTACCAAAGCTCTGTCTTGTTGTAGTGAATTGATATTGCTTAATGTGCCTTGAAATAATCATGCGTTCTTTTAGCATATTAAAGCATAGTATTGTGGTATTCTCTTTTGATGCTTTATTTGGATTGACTTGGCGCATGCTCACCATGTTATGACTATCCCAAGTCACCATAAGCCTTTATGATCCTTTAGTTTTTGACTTGTAATATCACTTTATGCTTTAATTAATGATGTTTTGTCGCTCTACATGATTATGGCCATTATTGCTCTCTTAGTTGGTCGCTCCCAGTCTTTTGCTAGCCTCCATAACCAAGTATGAGTTCCACTCATGCATCCAACTCCTAAAACCAAGCTATTCCAAAGAGTCCACCATACCTACCTATTAGCATTTGCTATTCCAAGTATATTCATGTTTTTATCTACCTTCCGAATTAAACTTGTTATGAGAAAACTAGTGATTAAAGCTCTCATGAACTTGATGGCACACTTTACTTTTCTTGCCCCTAATAAACTTGAACCATTGTGTCATCTATGTTGTATATGCTTGCACTTATATATTGGGGATTAGCAGAACCATGTTGTCATGGGGAACGCTTTCAACATTACACGTGTACATTGTGCCTAGTTGATATCATGCTCTTTTGTCTATGGATGTCGTCAGTGTGAAATGAAAGGGGAGCTTGTAAGTCCATAGAGTTATGTATGTGTGTTAGAGAAACGCCTGGGCCGCTGGTCTAATCCATGCCTAATTATGGCGGAAACCTACAGCGTAACCATAATGAGCAATCTATGAAGCATTCTTCTTATAAAAAAGAGATAGATATTGAGAAAAAAGAGAAAAAGAAAAAAAAAGAGGAAAGAGAGAAAAAAGCACCATTTTTCCATGGTAAATAAGAAGATTGCTGAGATGCTCGTTGTCTGCTTGCCTTGTCATTTTGATATGGGGATTCTTCCGTATCATCGGGCAAGGGGTACCCCGTTGTCGGTTCTCTATGATACACATGTACTTACTATGACAAGAACTTATCGGTAACTAAACTTGAGTAGCATAAGAAGCGGCCCTCGTATTCAAGGGACATGAGATTTCCAACTTATACTTTGTCAAGCATATACTCCATGGTTTGTTCGCTTTAACCTTAATCACTTCAAGATGCTTATGATAGGGGCAATGAGAGCTGGAAGCTAATAAGTACCATAATTTTTGGAAGCTTTTTACGAGACTTGAATCCCTGTTTCCTTCTATGAAGGCCTTTCTTTTACTTTTATGTTGAGTCTCCATCTTCTATCTTTATGCACCTATTGTCCCAAGGCTTGTTGATTGAGGCATAACTTTGATATTGCTTGTTCTTAAACTATTTGTATCTAGTCACCCTTATAAACTTTGAAGGTGTCCTATGCATTTATGTTTGCTACTCTATGAGGGACAAGATGAATGCCACTATGCTATGTTTTCTTTATGTGAAACAAACAAACGTCTTGCAAAGCATTATTATTCATGAATCTTTTGTTTGTATCTTTTCATGTTACAACATAGTTGCTATGTCTTATTGTTAGAACTTTTTCTTTCATGCTATGTTGAAGTACTATGATCCCAGCTATCAATGTTTTACAAATACTTTGATCAAGTTTATGATGGTGTATGTCACCTCAAAAATTATTCTTTCTTTTTATCACTTACCTACTCGAGGACGAGCAGGAGTTAAGCTTGGGGATGTTGATACGTTGCTAACGTATCTATAATTTTTGATGTTCCATGCTTGTTTTGTATCTACTTTGCTTTGTTTTGTCCATACTTTGAGGTATTTTTATACACTTTCTGGAACTAACCTATTGACAAGATGCCACAGTGCCAGTTGCCTTTTTTTGCCGTTTTTGGTTTCCGAAAAGCTAAAAAATAAATATTCTCGGAATTGGACGGGACAAAAGCCAATATGCCTATTTTTTCGGGAGCAACACGGAAACACGAAGCAGAGACGGAGTAGGGCACTAGGATGGGCACACCCTATGGTGGCGCGGGCTAGCCCTGGTGGCGCCACCAGGTGGTGTGGGCCCCCTGGCTGCCTCCTCGCCTCGCCTCTTCGCCTATAAGAAGCCTCCCGATGAGAAAACCCTAAATCATCCAGCCTCTAGCCACGAAAAGTTTCGCAGCGCCGCCGCCACCGAAGGGAAGATTCGGGGGATAGAAAGTCTCTGTTCTGGCACCCTGTCCGGATGGGGAAGTGCCCCCGGAGCCATCTCCATCGATCTCCACCACCATCTCCATCGCCATTGCTGATTCCCATGATGATGAGGGAGTAGTTCTTCCTCGAGGCTAAGGGTTCTACCGGTGGCTATGTGTTCATCTCTCTCTCTATGCATGATCATATTGTGATCATGAGCTTTATAATCAAGTAGATCTACCTTGCTACTCAAGTGCTTTAATAGATCTCTGCTCTCCCCATGTGTGTGAAAGTGACAGCGTGCACACCATGGTGGCACTTAGGCTAGAGATTACAAATACTTGTTATGAGTTATATTTGGAGTTGGATGTCTTTATAAAATCGAGGTGTTTGTTGGAACCATCTAGTGCTCAAGGTGACAGTGTGGGATTATCTAGATGGGAAAGGCTTACTTTGAGGAGTGCTGTTATAGCCCTACCATGAATTAGAGTGTCCAACCGGAGAGTAGTTCAAAGTAGTATCATAAAGAGATGATATTTATATGAGAGTGTTCACTAGTGAAAGTATGATCCCTAGGCCTTATTTATACATTGAAACACCGTTTGCAACTAGATATGTTACATGTTTGCTTGTTGCCATCTTTATTTCAGTTTTTCTTTAGTCTCTTCCACGCCAGCAAACTATTTTCTGGCACCGTTGTCTTATATCTATACCACTTGTATTTCACTATCTCTTCGCCGAACTAGTGCACCTATACACCTGACAAGTGTATTGGGTGTGTTGGAGACACAAGAGACTTCTTGTATCTTGATTGCAGGGTTGCTTAAGAGGGGATATCTTTGACCACTTCCTCCCTGGGTTCGATAAACCTTAGATAATCCACTTAAAGGAAAACTTGATGCTGTTCTACAAACCTCTGCACTTGGAGGCCCAATAACTGTCTACAATATAAAAGTGCGTAGACATCAGTGATTTTAAAGATGAGCTTAGTTTTCATGCGATCGAGGTAAGTAGTACAAGTTACATCCACGCATCTCTTTAATTCTAGTTTCAATACCATTATATCATGTTTGATTATTATTTGATTGTATTCTATTCTCGTAACGTGCGACATGCAGCCACTAGGGACTAATTTGTGTGGATACTTTGTTTGCGAGTTCATTCGCTCGGAGATCAGTGAGCGGGACGGATCGAAACTTATAGAAATACGTGAAAAATATATTCACAATTTTATTTTATTACCATCAATTGTGTTGACTGTCATTCATAATATTTGTTATGACGATTGATATTCATGTTGATCTCCTTCTTTTATATATATAGTTGGAAAGACTGCAGGAGAAACTCGAACCGAAGGAGCGCGTAGTAGCAATTTAAGAGGAATTGACGGGATTTTTGGTTGACCATGCCATAGACCCAAGTGATTATATTTAGTGATCTCTATGTAATCGAATAGACGGGCTCTAATTCCGGTTGTGATCTCTATGTAACCAAATTGTATATATATGTATGCTCGTAAGACAAGTTATATTATATATACAACAACATGTACATTATATATGCATAAACATGGCACAGGATTTAATGATCTCCATAAACCAAATTGTACATAAAAATGAAAAAGAATTGAAAAATAAAAAACCTGTAAATCGTGTCGCGGCAAAGAAAACACCCAATTCTCTGCCATGGTAGAAAAGTTTTAGACCGGGGTCGTGTTATGTCCCGGGACTAGAGGTCCTCTCGCCCCCCGCATTGCCGCTGCCACGTGAGTGGACTCTAGTCCCGATTCGTAACAGAACAGGGACTAGAGATAGGGACCTCTAGTCCCGATTCCGCGGCCGCGGTTGCAGAACCAGGACTGGAGGCCCTCTGAAACCGGGACTAGAGCCCCGTTCTCCACCAGTATTAAAAAAAAAGTCTAGCAAAAGCATTGTAGCACATAGCTAGCTGATCCCTCACAGTCACATTAGTTTAGGGCACTGATATATTGTTGTGGCTCGGAATTATGATACCGATGCGAAATGCAGATATGTTGGCATCTTGCGACGCCGTGCATGACAGAATGCCGATGACAATAGGACAACCGGGCATGCATGTTCATCCAAGTCCTCTAGTTTTCTCCGTATGTTTCTTCCTCGTCCTTCGACTAGTCCAAATCAAAATGTTCACCACATTGCCTGATAAATACTCACTGATCCACTGTGCTTCCATCAGCTCGGGTGGAACAGGGGGGGTCATACTCAATACTTACAGCCATGGCTTTATTCCCTCTGTTCGTGTGCGTCCTGGTATACAGCTACTGCTTCGTTGCACTTGGAGGCAGTGTGCACAGCAACTTCGTGGTGGTGCCAATTAGCTCGTTTGAGCCAGCAGCAGTATGCTCCACTTCAAGAGGTCAGTATATATAAACCCGCATCAAGTCAAAATTTTAGTCTCTGGTTAGGATGAGTCTATTTTTGAAGAAAATAGAAGATATTTTTCATGACGTCCGTCTCTAATTAGAAGCTGTCTACCGGTAAGACGATTTAGAAATAATTACCGATATATATCCTCCCGCTACAGTAGGGGATAGGCGATTTTCTGAAACCACCGGGAAAACCACCTCGCTTGCCGTCGAATCATTCAATCTCTCCCCCTCCGGCGGTCGCTCCGGCGGCGGGAGGGTGGGGGATCGACGATTCACGGCCTGTACATAGTGTAGGGAGTCTTGGTAGCTGGTCGGCGGCGCTCAGGAGGCGGTGGTGCGGCCGATGCGGCGTTTTGGTGGCCGAGCTCTTCCCCTCTGGCAACAGCTCTCTTCGAGGTGCTGTGGTCGAGCTCTCCACGTCCTCGAGCTTGAGGGTCTCTGGATCCGTCGAGTTCGGTTCCCCTTCTCCGGCGATGGCGTGGCGGCTGCGCTGGATCTTGAAGATGAATAAGGAGGAGGTGATGTGTGGCTTCGCGGTGAAGATGTGTGGCCATGGGGTAGGCTCTATGGAGCCGGCGACCGGCGACTTCCCGTCCACGGAAGGGGTGCTCCTGATCCAAGCCATCGAGAGGAGCAACGGCGGTGGCGCGCCACCGGCGGCTTTGTGGTCTTCGTCATCGTCATCGGGGTACAGGGGTTCGTGGTCCTGGGGACCTGTGTGCTATTTCAATCTTGTACTGGACCTTTCTGTAAGATCGAGGCTATAATATCACTTTCTTTTACCGCAAAATAAAAATAAAAATAATTACCGATATTGATAAGTATTTTGGTCGACAAATTCTTACTTCTTTTGTACCCCCATGAATCTATTTTGTGTTAAGATAGTAGTATGATTTTGAACGGTGACTTGGAAACAGAAATAGCAAAACCTACCCTCTGATAAAAAAAGTTGCAAATTTAACCATTTCATGTTTACTTTCAGTTACTTCCGAGCCTAACCGTGCATCTGTGCCCCTGGCACACCGGCACGGACCATGCGCACCCTCGACCGGCGAGAAGCCAACTTTCGCCGAGACGCTCCGCAGAAACCGTGCCCGCGCCGACTACATCATAGGCAAGGCCTCAGGGCGCATGACTACACTGTCAGACGGAGGAGCGAGTGTCCCCACGTACCTCGGGGACGCCGTCGACTCGTTGGAGTATGTCGTGACGCTGGGCATCGGCACGCCGGCCGTCCAGCAGACCGTCCTCATGGACACCGGCAGCGACCTGACGTGGGTGCAGTGCGAGCCCTGCAACTCCACCCAGTGCTACCCGCAGAAGGACCCCCTGTTCGACCCGAGCAAGTCTTCCACCTTCGCCCCCATCCCCTGCGGCGCCGACTCGTGCAAGCAGCTCGTCGTCGACGGCTACAACAACAGCTGCACGACGGGCACCGCCTCCGGTGCCTCCCTCTGCGGGTACGCGATCGAGTACGGGAACAGAGCGATCACCACGGGGGTGTACGCCACGGAGACGCTGACGCTCAACGCCGGCGTCTCCGTCAGCAACTTCAGCTTCGGCTGCGGCAGCAACCAGCACGGCCCCTACGACAAGTTCGACGGCCTCCTCGGCCTCGGAGGCGCGCCCGAGTCGCTCGTGTCGCAGACGGCGTCTCTCTACGGCGGCGCCTTCTCCTACTGCCTCCCGCCAGCGAACAGCAGCGCCGGGTTCCTCACCCTTGGCGCGCCGAGCAGCAACAGCACGGCCGGCTTCGTGTTCACGCCCATGTACCGCTTGGCCCCGGAGTTGGCCACATTCTACGTCGTCACGCTCACCGGCATAAGCGTCGGCGGGAAACCGCTCGACATATCGCCGTCGGTCTTGTCGGGGGGCTTGATCATCGACTCCGGCGCGGTCATCACGGGGATCCCGGACACGGCCTACGCGGCGCTGCGGACGGCCTTCCGGAGCGCCATGTCCGAGTACCCGCTCCTGCCACCATCGGAGGAGACCGGGCTCGACACGTGCTACAACTTCACCGGCCACAGCAACATTGTTGTGCCCAAGGTCGCCCTCACGTTCAATGGCAGTGCCACCGTCGACCTAGATGCGCCGTCTGGGGTTCTGTTGGAAGGCTGCCTCGCTTTCGCTGGAGAGGGGGACGACGGAGAGACCGGGATCATCGGCAATGTGAATCAGCGTACCATCGAGGTGCTCTATGATTCTCGGCGGGGGAGTGTCGGGTTTAGGGCCGGTGCCTGCTGATGAGGGGTATATGGCACGATTTAACTAGTGTGTGCCATTGCAGGCTGTCACGAGGCCAGCTGTTGTATTGCTTTTTTTTAAGGGAACCAAGCTGTTGTATTGTCACTCAGTCTGTTTCAAAATATAAGATGTTTTAGATTATTTTGAAATCGTGTACCTAGATGTTTTTTAGTGTGTAGGTTTAGCGCAAAATGAATGAATCTACACTATATGAGTTTTGGATTTTGTTTACTACTCCCTCTATCTAGGTTTATTGGGCTTAATCGGAGCAGCGCTGCGATCAAGGTGGGATTCTATTGGTGGAGAAAAATCGCATAGACGGGTTGTAATTGCTGATATCCTCTCATTAACTACAAGGATTAATTACTACTCCATTACATGCAATGTCATGCATAGGGTAGTCTCATAGAGTCATGAAGGATGCCACGAGGCTGGTTTTCCACGAATTAAGTAGCAAATCTAGCCTAATTTTTTGGAATTTTTCCAATTCTATTAGTAGCCCAATAAACATGGATGGAGGGAGTATTAAATGGGAGTTGGTAATCGTAGGCCGTGTCAAATATTGGAAGCATCTGAACCATCAATTAACGAACATCAAACATTGGGCCAATCTCAGGTGTACCCTCCCGCGGCGCGATTAAATGGAAACTGATAATCAGAGGTACACGCGGATAGCAACAATCACAAAAATTTAATAATATTAATATTAAGGGCACACACGGATAGCAACAATCACGATGGGATAATATGGAAGTTCACTAATTAAGGGAGTACACACGGATAGCAACAACATGGAAATTCACTAATATAATATGGAAAGGCACGATATACGGGATTATACAGAAATTCACTAATTAAGGGAGTATATACACGGATAGCAACAATCACGGAATCACGGAAATTCAAAAACAAACCACGGCTCCTCCATCAATCTCCTCGCGCTCTTAATACTCTTGTGACGCTGCTCTGCGCCGCCGTCCTTCTCCTCCAGCGGTCGTCTCAATGTCGTCGTGACGCCGCTAACGCTTGGACAACCAAACCCTCCAGCAATCTTTTCCATATCATCGGTTTCCGCTGGTAATCCAACGTCCCTTGCATCCTCTGTCCTTCTTCCCCCTTCTTCAGCTAGAAAGTCCTCTATCAACATAGGTTTCCGCTGATTTACTCTTCTTACTACCAGATGAGAAAACAAAAGATTGGTTGTGAATCTTATCCTAGGGAGCGTACCCGTTTAAGGATCTAACCAACAAAGGACCAAATGAATCAACTGGAGCAATAAATAAGAGTGGCACGAATTGGTACAGTCGATTGTATGCCGAGCAGAAAGAAGAATACTTAAAGAAACAATAGCTAGCCGGACAATAGAAAATAATAGCAGCTCTAAATCAGAATCATGGTAATAAACATATAGTCACATTCGTATGTAAGGATTTTTTTTGGTCATCTAATCTTCTCTGTATGTAAGAGAAATTATTTTTTATGACTTATCAGGAGATAATAGCACTTCTAAAGGCCAGGCATACACATCTCCAAATCAAGGTAATGCCACATAACTTTCAATCAGAAATGTGAATATCTTCAAATGGTACATTACTTGAAAGACAGGGTTAAAAAAATCTTTTGTATGTAAGAGTAACTACTTTTTGTGACTTATCAGGAGATAATAGCACTTCTAAAGGCCCAGCATACACATCTCCAAACCAAGGTAATGCCACATAACTTTCAATCAGAAATGTGAATATCTTCAAATGGTAAATTAGTTGAAAGACAGGTTTTCCTATACATTTCAAAAGGAATAAATGTATGCAAAAAGAAATAACGCTACTATTATGATGCCCATTACATTTCATAGTAACTCAATCAACATGTGAATATTGTCAAACATTTACTCCACAAGATGTCAGCAAATGTAACTCGGAGCTTGCAGCAACATATACCATAGATGATTCCACATAAGTTAAGATACTTACCAGAGAATGTTTCCTCAAAGCACTGATTATGTCATGGTGTGATGTGAAAATGTAAACATTGTGTCCATGGGCAGCTAGCTGACACGGCGCACCACCTACATCGGAAGTACATTTCATTAAGTCCGGTCCATATTTATATCAACTTTCATGCAAAAGATACATTTTCTCATAATATCGCTTGGAGTTTTAAGGATGAAGTTTCAACATCTGTGATCCAGGTATTCTATCCAAAAGATACATGTTCTAAGCAAAAAAAAATGTGCGATATAAGGATTAACATTATTTGTCTTGCTCCCTTTTTTGTTCCACCCAGTTGAGAAATCAAGATCTCTTTTCCTAGGGAGCATACCTTGTCTAAAGATCTAACCAACGGAAGTCCAAGTCAAACAGTGGGACCTAAACAGTGCAGTGGGATGAATTGGTATAGTCGATTGTTTCCTATGAGTAAAGAAGAACACTTAAGGAAGCTGCGGATAACCCGACATAAAAAAATTGCAGCCCCAAATCTTGGTAAATTTGATCAATCCAGTCAAATATAGTATATGCAAATTGTATGATGGACAACGAAGTCATATCATTAGAGAATGATACGATGGACACCACCCATATAAGTATTGCAATGTGACCAAGTCACATGGTTTATCGTTGCAATAGTTAGAAACTAGGTGAGTTTGTCCTTATACCGTGAGATCATATTAATCACTGTCACCCGTGGATGCTTTGATCACATCAAACACCATGATCATAACTGAGTGACAATAAATGTGTGTACTGGGTATTCCAGAGGAACAGGTTGAGGCCTATTCATCCAGATCGAGATTTGTTCACCTGTGTGACGGGAAGATACACTGGCCCACTCAGTGAGACTGTATCCAAAAAGGCCGCAACCATTGACTAGGTCATGGGATACAATATCACGATAAGTTAAGTACACTTGTTGATAACAAGATTGGTATGTTGATACCAAAGATTGAATCTCGGACAAGTCATGTATCAAAGAAACAAAAGGATATGGACACAAAGTGTATGGTTCAAACGACAGAGTTTCGTGGAATGCATGGGGGGTCATTATGGGCATCCTGGTCCCGCTATTGATTATTAATAGGAGAGAGAGATCTCGATCATGTCTGTGCCATTCCCGGTCCATAGGGTACACTTAAGGGTCTTACGACGTTCTAAGATCATTATGGAAGCGAAGAGATCACCGGTAAGAAAGAGTGTCGAAATCGTTCCAAAGATTTACCAGAATAGATTTGAGGGGAATCTGAAGGTGTTCGGAAGAAACCGAAAGGTGTTTCAGATTAATAGAAGATTTTATAATATGCATTTTTATATTAATTATGTCTTAATATACTAAATAAATATTTAAAATTAACATTAATAGGGCAACTTCCTCTATTGGGCCAAATTCCCGAAGGAAGAGGGTCCAAAGGGAAGCCACCCCAAAATGGGCAGCCGCTGCCGTTGGGCCCCACCGGCCGGCCCACCACGTGGGCGGGTGCGCGTGAACGCTAGCGGGTGTAGGCGGGCGCTGGCGCACAACAGGTCGCGGGCGATGCCCATCCGGCCAGCCACTGCCGCGTGCACGCGGGCTGGTGTGAGGCCCACCCGTCAAGCCGCCGCCTCAACCTGGCTGGTGCGCCTCGCTACCTCCTCCTCATCTCCTTTTGTCCCACACCATGACTTTGGGGATAAGGGGTCCTCCCCTTTCCCCTATATAAGAAGATCTATATTGGGACCTTGAGATCGGCTACGGGTACGATTACATCACCAACATTTCCTGCGGAACGTGACGCTTTTGGTCTATAAGGCTATGTTACGAAACCTCCATCCCCGTTGTTGCATGAACTCATAGAAATATATTGTCATCGGGTGTTGTGCTAGCTAGGAAATTTTTTGCTTTCTGCTACGAAACCATTTATGTTGTACCTGGGGTCGACACCGGTGCCAACGAGGGTGGTCCTGTGGTGAACATGCCGTTCTATTCATTTGTGGTATGTGTTGGAGTATGTTACAGATAGATATATTTAGTAGTTTAAGTTTGTAATTCAATTTTATCTCTAGTAGTCTTCTTGCTCCCCAAGTTTTCTAGTACTATATAAACAACCTAAGGGCTCACGATGTAATCACCTCTTGCAATATCAATATAGTCTATATTTCCCCAATATTTCATGGTATCAGAGCGGGTCGCTCCTCGGCCTAGGGTTTAGCCACCACCACTTCTGCCGTGCCGCGGGCTGCGCAATAGTAGATTAGATCTTCTTCGCAAAATTTTCTCGCCGGGCGCTTGACCGGCGTTTCTTCTTCTTTCGCCGATCATAGATCAGATTGCGTCGTCTACAGCCGCATGGCGTCATCAGCGCCTCTACTTCAACATCGGCGTCGACTCATCTTCAGCAAATCATCGCCAACGATCATGCCAAGGAGGCTTCGTGTGGCGTCCAAGGTCACGCGCTGCGTCGGCTGCTCCGTCCTCACGTCGTCACCATGCCAGCCTATCTTTGCCGACATCGACCGGGACGAACGTCCCCGAGTACGCGCCTCGCCATCAACAAAGGGTTGCAACTTCATCAACTATGGTCATCATCACCGACAACCATCTACACCAACATCATCGCCACATCATCGCCGTCACCACCAATCGTGGTCATTGTCAACGCCAACAAGTTCTTCTTCACGAGCGACGTCGTGCTCATACAAGCGGAAAATACGGGTCTAATCCCCTAAATCGACTACCGCTACAATTCAATCGCCATCGACAACTAGCACCGTCGTCTTCGTCCACCACGACCTTGCGGCCATAGTCGCAGTCTAATTTTTATTTGCACAAGTCTGTGCTCAATTTTTCTTCTTGCAGCCACTTCGTCTACTCTGACACGGCGGACAACTTCTACACCAACCGTTTACGAAAAATTTCCTTTGCTCCTCAATCCGGCTCTGGCACGCATGGCTCATGATGGGCCCTGTCTTCATACGTACGGTATTGGCAAGACCCATGTTTGCCTTCGTCCCCGACATGCTCCCGAGTCTGGCAAGCTCGGCATTGCGGGTCGAGCTACTTCGACCCAAATTACGTCTACCTCAACTACTACGGTGAATTCTCTAGGCTCAACAACGATATCGACCATAACACAACAACATCACCGACTTCATCAATAGCGCCGACTTCCCCAATGGCACCATCGACGACAACTATAGCACCCTCACTCCCGGCTACATCGACATCGGCAACAAGGGCTACCACCTCACCTTCAGCTTATTCTCCAGTCAGACCGTCCATGTCACTACCGATCCGACTGCAGGGGGTGTTGGAGTATGTTATGGCTAGATATATCTGGTAGTTTAAGTTTGTAATCTAATTCTATCTCTAGTAGTCTTCTCGCCCTCAAGTCTTCTAGTACTATATAAACAGTATAAGGGCTCACGATGTAATCACCTCTTGCAATATCAATATAATCTATAATCTTTCAGTACGTGCACCCTACTCACGAGACCCGACAACTCTTGACGTGGAAACTTTTTCCTTCCTCTTAAATTACTACTCTCTGTCTTTAAATAAGTGTATTTCTAGGTTTGTATTAAGTCAGATATTGTAAAATTTGACCAAGTTTTATTGAAGAAAGTATGAGATCAAGAGGAGACAGCATACGTTCCTCTCAGCCGCCGCCTCCTCCCCTGACCTAGCCACAGCATCTCCGCCTCCTCCATAGATCGGTTCCCCCTCTTTCGGCCGGTCTCGCCGGCATCGGAGGGGTGGAGAACCCGATCTATGGGTGGAGTTTTCAGTAAAAGTAGTGTTTTCAAGATTAGATTAGTGTTTTGGTTGTCATCTTCTTAATGGAGATGGCATCGTCTACAATAAGTGATCCTCGGCATATCGTTCGACGACGAGATCTCTTTCCCGGCGTCAATGGTGGTGTTAAAAGATTAAGTTTCTATAGGTACAGTCTTTCGGATCTTCCTTCACCGGATCGATTTTGGACTTTTTCTCATGGTTGTCGCGAGGAGGATTATCCTCGCAATATTTGTCCCGGCTGCTACGTCCTCGACAATGGTGATTCGTACTCTCGGTTCGCCAGCGACGTCGATCAGGCTGTTCGGTTAATTTTCCCTGGAATACTTGTGTTGGATCTCTTGCCGATGTTGATTGATTACCTTAATGGCTGCGCGCGTGCACGTAGCCTTGGCAGTGCGGCTCAAAAAATTATGAGAGAACCTTCATTGGTATTTACAGGTTATGGTTCGATATTTATCAGCGTTTGGCTGTCTTTAGAGAAGTGCAAGATTATGTCTTCGAGGAAGAAAGAGATTGAAGACCTCGAAGATTTGCTAGTTTCTTTTAGACTTTATTTTAAATATAACGTGGTATTGATTGTAAAAAAAAAAGTAGCAACAAGTATAACATCAAACCGGTGTACGATGAAACTCTATTTCAAAACGAATCCAGTGATACAAATTTAGTGTTGCTATATTTTCCAGTAAAATTGGTCAAAACTTAAATTTTCTGACTAAGGACACACTTATATGTTTATGGCGGGAGTGTATGGTCTTGCCCGCGCCGTCAACATGCATCCAGCGCTAGGGCCACCAATGAAAAGAAATGAAAAATTATCAGCCCAACCATCTTGGGAATTCATGTCACCAGTCGGCATATTAAATCAGCAACAGTTGTTGTCTATATTATAGTATACTCTGTCTCGAAATATATGTTAAAGATTTGTCAAAGTTTGCATCTGCTTATGCCCTAAAATAGGTCTAGATACATGCAAATTTAAGGAAATCTGATATCTATTTCGATCGAGACGGAGGGAGTAGTAATATTAATTGGTAGCCCGGCCTTCTAAGGAGCTAGTTTATACTACCTCTGTCCCAAGGCATATAATTTTTAAAAAAAGTCAAACTATGTAAAGTATGACCAAGTTTTTAGAAAAAATATTAATATTTATAATATGAAATATATGTCCTTGGATACATTATGAAACATTTTTTCACGTGATATCTATATAATATCATAGTTCTTGATAGTTTTTCTAAAAAAGTTTTTTCAAACTTTTCGTAGCTTGACTTTAAAAAAAATTATAGGTCTTACTTGGAACGGAGGGAGTACTCCTTAGAAACGGAGGGAGTAGAAGTATTGGGTGTACATGAACCCAACGAAATTCATGAAACTTCATTAAATTAGTCCTTGGTGTTGGCAGTTTGTGCAAGATTACACCAACACAACTAACGCTGACCTTGATGTTTTTTTTCTTCTCTAGATTCGCCCCTGCCGGCCTGCAGGATATGGAATCTAGCACGTAGAAGCATTGGAATAGCAGATAGCTCGCTCATCATTAGTTTAGCATTCTTAAACGCGTGTTAAGTTGTCGCTCAGAACGATGTTACCGATGCCAAATGCAGATATGTTGGCTTCTTGCATCGCCTGCATGACGTAATGCCACTCACAATAGGACAATCGGAAATGTTCATCCACATCTAGTTTTATTCCGTATGTTTCTTCCTCGGCCTTGGACGAGTTGTCCAAATCAGAATGGTCATCTCACACTGACCGATAAATACTCATCGATCCATTATACTTCCATCAGTAAGAAAGAAGAATCCTGGTACCTTTACAACCATGGTTTCCCCTCTCCTTGTGTGCCTCCTTCTCATATGCAGCAGCTGCTACTCGGCTGCACTTGGAGGCAGTGAGCAGGACAGCAACTTTGTGGTGGTGCCGACTAGCTCGTTTGAGCCACAAGCAGTGTGCTCCACTTCAAGAGGTCAGCAAATAAATTAATCTGACTGAACGGACTCAAAATTATGGTCCCTGATTCAGCTGTAAAAAAGCTAACATTCTCATGTTTACTTTCAGTTACCTCCGAGCCAAACCGCGCCTCCGTGCCCCTGGCGCACCGGCACGGACCGTGCGCGCCCTCGGGGTCGGGGACCAACGACAGGCCATCTTTGGCCGAGACGCTCCGCAAGAACCGCGCACGCGCCGACTACATCATCGGCAAGGCCACGGGGAAAGGCACACTGGCATCCCATGGGGGCGCGACCGTCCCCACGTACCTCGGCGACGCCGTCGACTCGTTGGAATACGTCGTCACCCTGGGCATCGGCACCCCGTCGGTTCAGCAGACCGTCCTCATCGACACCGGCAGCGACCTCTCGTGGGTGCAGTGCCAGCCCTGCAACTCCACCCAGTGCTATCCCCAGAAGGACCCCCTCTTCGACCCGAGCAGCTCCTCCACCTTCGCGCCCATCCCCTGCGACACCAACCAGTGCAAGCAGCTCTCTGTCGATGAGTACGGCAACGGGTGCACGAACAGCAGCAGCAGCTCCGGTCCTTCCCTCTGCGCGTACGCTATCCATTACGGGAACGGCGCGGTCACCACGGGGGTGTACGCCACGGAGACGCTGAAGCTCAACGCCGCCACCTCCCTCGCCAACTTCAGCTTCGGCTGCGGCAGCAACCAGCACGGCCCCTACGACAGGTTCGACGGCCTCCTCGGGCTCGGCGGCGCGCCCGAGTCGCTCGTCTCGCAGACAGCGTCTCTCTACGGCGGTGCCTTCTCCTACTGTCTCCCGCCGACGAGCAGCGGCGCCGGCTTCCTCGCCCTCGGCGCGCCGAGCAGCAGCAACAGCACGGCCAGTTTCGTGTTCACGCCGATGAGCCGCTACGACCCGGATATCGCCACGTTCTACGTCGTCACGCTCACCGGCATAAGCGTCGGCGGCAAACCGCTGCACATCCCGCCCTCGGTGTTCTCGGGGGGATTGATCGTCGACTCCGGCACCATCGTCACGGGGCTCCCCAAGACGGCCTACGCGGCGCTGCGGAAGGCGTTCCGGAGAGCCATGTCCAAGTACCCGCTCCTGCCGTCCTCGGACAACGGCCTCGACACGTGCTACAACTTCACCGGCCACAGCAACGTCGTCGTGCCCAAGGTCGCCCTCACCTTCAATGGCAGTGCGACCATTCACCTAGACGTCCCGTCGGGGGTTCTTGTGGAAGACTGCCTCGCTTTCGTGGGTGAGGGCAGCGACGGCGGCGTCGGGATCGTCGGCAACGTTAATCAGCGTACCTTCGAGGTGTTGTATGATTCTCGCCAGGGGACTCTCGGGTTCAGAGCTGGTGCATGTTGATCAGTATTCTATGCCACGGTTGAACTAGGGGCGCTTGGTGCATTTCCTTCCAAACATGATAGTCCATGATGGTCAAAATGATGACATACTCCCTCCCGTTTCAAAATATAACATGTTTTAGTTTTGTGAAAGAAGTGTATTTTTTTTTTTCGAAATGGGGAGCGGGGCCTCGGCCTCTACATCAAGCGATGCACACAGCCATTATTTTTATTAGAACCACATTGTTTGGCAAAGGCCATTACAGAGATGATACACACCGGAATCACCAAAATTAAACACTGAGCAAAAACGATAACTGTATCGCCAGCTCACCAATGAGATCTATCAAATCCCTATCAACCTGTTTCGACCCCCCATGGTCACCCACACTGTTGCCACTCGCCAAGAGAAACTGGAGTGCCTTGGCACGGCGGCACGAACTCAAGTGAAGGGAGTCCTAGAACCGCACAGCATATCCACGGAGTTGCACCCACGCACATGCTCCGGATGTCGCCGCCTCCAAAATCTTCCGCCAACCCGTCGTCAGCATATAGATCAAAGCGCAGACTCTCGCCACACCAGCCACCGACACCGCCTCGGTGCCAAGCAGCACCACCCCCCCCCCCCCCCCCGCGCTAGCCGCTCCATCCTCCTGCCGCTTCCGTCCAACGTTGCTCCACAAGCGATGCTCCCAGGAGAGAACAAGAGACCGACACCGCGGCACCGCCATCGCCTGACCCGAAGATCTTAGGGTTTCCCCCGGAGTAGCACGATTGAGGTCGACACAAGGTGCACGGCGATGCCTTTATCAAGGTAACGACCTTTTAACGCCGCCATCGCCTGCCAATGGCTCAGTTTTCACCGGCACCTATGTCCCCCCGCCTCGCTGCTGGGACTAGAAGACAGATCGCGAGATCTGCCAAACCAGCCGTAGGCCAACCACCTTCGACGAAGAAGATGACCACCTCCACCAAATCCAGGGCCACCGTCGATCCCTACAGCCGGAGAGAACTCCAAAAGCGATGCCCTCAAGAGGGGAACGATGTACAGGACATCACCATCGCTCGATCCCTCGGGATCTGAGGTTTCCCCCGGAGATTTCTTTGCTAGAGGGACGAGGGGCACCAGATCGCCGTCCGCCACGTCGCTGCTCCTCCAGCCATGCCGCAGCCGCCACACGCCAGAGATGCCACGCCGCTGAGGTACCCGACGCGCACCCCATCCGCAATGAAGATTGGCGTCCCGTGCCGCCGATCTACGCCGGAGAAGACGAGAGATCCCCCCCCCCCCCCCCGCCCAAGCTTTGCCTGGACACGACCTTGGTGGCAGCGGGGAAGAGAGGAGGGAAGGGAGTTGGGGGAGGCTGAGGAGGCGGTGGCTAGGGTCCCCCCCCCTCGCCACACGGGGGCGAGAGGAGGGAGGAGGGAGGAGGGAGCGAGTGTATCTAGACTCTTTTTAGTATATAGGTTCATATAGGTTTGGAGTGAACATACACACAAAAAAGTGGTCTAGATACAATTTTTTCACGAAGCTAAAACATCTTATATTTTAAAATAGAGGGAGTATCATTTTGCTTATCGTTGTTGGTTCAGTCGTGCTATATGGCATTGTTTGCAATAACATTTCATTTCATACAAATGAAATGAATTCAAACTTCCAATAGGATTTCATTTCATTTGAATTGAGATTCCAATACCAACGACTTGTTTGGCTACCACGTAGATTTGTAAATGAAATGAATTACATACGGAATTTTCAAAAAGAAAAAAAAGGTGCATGTCAGGATGAGATGAATTGCAACACATAATATTTCATCTCACTATATAAATTCACATACTAAAACACAAAGTATATCATCTTCCACAACTACAAATTCCATATTCAAGTATGAAACACAAATAAATCAAGACAAGCAAAATCAAGGTCCAAAGTTTTAAGCAAGTTACAAAAGGCATGCTACGGCTTGTTATCATGAATAGAACCAAAGTAAACCCATTTCGTAAAGTTGGAACCTTTGAATCATTACATCATCAAGGAAGATCAGAGAAAGGTCATAATGTTTTGATTTGCTTGAGAACCCAATTTTTCTCCATTTTTTTGTGGCAATGCCATCAAGAACTTGAATTTGCAATCATCTGCAACAACAACATGATAAATTACTAACTGGTCGTCGTCTTCTAGATCTGGTATTTGACCAAGAGCAGCCCATATTTCTTCACGAGATGCTAGTTTTGCAGGAGGCTCAGAAACATCAGCTTTAAACACATCAGCGAAGTTGGCCAACTTGTCTCCTAGCATGGTGGCGATGGAATCATCTGACTTGTACCTCTTCTTTGGACGATCTTCATCAACTTGAGTGGATGAATTAACACCTTTGTTGTTATTGATGTTAGCATTCTCCTCTGTCATTTTTCCTCCGCTTTTAGATGAAGTCATTGCCCCTGCTCCAGTAGCACGATCCCTTGAGTAGAGTTTGTTGATCATGTCCCTATAGTTAATAACCTTGTACCTATAAGAAGATGCAGGGCTGATCTAGAGTGTTGGCAATGGGGGCAGCTGCCCCACTCAATTTTTTTGTCTCCTTATATCAACAAGCTTAATTAGTCATTTGCCCCCACTTAGAAAGGGATTTTCTCCTAATTGACATTTTTTTGCCCCTCCAAATTTTGATCTTGGATCCACCCCTGAGAAGATGTATCCTTGTTTGCCTACAAATAAGAGAAACATAATCAAAGAACCCAGCTGCTGCCCTCTTCCTTTTCTCCCTCCTGACATGATATAACTCTAGTGGTTGATCTACGATCTACAAAACATACAACAAGGGGAACTAAGCAGAGTAATAATTTTTTAGATCTACATGTCAACTAGATGGCAACACCAGCAAAACAAGGTTTGTAATAAAACAACAACATAATGCAATATACTACAACGAACATATCACAAACCCAAGAGAGTGTAGTTTGTAACAATGAACCATGAGCAGACCTCTTTTCTGCAAGATTCACACATTCCTCCGTAATGAAGTCGTAGAATAGCGTCACCTTCCTTGAGCTCAACTGTAATAAGACAAAGGGGTAGATAAAAGATTACAAAGCTAACATCTAAACTCTCAACCACATCACTGACAATTATGCAGTAGTGTATGGAGTATAAATCTTTTCAATAGAAGTGTATAAATGCATAACAAAATAAGTAGTCTGGATTCAAATGTTAAGGAGACAACAAATCTTTTTAGGCGACAAGATTTTATTTTCCTACAGTACCCATCGGACCATACCCTCTCTGTAATAATACTGTCATCAGATGCTAGTATCTTATGAGTGGAGACGCGTGGTCAGAAAATTTATTTTAGCTCCCTGAGACGGCTGTATAGAACTTATTTAGGTGAATACGGTGCCCAAACTTTCTTTAAACTAGCAGTACCACAAGATGGAAACACACGAACACTCCATGCTCTCTTTAGTAACGTACATACATAACTAGCTATAGCTAGCTTAATTAGTCTCTCATATCCGCATGGCATCAACTACATTTCTATATAGAAAACAGATATTGAATCATGTCTGGTGCATGCACTTGCTTGGACAAATCTGTTCAGTACAGAACTTCAGAACTAGCAAATACTATAGTTAGAAAATCCCTTTATATTTATGAAATTACATAAGGATTGAACAACAATCTGAACCCAAACTTGACAACAAGCACTCCAATCTACACCACAATGGCAACACCATCGTCTCCATTCACCACCAAGAACCACCTCACAGACAAGGGTACACGTTATGGCAACAAGTAGACTAAGAATCATGAGGACAAACATAATAAGCATGTCACAGAGAGAAAGAATGGGAGAGAGATGCATGTAGTAGAGATACCATGGCTGATGAAGGGGACGAGGTGGAGGGCCCGTGTGAGAGGTCGAAGCATGGGCGACGACTCCTGGATCCGGAGATCTTGACGTTGATGTCATCTGAACCTACAGATTAGTTAAGGCTACGGTTAAGGTTAAGGGAAAGGACGAGCGATAGTCGCGAGGATAAAGGGGACTACTAGGAAAAAGCCTATCAATGGCGCACCTTTTATGTTATCAGTGGCGCACAGCCATGCGCCACTAATAATATTTATCAATGGCGCATATGGGTATGCATCACGGATAAGCCCACTTATCTATGGCGCATGGGGATATGTTGTGCTACTTGTAGCAGTTTCAAAATTCAAAAAAAAGGGCGGGATATGAAAAGTTATCTATGGCGCATGGGGGTATGGTGCGCTACTGATAAAATTTTCAAATTTAAAAAAAGGGATTTGGATCTGGAACTGCCGGTGTCGCCTTCACCTCGTTGTCATCGCCTCGTTGTGGCCACAACCTACCAATGCAGGGAGGTGCGGGAGGCCGTGGTCGTGCCGGTAGGAGGCGGCCGAGGCCGAGGACGAGAATGACGAGCTCGACGCGAGGGTCAGGAGGATCTCGAGGATGGCGCGGTAGTTGACGGCCGGAGAGAGAGGAGAAGTAGAGGTGGAGGAGAAGGATAAGTAGAGGTGAAGGATAAGGGGTGGAGAAGGAGAGGAGGGAGAGGAGAAGAAGGAGAGGATAAGAAGGAGGAGAAGGACAGAAGAAAGGGAGGAGAAGGAGAGGAGAAGTGAAAGAGAAGAAGAGGAGGAGAAGGAGAGGAGAGGAGGAGAAGGGGAGGAGAGGGGCCGGTTCAGATTATAAGTCCACCGACAGTTATCCATGGCCCGTCACGAAAAGGGTGCACCACAGATAAGTGGTCCAAAAAAAATTAGGAAAAATCTTATTTTTATCGTAAGTTTTTCCCTTTTCGAATTTTGAGGTTCTCAAAAATCGAAAACGATCATAGATGGTTGTCATCGCATGTATAATTTTACGTAGATGAATTTTCATACAAAAACTTTTTAATGCAAGTTCGTATGAAAAAGTTATTGCCTTTTTACCAGGACATAAAGTTTTTTTGCAAAAAAAGTCAAAATTTAATTTTCTTAACAACTAGATCACCTAACATAACTACATCTCAAAGGATTTTAAAATGGTGGGTACATATGTGGCGCACCATGTGGAAATACGCCACAGGTAAGTAAAATACATGTGGCACATCCCCACATGGTGCACCATAGATAAGTGAAGGCACACCTATAAGTTGTACTTATAGATGGTTCCACCTTACCCATGGCACACCTCCGTGGAGATGTGCCACAGATAAGTGGACTGCTAGTGGTGCATCTTTTGGAGGTGAGTCGTAGTTACTTATCTATGGTGCATCTTCTAGCTGGTGTGATGCTGGGTATTTGGCCCATGGATAGTTGTTCTCCTAGTAGTGGAGGGGTGGTGCAGGAGGAAACTTGCGTGTGGTGGAGGAGGTATGGATGAGCTCGTCGGACGCTTACCGGAGCGGGAAGTCATGGGTCGGGTTAGATAATAATGATTGGGATGAGAATTGCGAGTATATGAGAGAAGAAGTTGAGTTGAGTAGAGGAGATCCTTTCACAACGGCGGGAGTCTTCTCCGACTACCGGGAAGGAAACTTCCATGGCAGCGAGGTGGAAGGTTGGAGGTGGATCAGATCGGGGAGATGGGCTAGAGGTGAGTAACTCGGCTGGAGGTGGATGAGATCAGTGAGGAGGAAGACATGTGCATGATTCTAAACAAATGATGCGGTAGAAGACCAGAATCCACTTAACACTCGGCTTCATTTCGGTTGGAATTCTCAAATGAAATGATGGTCTAATTCCACATCAGCCAGACAGCTTCGGTTTTGGAATCTCAAATGAATTCCGTGATTTCGGAATGAATTATTGGATACCAAATGAAACCCTCATATAATTGTGTGCATCACTAGAACAATCGGTGGAGAGGCTCGCCCTTTATTTATATAGAATTGTTAGTTCTCAGCTAGCTAGGTAAGAATTAACTTAGTGCTCAATGGAGTTACAAGTTGGGTTTCACCATCCAGTTACAAGTCGGGTTGCAACTGTGATTTTTTTCTATCGCAAGTGGGATTGCAATCGAGAAACATACTCTCACCATTATATTTACTTCAATGCTTCGTGTTAGTTATGAATTGCACATGAATTGTATTCAATGACATCACACTTTAATTCTCAGTTGAAGAGCAAAATTTCTAAGAAAGCACCATAGGCTAGTGGCAGCTTAAAATGGTTAGCAGAGATTTCTTATTAATTTTGTATAATTCGCCTCTAAAATTACTCCCTCTGTTTTCTAAATATGAAACATAGTTCAATTGAAAAAGTTTTATATTTATAAGTTGTTATGTTGTGATCAAAAATTATAAAGGAGGCTAACTACTGACCAGCAGAGTGAGACCAGCCATCAGAGGTTTGGACCGTTCCCTACAAATGGATCTTTAAAAAAAGGAAGGTTTGTCTCTAATGAGCCTCAAAGGTTTCAACCAGATTTTAGTTATTGATTACAATGATATATATATTCTCTACAGTTGTGAAGCATAATTCCATTCATGCATTTTCAGCATTGTTGCTATGCATGATCTTGAGCTTGAGCAGCTAGATGTAAAGACTGGTTTTCTACACGGAGAACTGGAGGACAAGATATACATGGACCAACATGAAGATTTTATTATGCCCGTAAGGAGGACATTGTTTGGAAATTAAAAGTTCCAATTATTGTATAAAATAGACTCTCACACAGTGGTACAAAAGGTGTGATTTATTTATGCTTCTACATGGTTTCAAGAGGACTATCTCCATGAATTCGGGACCCTTGTGCGAAATAAAAATGGAGAGCTAATTTTTTTCGTAAAAAATTGTGTGACCAATATAAAGAACTTATACATTTGTGTAAGTCTAGCCCAATTGGATATTGGTATGATGGCTTTGGCCTTCAAAAGAAGAGATTTGGATCTACGTCTCACTATGATAATTGTGTTTATATTAAGTTTGTTAATAGATCTCTTGTATACTTGTTATTATATGTTAATGATATGCTGATTTTCGCCAAGTGGAAGAAAGAGATCACTATTTTAAAGGCACAGTTGAGTAGTGAGTTTGAAATGAAGGATCTTGGATCCGCCAAGAAAATACTAGGTATTGAAATTACAAGAGACAAAAAAATTAGTGTGTTATTTTTTAGCCAGCAAATTTACATTAAAAAATTCTTCATCATTTTAATATGCATGATGCAAAGTCAGCTATTACTATTATTGCTCCTCATTTCAAATGGACTGCTTCTCATTGTCCTACTACTGATGAAGAGTTTGGGTATATATTTGAAGTTCCATCTTGACAACAAGCACTCCAATCTACACCACAATGGCAACACCATTGTCTCCATAATTAGTCAAGCAACATCGGGGAAGTAATTTCGCTATCCTGGTGAGGTCACTAGAGACCTTGTTTTTAGTTTTATTATTTGTTTATAGTTTATTTCTACTTATTAGTTTACTTTCTTGTTATCTATTTTAAAACCCAAAAAAATTAGTTACTTGTTATTTGTTTTCTTTACTTAAAAAATACCAAAAATATAAGAGCCATGGCTCAAAAAAGACTTGGGGAGTATGCTACTCCCACTGATGATTTTATTCATGCACCTATTACTCAACCCGATGTTGATTCAGAATCATATGAAATTAAGCCTAACCTTCTAAGTTTGATTCAGAAACAATTTGGGGACTCATCTTCTGAGGATCCGGGTTTGCACTTAAATACTTTTACTGAAATTTGTGACATGATGCGTATTAAGGATGTAGATCCAAATGTTGTTAAATTACATTTGTTTCCTTTCTCTCTAAGAGGAAAGTCTAATGACTAGTTGCTAACCCTACATAAGGGCACTATTAAATCTTTGGAGGAATGTACTAATATTTTTATGACTAAATTTTTCCCCTAGCTAAAACTATGCAACTAAGATCCAACATTACAAACTTTAGACAAGAAGATCGCGAGCCACTAGTGCTTGCATGGGAAAGGATGAAAGAAGCTGTAATGAACTGTCCTAGTCATGGGATGGGAGAATGGCTTATATTGCATTTATTTTATAATGGCCTTAACCCAATGTCTAAGTCTATGCTAGATATTGCAGAAGGAGGAACAATCACGGGAAAGCAAGTGAGTGTTGCGAATAAATTACTTGATGATATGCAAAACAACCATGCCTAGTGGCATCTAGAAAGAACCTCAAAAAGGGTGAATTCAATCACCGAGGTAAACAATGAAGAGCTTACTTCTAAGGTAGATGAGTTACTCAACATATTAAAGGGTAAGGAAGATACCCAATTTAATGCTATCACTACCAATGTTAATGATGTTAATTTTATAGCTCGCACCCCTTATAATCCTGATTGGCAGAACCAAAAAAATTCTTCTAATGTTCAAAAACATTATTCTAATCCTGCATGAGCTCCTTATAATAATTATGATAATCGTAATGGAGAAAATCATGGCAATCTCTTGTTTGAACAAACTATTAGAACCTTTATGCAAGCTCAAACTGAGCAAAATAATATGCTTATTAAAATCACGGAGAACCATGAGAGTAGTATAGGTAAATTATCTAACCAAGCCGTTGCAATTAGAAATGATGTGCAGACTCTACAGGGAAGGACAAAGACCATGGAGGCTCAATTGGGCAAGGTAGCTGAGAGCCAAGCTCTCATACTAGCAAAGTTTGCTGGAAAGCCCGAGCCAAATTTGGTAGAAGACCTCAAGATGATGAGGGTGGAAATGAATGAAGATAAGCCTGAAGAGTTGGACTATAGCAACGCGTCTACACATGAATACACCATGGAATATCTATTAAATATGATCACCATAAAGAATCCCGGTCTAGAACAAGGTAATGATGCTATGTACCAAAAAAATATTCAACAAGTAGCATCTAAAGTTCAAGATTTAGAAATGGAGTATAAGAGACTAGTTGATAAGCTTCCTGCTAAGCTAGATGATATATTTGAACCCACTATTAAAATTAGAATTGGTGTTAATGAGATATCTACACTTTGTTATCTTGGTGCAAGCGTCTCAACACTTTCCAAAAGTACATTTGACAAGTTAAACTTGGGGCCTTTTGCAACCACTAAATTAAGACTCCATCTTGCTGATTCTATTTATAAACAATCTGTTGGGATAAAAGAAAACATAGTTGTTGAAACTAAAGGAAGTCCCTCTCTTATTGATCTTGTTATAGTGGACATGCCTGAAGATCCCATAGCATCTATAATTCTAGGTAGGCCATTCCTAAGAACTATTAAAGCTTTAATAAATCTACATGAAGGGAATGTGAGAATAGGACTATCATCTAGAGATCATGGAGATGCTCCATAGATAAGTGGATTGCCAGTGGAACATCTTTTGGAGGTGCATCATAGGTACTTATTTGTGGTACATCCTCTAGTTGGTGCGATGCTGGGTGTCTGGCCCATGGATAGCTATTTTCCTAGTAATGGAGGGGTGGTGCAGGAGGAAACTTGTTTGTGGTGGAGGAGGTATGGACGAGCTCATCGGATGCTAACCGGAGCGGGACTTCATGGGTCGGGTGAGACAATCATAGTTGGGATGAGGATTGTGAGTATATGAGAGAAGGAGAGGAGTTAAGTAAAGGAGATCATTTCACAGCGGCGGGAGTCTTCTCTGACTACAGAGAAGGAAACTTCCATGGTAGAAAGGTGGAGGGCTAGAGGCGAATCAGATTGGCGGGAGTATTCTCCGACTACCGGGAAGGAAACTTCCATGGTAGCGAGGTGGAGGGCTGGAGGTAGATCAGATCAAGGATATGGGATAGGGGTGAGTAACTCAGTTGGAGGTGGATGAGATCAGCAAGGAGGAGGAAGACATGTGCATGATTCTAAACAAATGATGCGGTAGAGGACCGGAATCCACTTAACACTTGGCTTCATTCCAGCTAGAATTCTCAAATGAAATGATGGTCTAATTCCACATTAGCTAGACAGCTTCTGACATGGATATACCCTACAGGTACTCGAGCTTGGTATATACGGTCTAAATACGTATAGGTCCACGGTATCGCCAAGGCCCAAAATGAAGGACTCGAGTAACCTACGGACTCTCGATTGCTTGAAGAACAAGAAGAAGCTAAAGATAGAAAGTTTGAACGGGAAAACCCTAACTTGTAACCGACTCGACCTGCTACCCGAGACCTAGCCTATCTATATAGGGGCTAGGAGGGGGCGGCGAGGAGGACACACGCAACCCTAGTTTCCACAACCCTCGCCAGATTGCATCTGCGCACCATTGTAATCTTCGATTCCTTCGATAATTCCACGAGCAGACAAGCAGGAGTAGGGACCTCTACGAGGCTTGAACCTGGGTAAATCCTTGTCCCCTATGTGCTTGTTTGCTAGCCGATAGATGTCTCCAGCGCTCCCTCCTTCTCCAAAACCCAAGTCCATAACAATGGGCATTGATGAGTTAAACCCTCGTCAATTGGCGCTGTCTGTGGGAAGGACCGTCCATGAGTTAAACCTGGTCCTGCGACTGAAATAGCAGGGGCATCTCAAGCTCGAGTCCCCCTGGGAAGGACCGTATGTGATTACAGAAGTAATCCCAGGTGGCGCCTATCGCCTTCAAGACTTAGAGACAGGAGTCGCATACTCCAATCCCTGGAACGTCGCACAGCTGCGATGCTTCTACCCCTAGTCGCTTTTTACTCTTTACATTGCAAATAAGGCTACTTAGCCACACATTGTACCTCACACTATTCTTCGAATAAATAAAGCTAAGTGCCCCAAAACTCTGTGTTTTTCCTTTACTTCTCCAATTTTATCTACTCGGGGGCTGTGCCACCCTATATACATCTGTTCTACGAACCAAAACGTGATATCCTGAGTAGCTGGCACATCAATCGAAACCCTTGACACAAACATCAACCCAGCTGCAACGCACCTGACAGGTTGACAAGGGACTGAGATAAAAGCATGACCAGGCTAACGAAAGGGACTCGCATAGTGCAACGCTCTTCATGCTAACAAAGCTCTTTATACAATAACTTATACACAACATTTATACGAACTTTACAACACAAGTACACTTATGTGTAGGATACAAACTAGGCTACTACTGCAGCAGGAGAAAATTGGTTTGTTCCTCAAAGAAGTCGACGATCTCTTCTGTTGGGCGATCCACCGCCTGGTAGTGCGGCACCATATTCCAGGCAGAACCTGCTGGTGGTGCAGGCGGCCCAGATGCAATTGCCGCAACATCTATGTTAGGCCGATGAAGTCGCACCATTGATAGAGCAGCCTTGGCACCAGCCACCAACTGTTGCCTTACGCACTCGTGAACCACGGTCAGGTCTTGAAACTTGGCAAGGAGGGCCAGCAAGCTTGATGGAGTATCATCCAACGGAAACATCGCCCGATAAATGTTCTTCAAGCATGACTGCGACTTCTTCAGAAAGTGCAGCACTCGCGACGCACGATCCTGCGAAGTCGCCAGTAGCGAGACGATCATGATCTACCCAGAAGTATCCACTCTCTTGAAGTTGTTCATGGGTAAGATCATGCATGCGAATGGCAATTCTATCCTTCTCCTCCTGCGGATGACGCGTGCTGACAACTACACGAAGCAGCAACAGCAGCATAAGTACAACGTACCATTGCGAGTGACTACAAGGAAAAGATGAGAGCAAGCAAACTAACACTTGAATTGGTCACCCAGCTGCGTCACCTCGCCAAGCAGATACTGCTCTCGGGCGGCGGCTTTCTCCGCCTTCAAATTCCATACATCCGCGTTACCGTGGAGCACGGGCAACTCACGCTCCAGCTACTTCACGCGGTCACGCATTCGCGAAAGCAGCGACAGCTCATCTACTCTGGAGCGCGGCGGTACCACGGTATCATCAAGAGTCGGCGAGTCCTAAGTTTCCCTCAAAGGATCACTTGATGTACCCTACCACCAGTCAAGATAGAAGCAAATAAGACGACCAAATCAACACAAAGACAAAGGATTCAAATGCATTCAAGACTAGCAAAAGTATCAGTAGATACACTCATCAGCAGGCATGTTCTTAAACAAAAGGACATAAACTAATTAACTATTACAAAAGCTAACTAAGGAGCAAGTGGCTTCTTCGACTTCGGGGGCTTCATCGAGTCCGTGGCAGTGTCAGATGCCACTGACTTTCCGCCCGCCCCTGATGCCGCCGCTTTCGCCGCCTTCTTGGCACGGTGTAGCTCCTCAGAATACTTTGCAATAGTATTTATCAACTGGGGCCCATACTTGCCACAGGCAGTCGCGAAAGGAGCAAAGACTACACTGGCCGTCTGCCAACAGTGCATCGCCTCGACACATGGCAGGATCAACCTCGACTCCGTGGGCCTACACCATGGCAAGCGACATGGACGCGCCAGCCGCGCGGAGTGAGTTCTTGTAGCTGGAAGGCACACCCCCGGCAAGTGACTCCACCAGCTCGTCTATATTCTCGATTAACTCCGCCTTGGGCATCAGCTCCTCCCGGAGGCGACTGAGGGCGCCCTAGGCCTTGGAGAGCGTATCCTGGACGGTGGCGTGATGTGCTCGTCGTTCGACGTAGAGCTTGTTGGGAACCCCAAGAGGAAGGTATGATGAGCACAGCAGCAAGTTTTCCCTCGGTTATGAAACCAAGGTTTAATCGAATCAGTAGGAGCAAGGAAACACCCCAAATGTGTTACTAGTTGAGCTTTGGCGAGCACTCGGTGCTAGTAGCAGTGGAGACACGCACCGTAACCACGTAACTTTGGCCCCAACTTGCGATGAGGTTGTCAATCTCACCGTGTTTTGTAGAAAACAAAGGATTAAACGTATCGAATGGAAAGAAGTAAAAGTTTGCAGAAAGTAAACACAAAGCAGTAAAAGATTGTAGATTGTATGTAAAAGACAAGGAACGGGATCCATAGTTCACTAGAGGTGGCTCTCCTTAAGATAGATAACATGCTGGGTGAATAAATTACAGTGGGGCAATTGACAAACACCGAGAAAGCAATACATGCATATACTAATCATCTTGACTCCTTTGGGACTTGATTGGGCATTACAACATAATACATAGACCGCCATCCAACTGCATCTATGACTACTAATCCACCTTCAGGTTATCATCCAAACCCCCTCCAGTATTAAGTTGCAAGCAACAGATTATTGCTTTACGAACTGCGTGTAAAGTAAACAATATGATTGTTCTATGAACAAAGGATTGTTGTTTTCTCCCTAGTAGCAACAGCACATCTAGTACCTTAGAGATTTCTATCACTTCCCCAGATTACCAGAGGCATGAACCCACTATCGAGCATAAATACTAACTCTTGGAGTTGCTAGCATCTACTTGGCCAAGATAGCTACTAACAACAGAAAGCATGCAAGATCACAAATAACAAAGACATGATAGAATCAATAATCAATCTGAAATAGCATCTCAATATCCATCGGATCCCCACAAACACAACATGTATGAATTACAAATCGAATGATCTTGATCATGAACGGAGCTCACAAGATCTAAACATGAAAGCACAAAGGAGGAGAACCAGCCATCTAGCTACTACATGGATCCGTAGTCCAAGGATGAACTACTCACGCATCACACCGGAGGCTTGCATGGTGATGAAGAAGGCCTCCAGGGTGAATTCCCCTCTCCGGCAGGGTGCCGGGAAGAGCTTCAGATCCCTCCCGATCTAGGGATGGAGATGACGGCGGCTACAGACTCTTTCGTGGATTTTTGATCGGGCACTTAGGGTTTTCGTCCCGAGGGCTATATATAGGCGGAAGGAGAGGCCGAGGGGGTGCCGGGAGCCACCACACCACCCCCTGGCGCGGGCCCAGCCTAGCCGTGTGGCCAGGTGGTGTGGCCGGCTCCTGGCCCTTCTCCGTCTCCTATTCTGGCACTTGATCCCTTCCGGAAAAATAGGCACTTTGGATTTTGTCCCGTCCAATTCCAAGAATATTCATTTTCTGACTTTCCTGGAACCAAAAACAGCAGAAAATAGGCGGTGCATCGTGGCTCTTGTTAATAGGTTAGTCCAAGAAATCATATGAAAAGTACTCCAAAGTTGGAACAAAACAAAAGAAAGTGGATAAAACCAAGCATGGAACATCAAAAATTATAGATACATTTGCAATGTATCAACATCCCCAAGCTTAACTCCTGCTCGTCCTCGAGTAGGTAAGTGATAAAAAGAAAGAATAATTTTTGAGGTGACATGCACCATCAAAGACTTGATCAAAGTATTTGCAAAACATTCAAAGCTGGGATCATAGTACTTCAATCATAACATGAAAGACAAGGTTCTAGCAATAAGCAAAGAAACTATGATGCAACATGAAAAGGCACAAACAAAAGATTCATGAATAACAATGCTTTGCAAGACGTTTGTTTGTTTCACATAAAGAAAACATAGCATAATAGTATTAAGCTTGTCCCTCAATAGAGTAGCAATTATAAATGCATAGGACACCTTCAAAGTTCATAAGAGTGACTAGATACAATAGTTTAAAACAAGCAATAACAAGTTATGCATCAATCAACTAGTCTTGGGACAATGCACATAGAACTAAGAATGGCCACTATGCTCTCAAAGTAGGTGCATAAAGGTAGAAGGTGGAGACTCAATATAATGGTGGAAGAAAGGCCTTTGTAAAAGGAAGTAGGGATTCAAGTCTCATAAAGAGCTTCCAAAAATTATGCTACTTGTAGTTTTCAGCTCTCATTGCTCCTATCATAAGCATCTTGAAGTTGATTAAGGTTAAAGTGACACAACTAAGAGGATATGCTTGACAAGTTATAAACCGAAATCTCATGCCCCTTACTTACAAAGACCGATCGTCATGCTACTCAACTTCAGTCACGAGTAAGCTCTTGTCACTGTAAGTATATGTGTATCATTAAGAACCGCCAACGGGGTACCCCTTGCACATGATACGAGAGCTTTCCCATAATCAAAATGACAAAGCAAGCAAACAATGAGCATCTCAGCGATCTTTTTATTTGCTATTTGCATAGGTTTTTATTGAGGATGCTTCATAGAGTGCTCATTATGGTGATGCTGCAAGTTTCCACCATGATTAGGCATGGCTTAGGCTAGCGGCCCAGGCGTTTCTCTAACACACATACAAACTCCATGATCTGACAAGTTCCACTTTTATTTCACACCGCCAGGATCCGTAAGCAAAAGAACATGATATCAACGGGGTACAAAGTACAAGTGCAATGTTGAAAGCGTTCCCCATGGTACATGGTTCTGTTAATTTCAACTTATAAAGCGCAAGCATATACGCAACAAAGAAGGACCCAATGGTTCAAGTTTATTAGAGGCAAAAAAGTAAAGTGTGCCATCAAGTTCGTGAGAGCTTTAATCACTAGTTTTCTCATAACAAGTGGAAGGTAAACAAAAGCATGAATATACTTGGAATAGGATAAGATAGTAGGTAGGTATGGTGGACTCTTTGGAATAACTTGGTTTAGGGAGTTGGATGCATGAGTGGAACTCATACTTGGTTGTGGAGGCTAGCAAAAGGCGGGCGACAAACTAAGAGAGCAATAATGGCCATAATCATGCAGAGCGACAAAACATCATTGATCAAAGCATAAAGTGATACTACAAGTTGAAAACTAAAGGATCATAAAGGCTATGGTGACTTGATATAGTCATAACATGGTGTGAGGATGTGCCAAGTCAACCCAAATAAAGCATCAAAGGAGAATACCACTATACTATGCTTTAATATGCTAAAACAACGCATGATTCATCCAAGGCACATTAAGAAATCTCAATTGTTTATAACAAGTCATGCTACAGCAAAGAATACTAAGCATAAAGCCAAAACAATATCAAGCATGGAATGACAAAGCATAGGCCACAGTCAAAAACGAGCTCTTTTTACCACATAAGTATGAACTTTCCTACTCTTTTCCAAACCAAACCGAACTATTTGCAAACCAAAGTATGAAAGAGGGGGTACAACCAATTTATTCAGCAAACTAAGCAAACCAAGCAAACTAAAAACAAAACGAAAACGAAAAAGAAGACGCTCCAAGAAAAACACAACTGTGCATGAAACAATAAAAATGAAGCGTTTGGAAGGAACCTGGAATTTTTTTTGATGAAGAAGGGGATGCCTTGGGCATCCCCAAGCTTTGACGCTTTTACTTCTTAGATATTTCTTGGGGTGACACGCGTGGCATCCCCAAGCTTGAGATTTAGTCCATCCTTCATCTCATTACTCATTCCTTCCATACACCTGAAATTTTTCCTCCATACAAAACTTCACACAATCTCATTAGCAACATTAGTGCACTTAAGATAAATAAGTCTTAAGGTTCAGTTTTAACACCAAATAAACTTCCATTAGAACACTAGCTACTGTAGCACTTCCCTCAAAAATCTCAATTCCCAAAGAACTCAAGAAGGAACCCACAAGAAGCAAATGCAGAAAATGGCAGAAATCTGTGAAAACAGACCAGCAGGTAAAGACGAATTTTTTCGAAGATCTTCTGTTGCTCAAATCAAAAAGTGTTGAACTAATGAAAGTTAGATAACAACCTGGGGCAGAAGCATAAAAAATGACAGCTCAATCAGATATACAGAGCTCTCTCAAAAAAAATTACGGTGAACCACAAAAAACAGTTTCGGGACAGAAACTTTCGCAATCATTACTTCACTCTCATTAGAGGTTACTCTTGGCACAAAAAGCAAATAAAAAGGATAAGAAGCGATTATTACAGAGGTAATAACTTCCAAGACTCATCTAAAACTTTTGGGTTATCTCCCAATAAGTACTTTTCTTTAACGCCTTTAAGTTAGGCATAAGAAGCAAAGAAAGAATCAAGTGTTCTCAAATGAAGAAGCATTAAGATCAATACCAGAAATATTTTCAACAAGGCAAGGTATATCATCCAAATAAGTTCTAGAGGATCCTTTCTCAATGCTCTTAGGTTCACTATTCTCATCAAAAGGGTTTGCAGGAACAATCCAATCAAGATTCTTTTCTATGGCATCATGTATTGCTACTAGTTTAAAGGGTATTGGTATCTTAGGTTCCTCCCCATTAGGTTCGGTTTTGTTCATCTTTTCTCGTGTACCAACAACATCTACACATGAGCCGAGCATATTGAAACATTCAAAGACTTTTCTAGCTTCCTTGGCAACATCATAGAACTCCTTAAACAAAGTTTCTAGAATAAAATCCCTCTTTTTAGGATCCTCAATTTCTTTAAGCTTAAGAAACATTACTTGCATTAAGGGGTTGAGGTTAACAAACCTAGCTTCTAACATGTGAATTAAAGAAGCTACAACAATCTCATAATTTGGAGCAAGTTCTACAAGGGATCTATCCTCGGTATCTTCATGTTTGCTAACATGATTAAAGAATTCTTCAATATTATCTTTCCCAATTATAGAACCACTACCAATTGAAAGGTCTTTCAAGGTGAATGTAGGGATCAACATGGTGAGCTAAGGAAGATGTGACAACTAAAGGAGACTTAATTTTTTTGTGTTTTTGATAAAGAAAGCAAACTAGTAAAACTAATTTTTTGTGTTTTTGAATAACAAAACAAGCAAACAAAGCAAAAAAGAAAACTAAGCAAAACAAAAACAACAAAGTAAAGAGATTGGTTGTGAGGGACTCCCCTTGTGAAGATGTCCTTGACTCCCCGGCAATGGCGCCAGAAAATCTTGATGTGCTCGTCGTTCAACGTAGAGCTCGTTGGGAACCCCAAGAGGAAGGTACGATGAGCACAGCAGCAAGTTTTCCCTCGGTTATGAAACCAAGGTTTAATCGAACCAGTAGGAGCAAGGAAACACCCCAAAGGTGTTACTAGCTGAGCTTTGGCAGGGCGCACTACTGGTGCTAGTAGCAACGTGGAGACCTGCACAACACAACCACAGAACTTTGTCCCCAACTTGCGATGAGGTTGTCAATCTCACCGTGTTTTGCGGAAAACAAAGGATTAAACGTATCGAATGGAAAGAAGTAAAAGTTTGCAGAAAGTAAACGGAAAGCAGTAAAAGATTGTAGTTTGTATGTAAAAGACAAGGACCGGGATCCATAGTTCACTAGAGGTGGCTCTCCTTAAGATAGATAACATGCTGGGTGAACAAATTACAACAGGGAAATTGACAAACACCGAGAAAGCAATACATGCATATACTAATCATCTTGACTCCTTTGAGACTTGATTGAGCATTACAACATAATACATAGACCGCCATCCAACTGCATCTATGACTAATAATCCACCTTCTCGTTATCATACGAACCCCATCAAGTTTTAAGTTGCAAGCAACAGATTATTGCTTTACGATCTGCGTGTAAAGTAAACAATACGATTGTTCTATGAACAAAGGATTGTTGTTTTCTCCCTAGTAGCAACAACACATCTAGTACCTTAGAGATTTCTGTCACTTCCCCAGATTACCAGAGGCATGAACCCATTATCGAGCATAAATACTAACTCTTGGAGTTGCTAGCATCTACTTGGCCAAGATAGCTACTAACAATGGAAAGCATGCAAGATCACAAATGACAAAGACATGATAGAATCAATAATCAATCTGAAATAGCATCTCAATATCCATTGGATCCCCGCAAACACAATGTGTATGAATTACAAATAGAATGATCTTGATCATGAACGGAGCTCACAAGATCTAAACATGAAAGCACAAAGGAGGAGAACCAGCCATCTAGCTACTACATGGATCCGTAGTCCAAGGATGAACTACTCACGCATCACATCGGAGGCTTGCATGGTGATGAAGAAGGCTTCCAGGGTGAATTCCCCTCTCTAGCAGTGTGCCGGGAAGAGCTTCAGATCCCTCCCGATCTAGGGATGGAGATGACGGCGGCTATAGAATCTTTCGTGGATTTTTGATTGGGCACTTAGGGTTTTCGTCCCGAGGGCAATATATAGGCGGAAGGAGTGGCCGAGGGGGTGTCGGGAGCCACCACACCACCCCCTGGCGCGGGCCCAGCCTGGCCGCGTGGCCAGGTGGTGTGGCTGGCCCCTAGCCCTGCTCCATCTCGTATTCTGGCACTTGATCCCTTCCGGAAAAATAGGCACTTTCAGCTTTTGTCCCGTCCAATTCTGAGAATATTCATTTTCTGACTTTCCTGGAACCAAAAATAGCAGAAAACAGGCAGCTGGCACTGTGGCTCTTGTTAATAGGTTAGTCCAAGAAATCATATGAAAAATACTCCAAAGTTGGAACAAAACACAAGAAAGTGGATAAAACCAAGCGTGGAACATCAAAAATTATAGATACATTTGCAATGTATCACGGCGCTAGGGTCCTCGACTGCCGACAGTGCACCCGCTAGAGCATCATCGCGACGAAGGGCCTGCGGGTCGAAATTCAAGTCACCAGCATCTGCGCATAAATCCACACATGGACAAAACATCAGTGCCAACGGTAAAAAGTCCAGCTGAGAAGGACAACGATATCCAAAGCAAAATACCTGAGAGGGCCTTGGCGATTGAGAAAAGCTATCCCTCGAACAACTTCTCCCTGGCTGTGAAGGAAGCACGCAGCTCCTCTTCGCGCCTTTGCGCCTCGTCACGCGCCGCGATTGCCTCATCGCGACCCTTCACAGCCACGGCGAGGGTTTTCTCCATGGTGGCAGCATTGCGCAAGAGGGTGTTATGTTCAGCTACAAACGGAAGGGGATTGACTATCAGTCGACCATATCAAAAGGAGACGACGAAAAAGAAGAAGTGCAGGACACTCACTTTCAACCACATGATGACGCGTCTCCAGCATCGCATGCTGGTGGCCCATCGCAAGCACTTGCTCCGCCAAGTGCGTCTCTTCCTTCACAAGGAGCTATCACACAACAAGGAATGAGCAGAGGCAATAGATAACATCGACTGCAACACTAAAAAGGAGAAAAACTACACTTACATGGTCCTCCAATGACTCCGAAGATGTCTGTTGTACCATCATCCGGGCAACCATTCGATGCTCCCCTGCATGAGGAGAACTGGAAGAGTTGTGCCCGGAGTGGGCCGTCAATGGAGGGGAAGGAGAGCGCTCGACCTCTTTCTTGGCCCTTGAGGTCACGACTCCTGATTCTTTCAGGAATTGAACGTCGCCAGAAGATGACGACGCCTCTTGGCTGCAAGACAAAATCCACATCAAAAAAGGACAAACACAGAGACGAGCCAAACAAGGGTAAATCCAGAGAAGAGTAAAACGAATTAGAAAACTTACCAATCAAATTTGTCAAAGTCAAAAGTGGCCTCCTTCGACTCTAACGAGGACTCCTTGGGCAATCGCATTTTCTTGCGAGAGGAAGGTGCAACGACGCTCACAGGAATGGCAGGGATCGGCGACTCCGCACCTACACCTGCACCTTCCGGAGTCGAAGGAGACGATGCATCAGAATCCTTGCTGCGCTAATGCTTGCGAGTATCCGGACTACCGGACTCGGGGGCTTCCTCCTCCACATCAGAAGGGACGGTCGACTCCGACTCGTCCTCCTCCAAGGCTTCGCGAGGAATAATCCCCTCAGGAAGAGGGGGCATACAAGGCGACGCCGCCCAATCCTGCATACAGACAACAAGTTCAGCAAAAAAAACAGCAGAAAAGCAATCGACAAATTAAGCTACTGTGTAGCACAACTATACCTCAGGAGGAGGGTTAGCAGCATCGAACGGAGGAACAACTGGCTCACTGGGGAGCACATCCTTGACGGTGTACTTGGTGACCAGTCAAACCCTCTTGTCCACCTCACTCGCGGACATGCCATCGGCAGACACGCGAGTGGCATCATCGGCCAGCCCATCAAACATGGGTGGACTCGCCTCTGAGGGCTAGACGCGACGGTGCAGCCAAGTGCGAATGAGGGCGCAGCCTCCCTCCTCTTTGCCTATGCGACTCTCGAGGTCGCAGACACGCTGGTACAGCACATCTATCTCCGCGGACTCGCCAGGCATGATTACATTCTTCCAGGAGCGCATCCTCTTGCACGGCGTCGCAGGATCGAAGGGTGCGAGTCTGAAGTGCTCACCGTTAGCCTTCTCATCGCGGATGTAGAACCATTTGTCCCTCCACCCCTGGACGGATGCTGTGAGTTTGATGTCGAAGTAGGTGGCGGATGGGTCGACGTGGATTCCGCAACTACCTACATCATAGAATAAAGAGCCAGATGCAGATTGGCGCTTCAATTTGAAGAGGCGCTTGAAGAGGCCGAAGTGCGGCTTGATTCCGAGCCAGCACTCGCAGAGAGTGATGAAGCAAGAGATATGGAGGATGGAGTTCGGGGACAGCTGATGGAGCTGAAGCCCGTAGAAACAAAGGAGGCCCCTCAAAAAGGGATGAAGAGGCAAGGAGAGACCACGAATGATGAATGCTAAAAACATCACTCGAAAACCAGAGGGAGGAGCAGGAATTGTCTCACCGCCGGGGATGCGTGCGTCAGCGACTGCGGCGTACAGTACTCCGTCTTGGCAAAGAAGACGGAGATCAGATGACTTGATGATGGAGGGGCGCCATGCACCATTCGTGACGCGGGTGCCTGCGGCCTTCTTCTTCTCATGGCAGCAAAGGTGCCGTAGCGGTGGAGCCGCCTTTCTTCTTTGCCGCAGCAGCGGTGGCCGCGGAATCAGCCGCAACGCCTCCTTTCTTCTTCCCTATTGCGTGGAGGCAATGCGAGCGAAGGAAGTAGCTCGGAAACGAGCGGATCTGGACCAGCGTCACGAAAGAAACGGGCGCAGAGAAAAGCAGAGGAGCAGCGGCAATGGCGATGGAAGCAAAGGATGAATGAGAGCATATGAGAAAATTACTGTCACAGCGCCGCTACTTAACCCCTGGAAGATGCAATCCAACGGCTCAAAAAAAACCTACTAGACGCGTGGCAAACATCGTGCTCGACACGTGGAGGAGTGGAAGCGCGAACCGTCCCTCCACTACTCCCATTACGCGTGGAAATCGAGGAGGCACAGTTAAAATAAAGATTACGCATACCCAGTCAAATCAAAGTCAGAAAGTGGGACCCATTGCTCGTCACGTCCCGTCAAACTCGCTCACGCGGGCAACTGAGGTCATGAAACCGTCAGCACTGACATCATCAAAGCTACGCAGCAGAAGACTTTAACTACTTTAGTCCTTGCTTGAGTCTTTGACTCCACCAAGCACTCGGGGGTTACTCCCATAGGGAGCGCTGGTCGCGCACCCTACGATTTTCTTTCTTCTTCTTTTTTAGGAACATGGATAATCAAATCAAACCCAACCACTCGCAGCATGGCTTGACTATGGGCATGGGTTACTCCCATAGGGAGCACCAGAAACAAATTCGACTGAAACAAGCAAACAAAAGACGGCGGCATGAAATGATTCTTCGGTCCACCACGAGTCTTCGACTCAACCAGGCACTCGGGGGCTACTCCCATACGAAGCGCTGGTCGTGCACCCTATGATTATTTATACAAAAAATTGTGTGTTGATGACATCCACACTCGAAACTCATGGCGACACCGCCTCATAAGTTTTCCCTACAAAGAGACTGTGTCTCCTGGGTCACCCGAATCGTCTCCCTGATGATAAAATTCGGATGTCGCGCTTACAGCGTGAAGGTAAGACCTGAATAAGGCCTGGCAACACATTAGCTGCGCACTACCAGAAATATATCCGTACCTACAGGTACGATGAACATGCCTTGACGGACGCATTGAGTGCTCACACCCATATAACTAGAATTCGACTCCTATAAGACCTCCGCGGCTTGAGTCGAATTACACCAGCACTTTTCCGGATTCGAGTCCAGGGACTCGAGTTCGAGTAGATTGCGTTGTTTCACCCTAAGGTGGTTAACTAATACCGATAGTTCGGTTATATCAGGCACGTACATCAACAATCCCTATGACACAAATAAAGCAGTCGAAATATACGCATTCATGCACTCGAAAGACTTCAAAAGTCCCCAGTCGAATCTGCGATTCCACTGGACACTCTAGGGCTACTGACATGGGTATACCCTATAGGTACTCGAGCTTGGTATATACGGTCTAAATACGTACAGGCCCACGGTGTCGCTAAGGCCCAACATAAAGGACTCGAGTAACCTACGGACTCTCGATTGCTTGAAGAACAAGAAGAAGCTAAAGATAGAAAGTTTGAACGGGAAAACCCTAACTTGTAACCGACTCGGCCTGCCACCCGAGACTTAGCCTATCTATATAAGGGCTAGGAGGGGGCGGCAAGGAGGACACACGCAACCCTAGTTTCCACAACCCTCGCCAGATTGCATCTGCGCACCATTGTAATCTTCGATTCCTTCGATAATTCCACGAGCAGACAAGCAGGAGTAGGGACCTCTATGAGGCCTGAACCTGGGTAAATCCTTGTCCCATGTGTGCTTGTTTGCTAGCCGATAGACGTCTCCAGCGCTCCCTTCTTCTCCAAAACCCAAGTCCATAACAATGGGCATTGATGAGTTAAACCCTCGTCAGCTTCAGTTTTGGAATCTCAAATGAATTCCATGATTCTGGAATGAACTCTTGGATAACAAACGAAGCCCTAATATAATTGTGTGCATCACTCAACCAATCGGTGGAGAGGCTCGCCCCTTATTTATACATAATTGTTAATTCTCAGCTAGCTAGGTAAGAATTAACTTAGTGCTCAGTGGAGTTCTATACCATTGTATATGCATTGAGATTCGGCACCATCGAGTTACAAGTTGGGTTACAACCGTGATTTTTTCTATCGCAAGTGGGATTACAATTGGGAAAAATACTCTCACCATTATATTTACTTCGATGATGTGTGTTAGTTATGAGTTGCACATAAATTGTATTCAATGACATCACACTTTAATTATGAATTGAAGAGCACACTTTCTAAGAAAGCACCATAGGCTAGTGGCAGCTTAAAATGGTTAGGAGAGTTCTTCTTAGTTTTGTATAATTCGCATCTAAAATTACTCCCTCTGTTTTCTAAATATGAAACACAGTTCAATTGAAAAAGTTTTATATTTATAAATTGTTATGTTGTGATCTAAATTTATAAAGGAGGCTAACTGCTGACCAGCAGAGCAAGGCCGGTCATCAGAGGTTTGGACCATTTCCTACAAGTGGATCTTTAAAAAGGGAAGGTTTGTCTCTAATGAGCCTCAAAGGTTTCAGCCAGATTTTAATTATTGACTAATAATGATATATATTTTCTCCAATTGTGAAGCATAGTTCCATTCGTGCATTTTCAATGTTGTTGCTATGCATGATCTTGAGCTTGAGCAACTAGATGTAAAGACTGTTTTTCTGCATGGAGAACTAGAGGACGAGATATACATAGACCAACATTAAGGTTTTATTGTGCTTGTAAGGAGGATATTGTTTGAAAATTGAAAGGTCCAATTATTGTCTAAAATAGACTCCAATATAGTGGTACAAAAGGTTTGATTTATTTATGCTTCCACATGGTTTCAAGATCACCAAAAAGAATCCTCGTCTAGAACAAGGTAATGATGCTATGTACCAAAAAATTATTCAACAAGTAGCATCTAAAGTTCAAGATTTAGAAATGGAGTATAAAAGACTAGCTGAAAAGCTTCCTGCTAAGCTAGATGATATATTTGAGCCCACTATTAAAATTAAAATTGGTGTTAATGATATATCTGTACTTTCTGATCTTGGTGCAAGCTTCTCAAAAGTTTCCAAAAGTCTATTTGACAAGTTAAACTTGGGGCCTTTTGCAACCACTGAATTGAGACTCCATCTTGCTGATTCAATTTATAAACAATCTGTTGCGATAAAAGAAAACATAGTTGTTGAAACTAAAGGAAGTCCCACTCTTATTGATCTTGTTATAGTGGACATGCCTGAAGATCCCATAACACCTATAATTCTAGGTAGGCCATTCGTAAGAACTATTAAAGCTTTAATAAATCTATATGAAGGGAATGTGAGAACAGGACTACCGTCTAGAGATCCTTTTATAGTTCACTTCCCTAGAAAGAAGAAAGCCAAACCTAATAGTGATGATGGTATAATTATACTGAAAGCCAATTACTTTGGAGTAGGTGTTCCAGTCGCCAAACTTAAATGATCACCATATGGGTCAAGCTAATTGACCTTAACTAGAAGCTCTTTATGGGAGGAAACCCATGTGAAATAAAAAAAATTACTCTTGTGTTAGTTTTGTTTTGTTTCGTTTGTTTATTTTTATTTCGGTTTTAATAAAGGGTGTTCGAGAAGTCCTTTGGAGAGAGGAGAAGAAACAAGGTAATCCTTGATCTTTTATTTACTAACACATGGCCTAAAAGGTATTGTTGATTTTTATGAAGTCTACTTGGTATTATTTTATCATTTGCTAAGATGTGTAAAGACGCACAAAGCTACTAACCAAATTCTATAAGTTTTGTAGCTTACTAGCCGCTTCACAACCACTAGTACGATCGGGATGCCCCGTACCATGCGCCCGTACCACATTCAGGCTCTGGAAAATAGAAATATTGATTTTTGTTGTAGGACTCAATGGCTGTAATGACCATTGGTACGACCGGAGGTGGTCATACCGCCTGCCCATACTGTACCCTCGAGCAAAGCATCAGTTTTCAAGCAAATATACTGCACGCATAATGACCAGCAGTACGGGCACACACGACCGTACCGCACGCCCGTACCAAAGTGCGCCGCCGGAAGGATTCCTTTGACCCCAAGGTATGCACTCGGTATGGGCGGCCTCCGATCGTACCGCCCGCCCATGTCACGTATGTGGATGCCATATCATCCCAGGTGGAGGTAACCCTATATTTTTTAAAACACAAAAATTTCTCTTTCTTCTACCTCCAAACTCAAAACCACCTTCATTGGATCTTCAATTTTATTCAATCTTTCTTCGATTCCTCGCACCCAATCGATCTAAGGTATGGTTCTCCTCCAATACCCAACTTATTTGCATCAAAACTCTGCGTAATATTTTACCATTATCAATCTAGACTTAGGTCTTGTTCTTGAGCTAATCTTGATATTGAGCATGCTTAGTTTTATTTTAGAGGAGTTTCTTTTGTAACAAGTGTAGAGGATCATCTATGCTATGTTCCTATTGGACTAAATTTTTATTAGAATTTTTATTTATTTTATTTTAGATGAACACGAGGAGCCGTACATGTGTGATGGTTGTGGAACAAGCCGCACCACCCATTGATACGTTGACACCCGGGTCACTTGGTATCGAGTTCGCCGAGGAGTTTCAGATGAACCGTTTCAACCGTTTCCAGCTTTGAGAAATCAAGTCCACAAAGTGGGAGTGTCCCTATATCCTGAACCAACTTGGCATTCGTGTTGATTTCAATTTACTTTGCAACAATGTTGGTTTGTATGACTTTGTCTTTCAAGATGTCGCCACGTATGGCCACTTGACGCTTGGGTTTCTCAGCACCTTGACACATTCGGTGTGCTTGCACTATTGTTCCGAGGAACAAATGCCTAGAGTTGATCGCGTCAACTTCCATCTTATGAACTGTGAGTACTCCTTGACCCTCGACCAATGGGATCATTACTTTGGGTTTGCCAACAACACCACCTACATATGCTCCACCACCTTTGTTCTAAATCCAGCATGTTGGGAGTACTTTAATAGAATGAGAATTCGTGGAAGCACACCCAAGGGAAAACAAATTTATCATCCTTATGTTCGTTACTTGTTTTATGTTATTGCTAATACCTTGCAGGCACATGGTGAGTTTACTAGAGTCAATGAGGAGGATATGATGATCCTTGCTAAAGATGTCATTCTTAACTGTAACTTAACGCCAAATTTGGGCGCCCTTCTTTTGTTTTACCTTAAGCATCAAGCTCTATAGTCTCGAAGTCCCATATGCGGAGGAGGAGTCATAACCGTTCTTAGACGTGCACTTCAAGTCAACCTAGGTAATATCCAACCATTGGTAGGAAGTCACCGTCTTGGTTTTTCTACTCTGAGAGCTTGTGGTATGATTTCTAAAACCAATGGTAGATACTTCCTTGATATACCTGGGGTGGATCACTTGATCCCAGATCCTTTTCCTAATGGTCTATTCTCTATCGAGGAGGGATGTTTGCATTATGAAGCGCAGGTTGAAGCAGATCTACCCCAACAAGAAGTACCCATGGGAGAGGAAGGAGAAGATGAAGAAGTAGAACAAGAAGGACCCGAACAAGATGTGCAACCACCAAACTACTACACCACCTATGAAGATATTTATGATCTCGAAGGAAATATTCAAAACATGAACAACCTCTCCATCAACCTTCGAGATGCTACTACCAACCTCGCCAGCAAATTCCATGATTGGAGCAGCCAATGGAACGTGGGAGATTATCCACCACCACCACAATGAACAACAAAAGGGCTTGCAAAAGCCTGAGCTTGGGGGTGTGTTCCTCGGTAATTTTACTTGTGCAATAATGAGGTTGTACTCCAGCTCCCTAAGAGATTTGAAACACTCGTGTTGGTTTGTTCCGTCACTTTGCTTTTCTTTTATTTTTCATTTGCTTTTGTTCTTCGTTTCTTTTGTTTTTTGTTTGCTTTTTGTTTTTCATTTGTTTTTTTAGTCCTTGCTTGGTTGCAAGTTATTTTCTATTCTCTAATCTCTATCCTCAAAAATACAAAAAGATTTTCCCCTTTTTCCTTTTTCGTGAAAGTGGATTCGCACTTTGCTTCTTTGCTTTAATTTATTATGGGAATGATTGTACTTGAGTTTTAAAGGAACACATCCCTATAAGGAAGAGCATTATGAAGTCCCTCATGAGAGGTATGTCCTATGTCTCCCACTTTTGAAGTTTGAGTTGTTTATTTTAGTTGGTTGATTTTTGCTAAGATTCCATGCTAGTGGGAGTAATTCAAAATAGTTGGAGTAAAGCTTATTATTGGTATGGATGATTAGTTGTGGAAGCTTTTGCTCTAGTTCTTTTAGCTAACTGAGTCTTGCCTTGGAAATAATATTGCCAAACAAGTACAACAATAAAAAGTCTAAAATTTATGACTTGTTTGATGAATGATTGTCTTGAGAGTTTACCCTTGAAGATACTTAACCCCATAGATGTTTTGATAGACTTGTAGACACTCTTGAAAGGAGTCGTTTGATTGAAATGAAGTCTAGCGGTAATTTTGATGCATGCCAAAGCTAACCATATGGATCAAACTATGGTACATTTAAAGAGTTCTATGTTTCTCATGAACACCTTTGGTTGCCAATAACTCTGCTGGCCTACGAACGATCTATGGTACAACCCCTGATTTCGGCTATGAGTTGATGACATGGGTGGCGTAAATGTCACCGTAATGGTCAAAAGTATTGGTACTCTCAAAGGTTGTGCAACCATTGTTCAAAAGAATCACTAAATGATCCTTGAAAGAAGGAAGAAGAAAAAAATATATATGAAGATCCACATAACAAGTCCTTGGCATGGTCTCATTACTACTTTATGAATTTTCTTGAAAGGCAATGATTGGAATACAAGTGTTTTGATAGCCTTGATTTACTGATGTGGGTGTCAATAAGACACTTCACTGTTATGCTACTTAGGACATGAACTCCCTTACTCAATTTTTTCTTTTGATAACATCCTAGTGTTCCTTGGCAAGCTGAGAGTTAACTAGAAGAATTGGATTGATTGTTACACCTCTAGTTATTTATACTTATATTAAACTCTACTTTGATTGTCTTGATTTGCCGAATCTTTTATAGTATTCTTGTCATCTCTCTAACTTCGATAAGCCTTTCAAATGGATGAAGTGCTGGACGCATATGACTGCCAATCGTAAGTGAATTCAAATTCTTGTTGTTTCAAGATTAAACATTGAATTCTTTATAATTCTTTTGTTTCTTCTTGCTCGAGGGCAATCAAGATTTGAGCTTTGGGGAGGTTGATGGCTCTAAAATAGCCATCTTTTCCCGTGTTTAAACATTGTTTTTAGTCAAGCAATTGACAAAAAACTCTCTATCATTGACACTAATGACTAAACATTGTTTTTAGTCAAGCAATTGACAAAAATCTCTCACACATTGTTGTGCAAGAAATCACGCCTTTTCATGCAAAATCAGGAGTCATAATGAAGATTTTGAGGAAGTCCACACTACCAAGAAATTCTGGAGCAATTTCCAGTCATCTGTAGCCATAATGGCCACTGGTATGGGCAGGGTTCGCCCATACCGTCCGCCCGTACCATGTGGATGCGGCTTCGTCTCGTCAAACCCTACAACTGTGAACATGCCTATATATTTTGAGGCCTCAGCCACCACGCAGAAGGCCGCCATTCTCAGATTGCATCACAACACGACCAAAAGAGATCCACACCATAGTTCATCCCTTCCATCTTCTATACCCTCCATTAGCCATAGCCATTGCTTTGTACTTGAGATCTCCTTGTGATTCGGCGACCATTGTAAGAATATTTGATTTCAATCTAAGTATTTTTCACAATATTTTCTATCCTTGATCTTATTGTTATGAGTGAGTAGTCCTCACGCGAAGCGGGTTGGGGAGAAACCTTGCAACAATTATGTGCATCTAATCTATGGGGGTATTGTATTTTGTTTGAAAGAGGGATTTGTATCTATTGTTTCTTTGTCTCTTGCCTCGACCTTTGGACTTGTAGGTACCCAAGATCCCCGAGATCGATAAAGCCTTGAGGTGAGATACTTGGATAGCAGCGATCTCATAGGAAACCCAATGACAGAAAGGGCAGTACGGTCTTCGCTTAGCAACCCATTCGGAATCACAGCAACATCACCTCTTAAGCCTTTGATCTATGTTTTGCACTTAATAATCGTTCGTAGCCCGGTGCTTCGTGGTGCACTCGATAGGATCAAAATACTATTGCTATGCATGTTGCTCATAGGGGCTCTAGTATATTAGGATGTGTTTCCCACAAGAGATTATCTCTTTTAAAACATTACACATGATTGTGCTTATTATTATCTTTTATCCCATATGATGTGCAGCTATAGGTGGATCTTCAACCCTGGCATATCTCCATCCATTGAATCAACCCACGATAAAAGTAAACTAGATTAGTCCGGTAAATGAAGGTAAAATGAAAAAACAAAGTCTTGTAGATGTGTCCTTTTTAATTCCTTTTAGCGTTGTTTCCCAAGGTTCGATTAAACCTAGGTTTACTAGGGAAAAAGACTATTATACTACATCCATGAATCTGGATCAAAGGTATCATGCGCCACTCGCCATTTCATGATGAGAAGGTTTAATAACCTCTTCGAGTTCTACCTTCCGACTATGCACACCTTTCACGAGAAACTCCTTATCTAGAAAGGATCCATTCTTGGCAAAATGAAAACCTTGCCCTCGGATCTGTGATAGAAGGAATACCCAATTATTTCTTTAGGGTATCCTACGAAGATGCATTTTTCCGATTTGGGATCGAGTTTATCAGGTTGAAGTTTCTTCACATAAACATCACATCCCCAAACTTTTAGAAATGACATCTTCGGTTTCTTTCCAAACCATAATTCATACGGTGTCATTTCAACTGATTTAGACAGTGCCCTATTTAAAGTGAATGCAGATGTTTCCAGTGCATAACCCCAAAATGAAAGTGGAAAGTCAATCAGAGACATCATAGATCAAACCATATCTAATAAGATAGGATTACGATGCTCCGATACACCATTACACGATGGTGTTCCGGCAGGCGTGAGTTGTGAAACTATTCTGCACTCTCTCATGTGTGTGCCAAACTCGTAACTTAGATACTCACCTCCATGATCAGATCGCAGAAATTTAATCTTTCTATTACGATGATTTTCCACTTCACTCTGAAATTCCTTGAAATTTTTAAAGGTTTCAGATTTGTGTTTCATCAAGTAGATATACCCATATCTACTCAAATTATTCATGAAAGTAACAAAATAACGATATCCACCTCGCGTCGACACACTCATTGGACCACGTACATCAGTATGTATGATTTCCAATAAATTTGTCGCCCGCTCCATTGTACCGGAAAACAGGGTTCTAGTCATCTTGCCCATTAGGCATGGCTCACATGTCTCAAATGATTCAAAATCAAGTGATTCTAAAAGTCCATCAAAATGGAGTTTCTTCATGCGCTTTACACCAATATGACCTAGACGGCAGTGCCACATATATGCAAATATATCTTTATCATGTTTAATCCTTTTGGCATCAATATTATGAATATGTGTATTACTACTATCGAGATTCAAAAGAAATAAACCATTCATCACGGGTGCATGACCATAAAAGATATTATTCATATAAATCGAATAACCATTGTTTTCCAACTTAAAGGCATAATCATCTTGTAGTAAACACGACCCGGATACAATATTCATGCTCAACGTAGGCACCAAATAACAATTATTAAGGTTTTAAACTAATCCATATGGTAAATGGAGAGGTAGCGTTTCGACGGCGATCACATCAACTCTTGATCCATTGCCGACACGCATCGTGACCTCATCCCTTGCTAGTGGTCGCCTATTCAGCAGGCCCCGATTCGAGTTACATATATTAGCAACCGATCTAGTATCAAATACCCAAGTGCTACTGCGAGTACTAAATAAGTACACATCAATAACATGTATATCAAATATACCTTTGTTCATCTTGTTGGCTTTCTTGTCTGTCAGATATTTGGGACAGTTGCGCTTCTACCGGCCAGTCCCTTACAATAGTAGCACTCAGTATCAGGCTTAGGGCCAGCCCGGCTCTTCTTCTCAAGCGCAGCAACAGCTTCGCCTCCCTTCTTGAAGTTACCCTTCTGTTTACTCTTTTTGTCCTTCTTGAAACCGGTGTTCTTATTGATCATCAACACTTGATGTTCTTTCCTAATCTCCACTTCAGCAGTCTTAAGCATTGACGAAATCTTGGGAAGAGACGTCTTCATGCCCTTCATGTTATAGTTCATCATGAATATCTTATAGCTTGGTGGCAGAGATTAGAGAACACGATGTATGCCTAAGTCAATAGGAATCATTATTCCCAAGGCTACAAGCTTATCGACGTACCCAGACATTTTGAGTACGTGCTCACTAACGGAGTTGTTCTCCTCCATCGTGCAACTAAAGAACTTTTTTTGAGCGTCATAACTCTCCACAGTAGCATGGGTATCGAAAATCATTTTCAATTCACCCATGGAGTCAAAAGCATTGCCATTCTCGAAACGCTTTTAGATTTCCGGCTCTAGCCCATATAGTATGTCGCAATGAACCATGTTGTGGTCCTCCTGGCGACTTAAGTAAACATTCTTTACATCGTTAGAACCATCATCAGGTGGTGGGGCCCTACCGGAGCTTCTAGCACATATTGCTTTTGTGCAATAGTGAGGAGAATCCTCAAGTTCAGGGCCCAGTTGGTAAAGTTGCTACCATTCATTGCAAGTTTCTCTTTATCCATGAACACATTGAAATTAAAAGTAGGTGGTGCCATCTACAATAGAATTTGCAAAGTTTATTTAGATTAAGTTTATGATAGATTGATTTCAGCTAATCCATAATTATAAATTAAATCCCACTCAAAAACAACATCCCTCGTGTATTTTTGGTGATTACATGAACCAGATCCACTACACCAAGACCGATCATCACGTGAATTGGTGCAGCTTCAAAGGCGAGTATCTATATGGTCATCATAGTAACCATATGAATCATGCTTTACCTTTCGATTCGTGTTTCGAGGCCATGTATGTACATTCTAGGATTGCCAAGTAAGAACCTTAGTATCCACGTGTGTAAAACTGTCTTGCACCCGTTGTATGCAAACGTAGAGTCTATCAAACCCGATCATCATGTCGTGTCTCGAAATGACGAACTTTCTTAATGGTGCATAATAAAGGAAGAACACATTTTTATCTTGATATTTAAATGTGGGATCACCTTATAATGCCACTAAAGCGCCATACAAGCAATATAAGATGCAAGCAAACATCATATGCAAAAAGTTATATGATATGGCTCTTGCACTTGATCACTATCTTGTGCATCATGGTATGATCTTCATCATTGCTATATGTGTAAGGCCAAGTTATATGGAACTTACACTTTGGTATGTTATAATTTCCAAGAGTATCAAACCATACTACAAGTTATATCATTACCATATCATAACACTTGCCCAGCAACAACTAAACTAGACGCTTCTAATTTATCCTTTGCATGTTTTTATGTGGTTTAGGACTTTCGGAGATAGAACTGTTCTTACCTACGAACATGGAACCACAACAATGATAATCAAATTGTTAGCAACTCGTTGTAAATCAGATATTGACTATAGTAGGAGAGACAGACACTCGCTAGCCACTTATGCAAAACTAGTTGCATGTCAAGTGTGCAACAAGTCTCATGTGCGAGGACAAGTAAAGTTAGTCCAGGCCGCTTCATACCACTATGCCACCAATATCCAAAATACATATAAGATGCAATAACATGATCATCGGCGCCCACATAATCATATGTGTTCTACCCATGCAAAGCATCTACACATAGATCAGGCTCTGATACCACTGTTGGGTTCACATCATAGAACACGAAAAAAATTCTACGATATGAACAACTAAGCACCAAGATCTATCTACCTAGATACAATCAATGGGTGGATATACATCCGTAGATAACTTACCCTCAAAGATCGACAAAGCATTACGAGATTTAATATCGTGGATGATGTAGTCGTTCACTTGTCGATCTCAAGATCGTGATGAAGTCCAGCACCACAAAGCAGTAGCGCATCCATGATCGCACACATGTCCGATAACCCAACCAAATCCAAGTCCTCACTCCAGCAAAGCAGCGGAAGTAGCAAATCCTTCTAGAGAAACCAACTGAAACATGTACTTTTCTAATCCGAAGCCATGGGGAATATTCTAGAGGGAGAGAGAGATCCTTCACGAGGAGGTGTAAGAATGGAGGAGGAGGTGGTGGCCTTTTATAGGGGGGAGGGGCATCCCCTACCATGGTCGGAAGCCAAGGTGGTGCCCCCACCTCTCTCTTCATTCATGTGGGTGGAGGCTCCACTCACATAATTCCACCTCCACTCAAAAATCCACTCACATGCACTAATTTTTCCACCAAAATTAATGCATCTTTCATTTAATAAAACTATTTCATTTAGAAATTTTTTAAATTACTTTAGTTAACAAAAATTTGCATAAACCCCTTTGCAGTACTTTGATATTACATCTGAAACCATTTTCAGCAATTTGACCCGAAACAATTCCGGTGTCCATCGAAATAATTCCAGCGCTTTCAAATTCTTTCTCTTGTATTATATTTGATCCAATTGGTGTCGGTATCCCTTAACTGTGTCACCCTACGGTTCGTGAATAATGTAGACATGATCGAGACCCCTCTCCGATCAATAATTAGTAGTGGGACCTAGAGATTCGTACTGACTCCCACACATTCAATGATGACTCTAGTGGATGTGTGAACCTTTAACATCGTAACTAAATCCCTTCGTATCGTGATATATTACATGTACCAGATTCGATCATCGATATCCCCATACCTAGTTTGATCTCGTTACCGAGAAGAACTCTTTTCTCGTTCCCGTGATATAACATTCTTAGTGATCTTATCACTTACTTGCAAGAAATGTCAATGTGATATCTCTCTGTCATCGGGATGGACAAATCCCACTCTTGATCCATGAGCCTCTACTAACACTTTCGGAGTATCTAAACCCACATTTATTGTCACCCTGTTATGGTGTGACATTTGATGTTATCAAGTTACTCTTCGTGTGTCTGTGATTGAAAAGATATCATGTACTTCACATGATGTTATAGTAATTCAAATATAATGACTTTGATTGTATTATATACTTTGGATGAATGTTCATCACATCATTCCACCAATGTTGTGACCTCATTATTAACAACATCCAATGTCCATGATCAGGAAACCTTGATCATCTTGTTAATTAATAAGCTAGTTTATATGTGAGGCATAACTAGGAACTCTATATATTTCTTTATTAAACACACATGTATTAACGTTTCCAATTAACACAATTATAGCATGCAAAATAAACATCTCTAAAATACTTGGAATAAGATAATAACAACTTTATTATTTTCTCTCGGGCATATTATCTTCATCACCAACAAGCCCTCAATCAGTATCTTCAATAAGACGGCTTTCCGCTTTGATAGAGTTGCCTTGATCTGTGTTTAACCTTTTTCTAGCGAGATTGATGACTTCTACTTGATCTTGGCACAACAGGTCTAGTGTATGTTCAGAGGTCTCAAAAAGAAGGTCTCTCATGTGTACCAGCATTATGAGAGTGTTGTTCTTCCAGTACACCCATATCTAGATCAGGTGTACTGAGCCTTCACATCTCAAATGTCCCATGATATTGGGCTTACGATGAGGTCCTAAAAAGAGGTTAATCATAAAGAAAGAAGTTAATCTCTTTACAAGGGTGTCTGATACCTTGGTTACCTAAGAATGTCTGAGAGAGAGTTCTTATTATGATATGGAGTACCAAACTAAGAGGTCGCACAGGTATCCTTAAGACAACTTTTATCTTGATAGAACACTGCATGTGGACCCATCCTGATGCGAAGAAGTCATAGTGGGGTTAAGTTTGGTCTAGGATGACGTGAGTAGACCATTAAATTATCGGCACGACCTCGAGAGGCCTTTGAGAATGTCTGGGGTCTTCTACGGTCATGAGAACCTGAATCTGAATCAATTCAAAGATAATTCCAGCAACTATTGCTTCCAAGAGCTTTTTCCTGTGTGGGAATCCATTTCTCCCGGCGAAATTGAAGGTGGTGATCATAATGAGATTCCTGCCCACAATTTCAACCGACGGGACGTGTCAAGTGTAGAACAAGAGTATTTTGATAGGCCTCATAATACGGCTGCCCCTTCGGCACCCGTCAGGGAAAAGAACTTGTATGCCTTTCGATCCTTATTTGACGACGTGATACTTTCACTTCTTGAACCAGAAAGATCTCCAGTTGCCTCTTTTTAATACCACTGACCAAGTATAGCTCGTCCTTCCTCCAATAATCTTCCTCTGAATACCTCAAGACAAACCCCCTTATCCTCCCTCTTACCATGGCTGACGACAAGTTCCTCTCATGTAGGGAGCAAACCATGAGAACCATCAGGGCGGGGAAGAAGGAGTGGGATCGCCACTGCACCGAGCGCGTCGTAGCCGTAGAGGTTCCAATGGACGAGGCACTCATATTGAGTCATCTTCAAGAGCTTCACACAGCTATGAGTGTGGCCATAGTGGGGTCGGTGGCAATTTCGAGCACCGTAACTTCTCTATTGCCATCTCCTCCGGCAAACGGGTAAGAAACCCTCATACTTAGTGTTTTCTTCTATATATCTATCCCCTTTCCCTTGATTCTGACTATGTATTCCAATCTGCACTAGGTTGCAAAAACCCGTCTTCTCTTCGCGCTTGCTCCCTGCTAAGGCCGAGGAGATCTCGACCCTAGCATATTCACTGGATCACGCCTCGTGCGCAGTGGTGAAAGCTGAGAGGGAAAGCATTGGTCTTCCTTGTAATTTCCATTGCCTAGGTGCACCTCCGGGTGCCCCGCTTGTTGTCCTGCTACAATGTTATAACCTCCTTTATCTACACCCTTGCATCTTCCTAGGACTATCACAAGAGAATCTCCGCGAGCATAGAGGGAGTGATCAATTGCTTTTAAACGGCCAGTGCTGACCGTAGGTCCCTTGATAAGGAGATCTAGAGGCTTAGTGGTGCTTTGATCACTGAAAAGGAGGGCTTCACGATCACCAAATACCTCATTTTGAAGACCATCGATGAGTATGTTGACCTGCATTACCAGGACAAGATCTGAGATGAGGTTCATGCCAAGGATTGGAAAGGCCTCCATGCTATTGGCGACCAGAAGGACAAGGCATGTGCAGATCTTACTGAGGAGAAGCTCGACATGACCCTTCTAGTGAAGGAGAATATTGACCTTGAGAGGGAGCTTCAGGAGGTGAGGCTCCAATTCTAGGGTGATCATGGGGCATGTTCCAAAGAGGTGGGTACTCTTTTGGGTACCATGGGCGCCCTGGAATTAACTATGTGTCAGGTGAACAAATCCCTCATGGTTTCCAAGAAGGAGCGGGATTGATACGCCTCTTCTCTTCCATCTTCTCTTCCTTCGCAGGAAGATCTCTTTTGGGAGATATGCTCTTGGTCCATGCTTGTGGTCCTGATGCTTCAGGACCCCAATCTTGTAATTATCCTTCGAGCTTACAACATTAATGACTCCTACTCTTATTATTATTTGTGTCTTTATCTGTATCATCTATTTCTACATGATTTGTTTCCTTCTCTAGGTGCTCATAGGGACTTTATCATGTAGTCTGATGGTCCCTTGGTGGCCTGAAAAGGTCCCTCCTCTTCTTATCAAACAGATGAATGATAGATCAGTGTAGAGATAGGTATGTCCCTCTGTATTTCAGGAGCATTCTCACAAAGCCTACTGTGTGAGCAAGTCGCTCATGATGCCGGCAGGCTGGTTGTAACACGAGAGGGTCGCTTGTAATGCGAGTAGGTCACCCGTAATGCGGGTAGGTCGCTCGTAAAGGTGGCCAAGGTTGGTGACCTTGATACCTAAAATGCGGGTGGTAGCACAAGTGGCGTAAGGTCGAGGCCATGTTAGAGCTAGTGCAGTCACCTTCGCTAGTGTTGTCGTAACTCCTCACTCTCCTAACGTGTTATATGGGGTTGCAAGCACGAGTCTTGTCTAGGTACGGGTAGGTGTACCTCCTGAGTTGTGCCTATATCCATTTCTTACCAGCCATGTCAGAGGTAACTCGGGATCTACGAGAGTGTCCAGGTCGTCACTTAGTGTGTTGTCCCTAGATTCCCATAGACCTCTACCTGTACCTGTAACATGGAAATCCATAAACCGATTGTGCTACTTAGCTAGAGCTACACGAAGTATGGAGGTGAGCATGCGTAACTATGTAGGGTTTTGGGATTTTTAGCCTTGATCCCAAGAACGTGAGATGTGTCGAATGTGGGTTATAGAATGCTAGCGGTTTTCCCCACCCCTCCAGCATAGCGAGGTCCGTTGTTGGACGAATAGAGTTCTTGCTATTGGAAAGCCATGTTCCAAGTCTTGCGCCAAGATTGGTTCAGGTGTTTTCCATGCCGCATCGAGGTCTGGGATTCTCTAGAAAGAGACACAAAGAAAAAAGTGTGTGTAGGTGCATGTTAGTGGCCACGAGTGGTTAAGAAGAGTTGGGAGGTCTCACTTCTTAGGCACCCAAAACAATACCAGTGATTTTTCTCCGTAAACAAGTTTTTCTGCAAATTTACTTTATAGGGGATACAAAGACCTGAGCTTCAGCTAGCGTGACCTACGTCATAGGTACGCCCAGGCTATTACAATACTTAACTATGGGGAGAGTTGTCTCCGGGTAGGACGAGAATCCTTGGTGGCATTGTAACCTCCCTCCGGTGGTTGCCTTACCGACTAGACTTCCATTGTAGGCGCAGAAGTGATACTTTCCTCTCTTCATGAGTTAGTCGATTGTGTACATCATGCACCATGTAGGTCTCCCCAACCATTCTTTTGGGAGCTCCATGTAACCTATCTTGCATCTCTCTAAGAACTTTAACCTCAACCCTGCAGGCGAGTGATCTCGCCTGGACGGTAGGTCTTGTGATGGATTTATGGGGTGCTTTGCCAGGGTATTGGGAATAATGAGACGGTGGATCCTCCGTGTGATGCGAGCACTAGAAAACTTCCTAACAATTGTCGTAGGAGCTTCTCGCTGCACCTTAACAGTTGAGACTCTAAGTGGAGAGTGATGTAGTAAATGGAAGTCTTCCCCACGAGGGAAACTCGAGGGTTTAAATATTGAACTCTCGGGGAGCTGTGTGTAAGAGAATAATCCTCTTTGTTCTTCGTCAAGCAACCTACAAATTAAAATAGTTGTAGATTGTTTTGTGCCCTCAACCTCACCAAGTGGTTTTCAAGCACAAGGTGTATGTAAGCAAAACTGAAATAAAATACATTAAAAGTAAAATGCAATGCAATAGTAAAGTAAATATGCAACGGTGGTAAATGCAATGGAATATGATGTTTTTGGGTTTTGGTTGGTGTTTGTAAGTATGAGAAATGTTTTTGTATTTTCGGATTTAATTAGTAATGAAAATAAAAAGTGATGTAGATGTGTTGTATAGTGTTTTCTTATGGTTTAAAATGGATCGGGGTCATGGTTTCGCTTCTGCACTCTCTCTTTGAGTTGTGGTGGACACGAGACACTCTAGTTAACATAATATTGGTGCAACATGTTAAAGTATGGATAGCAATTCATATGGGCATCACGTCCTAACATAGATATGTTATTTTGCTAACAATTCACTTATACTCCACTAGAAAGTGGGGTCTCCAAGAAATCTAGTATTGAGAACAATATCAGAGTATAGCATTAAGTTCTATGACATGAAGTTAAAATAAGAACATACTTGATCTAGTCTAAGAATGGTATTTTCTTTATCCCTAGTGAGGCAACTAAGTAAGGTAACACCCAAGTGATTCGCAAGTTTTACTGTCCTACCCGCAAGATCACCCATGTTGCTCCAAATAATGCACACGTTCCCCCAAACATGCTCCCATATACAAGTTTGATCAAAACAAGTAAACAAGAACGGGGTACATGATATGCATCTATTCATATACTTCCAATACTGAACAATTGCAATCTCAAATATCAACTATATAAAGATCCACCACATAGGTAATACAAATATGACCGTAATCATGTTATGTAGCTCATACGGTTCTAATACAATCGAGATCATGAGAAAGAGATAAAATAGCTACTTCCACAAACCCGTAGTCCAGGGGTGGACTACTCCCCCTTCATCATGGTGAAGGTGTTGGAGTCGTTGGAGGAGGTGAAGATCACACTGGCAGCACCCGCTGGAGTTTTCCCCCTCCAACCTTCTGCCTCTCTGTTTCGTGTTTCTATCTTCTGCAGTGCTCCTTTCCAAGAATCATCGGGAAACCTTTTTTACACGTGGTTTTAGGTCAGAACCTTCGTCTGGGAGAAAGAATCAACGGCATCGTAGACTCGAGGAGCAAACAAGCACACCACATGCATCAGGGGGTGGCGCATGTGGTGGGCCCATTCCTCACGCGGCCTTCTTCTTTCACTGATCTTTGGCCCAAAGTTCTTAGTTCTAATAAATACTGGGTCTCATGAAGTTTCAGGTTAATTAGACATTGTTTGGGTACCTGAAAGTCAAAAACATTGAAATAGGGGTTTTCTGCCTCGGCGGGGTTAATTCCAAAACAATATGGGAAGTGTGAATTATTCCCAAATATCATTATAAAACATGAATATACCCCATATATGATGCAAATATGATGGAATATCAAGTAATAAAGTGCAAAGTTCATGGATGCATTTTACATGCATCACCATGGAACTTCATATCCTGTTCCGATACCGTATTATGCTCAGATGCGCTTCTGGTATCCCGGTCGTGTTTTCTGAGGAGGTCCTCCACCATGGAAAATGTGTCTTTACTACTTATGCTTGAAGTGTTGGAATGTCTTTACTGCCACCTTTTCATAACGGAGATGATAGTTCTGAGTGCACTAACCACAGGGCTAGTGCTCTGCTCCATAAACAAGGTTCACTCATCCTCCCCTTTGTGTGTTCTAGAATATGGGGAGGTGAGTGTGTGCCCCTATTTGTGTGGTCCAAGTTGTGAGTGCGCTTCCTCCATACCCATGTTCTCAACTTTCCTTTTAGACTGCTGGCCTGAAGACCTGCTGGGGAGAATCTGTGGGGTTTGCCTCATCTTGTAGCTGCACCGATCACGGTCTATTGCATGCTTTAGAGAGGCCTTAATGGTGATCACTCCCTTGGGGCCTGGAAGTTTGAACATCATGTAATTGTAGTTTGTTATGCCCATAAACTAAGAGATTTGGGGCCTCCCGAGCAGAGAATTGTAGACCATGGGGAAATCAACAACTTCAAACACACAATGCTCCATGCGGAAGTTGTCCCCATTTCTGAACATCACGGGCAGGGTGATATAGCCCACCGGTTCATGGGAAACACCAGGGATCACCCCGAAGAACTGATTCAAGATAGGCCTAATGTAACAGATGGGTACTTGCATTCTCCTAAGAGTGTCCCTTGTGATGATCCTGACCGAACTCCCACCTTTAGTGAGGACCTTTGTGCATCGTAGTGTTTGCAATCATAGGAGAGATGACTAACAAGAGCCTGCCTGGGCAGGTAAGGTTATCAGGACAGTCACTAAATCCAAAGGTAATGGGCACGCTCGCCCATGTAGGTCTGGAGGAGTTCCCTAGTGCCGCATTGAGGATGGCATTACAAACCTCATTGACTTTCCTATGAGAGGAATATCCATCAGAGTTGCCCCACGGGTGGTTTACGTATGATCCTGTCACGTATTCGTCAATCCAGTAGCATACTAGTTAGCTCCATCAACCCCCGAGTGCGGATGCTAATGCTGGTCTGGGTGACGCTAGGCCTCGTCTCGTTGGTCATCGCCGCGCCGTTTCCAGCCGAGAGAGGCATGCCTTAGGGCTCAAGCGGCGGTGGCTTTTGATGCCCTCAACGATCGACGTAGAGCTCGTTGGGAACCCCAAGAGGAAGGTATGATGAGCACAGCAGCAAGTTTTCCCTCAATTATGAAACCAAGGTTTAATCGAACCAGTAGGAGCAAGGAAACACCCCAAAGGTGTTACTAGCTGAGCTTTGGCAGGGCGCACTACCGGTGCTAGTAGCAACGTGGAGACCTGCACAACACAACCACAAAACTTTGTCCCCAACTTGCGATGAGGTTGTCAATCTCACCGTGTTTTGCAGAAAACAAAGGATTAAACGCATCGAATGGAAAGAAGTAAAAGTTTGCAGAAAGTAAACACAAAGCAGTAAAGGATTGTAGATTGTATGTAAAGACAAAGGACCGGGATCCATAGTTCACTAGAGGTGGCTCTCCTTAGATAGATAACATGCTGGGTGAACAAATTACAGCGGGGCAATTGACAAACACCGAGAAAGCAATACATGCATATACTAATCATCTTGACTCCTTTGAGACTTGATTGGGCAATACAACATAATACATAGACCGCCATCCAACTGCATCTATGACTAATAATCCACCTTCAGGTTATCATCCGAAGCCCCTCCAGTATTAAGTTGCAAGCAACAGATTATTGCTTCTATTTAATGCGTGTAAGGTAAACAATACGATTGTTCTATGAACAAAGGATTGTTGTTTTCTCCTAGTAGCAACAGACGCCTAGTACCTTAGAGATTTCTGTCACTTCCCCATTACGAGGCATGAACCCACTATCGAGCATAAATACTAACTCTTGGAGTTGCTAGCATCTACTTGGCCAAGATAGCTACTAACAACAAAAAGCATGCAAGATCACAAATAACAAAGACATGATATAATCAATAATCAATCTGAAATAGCATCTCAATATCCATCGGATCCCCGCAAACACAACATGTATGGATTACAAATAGATGATCTTGATCATGAACGCAGCGCACAAGATCTAAACATGAAAGCACAAAGGAGGAGAACCAGCCATCTAGCTACTACATGGATCCGTAGTCCAAGGATGAACTACTCACGCATCACACCGGAGGCTTGCATGGTGATGAAGAACGCCTCGGTGAATTCCCTCTCGTGGTGCCGGAAGAGCTTCAGATCCCTCCCAATCTAGGGATGGAGATGACGGCACATGCACTTTTCGTGGATTTTTGATCGGGTCCTTAGGGTTTTCGTCCCCGAGGGCAACTTATAGGCGGAAGGAGAGGCCGAGGGTGCAGGCTAGCTCACCACCCTCGGCACGGCTGGCCAGCCGCGGCCAGGTGGTGTGGTGGCCCCTGTCCCTCTCTCCTCGTGATTCGCACTTGATCCCTTCCAAAAATAGGCACTTTGGCTTTTGTCCCGTCCAATTCCGAGAATATTCATTTTCTGACTTTCCTGGAACCAAAAACAGCAGAAAACAGGCAGCTGGCACTGTGGCTCTTGTTAATAGGTTAGTCCAAGAAATCATATGAAAAGTACTCCAAAGTTGGAACAAAACACAAGAAAGTGGATAAAACCAAGCATGGAACATCAAAAATTATAGATACATTTGCAATGTATCAACATCCCCAAGCTTAACTCCTGCTCATCCTCGAGTAGGTAAGTGATAAAAAGAAAGAATAATTTTTGAGGTGACATGCACCATCAAAGACTTGATCAAAGTATTTGCAAAACATTCAAAGCTGGGATCATAGTACTTCAATCATAACATGAAAGACAAAGTTCTAGCAATAAGCAAAGAAACTATGATGCAACATGAAAATGCACAAACAAAAGATTCATGAATAACAATGCTTTGCAAGACGTTTGTTTGTTTCACATAAAGAAAGCATGGCATAATAGTATTCAGCTTGTCCCTCAATAGAGTAGAAAATATAAATGCATAGGACACCTTCAAAGTTTATAAGAGTGACTAGATACAATAGTTTCAAACAAGCAATAACAAGTTATGCATCAATCAACTAGTCTTGGGACAATGCACATAGAACTAAGAATGGCCACTATGCTCTCAAAGTAGTGCATAAAGATAGAAGGTGGAGACTCAATATAATGGTGGAAGAAAGGCCTTTTGTAAAAGGAAGTAGGGATTCAAGTCTCATAAAGAGCTTCCAACAATTATGGTACTTATAGCTTTCAGCTCTCATTGCCCCTATTATAAGCATCTTGAAGGTGATTAAGGTTAAAGTGACACAACTAAGAGGATATGCTTGACAAGTTATAAACTGAAATCTCATGCCCCTTACTTACGAAGATGGATCCTCATGCTACTCAACTTCAGTCACGAGTAAGCTCTTGTCATTGTAAGTATATGTGTATCATTAAGAACCGCCAATGGGGTACCCCTTGCACATGATACGGGAGCTTTCCCATAATCAAAATGACAAGGCAAGCAGACAATGAGCATCTCAGCGATCTTTTTAGTTGCTATTTGCATAGGTTTTTATTGAGGATGCTTCATAGAGTGCTCATTATGGTGATGCTGCAAGTTTCCACCATGATTAGGCATGGCTTAGGCTAGCGGCCCAAGCGTTTCTCTAACACAAATACAAACTCCATGATCTTACAAGTTCCACATTTATTTCACACCGCCGGGATCCGTAAGCAAAAGAACATGATATCAACGGGGTACAAAGTACAAGTGCAATGTTGAAAGCATTCCCCATGAAACATGGTTCTGCTAATTTCAACTTATAAAGCGCAAGCATATACGCAACAAAGAAGGACCCAATGGTTCAAGTTTATTAGAGGCAATAAAGTAAAGTGTGCCATCAAGTTCGTGAGAGCTTTAATCACTAGTTTTCTCATAACAAGTGAAAGGTAGACAAAAGCATGAATATACTTGGAATAGCATAAGCTAGTAGGTAGGTATGGTGGACTCTTTGGAAAAACTTGGTTTAGGGAGTTGGATGCATGAGTGGAACTCATACTTGGTGGTGGAGGCTAGCAAAAGACTGGGAGCGACAAACTAAGAGAGCAATAATGGCCATAATCATGCAGAGCGACAAAACATCATTGATCAAAGCATAAAATGATACTACAAATTGAAAACTAAAGGATCATAAAGGCTATGGTGACTTGTGACAGTCATAACATGGTGTGAGCATGTGCCAAGTCAACCCAAATAAAGCATCAAAGGAGAATACCACTATACTATGCTTTAATATGCTAAAACAACGCATGATTCATCCAAGGCACATTAAGCGATCTCAATTGTTTATAACAAGTCATGCTACAGCAAAGAATACTAAGCATAAAGCCAAAACAATATCAAGCATGTCATGACAAAGCATAGCCACAGTCAAAAACGAGCTCTTTTTACCACATAAGCATGAACTTTCCTACTCTTTTCCAAACCAAACCAAACTAATTGCAAACCAACATACGAAAGAGGGGGTACAACCAACTTATTCAGAAAACTAAGCAAACCAATAAGACTAAAAACCAAGACGAAAACGAAAAAGAAGACGCTCCAAGAAAAACCCAACTGTGCATGAAACAATAAAAATGAAGCGTTTGGAAGAAACCTGAGATTTTTATTGATGAAGAAGGGGATGCCTTGGGCATCCCCAAGCTTTGACGCTTGTACTTCTTGGATATTTCTTGGGGTGACACGCGTGGCATCCCCAAGCTTGAGCTTTAGTCCATCCTTCATCTCATTACTCATTCCTTCCATACACCTGAAAATTTTCCTTCATACAAAACTTCACACAATCTTTATTAGCAACATTAGTGCACTCAAGATAAATAAGTCTTAAGGTTCAGTTCTAACACCGAATAAACTTCCATTAGAACACTAGCTACTGTAGCACTTCCCTCAAAAAGCTCAATTCCCCAAAAGAACTCAAGAAGGAATCAACAAGAAGCAAATGCAGAAAATGGCAGAAATTTGTCAAAACAGACCAGCAGGTAAAGACGAATTTTTCCGAAGACCTTATGTTGCTCAAATCAAAAAGTGTTGAACTGACGAAAGTTAGATAACAACCTGGGGCAGAAGCACAAAAAATTACAGCTCAATCCGACGTAGAGAGCTCTCTCAGGAATGTTTACGGTGAAGCACAAAAATCTGTTTCGGGACAGCAACTTTTCCAATCATTACTTCACTCTCATTAGAGGTTACTCTTGGTACAAAAAGAAAATAAAAAGGATAAGGAGCGGTTATTACAGAGGTAATAACTTCTAAGACTCATCTAAAACTCTTGGGTTATCTCCCAACAAGTACTTTTCTTTAACGCCTTTATGTTAGGCATAAGAACCAAAGATAGAATCAAGTGTTCTCAAATGAAGAAGCATTAAGACCAAATTTTGTTTTCATAGGAGAAGCAAAAGAAATCTTTTCTCTCTTTTTAGGGAAGTGTTCTATACCTTTCTTGAGTGGGAGTTGATATTTAATGGTGCCTTCTTTCATATCAATGATGGCACCAACAGTTCTAAGAAAAGGTCTTCCCAAAGTAATAGGACAAGAAGCATTGTATTCAACATCCAAAACATAGAAATCAACGGGGACATAGGAATCGTTAACCATAATAAGAACATCATTAAAACTACCCATGAGTTTCTTTTTAGCATTATCATCAAGTGGGACATTCAAATAACAATCTTCAATAGGAGGCAAATCAAGCATATCATAAATCCTTCTAGGCATAATAGAAACACTACTATCAAGATCACTCAAAGCTTTGAAATCAAAGTCATTCACTTTCATATTAATGATGGGTTCCCAACCATCTTCTTGCTTAATAGGAATAGAAGCTTTATGTTTCATCTTTTCTTCTTTAATTTTTATCAGAGCATCAGTAATGTGTTTTGTAAAAGCCATGTTCATAGCACTAGCATTAGGACTTTTAGCAAGCTTTTGTAGGAACTTAATAACTTCAGAGATGTTGCAACCATCAAGATCAAAATCAACTTTATCATCTAAAGTAGTAGAACTATTAGTAGCCTCAACACTAGTGGTGGTAATAGTAGAAACACTAATGTTTCTAGCAATTTCATCTTCTCTCTCCCACTTAGCATGTAATTCAGCTAATAGTCTAACATTTTCATCAAGTCTTACTTGTATAGCATTAGTAGCTGCAAAGGGATTCTCATTAGTTTCAGGTTTAGCAGCCATTTTATTCAAAGAAGATTGAGCTTCAGCCAAAGATGCTATATTTCTTTCAGCATTAGAGAGTTTTTCCTCAATAGTTTTATTGAAAGCAGTTTGTTTACTAATAAACTCTTTAAGCATAACCTCAAGTTCAGAGGGAGCACTCTTATTATTGTTGTAATAATTTCCATAAGCATTACCATTGTTGGGAGGATATGGCTTATAATTGTTGTTACCAAAATTGTTCCTATAAGCATTATTACCATAAGCATTGTTGCCAAAATTGTTATTTCTTATGAAGTTCACATCAGCTTGCTCTTCTTGGGCAACCAAAGAAGCTAAAGGAACATTATTTGGATCAATATGGGCTTTCCCATTAACAAGCATAGACATAATAATATCAACCTTATCACTCAAGGAGGAGGTTTCCTCAATAGAATTTACCTTCTTACCTTGTGGAGCTCTCTCAGTATGCCATTCAGAATAATTAACCATCATATTGTCCAGAAGTTTTGTTGCAGCACCCAAAGTGATGGTCATAAAGGTACCTCCAGCAGCTGAATCCAATAGGTTCCTTGAAGAATAGTTCAATCTTGCATAAAAAGTTTGGATAATCATCCAAGCAGTCAGTCCATGAGTGGGACAATTCTTTACCAAAGATTTCATTCTTTCCCAAGCTTGAGCAACATGCTCATTATCAAGTTGTTTAAACTTCATTATTTCACTTCTCATGGATATAATCTTAGCAGGAGGATAGTATTTTCTAATAAAAGCATCTTTGCACTTAGTCCAAGAACCAATACTATTCCTAGTTAAGGAATTCAACCACTCTTTAGCTTTTCCTCTCAAAGAGAAAGGAAACAATTTCATCTTAATAATATCACCATCTATATCCCTATGCTTTTGCATCTCACAAAGTTCAACAAAGTTATTTAGATGGGAAGCAGCATCTTCATTACCAATACCAGAAAATTGTTCTCTCATAACAAGATTGAGCAAAGCAGGTTTTATCTCAAAGAAAGTATTTTCAGCCATAGGTGGAGCAATAGGTGTGCTCATAAAATCATTGTTGTTGGTGCTAGTGAAGTCACACAACTTAGTGTTTTCAAGAGTAGTCATTTTTTTGGGTTTTCAAATAAGAAAGCAAACAAGTAAAACTAATTTTTTTTCTGTTTTTGAAGAACAAAACAAGCAAACAATCAAAAAGAAAATTAAGCAAAACAAAAACAACAAAGTAAAGAGATTGATTACGAGGGACTCCTCTTGTGAAGATGTCATTCACTCCCCGGCAACGGCGCCAGAAAACGTCTTGATGCGCTCGACGATCGACGTAGAGCTCGTTGGGAACCCCAAGAGGAAGGTATGATGAGTACAGCAGCAAGTTTACCCTCAGTTATGAAACCAAGGTTTAATCGAACCAGTAGGAGCAAGGAAACACCCCAAAGGTGTTACTAGCTGAGCTTTGGTAGGCCGCACTACCGGTGCTAGTAGCAACGTGGAGACCTGCACAACACAACCATAGAACTTTGTCCCCAACTTGCGATGAGGTTGTCAATCTCACCGTGTTTTGCGGAAAACAAAGGATTAAACGCATCGAATGGAAAGAAGTAAAAGTTTGTAGAAAGTAAACACAAAGCAGTAAAGAATTGTAGATTGTATGTAAAGACAAAGGACCGGGATCCATAGTTCACTAGAGGTGGCTCTCCTTAGATAGATAACATGCTGGGTGAACAAATTACAGCGGGGCAATTGATAAACACCGAGAAAGCAATACATGCATATACTAATCATCTTGACTCCTTTGAGACTTGATTGGGCAATACAACATAATACATAGACCGCCATCCAACTGCATCTATGACTAATAATCCACCTTCAGGTTATCATCCGAACCCCCTCTAGTATTAAGTTGCAAGCAATGATTGTTGCTTCTTAATCATGTAAGGTAAACAATATGATTGTTCTATGAACAAAGGATTGTTGTTTTCTCCCTAGTAGCAACAGTACGTCTAGTACCTTAGAGATTTATGTCACTTCCCCAGATTACCAGAGGCATGAACCCACTATCGAGCATAAATACTAACTCTTGGAGTTGCTAGAATCTACTTCGGATCCCCGCAAACACAACATGTATGGATTACAAATAGATGATCTTGATCATGAACGGAGCTCACAAGATCTAAACATGAAAGCACAAAGGAGGAGAAACCAGCCATCTAGCTACTACATGGATCCGTAGTCCAAGGATGAACTACTCACGCATCACACCGGAGGCTTGCATGGTGATGAAGAAGGCCTCCAGGGTGAATTCCCCTCTCCGGCAGGGTGCCAGGAAGAGCTTCAGATCCCTCCCGATCTAGGGATGGAGATAACGGAGGCTACAGACTCTTTCGTGGATTTTTGATCGGGTTCTTAGGGTTTTCGTCCCGAGGGAAACTTATAGGCGGAAGGAGAGGCCGAGGGGGTTCTAGGGCTGGCCTCACCACCCCCTGGCGCGGGCCAGGCTGGGCCGCGCGGCCAGGTCGTGTGGTGGCCCCCTGGTCCCTCTCCGTCTCATATTCTGGCACTTGATCCCTTCCGGAAAAATAGGCACTTTGGCTTTTGTCCCGTCCAATTCCGAGAATATTCATTTTCTGACTTTCCTGGAACCAAAAACAGCAGAAAACAGGCAGCTGGCACTATGGCTCTTGTTAATAGGTTAGTCCAAAAAATCATATGAAAAGTACTCCAAAGTTGGAACAAAACACAAGAAGATGGATAAAACCAAGCATGGAACATCAAAAATTATAGATACATTTGCAATGTATCAGCTTTCCTTCTTGAGCTTCCTTGGCCACATCATGTAGCCATGATATCATGTGGCAGTTGTTCCATTCATGAGAAGTTGTTGCATGAAAGTTGCGCCAGTTCTCCACCGTGCGCTCTTTCGGAGGGATCCAGCATCGCTAGGGCTCCTTGTGGGGATGGTTTCTAGGTCTTGGGACTTGTTGTTGTGTGTATGCGGGTTGGACCCATTATTGTGGTCATTGAATGGCAATGACCTCCTACTGCTCTCCCCATGTCACCTCAGAAGCGGGCCCTATACCTATGACTAAGCCTCATGCGGAGTAGACTTTTCCCGCTTCCTTACGAGGTTTCCGGGGGTGTTCTTCTGGAGATCGGGAGAGAGGGAGGCCTTGATCCAATTACTCTTGTCTTAACATCCTATTGTCATGGGTGACGGCCTTCTTCAGTATGACCATGAGCTGGTCTGGCATCCTAGGTTTCGTGGCGCTGATGAGCGCGATGCAGTTCTAGTTACATACCCTATTAGTAAAGTACCAAACAATATCGCGGTTAGAGAGGTCAGAGGTTGTGTTCACCAGGATCCTAAAGCGCTTCACTGCCTAATTTTATTGAACTCCTCATGTAGTGTGTTGGCGTCATCATCAATGGAGAATGCGTGGATCATCCCCCAAGTGAAGTTGTCTTGGGTCTTGATCGACCTAGGGACTTTGTTCCGGAGCCACTTTAGGATGTCCCCCTTTAAATATGTAGGAAGAAGATTTGACATGTGTTGTGAGTCACCACCCATGATGTTGAAGTCCAGTGCAAACTTCTCTAGGTAGACAATGGGATCTTGCGACCCGTCATACTCTTCATAATTCCTAGAATGCATGGTCTGGGGAACCTCAACACCAGCAAGGTCATGAGATAGGGCCTTGCATCCGCTGATGAGATGCGCTCCTAGTCTCCATCATCCTGGTCGGCGTACTCCCTTTCATGGCGGTGCCACTTACGGTGCCTTTCTCGGAGATCGCATCTTTGGTCTCGACGTCGAGCCTCATCGGCATCATCGTGACATGGCGCCGGATCCCGATCATCATGACCTTCTGGATCCTGTTCTTCTTCATTCCTCCGGTCATTGCTAGCGTTGTGTGATTCCTCGTATCTCCCACGCGGGGCATCGAGGTCTGGTAACAGATGGGAGACCTTCCTTTACACTATAGGTGTTGTGAGGATGTTTCCTTGTGGAGGTTACGCCGCTCGGCATTGGGGTTATACCAAAGCCAGCTCCCTTCATAATGCCCCGAGCTGGAGTTGTTGTTGGAAGTCGACTAGTACTGCCAGCGGTTATGTTTGTTCATACATGGTGCAAGTGTGCAAGCCATGTACTCCTTGACCTGTTTTTTCATATCTCCTAATGCCTTGGCAGCTAGCTCATAAGTGGTCCTGAGCTCCACATCTAGACTAGCCTTCTCATCTTCGGACGCCTTCGCTAGACATCTCTGGAGGTCCTAGATATGCGTGAAGCATTGATCTGACTCACCCGTGGATAGTTCGGTAGAATGGGTTCTACTGATAGTGAAGCACTCTTAAGTTTGGGCACCCCATGTAGCTTGCAGGTTGTAGGGTGTGGCATTGGTCCAAGAGGATCCCGAGTTCATTAATGTCCCGGTGGAGGTAGAGCACGTCACGTCTTCCATGTAATTGTAACATGTGTCATAGCTGGGATAGGGACTGGTTACATAATAGCCCGAAGACACGAGACTAAGATAACATGTGTAGATTCCTTACACCGAAACACCCGGGTAGCCTGCCGTAGGATTGTACACGTACGCTGCCCTGACATATCCGTAGGAGGGCACCACGTACCCAAGGTATGGAAGGTCCTCTGATGGCACAGATCTGGGGTTGAAGTCATCGACCTCTAGTGTTGTGTAATAGGACTCGAAATGGCAGCGGTATGTAGGACCAAAGATCGCTTCAACCTTGTTGAAGTAGTTCTTACGTGAGTTTGATAGAGTGATTGCGGTATATTCCTCCCCTGGTGCAGGGATTTCAGAGATGACCATGCCTCGAGCCCTTACGGCAGCCCTCGGGTCTCCTATGACTAGGAGGTCGATGGTGACCTCCTTTCCACGCGGGATTGATCCAATCAGCATGGTGTAGGCACCCCTTCCTAGAGCGCCAACTAACGAAGGATATTTTTCATGAACCCACGATGGTCTCATTTACAAAGATTGAAAGAGTTTATTTGTTCAGCAATCGGCTTAGGTCAGCGGGTTTGGATCTCAAGGATAAAGATGTGTGTATAATTGGAAGGATTCCATCATACTTTATTCATAAGGTGATTGAGAGATTGTACAATATGGCTACAACATGATCTCAATGGGTTTATAACATGACCCAGTGAGAGTAGATGAACCTAGGGTTTATGGATAAGGCTAATGGGTACAACTCAAGCGATTCTGGCATGTCCTCTTGAGGTGAATGTCTTCAAGTATATATAGCTTCTGGCGGTATAAGAGTTTACCCTAGTCATGATAGGTCTTCATATTGCCTTGCATGTTAAGTTGATCTTCAATCTACTACGTCTGGTCTTTAGGAATCTCTAGAGAGTCGTCTTGCATCCCCGCATGTCAGGTTGGTTGGGAGCTTCTAGTCGCAGGCCTTTGAGTCTTGTACATGGAGATCTTGGTGGGAAGGAATCGTGGATTAGGCCCATGTGTCTTATACGCCTAAATCCACCCACCATCGACAATGGGACCCATCAATGTTGACTCCCATTATCGAGTCACGCTCTGACACTATGGTCGCGGCCTCTTTGCCACTAGGAGCCATGACACGAGCTCCTCGGTGCCATGTTGCAGCGGGGGAACGAGTGTTGAGCAGCCAACCGCTCTGATTCAATAGGCTTCGGTGGTAGCTCCTGCCTTCGCTGCTTACTCAGTGGCAACTGGCTATTTCTCGGCTGCTTCTTCGGGTACTTCACTAGCGCCGACTATTCTAGAGGTTCGGATGAGTTGGACCATGTACACCATCAGTGTCAGGGGTATGATCCCGGGTACCCCCAGAGATGGGCAGTAAATGACTCGATACAAGTTACAGAAGAGACATAAGTTTAACTACTAGAAATAAGAATTAAATAAATAAAAGAAGGAAAGGAATAGTACTTGGGCCGACATAGGTCAAATTCTGCCTGGGTAAATCCCTCCCAGACCGAGTCTGCCCCGCCTGGGCCGAGATCAGGTGGACATGCTGAATTAACCCAGCCACACCTCTTAGTTACCCAGCTAGGCTGAATCACATCAGTCGGCCCACCTCCTCGTGACCTTCTCCCGCTTCTCTCGGGTGGGCCGGGATAAATTTAACTCGTCCCACCACGGGCCAACCTCCTAGCGACACCTCTTCGTGTCGCCACCTCACCCCGGAACCGAACTCTCCAGCACCGCGTCTCCCTGACGCTAGCTCCGCTTCTTCGCCTCCCTGCATTACCTCTGGGAGGGTCGGCACCTCCTTCAACCCGGTCGGCCCACCATGGGCCAACTTTACCGGATCCGGCAGCGCTAGCTCCCCAGGCTGGGTTACCAGAACCCGGATGGGCCTCTTCAATTCCGGACAGCCTGCTCAACCACCTCGCCCCGGCTGGGCCTTCCCGCTGCTACCCCTCCTGTGCAGAATGAGGAGAGCCCGGCTCGTCCAGTTGCTATATAACCCGCCTAAGCTCTTTTCACTCCCTGTACCGAATCAGTGGCCCTCCGGGCTGAGTATGAGCAGGAGAAGGCCCTCCAGGCCGGGTTAAAGCTGCTTCCACTTGCACCAACCACCCCAGGCAACGCTAACTCGGCCTCATGCACTGCTATGACTCCGAAACCAACCTCTACATCGACATTCCATAGTCTACCATCAAGCTAGGTCAAGCCCTTGTGTCATATGCTAGTCTTGGGACGCCCCTGGCTCAAGCTGCACATGCAGCATCGTAGTCCAAGATGCTCCCAAGTTCTCAGGGATGCTCCCTGGTTCTCAGGGGATGCTCCCGGGTTATCAGGAAAGGGTAAGCCTGATGACTAGGAAGATGCCAAGGACAAGCACAAGAGTACAAGCAAAATGACAGACAAGACCTGACAAGGCCCATCCCTTGTTAGTTGAAAAGACCCTAGTAGTCACATTATGAACAGTGCATGTGGGGCATATCTTGTCCCCTGGGCTCCCCTTTATAAGGAGCACTAGGGGGATCGATCCAGGGAGACCCCGTGACAAGGGGTAACCTTGGCAATATCCATGGAGAAGGACATAGGGTTTTGCGGAAAAGAGAACACTAGGGATTTCGTTGGATATCAGGAGAACATTGGAGTCAAAGTCGCCTCAATATTTGGTGAATCGCACTATTATAGATCGCTTGGGGCTTTTTCGGTGTCCTTCCCTCGACTTCTCCCGTCCTATATATAATAGGACGGGTCTCAAAGTTGTATGCAGATAGGTTACATATACGTAATTACAATACCAACACGATGTCAGTCCTTTTTCCTCTTTCCTAATACAACTACAGCCTTTGTCGGTTGCTCCTTTGGGCCATCATCTTGACTCTCCATGGGTCGTAAGCCTTGTACATAGTCAGTGTAGTGAATTATAGCACCCGAGTAATCGTACATATGTCAGTAGCCCCCGAGACTCTACCTGAACCGTAGGTTTCAAGTCGAGTTTCAAAGATATGATTTTTAATTCTTTTCCTTTGTTTTTACTATTTTTAGCTTTATACAGATTTGGTACAACGAGCCTGATACATCCGATGGATCGGGAATCAATTAATTGCTCCTGGGAAAAAGCAAGGTTGGCCTACATCAAATTCAAGTCCCCAGGCCTGAACTCAGAATTTATTACTGGCGTAACTCACTTCGGGCCGGTGAGGTCTTATCGAATACTGAATTCCAGTTCTTATTTTATCGGGTGCCCAACGGGTCCATCGAGATTTTCATTGTATCGTAGATACGGATATATTACTGGTAGATCGCATTCTTGTGCGATTACCAGGCCACATAGGACGAATCCCGGGGTCTTACCTTCATGTTTCTGAACACGGCATTCAGAGTTATTGTCATGTTTGACTGTGTTCCAAGATTATTTGTTTTTGACTTTTTGTCAGGTGTTGTGCTAGGCTTTCAATTTTTCTTAATTTTATCAGATTATTTGATTCTTTATGAAGATCTCGATGGGAGTAGTCTTTTGAGGATACAAAAAATGTAAAGCTCATAGTTTTTAGGCGATGATGGCCTTTACTTGATATACACAATTTATTTTCTATCGGGTGCGCGCCAGCGCTCCTGATGGGAGTAGCCCCCGAGGCTATGTTCGGATGCTTGTATCTGGACATAGGCTCATAATTTTTGTTAGTTTGATTAGAAATATAAATCCTCTAAATTGAAATAATCAAAAAACTCAAGGTACGAAGAACTTATCTCATTTTTTATATATACATGGCGAAACCTGATGCTACATTATTTTGGCGGATTGCCTCCTGGCCGTTGGCCTAGATATTCTGACTTGAAAAGCCAGGCCATAGGCCTTATTTTATAGTAAGGAAACATAAAATCTTTAAGCGTAAAAGCGTCATAGTTATGCAATGTTCCATGGATTGGAATATTTGACTCCGGTCTTCTTATCTTGTAGTCGATATTCTCCTACAGGAATAACTTCTGTAACAATGTAAGGTCCTTCCCAAGGTGATTCCAACTTTCGGTGGCCATCTTGTTTGAGGCACAGAACTAGGTCCCCTACTGCGGAGGACCTAGGTCACAATCATCGGCTATGATAGTTACGCAAGTTTTGCTGATATATGGTAGCTCTCTGTAGGGATTCATCTTGAACTTCATCGGGTGCATCAACATCGTCTTCAAGTTATTTTCTTGATTCTTGTTCATCATATGCAATTACTCTAGGAGCTTCATGTGATACTTCGACTGGATGGACAGCTTCAACACCGTGGACCAGAAAGAAGGGTGTTTCTTGTGTCGAATTATTTGGAGTAGTTCGCAAACTCCACAAGACAGATGGTAACTCATCAACCCACGCTCCTTCTATCGAGTGGTGCTAGCAACCTTTTCTTGAGGCCAACAGTTACTAGACCATTGGCTTTTTCCACTTGTCCATTGGTTTGCAGGTGAGCTACTGAGGCGTAGCTTACCTTGATGCCCATCTCTTGGCAATATTCCTTAAACTCATTGGAGGTAAAATTGGTTCCATTGTCTATAATGATGATGTTTGGCACGCCGAACCGAAATACTATGGACTTTATAAAATTCATAGCCAAAGTTCCATCTTGAGTGGTGACTAGCATTGCTTCGATCCATTTAGTAAATTTGTCGACTGCTACTAGCAGAAAGACGTGTCCTCCTAGAGATGACTTGTGAAGTTTACCCACCATATCAAGCCCCCACTGAGCGAATGGCCATGCTAGAGGTATAGGGTTTAATTCGGCAGCGGGTGTTCCAGGTTTTTTTGCAAATCATTGACATGATTCACATGTTCTAACTATATCTTTTGCATCTTGAACTGCTATGAACCAATAAAATCCTGCCCTAAATGCTTTGGCGGCAATTGCCCGGCTGCTAGCATGACGACCACAAACTCCTTCATGCATTTCCTTTAGTATGGTTTTCCTTCTTCGGGTGTGACACATCGCTGTAACACACCTGAAATACTTCTTTTATATAACACTCCTTTGATTATCCTGAAGGCTTTCGATCTTCGAGTGATTCGCCGAGCTTCTGCCACATCCTCGGTAGTTCTCCCCGAGTCATATAGGCTATGTATGGCTGCATCCATGTAGGTTCTATTATCATGACATCATCGATTTCTGGTTCTTCTTCAATGGTCTCTGATACGTCCATTTTGCATCACTATTCTATGTCTTAATTCACTATTATTCATTGATATATTTCGTATTGAGAGGTGATACTTATGTTATTTCATCTATTTTTGCATGGTTGATGACTTTTGGAGCATGGACCGCTGCGGTCGGATTCGATGGAAAAGGTCTTTGTTTGGAGGCAAAATTCGAAGATCAGAAAATCCGGAAAATATACGGAAAATCCTATTTTCCGGAAGACTCAGGATGCCGGAAGATGGAGTGGAGGTGGGCCACAGGGGCCCACACCACCATGGCGGCAGGCCTAGGCCACGCCTGGGAGTGGTGTGGCCGCCCTGGCCCATTCCAGCCTCTCCCCTCTGGCGTATATCATCCCCACGAAACCCTAAGACTCGGGGGACGACCACAGAAATATTCCGCTACCTCTGCGGGGCAGAAAACACCGAGAGAGAAAGATCTCTCCGGCAGACAGATTTCTGCCGGGGGAATTCCTTCCCAGAGAGGGGAGATCGTCGCCATCAACACCACCATCAAGCTGGACTTCATCGGGATCATAATCATCATCACCACCATCACCATCAGCACCCTCATCACCATCTCCATATTGCTGTAACAATTGTGTTGAATCTTGCATAGTTCATAGGGAAACTTTCCCGGTGTTGACTACTCTTTGTAGTTGATGCTACTGAGTGAACCGTTGAATTATTGTTTATGTTCAGATTGTTATACATCATTATTCCATCTCTGATCATGATCCATATGATGTCTTGTGAGTAGTTCGTTTTGTCCTTGAGGACATGGGAGAAGTCTTGTTGTTAATAGTGGAGTTGCATTGAGAAAGATTTAATAGATTGTTATTTAAGTTGTGGTGTACTTCTTCTAGTGGTGTCATGTGAACGTCGACTACATGACACTTCACCTATATGGGCCTAGGGGAATGCATTGTGTATTTGGCTACTAATCGTAGGGGTTGCGGAGTGTGAAACCTGAACCCCCGTTAGGAAACCATTGCACAAGGGACGTAAGGGTCTTAGAGTTTAAAGTTGTGGTTAGGTTTCTACCTTAATTACTTTCTTGTACTTACGGATGTTTGCAAGGGGTATAATCACAAGTATGTATTAGTCTTGGATGGGGCGGTACATTAGCACAGGTTCACCCACACAACACTTAGCAAGCTAGAGAAGATTAATCGACTATATGAAGCGAAAGCACTTGACAGTCTTCCCATGTGTCCTCGAGAATGTTTGGTCATCTATAGTAATACAACCGGCTTGTCCTTTGCTGCATAAAGGATTGGTCCACTTGCTGCATTTATTCCTACTATCTTTTGTTTACTCGTACTTTGTTTACTTGCTTTATCTAAAACCCCTAAAAATCCGTTTGCTAAGTATTTGCAGAGAATTCCTGATCCATACCACTAGCCAGCACCTTCTGCTCCTCGTTGGGTTCGACACTCTTCCTTATCGAAAATACTGCGATACACCCCTGTACTTGTGGGTCATCAAGACTATTTTCTGGCGCCATTGCCGGGGAGTGAAGCGCTATTGGAGAGTGGAACTGGTAAAGGAAACTTCTACTGTGAGTATTGTTTACTTCTGTTAGTTGCTTTATTTTCGTTATGGATAATTCGCTGAGTTTCTTATTTGGTAATGCTACTACCATTGCTAAGGTAGTAGATAAACCACCACCTGCTGAGAATGATGTTTTCAAAATACCTACAAGAATTATCGATCGTGTTATGGATAACTACTATGTTGGGGATGGAACTATCCATCCCGGTGATCATTTACTCTTTATACACGAATTATGCGGGTTATTCAAGTGTGCAGGTATTACTACAGATCAAGTTAAGAAGAAGTTATTCTTATTATCGCTGAAAGGAAGAGCTGAGGAATGGTATAAGCTGCTGAAGAATGGTCAAGCTCTGGAATGGGAGGAAATAGTGCCTCTCTTTTATTCAAAGTTTTATCCTCCTAGTGAGATTCATAAAGATCGGAATCATATATACAACTTTTGGCCTCTTGATGGAGAGAGTACAGCTCAAGCTTGGGGGAGATTGAAGTTACTAATGCTCAAATGTCCCATTCATGAGCTCCCCAACAATATTATTATCAATAACTTATATGCAAGGCTCCCTCTACATGACAAAGATTTATTGGATGCTTCTTGTGCTGGATCATTCACTCGTATGGAAGAAGAAGCTAAATGGGACCTTCTAGATCGTATTCAAGACAATGCTGAAGCTTGGGAGAATGACAAAGGTAGAAAGTCAGGTATAAATTATGATTATGAATGCATTGAATTTTTATGGGAGCTGATGACTTTCAAAATATTAAAAATGCTTATGGTCTAGACTCTCAAGCTATTGCTTCTTATTTTAAGGCTTTTGCTTCTTACATTGGAGTGCCTAAAAACAAGTGGAATAAGTATCATGAACCTTATAAAGATGTTGTTAAGAGTGTTCCTGCAAGAAATACTGAAGTTTATACTGCTAATCATGTTTTACCTAAACCTTATATTGAGAAAATGCCTTTCCCAGTTAGGATTAAGGAACATTCTATGATAGCTAGTATGGTTAATGAAAGTATGAGTAATGCTATTGAACCTGATAAAAAAATGGTTGATGAACCTATAATAGCAAGTGTGAAATACTTTGTCACTAAATATGAAAAAGAGGGACACCCTATCCTTTGTAAGGATACCTCTAATATTGTTTCACAAAGTAGTGTTATGAGAGCTAGTATTCCTGTGTTTTCTGTTAGAATAAGTGATCATTGCTATGATGGTCCTTGTGATAGCTATATTTTTAAGTTTATGCATGATACTAAAAGCTATTATGAGCGAGGGAAAAGTGTTCTTATGCATTTTAATAATATCAAGTTTCCTCGTTTTATGCTGAAAGTTTTTATGTTGCACTTCTTTTGCCTTCTTATGCAAGTTGCCTTTGGTTTCAATAACTTATTTGTTTACAAAATCCCCTTGCATAGGAAGTGGGTTAGACTTAAATGAGTGTGTGTTTTTGCTTCTTAATGCTCTCTTTCACTTCAATTCATATCCCTATGAAGCTTCTTCAAAATTATCATGCCCATCTTAATGGCTATAAAGAAAGAGCTTTATGGGAGACAACCCAATTTGTTTTTTTGCTTTCAGTTTGTTTTTGTTTCTTTGAGTCTTGGAAGTTATTACTTCGGTAATAACCACTCTTTATCTGTTTTGTTTGGTTTTTGTGTCAAGATCAACCTCTAATGAGAGAGAAGTAAGATTTGGGGAAGTTGTTGTCCTGAAACAGATTTTGTGCTTCACCGTAAAATTTCATGAGAGATCTTTGTATGTCGGATTGAGCTGTAATTTTGTGTGCTTCTGCCCCAGGTTGTTATTCAACTTTCGTTAGTTTTGCACTTTTTGATTTGAGCAACAGAAGATTTTCGAAAAAAATTATCTTTACCTGCTGGTCTGTTTTGACAGATTTTGCCACTCTTGCATTTGCTTCTTTATTCGATTTCCTTTTTGAATTCTTTTTGGGTCTTCGGAAGGAGTTGCTACAGTAGCTTGTGTTTTGATGTTTTTCAGTTGAAGTTGGACTCAAAAGGTTTTATCACTTCATATATACTAATGTTGCTAATGAGAACTGTGTGAAGTTTTGTGTGAAAGAAATTTCCAGGAAGTAGAGATAATGGTGTAATAAGGAAGAGAAGGGTTTTATGACTCAAGTAATAAGTGTATGAAGATGAAGATATCAATGATATTCAAGAGATGACTCCGAAAGAATCTACTACATACCAAATTCAGAGACCTGCAGGTAACAGTTCTGGTAAGAAAAGTTCCACGAAAATACGATCCAACTATATTTTTGCAGTTTTCAGTCGATAAGGAAAGCTACGAAGTGAAAAAGGGACAGAAACGGAGCCAGTGTGGCTCACACCACCCTGTGGCGCGGGCCCACCCCTGGCCGCGCCACCAGGTGGTGAGTCCACCCCGGACTCCGCCTCTGACTCGTTTTCTCCCAGTACCTTCCTTTTGATATGAAACTTCGTAATATATAACCCCCTGGATCCCGCGAGGTCCGTATATCGTGTTTTTTTCTCGATCTGTTTCTGTCAGGACATACTCTTTGAAAGCTTAGAAGCACAATGGTGTCCGCCAATGATAAAGGGAATGAGCCCATGGAGGAAGACCTCCAAGACCCCGGGAAGGAGAAGGAGATCAAGAGTGAAGGTGAAGAGGAGCAAGGCCAACATCCGCACACCGGCACTACCATTGCAAGTATTGGGGTGGTGGCAAACCCAGCCATTGGAGGGAAGCCTCCTCATCACTGTTCAGATCCCTGGTCACTTCCTCCATGCACCAAGAATCCTTTCCATACCCTTATCCATGAGCATCAATACCAGAATATGCCCAAGGGGAAATTACCCTCCAATTGGGATTTGCCTCGTCCTAGCCATGCAGGAAAAGAAGACTTCAAGGAGGAAGAGTGGGGAAAGAATAGCAAGAGCTGGAATTCTCAACACGACATGATCATGAGCCGCATTGAGCAAAACTCACAGCTGATTCGTACTCTCACCTTCGAGATTGAGGACTTGGGGAAACTGATCAGAGAGCTCATCGAGAGGATACCACCACCACCAAAGGAGTAATTCGTCATCAGGTTTGTCATCCCCTTGGTTTGTTCCAAGCTTGGGGGAGTGCCGCGGTATCATATCACTATCTTCTATCTTTTTACCTTATTAGTAGAGTCATATCATGAATAGAGGAGTTATTTTGTAGTATGGTTTGCATTATGGAAGTGTCCCCTCTCTCGTTAGATATGTATCCCTTGGTGTGAGTTCCCATTATGGAATATTAATGAGAAGTTCTATCATTCACCCTTTTGCATAGCTTATGTTAGTTTTCAATTCGTGGTTATATGATTGATCTTGTTGTTAGTATTGGTAGCACTCTGGTATCATTGAGTTAATTTAGTTGGTTTTGGCAAACCTGGCTCCAAGAGTAACACTATTTTTGAGAGTTGAATGAAAAAGATAAAAGTACTCTAAAGAAAAATTATTTCATCATCTTTCTTTCTTGATTTGCTCATAAGTTTAGTATTCTCTAGTTAAGATCTTTTTTGCTTCCAAGGAAGATTGCATGTTTGTTTTTATCATTTGTATGTTTGGTTGTTTCCTTCAACTCTTGTACTTGCTACCCAGCCTTGCTAGCCAAAAACCTGTACTGAGAGGGTATTCTTCTCGTGCATCCACCTCCTTTAAACCAAAACCTTTTCCATTTGTGTCCACCATACCTACCTATTAGCATTATTGCTATTCCAAGTAAATTCTTGTTTTATCTACCTCCCAAATTAAACTTGTTATGTGAAAATTAGTGATTAAAGCTCTCACGAACTTGATGGCACACTTTACTTTCTTGCATTTAATAAACGTGTACCATTGGGTCCTTCTTTGTTGCGTATATGCTTGCGCTTTATGAGTTGAAGTTAGCCAAACCATGTATCATGGGGACCGCTTTCAACACTTCTTGGTACTTGTACCTAGTTGATATCATGTTCTTTTTCTTATGGATCCCGGCGGTGTGAAATAAAAGTGGAACTTGTAAGATCATGGAGTTTATATGTGTGTTAGAGAAACGCCTAGGCCGCTAGCCTAAGCCATGCCTAATCATGGTGGAAACTTGCAGCATAACTATAGTGAGCATTCTATGAAGCATCCTCAATAAAAACCTATGCAAATAGCAAATAAAAAGATCGCTGAGATGCTCACTGTCTGCTTGCCTTGTCATTTTGATTATGGGATAGCTCCTGTTCATGTGCAAGGGGTACCCCGTTGGCGGTTCTCAATGATACACATGTATTTACAATGACAAGAGCTTGCTCGTGACTGAAGTTGAGTAGCATGAGGATTGGTACTCATAAGTAAGGGGCATGAGATTTCAACTTATAACTTGTCAAGCATATCCTCTTAGTTGTGTCACTTTAACCTTAATCACCTAAAGATGCCTATGATAGGGGCAATGAGAGCTCAAAGCTAGTAAGTATCATAATTTTTGGGAGCTCTTTATGAGACTTGCAATCCCTGCTTCCCTCTGTGAAGGGCCCTTTCTTTTACTTTGTAGTTGAGTCAGTAAACCTACTCCCTTCTATCTCAGCAAGTATTTTGAGTTGTTGTGTTTCATTCATTCATATGATGATTTATTCAATCATGTCTTATGTTCCTTGCTCTGCACATTGCTCTTATCTTGAAGTTTACTACTTTGAAAGCTAGCATTGAAAAAGCCAGCTATTTGTGAACTCCAGCAAATTATCAACTATTCTTCGACCAAGAGCTAAGGTTGCCATTACCAATTATGATTCACTTTATGTATCTTTATTGTGTTTCCTTTACTTATTGCAAGTTGAGTTATATAATAGTGAGTTGTCTTCTATTATGATCTATGTATTTGATGAATGTGATGCTTCTTGTCCGTATTCTTTTATCGACTCTTCACTCCATAAACCTGAGGTCATGTTTATTGAGCTCAGTTTAGCTTGGGGACAAGCGAAGTCTAAGCTTGGGGGGAGTTGATACGTCCATTTTGCATCACTATTCTATGTCTTAATTCACTATTATTCATTGATATATTTTGTATTGAGAGGTGATACTTATGTTATTTCATCTATTTTTGCATGGTTGATGACTTTTGGAGCATGGACCGCTGCAGTCAGGATTCTGATGGAAAAGGTGCTGTTTGGAGGCAAAATTCGTGAAGATCAGAAAATCCGGGAAAATATACGAAAAATCCTATTTTTCCAGAAGACTCGGGATGCCAGAAGATGGAGTGGAGGTGGGTGGGCCCACACACCACCCCATGGCGTGGCAGGCCTAGGCCACGCCTTGGGAGTGGTGTGGCCGCCCACTCCAGCCTCTCCTCTGGCGTATATCATCCCCACGAAACCCTAAGACTGGGCGACCACAGAAGATTCCGCCTCTGCTGGGCGAAAACACCGAGAGAAAGATCTCTCAGACATGATTTCGCCAGGGAATTCCTTCCCGGAGAGGGGAGATCATCGCCATCAACACCACCATCAAGCTGGACTTCATCGGGATCATCATCATCATCACCACCATCATCACCATCAGCACCCTCATCACCATCTCCATATTGCTGTAACAATTGCGTTGAATCTTGCATAGTTCATAGGGGAAACTTTCCCAGTGTTGATTACTCTTTGTAGTTGATGCTATTGAGTGAATCGTTGAATTATTGTTTATGTTCAGATTGTTATACATCATTATTCCATCTCTGATCATGATCCATATGATGTCTTGTGAGTAGTTCGTTTTGTTCTTGAGGACATGGGAGAAGTCTTGTTGTTAGTAGTGGAGTTGCATTGAGAAAGATTCAATAGATTGTTATTTAAGTTGTGGTGTACTTCTTCTAGTGGTTTCATGTGAACGTCGACTACATGACACTTCACCTATATGGGCCTAGGGGAATGCATTGTGTATTTGGCTACTAATCGTAGTTGTTTCATTAGTGACAGAAACATGAACCCCCGTTAGGAAACCATTGCACAAGGGACGTAAGGGTCTTAGAGTTTAAAGTTATGGTTAGGTTTCTACCTTAATTACTTTCTTGTACTTACGGATGTTTGCAAGGGGTATAATCACAAGTATGTATTAGTATTGGATGGGGCGGTACATTAGCACAGGTTCACCCACACAACACTTAGCAAGCTAGAGAAGATTAATCGACTATATGAAGCGAAAGCACTTGACAGTCTTCCCATGTGTCCTCGAGAACGTTTGGTCATCTATAGTAATACAACCGGCTTGTCCTTTGCTGCATAAAGGATTGGGCCACTTGCTGCATTTATTCCTACTGTCTTTTGTTTACTCGTACTTTGTTTACTTGCTTTATCGAAAACCCCTAAAAATCCGTTTGCTAAGTATTTGCAGAGAATTCCTGATCCATACCACTAGCCAGCACCTTCTGCTCCTCGTTGGGTTTGACGCTCTTAATTATCGAAAATACTGCGATACACCCCCTATACTTGTGGGTCATCAGTCTCTTCTGTGATTGTGCTGGCTGATGGAGCCACCAAATCTTTTCGTGGCTTACTCTTTTTCCCTTTCTTGGGTGCTATAACCTCAGAAACTCTTTTTTCTTTGATAGAACGCTCAGGTATTTCTTCCCAAAAAAAATGGGTGGCACTAGTAAGCACAGGGACCCGATGTTTGCCAAATTGTCGGCTTCTTAATTACTTGCTCTTCCTATGTGTGATACTTCACATTCGTCGAATTGAGCTTCCATAATACTGTACAGATCATGATAAGCAATCATGTTGTCATTGACAGTGTCGCATTTGTTCATTGTTTGTTGTGCTACAAGATTGGAATCACCGAAAATTTTGAGGCGAGTTGCTCCACATGCTTTAGCCATTCGCATGTCGTGCAACAAGGCCTCGTACTCATCTTCATTGTTGGATGTGTTTGTGAAGCTCATCTGAAGTATATATCGCATCTTGTCACCTTGTGGTGATACTAGTATGACTCCTACCCCTGCTCCTTCCGTTCTTTTTGATCCATCAAAGTACATTATCTAGGCGCTAGAAAGATCAGGTGGACCTGCACATTATAACTCGGTCCACTCCGTGATAAAATCAAGAAGAACTTGTGACTTAATTGCTTTGCGCTTCTCATACATGCTATCTCGAGGGGACAACTCGATGCCCCATAGAGAGGCACGCCCATTTGCTTCCGGACTATTGAGGATGTTTGACAGTGGTGCTTCGTTGACCACTATGATCGGATGTTCCGAAAAATAATGGCATAGCTTTCATGCTGTCATAAATAGTCCATATGCTATTTTTTGGTAATGTGGGTATCTTTGTTTGGATGACAAGAGGACCTCTCTTAAAAAGTAAACAGGCCTCTAAACACCATGGGTTTTCCTTCTTTGGGTCGCTCTATGACCAAAACCGTGCTGACCACCTGATTTGTGGCGGCGATGTAAAGAAGTAGTGGCTCTTTTTCTCGTGGAAACACGACTACAGGAGGCGTCGAAAGTGTCTTTTGAGGTCTTCAAAGGCGTGCTGAGCTTCTTCGGTCCATTCAAACTTATCTGACTTCCTCATGAGGGCATAAAATGGTAGTGTTTTTCTCCTAATCGAGCAATGAAATGGCTGAGCACTGCCACTCATCCAGCCAGCTGCTGTAAACCTCGTAGATTCATTGGTTTTTTCATTGTCAAGATTGCCTAAATTTTCTAGGGACAGGCCTCGATTCCTCTTGCTGATACCAGATATCAGAGGAGTTACCCTGTTGGGACTCCAAAGGAACACTTTGTCGGGTTTAATTTGATGCAAAACTTGTCGAGATTTTTAAATGTTTCTTCGAGATCTTTGATAAGTGAAGTTCCTTGCTTTGTTGTGACTATAACATCGTCAATATATACATGTACATTTGTGCCGATTTGGCTTCCGAGGAAAATCTGCATCATCCTCTGATATGTTGCTCTAGCATTCTTCAGGCCAAAGGGCATTGTTGTGTAACAGAATACACCACAAGGCATAATAAATGTTGTTTTCTCCTGATCTTCCTCCTTCATCCGAATCTGGTGGTATCCTGAATATGCATCCAAAAAGGAAAGACGTTCGTATCCCATGGTTGCATCGATTATTTGATCGATGCGCGGTAGTGGGAACTAATCCTTTGGACAATGTTTATTTAGTGTGGTGAAATCAATGGACATCCGTAACTCTTTGGTATTTTTCTTTAGGACACATACTGGGTTCGCGACCCACTTCGCTTTCTTCAGTTCCTTTATAAAGTTAGCATTAGTAAGGCGATGTAGCTCTTTTCCAATAGCTTTGCACTTTGGCTCTGCGAAACAACGAAGCGACTGTTTAACCGGTTTTGCTTTTGGATCCAAGTTTAATGCATGCTCAGCGAGTTCCCTAGGAATTCTCGGCATGTCAGAAGATAGCCATGCAAAGATTTCCCAGTGCTCACAGAGGAACTCGATGAGCGTGCTTTCCTATGCGGGACCAAGATTCGAAGCCACAAATGTTGTCTTCTTCGAGTCAGTAGGATGGATCTGTACATCTTTTGTGTCTTTCGCTGTGTCGAAGGCCTAAGCGGGTTTGACACGTGCTACTTCCAAAGGTTCTGCAGTTGCTGACATTTTGAGCAGCTCGAACTCGGTTGCCATCCCGATAGATTCAAAAAAATTATTGAACTCCCGATCACAATTGTCAGAACGTGTGAAGCTTCCTTTTACTGTTATGATTCCCTTTGGTGATGACATCTTCATGACTAAGTATGCATAGTGTGGGACTGCCATGAATCGTGCGAAAGCTGGTCGTCATAGGATCGCGTGATACTGTGATGGCCAGTCCATGACTTTGAACTCGATTTTTTCTCGCCTGAAATTTTCTTTGGATCCAAAAACAACATCAAGGAAAATTTTACCTAAAGGAATTTTGGCTTTACATGGTACTATGTCGTGGAAGGATGTTTCTATTGGTGCCAAATTTACTAAGGGGTAGTTCATAGCCCTTAGTGTTTTAGCATAGATCAGGTTTATGCTGCTTCCCGCGTCCATGAAAACCTTACTCATGTCGAATCCACCAATTGGTGCTTCAACTATTAAGGCCGAATGACCCGGTCGTGGTATTCGAAGCAGGTGATCAGCTCTGCTGAATGTGATTTCCTGTTCTGACCAATGGAGATACTCAGGTGTGGCTGATGGAGCCGTCTCTACCATGTTGACTTGTCTTGTGATTAGCTTCTGGATTCTGTTGGGTGGACGCCCTTTTTGAATCATTGACATTGCCCCCTTTGACCTAGGATATTCGTTGCTTTGATTGGTTGTGTTTTGTGGTTGCCCTGCTGGCGGTGGTGGTGCGCCGATGGCTAATGTGCCAGGCGTGCATGTATATCCTCGTTTTGCTGCTTCGGTCGCCTTCGCATTGCATAGCTCTTGCATCTTTAAGAATGTTCGGCAGTCTTTCATGAGATGATTGGATTGTCTTTTTCCTGCTGAGTCAACATAAAAGTGCATATTGCAGGGTCCCTCTAGTATTTGTATTGCTAACATGGGTGTGTCCCGGGCTCTTGGCTGATATCTCTCTGTGTTGATTGGCTTCCTCCCACTTCATCCCTGTTACAGCGGTACCCGTTGTTGTAGTCGGCGTTCATGTTGTTGCCTTCACCCGAAAAACTGGCTGCGACGTAACTTGGTCCCGTGTTTCCGTCATTGTTTCTTCATCTACTGTCACTACCGCATTTATCCCTATCTTCTTCAGGTGAACGTGCTCGTTTTTTATGTAGTGCGTCCTCTCCATCAGCCCAGCGATTTGCTATGTCCATTAACTGTGAAATTGTCTTTGGTTTGACACGCCCTAGTTCTTCTATGAATTCTCGTCGACGAAGACCGTCATTGAAGGCATTGATGGCTCTTTCGTCGGATATGGATTCAGCTGAATTTTTAATGATGTTCCATCTCTGGATGAATGTGTTTATTGACTCTCCAGGGTTCTGTTTGCACGCCCATAACTGCTCTAAAGACGTGGGTCGTTTGAATGTGGATTGGAAGTGTCAGATGAACTTATCTTCGAGATCGTTCCAACTACCAATGGAATCTTCGGGTAGCTGTCTGAGCCATGACCTTGCAGCGCCGGTCAGGTGCAATTATAAACTTTGCATTACGGTATCTATGGAGCCGCCTTGCAACTTGACAGTGGCTAAATAATCTACTAGCCAAGCTTCGAGCTCCTGAAGCCCATCGTATTTTTGGTGGTCATGCGTAAGTTTAAAGTCATTGGGTACTGAGGTTTTGCGAATCCGCTAAATGAAGCAGCTGGCTCCGCATAGCTCGTAGTCGTCTTTGTTGTTGCCATCATGGTATCTTCGGTTGCGGTTCTCATCTCTTGAGTTGCTTCGTGGCTCCGGTCCTGAAAGATGTTCCCGATGTGGCGATCGCGATTGCCGGGTGTGCCAAGCTTGCCGAGGGCTGCCACGACAGCGTGGGGCTCAGTCGGGTTGATGTGTGATTCCTTGTTCTGCTTATGCAAGAGATGCTCCTACCATGTTGAGGTTCATCAGGGCAGAGCGGTGGAGAGCTGCACGAGGATCGTCAGGTGCAGGTTGAGTTGTGATCAAATATGTTTGTGCGGCCACAATTACTGCTTGAGCTGTTTTTGCATTGATGTTTCCTGCTTGATCTATTGACATAAATGATAGATCAAGGTCTCGGATCAGTTCGTTTCTTTCTGCTTCGGGGATGTTCTGTAATCAAGATGTTGTCCTTCTTGGCAGTGCTCCTCCTGTTACGCTCATAGATCCTCGGGTAGAGCTTAGTTATGCCCGTCGTAAGCTGGATTTGTCGGCTAACCTTTTTATTTCGTCGAGTTGCCTTTGCATCCTTAGTAGGTCCCTCTTCTTGTGATGAAGCAAATATTGATATGCTAATAAATCTTCATGTGAGGCGTTAGCTGTCATTGGAACTGCAGTTGAAATTTCTTCCCTGGCCTTTTGCCATGCCGTCATTGGTAGCCGTAGAGTTCGCCTCTCTTCTCTGTTTGGTTCTGCTCCTCCTCCTTGGACTATGCAGTTGTCCGCTGTTTCTCCTCCGTTTCCATGGTTCCCTTCGTTGCTGTGATTTCCTGCATTATCATCCAATAAAATATCATTGGGGTCGAGGATAGGGTTACCATTGGAGTCGCGCGGTGTCGAGGTATCTCCGTTGATCATGCACACTTGGTGGCGTGTTACGCATGGGTTGGTAACGTCGTCATATGTTCCAAGGGAGGCACTGTCAGGTGGGTCGGTGAATTCCATTAGTTTCTGTTTTGGGTAGATTTCTGCCATCCTTATCCCGAAGTCGATGCTTTCGCTGATTTCTTCGGTTTCAGAGTTTGCTGGGCTTGTTCCACGTGGTAAAGTTATTTGAGATTCTGATCCAAAGGAGAGATTGTCGTAAAGACCATCAATATCCCCCAGATTTGTCTCATCTTGCTTGTTTTCTTCGGTTGCCTCGATCTGCGCCGTGACTTCCATGGAGGATCCGACGGATGACGCTGGTACCACCGTAGGTGCAGTCTTTTCCACCGACAGTTCTGATGTAATCAGGACCGAGGGGTGTGATTCTTGGGGGTCTTCTACTTGGAAGTGGAAAATTCCAATGATTAGATCGGATCCGCCGTGGAAGTCAGCGGGTACTAACACAAGGGTGGGAGAGCATGGATCCTCTTTTGATGGGTTGCTGCTTGGAAAAAAGAGGTCCACCGAATCCATGTTTCCAGCGTTCAGGTTTCCCACATACGGCACCAATTGACGAGGGTAACCTCGACAATGTCCATAGAGAAGGACTTAGGGTTTTGCGGAAAAGAGAACGCTGGGAATTTCATCGGATATCAGGAGAACAATGGAGTCAAAGTCGCCTGAATATTTGGTGAATCGCACTATTACAGATCGCTTGGGGATTTTTCGGTGTCCTTCCCTAGGCTTCTCCCGTCCTATATATAATAGGTTGGGTCTCAAAGCTGTATGCGTATAGGTTACATATACGTAATTACAATACCAACACGGTGTCGGTCCTTTTTCCTATTTCCTAATACAACTACAGCCTTTGTCTGTTGCTCCTTTGGGCCATCATCTTGACTCTTCATGGGTCGTAAGCCTTGTACACAGTCAGGGTAGTGAATTATAGACACCTGAGTAATTGTACCTATGTCACCCCTGGGGGGCACTTCTCTTCTCTGCTCATATGAGCGCTTCTTCTTCCTCTAGCTCACTTAGAGAAACCATTAGAGGCATAGAGAGCACAGCTCAAGGAGCACCAATGTAGCTATAGTAAATGGCCAGGTTATATGATCTAGCATGCAGGGGTAGGGTTTTATCTCACTAGGATAGCCCTGAACCTGGGTATATCGTGTGTGTTTCCACTGTTCTTCCGTATGCAGTCTTGACTGCATCATCCCTCCTCAGATCCTCCAGTGTCCATACGGACCCAACTTTAGCCTATCCCAGGCATCTGTCGTGACAGTTGGCGCCCACAGTGGGGCTGATTAGAGGCGCTGGCTGAGTTTTCATCCGAATGGGACCATCTTCATCAACCTCTCCTTCACCATCGAGCAACAGCTTCTTCATCCTTCTCCCCAACGTATAGAGATCATGGGAGCTGGCATACAAGCCTTTTTTATTGACATATCTCAACCTCAACCTCATCACAAAGTATATTGTGAGTATCAATTGACTCAACCAACAAGACATATCTCAACCTCATCACCAAGTAAACTATGAGTATCAACTGACTCAACCATCAACACGCACATGAGATAACCCCGAATGTCATTCGGGAGCTGTCACCCTCTATCACTTAGTTGTTCACCCTGGGAAAGAGATATCTCAACCCGGGGGCAAGCCAACATATCAAGAGTAGAATCTCCCATAGATAGAAAAAGTATCTCGGGGACTCGATCGTTATTTAACCTGGCATTCCCGTGCATAGAACTGTTATTTAGAGTAGACATAAGATATGTCATTTGTTATGTACTCACATATGTCAACTACTATATGTCTTTTAGCTATGTCTTTTAGTATGTCCATTTCTACAGTATAGCATCTATTATATGTACTTGTTGACTAACTGTGTCATTTGATATGCCCAACGATGAGGAAACTCACCCCCAAGTCATCACAACACATATTATATCTCAGATTACTACTTGAATCAGTTTGTCAGGTTATAGTTTATCTCGGATTACTGCTTGAATCAGTTTGCTAGGTTATATTATATCACGGATTATTGTTTGAATCAGTTTGCTAGGCTATATTATATCTCGGATCACTGCTTGTATCAGTTTGCCAGGTCATATTATATCTCGGATTACTGTTTATATCGGTTTTCCAGGTTGTATTATATCTCGGATTACTGTTTGCCAGCATATATTATATCTCGGATATATCAGTTTGCCAGCATATTATAGATTATCATATTATATCTCGGACCACTATTCATATCAGTTTTCTAGCATATCATAGATTATCAGATTATATCTCAGACCACTATTCATATCAGTTTACTAGCATATCGTCAATTCATCATGTTATATCTTGGATCACTATTTATATCAGTTTACTAGCATATCGTAAATTCATCATATTATATCTCTGATCATTGTTTATGCTAGGTTAGCCAGCATATATCAATTGTATCTCAAATCACCATTTATGTCGGTTTGCCAGGATATCATGGTATCATATCATATCTCAAATCATGATCAATATCAGTTTGCCAATATATCATAGCATTAGACTATATCTCAAATCACCGTTTATGTCGGTTTGCCAACATATCAAAGGGCTATCATAAAACTAACTCAATTCATCAGTTATCTCGACATGACCGAATATCATCGACATCTATATCAAAATTCTCTATATCTCATTCACCAAATATCATGGGATCAACATATGTGTCAGATGTGGACATATATGTCAGTTTGTGGACATATATGTCGGATTATGATAGGTAACCCGAATTTTGGGTCATATAATTTGGATTTTGGGTTATATAACTCAGAGTTGGGACATATGTCAGATTTTGAGTCATATCACTCGGATTTTGGGTTATATAACTCGGATTTGGAACATACGTCAAATAGTGAGTCATATAACTCGGATTTTGGGTTAGCTAACTCGGATTTGGGATAGATACGTCAGATTTTGACATATATGACAAATGCCCAATGAAGGCTATATGACATATGCCCATGATGGCTATATGTCAGTTTGCCCAATGAAGGTTATAAGACAAGTGGCCATGATGACTATATGTCAAATTTTCCTAAGAAGGCTATATGACAAATACCCATGAAGGCTATATGTCAATTTGCCAAATGAGGGCTATATGATAAATGCCCATGAAGGCTATATGTCAATTTGCCTAATGAAGGCTATATGACAAATACCAATGAAGGCTATATGTCGAATGTTGGGTCATATAACCCAGATGTGGGACATATATGTTGAATGTTAGGTTATATAACCCAGATGTAGGACATATAAGTCGAATGTTGGGTTATATAACCCGGATGTGGGACATATATGTCGAACGTTGGATTAAATAACCTAGATTTGGGTCATATGACTCGGATTTTGGGTCATATAACTCGGATTTTGGACATATATGTCAAATTATGACAGGTATGTCAGATTATGACAAGTATGTCGGATTTTGACATATATGTTGAATTTTCCCAAAAGAGGTTATATGACAAGTGTCCATGAAGGCCATATGTCGAATTTTCCCAAAGAGGTTATATGACGGTGCCCATGAAGGACATATGTCAAATTTTCCCAAAGAGGTTGTATGATGGTGCCCATGAAGGCAATATGTCAAATTTTTCCAAAGAGGTTATATGACGGTGCCCATGAAGGTCATAAGTCCAATTTTCCCAAAGAGGTTATATAACAAGTGCCTATAAAGGCCATATGTCAATTTAAGCCTATTCAGGCAAGGTATGATATCGGTATAACCCAAGTGAGTTGTATGTCGAATATGAGAATATAGGCCATGTATCAACTAAGCCAATTCCGGCACAATCCATGTCGGTCATATATCACAATAGAGGAAAAAGACTATATGTAAATAAACAACTCTAGGGATATTTTAATATGAAGCCTATGCATGACTCTGCGAGTCCCACATAGCCTCGGGGGCTAGTGTCAGGGGTATGACCCCGGATACCCCAGAGTTGGGCAATAAAGGATTTGATACAAGTCATAGAAGAGACATAAGTTTAAATACTAGAAATAAGAATTAAATAAAGAAAAGAAGGAAAGGAAGAGTACCTAGGCCGACATAGGTCAAATTCGGCCTAGGTAAATCCCTCCTAGACCGAATCTGCCCTGTCTAGGCCAAGATTAGGTGGACAGGCCGAATTAACCCAGCCACACCTCTCAGTTACCTGGCTAGGCCGAATCACCTCAGACGGCCCACCTCCTTGCCGACATTCTCCCGCTTCACCTGGGTGGTCCGGGATAAACTTAACTCGGCCCACCACAGGCTAACCTCCCAGTGACACCTCCTCGTGTCGCCACCTCACCCTGGCACCAAACTCTCTAGAACCGTGTTGCCCCGACAACGGCTCCGCCTTCTCACCTCCCTGCGTTCCCCCGGGTGGGCTGACACATCCTTCAACCCGGCCGGCCCACCACAGGCTGACTTTACCGGATCGGGCAGCGCCAGCTCCCCAAGCCAGGTTACCAGAACCCGACTAGGCCTCTTCAATCTCAGCTAGGCCTTCCCGCTGCTGCCCCGCCTAGGCCGAATGAGGAGAACCTGGTTGGGCCAGTTGCTATATAACCCGACTGGGCTCTTTTCACTCCCCTAGGGCCGAATCAGCGGCCCTCCAGGCCGAGTTTGAGCAGCAGAAGGCCCTCTAGGCGGGGGTAAAGCTGCTTCCACTTGCACCAACGACCCTAGGCAACGCTATCTCGGCCTCCTATACTGCTACGACTCCAAAACCAACCTCTAGATTGGCATACCATTGTCTATCGTCAAGCCAGGTCAAGCCCTTGCGTCATATGCCAGCCTTGGGATGCCCCTGGCTCAGGATGGCACATGCAGCATCATAGTCCAAGATGCTTCTAGGTTCTCAGGGATGTTCCCTGGTTCTCAGGGGATGCTCCCAGGTTATCAGGAAAGGATAAGCCCGATGACTAGGAAGATGCCAAGGACAAGCACAAGAGGACAAGGCAAAGGATAGACAAGACCTAACAAGGCTCATGCCTTGTCAGTTGACAAGACCCCAGTAGTCACATCATGAATAGTGCATGTGGGCATATTTTGTCTCCTGGGCTCCCCTTTATAAGGAGCACCAGTGGGTCGATCCAGGGAGACCCCTGGGGGGCACTTCTCTTCTCTGTTCGTATGAGCACTTCTTCATCTAGCTCACTTAGAAAAACCATTAGAGTCATAGAGAGCACATCTCAAGGAGCACCAATGTAGCTATAGTAAATGGCAAGGTATATGATCTGGCATGCAGGGATAGGGGTTTTATCTTACTAGGAGAGCCATGAACCTGGGTATATTATGTATTTTTCCACTATTCTTCCGCACACGGTCTTCACTGCATCATCCCTCCCTGGATCCTCCAATGTCCATATGACCGCAACTTAAGCCTACCCTAGGCATCTACCGTGGATCTAATTAGAGGCACTGGCTGGGTTTTCATCCGGACAGTACCATCTTCATCAACCTCTCCTTCACCATCGAGCAGCAGCTTCTTCATCCTCCTCCCCAACATACAGAAATCCTGGGAGCTGGCATACAAGCCCTTTTTATTGACATGTCTCAACCTCAACCTCATCAGAAAGTATACTATGAGTATATCAACCTCAACCACAGAGGATGTGCCTCAGTACATAATGGAACACGTCGCAAATTTAGTGTTGTGTCACCTACTATGCATGCCATGCTTTGTACACTAGTAGCGATACAAAGAATTAATTCAATAACAGTAATCAAATTAGGTTTGATTATTTTATTGAAATCAAAAAAATCATGATATTAAGATAAAATTACATTTCTGTTACAAGATTTGAGCCCATATCTTTTCATTACATTAATTTGGAATTCATTCCAAAGGAAAAAACTAAAACTAATAAGCATAAGTGGAGAAACCTAAGTTTATCCACTTAACCTTAGTCATTTCCATATTCTTGAGTGCCTATCTATTTTGCTCGGTGACGGCCAAAGCAACATGCCCTCCATGCATACCACTATGTGGCCACGTTCCTGCCATCCTCCCGCGGTGGGTACTGTGACGGTCGCAGCGACACGCTTGCCATCCCGCGAGCCCAGTGCTATGATAGGTCCGTCATCCTCCATGTGCTTTACTTCGACGATAGCAATAGCATGGCCGCTATTCTCCACACGCCAAACTCTGACGGTCGCAATGGCATGGCCACTATCCTCCATGCGCCTAACACTGACGATGCCGTGGAGTTGAAAGAGACAGCATATCAATTAGAGAAATCACAAGCTGCAACATGGTGAGAAAGAACAAGTACAATAACAAGATCTATTAGATAGCAGATCGATCTATAGATGAGATGGAGAAATGAAGATACCTTATGCTGGGAGGAATCTGATGCGGAGGCTACATCATATTGGTAGTAAGTAGCCAACCTACAAGTCTTCAGCTTCCTATGCATCACGACATTTGTGAGGGCTGATAGTAGCAAAGATGAGAGTCATGAGATCTTAGGATATTTTTGGAAATGATTATGTTCAGATCTAGGATTGGATATGGGTTGCCTAGAGTAGGAGCGCGATGCCGTACGGATAGAGAGGAGTGGGTTACTGACTAACGGTCCGTGTATTATATAGGAACAGTATTAGGTAGTTGGTGAGATATAGGATTTGTTACTTAGGATGTAGAACAAGTGTAGCCAGTCACATCAGCCGAATTGCACAAAGGGTCCATATGTTGATCTTCAACAGCCATGGTGGCTGCCTACAAGTGTTCCCATACTTTATTTTTTGACAAAGTAATTACCTCGAACGTGTGTGTTCTGCGCAAAAAACGTATTATGGTGGTGGTTTTGCGCAATAGTTGGTGTTATATGAAATTTTCTCACTCATAAAGGGCTAGGCTCGGTGGGCCGCAGCTGTTAGCTAGAAAATTAAGGACGCTTGCAATAGACGATACAATAGGGGAATGCCACACTGTTGGCCAAGCGCAGAACAAAAAATTTCCCTCTTGCATAGCACCTACCATGGCACATATATGTGTTGGTATTGTGCCTGCCACGACATATACATGGTCGTCGTGAAAAAATGGTGTCACGATTTCTCATCTGACGGGTAACCAATTTTTACAGGTACTTTTTTCTCATGCCGCCCCAAAAAAGTTTCATGCATGGGTGAAAGGATCGTATGGGCACCTAGGGGGTGAATAGGTGCTACTTCAAACTTTACTCTTTTTCGATTTAGGGTTTGACACAAAAGGTAAATTCTCTAAATATGTAACTAAGTTGAATTTACATATATGTCACAATAGCACAAATAACTAAGCAAGAACTCGGTATAATTAAGGTGCGGTAAAGGATAGAAGTAACCGAAATGAAGCACGCGAAGACACAAGGATTATTTCCTGTGGTTCCTTCCTTTTGAGGGGAAGTACGTCTGTGTTTGGAGAGGGGATGGTTTGAAACCACCAATACCACGAAAGGCCTCCCTTGTTCTCCGATGAACCTCATCCCAAAGGGATCGATTCACTCTTCCATTATATCAGTAACCTTCGAGGTGGAAACCGACACCTTTACAACAAGTTCGAGGCACACATCCACAACTGAATTGGAGGCTCCCAAATGCAACCAAGTTGTCACAACAATCAAAAGACAAGCTTGTAAGAATCAAAACAAAGCCTAGGGTTTCTAATGAAACCCTAGAGCAAGGGGCCCTCAAGTGAATGAGGGGGAAATGGGAATCTCTTTTGGTGAAGCTATAGAGCAAGGCCTCCTCCTTCGATTCTCCAAAGATCAGAGACTTTGAGTGGTTGGAGAGGGAGATCTAGTGGGTTTGGTGGATCAGCTTTAGGGTTCTTGAAGTTGGGGAACGAGCAACTTTCAAAGGTAGAAGAAGGGGACGTTATATAGGGCCCCCCCTAGAAATGTAGTTGTTGGGGCAACTTAACCCGGAGTGTCCGGCAGGAACACCCTGGACATTCCGGTCTGGGCCGGACACTCCGGCTTGGTTAGGGCATCTGAAGGAGAATGTGCTGCTATAGAAAATCTTTGGCCGGACATTCCGGCTGGACCGGATACTCCGGCCTGTATTGGCTGGACAGTACGGCAGAGGCTTGATCTACACATAATAAAAACTGGAAACTTCTTTTCCCTTTGAGTGACTAACACATAAGTATGCCCTAAAACATTTAGCACATGATTAGAATATCCTAGTGTTGTCAAGAAACATCAAAACACTTCAAGGGAAAAAAGTGCCCTTTCAATGGGGATATTTTTGTAGTGATTTTGTGGCCATTTCGGAAACGGGTAGCCAAGATTTCTCGCAAAGTTTTCTTAACCATCTTTTAGGCGACATAGACTTTGTGTGGCATTCTCATCCGTCTCGTGGACGATCGTAGGAAATTTTACTTGGCGTACGGACGGATGCCATGGATGTTTTGGCTTCATATGGAAAAATTGAAGGTGTGATTCCTCATCTGGTTGATGGAGGTTTATATATCCTTCAATATGCCTACGATACGATTCTTTTTATGGAACATGATATCAAAAAAGCAAGAAATCTAAAATTAATTATTTTAGCTTTTGAGCAACTTTTGGGGTCTGAAAATAAACTTTCATAAGAGTGAGATATTTGGTTTCAGTGAGGAAAGACGAGGCCAGCATGTATGCTGAACTATTTGGTTGCGGTCAAGTCAAGTTTCCTATTAAGTATTTAGGCGTCCCGATACATTATTTGGAGACTTACAAATGTTCAATGGACGCTTGTTGAGGAAAGATTACAAATAATATTAAGCAGTTAGAAAGGTAATCTGTTAACCCTAGGGGAAGATTGATTCTAATAAACTCAGTACTGAGTAATATGTTACTATACATGATATCCTTCTTCCAACTATCAAAAAGAGTCTTAAACGATTGCATTACTTTCAATCAAGATTCTTTTGGCAGGGTGATAATAAGAAAATAAAATATCAACTGGCTAAGTGGAATGTGGTTTGTCGTCCCAAAGACCAGGGTGGGCTTGGTATTCATGATTTTGAGATCAAGAATATGGCTCTCCTCGGTAAATGGATCTTCAAGTTACTTATTGAAGATGGAGTTTGGCAAACTCTCCTTAAACAAAAATATGTTGGCTTAGAACTTTGTCCCAGGTAATTGGAAATCCGGTGACTCGCATTTCTAGGTTGGTCTGATGGCGACAAAAAACATTTCTTCATCTTTTAATCTTTTTCAATTAAAGGCGGACCAGATACAGTTTTGGAAGAATAAGTATCTAGGAAATGTTACAATTCGGGAACAATATCATGTGTTGTATAATATTGTTCTATCATAAGGATGATACAATCTCTAGAGTGATGAAGTATTCTCCTCCGAATGTGACTTTTAGAAGAGATTTAATCAGACCTAGACTTGCATCTTGAAATGCCTTGCTTCATTGTTTGACATTAGTCCAATTAGCACCCGAGCCTGATGAATTTTGCTGAAACTTGAACGGTCAATTCTCGGTTAGTTCTATGTACAACACACTAGTCTAGCCAGAGTTACCAGTTGATAATAGTAGGAAAATCTGGAAGATGAAGATACCTCTAAAAACAAAAAATTGCTCGGTATCTTCGTCGGAGGGTTATTCTTATTAAAAACAATCTTGTTAAGTGGAATTAGCATGGGAATACGAGCATCACGATGAGACAATTAAGTATTTGTTCGTCTAATGTAATTTCTCTTATTTTATATGGTATGTCATATAAGCAGCTCCAGGATTGTATCCACCGTGTAGCGTTGCCAATATATTTAGAATTTGATTACATGGTATAGATTATAAGTACATAATATTTTTAGGGTGGTAACGAGTGTCATTATTTGGTCATTGTGGCTATGTAGAAATGATAAAGTGTTTAATGATAAAAATTCTTATCTCTTGCAGGTTATCTACTGGTGTATCGGTACCCTCAATTACAGTCGTCTTTGTATCGTGTGGAGTTTCACGGCATCTTTACACAGGTGCATATACGTCTGGAGGATACGTCACGAGATTTCTTTATCCGATATGGATGATAGCATAATTTTTGGATTGGTCATCCACCACCTTAGTCCCTTTTGCAATTCATTATTATGATATATAATTCATCTATTTTTATTTTTGTTATGAGACTGTGAACTTGTTTCGGCTGCGTGCATCCTAGTTATAGAGAGAACACTTTAAGTAATAAAAGCGATCATTATCCAAAAAATATACTATGAGTTTATCCTTATCTACACAATTGTGTTTTAATATTTACTACTTTATATGTAAATGGTCCACCTCACGTACTCATAAAATGTGTAGAAGCGCGTGCAAGAGTTGCCTCTTGCGAGAGAGTCCACTTCTCTTCTTTCCTTTACTCTCATTCAACTAAGACCAAGTATAATAGGTCATATAGTCAGCTGGCTATAACATGCTCCACAGCACCAAAATCCGACATGGAGGAGTGACAAGTGAAAAGATAGAATAGAGTGGGTTGTAAGTCCCTGGGCACGATAAAGGAGAATTAAGAGCTAGCATGCAACCCGCGTGAGGCTCTTAGCTAGCTTTTCTTTCTCTCAACCAGTTATTTGTTTTCCACACGTTCAAACATTTAAAGCTAGAACCAAGTTAATATCTAATCTAGTATAGTCAACCTATTGTATAAGTTGGCTTTAATAAAAGCTTTAGATGACATGGCACTACTACAGCCTGCCGCTGACTCTTCTATTAAGAACAAGTACAATAAGTTTTATTCGACTGACTATAGATTCTTTTACTTAGTTAGATGAGTGAGAAAATAAGAGAGAAGAGAAGCGGACACTAAACTAAAAGCAACTGCAGCACGTGCTCTTAGGCACCTTATGAATATATTGTATGATGTGAGTACTTTCTTATATCTAACTATTGTATGTGTTGGCTATTATATTGACTCTAAGTGACGTGATAACAACATATAGCTAGCAGCAGACTTTATTATTGAACTTACTCCTAACCATGCTCTAAGCAAAACAATACTACTCTCTCTGATCCAAATTAGTTTAGTTAGATTTATCTAAATTCGAATTTACCATAAAAAATATAGATATATCTAAATGTAGATAATTTGAGTCAATTAATTTGAATCGGAAGGATATGAATGCACATTAGCTGTGGAGGTTATCGAAAGAATCCAGGGGTACTCAGCTAGTTTTTTTAAAAAGACTATAAAATCCAACAAATAAATATACTCCCTCCGATCCAAATTAATTGACTTAAGTTTGTCTAAATTCAGATGAATATAGTATTAAAACATGTCTAGATACATTTAGATATAGATAAATCTGAGTCAATTAATTTAGATCGGAGTGAGTACCTGAAATTGCAATTTTTAGCTTATCTCCCTACTAAATCCTAATCCCTTCATACCGTCTTCTCCCCCACAGAAACAGACGCGCTGCTCCACTCCACTCTGAGCCGCCGCGGCCATGGAGCTCGCCACCGCGGCCGTCGTCTCCACAGCCTCCTCCCACCCTGGCCGCCCGAACAGCTTCTCCTCCCCACGCGCAGCCTCGTGGTCTGCTTCCTCGTTACCCTCCTCCTCTCGCTCTCTGTCCACCTCTGCCTCCGCCTCGTGGTTCCAGAGACGACGGGGAGCCGTCGTATCGGCCGCCGTAGAACTCCGTGAGGCCTCCGCGGGGGGCGGAGACTCCGTTCGCGTCACCGAGACGCCGCAGCCCAACTCCAGTGTTAGCCCCTACTCTGCTCAATTAACCGTCTCTCCACTGAATTGCTTGTCTCAGTTAGAGTTAGGGGCAATGAGTTGAAGTAGAGCTCCATGATTCTGCAATTTGGGAGCTATGCTGATGAATTCATGCTCGATTCTTGTGGCGGTGTGCTGTTTTCCAGGTTAAGTTCAGCGTGGAGGTGCCTCCGTCAATATGCCAGGAATGCTACCAGACCACTCTTATGGAGTACTCAAAGCGTTTCAAGGTACCATTTCTGTGCCGGCTCCTATACCAAATAGAGCACATTTGAATCCATCCGTGAGGACTCGACTTACATAATTTGCTAAATATTTGCAAAGCTCAACCAAAAACGTTGCCTTATACCAAAGTTAGAATGGGCTTGCTGTTGTATCTTCTCGATGTGACGATGAGACTAATAAAAGCTTCCATCGATGAAAAAATGTGCTACGTGCTTGCTGCACTGCCTGGAATTGAGATGACCGAGAGCCTTTTTTGTCATTGCTCTGGTCGCGGGGTGTTATTCATTTCCTTGGTTTTGTCACTGAGTGTTCCACATTTTAATAAAAAAACGAGCTCTGATATTTTGTGTATAAGTGAGATTTTAGTGCACTTAGAAACAGGAAATACTCAAGTGATCTAGCATTTCCATCTTGTGTTGAACTTTATAATCAAATGATCATAGCTAGAGCACTTAAGGACCATTATCCGAAAGGTGTCTTCGAAGAAGGGCGTTGTACCATGTTGTGTTCTTCTAAATATCCTGCAGCTTCTTATTATGCCCCTGTTGTTTCTTCTTATTAGGTCCCTGGATTTCGGCCTGGAAAGATAGTTCCAGAAAATGTACTTTTAAACTATGTTGGACCACAACATGTACGGGCTGCTACAGTTGAAGCTATCTTGAGACATACGCTTCCTCAGGCATTGTCCTCGGTATGAAGTTCTCCCAAGCAATATCTTACGAAGCAATCCCTGATATTTATCGTGATAAAATTATTTGTTTCCAAACCATTCATAACAAGTAATAACTTTGAACTAGGGATCTGTCATTTCATATGAACTGAACTGGTCAGTGGTCACCAGCAATGAATTCACTGCTGATATCCCCATGTCTCTGATTGATTCAATCTCTTCTTGAATCACGACTTGCCTTTCTTCCTTTATAGTGATACTATATGCTATGTTGTGCTTATTATTGCATCTTCTCAGCTGATATCATCATCTTTTTTTAGGTGGAAGATAAGGCATTAGAAGATTCTGTACAGATTCTCACTAAGTTTGATGATATGAATGAGTCTTTCTCCCTCGACCATGTGTTTAGGTACACAGTTACTCCCATCTAGGTGTCCTACTTATTTCGTTATATGAACTTGTTTAAAATATTTTATTTTCATCTTATGTTTTTGTTTATGTCAAAATTGCTCAGATATGATGTTGCGGTGGATGTTGTTCCTGAACTCCAATGGTTATCTGAAGACAAATATAAGAACCTCAAAGTGGTTATTGAAATAGATGAAATTGTTGATGCTGAAAAGGCAGCTGAGTTAGAGCTTAAGCGTCGTCGTAAATCTCTAGGGGGTCTTCGAGTAGTATCTGACAGAGGTCTACAGGTCAGTTCTTATAGTTGATTTAGTACGCAATATACCAATGAAAACTTTACTGTGCGTTAGGGTTGGTTGTACTCTGGACTCGAATTTCTGCATTGAAGTAACCGACACAGTTTTGAAAGGATCGGCTAATTTTTTGTCAGTCTCTGGCTAAGTGGCGAACTATTCATCTTATTCCAAATATTTTGTGTCTTCGTGATTTTATTTTTCTGGAATCTTGTGATCTAAGTGCTCTAATCTAACTTGTGTATAATACCCCCTAATATCTTCTAGCACCTGCATTGTACTTCAGGACCAGTATGAGATAAAAGTGATAATGTCTAGTTCTCAAAAGTGAAAGTGAGTCCTGGTTGTAACTCTCTTGGCGCGCTTCTTGGAGTATATGTATTGTTTTTTCCTATTAGTTTTACCGTTGTGAATAACTATTCACAAATCTCCATCTTTTTCTGTTAGGATGTGCATGTACAAATGTATTTCCGGAAGAGTTATATACAAAAGAGATATGGGCCAAGCCTAAAAATATTGACCACGTTCAAGTCAATATATACATATATAGCCTTAACAGTTTCCTTGTCAATGTCAAGTAGCATTACTATTTTCGTAATAAATGGAGGAACTACTTGGCTTGCTTCTTTGGAATTGGCATGTTAGATTAGTATATTTTATGGTAAGCATCAGTAATACTGTTGTATTGTAAGAGCATCCATTTTTTGAACGTGTAGGTCGGTGATGTAACAGTAATAGATATATTGGCTGAAACTATCACAAGCGATGGCTCTAAAGGTGAAAAAATTCCATCAGCTGAGGCTACAGGTTTGTTTATCTTGCACATCTTGTTTCTATTTTATTTTCACAACTTAATTTTCCCAATTATCGCTTGGCTGGTACACCACTTTGATTGCAACTGACTAATATAGCGATGTGATATTTGAATCCACATGTCCTCTGAATTCTCTTCTATATGCAACATAGATAGAATGTACGGTATTGCTTTCATTTCCAGTTACTTGAAATGACAGTGATGTACTTCTATCTTGTGATGTCATGCACATCTACTATGGCTTGCAGGGTTCCAGTTGGACACTGAGGAAAATGATAACCTTGTTCCTGGATTTCTGGGTTCGCTAATTGGGATTCGTCCTGGAGAGACTAGATCATTTCCCATTCAGTTCCCTGAGTCCTTTGATCAAGAAAGTCTGCAAGGTGTCCGCGCGCAGTTTACTGTGAGTATCACTTCCAAAAGACCAAACTGTATGTATATGTGTATGCCAGCCTTACTACCAACTAGTAGTAATCACATCATATTGTGCCTAAATCACACCAAAGTTATAACACTTTGGAGTTACTTTTGATGACACATCTGTTTTCACGTGTGACACAGATTGTATGCTAGTCCTCAAAGTTATATAGATAATTATATGTTAGTCCTGAAAGTTTAACTGCATGCAATCCACAGTGACACAGATTTCCTTTTTCCATAGCTAGTGCCGGAGGTTTTCATTCCCATTTTCACCGGTATTGTGTAGGTTGTCTGTAAAGAACTCTTCTTCAGAGACTTGCCAGAGTTGGACGATTCGCTTGCCGCAAAGCTCCTTCCAGGATGCACTACCATGGATCAGGTTTCCATTCCATCGATGTAGTATTTATTTCATTTAGGAGTTAATATTAGCCATTAAAATCTGAATAATTGGATATGCATGTAACCTTTTTTTTTTCTGGAAACTACTCCCGATTGATCATTCGCATATCACCTTATAAAATATTTGCTGTAAACTGTGATCATCATATAATACGATGGTAAATGAATAATATTTGTTGGAGACTGTGATCATCATAAAATTTGATGGTTAATGATTTTCCCCAACTGTTTTGATAGTGATTGTCCCTTGTGACTGAAACAGGTTCGAGAACGAATTTTGGAAAGATGCAAAGAAGTGGAGAAGACAGCTATAGAACAAGCAACAGATAATGCAATCCTCGATCAACTGGGAAAGGTCGTGGGCTTACTTCTGAAATAGCTTTTGAACTCTGAAGTATTATTGCATGGAAAACATTCATATGTTACCTTTGGTTCCATTATCAAATTCATTTTCACATTCTCCTGTAGATCGCATGAGCTTGCACTAATATTTCAATTGGTTTGTTTAGTTGGTTGAGGTTGATGTTCCGCGTGCCATGTTTCAAGAACAAGGCCAACAATTGTATGGAGCCAAACTTCTGCAACTTCAGGTACTGAACAAGCAGCATAACACTCGGTTAGCTCTTATATCTTGCTTTCTCAATGTGGATTTATTGATTCCTGCAGGCAGAAAGGCAGCTAAATAAAGATCAGTTAGCATCCCTTTCAAGCGAAAGGTCGGTCCAGGAGTACCTAAAGAGTGAGAGGGAGAACATTACTAGAATCATTAAACAAATGCTAGCTGTCGGTGAAATATTCAAGGCCGAAAACTTACAGGTGATAACATGCTTAAAATTTAATTGTTATTCGAGTGATAGAACCTCTTCTTTTGACTTCTGATTCGCACATTTTTTATCCATGTATTAACAAGATATTGTATCATCGTGCACGTGCAGTACTCAACCGACCAGCTCATCAAGGAAGTTGAGAACTCTATCAAAGAGTTCAAACGCTATAATCAGGACTACGACGAGGGGAACATCAAGCAGCAGGTTTGTTAGCTGTTTTTCGTTCTGATATTTCCAATACTGAATTCCTTCACTCTACCACGGTCTGGTGACACCCTTTTGGTCTTGTTGCAACAACTTTCTCCAACTAATAGATGATAGTTAAACTACCATGAGTGCCAACGATTAACTGAACCAAGACTATGCCGAGGAAATTCTTTGTATAATCTTGTTCGTGCAGCTGGAAAATCTAATCATCTGTCTGGTGTGGGCTTGAACCATGCAGGTTCAAGATGTTCTCGAGGCTGCGAAGGTGCTCGAGTGGCTCAAGGAGAACTGCACGATCGAGTACATCAGACAATGAGGTCGATGCTAGACGCTCTGTCGGTTTTCAAAGATGGCAGGCAGGCACACCAACTTCAAGATGAGCTACCTGGTTTTCAAAGATGGCAGGCAGGCACACCAACTTCAAGATGAGCTACCTTCGGTGTTGCAGACTGGTGCAAGCAAAAATTTGATTTGTTCATAGCACAAGAGAGAAGTGTCATACATATGTAGATGGCAAGTTTGCTTTATATGCATCTTTTACACGGCGGTGATCGACTCCGCTACAGACAATTGTCACAGTTGTGTTGTTTATAATATATATAATAAATGAACAGTTAAATGTGCTTAAACATAATATGTCTCCATTGAGAAAGCTTGACCAAGGATCTTTCATCAAGGTCCCAAGGATCTTGCCCTTTCAAGTCCACTCAAGGTCTCAAGGATCTTGCCCTTTCAAGTCCACTCACTTATGGCAATCTCTCATACATACACAGAACATTCACAAACTCTTGAGCATTGTCACACAATCTTTGTTGAAGTTCACTAAGAGCCAGATAATTTTCTTGGTTGATCTGTGCAATTGTATCTGTACACAGCCTATGTAATTTGTAAAAAACAAAACTTTGGAAGATGACAACAATGTATAGATTTTGGGCTGCACTTCCTTAACACACAAATCTGTACAATATAACCAGCACATATGCAGCTTCTACTCAAACTTTCCAGCATAAAGGTCAAATAAAAGTACATATGGGCCTCTTAAGATGCAGAATATATCAATGCCCCCAAGCACTCGCGTAAAAGACAGCATACAAAAATTGCAATTTTCCTTCTCGGAAATCTAAACTATCCTCAGAAACCAGACTAATGTGCAGTCATCCCATTTATATCGCTGCAAAAGCAACCTAGGAGCTGTCCATCATGCCATCACTCCCAGACAAGTTGGCCACACTGAAGTTGCCGTTATCTGGAAGCTTCACTTCAGGAATTCCTTCAGCTCCAAATGTGAAATTACTAGGGATGTTGTTCGGGCTGACCCGCTCGAAGATGGACGCTGGAGCCTGCTGGTTAAAGGTAGGGACCTGGATGTCGCCTGACGGTTTTGGGAAACCAAATCCAAGAGAGGGGAAAGCAGAATCTGTTGGAGTAAAAAATTGAGCTGCCACGCCAACATTGGAACCGAAAAGCTTCTGCTCATACTCAATCAACTGCTGTTGTGCCGCTGTAGAAAAAAGGTAAACATTCTTTAGCTCCCCAGGATACTTAATTTTGAGAGACCGACGACGATATTAATACTACAATCCAAATACAGTAGAGCAAGTTATGTGGGTGGTCTGACTTTCAATATGGAAGCTTTTGCAGTACCTCAACTACCGAGTTATTTATGAACATAAACTCAACTGTTCATTTGTTGCCTTTTTATGCTTTCAAAGACTAGCAAACTGACGGGAAGTGTCTCTGAGCCTTGGCCATATCAAATCCTCAAACTATGCATAAGTCGGGTCCTCATAATTCCAGCGTCAGTCTTATTACCAAACATGAAAAGTTTAACTCTATTTTGCTCAAGGTTATATTAAGCGCTAAGCACTGAGCGAGTGATATTTTAAGTTCGGTGTTACCAACTAGGGTGTACATACCAGTATAGATTAGAGTTCCTTGATACAGAAATTGGTCTCAGAGCAGAAATATAAGGCACGCCCCAATATTTGTTTTCTTCTAGTTTCTGAGGAAGATTCATCTCTAATGTCAACAAAAGTTTGTACAGGTATAAAGTTACCATCAGCTAGTTGCACTTGTGGTCTCCGTTCTTTCACCCATTGAAAACATTGTGCGAGTCGCCAGCCTCTGGACTTCATCAAGAAGGCTATCACAAATGCAGCTGACCTGATCAATGTGTGCCGGGTGCATTAGTCAAAGAAGCCCCAGCAACATCAAAAACAATAGGTGGTAATGAGAACTAATGTTATATGTACACACCTACTTTTCCCTGACATGCAATGGACTAGAACTCGTGATTTATCCCTCTCGCATTGTTCTGAAGTTAGAAATAAGAAAAGAAGAGGATATAGGATGGGAGAGAAAACATGAGTTTAAATGATATTATTACATAGGTAGATTGAGATTGAAGAATGTTTTATGCTAAAAGAAAATGAATGTCTGCTACAAGCAAAAAATGTCAATCTTGCAGGATAGAACAATGGAAATAGTATAAATAATGTATGTATGTTTTTGCAGGCTGGGGACTGGAGGAACAGCACCATACCTAGAAACTGGATGGCATCATCAAACTGCAAAGTCTTGTCGTCTTGAAGGCAGTGATAAGTGAAGGAATTCCGATAAAGGTTTTGACAGAAGGGTACAGTCTGTCCGGTAAAGAGCATTGGAAAATATCATTACAATATCAAATAGAGCAACAACATTTGCAAAGTTTCAAAGAGGCATGTGGCACATGTTTCAGAAGAGGAAGGTCAGATAACAATAGTTTTGGCACAAATGCAGTCCACCAGTGTCACGGACAGGTAAAGAGCTGGTACTATATCATTTCTCTTTCAAAGAGAACAAGAAAAGTTGCAAAGTTTCAGATGAAACATCTAAACAATGGAGGACCAGTCTAGGGTCAGATATAAGGTAGCTGGTCCATGTTTGCCTAGTTATCACTGACTCATTGACACCAGGTTGTTGCAACAGCAAGATTGGCGCGTGAAGAACTCGACATAAGACAATGGAAACAGCACCATGTAAACCATAAAAACCTATGACAAATCTTAGTATACAACATGGATCTACAACTAAATAATCAAGGCCTCCAACTACTCAATCCAAATGTAATATTTATGAGTCACGACAGGTTATCATTCAATGGTTATTGACCTGCCATGTTTGCAAATCACACATATATAACATGAGCAAAGAAATCATGGCGCTCCACCTCTCCCTCTGGTCTCCTCCATTCTTTGTATCCTCAATCTCCTCCTTTAATACAAAATCTCCCCTTAGCCTATGGCATTCCCTGGCAGGCTCAATCGCCCTTCAGTAGAACCAATGTATGTGCCCATGGAAAACTAAACACTCATATTTTATCATCTCATGCCCAGGTTGAAAACCAGAGCCTGCATCAGCTATCTATAGAAAAGAAAAAGAAGGATGACTACTCACCACTTTTTTTGTCAGTAGACTAGGCGCAGTGCTCAACTGTGCTTGTCTGATCGGTAGAGTGAACCAGGGTTACTATGAATGTGGTATGCAAGAAAGCCAGCCATAACATACAAACACTTCCCTCATATGTCACAGTGAGCTAGTAGTCTGTACAGTGAATGGATGAATCCAATAAAAAAGCCGAGGGGTGAATATAGTGGATTTGGTTTTACTGCAGCCTGCAGGACTGGACGTTGTGCCCTCAATGAAGTCCAGAGAAGTAGATCCATCAATTGGCAAAGTAAGAGAAGGAATTCGTTTGTCAGTCATATTTAGCTTTTTAACATTAATACAGTGGTTGCGTTCCACTTAATTTGAAGAAAGGATGCATGTCCAGTTGCAGCTAAACACCTTCTTCCTTGCTGTTTTTGGTTTAAAATTAGCTCTAGACATATTTCGAGTACTGAACTGAACCTCTCACCGGCAAAAATTTCAGGGCGTGTTACTACTGTTTAGGCTATTCTTTCCTAATATTTAGTGTTTCTAAATGCAGAAGCAGTTGTAAATAAATACGCTCAAATTCGTGCATTGTGTAAGACGGGGTAACAAAATATCCTCGCGCAGACCCTCCCTAGAAACCGAACCCTAGAACCGTCTTTTCATTTCTACTACGCATGCAGACCAATCAACTATTCCAACAGTCAGTGCGAAGAAGATGTCATTCAGCTCATCGGATCGACGAGCGCAGCTGCGGAGAAGAAGGAGAAGGGCGCGGGGTGCGTACGTTGAGGATGTGTGAGATGCCGACGGTCTTGAGGAGCTCGGAGCGGGAGGCGTTGTCGTAGCTTCCTAGGAAGAGGAAGTCCCTGAGCACCTCGGAGGGGAAGGCGGAGTCCTGCCTGGGCGCCCCCGCCAGCACCGGCGGGCGGTGGCCGCACACCCCGCACGGCTCCCCCTCCTCGTACTTGTGGTAGTGCCCGCAGATCCCGCACGGGTTCTCCCGCTCCCGCTTCCTCATGGCCGATCGGCTCGAGAGGATCGTGTAGATTGATCGAATCGAATCGGAGATGGGTCGAGGAGGAGGAGGAGGAGGGGAGGAGCTGGAAGAGAGGGAGAGAGACGAGAAAGCGAGAGGGAGGCGCTTGCGTTTCATTCTACTCCGTCGTAGTATTCCGTATTTTATCTTATTTTATTTCTGGCAGATATTTTTATGATTTTTCAGATCGGATCGCCAGATCGCCCACGGAAGGAGACGGGACGCGCGGAGTCGGGTCAAAAGCGGGTTGGCGTAGCGAGGCGATGGAGGAATCCGAACGTTCGTTGGAGGATCGACGGAGAACATCACGCCGGAGTCGTTCAAAGAGGGACGGCGGAGTGACGCCACCCTACTCGACGTCACACCATAATCGGCCGACTTCTTTCCAGAGGCCAGCTTCGAGTGGCGTGTTTGGTAGCCTTTGAGGTCCAAGATAAAACTGAGCCGAGTTGGTTGTCTTCCCACTTGCGGCTCCGCACGGACCTCAAAGCATTCCGAGGCAGGCCTGCTAGAATTGTCGTTTAGACCGTTTCCACTGAGCCATCCTCGTCGTGTGCACCCCGGATGCAAAAGGACGTTGCACGAGTGCGGAGCATGGAAATGGCGGGAGCACGCACGCGCCGCACAGAAAAGGGAAAATGGGGCGCGCAAAGGATTTTGTCACCTCCCGCCGAAACATTTTCTCTATTTCTACCCCCACGCTCTCACGTCGATTTCGAAATCCACCATTTCCCCCTCCCCTTCGAGCTCCATTGTTGGGTCGGAGAGCAGGTAAGCGGCGCACTTACCTCTGGCCATGGTGGGCGGCGGCAACAAAAGTACTACCTCCTCTGAGTCGAGTTCTCCTCCACCTCTAGCGATGACTCTAAGTAATCACTCCTCCTCGCCCTCTAGTTCATCTCTAAGTGCAATTAGATCTAGGGTTACTGATAGACCATCGGTATGTGCTACCATGTTAGATATAGAGCTTTTGTTAGGTCATCGGTTAGTATTGCCATTCTAGATCAAGATCTTGTGTCAGATCATCTCTCTAGACTGCCATGTTAGTTCAATAGTTTGTGCCAAGATCTTGGTTGGTCCATTTGCTAGTTGTTACATTGAGCTCTTTGTCGATTGCAGGACTTTACCTAGGCCTTGGTCCCCTTTGGAGAGTCATAGATCCCTTCCTTTGTGGATGATTCTCAGCCAGAACCTGAGAGTGATGTGCAAACCACGCGATGTGTTGCATCCAACTCCACTGACACAATGCAGTCCCTGGGGAAGGTTGCTGCATAGGTTGCTGCGAAGCTTGCAAGGGGTAAGAAGGTCGAGAAGGCGCACAAGGCCGAAAGGGCTGAGGAGGTTGCTTCTGCAGCGAAGGGTGCCATGAAATGGTTTCCCTCCATGTCCAGTTTCATCCTTGAAAAGATGTGTGATATCATCAAGTGCGGCGTCCAAACTGACAAGAGCTTCAAGGAGGTCCATCTGAATGTATGTGCAAAGGCTATGTTCAAGCATTGTGGAGTTGAATGCAGCGACACTCTGGTGTACAATCACCTGAGAACAAGCCAAATACATGCACCCAGACAGTCATGGACATGGTTGGCTTCATCGAGGAGTCTCTCATGGCGGCTCTCAACCACATTGTCGACAACAAGGCCCAGGGTACAATATTCGTGAGCATGGTTGAGCCACACAGGGTGTTTTAGCTTAGGACTACCTGGGCAAGTACTATGATAAGGTGTAGAGCTTGGGTTCGTGGGATCCTGGGGTGGAGGTGTGTGTTGGTGATGAACACGATGATGATCTATGATGTACATTTGGGTGGTAGCTAGGTCTTACATACTTTTTATGGCATGTAAACTTTGGCGAGGTAGTATATACTAACCCCTCACCTGATGGTGATTTTGTTGATGCGGTGGTAGTATGGCATCCTCTTTTGATGTGGTGGTAGGTTGACACCATAGTTGTAGGATGAACTTGTGATCCTATTTTCGTAGTGATCATGCATGTTCCCCTTAGTTTATGATCCGCTTCTTACACCGTGATGTTATCCGTGTTGAATGTATGATCTGGTGTGAAGTTTTCGTGGTCTGATATGATTTCGTTCATGCTTCTTGTGATGTACCTAACTTGTTCTATTTGTTTCATCTTAGTGGTATGTGGTGTACACAAAGAGACGTCCAGGTGTGATGATTCATGGAGAATCTGTCAACATCAAGTCAATAGTTTCTTGAACAATGGCTACACAGCATACCAAACTTTAGAGGGGGCAGAGGAGTATGGCCATTTCTTGGCTCACCAGGCTGTGGCTGATCAAGCTATGGCACCTCAACCTATGGTCGTTCAAGCTATGGCTCTTCATGCTATGACACCTCATGCTATGGCTATTCAAGCTATGGCACCTAAGGCTATGGTTGTTCATGTAGGGGTTCGTAGCATGGAAAACAAAAATTTTCTATCGCATACAAACAAACAAGCCAAGATCTATCTACTAGATTGTAGCAACGAGTCGATAGAGGAACTCACCCTCGAAGATTCCAAAGCGGTTAACGAGAGCAGATTCTCGTGGGTGATGTAGTATTTTCCGATCTCAAGATCGCTAGACGATCCTTCCAGCCACGTTCCAGCAGCGCTCCAGCAATGGTCACACGTTCGGTACTGACGAAGACCTTCCTCTCCCTTGTTCCAAAGAAATGGAGGTTGTAGCACTCTCTCGCGATTCCGGCAAAGACAACGGCGTGGTACCGGAGGTAGAGGGAGATCCCGAGGCTTCGCCTTAAGCCGGTAGTATGGTGGAGCTTATGAGAGAGGCTATTAGTGGTCTAGTAATTAGACACACCAATTAGAAGGCTCTAAACCAATTAGAAGGCTCTAAACCGAAACAGCTCTAAACCGGGGTCTAGGTCTAGTTTCTAGTTTAGAGGATAGGAACTTGTGTCCTAGGAGGGAGCCCCGCCTCCTTATATAGGTGGGAGGGCTGGCTGCGCCATGGGGAGGGAGTCCCTCCCCAACTCGCTTGGGCGGGCGGCTTGGAGGAGGACTCCTCCCAACTCGGCCTCCTCCTTCTCCTCTTTTCCCACTTTCCAAAATTGGTTTGACTTTCAAACTAGCCGTTTGACTTTTCCAATTTAGGAATTAAATAAACCTTTTATTTTGGACAGCGAGAACACTTAGTACATGATGCAATCATTCCATCTTGCAATGACACATTCATGCACCCCTTCCCCGGAGTGCCGGACATTCCGGGACCTTCTAGAATGTTCCCGATGAAAATACCTAACCATTCCCCAACTCAAATGGGACTTTCCTTATATGAATCTTATTCTCCGACCATTCCGGATCTCCTCGTGATATCCCGGATCCCATCCGAGACTCAACAACATTCGGTCTCTTTCTCATAATACCATAACTACTCAAACAACGTCAATCCTTATGTGTCTCCTACGGTTCGTGAATTATGCGGACATGATCGAGACACTTCTCCGAACAATAACCAATAGAGGAATCTGGAAATTCATATGGCTCTACATATTTCTACGATTACTTTGCATCGAATGAACCACTTACATACGATACCAATTTCCCTTTGTCTCACGATATGTTACTTATCCGAGGTCATGATCGCTTAGATCTCCGCATACCTAGTTCAACCTCATCGATAAGTACTCTTTTCTCGTTCCCGTGATATGTGATCCCTTGTGATCCAGTCACATGCTTGCAAGCTAATTGGATGACATTTCACCGAGAGGGCCCAGAGAATATCTATCCGTCATGTGGATGGACAAATCCCACTCTTGAACCATGTGTTTCAACCAATACTTTCCTAACACCCAATGCCACTTTTATAGCCAATTACGGTGTGGTGTTTGATGACATCAAAGCATCCATCCAGTAAAGGCAATATGCATGATCTCATGGTCGAAGGAATTAGGTTACTATGTATCAGAAAGCATATAGCAATTGAACTATTGAAATGACTTGATCTTTATGCTACGCTTATCTATAGGAGTATGTCCACCATATCATTCTCCTAACGATATGATCTTGTTGTTAATAACATCTCAATGTTCATGATAGGGAAACCACAATCATCTATTAACCAACAAGCTAGTGAAGTATAGAGGCTATACTAGGGACTTCAAATTAAGTTTACAAATCACACAAGTATTAATGTTTCCGGTTAATACAATTATAGCATGGTATGTAAACATTTATCATAAGTGTGAAGATATGATAATAACTACTTTATTATTGCCTCTTGGGCATATCTCCAACATTCTCCCACTTGCACTAGAGTCAATAATCTAGTTTCAAACCTTGTGTATTCAACACCTATGGCTTTCCTGTTGTATGTACATGATTGCTAGTGGTCAATCGATCTCGGATCCGACACTTCGTGTCCGTGTGTAATTGCATGTCTTTATGCCTCTACGCATCACTCATTCTCTAATGAGATGGCTTTGTATGATTTGGTCTTTCGGTGTGACCTTTAGTTCTTTGGGGTTAAAACATGTTGATAATATTGTCGCACAATATATCTTCATAGTATTATCCCGCTGTGAACTACACCTAGTTTGATAACAAACTACTTGACACAAATGCCCTCTTTTGCTGCTATAATAGCAGTCATATACTTAGCCTTTTGTTGTAGTATCTGTCACAATGTCTTAATTTTGGAACTCATCCAAATCCATTATGGAACTCACTTTCCATTATATTGTGCCACCCTTAATTTAGATTGATATAAACTTAATTTGTACTTTGTGACAAAACTAGTATCAATGTAGTACTTTTACAATGAACTAACCATCTATTTGTCACTTCTACAAATAATATACTCTTAGTTCTTCCAAAAGATCATAAGAATATCCTTACTATTGTCCAATGATCATCTTACAAATCATTCTGGTATATGCTCACAACATTTAGAGCATAGGACATATCTGGATTTGTACATATCACAGTATGATTGATATAAATACTCTTTGTGATTTCATACATCAAGTATCAATCTATACTTGAATCTTTGTTTCACTTACCAAATGTCAATACACTTGAATATATCATCAACTTTGAACTCTTTCAATCCTTTCTGTGCAACAAGAACCTTTCTTGTAATTTCTATATTGAACTCATTCAATATCTCGTCTATGTACTTCTGGCACAACCATATTAGCGTCTATTGATGCCAAATATTTGGGTTTTGCCTAAGTCTTTCATCGGGATGAAATTCTTAATATGTGTTAATAAAAGATATATTATTTCTAATCAACAATATGTCTTCCACATAATGTATTAGAAACATGTCTTAGCGCCCACTTAATTTCTTGCAAATGCAAGCATCTTCATTGTCTCCGATGAAATTAAACCCTTTTAACAGTTTCATCATAGTGAAGATTCCAACTCCGCTATGCTCACTCTAACCATTGAAGTTTGCATATGCTTTTAGCATCCTTTGAATTAACAAAACCCTATGGACCGTGTTATGCACATGTCCTAGGTAACCATTCTATTAGAAGAACTTGTTTTGTTTATTCTACTACCACATAACAAATTATATGTAGTGGTTGCTATATTAATCCGTCTAGACTAAAATCGCTATGAAAGATCAAATCTTGTCATATACAACCTTTGAACATTGTTGTGAACTCTTTCCCAACATGTCGACTTATTTCATAGATGTGAAACATCCATGTCTACTTCTTTATAGATCCAAACACAACGCAAGGTCTTACACCTTTTCGAGGGTCCTTCAAGTTCAAAACTTGATTTCTCGTATGGAACTATCACGGATTATACGGCTTCAAGCCATTTGACGGAGTCCGGGCCCATCATCGCTTCTTTGCATGTAGTAGGTTCATTATTCTCAAATAATGATTCAACCCTCAAATCTTGGTATTTGATTGTTCATCCGACCTACTTGTTTCAATAGAAACTTAGACCTCCGTGACCACAACCTTTGAGGCACGTGAGCCATGAGCATTATTCTTGCCTCCTAACACTTTTGGTCACAAGCAACTTTGCACATATAGCTAAGGTTCTTTTAACCTTATCAAAGTTCTATTGTCCTCCCACTTAACTTTTCACGAAAAATTCCTTCTCAAAGAAACTTGACGTTCTAAGCGACAAACACTTTTGTCTCCGGTGTTTATGGAGGAATACTTAACATTTATACAAAGACAGGTTTATCCGACTTTGGTTGCACACATCTTTCTTATGCATAGCATACCAATGTTTAAGAAAGGACTACTTGGGTTTTATCCCAAACCATAACCTTATATGGTGTCATTTCAACGGATTATGATGAAGCTCTTTTCAGTGGAAAAACGGTAATCTCTAAAGCTTTTAATCTTTAAAATACAATGGCAGTTTTATGAATTACACCTTTTGATCTTACCATGTCAAACAAGGTTTAATTACATATCTCGAACGCTCCATACTCTTATGGTGTTTCGGGAAATGCAAATCCACAGAACGATTCCTTAAATCTTAGGTATTATGCTAAACTTGTAACTCAAATATCTTCCTTTATGATCTTTATCATAAACTGTTTATATTCTTGTTACAATGATTTTGCACTTCATCTTGAAAATCTTTGAACTTTTCAAATGTTTCATACTTCATCCTTATTAAGTAAATATTTATATATTCACTCAAATTTTCGGAGAAAGCATATGAAGTTGAAATCCATCGCTCTTGACTACACATAATGGAGTTCGTACAACAATATGCACAAGTTCCAATAAGCTAGTCTTTCGTTCCCTTTTGGCCTATGAACGAAGTTTTAATTATCTCTAGGAAAGTTTCACAAACGTCATTTGATCAAAAATCAAAAGACTCCAAAATTCCATCCACATGGAGTTTCTTCATGTTTTCTTTCCAATATAATTTAAACGGCGATGTCACTTCCTAAGTGATCTTTCAATCAATTTGTCTTTCGACAATTTTAGCACTAGTTTTATGGATGTGATTTATCCAACGAGATTTGTGAATCATCCATCTTTTATGGATTACGGCAATTATTTGAACAACCCTTTTGTTCTCATAATACCTGATAAAACAAATCCTGAAGGCAAGCTTTGATGTTTAACGAGCAACACAATAACCCTTTATTTGTTTTCGATGAACATCATCACATATTCTTTTGCTAGTTACTTAGGCCATTGTAGTTCATGAATTGTGTTGTTTTGCATGACGATTCACACCAACAAATTCAGTATCAAATACTTAAGAACCACATTGTTTAACAAGCAAAGAATATAGCCATAACATGTATATCATCTATATACTTAAACTGAACAATTCTTAGTCTTTTCTTTTCTGCCATATATTTATGAGATTCTTCTTTCAAGATTTTCCTTTTCGCTTTGAAAGAATCTATCAAGATCAATAGTGCGATCATACATATGACATATAGTCCAAAGCGTGTATAGTTAAATACCAAAGTCTTTGGACTTGCACTTTGAAGTAGATCACCATCATCAAATATTTGGTGTTCTTTCAAATTCCTTTCTTTAGTAATCTCTTGGTGTAGTAAACATTTTACCTACATCAAATATTCACCTTTATCATGGAATCGTCCATGACCAAGCTACTTTTAGCTTATAACGGTGAATCACGAGTATAATGATGCTCTCCAAAACCTTTTGGAAGATTAGGACAACTAGTGTCTCCAACCTTTTGCAAATTCTCATCAAATATGAGAACATGACTTTTGCCATATTATACTCTATCATGTTGTAATTACTTCGCTTCAGATATCACAATATCTTCCACAAATATGGTTTCAAAACAACTCTTTCAGATCCTTAGATAACCTTGATATTAGGAGAATCCTTTGAATATCAAGAATCATGGAGACAAACATGATACTTATATACTAACACTTGGAATTGTTACTCTTGATTTAATACTAATTATTAAACTTCATGGAGTAACTGAACTTCTTGAAAGTTTGCAATAGGACTTTTAAACTTTAGATTAACACTAAAAACAATACGATACCAGTTAGAAAGTATCTAACCAGAATTCTATAGTTCTATCATCTCAATTATAACTAAGCGCAAGGTGGTAAACGGATGCCAATGACTACAACAACTATGCAAATTCACTTTGATTTAGTTTATGATAAATTGAGTTCTAATTAATAATTAAATTAATCTAGGTGAACTCCCACTCAAAACAATATCCCTCACATTGTTTTAGTGATCACACGAACCAAATCCACCACATCAAAACCGATCATCACGAGAGTTGATATAGCTTCAATGGCGAACAATCAGCATGTTCATCATATCTACTATATGACTCATGCTCTACCTTTCGGTAATCCGTGTTCCTGAGGCCATGTCTGTACATGCTAGGCTCGTCAAGATCAAACCTTAGCTACCGCATAAGCAAAACTGGCTTGCTTACGTTGTATTCACCCGCGGAATCAAAGACACCCGATCATCACGTGGTGCTTCAAGCGACAAGCTTTGGCAACGGTGCATACTAAGGGTGAACACTTTAGAACTTGAAATTTATGTGCATGAGGGATCATCTTATAATGCTACCGTCGTCTACTAAGCAATACAAGATGCATAAAGGATTAACATCACATGCAATTCATAATATGTGATATGATATGGCCTTTCTTCTTTGTGCTTCTGATCTCCATCTTCAAGCACAAACATGATCTCCATCATCACCGGCAGAGCATCAAGGTCAATGACGCTTCTTCATGGTTGTCGTCCACCAGCTTCAACTATTACAACTATTTTGAATAGACACGCAGGTCTTAACAAAATTAAAGACAACCATATGGCTCCTGCCGGTTGCCAACTTACAATAAGGAACATTGCATACATCAAATATAATCACAATCATGGCCATATCACATCATCAGACACCCCGCAAAACAAAGTTAGACGCCTCTACTTTCTTTTGCATATTTTACGTGGTTTGGGGCTTTCAATAAGTGTCGTTCTAACTTACGAACAAGAACCACAACATTGATACTAGCATTGTTGATCACCCGTTGTAAATTGGATCTTAACTATGCTAGGAGAAACAGGCACCCGCAGAGCCACTTATGCAATACAAGTTGCATGTCAAGCGTGGAGCAAGTCTCATGAACGATGTCATGTAAGGTTAGCCCGGGCCGCTTCATCCCAACATACCGCAAGATGCAAAGTACACAAAAGCAATCTACAATAAAAGCATCAACGCCCACAATGACCATTGTGTTCTACTCGCAACAGATCTACATATAGACACGGCTCGATACTGATCAGTAGGGTTCGTAGCATGGAAAACAAAATTTTCTATCGCATACAAACAAACAAGCCAAGATCTATCTACTAGATTGTAGCAACGAGTCGATAGAGGAACTCACCCTCGAAGATTCCAAAGCGGTTAACGAGAGCAGATTCTCGTGGGTGATGTAGTCGATTTCTTCCGATCTCAAGATCGCGAGACGATCCTTCCAGCGCCACGTTCCAGCAGCGCTCCCAGCGATCGGTCACACGTTCGGTACTGACGAAGACCTTCCTCTCCTTGTTCCAGAAGGCGGAGGTTGTAGCACTCTCCTCGCGATTCCTAAAGACAACTGGCGTGGTACCGGAGGTAGAGGGAGATCCCAGGCTTCGCTTAAGCCGGTGCGAGTATGGTGGAGCTTATGAGAGAGGCTATTAGTGGTCTAGTAATTAGACACACCAATTAGAAGGCTCTAAACCAATTAGAAGGCTCTAAACCAGCTCTAAACCGGGTCTAGGTCTAGTTTCTAGTTTAGAGGATAGGAACTTGTGTGTCCTAGGAGGGAGCCCCGCCTCCTTATATAGGTGGGAGGGCTGGCTGCGCCATGGGGAGGAGTCCCTCCCCAACTCGGCCATGGGCGCCGGCTTGGGAGGAGGACTCTCCCCAACTCGGCCTCCTCCTTCTCCTCTTTTCCCACTTTCCAAAATTGGCGGTTTGACTTTCAAACTAGCCGTTTGACTTTCCAATTTAGGAATTAAATAAACCTTTTATTTTGGACAGCGAGAACACTTAGTACATGATGCAATCATTCCATCTTGCAATGACACATTCATGCACCCTTCCCCGGAGTGCGGACATTCCGGGACCTTCTAGAATGTTCCCGATGAAAATACGGAACCATTCCCCAACTCAAAATGGGACTTTCCTTATATGAATCTTATTCTCCGGACCATTCCGGATCTCCTCGTGATATCCCGGATCCCATCCGAGACTCGAACAACATTCGGTCTCTTTCTCATAATACCATAACTACTCAAACAACGTCGAATCCTTATGTGTCTCCTCACGGTTCGTGAATTATGCGGACATGATCGAGACACTTCTCGAACAATAACCAATAGAGGAATCTGGAAATTCATATGGCTCTACATATTTCTACGATTACTTTGATCGAATGAACCACTTACATACGATACCAATTTCCCTTTGTCTCACGATATGTTACTTATCCGAGGTCATGATCGTCGGTATCTCCGCATACCTAGTTCAACCTCGCATCGATAAGTACTTTTCTCGTTCCGTGATATGTGATCCCTTGTGATCCAGTCACATGCTTGCAAGCTAATTGGATGACATTTCACCGAGAGGGCCCAGAATATCTATCCGTCATGTGGATGGACAAATCCCACTCTTGAACCATGTGTTTCAACCAATACTTTCCGAACACCCAATGCCACTTTTATAGCCACCCTGTTACGGTGTGGTGTTTGATGACATCAAAGCATCCATCCAGTAAAGGCAATATGCATGATCTCATGGTCGAAGGAATTAGGTTACTATGTATCAGAAAGCATATAGCAATTGAACTATTGAAATGACTTGATCTTTATGCTACGCTTATCTATAGGAGTATGTCCACCATATCATTCTCCTAACGATATGATCTTGTTGTTAATAACATCTCAATGTTCATGATAGGGAAACCACAATCATCTATTAACCAACAAGCTAGTGAAGTATAGAGGCTATACTAGGGACTTCAAATTAAGTTTACAAATCACACAAGTATTAATGTTTCCGGTTAATACAATTATAGCATGGTATGTAAACATTTATCATAAGTGTGAAGATATGATAATAACTACTTTATTATTGCCTCTTGGGCATATCTCCAACAGTTCAAGCTATGACAATGGTTTATCAGATTCGAGAGAGTAGGATGAGAGATATTTTAAAACAGATGGAGTAGCCAGTACTCCCTTATCATTAATACTTTGTTGGATCGTTCGCTTTCACAACTATTTTCCATATGCTAGATCATGTTCTTGTTTATTAAACAAGTTGGGTCAGCCTTTAAAAATGGTTCAAACCTTAATAACAGTGATTAACCATTTTAAACCATGATGGCCTGATGGTAAACCATCCTTTACCTTTCCTATGATATGGTTAAATATGTTCAAGTTCGGAACAATAATGGTTAACCAAGTTCCATCTTGAGTTGTAGGAGACACCATCAAGGGATGTTTAGTTCTGGTGGAAGCATTAATATTAAATACAGAGTAGTTTACTGTGTTTGCTCTTGTAGTACATGTCTAGAAAAAAAGTCATATTATGTCTATTTGAATTTGCAGATGTTAGTAGTTCATTTTATAAGTTTAGTCAAAGTTTGCACGGTTTGACTTGAGGAAAAAATTATAGGACTTCTTTTTAGGAACAGAAAAAAAAATACAGGACTTCTTTTTAGGAACAGAAAAAAATTACAGGACTTGTTTTTAGGAACTGATGGAGTAACATGTGAAAATCAAACGATACAAAAAAAAAGCAGCAATAATGGCCAGGCAGTGCACACCAATAGTGATTTCAGCGACTAATAACACAGACCAGCAAAGACTATACTAGAACGTCTGATCAGAAGTAGAAACAGTTACACCTGGGTGAAACTAAATCAAAAGTGGAACACCACTTGCACCAGGTAGGCAAACAAACCCTGGCCAAATATCTGAGCTACTCAAAGGGCCGATGGACGTCATCATATACTTCCTCCTCGCTACAAACACATTACAATATATTACCACAAAACAAATGGAATAAACATCAGAAAAGTGTCCTCTCTTATCTAATATACCACATCAAGTCAGAGATCACGGTGTGGTCGGAGCCAGATCAGTGCCAGAGATGTGCGAGGACGCGTCCTCTTTGACAGCCATGGCTCCGTTCCCCGGAGAGGACGCAGCTGCCTTCAGGGAGTCCCTCTTGCTATCCTTCCCTCCGGACCTCCCGTTGATTGATAGTCTTCTGCTTGGAGGTGTGCCGTTTATGGAGGTGCCGTTGGATTTTGGGCCAGGCAACTTCTTTGCAGTTACCGGTCTGTTGGGGCTCACTCGTGATCCGAATGGCCCTTCATGATCAGTGGTCAGCTTCTGCTCGACATAGCGCTTTTGTTCCTGGGATATGAATGCACCAGAAAGAACGGAGAATTAATCTTATGGAAATACGGGTCAAAAGCATATGCTACATACAGAAACGGTCTGGTCACAGTGTAGTGTTTGTGCTTCCAGTTCAAGTCTTTCCATACTTATTATTAGATGTGGCAGCGTCATCCTAACGACATGAACTTGAAGTGTACAGATCAGATAATTTTTGCAGTTGCTAAAAGCATTCAGCACACTGAAACTACTGACTTTATATAAGAGAGATTTAAATATAACTGGACCGACAGTTCGAGGGCATTCTTAGTTAAAGAACCATTGGCTTCCAGTTTTAAGAGCAGGTAGAACATACCTTCATTCTCTTCTTGTCTTCTTCTCTTTCCTCTCTTAGCATAACATACTCGTCCAACATAGCTAGCAGCGGTACACCATCATACATAAAGGACAAACCACGACTCTCTTCCCACGCCCTAGTCTTGGCCACCAGAGTTTCAACAAGTGCTAGAATGAAAGCATTCATTTTATTAGCAAGGAACAGAAGTACAGAAGAAAATGCATGACCAGAAGAAAGTAATCGGCTTAGTTACAGGTTAACCGTTGAATATAAATTGATTCTCAATGCACGAAAATATACAGTGGATGTTTCTGTTTGTACTTCAGACAAGTACCTGGAATCTTGCTGACAAGAATACGAGCTTTTTCGGCACGTTTGAGATTCAGATGGGCACCTCGGCTTGAGTTATATCTGTTGTCATCCTGGAGAAGAATATTAGATATGCGTGTGAGAATTGAGAAGTTACTCCCATAACCAGCAGAACTGGCTTGCGAAAATAAATTATCAGCATACCCGGTTATAATCTTCAAGCCAGCTTTCTTCTTCACATGCAGACATCCATTTTTCAACTTTATCTAATATATCTTTTCTGCTCAATGCTTCTTCCTTCGCTTTTGTTATCTGACCTTCCATGTCAGCAATAAGTTCTGTTGGTTCAATATTCCCTGCCTCAATCAGTGACAACAACTTCAAATGGGCTGCAGCGGTGTCTATTACTGTGTGAGCACCAGCATAGATGTCTTCCAGCTCAGTTTGCTTCTTGAAAGCGATTTCTTTCATCTTGCTGTATTTTAGCTGGTCTAGCCTTTGAACTTCTGTCTCGGCCTAAATTGGAAGAAAAGATCAAATGGAGAAGAACAAACAATTCCAACCAGAAGTCATAATTTCCACAGAACCTCACCTGTTCAATTAAATCAAGGGCAAGAGCTCCAGGAGCAGTGACTTCATCTACAGATGCAGATCTGTTGCAGGTGACATGATCAAACATGCTCCTTTCTTGCACGGGAGCATCCATGAGATCCCAAAGATCATAGAGTTGACCAGCAAGCTCTTGAAGCTGAGAATGAAAAGCAAGCCATTAATGAGAATACTCATGTAATACGACATGTGCTTCCGATTTTAAGTAAAGAAAGAACTGTGTTGATTTTACCTTGCTTAGCCTCAGCTTTTTATCTTCGTGAAGTGTGGCTACTGTCTGGTCAAGTTTGGACAATGTATCATCACTGATGCTCTTGCAGTCATCACCAACGGAGTCATCCAGACTGTTATGAACTTCAGTCACTGTGCTGAGAAAATCCATCCCCAAGACGGTACAGAGATCATGAACCATGCTCACATACTCAAGAACCTTCTCCAACCTATTGCTCTGCAAATAAATTTTCAAGCAGAAAGAAATCTTGTTAGCCACTGGGAACCATCGACGAAGCAATAGTGAAGCATCATAACCAAAATTAAGTGGGAGCTGGAGAGTTCTCTTTTCAATTATCTAAAAACAAATTAAGGGAGGAGTGGGGTAAATACCTTCTCTTTCTCAAGCTCCTGGAGTTGAGACCGAAAATCTTCAAGCCTCTCAAGTGTCAAATTGTCCTCGTTGACCTGTGGTGTTGCCACCTGCTCACCGACCTCTGTGGTGCCAGCAATCTCACCACATATTTGGTCAATTTGTGACTGCACACTAATAAATTCCCTTACTCTCTCATTTTTCTTCTTATTCAACTGTTCAAGTGTTGGTGCGATAGCAGCTAGCTGTTGCTTGATTGTCCCTGATGTCTTCTCAGGCTGCATGTATTGATAATTCTCAGTTTACTTCAATGGTAAAGAAATAATGACACTAAACATTCTGAATGAGGTGTCATTTGACTTCTAAGCTACGACAATCTAAACACATACACATACAGAGAGAAAGAACACGGTGAAAATTGCTGACCCAAGAAACCTCTCATAAGTTCCATTGACTAAGCTGTTTTTCGAAATGGGGAACGTAGCCCCGACTTCTTCATCAATTGATGCATAAGCTGCCTAAGCACTAGAATGTACTCCCTCCCTCTGGAAATAAGTGGCTCGGATTTGTCTAGATTCGCATGTAGCTAGACGCGTTTTAGCGTGTAGATACATGCGAATCTAGAAAAATCCGAGTCACTTATTTCCGGGCGGAGGGACTATTATGGATGTAGTCCACAGAACTGTCTATGGTGAAAATCAACCAGCAATTCCTAGGGATGGTGACAAGATTGACTTACAGTTCTTGCTATAGCTTTTTCCCCAAGAGCAGAAAGAAGCCTAGCAAGCTCAATCTTTGAGTCATCCAGCGCCTGGATCAGGAGATCCCTTGAGTTGGTGGCCTGATCGACTTTTCTCTTGTAAACATCGAGGCACTCCTGGTCCAGCTGGTACAGGACCTTGTCACGGTCCTCGTCGCTCTCGCCAACTTCATCCCATACAAGCTGCAGCGGAAAAGATTTCAGACGAGAAGCATATCAACACCAACTGCACTGGTGAAGGTGAGAAAACAAAAACACCAACGCAGCTGGCAAAGCGTTTGACGGCCGCTTACCTGCAATTTCTGCAGCAAGGATCCACATGTGATGCCACCGGCCATTTCAGAACAACCTGCAAGTAAGCAGCATGAGTTGCGAATAATTATTGCTCGCATAGTAACATGAAATGCACTTGTAAAACCTGATGGCATAATCAAGCCAAACCGACCCAACAATCTAGTCAGCCTATTGGAGGCCTTAAATCTGGCATGAACTGAGTAAATAATAAGTTTGTCTCTAACTAAAAAAAACAATCTAGTCGGCCTATTGAGAAGACGCATAACAAGGTCCGCCTTCTTGGCCCCTGTCACCAACTAATTAATTTATCTCCAAATTAGAAGCAGCACCGTTATAATAGTTAAACATAAGAGGAAGCTAGATGGCCCTACTTACGTGTAGAACACACCCATCACGGCCACTAATATTGATATATAAACGCCTGAACTCTAGGAGATTTCACTGACCAGAGCCAACATTTATTTAATCACAAACCCGCCCCAGAAACCCTAGAGCCCAACACCGGAGCATGTAAAGCTCCGCAAGCAGTTGACCGGTCGAACCCATCTGGCCAGGAAGATCACGATCTGAGCAGGCAGCTCTCCGAGAAATCACCTCAATTCATTTCACGGGATCAATCTCAGACACTGGAACTAGATTGCGCGGCATGTAGCGGAGATCCACCGCCCAAAACCCGCATCTAAACCCCCGCCAGGTACGTACGCACCGCCGCCATTGCGCTCCGCGCTACCAGATCTCGGACCGGCACCAACTCCCCGGCAATCTCACAGCGAAGGGGCAGGAGAGAAGGAGATAGGAGCAGAGTAAAAGAAAAAAGGCTCTCACCAGATCACGCGACCGGAGACGAAGAGGAGGCCGGCGCGAGTAGAGTAGGGACCTCGGGCGGCCGGGCCGAAACCGGCAGGGTTTAGCTCTAGGCTACTGGAGCCTCGCGGCCGGGGAAGAGGAGCTCGCCGCCTGGCGAGGAGAGGAGGGGGAGCGAGCAGAGCAGTGGCGAGAGAGTGAGCTGGGACTGACGGAGACTGGACCTGTCTGCTGGCTGAAGGCGGGGCAGCGAAATTAATGGGGGTAGGTGGGTGGCGGTCGCGCCGCTGGATGCCACCGGTCGGGGCGTCGGACGGCCAGGATCGGCCCTGGTGGTGGGTTTTTTTTACCGCGGGTGTCGGTGAAAGAGGTACGGAGAGAATACTACTGTAGTTTAGCCTATGGGCCCACGTGGTGCAGGGACCGAGCGTGGACGAGGACGAGAACGAGCTCGGGAGCTGTAAATTCCTCGTGTTTAAACCTTTGCGTTTGGTGCCCTCGGTCCGTGTAATTAACGAACGGGAGTTTTTGTTTAGTTAATCCGGGTACTGGGGCAGGTGAACTCTGACCGGTCAAATTTGTCCCGTTGCGATCAGGGTGCCCACACTTCTAGCGGTGTACTAGTGCGGTTCTCGAGTTGGTATCTCTCTGGCTGGTTTCGTGTTTGTACCGATGCTGTGTTATGCTCTTACCAACGTGTTTTTTTTTTTGGAAAAGACGTAAACCCGTATTATTATCCTAAGACCAGTCCATACAAAAACATCCTTAGAAAGGGAAATAAAACATTAGTTCTTGAGAAGTCCAGCACCATCCCTCGATGCCGTCTGTAGACCTCTGGCCTAGCAAACCTCGTGCGAGAGAAATCTTTAAAAAACCAGACACTTGTAGAAGCATCCGGACTTGAAACAGCCGATGCAACCCTTGCATTTCGTTCTTTAGTTACTTTAGTACTCACCTCCTTTGAAATAAGAGCATTTTAATTCTCTACCTGTTCCTAGCCCTCCTGGTCTGACCTTGGCTGTGTTTGTTTGGGCTGTAGCTGTGGAAAATCAGTTGTCGGAAGTAGAGATTTTGTGTTTGGCAGGAGTGCTTTTGACGACTGCTGTTGCTGGTTATCGGATTGAAATGTCTAAAATGTCCTTGATGAAAGAATATATTGTATAAATGTTAATTTGAAATAAATTAAGTTGTTTCTAACAGTTTTTCTCTTAAAAACATGTTCAAGGTCTTGATTTTGACTCTTTTAACATTACTGATTTGCTTAAGAGGTAAATTATCTCAATTAACCTACTTTTTTTGCTAAAATAACTGCAAACATGTTTTTATCAAAATAATTTTGGTGCTATTTTTAGGCTTTCTCTTCTATTCTATCTTTTTTATTTCTTATCTATTTCTATTTTCTAAAATTGGCCAATCTTGTGAGCAAGACCCAAGAAGGTCAGTGGAGCTCGTGTGCCCGGTGCCTTCTCCTCGTCTTTGTGAAGCTGTTGGTGGAGCTTCGTGCAGCGCCATCTCCCCGTGTTGGCGAGCTCGCTGGTGGTGCGCTACCCCTCCCCATGCGGCAGGCAAGTGAGGTCTGGCCTGGTGTCCTGAACATCGGGAGGTCTGAGCGGAGACCGGGCGGGAAGGGGAAGGCGACCAGCCGAGAGGAGAGGCGCGGGAAGGGAGACGATGACCGGCGCCAGGGAAGGGAGGCGGTAGGGAAGGAAGACGATGACCGGCGCCGGGGGAGGAAGGCGGTGGGGAAGGGAGGCGGCTGGGAACCTGTCCATGGCGGTCCAGAACTGAGCGGGGACGAAGGAGTGGTGGAGGGGGAGCGTGGATGGCAGGGGCGGCGACCGGCGGCGGGGATGGGACGCGGCAGGAAGGGGGCTGCGGAAACCCTAACCCTTACCTTCCATGGGGGCGAGAGAAGGTCGGGTCGGGGGCGATTTCCTTGTCCGCGTTGGGGCAGGAGGCAGCCTAGGTGCGGTGGCAGATGGGTGTAATTTTCACGAAGTGTGGGAGGGCAGTTTTGTCCGCTGCTATGCGGGAAGCGCTGAAAAGCTCGGGAATCGGCTCCAACGCCGCTTTGGATCGACCGCGGTCCGTAGTGCAATTTTCCTTGCCGCTTCTCTTCCGCGTGGCCCAAAATTTGGCTGTTTGTTTTCTCCGGCGATTCCAAAACGCGAAGCTGCAGCCACAGCGCTAACAAACAAAGCCTTTAACAAAAATAGCCCTCCTTTGAAATTGGATTTTGTATTCTTTCGGTGCCTGGCTCGTGGGACGACGTCGTCTTGTGTTGTAATCGGGGCACGATAGTCGAAATAGAAGCGCTTCAATTTGAACAATTTATTTGTGACAATATATGTATATTTAAACCGCACATAAAAAATATGGTCAAATTTCATTGTTAATATGGATTCCTTTGTTATAAGAGCATATAAACCTTATTTAGCCATATCTTGTTCGAACAAGATATTGGTTATTTCCGGCTTTTGTTTCTTTAAAAATTCGTATATGTTGCCAAGGACTTAAAATTAGAGTCTCATGAGCAATGACACTATTGCTGATTTACTAACCTCTATAAGAAACACAGACATGGATAAAAAAGAAACGGTTCAGCCGAGAAGTCGTCGACTTAGATCAGAAGATGCTCGTGACCACAATCTCGGACGATCATGTCCCGGAGAATCCCTCGATGGCATGGCGTGAGTACAGCTTGATGCCATCTCTAGGCCTACGATGACACTACAATAGATTTTATATTCTAATACTACATTATTTTGAGTAAATCCAGAACATGAAGTGATTGTGAACGGAGCTTAGTCAAGCAATTGTATTTTTCCTAGGATTCTTGTGGGTAAGCTAGCTCTGGTGCAATCATCGACAAATAATATTTTAATGGATTTACCCGTTCTTATCTCTTTTGTTCCCAAGTCTATGACTCTTCCACGCAGTGGCGAGGCAGGATAGGGATGCGCCCAGCACCAGCTTCATGAACTGTAGCGTACAGCCTACAGGAATGGAAACATGACGAGAGTGACGAGTGATTTCGATAGTATAGCAAGCAGCAGGCTATAAATCTTAACACGTCTATAGCTTTTATATACTCTCTTCACCCCAAATTAGGATTGTTAGGATCATTATGAAATATATCTTTGTTTTGTGTATGTTTGGTGTTGTAGATATTTATATATATTTTTTAATATAGTTGATAAAATTTTAAAAGTTTGACATTGATATAAAACTATATACATCCTATTTTGGGAAGGAGAGAGTACAATAGTTAGCTATAATTGGTACTACTTTATTAATGCAGTGCCTCGTCTTACACTCTCATAAATTGCTTAGAAGCACGTGATATAACTCTGAATGAGAGCGTACTTCTCTCTTTTTCATACCTCTCGTTCACGCGGACAAAAGATGTGACTTGGAAGAAGGAGGGGCCACGATCATGAGATACTTCAAATCATACTGTCAAAAATATGAAATGATGTGGCTAGATTGTATGTTGAGATAGGCAAATTTATGACTCGTGGAATCTACTCTATAAGAAGATATCATAAATTGAGGTATAGGTAAACCCACATGTAAGTATCGCCTTTTGTTTATTTTTGTGCTTCTTTTGGTCTTCAAATCTACTAATCTGTTTTCTCATGTTATCTCCTGTCCGCTAAAGTCGACTTCGTCTTGAATCGCTTGACCTGCATGTTCATGCACTTTCCCAAGCCATGTATTGTTGTCAACTGATACATGTGTTGTTGCATAGGCTGGGTGTAATTGGTATGTTCGTGATATATATACTCTTTGTAAAAAAAATGGTACCTAATAGTGTATGAGATTGATTATAGCACTTCTCAATAGGTAATAATGTTGGAGATATGCCCAAGAGACAATAATAAAAGTGGTTATTATTATATCTTTGTGTTTATGATGAATGTTTACATCACATGCTATAATTGTATTATAAGGAAACACTAATACATGTGTGTTTTATAAACATAAAAGAGTCCCTAGTAAGCCTCTTGTGGAACTAGCTTGTTGATTAATTGATGATCATGGTTTCCTGATCATGGACATTGGATGTCATTAATAACAAGGTTATATCATTAGGAGAATGATGTGATGGACACACACCCATAGTAAGCGTAGCATAAGATCAAGTCATTTAGTTCGTATTGCTATAAGCTTTGAAATGCATAGTAACCTAATCCTTCGACCATGAGGTTATGTTAATCACCATCACCCGATGGGTACTTTGATAACATCAAACACCGCTTCGTAATTGGGTGGTTATAAAGGTGTCATTGGGTATTCTGAAAGTATGTGTTGAAACGCATGGACCGAGATTGGGATTTGTCCATCCATATGACGGATAGATATGCTCTGGGCCCTCTCGGTGGAATGTCATCTAGTTAGCTTGCAAGCATGTAACTAGGTCACAAGGGATGACATAACATGGAACGAGTAAAGAGTACTTATCAGTAACGAGGTAGAACTAGGTATGGAGATACCGACGATCAAACCTCGGATAAGTAGAATATCGCGTGACAAAGGGAATTGGTTTCGTATGTTAATGGTTCTATCGATCACAAAGTCATCGTTGAGTATGTGGGAGCCATTATGGAACTCCAGATCCCGCTGATGGTTATTGATCGGAGAGGTGTCTTCATCATGTCTGTATATTCACGAACCGTAGGGTGACACACTTAAGGTTCGAAGTTGTTTTAAGTAGATATGGAATATGCGTTGGAGACCGAATGTTGTTCGGAGTCTCGGATTAGATCCGGGACATCACGAGGAGATCCGGAATTGTCCAGAGAATAAGATTCATATATTGGGGATCATTTTCTAAGTTAGGAAATGTTCCGGAGTACTTGTATGGGGATTCTAAAAGGTTTCGGAATGTTCTGGAAGGTTCTAGGAGATTTCTTGGAGTTTGCTTGAAAACCAAGAAAGGATCAAGGAGTCCTTGTGGGGCAAGACAAGGAGTCGTGGGGGAGGAGGACTCCTCCCCCCCTCCCAATCCATGGCCAAGGAGGAGGGAGTCCTACTAGGACTCCCTCCCATGGCGCCTCCCTCCTTTAAATAGAGGGTGGGCGCCACCCCGGCCCTCCACTTGAAGCCCTAGCCGCCTCTCTCCTCCTCCTTCCCTCTGCTCAGGCTTAGGCGAAGCCTGCAGAATTCTCTACTCCACCACCACCCGTCGTGCTGCTTTGGGATTCCGTGGAGAAGATCTACTACCTCCATTGCTCGCTAGAACGGGAGAGGAAGGTGCTGCCGACTCACTTACGTGTGACCGATGCAGGCAGCTACGAACGCAGCTGGAAGGATCGTCCACGATCTTGAGATCGACAAGTGATCGACTACATCAACCCGAGATCCAATCTCGTGCGCTTTCGGATCTACGAGGGTTAGTACAGATCTATCTCGTTGCACATGTCTAATAGATTAAATCTTGGCTTTTATCTAGATTAGATCTGGGTTTTGTTCGTTCTTGCGGTAGAAAATTTTTGTTTTCCATGCTACGAACCCTTCAGTGGTATCAGAGCCATATCTATGCGTAGATCTGTTGTACGAGTAGAACACAATGGTTTTGTGGGCATTGGTGCTCGTGCCATCTTTTGCTTTGTGTACTTTGCATCTTGCGGTATGGTGGGATGAAGCGGCTCGGGCTAACCTTACATGTCATCGCACATGAGACTTGCTCCATGCTTGACGTGTAACTTTCTTTGCACAAGTGGCTTTATGGGTGTCTCTCTCCACCATAGTATAGATCCAATCTACACTTTGCACTCGATAGCACTTGTATCAACGTTGTGGTTCAGTTTCGTAGGTAAGATCCGTTCTTATTCGAAAGCCCCAAACTACGTAAAACATGCAAAGAAAATTAGAGGCGTCTAACTTGTTTTTGCAGGGGTTTTGTGATGTGATATGGCCATCATGTGATTGTGATTATATTTGATGTATGCAATGATCCTTGTTGTAATATGGCAACGGCGGGAGCCTAATGGTTGTCTTTAATTACATTAAGACCTGCGTGTCTATTCATCTTGTAATAGCTTTATTCCAAGTAGTTGTAATAGTTCTTGGTGATGATGGACAACCATGAAGCGGCGTACGACCTTGACGCAATCTTTGGTGATGATGGAGATCATGTCCATGCTTTGGAGATGGAGATCAAAGGCATAAGAAGAAAGGGCCATATCATATCACACTAATTATGAATTACTGTGATGTTAATCCTTTATGCATCTTGTATTGCTTAGATCATGACGGTAGCATTATAAGATGATCCCTCTCACTAAATTACAAGTAATAAAGTGTTCGTCCTTAGTTGGCACCGTTGCTAAGACTCGTCGTCTCGAAGCATCTCGTGATGATCGGATGTGATAGATTCTATGTGCATACAACGGGTGCAAGCCAGATTTGCACATCGGAAACTAAGGTTAATCTTGTGAGCCTAGCATGTACGGACATGGTCTCGGAACACGGAATACCGAAAGGTAGAGCATGAATCATATAAGTGATATGATGAACATGAAGATTGTTCGCCGATGAAACTACATCTTCTCGTGAAGATCGGACTTGGTGTAGTGGACTTGGTTCGTGTAATCACTAACACAATGTGAGGGATGTTGTTTAGAGAGGGAGTTCAACTAGTTAATTTAAGAATTAAATTTGAACTCAATTTATCATAAACTTAGAATAAAATACTTGCAAAAATTTAGTATATTATGGCGAACATATCCATCAATTTTAATGCATTCCTAGAAAGAAAAACTTAAGAACAATGGAAGCAACTTCACGAATTTGGCTCCGTAGTGGTAAGGTGTCCTCGGGGCTGGTCGGATGACCTATGTGCTCGAAGCACCGCTAGGTGACCCACTGCAGATGATGCCACCGATGGCGTAAAGAATGTTTATACTCGGAAAAATCATTACTCCACGATTCGGTGTGCCATCACTACGGTTTAGAAGCGGAGCTCGAAGCGTTTTGAGCACCGACCCGTTCGAGATCATTAAGGAGCTCAAGATCATTTTTGAGACTCACGGCGTGGAGAGCTATGAGGCCTCGAAAAGTTCTTTAGCCGTAAGATGGAAGAGGAAGCTCGTTAGCGAGCATGTGCTCACCATGCAGGCATAAACAAGCTCCAAGAGTTGGGGATAACGATTCCTAATGAGTTAGGGATTCACCGTGTCCTCAATCACGCCACCGAGTTATAAGAACTTTGTGATGAACTACAATATGCCTTTGCATGAACAAGACATTGCCTGAACTATCGTCCATGCTGAAAACTGCTGAAGTGGAGATCAAGAAGGAGCACCAAGTGTTGATGGTTAATAAGACCACCAATTTCAAGAAACAGGGCAAGCCTCAGACAAAGGGTAACTTCAAGAAGGACGGCAGAAAGCTGCGCACCGCTAAGCCCAAGGCTGGTCCTAAGCCTGAAACTAAATGCTTCTCTGCAAGGGTCTTGGTCCTTTGGGCGTAAGCGCCTCAAATACCTGGCGGATCTGAAGAACGGCAACATCAAGAAGAAAGGTATATTCGATATACATGTTATTGATGTGTATCTTACTAGTAATCGTAGTAGTGCCTGGGTATTTGATACTGGTTTGGTTGCTCATATTTGTAACTCGAAACAGGAGCTGCGGAATAAACGAAGACTGGCGAGAGATGAGGTGACGATGCACGTTGGAAATGGCTCCAAGGTTGATGTGATCGCCGTCGGCACGCTCCCTCTACATCTACCATCGGGATTAGTTTTAAATTTAAATAATTGTTATTTGGTGCCTGCGTTAAGCATGAACATTATATCTGGATCTTGTTTATTGCGAGACGGTTACTCTTTTAAGTCTGAGAATAAAGGTTGTTTGATTTATATGAGTAATATCTTTTATGGTAATGCACCTAAGATGAATGGTTTATTCTTATTGAATCTCGATAGTAGTGATACACATGTTCACAACATAGATGCTAAACGAATAAAATTGAATGATAATTCTACATACATGTGGCACTGTCGTCTTGGTCACATTGGAGTGAAGCGTATGAAGAAACTCCATTCTGATGGACTTCTTGAATCACTTGATCTTGAATCACTTGAAAGATGCGAAGCATGTCTAATGGGAAAAATGACTAAGACTCCATTCTCTGGAATAATGGAGCGAGCTACAGACTTATTGGAAATAATACATACCGATGTGTGCGGTCCAATGAGTGTAGCATCGCGTGGTGGATATCATTATGTTCTCACTTTCACGGATGACTTAAGTAGATATGGGTATGTCTACTTTATGAAACATAAGTCCGAAACTTTCGAGAAGTTTAAGGAATTTCAAAGTGAAGTGGAAAATCATCGTAACAAGAAGATTAAGTTTCTACGTTACGACGGAGGTGAATATCTGAATTATGAGTTTGGCATGCATTTAAAGAAATGTGGAATACTTTCAGATTGACACCGGGAACACCACAGCGTAATGGTGTGTCCGAGCATCGTAATCGAACTCTCTTAGATATGGTTCGGTCTATGATGTCTCTTACAGATTTACCGCTATCGTTTTGGGGCTATGCATTAGAGACAGCCGCATTCACTTTAAATAGGGCACCATCTAAATCCGTTGAAACGACACCGTACGAATTGTGGTTTGGTAAGAAACCTAAGTTGTCGTTCCTTAAAGTTTGGGGTTGCGAAGCGTATGTAAAGAAGTTACAACCTAATAAGCTTGAACCCAAAGCGGAGAAATGCGTCTTCATAGGATACCCTAAAGAAACAATTGGGTATACCTTCTATCATAGATCCGAAGGCAAAGTTTTCGTTGCCAAGAATGGATCCTTTCTTGAGAAGGAGTTTCTCTCGAAGGAAGTGACTGGAAGGAAAGTAGAACTCGACGAGGTTATTGAACCTTCTCTCGGAGTTGAGAGTAGCGCGGCACCGGAAGATGTTTTTGTGCCGCCTGCACCAATTGGAGAGGAAGCTAATGATGGTGATCATGAAACTTCGAACGAAGTTGCTGCAGAACCTCGCAGGTCAACGAGGGTTCGTACCACTCCTGATTGGTATGACTCTGCCTTGAACGTCATGTTGGTGGACAACACTGATGACCCTGAGATGTATGAAGAAGCTATGGTGATCCCAGATTCCGACAAATGGCTAGAAGCCATGAAATCCGAGATGGGATCCATGTACGAAAACCAAGTGTGGACTTTGGTGGACTTACCGGATGGCCGTAAGGCTATCGAGAACAAATGGATTTTCAAAAGAAAAACAGATGCTGATGGTAATGTTACCGTCTATAGAGCTCGACTTGTCGCGAAAGGGTTCCGAAAAATTTAAGGAGTTGACTACGATGAGACTTTCTCACCAGTAGCGAAGCTAAAGTCTGTGAGGATTTTGTTAGCAATCGCTGCATATTTCGATTATGAAATTTGGCAGATGGATGTCAAAACAGCGTTCCTTAATGGTGACATTGAGGAAGAGTTGTATATGGTACAACCCAAGGGTTTTGTCGATCCTAGTGATGCTGACAAGGTATGCAAACTTCAGCGCTCCATTTATGGACTGAAGCAAGCATCCCGGAGTTGGAATCAACGTTTTGATAAAGTAATCAAAAACTTTGGATTTATACAAACTTATGGAGAAGCTTGTATTTACAAGAAAGTGAGTGGGAGCTCTGTAGCATTCCTAGTACTATATGTAGATGACATATTGTTGATTGGGAATGATATAGAACTTCTTAATAGCGTCAAAACCTATTTGAATAATAGTTTTTCAATGAAGGATCTTGGCGAAGCGGCATATATTCTAGGCATCAAGATTTATAGAGATAGATCAAGACGCCTAATAGCGCTTTCACAAAGTACATACTTAGACAAAGTTCTAAAGAAGTTTAGAATGGAAGAGAGCAAGAAAGGGTTCGTGCCCATGTTGTCAGGTAAGACCTTGAGTAAGACTCAAAGTCCGGCTACGGCAGAAGATAGAGAAAAGATGAATAATATTCCCTATGCCTCGGCCATAGGTTCTATCATGTATGCCATGCTGTGTACAAGACCAGATATAGCACATGCTGTTAGTTTGACTAGCAGATATCAAAGTGATCCTGGAATGGAACCTCGGACAGTGGTCAAGAATATCCTAAAGTACCTGAATAGGACTAAGGATATGGTTCTTTCTTATGGAGGTGATGAACAGCTTGTTGTAAACGGTTACACTGATGCTAGTTGGAACACCGATCCAGATGACTCGAAGTCACAGTCTGGATACGTATTTATTTTGAATGGTGCTGCAGTGAGCTGGAGGAGTGCCAAGCAAAGCGTTGTGGCGAAATCTTCAACTGAATCGGAATACATAGCTGCTTCGGAGGCTGCACAAGAAGCCATATGGATTAAGGAGTTCATTACTGAACTTGGCGTGGTTCCCAGTGCGTTGGACCCGACGGCCATCTACTGTGACAACACAGGTGCCACAGCTAATGCACAGGAGCCAAGGTCACATAGCAAGCTGAAGCACATCAAGCTACGTTTCCATGCTATTCGCGAGTATGTCCGAGATGGTGACATAAAGATTTGCAAAGTACACACTAATCTGAATGTGGCAGATCCGTGGACTAAACATCTCCCTAGAGCAAAGCATGACCAACACCAGAACGCCATGGGTTTTAGATATATTACCATGTAATCTAGATTATTGACTCTAGTGCAAGTGGGAGACTGTTGGAGATATGCCCAAGAGGCAATAATAGAAGTAGTTATTATTATATCTTTGTGTTTATGATGAATGTTTACATCCCATGCTATAATTGTATTATAAGGAAACACTAATACATGTGTGTTTTGTAAACATAAAAGAGTCCCTAGTAAGCCTCTTGTGGAACTAGCTTGTTGATTAATTGATGATCATGGTTTCCTGATCATGGATATTGGATGTCATTAATAACAAGGTTATATCATTAGGAGAATGATGTGATGGACACACACCCATAGTAAGCGTAGCATAAGATCAAGTCATTTAGTTCGTATTGCTATAAGCTTTGAAATGCATAGTAACCTAATCCTTCGACCATGAGGTTATGTTAATCACCATCACCGGATGGGTACTTTGATAACATCAAACACCGCTTCGTAATTGGGTGGTTATAAAGGTGTCATTGGGTATTCTGAAAGTATGTGTTGAAGCGCATGGACCAAGATTGGGATTTGTCCATCCATATAGCGGATAGATATGCTGGGCCCTCTCGGTGGAATGTCATCTAGTTAGCTTGCAAGCATGTGACTAGGTCACAAGGGATGACATAACATGGAGCGAGTAAAGAGTACTTATCGATTGAGGTAGAACTAGGTATGGAGATACCGATGATCAAACCTCGGATAAGTAGAATATCGCGTGACAAAGGAAATTGGTTTCGTATGTTAATGGTTCTATCGATCACAAAGTCATCGTTGAGTATGTGGGAGCCATTATGGATCTCCAGATCCCGCTGATGGTTATTGATCGGAGAGGTGTCTTCATCATGTCTGTATATTCACGAACCGTAGGGTGACACATAAGGTTGAAGTTGTTTTAAGTAGATATGGAATATCGTTGGAGACTGAATGTTGTTGAAGTCTCGGATTGGATCCGGACATCACGAGGAGATCCGAATTGTCAGGAGAATAAGATTCATATATTAGGGATCATTTTCTAAGTTAGGAAATGTTAGGAGTACTGTATGGGGATTCTAAAGGTTTGGAATGTTACGGAAGGTTCTAGGAGATTTCTTGGAGTTTGCTTGAAAACCAAGAAAGGATCAAGGAGTCCTTGTGGGCAAGACAAGGAGTCGTGGGGAGGAGGACTCTCCTCCCAATCCGCCGGCTAAGGAAGGGAGGGGAGTCCTACTAGGACTCCCCCTCCCATGGCGCCTCCCTCCTTTAAATAGAGGGGTGGGGGCGCCACCCCCTGGCCCCCTCCACTTGAAGCCCTAGCCGCCGCCTCTCTCCTCCTCCTTCCCTCTGCTCAGGCTTAGGCGAAGCCCTGCAGAATTCTCTACTCCACCACCACCACCACACTGTCGTGCTGCTGGGATTCCGTGGAGAAGATCTACTACCTCCATTTTCATTGCTGGAATGGGAGAGGAAGGTCTGCCGACTTCGCATGTGTGACCCATTGAAGCGCTGCCGAACGCTACTGGAAGGATCGTCCACACGATCTTGAGATCGGCAAGTGATCGACTACATCAACCCCGAGATCCAATCTCGTAACGCTTTCGGATCTACGAGGGTTAGTACAGATCTATCTTGTTGCACATGTCTAATAGATTAGATCTTGGCTTTTATCTAGATTAGATCTGGGTTTTGTTCGTTCTTGCGGTAGAAATTTTTTGTTTTCCATGCTACGAACCCATCAAATAAGTGTTGAACCCGTAACAAGCTGAATTATTGACCACACAAGATTTGATACAAATAATTGTTAATGTTGCCGGAGTTTGTGAGTTGTGATTGTTTGAAAGTAAAGTGCAAGTAAACTGTAAATAATGTTGAACGGGCCATAGACAACCCTACACCAGGGCGCTCGACATATAGATGAGTTAGAGGAAAGAGATACTCCTTCCGTTTTAAAATATAACATGTTTTAGCCTTTTTTCTAAAATGCATGTACTTAGACACCTTTTAGTGTCTAGGTGAAAAGCAAAATGAGTGAATCTATAAACTAAAAGATGTCTACATACATATATTTTAGAAAAAGGTTAAAACATCTTGTATTTGAAATGGGAGGGAAATATTGGTAGATGATGGCTCTGAAATATAGCCATCTACGTCCACATTTAAACTGTGTATTAATCATATTTTTTATGAAATATCTCTCTAAACCTTGCCACTAATGCTAATATTCAGAGGGGTATATAATCCTTTATTCTTATATTTTTCCTGCGTAGATGGTGTCGTTTAAAGGAGGGAATCACTATATTAAAGTCAAAGATATAAGATTTCCAACAACCAAAAGAAACCAGGAGCCGAACAACGGAGGCAGACGCCATGACGACCAACTATACGGCCAGAGCAAAAATTCCGACTGTATAGCTCCGGTCGTATAGTTGGTGTCACCACCGTTAGGTCAAACAGAACAAATTTCGTGAAGGGACCCCTATATAAGAAAGCCTCAGGCGACGAGAAAAGAGCCACCCCCGTCATCTCTCGCTCCGCCCCAAAAAAGCCAGACTCCGCCAAAAAGCCGCATCAGATCTCCAAACCCTTCTCCATCTCCATAGTCATATTCCACCACTTGTAATAGTAGATCTCTTCTCCGATTGGCGACATTATAAGACTATTTCTATCAATCTTATGATTTTCATTATAATGTTTGTGATTGTTGATCTCATCTCTATGTGTGAGTAATTCTCCTTGGGCTAAAGGCTTCGGCCTAGCCATGTAACAATTGTGCATGTTATTTATCATAGATAGGATCGTGTATTAGTTAATATAACATGATGATTATTGTATCCTCTCTTGCCTCAATCTAAGGACTTGTCAGGTACCCAAGACCCCGAGGGTTGAGCCAGGTATAGGGAGTATGAGTGATGACTGATCTGCAGGTTGGGAACCCCAGTGACAGAAGAAATAGTACGGTTGTATGTGAGGGATTTGCTTGGGATTAACGGTGACATCACTATGCATATCATTAGTTCTCTTTCTTCTATGGATGATACTAGTAGGTTATTGATATAAGCGGTTGCGGAGGCAATAGCAATTATGGATGCACTGCCCACATATAATCTATCTTACTCTAACAAGTACACGCATACTTTATTTCTATCTTTTATGTCCATAAGATGTTTTTGCACAGCTACAGGTGAAACCGAACGTCCTAGGCCCTCTCTCTCCATCATCGACAACAACAAAAATACGCAAGCTATTAGTCCGGTAAAAACACAAAAGGAATTCTAAAACTCCCGAAGATCCGTTAAAGTAACTTTACTACGCATTCGCTTCCCATGGATTCGATAACCTTGGTCTACTAGAGAAAAAGAGCTATACTATATCCGTAATCCGGATCGAAGGTATCAGTAGACAACCCCTTCGAAGTTGAATTCCTACTCTGCTCCATCCCTACCCACCACCACCACCCAACCACACACACAAACACCTTAGATCGGTGCACATGTGGGCTTCCATGTTGAAAGGACACAGATACTGCCTAGAGGAGGGTGAATATGCGATTTAGAGATGAGCTTAACAAATGGGGAATAAAACTAACGTTAGTTTGTCAAGCACAAAACCTATAGACACTACGGTTCACCTATGTGCACCAACATATTATGCTAAGTAAGACAAGCAACAAGGTGATATCAATAAAATACTTCAAGCATGAAGGCTATCACAATGTAAAGTGCAAAAGTAAAGAGCTCGGGTATAGACATAAGAGAGGCACGTGGAAACGACGATGTATTCTAAAGTTCCTCCCTTTTGATGGGAAGTATGTCTCCGTTGGAACGGTGGGCGTTACTAAGACCACCAACACCACAAAAGACCTCACCCTACTCTCCCGAGTACCCGCCGCTCAACAAGCACCCGATCCACTATGAAAAACTTGAGAGTGGTCACCAAACCAGTACAAGTTTGGCGTAATCTCCACAACTTAATTGGAGGCTCCTAATAAACACCACCGAGTCTACTGGCTTGGGGAGAGCTCCACAACTTAATTGGAGGCCCCAAGAACTCACCATAACGGCCACTAGACCGCCTAGGGTTCCAAGAACACGTAACAAGCTTCTCGATTTCACTAACCAAAACCTCCAAAGAGAACTCAAATCTATGCACCTAATGCAATGGCAAATCCTTCACTCACAAATTCCACCAAAGCTACAGAAACAATTGAGGGAATAAGAGAGGAAGATCACAAGAGGAAAGTCACAAAAGTTTTGAAGATCTAGATCTCAATATGTTCCCCTCACTCAGAGGAGAGACTGATTGGTGGAGTTGAAGATCTAGATCTCCTCTAGCTTTTCCCTCAAATAAATGTAAGAATCATGGGAGGAAGAGGGAGTAGGCAAGATCAAGAGGGTCAAGAATGGAGGTTAAAACCCATGCTAAAGAACATAGAACCAATTTAGAAGAAGGGCCCCTTTCATATGGGGCGGGGAACCTGCCCGTTATGAGGTGTTGCATAAGGACCCTACTTTGGACCACCATAGCAGTAGTACAGACTACAAGCGGTACTACCGCCTGGTCTGAAGCGACTCTGGGAAAAACAACAAAGGAAGCTACAAGCAACTTGTTCACCTAGCTCATGACCAATAGTACCGGGTTAGGTAATCGGTACTATCGCAGACCACCGGTAGTACCAGAGAATGATACCGGTCGAGTCTAATCTCGAAACAAGCACGCGACTGAGTGCTGACAGGATTGGTACATGTGGTCGGTACTACTGCCCGACACCAGCGGTACTACCAGTCAGTGTTTATCGGTATTACCAGCTGGACCTAGCAGCAACAAATGCAATAACTTGAGCAATCAAACTACAAAAGGGATGAAACCAGTTTTTTTTGTAAAGATAACAATGTGTAGAATCCAACCAAGGGATAAAATATCAAGTATAAATATGTGATATGCCTCCCAAGGTGTGGTGCTAGTAAAACCACAAAGATATAAAACACAATAGGATATAGAAGGGAAATGCGTTTTTGATGAACTAGCGCTTGTTATGAAGATAACCACAAGCTCTAGAACTTCACATGGATAAAATCCAAATAACAACCAAGAAATATGATGCAAGAATGAAAAGGTTTGAGTTTTCTTCGAAGGAAACGATCAAACTACTCACTTGAGAGCCCCTCTTGATAGTACGACTATCTATCCTATAACCTGGTATCTCAACTAACAATATGAGACCGATAAGAGATAAAACCTATCAAGATCATACCTTTGAATTGAGCATTCCACTTGAACTTGATGATGATGATCTTGACCTTCTCAAGTTGTAACACCTTTCTTGATCGCTCTTCCTATATGAGGACTTGAATTGCTCCCCATACTCCACTACGGGAGAGCCTCTTTTTTGGACGAGTCTTCATAAATCCATGATCACCATGATGAGCGCAAGCTTCAAGCTTATGATCTTCTCATGATAACTCATCTTGAACTTGACTTCACTTATTCTTTGAGTGTTGATCCACTCGAATCCACGCTTTGTCCTTAGTCTTGATCAACCTTATATCTTCTTATCAATGACCACCATTCTTTGGATCGACCCTTAAATGTCTCCTTGGTCATTGATTAATCTTTTTTCTTTTCCTCTTTTTTCTACCTTGAAGCCAACATATGGTTCAAGCCTTGACTAAGGACAATTACTACAAGTATAACTCAAAATGCAAACATTAGTCCATATAGATTGTTATTAATTACCAAAACCACACATGAGGGCACACATTCTCTTTCACATGTAAATATCGATGAGTAGGTTGGTCATGGTTGACTTCGTGTCAAACAATGTTTAAGGCTAGTCACATTAGAAATGTCTTGTGAGGAAAAAAGGCTCTGATGTTTTATGTTATGCACCAATATTGTGTATTCAAGTAGTAACATTTTTTTATGTGAAACTAGTTGCATGCATTCTAAACTCACTTGGAAGTGATGTTCCTCCACCTAGAATATAATGCACATAATCATGTGTGTGGTTAATGCTTTGAATCTTTGATTTCTAATATGCGTAAGTAACGTATTGATTTGTACATGTAGAAATAATGCAATATCACCCATCTCAAATTCCTTTATGTGCTATACATATATTTTTAATGATTATTTGGTATGTTATATGAAGTGATACAATCAATATCCTAAGAGCATCTCTAACAGCTACCCAAAAAGGCATCAGTGCCCAATAAAACCTTTTTTATGGTGCCAGCATGGCAAAACATGACTCTAGCATCTGTCGGTGCTGGGCATGCCGAAAAAACCGGCCCCGCGCTGCATATTTGCGGCACAATGACGGGCACACCTAAAAATAATCGGCCTACGCGCGCACTCAAACTACTGAGCTAAAAGTTCCCCGCGCACTCCAACTGCCCCCGCATCCTCACGGTTTTCCACGACCGCCGCCGCCCACTGAATCGTTCGTCATCATTATGCCAAACTTCCCATAACTTCCCATGGTCGGTCGAGTGCCACCGCCGCTTTGAATCGCTGCCGTCATGCCGATTCCGGCTGATTCTGACTCCCCCACGACCATCGCCCGGTGGAATCTTGCTCCACCACATCTCCTCTCTGTTTTTTACACTGAAAGCATAGTTTTATTATGAAACACTGTTGGGAAAATCACCCATTACAAAAGCAACGACATTCGTTGGGACATCATCCTCCCACACATTCATTGTCCTCGGATTACACTTCGCCCCAATTTGGGTTAAGGCATGCGCCACCGTATTACCCTCTCTCCTACATGTAGTATTGGAGCATTGTGAAAACCATAGATGACTCTGCGTTTTAAGATCTTTAATGATCGCCCTCGAAGGAGAGCAATCCGTGTTGGAGTTAGTCATAGCTGGAAGAACAAGTTGGGAATCAATTTCGGATACCACTCTAACTTCGCCGAGACTGGATGATATGCTGAAAGCTTGATCCAGTGCTGCTAGTTCCACCATGAAAGCATCTATGATACCAGTGCATTTTCCAGCGGCAGCCGAGACCACCTTCCCCTCCTCGTCTCTTACCACTACACCCCAACCACCCACTTTCTCCCCTCGCTTGAAAGCACCATCAATATTCAGCTTTAGAGTCCCACTACACGGTGGTTTCTAGATATCCGGTGATAGTTCCTTAGCAGGCCGAGTCTATTTGCAGAAGTTCAGACAATCCGTAGCTAGGCACTGAGCTCGAAATCAACCTCAGTCTCTTCTAGTTTCGAACCACCCTCTCTCACCATATTCCGCATATTCGACCAGGACCACCATAAAGCAATAATCTCAATCCGAGATTTCTCCTCAAGCTTCCAAACCCCTTCCATCACTACATCTATACCAATGCATGTAAGTATTTTTTCTCTTACGTGAACAAGCTTCAGTTCCTTCCACACCTTTTTGATTTCTTTGTTTTTTACAAAAAGATGATAGCCATCCTCTTGCATCCTTCCACAAATCACACATATGTGGTCCTCTAACTTAATACCTTTCTGAAGTAGATTTGTTCGTAGTGCTAGTGAGTTGTGTGCAAACCTCCAAGCAAACGTTCCAAGATTGGGCAGACAAGGTAGCTTCCATATACTAAGCTACCTTTGATCTCCCTTTCCCCCCAAAGCCTCTGGAATTCTTGAACTTGATTCACCCCCACAGGTATTATCTTTCACTTCAAGATCTCTATACAACTTATATGCCTGTTTAACTGAATGTAATCTTTTTTTATCAAAGTGCCATGCAAGGAAATCCTCCACGCCTTGTCTCAGTGGGATGGCAAGGATCATATCAGCATCAGCACTGGAAAACATGTCACGCACAAGCTGCATCTTCCATTGACTAGTATCAGGATCGATTAAATCACTGACAAAATTGAGGGTATTCCTATTCCGATGAGAGGCAATTTTTCAACACCAAAGCTTGGGAATCCATGGATCATCCCATATTTTCACCTTTTTTCCATCTCCTATACACCAAATCAATCCTTGTTTGATTAGATTGACGCCATGCAGGATGCTACGCCATGTATACGAAATACCTGGTTCGACTTTCGCTTCTGAAATGTCACCGTGCCCATAGTATCTTGCTCGTAAAACATGCACACACAGGCTGTCTGGTGCATGGATTAACCTCCACGCCTGCTTGGACATAATTGCTATATTAAAACTATGAATGTCCCTAAATCCCAGCCCCCTCCACCCTTCAGTTTAATTAGCGTGGCCCAACCGAGCTAGTGCATTTTATCCTTATCCTGCTGGCTCCACCAGTACCTTGCAATCATCGAGCTGATCTCGTTGCAGAAGCCCTTCGTGAGGTAGAAGAATGACATGGCATAACTCGATATTTCTTACGCCACTACCTTCACTAGTATCTCCGTGCCGGCTTTAGACAACATTTTTTCCTTCCACCCCTGAATCCGTCTCCAAATCTTATCCTTGATGTATTGGAAAGTTTTAAATTTCGACCGGCCCACATACACAGGGAGCCCTAAATATTTTTCATTCCAAGCCTCACAACGAATTCTCAACACATTTTTAACCTCATTCTTGATAGTCGTACTAGTGTTTGCACTGAACATGATAGCCTACTTCTCAATATTTATACACTTCCTCGACACATTTTCATATAAGTTGAGGATTCTCCTTAATTCTGATGCATCCTCTCTTGTTGCTTTCATAAGAAGAACTGAATCATCCGCAAAAGAATAGGTGTGTAATGGTTGGTGCTTCTTGACACACTTTTAACTCCACTGAAAGTAAGCATCTTGTAACAATGCTGACAAGCCCTTAGCGTATATGACAAAAAGATAGGGGGAAAGGGGGCCCCTGCCTCAACCCTCGAGAAGGAGAAAACTGTTCAGAGTATGTACCATCCACCTTTATTTGGTACCTAACTGACGTGACACACTTCATAATAAGATCCGGCCACTCCTGACAGAAACCCATTTTCTCCATCTAGCCTTTAAAAAAACCACTCAACCCTATCACATGCTTTACTCATATCCGCCTTCACCGTACCAAACTTGGCTCCACTTTTCTTATTGAGAAGGAAGTGTGAGACTTCGTATGCCAAGAGAACATTATCAGATATTAGCCTTCTAGGTACAAACGCCCTCTGATTGGGTGATATCACTTCCAGCAGAAGAATTTTTAATCTATTTGCCAAAACTTTTGACACTAATTTGTAGAGAACATTGCATAAGTTGATCGGCCTCAGATCCTTGATTCTTGTAGGGTCTTTAACTTTGGGTATCAACACCACAAAGGTATCATTCCATCCCTCTGGCATGGCACCACCACGCATCACATTTAGAACCTCTTCAACTACATGTTCTCCCATGAAGTCCCAATGCTTTTTATACACCAAAGTTGGCATCCCATCTGAACCTGGTGATTTAAGATCTCCAATGCTATCCAGGGCGACTTTCACCTCTGCAGCTGTGAACTCCTCCATCGAGCCTATGTTCATCGCATTGGTAACACATGGTTGCACAACATTAATTAGTTCGGTCATGCGATCACCACCACACGTGTCAAAGATCTCTTGAAAATAATATAAGACATAGTTAGCAAGATCCCTATCTTCCTTCACTACCTCCCCATTCTCCTTTCTCAACTTCTTTATTCCACTCGTCTTCTTTCTTTCCAAAGCAAAAGTATGGAAGAACTTCATGTTCCTATCTCCGTTTGTAATCCACCACACATGTGAGCGTTGTTTCCATTTGAAAGGATAGAGATGTCGCCTAGAGGGGGGGTGAATAGGTAATTTCAAAACTATTACAGTTTTGGCTTGATAGAATGCGGAGTTAAACTAACATTTATTCACAAGCACAAAACCTAAATACACTAGGCTCAACTAAGTGCACCAACACAAGTTAAGCTAAGCAAGATAACACAAGATAAATATACCACAAATGATAAGCAAGATATAAGTACTTCAAGCACGATGGCTATCACAAGGAAAGTGAGATCGATATAGAGATAACCGAGGCACACGGAGACGAAGATGTATTCCCGTGTTCCCTTACAAGAAGGTACGTCATGTTGGAGAGGTGTGGGATTCCACGAAGGATTTTCAAATGCCACGAAGGCTCACCTTCTTCTCCGAGTCTATCCCACAAAGAAATAGGCCCTTTCCTTATGGCTAGTTTTTCCTCCACTCCGGAGACAGCAAGCTCCACAACCACTTCACAAGCTCCACGAAGGAGAATCCCGGGTCTCTTCACAATATTCCACGAAGAGGACACCTCGGCACCAACCGCCAAGCCAACTAGGAGGTCACCCTCCAAGAGTAACAAGATCAGGGTCTCTCACTCGAAAAAATCGTAATGGAGAGCTCAACACTTATGCAAGAATACAAAGCAAGAACACCAAGGGTGCTCAAATCCTTCACTCTCAAATCCCATCAAAGCAACAAGTGTTATGGAGGAATTAGAAAGGAAGAACAATGGTGTAAGTCAATCAATGACTCCAAGATCTAGATCTAAAGGATTCCCCTCACTTAGAGGAGGAATTGATTGGTGGGGATTGTATATCTAGATCTCCTTTTCAAAAGCCCTCAAAAAGATGCAAGAACCAAAGGAGGAAAGTGAGAGGAAGCAAGCTTAAAGGGTCAGCAATGGAGGTCAAAAACATGCTCAGGAACCCTAGAACTTTGGGGAAGAACCCCCCTTTTATACCCCTTCAAGGGGGATGACCGTTGGAGGAAAAACGAGTTGGACGGACACATTCTGGAGGGGAAACCGGTGCCGTCGGATCTGGCGCCGGAATTTTCGGTTGACCTGAAAAGTTTCGGTCTGAACCGAAACAGCAAACATAGCAGATTTTTGGCGGTTTGCCGAAAATTTCCGGGCCCTAGACTCAGTGCCGCCTGAACCAAACAGGACACACGAAAATGGCAATAACTTTTGCGTCCGGACTCAGATTTTAGCAAAATTGGGATTTTTGAAAAGCTAAGAACAATATATATTTATTAGAGAGTAGAAAACCCAAGAAAGAGAAAGAGGTAAATAACTAAATAAGGTTAGGTATTAAACCTCCCTAAAGACGAACCGGTAAAACCTCTAAACTCTAAAACGCAATAGAAGATGCAGACGAATTCCGTTTTCAATGAACTTGGGCTTGTTGAAGAGCTAGAAACAAGCTCAAGAACCTCACATAGAGAAACACCAAGAAGCAACAAAATAGGGAGAAGCAAAGTATGCAAAGGATTGAGCTCCCTAAAACAATGTGATCAAGTTATCCAACTGGAAGCCCCTCTTGATAGTGCGACTATCTATCCTATAACCCGGTCTACCAATAACCACCTTGAGACCGGTAAAAGGAAAAACTAGCAAGGCCATACCTTTGCCTTGCGCATCCCGCTTAGTCTTGATGACAACGCTTCAAGCTCCATCCAAGTTGGAATGCACCACTTGAACATTGTTGCTTCATGAAGACTTATAATTTGCTCCCCCATACACCAGTATGGGATAGCTTTATTGAGACACGTCTTCACATGTCCATTATCACCAATATGGACGGAAAGCTTCAAACAAATGATCTTCTCGAGATGCTTATTTTGAACTTGCCCTTCTTAACCTTGATGACGATCACCACTTGATGTTATCATCTCATGGGCTATATGAGATCTTCAGTTTTGAAGCATGCCCATGGAAAGATACCTATACCATATAGAAAACACAAATGAACATATGCAATGAGTTAGTTCATGATGCATAATTGACAAGGCTTACCATACCACACGATCCATGTGGTACATTCTTTATGCTTCATGTGTTGACCAACTTGAAATCACTCTTCACTCTTTGTATTGGTCAACCAAGTATCTTCTTATGCTCCATCTCAATATCTTGAGGTACATAAGGAACTCTTCATCTGATTACATGCTCTAAATCTTAGTCAACCATAGCTCAACTAATGAGGCTATCATGACACCGACTTAGAGCCATATCTTGAATTCTTCTATTGATATCACACTCTTAAGATCTTGATCATATCATATTCTTCTCTTCAGCTCGATGATCTTGATGCCAATACTCAAGGTATATCTTTATCTTCGTGGCATCCATACTTGAATCCAACACATGGACTACAAGCATGACCTATGGAATATTCCTTCATATAAAACTCAAAGAAAACATTAGTCCATAGGGATTGTCATTAATCACCAAAACCACACATAGGGGCAATTACACTTTCAATTTCCCCCATTTTGGTAATTGATGACAATCACAATAAGAAGGTTTATATAGTGAATATTAGAAACAAGTACATAGCTTATCCGAGAATAAGTTGCATACAAGAGGTTGTATTTGATATGGGTAAGTAACACAAAGATACTAGCCCATATCAAAACCGATTCTACTCACACAAACTACAACTAATGCAGGAGATGTAGTAGAACCCACATATATAGAGCAATCTCCTCCACAATATATTCATGTGTGACGAACTTGAATTTCATTGCATGCATTGTCAAGCATAACCTTTGGGGAGTTTCCACTTTATATTCAATCATGCAAAACATAATAAAGATGAAATGCATGAAAGGCAAACACTTAAGAACAAACCAATCTTAAGTACAAAACCATTTCCCTTAAACCATCTAAACTTCTCCCCCATTGACAACAAGTGCCAAAATGGATGACAAGGTTAGAAGGACAATATAGTATGAGTTCCTACCCAAGGTGTGCATTACTCGTATTATGAGCGAAATCATATGCACATATCCAATGACAAATACTTGGAGGAAATCAAACTATATTGAGGATCAAAGATTGCTAAAAGGATAACAAGGTGAAGAAACTTCAACGGACGAAGCAAGCAATCAAAAGTTCCAAATAATCAAATGGACAAATAGTGCTCTAAATGAAATAAGGAATCTCCCCAAGGTTCGTGCATAAATTAGTTTTTTCATTTGAATACAATATGCACGAACATGGAATCCTCACTCCCTCTATATAATTTAGAACACAACCAAGATACAAGGAGTATAAATATAAATCAATACACTTGTCAAGACGAGCTTAAGTCCAAAATAAACCGAATATGAGATATGAGTGCGTGAAGATGCAATAAAAGTAAACCGAGCACTCATAAATCAAGACTTTACCAATACCATTAAAAAACAAGAGGATAAGAGAGATGACCGGCAAAGAGCGAGGATATCAAGGCGAGAGATTAACACTCTCGTGTATATAAGTTTCTAAGTGGGCAAAACATGAGAATAATCCACAAAGAAACATCCACACACATAAGAGGTTAATAAAAATAAGAAAACATGATATACAAGAGGAAGTCATGAGATATACTAAAAAAATATTATGCTTAAGTGCATATATAGCTCAAGGCTCTATTTTCTCTTATGGCATATCAATGAACTTCACCAAAAAACTCAAAAACATCACAACTAACACTAAGAGAACTAATACTAGTTGGGATATTTTGAGAAAGGCAACAAGTATCAAAATGAAGGATTCAATGCAATTTCAACAATATTGCACATGAGAGTACCTTGAGGAATTAATATGCAATAGATTTCTATAAGGCATATTTGTAATTGGTGAATCATGAACATGATTTTGTATAATCCCCATCATATGCATCATCTCAAATTACTCACATAAGCAATAAGGATAGAGAAGTATTTAAAAGATCCTTGCAAGAATCGCAACATTTACAAACAAATAAATTCATGCCAAGATGTAACCTACAATAGATTGGATGGAAGAATAGTATGTATGAATAAGATACTTGTTACCGAGATAACAAAGGTATGATGTAGTAGATAAGAATTCTTTGATAATCCTAGATTGGCTCCAATTATCATGTGGTGACAACACCTTTATTATAGATGAGACAAGCATCCATGGCATCTCCAATGTACCTAAAACAACATTCAAGTACATCTTGGTCCCCAAACTTATTGGGTCCAGAGTGGTTAGACTAACGACAATACATAGGACACACTCCATAAAAATATGTGCATATTTAGATATGAAATTTGAATTTCATGCTCATATTAGCCATTTAAGGATTTGATGGAGTATACCATATATATTGGATCAAAGAAAGCAAGACATGATATAAGATATAAATTTAGTAAACATGCATGCACGAGACTTTCAAGATCCAACAAAGATATAATTTGGATAAAACACCAAAAATTCAAGGAAGCATATAAGATGTGACAAAACACATTTTTTGTCCAAACTATGTCAAAGAATCAAATCAACACACGATTTGTTCAACAAAGTTCAACAAATGAACCAAGCAAAAACTATTGAGCATAAAATATGAAATAAAAACACAAATGCTTAAAGAATTATCTCATTCAAGCAAATAAAATATAGAAGAAAAAATGAGATACCAAACTCCCCAAAGAGCAAGGTTTTAAAAAAATTAACACTTTTCACAATGGCACAAGGTTCCAAAAAAGGGTTTGTCTTCCACTAAAACACATTTGATAATAATCAAAAACATCATCAAAGAGATGTTCAAAAGCCAAAGAAGACAATGGGAGTCACAACAAATTTTTGGAGAGAAAATAAGGCAACAAGAGGCAAAATCCAACGTGAAGATGATCCACAAATGCTATCACACAAGTATATCAATTGTCGAAGACAATGAGTGTATTGGAATTGATTTTCGGTGGTATATTGCACATATATTAAAGATAAATCTTCACAATAAAAATAATAGGATAAGAATAAAAAGATTAAGCACTATGTAAAGATAGAGATTTTGATAGCTTCAACTAGTCACACAATCATGCAAAGCAATGATTAGAATAACTTTAAGCAAATGGTCTCCCAAATAAGATATAGAGATATGTATTTGAGGAAGGCCGCACCAAGAATTTCTTGCTCAAACAAAGACCAAAAGGATGAGAAATAAAAGATTCTAACACCTTGTTTGAGAAAACATGCCACCTAGAAACAGGATAATCAACAATATCAACTCTAAGTGGCACTACCTGATATGTTCACATTTCTTAGGATTGTGATATGCAAAAGGAGCATATTACTCCCCATAATGTGATATTCAATTTTTCTTAATAAGAGTCAAAGCACTCTCAACTAGAGATAATTAATGGACATTTACAATTTGAATTTCTCATGAGTATGACACACCACATAGTGACTAGATAAGCTTGCAATATCAATACTAAGTGGTAGTACTCATGTACACACATTTTAAGGTTTGAGAGATGCGCGAGGCATATCACTCCCCTAAAATGGGATGTTCCATTAACCACTCAAAAAGAGCCAAATAAAATATCATCAAGATGCATTAGAGGATCAAAACAAAACACACGAGTAAATGATGTGCCAAACACCTAGACATACTTGAATACAAAAAAAGCAAGCACGAGGCACAAGAAATAGAAACACATAGTTGGTACAAAACCAAAACATGTAAAGGGGCAAGTAACTTACAATATAAAAGAGTCGAGTTCGAGTTACTGCAAAGAGGTGCATTGGGTATATGGTAGGGAGATGATAATCCTTATAACTTGGCTTGATCAAATATACTATATGAAGATCCCTTGATTCTTCACGAGTTATCCAAGTCTCCAATGACCTCCACAAACACCTATTGATCAAGGTTGAGCTTGTTGGTCCCCAACCAAGTTGGGTCCTAAGAGGTTAGTCACAATAGGCTTTGAAACCCAAATGGTTCTCTTCTTGACACCACTTTGAGTTCCAACAAACTTGGCAAACACATTGCCATACTTATACTTCCCAAGAGAGTAATCATCATCAACAATGATAGGGTTAGATAAGGTACCATTTGAACATGAAGAGGCAAAGTGCCCCTCTCACGACATATGTAGCAACAAGTGATCCCATTTATCTTCTTCATTAATTTCTTAGCTTGGGGAGCATTATCTTGATTCTTCTTGGGAAGTGGCCTAGCATCAACTTGAGGTTGAGATTGGGCTTGACCTTGAACTTGTGGTCGCTTCCCTTGTTGCTTCTCAATCAAGTGCTTTTTCTTTAATGTATAAGATCTTACATGATGTCCTACAACCTTGCACTTGAAGCAAATAATCTTGGACGAATTCTTGATTTGGTCTTGGCCCTTCTTCTTGTTACTCTTGGACCTGTTCTTATTATTGGGGTTGAATCCAAGTCCACTTTTATAATTAGGAGATTTTTGCACACTCAAAATATTATCGAGTGTGGATTTCCCTTCATGACTCTTTTCGAAGTCTTTCTTCAAAGAAGTGACTTGGGCCTTGAGCTCTTTGATTTCCTCTACAAGGTTAGTAGAAATAGAGGTACTAGAGGAAGTAGAAGCTTCATTGTTACAGCAACAAGGCAAAGCAAGTAATCCAACACAAGGTTTATCACTAGTATGACTAGAAGGATCACTAGGACTAGCACATGGCAAAATAGCATTTTGAGTAGAAGTTGTGCTTGTTGGAGATATGCCCTAGAGGTAATAATAAATGTAGTTATTATTATATATCTTTGTGTTTATGATAAATGTTTACATTCATGCTATAATAGTATTAACAAGGAAACCATTAATACTTGTGTGATTTGTAAACTTAATTTGAAGTCCCTAGTATGGCCTCTATACTTCACTAGCTTGTTGGTTGATTGATGATGTGGTTTCTTTGTCATGAACATTGAGATGTTATCAACAACAAGATCATATCGTTAGGAGAATGATATGGTGGACATACTCCTATAGACAAGCGTAGCATAAAGATCAAGTCATTTCAATAGTTCAATTGCTATATGCTTTCTGATACATAGTAACCTAATTCCTTCGACCATGAGATCATGCATATTGCCTTTACTGGATGGATGCTTTGATGTCATCAAACACCACACCGTAACAGGGTGGCTATAAAAGTGGCATTGGGTGTTCGGAAAGTATTGGTTGAAACACATGGATCAAGAGTGGGATTTGTCCATCCACATGACGGATAGATATTCTCTGGGCCCTCTCGGTGAAATGTCATCCAATTAGCTTGCAAGCATGTGACTTGGTCACAAGGGATCACATATCACGAACGAGAAAAGAGTACTTATCAAGAATGAGGATGAACTAGGTATCTTGCAGAGATACCGACGATCATAACCTCGGATAAGTAACATATCGTGAGACAAAGGGAAATTGGTATCGTATGTAAGTGGTTCATTCGATCGCAAAGTAATCGAGAAATATGGGAGCCATATGAATTTCCAGATTCCTCTATTGGTTATTGTTCGGAGAAGTGTCTCGATCATGTCCGCATAATTCACGAACCGTAGGGAGACACACTTAAGGATTCGACGTTGTTTGAGTAGTTATGGTATTATGAGAAAGAGACCGAATGTTGTTCGGAGTCTCGGATGGGATCCGGATATCACGAGGTGATCCGGAATGGTCCGGAGAATAAGTTTCATATATCGAAAGTCCCATTTCGGAGTTGGGGAATGGTTACGGTGTTTTCATCGGGAAAATTCTAGAAGGTCCCGGAATGTCCGGCACTCCGGGGGGGAAGGGGTACATGAATGTGTCATTGCAAGATGGAATGATTGCATCATGTACTAAGTGTTCTCGCTGTCCAAAATAAAGGGTTTATTTAATTCCTAAATTGAAAAGTCAAACTGCCAGGGTCATTAAACCGCCAGCTTTTAGGAAGAGGAGAAGTTGAAACCGACTTGGGGAGGAGTCCTCCCCAAGCCGGGCGCCAGCCCTAGGCCGAGTTGGGGAGGGACTCCTCCCTCCTCAAGCGCCAGCCCTCCCACCTATAAAGGAGGGCAGGCCTCCCTCTAGACACACACAGTTCCTATCCTCTAAACTAGAAACTAGACCTAGACCCCGGTTTAGAGCTGTTTGGTTAGAGCCTTCTAATTGGTTTAGAGCCCTCTAATTGGTGTGTCTAATTACTAGACCACTAATAGCCTCTCTCATAAGCTCCACCATACTACTTGCTTAAGGCGAAGCCTCAGGATCTCCTCTACCTCAGGTACCACGCCGTTGTCTTCTGGAATCGCGAGGAGAGTGCTACAACCTCCGTCACCTTTGGAACAAGGAGAGGAAGGTCTTCGTCGAAAATCGAACGTGTGACCGATCGCTGGAGCGCCATGGGAACGCGGCGCCGGAAGGATCGTCACGCGATCTTGAGATCGGAAGAGTACGACTACATCACCCACGAGAATCGCTCTCGTTAAACACTTTGGAATCTTCGAGGGTGAGTTATTCCATCGACTCGTTGCTACAATCTAGTAGATAGATCTTGGCTTGTTTGTTTGTATGCGATAGAAAATTTTTGTTTTCCATGCTACGAACCCCTACAAAGGGTATCGAGCCGTGTCTATATGTAGATCTGCAGACGAGTAGAACACAATGGTCATTGTGGGCGTTGATGCTTTATTGTAGATTGCTTTTTGTGTACTTTGCATCTTGCGGTATGTTGGGATGAAGCGGCCGGCTAACCTTACATGACATCGTTCATGAGACTTGCTCCACGCTTAACATGCAACTTGTATTGCATAAGTGGCTTTATGGGTGCCTGCTTTCCTAGCATAGTTAAGATCCAATTTACAACGGGTAATCAACAATGCTAGTATCAATGTTGTGGTTCTTGTTCGTAAGTTAGAACGACACTTATGGAAAGCCCCAAACCACGTAAAATATGCAAAGAAAGTAGAAGCGCCTAACTTTGTTTTGCGGGTGTGCAAATGATGTGATATGGCCATGATTGTGATTATATTTGATGTATGCAATGTTCCTTATTGTAAGTTGGCAACCGCAGGAGCCATATGGTTGTCTTTAATTTACATTAAGACCTGCGTTCATTCAAAATAGTTGTAATAGTTGAAGCTGGTGGACGACAACCATGAAGAAGCGTCATTGACCTTGATGCTATGCCGAGATGATGGAGATCATGTTCGTGCTTGAAGATGGAGATCGGAAGCACAAAGAAGAAAGGCCATATCATATCACATATTATGAATTGCATGTGATGTTAATCCTTTATGCATCTTGTATTGCTTAGTAGACGACGGTAGCATTATAAGATGATCCTCATGCACATAAATTTCAAGTTCTAAAGTGTTCACCCTTAGTATGCACATTGCCAAAGCTTGCTCAAGCACCACGTGATGATCGGGTGTCTTTGATTCCGCTGGTGACTACAACGTAAGCAAGCCAGATTTGCTTATGCGGAAGCTAAGGTTTGTCTTGACGAGCCTAGCATGTATGCACATGGCCTCAGAACACGGATCGCGAAAGGCAAAGCATGAATCATATAGTAGATATGATGAACATGATGATTGTTCGCCATTGAAACTATATCAACTCTCGTGATGATCGGTGTTGATGTAGTGGATTTGGTCTGTGATCACTAAAACAATGTGAGGGATGTTGTTTTGAGTGGGAGTTCACCTAGTTTACTTTCTTTAATTAATTTGAACTCAATTTGTCATAAACTTAGTCTAAACTATTGCAATTATGTTGTAGATCTATGGCAGCCCCTACCATCAATTTTAATGCGTTCCTAGAGAAAGAAAAGTTGAAAAACAATGGAAGCAACTTCTTGGATTGGTTCCGCAATTTGAGGATTGTCCTCACAAATGGTAATTTGACCTATGTCTGGATGCACCGCTAGGTGACCCACCTGCAGTGATGCTACCGATGAAGTAAAAAATGTTTACCTCGCCGGAAGAATCAAGATCTCCATAGTTCAATGTGCTATCTTGTATGGTTTAGAATCGAGCTTCGTAAAAGATTTGAAGAGTCGATCCATATGATATTGTCGAGGATCTCAAATTAATCTTTGAGACTCATGCGGCAATTGAAAGTTATGAAGCTTCTGAAAAGTTCTTTAACGCAAGATGGAAGAGGGTAGCTCAGATTAGTGAGCATGTGCTTAAGATGTGCAGGCACGCAAATAAACTTCAAAGTTTGGGTATAGTGATTCCTAATACTTTGGGGTTTACCGCATCCTCCAATCACTACCACCAAGTTACAAGAACTTTGTGATGAACTACAACATGCGTAACATGAACAAAGAGTTGCGAACTATTTGCTATGTTAAAATCTGCGAAGTGGAGATCAAGAAAGAGCACCAAGTGTTGATGGTCAATAAGACCACCAAATTCAAGAAAGGCAAGTCTAAGGAAGGGACACTTCAAGAAGGGTGGTAAGAAAGTTACCATACCGACGAAGAGGACCAAGGCTGGACCCAAGCCTGAAACCGAGTGCTTTTACCGCAAGGGAGAAGGTCCTCGAAGCGGAATTGCCCAAAGTACTTGGCAGATTTGAAGAACGGCAACATCAAGAAGAAAGGTATATCTGATATACATGTTATTGATGTGTATCTCACTAGTATTCGTAGTAGTGCCTGGGTATTTGATACTGGTTCGGTTGCTCATATTTGTAACTCAAACAGAGCTACGAATAAACGGAAGCTAGTGAAGAACGAGGTGACGATGCTGGGAAACGGATCAAAGGTTGATGTGATCGCGGTCGGCACACTACCTCTTCATCTACCATCGGGATTAGTTTTATACTTAAATAATTGTTATTTGGTGCTGCGTTGAGCATGAACATTATATCGGGATCTTGTTTATTGCGAGGCGGTTACTTGTTTAAACCGAGAATAATGGTTGTTCGATTTATACGAGTAATATGTTTTATGCACATGCACCTTTGATAGATGGTCTATTCATATTGAATCTCGATAGTGGATATACACATATTAATAACATTGAGGCTAAACGTTTGAAATCAAGCGATAATTTGACCTATATGTGGCAATCGCTGCCTTGGTCACATTGGAGTGAAGCGTATGAAGAAACTCCATTCGATGGACTTCTTGAATCACTTGATTTTGAATCACTTGAAAGATGCGAAGCATGTCTGATGGGTAAAATGACTAAGACTCCATTTTCTGGCATGATGGAGCGAGCTACAGACTTATTGGAAATCATACATACCGATGTGTGGTCCAATGAGTGTAGCATCGCCAGATGGTTATCGTTATGTTCTTACCTTCACGGATGACTTGAGTAGATATGGGTATATCTATTTCATGAAACATAAGTCCAAACTTTCGAGAAGTTTAAGGAGTTTCAAAGTGAGGTAGAGAATCAACGTAACAAGAAGATTAAATTTCTACGCTCGATCGTGGAGGTGAATATCTAAGTTACGAGTTTGGCGAGCATTTGAAGAAATGTGGAATACTTTCAGCTTGACACCGCCGGGAACACCACAACAGAATGGTGTGTCCGAACGTCAGAATCGAACTCTCTTAGATATGGTTCGTTCTATGATGTCACTTACAGATTTGCCACTATCATTTTGGGGTTATGCATTAGAAACACCGCATTCACTTTAAATAGGGCACCGTCTAAATCCGCTGAAACGACACCGTATGAATTATGGTTTGGGAAGAAACCTAAATTGTCGTTCCTTAAAGTTTGGGGATGCGAAGCCTATGTAAAGAAGTTACAATGGCGGACAAGCTTGAACCCAAAGCGGAAAAATGCGTCTTCATAGGATACCCAAGGAAACTATTGGGTATACCTTCTATCATAGATCCGAAGGCAAAATCTTTGTTGCCAAGAATGGATCCTTTCTAGAGAAGGAATTTCTCTCGAAAGAAGTGACTGGAAGGAAAGTAGAACTCGACGAGGTTGTTGAACCTTCTCTCGAATTGCGAGTAGCGCAGACCGAAGAAGTTCTGTGGTGCTGCACCAATAAGAGAGGAAGCTAGTGATGGTGATCATGAAACTTCGGTTGAAGTTGCTAGAGCCTCGGAGGTCAACGAGAAATCGTACCACTCCATTGGTATGATTCCGTTATGAATGTCATGTTGGTGGACAACACCGATGACCCCGAGACATATGAGGAAGCAATGATGAGCCCAGATTCCAATAAATGGCAAGAAGCCATGAAATCCGAGATTGGATCCATGTACGAAAACCAAGTATGGACTTTGGTGGACTTAGGATGGCGGAAGGCTGTCGAGAACAAATGGATTTTCAAGAAGAAAGCAGATCTTGATGGTAATGTTATCGTTTATAAAGCTCGACTTGTCGCAAAAGGGTTTCGACAAATTCAAGGAGTTGACTACGATGAGACTTTCTCACCAGTAGCGAAGCTAAAGTCTGTGAGGATTATGTTAGCAATCGCTGCATATTATGATTATGAGATATGGCAGATGGATGTCAAAACAGCATTCCTCAATGGAGACATTGATGAAGAGTTGTATATGATGCAACCCAAAGGTTTTGTCGATCCTAAAGATGCTAACAAGGTATGCAAACTTCAACGGTCCATCTATGGATTGAAGCAAGCATCCCGAAGTTGGAATCAACGCTTTGATAAGATAATCAAAGTTTTGGTTTTATACAAACTTATGGAGAAGCTTGTATTTACAAGAAAGTGAGTGGAGTTCAGTAGCATTCTTAATACTGTATGTGGATGACATATTGTTGATTGGGAATGATGTAGACCTTCTTAATAGTGTCAAAGAGTATTTGAATAATAGTTTTTCAATGAAGGATCTTGGCAAGCAGCTTACATATTAGGCATAAAGATTTATAGAGATAGATCGAACGCCAAATATCATTGTCACAAAGTACATATTTGGACAAAGTTCTAAAGAGGTTTGAATGGAAGATAGCAAGAAAGGGTTCTTGCCCATGTTGCTCAATATGACCTTGAGTAAAACTCAAAGTCCGACATCGCGTAAGATAGAGAAAAGATGAGTAAGACTCCTATGCCTCAGCCATAGGATCTCTAATGTATGCCATGCTATGTACTAGACCCGACATCGCATATGTGTTAGTCTAACTAGCAGATATCAAAGTGATCCAGAGTGGATCATTGGACATGTCAAAAACATCCTTAAGTACTTGAGAAGAACTAAGGATATGGTTCTTTCTTATGGAGGTGATGAACAGCTCGTTGTTAATGGTTACACCGATGCTAGTTGGAACACCGATCCGGATGATTCTAAATCACAACTGGATAATGATTTATTTTGAATGGTGCAGCTTAATGGAGGAGTGCAAAGCAAAGCGTTGTGGCGAGATCTTCAACTGAATCGGAATACATGGTCGCTTCGGAGGCTTCACAAGAAGCGATATGGATGAAAGAGTTCATTGCAGAGCTGGGTGTGGTTCCTAGTGCTGGACCCAATGTCTATCATCTGTGATAACATGGGCGCATAGCCAATGCGCAAGAACCAAGGTCACACAAGAAGTGAAGCATATCAAGCTGCTTCCACGCTATTCGAGAACATATCCAGGATGGGGATATAAAGATTTGCAAAGTACACAGATCTGAATGTGGCGGATCCGTTGACTAAACCTCTCCAGGGCAAAACATGACCAACACCAAACTGCCATGGGTGTTCGGTATATTACCATGTAATCTAGATTGGATGACTCTAGTGCAAGTGGGAGACTGTTGGAGATATGCCCTAGAGGTAATAATAAATGTAGTTATTATTATATATCTTTGTGTTTATGATAAATGTTTACATTCATGCTATAATAGTATTAACAAGGAAACCATTAATACTTGTGTGATTTGTAAACTTAATTTGAAGTCCCTAGTATGGCCTCTATACTTCACTAGCTTGTTGGTTGATTGATGATGTGGTTTCTTTGTCATGAACATTGAGATGTTATCAACAACAAGATCATATCGTTAGGAGAATGATATGGTGGACATACTCCTATAGACAAGCGTAGCATAAAGATCAAGTCATTTCAATAGTTCAATTGCTATATGCTTTCGATACATAGTAACCTAATTCCTTCGACCATGAGATCATGCATATTGCCTTTCTCGGATGGATGCTTTGATGTCATCAAACACCACACCGTAACAGGTGGCTATAAAAGTGGCATTGGGTGTTCGGAAAGTATTGGTTGAAACACATGGATCAAGAGTGGGATTTGTCCATCCACATGACGGATAGATATTCTCTGGCCCTCTCGGTGAAATGTCATCCAATTAGCTTGCAAGCATGTGACTTGGTCACAAGGGATCATATCACGAACGAGAAAAGAGTACTTATCAAGAACGAGGATGAACTAGGTATGCGTAGATACCGACGATGATAACCTATGATAAGTAACATATCGTGAGACAAAGGGATATTTGTATCGTATGTAAGTGGTTCATTAGATCGCAAAGTAATCGTAGAATTATTTGGGAGCAATATTAATTTCCAGATTCCTCTTTTGGTTATTGTTCGGAGAAGTGTCTCGATCATGTCCGCATAATTCACGAACCGTAGGGAGACACATAAGGATTGACGTTGTTTGAGTAGTTATGGTATTATGAGAAAGAGACCGAATGTTGTTCGAGTCTCGGATGGGATCCGGGATATCACGAGGTGATCCGGAATGGTCCGAGAATAAGATTCATATAAGGAAAGTCCCATTTCGAGTTGGGGAATGGTTAGGTGTTTTCATCGGGAACATTCTAGAAGGTCCTGAATGTCCCAAGACCGGGGAAGGGTACATGAATGTGTCATTGCAAGATGGAATGATTGCCTCATGTACTAAGTGTTCTCGCTGTCCAAAATCAAGGGTTTATTTAATTCCTAAATTGGAAAAGTCAAACTGCCAGTTTTCGGTCAAACTGCCCGTTTGCGGAAAGAGGAGAAGTTGGAAACCGACTTGGGGGAGGAGTCCTCCTCCCCAAGCCGGCGGCCAGCCCTAGGCCGAGTTGGGAGGACTCCTCCTCCCTCTGGCGCGCCAGCCCTCCCACCTATAAAGGAGGGCAGGGCCTCCCTCTAGACACACACAAGTTCCTATCCTCTAAACTAGAAACTAGACCTAGACCCGGTTTAGAGCTATTTGGTTTAGAGCCTTCTAATTGGTTTAGAGCCCTCTAATTGGTGTGTCTAATTACTAGACCACTAATAGCCTCTCTCATAAGCTCCACCATACTCGCACCGGCTTAAGGCGAAGCCTCGGGATCTCCTCTACCTCCACGGTACCACAGTTGTCTAGGAATCGCGAGGAGAGTGCTACAACCTCCGCTGCTTTGGAACAAGGAGAGGAAGGTCTTCGTCGAAAATCCGAACGTGACCGATCAAGGGAGCGCCATGGAACGCAGCGCCCGGAAGGATCGTCTACGCGATCTTGAGATCGGAAAGAGTACGACTACATCACCCACGAGAATCTGCTCTCGTTAAACACTTTGGAATCTTCGAGGGTGAGTTATTCCATCGACTCGTTGCTACAATCTAGTAGATAGATCTTGGCTTGTTTGTTTGTATGCGATAGAAAATTTTTGTTTTCCATGCTACGAACCCCTACAGTGCTAATGTCCAAAAGAGGCTCACAATATGTTACCTTAGTAATACTTGCCTCACGAACTAACTTTAGCCCATCATGGGAGATTAGAAGATCATTATGAGAGCCCGAGAGCTTTTCATGACTTTCTTCCAATTTCCCATAATTACTAGTTAGCAACTAAAGTTGAGCCCTTATCTCAACATTATCCTTTAATATAGATGCTTCACAAGAAGAAGAGATAGTAGCACTAGCATCATTCATATTTTTCCTTTTCAAGCTCATAAGATTCAATTTTTTGTGTGAGGAGACAATTTGTGTGCTTCTCCTCGGCAAGCTCTTGCTTAAGGATATTGAATCTCCAAGTCCCATCATCAAGTTAGAAATCCAACTCCTCTATGGTTCCAGTTTGTTTAGTTATGGTGTCCATAACGTGTTTGAGACAAGAAATGGCCTTATTATTACCACGAAGAGAGGTACACAAAAAGTTCAACTCAAGCACGAGAACACTAGTATCCTAATCAATCTCATCATCACTATCAACATTATCATTGATATTATCTTTAGAAGATATGTTGGGATCCGAAGTAGGAGATACCTTTGATCCTCTTGCCATAAGGCACATGTGAGCAAGGGAGGATGAAGATGAGGATATTCTTGAATCTTCATTCATGATAATGTCTTGCTCCATAGAATGTTTGATTTCCTCTACATTGTTAGATAAAAAACTAGAGGAAATAGAAGCATTTTGTTCATGGGAACAAGGCAAATCAAACATATCATCTACACTAGTACTCAAATAATTTCTAGGGGATATGTAAGGACTAGCAACACAAGAGGATATAGCATCACTGTTGCAAGAAGTGTTTAAGTCCAAACAAGAAACATTGTAATGGGATAGAGATGATGGATCATCATTAGTGAGCACAATATCAACATTGCAATTTCCAACACCACTCACCGTATCGTTACCTTGTGTCTTGCCACACGTTGTTGAAGTGGATGAAGATGAGAACTCATCGTGGCCAGAGGTGGAAGCAACTTGGAGCTCTTCATGATGTGAAGGAGAAGAGAGCTCCACGGAGAGACCACCGACAATATGAGAAATGGAACCACCAAATATTTCTTTGAGCTTGGTCCACTTCTCATGAGATGAATTATGCTTTACAATCGTCAAGAACAAATCAACATTGGGGATCAAAGAAAACTAAGCTCATTAGATACTTGAGCTTCGATATGTAAATTTTCTCATCATCTAAAGATAGATTTTGAGGATCCATCGGAGGAGAAAAACCAATATTTGGACACAGGGTCCAAAGATTACAAAGCAAGCAATTTCTCCGCAAAGCATAATTTGTGCCATCAAAGATAATTGTGTCATTGTGCACTATACCACTAGCCGACATCTTTACACTCTAGGTGGTGAAGCCTAAACAAGGAGAGACCCTGCTCTGATACCAATCGAAATGATAAATATGTCGCCTAGAGGGGGGTGAATAGGCAATTTCAAAACTATTACGGTTTTGGCTTGATAGAAATGCGGAATTAAACTAACGTTTATTTTGCAAGCACAAAACCTAAATACACTAGGCTTAACTAAGTGCACCAACAACAAGTTAAGCTAAGCAAGATAACAGAAGATAAATACACCAAAAGTGATAAGAAAGATATAAGTACTTCAAGGACGATGGCCATCACAAGGAAAGTAAGCCCGGGTATAGATATAACTGAGGCATGCGGAGACGAAGATGTATTTCCGTGTTCCCTTACAAGAAGGTACGTCATGCTGGAGAGGTGTGGGATTCCACGAAGGATTTCCCAACGCCACAAAGGCTCACCTTCTTCTCCGAGTCTATCCCACGAAGGAATAGGCCCTTTCCTTATGTCTAGTTTTTCCTCCAATCCAGAGATGGCAAGCTCCAAAACTAGTTTACAAGCTCCACAAAGGAGAATCCTAGGTCTCTTCACAATCTTCCACGAAGAGGACACCACGGCACCAATCGCCAAGCCAACTAGGAGGTCACCCTCCAAGAGTAACAAGCTCACAGTCTCTCATTCGAACAAATCATAATGGAGAGCTCAACACTTATGCAAGAATACAAAGCAAGAACACCAAGGGTGCTCAAATCCTTCACTCTCAAATACCATCAAAGCAATAAGTGCTAGGGAGGGATTAGAAAGGAAGAACAATGGTGGAAGTCAATCAATGACTCCAAGATCTACATCCAAAGGATTCCCCTCACTTAGAGTAAGAATTGATTGATGGGAATTGTAGATCTAGATCTCCTCTTCAAAAGCCCTCAAAAAGATGCAAGAACCAAAGGAGGGAAGGGAGAGGAAGTAAGCTCAAAGGGGTCAACAATGGAGGCCAAAAACGTGCTCAAGAACCCTAAAACTGTGGGGAAGAAGCCCCTCTTTTATACCCCCTCAAGGGGGATGACCGTTGGAGACAAAACAAGCTGGACAGACACATTCCGGTGGGGAAACCGGTGCCGCCGGATCTGACACCGGAATTTCTAGTTAACCTGAAAAATTCTAGTCTAAACCGAAACAACAAACAAAGAAGATTTCCGGCGGTTCGCCGGAAATTTCCGGCGGGAATTTCGGCCCTAGACTTGGCGCCGCCGAAATTCCCGCCGGAACCAAAGTGGACACACGAAAACAACGATAACTTTTGCGCCCGGACTCGGATTTTAACAAACTTGGGCTTTTTGAAAAGCTAAGAACAAGATCTATCTATTAGAGAGTAGAAACGCCAAGAAAGAGAAAAAGTTAAATAAACAAATAAGGTGAGTTATGAAACCTCCTAAAGGCGATCCAGTAAAACCTCTAAACTCGAAACACAATAGAAGATGCATACGAATTCTATTTTTGATGAACTTGGGCTTGTTGAAGAGATAGCAACAAGATCAAGAACCTCACATAGAGAAACACAAAGAAGCAACAAAATAGGGAGGAGCAAAGTATGCAAAGGATTGAGCTCCCTAAAACAATGTGATCAAGTTACCCAACCGGAAGCCCCTCTTGATAGTGCGGTTATCTATCCTATAACCCGGTCTACCAATAACCACCTTGAGACCGGTAAAAGGAAAACCTAGCAAGGCCATACCTTTACCTTGCGCATCTCGCTTGGTCTTGATGACAACGCTTCAAGCTCCATCCAAGTCGGAATGCACCACTTGAACATTGTTGCTTCGTGAAGACTTATAATTTTCTCCCCATACACCACTATGGGATAGCTTTATTGAGACACGTCTTCACATGTCCATTATCACCAATATGGACGGAAAGCTTCAAACAAATGATCTTCTCGAGATGCTTATCTTGAACTTGCCCTTCTCAACCTTGATGACGATCACCACTTGATGTTATCCTCTCATGGGCTATATGAGATTTTCACTTTTGAAGCATGCCCATGGAAAGATACATATCCCATATAGAAAACACAAAGGAACATATACAATGGGTTAGTTCATGATGCATAATTGACAAGGCTTACCATACCACACGATCCATGTGGTACATTCCTTATGCTTCATGTGTTGACCAACTTGAAATCACTCTTCACTCTTTGTATTGGTCAACCAAGTATCTTCTCATGCTCCATCTCAGTATCTTGAGGTACATAAGGAACTCTTCATCTGATTACATGCTCTAAATCTTAGTCAACCATAGCTCAACTAATGAGGCTATCATGACACCGACTTAGAGCCATATCTTGAATTCTTCTATTGAGATCACACTCTCAAGATCTTGATCATATCATATTCTTCTCTTCAACTCGATGATCTTGATGCCAATACTCAAGGTATATCTTTATCTTCATGGCATCCATACTTGACTCCAACACATGGGCTACAAGCATGACCTATGGAATATTCCTTCATATAAAACTCAAAGAAAACATTAGTCCATAGGGATTGTCAGTAATCACCAAAACCACACATAGGGGCAATTACACTTTCACCATTTAGTATTACGCATCTCTTCCAAAAGCTCCAACTCTCCCCTAAGACTCCCTTCTTCCTTCGCCTTCCCCTTCGACACCTCTTCTCTCCTCCATCCTTCCAACTCTTGTTTAGTATTTTTGATTTTTTTTCTCCAGATATCTGATCGCCGCCCTATTCCAGGATTCCAATCTGCTGGCCACACCCTTTAGATCTCCTGCCACCCCTATTTGCTCCTCATCCACGCATCACTTCCATTACTCCTCAATAAATTTAGAGAACTCTTCCTCATTGATGGTTGTGATAATACAACACTTTTTAGCAATTCTCCACCTAACTATAGCTATGCCTTATATGCACGACTTCTAGTTCTCATTTACTTATATATGAGCTTTGCACATTTAGTAGTTTAGGTAGAATTTTATTCATCTACCTTGTATTTGACATGTTTGTAGGTGTCGATGATGATTATGGATAAAACAAAGGCAAAAGGAACAAAGAGAGCATAGTATGGAGGAGCTTCAGGGACCAGACTTAGCCATTTGAGGTGTTGGAAAAGAGAATTTTTCCAACTTCTCAAAATAAAGGTCCAAGACCACAAGTTTCTAGCCCTTGACGATACGATTCAATGAGCCCAAGAACACCCAAAATGGAGTTCGTATAAAGAAATGGCGACCAAAATACTAAAGAGTACTGATGGTTTGACGACCAACTATATGGCGGGAGCAATAATTCCGGCCGTATAGCTCCTACCGTATAGCTGCCAAAAAGGTCGCAAACGACGAGATTTCGCCCTCCGGAAGCTCCAGAATCTTCCTAACTCATATGACAGTATTGGGGGACCCTAGGGCACCCCAAGGCCTATATAAAGGAGGGAGGAGTCAAAGAAGAGAGAAGGAAGCCACCATAGACCATATACAAGATCTAGATCCCATCTACCGCCTCCACGGCGGCGCCCTACTGTCGTGCCGCCTCCATAGCCTCTACAGCTCCACCAAGATCCAAATCTCCATCAACACCATCAAGCCATCCAAGCAAGAAGAGGTGGAGAAGAAGGTCGCCGCCATCACCACGCCGATGCCACCATCACCGCACTGTCATCACCATCTCCATCGCCGCTACTCCTTCATCCTTCCCCATCATGATCTTTGTGATGGGTTGTAACATGGCTTGAACCCCCTTTTATTAATGTTATGATGATTTGAGTAATTGAAGTGTGGTGTGTTCTTGTTAATTAATATGTTTGTGCTTTCTCTTTACATTTTTCTACTCATGATATTATTCTAGTGATTGGAGACGTCCAATCCATTGTTGAGGAATTTACTAGGGATTCACAGAGTGTCACAAAACTTATCATTAGTCTCTACTCTTCCATGGATACCTGACAAGTCCATGGGTAGAACTAATAGGCTATTTGTTATAAGTGATTTGGCGGAGTCAATAGCAGCTTAGGATGCACGGCCCAGAGTTCCTTCAAGATCACTCATGATATAGATAGGTATAGTGTTGTGAATTTCTTGACCCCAAAGTGGCAGATGGGATATCTTGTGACTAGAACACTTGCTTAGGTGTACAGTTGTGCATAGAACTTATTGCATTTGCTCTGGTTTACCTTGATTGGTCTTGTTACTTTAATACACTATTCTCTTACGAGATGACCCATGTCCGAAGAGGGTGTGGACAATTGAGTTGTCTAGTTGCCACTTACCAACAGTGGGAGACAACAATATATGAGGGACCGCCACAATTATAGTTAACAACTATTCCATAAGCACTTATCATGCACACCGGTATACACAACATTACTTGAGGAATCATAGCCTTAATATTTCATCTCGTTGCATTCACCCCTTTTCAGTTTTACTTTTGTTCTAGTTTTCTTCCAATCCTAGTAGTAGTAATTACAAAACATCTTAAATTCATTATCCTGGCAACTTATAAAATAGGCTATTTCCAAACCACGGTTTGGGTGCGAACATGGTCGCATTGACAATGTGGTTGCAGGGTCATGTTCGCCGAGCTCCCATCAGGACAAACTCTTTAAATATTTGCTGCTACAAGTACTGCAATAACCCTGTTATTGGTGCAGGAACCCAGTCATCAAATTGGCACCGTTGTCGGGGAGCAAAGCGTTCGGTTATCTATTTGCACATAGTTTATTTCAGTTTGTTGCTATTATCTTACTGCTTTATTTTATATTGAAAACAATAAAAAAATTACAAAACCAAAAAATGATAAAAAATATTGCTACTAATCATGTCTTCCAAGATAAATTTTGTTCAAGAGATAATACAAGCATTGGAGGAGATAAAGGATTCAAGTTCATCAAGCCTGGTTGCTATACATGAGCTGATAAAGAAATTGGTGGACCAATTGGAAATGCATTCATTATGGTTGTGTGATAATGATGAATCTTATTGCAAAATTTGTATAATAGATGACCACCTTAATTTTAAATGTGATTGTTCCAACAATCCTACTCTAGTAAATTATAATAGAGATAAATCCTATGATAGTTTGGAAGTACTAGAATACTTTCTTTTCAAAGGTGCATCTGAAATGGTATTTAGACTAGGAATTATTGATGTTGAAAGTGAAGCACTTGATGGAGTTTTTAATTTAGTATACCTCATTTTCCTCTTTTGCGACAATAATTTAAGTAATAATGCATTGGTATTATATTATTCGAAGCGGTCTAAAACCACCATGGAGAAAGATAACCTTTTGCGGGACTCACTAAAGAGCAAAGAGGAAAAGGAGCACAAGGAGGAAGAACAGATTGATCACCCGCTCACACCTTCAACTCCTACTTTTGATTCTATCATTTCTATTAAAACACTAGTCGATGAAAAGGAGGAACAAAAAGGTGAGGTTGACAAAGAGAGTCACACTACAACTTTTATTTGTGATGCCTCTCACTCTAGTAGTGATTTTTATGATGCTAAAACTGTTGATAATTATTCTGTGGAGGCCTTGTGCCTAGACACTCATATGGAGAGCATTAATAATAATAAACTAGAGATAGAACCTTGCTATATTAACATACAGGGTCCTAAACTCCCTGCTATGAAGGAAGAATACTATGAAGTGTTCCCCTACACAGCTAACCAAGGTAAAGTTTTAAGAATTTTATATGAATCTCAAATCCTCTCATTGCAGCTATAAATGGAGGCATGTCCACTGATGTCTACGCACTTCTATTCTTGTAGACAGTTGTTGAGCCTCCAAGTGTAGAGGTTTGTAGAACAGCAGCAAGTTTGCCCTTAAGTGGATCACCCAAGGTTTATCGAACTCAGGGAGGAAGTGGTCAAAGGTATTCCCTCTCAAGCAATCCTGCAATTAAGATACAAGAAGTCTCTTGTGTCCCCAACACACCCAATACACTTGTCAGGTGTATAGGTGCACTAGTTCGTCGAAGAGATAGTGAAATACAAGTGGTATAGATAATTATAAGTGGTAACGGTGATAGAAAATACTTTGATGGCGTGGAAAAGACTAAAGTAAAACTGAAATAAAGAAGGAAGCAAGCAAACATGTAACAGATCTAGTTGCAAACGGTGTTTCAATGCTTAGAAACAAGGCCTAGGGATCATAATTTCACTAGTGAACACTCTCATATAAATATCTTCTCTTTATGATACTACTCTTAAGTACTCTCCGGTTGGACACTCTAATCCATGGTAGGGCTATAACAGCACACCTCAAAGTAAGTCTTTCCCATCTAGAAAACCCCACACTGTCACCTTGAGTACTAGATGAGTCCAACAAACACCACAATTTCATAAAGACATCCAACTCCAAATATAACTCATAACAAGTATTTGTAGTCTCTAGCCTAAGTGCCACCATGGTGTGCACACTGTCACTTTCACACACATGGGGAGAGCAGAGATCTATTAAAGCACTTGAGTAGCAAGGTAGATCTACTTGATTACAAAGCTCATGACCACAACAAGATCATGCATAGATAGAGATATGAACACATAGCTACCGGCAGAACCCTTAGCCTCGAGGAAGAACTACTCCCTCATCATCATGGGAATCAGCAACGATGATGAAGATGGTGGTGGAGATCGATGGAGATGGCTCCGAGGGCACTTCCCGTCCGGGAGTCTTGAACAGAGACTTTCTATCCCGAATCTCCCCTTGGTGGCAAGGCGCAAGGAACTTTTTGTGGCTGGAGGCTTGACTATTTAGGGTTTTGGTATCGGGAGGCTCTTATAGGCGAAGGAGGCAAGGTCGGTGGCCAGCCAGGGGGCCCACACCATACCCTGGCGCGGCCTAGGTGGACCTGCGCCATGGGGTGGTGTGGCCACCCTGTGGCCCCTCTTCGGCTCTCCTTCTGGCTCCGTGAATCTTCCAGGAAAATATCGACTTTGGCTTTTGTCCGGTCCAATTCCGAGAATATTGATTTTCTGACTTTCCTGGAACCAAGAACAACAGAAAACAGGCAATTGACACTGTGGCTCTTGTTAATAGGTTAGTCTAAGAAATCATATGAAAAGTACTCCAAAGTGTGGACAAAACATAAGAAAGTAGATAAAATCAAGCATGGAACATCAAAAATTATAGATACATTTGCAATGTATCAACATCCCCAAGCTTAACTCCTGCTCGTCCTCGAGTAGGTAAGTGATAAAAGGAAAGAATAATTTTTGAGGTGACATGCACCATCATAAACTTGATCAAAGTATTTGTAAAACATTCAAAGCGGGGATCATAGTACTTCAATCATAACATGAAAGACAAAGTTCTAGCAATAAGCAAAATAAACTATGATGCAACATGAAAAGACACAAACAAAAGATTCATGAATAACAATGCTTTGCAAGACGTTTGTTTGTTTCACATAAAGAAAACATAGCATAATAGTATTTAGCTTGTCCCTCAATAGAGTAGCAAATATAAATGCATATGACACCTTCAAAGTTCATAAGAGTGGCTAGATACAATAGTTTAAAACAAGCAATATCAAGTTATGCATCAATCAACTAGTCTTGGGACAATGCACATAGAACTAAGAATGGCCACTATGCTCTCAAAGTAGGTGCATAAAGATAGAAGGTGGAGACTCAATATAATGGTGGAAGAAAGGCTTTCATAGAAGGAAGTAGGGATTCAAGTCTCATTAAGAGCTTCCAAAAATTATGGATCTTATATCTTTCAGCTCTCATTGCCCCTATCATAAGCATCTTGAAGTGATTAAGGTTAAAGTGAACAAACTATGGTGTACATGCTTGACGAAGTATAAGACAGAAATCTCATGTCCCTTGTATACGAGGGCCGCTCCTCATGCTACTCAAGTTTAGTCACCGGTAAGTTCTTGTCATTGTATGTACATGTGTACCATAGAGAATCGCCAACGGGGTACCCCTTGCCCGATGATACGGAAGAATCCCCATATCAAAATGACAAGGCAAGCAGACAACGGGCATCTCAGCAATCTTCTTATTTACCATGGGAATATGGTGCTTTTTTCTCTCTTTCCTCTTTTCATAGTCTCTCTTTTTTTCTCTTTTCTCTTTTTTCTCAATATAGGACTCTTTTTTTATAAGAAGAATGCTTCATAGACAGCTCATTATGGTTACGCTGCAGGTTTCCACCATGTCAGCATGGATTAGACCAGCGGCCCAGGCGTTTCTCCAACACATATACATAACTCCATGGACTTACAAGCTCCCCTTTCATTTCACACCGACGACATCCATATACAAAAGAGCATGATATCAACTAGGTACAAAGTACCAAGTGAAATGTTGAAAGCGTTCCCCATGAAAGCATGGTTCTGCTAATTCCCGACAAATAAGTGCAAGCATATACAACATAGAAGACACAATGGTTCAAGTTTATTAAGGGCAAGAAAAGTAAAGTGTGCCATCAAGTTCGTGAGAGCGTTAATCACTAGTTTTCTCATAACAAGTTTAATTTGGAAGGTAAACAAAAGCATGAATATACTTGGAATAGCATAAGCTAATAGGTAGGTATGGTGGACTCTTTGGAATAACTTGGTTTAGGGAGTTGGATGCATGAGTGGAACTCATACTTGGTTACGGAGGCTAGCAAAAGACTGGGAGCGACAAACTAAGAGAGCAATAATGGCCATAATCATGCAGAGCGACAAAACATCATTGATCAAAGCATAAAGTGATACTACAGATTGAAAACTAAAGGATCATAAAGGCTATGGTGACTTTGGATAGTCATAACATGGTGTGAGCATGCGCCAAGTCAACCCAAATAAAGCATCAAAGGAGAATACCACTATACTATGCTTTTAATATGCTAAAACAACGCATGATTCATCCAAGGCACATTAAGCAATCTCAATTGTTTATAACAAGTCATGCTACAACAAAGAATACTAAGCATAAAGCCAAAACAATATCAAGCATGGCATGACAAAGCATAGGCCATAGTCAAAAACATGCTCTCTTTAACACTTAAGCATGAACTTTCCTACTCTTTCCCAAACCAAACCAAACTATTTGAAAACCAATGCATGAAAGAGGGGGTCCAACCAATTTATTCAGCAAACTAAGAAAACCAAGCAAACAGAAAACCAAAACAAAAACGAAAACAAAAAAGAAGACGCTCCAAGAACAACACAACTGTGCATGAAACCATAAAAATGAAGTGTTTGGAAGAAACCTGAGATTTTTATTGATGAAGAAGGGGATGCCTTGGGAATCCCAAGCTTTGATGCTTGTACTTCTTGAATATTTCTTGGGGTGACACGCGTGCCATCCCCAAGCTTGAGCTTTAGTCCATCCTTCATCTCATTACTTATTCCTTCCATACACCTGAAATATTTTCCTTCATACAAAACTTCACACAATCTTTATTAGCAACATTAGTGCACTCAAGATAATAAGTCTTTGGGTTCAGCTCCAACACCAATAAACTTCCATTATAACACTAGCTACTGAAGCACTTCCCTCAAAAATCTCAATTCCCCAAAAGAACTCAAAAAGGAACCAACAAGAAGCAAATGCAGAAAATGGCAGAAATCTGTCAAAACAGACCAGCAGGTAAAGATGAATTTTTTCGAAGACCTTCTGTTGCTCAAATCAAAAAGTGTTGAACTAACAAAAGTTAGATAACAACCTGGGGCAGAAGCAAAAAAATTCACGCCTCAAAAGGACGTACAGAGATTTTACACGAATTTTTACGATGAAACACATAAATCTGTTTCGGGATAGCAACTTTCCCAATCATTACTTCTCTCTCATTAGAGGTTACTCTTGGCACAAAAAGCAAATAAAAAGGATAAGAAGCGGTTATTACTGAAGTAATAACTTCCAAGAATCATCTAAAACTTTTGGGTTATCTCCCAATAAGTACTTTTCTTTAACGCCTTTAAGTTAGGCATGATAGTTTGAAAAGCTGCTCACATAAGAAATATGAATTGAAGTAAAAGAGAGCATCAAGAAGCAAATTCAAAGCATATTTAAGTCTAACCCACTTCCTATGCATAGGAATCTTGTAAACAAACAAGTCATGAAAGCACAAAGCAACAAGCATAGGAAAGCAAAACAAGTGCAACTTCAAAATTTTCAACATAAAGAGGGGAAATTTAATATTGTTGAGACACATAAAACCATGTTTCCCTCTCCCATAATAACTTTTAGTAGCATCATGAATACAATCAACAATATAACTATCACATAAAACATTCTTATCATGAGCCACATGCATAGAATAATTATTATTCTCCTTATAAACATAGTCATTCTTATTAATCATAGTGGGAGCAAATTCAACAAAATAGCTATCATGATTATTCTCATCACCATAATCATAAAATATAGGAGGCATATTGTAATTATAATTAATTTTCTCCTCAATAGTAGGTGGACTGAAAATATCATATTCATCATTGTAATCATCATATATTGGAGGTTTGGTATCATCATAAGCAATAGAATAGCTATCTTCCAAAGCCGGGGAACTAAAAAGATCATTTTCATAAAAACTAGCTTCCCCAAGCTTAGACTTTTCCATAGCATTAGCAATAATGGTGTCCAAAGAATTCATACTAACAACATTTCTATTAGCATGCAAATAAAGTTCATAGGTTTTTTAATTTTCTTTTCAAACACTTCATGTCCTAACTCAAGATAAATACTATAAAGCTCTCTAATTTTGTTGTTGTTTTCCATTAAGCCTAACTAGTGAAAATAAAAACAAGAAACAAAAAGATATAATTGCAGAATCTAAAGGAAATAACTTCGAGCACTCACACCGGAGGATGTGAGTACCTTTTACCTTACCTCCCCGGCAACGGCGCTAGAAAATAGGCGTTTGCCGTCGGAGGTTCTTCTTCTTTAATCCTCCGGTGTGAATACCTTTTACCTTACTTCCCCGGCAACGGCGCCAGAAAATTGCTTGATGTCTACGCACTTCTATTCTTGTAGACAGTTGTTGGGCCTCCAAGTGTAGAGGTTTGTAGAACAACAGCAAGTTTTCCCTTAAGTGGATCACCCAAGGTTTATCGAACTCAGGGAGGAAGTGGTCAAAGGTATCCCCTCTCAAGCAACCCTGCAATCAAGATACAAGAAGTCTCTTGTGTCCCCAACACACCCAATACACTTGTCAGGTGTATAGGTGCACTAGTTCGGCGAAGAGATAGTGAAATACAAGTGGTATGGATAATTATAAGTGGTAATGGTGATAGAAAATAGCTTGATGGCGTGGAAAAGACTAAAGGCAAACTGAAATAAAGATGGAAACAAGCAAACATGTAACAGATCTAGTAGCAAACGGTGTATCAATGCTTAGAAACAAGGCCTAGGGATCATACTTTCACTAGTGAACACTCTCATATAAATATATTATCTTCATGATACTACGCTGAACTACTCTCCGGTTGGACACTCTAATCCATGGTAGGGCTATAACAGCACACCGCAAAGTAAGTCTTTCCCATCTAGATAACCCCACACTGTCACCTTGAGTACTATATGAGTCCAACAAACACCAAAATTTCATAAAGACATCCAACTCCAAATATAACTCGTAACAAGTATTTGTAGTCTCTAGCCTAAGTGCCACCATGGTGTGCACGCTGTCACTTTCACACACATGGGGAGAGCAGAGATCTATTAAAGCACTTGAGTAGCAAGGTAGATCTACTTGATTACAAAGCTCATGACCACAACAAGATCATGCATAGATAGAGATATGAACACATAGCTACCGGTAGAACCCTTAGCCTCGAGGAAGAAGTACTCCCTCATCATCATGGGAATCAACAACGACGATGAAGATGGTGGTGGAGATCGATGGAGAGGGCTCCGGGGGCACTTCCTCATCCCGGCAGGGTGCTGGAATAGAGACTTTCTGTCCCCCGAATCTCCCTTCGATGGCGGCGGCGCTGCGAAACTTTTTGTGGCTGGAGGCTTGACTATTTAGGGTTTTGGTATCGTGAGGCTCTTATAGGCGAGGGAGGCAAGGTCGGTGGCCAGCCAAGGGGACCACACCATGCCCTGGCGCGGCCTAGGTGGACCCACGCCATGGGGTGGTGTGGCCACCCTGTGGCTCCTCTCCGGCTCTCCTTCTGGCTCCGTGAATCTTCCGGGAAAATATCGACTTTGGCTTTTGTCTGGTCCAATTCCGAGAATATTGATTTTCTGACTTTCCTGGAACCAAAAACAGTAGAAAACATGCAACTGGCACTGTGGCTCTTGTTAATAGGTTAGTCCAAGAAATCATATGAAAAGTACTCCAAGGTGTGGACAAAACATAAGAAAGTAGATAAAACCAAGCATGGAACATCAAAAATTATAGATACATTTGCAATGTATCATCCACCAAGCTTGGTGCATCAGCACTCGCTTGAAAGCGAGAACTTGTTCATCTACAAGATGCCGATGCACCATAAGCGGGTACGACTCTGACCGAACTCTACTTCAAGATGCTCCAAGCTGGTATGTACAACCTCACCTCGAGTCGATATCCCTTGGGATCCATGTGGGTAATGTATGGAGCATCCTAGCCTGGCTTTATGGCTTTAAAGAGAGCGCTTCCTGAGAGGCAACCCGGAAGTCATTAGGAGTCTTTCTTAGTTTTGTGTCTTGAGTCTAGTTGCATTCATGTTGCATTGGCACTTTTATTCTTCACATGTCTTGCTATTAGAATAATCTTGTTGAAGTTTTCGAAAGGTAGAATTTATGGTCACTATATTATGTGTTGCACAAACACAGTAAAAAGGAAGAGAAAAATTAGTTTCAGGTGAATCCTTCAATTATATGTATTTGTTGGTCAAAAATTTAATCTGTCATTTTTTTTCAAAACATGGTGTTTCTCTAAGTTTCAGGTTAAGAAGAATCCTCGAAGAAACGGGTAAACTTTTTTGACTCCAGAAGGTTTAACGACCAACTATGCGGCGAGAATAAAAATTCCGGCCGTATAGTTGCGATCACATAGTTATCGATGCCTTCGTCAAAATTCTTTTCCAGAGTACGAAAGGTTTAACGACCAACTATACGGCGGGACCTTTTTAGTCTAGCCGTATAGTTGTAGCCGTATAGATATCGACACCATCTACCCTTCAATGTTCAAGGTACTGTAAGTTTAACGACCAACTATACGGCGGGACCTTTTCGGTCCGACCATATAGTTGCGCCTGTATAGTTGGGAGAACCCCTCAAACGCCAACTGGAAGGTAACCATTGCTCGAAATTTCATTCTTTCTTCTTTCTTCTTCTTCTAAAAACCTCGAAACAACACATGTGAGCTTCTCCCATGTTTTAGAGAAGCCGTGCGTATGTAAACAATAAAGTTCTATCTCAGAAATTCCTTAAGTTGTAATTCTCTTTAGTAGTTCATGTTTTCTTTTCATTTTCTTTAATTAGTTGGGTGAACGTACTTCGTTCGTACATAAAACCATTGTCTTTTATTTTGTACATTATTTTCACAGGGACTTGAACCTTGTGTGCGACATGTACGGTAGTGCCAACCGTGCAAACACTCACATGAGCCACTTGGTTGCTTCAATTCAATGTTTCAATAATTAGTGTCTGGTAAAACCTTCCAACTCAAACCTATTTTAAATAAGCACATAGGGGTTGCACACTCGTGTTTCATATTTTTCTAACTTACACTTCATCACAATCTAGGAGAAGCGCACTTCTAGAATTAGTTGGTTGACTTAAGCGTGGTGTTTAGGTTGATGAACCGACTCAATGCGACTTGTATTTTTATCACTTGTGAGCTAAACCCGTGTCTTAAAAGAACACAAAAATATTTTGTCTTCTTTCTAGTCTTGTTCCTACCAGGTTCTTAAGAAAGGCATACACCGGATTGTGAAGCATTCATTGAAGCAAAGGTTCTTTGTCCATCAAAGTAGAGGTTAAAAGCACCTCAATGGTAAAGTGTGTCATCCTTGCTTTAACTTAAGCTTGGGGAGGTAACCACTTCTTATACTCTCTTTTGATAACCGTATTTTCTCTTTTGTTTTCATGATCTTCTTAAGTGGATACTTGGAAAGTTCTTAACTTGGGGAGGTTATTTTGCATGCGTAGAGTCTTGTGCAAAGTTCTTTATCTTAAAAAAAATTATGCTATTGTGTATCTCTTTGTTTTTGAATGCTTGCTTAGGTGAGATTTTGTTCATTTTATATAAGGGTTACACTTGCTCATGTTAGGCCCCATAGGAGATAAGCCATAGCTTTGATGCACCTTGTTAAACTATTATCTAGCTTGTGAAAAATATTGTGATCCTCTTTGAAAAGAAAAAATATAATAAAGAAGTTCATCGAAACTTGTTAGTTGTCACTGTTCAAAATTGTCTTAAGTGAATGGTTATGGACTAGCATGACCCCATAGTGTTGGAAATGATGGTCTTAATAGATGCTTACTGAGTGAGTTATCAAATAAGAAATGATGTTTCAAAGTTTCGAGATTACATATGCCAAAATTTCGTCTTGGAAATCAAAGTGTGATATTGCTTTATGCGTGTCTTACACCACTGTCGCACAACATGGGATGCTAACAACTCCGCTGGCCTTTGAACAATCAAAAAATAGGAAACTCTTGGAGTTTGGCTATGAGTTGCCCAACATATGTAGCAAAAAATGCTATATTTGGGTATGCATTGGTATTCTCATGGGCCCGTATTAAAATAAAAAGTCGGAATACTCCTCTGACCATTATGAGAAATAATTATACCAAAAAGGGAAACCTTGGTAATGGTCACGAGTGTCCTTCCTAGCCTACACAGTCTCGATTGAACATATACCACTTTTTGGCATGGTCTCATTACTAAGAAATATATTTTCTATGAGCTCAACAATCGAAGTTTGCACTTGAGAGACTTTAATAGATGGCATGAGTGGGTAGCATTGGAAAAACTCTATTTCTATTTATGATTGATAACTAACCATGTTTAGCTTTGACTTATACAAATAAAAATACAAAAATACAATAAAGTGCGTATAGAAGGATCACAAGTTTACTTGCAAGCTAGATTTAACTTTGACATGGGCAATAGAAGTTTTTGACTAATCTCTAGTGGTTTGGAATAATATAAATGAGCTTATATTTCCTTATATGATTATGTGCTTGATGTCTACGCACTTCTATTCTTGTAGACAGTTGTTGGGCCTCCAAGTGCAGAGGTTTGTAGAACAGCAGCAAGTTTTCCCTTAAGTGGATCACCCAAGGTTTATCGAACTCAGGGACGAAGTGGTCAACAGTATCCCCTCTCAAGCTACCCTGCAATCAAGATACAAGAAGTCTCTTGTGTCCCCAACACACCCAATACACTTGTCAGGTGTATAGGTGCACTAGTTCGACGAAGAGATAGTGAAATACAAGTGGTATGGATAATTATAAGTGGTAATGGTGATAGAAAATAGCTTGATGGCGTGGAAAAGACTAAAGGCAAACTGAAATAAAGATGTAAACAAGCAAACATGTAACAAATCTAGTAGCAAACGGTGTATTAATGCTTAGAAACAAGGCCTAGGGATCATACTTTCACTAGTGAACACTCTCATATAAATATATTATCTTCATGATACTACGCTGAACTACTCCCCGGTTGGACAATCTAATCCATGGTAGGGCTATAACAGCACACCTCAAAGTAAGCCTTTCCCATCTAGATAAACCCACACTATCACCTTGAGTACTAGATGAGTCCAACAAACACCACAATTTCATAAAGACATCCAACTCCAAATATAACTCATAACAAGTATTTGTAATCTCTAGCCTAAGTGCCACCATGGTGAGCACGCTGTCACTTTCACACACATGGGGAGAGCAGAGATCTATTAAAGCACTTGAGTAGCAAGGTAGATCTATAGATTACAAGCTCATGATCACAATATGATCACGCATAGAGAGAGAGATGAACACATAGCTATCGGTAGAACCCTTAGCCTCGAGAGAGAACTACTCCCTCCTCATCATGGAAATCAGCAATGGTGATGGAGATGGCGGTGGAGATCGATGGAGATGGCTCCGGGGGCACTTCCCCATCCCGGCAGGGTGCCGAAACAGAGACTTTCTATCCCCCGAATCTCCCCTTCGGTGGCAGCGGCGCTGCAGAACTTTTCGTGGATTTCTGATTGACTATCTAGGGTTTTTGCATCGGGAGGCTCTTATAGGCGAAAGAGGCAATGTCGGTGGCCGGCCAGAGGGCCCACACCATTCCCTGGCGCGGCCTAGGTGGACCCGTGCCATGGGGTGATGTGGCCACCCTGTGGCCCCTCTCCGGCTCTCCTTCTGGCTCCGTGAGTCTTCTGGGAAAATAGTAACTTTGGCTTTTGTCCCGTCCAATTCCGAGAATATTCATTTTCTGACTTCCTGGAACCAATAACAGCAGAAAAACAGTAACGGCACTATGGCATCTTGTTAATAGGTTAGTCCAAGAAATCATATGAAAAGTACTCCAAAGTTGGAACAAAACATAAGAAAGTAGATAAAACCAAGCATGGAACATCAAAAATTATAGATACATTTGCAATGTATCAACATCCCCAAGCTTAACTCCTGCTCGTCCTCGAGTAGGTAAGTGATAAAAAGAAAGAATAATTTTTGAGGTGACATGCACCATCATAAACTTGATCAAAGTATTTGTAAAACATTCAAAGCTGGGATCATAGTACTTCAATCATAACATGAAAGACAAAGTTCTAGCAATAAGCAAAAGAAACTATGATGCAACATGAAAAGGCACAAACAAAAGATTCATGAATAACAATGCTTTGCAAGATGTTTATTTGTTTCACATAAAGAAAATATAGCATAATACTATTCAGCTTGTCCCTCATAGAGTAGCAAATATAAATGCATAGGACACCTTCAAAGTTCATAAGAGTGACTAGATACAATAGTTTAAAACAAGCAATATCAAGTTATGCATCAATCAACTAGTCTTGGGACAATGCACATAGAACTAAGAATGGCCACTATGCTCTCAAAGTAGGTGCATAAAGATAGAAGGTGGAGACTCAATATAATGGTGGAAGAAATGCCTTTTTTATAAAAGGAAGTAGGGATTCAAGTCTCATAAAGAGCTTCCAAAAATTATGGTACTTATAGCTTTCAGCTCTCATTGCCCCTATCATAAGCATCTTGAAGTGATTAAGGTTAAAGTGAACAAACTATGGTGTACATGCTTGACGAAGTATAAGTCAGAAATCTCATGTCCCTTGTATACGAGGGCCGCTCCTCATGCTACTCAAGTGTAGTCACCGATAAGTTCTTGTCATCGTAAGTACATGTGTATCATAGAGAACCGCCAACGGGGTACCCCTTGCCCGATGATACGGAAGAATCCCCATATCAAAATGACAAGGCAAGCAGACAACGAGCATCTGAACAATCTTCTTATTTACTATGGGAATATGGTGCTTTTTTCTCTCTTTCCTCTTTTCATATTATCTCTTTTTTTCTCTTTTCTCTTTTTTTCTCAATATAGGACTCTTTTTTATAAGAAGAATGCTTCATAGACAGCTCATTATGGTTACGCTGTAGGTTTCCACCATGTCAGCATGGATTAGACCAGCGGCCCAGGCGTTTCTCTAACACATATACATAACTCCATGGACTTATAAGCTCCCCTTTCATTTCACACCGACGACATCCATATACAAAAGAGCATGATATCAACTAGGTACAGGTACCAAGTGCAATGTTGAAAGCGTTCCCCATGAAAGCATGGTTCTGCTAATTCCCAACAAATAAGTGCAAGCATATACATCATAGAAGACACAATGATTCAAGTTTATTAAGGGCAAGAAAAGTAAAGTGTGCCATCAAGTTCGTGAGAGCTTTAATCACTAGTTTTCTCATAACAAGTTTAATTCGGAAGGTAAACAAAAGCATGAATATACTTGGAATAGCATAAGCTAGTAGGTAGGTATGGTGGACTCTTTGGAATAACTTGGTTTAGGATTTGGATGTATGAGTGGAACTCATACTTGGTTACGGAGGCTAGCAAAAGACTGGGAGCGACAAACTAAGAGAGCAATAATGGCCATAATCATGCAGAGCGACAAAACATCATTGATCAAAGCATAAAGTGATACTACAAGTTGAAAACTAAAGGATCATAAAGGCTATGGTGACTTGAGATAGTCATAACATGGTGTGAGCATGTGCCAAGTCAACCCAAATAAAGCATCAAAGGAGAATACCACTATACTATGCTTTAATATGCTAAAACAACGCATGATTCATCCAAGGCACATTAAGCAATCTCAATTGTTTATAACAAGTCATGCTACAACAAAGAATACTAAGCATAAGCCAAAACAATATCAAGCATGGCATGACAAAGCATAGGCCACAGTCAAAAACAAGCTCTTTTTACCACATAAGCATGAACTTTCCTACTCTTTTCCAAACCAAACCAAACTATTTGAAAACCAATGTATGAAAGAGGGGGTCCAACCAATTTATTCAGCAAACTAAGAAAACCGAGCAAAACAAAAAACCAAAATGAAAACGAAAAAGAAGACGCTCCAAGAACAACACAACTGTGCATGAAACAATAAAAATGAAGCGTTTGGAAGAACCTGGAATTTTTATTGATGAAGAAGGGGATGCCTTGGGCATACCCAAGCTTTGACGCTTGTACTTCTTGAATATTTCTTGGGGTGACATGCGTGGCATCCCCAAGCTTGAGCTTTAGTCCATCCTTCATCTCATTACTCATTCCTTCCATACACCTGAAATATTTCCTTCATACAAAACTTCACACAATCTTTATTAGCAACATTAGTGCACTCAAGATAATAAGTCTTTAGGTTCAGTTCCAACACCAATAAAACTTCCATAAAACACAAGCAACTGTAGCACTTCCCTCAAAAAGCTCAATTCCCCAAAAAAAACTCAAAAAGGAACCAACAAGAAGCAAATGCAAATAATGGCAGAAATCTGTCAAAACAGACCAGCAGGTAAAGACGAATTTTTTCGAAGACCTTCTGTTGCTCAAATAAAAAAGTATTGAACTAACGGAAGTTAGATAACAACCTGGGGCAGAAGCACAAAAACTCACGCCTCAAAAGGACGTACAGATATTTTACACGAATTTTTACGGTGAAGCACAGAAATCTGTTTCGGGACAGCAACTTTCCCAATCATTACTTCTCTCTCATTAGAGGTTACTCTTGGCACAAAAAGCAAATAAAAAGGATAAGGAGCGGTTATTACAGAGGTAATAACTTCCAAGACTCATCTAAAACTTTTGGGTTATCTCCCAATAAGTACTTTTCTTTAGCGCCTTTAAGTTAGGCATGATAGTTTGAGAAGATGCTCACATAAGAAATATGAATTGAACTAAAAGAGAGCATCAAGAAGCAAATTCAAAGAACATTTAAGTCTAACCCACTTCCTATGCATAGGAATCTTGGAAAGAAACAAGTCATGAAAGCACAAAGCAACAAGCATAGGAAAACAAAACAAGTGCAACTTCAAGACTTTCAACATAAAGAGGGGAAACTTAATATTATTGAGACACATAAAACCATGTTTCCCTCTCTCATAATAACTTTCAGTAGCATCATGAATATAATTAACAATATAACTATAACATAAAACATTCTTATCATGAGCTACATGCATAAAAGAATTAATACTCTCCACATAAGCATAGTCATTCTTATTAATTGTAGTGGGAGCAAATTCAACAAAATAGCTATCATTATTATTCTTATCACCATAATCATCAAATATAGGAGGCATATTGTAGTCATAATTAATTTTCTCCTAAATAGTAGGTGGACTGAAAATATCATATTCATCATTGTAATCATCATATATTGGAGGTTTGGTATCATCATAAGCAATAGAATAGCTATCTTCCAAAGCTGGGGAACTAAAAAGATCATTTTCATCAAAACCAGCTTCCCCAAGCTTAGACTTTTCCATAGCATTAGCAATAATGGTGTCCAAAGAATTCATACTAACAACATTGTTATTAGCATGCAAATAAAGTTCCATAGGTTTTTTAATTTTCGCTTCAAATACTTCATGTCCTAAATCAAGATAAATACTATAAAGCTCTCTAATTTTGTTGTTGTTTTCCATTAAGCCTAACTAGTGAAAACAAGAAACAAAAAGACAAAATTGCAGAATCTAAAGTAAATAACTTCGAGCACTCACACCGGAAAATAGGCGGTTGCCGTGGGAGGTTCTTCTTCTTTAATCCTCCGGTGTGAATACCTTTTACCTTACCTCCCCGACAACGGCGCCAGAAAATAGCTTGATGTCTATGCACTTCTATTCTTGTAGACAGTTGTTGGGCCTCCAAGTGCAGAAGTTTGTAGAACAGCAGCAAGTTTTCCCTTAAGTGGATCACCCAAGGTTTATCGAACTCAGGGAGGAAGTGGTCAAAGGTATCCCCTCTCAAGCAACCCTGCAATCAAGATACAAGAAGTCTCTTGTGTCCCCAACACACCCAATACACTTGTCAGGTGTATAGGTGCACTAGTTCGGCGAAGAGATAGTGAAATACAAGTGGTGTGGATAATTATAAGTGGTAATGGTGATAGAAAATAGCTTGATGGTGTGGAAAAGACTAAAGGCAAACTGAAATAAAGATGGAAACAAGCAAACATGTAACAGATCTAGTAGCAAACGGTGTATCAATGCTTAGAAACAAGGCCTAGGGATCATACTTTCACTAGTGAACACTCTCATATAAATATATTATCTTCATGATACTACGCTAAACTACTCTCCGGTTGCACACTCTAATCCATGGTAGGGCTATAACAGCACACCTCAAAGTAAGCCTTTCCCATCTAGATAACCCCACACTGTCACCTTGAGTACTAGATGAGTCCAACAAACACCACAATTTCATAAAGACATCCAACTCCAAATATAACTTATAACAAGTATTTGTAATCTCTAGCCTAAGTGCCACCATGGTGAGCACGCTGTCACTTTCACACATATGGGGAGAGCAGAGATCTATTAAAGCACTTGAGTAGCAAGGTAGATCTATAGATTACAAGCTCATGATCACAGTATGATCACGCATAGAGAGAGAGATGAACACATAGCTACCGGTAGAACCCTTAGCCTCGAGAGAGAACTACTCCCTCCTCATCATGGGAATCAGCAATGGTGATGGAGATGGCGGTGGAGATCGATGGAGATGGCTCCGGGCACTTCCCGTCCGGTCTTGGGAGCAGAGACTTTCTGTCCCCTGAATCTCCCCTTCGGTGGCGGCAGTGCTGCAGAACTTTTCGTGGATTTCTGATTGACCATCTAGGGTTTTTGCATCGAGAGGCTCTTATAGGCGAAAGAGGCAAGGTCGGTGGCCGGCCAGGGGGCCCACACCATGCCCTGGCGTGGCTTAGGTGGACCCGCGCCATGGGGTGGTGTGGCCACCCTATGGCCCCTCTCCGGCTCTCCTTCTGGCTCCGTGAGTCTTCCGGGAAAATAGTAACTTTGGCTTTTGTCCCGTCCAATTCCGAGAATATTCATTTTCTGACTTCCTGGAACCAAAAACAGCAGAAAACAGGCACACCTTTGTGGCATCTTGTTAATAGGTTAGTCCAAGAAATCATATGAAAAGTACTCCAAAGTTGGAACAAAACATAAGAAAGTAGATAAAACCAAGCATGGAACATAAAAAATTATAGATACATTTGCAATGTATCAGTGCTCTCTTGCTTTGAGCTTGCAGGAAAAACAAGGATTCGATGCATTGATTTCCAATGATAAGCAAGATCACATCCATTAAGTTATCGATCCCTTTTGCTCGAGGACGAGCAAGATCTAGCTTGGAGAAGTTGATGGATGTGATAATACAACACTTTTTAGCAATACAAATTGTGTCATTTTCCTATCATATCATGCTCCATCTAACTATACCTATGCCTTATATGCATGACTTCTAGTTCTCATTTACTTTCATATGAGCTTTGCACATTTAGTAGTTTAGGTAGAATTTTATCCCTCTACCTTGTCTTTGACATGTGTGTAGGTGTTGATGATGATTATGGATAAAACAAAGGCAAAAGGAACAAAGAGAGCATAGTACGCAGGAGTTGTAGGGACTAGACTTAGCCATCTGAGGTGTTGGAAAAGTGAATTTTTCCAACTTCTCAAAATAAATATCCAAGATAACAAGGTTATAGATCTTGACGATACGAATTCAACGAGCCCAAGAACACCCAAAACGGAGTTCGTATGAAGAAATGGAGACCAAAATACTAAAGAGTGCTCATGGTTTGGCGACCAACTATACGGCGGGAGCAATAATTCTGGCCGTATAGCTCCCGCCATTTAGTTGCCAAAAAGGTCGCAAATGATAGGATTTCGCCCTCCGGAAGCTCTAGAACCTTTCCTAAGTAATATGACGGTATTGGGGGCACCCTAGGACACTCCCAAGGCCTATATAAAGGAGGGAGGAGTCAAAGAAGATAGACGGAAGCCACCATACACCATGTACAAGATCTAGATCCCATCTACCGCCTCCACGGTGGCGCCCTGCCACCGTGCCGCCTCCATAGCCTCTACAGCTCCACCAAGATCCAGATCTACATCAACACCATCAAGCCATCCAAGCAAGAAGAGGAGGAGAAGGAGGACGCCGCCATCACCACGCCGATGCCACCATCACCGCCCCATCATCACCATCTCCATCGCCGCTACTCCTTCATCCTTCCCCATCATGATATTCGTGATGGGTTGTAATATGGCTTGAACCCCTTTTATTAATGTTATGATGATTTGAGTAATTGAAGTGTGGTGTGTTCTTGTTAATTAATATGTTTATGCTTTCTCTTTACATTGTTCTATTCATGATATTATTCTAGTGATTGGAGACATCCAATCCATTGTTGAGGAATTTACGAGGGATTCACGGAGTGTCACAAAACTTATCATTAGTTTCTACTCTTCCATGGGTACCTGACAACCTGACAAGTCCATGGGTAGAACTAATAGGCTATTTGCTATAAGTGATTTGGCGGAGTCAATAGCAGCTTAGGATGCACCGCCCAGAGTTCCTTCAAGATCACTCATGATATAGATAGGTATAGTTTTGTGAATTGCTTGACCCCAAAGTGACAGATGGGATATATTGTGACTAGCACACTTTCTTAGGAGTACGGTTGTCCATAGAACTTAATGCATTTGCTCTGGTTTACCTTGATTGGTCTTGTTACTTTAATACACTATTCTCTTACAAGATAACCCATGTCCAAAGAGGGTGTGGACAATTGAGTTGTCTAGTTGCCACTTACCAATGGTGGGAGACAACAGTATATGAGGGACCACCACAATTATAGTTAACAACTATTCTATAAGCACTTATCATGCACACCGGTATACACAACATTACTTGAAGAATCATAGCATTAATATTCATCTCATTGCATTCACCCCTTTTTAGTTTTACTTTTGTTCTACTTGTCTTCCAATCCTAGTAGTAGTAATTACAAAACATGTTAAATTCATTTATCCTAGCAACTTATAGAATAGGCTATTTCCAAACCACGGTTTGGGTGCGAACATGGTCACATTGACAACATGGCTGCGGGGTCGTGTTCATCGAGCTCCCATTGGGACAAACTCTTTAAATATTTGCTGCTACAAATACTGCAATAACCCTGTTATTGGTGCAGGAACCCAGTCATCACTCATGCCGCCAGCTTGCTTCGAAACGAAACTTATACTCTCCTCGCTAGAATGCATCACCTCCCTCCAACAAAATAATGACGAGCTGATGATAAGAATGCCTTGGGTCTCCATTCAGTGCTTTAAACCCCGGGAATGCCTCAGCCCATTCAACATTTCCAACCGCTCGATCCAGTCTCTCACAAATGTAGCCGCTAATATTTTTACTATTATTACACCACGTAAACTTGTCTCCTTCATACCCCAGGTCCTCCAGCTCACACTTGCCCAGCGCCTCACGAAAACGATCCATGTACCCTTGGGGCCAAGCCACCCCACCCACCTTCTCTCCTATCGTGAGGATTTCATTAAAATCGCCCAGGTAGAGCCAAGGTCGTCCATCTTGGTGTTATTGTTTCAGGATCTTCATCAACTTCCATGTCTCCACCTTCCTCTCTGTTTGTGACTCACCATAGATGCATGTGAGGCGCCACTCTAGACCCCCTTCCTCTCTAATATACACATCCACATGTCTTCTACCATAAGATCTCATCCACATGTCAATGTTTCGCTTCCACAACATGGCCACCCCTACTTCTTCCATCCGCCTTCTTCACACACATGTTAGGGATCCCTAACAACCATCTAAACCTCTCCATTTCCTTCTCATCTAGCTTCATATTTGCTAAGAAAAGAGCATCTAGATCCGCTACCCTCTTGAAATACAAGGGGCCTTGAACTGTCGGGTTGTTGCCAAGACCCCGACAGTTGAAACCTACGAGTTTCATTGCATCCGGTGGGGCTGTTCCAGCAGCCCGATCGATATCTCAGATTTCATTTGGTTCTCCTTCTCATCCACATCCATTGTGTCTAACTTTTAATTCTTCACTGCTGGAACATCCTCCCCATCTAACGCCACCCTCTTCGACCCCACATTTTTACCACATGCTTCCACCTCCCCTCTTGTTCTCTTGCCCCCTCTACCAACCTTCTTAAACCTTCTGTGGTTAGATGTTGCCCGATGAGTGTCATCCACACCCTTTCCTCCCAACCTTTCTACAGAAACTGTTTCCATTGTCCCTCCTTCTCCTGCTTGTGGCCCTGCTACCTCCTTCGCCTCACCCTCCCTATCCCACTCACAGCCATCAACCTTTGGTATAACCTCCTCACTATCCACGACCTCCTTTACAAAACAAAGCTTCTTTTGAGGCCTCGTAGCTTTTGCTGCCTTCACCACCTTCTGTGGGCTGCTTACTTCGTCCTCCTCGACCCACGGTCCTTTCTTATCTCCACTTCCCTCTCCTCCATCCTTCTTCCATGACAAGCTATCACTTTCCGACCGAGATCCTCCTCTCCCAAAGCTATAGCCCCTTAAGTTGCTACTTCCCCGTCCATCACTTCATCTTCTCCTACCCCCATTAGGCCGCTTACGCCCCTCCATATCCGCACGTAACCAGGATGCCCACTCGAGTTTCTCTTCCTTCTTAAGTTTCACCATACATTCCTTCTTCCCATGACCAATCACACCACACTTGTAGAAAAAGTCCAGGAGATGCTCGTATTCAAACCTACAGCGTAGTTCCCTCTTTTCTTCGTTCTCCTCATCATTTACAATGTCTAAGGTAGTTCTTCTCATCAGAGCCTTAGTGATATCCAGGCGTACCTTTACGCGTAAGAACTTCCCCAACGCAAGATCATCATCGCCAGCATCGACATCTTCTGCTTCTCCCACCAGATCACCGATATCCTTTCCCACGGACTTGTTCATCAGCCCAATCGGCAATCCAAAGATCCTCACCTATATCGAATAGTATTGAATGCATATTCGTCAGCCGTCTTCCTTGGATCGAATTTCTCTACCACCAGTAGTTCTTTCTCAAACCACCATGGACCCTCCTTAGTAGCACGCTTCCAACCCGAGTACCGCCTAAACGAGAAGAGGAAAACATTCTCCCTCGGCTCCCTGCACCCAATTCCACGGACCGAGCACCAAATTCTCCCCAGCATTTGTCCCACCACTGATGCATGAGATGACTTTTCTGACATCAGTTTTCCTACCGCCTATGGTAATACCTCTTTCATGTTCCCTAGATCTGCTCTTGCGACCTTCAGTCCCTTCTTCTCCTTCTCCGAAAACTTTAGTCCCTGCATCATTCCTTCCATGCCTTCCATCCCACAAGATCCGGTTATTCACTGAGATCCAGGCTCGAGGTGTTTTACGATCGAACTCCTGGAACACACGAAAGGTTTATGGTGGACGGGATGGTCTCTCAATGAACTAGGTTTTACTCGCAACACTCTCAAGAGACTCCCAAGGCACCCTCGCAATGAGATAAGGGGCACAACCGGTTGCACCGACCCTATGGGACGAGGATCACAACACTAATCACCAATGAGAAGTGGTGGCGCCGCCTCAAACCCTAGAAGCTCTAATCGCCTCTACATTGCCAGACCCAGACATAACTATCACCGAACGGGGCATACTTTCTTCAACTCTACATCTCCTCTTTGTTGACCACAACTTGGACTATAGCTTCTTTCACTTGATGGGAAGACGGGTGTGTGTGTGCAAAGGAGGGAAGACCGGGTGACGTGATTTCTTGCCTCCTAACATGCCATTAGAGACTCTGAAGAGTGATGGACATGGCATAGCAACCAAAGGCATTAGTTTCTTCATGTTGTATGTGATTGTTGTTGTTGTATTTGATTAACTATTTGTTATTTGTGTGTTGATTTGGAGCTACTTTGAACAGTTTGTGTAACAATTATTAAACTATTAGTTTGTGTTGTAATAATAATTATGAACCATTTGTTTGAGATTTATTTGTGAAGTTTTTTATCTTTTTTGTTGCATGTATGTGGAGAAAACATGTTTGTGGTGACCTATATTAGGCCACCTGAAAAAATTGGGTGCCGTTTTATTGGGCATCTAAAACGGCAGTGGTGCCCAAAAACTAAAAAATGGTGCACCGAAACGAAAAAGTGGTGCTCAGTAACAAGTCACCCATTGGACATGCTCTAAAAGCATTTCCAGTCGCGTCTCCCAAACCTCCCCAATGTCTTTGGGGCAGACCAGGCAGAAAACACGCCTAGCCACGTGCCCCAAGTCATTTTCAATCCGGCGTGATCCGAAAGCGTGTCCGGCGCTGATGCCCCCCGACACCATAGGGGCGCTTCGGGCGCGTCGAACACAACGCACGGGCGACGCGACATTGGCGGGCCAGTCCTATTATTGACACCAATAATATTTATTATGTCATCGCCAACCTTTTGACTTAATGGCGCCGGTTCACCCGGCCGACGCAGGGAGTCGTCCCGTCGCTGCAGTGACGCGTGGCCAACGCAGAGAATCGTTCCGTCGTGGTAGTGGCGTGTGGCTGACACAGAGAGTTGTTCCAACACAGCAGTGACGCGTGACCGGCGTAGTCTGTGTCGCAATTGATGTATGGGCGGTTTGTTTTCTGTATCGCTAATCAAATGCTAGCCGCTCGAGACCTGTGCCCGCACCAATAGAATGGATGCTCGTCTTTCGACCTTTATATAAGAAGGCCGCTCGAGCCACATTTCCCACAAACGCTCCATTGTCGGTTCAATCCAGCTCCACTCACTCTCCATGGCTACATGTTCTAGGGAAAGGGTTGTGGTCGACGCGGACGCGGTTGATCAATGACGTCTTGCCGCTCGCCACCGCCTATAGAGGAGGATGGCTCTGACTTAGAGTTCTTCATCCCCATCTACGGAGAATCTTTGAGCAAGAAGAAACTCCCCCACCCCAACAAGTTTGCGCAACTTCTCGACGGGCAGGAGCCCGCCGCAGTGATGTTGCGGGCAAGCCACGGTGCTCTGCTCTGGCGCGTGGAGGTGATGTTCGACGGGCAAGGCCGTATGTACCTCCAAAACGGCTGGGAGCAGTTTGCCCGCGTGCGCGACGTGCAACTCGGATGCTTCCTGGACTTCACATGGGACGGCGATGACGTGCTCGACGTGAAGGTGTTCGACGTCACGATGTGCCGTAGGTACTACTGCATGGACACCGATGGGAGCGACACCGCCGATGAGAAGCCTGTAATTTAGGTTTCAGCCGGTTATTGCTCTATTTGTTTTTCTATTTCTATACTATGTATCAAGCTTTGCAAAATAAATTTAAATAAAATATCATTTGTTTGGCGACGTGACCCAAGATGCTGTAACATTGGGGACACACCTTCTGTTTTTAACCGGAGAGAGCACCACAAATGCAATGCTACCTCCTTTCTAAGTAAACATGAACGTCCCTCCACATCGTACTAGCTCAAATCCCGTAAAAGAGATGAAGAGGACAAATTTCATCCTGAAAAGAAAGGAGGAAGGGGTTGATCAATTTTAGAAAAGGCGGTGGGAGTGTGGGAGTAAAGCAATCGGCCGATGAGATCGGTAGGCTTTTTATTAGCACGAGATCAGTAGCGGCCCTTTACGTTCACCCCTATTTTATTCCTCTGTCCTCGATGAAAAGGGCAAATCACCGCCAGCCAGCGAAACATAAGAGCATCTGGACGTTCTTAAACCAAAATCCGACGCTATTTAGCGCTGAACGGAGCTAGTTTTCAGCCTAGAACACTTAGTTTCTCACTCGCATTCCCAGACCGAGTTCCTAGGCAAAGCAAAAACGACGACATATTCGAATTTTCTCGTTCCCGCCGGCGAAATCTTGGCCAAAGGTGTTCGACAGAATTACGCCCAAAAAGTTCAGCCATCAATTATTACAGAACAAGATAAAATAGTTCGGCGATCAGTCGTCGATGGCGACGGTCTCCTCCGGCGTGTCCGGTGCGACGGAGATAGGTTCGTCGGCCTCTTGACCGGCCGACTGGTTGGAGGAGGTCGAAGCGGAGCTCGGCAAAGCCACGGCGGCAGAGGTGTTCGGCGCAGAGTTTGGCGTGCTGGCGGTGATGTCCTCCTGGAGGATGGCGTTGCGCCGCACCATATACCAGGCCTTGATCGGCGTGCTCATCGTCGAGGTGTCTTCGCCGTCCATGAGAAACTGCAGATCCGTGTTCCTCTTCTTGGCGGCATAGTTCGCTTTAAGGAGGTCGAGCTTGCGGTCTTGGTTCTGTAGCAGCTGCACCCATCTCTCGTCGGCCTTCTTCTCCCTCTTTTTGGTATGGGCATTCGTGTCGGCGATGCACTTCTCGATGAATCCTAGAGGCGCTCGGCAGGCAGTCTTGCGGCTTTGTGCATCTTCACCTTCTTCTGGCCGAGCTCTAGCCTTCCTTCACCGGCAGCAGGGGAGGAGCCGCTGGGTTGTACACGCTGTTCTTGGTCTTGCCGAGTGTCAGCCGAGTGTCCGCCCATTTCTGGCATTTCTCTATCGCAGAAAATACGTGATGGAACTTGAACTCCATCTTGGTGTCGTCCCGGTACATGCCGAGTGCACAGAGGAGCTGCAAAGACAAAGCAAAGTGTGTCAGGATAGGCATGAACTACCGTCGTCTAGAGTTTAGCGAAGTACCTTGCCATCCATGCTCTCACCGCTGACGGGTGTGCGGTCGACCTCCTCGAGAAGGCTGTGCCACTTGCTGCACGTGTGCTGGATGAGCCCCCGGTGATTGGTCATGGCTTTCTCGTCGCGCTCCATGTGGATTTTGCTGTACGTCGGGTCGCAAAGGTTGTGTTCGTCGAACGCTAGCTTCACGCGCTTCCAGTAATTTTCCGAGTTTTGGTTGGCGCCACTGATGAGATCCATGCTCACCGCTTTTTAGGCGTCAGCGAGGCAAAGGTCATCAAGCGTCATCCACTTGATCAGGGGCTCCGGCGCCGAGGTGCCCACCTTCCTCTTGCCTTTGCCCTTCGCCGGAGCCAGGCCATCACCTTCATCTTCCTCCTCGGCATGGGTCTGCTCGGCGAAATCCAGAGACTCGATGCCGTGTTCGGTGTCGGCCCGAGATTGTTCTTGAGTGAAGAAAGAGGCATTGTCGGCCGTCGCCGACCCTTTGGAGATCATGACATGCATGTAGGCTTCGGCCGACATTCCACCGAACACGTTCTATGCGTCTGCCTCGCCGTAGGCTGCGTGCGATGAACTTCTGGCAAACGGCAGAGGACCGCGGCGCATGGACGTCGAAGATGCGCCGTACGCTGGAGAGCTGGAGTAGGGAACCTTGACGTCGATGTGGAAGGCCGGAGGAGGAGAAGGAGGGCGAGGCGTGGGGCAGGGGAACAACGTGTTCAGGTAGAACCCGCCGTTGAACTCGGGGGAGGAGGAGTACCTCTGCCGTGCGTTCGCCTGGCTCTCCTGGAACATGGACGGCGAAATCGGCGAGAAGCCGGCTTGCGAGGCGACGCTTGGCTGACTCCCCCAAACACCGTCGTACTGCGTACGCGACGCCGCCGCTTCCCTTTTCCCCTGGGCCTCGGTCGCCGCGTGAGCCTTGGCGAGCCCCTTCGCCCGCTTGGCCCTTGCCTCCCTATCCCTACGGCTATCCGATTCGACCTTTCTCTTCGTGGATAGGGCCAACCACGCGGGGAAGCTCATGCCTTTAGGTCTCGGCGTGGGCGCTCTCGGCTTCCTCGCCCTTTTCTCCTTTGGTTCGCCGGTGGCGGATCAGGGTTTGGCGAAAGCCTTAGGCAAAGATGATTGGCGTCAGCCGAATCAAGGAGATGTGGGAAGGCGGGAGGGGGAAGAGGAAAAGGGCGGGAACTCGGCCTCCACTCGCTGACATGGTTGGTCTACCCGTTTTTTGGCTACGTCCGACGTTCCCAAACCGTTCCCGGTGCCGTGGGATCGGACTGGGAATGTCGGACGAAAGTTGGGCCAAATCCGGACGAAACCGGCGTCCTGAGAACACGGCTGAGCGAAAAATCATAGGATAGGAAAAGTATAGGATAGGAAAAGTATAGGCCTATGAAAAACATAGAATTGAGATGTCATGCCAACTTGAATCCTATGGGAAAAGAAATTTTGTTTGATGTTGCAAAGGAATTTTTCCATGAGATATGATCTAATGTTTCTTTTCTATAGAAATTGCACTACAAGATTCCTATAGAATTAATTCCTATAAAATATGTTCCTATGAATCAAATAATAATATAGGAAAAATTCCTATAGAATTCAAATCCTACTTAATCTCTATGTAATTCTTATGAATCAAACGAGCCCTTGACGTGTGATCTACCCGTCCGCTAGCTGTGGCGCAGCCGCGCAGGGAGTGAGAGAAGAGAGCAACGCGGCGAGTGCGTGAGCAGAAGTCGGCTTTTGTCCTGTTGCGTCATGTCATGGGCAGGACGACGACGCTGCGCGCACATGGCCGGTCCACGTGCCGCCTCAGATCTATCTCCTCGCCACCGCAATCATGCGCGCCCGTGCCCGTCACGCCCTTCCTTGCCCCGCTCCCACAGCCACCACCAGCAGCAGGGACGCGGCACGTTCGCGTTGTCCGTTTACACTCCGGCCGACGGGGCCCCAGTTCGCGGATGATTCGCTCGTAATGGCCGGTCGGTGTAGCCGCCGTTCTTTTTGGCTCCGGCGCGTCTACATGCTTTTGGCGCTTCCGCGGGAACTGTTGATGGGTCGAGAGGGCGTGTCGGGTCGGCCCGGCAGGCTGTCATCCACACCACACGTTGATCTGTACTGCGGTCTGCACTCGGCAGGCGACGTGGGTGGGGACGGACGGACACTGCCTGCTGCCGCATGCACGCTCCTCCCTATTCCCTCCCCATCGGCTGGACGTGCCTTTGCTTCGATCGTGGGTTTGGTTTCTTGCATGGGTACGTACGGTGCTCTCTTTTCGTCATGGAAAAGAACAGGTGAAATGTGGAAAGCAGGTGGTGCATCATAAAGGGCTTGTGCTACTAGTTGTCGTCTGCAGTTAAGCACCGCGCACCTATTTATTCTTTTCCGGCGTGCACGTTATGCGGGTCTCTCTACCTACCAGGTTTTGTGGCACCCGAACGCCACTCAGCTCGTTTTTTTTTTAAGAAAAAAAGATACTATCTCGGAGTTTCAAAAAAAAATAAGCAAGGCTAATGCATAACACACACACATGTTTGACTCGATTGTCACGGGAATATCCAACCCCGGAGGAACATGGAGGCCTTTTTGTTTGCAATACTTAGAGCATCTCCACTCACTTTCCCACTAGGGCGTTTCCAGACAAATTTCGTCCCGTCGCGTTCCTAGGACGAATTTCGTCAGATTTGACCTAACTTTCATCCAGCATTCTCAGGCCAAACCCAGCCAATGGATTGTTGGAAGTGGAAGCTTCCGATGATTAGATAGGATACGTCGTTGAAATCGGCGGGTACCAATACAAGGGTGGGTGGGCGTGAATCTGCTTTTATCGAGTTGATGCTTGGTGGAGAGCGTTCCGCCGAATCCGTGGTTCCAGCGTTCAGGTTTTCTACAGACGGCGACAATTGACGAGGGGTAACCTCGGCAATATCCATGGTGATGGACTTGGGGTTTCACGAAAAAAAGAACGCTGGTGATTTCGTCGGATGTCAGGAAACCGATGAAGACAAAGTCGCCTGAATATTGGAAAAACACACTATTACAAATTGTCCTCTAGATTTTGGTTGTCTATTGTATTGTGTCGTGCCCTCTTCATTGGCCCCTCCTAGCCTTTATATATGGGGAGGCTAGGTCTTGGGTATCAATACGAGTAGGTCACAAGCTAGAGTTTATATCTAATCTTGTCTTGTACTTTCCTTGTCTTATATCGCCAGAAGTTTGTGTCCTTGTATACTTCGTATTAGCCAAACCGCTGTGGGTTTCATGGATCTTGGCAAATCTTCATGTGAGGCTTCCGTTGGACCGCACCATATATACCAATAATAGGCACCCGAAGGGTTATGCCTATGTCAGTAGTCCCCGAGGCTATGTTCGGATGCTTGCATCCGAGCATAGGCTCAAAGTCTTTTAATATGCTTGGAAACTGAACTCGAAGATTTCTTTGGATGCGTGAACTTATCGATGTCTTGTTTGGCCGATGCAATGGATGACGTTGTCTTGTTCTTGAAGTGATATCAGCATTTTCATCGGGCGCTCCCGATGGGAGTAACCTTTGAGGCTATACTCGGGTAGACTTAAAGTTATGCTTCTTCACTGTAGATATTCTTCCATCGACTCTTGTTTGGAGGATTTCTGTTTTTTCTATCGGGTGCGTGGCCAGCGCTCCCGATGGAAGTAGCCCTCGAGGCTATGTTCGGGTGTTTGCATCAGAGCATAGGCTCAGAGATCTTCTTCATCCAAATTTTTTCCGTGTAGAAAAATAGGGATCTTGGAAAAATACATGTAGATTATGTAAAATCAGCCGAAAATATAGCTTGTTGTAATTTCTTTCGGATGTGTGAATTTGGAACTTGATATATTTTGAACTTTATATATTTTTGCCGATGGCTATGGCATTTGCGCCCCTCGCGAGACCTTTTCGTTAGCTTGATGCCCTTTGGGCTGGATCAGCTACTCGAGTCAAAGCGTGTTTTGACGTACTTCATGGTGAAGCCGAATATGTTTTAACTTTGCCCTGAGTAGCGAAGCCCCCAAGTATCGGGGTATGATCATGTAATAATTTATTCGACTAGGCCTCGGAGTATCGAGTGTAATAGAGTAATGAAAAGTAAACTCGGTTAAGAGAACTTAACTTTATTGATATCGAGTGAGCAAATATGATCTTCATCCGAGGAATTTCTCGACTCGGGTCTTGATTTTTCTCGGGTGCGCCACCAGTTGACGCGAGTGGTGTTTAGTCGATTCTGTGGGAGGACCCGACAAAATAGCTCGATGTAGTCTCCATCCTTGCAAAAAACATAGAGAATTATTAAGTACTTGCATCTTGTAAAGAATACCGCCTTTCAATTTGTCATAACATTTTCTGGTGCCATCTGACCCAACACTTTTGCACTGTAACGCGATACCTTTTCGTTATCCTGACGCCCTTAGTCTCAGTACCTTGCCGACCTGTCAGTTGGGTTGCAACTGGGTCGGAGTTCAAGGATTCGACGCTCAGGCAGAGTCAGCTATTCGGGAAATCGCATATGAGGTGCTTGAGTGCACAAAGTCGATGACACTTAGGTTACTCGAAGAGGGTGAAGCCCCCAATTGTTTCGAGTGCGATTAAAATAAGAAAGAAATTAACTCGAAGTAGAGAACTTAGGCTCTGTTTGGCAGCTACCTTATTTTGAAGTATTTAGGAAATACTTCAGTTTCTAGAAATAATAAAGTATCGAATACTTTAAAGCGTTTGGCTCCACCAAATACTGTGGTTTTGAAAACCGAAGTATCCCAAAAACTAAAGTATTTTTTATGTTTTGAAAACTTCAGTCTCGACCTATTTTTTTCTTAAAACAGAGAAAAGCGCTCGCTCGTACCCGCCGGAGAATGCGTTTCTGTTTCCATCCCTCGTCATGCATGCTTGCATGCAATCAGCCGATGTCACAAGCCTAGCCTACCAGGAAACATGCACATACCAAAGTTTTATGCATGCTTGCATGCAATCAGCTGCTACTATAAACTCATAGTACAAGCATGATTTGATCTAGTAGCGCATTTTATTTATAAGTGTGTTTATTAGTTGTAGCTGAAGCATTCAATGCGAGGAACTCACGGAACATCCATGCATGCAAAGTATGCATAAAACTGAGAAATACTACAGTAAAAAACACTACCCTAACACGTTGAAGTTTTAACTAAAACTGAGAAATACTATAGTATCAAGAAACTGCGGCATTCTCCCCCCGTACGGTGAAATACTTCAGTTTTGTAATACTTTAATTTAAGAAAAACTTTGTTGTCAAACTAGGCCTTAGCTTTGTTGGTAGTCGACGAAATTGATGTGGCCAGAGGAGCTAGAGCCGGTGACGGCAACGGGTTGTTGGAAGTGGAAGCTTCCGATGATTAGATCGGATCCACCATTGAAATCGGCGGGTACCAATACAGGGGTGGGTGGGCGTGGATCTGCTTTTGTCGAGTTGATGCTTTGTGGAGAGCGTTTCACCGAATCCGTGGTTCCAACGTTCAGATTTTCCACAGACTGCGTCAATTGACGAGGGGTAACCTCGGCAATGTTCATGGTGATGGACTTGGGGTTTCGCGGAAAAGAGAATGCTGGGGATTTCGTCGGATGTCAGGAAAACGATGGAGACAAAGTCGCCTGAATATTGGGAAAATACACTATTACAAGTTCTCCTCTAGATTTCGGTTGTCTATTGTATTGTGTCGTGCCCTCTTTGTTGGCCCCTCCTAGCCTTTATATATGGGGAGACTAGGTCTTGGATACCAATACGAGCAGGTTACAAGCTAGAGTTTGTATCTAATCTAGTCTTGTACTTTCCTTGTCTTATATCGCCAGGAGTCTGTGTCCTTGTATACTTCGTATCAGCTAAACCGCCGTGGCCTTCATGGATCTTGGCAAATCATCAGGTGAGGCTTCCGTTGGGCCGCACCATATATACCAATAATAGGCACCCGAAGGGTTATGCCCATGTCAGTTACACTCAGTAAGATCTCCTTGGCATCCATAAATAGTAAATTTCTACTTCCATACAGTTAATATAGCTTACGGAGGGGACTCCTTGACAACCGAACCGTTTTGATGATTGTACCCTAAGGTAAAGGAGGGCACTCCTTGATGCTTGAACTGTTTCATGTCCCGCATCGTCCCCTGCGTGTGCGACCTTGACACAACTCTAGCGCCACCTCTAGCCAGCCCCCTCCCCCTCCCGTGTCACCGCCAGTGAGCGCCGTTGGATGAAGCCCGTGTAGTGCCAATGGCGGCATGATCTTCTCTACCAGTGCTGCTACTGCCTTGCGGGAGGGTGTTGTTGACATTTGCGTGACCTGGTGAGAAAGCAAGCTCGACCAATGGTAGTGCGGTGGCATTCCTAGTATCATGACCCATTCCCGAGCGATGCGGTGTTGGTGTTCCCTGATGGCTCAAGATATCTCGAGCTCGTTGGGAACCCCAAGAGGAAGGTATGATGAGCACAGCAGGAAGTTTCCCTCAGTTATCAAACCAAGGTTATTGAACCAGTAGGAGCAAGGAAACAACCTCATGGTGTTGCTACCAACTTGGAATCCTGCACAACACACCACATAACTTTGCCCCAACTTATAGTGAGGTTGTCAATCTCACCGGTTCTGCTGAAAACAAAGGATTAAACGTATTGTGTGGAAGATAATAATTGCTTGTAGAAATTAAACAGTAAACAATAAACAATAGATGGTATATCAATGGGGAAAAAATGGACTGGGGTCCATAGTTCACTAGAGGTGATTCTCCTTAAGATAAATAGCATGTTGGGTAAACAAATTACAGCGGGGCAATTGATAGACTCGAGAAAGCATACAATGCATATACTAATCATCTTGACTCCTATGAAATTTGATTGGGCATTACAACATTATACATAAACCGTAATCCAACTGCATCTATGACTAATAATCCACCAAAGGATTGTTGTTTTCTCGCTAGTAGAAACAACACATCTACAACCTTATAGATTCCTATCACTTCCCCATATTAGTAGAGGCATGAACCCACTATCGAGCATAAATACTCCCTCTTGGAGTTGCAAGCATCTATTTGGCCAAGATAGTTACAAACAACGGAGAGCATGCAAGATCACAAATAACATAGACATGATAGAATTAATAATCAATCTGAAATAGCATCTCAATATCCATCGGATCCCTGCAAACACAACATGTAAGATTACAAATAAATGATCTTGATCATGAACGGAGCTCACAAGATCTAAACACGATTGCACAAAGGAGGAGAACCAACCATCTAGCTACTACATGGACCCATAGTCCAAGGATAAACTACTCACGCATCACACCGAAGGCAGTCATGGTGATGAAGAAGGCCTCCAGGGTGATCTCTCCCCTCCGGCAAGGTGCCGAGAAGAGCTTTGGATCCCACCCTGATCTAAGGATTAAGATGGCGGCTACAGACTCTTTCGTGGATTTCTGATTGGGTCTTTGATCGGGTCCTTAGGGTTTTCGTCCCGAGAGGCTTTTATAGGCGAAGGGGCAAGGTCGGTGGAGCACCAGGGGGCCAACACCCCCTGGTGGCGTGCCCCCCAGGCCGCGCCGCCACTAGTTGTGGCCGCCCTGGTGCGCCACTTCGTCTCTCCTCCGGACTCCGTGTTGCTTCGGGTAAAATATTGACTTTGACTTTTGTCCGTCCAATTCTGAGAATATTTCCTTACTAGCTTTTCTGACACCAAAAACAGCAGAAAACAGGCAACTGGCGTTGTGGCATCTTGTTAATAGGTTAGTTCTAGAAAATGTATAAAAATACCTCAAAGTATGAACAAAACATAAGAAAGTAGATACTAAATAAGCATGGAACATCAAAAATTATAGATACGTTTACGACGTATCAACATCCCCAAGCTTAACTCCTGCTCGTCCTCGAGTAGGTAAGTGATAAAAAGAATAATTTTTGAGGTGACATGCACCATCACAATCTTGATCAAGGTATTTGTAAAACATTAATAGCTGGGATCATAGTACTCTAACATAGCATGAAAGATATAGTTCTAACAATAAGACATAGAAACTATGTTGTAACATGAAAAGGTACAAACAAAAGATTCATGAATAACAATGCTTTGAAAGACGTTTGTTTGTTTCACATATAGAAAACATAATCAGAATGGTATTCAGCTTGTCCCTCATGGTATAGCAAAACATAAATGCATAGGATACCTTCAAAGTTCATAAGGGTGACTAGATACAAATAATTTAAGAACAAGCAATATCAAAGTTATGACTCAATCAACAAGTTTTGGGACAATGCAAATTAAATAAGAATGACCACTATGCTCTCTCAATAGGTGCATAAATATAGAAGATGGAGACTCAACATAAAAGTAAAAAGAAAGGCCCTTCATAGAAGGAAGCAGGGATTCAAGTTTCATCAAGAGCTTCCAAAATTATGGTACTTATTAGCTTTCAGCTCTCATTGCCCCTATCATAAGCATTTTTAGGTGATTAAGGTTAAAGTGAACAGATATGAGGATATGCTTGACAAGTTATAAGTTGAAAATATCATGTCCATTGCTTACGAGTACCAAACCTCATGCTACTCAACTTTAGTCACGAGTAAGTTCTTGTCATTGTTAGTACATGTGTATCATAGAGAACCGCCAACGGGGTACCCCTTGCCCCATGATACATGAGCTATCCCATATCAAAATGACAAGGCAACAGACAATGAGCATCTCAGCGATCTTTTTATTTGCTATTTGCATAGTTTTTATTGAGGATGCTTCAGAGATTGCTCACTATGGTTATGCTGCAAGTTTCCACCATGATTAGGCATGGCTTAGGCTAGCCGCCTAGGCGTTTCTCTAACACATATACAAACTCCATGAACTTACAAGCTCCCCTTTTATTTCACACCACTAGGATCCATAAGCAAAAGAACATGATATCAACTAAATAACGTGTAATGTTGAAAGCGTTCCCCATGGTAACATGGTTCTGCTAATTCACAACTTATAAAATGCAAGCATATACGCAACATAGATGGACACAATGGTTCAAGTTTATTAAGTGCAAGAAAAAGTAAAGTGTGTGAAAGTGCATGTGTGCCCCCATGTGTGGTTTTGGTAATTAATGACAATCTTTATGGACTTATGTTTGCATTGAGTTTTACTTGTAGGATTTGTCCATAGGCAATGCTTGAACCATATGTTGGCTTCAAGGTTAGGAGAAGAAGAAAGTAGAGAAGATCAAGTGTTGACCAAGGTTTCAATGAGTGATTTGGAGATTGGTCAAGTAAGAGTTGGGCCTATAGCAAGTGTGTCTTGAAGAATAAAGTTGGAGTGATATCTCTTATGTACCTTCAAGACACCAACATAATGAAGAAAGAAGAAATGATGTGCAAGTTTAAGATGAGTCATCTCGAAGAGATCATTTGCTTGAAGCTTGCCATCCTATGGTGATCATGGATATGGGAAGATGATATGCCGAAAAGAGAAGCTCTACCATAGTGGAGTATGGGGAGCAATTTGCAAGTCTTCCCCAAGCTAGCACAACCAATCAAGAAAGGTGTTCCATCTTGAGGTGGAGAAGATCGTCATCATCAAGATCAAGTGGAATATGCACAAGGCAAAGGTATGTTCTTGATAGGGTTTCCTTCTTACCGGTCTTGTCGTGCTAGTTGGAGAGACCGGTTTGTAGGATAGATAACCGTTCTATCAAGAGGGGCTCTCGAGTGAGTAACTTGATCATATCCTTCGGAGAGAGAGCTCAAACCTTTGCATTCTTGGCATCATCTTTCTTGGTTATTATTTGGATCTTATCCATGTGAGGTTCTAGAGCTTGTGGTAATATTCATAACAAGCTCTAGTTCATCAAAAACGGATTCCCCCTTATACTTTATTGCGTTTTTTATCTTGGAGGTTTTTCCGGTTTCTCACCAAGAGAGGTATCTCACATCATAATACATGAAATGTTCTCTCTTGGTGGTATCCAATATTTCTATGTCACCCCCTTTCCAACAAAATTAGTTTCGGGTCCATCGGAGTCCGGATGCAAATGTTATGATCGTTACAGTTTTGTTGTTTCCATCAGTGTCTTTGGCAGGTTTTTCAGACCGGAGTCTCCAGTGTGGTCCGGAGTTTCCCCACGAGTCTTCGGTGTGGTTGGACCGGAGTCTCCGGTCCACTTGGCCCACAGAAGGGCTGGGTCATTCTGTTTGGTGGTCCGGAGGCTGGTCCGAAGATGGGCCGGAATCTCCGGTATAGACCGGAGTCTCTGGTGTGCAGGCCGGAGTCTCCGGTCTGACTCTTCTCCAACGGTCAGAAACGGTCAGAAATCAGTGGGCCTATAAATAGGGGACCTCTTCTTCAACCTAAAGCTGCTCGTTCCAGAAACTGAAGAACATCATTTTAGAGCCACCAAAACTCCAATATCTCTTAATCCAACCACCCAAACTCGCTGATCTTTGGGGAATCGGAGGAGGAGGCCTTGATCTACAGCTTCACCAAGAGAGATCTTCATTTCCCCCTCATTCACTTGAGGTCCCCTTGCTCTAGGGTTTCATTGGAAACCCTAAGCCTTGTTTTGGTTTGAATTGATTCTTACAAGCTTGTCTTTGATTGTTTGACAGCTTGCTTGTATTCGGGAGCCTCCAATTAAGTTGTGGATGTGTGCCTCGAACTTGTTGTAAAGGTGTCGGCTACCACCTCGAAGGTTGTCGATAGTGGAAGGGTGGATCAATCCCATTAGGGTGAGATTCATCGGAGAATAAGGGAGGCCTTTTGTGGCGTTGGTGGTTTGGTACCACCCCCTCTCCAAACGAGACGTACTCCATTGTTGGGAGGAACTCGATAATAATCGTCATCTCCGTGTGCCTCGGTTATCTCTATACCCGAGCTCTTACTTATGCACCTTACTTTGTGATAGCCTTCATGCTTGAAGTCTATATCTTGCTATCACATAGTTGGTTGTCTTGCTTAGCATAAGTCATTGGTGGACATAGATGAACCCTAGTTGTTCTAGGTTTTGTGCTTGACAAAGTAAACGCAAGTTTAATTCCGCCTTTGTTAAGCCCATCTCGGAAAAGTTTTTAAACCGCCTATTCACCCCCCTCTAGGCGACATATGTATCCTTTCAGTGTGCCATCAAGTTTGTGAGAGCTTTAATCACTAATTTTCACATAACAAGTTTAATTCAGAAGGTTGATAAAAACATGAATATACTTGGAATAGAAATAATGCTAATAGGTAGGTATGGTGGAATCTTTGGAATAACTTGGTTTTATTTGGAGTTGGATGCATGAGTGGAACTCATACTTGGTACATGTGGAGGCTAGCAAAAGACTAGGAGCAACCAACTAAGAGAGCAATAATGGTCATAATCATACAAAGCAACAAAATATTATTAATTAAAGCATAAAGTGATATTGCAAGTCAAAAACTAAATGATCATAGAGGCTAAGGTGAACGGTATAGTCTTAACATGGTGTGAGCATGCGCCAAGTCAACCCAAATAAAGCATCAAAGGAGAATACCGCAATATTTTTTTTTGTATGCTAAAACAACGCATGATTCTTTCAAGGCACATTAAGCAATCTCAATTGTTTGGAACAAGTCATGCTACAACAATAATTATTAAGCATAAAGTCAAAGCAATATCAAACATGACATGATAAAGTCTAGGCCACAGTCAAAACAAACTCCTTTTGTACCACTTATAAGCATGAAACTTCCTACTCTTTTCCAACACAAATCAACTTATTTAAAACCGCGTATCAATGCGGGGGTCCAAACAATTTATTTAAGCAAACCAAACAAAAGAAAACTAAAAACAAAGACAAAGACGCTCCAAGAGCAACACAATTGTGCATGAAACAATAAAAATGAAGTGTTTGGAAGAAAACCTGAGATTTTTATTGATGAAGAAGGGGATGCCTTGGGCATCCCCAAGCTTTGACGCTTGTACTTCTTGAATATTTCTTGGGGTGACACAAGTGGCATCCCCAAGCTTGAGATTTTGTCCATTCTTCATATCATCACATTGTTCTTCCCTACACTTGAAAATTTCCTTCATACAAAACTTCACACAATCTTCATTAGCAACATTAGTGTATTCAAGATAATAAGTCCTTCGGTTCAGTTTCAACACAAGTAAAACTTCCATTAAAACACAAGCTACTGTAGCAATTCCTTCTAAAAGCTCAAATGATCAAAGAGAACTCAAAGAGAAAGAGATTAAGAGGCAAATGCAAATAATGGCAGAAATCTATCAAAACAGACCAGCAGGTAAAAACAAATTTTTTCGGAAACCTTCTGTTGCTCAAATCGAAAAGTGATAAACTAAAGAAAGTTAGATAACAACCTGGGGCAGAAGTACAAACACTTACAGCTCAATCCGACATACAGATATTTTTCACGAGTTTTTACAGTGAAGCACACAAATCTATTTCGGAACAACAAATTTTCCAAGTCTTACTTCTCTATCATTAGAGGTTATTCTTGGTACAAAAACCACACAAAAAGGATAAGGAGAGTTTATTATTGAGGCAATAACTTCCAAGATTCAATAAAATAAAAACTTACTGAATAAAAATTTGGGTTATCTCCCAATTAGTGTTTTTCTTTAACGCCTTTGAGCTAGGCATAGGAAGCAAGATTCAAGTATTCTCAAATGAAGAAGCATTAAGAGCAAATTTTGTTTTAATAGGAGAGGCAAAATGAACCTTCTCTCTCTTCTTAGGGAAGTGTTCTATACCTTTCTTGAGTGGGAATTGATATTTAATGGTGCCTTATTTCATATCAATAATGGCACCAACAGTTCTAAGAAAAGGTCTTCCCAAAATAGTAGGACAAGAAGCATTGCATTCAACACCCAAAACATAGAAATCAATGGGGACATAGGTATCATTAACCATAATAAGAACATCATTAATACTCCCCATGAGTTTCTTTTTAGAATTATCATCAAGTTGGACATCTAAATAACAATCTCCTACTGGTGGCAAATCATGCATTTTATAAATCTTTCTAGGCATAATAGAGACACTAGCACCAAGATCACATAAAGCTTTTAGATAAAAATCATTCACTTTCATATTAATGATGGGTTCCCAACCATCTTCTAATTTCATAGGAATAGAAGCTTTATGTTTCAATTTTTCTTCTTTAATTTTTATGAGAGCATCAGTAATGTGTTTTGTAAAGGCCATATTCATAACACTAGCATTAAGACTTTTAGCAAGATTTTCTAGGAACATAATTACTTCAGAAATATTGCAACCATCAAGATCAAAATCATAATTACCATCCAAGGTAGTAGAGCTATTGTTTCCCATATTTCGAATAATTTCAGCATTTTTATTGGAAAAGGTTCCATTGGTTTTAGGTATTGTAGCAAAAGGAATGGGGGCTTCATGTGGTTGCTAGCATCAACATTGGTGGTGGTAATAGTACAAATACTATTATTTCTAGCAATTTCATCCTCTCTTTCCCACTTAGCACGCAATTCAGCTAATAGTCTAACATTTTCATCACTTCTAACTTGTATGGCATTAGTAGCAGCAAAGGGATTTTCCATGGTTTCAGGTTTAGCATCCATTTTATTAATCAAAGAGGATTGTGCTTCAGACAAAGATGATATATTTTTTTCAGCATTAGAAAGGTTTTCCTCAACAATTTTATTGAAAGCAGTTTGTTTACTAACAAAATCCTTAAGCATGACTTCAAGTTCAGAGGGTGCACTTCTATTGTTGTTGTAGGAATTTCCGTCAGCATTACCATCATTGGGAGGATATGGCCTATAATTATTATTACCAAAATTATTTTTGTAGGCATTGTTGCTAAAATTATTGTTTCTAACGAAGTTCACATCAACTAGCTCTTCTTGAGCAACCAAAGAGGCTAAGGGAACATGATTTGGATCAATATCAGCTTTCCCATTAACAAGCATAGACATAATAACATCAATTTTATCACTCAAGGAGGAGGTTTCTTCAACAGAATTTACCTTCTTACCGTGTGGAGCTCTCTCAGTGTGCCATTTAGAATAGTTAACCATCATATTATCAAGGACTTTGTTGCAACACCGAAAGTATGGTCATAAAGGTGCCTCCAGTAGCAGAATCCAACAGATTTCTTGAAGAATAATTCAGTCCTGCATATTTTTTTTGGATAATCATCCAAGTAGTCAGTCCATGAGTGGGACAATTCTTCACCAAAGATTTCATTCTTTCCCAATCTTGAGCAACATGTTCATTATCAAATTGTTTAAATTTCATTATTTCACCTCTCATAGAAATAATCTTAGCAGGAGGATAGTATTTTCCAATGAAAGCATCTTTGCATTTAGTCAAAGAATCAATACTATTTCTAGTTAGGGATAGCAACCATTCTTTAGCTTTTCCTCTCAAAGAGAAAGGAAACATTTTAAGCTTAATAATATCTCCATGTATATCCCTATGATTTTGCATCTCATAAAGATCAACACAATTATTAAGGTGAGCAGCAACATCTTCAGTACCAACACCAGAGAATTGTTCTTTCATAACAAGATTGAGCAAAGCAGGTTTAATTTCAAAGAAAGTAGCTTCAGGAACAGGTGGAGCAATAGGTGTGCACATGAAATCATTGTTGTTTGTGCTAGTAAAGTCACACAACTTAGTATTTTCAAGAGTAGTCATTTTTTTGTGTTTTTAATAAAGGAAGCAAACCAATACAACTATTTTTTTGTGTTTTTGATAAAAGAAACAAGCAAACAAAGAAAAAATAAACTAAGCAAAACTAAAAAAACAAAGTAAAGAGATTGGTTGTGAGGGACACCCCTTGTGAAGCTGTCCTTAACTCCCCAGCAAGAGGAAGGTATGATGAGCACATCAGCAAGTTTCCCTCAGTTATGAAACCAAGGTTATTGAACCAGTAGGAGCAAGGAAACAACCCCAAGATGTTACTACCAACTTGAAATCCTGCACAACACAACCATAGAACTTTGCCCCAACTTACAGTGAGGTTGTCAATCTCACCGGTTTTGCTGAAAACAAAGGATTAAACGTATTGTGTGGAAGATAGTAAATGCTTGCAGAAAGTAAATAGTAAACAGTAAATAGTACATGGTATATCAATGGTAAAAGAATGGACTAGGATCCATAGTTCACCAGAGGTGATTTTCCTTATGATAAATAGCATGTTGGGTGAACAAATTACAGCGGGGCAATTGATAGACTCGAGAAAGCATACAATGCATATACTAATCATCTTGACTCCTATGAGATTTGATTGGGCATTACAACATTATACATAGACCGTACTCCAACCGCATCTAGGACTAATAATCCACCTTCAGGTTATCATCCGAACCACCTCCAGTATTAAGTTGCAAACAACACATAATTGCATTAAGCAAAGTGTGTAAAGTAAACAATACGATTGTCCCATGGACAAAGGATTGTTGTTTTCTCCCTAGTAGCAACAACACATATACAACCTTAGAGATTCCTGTCACTTCCCCAGATTAGTAGAGGCATGAACCCACTATCGAGCATAAATACTCCCTCTTGGAGTTGCAAGCATCTACTTGGCCAAGATAGTTACAAACAATGGAGAGCATGCAAGATCACAAATAACATAGACATGATAGAATCAATAATCAATCTGAAATAGCATCTCAATGTCCATCGGATCCCCGCAAACATAACATGTAAGATTACAAATAGATGATCTTGATCATGAACGGAGCTCACAAGATCTAAACATGATAGCACAAAGGAGGAGAACCAACCATCTAGCTACTACATGGACCCATAGTCCAAGGATGAACTACTCACGTATCACACCGGAGGTAGTCATGGTGATGAAGAAGGCCTCAAGGGTGATCTCTCCCCTCCGGCAAGGTGCCGGGAAGAGCTTTGGATCTCACCCGATCTAGGGATCAAGATGGCGGCGGCTACAGACTCTTTCATGGGTTTCTGATTGGGTCTTTGATCAGGTCCTTAGGGTTTTCGTCCCGGGAGGCTTTTATAGGCGAAGGGCAAGGTCGGTGGAGCACCAGGGGGCCCACACCCCTGGTGGCGTGGCTCAGCCGTCTTGCCACCAGTGTGGCCGCCTGTGCACCACTGCCTCCTCCTCAGGACCGTGTTGCTTCGGGTAAAATATTGACTTAGGCTTTTGTCTCATCCAATTCCGAGAATATTTCACTAGCTTTTCTGAAACCAAAAACAGCAGAAAACAGGCAATTGGCATTGTGGCATCTTGTTAATAGGTTAGTTCTAGAAATTGTATAAAAATACCTCAAAGTATGAACAAAACATAAGAAAGTAGATACTAAACAAGCATGAATTATAGATATGTTTACGACATATCATTCCCCTACGACAGAGCTTCTTTGGGCGGGGACAAATCGAGTGGAGTAAGGCAGTGGTGCAATTCATGGACGTGGTGGCAGAGTACAGTGGCGGGCTTCGCTAGATGGTGGCAGGGATCGGTACGTGATGTCACGCTTCTATTCTTGTAGAAAGTGTTGGGCCTCCAAGTGCAGAGGTTTGTAGAACAGCAGCAAGTTTCCCTTAAGTGGATTACCCAAGGTTTATCGAACTCAGGGAGGAAGTGGTCAAAGGTATCCCTCTCAAGCAACCCTGCAATCAAGATACAAGAAGTATCTTGTGTCCCCAACACACCCAATACACTTGTCAGGTGTATAGGTGCACTAGTTCGGCGAAGAGATAGTGAAATACAAGTGGTATGGATAATTATAAGTGGTAACGGTGCCAGAAAAGAGCTTGACAGGTAGGAAGAGACTAAAGGCAATCTGAAATAAAGATGGAAGCAAACAAACATGTAACAGATTGATGGCTCAATGCACGACGCCCAGAAAAATGCTTGTTGGCGGTGTTGATGTAGAGCTCGTTGGGAACCCCAAGAGGAAGGTATGATGAGCACAGCCGCAAGTTTCCCTCAGTTATGAAACCAAGGTTTAATCGAACCAGTAGGAGCAAGGAAACACCCCAAAGGTGTTACTAGCTGAGCTTTGGCAGGGCGCACTACCGGTGCTAGTAGCAACATGGAGACCTGCACAACACAACCACAGAACTTTGTCCCCAACTTTCGATGAGGTTGTCAATCTCACCATGTTTTGCGGAAAACAAAGGATTAAACGTATCGAATGGAAAGAAGGAAAAGTTTGCAGAAAGTAAACACAAAATAGTAAAAGATTGTAGATTGTATTTAAAGGACAAGGACCGGGATCCATAGTTCACTAGAGGTGGCTCTCCTTAGATAGATAACATGTCGGGTGAACAAATTACAGCGGGGCAATTGACAAACACCGAGAAAGCAATACATGCATATACTAATCATCTTGACTCCTTTGAGACTTGATTGGGCATTACAACATTATACATAGACCGCCATCCAACTGTATCTATGACTAATAATCCACCTTCAGGTTATCATCCGAACCCCCTCTAGTATTAAGTTGCAAGCAACAGATTATTGCTTTATGAACTACGTGTAAAGTAAACAATATGATTGTTCTATGAACAAAGGATTGTTGTTTTCTCCCTAGTAGCAATAGCACATCTAGTACCTTCGAGATTTCTGTCACTTCCCCAGATTACCAGAGGCATGAACCCACTATCGAGCATAAATACTAACTCTTGGAGTTGCTAGCATCTACTTGGCCAAGATAGCTACTAACAACGGAAAGCATCCAAGATCACAAATAACAAAGACATGATAGAATCAATAATCAATCTAAAATAGCATCTCAATATCCATCGGATCCCCACAAACACAACATGCATAATTACAAATAGATGATCTTGATCATGAACGGAGCTCACAAGATCTAGACATGAAAGAACAAAGGAGGAGAACCAGCCATCTAGCTACTACATGGATCCGTAGTCCAAGGATGAACTACTCACGCATCACACCGGAGGCTTGCATGGTGATGAAGAAGGTCTCCAGGGTGAATTCCCCTCTCCGGCAGTGTGCCAGGAAGAGCTTCAGATCCCTCCTGATCTAGGGATGGAGATGACGGCGGCTACAGACTCTTTCGTGGATTTTTGATTGGACACTTAGGGTTTTCATCCCGAGGGCAATATATAGGCGGAAGGAGAGGCCGAGGGGGTGCCGGGAGAGGCCACACCACCCCTGGCACGAGCCAGGCCTGGCTGCCTTGCCAGGTGGTGTGGTGGCTCCCTGGCCCTTCTCCGTCTCGTATTCTGGCACTTGATCACTTCCGGAAAAATAGGCACTTTGGCTTTTGTCCCGTCCAATTCTGAGAATATTCATTTTCTGACTTTTTTGGAACCAAAAACAGCAGAAAATAGGCAGCTGACACTGTGGCTGTTGTTAATAGGTTAGTCCAAGAAATCATATGAAAAGTACTCCAAAGTTGGAACAAAACACAAGAAAGTGGATAAAACTAAGCATGGAACATCAAAAATTATAGATACATTTGCAATGTATCAACATCCCCAAGCTTAAGATTCAGTTCTAACACTCCATTAGAACACTAGCTACTGTAGCACTTCCCTCAAAAAGCTCAATTCCCCAAAAGAACTCAAAAAGGAACCAATAAGAAGCAAATGCAGAAAATGGCAGAAATCTGTCAAAACAGACCAGCAGGTAAAGACGAATTATTTCGAAGACCTTCTATTGATCAAATCAAAAAGTGTTGAACTAACAAAAGTTAGATAACAACCTAGGGCAGAAGCACAAAAAGTTACATCTCAATCCGACATACAGAGCTCTCTCACGAATTTTTACGGTGAAGCTCGAAAATCTGTTTCGGGACAGCAACTTTCCCAATCATTACTTCTCTCTCATTAGAGGTTACTCTTGGCACAAAAAGCAAATAAAAAGGATAAGGAGAGGTTATTACAGAGGTAATAACTTCCAAGAGTCATCTAAAACTTTTGGGTTATCTCCCAATAAGTACTTTTCTTTAACGCCTTTAAGTTAGGCATAAGAAGCAAAGAAAGAATCAAGTGTTCTCAAATGAAGAAGCATTAAGACCAAATTTCGTTTTCATAGGAGAAGCAAAATAAATCTTTTCTCTCTTTTTAGGGAAGTGTTCTATACCTTTTTTGAGTGGGAGTTGATATTTAATGGTGCCTTCTTTCATATCAATGATGGCACCAACAGTTCTAAGAAAATGTCTTCCCAAAGTAATAGGACAAGAAGCATTGTATGCAACATCCAAAACATAGAAATCAACGGGGACATAGGAATCGTTAACCATAATAAGAACATCATTAAGACTCCCCATGAGTTTCTTTTTAGCATTACCGTCAAGTGGGACATTCAAATAACAATCTTCAAGAGGAGGCAAATCAAGCATATCATAAATCCTTCTAGGCATAATAGAAACACTACTATCAAGACCACATAAATCTTTGAAATCAAAGTCATTCACTTTCATATTAATGATGGGTTCCCAACCATCCTCTTGTTTTATAGGAATATAAGCTTTATGTTTCATCTTTTCTTCTTTAATCTTTATGAGAGCATCAATAATGTGTTTTGTAAAGGCCATGTTCCTAGCACTAGCATTAGGACTTTTAGCAAGCTTTTGTAGGAACTTAATAACTTCATAGATGTTGCAACCATCAAGATCAAAATCAAATTTATCATCTAAAGTATTAGAACTATTACTAGCCTCAACACTAGTGGTGGTAATAGTAGAAATACTAATGTTTCTAGCAATTTCATCTTCTCTTTCCCACTTAGCATGTAATTTAGCTAATAGTCTAACATTTTCATCAATTCTTACTTGTATGGCATTAGTAGCTGCAAAGGGATTCTCATTAGTTTTAGGTTTAGCAGCCATTTTATTCAAAGTAGTTTGAGCTTCAGCTAAAGATGCTATATTTCTTTCAGCATTAGAGAGTTTTTCCTCAATAGTTTTATTGAAAGCAGTTTGTTTACTAATAAACTCTTTAAGCATAACTTCAAGTTCAGAGGGAGCACTCTTATTATTGTTGTAAGAATTTCCATAAGCATTACCATTGTTGGGAGGTGATACATTGCAAATGTATGTATAATTTTTTGATGTTCCATGCTTGGTTTTATCCACTTTCTTGTGTTTTGTTCCAACTTTGGAGTACTTTTCATATGATTTCTTGGACTAACCTATTAACAAGAGCCAAAGTGTTTACTTAGGCTCTACATCAATCACGAGCCATCAAGCACTTTTTCGGCGTGGTGTGCCGAGAGCCATCAAGCATTTCCGTGCTAGTGAGAAGATGTCCGACACTCCACGACATGGCGAGAAAAACTGAGATGCTTCGACTTTCGACATAGAGCTCGTTGGGAACCCCAAGAGGAAGGCACTCCCCTTGTGAAGATGTCCTTGACTCCCCGGCAAAGGCGCCAGAAAACCCTTGATGCGCTCGACTTTCGAAATAAAGCTCGTTGGGAACCCCAAGAGGAAGGCACGATGAATATAGCAGCAAGTTTTCCCTCAGTTATGAAACCAAGGTTTAATCGAACCAATAGGAGCAAGGAAACACCCCAAAGGTGTTACTAGCTGAGCTTTGGCAGGGCACACTACCGGTGCTAGTAGCAACGTGGAGACCTACACAACACAACCACAAAACTTTGTCCCCAACTTGCGATGAGGTTGTCAATCTCACCGTGTTTTGCGGAAAACAAAGGATTAAACATATCGAATGGAAAGAAGTAAAAGTTTACAGAAAGTAAACACAAAGCAGTAAAAGATTGTAGATTGTATGTAAAGTAAAAGGACCGGGATCCATAGTTCACTAGAGGTGGCTCTCCTTAGATAGATAACATGTTGGGTGAACAAATTACAGCGGGGCAATTGACAAACACCGAGAAAGCAATACATGCATATACTAATCATCTTGACTCCTCTGAGACTTGATTGGGCAATACAACATAATACATAAACCACCATCCAACTGCATCTATGACTAATAATCCACCTTCAGGTTATCATCTGAACCCCCTCCAGTATTAAGTTGCAAGCAATAGATTATTGCTTTACGAACTGCATGTAAGGTAAAAAATACGATTGTTCTATGAACAAAGGATTGTTGTTTTCTCCCTAGTAGCAACATCACATCTAGTACCTTAGAGATTTTTGTCACTTCTCCAGATTACCAGAGGCATGAACCCACTATCGAGCATAAATACTAACTCTTGGAGTTGCTAGCATCTACTTGGCCAAGATAGCTACTAACAACGGAAAGCATGCAAGATCTCAAATAACAAAGACATGATAGAATCATTAATCAATCTCAAATAGCATCTCAATATCCATCGGATCCCCGCAAACACAACATGTATGGATTACAAATAGATGATCTTGATCATGAACGGAGCTCACAAGATCTAAACATGAAAGCACAAAGGAGGAGAAACCAGCCATCTAGCTACTACATGGATCCGTAGTCCAAGGATGAACTACTCACACATCACACCGGAGGCTTGCATGGTGATGAAGAAGGCCTCAGGTGAATTCCCTCTCAGGGTGCCGGGAAGAGCTTCAGATCCCTCCCGATCTAGGGATGGAGATGACGGCGGCTACCAACTCTTTCGTGGATTTTTGATCGGGTACTTAGGGTTTTCGTCCTGAGGGCAACTTATAGGCGGAAGAAGAGGCCGAGGGGGTGCCAGGAGCGGCCACACCACCCCCTGGCGCGGGCCAGGCCTGGACGCGCGGCCAGGTGGTGTGGTGGCTCCCTGGCCCTTCTCCGTCTCGTATTCTGGCACTTGATACCTTCCGAAAAAATAGGCACTTTGGCTTTTGTCCCGTCCAATTCCGAGAATATTCATTTTTTGACTTTCCTAGAACCAAAAACAGCAGAAAACTGGCAGCTGGCACTGTGGCTCTTGTTAAAAGGTTAGTCCAAGAAATCATATGAAAAGTACTCCAAAGTTGGAACAAAACACAAGAAAGTGGATAAAACCAAGCATGGAACATCAAAAATTATAGATACATTTGCAATGTATCAATACATTTGCAATGTATCAACATCCCCAAGTTTAACTCCTGCTCGTCCTCGAGTAGGTAAGTATTAAAAAGAAAGAATAATTTTTGAGGTGACATGCACCATCACAGACTTGATCAAAGTATTTGCAAAACATTCAAAGCTGGGATCATAGTAATTCAACCATAACATGAAAGACAAAGTTCTAGCAATAAGCAAAGAAACTATGATGCAACATGAAAAGGCACAAACAAAAGATTCATGAATAACAATGCTTTGCAAGACGTTTGTTTGTTTCACATAAAGAAAACATAGCATAATAGTATTCAGCTTGTCCCTCAATAGAGTAGCAAATATAAATGCATAGGACACCTTCAAAGTTCATAAGAGTGACTAGATACAATAGTTTAAAACAAGCAATATCAAGTTATGCATCAATAAACTAGTCTTGGGACAATGCACATAGAACTAAGAATGGCCACTATGCTCTCAAAGTAGGTGCATAAGGATAGAAGATGGAGACTCAATATAATGGTGGAAGAAAGGCCTTTTGTATAAAAGGAAGTAGGGATTCAAGTCTTATAAAGATCTTCCAAAAATTATGGTACCTATAGCTTTCAGCTCTCATTGCCCCTATCATAAGCATCTTGAAGTGATTAAGGTTAAAGTGAACAAACTATGGTGTACATGCTTGACGAAGTATAAGTCAGAAATATCATGTCCCTTGTATACGAGGGCCGCTCCTCATGCTACTCAAGTTTAGTCACCGGTAAGTTCTTGTCATCGTAAGTATATGTGTATCATAGAGAACCGCCAACGGGGTATCCCTTGCCCGATGATACCGAAGAATCCCCATATCAAAATGACAAGGCAAGCAGACAACGAGCATCTCAACATTCTTCTTATTTACCATGGGAATATGGTGCTTTTTTCTCTCTTTCCTCTTTTCATAGTATCTTTTTTTTCTTTTCTCTTTTTTCTCAATATAAGACTCTTTTTTATATAAGAAGAATGCTCCATAGACAACTCATTATGGTTACGCTGCAGGTTTCCACCATGTTAGCATGGATTAGACCAGCGGCCCAGGCGTTTCTCTAACACATATACATAACTCCATGGACTTACAAGCTCCCCTTTCATTTCACACCGATGACATCCATATACAAAAGAGCATGATATCAACTAGGTACAAGTACCAAGTGCAATGTTGAAAGCGTTCCCCATGAAAGCATGGTTCTGCTAATTCCCGACAAATAAGTGCAAGCATATACAACATAGACGACACAATGGTTCAAGTTTATTAAGGGCAAGTAAAGTAAAGTGTGCCATCAAGTTCGTGAGAGCTTTAATCACTAGTTTTCTCATAACAAGTTTAATTTGGAAGGTCAACAAAAGCATGAATATACTTGGAATAGCATAAGCTAGTAGGTAGGTATGGTAGACTCTTTGGAATAACTTGGTTTAGGGAGTTGGATGCATGAGTGGAACTCATACTTTGTTGTGGAGGCTAGCAAAAGACTGGGAGCGACAAACTAAGAGAGCAATAATGGCCATAATCATGCAGAGCGACAAAACATCATTGATCAAAGCATAAAGTGATACTACAAGTTAAAAACTAAAGGATCATAAAGGCTATGGTGACTTTGGATAGTCATAACATGGTGTGAGCATGCGCCAAGTCAACCCAAATAAAGCATCAAAGGAGAATACCACTATACTATGCTTTAATATGCTAAAACAACGCATGATTCATCCAAGGCACATTAAGCAATCTCAATTGTTTATAACAAGTCATGCTACAGCAAAGAATACTAAGCATAAAGCCAAAACAATATCAAGAATGGCATGACAAAGCATAGGCCACAGTAAAAAACAAGATCTTTTTACCACATAAGCATGAACTTTCCTACTCTTTTCCAAACCAAACCAAACTATTTGCAAACCAATGTATGAAAGAGGGGGTCCAACCAATTTATTCAGAAAACTAAGCAAACGAAAAACCAAAACAAAAACAAAAAAGAAGACGCTCCAAGAACAACACAACTGTGCATGAAACAATAAAAATGAAGCGTTTGGAAGAAACCTGGGATTTTTATTGATGAATAAGGGGATGCCTTGGGTGCCGGAACTGAGAATTTCTATCCCCCAAATCTCCCCTTCGGTGGCAGCGGCACTGCGGAACTTTTCGTGGCTAGAGGCTGGATTCTCTAGGGTTTCTACATTGGAGGTTTCTTATAGGCGAAGGGCGATGTCAGAGGATGGACCAGAGGCCCACACCACGTGGTGGCGCGGCTAGGGGGACCCGCGCCACCACATGGTGTGGCCAGCCCCTGGACCCTCTCCGTCTCGTCTTCTGGCTTTGTGAGTCTTCCGGTAAAATATCGACTTTGGCTTTTGTCCGGTCCAATTCCGAGAATATTCATTTTTTGGCTTTTATGGAACCAAAAACAGAAGAAAACAGGCAACTGGCACTGTGGCATCTTGTTAATACGTTAGTTTCAGAAAATGTGTAAAAGTACTCCAAAGTGTGGACAAAACATAAGAAAGTAGATATAAAACAGGCATGGAACATCAAAAATTATAGATACGTTTGCAACGTATCAACATCCCGAAGTTTAACTCCTGCTTGTCCTCGAGTAGGTAAGTGATAAAAAGAATAATAATTTTTGAGGTGACATGCACCATCACAATCAAGATCAACCCAAATAAAGCATCAAAGGAGAATACCACAATACTATGCTTTAATATGCTAAAACAACGCATGATTCTTTCAAGGCACATTAAGCAATATCAATTAATTGTAACAAGTCATGCTACAGCAAAATGACTAAGCATAAAGCCAAAACAATATCAAGCATGACATGACAAAGCCTAAGTCACAGTCAAAACAAACTCTTTTTATACCATTTAAGCATGAACTTTCCTACTCTTTTCCAATCCAAACCAACTTATTTGAAAACTAATGTATGAATGAGGGGGTCCAACCAATTTATTCAAGCTAACTAAGCAAACTAAACAAACGAATCAAACGAAAACAAATACGCTCTAAGGACAACACAACTGTGCATGAAACAATAAAAATTAAATGTTTGGAAGAAACCTGATATTTTTATTGATGAAGAAGGGGATGCCTTGGGCATCCCCAAGCTTTGACGCTTGTACCTCTTGAATATTTCTTGGGGTGACATGGGGTGGCATCCTCAAACTTTAGCTTTTGTCCATTCTTCATCTCATTACATCATTCTTTTCCTACACCTGAAAATTTCCTTCATACAAAACTTCACACAATCTTTATTAGCAACATTAGTGCATTCAAAAGACAATAAACCTTTGGGGTTTAGTTTAAAACAACAAAACTTTCATTAAAAACACAAGCTACTGTAGCAATTCCCTCAAAAAGCTTAATTCACCAAAAAGAACCCAAAAAGAAATCGATAAAGAGGCAAATGCAAATAAGGACAAAAATCTGTCAAAACAGTCCAACAGATGAGAACCGATTTTTTCGAAGACCTTCTATTGCTCAAATCAAAAAGTGTTGAACTAATGAAAGTTATCTAACAACATGGAGGATTTATTCAGAAAATTACAGCTCAATCCGACATACAGAGAGTTTTCACGAATTTTTACAGTGAAGCACAAAAATCTGTGTCAACGTAGCACTTCCCCAAGTCCTACTTCCCTCTCATTAGAGGTTACTCTTGAAGGGTTCACAGCATACAAAACAAATTTTTTCCTACGACGGAAACTATACACCAAGATCTATCTACTAGATACAAGCAACGGGTGGATATACTATTGGGTCCACAGCATAGAAAACAAAAAAATCCTACGGTGTGAACTACCCGCCAAGATCTATCTACTAGGTACAAAGCAAACGGGTGGACATACATCCATAGAGAACTTACCCTCGAAGACAACGAGCTTTTTTAATGAGTAGGAACTCGTGGTTGATGTAGTCGTACACTTGCCGATCTCAAGATCGTGAGGAAGTCCGAGCGCCGCAACTCAGCAGCGCATCACTTTTCGCACACGTTCAAGCCAGGACAACCTCCACCTCCTCGCTCCAGCGATCCAGGAAGCAACAAGCCTTCAGACGAAATGCCACAGGAACATGTATCTCGCTAATCCGAGACCATGGGGGAATAATTCTAGAGGGGGAGAGAGATCCTTCACAAGGAGGTGTGAGGATGAAGGAGGGAATGGGTGGCCTTTTATAGGAGGAGGGGGGTGCCCCTCTCTCCATGGTCGGCGCATGGGGGGTTTGACCCCTCACCTCCCCTATTCATGTGGTGGTAACTCCTCCACATTAAAATGCCTCTTCACATTCCCTTTTAAAGTCTCCACTTTAAATGCATTAAGTTTCTCCAAATTTAATGTTCTCTCATTTAATAAAACTCTTTTATTAAATTTATTCAGAATTTTGTTAATTACTTTAATTAACAAACATTCACATATAGCCCCTTGCTATATTTCAATATCACATGCAGAACCACCTTCTACAATTTTACCTGAAACAATTTCCGGTTTCTATTGAAACAATTCCTGCGCTTTACAATTCTTTCGTCTGAAACATATGTGCTCCAAAATGGTGTCCGGTAACTCTTAAGTGTGCCACCCTACGGTTCGCGAATAATGCAGACATGATCGAGACCCTTCTCCGATCAATAATCAGCAGCGGGACCTAGAGATCCGTACTGACTCCTACACATTCAACGATGACTCCTGTGATCGTGAGAACCTTTAACGCTTGTAACTAAATCCCTTTCTCTCTCGATATATTACATGTCCGAGATTCGATCATCGGTATCTCCATACCTAGTTTGATCTCGTTACCAACATGCACTCTTTTCTCGTTCCCGTGATATAACATTCTAGTGATCACATCACTTGCTTGCAAGCTATCCTAATGTGATATCACCGAGAGGGCCCAGAGTATATCTATCCGTCATCTGGATTGACAAATTCCACTCTTGATCCATGAGCCTCAACATAACACCTTCGTAGCACTGAACCCATCTTTATAGTCACCCTGTTACGGTGTGACGTTTGATGTTATCAAGATACTCTTCCGGTGTTAGCAATTAACATGATCTCATGGTCTAAGGATAAAGATTACTTTGTATGATGTTATAGCAATATAAACACAATGACTTGATCGTAATGCTATACTTCGGATGAATGTTCATCACATCATTCCACCAATGGTGTGACCTTGTTATTAACAACATCCAATGTCCATGATCAGGAAACCTTGATCATCTTGTTAATCAACAAGCTAGTCTATAAGAGAGGCATGACTAGGAACCCTTTTTGTTTATTAAACACACATGTATTGATGTTTCCTATCAATACAATTATAGCATGTAAAATAAACATCTATCATACACAAGGAATACATAATAACAACTTTATTATTGCCTCTCAGGGCATATTTCCTTCATATACATCCATAGAGAACTTACCCTCGAAGACAACAAAGCTTTGTTAACGAGTTGGAACTCGTGGATGATGTAGTCGTACACTTGCCAATCTCAAGATCATGATGAAGTCCAGCAGGTCCGGCTCCATCACGTCCTTCATATCTAGCTCCAGCAAGTCTAGCACCGCAAAGCAGCGGTGCATCCGTGATCGCACACATGTCCGGTACCCCGACAACCTCCGTCCCTCGCTCCAGCAAAGTAGCGGAAGCAGCAACTCCTTTCCAGATAAAGCCACCGGGAACAGGTATCTCGCTAATCCAAGACCATGGGGAAAATACTAGAGGGGGAGAGAGATCCTTCACGAGGAGGTGTGTGGAAGAAGGGGTGTGAGGAGGGCCTTTTATAGGAGGAGGGGGGTGCCCCTCCCCCATGGCCGGCGCCCCATGGGGGGTGACTCCTCACCTCCCCATTCATGTGGTGGTAACTCCTCCACATTAAAATGCCCCTTCACATTCTCTTTTAAAGTCCCCACTTTAAATGCATTAAATTTCTCCAAATTTAATGCTCTCTCATTTAATAAAACTATTTTATTAATTCTATTCAGAATTTTGTTAATTACTTTAATTAACAAACATTCACATAAAACCCCCTGCAACATTTCAATATTACATGCAGAACCAATTTCAGCAATTTCACCTCAAACAGTTTCGGTGTCTATTGAAATAATTTCAGCGCTTTCTTAAATCTTTATCTGAAACATATTTGCTCCAATGGTGTCGGTATCCCTTAAGTGTGTCACCCTACGGTTCACGAATAATGCAGACATGATCGAGATCCCTCTCGGATCAATAATCAGAAGCGGGACCTGGAGATCCATACAACGATGACTTATGTGATCGTGAGAACCTTTAATGCTAGTAACTAAATCCCTTTGTCTCGTGATATATTACATGTCCGAGATTCGATCATCGGTATCTCCATACCTAGTTTGATCTCGTTACCGACATGTACTCTTTTCGCGTTCTCGTGATATAACATTCTAGTGATCACATCACTTGCTTGCAAGCTATCTTAATGTGATATCACCGAGAGGGCCCAGAGTATATCTATCCGTCATCGGGATGGAAAAATCCCACTCTTGATCCATGAGCCTCAACATAACACATTTGTAGCACTGAACCCACCTTTATAGTCACCCTGTTACGGTGTGACGTTTGATGTTATCAAGATACTCTTCCGGTGTTAGCAATTAACATGATCTCATGGTCTAAGGACTAAGATTACTTTGTATGATGTTATAGAAATATAAACATAATGACTCTGATCGTAATGCTATACTTCGGATGAATGTTCATCACATCATTCCACCAATGTCGTGACCTCGTTATTAACAACATCCAATGTCCATGATCAGGAAACCTTGATCATCTTGTTAATCAACAAGCTAGTTTATATGAGAGGCAGTACTAGGAACTTTGTATTTTCTTTATTAAACACACATGTATTAACGTTTCCAATTAATACAATTATAGCATGCAAAATAAACATTTATCATAAACATGGAATAAGATAATAACCACTTTATTATTGCCTCTCGGGCATATTCCTTGATCTCCACTTGCACCAGAGTCAATAATCTAGTTTGTAAACTTGTATATACAACACCTAGGTGTTGAATATACGCGTTTGCTAGTGGTTACCATAATCTCCGGATCTGGCACTTTCAGGTCCGTGTGTATTTGCATGTCTTTGCGTCTCTACGCATCACTCATTCTCAAATGAGATGGCATTGTATAAATTTGGTCCTTTGGTGAGACCCTTAGTTTGTTCGGGTTAAAATATGTTGATATTATTGTCATACAATATATCTTCATAGTATTAGCCCACTTTGAACCACACCTAGTTTGATAACAAACTTCTTAACACAAATGCCCTCCTTTGCTGCTACTATAGCAGTCATATACTTAGCCTTTTGTTGTAGTATCCATCACAATGTTTCAACTTTGGAACTTATCCAAATCCATCATGGAACATCCTTTCCATTACATTGTGCCTCCCATAGTCTAAATTGAGATAAATTTAATTTGTATCTTCTGACAAAACTAGTATCAATGTAACACTTTACAATGAACTACCTTTAACTATTTGCCACTTATACATGATATATTCTTAGTTCTTCCAAAGCTCATAAGAATATCTTTACTATTGTCCAATGATCATCTTATGAATCATTCTGGTATGTGCTCATAACATTTAGAGCATAGGACATTTTGGATATATACATATCATGGTATAATCGATCAAAATCTTCATGTGATTTTACTCACCAAGTGTTGAAACACTTGAATCTTGATACAATTCTTTCCATGCAGCAAGAACCTTTCTTGTTGTTTCCATATTGAACCCTTTCAATATCTCATATATGTATGTCTGGCACAACCATATTAGCGCCTTAATCTATCCATATAGATATTGATGCCAAATATTCTGGGTTTGCCTAAGTCTTTCATCGAAATCTAATTTTAATGAAATTCTTAACTTGTGTTAATACAAGATACATCATTTCCAATCAACAATATGTCCTCTACATAATGTATTAGAAATATGTCTCAGCGCTCCCACTTATTTTCTTGCAAATGCAAGATGATGACCCACAAGTATAGGGGGTGTATCGCAGTATTTTCGAGGGAAGTGAAACCCAATTTATTGATTCGACACAAGGGGAGCCAAAGAATATTTATCAGCCTTAACAACTGAGTTGTCAATTCAGCTGCACCTGGAAACAATCTTGCTTACAGCAGTTTATCAGTAGCAACAATTTTGTAGTAGGAATAGTAAAGCAGCAACAGTAGTAAAGCAAAGACAGTAGTAACAAAAGCAGTAAACAATGGGATTCGAGTGCGGTAGGCATAGGGATGGATGGAAGGGTGTTGCATGGACAAGACAATCCATATAGCAATCAGAACATAGGGCAATTGGAGATAAATAAGATAAAGCATCCAAGTACTAGACAATCCTAGGCATGTGTTCCATATGTAGTCATACGTGCTCGCAATGAGAACTTGCACAACATCTTTTGTCACCTTGACCCGTTTGTAGCGGGGCCTCTAGGGAACTACTGGCAATTAAGGTGCTCCTTTTAATAGAGCACCAGAGCAAAGCATTAACACTCCATGAACACATGTGATCCTCACATCAAAGCCTTTCCCTTCCGGTTATCCCGATTTCTGTGACTTCGGGGCCATAGGTTCCAGACAACAACGTGTGTATACAACTTGCAGATAAGACCAAGAACAATACTATCATAATGAATCAATAATACGTTCAGATCTAAAATCATGGCACTCGGGCCCTAGTGACAAGCATTAAGCACAACAAGACGCAACAAAGTCATAAAGCACTAATAAAAGATACTAGGTACCATGCCCTAACAATCTGATGCCATTACATGAACAATCTCATCCAATCCCTACCATCCCCATAGCCTATAGCGGGGGATTACTCACTCATAGATGGGGGAAACATGTATGGTCGATGGAGAAGTGATGGTGATGATGATGGCGATAATCTCCTCCAATTCCCCGTCCGGCGAGTGCGAACGGAGTTTACGGTCTTTGTTCGTGGAATCTGGTGGTGGCGGCGGAGCGGAACTCCTTCTGGAAAAACGTCGAACCCCCCGGAGTTTTTAGGTCAGAAGGCTCCTTATAGGCGAAGAGAGAGGCCAAGGGGGTGCCTGGGGGGCCCACCACCCCCCGCTGGCTTTGGCAGCGCCGGCCAGTGGTGTAACCCCAGGGCTCTTCTCCGTCTCGTGATACAGCTCCTGAGTCTTGGTGAAATAGGATTTTTGGCATATTTTCCGGGATTTTTCCTGATAGTTGATTTTTTGCACAAAAAGTAGACACCAAGGCAATTCTGCTGAAAACAGCGTCAGTTCGCATTAGTTGCATCCAAATCACCCAAGTATAGAGGAGAAACGCTATCAAAAGTGTTCGGGAAAGTAGATACATTTTGGACGTATCAACTCCCCCAAGCTTAGCTTATTGCTTGTCCTCAAGCAATTCAGTTGAAAACTGAGTGCGATAAAAGAACTTTCACGAACACATTTGCTTCATATGATGTAAATATTCTCAGCAATGTGATCAACTACTTAGTCAATTCATAATAAAGAGTATGCAACTGAGTCTACTTAATAGTCATTGCAAGCTATGAAGAGATTCCAACTCAAGAATAATAAGTAGCACGAAGCACAAACATAAGCAACATTACAATGCTCATAGAAAGGTATGATAGAGTGATATCTCACTTGCCTTTGATTATGAATGTCAAGGCACCTCTGAAGTTCAAGTGATGACTAGAAGTAAAGATATCAAGGATACAAGCATCAAAGTCGTAACACAAATAATCAAGTAATGGAGCAAACACAAAGAATGACAACTATGCTCTTAAGAAGGTGCTCAAAGAATATGTGGAGACTCAACAAGTAGAAGAAAAATGTTTTGAATAATTTTGAAAGGCTTCCAAATGCTGAAAGTATGGTACTCGTTAGCTTTGAGCTCTCATTGCCCCTATCATAAGCATCTTAAATGTGGTTAAAGTGAAAGTGACACAACTAAGAGGATATGCTTGACAAGTTATAAATCGAAGTCTCGTGCCCCTTACTTACGAAGACCGATCCTCATGCTACTCAACTTCAGTCACAAGTAAGCTCTTGTCATTGTAGGTATATACGTATCATAGAGAACCGCCAACGGGGTACCCCTTGCACATGACACGGGAGCTATCCCATAATCAAAATACAGGGCAAGCAGACAATGAGCATCTTGGCGATCTTTTTATTTACTATGTGCATAGATTTTTATTGAGGATGCTTCATAGAATGCTCATTATGGTTATGCTGCAAGTTTCCACCATGATTAGGCATGGCTTAGGCTAGCGGCCTAGGCGTTTCTCTAACATACATACAAACTCCATGATCTTACAAGTTCCACTTTTATTTCACACCGCCGGGATCCATAAGCAAAAGAACATGATATCAACTAGGTACAAAGTACCAATGAAGCGTTGAAAGCGGTCCCCATGATACATGGTTCTGCTAACTTCAACTCATAAAGCGCAAGCATATGCACAACAAAGAAGGACACAATGGTTCAGGTTTATTAAGTGCAAGAAAATAAAGTGTGCCATCAAGTTCGTGAGAGCTTTACTAACTAACTTTCTCATAACAAGCAAACATTTTATTTGGAAGAAAACAAAGCATAATGAATATGCACGAAGGTAGCAAATGATGTTAATGGGTAGGTATGGTGGACACTTTGGAAATATTTGGTTTAGGGAGTTGGAAACTTGAGTAAAACACTCAGTGGAAGTGAAGGCTAGCAATAGAAAGGGAGCGACAAACGAGAGAGCAATAGCTGTCATTATCATGCTTGCAACAAAACAGGACTACTCATGGCATGAAAGTGATTCAAGATCCTCAAGGCAAAATAATTCATCAAGGCTTAACTGATTATTACAGTCATGTGCATGCGTGAGCATGTGCCAAGTCAATCAAATGAAACATTCAGAGGAGGATACCACGGTGTCATACCAATTTATGAATAGAGTAGTGCAAGCAAACATTCATGATACATGCTACAAACTATTAGCGAGCTGGAGCTAATCATAAGAAAGCAAGAACTATTAAGCATCCAAAGAAAACATACACTCTACATGAATGGACTAAGCAAGCTCACAATGATGAGTATATGTACAAAAATGAAGACAAATAGAGTTTGTTACCAGCCTCTTACCACGCCTCAAGTTGTCGTTAATCCTCATTATTGCTCTTCACTTGTGTGGCTTGAATAATAATATGAAATCAATAATCCACTGAGAACTGCCGAACCCTGTAGCAAACTCGCAAAAAGCAAGGAAGAACGACAAATATTTTTGGTGTTTTCGATTTTTAAACAAGAACCAAAAGAGAAAAACAAGCAAAGCAAAATATTTTTGGGTTTTTCGAATAGTTCAAACAAAGCAAAAAGGGAAAAGCAAACCAAGGCAAAAACAAGAAGCAAACCAAAGAGAAACAACAAAAATATTTTTGGTCTTTTTGTGTTTTTAGAAAACAAAAGCAAAGAAGAGCGAAAACTGAAAAGAGAACGAAAACATGAATATACAAAGTACCAACGCAACTTGATATGGAGATGAGTGCGGTGTCGGCGTACCTCCCCCCAAGCTTAGGCTTTTGGCCTAAGTGGGTATCAATCCCAAGCTGGCCAGGATGAAGTGTCACCGGGGTACGACGAGGAGGTACCCTCGTCCTGGTGCGAGCTCGAGTACGCCCCTCCGTAATGTGCGGAGTAATCATAGGAGGGCGCATCCTCCTGGTGCTGCTCGTGGAAACCCAACAAGCGAAGCTGCTCATCCACCTCCTCCTTGGAGCGGGACCACGGTCTCCTGTCAACACTAAACAAAGCAGGCTGTGGCAGAAGGATCTCCCTTTCATCCCCGTCAGTGAAAATCATCCTATATACTAGATTGTTCAAATCAGAGGTAGCAGTGACAAAGTGATGAGTTTTCATGGCAACAAGGTCGAGCCTCTGTGGTGCTAGCATAGCATCATCGGGATCCACTGAAAGACCTAATGCATTGACTATACGCGAGGCAATGATGCCTCCATAGATAGGCCCCCTAGCAGCTAGGCAGCAAGCAATAAGCGAGCCAAGATTGTACCGATTATCATTGTTGAGCGCAGCAGCAAGGAATGCTAAATGATAGTTGGAGATATTACTAGTGTTCTCCCTACCCAATACACTAGTGGCAAGATAGTATGCAAAATATCTAAGAGTAGGGAGTTGGATATTTCTTATCTTTCCACGCTGCACTACGCGGTCATCATCATTGGTTACCCCTCGGTAAAGCTCCAACAAATCAGCGGGTCGCCCTTGAATTTTCTTCACGGCCCCTGTCATACGCACACCTACAATACTGCAAAATCTCTCCAAAGGCATGGTGAAGGGCATATCATAGATTTTAAAAGAGACAATAAATTGATAGGATGTGTTAGTAAACGCGAAGCTCTCAACAAAAGTTTTGGTGAGTATAGCATATTGTGCACTCTCATCTTGCATATAAGAGGTCAAACCAACCCTCTCAATCAGTAGCAAGAAATCATCAAGAATACCTGCAGCTTGCAAGAAAGTAAAACAAGGAAAAGAGGATGGGTGAGCATCTCCATCATCCCTTTCACTGCCAATACGTGTTGCAATGAGGTCTTCATTGTATGATGGCCTAGCTTGAGAGGCTGTTCTCGAGGGCCTCGACCTCCTAGGTGCATCACTCTCAAATATCTCTCCAAAAGTATGATGGTTGTTCATGCTTGGTATTCTGAAATTTAAACACCTATCAAACAAGTGATTGCAAATTAAATATAATGAAGGATTCTACTCAAAGGGACTTGCAAGAGGCCTAAACATGCACCAAAACTATATCTCTAAGCATCAAACAAGCTTACAAGCTCTCATAACCAGTCACCTACAGCAGCAAAATACTTCAACATATAATCCACTAAACACAAATCTACTTGGACAAGGGAGGAGTCACATACCAAGGAACAATTACTCCAAATTTCAGCAAGAAAGATGGGCTGAGCAAGGAGATCGAAGAAATCAAGAGCAAGCACAGAAAGAACGCGATTTTGAGCTATGAACTGGAGCTTACTCGGGAGAGAGAAGAAAGTGGCAGGTGAGAGAGTAAGTGGGGGGCCAGGGGTGGCCCACACGAGCATGCGCCACCAGGCTGGCCGCGCCACCACAAGGTGTGCTGCTGGTGTGGCCCCACAGTACCTACCAGGTACTCCTCTGCCCCTTTTTCACGTAAAAATTTAATATGAATTTTCTAGAATTTTTCGAGACACTTTATTTTTGAGCTTTTTTTAGAAATAGAAGAATGATTTTTCTGACAGACAGAGATTTTTTTTCTTTTGGAAACATGATGCAAGGACAAAACAAGGCTAGAACTACATAAGTTCTAGCATGCAAGCAACTAACAACACAAAGAAAACTAAACGAAAGCAAAAGCTAAAATGCAAAGGATAGAAATAAACAAAGATAATCATAACGAACATTGTTTTGTTCAATGGAATCCTTTTGTTAGCAAGGTTGATCAAGTCTTGCTACCAAAACAATTGCATATGAGACAAAACTTTGTACTCCACTAATGATTATGTTACCTTAACCTTGATAGCAATAGTCCCAATCATAATAGTTTCAAATTTTTCTCTTGGTATGGGACAATATATTTCTCCAACTTGAATGCCTTCAACATGTTCAATTGAATTCAAGCCATAAGTCCTTTCAATCTTCTTGGGGAAATAGACAGTATGTTCCTTGTCATTAACATTGAAGGTCACCTTTCCTTGATTACAATTAATAACAGCTCCTGCAGTATTAAGAAAAGGTCTCCCAAGAATAATAGGCATATTATCATCTTCAGGCATTTCAAGTATAACAAAATCAGTTAATATCAAGCAATTGTGGGCCACCTGAACAGGTACATCCTCACATATACCCACAGGAATGGTGGTAGATTTATCAGCCATTTGAAAAGATATATCTATCAATTTTTCAAGCTGAAGCCTCTTATAGAGAGAGAAAGGCATAACACTAACTCTAGCTCCCAAATCACACAAAGCAGTTCTAACATAACTGTTCTTAATAGAGCAAGGGATAGTTGGAATCCCTGGGTCTCCAAGTTTCTTAGGAACCTTACCATTGAAGGAATAATTAGCAAGCAAAGTAGAAATTTCTTCATTAGGGATCTTCCTTTTATTCGAGACAATATCCTTCATATACTTTGAGTAAGGAGGCAATTTAATAGCATCACTCAAAGGAATTTGCAAGAATAAAGGCTTCATCCACTCACAGAACTTATTACAGTGTTCATCTTCCTTTTACTTGTGTTTCTTATCAGGGAAAGGCATAGGTTTTTGGACCCAAGGTTCTCTTTCACTACCATGTTTCTTAGCAATAAAATCTTCTTTAGTGTATTTAGTAGTCTTAGTGTGGTTTTCAGGTTCTTCTTCAACTTTTTATTCATTAGGCACTTCATTTTCTTCATTGCCACTTTCGGTTTTAGCATTAGAGATAGATATAGTATTAGGATCTATAGCAGGTTCAGAGGGTTCTACAACAGTTTTGTGTTTCTTTTTCCTTTTCTTATGAGTAGAACCACTATTTTCAGCTTGTTGAGAATCCTGCTCAATTCTTTTGGGATGCCCCTCGGGATATAGAGGATCCTGGGTAGCAGCACCACTTCTAGTTCTAATTTCATAAGCAAGTTTTTCTTTAGCAGCATTAACTAGCAAGTCATTTTTCACTTTAACGAGTTGATCTATTTGAGTTTGAACCATTTGAAAGTGTTTAACAATCATTTTAACATCATTAGAGGTTCTTTCCACAATATATTTCAACTCAACAATAGCTCTAGTGTTTTCCATTAGATGATTTTGCACCCTTTTATTAAAGTTATCCTGCTTAACAATAAAGATATCAAATTCTTCTAAGCATTGATCAGGAGGTTTAGAGTAAGGGATATCACGTTCATCAAAGTGTTGGAGAGAGTGTACCTCAATAGTGGATGAGTAGGGAATATGCTTACATAATTCTTCTATAGGAGGTAAATTCTTGACATCTGCAGCTTTAATTCCCTTCTCCTTAAGACATTTCTTAGCTTCCTTCATCACTTCATCATTTTATTCAATAACTCCCCTCTTCTTTGATGTTGGAATAGGCACGGGAATAGATGGTTCAGGTACAATTACTTCAGGTATAGCTTGTTTAGGAGGAGTCCAATCTTCATAATTCTTGCTTATTTTAGCCATTAATTCCTCAGCTTCCTTAGGAGTCCTATTCCTGAAAACACAATCAGCACAACTATCTAGGTATGTCCTAGATTCCTCGGTTAGTCCATTATAAAATATATCAGAAGCTAATTCTTAGGTAATGGACTTCTAGCCTATGCATGAATCAAAGCACAAAACCTTGCCCAAGATTCGGGCAATACCTCTTTTTCTCCCTGTTTAAAATCAAAAAGTTCCTGCAAAATAGCATGTCTAGCACTTGGAGGAAAATATTTCTGCAGGAAAGTACCAATCAAGCACTCAGGGATATCAATAGATCCAGGAGGTAAATTACTAAACCAAGTTTTAGCTTCTCCTTTCAGCGAAAAGGGGAAAATCTTAGCAACAAAGTAAGTACGCATCTTAATATCATCAGAAAACAAGCCACTCATGGTAGAAAGTTCATTCATATGTGCTACCGCACTTTCATTTTTAGTCCCACCAAAAGGTTCTTTCTCGACAATAGCTATGTAAGATAGATCGAGAGAGAAATCGTAATCTTCATCTGTAATGTTTATGGGAGAAGCAGCAAACTTAGCAGCAGGATATAATTTGGGTCTAATAGTACGCCTCTCAAGGAGACTCTTAGCAACGCTCCTATCATGGGTGTTCTTACATTCTTTAATAAACTCATTGGTCATCTCAACATAATCTTCTTCAATATCATAACTCTCGCTAGACTCAGGTGAGCTAACAGGCGTAGTAGTGTCTTCATTAGGAGTTTCTGTATATCCAAATATAGTTCTAGAAATCGTAGCATCTAGGAAAGGACCTAATGAACCACTCTTATCAAGCACAATAGAAGCAGCATCAGAAGTTTCAGATTCAGCAGTAGTAGCAGTGTGTGTAGCATGTGTATGTGGTGGTGTAACGAGCTTACTTATAACAGATGGTGAATCAAGAGCAGCAGAGGTGTTTAGAACCGTACCTCTTCTTGTAGTGGATGGTAAAATAGGAACCTTGCCATCACGAGACTTACCCATGATGGATGGATAGCAGTGAACAATAGAGAATCCAAGTGAACTTGATAAATAAAGCTATGCTCCCAACAGCGGCGCGGAAAATAGTCTTGATGACCCACAAGTATAGGGGTGTATCGCGGTATTTTGAGGAAGTGAAACCCAATTTATTGATTCGACACAAGGGAGCCAAAGAATATTTATCAGCCTTAACAACTGAGTTGTCAATTCAAATACGAAACAATCTTGCTCATGACAGTTTATCGATGTAACAGTTTTGTAGTAGGAATAGTAAAGCAGCAGCAGTAGTAAAGCAAAGACAGTAGTAACAAAAGCAGTAAACAATAGGATTCGACTGTGGTAGGCATAGGGATGGATGGACGGGCGTTGCATGGACAAGACAATCCACATAGCAATCAGAACACAGGGCAATTGCAGATAAATAAGATAAAGCATCCAAGTACTAGACAATCCTAGGCATGTGTTCCATATGTAGTCATACGTGCTCGCAGTGAGAACTTGCACAACATCTTTTGTCCTGCCAGCCCGTTTGCAGCGGGGCCTCTAGGGAACTACTGGCAATTAAGGTGCTCCTTTTAATAGAGCACCGGAGCAAAGCATTAACACTCCGTGAACACATGTGATCCTCACATCAAAGCCTTTCCCTTCCGGTTATCCCGATTTCTGTCACTTCGGGGCCATAGGTTCCGGACAACAAGTGTGTATACAACTTGCAGATAAGACCAAGAACAATACTATCATAATGAATCAATAATACGTTCAGATATAAAATCATGGCACTCGGGCCCTAGTGACAAGCATTAAGCACAACAAGTCGCAACAAAGTCATAAAGCACTAATAAAAGATACTAGGCACCATGCCCTAATAATCTGATGCCATTACATGAACAATCTCATCCAAACCCTACCATCCCCATAGCCTACAGCGGGGGATTACTCACTCATAGATGGGGGAAACATGGATGGTCGATGGAGAAGCGATGGTGATGATGATGGCGATGATCTCCTTCAATTCCCGTCCGGCGAGTGCGAACGGAGTTTACGGTGCTGTTTCATGGAATCTGGTGGTGGCGGCGAAGCGGAACTCATACGGAAAAGCGTCGAACCCCGGAGTTTTTAGGTGAAGGCTCCTTATAAGCGAAGAGAGGCGAGGGGGTGCACAGGGGGCCCACACCACCTGGCGGCGGCTGGCACGCCGCGCCAGTGGTGTGGCCACCCCAGGGTTCTTCTCCGTCTCGTATTCTGGCTCCTGGAGTCTTCGGGTGAAATTGGATTTTTGGCATATTTTCCGGGATTTTTCCTGATAGTTGATTTTCTGCACAAAAAGTAGACACCAAGGCAATTCTGCTGAAAACAGCGTCAGTTCGCATTAGTTGCATCCAAATCACACAAGTATAGAGGAGAAACGATAGAAAAAGTGTTCAGGAACGTAGATACGTTTTGGACGTATCACAAGCATCTTCATCATCTCCGATGAATTTAAACTCTTTTAACAGTTTCATCATGGTGAAGATTCCAACTCCGCTATGCTTACTTCAACTATTGAAGTTTGCATGCCCTATTAGCACCCTTTGAATTAACAAAACCCTTCGGACTGTGTCATATACACGTCCTAGGTAACCATTCTATTAGAAGAACCTTGTTTTGTTTATTCAACTACCATATACCAAATTATATGTAGTGGTTGCTACATTAATCCGTCAAGACTAAATATCGCTATGAAAGATCAAATCTTGTCATAGTCAACTCCTTGAACTTTGTCGTAAACTTCTTTCTGACATGTCGACTATTTCATAGATGTTAAACATCCATGTCTATTTCTTTATAGATCCAAATACGACTGATAGGCTTCACGCCTTTTTGGAGGGTCTTCCAAGTTCAGAAACTTTATTTCTCGTGTATGGATACTATCACGGATTCTATGACTTCTAGTCATTTTATGGAGTCAGGGCCCATCATCGCTTCTTTGCATGTAGTCAGTTCATCATTGTCAAAACAATAACGACTTGCTTATCAAATCACACTATTTGATTCTTACCGACCCACACGGTTCAATAGGAACTCTAATCTCCGAGATCACACCCTTTGTAATCACGGGAGCCATGTGCATTGTGGCCGCCACCGGGACACTTTCCGGTGTTGCGCTACTTAGCACATATAGCTAAGGTTCAACAACCTTATCAAAGTTCTATTGTCCTCCCACTTAACTTTTCACGAAAAATTCCTCCTCAAGAAACTTGACATTCCAAGTAACAAACTCTTTTGTCCTCGGTGTTATGGAGAAATTCCCAACAAATTCTTTGGGATAACCTACAAAGACGTGCTTATCTGACTTTGGTTGTAAACATTTTACTTATGCATAGCATACCAAAATTTAAGAAAAGACAATTCGGGTTTTATGCCAAACCATAACTTATATGGTGTCATTTCAACGGATCACGATGGTGCTCTTTTCAGTGTAAAAGAGGTAGTCTCTAAAGCTTCAATGCTTAAAACATAATGGCAGTTTTATAAATGACACCCTTGATCTTACCATGTCAAACATGGTTTGATTTCATCTCTCGAATATTCCATACTCCTATGGTTTACCGAAAAACACAAATCATGGAACAATTCCTCAAATCTTAAGTGTTTTGCTAAACATGTAACTCAAATATCTTCCTTTATGATCAAATCATAAACTCTTTTATTTTCTTGTTACAATGATTTTTCACTTCATCTTGAAAGTCTTTGAACAATTTTCAAATGTTTCGTACTTCTTCCTTATTAAGTAAATATATAGATATATTCACTCAAATTTCTGGAGAAAGCATATAAAGCAAAAAGATCCATCGCATATGGCTACATATAATGGACTATATACATCAATATGTATAATATCCAATAAGTTAGTCATCCGTTCCTCTTTGGCCTATGGACGGAGTTTCAATTATCTCGAGGAAAGTCTCACAAACGTCAATTGATCAAAATCAAAGACTCCAAAAATCCATCAACATGGAGTTTCTTCATGTTTTCTTTCCAATATAATTTAAACAGCGATGTCACTTCATAAGTGATCTTTCAATCATTTGTCTTGCGACATTTTAGCAATAGTGTTTATGGATGTGATTTCTCCCACTAGACTTGTAAAAGTTCATCCATCCTTTATGGAATACGGTAATTATTTGAACAACCATTGTTCTCATAATACCGGAACAAAATAACAATTATTAAAACAAATCTTGATGGCTAGGTTTGACGATAATGAAAAACACAATAACACTTTATTTGTTTTCGATGAACATCATCACTTATTCTCTTGCTAGTTACTTAGGCCATTGCAGTTCATGAATTGCGTTGTCCTGTATGACACTTCATACCAACCAATTTGGTATCCAATACCTCAGAACCACATTGTTTAACAAGCAATAAATACAGCCATAACATGTATATCTTCTATATACCTAAGTTGGACATATCCAACCTTTTCTTTTTTGCCAAATATTTTATAGATTCTCTTTCAACAATTCCTTTTCTTTTAAAAGAATCTATCAACATCAATAGTGGTGTCATTCACATGAAACATAGTACAAAGTGTATATAGTCAAATACTAATACCTTTGGACTTGCACTTTGAAGTGGATCACCATCATCAAATGTTTGGTGTTCTTTCAAAAATCCATTCTTTAGTAATCTATTAGTGTAGTAAACATTTTACTTACATCTTCTATTCATCCTTATCATGACAACTTTCATGATCAAGCTACTATAGCCTTCAAGGAAGAATCGCGAGTATAATGTTAGTTCCCAAAACCTTTTTTGGAGATCCGGATGCTTAGCATCTCCATCCTTTACAAATTCTCATACAATATGAGAACATGTATTTTGCTAAATTATACTCTATCATAATGCAACCAAAAACATTGTTTCAGATATCACAATATCTTTCACACATGATGGTTTCTGAAACAATTTTAAGCTCCTATATAATCTTGATATTAAAACAACTTTTGAATATCAATAATCATGGAGGCAAACATGATACTTTAGATACTAACATTGGAATTCTTACTCTTGATTTAATACTACTTATTAAACTTCATGGAGTAAATAGAGTTTGCTGAAAGTTTGCAATAGGACTTATAAACTTTAAATTGACATTCAAAACAATACGATACCAGTTTGTAAAGTAAATATCCAGAATTCTATAGTTCTATTATCTCAATTACTAAGCATAAGGTAGTGAACAGACGCCAATGACTACAACAAATTATGCAAATTCACTTTGATTTAGTTTATGACAAATTGAGTTCGACTAATCCAAATTAGAAATGAACTCCCACTCAAAAATGACATCCCTCGTGCCTTTTTGGTGATTACATGAACCAAATCCACTACACCAAGTCCGATCATCACGTGAGTCGATGTAGCTTCAAAGGCGAGCATCAATATAGCCATCATATCAACTATATGACTCATGCTTAACCTTTCGGTCCATGTTCCGAGGCCATGTCTGTACATGCTAGGCTCGCCAAGTAAGAACCTTAGTACTCGCGTGTGTAAGCATCTTACACCGTTGTATGAAAGCGTGAAATCGTACACCCGATCATCACGTGATGTCTCGAAACATGATCCATAGAACGGTGCATACTTAAGGAAGAACATATTTTTATCTTGATATCTAAATGAGGGATCATCTTAAAATGCTACTAAAACGCCAAACTAGAAATATAAGATGCAAACATCTAATGTGTAAAGGGAGATGATATGGTCCATGCATTTGATCTCTATCATATGCATCATGGTATGATCTCTATCATTCTTTTGTGTGTAAGGCCAAGGTCTATGGAACTTACACGTTAGGTGTGTTGTAAAGGTATCTATCATACATCTACTTACAACATTACCATATCAGGACACTAGCCCAGCAACGATCTAAACTAGACGCCTCTAATTTATCCATTACAAGTTTTACGTGGCTTAGGGCTTTCAGAGATAGAACCGTTTTTACCTACAACATGGAACCACAACGAGGATAACCAAGTTATTAGCAACTCGTTGTAAATCAGATATTGACTATAATAGGAGAGACAGACACCCGCCAGCCACTTATGCAAAACTAGTTGCATGTCAGTCGTGGAACCAGTCTCATGTACGATGACGTGTAAGGTTGGTCGAGGCCGCTTCATCCCACTATGCCACCAATATTCAAAATATATGAAAGAAGCAATAACATGATCATCATCGCTCACATATAAACATACGTGTACTACCCGTGCAAAGCACCTACGCATAGATCAGGCTCTGATACCACTGAAGGGTTCACAACATAGAAAACAAAAAAATTCCTACTATGGGAACTATACGCCAAGATCTATCTACTAGATACAAGCAACGGGTGGATATACATCCATAGAGAACTTACCCTCGAAGACAACAAAGCTTTGCTAATGAATTAGAACTCGTGGATGATGTAGTCATACACTTGCCGATCTCAAGATCGTGATGAAGTCCAGCAGGTCCGGCTCCATCACGTCCTTCAGATCCAGCTCTAGCAAGTCCATCACCACCAAGTCCAGCACCGCAAAGCAGCGGTGCATCCGTGATCGCACACACGTCCGGTACCCTGACAACCTCCGTCCCTTGCTCTAGCAAAGCAGCGGAAGCAGCAACTCCTTTCCAGATAAAGCCACCGGGAACAGGTATCTCGCTAATCTGAGACCATGGGGAAAATACTAGAGGGGGAGGGACATCCTTCATGAGGAGGTGTGTGGAAGAAGGGGTGTGAGGAGGGCCTTTTATAGGAGGATGGGGTACCCCTACCCCATGGCCGACGCCCCATGGGAGGGTGACTCTTCACCTCCCCATTCATGTGGTGGTAACTCCTCCACATTAAAATGCCCCTTCACATTCTCTTTTAAAGTTCCTACTTTAAATGCATTAAATTTCTCCAAATTTAATGCTCTCTCATTTAATAAAACTATTTTATTAATTTTATTCAGAATTTTGTTAATTACTTTAATTAACAAACATTCACATAAAAACCCCTGCACATTTCAATATTACATGCAGAACCAATTTCAGCAATATCACCTGAAACAGTTTCAGTGTCTATTGAAATAATTCTAGCGCTTTCCTAAATCTTTATCTCAAACATATTTGCTCCAAATGGTGTCGGTATCCCTTAAGTGTGTCACCCTACGGTTCGTGAATAATGCAGACATGATCGAGACCCCTCTCGGATCAATAATCAAAAGCGGGACCTGGAGATCCATATTGACTCCTACACATTCAACGATGACTTCTGTGATCGTGAGAACCTTTAACGCTAGTAACTAAATCCCTTTGTCTCGCGATATATTACATGTCCGAGATTCGATCATCGGTATCTCCATACCTAGTTTGATCTTGTTACCGACATGTACTCTTTTCTCGTTCCCGTGATATTACATTCTAGTGATCACATCACTTGCTTGCAAGCTATCTTAATGTGATATCATCGAGAGGGCCCAGAGTATATCTATCCGTCATCGGGATAGACAAATCCCACTCTTGATCCATGAGCCTCAACATAACACCTTTTTAGCACTGAACCCACCTTTATAGTCACCCTGATATGGTGTGACGTTTGATGTTATCAAGATACTCTTCCGGTGTTAGCAATTAACATGATCTCATGGTCTAAGGACTAAGATTACTTTGTATGATGCTATAGCAATATAAACATAATGACTCTGATCGTAATGCTATACTTCGGATGTTCATCACATCATTTCACCAATGTTGTGACCTCGTTATTAACAACATCCAATGTCCATGATCAGGAAACCTTGATCATCTAGTTAATCAACAAGCTAGTTTATATGAGAGGCAGTACTAGGAACTTTGTATTTCCTTTATTAAACACACATGTATTAACGTTTCCAATTAATACAATTATAGCATGCAAAATAAACATTTATCATAAACATGTAATAAGATAATAACCACTTTATTATTGCCTCTCAGGCATATTCCCTTCAACTCTTAGCATAAAAACAACACAAAAAGGATAATAAGAAGTTATTACGTAAGTAATAAGTAATAACTTCCAAGAGTCAACAAAAGATTCCTAAAGAAATTTGGGTTATCTCCCAATAAGTGATTTTCTTTAACGCCTTTGAGCTAGGCATGATAATTTCAATGGTGCTCACATAAGAAATATGAATTTAGAGTAAAAGAGAGCATCAAGAAGCAAATATAAAACACATTTAAGTCTAACCCACTTCCTATGAAAAATAATCTTGTAAAGAAACAAGTCATGAAAGCACAAAGCAACAAGCATAAGAAAGCAAAATGAGTGCAACTTCAAAATTTTCAACATAAAGAGGGGAAACTTAATATTGTTGAGATACATAAAACCATGTTTCCCTCTCTCATAATAACTTTCAGTAGCATCATGAATAAAATTAACAATATAACTATCACATAAAACATTCTTATCATGAGCCACATGCATAAAAGAATTAATACTCCCCACATAAACATAGTCATTCTTATTGATAGTAGTGGGAGCAAATTCAACAAAATAGCTATAGTTATTATTCTCATCACCATAATCATCAAATATAGGAGGCATATTGTAATCATAATTAATTTTCTCCTCAATAGTAGGTGGACTGAAAATATCATATTCATTATTGTAATCATCATATATTGGAGGTATAGTATCATCATAAGCAATAGAATAGCTATCTTCCAAAGTGTGTTTGTTTGTAAACATATCATCATTGGAAGGAACATGGATAACACTAATAGTACAACAATTATTAATATCATCATTTTCAGAATTCGCACCAAAGAGATTTTCAATATCAAAAGTAGTGTGCTTTTCCCAATCATGATCACTACTATAGATAACAGGCATAGGAACATCATCGAGATCAGACTCATCAAAAACTATAATAGGAGCAATGTGCTTAGGGGAAAATATTGTTTCCTCTCTCCTTTTACTCCTCCTTTTCTTCTTTTTCTTCTTCTCTTTAGGAGGGAGAGGCTTGAAAGGAAGCTTCTCCATATACCCTGGTTTATTGTTAGAGATAATAGAAGAAACTTTGGAGGATTCCTTCTTTTCATTAATAAGATCAAAACACATATTAGTCCTGTCATATTTTGGTAAAATCTCATCTTCTATAATATTTTGTATGTAAGTATTTGTGTGACAATTATCAACACAATAAAGATGACAACCATGTAGGACGCTATTGATGGCCCAAAATATATCGAACTCGTTGGGGAACCCCAAGAGGAAGGTATGATGAGCACAGCAGCAAGTTTTCCCTCAGTACGAAACCAAGGTTATAAATCCAGTAGGAGCAAGGAAACACCCCAAAGGTGTTGCTAGCTGAGCCTTGGCAGGGTGCACTACTGGTGCTAGTAGCAACGTGGATACCTGCACAACACAACCACAGAACTTTGCCCCCAACTTGCGATGAGGTTGTCAATCTCACCGGTTTTGCTAAAAACAAAGGATTAAATGTATCGAATGGAAGAAAGTAATAGTTTGCAGAAAGTAAACACACAGTAAACAGTTGATTGTAGATTGATTGTAAAATAAAGGACCAGGGTCCATAGATCACTAGAGGTGGCTCTCCTTAAGATAGATAACATGTTCGGTGAACAAATTACAGCGGGGCAATTGACAAACATCGAGAAAGCAATACATGCATATACTAATCATCTTGAATCCTTTGAGATTCGATTGTGCATTACAACATTATAGATAGACCGCCATCCAACTGCATCTATGACTAATAATCCACTTCAGGTTATCATCCGAACCCCCTCCAGTATTAAGTTGCAAGCAACAGATTATTGCATTACGAATTGCGTGTAAAGTAAACAATACGATTGTTCTATGAACAAAGGATTGTTGTTTTCTCCCTAGTAGCAATAGCACATCTAGTACCTTAGAGATTTCTGTCACTTCCCAGTTACGGAGGCATAAACCCACTATCGAGCATAAATACTAACTCTTGGAGTTGCTAGCATCTACTTGGCCAAGATAGCTACTAACAACGGAAAGCATGCAAGATCACAAATAACAAAGACATGATAGAATCAATAATCAATCTGAAATAGCATCTCAATATCCATCGGATCCCCGCAATCACAACATGCAGAATTACAAATAGATGATCTTGATCATGAACGGAGCTCACAAGATCTAAACATGATAGCACAAAGGAGGAGAACCAGCCATCTAGCTACTACATGGACCCGTAGTCCAGAGATGAACTACTCACGCATCACACCGGAAGCTTGCATGATGATGAAGAAGGCCTCCAGGGTGAAATCCCCTCTCCGGCAGGGTGCCGGGAAGAGCTTCAGATCCCTCCCGATCTAGGTATGGAGACGACGGCGGCTATAGACTCTTTCGTGGAATTTTGATCGGGTTCTTAGGGTTTTTGTATCGGAGGCATCTTATAGTCAGAAGGGGAGGCCGAGGGGGTGCTGGAGGCGGCCACACCACCCCCTGGCGCAGGCCAGGCTGGGCCGCGTGGCCAGGTGGTGTGGTGGCCCCCTGGCCCCTCTCCATCTCGTATTCTGGCTCCGTGTGTCCCTCGGTGAAATACTGACTTTGGCTTTTGTCCCATCCAATTCCGAGAATATTCATTTTCTGACTTTCCTGGAACCAAAAACAGCAGAAAACAGGCAGCTGACATTGTGGCTCTTGTAAATAGGTTAGTCCATGAAATCAAATGAAGAGTACTCCAAAGTTTGGAAAAAACATAAGAAAGTAGATAAAACCAAGCATGGAACATCAAAAGTTATAGATACATTTGCAATGTATCAACATCCCCAAGCTTAACTCCTGCTCGTCCTCGAGTAGGTAAGTGATAAAAAGAAAGAATAATTTTGAGGTGACATGCACCATCATAAACTTGATCAAAGTATTTGATAAACATGGATAGCTAGGATCATAGTACTTTAATCATAACATGAAATACAAAGTTCTTGCAATAATACAAAGCAACTATGTTGCAACATGAAAAGGCACAAACAAAAAATTCATGAATAACAATGATTTGCAAGACGTTTGTTTGTTTCACATAAAGAAAACATAGCATAGTAGCATTCAGCTTGTCCCTCATAGAGTAGCAAACATAAATGCACAGGACACCTTCAAAGTTCATAAGAGTGACTAGATACAAATAGTTTAAAACAAGCAATATCAAGTTATGCATCAATCAACTAGTCTTGGGACAATGCACATAGAACTAAGAATGGCCACTATGCTCTCAAACAAAGTGCATAAAGATAGAAAGTGGAGACTCAATATATAAGTAGAAGAAAGACCTTCATAGAAGGAAGCAGAGATTCAAGTTTCATAAAGAGATTCCAAAAATTATGGTACTTAATAGCTTTCAGCTCTCATTGCCCCTATCATAAGCATCTTTAAGGTGATTAAGGTTAAATTGAACAAACTACGAAGTATATGCTTGACAAAGTATAAGTTGGAAATCTCATGTCCCTTGAATACGAGGGCCGCTCCTCATGCTACTCAAGTTTAGTCACCGGTAAGTTCTTGTCATCGTAAGTACATGTATATCATAGAGAACCGCCAACAGGGTACCCCTTGCCCGATGATACGGAAGAATCCCCATATCAAAATGACAAGGCAAGCAGACAACGAGCATCTCAGCAATCTTCTTATTTACCATGGGAATATGGTGCTTTTTTCTCTCTTTCCTCTTTTCATAATCTTTTCTTTCTTTTTCTCTTTTTTCTCAATATCTGACTTTTTTTATAAGAAGAATGCTTCATAAACAGCTCATTATGGTTACGCTGCAGGTTTCCACCATGTCAGCATGGATTAGACCAGCGGCCCAGGCATTTCTCTAACACACATACATAACTCCATGGACTTACAAGCTCCCCTTTCATTTCACACCGACGACATCCATAGACAAAAGAGCATGATATCAACTAAGTATAAAGTACAAGTGCAATGTTGAAAGCGTTCCCCATGAAAGCATGGTTCTGCTAATCCCCAACAAATAAGTGTAAACATATACAACATAGACGACACAATGGTTCAAGTTTATTAAGGGCAAGAAAAGTAAAGTGTGCCATCAAGTTCGTGAGAGCTTTAATCACTAGTTTTCTCATAACAAGTTTAATTTGGAAGGGAGATAAAAACAAGAATATACTTGGAATAACATAAGCTAGTAGGTAGGTATGGTGGACTCTTTGGAATAACTTGGTTTAAGGAGTTGGATGCATGAGTGGAACTCATACTTGGTTACAGAGGCTAGCAAAAGACTGGGAGCGACAAACTAAGAGAGCAATAATGGCCATAATCATGCAGAGCGACAAAACATCATTGATCAAAGCATAAAGTGATACTACAAGTTGAAAACTAAAGGATCATCAAGTCTATGGTGACTTTGGATAGTCATAACATGGTGTGAGCATGTGCCAAGTCAACCCAAATAAAGCATCAAAGGAGAATACCACTATACTATGCTTTAATATGCTAAAACAACGCATGATTCATCCAAGGCACATTAAGCAATCTCAATTGTTTATAGCATGTCATGCTACAGCAAAGAATACTAAGCATAAAGCCAAAACAATATAAAGCATGGCATGACAAAGCATAGGCCACAGTCAAAAACAAACTCTCTTTACCACTTAAGCATGAGCTTTCCTACTCTTTTCAATCCAAACAAACTATTTGAAAACCAATGTATGAAAGAGGGGGTCCAACCAATTTATTAAGCAAACTAAGCAAACCAAGCAAATGAAAAACCAAAGCGAAAACGAAAAAGACGACGCTCCAAGAACAACACAACTGTGCATGAAACAATAAAAATGAAGTGTTTGGAAGAACCTGGGATTTTTATTGATGAAGAGGAGGATGCCTTGGGCATCCCCATGATTTGACGCTTGTACTTCTTGGATATTTCTTGGGGTGACACGCGTGGCATCCCCAAGCTTGAGCTTTAGTCCACCCTTCATCTCATTACTCGTTCCTTCCATACACCTGAAATTTTTCCTTCATACAAAACTTCACACAATCTTATTAGCAACATTAGTGCACTCAAGATAATAGGTCTTTAGGTTCAGTTCTAACACCAATAAAACTTCCATTAAAACACTAGCTACTATAGCACTTCCCTCAAAAAGCTCAGTTCCCCAAAAGAACTCAAAAAGGAAATAACAAGAAGCAAATGCAAATAATGGCAGAAATCTGTCAAAACAGACCAGCAGGTAAAGACGATTTTTTCGAAGACCTTCTGTTGCTCAAATAAAAAAGTGTTGAACTAACGAAAGTTAGATAACAACCTGGGGCAGAAGCACAAAAATTCACGCCTCAAAAGGACGTACAGAGATTTTACACAAATTTTTACGGTGAAGCACACAGAAATCTGTTTCGGGACAACAACTTTTCCAATCATTACTTCTCTCTCATTAGAGGTTACTCTTGGCACAAAAGGCAAATAAAAAGGATAAGGAGCGGTTATTACAGTAGTAATAACTTCCAAGACTCATCTAAAACTTTTGGGTTATCTCTCAATAAGTACTTTTCTTTAACGCCTTTAAGTTAGGCATAAGAAGCAAGAAAAAGAATGAAGTATTCTCCAATGAAGAAGCATTAAAACCAAATTTCTTGCCCTTACCTCTCTTACTTTTATTCTTAACCTTGGGGAAAATATGATTGTTTGGTGGAGAAGCAAGGTGCATGGTACCCTTTCCCACATCTATTATTGCTCCAAGGAGTTCTAATAGGGACCTTCCAAGTGTAATTTGTCCTTTTCCTGCACATTCAATAACAAGATAATCAGTAGAAATCATTTTCCCAAGGATCTTTGTAAACACTCCTTCAGCTATTCCAATAGGTAATATTATGGCATTATTAGCAAGAGATATTTCTTTTCCTCCTTCAGAAAGCCCCCATAGATTCAAAGATTCATAAATATCTTTGGGCATAAGATAGAATTCAGACATGATATCACAGCGAGCTTGAAAAGTTTCATTATTTATATCAATCTTTACTGTGGGGAGCCACTTTGATGGTTCAGAATTTATTGGAACATAGTTATGATGCTCTCTAAGCGTATTATAGCAATCTTTTAATCTAGCAGTCTTGGTCTCAAGAGTATTCAATCTAGCAAATATGTTTATGAAAGAAGAATCAGATTTGCTAGGCAAGTTGTAAGTAAAGGTCAACTTCTTTATGGCATTAACAACATCATCCTCATTACATTGGAGGAAATCTCCTCCCACAACAGCATCCAAAGCATATCTATAGCAAAGAGCAATTCCAAGGTAAAAACTGCTAAGGAGCAAGCTTTGAGTCATTTTAGGTTCAGTTTTCTCATGTAGATCAGAGATTCTAGACCAAGCTTCTTTAAAACCCTCTTCAATTCCTTGTTTAAAAGTGAAAATCATTTCCTCGGGTGACATAGTGATTGGAGCAATGCTAGACATAATGGCAACTTAAGGTAGGAACTAAATTTTTTGTGTGTTTTTAATAAAGAAAGCAAACTAGTAAAACTATTTTTTGTGTGTTTTTGATAAAGAAACAAGCAAACAAAGCAAAACAAAATAACAAAGTAAAGAGATTGGTTATGAGGGACTCCCCTTGTGAAGATGTCCTTGACTCCCTGGCAACGGCGCCAGAAAAAGAGCTTGATGGCCCAAAATATATCGAGCTCGTTGAGGAACCCCAAGAGGAAGGTATGATGAGCACAACAACAAATTTTCCCTCAGTATGAAACCAAGGTTATCAATCCAGTAGGAGCAAGGAAACAGCCCAAAGGTGTTGCTAGCTGAGCCTTGGCAGGGCGCACTACCGGTGCTAGTAGCAACGTGGAGACCTACACAACACAACCACAGAACTTTTCCGCCAACTTGTGATGAGGTTGTCAATCTCACCGGTTTTGCTGAAAACAAAGGATTAAACGTATCGAATGGAAGAAAGTAATAGTTTGCAGAAAGTAAACACAAAGCAGTAAATAGTTGATTGTAGATTGATTGTAAAAGAAAGGACCAGGGTCCATAGTTCACTAGAGGTGGCTCTCCTTAAGATAGATAACATGTTGGGTGAACAAATTACAGTGGGGCAATTGACAAACATCGAGAAAGCAATACATGCATATACTAATCATCTTGACTCCTTTGAGATTTGATTGGGCATTACAACATTATACATATAGTGCCATCCAAGTGCATCTATGACTAATAATCCACCTTCAGGTTATCATCTGAACCCCCTCCAGTATTAAGTTGCAAGCAACAGATTATTGCATGACGAATTGCATGTAAAGTAAACAATACGATTGTTCTATGAACAAAGGATTGTTGTTTTCTACCTAGTAGCAACAGCACATCTAGTACCTTAGAGATTTCTGTCACTTCCCCAGATCACCAGAGGCATGAACCCACTATCGAGCATAAATACTAACTCTTGGAGTTGCTAGCATCTACTTGGCCAAGATAGCTACTAACAACGGAAAGCATGCAAGATCACAAATAACAAAGACATGATAGAATCAATAATCAATCTGAAATAGCATCTCAAATCCATCGGATCCCCGCAAACACAACATGCAGAATTACAAATAGATGATCTTGATCATGAATGGAGATCACAAGATCTAAACATGATAACACAAAGGAGGAGAACCAGCCATCTAGCTACTACATGGACCCGTAGTCCAGAGATGAACTACTCATGCATCACACCGGAGGCTTGCATGATGATGAAGAAGGCCTCCAGGGTGAAATCCCCTCTCCGGCAGGGTGCCGGGAAGAGCTTCAGATCCCTCCTGATCTAGGGATGGAGACAACAACGACTACAGACTCTTTCGTGGAATTTTGATCGGGTCCTTAGGGTTTTTGTATTGGAGGCATCTTATAGTTGGAAGGGGAGGCCGAGGGGGTGCTGGAGGCGGCCACACCACCCCTTGGCGCGGGCCAGGCTGGGCCGTGCGGTCAGGTGGTGTGGTAGCCCTGGCCCGTCTCCGTCTCGTATTCTGGCTTCGTGTGTCCCTCGGTGAAATACTGACTTTGGCTTTTGTCCCGTCCAATTCCGAGAATATTCTTTTTCTGACTTTCCTGGAACTAAAAATAGCAGAAAATAGGCAGCTAGCACTATGGCTATTGTTAATAGGTTAGTCCAAGAAATCAAATGAAGAGTACTCCAAAGTGTGGACAAAATATAAGAAAGTAGATAAAACCAAGCATGGAACATCAAAAATTATAGATACATTTGCAATGTATCAAGTATTCATTTCAAAAGCACTCATATCTACCAAAGAAGTTTTTCTTGATAATTCTTCACACCCCAAAAATAATGTAAGTCCATCATGCTGATTAGGAGTGATCATGTCATCACAATACAAACTTGCAGTACTCATTGGATTAGAAGGGCTAATATTATGGCCTGAGCATTGAAAATTGAAATGACCCACTTCAAAGCAAAGTTCACAAATCAAAGGATAGAGGGCACAAACTTTTTTACCAAGATCATTTAGAGCCCTATACCACATTCTAGTTTTTTCATTCCTGTGGGTGATACAATATTATTCTTCAACTTGATTATTCTCACAAGGTCTATCTATTCCACAAAAATTAACATGCTTATAAGAAATAGTACTTTAAAAGGTTTGAGCATGTTTATTGTTATCATTAATAACAATTTCATTTTCCATGCAAGTGTCTTTAAAAGGTTCATGATACATGTCCCATTTTTCGATAGGAGCATTAATATGAGAAGCAAAGGCTCTACAACAATCAACAAGAATTTCGGGATCAAGACCATATTTAGCACTAAGCTCTTGAAAATCAGTAGTTTCAGCGAAAGACTTAATGCAATCATACTCATATTTTATACTTGGTTCTTTACCTTTGTTGTTATCCCAATCTTTGGTATTGCTTTGAATTGTTTCAAGAAGATCCCACTTAGCTTTGACCTCCTTACTTGTGAAGGATCCCTCTAAACAGGTATCTAGATAGTCCTTGCAATGTCCTGAAAGCCTTGCATAAAAATTATTAATAACAATATTACTGGGGATATCATGAATGGGACATTTGAGCATTAGTGACTTCAGTCTCCCCATGCTTGGGCAATACTTTCTCCATCATGAGGATGAAAATTATAAATATAATTCCTATCTTTATGAATTTCATGAGGAGGATAAAATTTAGAGTAAAAGAGAGATTCAAGTTCCTCCCACTCCAAATGATGAGGATCATCTAGTAGCTCATAACACTCCCTTGCTTTGCCCTTAAGTGAAAAAGGGAATAACTTCTTATTAACTTGGTTTATTGAAATACCTGCACACTTGAACAACTCACATAATTCGTGTATAAAGAGTAAATGATCACCAGGATGGACAGTTCCATCTCCAAAATAATAGTTATTCATAATATGTTCAACAATTTTTGTAGGTATTTTAAAAGGTATGCTTTTAGTATGTGTATTTAAAATATCACAAGTATCATTAGGATTACCACATATGGGAGATAAAGTATCATCAGAGCAAATTTTCTTCTTTAAAGCTGGGGAACTAAAAAGGTCATTTTCATAAAAACTAACTTCCCCAAGCTTAGACATTTCCATAGCATTAGTAACAAAGGTGTTCAAAAGGTTCATACTAATAACATTGCTATTAGCATGCAAAGAAAGTTCCATGGGTTTTTTAATTTTCTTTCTAGACCATTCATGTTCTACCTTAGGAAAAATACTAAAAAGCTCTTTAATTTTGTTGTTGTTTTCCATTAAGCCTAACTAGTGAAAATAAAAACAAGAAACAAAAAGATATAATTGCATAATCTAAAGGAAATAACTTCGAGCACTCACACACCAGCAACAATGCTAGAAGATAGCTTAGTAGCTGATACGTCCAAAACGTATCTACTTTCCCGAACACTTTTGCTATGGTTTCTCCTCTATACTTGTGTGATTTGGATGCAACTAATGCGGACTGACGCTGTTTTCAGCAAAATTGCCTTGGTGTCTACTTTTTGTGCAGAAAACCAACTATCAGGAAAAATCCCGGAAAATATGCCAAAAATCCTATTTCACCCGAAGACTCTAGGAGCCAGAATACGAGACGGAGAAGAGTCAGGGGTGGCCACACTACCTGGTGGCATGGGCCAGGCTAGGCCGCACCAGGGGGTGGTATGGGCCCCCCAGGCACCCCCTTGGCCTCTCTCTTCGCCTATAAGGAGCCTTCTGACCTAAAAACTTCGGGGGGGTCGACGGTTTTCCAGAAGGAGTTCCGCTCCGCCGCCACCACCAGATTCCACGAAACAGCACCAGAAACTCTATTCTGGCACCCTGTCGGGACGGGGAATTGGAGGAGATCATCGCCATCATCATCACCATCGCTTCCCCATCAATCATCCATGTTTCCCCCATCTATGAGTGAGTAATACCCCGCTGTAGGCTATGGGGATGGTAGGGATTGGATGAGATCGTTCATGTAATGGCTTCAGATTGTTAGGGCATGGTGCCTAGTATCTTTTATTAGTGCTTTATGACTTTGTTGCGACTTGTTGTGCTTAATGCTTGTCACTAGGGCCCGAGTGCCATGATTTCAGATCTGAACATGTTATTGATTCATTACGATAGTACTGTTTTGGGTCTTATCTGCAAGTTGTATACACACGTTGTTGTCTGGAACCTATGGCCCCGAAGTGACAGAAATCGGGATAACCGGAAGGGAATGGCTTTGATGTGAGGATCACATGTGTTCACGGAGTGTTAATGCTTTGCTCCGGTGCTCTATTAAAAGGATCACCTTAATTGCCAGTAGTTCCCTAGAGGCCCCGCTGCAAACGGGCTGGCAGGACAAAAGATGTTGTGCAAGTTCTCATTGCGAGCACGTATGACTATATATGGAATACATGCCTAGGATTGTCTAGTACTTGGATGCTTTATATTATTTATCTGCAATTTCCCTATGTTCTGATTGATATGTGAATTTTCTTGTCCATGCAACGCCCGTCCATCCATCCCTATGCCTACCTTTTCGAATCCCACTCTTGCTTTTGTTACTACTGTCCTTGCTTTACTACTGCGGTTACTTTACTATTCCTACTACAAAACTATTGCTACTGATAAACTGCTGTGAGCAAGATTGTTTCCAGGTGCAGCTGAATTGACAACTCAGTTGTTAAGGCTGATAAATATTCTTTGGCTCCCCTTGTGTCGAATCAATAAATTGGGTTTCACTTCCCTCGAAAATACTGCGATACACCCCCTATACTTGTGGGTCATCAAGACTATTTTCTGGCGCCGTTGCCGGGGAGCATAGCTTTATTTATCAAGTTCACTTGGATTCTCTATTGTTCGCTGCTATCCATCCATCATGGGTAAGTCTCGTGATGGCAAGGTTCCTATTTTACCATCCACTACAAGAAGAGGTACGGTTCTGAACACCTCTGCTGCTCTTGATTCACCGTCTATTATGAGTAAGTTCCTTACACCACCACATACGCATGCTACACACACTGCTACTACTGCTGAATCTGAAACATCTGATGCTTATGATGCTGCTTCTACTGTGCTTGATAAGAGTGGTTCATTAGGTCCTTTCCTAGATGTGCGATTGCTAGAACTATAGCTGGAAATACCGAAACTCCTAATGAAGACACTACCACACCTGTTAGCTCACCTGAGTCTAGTGAGAGTTATGATATTGAAGATGGTTATGTTGAGATGACCGATGAGTTTATTAAAGAATGTAAGAACACCCATGATAGGAGCGCTGCTAAGAGTCTCCTTGAGAGGCGTACTATTAGACCCAAATTATCTCCTGCTGCTAAGTTTGCTGCTTCTCCCATAAACATTATAGATGAAGATTATGATTTCTCTCTCGATCTATCTTACATAGCTATTGTCGAGAAAGAACCTTTTTGTGGAACTAAGAATGAAAGTGCGGTAGCACATATGAATGAACTTTCTACCATGAGTGGCTTGTCTTCTGATGATATTAAGATGCGTACTTACTTTGTTGCTAAGATTTTTCCCTTTTCACTGAAAGGAGAAGCTAAAACTTGGTTTAGTAATTTACCTCCTAGATCTATTGATAACCCTGAGTGCTTGATTAGTACTTTCCTGCAGAAATATTTTCCTCCTAGTGCTAGACATGCTATTTTGCAGGAACTTTTTTGATTTTAAACAGGGAGGAAAAGAGGTATTGCCCGAATGTTGGGCAAGGTTTTGTGCTTTGATTCATGCACAGGCTGGAAGTCCTTTACCTAAGAATGAGCTTCTTGATATATTTTATAATGGACTAACCGAGGAATCTAGGACATACCTAGATAGTTGTGCTGATTGTGTTTTCAGCAATAGGACTCCTAAGGAAGCTGAGGAATTAATGGCTAAAATAAGTAAGAACTATAAAGATTGGACTCCTCCTAAACAAGCTATACCTGAAGTAATTGTACCTGAACCATCTATTCCTGTGCCTATTCCAACATCAAATAAGAGGGGAGTTATTGAATTAAATGATGAAGTGATGAAGGAAGCTAAGAAATGTCTTAAGGAGAAGGGAATTAAAGCTGCAGATGTCAAGAATTTACCTCCTATAGAAGAATTATGTAAGCCTATTCCCTACTCATCCACTATTGAGGTACACTCTCTCCAACACTTTGATGAAGGTGATATCCCTTACTCTAAACCTCCTGATCAATGCTTAGAAGAATTTGATATCTTTATTGTTAAGCAAGATAACTTTAATAAAAGGGTGCAAAATCATCTAATGGAAAACACTAGAGCTATTGTTGAGTTGAAAGATATTGTGGAAAGAACCTCTAATGATGTTAAAATGATTGTTAAACACTTTCAAATGGTTCAAACTCAAATAGATCAACTCGTTAAAGTGCAAAATGACTTACTAGTTAATGCTGCTAAAGAAAAACATGCTTATGAAATTAGAACTAGAAGTGGTGCTGCTACCCAGGATCCTCTATATCCTGAGGGGCATCCCAAAAGAATTGAGCAGGATTCTCAACAAGCTGAAAATAGTGGTTCTACTCATAAGAAAAGGAAAAAGAAACATAAAACTATTGTAGAACCCTCTGAACCTGCTATAGATCCTAATAGTATATCTATCTCTGATGCTGAAACTGAAAGTGGTAATGAAGAAAATGAAGTTCCTAATGAAGAAAAAGTTGAAGAAGAACCTGCAAACCACACTAAGAATACTAAATACACCAAAGAAGATTTTATTGCTAAGAAACATGGTAGTGAAAGAGAACCTCGGGTCCATAAACCTATGCCTTTCCCTGATAAGAAACACAAGTCAAAGGAATATGAACACTATAATAAGTTTTGTGAGTGGATGAAGCCTTTATTCTTGCAAATTCCTTTGACTGATGCTATTAAATTGCCTCCTTACTCGAAGTATATGAAGGAGATTGTCTCGAATAAAAGGAAGATCCCTAATGAAGAAATTTCTACTTTGCTTGCTAATTATTCCTTCAATGGTAAGGTTCCTAAGAAACTTGGAGACCCAGGGATTCCAACTATCCCTTGCTCTATTAAGAACAGTTATGTTAGAACTGCTTTGGGTGATTTGGGAGCTAGAGTTAGTGTTATGCCTTTCTCTCTATATAAGAGGCTTCAGCTTGAAAAATTGATACCAACTGATATATCTTTGCAAATGGCTGATAAATCTACCACTATTCCTGTGGGTATATGTGAGGATGTACATGTTCAGGTGGCTCACAATTGCTTGATATTAACTGATTTTGTCGTGCTTGAAATGCCCGAAGATGATAATATGTCTATTATTCTTGGGAGACCCTTTCTTAATACTGCAGGAGCTGTTATTAATTGTAATCAAGGAAAGGTGACCTTCAATGTTAATGACAAGGAACATACTGTCTATTTCCCCAAGAAGATTGAAAGGACTTATGGTTTGAATTCAATTGAACATGTTGAAGGCATTCAAGTTGGAGAAATATATTGTCCCATACTAAGAGAAAAATTTGAAATTATTATGATTGGGACCATTGCTATCAAGGTTGAGGTAACATAATCATTAGTGGAATACAAAGTTTTGTCTCATATGCAATTGTTTTGGTAGCAAGACTTGATCAGCCTTGCTAACAAAAGGATTCCATTGAACAAAACAATGTTTTCATTATGATTATCTCTGTTTATTTCTATCCTTTGCATTTTAGTTTTTGCTTTCGTTTAGTTTCCTTTGTGTTGTTAGTTGTTTGCATGTTAGAACTTCTATAGTTCTAGCCTTGTTTTGTCCTTGCATCATGTTTCCAAAGGAAAAAAATCTGTCTGTCAGAAAAATCATTCTTCTATTTCTGAAAATTGCCCAAAAATAAAGTGTCTCGAAAAATTCTAGAAAATTCATATTAAATTTTTACGTGAAAAAAAGGGGCAGAGGAGTACCTGGGAGGTACTAGGGGGCCCACCAGGCAGGCACACCACATGGTGGTGCGGCCAGCCTTGGGTGGCGCCATGCCCTGGTGTGGGCCACCCCTGGCCCCCACCAACTCTCTCACCTGCCACTTTCTTCTCTCTCCCGAGTAAGCTCTAGTTCATAGCTCAAAATCGCGTTCTTGCTTGCTCTCAATTTTTTCGATCTCCTTGCTCATCCCATCTTTCTTGCTGAAATTTGGAGCAATTGTTCCCTGGTATGTGACTCCTCCCCTTGTCCAAGTAGATTTGTGTTTAGTGGATTATATGTTGAGTTTTTTGCTGCTGTAGGTGACTGGTTATGAGAGCTTGTTTGATGCTTAGAGATATAGTTTTGATGCATGTTTAGGCCTCTTGCAAGTCCCTATGAGTAGAATCCTTCATTATATTTACTTTGCAATCACTTGTTTAATAGGTGTTTAAATTTCAGAATAGAAGATGAGTGAACACCACCTAAACCAACATGAGCTTTGGGTGCCTGAGGTCATGAAGGTCCACCGGGAGGAGGAAGTTTTTCCTTCCATTTATCCATGCTCTGAGTTCATAAGAGCTGCAGGAATTCTACAAAATTTCCACACTTTGGTTTCTAATGCAGGGTTAGAGCACTTTTTGGAAGATGAACCTTGTCAATTTGTGAAGCTAACCATGTCTATGGTGCAGGACTTCCAATTTAGTCACTCTTTGCCTAACCCCATGGTCCATTACAAAATTTACAATATTGATGTCAACCTTTCTCTTGATGACTTTTGTGCAGCTATTAAGGTACCTCAATGGGGATCATGTAGGAAGATTAAAGAGAGACCGGAACCACTCATGGATTTATACGCAGAAATTTGCCAAGGGAGTAGCTTCTCGAAGGAGAGTGGAAAAATCTGTAACATTCATCTTCCCTCCATTCGCTACTTTGCCTACTTTATTGCTAAGTGTGTTCTTGCTAGGAAAACTGCCAATAAGTTATCTTCGTTTGATCTAGCATTTATCTCTGGTGCTCTTAGACGAGATAGGTCCTACAACTTGGGTGCTTTGATAGCTTTCCGTCTTGCTGCTAACCGTGAGAAAGGTGGAATTTGTGGAGGCCTCATTGCTTCTCATTTACTAGCATTGCATGGTTTAGTGCCTCATCATCTAGACCTACAGTTTACCATAGAAAGGCTTGATCTTAATTCCATGATACAGCATAAATTTGTTTCCTCGTGGGCTAGTTTGAGTGAGTTATCTTATGAAATAACCTTTCTCAAAGCTGGTTGGAGAAAGAGCAAGTCCAAGCGTGTTGTTCTTTTGCCTGCACCTGTTTTGTTTAACCTTGATAACACGGAATGATGGTCCCTCACTAAGGAGGAGCTTGACACGTACTTGGGAGAGCTCTCCCAACAGGAGCAGGACACTAGAAGGGAGGTCACGGATGATTCGGTCCAGCCATCAAATGAGGGAGAGTCTTCATATCAGCAGTCCGCTTATGATTGGGGAGCTTCTTCTTCTTCTCATAGGCCCAGCTACGACCATTCTTACCAAGATCTGCCCGCTTGGAACCCCTATTCGTACATGGATTGATACACACTTAGGCCAAAAGCCTAAGCTTTGGGGGAGGTACGCCGACACCGCACTCATCTCCATATCATGTTGCGTCGGTACTTTGTATATTCATGTTTTCGTTCTCTTTTTAGTTTTCGTTCTTCTTTGCTTTTGCTTTCTAAAAACACAAAAAGACCAAAAATATTTTTGTTGTGTCTCTTTGGTTTGCTTCTTCTTTTTGCCTTGGTTTGTTTTTCCCTTTTTGCTTTGTTTGAACTTTTCTAAAAACCCAAAAAGATTTTGCTTTGCTTGTTTTTCCCTTTTGGTTCTTGTTTAAAAATCGAAAACACCAAAAATATTTGTCGTTCTTCTTTGGTTTTTGTGAGTTTGCTACAGGGTTCGGCAGTCCTTAGTGGATGTTGGTTTCATATTATTATTCAAGCCACACAAGTGAAGAGCAATAATGAGGATCAATGACAACTTGAGGCGTGGTAAGAGGCTGGTAACAAACTCTATTTCTTTTCATTTTTGTACATATACTCATCACTGTGGGCTTGCTTAGTCTGTTCAAGTAGGGTGCATGTTATCTTTTGATGCATAGTAGTTCGTGCTTTCTTATGATTAGCTCCAGCTCGCTAATAGTTTGTAGCATGTCTTATGAATCTTTGCTTCCATTACTCTATTAATAAATTGGTATGACACCGTGGTATCCTCCTCTGAATGTTTCATTTGAATTGACTTGGCATATGCTCACGCATGCACATGACTGTAATAATCAGTTAAGCCTCGATGAATTATTTTGCCTTGAGGATCTTGAATCATTTTCATGCCATGATTAGTCCTGTTTTGTTGCAAGCATGATAATGACAGCTATTGCTCTCTCGTTTGTCGCTCTCTTACTATTGCTAGCCTTCACTTCCACTGAGTGTTTTACACATGTTTCCAACTCCCTAAACCAAATATTTCCAAAGTGTCCACCATACCTACCTATTAGCATCATTTGCTACTCCCGTGCATATTCATTATGCCTTGTTTTCTTCTAAATAAAATGTTTGCTTGTTATGGGAAAACTAGTTAGTAAAGCTCTCACGAACTTGATGGCACACTTTATTTCCTGCACTAAATAAACCTGAACCATTGTGAACTCTCCATGAAAGTTATATGCTTGCAAATTATAGGCTGGGGATTAGCAGAACCGTGTTGTCACGGGGAACGCTTTCAACACTTGAAATATATACCCAGTTGATACCTTGCTCTTTTGTTTGCGGATGTCGTCGGTGTGAAATAAAAGGGGAGCTTGTAAGTCCATGGAGTTATGTATGTGTGTTAGAGAAACGCCTGGGCCGCTGGTCTAATCCATGCTGACATGGTGGAAACCTGCAGCGTAACCATAATGATATCTATGAAGCATTCTTCTTATAAAAAAGAGAGATAGCTATTGAGGAAAATAAAAGAGATTTATGAAAAGAGGAAAGAGAGAAAAAAGCACCATTTTCCCATGGTAAATAAGAAGATTGCTGAGATACTCATTGTCTGCTTGCCTTGTCATTTTGATATGGGGATTCTTCCGTATCATTGGGCAAGGGGTACCCCATTGGCGGTTCTCAATGATACGCACATACTTATAATGACAAGAACTTACCGGTAACTAAAGTTGAGTAGCATGAGGAGCGGCCCTCGTACTCAAGGGACTTGGGATCTTCAGTTTATAGTCTGTCAAGCATATAACTCAGATTGGACCTCACTTTCACCTTAACCACATTAAAGATGCTTATGATAGGGGCAATGAGAGCTCAAAGCTAACGAGTACCATACTTTCAGCATTTGGAAGCCTTTCAAACTATTCAAAACCTTTTCTTCTACTTGTTGAGTCTCCACATATTCTTTGAGCACCTTCTTAAGAGCATAGTTGTCATTCTTTGTGTTTGCTCCATTACTTGATTATTTGTGTTATGACTTTGATGCTTCTATCCTTGATATCTTTACTTCTAGTCATCACTTGAACTTCAGACGTGCCTTGATATTCATAATCAAAGGGCAAGCGAGATACCACTCTATCATAGCATTTTATGAGCATTGTAATGTTGCTTATGCTTGTGCTTCATGCTACTTATTATTCTTGAGTTGGAATCTCTTCATAGCTTGCAATGACTATTAAGTAGACTCAGTTGCATACTCTTTATTATGAACTGTCTGAGTAGTTGATCACATTGCTGAGAATATTTACATCATATGAAGCAAATGTGTTCGTGAAAGTTCTTTTATCGCACTCAGTTTTCAACTGAATTGCTTGAGGACAAGCAATAAGCTAAGCTTGGGGGGAGTTGATACGTCCAAAACGTATCTACTTTCCCGAACACTTTTGCTATTGTTTCTCCTCTATACTTGTGTGATTTGGATGCAACTAATGCGGACTGACGCTATTTTCAGCAGAATTGCCTTGGTGTCTACTTTTTGTGCAGAAAACCAACTATCAGGAAAAATCCCGGAAAATATGCCAAAAATCCTATTTCACCCGAAGACTCAGGGCGAGAATCGAGGCGGAGAAGAGCCGGTGGCCACACCACACAGTGGCCTTGAGCGAGCCAGCCACGCCAGGTGGTGTGGCCCCAGCACCTCGGCCTCTCTCTCTTCGCCTATAAGGAGCCTTCTGACCTAAAAACTTCGGGGGGGTCGACGTTTTTCAGAAGGAGTTCCGCTCCACCGCCACCACCAGATTCCACGAAACAGCACCAAAAACTCCGTTCTAGCACCCTGCCGGGACGGGGAATTGGAGGAGATCATCGCCATCATCATCACCATCGCTTCTCCATCGACCATCCATGTTTCCCCCATCAATGAGTGAGTAATCCCCCGCTGCAGGCTATGGGGATGGTAGGGATTAGATGAGATCGTTCATGTAATGGCTTCAGATTGTTAAGGCATGGTGCCTAGTATCTTTTATTAGTGCTTTATGACTTTGTTGCGACTTTTTGTGCTTAATGCTTGTCACTAGGGCCCGAGTGCCATGATTTCAGATCTGAACATGTTGTTGATTCATTATGATAGTATTGTTTTGGGTCTTATCTGCAAGTTGTATACACACGTTGTTGTCCGGAACCTATGGCCCCGAAGTGATAGAAATCGGGATAACCGGAACGGAATGGCTTTGATGTGAGGATCACATGTGTTCACGGAGTGTTAATGCTTTGCTCCGGTGTTCTATTAAAAGGAGCACCTTAATTGCCAGTAGTTCCCTAGAGGCCCCGCTGCAAACGGGCTGGCAGGACAAAAGATGTTGTGCAAGTTCTCATTGCGAGCACGTAAGACTATATATGGAATACATGCCTAGGATTGTCTAGTACTTGGATGCTTTATCTTATTTATCTGCAATTGCCCTATGTTTTGATTGCTATGTGAATTTTCTTGTCCATGCAACGCCCGTCCATCCATCCCTATGCCTACTCACTTTTCGAATCCCACTTATTCTTGCTTTCTTGCTTTACTCTGTTGTTACTTTACTATTCCTACTACAAAACTATTGCTACTAATAAACTGCTGAGCAAGATTGTTTCGAGTGCTGAATTGACAACTCAGTTGTTAAGGCTGATAAATATTCTTTGGCTCCCCTTGTGTCGAATCAATAAATTGGGTTTGACTTCCCTCGAAAATACTGCGATACACCCCCTATACTTGTGGGTCATCAGTAGCCAGAGGATGTGAGTACCTTTTACCTTACCTCCTCGTCAACGGCGCCAGAAAATAGCTTGATGTCTACGCACGCTTCTATTCTTGTAGACAGTGTTGGGCCAAGTGCAGAGGTTTGTAGAACAGCAGCAAGTTTCCCTTAAGTGGATTACCCAAGGTTTATCGAACTCAGGGAGGAAGTGGTCAAAGGTATCCCTCTTAAGCAACACTGCAATCAAGATACAAGAAGTCTCTTGTGTCCCCAACACACCCAATACACTTGTCAGGTGTATAGGTGCACTAGTTCAGCGAAGAGATAGTGAAATACAAGTGGTATGGATAATTATAATTGGTAACGGTGCCAGAAAAGAGCTTGACGGGTAGGAAGAGACTAAAGGCAATATGAAATAATGATGGAAGCAAGCAAACATGTAACAGATCTAGTTGAAAATGGCGTTTCAATGCTTAGAAACAAGGCCTAGGGATCATACTTTCACTAGTGAAGACTCTCATATAAATATCTTCTCTTTATGATACTACTCTGAACTACTCTCCAGTTGGATAACTCTAATCCATGGTAGGGCTATAATAGCACTCCTCAAAGTTTGCTTTCCCCATCTAGATAACCCCACACTATCACCTTAAGCGCTAGATGGTTCCAACAAACACCACAATTTCATAAAGACATCCAACTCCAAATATAACTCATAACAAGTATTTGTAATCTCTAGACTAAGTGCCACCTTGGTGTGCATGCTATCACTTTCACACACGTGGGGAGAGCTAGAGATCTATTAAAGCACTTGAGTAGAAAGGTAGATCTACTTGATTACAAAGCTCATGATCTCATAAGATCACGCATAGAGAGAGATGAACACATAGCTACCGGTAGAGCCCTTAGCCTCGGGAAGAACTACTCCCTCCTCATCATAGGAGACAGCAATGGCGATGGAGATGGCCAGGGAGTCGATGGAGATGGCTCCGGGGGCACTTCCCCGTCCCAGCAGGGTGCCAGAACAGAGACTTTCTGTCCCCCGAATCTCCCCTTCGGTGGTGGTGGCATCGTGGAACTTTTCGTGACTGGAGGCTGGATTCTCTAGGGTTTCTGCATCGGAGGCTTCTTATAGGCGAAGGGGCGATGTCAGAGGGTGGACCAGGGGCCCACACCACCTGGTGGCGCGGCCAGGGGGACCCGCGCCACCACATGGTGTGGCCAGCCCCTAGTCCCTCTCTGTCTCGTCTTTTGACTCCATGAGTTTTCCGGTAAAATATTGAATTTTTCTTTTGTCCGTTCCAATTCCGAGAATATTCATTTTCTGGCTTTTTTGGAACCAAAAACAGAAGAAAACAGGCAACTGGCACTATGGCATCTTATTAATAGGTTAGTTCCAGAAAATGTGTAAAAGTACTCCAAAGTGTGGACAAAACATAAGAAAGTAGATATAAAACAGGCATGGAACATCAAAAATTATAGATACGTTTGCAATATATCAGTACGGCGTGGACCTGTACACGCGAACAACGGCGATCAGGGAACAACAGCGGGGCCTGATCTAGACAGTGATCACCTGAAAGAATAGAGATGTCACGTAGAGGGGGTGAATACGCAATTTCAAAACTATTACGGTTTTATCTTGAAAGAATGCGGAATTAAACTAGTGTTTATTTTACAAGCAAAAATACACTAGGCTCAACTAAGTGCACCAACAACAAGTTAAGCTAAGAAACATAGCACAGCATATATATATATACCACGAGTGATAAGCAAGATATAAGTACTTCAAACTTGATGGCTATCAGAAGGAAAGTAAGCTCGGGTATAGAGATAACCGAGGCACGCGGAGATGAAGATGTATTCCCGTGTTCCCTTAAAGCAAGTCCAGCAACACCTCAATATTTTCTTCCCTATATGTGCATGTAGGGGCCTCCCCTAAAATTATTCTTCCCCTAATTATTGCCTATATCTAGTAGGTGATGGCTGTGAAATATAGCCATTTACATCCACATTTAAACTGGATATTATTCATATTTTTGATGAAATATCTCTCTAAACCCTGCCACTAATGCCTAATGATCAAAGGGGTATGCAATCCTTTCTTTCTATTTTTCCCTGCGCAGATAATAACGTTTGATGATGGTAATCACAACATTAAAGTCAAAGATACGAGATCAACACCCTAAAAAACCAAGGGTCGTGAAGTGGAGACAGAAGATTTAACGACCAACTATACGGCAGGAATAAAATTCCGGCCGTATAGTTCCAGCCTTATAGTTGCCATCGACACCGCTAGGTCAAACAAAACAACTTTCGTGAAGGGACCCCTATATAAGGAGGCTTCGGGCGATGAGAAACGAGCGACCCCAGAACCCCAGAAACCTACATCCATAACACCGAAGAGCTGCCGGAGGAATAGACTTAGATCTAATCTCCAAACCCTTCTCCACCACCATAGCCATATTCCACCACTTGTAATAGTAGATCTCATCTTCGATTGGCGACATTGTAAGACTATTTGCTATCAATCTCATGATTTCCATTGCAATTTTTATGATTGTTGATTTCATATCTATGCCTGAGTAATTCTCTTTGGGCTAAGGGCTTCGGTCTAGCCATGTAGCTTTTGTGCATGTTATTTATCATAGATGGGATCATGTATTAGTTTGTATGACATGATGATTATTGTATCCTCTCTTGCCTCAATCCAAGGACTTGTCAAGTACCCAAGACCCCGAGGATTGAGCCAGGTATAAGGAGTATGAGTAATGACTAATCTGCAGGTTGGGAACCCCAGTGACAGAAGGGGTAGTACGGCTGTATGTGAGGAATTTACTTGGGATTAACGGTGACATCACTATACATATCATTAGTTCTCTTTCTTCTATGGATGATGTGGCGCCCCACTAAAACCACTACTAGAAAATCGTTGTGTTTTTGTGCATTGCATCATCATGACCGCATGCTCATGTCATCATGCCACATTGCATTTGAGCATCGTCATCATCATGCATGGTTTGTCTCAAAACTATTTTTGAAAAGCCTGGTTTTGTTTTCTAAACGCCCTGTCTTTATTTCTAATTAAAACCCGGGCTTGGCCGGAATATTTTGTTTCGTCTACAAACGGATTTCAAAAGCCCCATTTTAAACAAATAAAATAATTATATTATTTTTAGGGGGCAGCCGAACCGGGCCGAACAGACCCAGCCGGCCACCCCCAAGAAAAAACCAAGAAAAACCCAAAATCCTATCCTACCCAACCAGCTAACCCTAATCCTACCTACTCCCTCTCCAACTCCCCCCTTCCATCTCTTTTCCCGCCCAGCCGCCACCTGACCCGCTGACCAGGCCCTCCTGGGCGCGCTCCCTACTCCACCTGATCGCCAGCCACTTTCTCCACCCCTCCACCTCACCCCGTCCAATCACACCTTGCCACCTCACCAGCCCCTCCCCACCTCATCGCCAGCCTACTGCCTGCACACCACACACACGCACGCCAGCCCCGCTCCCAGCCAACCTATCGCTCCCACCTACCCCACCATCCTGGCTCGCTCCCACCAACGCTCCTTCCTCCCGTCTTCCTCCTTCATCGCACCAGACCCCGATCCCCATCCCGCATCCTCACCAGCCACCGCCTCACCGGCCGGTCGCGCCCTTCTTCGTTTCTCCTCGACCCCGCGCGCCTCCCACGGCTCGTATCCACAACGCGACCCGACCCCGCTTCGAACCCCGCGTCCGCCATCACCTTGTCCCCCTCATGCATCCGTCACTGCCGCTGTTTTCCCCGCCGCTGTCGTAGTCTCCTGCGAGCAGCGCCGCCCCATGGCCCCTCCTTGGCCGCCTTTTTGCGATCGTCCACGCCACCTCTCTTACAGTCGCCGCGCCGTGAGTTCCTCCGCCTCCGGCGACCTGCTCGGCCGCTGCGCCTCCTCAGCCTGCTTCGTCGAACCTTCGCCTCGCCTCCGCTCGTGTCTCGTGCCAGTTGTGCACGGCGCCCCTGGTTTTAAGGTGTAGGTGCGTATCGTGTGCTGCTTGTGTTTTTCCCCAAGCATAGTGACGTCTCTGCCTCGGTTCAGTTTGCCTAGCCAATCCTCGGTCCTTCGAAGACCCTGAACCCGGAGACCTTCTTCAAGAATGCCAAGTTCGTCGTGGCCCCAAGATCGCCTTCCCGGACTCGATGGCCGAGACCCTGAAGCTTGATCCCGAGGATCCGAACCCCGAAGACCGAAGACGGAACCCCAAGGCATCCTTCTCAGACACCAAGTTCTTGGACCCTGAACCAAGATGGCTGAGGTCCCGAGTACACTGATCTCGAGTTCCCGAAGAACGACCCCGGTACGCCAAGATCTTCGTCCCGGAACGCCAAGTTCTTCCTCTCGGACACCAAGACCCGAACCCGATGACCGCCAAGATCGCCACCGAAACAACAAGCACTTCACCGCAGAACATCGAGTTCGCCTACACGGACGCCAAGCGTCAAGATCTCCTTCACGGAAAACCGCAAGACCTCCTTCCCGGACTCGAAGACCACGGATGCGATAAGATCTACTTCCGTTGTCCGAGAATGTTCCTCCGAAGACCGACCCCATATCCGTCGAACCCTAGGATCCAACCCGGACCCCCGGAACCCAAGATCTTCCGAACCAGATGTGTGACCCTAAGCCCCTATTTTTTATAATAGGACATTATCAACTGTCGCATATTAAATTGTTCATGCATGCATACCTGTCTGTGGTTTGGGAGCATTATGCCGATTCACCTCATAATTAAATATGTAGACCATATACGGGATATTCTAGTCTGATATGAACTCTATTTAAATTTGTGTAGAGAACCGATGCCATGTTTTGCCTTGTTAATACAACATTTAAATTGCGGAGTACTTGATACCTGTTCCTTGATTATTCGCACTATCCACATACGGGAGACTCTATGAATCCCCCTTAGCCAGAGCTTGATTCATTTCTTATTTCTTGGGGCCACAAACTAGTTTGGGGATTTATTACTATCCTGTACTTATGCCATGCTTTACTGCTTTATTTAAGATTGTGCGTGGAGCACCTGTACTGTTTTGGATCGTGCCACGTTTTCGCGGTATCGACAAGCCCAGTCACACTTTCGGGTTCCTAGTCGTTTACAGCCGTCGTCACAAACCCTGGGTCCGTTCCGGAGCCGGCCAACTTTGTTGCGGGTAGCTTAGTGGGGTGGCCCCCAGAAATATTTTATGAATCCTGTGATTGCTTTGTCGTGAAAGCCTCGTTGGGTTTTGATTTGGTTTTTCCGAGGTTGATCGTGTGTGTGTTGCTATTTATGCACCCCTGCAGGGTAAATCTTTCTGAAAGCCGTGTCATGATTTATGGACGAATTGGAGCACAGTATCTCGATCATAGACAAGCATAACTAAAGTAGTGCTATAAATTTGACTTAATATGTGACTAGTAATCAGCTTCACTACAATGGAATGGATAATAAAAGTGCCAACAACTGGTGGAACTGGGGTGTATCGTGTCATGTTATACCTGCCTAGTAAGTATCACAACTCCAATGGAATGAAATAAAAGTGCCAACAACTGCTGGGTTTGGGATGTCACATGCTAATGGTATCTGACTAGTAAGTACTGCAACTACAACTGAATGGATAACTAAAACTGCCCACTACTTATGCTATCAGGATGACTCATGCTATCTATATCTGATTAGTAAGTGCTTCAACTATAATGGAATGAATAAAACTACCAACTGTGTGAGTTCCTCGGTTTGACTTCCTCGTGTGGTCTCGAGGGGGAAATACCAGGATGGGTATGACTAGTGTTAGTATCAGGTTGGTCCCGAATAGGTCTCTCTTATCCCTCTCTAATAGCCGATAGTTGTATCGAGTCTCTATAGGTTGTTTATGCATGCTGCGCTGCCGCTTCAGTCCACCATACCTATGTAGGCGAGAGCCGCTGAATTCTAGCCTTGCTGTGTACTGGCCTCAGTACTGACGCTCCTCTTTTTTCCTTTGCCCTTTGTCGGCACCCCTTTGGTTTTAGCAGGTTTGAGATCGACGTCGTTAGCAGGGTTACCCTTCCGGCTTGGCCTGGGCAGGGTTATGGACGCCATTGGTTATTCTTCAGGGCTCTTAGCCCCATTTGCATCTTGTCCGTACTCGGATGTTGTATCGTTTTCGAGGTGATTTGGATCTTTGCATTGTATATCTGTATTCTTGACTCATGGAGTCGTGTTGTATATATATATCTGTTCTGTGGGTTCCATCGTGAACTATTGTGTAATGGTATTACTTTGTTTTCCACCCGCACGCAAGTGCCTGGTGGGCGTCCTTGAATCATTTCTATGCGGGTTTGGCGGGAAGCGCTAAAATCTGCATAGGGTCGATTCGAGGGTGTTACAGAGTGGTATCGAGCTCGGCGATTCTGATACCCCTGGTCCAAATTGTAGGATAACCTAGCTAATGGCAGAAGTAGAGTGTCAAAACTATTTTTGCAAAATCGGTTGGATAGATCTGATTAGGTCTGCTTTTACTCCATACCCCTATGCTATTCTCCTCTTACCTCTGCGTGTTTTGAATCTGCTCTCTTACCTTTCTTCAAGTCTAGGATTTCTCGTGGTTGGGTTTCCGTCGTACCTTTAGGGTTTTGCTTCCTCCTTTGGTAACGGTGTTTCTACATCAGGTCTTCGTGCTATCTGAGGAATCCTTCATCTGTTGGACTCCTCTTTGTTCCTTCTCATGCCTTCCGGTGTTTTCCGACGCGATGACATCATCTACGCCAGATCCGATGCAGAGCCTGCATCACCCCTTTGTTCTGAACCTCGTTTGTCAAGATCTTTAGTCTGATTCCGAGAGTTGGTTGCATAATTCTGCTATTCATGTACGGAGTAATGATATGAGTGCGGGATAGAGTCGCGACCATACCACTACCCTTATCATTCGCTTTTGTATATTGAATCGGTGGATCCGGCAATTTACTTCGTTCACGGAAGCTAGAGGTGGCTTTATTCATTGATACCTTTACCTTCCCCTTTGTTTATCCGGAGTGTTCTCTCGACGATCGCGGACAACGACCTCTTGTTAGTGGTGTCGCAAGGATCTACACAAAGTGAGAAGATTCAAACCGTCGGCTTTCTTCCGGTACCATCAGGCGGATCTCGAGGGCGAAATCCCTTGTTAGTGGTGTCGAATTGTGGCGCCCCGCTAAAATCACTACTAGAAAATCGCTGTGTTTTTGTGCATTGCATCATCATGACCGCATGCTCATGTCATCATTCCACATTGCATTTGAGCATCGTCATCATCATGCATGGTTTGTCTCAAAACTATTTTTGAAAAGCCTGGTTTTGTTTTCTAAACACCCTATCTTTATTTCAAATTAAAACCCGGGCTTGGTCGGAATATTTTTTTCGTCTACAAACGGATTTCAAAAGCCCCGTTTTAAACAAATAAAATAATTATATTATTTTTAGGGGGCAGCCGAACCGGGCCGAACCGACCCAGCCAGCCACCCCCAAGAAAAACCCAAAATCTTATCCTACCCAACCAGCTAACCCTAATCCTACCTACTCCCTCTCCAACTCCTGCCTTCCGTCTCTTTTCCCGCCCAACCACCACCTGACCCGCCGACCAGGCCCTCCTGGGCGCGCTCCCCACTCCACCTGATCGCCAGCCACTTTCTCCACCCCTCCACCTCACCCCGTCCAATAACAGCTCGCCACCTCACCAGCCCCTCCCCACCTCATCGCCAGCCTACTGCCTGCACACCACACGCATGCACGCTAGCCCCGCTCCCAGCCAACCTATCGCTCCCACCTACCGCCAGCCCTGACCCCTCGGCCCCACCATCTTGGCTCGCTCCCACCGACGCTCCTTCCTCCTGTCTTCCTCCTTCATCGCACCAGACCCTGATCCCCATCCCGCATCCTCACCAGCCACCGCCTCGCCGGCTGGTCGCGCCCTCCTCCGTTTCTCCTCGACCCCGCGCGCCTCCCACGACTCGTATCCACAGCGTGACCCGACCCCGCTTCGAACCTCGCGTCCGCCGTCGCCTTGTCCCCCTCCTGTATCCATCACCGCCGCCGTTTTCCCCGCCGCCGTCGTGGTCTCCTGCGAGCAGCGCCGCCCCATGGCCCCTCCTTCGCGCCTGCCTTCTGCGACTGTCCCCGCTGCCACCTCTCTCTGCTGGTCGCCGCGCCGTGAGTTCTTCCGTCCCGCGACGACCCTGCTCCGGCCGCCTGCGCCGCCTCACGTCGTTGGCCACGCGACCCCTGCCTCCCTCATCCCGGAGCCGCACAGCGCCGCCGTCCCTCGCCTGCGCCGCCAGGGGCGCGCGACCCGCTCTGCTGCCGCGCCTCCCTCTCTGTCTTCAGCCTCCTTCCTGGCCCATGCACAGACCTGCTAGAGCCCCTCACTACGGGGCCCGCGTCACCAGGTCCTGTGTCGTCTAGGCCTTTGTATTTTGTCAAACCTTCGCCTCGCCTCCGCTCGTGTCTCGTGCCAGTCATGCACGGCGCCCCTGGTTTTCAGGTGTAGGTATGTGTCGTGTGCTGCTTGTGTTTTTCCCCAAGCATAGTGACGTCTCTGCCTCGGTTCAGTTTGCCTAGCCAATCCTCGGTCCTTCGAAGACCCTGAACCCGGAGACCTTCTTCACGAACGCCAAGTTCATCGTGGCCCCAAGATCGCCTTCCCGGACTTGATGGCCGAGACCCTGAAGCTTAATCCCGAGGATCCGAACCCCGAAGACCAAAGACGGAACCCCAAGGCATCCTTCTCGGACACCAAGTTCTTCGACCCCGAACCAAGATGGACGAGGTCCCGAGTACACTGATCTCGAGTTCCCGAAGACCGACCCTGGTATGCCAAGATCTTCGTCCCGGAACGCCAAGTTCTTCCTCTCGGACACCAAGACCTGAACCCGATGACCGCCAAGATCGCCACCAGAACAACAAGCACTTCACCACGGAACACCGAGTTCGCCTAGACGGATGCTAAGCGTCAAGATCTCCTTCACGGAAAACCGCAAGACCTCCTTTCCGGACTCGAAGACCACGGATGCGACGAGATCTACTTCCATTGTCCGAGAACGTTCCTCCGAAGACCGACCCCATACCCGTCAAACCCTGAGACCGAACCCGGACCCCCGGAACCCAAGATCTTCCGAACCAGATGTGTGACCCTAAGCCCCTATTTTTTATAATAGGACATTATCAACTGTCGCATATTAAATTGTTCATGCATGCATACCTGTCCGTGGTTTGGGGGCATTATGCCGATTCACCTCATAATTAAATATGGAGACCATATACGGGTTATTCTAGTCTGATATGAACTCTATTTAAATTTGTGTAGAGAACCGATGCCATGTTTTGCCTTGTTAATACAACATTTAAATTGCGGGGTTTCTAAATAACTTGAACCGTTTAATTAAATGTCGGGACCCCGGTTCCGCTTAATACTACCTAATTGCACCACATCTGCATCATATCATAATCATGCCGGATCTTCTGCCGTAGTATTAAATATTGTATCCGATGTTTCTGCTAGTGTTTGCTTCTTCGCGGATTAGGCCGATGAGTGGATGCGAGTACCGACAAGTTCTCCGGATGAATCTCTGGCAGTGTTTCCAGGCGAGCATCCTTCCTCTTTCTACCTATTTTGCATTTATAGTCTTTACTTCCTCCTGTTGATCTATTGCTATCCGTATTGCGATGCTTTAGTTTCCGTGCACCATTTATACTCCTTGCAGCCTCTATATTGCCATGGACACATCCTATTGCCTGTTGTTTGATAGATAGTCAGTCTTGTGAGTCGTAGTTGCTTGCTTATGTGTTGCTTCACGTTGTTGTCGTTCCACCGTTGACGGCAAGTTGGCACATGATAAATGGTGGAGATGCTTAATGGTGGAGATGATCATGACTTTAAATACAACTAATAAATTGCTGGGATAACTAATGAAAGAGGCACCGGTGGGCAATATATGCTATTTGGTTTTTCATGTCCACTTGTGTCCCGTAGGCCCCGAGTACTTGATACCTGTTCCTTGATTATTCGCACTATCCACATACGGGAGACTCTATGAATCCCCCTTAGCCAGAGCTTGATTCATTTCTTATTTCTTGGGGCCACAAACTAGTTTGGGGCTTTATTACTATCCTGTACTTATGCCATGCTTTACTGCTTTATTTAAGATTGTGCGTGGAGCACCTGTACTGTTTTGGATCGTGCCACGTTTTCGCAGTATCGACAAGCCCAGTCACACTTTCGGGTTCCTAGTCGTTTACATCCGTCGTCACAAACCCTGGGTCCGTTCCGGAGCCGGCCAACTTTGTTGCGGGTAGCTTAGTGGGGTGGGCCCCAGAAATATTTTATGAATCCTGTGATTGCTTTGTCGTGAAAGCCTCGTTGGGTTTTGATTTGGTTTTTCCGAGGTTGATTGTGTGTGTGTTGCTATTTATGCACCCCTGCAGGGTAAATCTTTCTGAAAGTCGTGTCCGCGATTATGGATCTTTGCATTGTATATCTGTATTCTTGACTCATGGAGTCGTGTTGTATATATATCTGTTCTGTGGGTTCCATCGTGAACTATTGTGTAATGGTATTACTTCGTTTTCCACCCGCACGCAAGTGCCTGGTGGGCGTCCTTGAATCGTTTCTATGCGGGTTTGGCGGAAAGCGCTAAAATCTGCATAGGGTCGATTCTAGGGTGTTACAGATGAGACTAGTAGGTTATTGCTATAAGCGGTTGCGGAGGCAATAGCAATTATGGATGCACTGCTCACATATAATTATCTTGCTCTAACAATTACATGCATACTTTACTATTGTGTTTTATTCCCATCAGATGTTTTGCACAGCTACACATGAAACCAAAAGCCCTAGGCCCTCTTTCTCCATCATCGACAACAACAAAAGATAGCAAACTCTTGGTCCGGTAAAACACAAAAAGAATTCTAAAACTCCCGAAGGTCCGTTAAAGTAACTTCACTATGCTTTCTACTTCCCAAGGATTCGATAACCAAGGTCTACTAGGGAAAAAGAGCTATACTACATCCATAATCCAGATCGAAGATATCAGTAGGTACCCTAAGTTATCTCCCCTCTATCATAATCACACATATTTTAATAGGGTAGAGCCCACTTTGTATTTTTTACACCCTGACATGTCACTCATCCCTTCGGAATGGATAAAATCCCCAAATCTAAAAGCATTTTGGAGGGCCACCACCACCACCACCACCGCCTACGGCCTTTGATTCCCGTATTCAGCCATCGATTTCTTCCGCTAGCCGTCGATTCCTGTTGTCGGCCGTTGATTCCCATCACTAGCCGTTGATTCCTGTGACTGCGCCCTCGCTACAACTCCTCGTGCTCTCGGAGGCCACCATGAGAAGAGATTATCCACCGCTCCTGCTAATAGGGTAAATATAGGGAAGGTGACCACTACCCCGATGTTGAGGAGGGAGAGGGGTTGGGTCGGGGACCCCGACCTGTAGGGGTGCTGCTGGAGGGCATTTTCTCGTTCTCTCTCCCCTATGTTCAGTGATGACCCACAAGTATAGGGGGTGTATCACAGTATTTTCGAGGGAAGTGAAACCCAATTTATTGATTCGACACAAGGGGAGCCAAAGAATATTTATAAGCTTTAACAACTGAGTTGTCAATTCAGCTGCACCTGGAAACAATCTTGCTCACAGATTTATCGAGTAACAGTTTTGTAGTAGGAATAGTAAAGCAGCAGCAATAGTAAAGCAAAGACAGTAGTAACAAAAGCAGTAAACAGTGGGATTCGAGTGCGGTAGGCATAGGGATGGATGGACGGGCGTTGCATGGACAAGAAAATTCACATAGCAATCAGGACATAGGGCAATTGCAGATAAATAAGATAAAGCACCCAAGTACTAGATAATCCTAGGCATGTGTTCCATATATAGTCATACGTGCTCGCAATGAGAACTTGCACAACATCTTTTGTCTTGCCAGCCCGTTTGCAGCGGGGCCTCTAGGGAACTACTGACAATTAAGGTGCTCCTTTTAATAGAGCACCGGAGCAAAGCATTAACACTCCGTGAACACATGTGATCCTCACATCAAAGCCTTTCCCTTCCGGTTATCCCGATTTCTGTCACTTCGGGGCCATAGGTTCCAGACAACAACGTGTGTATACAACTTGTAGATAAGACCAAGAACAATACTATCATAATGAATCAATAACATGTTCAGATCTGAAATCATGGCACTCGGGCCCTAGTGACAAGCATTAAGCACAACAAGTCGCAACAAAGTCATAAAGCACTAATAAAAGATACTAGGCACCATGCCCTAACAATCTGATGCCATTACATGAACGATATCATCCAATCCCTACCACCCCCATAGCCTACATCGGGGATTACTCACTCATAGATGGAGGAAACATGGATGGTCGATGGAGATGATGGTGGATATCGATGGACATGGCTCCGGGGGCACTTCCCCGTCCCGGCAGGGTGCCGGAACAGAGACTTTATGTCCCCCGAATCTCCCCTTTGGTGGCGGCGGCGCAGCAGAACTTTTCGTGGAAAAACGTCGAAACCCCCCGAAGTTTTTAGGTCAAAAGGCTTCTTATAGGCGAAGAGGGAGACCGAGGGGGTGCCTGGGGCCACCACACCATGCCCTGGCGCGGCCAGGCCCAGCCCGCGCCTGGGGGGTGGCCAGCCCCTGGTCCTCCTCCGTCTCGTATTTTGGCTCCTGGAGTTTTCTGGAAAAATAGGCACTTTGGCTTTTGTCCCGTCCAATTTCGAGAATATTCATTTTCTGACTTTCCTGGAACCAAAAACAGCAGAAAATAGGCAGCTGGCACTGTGGCTCTTGTTAATAGGTTAGTCCAAGAAATCATATGAAAAGTACTCCAAAGTGTGGACAAAACACAAGAAAGTGGATAAAACCAAGCATGGAGCATCAAAAATTATATATACATTTGCAATGTATCATTCAGTATCGGGGAGGCTATCGGGCTCCTCCTAGACTTGCTCTTACAATTAAGATACATCATGTTGGAGAGGTGTGAGATTCCACAAAGGATTTCCCAACATCATGAAAGCTTAACTTTTTCTCTAAGTCTATCCCATGAAGGAATAGGCTCTTTCCTTATGGCTAGATTTTCCTCCACTTCGGAGATGGCAAGCACCACGACCACTTCACAAGCTCCACGAAGGAGAAGCCCGGTGAAAGGACAAATGACATCGCCTAGAGGGGGTGAATAGGTGGTTTAAAATAATTACTATTTAGGCTCTAATAAATGTGGAATAAAACTAACGTTAATTTATTGAGCACAAAACCTAAATACACTAGGTTCAACTAAGTGCACCAACAACCTATGCTAAGCAAGATGAGCAACAAGGTGATAACAAGATATAATACTTCAAGCACGAAGACTATCACAATGTAAAGTGAATAAGTAAAGCGCTCATGTATAGGAATAACCAACGGACGCGGAGACGATGATTTTATCCTGAAGTTCACTTCCAAAGAAGCTACATTTCCGTTGGATAGGTGTGATGGTGCAATGCACTCCGAATGCCACAAATGTCTCACCTTGAGGTGTGGTGGCTCGATGCTCACCCAACATCACACAAAGAGTCACCCCAAGATGCGAAGGCACTAATGAGTGCAAATATGATGCATATTTAAGCATATAAATTATTCATATTATCACTCATCACATGCTATATCTAGCTACAACTATGCCCATTATGCTTGATTACTAGTTCTCATTCATTTTCATAAGAACTTTGCACATATAGTAGTTTTAGTAGGATTTTATTACCTTTTTCTTGTCTTTTACTTGTGTATAGGTGCTATGGACAATCATGGATAAAAGGATCCAAGAAGATTCAATATGGAGAGTTATAGGCGTAGACTTAGCCATATGAGATGTGGAAAAAAGTCATATTTTTCGATAATCTCATATTGATGATCTAAGACCATGGTGTTGTAGCCCTCGTCCATACAAATCCAAAGAGCCAAATAACACCTCAATCGGAGTTCGTACAAAAAATGGTGGCCAAAATACCGCAGAGACGGAGGGTTTAACGACCTGCGATACAGGTAGAGCCCGCCCATACCATACAGTCGTACCATCCTCCGTTGGCTCCTTTTTGTCAAACGGAACAACATTTGTGAAGGCTTGATGGGAATATTCGGACCCAAGCTCTGTCAATTCACGAAAGCGACCTCCAGATTGCCTATTTAAGGAGGGTAACCCTAGTCGCCTCCATCATCATCCATTCACTCCTCAAGGGCGGAGCCCTGCCGCTCCGCCGCCTCCATAGCCGCCGCACAAGATCTCCACCACCACGCCACTCAAGAGGAAGAGGAGACTTGCATCTTGAAGGGATAAACATCGATCTTCATCAACAACGTCCCCAACTTCGATCCCCTTTGTTTACTTTGTTGTAATCCAATTTCTATTGTGGATTTGCACTTGTATTCAATTGTACCTTCATATATCATCCATACTATTGCCATGATGTTAATCCCTTTATGTATGAGTAGTTGCCTTATTCTTGGGGAGAGATGGTGAAACCCTAGTATTATTATGCATTGAAATAAAGATGATCTATAACTTTTATCCTTGATCTATTAATTTATAATATTGTGTTAGATCTCTCTCCTTAGATGGTATGTGAAGTCGGCCACATATCATTCGCCTTCGGAACTAAAGAGAGGGAGATAGCCTTTAGACGTGTATGTGAGTATGTCAAGTGTAAAGTGGTGATAGTAAGCAATGGCTTATAACCTACACGGTCAAATGAGGAATTAATAGAAACTCATTAAGCTTATTACGACATCAATGGAGAAACCCTTAATTATGGTAGCCTGTACGAGTGATTGCTCTCACGCATCGTGGTGATTATTTAGAGATGACCATAATACCTGATTCAAGAAACGACTGCTCACGAGTCTTATAGTGAACATCTTATTATTAATCTCTCTCCACATATGTCATGACGAAAGACATAGATTATCTTAATCATACATAATTCTCCCATGCTAGTGGTGAATCTTGCACTCCTTGAGAACATCTCAATCATATCACTCCACACTTCATAAACACTCTCTAGCTTTAGTTTACTTTTATTATTTACTTTGCTCTTAGTTATATTAAACCTCACTTGTTTATTGCCATTCTAGTAACCTATAAAGTAGACTATTTCCAAACACTGTTTTGGATGCGAACATGGCCGCATTGACAATGTGACTATAGGATTGCGTGATTGCTATTTATAAAGTTTCCATGGAATGAACTTTCTAATAAATAGTTGCTGCTACAAGTACTGCAATTATCCTGTTATTGATCGCAAGAACCCAAACATTAACTTGGCGCCATTGCCGGGGAACATAGAGTTTAGTTATTACCTACCCACTCGCACATAGTTTATTTCTATTTGTTGCTATTTTACTTCTTTTACTTATTTGAAAAGAACAAAACAATTATAAAACTAAAAATCCATAAAAAGTTATAAAAAAATTATAAAAACATTTGCTACTAATCATGTCTTCCGAGATTACTCTTTTTGAATAGATGAAGCTAGTAATGGAGGAGACGCGGTTCGAAACTTTTGGATATTATGTTATAAGGCAAGAGACATTAGAAGAATGGTTGAAATGTTCGAATGGTTATTCCTTCATATTATGTGTCTCATACAAATTTGTTTGTGAAAACTGCGGATCCATAGATCATATTAATTATCAATGTGAGTGTAGCATTGATACCACAGTAGCATCTTACAATAAAAGTAATGAACATTTTGTTTATGTGGAGGTTTTAGAATATGTGCTTTTTACCGGTTGTTGTGAGTTGCTAGCTTGCATGAGAAATATAAATAAAGAAGATAAAGCACTAGATAGAGTCTATGGAGTAGTACATCATATATACTCTTATTGTTTTGATAACTTCAGTAGTAATGCATTATTGACCACTTCTGTTGTGAAAGAGACTAACCTTTTGCAGGACTCATAGAAGAAAGAAGAAAAGGATGTGCATCGCAGTGAACATACTACTGTCGCTGATATGGATTGTTTAACTTGTACGATCTGTTAGATGGTTGTGCAAAATCTTTTTGTAATTCATGTCATGAGACTTGTGATAAATGTATGGTAGTTGGGCACTTTAGTTTTCAATATTCCATTACTTTTAAAGAGTCTCTAGTGTCTCACACTAGAGATGACATCATAGAATATTTGGTTCATAAAGATGTCCATGATCTACTATCAAAAGATTCAATCATGAGAAAGAGTAGTGATAGTATGCTTTATATGAAACTTACCAACTTATTACCAATGTTACAATCTTATTACCAAGAAAGTCTTAGTGGTAATCCACTTGTGGTAGAGAGTAAGACGCGGTTTAAATCTGTAGTGCTCGAAGATAACTATTTACAGAAACCAAAAGATAAAGAGGAGGAACAACAAAAAGGTGAGGTTGACAAAGAGAGTCTTATATTTGTTTATGATGCCTCTCTCTGTAGTAATGATTCTTATAATGGTAAAATTGATTCTGATTTATCTGCGGAGGCTTTGTGCCTAGACACTCACAACAGACGTCCACCTACATCGCTATTACTCCCTCAGTCTAGAAATAACTGAATTGGGTTTGTCTAGAGAGTATAAGAGCAACTCTAACAGACCCCGCATCCGCATAATAGCCGCTGTTTTGCTGTTTGGAGATGAAAAAAGTTCGGACCAGACACCGCATAACCAGTGGCCCACATAATTTTTTTGGGGCTCAGCAAATTCCGCGTCTTGACCCGCACATATGCAGTTCGCAGATGTTTTCTGGGCCGATCCGCATCGCGTGCAAGGCCTTGGTGTGAAGGAAATTTCAGGACCAACCACTCCCTATCGATAGCCGGACCAACTCCGATTCCGGCTTAATCCTCGACGTCCTCTCGATTCTGGCCAAAATCCTTAACATTCGCTCGATTTCGGCAAGATTCTACCTAATACGATGGGCGGAGATGTGGGCGGGCTGGCGAGCTAGGCGGGGGCGAGGCGGCGGGCGGAGCAGACCACACACGACGACCAGAGAAGGCGACGGCGGGGCGGAGCAGGCGCGGGGCGGGGCGGCAGGCCGAAGGAGCAGGCATGGGCGAGCGGCGGCCGACGGTGGGGCGTTAGGTATAGTATGGTTGCAGGAGGGGAGGGTGTTGTAGGCACGAGGAAGAGAAGGTGAAATTAAAAAAACGCTGACAGTGGGTCTGTTAGTGGAATATTCAGGAATACGCTGTTTTTAGTTTTCTTTTGTGGAGTCTAGTCTGCGCGGCATATTTTTAGCTCGTAAAAGCGTTTTCGGTGGCCTTTGCTCTAAGAATTGAATATACCCTGGACAAAAGAATTGGTGCTGTATAATAAAAAAAACAAGGGTTGTCCTATCTTAACGGTATGTTTACCCTGGCCGTTCATCACTGGATCGGACGGTCAGGAGAAACCACGGAAGGAGTGGGATGCAAATGCGCAGTGACGTTGAGTACCTCCATGAAAAACACCCCACGATCAGAACTCAGAAGCTTCTTCTTCCCTCCCATCTGTTTCCTTACCGACGAAGCAGCGGCAGCAGCGCAACGACTCGCAAACAGAAACCTACCAAATCGAGCCAATTCGCCGCTCCCCACAAACCCTTACCCCCATCGCCACCTCCGTCTCCAACCCCCGGCGATATCCGCCGTCGTCCTCTAGCCCGGCAGCCGTCTCCCGCCGCCGATGGGGAGCAACGCGGAGCCGGCCAAGGGGCTGCTGCCCTACCTGCAGCGCGCCGACGAGCTGCAGAAGCACGAGCCCCTCGTCGCCTACTACTGTGAGAGACGCTCCACCATCTAGATTCCCTGCGCCGATCGTCCTAACCGCCTCTGATTGCTAGGGTTTGGTCTAAGATTTGGATTTGGTTTGAACAGGTCGGTTGTACGCGATGGAGAAGGGGCTGGTGATCCCGCCGAAGGAGCGCACCAAGATGACCAACTCGATCCTCGTCTCCCTCATCAACCAGCTCGAGAAGGTTTTGTCAATCTGCCCGCCTTTACCTCTTGTTGTTCTCTTAGGAGGGAACTAAGCAGCCGTGAACTCTAATTTAGTTTAGATCTGTTACGTCTTTGGCGATAATGTTTAGGAGATGAGACAACTATATGCTTTATTTTCACAAGCACAAAATCACGCAACTGCTTATAACAAGAATTGGGATTTAGCTCATTTGAGTAGTATGGTGATTATGCCTGTCGTTAGCATCTGAGTGAACTCCAAGGAAGAGTCTGTGAAGTCCCATGATTCCATCTGAATCCTAGGAACCATGAAACCGAGAGCCTTGTAAAGATTGGATGGATGATTATATTCCAGGTATTGCGTCTGGACTTCTGGAAACAGCTTAAGCAAGGACTGAAAGCTTATTGTTGGAATGTATGCCAACAAATTTATACTAATTCTCGCAATCGAAGTAAATGGAACCACTCATCAATGTGTGCTGATCTTCCACTGGCTACGAATTGCGATGGGTCAGCATCAGTATGCGTTTCTAGTTCTGTGTTCTTTATGGTCTTGTGGCCACTTTGATGCAGCGCACTGGGTTCCAAATGCTCGGTTATTAGATTGATTTTGAGCTTGTAATTCTAATGGTTTCCATTCAGTTACACTCCTGTTTTAAAGTAACAGTCCTCTATATGTATGTTCTGTTATAGTACATTTAATCTCATGCAGTGTAGATCAGTAAGTTTATTTATCTCAGATTTATAGTCCTGAATTTTGTGTTTACATTCTCCAGGATAAGAAATCTTTGACCTTGGGGCCTGATGACCATCTTCATTTAGAGGGGTTCGCGTCAAGCGTCTTCGCTAAAGCAGACAAACAGGATCGTGCTGGACGAGCTGACATGTATTATACCGAACTAGTTATTCTTCAACATTTACCAGGATTAGCTATATATAATCTCACTAACACACTAAACAATTCCGCACAATTTGCAGAAACACTGCAAAGACATTCTATGCAGCCAGCATCTTTTTTGAGATTCTCAGTCAGTTTGGCGAGGTTCAACCTGATGTAAGTCTAGTATGCTCATGTCTACAACTTTACTATGTAATGTTCTTGATCTATGTCAAGTTTTCAGATTATGTGTATGTGTTTATGCTTTAACTGGCCTTTTTAACAGCTTGAGCAGAAGCAGAAATATGCCATCTGGAAAGCTGCTGAAATAAGAAAGGCTCTCAAAGAAGGACGAAAGCCTGAAGCTGGCCCTCCTGGTGGGGACAAAGATGAAGCACCTGCCAGCACCACTACAAATGCCCATGTAACTTTTTAAACCCTGTCATACTTGGCACTACCTTTGGGTGTCTGCACCATAATACCAATAATTTACTGGTGAAACTGCAAAATGGTGGATTTAATTGGACACAGTAACAGATTTGAACATTATTATTCTGAGAAGAACAATTACACCACAGGTACAATAACTCACTTGACGGGTTTAAGTATGTCAAGAACTTAACTCTTGCTCAGATTTGTGGCTGAAGTGGTCTAATTGGTTCACCAGGGGTCGAAATTGCACCAGTTGTGTAATTTTTCTCACAGCTTTTGTCAATGCTTAGTATGCTATGTACTGTAAGGTGCTTGAGTCCCCTTGTTAACTTTGCAAATACAGTTTTGGGATCCTCTTTCTTTCCCCTTATTCTTTAATTCCTCCTTGCTACATGTTAGAGCTAGCTACTCAAACAGTTTGAATGTAGGATGCAAGGTTTCACACTTTTGATAAGAGCTAAGGGCTTGTTTGGTCCATGGCTAACTATGCCACAACTAAGCTTAGGAAAAGTATTTCGTGCTACAGAAGTGTGGCTAACAAAAAGTTAACCACAAGTGCGTCAAAGCTTGGCTAAAAGTTTGAGTTTGGCATGTGTACCATAAGAAGATTAAAGTTTGGCGAGCGACAATTGGATGCAAACCAAACTTGTAACGGAGATTCTGTGGGACACCTATGGTTACGCGTGACAACTTGTGGCTGGGAGCAAAACATGCCCTAAGCTTTGTTATCACCAGTATCTTTTTTTATATCATTTCCTACAGATTATGTTGCTGACCCTTCTGAACTTTACCAACAAGCCCCGGTATGGAGGATTGTGCTACCCGTGATTTTCCACATTAGAACTTACGAACATCAATTTTCATCTATTAGTAAGATTATTGCTAAGGAGAGAGGACAGCAAGTCTAGCAAACTCCCTAAAATGGGAGCCTCGAAAATGGTTTGATGGCCCTCTAAATTTTGTTTGGAGGCAATGAGGTCATATTTGAAGTCAAACTTTCTTCAAACTCAACCTCTATATTTCATCAGTGTCTACAAAGTATCTTTTCTTGTAGTTTCTGCCACTCCGGAAAGCCTCTCCTGGCCACGCCTTCTCCCGCTCCTTCTGTGCCTGCACCCAGTTATGCACAAACGTGCTTGGAGGCCACCAGCGGACCCCCCTTCTCATCTTCTCCCTTTCTTTCTCTACAAGATCCAGCCACCACGGAGTGTCTTTCTCTTTCACGGGAGAGGTCTGCTCTAGTACCCCGTCTTCCTCTCCATCCTGTAAATGGAATGCACCTCCCCCGATAGAATGACAGTTCAAGCCTGACTTATATTCTCTACAATACCCCTTCATTTGCCTTTCCTTCGAACAAGGTGTGATTGCTAAACAACTTGCAATAGCTCAATGAACGATTACTTTAACTATCAGCTACTTCCTCCGTTCCACAATATAAGCCTTTTTGGCAAACTGTTTTAGCTTTCTAAAAGGGCTTATATTATGGAACGGAGGTAGTACTATGTATTCTCACAATACAAAAGGTTCCAAATTAAACATGCAGATGCATACCTTGTGAAATTGTGGAGAATGATACATTTTCTATCTGCCTAGGTTCTTGATTTCAGAACTCCTTGCAGGCCAAGCTAAATCAAGATAGCTACTGTACAGGACTAGGTTGCATTGGATTAGTGTCTAGCAAGCAGAAATCATTAGCACAACCAATCCGATTACTATCCTCAAACTTCCTAACTTATGCAATCAATATTAACCTATAGCTTCTGAATGTTGCATCGTTACTTGAACCTTTTCTTATTGATGTAATTTTTTTGGTCAATTAAGGTGGATTACTAAAGCATGGATGAATAATATCAGTTATGTCACAGTATTGTTGTACAGATTTGGCGTTCACTGATTAACAGTTACCTATATGTTTTGGTCTATTAATCAGGATATGGGGCGAAGCCAGTCTTTCAGCAGCAGCCAGAATGGCAATGGAGCATCATCTCAACCTATAGACAAGGTCAATTGGCTAACCTTTTTTTTCCATTTTGTTGATATAAGGAAGCCTTAGTTTTCTTAATGTCATTATTTTCCTGTACACAGGATTTTAGTAGAATGGACAGCTTTTCTGCTGTCCAACCAGGAAATCTACCATCTCAGCAAAGTGCAGAGAAGTTCAATGATCATGTCTCCGCTCAGGCACATTTCTCGCCACCACCTCCACCTCCACGGTCCGAGTTCTCATCTCCACAGTCCCAGTTCTCACCTCCACCACATTCATCTTATTCATCTCCTTCATACCAAGGAACAGATTACCCTCCTCCTGATGTCCACACACCACACCCCAATTATTCGTCTCCCTCATACCCAAGCACAGACTACCCTACCAATGAGGTCCATAAACCACCATCAAATTATTCCCCACCCCCGTACATAAGGACAGACCAACCTTCAGATGATGGCTACAATCCTCAGAGTAATGATAAACCAGATCTTTCAGCTTATCCTCACACATACCAGCAGCCACCCTACACAGTTGAACCTCAGCACACCTCTCAAAACTACTACGCCACAGAAACCCCACCTGCTCCATACAACTACCCTAATTTCCAGTCTTACCCAAGCTTCCACGACAGCACACTACCTTCTGTCACAACCCACCAATCTTTCCACCCAGCTAGTGATGGTGCGACTGCTCCATCATACTCTCCTTCCGCATCAAATCATCCTGCTGCACCAACGCAGTACCATCCCAGTGCTGATACTACACACCAAGTTACCCCCACTGCTGCACCACCAGCTAGCCAGTATACGTACAACAGCAGTTACCAGCCGGCAGTCGAGAAGATTGCTGAGGCTCATAAGGCAGCAAGATTTGCGGTTGGCGCTCTTGCGTTTGACGACGTGTCTATTGCTGTGGAGCATCTGAAGCGTGCGCTGGATCTTCTGACGAACCCTTCTGCTGAAACTCATTAGCCTCTTGGTCCTCAAAGGAAACATCGTCTGTAAATACGCCATACTGTAAGTACGACCACATGGAGATGTTTGCCTGGTTGCATACATACAAAAATTGCTCGGGTGGCTACACAGATCTAGGGGCTGGAAAGTTTTTAGTAGCAACACTGTTTGCAAGATACCAGTTTCTTGTGTCACATTGAAATATTTGTTGTTGGAGTTTTGTGATAAGGCCATGTTGGCCACTGTTTGCATCGCATGACCTCTGGGTGGTGGTGGCTCATGAATAAGGTCTGTTCTTCTTGCGTATCCATTTTCTGTTATGATCACAACCCCCTTTTATTACCTAGCTAAAATGTTGTGGATTCCATTGTGCAAGATAAATCACTTGGATGATTGTTTGCTTATCCATAGGCCTGTGCAAAAACGGCATGAATGGTTTAGCCGGCTTCCCCTAGTTCACTTTTTTTGTTGTTGTCTGAAAGTGTGGATTGGAAATGTGAAAGGAACCGAACAATGGTTTCAGCAGCCAGTTTCTACGGTTTTAGAGCATCTCTAACCGAACCCCTATCCTTTAGATGATAAAAAGCCCCCAAATCCCTAGGAGCAAATTTGATCATCTAAACAAAAGAGGTTCCTAGCTGAACTCCTAAATTTATTTAACTCCCTAAAACTCATATTTGGCTTAGATATTTCGTCAAACACTTGCTATGTGTGCAAACTGAATCGAATTTTGTGCTATCCCGAGCGAGCCCTAATCAAAAATTCAAAATCCCTCTGTAATAAAAATTCAGAATCCCTCGCCAGCATTTTCTCGAGCACCTCTAGTGACGACCGTGGAGCTCGCCCCCTATCGTGCCCTCTCCCGCGCAATGCACTCGCTGCGCTGCCTCGCCGCTCATCCACCATGATGTTGACCATCTCCACACCAGCGCTGGTGCTGATGGCGGAGCTAACGGAGGAGCTCGGCGCCGACTATATCCACCAGCGCGGCTTCTTCTCCAACCACCGCGGCGAGGCAGGGCAGTGGCACGAAGGTCCATCGGGTCGACAATAGGGCCTAGCCAGCGAAGTAGGGAGCTGGCTGGTGGTCGCCGGTCGCCACTAGGGTGTCTTTTCATGGTGTGGAGAAGGGAAACTTTTTTGCTCATCGGAGTCGTGGCCGAGGAAATATAGGAGCTGCGGGCACCCGGTTCCTATTTTTTTTAATCATCTACCGGATATAGGGGTTTGAATAGGGTGCGTTTATAGATGATAAAAATAGGGCCCGATGGCCTTTTTTTTGCCTTTTTGAGAGTTCAAAAAAAAAAAAAAACAATGCTAGGAAGAACTAGACACTTTTTTGATATAGTAGAAGCGGGTCAGCGTCAGAATTCCGAAAATTCGTCCCTAACAAGGATCGAACTCCGGTCGGTAGGATACGCCAACTGCTCCCCAGCCACTAGGATATTGCCTTGTTCTCACTTTTTTTTTTCCCTTTTAGAGAGTTCAGCTAGAGTTACTCTCACCTTTGTATTTTTATCCACCCTTTATTCTGTACTAAAGTCGTAGGGGTCAAACATTGAAGTGCTAAGGGCAACCACAATGTTGCTATAGCTAAATCTGTTAAAAAATTAAATTCATCTTCACCATGCAATTTGTCTAGATCTACACAATGTAGCTATTCTAAATTCCTGCATCATGCAACCCCACCGCTAACAAAACAACCTCTTTTTTTGTGTAAGACACATGTCGCACACATGTTAGCTAATCAATTTGGAATCACATTTAGCATCAGAACATCCTCTCGCTCCGGTTCTCTTTTGTTCAATTTGGAACCACCACCTTCACATTGTAGGAAGCTAATTTTAAAAGCCAAAAAACAAATATAGAACCACTTTTGGCTGCCCTAAGGACCACACCTTCTCATAAAGCTCATTGGCAGGATGTTTTCCATGTACAAAACCATGGTATCCGCGTGACATAGATCAATTTGATAGTAGGAAGTGGGCCTGCAGCAAAGTCTGCATTGGTACACAACTTTTTACGTTTGCAACATGTGCCCACAGCACCCACTTTATAACTGATTAGAATCCTATTTACAGCGCGGAGATTTGCACTGATCAAGGAACACCCGGACGAACCTGATGTTCTACACTAAGCTATATCGTACATGGCACATTGTCTCTCCGACCAATTGCATATACTGTCACCAGAATGAGAGGATCTGGGTAAGGTTCTGCCACGGCGGCACATCATGAACCTCACTACAGCTTCATCCATCCTATATACACCCACGAAAATGCCTGATGCCAGAGCGTAAATGACAACATACAGTTGCAAAAATTGTGATTCAAAAGAATGTCATGAACACATCGAACTATCAACACTGACAAAACTTCCCATGGATTCATCGTACCTCCACCTGCAAAATAATTGGAAGCAGAATCAGCTAAATCTGTTGAAAGTGACGCATAAATTTGCAGGTCTGAAGAAAAATATGGGCCAATAAAGGAAACCGTGTTCTTGGCACCGTAACTCAAAATATGCATTGGCGCGGAGCGAGGCAAGGTAGGACATGATGTGTTCAACAGTACAAGCTTCCAATGTTATTTCTAAAAAAAGATGTCAGTGTGAATAATTACTACTCCCTCCACCCCAAAATTAAGTGACTTGAGTTTGTCTAGATTCGTATGTATCTAGACACGTTTTAGTATATAGATACATGTGAATCTGGACAAACCCGGGTCACTTATTTTGGGACGGAGGGAGCACTTAAAAATTACGTGATTTTTTCTTCAATCAGATGACCAATTAAATGGTGATGTATAAGGAGAAATTAAACCAAAATCCAGCCGTTCATAAGTATGGCCTGGCTTAATAACTCGTCCCTCAGATGCCGCTAAGCCCCCACTCCTATATTATAATGTGTACTCGAGTTGTTGTTTATATGGATAGTTGTAATTATCAAATCCATGCAAAGTTGCAGGAACATCACTTATTTCCAGCGCTACGCAAACTTACAGGATAAATGAGTGTGGTTACATTATCAATATTACCAATGGTCTGGTCGGCAGCCAGGTTCCACAAATAAATACATTTCTGATTTCAAGTCTTAACCAATCATTCAGATACTAATACAGTACAATAAAGTATATCGAAGGATCAGAAACAAACCTTACAAAGAAAACTGGATGTAGCCTACCATCTGAACTGACCACCTGATTTCTTCTCTCGATCTCTTCTCTGAACTCGTCAACATGCAACACATCACATGGGCCACAAATTGAAGAAACCATTATGATTCTTTGATTATCTGAAGCATATACCTGAAAGAAGACACCACCACAAAGGAAAACCAACAGTTATGAGTTGGTAATGGTTTTGGTACATGTCAATTAATATTTTCTATCTAACCAAAAAGCAGCCATTCGACATATTACTTGTGGTTGCCAAAATACTTGGCTCACCTCATTCTCTTCAGCAGTACATGGTTTGGTAACAGATTCTGGAATGTCAGAAGCAAAGAAATACGGATTAACCATAGCCAGCTTAGATTTGGAGTCATGCTCTTCCCACAGTGACTGCAAAACATAGCAGAAACAGTAAACAGTGGCGGACAGATGGAGAGGGGGTGCTACCCTTTCGACGTCATAGCATGCAAATGGGTTTACACTTTACACTAGTTGTGGGCATAAAAAAAATGGAAATATACCTGCAGCTTGGATGGAACATACTTGCTATTTTTGAAAGCAATCAAAATATGATCTTGAAGATTGTATGTTATACCATCAATGTTACAAGAGTAATAGTAAGTTTTGTTGTCTACAACTTTCAGGGCAGCACCAACCCAGTTCCCATCAGTAAGATCTGTGTTGTGGCCAACAGCTTCATTCTCTGGAGCTTCATGCTTAGGACATAAGTCCCGGCTTGATGTCAGCAGATAAGCATTGTTATGTTCTGACATGGCATTAGCTTCCGATGTTTCATCATCCTGAGGATACCCTATCACAGTGTCAGCGGCTACATCTGCTTGATATGTTTGATCTGCCGGTGAAGTTTCAGTATGTTTAATGTTTTCCTTTTGATGTTCAGAAGAAGAGACCAATTGTGCTTTTGAACTAGTGTTCAAGGACAAACTGTCACTGTTACATGCAGAACTACCAGCTTCAGCGGACTTTTGACCATCTCCTGCCACTTTCTCAGTGCATGAGTTTTCTGAAGCTCTCTGCAAAGTGACACCACTAGTTAGACTAGCCTTTGGTGCAACAATTTTTCTTGCAACCTTGCCATATTTTGGAGGCATAGGTTTTCCCTTACTATATGCAACACATCTTGGACAATACCACTCTGCATTAGGCAGGCCTTCATTCCCATAATGCTGAAGACACGTTAAGTGTACACCGCTCTCGCAAGCATCACAGACAAGCAAACTATCCACATCCATGGTACATGTTTTACATATTTGACAGTCCAGTCCAGCATGCATATACTCAGTTGATGGTAGTGTCCAGCTAGGGTGATCGGCAGGTTGGTGCAGAACTTGTTGAACATTTTTTGCTATTGCGTTGTGATTGGAGAAGCAGGGTTTCTGTTGAACAAGTGCTGCTCCTGGTGGAACTTGATGTCCTATAACAGTGTTCCTTGTGACAGGTTGAATCAAAGGCACCTTCTTCTCCTCAGATTTCCCTCCATAAGAATTCTGAACTGTACTTTGACTGGACCTAATAGCATTAAAATGAGCTGATGTTTTTGCCTGCCCAATGGTTGCTGCAGTAAAGGTGACATAGACAAAAAAATACATTTTGAGTCGCTCAGGAATGCATCACACTCAAATGAAATATTCCAGAGTTGAATGGTGCGGATACTTGTGAATTTAATGAAAGTCGCAGATTCAAACAAATTACATCTCACTCAAAATTAAATATTCCAGGAGAATTGAATGGTGCAGATATTTTGTGAATTAATAAGTTTATCTACCCCTCCCCCTTCACCTCCCTTCCACTTGGAGCATGAATATATGGTAGAAGTGTTTGTGATTTCATATTTCTAATAAGAGAACATCAATATTGTAGTCAATCTGTAAACATATATAGGACGTAAGATTTTGTAAGCATGCAAGAAAGAATCAGCAGCAATTCATACGACGTCAAGACTCCAGGGAGCATTGCATTGCAATATGAATACTTTGCGTAAAAGAAAAAACAGTTTCTCATGCCCAGAGTAGCAATAACGCCGTTCTCTGCATGAAATGTACTACTTCCTACGATCCATAATAAGTGTCGCTGATTTAGTACAAAGTTTGTACTAAATCAGTGAGACGTATTATGGATCGGAGGTAGTACTTATTATGTGAAATTAGGACCTAGACAAAGTTCAAGAGCTAAATAATAAGCACAAGTGGTCTTAGAAATAAAAGGAGGACACAGCTTAAATGCTTAATTCAAGGATTACGAACAGGAACACAATGCATTGATTAAGGCAAAAAGCATGTATGTAACATGCTACATTACCTCCGCTTTGTGCAGAACTAGGATAATTAACACCCTTTTCCACTTCAACTTTTGCAGAACCAGCCGGAGGTAGAGAAACAATTGAAGAAGTTAGGCTAGTTGCTTTGGCCGAAGATACTCCAGCTGGTGTACCATTTGGTCGGGACTGCTTCGAGGCAGAGGACAGCGTAGCTACTCGGGTCGCTGTTGAGGCGGGGACTGACGAAGCTGGCAACAGGTTCCGGTGCAATCCCTCTGCGGACTTATTAGAAGCTCCATGCTGGAATACACTGGTTGCGTCAGAGGTTTTTGCTGCCTGAGGCACATGAGTGGCCGGATGTACCACCAGAGGTTCCTTGGATTGTTCCATCTATTTCACAAAAAAGGAAAGAGAAGCAGAGATCATGCGAGATGCTTGCTTGAGATTTCAGTTGAACGGAAAACCCTAACGGTAAATCGAATCGAGGAGGAGGAGGAGGAGGAGGAGGAGGCTTGGTGAAACCTTGCGCTTGGTGAGGAGGATCCTGTGGGCGATGGAGGGTCTGCGGGGGCGAGCGGGGTCCCTGGGGCGGGTGAGCCCGAGATCCTCGACGAGCGCGCGGATGGCCTCCCTCGGGTACAGCTCCTTGGGCTGCATCTCCACGGCCGCCGCCACCACTGCCGCGAGGCGTCCCCGCGCCTCCGCCGCGAGCGCGCGCTCCGCCGCCGTCGGCCTCCTCCCGCCCCGCGCCTCCCTGAACGCCGCTAGCACCATCACGATCTCCGCCACCCGACCAAGGTCCCGCCGCTTGCGCTTCCGCCCGTTCCCCATGGGACGGGGCTGGACTCTGAGGAGGGAGATTCAGAAGGTTCTGGAAGGGGAGAGGGGTTTGAATTGAGAGGTGACAGAGGTCCACTTGGCGCGGGTGGCACGCGGCAGAAGCAGAAGTCGCGTTGAGGATTCGGCAGAACTTCAGCGGCAGCGCACGGGAAGTTGGGGAATTTCTGCCCTGGGTTTCTTGGTTTCCAGTGCGGCAGGCGGTGGAGGTTAACTTTGTACCCCAAAAAAAAAATATCGCTAAAAAGTTCTTTTAGGCCATCTTCATCGGGCCAACTCTTTTAGGCCATCTCCACCTGCCAACCCAACACGCAACTAAAACGGTTCGTTTTTGTCCGTTTAGATCGGTCCACAATTATTTTGGGATAGCGGTCTAGACTGTCCGGTTAGCCGTGTCCAGCGACGTGATCCAAATGTTCGCGTCTGGCCAGCGCTGTCCAGAGCTGGCCTTTGCCTTTGAATATGAATAGTTCAATCAAATTATACAAATTGACAAGCAAATAAACAAGATTAGATAATATAATTAAATAGTGCTTACATATGAATAATACACAATGGCATTATTCGATAAAAAATAACCAAATATCACTCAAATTGCAGAAAACAGATTAGGGGTAAAGCATTTTGATTTCCTGCACGAGCCCATATATGCTCAACCAAATCTAGTTGAATTCGGTCATGAGTTTGCCTGTGACAGCAAATTTTTCATGCACTTGCATGAATTCTTCCCAAGACGCTACACCTGGCTCTGGCTCAACCAATTGACCCTGGAAATCCCAACCTGAGTCCAAGATGTCATCATCACGCTCGTCCTCGACGATCATGTTGTGCATGATCACACAAGCAGTCATCACATCCCACATCCTCTCTGTGCTCTAGGTTCTAGCAGGGTATCGAATAATGGTACAGCTTGATTGAAGCACACCAAATGCTCGCTCCATATCCTTCCTAGCGGTCTCTTGCTCTTTTACAACCATTTTGCATTTCTTATCTTTAGGGTTACAGATTGTCTTCACAAAGGTGCCCGGATGGATAGATACCGTCAGCTAGATAGTACCCCATATCATATGCATTGCTATTGATCTTATAGGGAACTTGTGGGGCATTGTTTTCTGCCAGCCTAGCAAATACCGGAGACCTAATGTCATTGTTTGATCCAGTCATACCAAAAAAGGAGTGCCAAATCCAGAGATCTTGTGATGCAATAACCTTAAGTATGATAGTGCAACCATCTGTATGCCCTTTGAACTGCTCTTGCCAACCAAAAGGATAGTTCTTCCACTGCCAATGCATATAGTCGATGTTGCCAAGCATCCCAGGAAAGCCCCTATGCTCGTTGATGGACAGAAGGCGGGTAGTGTCTTCGGTGTTTGACTCTCTCAGGTATACTTTTTCAAACACTGCTACAACTGCGCTGCAGAATCTATACATGGCCTCATGACATGTAGACTCGCTCAGGCGCATGTAATTGTCGAGGAGATCACCGGGCACTCCATATGCAAGCTGTCGAATGGCAGCTGCACATTTCTGGTAGGAGGAGAAGCCAAGCTTAGTTTTTGGACATCTGATAGCGGCGACGGAATGCCTTCTCTTTGAAGGCTGGGTTAGTTGGGTGGAAATAGTCCTTGTAAAGGTGTATGTGCCCCTCTTCCCGATCGCGTTTATGGTTGGCTTCGTGCCGCTTTGACGAGCCACCTCTACGTGACGGGAGGAGGTAGTGGTCGTGCACCATCTGTGCAGCTGCAAGCAGAATTTTGGTCTCACCGTCGGACTCCTCGTCGGACGACGACTCAACGAAATTCTTGTAGAAGAACTCGATCCCCCTTCGACTGCTACCCATTTGTCCAGCAGGCTACCGTCATGGCTATGCGAACTCCCGCAGCGAACCAGATGACCAAGAAAGGATCGGCAAATGCACCATGGCAAACGACCGAACAGGTTGTGCGCGTCTAATCAATAGGCGGAGGCGGGATGGCCTCTGGAGCGTCCAGACAACTCCGGGCAACGCGCGTGGCCTGCGGTCAGCCTACTCGATGTCGCGGGGAGGGGGGCTGCGACGGCGACGCCTGCTCTGGCCGCGAGATATGGAAGGCGAGGGTTTGGGGAAGAGTGTCTTTGTGCCACTGACTACAGGACCCGGGCGAACAAGAGGGCAGACACGCAATGCCGCGTCCGGGCCGACCCAGCGGTCACGCAAATTAGGTGCGCCGATGGGTCGAGCCGGACGCGTCGAGGCGGATGGGTCGTGAAGCTGGGAGACCGCGCACGTCACGCACGTCCGCGTAGACGCATTCAGACGCGCTCGGACGGGTTGGGTAGACCCGGTGGAGATGCCCTTAGCTCCAGTGCTCTCGGTATATTATAGAAAATAAATAAAATTATTTATAAGTTTCAAAAAATTATAAAATAAAATCCTAAAGTAGATAATGATGTCGCAAAATCTCAATTCCAAATATTCTATATTCTAATCTACATAAAAATGATAAAGTTTGATTTTATTTTGAGATTTGAAATTACTTAGATCTACAGTTTTATCATTTTTGTGTAGCTTTAAATACACTTTTTTAGGGGAAAAAGATCTGGATCTATCTTATGAGTTCATAAGAAATACAAAACAACCCAAACATAATAAAAATTATATCGAGGTTTTTGGACCACCTAACGACCACTACTGCCGCCGAAGCGAGCCGCCGACGCACCGATGTCGCCGCTGCCTTACCAGAGCCGACCTGACGTTGTTCATGACCGTCGGGAAGTATTCATGCACATGCCCCTAAGGACCAGTGCTCCAGAGCTAGAGTTGTCGCCATTGAACCCTTAAATTGATCCGAAGGTTGTAAACATGTTTGCATAGCTCGTAATAAATCTAATTCAAATTTGGCTTGGGAACACTACAAACTGTTTCTTTTTTGTACGGAACACATAGGTACAAGTTTGACCTGTAGAAAAGATTGTGACTATTTAAAATCTCAAATCTTAAATCAATATTGTTAGGATTGTGACTATTTAGAAAAGATTGTGACTATTTAAAATCTCAAATCAATATTGTTAGGATCATCATAAAATATATTTTTCATTTTATGTACAAGTTTGGTATTGTAGATATTTATATTATTTTTAATATAGTTGGTCATTTTTTTTAAATGACTTTGACCGAAAACTATATATATCCTAGTTTGGGAAGGAGGGACTATATCTTATAAGGACATGTATTGTTGGGTCCGCAGCATAGAAAACAAATTTTTTCCTATGATGTGAACTACATGCCAAGATCTATCTACTAGGTACAAAGCAAATGGGTGGACATACATCCATAGAGAACTTACCCTCGTAGACAACGAGCTTTGTTAACGAGTAGGAACTCGTGGTTGATGTAGTCGTACACTTGCCGATCTCAAGATCGTGAGGAAGTTCGAGCGCCGCAACTCAGCAGCGCATCCGTTTCGCACACACGTTCAAGCCACCGGACAACCTCCACCTCCTCGCTCCAGCGATCCAGCGGAAGCAGCAACTCCTTCCAGACGAAATGCCACCGGGAACATGTATCTCGCTAATCCGAGACCATGGGGAAATAATTCTAGAGAAGGAGAGAGATCCTTCACAAGGAGGTGTGAGGAAGAAGGAGGGAATGGGTGGCCTTTTATAGGAGGAGGGGGGGTGCCCCCTCTCTCCATGGCCGGTGCATGAGGGGGGGGGGGGTGACCCCTCACCTCCCCCATTCATGTGGTGGTAAATCCTCCACATTAAATTGCCTCTTCACATTCCCTTTTAAAGTCTCCACTTTAAATGCATTAAGTTTCTCCAAATTTAATGCTCTCTCATTTAATAAAACCCTTTTATTAAATTTATTCAGAATTTTGTTAATTACTTTAATTAATAAACATTCACATATAGCCCCTTGCAATATTTCAATATCACATGCAGAACCACCTTCTGCAATTTCACCCGAAACAATTTCCGGTTTCTATTGAAATAATTCCTGCGCTTTGCAATTCTTTCGTCTGAAACATATGTGCTCCAAAATGATGTCCCGTAACTTTTAAGTGTGCCACCCTACGGTTCGCGAATAATACAGACATGATCGAGACCCTTCTTCGATCAATAATCAGCAGCGGGACCTAGAGATCCGTACTGACTCCTACACATTCAACGATGACTCCTGTGATCGTGAGAACCTTTAACGCTTGTAACTAAATCCCTTTGTCTCTCGATATATTACATGTCCGAGATTCGATCATCGGTATCTCCATACCTAGTTTGATCTCGTTACCGACATGCACTCTTTTCTCGTTCCCGTGATATAACATTCTAGTGATCACATCACTTGCTTGCAAGCTATCCTAATGTGATATCACCGAGAGGGCCCAGTATATCTCTATCATCTGGATTGACAAATTCCACTCTTGATCCATGAGCCTCAACATAACACCTTTGTAGCACTGAACCCATCTTTATAGTCACCCTGTTACGGTGTGACGTTTGATGTTATCAAGATACTCTTCCGGTGTTAGCAATTAACATGATCTCATGGTCTAAGGATAAAGATTACTTCGTATGATGTTATAGCAATATAAACACAATGACTTGATCGTAATGCTATACTTCGGATGAATGTTCATCACATCATTCCACCAATGGTGTGACCTTGTTATTAACAACATCCAATGTCCATGATCAGGAAACCTTGATCATCCTGTTAATCAACAAGCTAGTCTATAAGAGAGGCATGACTAGGAACCCTTTTTGTTTATTAAACACACATGTATTGATATTTCCTATCAATAGAATTATAGCATGTAAAATAAACATCTATCATATACAAGGAATACATAATAACAACTTTATTATTGCCTCTCAGGGAATATTTCCTTCATGTACAATGCAAGGTACTTAAATATATGCTTAGAAAAATTAACTGGTTTTATTATAAGCACTAGTGCTTATTTGTATGAGGAAGATGCTTAACTAGACGCCTCTCCTCTACAAATAAGCATTGGTGCTTAAGAAAAAGTATTATTTATTTTTTAAGCACCACTATAAGCACTCCATATTGTATATGATCTAATGTTGTTTGTCTGGTTTAGGCTCTATTAGTTTAAAGCCGGGCTCCTGCGAGCCTTCGGTTTAAAAACAAGTTCACAAGCGGAAAAAGTGTTTTTGTCTCCACAGCTCCAGTGCTACATTCATTGAAAATAATAATCAAAAAACATATTTATAAGTGAAAAAAATTACGAAAATAATTTAAACATATATAGTCAATGTTGTATCCTATGAAGCATGCAAAATCATAACCCGAAATTCTTTATACCGTGGCTACACCAAACTTATAAAATTCGACAAAATTTGGAGATCTGAAAATATGCACAATGAGAGCCACACTTATATCATATTTTGTGTGTCGTAGAATACAAAGTATTTGATTTTGATATTTTGCATATCTGTGAGATACATCATTGACTACATCCAAATTTGTTTTCCAAATAATTTTGAAACTCATAAATATAATTTTTGTACTATTTTAAAATAACAGTGATCACTAGAACTCGGAAGGAGAAATTTTTCACTCATTCACAAGAGTTTTCGGATGCAAGCTACCGTGCACCTAAACAAATTCACAAATAAAGGACATGAAAGTGTGACATCATTGTAGAAGTGGCTTTCCATTCTCGGTCCGCAAAATCCCCCTAATCCGTTTATGAAGTGACTAGATATGTACAAATCTAGACAAATTTGGAAATATTAATATAGACAGAAAGTATTTTTGTTTTGATTAAAAACTATCCACCATATCTAAGCAAGACTATTTAAGAGAATTGGAAGGAATTGGGTGAGCACCAAATCCTCTTCCATTCCCAAACCTCTCGGGATAAACCAAAGAAAGTAATGATTGTGCATATGCAGACGAGACCGAAGGCATCTGGAATTCTGGATCCACTTTTGAGCTGCTCAAATCACTATGACGTCACACACAATACAAGTCAACTCTTGGCAATGGTGGAAGGACGCCCGTAAAAAGAGGAAGTCCACTGTCATCTCCCACTATCTCACGTGAATTTTAATGTTCTTGTGAAACCATACAAGATCCCAGACGCATCTGGATCTATGAAATCACTATAGTGTGACCGATGATACAAGTCAACTCCGGTGCAATGTTGGCAGGAAGCACATAAAAGAAAACGAGAACTCCGGTGCAATGTTGGCATTTCAATCTCCCCAAGTCAGGCCCGGCTTTGAGGCATGGCCACCTTGGCGACGGCCAGGGGCCCAGGATCGATTCATTCCCCTGCCTATAAGGGCATGTAACACAGCCTCCTATTTAGAGACACTAGGATTTTTTCACCGGTCAATGGTAGTTGAGGCGTGGAATCCCAGCTAATAGGCGTTTATTTAGGAGAGTCGACGCAAATTGTAGCGTTGAGTGCTTAGTTAGTTTTTGGCTTGACGTGAAAGACGGAAGAAGTCCGTTATACTCCCTCCGTCTCAAAATAGATATCTTATATTTGTCAAATGTTAGATAAATCTAGACCCTATTTAGTATATATATTCATTCAAATTTTGACGAACTTTCAACATCTATTTCGAGACGGAGGGAGTAGAAATAAATAAGCGGCGTGCTGTTGAAACTCCCGGATCTTAGACGGACACTATGATTAACCCAATTTTGTAATCTTTATTTTTATCTAACTAAGCGCCTAACTAATCCCTCGATTGAGGTTTTAAATTTTAAGGTTATAATTTTCTTAAACTCCTTCACAATTGAGCCAGATTGAATTGGCTTGGCTACGTGTTGTATTGAGAAGAATATATTGAACAACATTGATCTTGATATTATTCTCGATGATTTTGCATTAAAAATGTGAAAAGAAGCTTTTTCGAAACACTAGAGCATAATTGGCGACTCGTTGACATTTTTGTTTTATTTGAGATAATTAAACTAGCAGGAAATATTTCTTATATTTTACTACCCTTTTATTCCTTTTCTCTTAATATGGCACTGTTTTAGTGTTTGCCAATTATTTCCAGATATCTCAAACTATGAATGCACGATTAGATGTTAACTTTTAAATTTTTTGCAAGTGAAAATAGACCGACATTATGTCTATATCTAGTTACGTGATCATATATATTGATCTTAGGGGCCCATTTATCGACATTGCCTAGGGCCCCGAAAAATATAGAGCCGACCCTGCCCAAGTGTGTCGTGTAACCTAGAATCACATGGACTCAAGTTTAATACGAATCCGGCCGAGTTGGTTGGTAGTTAGGTAAGTGGGATAATAACATGTCGTGTTTTGTATAGAATATTATGTATGAGTTAGGCTAGGTTGGATTATGTTATAGTATGGATATATGATACAATTAGGACGTGTATGATGGGTCGCACGGCTGTTTCCCGCACCGGACCGAAGAAATAAGCCTGTTTGGAACTTGCGTCAGGCCGAGCTCGCATCGTACGGGTCTTAAAGCACCCCAAATCATGGCCCGTTGGGAACGCCAAAATCAAGCGTTTCTGCGAGGGACGGTCTAAGGAGCCAAAAAGCTGTGGCGGACGCTGGGACGCGTGGAGAAGGGCGGGAGATGGCGCGATGCATCGAGAATGCGCGCAATAAATCCCCTCACCGCTCTCTCTCTCCCCATTCACAACTGCCCTTCCTCCCTTCTCACCATCGGCGGTTCCTCTCCTGTCGGAAGATCCAAGACCACCGCGAAGGTAGTCGACATACGCAGATCTAGGTGAGTACTCGCTTATATTGGCCAGGGATCTGCTGCTACGACTACGGCTGCTTCTTCTTCCTCTTGTTTGGCAAACCCAAAGCATGAATCCTTCAGCAATAGCAGTAAGGCCCCAAACCATGACCTCTATAAGGTTTCAGCGGCCATAGATCTATTTGTTGCCGACTCAGTCTCCAAGTATGAGTGACATGCATGGTAGATTTGTAACTATTTGTGCTGGTTTTGGTCACCTTGAAGTGTTAGGGTAGATTCTTTCCTTGTTGTGGCTAGAATCCGCTTGTTACTGGCTAGATTCCGACAGATGTTGTGCCTAGGGTTTGTCCGATTGGGAAAATTGGGGGAAATTAATGGACACATTTCACTATTCATCTTCTTGTTCTACGCTAATGATTAAAACTGTCACCAAATCACACCAGGGAGTGAATCTATACTACCTGCAATCTGTACTACTATGTTGTGCATTATACTAGGTAGTACAGAGTCCTCTCCCAGGTGTATGTGCACACATGTTTTATGAGACATCGATTATTTTCTACATCACTCTTCATGTTCTTCTCGTTTAACCGATAATTAATTTACATTTTGTGGCCAAGATTCCAATAGGTTGCTTGATAGCATGTCTGTTATGATTGATCTTGGACACACAATGCCTAAAATGAGGCACACAAAATAGTTGTACATTCATGCGACTGCTAATGATTAAATATGCACCGCAAGAAAATGGAAGCGATAACCATTTCGAACCTGGTTCTGTCATCTTTCCAAGGTGATGGAACTTGGTTCGGTATGATCATCATGTCATGTTGCCAAAGCTATGTATTATGAGTATTCTGTGAACGCAACTTGTGATGACACCTAGCACAATGCGTTCATAGAGCTAGTGCTATAGGAACCGGATGGTATGCACAAAGAAGTAGTCTGTGCACGTCCTCTGGTTCCCTATAGCACCAGCTCTAGCTTGTTTGTGCTAGTAATTCTGAAGCAGTTTCATGAAATTTTTCTCGTCTGTTTCTTCCTTTGGTCGATGATTAGTAAGTACCACAATGACAGGCAAGGGGGTCCTCTTCATGAACAAATTTGTGTGCTAACCAAATTCATTGTTGAAATGGATCGTATGGGCACCTAGAGGGGGGGGTGAATAGGTGCTACACCAATTTTTAATTCTTTTTTAATTTTAGGCTTAGCACAAAGGGTAAATTCTCTAGATAAACTATTGGATGGAATTTCCCTATATGCAAACCTATCTACTAGCGAGTAAAGAGCGAGTGGAAGAGGAACGAGTAAACCGAAGTAAAGCATGCGGCGACACAGGATTTGTTTGACCGTAGTTCCTTTCTTGTTAAGGAAAGTACGTCTGCGTTGGAGGGGTGGGCGGTACTAAGACCACCACGCCATAAAAGGCCTCACCCTGTTCTCCGATGGATCTCGCCACAAAAGGCCTGATCCACCTTCCACTATAGGTACCCTTCGAGGCGGGCACCGGCGCCTTTACACAACTAGCGGGGGCAACAATTCCACAACAACTTGGAGGCTCCCGAAATGGCAACAAGCTGCCACAAGAACAAACTTATCAAATACAATAAACAAGATCTAGGTATTGACAAGAATACTAGATCAGGGATTTCTCCAAGTGAATGGAGAGGAGTTGAAGCGCTTGATTCTTGATGATGATGATGAACTTCTACTCCTTCAATTCCACCAAAGATCAAGACCTTCGGGTGGTTGAAGTGGGAGATCGAGAATGAGAGCTCTTGCACAATGTCTGATCAATTTCGAATGAATCAAGAGTTTTGAACGTTGGGGAAGAAGGGGGATTTATACCCCCTTCAGAAACCAGCCGTTGCACACTTTGGGGGCCGGATTATCCGGCCTAGGGAAAACACTGCCCCAGACTCGGAATATCCGGCAGATAATCCGCCCCTATCAAAGAGACGCGCCAAGCTTTCCCTTGATCAACTTCTGTGGGCTGGATTATCTGGTCCTATGTGAGGGCCGGATTATCCGGCCTAGGGAAGAAAAACCGCCCCAGTTCGGATTTTCCGGGAGAAAATCCGACCGGATACCGTGTGACGTGCCTTGGCCCCTTTTGCTTGAAAAATGGGGGCCGGATTATCCGGCTCGTGCGACACCTGGATTATTCGGCCCGGGGAGGAAAAACCGCCCCAGTTCGGATTTTCCAGGAGAAAATCCGACTGGACACCGAATGACACGCCTTGGCTTCCTTTGAGAGATGAGGTAGGCCGGGTTATCTAGCCCTTGGTGGGGCGGATTATCCGGCCCCCCTCAAAACTTCCTGTACACTTAGCGCACATGAATAGTCTCCATAGTATTGTTATCTAACACGCAAAACATAGGAAAACATGAAATGTTCTTTCAATTGTTCATTCTTGTTGCTCTGAGGAGGATCACTTTGCCTCTGTGGCATAGCATATGAGGTCATGTGTTAAGTTCATTGTTTAAGTCTGATCTGAAGGAAATATGCCCTGAGAGGCAATAATAAAGTTGTTATTATGTATTCCTTGTATATGATAGATGTTTATTTTGCATGCTATAATTGTATTGATAGGAAACATCAATACATGTGTGTTTAATAAACAAAAAGGGTTCCTAGTCATGCCTCTCTTATAGACTAGCTTGTTGATTAACAGGATGATCAAGGTTTCCTGATCATGGACATTGGATGTTGTTAATAACAAGGTCACACCATTGGTGGAATGATGTGATGAACATTCATCCGAAGTATAGCATTACGATCAAGTCATTATGTTTATATTGCTATAACATCATATGAAGTAATCTTTATCCTTAGACCATAAGATCATGTTAATTGCTAACACCGGAAGAGTATCTTGATAACATCAAACGTCACACCGTAACAGGGTGACTATAAAGATGGGTTCAGTGCTACGAAGGTGTTATGTTGAGGCTCATGGATCAAGAGTGGAATTTGTCAATCCAAATGACGGATAGATATACTCTGGGCCCTCTCGGTGATATCACATTAGGATAGCTTGCAAGCAAGTGATGTGATCACTAGAATGTTATATCAGGAGCGAGAAAAGAGTGCATGTCGATAGCGAGATCAAACTAGGTATGGAGATACCAATGATCGAATCTCGGACATGTAATATATTGAGAGACAAAGGATTTAGTTACAAGCGTTAAAGGTTCTCACGATCATAGGAGTCATCGTTGAATGTGTAGGTCGATGCGGATCTCAGGTCCCGCTGATTATTGATCGAGAAGGGTCTCGATCATGTCTGCATTATTCGCGAATCGTGGGGTGGCACACTTAAGAGTTACGGACACCATTTTGGAGCACATATGTGTCGAAAAGAATTGCAAAGCGAGGAATTGTTTCAATAGAAAGCTGAAATTGTTTGGTGAAATTGCGAAGGTGTTTACGCATGTGATATTGAAATATTGCAAGGGCTATGTGAATGTTTGTTAATTAAAGTAATTAACAAAATTCTGAATAAATTTAATAAAAGTTTTATTAAATGAGAGAGCATTAAATTTGGAGAAACTTAATGCATTTAAAGTGGAGACTTTAAAGGGAATGTGAAGAGGCATTTTAATGTGGAGGTTACCACCACATGAATGGGGGAGGTGAGGTCACCCCCATGCGACCATGGAGAGAGGGCACCCCTCCTCCTATAAAAGGTCACCATTCCCTCCTTCATCCACACACCTCCTTGTGAAGGATCTCTCCCCTCTAGAATTATTCCCCATGGTCTCGGATTAGCAAGATACATGTTCGGTGGCATTTAAATGCGGAAGGAGTTGCTTCTTCCTTTGGATCATTGGGCGAGGAGGTGGAGGTTGTCCGGTGGCTTGAGCGTGTGTGCAGTGCGGATCTGCTGCTGAGTTGCGGCGCTCGGACTTCCTCACGATCTTGAGATCGGCAAGTGTACGACTACATCAACCACGAGTTCCTACTCGTTAACAAAACTCGTTGTCTTCGAGGGTAAGTTCTCCATGGATGTATGTCCACCCGTTTGCTTTGTACCTAGTAGATAGATCTTGGCGTGTAGTTCACACCGTAGGAAATTTTTTGTTTTCTATGCTGCGGACCCAACAGTGGTATCAGAGCCTGAACTATGCGTAGGTGCTTTGCACGGGTAGTACACATTTGTTTATATGTGGGCGATGATGATCATGTTATTGCATCTTCTATGTACTTTGGATATTGGTGGCATAGTGGGATGAAGCGGCCCGGACCAACCTTACATGTCATCGTACATGAGACGGTTCCACGTGACATGCAACTAGTTTTGCATAAGTGGCTGGCGGTGTCATCTCTCTACTATAGTCAATATCTGATTTACAACGAGTTACTAATAACTTGGTTATCCTCGTTGTGGTTCATGTTAAATAGGTAAGACCGGTTCTATCTCCGAAAGCCCTAAGCCACGTAAAACTTGCAATTGATAAATTAGAGGCGTCTAGTTTAGATCGTTGCTGGGCTAGTGTTTTGATATGGTATTGTTGTAAGTAGATGTATAATAGATACTCTTACAACTCACTTAACATGTAAGTTCCATAGACCTTGGCCTTACACATAAAGGAATGATAGAGATCATACCACGATGCAAATGATAGAGATCAAATGCATGGACCATATCACCTCACTTCACACATTAGATGTTAGCATCTTATATTGCTAGTTTGGCGCGTTTGGTAGCATTATAAGATGATCTCTCATTTAGATACCAAGATAAAATGTGTTCTTCCTTAAGTATGCACCGTTTTGTGGATCGTGTTTTGAGGCATCACATGATGATCGGGTGTTTTCAACTCTACGCTTTCATACAACGGGTGTAAGCAGTTTACACGCAAATACTAAGGTTCTTACTTGAGCCTAGCATGTACAGACATGGCCTCGGAACATGGACGAAAGGTTAAGCATGAGTCATATAGTTGATATGATGCCCATATAGATGCTCGCCTTTGAAGCTACACCGACTCACGTGATGATCGGACTTGGTGTAGTGGATTTGGTTCATGTAATCACCAAAAGGACACGAGGGATGTCGTTTTTGAGTGGGAGTTCATTAGTAATTTGGATTAGTTGAACTCAATCTATCATAAACTTAGTCTAAATATACTTTACAAATTACATTGTAGATGGCACCACACTTTTAATTTCAATGTGTTCATGGAGAAAGAGAAACTTGCTGCGAATGGTAGCAACTTCACCAAGCGGGCTATGAATTTGAGGATTCTCCTCTTTGCACAAAAGCAAAATGTGCTAGATTAGCGCTAGGCCCCACCAGCTCTGATGCCTGACGAGGAAAAGACGTCTATGTAACTCGTCGGAGGACCATAACAGTTCATTCGGCATCTTGTATGGGCTAGAGCGAACTTGAAAATGTTTGAAAATGGCAATGCCTTTGATACCATGGGAGAATTGAAAATGATTTTCGATACCCATCTGCCGTAGAGAGTTATAATGCTCTGAAAAGTTCTTTAGTTGCATGATGGAGGAAAACAGCTCCGTTAGTGAGCACGTACTCAAAATGTAGATGCGCCGATAAGCTTGTGTCCTTGGGAATAACGATTCCCATTGACTTAGGCATACATCATGTTCTCCAATCTCGCCACCTAGCTACAAGAGCTTCGTGATGAACTATAATATGCGGGGCATGAAGAAGTCTCTTCGAGCTTACATCGATGCTTAAAACTGCGAAGTGGAGATTAGGAAAGAACATCAAGTGTTGATGATCAATAGGACCACGGTTTCAAGAAGGACAAGAAAGGAAAGCACAAGGGAAAGAAGGGTGGCAAGTGCATTGCCACGAAAAGAAACTCGAGCTGGCCCTAAGTCGACAAGTGCTACTATTGCAAGGGGAGCCATTGGGAAGCGCGGCCCCCAAGTATTTGGCGGACAAGAAGTCGGCAAGGCAAACAAAGGTATATGTGATATACATGTTATTGATGTGTACTTGACTAGTACTCACAGTAGCACCTGGGTATTTGATACGGGATCGGTTGCTAATATATGTAACTCGATTTAGGGGCTGTGGAACAAGCGATAACTAGCAAGGGATGAGGTCAGGATGCGGGTCGACAATGGATCAAAAGTTGATGTTATCGCCCGTCGAACTGCCTCTCCATATGCCATCGGGATTAGTTATAAACCTAAATAATTGTTATTTGGTGCTGCTTGAGCATGAACATTGTATCCGGATCGTATTTGATGCAAAGTGGTTATTCATTTAAGTCTGAAAACAATGGTTGTTCGATTTATATGAATAATATCTTTTATGGTCATGCACCTATGTTGAATGGTTTATTTACATTGGATCTCGATAGTAGTATTACGCATATTCATAATGTTGATGCTAAAAGGATTAAACTTGATAATGATATATCTACATATATGTGGCCTGCCATCTAGGTCATATTGGCGTTAAGCATGAAGAAACTCCATTACGATGGACTTTTGGAATCACTTGATTTTGAATCATTTGATACATGTGAGCCATGCCTTATGGGCAAGATGACTAGAACGCTGTTTTCGGTTCAATGGAGCAGGCGACAGATCTATTGGAAATCCTACATCTTGATGTGTGTGGACCAATGAGTGTGTCGGTAGCGAGGTGGATATCGTTATTTTGTTACTTTCACGGATGATTTGAGTAGATATGGGTATATCTATTTGATGAAACACAAGTCTGAAACTTTTGAAAAGTTCAAAGAATTTCAAAATGAAGTGGAAAATCATCATAACAGAAAGATCAAATTTCTACGGTCCGACCGTGGAGGAGAGTATCTTAGTTCTGAGTTTAGCACACATGAAAAGGCGTGGAATAGTTTCACAACTCACGCTTTGGAACACCACAACGTAATGGTGTGTCGAGCGTCGTGTCGTACTTTATTGGATATGGTTCGATCTATGATGTCTCCATCGACTTGCCACTATCATTTTGGGGTTATGCCTTTGGAAACCGCTATATTCACTTTAAATAGGGCACCATCTAAATCCGTTGAAAAGACACCGTATGAATTATGGTTTGAAACAAACCTAAGTGTCATTCTTAAAGTTTGGGGATGCGATGTTTATGTGAAGAAACTTCAACCGGATAAACTCGAACCCAAAGCGGAAAAATGCATCTTCATAGGATACCCTAAGGAAACGATTGGGTATACCTTCTATCACAGATCCGAGGGCAAGGTCTTTGTTGCCAAGAATGGATCCTTTCTTGAGAAGGAGTTTCTTGCGAAAGGTGTGAGTAGTCGGAAGGTAGAACTCGAAGAGGTTATTGAACCTTCTCTTCATGAAATGGCGAGTAGCGCAGCTCCAGAAGTTGTTTCGGAGTTGACTTCACCTAATGAAGAGAGAGCTAATGATATTGATCATGAAACTACGGAAGAGGACACTACCGAACCTCGCAGGTCAAGCAGGACACGTGCAGCTCCTGAACTATACGAAATCCAGTTATAAATTTCATGATTGATGAAATAGATGACCCTGCGACATATGAATAAGCGATGATGAGCCCGGATTCCAACAAATGGCTAGAAGCCATGAAATCCGAGATGGAATCCATGTACAAAAACCAGGTTTGGACCTTGGTGGACTTACCTCACGACCGAAAGGCCGTTGAGAATAAATGGATTTTCAGAAGGAAAACTGATGCTGATGGTAATGTAACCATCTATAAGGCTCGACTTGTCACAAAGGGGTTTCGACAAATTCAAGGAGTTGACTACGATGAGAAGTTCTCTCCCGTAGCGATGCTTAAGTCGGTTAGGATTATGTTAGCAATTGCTGCATATTTCGATTATGAAATATGGCAGATGGATGTCAAAACTGCGTTCCTCAATGGTAAGATTGAAGAAGAGTTGTATATGATACAACCTAAGGGTTTTGTTGATCCTAAGGATGCTAATAAGGTGTACAAACTTCAGCGATCCATCTATGGACTAAAGCAAGCATCACGAAGTTGGAATCTACGCTTTGATGAGGTGATCAAAGAGTTTGGATTTGTCCAAACTTATGGAGAGGCTTGTATTTACAAGAAAGTGAGTGGGAGCAATGTGGCATTTCTGATTGACATATTATTGATTGGAAATGAATTTAGATCTTTTAAACAGTGTTAAAAGTTATCTAAATAGCAAATTTTCGATGAAGGACCTTGGTGAAGCTTCATATATATTAGGCATTAAAATCTATAGAGATAGATCAAGACGCCTAATTGGGCTATCATGAGTACATACCTTGATAAGATATTAAAGAAGTTTAATATGGACGGAAGTAAGAAGGGGTTCTTACCTATGTTGCAAGGCAAGACATTGAGTAAGACTCAAAGTCCGGCTACGGCGGAAGAAAGAGAGATAATGGATAAGATCCCCTATGCCTCAGCCATAGGCTCTATAATGTATGCCACGCTATGTACAAGACCGGATGTGGCACATGCTATTAGTATGACTAGTAGGTACCAATCTGATCCAGGTTCGGAACACTGGATAGCGGTCAAGAATATCCTTAAGTACTTGAGAAGAACTAAGGATATGTTTCTTGTATACGGAGGTGAAGAAGAGCTAGTCGCTAAGTGTTATGTCGATGCTAGCTTTGACCTTGATCCGGATGACTCTAAGTCTCAATCCGGATCGTATTTCTCTTGAGCGGAGGCGATTAGTTGGAGGAGCTCCAAACAACACTGTGGTGGCTGGATCAACAACGGAGGTGGAATATGTTCTTGCTTGAAGCAGCAGAATGAGTTTGGATGAAGGAGTTCATAATGGGCCGGGTGTGGTTCCAGTGCATTGGACCCGATGGTGATCTATTGTGACAACAATGGAGCCATAGCCAACGCAAAGGAACCAAGGTCTCACAAGAATTCCAAGCATATTAGCGCGGTTTCACTCCATCCATGAGCATGTCAAGGATGGAGATATAAAGTGCACACGGACCTGAATGTAGCAGATCCGTTGACTAAAGTACTCCCTAAGGCAAAACATGATCAACACCAGAACTCCATGGGTGTTAGATTTATCACTATGTGAACTAGATTATTGTCTCTAGTGCAAGTGGGAGACTAAAGGAAATATGCCCTGAGAGGCAATAATAAAGTTGTTATTATGTATTCCTTGTATATGATAGATGTTTATTTTGCATGCTATAATTGTGTTGATAGGAAACATCAATACATGTGTGTTTAATAAACAAAAAGGGTTCCTAGTCATGCCTCTCTTATAGACTATCTTGTTGATTAACAGGATGATCAAGGTTTCCTGATCATGGACATTGGATGTTGTTAATAACAAGGTCACACCATTGGTGGAATGATGTGATGAACATTCATCCGAAGTATAGCATTACGATCAAAGTCATTATGTTTATATTGCTATAACATCATACGAAGTAATCTTTATCCTTAGACCATGAGATCATGTTAATTGCTAACACCGGAAGAGTATCTTGATAACATCAAACGTCACACCGTAGGGTGACTATAAAGATGGGTTCGATGCTATGAAGGTGTTATGTTGAGCTCATGGATCAAGAGTGGAATTTGTCAATCCAAATGACGGATAGATATACTGGGCCCTCTCGGTGATATCACATTAGGATAGCTTGCAAGCAAGTGATGTGATCACTAGAATGTTATATCAGGAGCGAGAAAGAGTGCATGTCGATGTGAGATCAAACTAGGTATGGAGATACCAATAATGAATCTCGGACATGTAATATATCGAGAGACAAAGGGATTTAGTTACAAGCGTTAAAGGTTCTCACGATCACGAGTCATTGTTGAATGTGTAGGAGTCGATGCGGATCTCCAGGTCCAGCTTGCGATTATTGATCGAGAGAAGGGTCTCGATCATGTCTGCATTATTCGCGAACCGTAGGGTGGCACACTTAAGAGTTACGGACACCATTTTGGAGCACATATGTTTGAAGACGAAAGAATTGCAAAGCGCGAATTGTTTCAATAGAAACCGGAAATTGTTTGGTGAAATTGCGAAGGTGTTTACACTGTGATATTGAAATATTGCAAGGGGCTGTATGCGAATGTTTGTTAATTAAAGTAATTAACCAAATTCTGAATAATTTAATAAAAGAGTTTTATTAAATGAGAGAGCATTAAATTTGGAGAAACTTAATGCATTTAAAGTGGAGATTTTAAAAGGGAATGTGAAGAGGCATTTTAATGTGGAGGAGTTACCACCACATGAATGGGGAGGTGAGGTCACCCCAATGCTTGACCATGGAGAGAGGGGCACCCCTCCTCCTATAAAAGGCCACCCATTCCTCCTTCATCCACCACACCTCCTTGTGAAGGATCTCTCTCCCCTCTAGAATTATTCCCCATGGTCTCGGATTAGCGAGATACATGTTCCAGTGGCATTTTATGCAGGAAGGAGTTCTTTGCTTCATTTGGATCGCTGGAGAGAGGAGGTGGAGGTTGTCCGGTGTCTTGAACGTGTGTGCGAGTGCGGATGCGCTGCTGAGTTGCGGCGCTCGGATTTCCTCACGATCTTGAGGTCAGCAAGTGTACGACTACATCAACCACGAGTTCCTACTCGTTAACAAAACTCGTTGTCTTCGAGGGTAAGTTCTCCATGGATGTATGTCCACCCGTTTGCTTTGTACCTAGTAGATAGATCTTGGCGTGTAGTTCACACCGTAGGATTTTTTTTGTTTTCTATGCTAATTCCTGGTGCAGTGCTCTAAGACGTTGATCGGAGGTGCTCTTCCCAGCAATGCGGGAGCATGCTCTAGAGATGTTGCTGAGGATAGTGCCTCCAAGAGGGGGAACGATGGTGGTGACGGCAGTGGCAACAAGAGGTCGAGGGGCAGGCCTCTCAAGATAGGGCACTTCCATGATCGGGTAGGTCCAACCCATTTTGCCAAGGTGATCTTGGCACCTGGGTTAGACGTGCTACTAATCCCATATGGCTTCAGGCCTTTCCTCGGCAATGTGACGAGGACAATCGTGCTGAAGACGAACATTAGATGTAGCTGGATGGTGAAGCTCTGGAATATCAGTGACAAGATCTGCCTTGACTAGGGGTGGCTAGGCTTCGCCATTGCACACCAGATCAAGATCGGGTAATTCTTAACCTTCAAGATGCTGAAGGGTGACCTGTTCAAGGTCACCATCTTCGACTACAGCATGACTGAAGTCATGAAGAAGTGCTCGAAGCATGATCCAGCCCTTGCCATGATCGACCTCTGATCTTTGTGGAGTACTTTGTTGTCTTGCCTCGATTGCTCTGAACTTATGTCGTGTTGTTGCTACAATGTTTATGTACTTTTTGTGCTTGAGCTTTATGGTGTGTGCTTGCTGTGTTTTAAAGGTTGTGATGTTGGGTTCGCAGCATAGAAAACAAAAAATTTCCTACGATGATAACTATACGCCAAGATCTATCTACTAGATACAAAGCAACGGGTGGATATACATCCATAGAGAACTTACCCTCGAAGACAACAGAGTTTTGTTAACGAGTTGGAACTCGTGGATGATGTAGTCATACGCTTGCCGATCTCAAGATCGTGTGGAAGCCCTAGCACCGCAAATCAGCAGCGCATCTGTCCTCGCACACACGTTCAAGCCACCGGACAACCTCCATCTCCTCGCTCCAGCGAATCAGCGGAAGCAACAACTCCTTCCAGACGCAAGGCCACTAGGAACATGTATCTCGCTAATCCGAGACAATGGGGAATATATCTAGAGGGGGAGAGAGATCCTTCATGAGGAGGTGTGCTTTGTGAGGGAGGAGAGGGGGCCTTTTATAGGAGAGGGGGATCCTCCCCTCCCATGGCCGGCGGCCAAGGGGGGTGCCCCCACCTCTTCCTCATTCATGTGGTGGAAGCTCCACTCACATCAATTGAAGCTCCACCCAAAGTTCCACTCACATGCATTAAATTTCCACCAAATTTAATGCAACTCTCATTTAATAAAACTCTTTTATTTATTTTATTCAGAATTTTGTTAATTACTTTAATTATAAAACATTCACATAAAACCCCTTGCAATATTTCAATATCACATGCAGAACCAGTTTTTGCAATTTCACCCGAAACAATTCTGGTTTCCATCGAAATAATTCCAGCGCTTTACAATTCTTTCGTCTGAAACATATGTGCTCCAAAATGGTGTTCGACAACCCTTAAGTGTGTCACCCTACGGTTCGTGAATAATGCAGACATGATTGAGACTCCTCTCAGATCAATAATCAGAAGCGGGACTTGGTGTTGGGTTCGCAGCATAGAAAACAAAAAATTTCCTACGGTGTGAACTACACGCCAAGATCTATCTACTAGGTACAAAGCAACGGGTGGACATACATCCAACGAGAACTTACCCTCGTAGACAACGAGTTTTGTTAACGAGTGGGAACTCGTGGTTGATGTAGTCATACACTTGCCGATCTCAAGATCGTGATGAAGTCTAGCAGGTCCGGCTCTAGCACGTTCATCATATCCAGCTCCGGCACCACCAAGTCCAGCACCGCAAAGCAGCGGTGCATCCGTGATCGCACACACGTCCAGTACCCCGACAACCTCCGTCCCTCGCTCCAGCAAAAGCGGCGGAAGCAGCAACTCCTTTCCAGATAAAGCCACCGGGAATATGAATCTCGCTAATCCGAGACCATGGGGGAATAATACTAGAGGGGGAGAGAGATCCTTCACAAGGAGGTGTGTTTGAGAAGTGAGGAGAGGGTGGCCTTTATAGGAGGAGGGGGGGTGCCCCTCCTTCATGGCCGGCGCATGGAGGAGGTGTCTCTTCACCTCCTCCATTCATGTGGTGGTAACCCCTCCACATTAAAATGCCTCTTCACATTCCCTTTTAAAGTCTCCACTTCAAATGCATTAAATTTCTCCAAATTTAATGCTCTCTCATTTAATAAAACTCTTTTATTATTTTTATTCAGAATTTTGTTAATTACTTTAATTAACAAACATTTACATAAAACCCCCTACAACATTTCAATATTACATGCAGAACCAATTTCAGCAATTTCACCCAGCAGTTTTGTCTATTGAAATAATTCCAGCGCTTTCTTAAATCTTTATCTGAAACATATTTGCTCCAAATGGTGTCGGTATCCCTTAAGTGTGTCACCCTACGGTTCGCGAATAATGCAGACATGATCGAGACCCCTCTCAGATCAATAATCAGAAGCGGGACCTGGAGAGCCATACTGACTCCTACACATTCAACGATGACTTTTGTGATCGTGAGAACCTTTAACGCTAGTGACAAGGGTTTAACTCGTCAATGCCCATTGTTATGGACTTGGGTTTTGGAGAAGGAGGGAGCGCTGGAGACATCTATCGGCTAGCAAACAAGCACACAGGGGACAAAGGATTTACCCAGGTTCAGGCCTCGTAGAGGTCCCTACTCCTGCTTGTCTTCTCGTGGAATTATTGAGGGAGTCGAAAGTTACAATGGTGCACAGATGTAATCTGGCGAGGGTTGTGGAAACTAGGGTTGTGTGTCCTCCTCGCTGCCCCCTCCTAGCCTTTATATAGATAGGCTAGGTCTCGGGTAGCAGGTCGAGTCGGTTATAAGTTAGGGTTTTCCCCTTCAAACTTTCTATCTTTAGCTTCTTCTTGTCCTTCAAGCAATCGAGAGTCCACAGGTTACTCGAGTCCTTTTATCTGGGCCTTAGCGACACCGTGGGCCTGTACGTATTTAGATCGTATATACCAAGCTCGAGTACCTGTAGGGTATACCCATGTCAGTAGCCCCCGAGTGTCTAGTGGAATCGCAGATTTGACTAGGGACTTTTGGATCCTTCGAGTGCCTAAATGAGTACATTTCGATTGCCTTTATTCGTGTCATAGGGATTGTTTATATACGTGCCTGATATAACCGAAGCATCGGTATCAGTTAACTACCTTAGGGTGAAACAACGCAATCTACTCAAATTCAAGTCCCCAGACTCGAATCTGGAAGTGCTGGTGTAATTCGACTCAAGCCACAGAGGTCTTACAGGAGTCGAATTCCAGTTATATGGGTGTGAGAACTCGACGCGTCCGTCAAGGCATGTTCATCGTGCCTGTAGGCAAGGATACATTTCTGGTAGTGCGCAGTTAAATGCGCTGCCAGGCCTTATTCAGGTCTTACCTTCACGCCATAAGCGCGGCATCCGAATTTTATCATCGCGGAGACGATTCGGGCGTCCCAGGAGACTTAGTCTCTTTGTAGGGAAAGTTTGTGAGGCGGTGTCACCAAGGGTTGCGAGTGCAGATGTTATCAACACACAGTTCTTGTGTAAATAATCATAGGGTGCGCGACCAGCGCTCCCTATGGGAGTAGCCCCCGAGTGCCTGGTTGAGTCGAAGACTCAGGCAGGGACTAAAGAACGTTTTGCGACTGTTGTCGTCTTTTTGCTTACTTGTTTCAGTCGAAGACTCGTGAGACTAAACAATTTTGGCATCATTGTCGTCTTTTGCTTGTTTGTTTTCAGTCGAATTTGTTTCCGGCGCTCCCTATGGGAGTAACCCATGTCCATAATCAAACTGTTGCTTCAAGTGGTTGGGTTTGCTTTGTGATTGTCCACGTTCCTGCAACAAGGAAAGAAACAGTCATAGGGTGCGCGGACAGCGCTCCCTATGGGAGTAGCCCCCGAGTGCTTGGTGGAGTCGAAGACTCCAGGAAGGACTAAAGTAGTCGAAGTTTTCCGCTGCGTAGCTTTGATGACGTCAGTGCTGACACTTGTATGACCTCATTTGCCCGCGTGGCGGTTTGTGGGGACGTGACGGTGGGCCCCACTTCGACTTTGATTTGGTAGGCATCGTAATCTTATTTTTAACTGCGCCTCCTCGATTTCCGCGCATAATGGTAGAAGTGGGGGGGACGGTTTGCGCTTCCTCTTCTCCTGTGTCCAACGCGATGCGTGCCACGCGTCTAGTAGGGTTTTTGTCAGCCGTTAGATTGCATCTCCCAGGGGTTAAGTAGCAGTGCTGCGGCGGTAATTTTCCATCTGCGCTCTTTCTTCCTTGCTACCATCGCCATTGCTGTTGTTCTTCTGCTTTTCCCTGCGCTCATCTCCTCCATGGCGTTGGACCACCTTCGCTCGTTTTGAAGCTACTTTCTGCGCTCTCATCGCCGCCGCGCAATGGGGAAAAAGAAAGGAGGTGCTGCCGCTGATTTCGCGGCCACCGTCGCCGCGACGAAGAAGAAGGGTGGCTCCGCTGCTGCGGGCACCAGCGCCGCTGCCGGCGTGAAGAAGAAGGTCGCGGACACTCACGTGACCAATGGTGCATGGCGCCCCTCCATTATCAAGGCGTCGGATCTCCATCTTCTTCACCAGGATGGAGTTATCTCTGCGGCAGTCGCCGATGCGCGCGTCCCCAGCGGTGATACCATTCCTACTCCTCCCGCTGGTTTTTGAGTGATGTTTCTTGCATTCGTCATTCGCGGTCTCTCCTTGCCTCTCCACCCTTTTCTTAGGGGTCTTTTTTGCTTCTACGGGCTCCAGCTCCATCAGCTGTCCCCAAATTCGATTCTCCACATCACCTGCTTCATCACCCTTTGCGAGTGCTGGCTCGGAATCGAGCCACACTTTGGTCTTTTCAAGCGCTTGTTTAAATTGAAGCGTCAGTCCACATCTGGCTCTTTAGTTTATGACGTAGGTGGTTGCGGCATCCATGTCGACCCATCCGCCACCTACTTCGACATCAATCTTACCAAGTCCGTCCAGGGATGGAGGGATAAATGGTTCTATGTCCGTGATCAGAAGGCCAAAGATGAGCACTTTGGACTCGCGCCCTTTGATCCGGCGACTCCCTGCAAGAAGATGCGCTCTTGGAAGAACGTAGTTATGCCTGGCGAACTCGCGGAGAAGGACGTGTTGTATCAGTGCGTCTGCAACCTCGAAAGTCGCATAGGCGCAGAAGAGGGAGGTTACGCTCTTATCAGAACTTGGCTGCGCCATCGCGTCCAGCCTCTCCAAGCTAGAGTCCATCCCATGTTTCAATGGAGTGGCGCTGATGATGCCACTCGCGTGTCTGCCGATGGCATGTCCGCGAGTGAGGTGGATAAGAGGATTATTTGGTCACGAAGTGCCTGTCGAGATGTGCTTCAAGTGAACCGTTGTTCCTCCTTTTGATGCTTGAATCCTCCTCGGCGTATAGTTGTGCTCTGAGAGCTTATTTTCACGATTGCTTTTCTGTTTGATTACTTGTTCTGTTTGTATGCAGGATTGGGCGGTGTCGCCTTGTATGCCTCCTCCCCCTGAGGGGATTATTCCTCGTGAAGGTTTGGAAGAGGACGAGTCTGAGTCAACTGTCCCTTCTGATGTGGAAGAGGAATCCCCCGAGTCCGAGAGCCCGGATACTCGCAAGCGTTCGCGTAGCGAGGACTCCGACGCGTCGAATCCTTCGACTCCAGGAGGCACGGCTGTTGGCGTGGAGTCGCCAATTCCAGCCGTTCCTGTGAGGGCTGTGGCACCGTCGTCTTGCAAGAAGATGCGATTGCCCAAGGAGTCTTCGTCGGAGTCAACGGCAACCACGTTTGATCTTGACAACTTTAACTGGTAAGTTTGCTAGGTCATTAATTCTTTTCTGTTTTTCTTCTTGTTGGTTTTGCCCTGGAGTTTGCCCTTTTCTCAATGTGGATTTGATCTTGTAGTCAAGAGGCGTCGTCATCTTCTGGCGACGTCGAGTTTTTGAAAGAATTGGGAGTCGCGACCTCAAGGGCCAAGGTAGAGGTCGAGCGTTCTCCTTCCCCTCCGGCGGCGGCCCACTCCGGGCACAATTCTTCGAGCTCTCCTCACATAGGGGGGCATCGAATGGTTGCTCAGATGACGGTTCATCAAACCTCTTCGGAGTCACTAGAGGACCATGTAAGTATATCTTCCCTTCTTTTTAGTGTGGCAGTCGATGTTCTCTGTTGCCCTTTCTGATCCCTTGTTTTGTGCGACAGCTCCTTGTAAAGGAAGCCACGCAAGTGGCGGAGAAAGTGATGGCAATGGGTCGCTAGCATGCAATGCTGGAGTCGCGTCACCGCATCGTCGAAAGTGAGTGTTCGACGTCTATTCTTTTTCGTCTTCTTGTTTTTGGTGTAGTTAACCGATAGTCAACTTTTTGATTGTCTTGTAGTTGAACATAACGCTTTACTCCGCAACGTTTCCACTTTGGAGAAGACGTTGGCCGCAGCTGTGAAGGGGTGTGATGAGGCAATCGCGGCCCGTGATGAGGCACAGAGGCGCGAAGAGGATATGTGTGCCTCCTTTGTAGCCAGGGAAAAGTTGTTCGAAGAGCAACTGTTCTCCGTCGCCAAGGCCCTCTCAGGTACCTTCGCTGGTAGATATTTTATTGTTGTCCTTCTCTGCATCTAGAGTTTTGCCGATGGTGCTAGAGGTTTGATCCATATATGTGTTTTTTGGGCAGATGCTGGCGACCTGAGCTTTGACCCGCAGGCCCTTCGCCGCGATGACGCTCTGGCAGGCACGGTGTCTGCAGTCGAGGACCGAAGCGCCGCCATTCACGATACCTTGTCCAAGGCCAAGGTCACCCTAAGTCGCCTCCAAGAGGAGTTGATGCCGAAGGCGGAGCTGGTCGATAATGTGGATGAGCTGGTGGGGTCACTCGCTGGTGGTGTGCCTTCCTCTTACAAGAACCCCCTCCGTGCGGCTGGCGCGACCATGTCACTCGCCATGGTGCAAGCCCACGGAGTCGAGGTAGATCCCTCTGCGGTGTCGAAGGCGATGCCTGTTGGCGCGGATGGTCAGCAGGTAGTCTTTGCTCCCTTTGTGACTGCATGTGCCAAATATGGCCATTCCTTGATAAATACCGTTGCCAAGTATTCGAAGGAGCTCCAACACGCGAAGAAGGCGGTAGCTTGACCTCGGGGCGGCGGAAAGTCGATGGCGTCGATCGCCACAGACTTGATGAAGCCCCCGAAGCCATCGAAGTCAAAGAAGCCAGCTGCTCCATAGTTAGCTTGTTGTAATAATTGATGAGTTGCCCTTTTAGTCTAAGAACATGCCTGCTGGCGAGTGTGTTTGTGAACACTTATGCTTATCTTGAATGCATCTGTTCTTCCTGCCTTTGTGTTAATTTGGTCACCTTATTTGTCTCTGCCTTGACTTGTGGTAGGGTACGTCAAGTGATCCTGTGGGGGGGGAACCCAGGACTCACCATCTCTTGGTGAGACAGTGGCGCCACCGCGCTCCAGGGTAGAGGAGTTGTCCTTGCTGTCGTGATTTCATGACCGCGTGAAGCAGTTGGAGCGTGAGTTGCCCCTGATCCGTGGTAACGCAGACGTGTGGAAGTCGAAGGCGGAAAAAGCCGCCGCCCACGAGCAATATCTTCTTGGCGAGGTGACGCAGCTGGCGATCAGTTGAAGTGTTAGTTTGCTCATTCTCATCTTTTCCTTTGTAGTTAGTCGCAATGGTACGTTGTACTCATGCTATTGCTACTGCTTCGTGTAGTTGTTAGCGCACGCCATCCGCAGGAGGAGAGGGATAGGATTGCCATCCGCCTTCATGATCTCACCCAGGAGCAACTTCAGGAGAGTGGATACTTCTGGGTAGATCATGATCGTGCGACTGCATTGGCGACCCTGCAAGATCGCCCCTCGCGAGTGCTGCTTTTCTTGAAGAAGTCACAGTCGTGTTTGAAGAACATCTGGGCAATGTTCCTGTTGGATGACACTACGTCAAGCCTGCTGGCTCTCCTGACCAAATTTCAAGATATGTTCGCGGTTCGCGAGTGCGTGAGGCAGCAGTTGGTGGCTGGTGCCAAGGCTGCCCTCTCAATGGTGCGTTTGCACAGACCTGACGTGGATGTCGCCGCCACTGCCTCTGGGCCACCGACGCCACCAGCAGGATCTTCCTGAAATATGGTGCCGCACTATCAGGCGGTGGACCGCCCAGCCGAGGAGATCGTTGACTTCTTCGAGGAACAAACTAATGTTCTTCTGTTGCAAGGGTAGCCAAATATGTATCCTGCACATAAGTGTACTTGTGTTGTAAAGTTCATATATATTTGTAGATAATTTATTGTTGAATGTGTACAAATAGCTTTGTAAGCATGAGGTGCGTTGCACTATGCGAGTCCTTTTCGTTAGCCTGGCCATCTTTTCCCTTGGTCCCTTGTCCAACCTGCCAGGTGTGTTACAGCTGGGTAGGGTTTGTATTAAGGGGTTAGATTGATGTGCCAGCTACTCAGGATATCCCGTTACTGGTTCGAAGAACAGTCGTATGGGTGGCGCAGCCCCCGAGTATAAAAATTGACAAAGTAAAGGAGAACACGGAGTTTTGGGGCACTTAGATTTTATTTATTCGAAGAACAGTGCGAGGTACAATGTGCGGCTAAGTAGCCTTGGATGAGTAGCCTTGTTTGCGATGTAAAAAGTAAAACTACTAGGGGTAGAAGCGTCCAGAGTACGTAGACTCTAGAGTATGGATTGCAGCTCATCTGGCCAGCAACCCGCCGCTTGTTCGAGTGGTCGCAGGAGTCGCTTCTTGATGCCGCTGCAGACGAGCCCGTTTGCTTTTTCCACCTGACCGTTGGTCTGTGGATGTGCTACTGAGGCGTAGCTGATGTTGATCCCCAGGTTCTCGCAGAATTCTTGGAATTCCTTGGATGTGAAGTATGTCCCGTTGTCGGTAATGATGCTGTGTGGCACGCCGAAACGGTAGACGATGGACTCGAAGAACTTGACTGCGTTGTGCCCTGATTGGTTGGTCATTGGCATGGCCTCGATCCATTTTGTGAATTTGTCGACTACAACCAAGAGGTAGACGTAGCCTCCGCGCGAGGATCTTGGCAGCTTGCCAACCATGTCGAGCCCCCATTGTGCGAAGGGCTAGGCCAATGGAATAGGCCGTAGCTCTGCGCCTGGTGCGTGTGGCTTGTCCGCGAATTGCTAGCAAGCGTTGCATTTTTGGACTATGTCCTTGGCGTTGTGCATGGCCGTGGGCCAGTAAAATCCAGCTCGTAGAGCTTTGGCGACAAGGGCACGACTGCCTGCGTGGTGCCCGCAGGTTCCTTCATGGATGTCGAGGAGAATTGCTCTTCCGTTAGCCATGGAAATGCATCGTTGTAGCACTCCTGTGATGCTGCGTTTATACAGTTCGCTGTTGAGAACGGCGAATGCCTTGGAGCGCCGCGTGATGTGCCGTGCATCTGTCGGATCGTACGGTATTCTCTTGCTGAGGAGGTACGTGATGTACGGCCGCGTCCAAGATTGTTCGATCAACATGACGCTCATTGGTCCCTCGAGTCCTGTGTCTAGCTCCAAGTCATTGAGTGCCATTGGCTCATTGGGTGGTGTAGCCCCCGAGTCCGTGGCTGCGCTTGTTTTCTTCTATGCGGCCTTTGGCTTGATGGAGCATTCACATATGCGCTCGAGAAATACCCCAGGTGGTATGGGGGCGCAGGTAGAGCCTATGTTGGCGAGTGCGTCCGCTTCCTCGTTGCTTTCGCGACCTATGTGTCGCAACTCGCAACCATCGAAGTTTCCCTCGAGTGTGTCGTAGAGGTCGCGGTACGCGATCATGTTGTCGTTCAGTGCGTCGCACTCGTGCATTGTTTGGTTGATGACCAATTTGGAGTCGCCATATATGATGAGCCTTTTGGCGCCACAAGCTTTTGCCATCCTCATCCCATGTAACAGGGCCTCGTATTCAGCCTCGTTGTTTGAGGCTCTGAACTACATTCGCAGGATATATTTCAGCTTGTCCCCTTGAGGTGATGTCAATATGACACCTGCGCCTGCTCCGTCCTTCCGTTTGGACCCATCGAAGTGCATTGTCTAGAGGTAGGACATATTTGGCTTGTCCGGGAGCTAGTTCTCCATCCAGTGCACGAGAAAGTCAGGGAGCACTTGCGACTTGATGGCGTCGCATTTTTTGTATGTGATGTCTCGTGGAGACAGCTCTATCCCCCAAAGCGCGACTCGCCCTGTGGCGTCGGGGTTATTGAGGATATGCCCCCACGGGGCATCGTTGACTACCACGATTGGGTGTTCCTGGAAGTAGTGGCGCAGTCGCCGGGCGGTCATAAAGACGCCATACGCCAACTTCTGTTAGTGCGGGTACCGCTGTTTTGTTGGCATGAGGACCTTGCTGAGGTAGTATACCGGGCGTTGTACGCCATGGACTTTGTTTTCCTCAGCTCGCTCGACAACAAGTACTGTGCTGACCACCTGGTTGGTGGCGGAGATGTACAGCAATAGCGGTTCCCTTTCTCGTGGAGTCACCAGTACTGGCGAGGTGGATAGCAGGCGCTTGAGATCGTCGAATGCCTCTTGTGCTTCACTGGTCCATTCGAATTTGTCAGCTTTGCGGAGGAGCTGATAGAAGGGCAGCGCCTTTTCACCCATCCGACTGATAAATCGGTTGAGTGCCGCGATTCGTCCGGCTAGTTGCTAGACGCCTCTTATGTTCTTCGGCTTCTCCATGGCCAGTATGGCTTTTATCTTTTTCGGGTTCGCCTTGATCCCCCTTGCGGAGATGAGATATCCAAGTAGCTGCCCAGATGGTACGCCAAAGGCGCATTTGTCCGGATTGAGCTTGATCCGGTAGCGATCAAGGTTGGCAAAGGTTTCGCGCAAATCGTCGATTAGAGAGGCTTCCTCCTTGGTCTTGATTACTATGTCGTCGACATAGACTTGGATGTTGCGACCTAGCTGCTCCTTGAGGCAAGCCTTCATGCACCGTTGGTAGGTGGCTCCCGCGGTTTTTAGCCCGAAGGGCATCGTGTTGTAGCAGAACACGCCAAAGGGCGTTGTAAACGCTGTCTTCTCCTGGTCTTCCTCCTTCATTCGAATTTGGTTATAGCCTGAGTAGGCGTCGAGGAAGCAGAGGCGCTCACATCTAGCGGTGGAGTCGATGATCTGATCGATCCGTGGCAGCGGGAAGTGATCTTTTGGGCAGTGCTTGTTTAAAGAAGTGAAGTCCACGCACATCCGTAGGATATCCGTGTCCTTTTTTGGTACCAGCACCGTATTGGCGAGCCAAGTGCTTTCTTTGATCTCGCGTATGAATTTGGCCTCGACGAGTCTGCTGATCTCCATTCCGACTGCCTGCGCTCGTGGCTCAGACAGTCGCCTGATTGTTTGCTTGAATGGCCTTGCGTTGGGGTTGATGTTGAGTGCGTGCTCGGCGAATTCCCTAGGAACCCCTGGCATGTCCGCAGGACACCAGGCAAAAATTTCCCAGTGCTCACGGAGGAATTCGATGAGCGCGAGTTCCAATGCGGGACTCAAGTTGTTGGCGATAAGGGCCGTCTTGGCGGGATCCGATGGATGGACCTGCACCTTCTTTGTGTGCACGGATGAGTCGAAGGAGAGATCAGGTGAGCTTGGCCTACTCAAGGGAGGCAGACTGTTGTCTGTCGTCTCCTTGATCTTGGAAGTTCCTCCGCATACGAAGGATCGGAGATTCTGTTGAATTCCCTGTCGCAAGCGTCAGATCGCTCAAAGTTCCCGTTGATTGTTATGACGCTGTTGGGACCTGGCATTTTCATCTGCAAGTAGGCGTAGTGGGGTACTGCCATGAACCTAGCGAATGCGACGCGCCCAAGGATGCAATGGTATTGTGAGGGCTAGTCGACGACCTCAAAGTCGATGCGCTCACGCCGGAAGTTCTTCAGCGTGCCAAAGATGACGTCGAGGTTGATTTTGCCTAGGGGGTATACGCCTTTCCCTAGGACGATGTCGTGGAACGTTGTGTCCGATGCCTCCAAGCAGGTTAGAGGGATCCTCATTGCTCGCAAGGTACTCGCGAATATGAGGTTGATGCTGCTTCCGCCGTCCATGAAGACACGACTCATGTCGAAGCCTCCAATTTGCGCCTCGAGTACGAGGGGGAAATGACCTGGGCAAGGTACTTGAGGCGGGTGGTCGTGTTTGTCGAAGGTAATGCACGACTCGCTGCCACTGAGGTACTCAGTGGTGGATGGTGGCGAGTGCATGGCCAAGTTGACTTGGCGAGTGATGGCCTTTTGCACCCTGTTGGAGGGGCGCCCCTTTTGGATCATAATGGTACCCATGGCCCGTGGGTACGGTTCGCCTCCGTGGTGCTGGTCCGGTGCAGCTCCGTTCGGGGGTGGCCCAGGTGGTGGCGGTGTGCCACGCACCACGGCGCCTGGAGCGGCTCCGTAGCCTCTTTCGACTGCATTGCGGTTCATCCGAACCAATCTCTCATGTAGCTTGAGGAACTCGCGACAGTCCTTGAGGAGGTGGCTGGACTTTCTCTTGCCATCATGCTTGTCGATGTAGAAGTGTACCGTGCATGGCCCGGACAGTTTGTCCTCGATGGAGGTCGCGGGTGCCTCATCGCGAGTGCGGCATTGCCATACTTGCGTGGTTTTCCCGGAGTCGCGGTATCCACCACTGCGGTATCCGCTGTTGCGATTATCGTCGCGTCTATCGGCGTAGCCGGCTGCGACCATGTTGACATCATCGCGATCATCGTAGATGCGCATGCAACGCTTGCCCCGGCGGTCGCGTCTACGTTCGAGTTCTGCCTCCTCGTCAGAGTGAACGCGATTCTTCACCGAATCTTCTCCATCGGCCCACCGATTCTTCTCCATCGGCCCACCGATCTCCATCAGGTGGTCGATGGTCTGGGGCTTTGAGAGGCCTAGCTCCTCCCTGAGTTCCATGTGGCGGACACCACCATTGAATGCATCAATCGTGCGGTCTTCCGAGATGTTCTCCGCGGAGTTCTTGATGATGGACAACCTTTGGATGTAAGAGCGCAGCGATTCGCCAGATCTTTGCTGGCAGCATCTCAGTTCTTCGATTGAGGCGGGCCGTTTGTACATGCCCTTAAAGTTGCGCACGAAGCTGTAAACCAGCTCATCCCAACTGCGAATGGATCCGCGTGGGAGGTTATTGAGCCATGCCCGGGCGGCGCCCTGCAGCTGTAGCTGCAAGCATTACATGGAAGTACTTCGACTGCCTCCGTGTAGCCTGACAAAGGAGATGTGGTCCTCTAGCTAGATCTTAGGGTCCTATAGACCGTCGAATTTCGGGTTCTCCGATGGGAGTTTAAACCCTTTAGGCATTCGCTTCTGCCTAATGGCTCTGCTGAAGCATCTGGCGCCGCAGAGCTCCCCATCTTCCTCTTCCGAGTTAGTCGACCGAGCACGTCGTGCCCTTGACTTATCGATCTTGCGTTGTGTGAGGTCGTCGCGTGCATCGTAGTCGCGATCGTGTCGCTGTGAGCGGCGACGTCGAGACAGGTCGTGACTGTCATCGCTGGACGAGGGCGAGGAGTAGCGCTTTGCTAGATCTTTGCCCTTTTTTGGGTCTGGTACCGGCTCCTTGTCGAGGGCGGCCTCAATTAGCCCTAAGCCCGCGATCGTAGATTGGTGCATGGTCGTTCGGGGATCTCCAGATGTCGGCTGGTTATTGAGGAGGTACATGGTGGCTGCTGTCACTGCGGCTTGCAGTGCCTTGGGAACCACGTTGCCTCTCGTGTCGACTGTCATAGAGCCGAAGTCGAGGACTTTCGCGGCTTCTATGCGCTCTTGTTCGGTGAGGTGAGCCATCTGCGACTGCCTCTTCTTGGCGAGGTACTCGTTGCCTCTTGAGGAGGATCCTCCGTAGGAGGAGAGACCAGCACGACGAAGGCTTGATTCGTCCGCTGCTTTTTTACGTGCCTCAAGTTGCGCGATTGCTTGTTTTTGGCGCTTGAATTCCTCTTTTAGGAGCCAGTGGTAGCCCATCAGCAGTTCCTACGGGGACCCGAAGGGTAGAGGTGCACCCCGTCGGGCTTCGCGGCAGCAACCCCATTCTTGCTCGTTGAGCCTGATCACGACGTGTTCGGCGGTTTGCTCGTTGGTCATGCTAGGAGGTTCGACTGCTCCTCCGTTGCCACTGTTACCGCCGTTGCCGCCGTTGCCGGCGTTGGGTGGGTCGGTACCGTTGCCGGTGTTACCACCGTTGCCACGATTGGGTGGATCGGTGCCGTTGCCGGTGTTGCCACCGTTGCCGCGATTGGTGGAGGTGTCGCCTGCGTTGATGACGGCACACATGAAGTGATTAGGGAAGCTGTTGCTTCCACAACTTTTAGATCCGGAACTGTAGGTTCCATCTTCAGTGGCCAGATCGCTTAGATCGGAGTCGCGACTGCTGTCGCTCATCGTGTTCTCGACCGCCACCGGAGCGTTGAGCTCGCTAAGGGTGTCGATCGATGGAGGGAACCATGATGCCGGGGCAATCGCCCGTGTTGTCGGCTGATGAGGCTTGCGAAGCGTGCCCATCTGACCAACTTGGAAGCGGAAGGTCCCAATCGCCAGGCTGATTCCGTCGCCCACGGACTCGAAGGCCAGGCGAGTGGCCGGCGTGTGGACGGTGAAGTCGAAGGCACCGAAGAGCTGGCGAATCTCCGCTGTTGCGGAGTTGTAGATCGCAGTTGATGGGGCCGAAGAAGCCGCAACATCAGCACTCCCAATTCTCACAGACGGCGCCAATTCACGAGGGTTTAACTCGTCAATGCCCATTGTTATGGACTTGGGTTTTGGAGAAGGAGGGAGCGCTGGAGACATCTATCGGCTAGCAAACAAGCACACAAGGGACAAAGGATTTACCCAGGTTCAGGCCTCGTAGAGGTCCCTACTCCTGCTTGTCTTCTCGTGGAATTATCGAGGGAGTCAAAAGTTACAATGGTGCGCAGATGTAATCTCGCGAGGGTTGTGGAAACTAGGGTTGTGTGTCCTCCTCGCCGCCCCCTCCTAGCCTTTATATAGATAGGCTAGGTCTCGGGTAGCAGGTCAAGTCGGTTACAAGTTAGGGTTTCCCCTTCAAACTTTCTATCTTTAGCTTCTTCTTGTCCTTCAAGCAACCGAGAGTCCACTGGTTACTCGAGTCCTTTCATCTAGGCCTTGGCGACACCGTGGGCCTGTACGTATTTGGACCGTATATACCAAGCTCGAGTACCTGTAGGGTATACCCATGTAAGCTAGTAACTAAATCCCTTTGTCTCGCGATATATTACATGTCCGATATTCGATCATCGGTATCTCCATACCTAGTTTGATCTCATTTCCGACATGCACTCTTTTCTCGTTCCCGTGATATAACATTCTAGTGATCACATCACTTGCTTGCAAGCTATCTTAATGTGATATCACCGAGAGGGCCCAGAGTATATCTATCCGTCATCGGGATTGACAAATTCCACTCTTGATCCATGAGCCTCAACATAACACCTTCATAGCACTGAACCCATCTTTATAGTCACCCTATTACGGTGTGACGTTTGATGTTATCAAGATACTCTTCCGGTGTTAGCAATTAACATGATCTCATGGTCTAAGGATAAAGATTACTTCGTATGATGTTATAGCAATATAAACATAATGACTTTGATCGTAATGCTATACTTCGGATGAATGTTCATCACATCATTCCACCAATGTTGTGACCTTGTTATTAACAACATCCAATGTCCATGATCAGGAAACCTTGATCATCTTGTTAATCAACAAGCTAGTCTATAAGGGAGGCATAACTAGGAACCCTTTTTGTTTATTAAACACACATGTATTGATGTTTCCGATCAATACAATTATAGCATGCAAAATAAACATTTATCATAAACATGGAATAAGATAATAACCACTTTATTATTGCCTCTCGGGCATATTCCCTTCAGTCTCCCACTTGCACTAGAGTCAATAATCTAGTTTGAAAAACTTTGCGTATTGAACACCTATGGCTTTCTGGTGTTGCATATACGCTATTGCTAGTGGTTAACATAATCTCCGGATCTGAGCTTTCAGGTCCGTGTGTATTTGCATGTCTTTGCGTCTCACGCATCACTCATTCTCAAATGAGATGGCATTGTATAAATGTGGTCCTTTGGTGAGACCTTTAGTCTGCTCGCTCAAAATATGTTGATATTATTGTCATACAATATATCTTCATAGTATTAGCCCACTTTGAACCACACCTAGTTTGATAACAAACTACTTAACACAAATCCCCTCCTTTGCTACTACTATAGCAGCTATATACTTAGCCTTTTGTTGTAGTATCCGTCACAATGTCTCAACTTTGGAACTCATCCAAATCCATCATGGAACATCCTTTCCATTACATTGTGCCACCCATAGTCTAAATTGAGATAAATTTAATTTGTATCTTGTGACAAAATTAGTATCAATGTAACACTTTACAATGAACTACCTTTAACTATTTGTCACTTATACATGATATATTCTTAGTTCTTCCAAAGCTCATAAGAATATCTTTACTATTGTCCAATGATCATCTTATGAATCATTCTGGTATATGCTCATAACATTTAGAGCATAGGACATTCTGGATATATACATATCATGCTATAATCGATCAAAATCTTCATGTGATTTTACTCACCAAGTGTTGAAACACTTGAATCTTGATACAATTCTTTCCATGCAGCAAGAACCTTTCTTGTTGTTTCCATATTGAACCCTTTCAATATCTCATATATGTATACAGCACAACCATATTAGCGCCTTAATCTATCCATATAGATATTGATGCCTAATATTCCGGGTTTGCCCAAGTCTTTCATCGAAATCTTATTTTAATGAAATTCTTAACTTGTGTCAATACAAGATACATCATTTCCAATCAACAATATGTCCTGTACATAATGTATTAGAAATATGTCTCAGCGCTCCCACTTAATTTCTTGCAAATGCAAGCATCTTCATCATCTCCGATGAATTTAAACTCTTTTAACAGTTTCATCATGGTGAAGATTCCAACTCCGCTATGCTTACTTCAACTATTGAAGTTTACATGCCCTTTTAGCACCCTTTGAATTAACAAAACCCTTCGGACCATGTCATGTACATGTCCTAGGTTACCGTTCTATTAGAAGAACCTTGTTTTGTTTATTCAACTACCATATACCAAATTATATGTAGTGGTTGCTACATTAATCCGTCAAGACTATATATCGCTATGAAAGATCAAATCTTGTCACAGTCAACTCCTTGAACATTGTCATAAACTTCTTTCCAACATGTCGACAATTTCATAGATGTTAAACATCCATGTCTTATTTCTTTATAGATCCAAACACGACCGATAGGCTTCACGCCTTTCCGGAGGGTCTTCCAAGTTTAGAAACTTGATTTCTCATGTATGGATACTATCACGGATTCTATGACTTCTAGTCATTTTATGGAGCCAGGGCCCATCATCGCTTCTTTGCATGTAGTTGGTTCATCATTGTCAAAACAATAACGACTCGCTTATCAAATCACACTATTTGATTCTTACTGACCCACACGGTTCAATAGGAACTCTAATCCCCGAGATCACACCCTTTGTTATCACGGGAGCCATGAGCATTGTGGCCGCTACCGGGACACTTTCCAGCGCTGCGCTACTTAGCACATATAGCTAAGGTTCAATAACCTTATCAAAGTTCTATTGTCCTCCCACTTAACTTTTCATGAAAAATTTCTTCTCAAGAAACTTGATGTTCCAAGCGACAAACTCTTTTGTCTTTGGTGTTATGGAGAAATTCCCAATAAATTCTTTGGGATAACCTACAAAGACATACTTATCCAACTTTGGTTGTAAACATTTTACTTATGCATAGCATACCAAAATTTAAGAAAAGACTATTCAGGTTTTATCCCAAACCATAACTTATATGGTGTCATTTCAACGGATCACGATGGTGCTCTTTTCAGTGTAAAAGCGGTAGTCTCTAAAGCTTCAATCCTTAAAACATAATGGCAGTTTTATAAATGACACCCTTTATCTTAACTTGTTAAACATGGTTTGATTTCATCTCTCGAATATGCCATACTTCTATGGTTTATCGGGAAACATAAATCATGGAACAATTCCGCAAATCTTAGGTGTTTTGCTAAACATGTAACTCAAATATTTTCCTTTATGATCGAATCATAAACTCTTTATTTTCTTGTTACAATGATTTTCCACTTCATCTTGAAAGTCTTTGAACAATTTTCAAAGGTTTCATACTTCTTCCTTATTAAGTAAATATACAGATATATTCACTCAAATTTTCGGAGAAAGCATATGAAGCAAAAAAGATCCATCGCATATGGATACACATAATGGACTATGCACATCAGCATGCACAATTTCCAATAAGCTAGTCATCCGTTCCTCTCTGGCCTGTGGACGGAGTTTCAATTATCTCGAGGAAAGTCTCACATTTGTCAATTGATCAAAATCAAAGACTCCAAAAATCCATCAACATGGAGTTTCTTCATGTTTTCTTTCCAATATAATTTAAACAACGATGTCACTTCATAAGTGATCTTTCAATCATTTGTCTTGCGACATTTTAGCAATAGTGTTTATGGATGTGATTTCTCCCACTAGACTTGTAAAAGTTCATCCATCCTTTATGGAATACGGTAATTATCTTAACAACCATTGTTCTCATAATACCGGAACAAAATAACACTTATTAAAACAAATCTTGAAGGCTAGGTTTGACGTCAACGAAAAACACAATAACACTTTATTTTTTTCGATGAACATCATCACTTATTCTCTTGCTAGTTATTTAGGCCATTGTAGTTCATGAATTGCGTTGTCTTGTATGACACTTCATACCAACCAATTCGGTATCCAATACCGGTATCCAATACCTCATAACCACATTGTTTAAAAAGCAAGGAATACAACCATAACATGTATATCTTCTATATACCCAAGTTGGACATCTCCAACCTTTTATTTTTCTGCCAAATATTTTATAGATTCTCTTTCAGCAATTCTTTTTCTTTTAAAAGAATCTATCAAGATCAATAGTTGTGTCATCAACATGACACATGGTACAAAGCTTGTATATAGTCAAATAGTAATACCTTTGGACTTGCACTTTGAAGTGGATCACCATCATCAAATGTTTGGCATTCTTTCAAAAATCCATTCTTTAGTAATCTATTAGTGTAGTAAACATTTTACTTACATCTTCTATTCATCCTTATCATGACAACTTTCATGATCAAGCTACTATAGCTTATAAGGAAGAATCGCGAGTATAATATCAGTTCCCAAAACCTTTTTGGTAGATTAGGACGCCTAGCGTCTCCAACCTTCACAAATTCTCATATAATATGAGAACATGTATTTTGCTAAATTATACTCTATCATAATGCAACCAAAAACATTGTTTCATATATCACAATATCTTTCACACATGATGGTTTCTAAAACAATTTTTAGCTCCAATATAATCTTGATATTAAAGCAACTTTTGAATATCAATAATCATGGAGGCAAACATGATACTTTAGATACTAACATTGGAATTCTTACTCTTGATTTAATACTACTTATTAAACTTCATGGAGTAAATAGAGTTTGCTAAAAGTTTGCAATAGGACTTATAAACTTTAAATTGACATTCAAAACAATACGATACCAGTTCGTAAAGTAAATATCCAAAATTCTATAGTTCTATTATCTCAAATAAAAAAACTAAGCATAAGGTAGAAAATGAATGCCAATGACTACAACAAACTATGCAAATTTACTTTGATTTAATTTATGACAAATTTGAGTTTGACTAATCCAAATTACTAATGAACTCCCACTCAAAAACGACATCCCTCGTGCCTTTTTGGTGATTACATGAACCAAATCCACTACACCAAGTCCGATCATCACGTGAGTTGATGTAGCTTCAAAGGCGAGCATCTATATGGGCATCATATCAACTATATGACTCATGCTTAACCTTTCGGTCCATGTTCCGAGGCCATGTCTGTACATGCTAGGCTCGCCAAGTCAGAACCTTAGTACTCGCATGTGTAAAACAGTCTTACACCCGTTTGTATGAAAGCATAGAGTCGAGTACACCCGATCATCACATGATGTCTCGAAACACGATCCACAAAGCGGTGCATACTTAAGGAAGAACACATTTTTATCTTGATATATAAATGAGAGATCATCTTACAATGCTACAGAAAGCGCCAAACTAGCAGTATAAGATGCTAACATCTAATGTGTAAAGTGAGATGATATGGTCCATGCATTTGATCTCTATCATTTGCATCGTGGTATGATCTCTATCATTCCTTTGTGTGTAAGGCCAAGGTCTATGGAACTTACACATTGAGTGTGTTGTAAGAGTATCTATCATACATCTACTTACAACAATACCATATCAATACACTAGCCCAGCAACGATCTAAACTAGACACCACTAATTTATCAATTGCAAGTTTTACGTGGCTTAGGGCTTTCAGAGATATAACCGTTCTCACCTACGAACATGAACCACAACGAGGATAACCAAGTTATTAGCAACTTGTTGTAAATCGGATATTGACTATAGTTGGAGAGACAGACACCCGCCAGCCACTTATGCAAAACAAGTTGCATGTCAGTCGTGGAACCAGTCTCATGTACGATGACATGTAAGGTTGGTCCGGGCCGCTTCATCCCACTATGCCACCAATATCCAAAATACATGGAAGATGCAATAACATGATCATCATCGCCCACATATAAACATATGTGTACTACCCGTGCAAAGCACCTACGCATAGATCAGGCTCTGATACCACTGTTGGGTCCGCAGCATAGAAAACAAAAAAATTCCTACGGTGTGAACTACACGCCAAGATCTATCTACTAGGTATAAAGCAACGGGTGGACATACATCCAACGAGAACTTACCCTCGTAGACAACGAGTTTTGTTAACGAGTAGGAACTCGTGGTTGATGTAGTCGTACACTTGCCGATCTCAAGATCGTGATGAAGTCCAGCAGGTCCGGCTCCAGCACGTCCATCAGATCCAGCTCCGGCACCACCAAGTCCAGCACCGCAAAGCAGCGGTGCATCCGTGATTGCACACACGTCCGGTACCCCGACAACCTCCGTCCCTCGCTCCAGCAAAAGCAGCGGAAGCAGCAACTCCTTTCCAGATAAATCTACCGGGAACATGTATCTCGCTAATCCGAGACCATGGGGGAATAATACTAGATGGGGAGAGAGATCCTTCACAAGGAGGTGTGTTTGAGAAGTGAGGAGAGGTGGCCTTTTATAGGAGGGGGGTGCCCCTCCTTCATGGCCGGCGCATGGAGGAGGTGTCTCTTCACCTCCTCCATTCATGTGGTGGTAACCCCTCCACATTAAAATGCCTCTTCACATTCCCTTTTAAAGTCTCCACTTTAAATGCATTAAATTTCTCCAAATTTAATGCTCTCTCATTTAATAAAACTATTTTATTATTTTTATTCAGAATTTTGTTAATTACTTTAATTAACAAACATTCACATAAAACCCCCTGCAACATTTCAATATTACATGCAGAACCAATTTCAGCAATTTCACCCGAAACAGTTTCGGTGTCTATTGAAATAATTCCAGCGCTTTCTTAAATCTTTATCTGAAACATATTTGCTCCAAATGGTGTCGGTATCCCTTAAGTGTGTCACCCTACGGTTCGCGAATAATGTAGACATGATTGAGACCCCTCTCAGATCAATAATCAGAAGCGGGACCTGGAGATCCATACTGACTCCTACACATTCAATGATGACTTCTGTGATCGTGAGAACCTTTAACGCTAGTAACTAAATCCCTTTGTCTCGCGATATATTACATGTCCGAGATTCGATCATCGGTATCTCCATACCTAGTTTGATCTCGTTTCCGACATGCACTCTTTTCTTGTTCCCGTGATATAACATTCTAGTGATCACATCACTTGCTTGCAAGCTATCTTAATGTGATATCACCGAGAGGGCCTAGAGTATATCTATCCATCATCGGGATTGACAAATTCCACTCTTGATCCATGAGCCTCAACATAACACCTTCGTAGCACTGAACCCATCTTTATAGTCACCCTGTTATGGTGTGACGTTTGATGTTATCAAGATACTCTTCCGGTGTTAGCAATTAACATGATCTCATGGTCTAAGGATAAAGTTTACTTCGTATGATGTTATAGCAATATAAACATAATGACTTTGATCGTAATGCTATACTTCGGATGAATGTCCATCACATCATTCCACCAATGTTGTGACCTTGTTATTAACAACATCCAATGTCCATGATCAAGAAACCTTTATCATCTTGTTAATCAACAAGCTAGTCTATAAGAGAGGCATAACTAGGAACCCTTTTTTTTTATTAAACACACATGTATTGATGTTTCCGATCACTACAATTATAGCATGCAAAATAAACATTTATCATAAACACGGAATAAGATAATAACCACTTTATTATTGCCTCTCGGGCATATTCCCTTCACTTGGAGATCCATACTGACTCCTGCACATTCAACGATGACTTCTGTGATCGTGAGAACCTTCAACGCTAGTAACTCAATCCCTTTGTCTCATGATATAATGCATGTCCGAGATTCGATCATCGGTATCCAAATACAAGGTGAGCAATAGCTTCTTCTTTCATTTCAAGACTATCATGATCATTCATATCCAAAATTATGTTAGTCTTAGGAAATGAAGAGCTAGAAGTTGATACCTCGGACCCTCTTGCCATTAAACAAGTGGCGTTGTTGTTGATGGTGTTCTCGTTCGGCGAGTCGAAGAGATATGAGGGAGTCGATGTGGCGGCTATAGCAGCCACTTCGCGGGAACTATCATCATCCTCTTCATCTTAACTTGCGGAGGAGTATTCCTCTTGAGCTACCAAGACAATCTTGGCTTGCTTCTTGAAAGGGCCATTCTTCTTAATAAATGGCTTCTTCTTAGGTGCTTTATATTTCTCTTTAAGAATGAGCCTGCCACCATTGTCTTCTCTATTTTGATATGGACACTCGGCTACAAAGTGCATTCTATCTCCGCAGTTGAAGCAAGTTCTCAATCTTGGGCTACTTTCTCTTCTTCCATTTGACCCGTTCTTGCGCTCAAGGTCAGACTTGGCTTTGGCAGGGTCCTTCCAAAAGTTCCTTGCATAGAATGCCATGTAATCACCATGAGCACGTTTGACCTCATCGGGGCAGTCCATGGATACCATTTCTTGCATAACTTCGTTGGATGGCATTTGATGATAGTTGTGTCTACCTTGCAGGCTCTTCAAATCCGTTGGCTCGAAAGGCATTAAGGCACTCACATATTTTCTTTTTATCCATGCATCATCAATGTGACTGGCCCCATGCTTTCGAAATGTTGTTGCGATGCCCTTGAGTCTTCTATACATGTACTCATGGTTTTCACCATCCAACATGTAGAATCCCTCAGCTTCATTACTAAGGGCATCATACCTGTTTCTTCTCATGCTTTCATTTCCAACGAAAAGATCCGTAAGAGCATCCCACGCCTCTTTAGCTGTGTTGAGATGTTCAATGTGTGGCATGTCCTTGGGACCCACACCCAGCTGTATCATGTGGAGAGCGATGGCATTCAACTGGCTATCCACAATTTCCCTTCTCGTTAGATTGGTTTGATCTCCAATATGAAGACCTTCTTCAATAATCCTCCACAATTCAATAGAGGAGCTGTAAACATGAGATTTCATTAGGAATTGCCATTGATTAAAAGAGGATGCAGTGAGCTTGGGTGGATCACCCCTATTGTTTATATGAGGATGAGGGATAGGTGGGTCGGGGGAATATACGTGGCGAACCTCACTATATTCCTCCTTACCACTTCCCTTTTTGGAGCTAGAACCATTAAGTTTTTCACCTTCCACATCATCATCCTTGGATCTGGTGTTACCCTTTTCCTTAGATGATGGTGTGGGAGCCTCAGAGGAGGATGGAGATGGGGCTATGGATGATGTAAGGCGAGCAATCATTTGATTCATCTCCTCCATCTTGGCCTCAAAGGATTTCAACAAGGTTGTTTCCAATGACTTGAGATCATCCATTGTGACCTTATCCACAGCCTCATTTCCATCATCCTTGGTACCCATACTACTCTTAGGCAGTTAAGCCCGAATTAAGAGCCGGGGCTCTGATACCAATTGAAATGGATCATATGGGCACCTAGAGGGGGGGTGAATAGGTGCTACACCAATTTTTAATTCTTTTTCAATTTTAGGCTTAGCACAACGGGTAAATTCTCTAGATAAACTATTGGATGGAATTTCCCTATATGCAAACCTATCTACTAGCGAGTAAAGAGCGAGTGGAAGAGGAACGAGTAAACTGAAGTGAAGCACGCGGAGACACGGGATTTGTTTAACCATAGTTCCTTCCTTTTTAAGGGAAGTACGTCTGCGTTGGAGGGGTGGGCGGTACTAAGACCACCATGCCACAAAAGGCCTCACCCTGTTCTCCGATGGATCTCGCCACAAAAGGCCTGATCCACCTTCCACTATAGGGACCCTTCAAGGCGGGCACCGGCGCCTTTACACAACTAGCAGGGGCAACAACTCCACAACAACTTGGAGGCTCCGGAAATGGCAACAAGCTGCCACAAGAACAAACTTATCAAATACAATAAACAAGATCTAGGTATTGACAAGAATACTAGATCAGGGATTTCTCCAAGTGAATGGAGAGGAGTTGAAGCGCTTGATTCTTGATGATGATGATGAACTTCTCCTTCTTCAATTCCACCAAAGATCAATACCTTCGGGTGGTTGAAGTGGGAGATCGAGAATGAGAGCTCTTGCACAATGTCTGGTAAATTTCGAATGAATCAAGAGTTTTGAACGTTGGGGAAGAAGGGGTATTTATACCCCCTTCAGAAACCAGCCGTTGCACACTTTGGGGGCCGGATTATCCGTCCCAAGTGAGGGCTGGATTATCCGGCCTGGGGAAAACACCGCCCCAGACTCGGAATATCCGGCAGATAATCCGCCCCCTATCAGAAAGACGCGCCAAGCTTGCCCTTGATCAACTTCTAGGGGTCGGATTATCCGGTCCTATGTGAGGGCCGGATTATCCGGCTTGGGGAAGAAAAACCGCCCCAGTTCAGATTTTCCGGGAGAAAATCCGACCAGATACCGTGCGACGCGCCTTGGCCCTTTGCTCGGCGGGGCGGATTATCCGCTCGTCGACACTGGATTATCCGGCTGGGGAGGAAAACGCCCCGATTCGGATTTTCCGAGAAAATCCGGACCGGCGGCGTGCCTTGGCTTCCTTTGAGAGATGAGGTAGGCCGGATTATCCGGCCCTTGGTGGGGCGGATTATCCGCCCCCCCCCCCTCAAAACTTCCTGCACACTTAGCGCACATGAATAGTCTCCATAGTATTGTTATCTAACACACAAAACATAGGAAAACATGAAATGTTCTTTCAATTGTTCATTCTTGTTGCTCATGAGGAGCATCACTTTGCCTCTATGGCATAGCATATGAGGTCATGTGTTAAGTTCATTATTCAAGTCTGATCACATGTGTTATGTTCATTTTTCATGTCTAATCACATGCTAATTCTTGGTGTAGTGCTCTAAGACGTTGATCGGAGGTGCTCTTCCCAGCAATGCGGGAGCATGCTCCAGAGATGCTGCTGAGGATAGTGCCTCCAAGAGGGGGAACGATGGTGGTGAGGGCAGTGGCAACAAGAGGTCAGGGGGTGATACATTGCAAATGTATCTGTAATTTTTGATGTTCCATGCTTGGTTTTATCTACTTTCTTATATTTTGTCCACACTTTGGAGTACTTTTCATATGATTTCTTGGACTAACCTATTAACAAGATGCCACAGTGCCAGTTGCCTGTTTTCTGCTGTTTTTGGTTCTAGGAAGTCATAAAATGAATATTCTCGGAATTGGACGGGACAAAAGCCAAAGTTACTATTTTCCCGGAAGACTCACGGAGCCAGAAGGAGAGCCGGAGGGGGGGGCACAGGGTGGCCACACCACCCCTTGGTGCGGGCCAGCCCAGGCCACGCCAGGGCATGGTGTGGGCCCCTGCCGCCCACCGACCTTGCCTCTTTGCCTATAAGAAGCCTCCCGATGCGAAAACCCTAAATAGTCAAGCCTCCAGCCACGAAAAGTTCCACAGCGCCGCCGCCACCGAAGGGGAGATTCAGGGGATAGAAAGTCTCTATTCCAGCACCCTGCCAGGACGGGGAAGTGCCCCCAGAGCCATCTCCATCGATCTCCACCACCATCTCCATCACCATTGCTGATTCCCATGATGAGGAGGGAGTAGTTCTTCCTCGAGGCTAAGGGTTCTACCGGTAGCTATGTGGTCATCTCTCTCTATGCATGATCATATTGTGATCATGAGCTTGTAATCTATAGATCTACCTTGCTACTCAAGTGCTTTAATAGATCTCTGCTCTCCCCATGTGTGTGAAAGTGACAGCATGCATACCATGGTGGCACTTAGGCTAGAGATTACAAATACTTGTTATGAGTTATATTTGGATTTGGATGTTTCTATGAAATTGTGGTGTTTGTTGGACTCATCTAGTACTCAAGGTGACAGTGTGGGGTTTTCTAGATGGGAAAGGCTTACTTTGAGGTGTGTTGTTATAGCCCTACCATCGATTAGAGTGTCCAACCGGAGAGTAGTTAAGAGTAGTATCATAAAGGGAATATATTTATATGAGAGTGTTCACTAGCGAAAGTATGATCCCTAGGCCTTATTTCTAATCATTGAAACACCATTTGCTATTAGATCTGTTACATGTTTGCTTGCTTCAATCTTTATTTCAGTTTGCCTTTAGTCTTTTCCACGCCATCAAGCTATTTTCTATCACCGTTACCACTTATAATTATCTATACCACTTGTATTTCACTATCTCTTCGCCGAACTAGTGCACCTATACACCTGACAAGTGTATTGGGTGTGTTGGGGACATAAGAGACTTCTTGTATCTTGATTGCAGGGTTGCTTGAGAGGGGATACCTTTGACCACTTCCTCCCTGAGTTCGATAAACCTTGGGTGATCCACTTAAGGGAAAACTTGCTGCTGTTCTACAAACCTCTGCACTTGGAGGCCCAACAACAGTCTACAAGAATAGAAGTGCGTAGACATCAAGCTATTTTCTGGCGCCGTTGCCGGGGAGGTAAGGTAAAAGGTACTCACATCCTCTGGTGTGAGTACTCGAAGTTATTTCCTTTAGATTCTGCAATTTTGTCTTTTTATTTCTTGTTTTCACTAGTTAGGCTTAATGGAAAACAACAAAAAAATTAGAGAGCTTTATAGTATTTATTTTGAGTTAGGACAAGAAGTGTTTGAAGAGAAAATTAAAAAACCTATGGTACTTTATTTGCATGCTAATAGCAATGTTATTAGTATGAATTCTTTGAACACCATCATTGCTAATGCTATGGAAAAGTCTAAGCTTGGGGAAGCTGGTTGTGATGAGCATGATATTTTTAGTCCCCCAAGCACGGAGGAGAATACTTACTTTCATGATACTAAACCTCCAATATATGATGATTACAATGATGAGTATGATATTTTCAGTCCACCTACTATTGAGGAGAAAATTAATTATGATTACAGCATGCCTCCTATATTTGATGATTATGGTGATGAGAATAATAATGATAGCTATTTTGTTGAATTTGCTCCCACTACAATTAATAAGAATGACTATGCTTATGTGGAGAGTAATAATCATTTTATGCATGTGGCTCATGATAAGAATATTTTATGTGATAGTTATATTGTTAATTTTATTCATGATTCTACTGAAAGTTATTATGAGAGAGGGAAACATGGTTTTATGCATCTCAATAATATTAAGTTTCCCCTCTTTATGTTGAAAGTCTTGAAGTTGCACTTGTTTTGCTTTACTATGCTTGTTTCTTTGTGCTTTCATGACTTGTTTCTTTACAAGATTCCAATACATAGGAAGTGGGTTAGACTTAAATGTGCTTTGAATTTGCTTCTTGATGCTCTCTTTTACTTCAATTCATATTTCTTATGTGAGCATCTTCTCAAACTATCATGCCTAACTTAAAGGCGTTAAAGGAAAGTACTTATTGGAAGATAACCCAAAAGTTTTAGATGAGTGTTGGAAGTTATTACCTCTGTAATAACCGTTCCTTATCCTTTTTATTTGCTTTTTGTGCCAAGAGTAACCTCTAATGAGAGAGAAGTAATGATTGGGAAAGTTGCTGTCCCGAAACAGATTTTTGTGCTTCACCCTAAAAATTCGTGAGAGGGCTCTGTATGTTGGATTGAGCTGTAATTGTTTGTGCGTCTGACACAGGTTGTTATCTAACTTTCGTTAGTTCAACACTTTTTTATTTGAGCAACATAAGATCTTCGAAAAAATTCGTCTTTACCTGCTGGTCTGTTTTGACAGATTTCTGCCATTTTCTGCATTTGCTTCTTGTTAGTTCCTTCTTGAGTTCTTTTGGGGAATTGAGCTTTTTGAGAGAAGTGCTTCAGTAGCTAGTGTTCTAATGGAAGTTTATTGGTGTTAGAACTGAACCTTAAGACTTATTATCTTGAGTGCACTAATGTTGCTAATAAAGATTGTGTGAAGTTTTGTATGAAGGAAAAATTTTAGGTGTATGGAAGGAATGAGTAATGAGATGAAGGATGGACTAAAGCTCAAGCTTGGAGATGACACGCGTGTCACCCCAAGAAATATCCAATAAGTACAAGCATCAAAGCTTGGGGATGCCCAAGGCATCCCCTTCTTCATCAATAAAAATCCCAGGCTTCTTCCAAACGCTTCATTTTTATTATTTCATGCACAATTGTGTTGTTCTTGGAGCGTCTTCTTTTTCGTTTTCGTTTGGTTTTTTGTTTGCTTTAGTTTGCTTAGTTTGCTGAATAAATTGGTTGGACCCCCCTCTTTCATACATTGGTTTGCAAATAGTTTGGTTTGGTTTGGAAAAGAGTAGGAAAAGTTCATGCTTAAGTGGTAAAGAGAGCTTGTTTTTGACTGTGGCCTATGCTTTGTCATGCCATGCTTGATATATTTTTTGGCTTTATGCTTAGTATTCTTTGTTGTAGCATGACTTGTTATAAACAATTGAGATTGCTTAATGTGCCTTGGATGAATCATGCGTTGTTTTAGCATATTAAAGCATAGCATAGTGCTATTCTCCTTTGATGCTTTATTTGGGTTGACTTGGCGCATGCTCACACCATGTTATGACTATCCCAAGTCACCATAGCCTTTATGATCCTTTAGTTTTCAACTTGTAGTATCACTTTATGCTTTGATCAATGATGTTTTGTCGCTCTGCATGATTATGGCCATTATTGCTCTCTTAGTTTTTCGCTCCCAGTCTTTTGCTAGCCTCCACAACCAAGTATGAGTTCCACTCATGCATCCAACTGCCTAAACCAAGTTATTCCAAAGAGTCCACCATACCTACCTACTAGCTTATGATATTCCAAGTATATTCATGCTTTTGTTTACCTTCCAAATTAAACTTGTTATGAGAAAACTAGTGATTAAAGCTCTCACGAACTTGATGGCACACTTTACTTTTCTTGCCCTTAATAAACTTGAACCATTGTGTCGTCTATGTTGTATATGCTTGCACTTATTTGTTGGGAATTAGCAGAACCATGCTTTCATGGGGAACGCTTTCAACATTGCACTTGGTACTTGTACCTAGTTGATATCATGCTCTTTTGTATATGGATGTCGTCGGTGTGAAATGAAAGGGGAGCTTGTAAGTCCATGGAGTTATGTATATGTGTTAGAGAAACGCCTGGGCCGCTGGTCTAATCCATGCTGACATGGTGGAAACCTGTAGTGTAACCATAATGAGCTGTCTATGAAGCATTCTTCTTATAAAAAAAAGAGTCCTATATTGAGAAAAAAAGAGAAAAGAGAAAAATAAAGAGATTATGAAAAGAGGAAAGAGAGAAAAAAGCACCATATTCCCATGGTAAATAAAAAGAATGCTGAGATGCTCGTTGTCTGCTTGCCTTGTCATTTTGATATGAGGATTCTTCCGTATCATCGGGCAAGGGGTACCCCGTTGGCGGTTCTCTATGATACACATGTACTTACGATGACAAGAACTTACCGGTGACTAAACTTGAGTAGCATGAGGAGCGTCCCTCATATTCAAGGGACATGAGATTTCTAACTTATACTTCGTCAAGCATGTACACCATAGTTTATTCACTTTAACCTTAATCACTTCAAGATGCTTATGATGGGGGCAATGAGAGCTGAAAGCTACAAGTACCATAATTTTTGGAAGCTCTTTATGAGACTTGAATCCCTACTTCCTTTTACAAAGGCCTTTCTTCCACCATTATATTGAGTCTCCACCTTCTATCTTTATGCACCTACTTTGAGAGCATAGTGGCCATTCTTAGTTCTATGTGCATTGTCCCAAGACTAGTTGATTGATGCATAACTTGATATTGCTTGTTTTAAACTATTGTATCTAGTCACTCTTATGAACTTTGAAGGTGTCCTATGCATTTATATTTGCTACTCTATGTGGGACAAACTGAATACTATTATGCTATGTTTTCTTTATGTGAAACAAACAAACGTCTTGCAAAGCATTGTTATTCATGAATCTTTTGTTTGTGCCTTTTCATGTTGCATCTTAGTTTCTTTGTCTTATTGCTAGAACTTTATCTTTTATGCTATGTTGAAGTACTATGATCCCAGCTATCCATGTTTTACAAATACTTTGATCAAGTCTTTGATGGTGCATGTCACCTCAAAAATTATTCTTTCTTTTTTATCACTTACCTACTCGAGGACGAGCAGGAGTTAAGCTTGGGGATGTTGATACATTGCAAATGTATCTATAATTTTTGATGTTCCATGCTTGGTTTTATCTACTTTCTTATGTTTTGTCCACACTTTGGAGTACTTTTCATATGATTTCTTGGACTAACCTATTAACAAGATGCCACCGTGCCAGTTGCCTGTTTTCTGCTGTTTTTGGTTCTAGGAAGTCAGAAAATGAATATTCTCGGAATTGGACGGGACAAAAGCCAAAGTTACTATTTTCCTGAAAGACTCACGGAGCCAGAAGGAGAGCCAGAGGGGGGCGACAGGGTGGCCACACCACCCCTTGGCGCGGGCCAGCCCAGGCCGCGCCAGGGCATGGTGTGGGCCCCCTGGCCTCCCACCGACCTTGCCTCTTCGCCTATAAGAAGCCTCCCGATGCGAAAACCCTAAATAGTCAAGCCTCCAGCCACGAAAATTTCCGCAGCATCACCGCCACCGAAGGGGAGATTCGGGGGACAGAAAGTCTCTGCTCCGGCACCCTGCCGGGACGAGGAAGTGCCCCCGGAGCCATCTCCATCGATCTCCACCACCATCTCCATCACCATTGCTGATTCCCATGATGAGGAGGGAGTAGTTCTTCCTCGAGGCTAAGGGTTCTACCGGTAGCTATGTGGTCATCTCTCTCTCTATGCATGATCATATTGTGATCATGAGCTTGTAATCTATAGATCTACCTTGCTACTCAAGTGCTTTAATAGATCTCTGCTCTCCCCATGTGTGTGAAAGTGACAGCGTGCACACCATGGTGGAACTTAGGCTAGAGATTACAAATACTTGTTATGAGTTATATTTGGAGTTGGATGTTTCTATGAAATTGTGGTGTTTGTTGGACTCATCTAGTACTCAAGGTGACAGTGTGGGGTTTTCTAGATGGGAAAGGCTTACTTTGAGGTGTGCTGTTATAGCCCTACCATCGATTAGAGTGTCCAACCGGAGAGTAGTTAAGAGTAGTATCATAAAGGGAATATATTTATATGAGAGTGTTCACTAGCGAAAGTATGATCCCTAGGCCTTATTTCTAATCATTGAAACACCATTTGCTATTAGATCTGTTACATGTTTGCTTGCTTCTATCTTTATTTCAGTTTGCCTTTAGTCTTTTCCACGCCATCAAGCTATTTTCTATCACTGTTACCACTTATAATTATCTATACCACTTGTATTTCATTATCTCTTCGCCGAACTAGTGCACCTATACACCTGACAAGTGTATTGGGTGTGTTGGGGACACAAGAGACTTCTTGTATCTTGATTGCAGGGTTGCTTGAGAGGGGATACCTTTGACCACTTCCTCCCTGAGTTCGATAAACCTTGGGTGATCCACTTAAGGGAAAACTTGCTGCTATTCTACAAACCTCTGCACTTGGAGGCCCAACAACTGTCTACAAGAATAGAAGTGCGTAGACATCAAGGGGAAGGCCTCTCAAGATAGGGCACTTACATGATCAGGTAGGTCCAACCCATTTTGCCAAGGTGATCTTGGCACCTGGGTTAGACGTGCTACTAATCCCAGATGGCTTCAGGCCTTTCCTCGGCAATGTGACGAGGACGATGGTGCTGAAGACGAACATCAGATGTAGCTGGATGGTGAAGCTCTAGAATATCGGTGACAGGATCTGCCTTGACCAGGGGTGGCCAGGCTTTGCCATTGCACACCAGATCAAGATCGGGTAATTCTTAACCTTCAAGATGCTGAAGGGTGACCTGTTCAAGGTCACCATCTTCGACTACAGCATGACTGAAGTCATGAAGAAGTGCTCGAAGCATGATCCAGCCCTTGCCATGATCGACCTCTGATCTTTGTTGAGTACTTTGTTGTCTTGCCTCGATTGCTCTGAACTTATGTCGTGTTGTTGCTACAATGTTTATGTACTTTTTGTGCTTGAGCTTTATGGTGTGTGCTTGCTGTGTTTTAAAGGTTGTGATGTTGGGTTTGCAGCATAGAAAACAAAAAAATTCCTACGATGAGAACTATACGCCAAGATCTATCTACTAGATACAAAGCAACGGGTGGATATACATCCATAGAGAACTTACCCTCGAAGACAACAAAGTTTTGTTAATGAGTTGGAACTCGTGGATGATGTAGTCATACGCTTGCCGATCTCAAGGTCGTGTGGAAGTCCTAGCACCGCAAATCAGCAGCGCATCTGTCCTCGCACACACGTTCAAGCCACCGGACAACCTCCACCTCCTCGCTCCAGCGAATCAGCGGAAGCAGCAACTCCTTCCATACGCAAGGCTACTAGGAACATGTATCTCGCTAATCCGAGACAATGGGGGAATATATCTAGAGGGGGAGAGAGATCCTTCATGAGGAGGTGTGCTTTGTGAGGGAGGAGAGGGGGGCCTTTTATAGGAGAGGGGGGATCCTCCCCTCCCATGTCCGGCGGCCAAGGAGGGTGCCCCCACCTCTTCCTCATTCATGTGGTGGAAGCTCCACTCACATCAATTCAAGCTCCACCCAAAGTTCCACTCGAATGCATTAAATTTCCACCAAATTTAATGCAACTCTCATTTAATAAAACTCTTTTATTTATTTTATTCAGAATTTTGTTAATTACTTTAATTATAAAACATTCACATAAAACCCCTTGCAATATTTCAATATCACATGCAGAACCAGTTTCTGCAATTTCACCCGAAACAATTCCGGTTTCCATCGAAATAATTCCAGGGCTTTGCAATTCTTTCGTCTGAAACATATGTGCTCCAAAATGGTGTTCGACAACCCTTAAGTGTGTCACCCTACGGTTCGCGAATAATGCAGACATGATTGAGACTCCTCTCAGATCAATAATCAGAAGCGAGACTTGGAGATCCATACTGACTCCTGCACATTCAACGATGACTTCTGTGATCGTGAGAACCTTCAACGCTAGTAACTCAATCCCTTTGTCTCATGATATAATACATGTCTGAGATTCGATCATCGGTATCCAAATACCTAGTTTGATCTCGTTACCGACATGCACTCTTTTCTCGTTCCCGTGATATAACATTCTAGTGATCACATCACTTGCTTACAAGCTATCTTAATGTGATATCACCGAGAGGGCCCAGAGTATATCTATCCGTCATCGGGATTGACAAATTCCACTCTTGATCCATGATCCTAAACATAACACCTTCATAGCACTAAACCCACCTTTATAGTCACCTTGATATGGTGTGACGTTTGATGTTATCAATATACTCTTCCGGTGTTAGCAATTAACATGATCGCATGGTCTAAGGACTAAGATTACTTCGTATGATGTTATAGAAATATAAACATAATGACTTTGATCGTAATGCTATACTTCGGATGAATGTTCATCACATCATTTCACAAATGTTGTGACCTTGTTATTAACAACATCCAATGTCCATGATCAGGAAACTTTGATCATCTTGTTAATCAACGAGCTAGTCTATAAGAGAGGCATAACTAGGAACCTTTTTTTATTAAACACACATGTATTGACGCTTCCTATCAATACAATTATAGCATGCAAAATAAACATCTATCATATACAAGGAATACATAATAACAACTTTATTATTGCCTCTTAGGGCATATTTCCTTCAGTCTCCCACTTGCACTAGAGACAATAATCTAGTTCACATAGTGATAAATCTAACACCCATGGAGTTCTGGTGTTGATCATGTTTTGCCCTAGGGAGAACTTTAGTCAACATATCTGCTACATTTAGGTCCATGTGTACTTTACAAATCTTTATATCTCCATCCTTGACATGTTCGCGGATGGAGTGAAACTAGCGCTTAATATGTTTGGAATTCTTGTGAGACCTTGGTTCCTTGGTGTTGGCTATGGCTCCATTATTGTCACAATAGATCACCATTGGGTCCAATGCACTAGGAACCACACCTAGTTCCGTTATGAACTCCTTCATCCAAACCGCTTCCTGCGCCGCTTCTAAAGCAGCAACATATTCCGCCTCCGTCGTTGATCCAGCCATCACAGGTTGTTTGGAACTCCTCCAACTAACTGTTGCTCTGTTCAAGAGAAATACATATCCGGATTGAGACTTAGAGTCATCCGTATCGGTGTCAAATCTAGCATCACAGGTTGTTTGGAACTCCTCCAACTAACTGCTGCTCTGTTCAAGAGAAATACATATCCGGATTGAGACTTAGAGTCATCCGTATCTGTGTCAAAGCTAGCATCGACATATATATATCCGGATTGAGACTTAGATTTTAATGCCTAATATATATGAAGCTTCACCAAGGTCCTTCATCGAAAATTTGTTGTTTAGATAACTTTTAACACTATTTAAAAGATCTATATCATTTCCAATCAATAATATGTCATCCACATATAATATCAGAAATGCCACATTGCTCCCACTCACTTTCTTGTAGATACAAGCCTCTCCATAAGTTTGGACAAATCCAAACTCTTTGATCACCTCATCAAAGCGGAGATTCCAACTCCGGGATGCTTGCTTCAGTCCATAGATGGATCACTGAAGCTTACATACCTTATCAGCATCCTTAGGATTGACAAAACCCTTAGGTTGTATCATATACAACTCTTCTTCAATATTACCATTGAGGAACGCAATTTTGACATCCATCTGCCATATTTCGTACTCGAAATATGCAGCAATTGCTAACATAATCCTAACCGAATTTTGCATTGCTACGGGAGAGAATGTCTCATCGTAGTCAACTCCTTGAATTTGGCGAAACCCCTTTGCGACAAGTCGAGCTTTATAGATGGTCACATTACCATCAGCATCAGTTTTTCTTTTGAAAATCCATTTATTTTCAATGGCCTTTCGATCGTGAGGTAAGTCCACCAAGGTCCAAACCTGGTTTTTGTACATGGATTCCATCTCGGATTTCATGGCTTCTAGCCATCTGTTGGAATCTGGGCTCATCATCACTTCTTCATACGTCAAATGGTCATCTATTTCATCAATCATGAAATTCATAACAGATTGCCATACAGTTCAGGAGCTGCATGTGTCCTGCTTGACCTGCGAGGTTTGGTAGTGTCCTCTTTCGGAGTTTCATGATCATTATCATTAGCTCTCTCTTCATTAGGTGAAGTCAACTCCGAAACAACTTCCGGTGTTGCGCTACTCGCCATTTCATGAAGAGAAGGTTCAGTAACCTCTTCGAGTTCTACCTTCCGACTACTCACACCTTTCGCGAGAAACTCCTTCTCAAGAAAGGATCCATTATTGGCAACAAAAACCTTGCCCTCGGATCTGTGATAGAAGGTATATCCAATCGTTTCCTTAGGGTATCCTATGAAGACACATTTTTCCGCTTTGGGTTCGAGTTTATCCGACTGAAGTTTCTTCACATAAAAATTGCATCCCCAAACTTTAAGAAATGACAGCTTAGGTTTGTTTCTAAACCATAATTCATACGATGTCGTTTCAACGGTTTTAGATGGTGCCCGATTTAAAGTGAATGCAGCGGTTTCCAGTGCATAACCCCAAAATGATAGTGGTAAGTCAGTCAGAGACATCATAGATCGAACCATATCTAATAATGTACGATTACGACATTCCGACACACCATTACGTTGTGGTGTTCCGGCAGGCGTGAGTTGTGAACTATTCCACAGTCTTTCATATGTGTGCTAAACTCGTAACTAAGATACTCTCCTCCACGGTCGGACCGCAGAAATTTGATCTTTTTGTTACGATGATTTTCCACTTCATTCTGAAATTCCTTGAACTTTTCAAAGATTTCAGACTTATGTTTCATCAAATAGATATACCCATATCTACTCAAATCATCCGTAAAAGTAACAAAATAACGATATCCACCTCGCGCTGATACACTCATTAGTCCACACACATCAGCATGTATGATTTCCAATAAATATGTCGCCCGTTCCATTGAACCGGAAAACGACGTTCTAGTCATCTTGCCCATAAGGCATGGCTCACATGTATCAAATGATTCAAAATCAAGTGATTCCAAAAGTCCATCATAATGGAGTTTCTTCATGCGTTTAACGCCAATATGACCTAGACGGCAGTGCCACATATATGCAGATATATCATTATCAAGTTTAATCCTTTTAGCATTAACATTATGAATATGTGTAATACTACTATCGAGATCCAACAGAAATAAACCATTCATCACAGGTGCATGACCATAAAAGATATCATTCATATAAATCAAACAACCATTGTTTTTAGATTTAAAGGAATAACCACTTCGCATCAAACACGATCCAGATACAATGTTCATGCTTAGTGTAGGCACCAAATAACAATTATTTAGATTTATCACTAATCCCGACGGTATATGGAGAGGCGGCGTTCTGATGGCGATCACATCAACTCTTGATCCATTGCTGACCCGCATCGTGACCTTATCCCTTGCTAGCTTTCGCTTGTTCCGCAGCCCCTGAATCGAGTTACATATATTAGCAACCGCTCCCGTATCAAATACCCAGGTGCTACTGCGAGTACTAGTCAAGTACACATCGATAACATGTATATCACATATACCTTTGTTTGCCTTGCTGGCCTTCTTGTCCGCAAAATACTTGGGGTAGTTGCGCTTCCAATGGCCAGTCCCCTTGCAATAGTAGCACTCGGTATCAGACTTAGGGCCATCTCGGGATTTCTTTTCAGGTGCGGCAACAGATTTGCCGCCCTTCTTTCCCTTCTGCTTGCCTTTCTTATCCTTCTTGAAACCGGTGGTCTTATTGATCATCAACACTTGATGTTCTTTCCTAATCTCCACTTCTGCAGTTTTAAGCATTGACAGAAGCTCAGGAAGAGACTTCTTCATGCCCTGCATGTTATAGTTCATCACGAAGCTCTTGTAGCTAGGTGACAGAGATTGGAGAACACGATGTATGCCTAGGTCAATGGGAATCGATATTCCCAAGGACACAAGCTTATCAGCATACCCAGACATTTTGAGTATGTGCTCACTAACGGAGCCGTTCTCCTCCATCATGCAGTTAGAGAACTTTTCAGAAGCATTATAACTCTCTACGATAGCATGGGTATCGAAAATCATTTTCAATTCTCCCATGGTATCAAAGGCATTGCCATTTTCGAAACGCTTTCGAAGTTCTGGCTCTAGCCCATACAGTATGCCGCAATGAACTAAGTTGTGGTCCTCCTAACGAGTTATATAGATATTCTTTTCCTCGTCAAGGGAATCAGGAGCTGGTGGGGGGCCTAGCGGCGCCTCTAGCACATATTGCTTTTGTGCAGCAGTGAGGAGAATCCTCAAATTCATAGCCCAGTTGGTGAAGTTGCTACCATTCGCAGCAAGTTTCTCTTTCTCCATGAACACATTGAAATTAAAAGCAAGTGGTGCCATCTACAACAGAATTTGTAAAGTTTATTTATACTAAGTTTATAATAGATTGAGTTCAACTAATCCAAATTACTAATGAACTCCCACTCAAAAACGACATCTCTCGTGTCCTTTTGGTGATTATATGAACCAAATCCACTACACCAAGTCCGATCATCACGTGAGTCGGTGTAGCTTCAAAGGCGAGCATCTATATGGGCATCATATCAACTATATGACTCATGCTTAACCTTTCGGTCCGTGTTCCGAGGCCATGTCTGTACATGCTAGGCTCGCCAAGTAAGAACCTTAGTATTCGCGTGTGTAGAACTGTCTTACACCTGTTGTATGAAAGCGTAGAGTCGAGTACACCCGATCATCACGTGATGTCTCGAAACACGATCCATAGAACGGTGCATACTTAAGGAAGAACATATTTTATCTTGATATTTAAATGAGGGATCATCTTACAATGCTACTAAAAGCGCCAAACTAGCAATATAAGATGCAAACATCTAATGTGTAAAGTGAGATGATATGGTCCATGCATTTGATCTCTATCATATGCATCGTGGTATGATCTCTATCATTCCTTTGTGTGTAAGACCAAGGTCTATGAAACTTACACGTTAAGTGTGTTGTAAGAGTATCTATCATACATCTACTTACAACATTACCATATCATGACACTAGCCCAGCAATGATCTAAACTAGACGCCTCTAATTTATCTGTTGCAAGTTTTACGTGGCTTAGGGCTTTCGGAGATAGAACTAGTCTTACCTACGAACATGGAACCACAACGAGGATAACCAAGTTATTAGCAACTCGTTGCAAATCAGATATTGACTATAGTAGGAGAGATAGATACCCGCCAGCCACTTATGCAAAACTAGTTGCATGTCAGTCGTGGAACCGGTCTCATGTGCGATGACATGTAAGGTTGGTCTGGGCCGCTTCATCCCACTATGCCACCAATATCTAAAATACATGAAAGAAGCAATAACATGAGCATCATCGCCCACATATAAACATATGTGTACTACCCGTGCAAAGGACATACGCATAGATCAGGCTCTGATACCACTGTTAGGTTCGCAGCATAGAAAACAAAAAATTTCCTACGATGAGAACTATATGCCAAGATCTATCTACTAGATACAAAGCAACGGGTGGATATACATCCATAGAGAACTTACCTTCGAAGACAACAGAGTTTTGTTAACGAGTTGGAACTCGTGGATGATGTAGTCATACGCTTGCTGATCTCAAGATCGTGTGGAAGTCCTAGCGCCGCAAATCAGCAGCGCATCCGTCCTCGCACACACGTTCAAGCCACCGGACAACCTCTACCTCCTCGCTCTAGCGAATCAGCGGAAGCAGCAACTCCTTCCAGACGCAAGGCCTGCGTGAACATGTATCTCGCTAATCCGAGACCATGGGGGAATATATCTAGAGGGGGAGAGAGATCCTTCACGAGGAGGTGTGCTTTGTGAGGGAGGAGAGGGGGGCTCCTCACCTCCCATGACCGGCGGCCAAGGGGGGTGCCCCCACCTCTTTCTCATTCATGTGGTGGAAGCTCCACTCACATCAATTCAAGCTCCACCCAAAGTTCCACTCACATGTATTAAATTTCCACCAAATTTAATGCAACTCTCATTTAATGAAACTCTTTTATTTAGTTTATTCAGAATTTTGTTAATTACTTTAATTAACAAACATTCACATAAAAACCCTTGCAATATTTCAATATCACATACAGAACCAGTTTCTGCAATTTCACCCGAAACAATTCTTAGCGCTTTGCAATTCTTTCGTCTGAAACATATGTGCTCCAAAATGGTGTTCGGCAACCCTTAAGTATGTCACCCTACGGTTCGCGAATAATGCAGACATGATTGAGACTTCTCTCAAATCAATAATCAGAAGCGGGACCTGGAGATCCATACTGACTCCTGCACATTTAACGATGACTTCTATGATCGTGAGAACCTTCAACGCTAGTAACTCAATCCCTTTGTCTCATGATATAATACATGTCTGAGATTCGATCCTTGGTATCCAAATACCTAGTTTGATCTCGTTACCGACATGCACTCTTTTCTCGTTCCCGTGATATAACATTCTAGTGATCACATCACTTACTTGCAAGCTATCTTAATGTGATATCACCGAGAGGGCCCATAGTATATCTATCCGTCATTGGGATTGACAAATTCACTCTTGATCCATGAGCCTCAACATAACACCTTCGTAGCACTGAACCCACCTTTATAGTCACCCTGTTACGGTATGACGTTTGATGTTATCAAGATACTCTTCCGGTGTTAGCAATTAACATGATCTCATGGTCTAAGAACTAAGATTACTTCGTATGGTGTTATAGCAATATAAACATAATGACTTTGATCGTAATGCTATACTTCGGATGAATGTTCATCACATCATTTCACAAATGTTGTGACCTCGTTATTAACAATATCCAATATCCATGATCAGGAAACTTTGATCATCTTGTTAATCAATGAGCTAGTCTATAAGAGAGGCATAACTAGGAACCTTTTTGTTTATTAAACACACATGTATTGACGTTTTCTATCAATACAATTATAGCATGCAAAATAAACATCTATCATATACAAGGAATACATAACAACAACTTTATTATTGCCTCTCAGGGCATATTTTCTTCATGTGATGTGTGATAAGCTCACCATCTGGGGAAGAGGTTACCAGAGCACATGAGATAGCTGAAACCAAACATGCGCATTTCTTTCTCCCATGCCTAATACAGCCCACCAAACAACAGGGTCTCAATTCTGACCAAGTCCTTCACAATGTCAATACGGGGAACCAAATAAGGAGGAGAGTTTGGTCTAGCCGTGGATCCGCGCGTGCAATCCCTACGCATGTGCAACTTGCATGCTACATGCGCAGGGAAATACTCGCCCCGGGTCACGCAATGTAATCTGTAATCTATAACGACTTAATAATAGCATTCGCATGTGGAGCCGCTGAGCTGACAGCATGTGCCGACACCAAGGACGGACGGTGTACAGTATCAAAAAGGAGGAGCTTCCGTTATCACACGATTGCAGAGTAAGCGAGTTTGCGGTGGTTCCGTTATCAAAAAGGAGGACACATGTGCTTCTTGTAGATCAATTATACACCTGTGACATAACATGTTATATTATAGAATACAGAGGGTGGACTATCGAACAAGGTAAAGTAGTACCTATGGGTAAATTTAGCTACAATTGTGGTGGTTTTATAATATTAACTCCACCTGTATTGCTAAACAATTCTTGAACAAATCAAAGAAGGAATATACAAAGCATTCTCAAAACCGTAAACCATGGAATTTTCAAATGAATTCCACGTTTTTTGGCCCCAAATGATGGGAGCGAAACAAGCCCTAAGAGATGAGCATACACCAGATATAAACACCCCTCCATTGGCCAGGGAACCATAATCAAAGAACGAATCGTATTAACAACAAATGGGAAATAAAATATGTACAAATGAATGCCAACACTTTCGAGACTATGGACAACAACGAATGTACACATATGTGCAAACACCCCCAGCTCAGGGCCTAGTTTGTGGCCCGGAAGAGAGAGAGAGAGTTACATGCTCTGTACAACGAGGCTGAAGGACTCGGTCACCACAAAACCGGCAGACTCACCAGTCTACTCACGTTGTTGGCGAAGGCGATATCGGAACAGAGCGTCAGCTGCTCGGCCGAGGTGACCACATAGACGTCTTTCAGGATGAAGCCATGGACCACGGGCAGGACGATCCCGTGGCCCAGCCGTGAGTTTACGTACGGCATGCACGCGGTGTTCAGGAAAACCCGTATCACTCCCTGCAAGCAGAGCATTCGTTATGATTTGGTTAATAAATCATGGATGAAGAATATAAGCTTCGAGCTTGCGATGGTGTTGTGCACATGGTTAACAATTACCATATACGAAATAAAATGATGAGCAGTAGCCAGCTAACAGAATGATTTTTTTTTTTGAGGGAAGCTAACAGAATGATTCAGCTCACCTTAATACTGACAAAAAAAGCTAGACAAGATTAAATGTGCATAGGGAATTTGGAATACCTGAATCAAAGACATATGTATGTTTCCGATTTTACTCCACTTCAAGGACAGAGAGAAATCATCTAATTCAACCCTACCGTATACTTTATTTCCTGATGCCTCCACAACACCTGAGGCGCTTACTACCTACGAGAAAAGTAATTAGTATTCCAGTTGTTAGAATCCTAACTTGGGAATATCAATCAATATATAATATGAATCTACAAATAAGATTTCTTATTTCCTGTCCAGGAGGATTTCTCACCACAGAGATGCATGCAACTGGAATCGTCTCTGTGCCATGTAAAACATCAATTATCATGTCTGCATTAATGGTAGCACCGATTGTTTCAGATGCAATCCTCATTATTGGGGCTGAAGCCATCGAAATGTTCAGGACCATATCGTCATTTGGATAGCTCCGATACAAGCGAGGAATGATAAATTTCCAGCCAGCTGTATTTAGTAGAGATTGATCAGGAATTTTGTCGACGACCAAATGCATGGAATCTGCCTGAAGGGGGAAAGGGGATAATGTAAAACCCACAAGGTCAAACATTCTTGAGGTATCAATAAAAAATGTTTGATTACCTTGTAGTAAACATCTAACGCCGAATTGAATACAGCTTCATCGAGTGAAAGCAAAAGCATATTTGATGCTCCACCACAAGATAAAAGCATGGGATGCTTCTGCAAATTGCTAGTCTTAGGAACCGCAGAAGCGAACAACCCATTGATATCAAACTCAATTGAGGAATTTCCGTATTGTGGATCATTCACAAAAGTCATATTCAGAGCAGTGACATTATCCAGACTGACACTCCTAGGAAGACCTTGAAGAAACGAGTCCAGTTTTGATGTGCTGCCAATGATATTTTCCGGTATTACCTTCTCAACCGCAGCTCTAATATCATCCTCAAAAGCATTTATAAACCTTCAAAAAGAAGGCCAAGAAGGAAAAATAATTAAAATAGGAGTCTTTTGCCTACTGACATGCATGAGTATATAGAAAAGGAAAAAAGGGGACACATTAAAAAAATCAGAACTGTCAATATATGTAAAGGAGACTGATCAAAGGCATATATGACATTTCATTTATATGCTAGCCTCAGAAGATTAATTAAGTTTTGACATATCTCATACGTTTTGGCCCCAGTCTCAAAAAATTATGCTCGTTTTGCACCATGAGAGATAATTTCATGAACTCTGGATCCTCAAATGCTCAGAAACAATTTGAACTTGTATATATTTTTTGCATTTGTTTCTAAAGAGATACACAAGGAGAGCATACCCTTGATAAAACCAAGATGCTCCACCATCCAGAGATATATCTAAGTTCTTCACATAACAGCCACACTGCGAGACGTTCAGCGCCAAACTTCCATTGTAATTCTTGATCTCCATGGTTATGCCAACTTCCATTCCTTGAACCTTACATACATGAAAGATTCATCAGGTGCTTCCCCTCAGTGGCAGAACTGATAGATAAACAACAAAAGGATATAGTAGAAAGTAACATAGTATCAGATGGCTTTGAAAGTTTAGACCATACAAAAAGGAATATCATCATAATTATATCTAAAGCATTCGCCGAACTTGACTGAAGGTTAGCTTGAAAAATCATCCACCACTTCTCTTAAGTTTAATTTGAAATTTTAAGACCATAACACTGATGACATTTATTACTCTTATTTGTCGAACATAAAACAAACCATCAATAAACTGTCAGTAAAATTGGTAGTGTTTTGTCACATTGTATTAAACCTTAATGACCAAGTTTCCATCATTCTAAAAAGAAGTAGTACATAGAATTCACAGTATTCTTCAAGAAATTCAAGGAGTAAAGAACTGCATATAACGACCAGCAACAAGACAGAGCCGGTAAGTCACTGCTGGTATCCAGCCTGTACTCGCTGTATCATTGAGTATCCTCACCATCGAGTATATAATTCCTACACTTGATTCCCCCTAACAGCAGCTGGTCAAGTAATGATCGATTGTTGAAACTCGGATGCTGAGTATTGTTTTACCTCATAAAACCATGAGTTTTTGTTGTCGACTTCACGAGTAACACATTAATATACAATTTCCATGCTGATTCCAAACTAAATCTAGCACATGAGCTCACACCAGATTCCACCCCCTTTGAAGTTCAAGCCCACAATAACCAGAAGAGATCAGTCGATTACCAGGATGGAGGCGGTGCCGCTGTCGGAGATCTCGAGGGGCCCGAAGTACCAGGAGTGGTAGGAGTAGCTCCAGGCCATGCTGATGTTGGCACTGATGCCGGAGGCGACGACGACCAGGCCCGAGTCGCCGGGGCGGATGACGGAGTCATCCCCGACGTCGAGGTGGAAGAGCGTGATATTGGATACGGTGGCGCGGATACCTCCGAGGAAGGGCACGCGGATGGATTTCTCGGCCCCCGGTAGGCGGAGCGGGGTGAGCGATCGCACCGCCTCCCCGATCAGCACGTCCTTGGCGAAGGCCAGGCCCTTGTCGGCGATCACCGCGGAGACGTGCGCCTCGTCGCCGGTTCCAGCCGAGGCGGAGACGAAGAGGAGGAGGAGGAAGAGTGAAGGGAGGAGGCCGTGATGAGCCATGGCGGGTGGAAGAGGCGGACGGCGGAAGGAAGGAAGAAGAGGGGAGGCAGGTAGCAGCGGCAGTCTGGTAAAGTCGCGTTTTTTTTGTCGATTCGCACAATTCCAAAACAAAAAAAAAGAACAAAAAAACGTATTACTCCGTAGAAGAAAATCTACACATGTATTAAAAAATAAAAATATAGAATACGAATTGGTAAAATTTATTTAAAAATCCATAGGTATCAAAGCTAAAATAGTTTAGAATACAACTTCTTCAAATTTTTTTAGCTAAATTCCACCAATCTATTAATAATCATCAACAATAGACAAACGAGAAGTCAAAGCCGCGTTGCCTTCCTCGTCCACCAATCTATTAGCTAAATTCCACCAATCTATTAATAATCATCAACAAGAGATAAAAAAAATAAAATTATAAATAGGTCACTAGGCCACCTAGCGATGACTACATACACTAGCGCGAGTCGAAGCCGCGTCGCCTTCCTTGTCCCTCCATCACCGGAGCCGAGCTTATCGTAGTAGAGCTTGTTGTAGTAGACAGACGAGAAATCGTCGTGCTAAGGCCACAAACGACCAGCGCACTAGAGCAACAACCATCGCCAATGATGACATCCGTAAATCGGAAGCGACTGACGTAAAAACAAACCTACGAACACGAAAGCAGACAACATCCCAAGAGATCCGCCGAACAAACGACTCCACGCGTCCTCCGTCAACACTAGATGCACTGCCGGGACGAGGATATAGCGGGGAGGACTTTATTCTGACTTCAGGACGTAGTCGTCACCTCAACATCCTAAAGAAGACACTAAAAATAGACGAAACAAAGAACAGAAAACCTCCCGCCGGTGAGAGGCCGCGTCACACCTCCAAAGACCTAGGGCCACCGGAGACGGAGCAGACTGGCGACGTCGCCGGCGAGGGGTGCAGAACCCTAGATGGGTTTCTCTCCTCCCGGTCACCTCTCCTGACGGCGGTACGTACGTACAGGTTTGGATAACTGATTCTAGAATACAACTTCTCAAAGTTCTCATAAATCATAAAGTTATACTCGCTCCTTCCAGAAATAAGTGATTTAGATTTGTCTATATTTTTTTATAGTTGTGATAAAAGCAAAGAAACATATTTTATGACGTTTGTATGAAATAAATTTTCCTTCAAAAGTGCATTCAAAGTAGTTCTTAGTAAAAAAAATCTATGTGTTTTGGTCAAACAAACTCCATCGAATTTCTTTCAAGAAATAGAATCCTTTCCTTTGGCATTTCTATAAAATTATTTTGAGCCAGAGACGCTCTCTACCGAAAAAGTAAGCATATATAGGTTCGCAAAACATATAGGACTATCCATATTTTAATCAAGTATCTGGATTGTTTATTTTCCCAATGTTCTCTATTTTTTAGAGGTTCTATTGGATTTTTTTGTTGACTAATAAGTTATGATGATATTGTATCTAAATCATTTCAACTTGTATTAATAACTAGTCGATCATGAATTCAAGATTGTAACTGTGGAGTCACAAATGCAAAAAAGAAATGAAGTCATAATCTGAGCTAAGTTACAAATGCAAAAAAAAAAGGAAGTCTTAATCTGAGCTAAGCTCCAAGCATAAGTGCAAGTGTTTTGTCTTCTGGTTGCTTGGTGAGACTTGCACTCTTTTCAGTTGTCACACGACACACATGGCCGATGCAAGTAATGCTTGTAAGGTTAAACAAACTTTTGTGGAGTACAACATAAATAGAAAGACACACTTTAAGAAATATCTGATTGTTTTGCACAACGACATATAGGTGATTACTGCACTCATGTAAATATCTACATGAGAAATATGTTAATTCTCATGCTACAAAAAGAATGATGATCTATGATGGATGTACTGGTCCCCTGTTTTAGATCAACACTTTTTTTTTTGCGTAGAGCTCAAATTAACATGCTTATCAACAAAATGTGCATTTATGTAGATCACATATGTGTGTATTTGCATACCGTTACAATTTTCTCTATCACTTCACATTTTAGAAAAAAGATTAGGCCGCAAAGATAGATAGGGATGGCAATGAGGCCGATTTCGGTAGATAGGGCTTCAGAAGTCTATCGCTTGGCCACAAAGTTTACTATGAGCAAAATACCCACCGTATCCGGATGCCCAGCTATCCCATGGAGTAATAAAAACACAGGAAAACAATAGTAGCCACTCTAAAAAGAACCTACAAAAGACATGGACAACCTTGCAGAAATAACAAGCCAAATCAATACAAAATTAAATTGTCGGGTCTCGGACGAATGTTTTATTAGGTGATTTCTGGGCCTTTGGGCCTTGTATAAGTGGGATGACCGTTTAGTCCGAGCCACTGGGGTGTGGGTTGTCCAACCGATGAGTCCACAGTTACCTGTCCCAATCCATTTATCGGATATCCGTGGATTCAATGAATTATTGTGATCCCTAAAGATAGACAACACTTAGAAGAGAAAGAAATATATGAATAAATCTGAAGATAATAATAGTTCACACCACTACCAATAAGAGCCCAACTCTCCTAAGGTTGTTGCATATAGCGAACACAATCTGTTCGACGGCATGTCCCAGAACTTGAGCTCGCCGATGAAGGTCACTCTTTGGAATATATATGTCACCACCATGATGGTTACAAGCAGTAGGGACGACAACGTCCTTGATTGACTGCCACATGAAAGCTGGTTCCAGGCTCAGGGTTAACGGTGTCTGTCCATGAAAGCTAGAGCTGGAGCACCCGAGCTTGGCTGGTGACACGTGGTCGAGCCAACAGATTATGAGGGCGTGTGGATGTCCTCAGTGACAGTTATTGCCACCTCTCTACCCAATCTTCGCTTCGTCCTTCGCTAGCTCTTTAGATCGACGTAGACAATGTTGTGGCAAGGAGGTCGTCCTTTGTCTCATTGACAACAGGCTTTATTAACAAACAAAATGAATTGCTGAATTGTTGTTATCGGCAGAGAAAAACAAGGGTGGAAGACAACAATAGGCTTTACCAAACAACACAAATTGCTCATCGACGTAGAAAAACAGGGGTGGGAGGCCGCGGAGCCCAGAAGTAGGAGCAAAAGACATGGGATCGAGTGAAACCCCTAGCTGTAGCATCACAGTATAGGCTGACAATGGATCATGAGGTTTTATAGTGTTTATTTTAGAAAACATGGGAATGAACGATTTAAAAAAAAACCTGGTCTAATAATGACATAAAAAACCAGAAATCAGGGCCGAACCAAATTCTGGCACTTGCCTCTGACTCACAAAGCCAGGCGGAGGCAGCCCGGCCGACCAATGGTGATGCGGCGGGAGAGGCGGCTCTACAGCCTCCTGGGCCTTCTCCTCCTCCTCACTGTCCTCTACCTCAGCTGGCTCCCTGGCCGCGGCGGCGGCGGCGGCATCGGCGGGGGCCTCAAGCTACCGGTGCCATGGCTGCAGCCGCGGATGTCCTTCGTGACCCGCAACGGCACCCACTTCGTGGACGCCGCCACGGGCGCGCCGCTGTACGTCAACGGCTGGAACTCCTACTGGCTGCTCTCCTCCCGCTCCCCTACGCTCGTGTCGGAGATGCTGCGCCGGGGCCGACGCATGGGCCTCGACGTCTGTCGCACCTGGGCATTCATCGACGGCGGCCCCGGCGCGCTCCAGATCTCCCCCGGCCGCTTCAGCGAAGCCGTCTTCCAGGTCCCAGATTTCTCCACTAATCTATAATCCCCTCCTCCCCTCACGCTGTCTGTCTGCTTGTAGTATTAGCTAACAGACGCAGTTGCACTTTCGATAGCAGATTGTACGTATGCTTCAGTAGTCCAGAACTCCAGATCAATAATTCAGTAGATGCCATAGTACACTTCACGCTAAGACCGCCGCCATGTACCAAAAAAAATCCACTGGTAATACCCCACCGCCATGTATAGAATAAATGCAATGGTTGGCGTATATCCTTTCTCTGGGATCCTATAGTTGCTTTTCCCCCCGAGAAAACACAAAGTTTGGGTCTGGATGCATTGATAGAAAGAGTGTATTTTACAAGCCAATCAAACAACCAAACACAAGACAGACATTACAACAGTCGCCACCAAACAACCCTTGGCCTAGTTGCCTTTTTACAAGTTGCTCGTATCTCCTGGTGCCGTCTGTTTGGTGCCTCTCGCTAATAGTTGGCGCTGCGCAGCTCGAGCCATGCCACATACCTTGCAGTTCTCTACTTGTCTGACAAAATGCATAGCTTACGGTTCTGACTTCTGGGTGTCTTATACTCTTATGATTACAAAATGGAATGTGGCTGATATTTAGTATGTTGCTGGAGTACCAAGTGAGGCCAATCTTCTAGATTGCTAGCGCTTAGCAATGGCTTACCTTGTTCCTTGTGCTGTGTTTCTACTTTCTTCCGGTGGAGCCACCCTCCTGGTCACCCCGGGCAGCTGCCCAGGCTCCGCCGGCCAACTTCCACTTATAAACTCCATGTTCTTACTGAATCCCAGATCTTGAAGATAGTGTTTGCTTGGACAAAGTCTTACTGAAGCAGCCACATCTGGGCTTGCCCGGTCTCCATAGTTTGGCTAGCTCTGCAACTACTTTCTTCCATAGCATGAAATCTCTAGATTCTGTTCCTTTGCCTAATAATTTCTTCAGTTTGTTCTTACTGGCCGCATGCCTCCTGAAAATGTATCTTTTTTTGAGCCAGTACATTTTTAGGATCACTTTAAAAAATGTCAGTACCTCGGGAGGCTATGTAAATGCTGTGAATATTAATGTGGACTTTGTTCATTCCAGGAATTGGATTACGTGATATATGAAGCCCGGAGAAATCATATTAGGTTGGTTCTTTGCCTTGTCAACAACCTTGATAACTTTGGAGGGAAGGCCCAGTATGTTAAGTGGGCACAAGCAGCTGGAGCTAATGTGACAAACTCAACTGATTCCTTTTTCTATCACCCAACCATTAAGGGGTACTACAGGGATTATGTGAAGGTAATCGATTGTCTTGAAACAACTAATTGTTAAATGACATGCTACAAGAACTTAACCTGTTCCAAAGAATTAAAGTAGGGGTAGAGATGGATATATTGCATTAGTTACACTCTTGATTTCATAGTTTTCAAACAGAATCTTATGAGCTTCAGGACAATTATCATGGAACAAAGGGAGTAGTTTTGTATGCATTGCAGTCTGGTGGAATGCTGTACTTGCACAGTAGAAAATTAATTTTGATAACAACATGTTACTTTTGATGACGGCGTTAGCGACGGCATAGTGAGTCGATCTTTTTCTACACATATCATGGTTTTCAATGTAGAAGTGTATATTAGCTCGTAAGGGAAGTTAATATTATATTACTCCATCCGTCTCAAAATAGATGTCAAAAATTTGTCTAAATTTGGACGTATCTAGATACTATTCAGTATATAGATACATCCAAATCTAAAAAAATTGCGACATCTATTTTGGGACGGAGGGATTATAGTTTTGGCTCATCCATGATGCTTAATTTTATCTAATAGGGTCATATACTCAACATTTGATTATCTGTATCCTCTATTGTGACTCATCGACTCGGTATAAATAAAAGTTGCAGCTATGCTTGCAGAAGAACTACACAGAAATATGTCATTCTCCAATTTTTAGCCAATTTTGATGATCTTATCGCCACTCCTACATAACATATTACAAACAGGCAATATTAACCAGAAGGAACTCTTACAGTGGAATCAGATACTCTGATGAACCTGCTATATTTGCTTGGGAGCTCATGAATGAGCCTAGGTGTGTGTCCAACTCATCTGGCCCCCATATTCAGGTAAAGTGGTATTTAAAGATCCATTTTTTTTTACTTTGGATAACACGTAAATTTTTCTAACTGAAAACACTTGACACTTCAACCTGAGTTTCCTTGGCAGGCTTGGATAACAGAGATGGCAGCATACGTCAAGAGTTTGGACACTAATCATCTCGTCGGAGTTGGGATTGAGGGGTTTTATGGCACTGGAATGGCTGAGAGGCTGGGTTTTAATCCTGGGAACTGGGCAGCTTCACTCTGCTCAGACTTCATACAGAACTCAGCAGTCGAGCATATTGATTTTGCATCTGTCCATGCTTACCCTGACATGTGGTATGTAACTTTCCCGATCTTTCTACAAATGTATTATGCTTTGTATGCCATTGATGCATCCCCTTTTGTTTGCAGGCTACCAAACGCGAGTATGAAAGAAAAAACCAGATACCTCTCCAGTTGGGTTGATTCACACCTTAATGACAGCGAAAACATCTTGAAGAAACCCGTGCTATTCTCAGAAGTAGGTTATCTGCAGCATGTAGATCCTAACAGCACAGCTGATGGAGATATTCTTCTAAGAGTTGTTTACGACAAAATCTATGATTCAGCGAGGAAGCTGCAGGCAGGCGGCGGTGCTCTTGTTTGGCAGTTGATGGTCGAAGGAACACACATGTACCACGACAACTTCTCCCTGGTGGCTCGGGATCATCCCTTGACTTATAAGTTGATAAAGGAGCAATCTTGTCGATTGCAATTGCTGTACAAGAAAGAGGGAGACCCTGGCTGGCAATGTTCACTGCCGCAATAGGGATCCTCCTGTCATATACATACTGGAAAAACGGCTCCATCAAAGAGAGACTCGTGGTCAGTAATTCAGTATTATGTTGATGAATAGTATTGCCTAGAAGCGAATGGCAGCAGACTGATAGGATCTGTATAGCAATAGCGTGCATGTAACTAGAGTGCTAAATTGATTATCGTTTCACGACTGCAAACAGCTGACATTTGAGGCTGAATGTTCCAATTTATCCACCAATGTGGATGTTCGTGAGCAATATTTATGTTGGCATTCTTTCCGGATGAGTAAGTTACTTGTTGGCTAGTTCGTTTCTTAGTTGTACTGTATATGTGGCTAGATGTTTTTCATGTTCTGCTGCACGTGAAGAAAATCTTCTACGTGCTTGTTCTTTCATTTGAAGCATGTAGCAGCTTTCATCTCACGAATTTTCAACGAGTAGGATGAGGCGTGAAGCAGGATCACAGAAGAGCATGTCTAACATCCAGCATCAGGACAGGATGAAATGGCCCAGGCAGCATGTACTCCGGTATGAATAAGAAATTCATGAATTATATTTTTTAAAAGCTAACAAATCTGAAACTTGTACTAATATATATCAATGTCTCTTATGTGCTTGTGAAGTTTTATAAATGATTTTTGCACTGAAAGAGAGAACAAATTTTAGTGCTCCAGAAAAGAATAAAAAGAAGCAATAATTTCTTGTTTTACACAGGACCCAAACCTTGTCTTCTTTCCACCAAATTCTGCAAGCACACACAAAAATAACTCGAACATTTACATGTGTAAATTCCTTTAGCAACTTTTTGACATTTGGGAACCTTTGAATTTAATCTAGCATGCCCTTTTTTCCCCCAAAAACAGGAGCGCACACCAGGCCCCATTGTTGCATTATAAACCATTGGGAGAGTTAACTTTGAAAAAAGGTCAGCAGCTTGTTTATATTGTTTTGGACAAAAGGTTAGGAGTTCTGCATTCAAGTGATGTGCAGTAGTCCCCTCCTTCAGTTCTTCGCTAGCAGGATGACCTTGTCGATTGATCTATTCTGATTGGCAGGTTTTGCATAGCAGCTCCCATCGGTTAAGAGAGGTGATCACCTTGCTTCACAGACCGTCAACACCCCTGACCTCTCCATAGCCATTCACGGAAACACATTCTCATTCCTTGAGAAAAACATGTGCTCGATACTTTCAGGAGAAATTTTAGGATGCTCCCAACTCTTTTAGGATCCAAAGTTTCACAAATAAAAAACATAGGTGGTGTCTTTGAAAGGAAAAACACAACCCAGTGCTTAGAACACATTATATGAAGCACTAATTTTTTTCCGCAAGCCACAAAATGTATCCATTGTCCATGAAATTTTACATGTACGTATAGGACACAGATATTTACATGTCTAAATGTTTTCATATTTTTACATCTGAAACGCCATTTTTTCCACCATGGAGGCATTTACTCTTGGGAGACGATTCAAATATCTGCAAAGCAAGATCGGTACCTTTCATAACACTACTACTAACAGAGCTTAACAGTCAATTGTAAAGGGGAGCTACATGGTGGCCAACTTTATCTGATGCCACGGCGACACAGAACATGAAGGAATTGAACGCGCTTGTCATCCTGGTCGCCAGGGAACTGTGGTTGGAGCAGAATGCAAGGATATTTGGCAAGATTGCAGTCATGCCAGTGGAGCTCTGCGGTCGTATCAAGTCGAAATGTGGAAGAAAGGAAAGTTATACGGCAGTGGGTCACACAGAGTAATCACATAGTATTATAGGTGTGTGAGTGGGGTGGATCCGGATTGCCTAAGATGGGATGGGAGGAGGGACGAAAAGAAAGAGAGGGAACGTCAGACTAGCTATGACATCTAGCACTGATAAAGCAATATGTTCTTTTAATCAATTTTATACAATGACAAGTAAATCACATTAAAAAATTATTTGAATAATTAATAAATCACATTGATATGAAAAGCACATGAAATAAACAAATGTTGTAATAAAGCATGTGAGATACACAAGCATATCAATAAAGCATATGAATATGCAAGACAACACTATGGCATAAAGCATATGAAATAAATAATCCTATCTATAATAACTAAATAGGTCATCCCCACTAAAGTATTTCTCTCAACATGCAAGCCGTCCACCTCAGCGTGCCATGTCATCATTTTTCTTTTTACAAAAAATTATCAGTCTTCAAGAAATTGTAGAGCACTCGCTCCTCCACAGCCTTAAGTTATTCCCCGCATGGCTCCTCAAATCTTCTCCATGTTCACTTATTTCCCTATGTTGTAACCGTTGATTCTTGGACTCCTGTAACAGTTGATTGTGCGTTTTGATTGCTGATGAATCATGCCTTTAAATCCTCACTAACGCTCCAGACCTCCTCGGAGTCGAGTACTCTCTTTCTCTCTCTCCTTGCTCCACAGATTGGAACATATTTCTTGGTGCCATGGCAGCGGAGATTCGCGTCGGCAGCGAGGAACATGAGATCTTTGTTTAAAGGGCGTGTTCAGTTTCATCTTTGGGAGAGGGTGAGACGCGGCGCTCCTCCACGGCAACATGATGCGCCTCGGCAGCCTATACTGGAGCATGACGAATTGATGAGATTTCTGTGATCCACAATTTTGATTGGGCAGATACCACTTCAAAAGCAAGCCATCAATCCTTCCCGGCAAGTCTACGAAGTGACACCTTCTATAGCTGATTGCTGGGCTGACCGGTCATCACTATTTCTGCAAATTTCGTTTATCTATACCCTCAGCTTCTATGACGGTGGTGTGTAGCAACCAGTCATTCGGTTGACTCCAAGTGAATGGTAAACCTCCCGTGCCCCAAATTGTGCTAAGATTGGTAAGAAAATTTTATTTGTCTTTTTGTAACGATAGTGCATTCTTTTTTCTCTAAATATCTCATCCCCACCGTAGTTTTAGATAGCAGCACATATTAGTAAGCACATTTACATGTGCATACCTACACACATGGGTTATAATCGATGTTAGTGTATAAAAAATACCATTTTGATTTGATGGGCAATGCAGGCGAATTTGGTATACATCTTATCGAACGTTCTTATTTTTTGTCATGTGAATAACTAGGGGTCACATTAAGGAAGAGATTCACTGCTTGGCCGGTGATGCTACAAAATCAGTTTTCACTGAGGGAGATTTGGTGTATCGTGATGATATAGGAATAGTTGGTGTTCATGAATGAGATAATGAATATCTTTTCCATGGTTATTTGTTCTTTTTGCATGAGCCTAGCGAAGGTAATAAGGTTCTATATATTTATTATTTGTGCTGAAGTTATAGGATACACATGTGTTTCTGTTTTTTTACAAATAGAGAAAGGTTCCTTCAGGTTCTACACTAACCCATATGCCATGATCTCCACAAAATTTTGTATTTTCATATCACATTTTTTCTTCTCAAGCTTAGATAACATGAATAACCAACGTTTAATGGACTTGGGATTTGTTTCTGTTTTTTTACAAATGGAGAATCATAATAGATGGAGTACAAAAATGCTTACTCATTTATGTCCTTATAGAAATTCCACCGTTCATGTAACTAGACTTTGCCTCCTTATAGAAGATTCTTAATTATTCGTACTATCTAATTGTTACGAAATATACCCTCTAAATGTTAGCAAGTTTCTTTACTATAAACATGAATCAATGTGTTAAACAAACAAGATTTTTCTATTATCCCGCAACAACGTGCGGGGTATCATCTAGTATAACTAAGAAGTTGACCCCTCACTAAGGTAATTCTCTTGACATGCAACTATGCCACCTCATCAAGCTTCTCTAACAAATCATAGCTTGCCACATCTCATTGAATCTGCCACCTAGCTACCAGTCTATGCATTCATGCCAGACCAACAAATCAAGCATGACCCACTACTTATTATTTAGCAACAGTAAACACATTATCAGATAAAAATTCAGAGCGGCAGATCTCCTCCAATAACAACCGTTTCTCCTCCCCACTGCCAATTTATTCAAGCAATAACTAATTCGGAAGTGCCTTACGTTTCCACCAGAACCAATGAGCCTTACTCCTACGGCAATCGTTGTTTCCCATCCGCACTACCTATCTCCTCTTCTCTTCTCACCTTCTTATCCATCCGCCGGACATTGACCTGCAGAAGAAGCGATTGCATCTGCCGGGTGGCCTATGATCCAATCGCTCTGTGCAACAGTCCAAGTGAATGATTATCGTGATGCAGATGCATGCATTCTTCTTTTTATTTATATAATATGGTAATCTCATTACCGGTATAGTGTCATCAGCTAGCATGTATGGATTTCCCTTCATCTTTCTCCTTGAAGCTCATATCAGATTTCTGGTAATGTGACTCCAGCGTTATACGATTTCTCTATGTTTTCATTCTGGTGGGTAAAACATTTCTGCAGATCAAGTTTTTAGGAAATATTGGTTCTGTAGTACGGCGATCCCTTTTCACCTCTAAAAAACAACCGACATATTCGGTTCAACAAAAGTCATATCTTTGGATCCAAGGTATTGTATATCACTATTATGGCAACGTTGATCTAAATATTTGTGTTCCACAAGGTCAATTCCTCCTCGATTTGCCCTCCCGTTTTATTTGAAGATTCCCACAAGGTCGGCCGTCCGTGCTTTTGGTGCCGACGGATATTTACTTAGTTACGGTGTCCCTGCAAATTATTAGCCCGCCATGTGCCTTTTCTGTGTCTTCTACATGCAGATGAACTGTTTTATGAAATGAGGCCATAAGGTTAAGACAAATTGGGTATATGCAAGTTTTGAGGAATATTTCATTATTTATATATTCTGGACTTCAATTTTCTTGCCGGTGGATGTTCTCCCCATTTAACAAATGTCGGAAGTTTGTCTTTTACCACCTGTAGCCAAGTTCATGGATATTTGATGGTTCACACTGAAAATCTGTAGTACGGTGGTCAATTTATACAGGAACGATTGTTTGCAGGGAAATTCACTTTTATTCAATCTGTGAATTCCTTTTCTCTCTCTCTCTTATGTATAAGATGCATGGCTGCAAGCTGAGCCTACGGTGCTCTATCTTATCGAATGCAATCAATCCTTCTAATTAGTATATGTTTGACCTGATCAGCCATGTCTTCATACGGCAAACAAAACTATCAGCATCTTTGTACCTGCCAATGCAAATGCCCTTTAAAATAGCTAGGTGGGCGTTTCTTGGGTGTGAATTTGATTACCATGTTTTTTAGGTATGTATCTCTTCCTTGCATGCTTTTGGAAATTTCAAGATCAACCTCTATTTTGCATGTGTTTTACCTCCCGTGTTATTTTATTCGACTTGGAGGTTTTGTAAGGTCCCAGATCGATCATACGAAAGTAGTTGCTTGCTTGACTATCCTACTGTATTTAACTGTTTTAATAGTGCACAATGATTCCTGACATTAGATTATCACAACGAAACAATATTATTCTTCTATACCTATAGTTGTTTGTTCAAATATCTCATGCTAGAATAATTTAAATTTTACGATATATTACATCTTATAACCATCGTATACCAAACAAAGAAACATATGTCAATGTTTAATTTTCCCACGGTATAGAGCATTAAATAATGTATTATTTTCAACGTTTATCATGTTTATTCAGAGACGCTTCTTCATAGGTTGCATTTCATGTCAGCTATTCGGTTACATGTTGTACTATTTAAAATGGAAGCAATGAGATCATCTCAAGTTTCTGAGTTATATGTAAAACAACTACTATCATTGAAGTTCATGTTGCATTGATTCATCTTTGAAGCCACAAAATTCATTCAGTTGTCATGGCTACTTCTTTTTTAATTTTCATCTTAAATTCGTATGAACTTTAATATACTAATGTCCGTAGAAACGTGCGGGGTATCATCTAGTTATAACAACAAAGCGTACAAAAGAATCTGTCATTATCAAATAACATGACATTAAAATATATGGCAAGCTATTTGTATTGATTTTGCACGATACCAATCATATAAAGTATAAAAAGACGCTAATAAGTTATTATCACAAATGCATGCATTTCGTGGCTGGGGACAAGGGTTTGCACCTGTAACCATCACACTAAAGACAACATATAAAATAAAAAGTATGACAATAGGTTATTCTGAAAAAGACTAGCAAGAGGCGGTGAGAGCCTAGGTTGAGACCACATTAAGTTAACCGTCAACCCTACTAGCCATTCGCATCTCACATCTAGTTATGGTTGTCACCATGGTTTAATATTGTCAACGATATTAATCTACCGCCCATCTTACAATCTGAGAGGTAGTCAGCAGTAGAGAGAGGGGATTAGAGCATGAAGGAATACACTAGAGACAATTAGACATGATGGGGCAGATGGGGTTGACCTTGATGAAGATCCTCATGTCCTTTATATATAGATGAATTTTTCAGCTCCACGTATTCAATATTCTAGTACGATACAGTATATGTTCCCACCTGAACGAGGGAATATATCTCGTGCTAACAATCAGATCTTGGATTCTATGTGACAACCGTTATATCCCCCTAGGAGGGCTTAGTATTGTCTTCAATGTCTACTCCATGAAGACATGCAAAGATTCATCGCTGATTCTTAGCAGCCATCAGAAATTTATTTATGAATTTGGGAACTTGTTCGGTTTTGTTACATAGCACAAAGGAGACTTGAAAAATTACACCTGACATCATAGAAGAGACATCTATGCATATACTACCATACCGGTTGAGCCATATATATGTGACCTATTCAGTGCATGGCCTTCTTCAGGGATACAACGATGATGGGGTACTTAGCCTTCGCTTTCTCCAAATGCTTTGCAACGATGGAGGCATATACAACAAACAATTCATCAATAATTTCTTCACCGAAGTGGTCTATAATCTGTGGCTCTAACACTGCCCTTATGCACTTGGCTACATTCGCCCCGCTGCTGGCACAGTCAAGTACGACACCACTGTCTGAGTCATCTTGAGGATCCCAGTTTGATTCAAAGAATTTAATGTGCTCAATGTCAAAGAGACTATTCTTGTTGATCAATGCCTTCACCTCTTTCACCGATGGGGCATAGTATGGCAGGTTGAAGGAGTCTAGCTTCTCCTTCTCCACACGGCCCTACGGATCATGCACAAAGATAATACTTCATATAGGGTTTAAGAAAGGAGTACGGGCTAATCTTATTATGAGCAGTTGTTATTCTTAGTTTACCATTGAAATCCACCGTAACTATTATCCAAAAATAATAGTGTACATACATGTTCTGTTAGTACTCATTTTTTCTTTTTGAAATGGAGGTGATACCCCCAGCCTCTGCACCAAAATGATGTCAACAACCTTTTTATGGGTAAATAAAACAAGCGTTGATATAACATGTGTGTACCTGTAGTACAAGAGACCGGATAGATTTGGCAACCAATTCAAACACTGTGCTCACTTCCCCATGCGTCAACATCTCTTCGTTCTCTCTGCCAAGAAATGTTAGCAACATTCGGCCTCCACTGACAAGCTCTCTGGAACGCAATGTAAGGAATAATTCAAAGTCCTTTTGGAATTGTTCTTCGAACAACTTAATCACAACAGGTGGAGTAGTCTTTCCGATGTAGATGTTGCCTTCATTCAGGTGAGTGCCACTTGAGAGCTCCTCAGGAACCTGATAGGTAATATAATTATAAAAGATATATTGATTATAGAAAATTAACTATCGTGCATGATGCTTATGCCTTTTAAATATAAGATCTACTCCCTCCATTCCGTTTTATTGAGCGCCTAATGAAATCCAGGAACAACGAGACCATTGGCCAAAAAACTGGGTGAGAAATCTCCGTGAGCCGATGCCCTCACGCCTTGGTCGCGGTGTAGGCTCTAGTAAGCCTAATAAATCGGAAGGGAAGGAGTACAATTCTTTGAATTTCCAGTTGAGGTTGCTTCGTGTGTGGACCCCACAGGCACGAACGAGTTCGTGTAGTGGATGTTCTGCATTTTGTTACACGTTTTACATAATTTCTTGATCGTGCAAATAGATTATTATGTTTTTTTTAAAACAACAATATGTCGTACCTCAGTTACAGATTGAGATATTATACTAGCTCCCTCCGTTTAAAGATATAATATGAATGACCAAATATCAGCTTTCACCATAAGTTTCACATGCTTTATTTAGTCAACCTTACAAAATCAAACCATAGACAGCCTATTGAATACAAATCTAACGGTGCCTATTTTGCGTAACATACACTACGTATTATTGGACTGAATTGGGCCAAAGCACATATTTGAATTGTAAAAATACGCCTTATATTTTAGAATGGATGCAGTATCACACCAAGTTATCAATAATTTTATATTGAATAAAAGTTGCATTGTATTTTGTACTCCCTCTGTTTTAAAATATAAGATGTTTAAATACGTCGAGATACATTCGTTTCACAAAAGCTAAAACATCTTATATTATGGAATGGAGGGAGTAAACTCCATATAACTAAAACTTGAAGAATACCTATAATAACGTTGCAGGGCATGAAACATATGCACGCATATGATATTAATACCTTAGAGCGCCACATGAGGGAGTAGGAGGAGTGGAAGAGGTGGACGCTCCGGCGAGGGAAAAGCTTTCTGTAGTAGGACCCCGGCAGCCCTGCGACATAGCAGGGCGGCGCCTCCTTCCCTCCGCCTAGGTTGTCATAGTGCTCAAGTGACCGGAAGACGAGGTTGAAGTCGTTCCCCGGAAGGTCATTCAGGAAGAACTGCACCTCCACGGCACGCCGTTCGGATTCTGACTTGCGAGCGAAGGCGCGGATCGCGCCGACCACCTCGGAGACGACGAGCAGAGTGTTGGGACCTGATGAGCAGCCGAGGTCTGCAACCACCATGGTGCTCCGGCGGTCGGACAGCGACGCGTACACCTCTTCTATGGCCTCGCGAAGCACCGGTCTTGTCTCCGAAATGGCCTTCTCCTGCTGACACACAGACATGCACGGAACAAACGATAAATCAAGAGCTGTATGAATCGACAGTAAATTAGGACAGTGTAGAGGAGGAGTACAAACTTGGAGCCTGGAGTTGGCTGCGTAGCTGTTCTCTCCGTTGCCAGCAGCCATGCGAACGTCCGTGGTGGCCTCCATAGCTATTCACAAGTGATCGATGATGATTATCTCCACAAGCTGGAGGTAGATTGACTGCACCCTGTGTAGCTAGACCCACACCGCCGTCTCTATCATTTATAGAGAAACAAGGATGACAACCGTTTTCTTCTCTTTTATCTGTTGGGTTCCTACAAAGTATATTTAACTTGACCTGCCACATTGACTAAGAATGCACTAACCATGCTGATCGATTCCAAGCACGATGACGAAAGTACCTGTCAGTTAAGTGATTGCGCATCGCGGGACGTACTTGAAATAGAAAATAAGTACAGTTCAAAAAAATAGAACATAAGTGTCCACTCAACAAATAGACGTTTAAAGTACTTAACGAGAAGGGGTGACGAGCGAAGCTGCCGCAAAACAAACATCTTTGTAACAAAACTTTAGGTCAAGTGCCAAGCCCACTAACCAGGCTAATGGGAGTCAAAACCAACTTTTATTGATCGAGGCTCTTTCTTCGTTGGTGATTGAAGGATTACTCTTTTTAGGAGGATCCTTGGTTGGGTGTAACTCCCATTATCATCGCAATACCTATCTTTTAAATCTTCTGAAGCCTTTGTATTCTCTTTGCCACTGGTTCATTCATGTTGCCACTTTGTGCATCCTTGAGATGTGAACTTTAAATTTTCTATGCAATAAATGAGTATGTGTGCATCGTTTCGATGAAGACACCGAGCCCAAGCTCCCCTTTTCGAAAAAAAGTAAGTGAATGGAAAGACGAGCTAGTAACTTTTTTAGGTTAGTAAGAAATTATGATTTACAATGCATGGACTAGCCATCATAGATTATTTTCTCTCTAGAAGAGTGATAAAAATATATTCTTCAAATAAAATAAGAATGACATTTACGGAAATTTAGTTTGGCTCCCGGGTCTAGGTGAACCCGTGTCCTGGACCAATCAGTTCACGCCACTTATTGAAGAGACACCCGTTTACTTGATGTTCCGACGGACGCCGAACATCCAGGAACAAAGATAGCCAGAACCATCCATGTTTCGGATAGACCTACCTTCGGTACCTTAGACGTTTTACAATTTTTCATTATAATATGTAATCCATCTTACGTTTATTTTTTTCCAGTATGTTTGGATCTTGAACTTTGACGGCTGTGTGCATCCTAGTTATGCAGAAGTCAGGTGTAATACTTACTTTTAAGTAATAAAGCGTCCTTTATTGAAAAATATAAGCATGTGTTAGCCTGAACCATCCATGTAAGCATGTGTTATACTACGTGTTAATGGAACACGATTATGTAGCCAAGACGTAACATTTGTCCTTTTTCGTCCTGAATTTCAGTGAGACTCATGTACAAACCGTGCTAATTCAGATTTTGTCATTTTGCTCCATCTTGTTTGAAAGGTGAGTGCTCAGCTGCGCATGGCGTTTTCCCCGGTGGCATGTGTGACGCGCGGAGGATTATTTTATACGATAGACTCGAGACGAGCCCGGCTTTAACCTAATGAAGCCACAACCAGTAGAGCACAAATAGTCTTACAAACAACACTCACGATCAGAGGAGAAAGCACTCCCCACAACACTGCAAACACAGTCACTAGTAGAAAATGGGCCTTTGGTTCGGGCCACTAGTTCCGGCCGTGGCTGGGGCCAGGACTAATGGTTCGAACCAGACGGCCCGAGGAGGCCGAGGTACTTTGTCCCGGTCCGTAAGGAACCATTAGTCCTGGTTTAAGATACAAACCGGGACAAATGGGTCTGGGCACGCGCGCGTGCTCCTGGCAGAACCTTTAGTTCCGGTTTGTATCTCAAACCGGGACTAATGGCCGGGCCCTATATATATGCACCAGTCCTCCACTCTCTCCTGTTTTTTCCTATGTGAGAGGTGGGTATAACTTTGTGCTAACTTTTTTTCTTCATATGCACTAGAGGTGTTCGGTGAAATGCCTGTTAGAGCGATGCCACTTGAGTTCACACAAGACAAAATATGATATGAGGTGCCAGAGCGACACTTAAGGTTTCTCCTCTTTGTTTTGAAGTGTCCTAAAAGGTTAGACAACTATTTTCTCGTTTTGACCGCGCGATACCAATTTAAGCATCGTGATTGCGTTTGATATATATGCATGGTTGTATGATGCAGATGAGCCACCTATGGATGTACGGTGACCGACGCTCTGACGCTTACAGAGAAGGCATGCGTTCTTTTCGCCTTGTGGCCGAGGAGAACAAGCGACGGGATGGTTTTATGTGTTGTCCATGTGTTGAATATCGGAATAAGCAGGCTCACACTTCATCAAGAGTCATTCAAAGCCACCTGCTTCGGTCCGGTTTCATGTCCGGCTATAATGTTTGGACCAAGCACGGAGAAAGAGGGGTTATGATGGAAGACGACGATGAAGAAGAGAACGGTGATGACAACTACCAATCTATGTTCCCTGAATACGATGATACCGCAGTTGAAGATAATGAAGAAGAAGGGGGTGAAGAACGGGAACCAGATGAGACCGTTGATGATTTTGGTCGGGTCATTAGTGATGCAAGGCTAGACTGTGACACAGAAAATGAGAGGTTGCAGTTCGAGCAGATGTTACAGGATCACAACACATTGCTGTATCCAACTTGTGAAGATGGCCAGAAGAAGCTGGGTAGCACACTGGAATTGTTGAAGTGGAAGGCAGAGACCGGTATGGTGACTCGATTTGAAAAGTTGCTGGTAATAATGAAGAAGCTGCTTCAAGAAATAACCAATTGCCCTCCGATGCGTCTGAAGCAAAAGAAACTTGTGCGCCCTCTAGGATTAGGCGTGCGGAAGATACATGCATGCCCTAATGATCGCATCCTCTACCGCGGTGAGAATGCGAGAATATGGATAAATGCGGTATACCTTTGCATTGCGGTATAAGATCAGAAAAGATGACCCTGGTGATGTTGAGGGCGAGCCACCCAGGAAGAGGGTTCCTGCCAAGGTGATGTGGTATGCTCCTATAATACCACGGTTGAAACGTTTGTTCAGAAATAAAGAGCATGCCAAGTTGTTGCGATGGCACATGGAAGACTGTAAGAAATACGGGATGTTGAGGCACCCTGCTGATGGTCGGCAGTGGAGAAAAATTGAGAGAGACTTCCCGGACTTTGCTGATGACGCAAGGAACTTATGGTTTGATATAAGTACAGATGGCATGAATCCTTTTAGGGAAGCGAGTTGCGATCATACTTTTGGCCCGTGACTCTATGTATCTACAACCTTCCTCCTTGGTTGTGCATGAAGCGGAAGTTCATTATGATGCTAGTGCTCATCCAAGGCCCGAAGCAACCCGACAACGACATTGATGTGTACCTAAGGCCATTAGTTGATGAACTTTTACAGTTGTGGACCAAACCAGGTGTACGTGTTTGGGATGAGCACAAACATCAGGAATTTGACCTACAGGCGTTGCTGTTCGCAACCATCAATGATTGGCCTGCTCTTAGTAACATTTCAGGATAGACGAACAAAGGATACAATGCATGCATGCAGTGTTTAGATGAGACTGGAAGTATATATCTGGATAAATGTAGAAAGAATGTGTACCCGTACAATCATCGTTTTCTTCCGCCCAGTCATCCCTTAAAGAAAAAAGGCAAGCATTTCAATGGCAAGGCAGAAACCCGGACGACTTTGTCCCCTTGATGGTCTTGATGTATTTGGTATGGTCAAGGATTTGGATGTAATCTTTGGAAAGGGTCCTGGAGGACAACCTGTTCCAAAAGACCCCATTACCGGACACGCACCCATGTGGAAGAAGAAATCTATATTTTGGGAGCTACCCTATTGGAAAGTGCATGAGGTCCGCTCTGCAATCGACGTGATGCACCTGACGAAGAATCTTTGCGTGAATATTCTAGGCTTCCTGGGCTTGTATGGGAAGTCAAAAGATACCCCGGTGATGGCCCAAAATATATCAAGCTCGTTGGGGAACCCCAAGAGGAAGGTATGATGAGCACAGCAGCAAGTTTTCCCTCAATTATGAAACCAAGGTTTAATCGAACCAGTAGGAGCAAGGAAACACCCCAAAGGTGTTGCTAGCTGAGCCTTGGCAGGGCGCACTACCGGTGCTAGTAGCAACGTGGAGACCTGCACAACACAACCACAAAACTCTATCCCCAACTTGGGATGAGGTTGTCAATCTCACCAGTTTTGCTGAAAACAAAGGATTAAACGTATCGAGTGGAAGAAAGTAATAGTTTGCAGAAAGTAAACACAAATCAGTAAACAATTTATAGATTGAAAGTAAGAGAAAGGACCGGGGTCCATAGTTCACTAGAGGTGGCTCTCCTTAAGATAGATAACATGCTGGGTGAACAAATTACAATGGGGCAATTGACAAACATCGAGAAAGCATACAAGCATATACTAATCATCTTGACTCCTTTGAGATTCGATTGGGCATTACAACATTATACATAGACCGCTATCCAACTGCATCTATGACTAATAATCCACCTTCAGGTTATCATCCGAACCCCCTCTAGTATTAAGTTGCAAGCAACGGATGATTACATTACGAATTGCGTGTAATGTAAACAATACGATTGTTCTATGAACAAAGGATTGTTGTTTTCTCTCTAGTGGCAACAACACATCTAATACCTTAGAGATTTCTGTCACTTCCCTAGATTACTAGAGGCATGAACCCACTATCGAGCATAAATACTAACTCTTTGGAGTTGCTAGCATCTACTTGGCTAAGATAGCTACTAACAACGGAAAGCATGCAAGATCACAAATAACAAAGACATGATAGAATCAATAATCAATCTGAAATAGCATCTCAATATCCATCGGATCCCCGCAAACACAACATGCAGAATTACAAATAGATGATCTTGATCATGAACGGAGCTCACAAGATCTAGACATGAAAGCACAAAGGATGAGAACCAACCATCTAGCTACTACATGAACCCGTAGTCTAGAGATGAACTACTCACCTATCACACAGGAGGCTTGCATGATGATGAAGAAGGATTCCAAGTTGAATTCCCCTCTCCAGCAGGGTGCCAGGAAGAGCTTCAGATCCCTCCCGATCTAGGGATGGAGATGACGGTGGCTACAGACTCTTTCATGGATTTTTGATCAGGTTCTTAGGGTTTCCGTATCAGAGGCAATATATAGGCAGAAGGAGGCGAGGGGGTGCACAGGCGGCGAGACCACCCCGGGCACGGGCCGAGCCTGGGCCAGGCGGTGTGGCTTGTCCCGAGCCCCTTTCCGTCTCGTATTCTGGCTCCAAGTGTCCCTCGGTAAAATAATGACTTTGGCTTTTGTCCCGTCGAATTCCGAGAATATTCATTTTCTGACTTTCCTGGAACCAAAAACAGCAGAAAACAGGCAGCTGGCACTGTGACTCTTGTTAATAGGTTAGTCCAAGAAATCATATGAAAAGTACTCCAAAGTGTGGACAAAACATAAGAAAGTAGATAAAACCAAGCATGAAACATCAAAAATTATAGATACATTTGCAATGTATCAACATCCGCAAGCTTAACTCCTGCTCGTCCTCGAGTAGGTAAGTGATAAAAAGAAAGAATAATTTTTGGGGTGACATGCACCATCATAAACTTGATCAAAGTATTTGTGAAACATTCAAAGATGGGATCATAGTACTTCAATCATAACATGAAAGAAAAAGTTCTAGCAATAAGACAAAGAAACTATGTTGCAACATGAAAAGGCACAAACAAAAGATTCATGAATAACAATGCTTTGCAAGATGTTTGTTTGTTTCACATAAAGAAAACATAGCATAGTAGCATTCAGCTTGTCCCTCATAAAGTAGCAAACATAAATGCATATGACACCTTCAAAGTTCATAAGAGTGACTAGATACAAATAGTTTAAAACAAGCAATATCAAAGCTATGCATCAATCAACAAGTCTTGGGACAATGCACATAGAACTAAGAATGGCCACTATGCTCTCAAAGTAGGTGCATAAAGATAGAAGGTGGAGACTCAATATATAAGTGGAAGAAAGGCCTTCATAGAAGGAAGTAGGGATTCAAGTCTCATAAAGAGCTTCCAAAAATTATGGTACTTAATAGCTTTCAGCTCTCATTGCCCCTATCATAAGCATCTTGAAGGTGATTAAGGTTAAAGTGACACAACTAAGAGGATATGCTTGACAAGTTATAAGCTGAAATCTCATGCCCCTTACTTACGAAGACCGAACCTCATGCTACTCAACTTTAGTCACAAGTAAGATCTTGTCATTGTAAGTACATATGTATCATAAAGAAGCGCCGACGGGTACCCCTTGCACATGATACAGGAGCTATCCGATAATCAAAATGACAAGGCAAGAAGACAATGAGCATCTCAACGATCTTTTTATTCGCTATTTGTGTAGGTTTTTATTGAGGATGCTTCATAGAATGCTCATTATGGTGATGCTGTAAGTTTCCACCATGATTAGGCATGGCTTAGGCTAGCGGCCCAGGCGTTTATCTAACACACATACAAACTCCATGATCTTACAAGTTCCACTTTTATTTCACACCGCCGGGATCCATAAGCAAAAGAACATGATATCAACAGGGTACAAAGTACAAGTGCAATGTTGAAAGCGTTCCCCATGATACATGGTTCTGCTAATTTCAACTTATAAAGCACAAGCATATACGCAACAAAGAAGGACCCAATGGTTCAGGTTTATTAAATGCAAAAAAGTAAAGTGTGCCATCAAGTTCGTGAGAGCTTTAATCACTAGTTTTCTCATAACAAGTTTAATTTGGAAGGTAGACAAAAACATGAATATACTTGGAATAGCATAAGCTAGTAGGTAGACATGGTGGACTCTTTGGAATAACTTGGTTTAAGGAGTTGGATGCATGGGTGGAACTCATACTTGGTTATGGTGGCTAGCGAAAGACTGGGAGCGACAAACTAAGAGAGCAATAATGGCCATAATCATGTAGAGCGACAAAACATCATTGATCAAATCATAAAGTGATACTACAAGTTTAAAAATAAAGGATCATAAAGGCTATGGTGACTTTGGATAGTCATAACATGGTGTGAGCATGCACCAAATCAACCCAAATAAAGCATCAAAGGAGAATACCATAATACTATGCTTTAATATGCTAAAACAACGCATGAATCTTCAAAGGCACATTAAGCAATCTCAATTGTTTATAACAAGTCATGCTACAGCAAAGAATACTAAGCATAAAGCCAAAACAATATCAAGCATGGCATGACAAAGCATAGGCCACAGTCAAAAACAAACTCTCTTTAACACTTAAGCATGAACTTTCCTACTCTTTTCCAATCAAACCAAACTATTTGAAAACCAATGTATGAAAGAGGGGGTCCAACCAATTTATTCAGCAAACTAAGTAAACAAAGAAAATGAAAAACCAAAACAAAAACGAAAAAAAGACGCTCCAAGAACAACACAACTGTGCATGAAACAATAAAAATGAAGCGTTTGGAAGAAACCTAGGATTTTTATTGATGAAGAAGGGGATGCCTTGGGCATCCCCAAGCTTTGACGCTTGTACTTCTTGGATATTTATTGGGGTGACATGCGTGGCATCCCCAAGCTTGAGCTTTAGTCCATCCTTCATCTCATTACTCATTCCTTCCATACACCTGAAATTTTTCCTTCATACAAAACTTCACACAATCTTTATTAGCAACATTAGTGCACTCAAGATAATAAGTCTTTGGGTTCGGTTCTAACACCAATAAAACTTCCATTAAAACACTAGCTACTGTAGCACTTCCCTCAAAAATATCAATTCCCCAAAAGAACTCAAAAAGGAACCAACAAGAAGCAAATGCAGAAAATGGCAAAAATCTGTTAAAACAGACCAGCAGGTAAAGACAAATTTTTGCAAAGACATTCTATTGCTCAAATCAAAAAGTGTTGAACTAACGAAAGTTAGATAAGAACCTAGGGCAGAAGCACAAAAATTCACGCCTCAAAAGGACGTACAGATATTTTACATGAATTTTTACGGTGAAGCGCAGAAATCTGTTTCGGGACAGCAACTTTCCCAATCATACTTCTCTCTCATTAGAGGTTACTCTTGGCACAAAAATCAAATAAAAAGGATGAAGATCGGTTATTACTGAAGTAATAACTTCCAAGACTCATCTAAAACTTTTGGTTTATCTCCCAATAAGTACTTTTCTTTAACGCCTTTAAGTTAGGCATAAAAAGCAAGAAAAAGAATCAAGTGTTTGAAGCATTAAAACCAAATTTCTTGCCCTTACCTCTCTTACTTTTATTCTTAACCTTGGGGAACTTGTGAATGCTTGGTGGAGAAACAAAGCGCATGATTCCCTTTTCCACATCTATTATTGCTCCAAGGAGTTTTAATAGGGATCTTCCAAGTGTGATTTGTCCTTTTCGTACACATTCAATAACAAGATAATCAGTAGAGACCATTTTCCCTTGGATCTTTGTAAACACTCCTTCAGCTATTCCAATGGGTAATATTGTGGCATTATTAGCAAGAAAAAGTTTCTTCTCCTCCTTTAGAAAGCCCCCAAAGATTCAAAGATTCATAAATGTCTTTGGGCATAAGACAAAATTCAGACATGATATCACAGCGAGCATGAAAAGTTTCATTGTTTATAGAAATCTTTACTGTGGGAAGCCATTCGGAGGGTTCAGAGTTTATTGGAACATAGTTGTGATGCTCCTTGAGCATATTATAACAATCTTTCAAACTAGCAGTGCTGGTCTCAAGAGTATTCAATCTAGCAAATATGTTTATGAAAGAAGAATCAGTTTTGCTAGGCAAGTTGTAAGTAAAGACCAACTTCTTTATGGCATTAACAGCATCATCCTCATTGCATTCGAGGAAATCTCCTCCCACAACAGCATCTAAAGCATATCTATAGCAAAGAGTAATTCCAAGGTAAAAACAGCTAAGGAACAAGCTTTTAGTAATTTTAGGCTCAGTTTTTTCATGTAGATCAGAGATTCTAGACCAAGCTTCCTTGAAGCTCTCTTCAATTCCTTGTTTAAAAGTGAAAATCATTTCCTCAGGTGACATAGTGATTGGAGCAATGCTAGACATAATGGCAACTTAAGATAGGAACTATTTTTTTGTGTGTTTTCAATAAAGAAAGCAAACTAGTAAAACTAATTTTTTTGTGTTTTTGATAAAGAAACAAGCAAACAAAGCAAAAGTAAACTAAGCAAAACAAAAATAACAAAGTAAAGAGATTGGTTATGAGGGACTCCCCTTGTGAAGATGTCCTTGACTCCCTGGCAACGATGCCAGAAAAGTAGCTTGATGGCCCAAAATATATCGAGCTCGTTGGGGAACCCTAAGAAGAAGGTATGATGAGAACAACAACAAGTTTTCCCTCAGTTATGTAACCAAGGTTTAATCGAACCAGTAGGAGCAAGGAAACAACCCAAAGGTGTTGCTAGCCGAGCCTTGGAAGGGCGCACTACCGGTGCTAGTAGCAACATGGAGACCTGCACAACACAACCACAAAACTCTGTCCCCAACTTGCGATGAGGTTGTCAATCTCACCTGTTTTGCTGAAAACAAAGGATTAAACGTATCGAGTGGAAGAAAGTAATAGTTTGCAGAAAGTAAACACAAAGCAGTAAACAGTTTGTAGATTGAAAGTAAGAGAAAGGACCGGGGTCCATAGTTCACTAGAGGTGGCTCTCCTTAAGATAGATAACATGCTGGGTGAACAAATTACAGCGGGGCAATTGACAATCATCGAGAAAGCATACAAGCATATACTAATCATCTTGACTCCTTTGAGATTCGATTGGGCATTACAACATTATACATAGACCGCCATCCAACTGCATCTATGACTAATAATCCACCTTCAGGTTATCATCCGAACCCCCTCCAGTATTAAGTTGCAAGTAACGGATAATTGCATTACGAATTGCGTGTAATGTAAACAATACGATTGTTCTATGAAAAAAGGATTGTTGTTTTCTCCCTAGTAGAAACAGCACTTCTAGTACCTTAGAGATTTCTATCACTTCCCTAGATCACCAGAGGCATGGACCCACTATCGAGCATAAATACTAACTCTTGGAGTTGCTAGCATCTACTTGGCCAAGATAGCTACTAACAATGGAAAGCATGCAAGATCACAAATAACAAAGACAGGATAGAATCAATAATCAATCTGAAATAGCATCTCAATATCCATCGGATCCCCGCAAACACAACATGCAGAATTACAAATAGATGATCTTGATCATGAACGGAGCTCACAAGATCTAGACATGAAAGCACAAAGGAGGAGAACCAGCCATCTAGCTACTACATGGACCTGTAGTCCGGAGATGAACTACTCACGCATGACACCGGAGGCTTGCATGATGATGAAGGCCTCTAGGGTGAATTCCCCTCTCCAGCAGGGTGCCGGGAAGAGCTTCAGATCCCTCCTGATCTAGGGATGGAGATGACAGCGGCTATAGACTCTTTCGTGAATTTTTGATCGGGTTCTTAGGGTTTCCGTATCAGAGGCAATATATAGGCGGAAGGAGAGGCCGAGGGGGTGCCTAGGGCGGCCAGACCACCCCCTGGCGTGGGCCAGGCCTAGCCGCGCGGCCAGGTGGTATGGCCGGGCCCCAGCCCCTCACCGTCTCGTATTCTGGCTCCAGGTCTCGCTCGGTAAAATAATGACTTTGACTTTTGTCCCATCGAATTCCGAGAATATTCATTTTCTGACTTTCCTGGAACCAAAAAGCAAGAAACAGGCGGTAACCTTTGTGGCTCTTGTTAATAGGTTAGTCCAAGAAATCATATGAAAAGTACTCCAAAGTGTGGACAAAACATAAGAAAGTAGATAAAACCAAGCATGGAACATCAAAAATTATAGATACATTTGCAATGTATCACCCGGCAACACGAGAGGACCAACAACATCATAAAGGATGAGACGACATGCATCCAGGGCAGTTTCAAGGGCCTGCCAGCTACGCACTTACCAAAGAAGAGAAGGAAATATTTTTTGAAGTCCTTTTCGGTATCAAGGCCCCGTCTGGTTTCTCATCGAATATAAAGGGAATAGTAAATATGAAAGAGAAAAAATTCCAAAACCTAAAGTCTCATGACTGCCACATGCTTATGATGCAATTGCTTCTGGTTGCATTAAGGGGAATTCTACCAGAAAATGTTCGACTAGACATTGGGAAGGTATGTGCATTGCTCAATGCAATTTATCAGAAGGTAATTGATCTAGAAAGTCTATCAGGGTTACAGATTGATGTGGTCCAATGTCTTGTCAGCTTTGAGTTGTTGTTCCTTCCATCCTTCTTCAATATTATGGTGCACCTCCTAGTTCACCTAGTTGAAGAGGTTAGAATTCTTGGTCTTGTGTTTATACACAATATGTTCCCCTTTGAGAGGTTCATGGGAGTCTTAAAGAAATATGTTCATAATCGTGCTAGGCCAGAAGGAAGCATCTCCAAGGGCTATGGAACAGAGGAGGTCATTGAGTTTTGTGTTGACTTTCTTCCTGACCTTAAGCCGATTGGTGTTCCTGAATCTTAGTATGAGAGGAGGCTAACTAGAAAAGGCACACTAGGAAGGAAAGAAATTGTATGTAGGGACAGGCATTCTTTGACTCAAGCACACTAAACAGTTCTACACAATTCTACCTGGTGGCTCCGTATATCGAGAAACACAAGAATATTCTCTTCTCCGCAAACCCGGGGAAGCCTGACTACTGGATTAAAGGGGAACACATGAAGACTTTCGGCAGTTGGTTGCAGACACATCTCATGAATAACACCACTATTGGAGATCAACTGTACTTGTTGGTCATGTTACCATCTTCAACTATATATACTTTCCAAGGATATGAGATAAATGGGAATACATTTTATATAATTTCCCAAGATAAAAAGAGCACCAACCAAAATAGTGGTGTCCGCTTTGATGGAACATATGACAATGGGAAGAAGGACACGTATTATGGGTACATAGAGGAGATATGGGAACTTGACTATGGACCTACTTTTAAGGTCTCTTTGTTTCAGTGCAAATGGGTCAAGCTGACAGGAGGCGGGGTACATGTAAATCAAAAGTACGGCAGGACAATAGTGGATCTCAACAATCTTGCGTACATGGCCGAACCATTCGTTCCAGCCAACGATGTGGCTCAGGTTTTCTATGTGAAGGACATGTCTACCAAAACGAGAAAAAAATTAACAAAAGAATACATCGTCCGATGAGCCAACGAGCCACATAGTTTTTTTGGGAAAAAGAAACATCGTGGGAGTGGATGCCAAGACAGACATGTCAGAAGATTATAATAAGTTTCATCAAATTCCACCCTTCAAAGTGAAAACTGACCCAACATCCTGTTAGATGATGAAGATTATCATGGCTACAACACAAAAGAAAACCACAACACTAGATAGGGATGTTGGTGATGTGTAATAATGTATTAAACCTTTTATGTAATAAATCTATGCAACATTGTTCTGAAGAAAGGGGATAAGCCTCGTTAAAACTTGCATCGGATCTCTAAATAAACATCATATTGTGAGTCTAAAAATTATTTTTTCAAAAAATCATGAGCGTTAGATCATGTACATGTAGTTCAAACCTGACCCACTTCCTACTAATTCGGCAGAAATTTGTCTTTTTCACCTAGAAAGTACAGAAATGTTTGAGATCTCCCGGTTGGGAGATATTCCATGTAAGGTAGTCTAGTATTTTTGAAAAATGGGGTGGTAGCATTTTGAAACAGCATTTTGGTGGTTTCTTCACAAAACGCCCCGTTTTTGGCGCTCGGAAAATGGAAAATAGCTTTTCCGTGCGACGAAAAGGAAAACTTCCTCCTGCAACATTGTTCGCCATCCCAAGATGCACATGCATGCACAATATGGGCACAGTATCACAAACTATGTCGCGATTCTGCATATAACATTGGTCATTTGGACCGAAAGCCATGAAACCTCGAACATGATAGGTCATTTTGTGAAGGTTTTTTTGAGACATAATAAAAATACCAAGTTTGGTATTTTTCTTTGCAACTATGTCACATAATATGATACCTCATGAAGTATTTATATTGTTTGGACTGTTTTTGAATTTCTTACGACCGTTTCATAATATCTTTAGTCCCGGTTGAACAAACCAACCGGGACTTAAGGGGTTGCGGCAGGCTGGAGCCATGTTTAGTCCCGGTTGAAGAAACCAATCAGGACCTAAGGGGTTACTAAAGGTTCATCTATAAATAGGCATCCTTGTGAGTGTCGACACTATGACAGGGGTAAGTGTCGACATTATGTTGTTAGTGTCGACACTATGTTGTGCTGCTTAATCTATAAATAGGCATCCTGCTGAGTGTCGACACTATGACAGTGGTGAGTGTCGACATTATGTCATGAGTGTCGACACCATGTTGTGCTGCTTAATCTATAAATAGGCATCCTTGTGAAGTTATCAACTGAGAACAAGATGGTGTGCGAGAGTAGGGACAACACTATGGCCATCTTGAGGGAGATGCCTACGGATCCAGTCCTCAGGCATCTTCCACAAGGTGGCCATAGAGGCACTCCCTAATATGTGAAATTAGTTAGCTCCCCGGCGTATTGATCTAGTTAGAGAAGTTATAAACTGCAAGATGGTGTGCGAGAGCAGGGACAACACTACGGCCAACTTGAGGGAGATGCCGACGGAGCCTAGCCCTCCGGCATCTCCAACAAGCTAGCCATAGATGCACTCCCTAATATGTGAAATTAGTTAGCTCCCCGGTACAAGAATAGAACAACATCTTCATAGTTCGGGAAAGTTGTAGAGAGACCAACACTAGTAGGAAACGATCCATTAGCCCCCTTTAGTCCCGGTCCAGCCATAAACCGGGACTAACACTCAAGACATTTATTATTATTAAAAAACATGACTACGGAATCGGGACTAAAGTCCCCCCTTTAAGCATACTCATGTCTAGCCCTATAGTACACAGCTTCAGGGTCGTCTTCATCTTCGTCATCATCGTTGTTATCGTTGCTAGGCGCACGTGGCTGGATCCTAAGCCCAGCTAGGGCATATTTCGGGGGCACCTGCCACTCCGGCCTCGGATTCACGACGCGCGGGGGAGGGGGCTCCTAGATGACGATGCTGCTATGCCCGCGACCTTCACCACCGCCACCCTTCTTGTGGCTCTGTGGAGGGTCAAAGTGCGGGCACCACATGCGAGGATGATCTCCCTGGGCGATGTAGTGCATCACACCGACGAAAGTACGGTTTTTCCACCACAGACGGCGACCGGCTTCATTGTGGTTCAACAGGGGCGGGTCGTCACACTCGTACCTAGCAAGCTCCCTTTCTTGTCGGTTAGCAAAGAAGACATTCCAGGTGTCATAGTTGTCAGGATCCCAATGGGGATCCATCCGCTGCTCCGGCATGAGCTCGAGGTAGAAGTGGTTTGTGATGTCCGCCTGGCGGGCAACACCTTGAGGCACAGGAGGGATAGGAACTCCTCCATGATTCAGCATCTAGTCGTGCGGCGGTAGCCTGGCGGGCATGGATAGCTAGAGGCGAATAGTGCCTCGGTCTCCTTGAGGGTTAGGATGGCCCAGTATGCGGTGTCCATTGTTGTGAGAAGGGAAGTTGTGGATGTGTGGATGGCCATGGAGGCCGGCCTAGATATAGAGGGAAAGGGTAGGAAAATATGGCAGGAAGCAGAGGGAAATGGCGGGAAAGCATGACGTGTGGCTTGACGGCTCTGAGAAGGGCGAGAAATATCTTAAGTCCAGGTTATTGGCTCCAACGTGGACTAAAGGCCCCCGAAATATCTTTAGTCCCAGTTACTAGTTTTAATAGTTAGACTAAATATTTTAGAAAACAGAAAATGGTTCTGGATTATTCAATCAAATTCAAACACTTTTTATGTTAAAAGTTTTATCAGATTCAAAAATATGCAAAAGATATGATTTAATCCATTTTAATTCAAAATGGAAAAATAGTTAATAGTTAGAATCCACATTTAAATATGATAGAGATAGAATCCATATATTGATATATATACTTTTATTAGATAGATATTCTTTTATTTAATAATATTGTAATATGGAATAAGACGAGAACCATAGTTTGTAGGCAAAAATTCAAAAAAAACTTTGAAAGGGCCCTTTAGTACCGGGTCGTGGCACGTGGATGAATCGGCGGTCTCGTTTGACGATGCACGGATGATAGATGGTGGTCCCAGCTACCCCATGGATGGAATCAAGGATCAGATATCTTGTGAGCTCCATCAGAAGGTGAAGAACATATCCGTGAAGGTGGCGGTCGGATGTGCTTTATCTTGTCCACCTGACGCACGCTGGCATGGACGGGAGATTCCGGCTGACTATGCTAAAGTCGATGTGGATGAAATCGCATTTGGGTTTTACAATTTCGACGCCCTCAACAATTCTCTCATGAGTTGCTATTGTCTGTAAGTTGTTGAATTCATTGTCTACATATAAGTTGTTCAGTTTATTGCATATAATTATCCTCATTATATCCTTTTGTACTCTATTATTATGCAGAATGACGATCTAGGAATGTAAAAGAAGGTCACTCTATAGTGTTGGGTTCATTGACCCAGATAAAGTACATATAAAGACGCTAACGGATAAACCCAAGGAGATGCAATAAAACCTTCTACGATTTCTAACAGAGCAAAATTTCTGTGACCACATACTGTTTCCTTACAATTTCAAGTGAGGGTCTTACTCTGTTGTACACATTCACTTTTTCTTACTCGATGTTAAGTGTAATTGATGAGTTACTGATGTATATATAAACTTGCGCAGGTTCCACTAGATTCTGCTAAACATTCAACTTGATAAGGGAATAGTTGAAGTCATGGACCCATTAAAGAGACACCTGGAAGAGTATAGGGACATGCTCTAGAGGTAATTTTCGCGCTATATCGGTCTCTTTCATTGATTTCCTGAGATATCAGGTAATGAATAACTCATTCATTTATTTTCTTTACCGGGTAGGATTTGGAACCTGTTCAAGAGTGTGGTTATGGGTTCCTTTAGTGAGAAGCTGACGTTTACTCCAGTCTCGATAAGTAGTACGTGACATGTCCATGCATCTTTTTACTTCTAGTTTTAATACAATTATGATGCTAGATTATTATTTTGATTGAATTATATTCTTGTAAAGTGCGCGAGACAGCCACCAGGGACGAATATATGTGGATTCTACGTTTGCGAGTTCATTCGCACGTTTACCACTGAGCACAAAGATTATAGAGTCGACGTAAGCAATACATTCACAATATTTATTTTATTACCGTCACTTTTTGTTGTGATGATTGATATTCATATTGATCTCCTTTTATTATATAGTTCGAGAGCATGTGGGATCAGCTCCTACTAGAGCAACGTGTACTAGGAATTGCAGGAGAACTGGTGGGATTTTTGTTGAAAGATATGGTAGATGACGCCAGAAAATTTAGTGTGAATAGGCGCTACTGATGATCCCATGTCGTGTAATCGAATATACGGGCTCTAGTCCCGATAATTGTGATCTCCATGTAACTATCAAAATTGTATATATTTGTATGCTCGATCGTAAGACAAGTTATCTTATATCTGAACGAATGTGTACGGTATGTGGTAGCGTAGAAATATTCAAAAACTATTTTGAAATGAAACAAGAAATAAATAAAAGAATACAAAATGAATCCTCTGCCGCGGCAGAGAAAGTGCCCAAAATGCTGTCGCGATAGAGAACCATTTGTCGCGGTCCGTAAGAGGAACCGGTACTAATGGAGGGCAACCCGCGTGCGCCGCGACGGCCACGTGGACGACCATTTGTCCTAGCTGGTAACCGTGCCGGGACTAATTTGCGGACCTTTAGTCCCGCTTTTCAAACCGGGACAAAAGCCCCTTACGGGCCGGGACTACAGGCCCCTCCTCCACTAGTGAAATTTGATGGACGGATGGGTCACGCCGGACGCGCTGGTCCATTTGAGTCTCGTCACTAGATCGTGCACGTCCTGTCCGTGTGGACCGGCTCTAACCGGTTGGGTCACACCGGTGGATATGCACGGGCATCTCTAACAGTGGCTCTATAATAGGGCAGAAGAGAGAAGGTTTTAGGGCACACAAAATGTTTCCACTATAGCAGCTATCCTAAAATGGGGCACCAACAACGGTGGGGAGAGGCTGGATGGCAGTTGAGATGGCAGTTGGGCTGCATGCAACTAGAGGTTGAAATTGGGGGAGCAACCGCGGTGCCCCAAATATGCAGCATGACACGGTAGTGTCTCAAAAAATATGGGGCAGCAAAACCAGTAGGGCAGCTGCTGTTGGCGACTGTTTTTGGTCCCAAAGAGTCCCATTTGACAATTTTCATGTGGCATGCCTCAACGTTAGAGATGCTCTTATGTCCCCATTTCACACGCCACATAGCATCACACTCAATTTCATGTGCACTCAATTTCATGTACCACGGTCAGGTATTGTGACAGGCATGTGCCACCGGTCCACATTTGTTGCACACCTCCGTCCGAGCATGTCTACGAGGTGGGCAACACCTACGCTTGTACACAGACACGGAATTGTATACACCCATTATCAAACATGTGTACATAATTTATTTCACATCCTAACAGCAATCTCCACACACGATCGGGTGGTCCAGGTGGTGGACCCAAAAATCCACCCTAAACCGGATTTGGTTCAGGTCACTCCTCCCTCCTTAATCCGAAGCATTCATCCAATAAAACTGAATCAAGGCCACAACTCACAAGTCACCCTGTTAAGCTGGTCTTCCTCTCACCACGTCTCTTCCCCTCTAGCTTCTCCCCTTGAGAGTCCACTCCCAGTGACCGGGCCTTCCCCGTACCCTCTCCGGCGGCGCCACTGGCCGGAGATGGAGAAGGGGAGGCACCGGAGTAGATAGGGTTAGGTGTTGTTTCGGCCGTGTGCTGGAGAATATCGTTTTACGGCCCGAAAGTTGGGGCTCCCAGGCAACACGGTAGCCAAGTTCCCTGAAATCAGCCGGGGTGACTACAGTTGGTGTGCCAAATACTCAGAGGGTCTTTTTCGGCACGAATTCAACTTTACGTTTCAATACAAAAAATCAGGCTAACGGCCATCAAGTTGGCCCCCCTGTCAGTTCTCGCTGTTATGTTGCTCCCGTCGCTTAGATGTCAATTAGGCTTGCAGCGTTGGCGCCTGCATCCATTACGCGTCTTCTTCTTCCCTGGAGCGGCAATCTGTGGTTGCGGCCATGGCGCGAAGCCGGACGTGTGAACCTGCCGGCCCATCCTCCTCCCATCCCGAGCTCGCCCACCATGGACGCACCCATGGCACGGTGCGGGGACGAGAATTGTTGGGTCCGCAGCATAGAAAACAAAAATTTTTCTACGGTGTGAACTACACGCCAAGATCTATCTACTAGGTACAAAGCAATGGGTGGACATACATCCAACGAGAACTTACCCTCGTAGACAACGAGCTTTGTTAACGAGTAGGAACTCGTGGTTTATGTAGTCGTACACTTGCCGATCTCAGGATCGTGAGGAAGTCCGAGCGCCGCAACTCAGCAGCGCATCCGCACTCGCACACACGTTCAAGCCACCGGACAACCTCCACCTCCTCGCTCCAGCGATCCAGCGGAAGCAGCAACTCCTTCCGCAGAAATGCCACCGGGAACATGTATCTCGCTAATCTGAGACCATGGGGGAATAATTCTAGAGGGGGAGAGAGATCCTTCACAAGGAGGTGTGAGGATGGAGGGAATGGGTGGCCTTTTATAAGAGGAGGGGGGTGCCCCCTCTCTCCATGGCCGGCGCATGGGAGGGGGGGGTGACCCCTCACCTCCCCCATTCATGTGGTGGTAACCCCCCCAATTAAAATGCCTCTTCACATTCCCTTTTAAAGTCTCCACTTTAAATGCATTAAATTTCTCCAAATTTAATGCTCTCGCATTTAATAAAACTCTTTTTATTAAATTTATTCAGAATTTTGTTAATTACTTTAATTAACAAACATTCACATATATTACTGCAATATTTCAATATCACATGCAGAACCACCTACGCAATTTCACCCGAAACAATTTCCAGTTTCTATTGAAACAATTCCTGCGCTTTGCAATTCTTTCGTCTGAAACATATGTGCTCCAAAATGGTGTCCGGTAACTCTTAAGTGTGCCATCCTATGGTTCGCGAATAATGCAGACATGATCGAGACCCTTCTCCGATCAATAATTAGCAGCGGGACCTGGAGATCCGTAGTGACTCCTACACATTCAACGATGACTCCTGTGATCGTGAGAACCTTTAACGCTTGTAACTAAATCCCTTTGTCCCTCGATATATTACATGTCCGAGATTCGATCATCGGTATCTCCATACCTAGTTTGATCTTGTTACCGACATGCACTCTTTTCTTGTTCCCGTGATATAACATTCTAGTGATCACATCACTTGCTTGCAAGCTATCCTAATGTGATATCACCGAGAGGGCCCAGAGTATATCTATCCATCATCTGGATTGACAAATTCCACTCTTGATCCATGAGCCTCAACATAACACCTTCGTAAATCTTGAACCCATCTTTATAGTCACCTCATTACGGTGTGACGTTTGATGTTATCAAGATACTCTTCCGGTGTCAGCAATTAACATGATCTCATGGTCTAAGGATAAAGATTACTTCGTATGATGTTATAGCAATATAAACATAATGACTTGATCGTAATGCTATACTTCGGATGTATGTTCATCACATCATTCCACCAATGGTGTGACCTTGTTATTAACAACATCCAATGTCCATGATCAGGAAACCTTGATCATCCTGTTAATCAACAAGCTAGTCTATAAGAGAGGCATGACTAGGAACCCTTTTTGTTTATTCAACACACATGTATTGATGTTTCCGAATCAATACATTTCTAGCATGTAAATTTAACATCTATCATGTATAAGGAATATATAATAACAACTTTATTATTGCCTCTCAGGGCATATTTCCTTCAGTCTCCCACTTGCACTAGAGACAATAATCTAGCTCACATAGTGATAAATCTAACACCCATAGAGAGGCCGGGTGTAATACTTACTTTTAAGTAATAAAGCGCCCTTTATTGAAAAATATAAGCATGTGTTAGCCAGAACCATCCATGTAAGCATGTGTTATACTACGTGTTAATGGAACATGATTATGTAGCCAAGACGTAACATTTGTCCTTTTTCGTCCTGTTCAACTTAATTTCAGTGAGACTCATGTACAAACCGTGCTAATTCAGATTTTATCATTTTGCTCCATCTTGTTTGAAAGGTGAGTGCTCAGCTGCGCATGGCGTTTTCCCCGGTGGCATGTGTGACGCGCGGAGGATTATTTTATACGATAGGCTCGAGACGAGCCCGACTGTAAACTAATGAAGCCACAACCAGTAGAGCACAAATAGTCTTACAAACAACACTCACGATCAGAGGAGAAAGCACTCCCCACAACACAGCAAACACAGTCACTAGTAGAAATGGGCCTTTGGTTCGGGCCACTAGTCCCGGCCATGGCTGGGGCCAGGACTAATGGTTCGAACCAGACGGCCCGAGGAGGCCGAGGTACTTTGTCCCGGTCCGTAAGGAACCATTAGTCCTGGTTTGAGATACAAACCGGGACAAATGGGTCTGGGCACGCGCGCGTGCTCCTGGCAGAACCTTTAGTCCCGGTTTGTATCTCAAACCGGGACTAATGGCCGGGCCCTATATATATGCACCAGTCCTCCACTCTCTCCTGTTTTTTTCCTATGTGAGAGGTGGGTATAACTTCGTGCTAACTTTTTTTCTTCATATGCACTAGAGGTGTTCGGTGAAATGCCTGTTAGAGCGATGCCACTTGAGTTCACACAAGACAAAATATGATATGAGGTGCCAGAGTGACACTTAAGGTTTCTCCTCTTTGTTTTGAAGTGTCCTAAAAGGTTAGCAACTATTTTCTCGTTTTGACTGTGCGATACCAATTTAAGCATCATGATTGCGTTTGATATATATGCATGGTTGTATGATGCAGATGAGCAACCCATGGATGTACGGTGACCGACGCTCTGACGCTTACAGAGAAGGCGTGCGTTCTTTTCGCCATGTGGCCGAGGAGAACAAGCGGCGGGATGGTTTTATGTGTTGTCCATGTGTTGAATATCAGAATGAGCAGGCTCACACTTCCTCAAGAGTCATTCAGAGCCACCTGCTTCGCTCCGGTTTCATGTCCGGCTATAATGTTTGGACCAAGCACGGAGAAAGAGGGGTTATGATGGAAGACGGCGATGAAGAAGAGAACGATGATGACAACTACCGATCTATGTTCCCTGAATACGATGATACCGCAGTTGAAGATAATGAAGAAGAAGGGGGTGAAGGACGGGAACCAGATGAGCCCGTTGATGATTTTGGTCGGGTCATTAGTGATGCAAGGCAAGACTGTGACACAGAAAAGGAGAGGTTGCAGTTCGAGGAGATGTTACAGGACCACAACACATTGCTGTATCCAACTTGTGAAGATGGCCAGAAGAAGCTGGGTAGCACACTGGAATTGTTGAAGTGGAAGGCAGAGACCGGTATGACTGACTCAGGAGATGAAAAGTTGCTGGTAATAATGAAGAAGCTGCTTCCAAGAAATAACCAATTGCCCTCGATGCGTCTGAAGCAAAAGAAACTTGCGCCCTCTAGGATTAGGCGTGCGGAAGATACATGCATGCCCTAATGACGCATCCTCTACCGTGGTGAGAAGTATGAGAATATGGATAAATGCCCGGTATGCACTGCATTGCGGTATAAGATCAGAAAAGATGACCCTGGTGATGTTGAGGGCGAGCCACCCAGGAAGAGGGTTCCTGCCAAGGTGATGTGGTATGCTCCTATAATACCACGGTTGAAACGTTTGTTCAGAAATAAAGAGCATGCCAAGTTGTTGCGATGGCACATGGAAGACTGTAAGAAATACGGGATGTTGAGGCACCCTGCTGATGGTCGGCAGTGGAGAAAAATTGAGAGGCACCCTGCTGATGTTGAGGCACCCTGTTGAGGCACCCTGCTGATGTTGAGGCACCCTGCTGATGGTCGCAACCATCAATGATTGGCCTGCTCTTAGTAACATTTCAGGATAGACGAACAAAGGATACAATGCATGCACGCAGTGTTTAGATGAGACTGGAAGTATATATCTGGATAAATGTAGAAAGAATGTGTACCCGTACAATCATCGTTTTCTTCCGCCCAGTCATCCCTTAAAGAAAAAAGGTAAGCATTTCAATGGCAAGGCAGAAACCCGGACGAAGTGTCCCCTTGATGGTGCTGATGTATTTGGTATGGTCAAGGATTTGGATGTAATCTTTGGAAACGGTCCTGGAGGACAACCTGTTCCGAAAGACCCCATTACCGGACACGCACCCATGTGGAAGAAGAAATCTATATTTTGGGAGCTACCCTATTGGAAAGTGCATGAGGTCCGCTCTGCAATCGACGTGATGCACCTGACGAAGAATCTTTGCGTGAATATTCTAGGCTTCCTGGGCTTGTATGGGAAGTCAAAAGATACCCCGGTGATGGCCCAAAATATATCAAGCTCGTTGGGGAACCCCAAGAGGAAGGTATGATGAGCACTGACAAGTTTTCCTCAGTTATGAAACCAAGGTTTAATCGAACCAGTAGGAGCAAGGAAACACCCCAAAGGTGTTGCTAGCTGAGCCTTGGCAGGGCGCACTACCGGTGCTAGTAGCAACGTGGAGACCTGCACAACACAACCACAAAACTCTGTCCCCAACTTGCGATGAGGTTGTCAATCTCACCGGTTTTGCTGAAAACAAAGGATTAAACGTATCGAGTGGAAGAAAATAATAGTTTGCAGAAAGTAAACACAAATCAGTAAATAATTTATAGATTGAAAGTAAGAGAAAGGACCGGGGTCCATAGTTCACTAGAGGTGGCTCTCCTTAAGATAGATAACATGCTGGGTGAACAAATTACAATGGGGCAATTGACAAACATCGAGAAAGCATACAAGCATATACTAATCATCTTGACTCCTTTGAGATTCGATTGGGCATTACAACATTATACATAGACCGCTATCCAACTGCATCTATGACTAATAATCCACCTTCAGGTTATCATCCGAACCCCCTCTAGTATTAAGTTGCAAGCAACGGATGATTACATTACGAATTGCGTGTAATGTAAACAATACGATTGTTCTATGAACAAATGATTGTTGTTTTCTCTCTAGTGGCAACAACACATCTAGTACCTTAGAGATTTCTGTCACTTCCCTAGATTACTAGAGGCATGAACCCACTATCGAGCATAAATACTAACTCTTTGGAGTTGCTAGCATCTACTTGGCTAAGATAGCTACTAACAACGGAAAGCATGCAAGATCACAAATAACAAAGACATGATAGAATCAATAATCAATCTGAAATAGCATCTCAATATCCATCGGATCCCATAAACACAACATGCAGAATTACAAATAGATGATCTTGATCATGAACGGAGCTCACAAGATCTAGACATGAAAGCACAAAGGAGGAGAACCAGCCATCTAGCTACTACATGAACCCGTAGTCTAGAGATGAATTACTCACCTATCACACAGGAGGCTTGCATGATGATGAAGAAGGCTTCCAAGTTGAATTCCCCTCTCCAGCAGGGTGCCAGGAAGAGCTTCAGATCCCTCCCGATATAGGGATGGAGATGACGGTGGCTACAGACTCTTTCATGGATTTTTGATCGGGTTCTTAGGGTTTCCGTATCAGAGGCAATATATAGGCAGAAGGAGGCCGAGGGGTGCACAGGCGGCCAGACCACCCCAGCACGGGCCAGGCTGGCCATGCTGCCAGCGGTGTGGCTGGCCCCAGCCCCTCTCCGTCTCGTATTCTGGCTCCAGGTGTCCCTCGGTAAAATAATGACTTTGGCTTTTGTCCCGTCGAATTCCGAGAATATTCATTTTCTGACTTTCCTGGGACCAAAAACAGCAGAAAACAGGCAGCTGGCACTGTGACTCTTGTTAATAGGTTAGTCCAATAAATCATATGAAAAGTACTCCAAAGTGTGGACAAAACATAAGAAAGTAGATAAAACCAAGCATGGAACATCAAAAATTATAGATACATTTGCAATGTATCAACATCCGCAAGCTTAACTCCTGCTCGTCCTCGAGTAGGTAAGTGATAAAAAGAAAGAATAATTTTTGGGGTGACATGCACCATCATAAACTTGATCAAAGTATTTGTGAAACATTCAAAGATGGGATCATAGTACTTCAATCATAACATGAAATAAAAAGTTCTAGCAATAAGACAAAGAAACTATGTTGCAACATGAAAAGGCACAAACAAAAGATTCATGAATAAAAATGCTTTGCAAGACGTTTGTTTGTTTCACATAAAGAAAACATAGCATAGTAGCATTCAGCTTGTCCCTCATAAAGTAGCAAACATAAATGCATATGACACCTTCAAAGTTCATAAGAGTGACTAGATACAAATAGTTTAAAACAAGCAATATCAAAGCTATGCATCAATCAACAAGTCTTGGGACAATGCACATAGAACTAATAATGGCCACTATGCTCTCAAAGTAGGTGCATAAAGATAGAAGGTGGAGACTCAATATATAAGTGGAAGAAAGGCCTTCATAGAAGGAAGTAGGGATTCAAGTCTCATTAAGAGCTTCCAAAAATTATGGTACTTAATAGCTTTCAGCTCTCATTGCCCCTATCATAAGCATATTGAAGGTGATTAAGGTTAAAGTGACACAACTAAGAGGATATGCTTGACAAGTTATAAGCTGAAATCTCATGCCCCTTACTTACGAAGACCGAACCTCATGCTACTCAACTTTAGTCACGAGTAAGATCTTGTCATTGTAAGTACATATGTATCATAAAGAAACGCCGACGGGTACCCCTTGCACATGATACAGGAGCTATCCGATAATCAAAATGACAAGGCAAGAAGACAATGAGCATCTCAACGATCTTTTTATTTGCTATTTGTGTAGGTTTTTATTGAGGATGCTTCATAGAATGCTCATTATGGTGATGCTGTAAGTTTCCACCATGATTAGGCATGGCTTAGGCTAGCGGCCTAGGCGTTTATCTAACACACATACAAACTCCATGATCTTACAAGTTCCACTTTTATTTCACACCGCCAGGATCCATAAGCAAAAGAACATGATATCAACAGGGTACAAAGTACAAGTGTAATGTTGAAAGCGTTCCCCATGATACATGGTTCTGCTAATTTCAACTTATAAAGCGCAAGCATATACGCAACAAAGAAGGACCCAATGGTTTAGGTTTATTAAATGCAAAAAAGTAAAGTGTGCCATCAAGTTCGTGAGAGCTTTAATCACTAGTTTTCTCATAACAAGTTTAATTTGGAAGGTAGACAAAAACATGAATATACTTGGAATAGCATAAGCTAGTAGGTAGACATGGTGGACTCTTTGGAATAACTTGGTTTAAGGAGTTGGATGCATGAGTGGAACTCATACTTGGTTATGGTGTCTAGCAAAAGACTGGGAGCGACAAACTAAGAGAGCAATAATGGCCATAATCATGCAGAGCGACAAAACATCATTGATCAAATCATAAAGTGATACTACAAGTTGAAAAATAAAGGATCATAAAGGCTATCGTGACTTTGGATAGTCATAACATGGTGTGAGCATGCACCAAGTCAACCCAAATAAAGCATCAAAGGAGAATACCACAATACTATGCTTTAATATGCTAAAACAACGCATGAATCTTCAAAGGCACATTAAGCAATCTCAATTGTTTATAACAAGTCATGCTACAACAAAGAATACTAAGCATAAAGCCAAAACAATATCAAGCATGGCATGACAAAGCATAGGCCACAGTCAAAAACAAACTCTCTTTAACACTTAAGCATGAACTTTCCTACTCTTTTCCAATCAAACCAAACTATTTGAAAACCAATGTATGAAAGAGGGGGTCCAACCAATTTATTCAGCAAACTAAGCAAATGAAAAACTAAAACAAAAACAAAAAAGAAGATGCTCCAAAAACAACACAACTGTGCTTGAAACAATAAAAATGAAGCGTTTGGAAGAAACCTAGGATTTTTATTGATGAAGAAGGGGATGCCTTGGGCATCCCCAAGCTTTGACGCTTGTACTTCTTGGATATTTCTTGGGGTGACACGCGTGGCATCCCCAAGCTTGAGATTTAGTCCATCCTTCATCTCATTACTCATTCCTTCCATACACCTGAAATTTTTCCTTCATACAAAACTTCACACAATCTTTATTAGCAGCATTAGTGCACTCAAGATAATAAGTCTTTGGGTTTGGTTCTAACACCAATAAAACTTCCATTAAAACACTAGCTACTGTAGCACTTCCCTCAAAAATCTCAATTCCCCAAAAGAACTCAAAAAGGAACCAACAAGAAGCAAATGCAAAAAATGGCAGAAATCTGTTAAAACAGACCATCAGGTAAAGACAAATTTTTGCGAAGACATTCTGTTGCTCAAATCAAAAAGTGTTGAACTATCGAAAGTTAGATAAGAACCTGGGGCAGAAGCTCAAAAATTCACGCCTCAAAAGGACGTACAGAGATTTTACATGAATTTTTACGGTGAAGCGCAGAAATCTGTTTCGGGACAGCAACTTTCCCAATCATACTTCTCTCTCATTAGAGGTTACTCTTGGCACAAAAATCAAATAAAAAGGATAAAGAGCGGTTATTAATGAAGTAATAACTTCCAAGACTCATCTAAAACTTTTGGTTTATCTCCCAATAAGTACTTTTCTTTAACGCCTTTAAGTTAGGCATAAAAAGCAAGAAAAAGAATCAAGTGTTTGAAGCATTAAAACCAAATTTCTTGCCCTTACCTCTCTTACTTTTATTCTTAACCTTGGGGAACTTGTGAATGCTTGGTGGAGAACAAAGCGCATGATTCCCTTTTCCACATCTATTATTGCTCCAAGGAGTTTTAATAGGGATCTTCCAAGTGTGATTTGTCCTTTTCGTACACATTCAATAACAAGATAATCAGTAGAGACCATTTTCCCTTGGATCTTTGTAAACACTCCTTCAGCTATTCCAATGGGTAATATTGTGGCATTATTAGCAAGAAAAAGTTTCTTCTCCTCCTTTAGAAAGCCCCCAAAGATTCAAAGATTCATAAATGTCTTTGGGCATAAGACAAAATTCAGACATGATATCACAGCGAGCATGAAAAGTTTCATTGTTTATAGAAATCTTTACTGTGGGAAGCCATTCGGAGGGTTCAGAGTTTATTGGAACATAGTTGTGATGCTCCTTGAGCATATTATAACAATCTTTCAAACTAGCAGTGCTGGTCTCAAGAGTATTCAATCTAGCAAATATGTTTATGAAAGAAGAATCAGTTTTGCTAGGCAAGTTGTAAGTAAAGACCAACTTCTTTATGGCATTAACAGCATCATCCTCATTGCATTCGAGGAAATCTCCTCCCACAACAGCATCTAAAGCATATCTATAGCAAAGAGTAATTCCAAGGTAAAAACAGCTAAGGAACAAGCTTTTAGTAATTTTAGGCTCAGTTTTTTCATGTAGATCAGAGATTCTAGACCAAGCTTCCTTGAAGCTCTCTTCAATTCCTTGTTTAAAAGTGAAAATCATTTCCTCAGGTGACATAGTGATTGGAGCAATGCTAGACATAATGGCAACTTAAGATAGGAACTATTTTTTTGTGTGTTTTCAATAAAGAAAGCAAACTAGTAAAACTAATTTTTTTGTGTTTTTGATAAAGAAACAAGCAAACAAAGCAAAAGTAAACTAAGAAAAACAAAAATAACAAAGTAAAGAGATTGGTTATGAGGGACTCCCCTTGTGAAGATGTCCTTGACTCCCCGGCAACGACGCCAGAAAAGTAGCTTGATGGCCCAAAATATATCGAGCTCGTTGGGGAACCCCAAGAGGAAGGTATGATGAGAACAACAACAAGTTTTCCCTCAGTTATGTAACCAAGGTTTAATCGAACCAGTAGGAGCAAGGAACACCCCAAAGGTTTTGCTAGCCGAGCCTTGGCAGGGCGCACTACCGGTGCTAGTAGCAACGTGGAGACCTGCACAACACAACCACAAAACTCTGTCCCCAACTTGCGATGAGGTTGTCAATCTCACCTGTTTTGCTGAAAACAAAGGATTAAACGTATCGAGTGGAAGAAAGTAATAGTTTGCAGAAAATAAACACAAAGCAGTAAACAGTTTGTAGATTGAAAGTAAGAGAAAGGACCGGGGTCCATAGTTCACTAGAGGTGGCTCTCCTTAAGATAGATAACATGCTGGGTGAACAAATTACAGCAAGGCAATTGACAAACATCAAGAAAGCATACAAGCATATACTAATCATCTTGACTCCTTTGAGATTCGATTGGGCATTACAACATTATACATAGACCGCCATCCAACTGCATCTATGACTAATAATCCACCTTCAGGTTATCATCGAACCCCTCCAAAGATTAAGTTGCAAGTAACGGATAATTGCATTATGAATTGCGTGTAATGTAAACAATACGATTGTTCTATGAACAAAGTATTGTTGTTTTCTCCCTAGTAGCAACATCACTTCTAGTACCTTAGAGATTTCTGTCACTTCCCCAGATTACCAGAGGCATGGACCCACTATCGAGCATAAATACTAACTCTTGGAGTTGCTAGCATCTACTTGGACAAGATAGCTACTAACAATGGAAAGCATGCAAGATCACAAATAACAAAGACAAGATAGAATCAATAATCAATCTGAAATAGCATCTCAATATCCATCGGATCCCCGCAAACACAACATGCAGAATTACAAATAGATGATCTTGATCATGAACGGAGCTCACAAGATCTAGACATGAAAGCACAAAGGAGGAGAACCAGCCATCTAGCTACTACATGGACCTGTAGTCCGGAGATGAAATACTCATGCATGACACCGAAGGCTTGCATGATGATGAAGAAGGCCTCTAGGGTGAATTCCCCTCTCCAGCAGGGTGCCGGGAAGAGCTTCAGATCCCTCCTGATCTAGGGATGGAGATGACAGCGGCTACAGACTCTTTCGTGGATTTTTGATCAGGTTCTTAGGGTTTCCGTATCAGAGGCAATATATAGGCGGAAGGAGAGGCCGAGGGGGTGCACTGGGCGGCGGACCACCTGGCGTGCGCAGCCTAGCCCATGACCAGTGGTATGGCCGGGCCCCATCCCTCTCCGTCTCGGTAAAATAATGACTTTGGCTTTTGTCCCATCGAATTCCGAGAATATTCATTTTCTGACTTTCCTGGAACCAAAAACAGGAGAAAACAGCTAGCTGGAACTGTGGCTCTTGTTAATAGGTTAGTCCAAGAAATCATATGAAAAGTACTCCAAAGTGTGGACAAAACATAAGAAAGTAGATAAAATCAAGCATGGAACATCAAAAATTATAGATACATTTGCAATGTATCACCCGGCAACACGAGAGGACCAACAACATCATAAAGGATGAGACGACATGCATCCAGGGCAGTTTCAAGGGCCTGCCAGCTACGCACTTACCAAAGAAGAGAAGGAAATATTTTTTGAAGTCCTTTTCGGTATCAAGGCCCCGTCTGGTTTCTCATCGAATATAAAGGGAATAGTAAATATGAAAGAGAAAAAATTCCAAAACCTAAAGTCTCATGACTGCCACATGCTTATGATGCAATTGCTTCTGGTTGCATTAAGGGGAATTCTACCAGAAAATGTTCGACTAGACATTGGGAAGGTATGTGCATTGCTCAATGCAATTTATCAGAAGGTAATTGATCTAGAAAGTCTATCAGGGTTACAGATTGATGTGGTCCAATGTCTTGTCAGCTTTGAGTTGTTGTTCCTTCCATCCTTCTTCAATATTATGACGCACCTCCTAGTTCACCTAGTTGAAGAGATTAGAATTCTTGGTCTTGTGTTTATACACAATATGTTCCCCTTTGAGAGGTTCATGGGAGTCTTAAAGAAATATGTTCATAACCGTGCTTGGCCAGAAGGAAGCATCTCCAAGGGCTATGGAACAGAGGAGGTCATTGAGTTTTGTGTTGACTTTCTTCCTGACCTTAAGCCGATTGGTGTTCCTGAATCTTAGTATATGGGGAGGCTAACTAGAAAAGGCACACTAGGAAGGAAAGAAATTGTATGTAGGGACGGGCATTCTTTCACTCAAGCACACTAAACAGTTCTACACAATTCTACCCGGTGGCTCTGTATATCGAGAAACACAAGAATATTCTCTTCTCCGCAAACCCGGGGAAGCCTGACTACTGGATTAAAGGGGAACACATGAAGAATTTCGGCAGTTGGTTGCAAACACATCTCATGAATAACACCACTATTGGAGATCAACTGTACTTGTTGGTCATGTTACCATCTTCAACTATATATACTTTCCAAGGATCTGAGATAAATGGGAATACATTTTACATAATTTCCCAAGATAAAAAGAGCACCAACCAAAACAGTGGTGTCCGCTTTGATGGAACATATGACAATAGGAAGAAGGACACGTATTATGGGTACATAGAGGAGATATGGGAACTTGACTATGGACCTACTTTTAAGGTCTCTTTGTTTCGGTGCAAATGGGTCAAGCTGACAGGAGGCAGGGTACATGTAAATCAAAAGTACGACATGACAATAGTGGATCTCAACAATCTTGCGTACATGGCCGAACCATTCGTTCCAGCCAACGATGTGGCTCAGGTTTTCTATGTGAAGGACATGTCTACCAAACCGAGAAAAAAATTAACAAAAGAATACATCGTCCGATGAGCCAACGAGCCACATAGTTTTTTTGGGAAAAAGAAACATCATGGGAGTGGATGCCAAGACAGACATGTCAGAAGATTATAATAAGTTTCATCAAATTCCACCCTTCAAAGTGAAAACTGACCCAACATCCTATTAGATGATGAAGATTATCATGGCTACAGCACAAAAGAAAACCACAACACTAGACAGGAATGTTGGTGATGTGTAATAATGTATTAAACCTTTTATGTAATAAATCTATGCAACATTGTTCTGAAGAAAGGGGATAAGCCTCGTTAAAACTTGCATCGGATCTCTAAAGAAACATCATATTGTGAGTCTAAAAATTATTTTTTCAAAAAATCATGAGCTTTAGATCATGTACATGTAGTTCAAACCGGACCCACTTCCTACTAATTCGGCAGAAATTTGTCTTTTTCACCTGGAAAGTACGGAAATGTTTGAGATCTCCCGGTTGGGAGATATTCCATGTAAGGTAGTCTAGTATTTTTGAAAAATGGGGTGGTAGCATTTTGAAATAGTATTTTGGTGGTTTCTTCACAAAACGCCCCGTTTTTGGCGCTCGGAAAATGGAAAATGGCTTTTCCGTGCGACGAAAAGGAAAACTTCCTCCTGCAACATTGTTCGCCATCCCAAGATGCACTGCATGCACAATATGGGCACAGTATCACAAACTATGTCGCGAGTCTGCATATAACATTGGTCATTTGGACCGAAAGCCATGAAACCTCGAACATGATAGGTCATTTTGTGAAGGTTTTTTTGAGACATAATAAAAATACCAAGTTTGGTATTTTTCTTTGCAACTATGTCACATAATATGATACCTCATGAAGTATTTATATTGTTTGGACTGTTTTTGAATTTCTTATGACCGTTTCATAATATCTTTAGTCCCGGTTGAAGGAACCAACCGGGACTTAAGGGGTTGCGGCAGGCTGGAGCCATGTTTAGTCCCGGTTGAAGAAACCAATCAGGACCTAAGGGGTTACTAAAGGTTCATCTATAAATAGGCATCCTTGTGAGTGTCGACACTATGACAGGGGTAAGTGTCGACATTATGTTGTTAGTGTCGACACTATGTTGTGCTGCTTAATCTATAAATAGGCATCCTGCTGAGTGTCGACACTATGACAGGGGCGAGTGTCGACATTATGCCATGAGTGTCGACACCATGTTGTGCTGCTTAATCTATAAATAGGCATCCTTGTGAAGTTATCAACTGAGAACAAGATGGTGTGCGAGAGTAGGGACAACACTATGGCCATCTTGAGGGAGATGCCTACGGATCCAGTCCTCAGGCATCTTCCACAAGGTGGCCATAGAGGCACTCAATAATATGTGAAATTAGTTAGCTCCTCGGCGTATTGATCTCGTTAGATAAGTTATAAACTGCAAGATGGTGTGCGAGAGCAGGGACAACACTACGGCCAACTTGAGGGAGATGCCGACGGAGCCTAGCCCTCCGGCATCTCCAACAAGCTAGCCATAGATGCACTCCCTAATATGTGAAATTAGTTAGCTCCCCGGCACAAGAATAGAACAACATCTTCATAGTTCGGGAAAGTTGTAGAGAGACCAACACTAGTAGGAAACGATCCATTACCCCCCTTTAGTCCCGGTCCAGCCATAAACCGGGACTAACACTCAAGACATTTATTATTATTAAAAAACATGACTACGGAATCGGGACTAAAGGCCCCTCTTTAAGCATACTCATGTCTAGCCCTATAGTACACAGCTTCAGGGCCGTCTTCATCTTCGTCATCGTCGTTGTTATCGTTGCTAGGCGCACGTGGCTGGATCCTAAGCCCAGCTAGGGCATATTCCGGGGGCACCTGCCACTCCGGCCTCGGATTCATGACGCGCGGGGGAGGGGGCTCCTAGATGACGATGCTGCTATGCCCGCGACCTTCACCACCGCCACCCTTCTTGTGGCTCTGTGGAGGGTCAAAGTGCGGGCACCACATGCGAGGATGATCTCCCTGGGCGATGTAGTGCATCACACCGACGAAAGTACGGTTTTTCCACCACAGACGGCGACCGGCTTCATTGTGGTTCAACAGGGGCGGGTCGTCACACTCGTACCTAGCAAGCTCCCTTTCTTGTCGGTTAGCAAAGAAGACATTCCAGGTGTCATAGTTGTCAGGATCCCAATGGGGATCCATCCGCTGCTCCGGCATGAGCTCGAGGTAGAAGTGGTTTGTGATGTCCGCCTGGCGGGCAACACCTTGAGGCACAGGAGGGATAGGAACTCCTCCAGTGCTCAGCATCTAGTCAGCGGGCAGCCGGTAGCCTGGCGGGCATGGATAGCTAGAGGCGAATAGTGCCTCGGTCTCCTTGAGGGTTAGGATGGCCCAGTATGCGGTGTCCATTGTTGTGAGAAGGGAAGTTGTGGATGTGTGGATGGCCATGGAGGCCGGCCTAGATATAGAGGGAAAGGGTAGGAAAATATGGCAGGAAGCAGAGGGAAATGGCGGGAAAGCATGACGTGTGGCTTGACGGCTCTGAGAAGGGCGAGAAATATCTTAAGTCCAGGTTATTGGCTCCAACGTGGACTAAAGGCCCCCGAAATATCTTTAGTCCCAGTTACTAGTTTTAATAGTTAGACTAAATATTTTAGAAAACAGAAAATGGTTCTGGATTATTCAATCAAATTCAAACACTTTTTATGTTAAAAGTTTTATCAGATTCGAAAATATGCAAAAGATATGATTTAATCCATTTTAATTCAAAATGGAAAAATAGTTAATAGTTAGAATCCACATTTAAATATGATAGAGATAGAATCCATATATTGATATATATACTTTTATTAGATAGATATTCTTTTATTTAATAACATTGTAATACGCAATAAGACGAGAACCATAGTTTGTAGGCAAAAATTCAAAAAAAACTTTGAAAGGGCCCTCTAGTACCGGGTCGTGGCACGTGGATGAATCGGCGGTCTCGTTTGACGATGCACGGATGATCGATGGCGGTCCCAGCTACCCCGTGGATGGAATCAAGGATCAGATATCTTGTGAGCTCCATCAGAAGGTGAAGAACATATCCGTGAAGGTGGCGGTCGGATGTGCTTTATCTTGTCCACCTGACGCACGCTGGCATGGACGGGAGATTCCGGCTGGCTATGCTAAAGTCGAGGTGGATGAAATCGCATTTGGGTTTTACTAAATGGAGCTTGACATCCCTGGACTTGAAGGTGAGAGGACACTCGGAGAAGTACTCGGTGGTATCATTCTATGGGACAAGAACAACATCAAGCTTCTAGGCTCGACGCCAAGGCCAACACCTCTTCCGAGTCGTCGCATGTCACCTTCACCTCCATCACCTCCAAGAAGCCCACCCCATGACTATGACCACCACAGTGTGAGTCCATCTCGATCTCCACCGCAGGGTCAGCCGTCTTCACCGCCCGCTAAGGACAATAAGTAGAAGCGTGCCCTGTTAATGAGTACTAACCAACACAACAGCCCAAAACGACAAATGTCGCCCCTCCCAAGAGTACCTCATAAGAATCTGCCCATCAGACCTTACGATCGTACTGACGAGGAAAACACAGCGATCACAAAGGCCTAATGTGATGCGCATTTTCAAACGAAGAAACCCGAGCCCACCCCGGTATACACCGAGAAGCAAACGTATGCACTTGATTTTCTGAACACAAAATCGAAATACTATGTACACACACTTCAGAAGGAAGTAAAGAAGAGCAAATCAAGTAGAAGTGCTAGCGGGAGCAAATCAAGTAGAAGTGCAAGCGGGAAAAGAAGGGACGTTCCCCAGCTCGGGAAACATGCCAAACAATCGATCCCACCCCTCAAGGTGTTATCCAAAGACGTTCCCCAGCAGGATATGAAAGAAGCTGCGAAGTTGGCGGCCTCCATGGGTGTGAGTGTTGCTGAATTGCTAGGTTCCCAAGACGACAAGTTACCGAAGGCTGATGTAGTCCCTAGATATGTCCCAGGGATGCCTTTGGTCAGTGAAGAGAAGTTGCAACAACTGCCAACACAAATGCGGAGTTTACATAAATGGTACTTGAGAGCCGTAAAGGGGGACATAATAATGATCATGTCGAAAGTCCCACATGAGTACTACTTCCGAGCCAACGAGGTCCATGTTGACTTTTCAGAACTCTTCCAGTTATACAATTTCGACGCCCTCAACAATTCTCTCATGAGTTGCTATTGTCTGTAAGTTGTTGAATTCATTGTCTACATATAAGTTGTTCAGTTTATTGCATATAATTATCCTCATTATATCCTTTTGTACTCTATTATTATGCAGAATGAAGATCTAGGAATGTAAAAGAAGGTCACTCTATAGTGTTGGGTTCATTGACCTAGATAAAGTACATATAAAGACGCTAACGGATAAACCCAAGGAGATGCAATAAAACCTTCTACGGTTTCTAACAGAGCAAAATTTCTGTGACCACATACTGTTTACTTACAATTTCAAGTGAGGGTCTTACTCTGTTGTACACATTCACTTTTGCTTACTCGATGTTAAGTGTAATTAATGAGTTACTGATGTATATATAAATGTGTGCAGGTTCCACTAGATTCTGCTAAACATTCAACTTGATAAGGGAATAGTTGAAGTCATGGACCCATTAAAGAGACACCTGGAAGAGTATAGGGACATGCTCTAGAGGTAATTTTCGCGCTATATTGGTCTCTTTCGTTGATTTCCTGAGATATCAGGTAATGAATAACTCATTCATTCATTTTATTTACCGGGTAGGATTTGGAACCTGTTCAAGAGTGTGGTTATGGGTTCCTTTAGTGAGAAGCTGACGTTTACTCCAGTCTCGATAAGTAGTACGTGACATGTCCGTGCATCTTTTTACTTCTAGTTTCAATACAATTATGATGCTAGATTATTATTTTGATTGAATTATATTCTCGTAAAGTGCGCGAGACAGCCACCAGGGACGAATATATGTGGATTCTATGTTTGCGAGTTCATTCACACGTTTACCACTAAGCACAAAGATTATAGAGTCGACATAAGCAATACATTCACAATATTTATTTTATTACCATCACTTTTTGTTGTGATGATTGATATTCATATTGATCTCCTTTTATTATATAGTTCGAGAGCATGTGGGATCAGCTCCTACTAGAGCAACGTGTACTAGGAATTGCAGGAGAACTGGTGGGATTTTTGTTGAAAGATATGGTAGATGACGCCAGAGAATTTAGTGTGAATAGGCGCTACTGATGATCCCATGCCGTGTAATCGAATATACGGGCTCTAGTCCCGATAATTGTGATCTCCATGTAACTATCAAAATTGTATATATTTGTATGCTCGATCGTAAGACAAGTTATCTTATATATGAATGATGTGTACGGTATGTGGTAGCATAGAAATATTCGAAAACTATTTTGAAATGAAAGAATAAATAAATAAAAGAATACAAAATGAATTCTCTGCCGCGGCAGAGAAAGTGCCCAAAATGCTGTTGCGACAGAGAACCATTTGTCGCGGTCCGTAAGAGGAACCGGTACTAATGGAGGGCAACCCGCGTGCGTCGTGGCGGCCACGTGGACGACCATTTGTCCTAGCTGGTAACCGTGCCGGGACTAATTTGCGGACCTTTAGTCCCGCTTTTCAAACCGGGACAAAAGCCCCTTACGGGCCGGGACTACAGGCCCCTCCTCCACTAGTGAAATTTGATGGACGGATGGGTCACATCGGACGCGCTGGTCCATTTGAGTCTCGTCACTAGATCGTGCACGTCCTGTCCGTGTGGACCGGCTCTAACCGGTTGGGTCACACCGGTGGATATGCACGGGCATCTCTAACAGTGGCTCTATAATAGGGCAGAAGAGAGAAGGTTTTAGGGCACACAAAATGTTTCCACTATAGCAGCTATCCTAAAATGGGGCACCAACAACGGTGGGGAGAGGCTGGATGGCAGTTGAGATGGCAGTTGGGCTGCATGCAACTAGAGGTTGAAATTGGGGGAGCAACCGCGGTGCCCCAAATATGCAGCATGACACAGTAGTGTCTCAAAAAATATGGGGCAGCAAAACCAGTAGGGCAGCTGCTGTTGGCGACTGCTTTTGGTCCCAAAGAGTCCCATTTGACAATTTTCATGTGGCATGCCTCAACGTTAGAGATGCTCTTATGTCCCCATTTCACACGCCACATAGCACCACACTCAATTTCATGTACACTCAATTTCATGTACCACGGTCAGGTATTGTGACAGGCATGTGCCACCAGTCCACATTTGTTGCACACCTCCGTCCGAGCATGTCTACGAGGTGGGAAACACCTACGCTTGTACATAAACACGGAATTGTATACACCCATTATCAAACATGTGTACATCATTTATTTCACATCCTAACAGCAATCTCCACACACGATCATGGTCTAAGGATAAAGATTACTTTGTATGATGTTATAGCAATATAAACATAATGACTTGATCATAATGCTATACTTCGGATGAATGTTCATCACATCATTCCACCAATGGTGTGACCTTGTTATTAACAACATCCAATGTCCATGATCAGGAAACCTTGATCATCCTGTTAATCAACAAGCTAGTCTATAAGAGAGGCATGACTAGGAACCCTTTTTGTTTATTAAACACACAAGTATTGATGTTTCCGAATCAATACATTTCTAGCATGTAAAATAAACATCTATCATGTATAAGGAATATATAATAACAACTTTATTATTGCCTCTCAGGGCATATTTCCTTCAGTCTCCCACTTGCACTAGAGACAATAATCTAGTTCACATAGTGATAAATCTAACACCCATGGAGTTCTGGTGTTGATCATGTTTTGCCCTAGGGAGAACTTTAGACAATGGATCTACTACATTTAGGTCTTTGTGTACTTTACAAATCTTTATATCTCCATCCTTGACATGATCGCAGATGGAGTGAAACCGACGCTTAATATGCTTGGAATTCTTGTGAGACCTTGGTTCCTTTGCGTTGGCTTTGGCTCCATTGTTGTCACAACAGATCACCATCGGGTCCAACGCACTGGGAACCACACCCAGTTCCGTAATGAACTCTTTCATCCGAATTGCTTCTCAAGCAAAGAACATATATTCCGCCTCCGTTGTTGATCCATCCACCACAGGTTGTTTGGAACTCCTCCAACTAACTGCTGCTCCGTTCAAGAGAAATACGTATCCGGATTGAGACTTAGAGTCATCCAGATCGGTGTCAAATCTAGCATCGACATAACACTTAGCGACTAACTCTTCTTCACCTCCGTATATAAGAAACATATCCTTAGTTCTTCTTAAGTACTTGAGGATGTTCTTTACCGCTATCCAGTGTTCCGAAGCTGGATCAGATTGGTACCTACTAGTCAAACTAATAGCATGTGCCACATTCGGTCTTGTACATAGCATGGCATACATAATAGAGCCTATGGCCGAGGCATAGGGGATCTTATCCATCATCTCTCTTTCTTTCGCTGTAGCCGGACTTTGAGTCTTACTCAATGTCTTGCCTTGCAACATAGGTAAGAACCCCTTCTTACTTTCGTCCATATTAAACTTCTTTAATATCTTATCAAGGTATGTACTCTGTGATAGCCCAATTAGGTGCCTTGATCTATCTCTATAGATTTTAATGCCTAATATATATGACGCTTCACCAAGGTCTTTCATCGAAAATTTGCTGTTTAGATAACTTTTAACACTGTTTAAAAGAACTATATCATTTCCAATCAATAATATGTCATCCACATATAATATCAGAAATGCCACATTGCTCCCACTCACTTTCTTGTAAATACAAGCCTCTCCATAAGTTTGGACAAATCCAAACTCTTTGATCACCTCATCAAAGCGGAGATTCCAACTTCGTGATGCTTGCTTCGTCCATAGATGGATCGCTGAAGTTTGCACACCTTATTAGCATCCTTAGGATCGACAAAACCCTTAGGTTGTATCATATACAACTCTTCTTCAATCTTACCATTGAGGAACGCAGTTTTGACATCCATCTGCCATATTTCATAATCGAAATATGCAGCAATTGCTAACATAATCCTAACTGACTTAAGCATCGCTACGGGAGAGAATGTCTCATCGTAGTCAACTCCTTGAATTTTTCGAAACCCCTTTGCGACAAGTTGAGCCTTATTGATGGTCACATTACCATCAGCATCAGTTTTCCTTTTGAAATTCCATTTATTCTCCACGGCCTTTCGGTCGTGAGGTAAGTCCACCAAGTTCCAAACTTGGTTCTCGTACATGGATTCCATCTCGGATTTCATGGCTTCTAGCCATTTGTTGGAATCCGGGCTCATCATCGCTTCTTCATACGTCATGTGGTCATCCATTTCATCAACCATGAAATTCACAACAGGATTGCCGCAGTTCAGAGCTGCACGTGTCCCGCTTGACCTGCGAGGTTCGGTAGTGTCCTCTTCGAATTTCATGATCATTATCATTAGCTCTCTCTTTGTCGTGAAGTCAACTCGAAACAACTTCCGTGCGCGCCACTCGCCATTCCATGAAGAGAAGGTTCAATAACCTCTTGAGTTCTACCTTCCGACTACTCACACCTTTCATGAAACTCCTTCTCAAGAAAGGATCCATTCTTGGCAACAAAAACCTTGCCCTTGGATCTGTGATAGAAGGTATACCCAATTGTTTCCTTAGGGTATCCTATGAAGACGCATTTTTCCGCTTTGGGTTCGAGTTTATCTGGTTGAAGTTTCTTCACATAAACATCGCATCCCCAAACCTTAAGAAATGACAGCTTAGGTTTGTTTCCAAACCATAATTCATACGGTGTCGTTTCAAAGGATTTAGATGGTGCCCGATTTAAAGTGAATGCAGCTTTCCGCATATAACCCCCAAATGACAGAGGTAAGTCAGTCAGAGACATCATAGATCGAACCATATCCAATAAGGTACGATTACAACGCTCCGACACACCATTACGTTGTGGTGTTCCGGCAGGCATGAGTTGTGAAACTATTCCACACTCTTTCATGTGTGTGCTAAACTCTTAACTTAGATAGTCTCCTCCACGGTCAGACCGTAGAAATTTGATCTTTCTATTATGATGATTTTCCACTTCATTCTGAAATTCCTTGAACTTTTCAAAAGTTTCAGACTTGTGTTTCATCAAATAGATATACCCATATCTACTCAAATCATCCGTGAAAGTAACAAAATAACGATTTCCACCTCGCGCCGACACACTCATTGGTCCACACACATCAGTATGTATGATTTCCAATAGATCTGTCGCCCGTTCCATTGAACCGGAAAACGGCGTTCTAGTCATCTTGCCCATAAGGCATGGCTCACATGTATCAAATGATTCAAAATCAAGTGATTCCAAAAGTCCATCAGAATGGAGTTTCTTCATGCGTTTAACGCGAATATGACCTAGACGGCAGTGCCACATATATGTAGACATATCATCATCAAGTTTAATCTTTTTAGCATTAACATTATGAATGTGCGTAATATTACTATCGAGATCCAATAGAAATAAACCATTCAACATAGGTGCATGACCATACAAGATATCATTCTTATAAATCGAATAACCATTGTTTTTAGATTTAAAGGAATGACCACTTTGCATCAAACACGATCCAGATACAATGTTCATGCTCAGTGCACGCACCAAATAACAATTATTTAGGTTTATAACTAATCCCGATGGCAAATGGAGAGGTAGCGTCCCGACGGCGATCACATCAACTCTTGATCCATTGTCAATTCGCATCCCGACCTCATCCGTTGCTAGTTGTCGCTTGTTCCATAGCCCCCGAACCGAGTTACATATATTAGCAACCGATCCGTATCAAATACCAGTGCTACTCAGTACTAGTCAAGTACACATCAATAACATGTATATCACATATACCTTTGTTTGCCTTGCTGGACTTCTTGTCCGCCAAATACTTGGGGCAGTTGCGCTTCCAATGGCCAGTCCACTTGCAATAGTAACACTCGGTATCAGACTTAGGGCCAGCCCAGGGTTTCTTTTCAGGCGTGGCAACATACTTGCCACCCTTCTTTCCCTTGTGCTTGCCTTTCTTATCCTTCTTGAAACCGGTGGTCCTATTGATCATCAACACTTGATGTTCTTTCCTAATCTCCACTTCTGTAGTCTTAAGCATTGATGTAAGCTCGAAGAGACTTCTTCATGCCCTGCATATTATAGTTCATCATGAAGCTCTTGTAGCTAGGTGGCAGATTGGAGAACACGATGTATGCCTAAGTCAATGGGAATCGTTATTCCCAAGGACACAAGCTTATCGCTGCATCAGGACATTTTGAGTACGTGCTCACTAACGAAGCTGTTTTCCTCCATCATGCAGCTAAAGAACTTTTCTGTAGCATTATAACTCTCTATGGCAGCATGGGTATCAAAAATCATTTTCAATTCTCCCATGGTATCAAAGGCATTACCATTTTCGAAACGCTTTCGAAGTTCTGGCTCTAGCCCATACAGTATGCCGCAATGAACTAAGTTGTGGTCCTCCTGACGAGTCACATAAACATCCTTTTCCTCGTTAGGGGCATCAGGAGATGGTGGGGGGCCTAGCGGCGCATCTAGCACATATTGCTTTTGTGCAGCAGTGAGGAGAATCCTCAAATTCATAGCCCAGTTGGTGAAGTTTCTACCATTCGCAGCAAGTTTCTCTTTCTCCATGAACACATTGAAATTAAAAGCAGGTGGTGCCATCTACAACAGAATTTGTAAAGTTTATTTAGACTAAGTTTATGATAGATTGAGTTCAACTAATCCAAATTACTAATGAACTTCCACTCAAAAACGACATCCCTCGTGTCCTTTTGGTGATTACATGAACCAAATCCACTATATCAAGTCCGATCATCATGTGAGTTGATATAACTTCAAAGGCGAGAATCTATATGGGCATCATATCAACCATATGACTCATGCTTAACCTTTCGGTCCGTGTTCCGAGGCCATGTCTGTACATGCTAGGCTCGCCAAGTAAGAACCTTAGTATTCGCGTGTGTAAAACTGTCTTACACCCGTTCCTATGAAAGCGTAGATTCGAGTACACCCGATCATCACGTGATGTCTCGAAACACGATCCACAGAACGGTGCATACTCAAGGAAGAACACATTTTTTATCTTGATATCTAAATGAGGGATCATCTTATAATGCTACCAAACGCGCCAAACTAGCAGTATAAGATGCTAACATCTAATGTGTAAAGTGAGATGATATGGTCCATGCATTTGATCTCTATCACTTGCATCATGGTATGATCTCTATCATTCCTTTGTGTATAAGGCCAAGGTCTATGGAACTTACACGTTGACTGTGTTGTAAGAGTATCTACCATACATCTACTTACAACAATACCATATCAATACACTAGCCCAGCAACGATCTAAACTAGACGCCTCTAATTTATCAATTGCAAGTTTTACGTGGCTTAGGGCTTTCGGAGATAGAACCGTTCTCACCTACGAACATGAACCACAACGAGGATAACTAAGTTATTAGCAACTCGTTGTAAATCAGATATTGACTATAGTAGGAGAGATGACACCGCTAGCCACTTATGCAAAACAAGTTGCATGTCACCGTGGAACCGGTCTCATGTACGATGACATGTAAGGTTGGTCCGCCGCTTCATCCCACTATGCCACCAATATCCAAAATACATAGAAGATGCAATAACATGATCATCATCGCCACATATCAACCATATGTGTACTACCTGCTAAGCACCCACGCATAGATCAGGCCTCGATACCACCGTTGGGTCCGCAGATAGAAAACAAAAATTTCCTACGGTGTGAACTACACGCCAAGATCTATCTACTAGGTACAAAGCAACGGGTGGACATACATCCAACGAGAACTTACCCTCGTAGACAACGAGCTTTGTTAACGAGTAGGAACTCGTGGTTGATGTAGTCGTACACTTGTCGATCTCAAGATCGTGAGGAAGTCCGAGCGCCGCAACTCAGCAGCGCATCCAAGATCCGCACACACGTTCAAGCCACGGACAACCTCCACCTCCTCGCTCCAGCGATCCAAATGGAAGCAGAACTCCTTCCGCATGAAGTGCCACTGGGAACATGTATCTCGCTAATCCGAGACCATGGGGAAAATTCTAGAGGGGAGAGAGATCCTTCACAAGGAGGTGTGAGGATGAAGGAGGAATGGGTGGCCTTTATAGGAGGAGGGGGTGCCCCTCTCTCCATGGCGGCGCATGGGGGTGACCTCACCTCCCCATTCATGTGGTGGTAACCCCCACATTAAAATGTCTCTTCACATTTCCTTTTAAAGTCTCCACTTTTAAATGCATTAAATTTCTCCAAATTTAATGCTCTCTCATTTAATAAAACTCTTTTATTAAATTTATTCAGAATTTTGTTAATTACTTTAATTAACAAACATTCACATATAGCCCCTTGCAATATTTCAATATCACATGCGTAACCACCTTCGCAATTTCACCAAACAATTTCCGCTTTCTATTGAAACAATTCCTGCGCTTTGCAATTCTTTCGTCTCAAACATATGTGCTCCAAAATGGTGTCCGTAACTCTTAAGTGTGCCACCCTACGGTTCATGAATAATGCGTACATGATCGAGACCCTTCTCCGATCAATAATCAGCAATGGACACGGAGATCCGTATCGACTCCTACACATTCAACGATGACTCGTGATCGTGAGAACCTTTAACGCTTGTAACTAAATCCCTTTGTCCTCGATATATTACATGCCCGAGATTCGATCATCGGTATCTCCATACCTAGTTTGATCTCGCATCGACATGCACTCTTTTCTCGCTCCGTGATATAACATTCTAGTGATCACATCACTTGCTTGCAAGCTATCCTAATGTGATATCACCGAGAGGGCCCAGAGTATATCTATCCATCATCTGGATTGAAAAATTCCACTCTTGATCCATGAGCCTCAACATAACACCTTCGTAGTACTGAACCCATCTTTATAGTCACCCTGTTACGGTGTGACGTTTGATGTTATCAAGATACTCTTCCGGTGTCAGCAATTAACATGATCTCATGGTCTAAGGATAAAGATTACTTCGTATGATGTTATAGCAATATAAACATAATGACTTGATCGTAATGCTATACTTTGGATGAATGTTCATCACATCATTCCACCAATGGTGTGACCTTGTTATTAACAACATCCAATGTCCATGATCAGGAAACCTTGATCATCCTGTTAATCAACAAGCTAGTCTATAAGAGAGGCATGACTAGGAACCCTTTTTGTTTATTAAACACACATGTATTGATGTTTCCGAATCAATACATTTCTAGCATGTAAAATAAACATCTATCATGTATAAGGAATATATAATAACAACTTTATTATTGCCTCTCAGGGCATATTTCCTTCAGTCTCCCACTTGCACTAGAGACAATAATCTAGTTCACATAGTGATAAATCTAACACCCATGGAGTTCTGGAGTTGATCATGTTTTGCCCTAGGGAGAACTTTAGTCAACGGATCTACTACATTTAGGTCCGTGTGTACTTTACAAATCTTTATATCTCCATCCTTGACATGATCGCAGATGGAGTGAAACCGGCACTTAATATGCTTGGAATTCTTGTGAGACCTTGGTTCCTTTGCGTTGGCTATGGCTCCATTGTTGTCACAATAGATCACCATCGGGTCCAACGCACTGGGAACCACACCCAGTTCCTTAATGAACTCTTCCATCCGAATTGCTTCCTGCGCCGCTTCTGAAGCAGCAACATATTCCGCCTCCGTTGTTGATCCAGCCACCACAGGTTGTTTGGAACTCCTCCAACTAACTGCTGCTCCGTTCAAGAGAAATACGTATCCGGATTAAGACTTAGAGTCATCCAGATCGGTGTCAAATCTAGCATCAACATAACACTTAGCGACTAGCTCTTCTTCACCTCCGTATATAAGAAACATATCCTTAGTTCTTCTTAAGTACTTGAGGATGTTCTTTACCGCTATCCAGTGTTCCGAAACTGGATCATATTGGTACCTACTAGTCAAACTAATAGCATGTGCCACATCTGGTCTTGTACATAGCATGGCATACATAATAGAGCCTATGGCCGAGGCATAGGGGATCTTATCCATCATCTCTCTTTCTTCCGCTGTAGCCGGACTTTGAGTCTTACTCAATGGCTTGCCTTGCAACATAGGTAAGAACCCCTTCTTACTTTCGTCCATATTAAACTTCTTTAATATCTTATCAAGGTATGTACTCTGCGATAGCCCAATTAGGTGCCTTGATCTATCTCTATAGATTTTAATGCCTAATATATATGATGCTTCACCAAGGTCTTTCATCGAAAATTTGCTGTTTAGATAACTTTTAACACTGTTTAAAAGATCTATATCATTTCCAATCAATAATATGTCATCCACATATAATATCAGAAATGCCACATTGCTCCCACTCACTTTCTTGTAATTACAAGCCTCTCCATAAGTTTGGACAAATCCAAACTCTTTGATCACCTCATCAAAGCGGAGATTCCAACTTCGTGATGCTTGCTTCAGTCCATAGATGGATCGCTGAAGTTTGCACACCTTATTAGCATCCTTAGGATCGAAAAAACCCTTAGGTTGTATCATATACAACTCTTCTTCAATCTTACCATTGAGGAACGCAGTTTTGACATCCATCTGCCATATTTCATAATCGAAATATGCAGCAATTGCTAACATAATCCTAACTGACTTAAGCATCGCTACGGGAGAGAATGTCTCATCGTAGTCAACTCCTTGAATTTTTCGAAACCCCTTTGCGACAAGTTGAGCCTTATAGATGGTCACATTACCATCAACATCAGTTTTCCTTTTGAAAATCCATTTATTCTCCACGGCCTTTCGGTCGTGAGGTAAGTCCACCAAGTTCCAAACTTGGTTCTCGTACATGGATTCCATCTCGGATTTCATGGCTTCTAGCCATTTGTTGGAATCCGGGCTCATCATCGCTTCTTCTTACATAGCAGGGTCATCCATATCATCAACCATGAAATTCACAACAGATTGCCGTGATTCCAGGAGCTGCACATGTCCCGCTTGACCTGCGAGGTTTGGTAGTGTCCTCTTCGGAGTTTCATGATCATTATCATTAGCTCTCTTCATCGTGAAGTCAACTCAAACAACTTCCGGTGCGCCACTCGCCAGTCCATGAAGAGAAGGTTCAATAACCTCTTCGAGTTCTACCTTCCGACTACTCACACCTTTCACGAGAAACTCCTTCTCAAGAAAGGATCCATTCTTGGCAACAAAAACCTTGCCCTTGGATCTGTGATAGAAGGTATACCCAATTGTTTCCTTAGGGTATCCTATGAAGACGCATTTTTCCGCTTTGGGTTCGAGTTTATCTGGTTGAAGTTTCTTCACATAAACATCGCATCCCCAAACCTTAAGAAATGATAGCTTAGGTTTGTTTCCAAACCATAATTCATACGGTGTCGTTTCAACGGATTTAGATGGTGCCCGATTTAAAGTGAATGCAAATTGTTTCAAAGGCATAACCCCAAAATGATAGTGGCAAGTCATCGGAGACATCATAGATCGAACCATATCCAATAAAGTACGACACGACATTCTAACACACCATTACGTTGTGGTGTTCCAAGCGTGAGTTGTGAAACTATTCCACAGTCTTTCATATGTGTGCTAAACTCGTAACTAAGATACTCTCCTCCACGGTCGGACCGCAGAAATTTGATCTTTCTGTTACGATGATTTTCCACTTCATTATGAAATTCTTTGAACTTTTCAAAAGTTTCAGACTTGTGTTTCATCAAATAGATATACCCATATCTACTCAAATCATCCGTGAAAGTAACAAAATAACGATATCCACCTCGCGCCGACACACTCATTGGTCCACACACATCAGTATGTATGATTTCCAATAGATCTGTCGCCCGTTCCATTGAACCGAAAAACGCCGTTCTAGTCATCTTGCCCATAAGGCATGGCTCACATGTAGCAAATGATTCAAAATCAAGTGATTCCAAAAGTCCATCAGAATGGAGTTTCTTCATGCGTTTAACGCCAATATGACCTAGACGGTAGTGCCACATATATGTAGATATATCATTATCAAGTTTAATCCTTTTAGCATCAACATTATGAATATGCGTAATACTACTATCGAGATCCAACAGAAACAAACCATTCAACATAGGTGCATGACCATAAAAGATATTATTCATATAAATCGAACAACCATTGTTTTCAGACTTAAATGAATAACCACTTTGCATCAAACACGATCCGGATACAATGTTCATGCTCAGTGCAGGCACCAAATAACAATTATTTAGGTTTATAACTAATCCTGATGGCATATGGAGAGGCAGCGTTCCGACGGCGATCACATCAACTCTTGATCCATTGCCGACCCGCACGAGACCTCATCCCTTGCTAGTTGTCGCTTGTTCCACAGCCCCTGAACCGAGTTACATATATTAGCAGCCGATCCGGTATCAAATACCCAGGTGCTACTGCGAGTACTAGTCAAGTACACATCAATAACATGTATATCACATATACCTTTGTTTGCCTTGCCGGACTTCTTGTCCGCCAAATACTTGGGGCAGTTGTGCTTCCAATGGCCAATCCCCTTGCAATAGTAGCACTCGGTGTCAGACTTAGGGCCAGCTCGGGGTTTCTTTTCAGGCGTGGCAACAGACTTGCCATCCTTCTTTCCCTTGTGCTTGCCTTTCTTGTCCTTCTTGAAACCGGTGGTCCTATTGATCATCAACACTTGATGTTCTTTCCTAATCTCCACTTCTACAGTCTTAAGCATTGACAAAAGCTCGGGAAGAGACTTCTTCATGCCCTGCATATTATAGTTCATCACGAAGCTCTTGTAGCTAGGTGGCAGAGATTGGAGAACACGATGTATGCCTAAGTCAATGGGAATCGTTATTCCCAAGGACACAAGCTTATCGGCGTAGCCAGAGATTTTGAGTACGTGCTCACTAACGGAGCTGTTTTCCTCCATCATGCAGCTAAAGAACTTTTCTGTAGCATTATAACTCTCTATGGCAGCATGGGTATCGAAAATCATTTTCAATTCTCCCATGGTATCAAAGGCATTGCCATTTTCAAAACGCTTTCGAAGTTCTGGCTCTAGCCCATACAGTATGCCGAAATGAACTAAGTTGTGGTCCTCCTGACGAGTTATGTAGATGTTCTTTTCCTTGTCAGGGGCATCAGGAGCTGGTGGGGGGCCTAGCAGCGTATCTAGCACATATTGCTTTTGTGCAGCAGTGAGGAGAATCCTCAAATTCATAGCCCAGTTGGTGAAGTTGCTACCATTCGCAGCAAGTTTCTCTTTCTCCATGAACACATTGAAATTAAAAGCAGGTGGTGCCATCTACAATAGAATTTGTAAAGTTTATTTATACTAAGTTTATGATAGATTGAGTTCAACTAATCCAAATTACTAATGAACTCCCACTCAAAAACGACATCCCTCGTGTCCTTTTGGTGATTACATGAACCAAATCCACTATATCAAGTCCGATCATCACGTGAGTTGATATAGCTTCAAAGGCGAGCATCTATATGGGCATCATATCAACCATATGACTCATGCTTAACCTTTCGGTCCGTGTTCCGAGGCCATATCTGTACATGCTAGGCTCGCCAAGTAAGAACCTTAGTATTCGCGTGTGTAAAACTGTCTTACACCCGTTCCTATGAAAGCGTAGATTCGAGTACACCCGATCATCACGTGATGTCTCGAAACACGATCCATAGAACGATGCATACTCAAGGAAGAACACATTTTTTATCTTGATATCTAAATGAGGGATCATCTTATAATGCTACCAAACGCGCCAAACTAGCAGTATAAGATGCTAACATCTAATGTGTAAAGTGAGATGATATGGTCCATGCATTTGATCTCTATCACTTGCATCATGGTATGATCTCTATCATTCCTTTGTGTGTAAGGCCAAGGTCTATGGAACTTACACGTTGACTGTGTTGTAAGAGTATCTACCATACATCTACTTACAACAATACCATATCAATACACTAGCCCAGCAACGATCTAAACTAGACGCCTCTAATTTATCAATTGCAAGTTTTACGTGGCTTAGGGCTTTCGGAGATAGAACCGTTCTCACCTACGAACATGAACCACAACGAGGATAACTAAGTTATTAGCAACTCGTTGTAAATCAGATATTGACTATAGTAGGAGAGACAGACACCCGCCAACCACTTATGCAAAACAAGTTGCATGTCAGTCGTGGAACCGGTCTCATGTACGATGACATGTAAGGTTGGTCCGGGCCACTTCATCCCACTATGCCACCAATATCCAAAATACATAGAAGATGCAATAACATGATCATCATTGCCCACATATCAACCATATGTGTACTACCTGTTGGGGGGATACCCCCGGGTAGGGTCACTCTGGGGTATAAGGGCCGAGTTAGCCGAGGGTCGGCAAGGTCAAAGCGGATGCTGGCCGAGTCACCTCAAGGCAGGCCGGATCACAGAGTAACCCGGGCCAGGGGGGGACGCCTAACGTTGTCTCGTCCGACTTAAGGAGTAAGTCTGAAATGTTTGTCTAACTTATATGCAGGAACATGTGTGGCCGGATCTACTGTGATCCGGATCCTCGCTTGGCTTCCAGGAGAAGGAAGGAATCTCTCTGGTCAAAAAAGAAGGTCCGGTGCGTACTGGATGAGCGAATAAAGCAAGGGCAGGACCACCGGGTCGTGGCTGACAAGGGTGACGACGCTCACGTCGGCTGACGCGGGCGCCACAGAGGCTACATCGCTAAAGAAAGTGTGATGCGGGGGAAAAGCACCCCTGTCGGGTTACTATTTTGGGAGGGTGCCCTAGGCCAGGACCGAACCACCACTATATAAGGGGGGTTAGGGTTCTGGTAGAGGGGTTGGGTTTTTCTGCGAGGCAGAGTTCGCAGAATTCTAGTTGGTTGAGCACTAGTGGATCTAGGGTTCTTGGGCTAGATAGGAGGCAAGAGTAAGAGAGTTTCTTCTTCCTCCTCTTGTCAATACAGCTCGAGGAGCACTTGTAATCTTTGAGATAGAACATTAATACAAAGCTTCTACGTGGAGAATCACTCCGCTATCCGGGCTAGCGGCGCTAGCAGGGGTGAAGATCCGGATGGGAAACCTCATCGGCACCGGCGAACGCATCGTCTCCGGGCTCGTTCAGTGCTTTGGACTACGCCGACAACGCTGGTCGCTTCAAAGACGCCCCTTCCGCGCAATGGCATCTTCATCAAGTTCGGTGCGCACAAGGTCTACGTTGCTGTGGACGTGTCTTGCGTTCATCCGCGTCGCGTTGTCGATGCGGGAGAACCACCCCTCACTGTGGCTCGCGGGGCGCGTATCGCTCGCTCCCCAGACCATGCAGAGGTGATGATGACTGCGCCAGGCACGGGCATGAGCATGGATCCAGCGCCAGACCTGGAGGTAACACCTAAGGCATCGAGGAAAGCTAGGGGTCCTCCATTAGAGAGGCCTGAAAACGTGCTGAGGGAAGCTATGGATAGCTTGGCAAACCCGGTGGCAGCAGTGGTAGATCCGGCTCAGGCACAGGCCGAGCTAGAGGAAACCCGACAAAAGATACTGGAGGGTGCAAAGAAAATAGCAGCGGCTCAGCAGTCATTGAACATGACGCTGCATGAATACGCAAAGGCAAACAAAGTTGACACGGTAAAAGTAAAAAGGAGAAATCTCATAAACGAGATGAACAGAGAAGGTGATGATGGACCAGAGGGGTCGGAAAATTATCTCGTGGGTTGCCAAGTATAGTACCCGCGAAGAACCTTAGAGCAGCAGATGCCGAACTAGAGGGTCTGACGGGTGAGGCCCGTCAGAGGCAGCAAGACCGGGTTAATGAGCTGGTTCGGATCGCGAACAGGCAGAACGAGGAGCTGCTGAGGGGTAACCCGGAGAGAGTTGGAGCTTCTAAGGTCGTCCATTCGGCGATGGGTAAACCGGAGAAATCCGCTGGAGCCGCATCGTCGCCTCATGGTGGCCCAAGGAGAGAAGAGGTAGTAACCTCGGCCAAACGGAACAAGCAGATCGTCCCGTACGACCCAACGCAAGCGGGAAAAGAAAAAGAGATGCGGAAAAACGACGATCGACGAAGTGTGAGCCGAGGTGAAGCTGGTCGAGGTAATCACGACCAAGGCAATGCCGGTCAAGGGAATGTTGCCAACGGCGATGCCGAACAGCGAAACTCGGCAGGAGCAGGTCAACCGCAGCAGCGGAATATACCAAGGCAAGAGCAAAGTGTCGGCCAAGGTATGCAACAGAGAGGAGCACAACGAGAGCAAAACCGATACAATGACAGAGACTCGGAGATGATGAATGCGGGATATGCAAGACCGGACTATCATGTGATAGGGTCGATATTGGAAGGCAGGGATTTGATGCCGGATGACGCCAGGTTAAAGCTGGATCGCCTGTATAGGTCAGAACAGATCGAATGTCAAGGTCCTCCGGGTCCAGCATGCTTTGGACCCCGGATCATGAAGGAACCGCCAGTACCCAACTTCCAATTGCCCAGGGGCATGAAGACGTATGAAGGCAGTACCAAGCCAGAGGATTGGCTGATAAACTATGCTACAGCGGTGAAAATTGCAACTGGCAACTTGAGATGGGCGGTATGGTATGTGCCCTAGATGTTGGAAGGTCCGGCTAGAGTATGGCTGAATAATTTACCGCCCGGAAGCATCAATTGCTGGATAGATTTTGAAGAAATGTTTATCAGCAACTTCTCAAGTACATATCAGAGACCGAATAGACCGCAGACCCTGGCGATGTGCAAGCAGAGATCTAACGAAACGGATCGTGAATTCTTGACCCGGTGGTGTACCATGAGAAACTCGTGTGAGGGAGTCATAGAGTCACAGGCTATAGCATGGTTCGCACAAGGGTGCAGATATGGCAGCGAGTTGTGGATGAAATTGCAAAGGAAAATGCCAGTCATGTTGGCAGAGATGATCTGGATTGCGGATTCATATGTTTTGGGTGACCCGACTCAACCCAGGATCTTGTCGAACGAGTCAAATGAGGAGTACTATCAGAGGGACGGAGCCGGGTCATCCCGGAGGAACGATTACAGGGGAAAAAGGAGAGACGATAGACCGGATCATCGGTATAGTTCGCAACAAGTTGCAGCTGTGAATCAAGATCAACCCAGAGCAGGGAGCAACCAACGCCAGAAAACGGGAGGGCAATGGACTCCCCGAAACGATGGTAAGAAAACGTGGACTCCGGAGCAGAAGAAGCAATGGCAAGAAAAGAAAGACCGTCCGAGGTATACCTATGAGTCAATGTTGGACCAGCCGTGTAAGTTTCACACACCAAATCCGAACAGCCTGGCGGGTCACACAACGAGGCAATGTGAGTGGATGCGTAAGATAGAACAAGGTGGTTCGGGGAATGCTCAGGCACCCCAGAACGATCAACCTCGGCAGGAGTTACCCCGGCAGCAATTGCTCTCCAGAGCAAACACGCAGCAACTCATGTTGCCTCCCCCTCCGCCGAGGTATGACAACAATGAGAGAAGCGATGCAGTGCATCAGGTGGAAAACCAGCAACAACCGAATCAGAGGTACCCTGGAAACGAGGGAAGGAATGAGTACAGGGAACATCACCAGAGCTATTGTGTGTTCACAACAGAGGAAACAGATAGGAAGAGCTTGCAGCGCCGACATATGGAGGTTAACGCGGTTATGCCTGCAGTGACGAGGTACATGCCTTGGTGAGACCAGGAAATCACCTGGAGCGTCAAAGATCATCCCAAGCTTATGCCAAGTCCAGGCTCGTATGCACTAGTGTTAGATCCGACGTTCATTGGACCAAACATTAATGTGAGGTTCTCCAAGGTACTGATCGACAATGGCAGTAGCATTAACATCATGTATGCGGATACGATGCGCAAGTTGGGCATCTCGGAGAACATGCTCCAAGCTACACGAACAACTTTCCATGGCATCATACCAGGCATCTCCTGTGAGCCCATAGGCAAAGTCCGGATCGACGTGCTGTTCGGCACGGGGGATAAATGCCGAACTGAGAATCTAGAGTTTGAGGTGGTGAACTTGGAAAGCGCGTATCAGGCATTACTCGGGAGACCAGCACTGAGCAAGTTCATGGCAAGTTGCCACATCAGTTATCTGAAGATGAAGTTGCCTGGGCCAAATGGAGCAATTACTATCGCTGGAGATTTCCGACGTTCTATTGAGTGCGCCTCAGCCGGGTCTAACCTAGCCGAGTCACTCGTAATTGCGCAAGAGAAAAGCAAAATCCAAGAGGTGGCGGCATTAGCTCAGTCCGCGCAGCAGTATATGCCGGCGTTAAGTAACCCGCATGGAAGCGTTTCATTTCAAGCCGCAAAGAACACCAAGAGGATTCCAGTGGATAACATGTTTCCGGAGCGTACCGTAACAATTGGTGCCGGGTTAACTGACAAATAGGAAAGCGAGCTCGTCAACTTCCTCCATGAGAATCGGGATATTTTTGCTTGGTCCACACAGGACTTGCAAGGTGTTCCGAGGGAGTTGGCCGAGCACTCTTTGAACGTAAGACCCGGAGCAAGGCCGGTGAAGCAACCTCTCCGACACTTCGCCAAGGATAGGAGAAAGGTCATTGGTGACGAGATAGCTCGGTTGCTAGCAGCTGGATTTATCAAGGAAGTGTTGTATCCAGATTGGCTCTCTAATCCGGTGTTGGTAGAAAAGAAGAAGGATGATCCGAACGTGGCAGTGGTTTGGCGTATGTGTATCGATTACACGAACCTGAACAAAGCGTGTCCAAAAGATCCATTTCCACTGCCGAGGATAGATCAGGTCATCGACTCTACCGTGGGATGTGAACTGTTGTCATTCATCGACGCATATTCTGGTTTCCACCAGATACATCTGAACCCGGATGATCAAATAAAAACTACGTTTATTACCCCGTACGAGGCTTATTGCTATCGCACTATGCCGTTTGGTTTACGAAATGCAGGTGCAACGTACCAAAGATGTATGCAAAAATCTTTGCACGATCAAATAGGTCAAAACGTACAAGTCTACGTGGATGATGTGGTTATTAAGACCAAGGAAAGCACAACGCTCCTTGACGACATAAGGCAAACATTCGCAAACTTGAGGAGATTCCGGATGAAGCTTAATCCGGAGAAATGTACCTTCGGTGTCCCGGCTGGGAAATTACTCGGATTTCTTGTCTCTAGCCGAGGTATCGAGGTTAATCCAACTAAGATCCGAGCCATCAAACGAATGGAGCTGCCGAAGTGTCTCAACGATGTCCAGAAGTTCACTGGGTGCCTGGCCTCGTTGAGTCGGTTTGTATGTCGGTTGGGAGAAAAGGCACTGCCTCTCTACCAACTCATGAAAAAGTCAGATAAATTCGTTTGGACGCCGCAGGCCGATCAAGCTTTTGCCCACTTAAAAAAGATGTTGGCCACTGCACCAGTGTTAGCTTCTCCACTGTCAAAGGAGCCAATGTTGCTCTACATAGCCGCAACCAACCGAGTTGTAAGTGCAGTGATTATAGTGGAGCGTGATGAAGAGGGTAAGTCGGTGCAGAGGCCGGTGTATTACTTGAGCGAGGTATTGTCTGCCTCAAAACAGAACTACCCGCATTTTCAAAAGGTGGCATACGGTGTTTATATGGCGGCAAAGAAGTTAAATCACTACTTTGAGGAGCATCCCATCAAAGTGATATGCGAAGCCCCCATATCCGAGATAATGGGTAACAAAGATGCGAATGGTAGAATTGCAAAATGGGTAATTGAGCTAGCACCTTACGCACCCCAGTATGATAGAAGAGAAGCAATCAAGTCTCAGGCTGTGGCTGAATTTTTCGTAGATTGGGCCGAGGTGCAATACGAACCAGCGCCACCTGATCTGAACTACTGGAGGATGCACTTTGATGGATTGAAAACCCAAACCGGGTTAGGTGCCGGGGTTGTGCTTACCTCGCCAAAGAAGGATCAACTCAAGTACGTATTACAGATCCATTTCGCGGCATCGAACAATGTCGCTGAGTACGAGGCTCTTGTGCATGGTCTCAAAGTGGCAAAGGAGATTGGCATACGTCGGATAATATGCTTTGGGGTGTGGGACGCCCTGGATCCAAACATGGCACTATACAGATTTCATGTGCAGAAGATCTCGGGTTACTTTGAGGGATGCGAATTTCACCATGTACCTCGCGTGGAAAACGAAGCTGCCGACATGCTGTCAATGCTCGGATCGACCCGACAGGCAATTCCACCGGGTGTAGCATTGGAGCACCTCAGAAAACCATCTATCAGGCCGTCCCCAGGAACCGACTCAATCTATGTCCCGGAAACGCGAATCGGAGCTGAGCCCATGGACATTGACATGGGAGGTAGCGCCGAACCCGGATCTGCCTCGGCAAACCCGGGGATCGCCTCAAGAGACCTGGGGCTACCTCGCTAGACCCGGATCGTTTCAGTGATCCGGCTGAAGTTATGCCGGTGGATCAGATGGAAATTGATGAGGAGATGTTCCCTACACGAGCGATACCAGCTTGGGCACTGCCTATATACCAATTCTTGAAATATGGAACCTTACCCACTGAGGAAGTGCTAGCCAGGCAAACCCAGAGGAGAGCCAAAGCTTACACAATCATCAATTCTGAGCTGTACAAACGGAGTGTAACCAATGTCCTCCAGCGATGTGTTGACCCGGAAGAAGGACTTAACATCCTCCGAGATATACACCAAGGAGAATGCAGGCATCATGCCTCATCCCGGGCCTTAGTGGCAAAGGCGTTCCGGCATGGATTCTACTGGCCAAGTGCCTTGGAGCAAGCAGAAGATCTGGTGAGAAAATGCATTGGTTGTCAAAAATACGCCACCAAGACACATATGCCTATGTCGGAACTCAAGACCATACCAATTATGTGGCCATTTGCTGTATGGTGTTTGGATATGGTTGGCCCGTTCAAACCAGCAAGAGGAAACATGACACACATTCTGGTCAAGGTGGACAAGTTTACAAAATGGATCGAAGTGAAGCCTATAAGAAAATGTGATGGAGCTACGGCCATGACATTTCTCAAAGACATCATCTTGAGATACGGTTATCCACACAGCATTATAACTGATAATGGAACGAATTTCGCGGAAGGAGCATTTGCGCGCTTTTGCCGAGACAAGAAGATCCAACTCGACATAGCCTCGGTAGCCCACCCTGCATCGAACGGACAAGTGGAAAGATCCAACGGATTAGTGTTATCCGGGATAAAACCCAGGCTCATTGAGCCGCTGCAAAGATCAGCGGGGTGCTGGATAGAAGAACTACCAGCGGTATTGTGGAGTTTAAGAACAACTCCGAATCGATCAACAGGCTACACGCCATTCTTTCTGGTATATGGGGCAGAAGTTGTATTACCAGACGACATAGAGCATGATTCGCCTAGGGTCACCCAATACATAGAAGCCGAAGTGCAAGAAGCCCGGCAAAATGATGTTGATCTGCTAGAAGAAGCGAGATAACTGGCATTGTCCAGATCCGCCATATATCAGCAAAATCTCCGACGCTATCATAGCCGGAAAGTGTGCCCCCGAGTCTTTCGGGAAGGCAATCTGGTGCTCCGGTTGGTGCAACGTACCACTGGCATGCATAAATTATCCCCCCCCCCATGGGAAGGAGCATTTATTGTGAGCAAAGCGTTGCACAATGATTCCTACTATCTTATAGATGCGAAGCCACAGGAAAAGAACAAGGCGGACAGGTTTGGAGAGGAATCGAAGCGTCCATGGAATGTAGCACTACTTCGTCCCTTCTACACTTAGCTGAGAAGTGTATGTATCCGAGTCATCTCATATGTCGGTATGTATGTCGGCAATGAGCTTATCAATGAAATAGCGAAGCCTCGAGCAGTAACTCGGGGACTGCCTTAATAAATAGTTGTTGTTACTTTTTATGCGTTAGCTGGAATGACTCGGTTCGCTTAACCCGGATTAGTAATGTGTGAGCACCAGAAACCCAACCCTTCGACTTGCTGCTGTCCAACAAGAATTGGCTTCATGGCAAGCAAGGGAAGAAGTTTGGACTTGCGTAGCACATGAAAAACCACTAAGGAAATGAACTTATTCCAGCTAACGTTTGTTTTTTCGGACTAACCCCGTATTTACTTTCAAGTTATTATGTTGAATTATTTTGAGCCAAGCCTCAAAGTTTCTCAGTATTGTTAAAACGATTCTTGAAGCTCGGATTCGTAAGTCGTAAAACCGAATCAAGGTAGACACGGATCGAGCCAGAGAATTGGACGAACAAGAAAATGAAACTCGGGGACTACGCCCAAGTTAATCCGGCATACAAGCATAGTAGCAAAATATCATGTATTCAGCATACAATTGCACCCGGCATACCGGGGATCTGATAAATTTTCAAGTTTTTTCCACTAAGGAGCGGCAGGAGGAGGAAGTTCGGCGTCATCATCACTGTCTTCAATATCTGAAGCAGCATCTTCTCCATCCTCACCCGATCCATCCTCCATGTTCTCCATATGCTCCTCCTCGCCGGACTCCAGAAAGCTCGACCCCTCAACCCAGTCATGGATGGGAGAATATTCGACAAGGCTGTAGGCGCAAGCCTGGCGCCGAGCTACCCACTCCGGATCATCGGTCCATTTGGATCCGGTGCGCCGGCGTGTGAGGAGGCTCAGGTCGATCTTCTCGTACCATGTAAGGATATGATGGAGGAGGGTATCTGCTGCGGCACGCCCGGCGGATTCTCTCCAGAGATCAAGCTGTGTCTCGATTTCCAATAGCTTCTCAGCAAGGAGTGTGATCCTTTTCGGAGCGCTCTCGCTTGGACAGAAAGTGTTGTAGATCCGGACCGCAACGTCAAGGAGATCTTTCCCATAGTTCTTGATGGTTTCCACCCGAGCTGACACGCTGACCAACAGGTCCTCCATGTCTAAGGGGACGCTCTCACCATCAGGAGCGACGGGAGTACCCCTCTCTCGGCGGAATTTGGCAACGACAGCACTGACGATGGGAGTACCCTCCGGAAAGTGATCTGAAAATAAGGAAAGGGAAGATGTTGAAGCAAAGGCATATGAGCTAATCCGGAAAACTATGTCGGATAAGGGGAAGAAACTTACGTGAGATATGGCGGTGGATCCGGGTCAACTCCTTGATACAACCGCTGCTGCCTCCGGGCGGTTGTTCAAGCTCAGCGAGCGCCGACCCAAGCTGGACCTCGGATTCCTTGAGCAGGTCCTGGTCCTTGGAGATCTGGAGGGTAAAGCGCTCACGTTCTTCGGTGAAGTTCTGGCCAACTTTTTGGAGCTCGGTTTTGTGTTGGGCCTTCATCTTCTCCATCTCGGCCTTGAGTTTGAATATTTCGTCATCCTTGGTCCGGAGGAGGGCAAGCTCATCATTCTTCTCCTTCAGCTCAGCTTCATGCTGTCCTGCTTGTTCGAGAAAATGCAGCATCATATCAGACACAAGCAAACTATCCTCAAGCGATGCTGAAATAGTATGTTGACCTAGCAAAGCCGAGGAGTGAATGTTTACCGAGCCAAGGAGAAGAAGAAATGGAAAACACAACAAGATTGGGCGAGAGAGGACATACCTCGGATTTCCTCCAAGTTCTTCCGCATAATTTTGTTTTTAGCCTCCACCCCAGCTGCAAAAAAAACCTGAATGAGGAGGTTAGTCCAGCGGAAACAAGTGAAACAGAGAGGTGTTGAGGGAGGAAATTACCCCTCTTTTCATGCTCCGCGCCAAGTGCAACATGTTTTGCGCGCAAGATCTTGTGGGTATCAAGCAGGCGCTGAAATTCGGCGCTCTCACGATTGGTAGTTACCTGACAAAGGTACAGGAGTGTTAAATTAGTTTGTTGCATATTTGAAGTGTACAAGATCCGGGCCAAGCGGAACTTAACCCGACTCTAGGTGTGTGCATATTTGAAGTGTACAAGATCCGGGCCAAGCGGAACTTAACCCGGCTCTAGGTGTGTGCATATTTGAAGTGTACAAGATCCGGGCCAAGCGGAACTTAACCCGGCTCTAGGTGTGTGCATATTCGAAGTGTACAAGATCCGGGCCAAGCAGAACTTAACCCGGCTCTAGGTGTGTGCATATTCGAAGTGTGCAAGATCTGGGCCAAGCGGAACTTAACCCGGCTCTAGGTGTGTGCATATTCGAAGTGTACAAGATCCGGGCCAAGCAGAACTTAACCTGGCTCTAGGTGTGTGCATATTCGAAGTGTGCAAGATCCGGGCCAAGTGGAACTTAACCCGGCTCTAAATGTGTGCATATTTGAAGTTTACATGCAGCTACGTTGATCTTCTAATGAGCATCCAGCCGAGTAACAAGTTACTCCGCCGGAGGCTCGGGGACTAATGGTTATTATCTACAGCATGTAAAGAAGAAACGACGTACCTCCATCATTCGCCCAGCGAGGTTAATGGCCTTGGCGGCGGTATTCATCTGAGCGGAAAATTCAGCGGGGCCGAACTTTTCCGGGAGATCGTCGTTGTAGACAAACTCCGCCTTATTCCAGTTCATGACGAACTCGATAAGGCTCGGAGGGTACCGTTCGCCAGTGGGCATGTGGGGTGCCACCAAGCCCTTTGCGTGAGCTTCCTTCCTCTCAATCAGGGCAAGAGCTGGGCTGGTGTGAAGAACCATCTGCTGTGAATCGGCTGGCTCGGCAGGAGGATCCGTCGCTGCTAGTGACTTCTTCGGAAGCATTGACGACAAGGTTCGCTGCCCGGCCTCGACGGAGGTAGACTTAGCAGCATCCGGAGCCTTCTTGCCTTTAGCTTGCTGGGAGGATGTGACCATAGTGGATTTGCCTTTGGAAGCTGCTGGAGTGGTTCCTCGCCGAGTTTGGGATGACTCGGACGAGGCAGACGAACTTGGCACGTGAGCTTTGGTAGCAGGACTAGGAGCTGCTGTTGGTTTCTTTAGAGCCGGGACAGGCGCTGGTTCGGTGGCTAGTGCTGGAGCTGCTGCTGGTGCTGGAGTTGCGGTAGACTTGGTGGTTGCTGGTTGTGGTAATGCCGAAGTGGCGGACGCCGTTGCCTCGGCCGATCCGACCCCTCCCGATGCAAGATCGCGTTCCTCTGGAGGAGGTACTGCGGAACCCGGAGCAGCCGCAGAGCCCTCTAGAATAGGGCTCAGGGGGCGTGACTCGTCGTCACGAGGAGGGGAAGGACCAGACCGAAGGGGAGAAGAGATGCTCGATCCGCTTTGAGGGACCTCCACAGGAGCCCTGCAAAAGAAAATAATGTCAGGAGTGAAATTACCCCGATGCAGGGGGAAGTGTGTTGTGCAGTGAAAAATGACTTACGCATCCGAGGTCTCGGCCTCCTTAGGTTTCCGGGCCCTCCGTGCCGGGGCTTTGCCTGCCCGTTTGGAGGCAGTCTTGTCTCCAGCCTTCTTTTGCCTTTTGGTAGGCTGAGAAGGTTCGGAAGAAGAACTTGACGCGGATCCACGCTTCTTCTTCGACGCCACCGGAACAGGCTCGCCCGTGGCAAGTGGAGGATCCTCGTGGATATGCCCACCGGGGTTAGCTGATGCCGGGAAGGCAAAATAAAGAGGGACAGCCTCAACGGGTTCAATCATATCGATATCCGAGTCATCCTCATCGTCGGGCCAATCTCTAAGAGAAGAGAATTTACCGCTTGGTCGTTTGGTGGCGTCGGTCGTGGGGAGGAACATCTCCTGGTCTGGCTCCTCCTCATCCGGGATTTCTCGGTCCGGGGCCCACTTAAGGGTCGGATCCATGCCATCCTCGAGGGTTTGCTGGAGAAACAGCTGAGAAAAAAGCACAAAGAGTAGAGTCAAAAATATGATAAGGACCGACACGTAATTGATCTGGAATAAGTTTACCCCGCGAAGCTTACCGTGGGAGGGAGCCTGTCACGGCAGTAATGCTTGATTCCCCATGTCCATTCGACGGAGAAATCCTTATGGGTTGTGAAAAGAGCCTTGACCCGGAAAAAGATCTCTGTATTGCTCAACTCGAACGAGGAGGTTCGGTTGGGGTCGTGGCTGAAGCTCATGTGGCACAACTTGTGAGTGCGCCGCTGGAGGGGAGAGATTCGCTACATTTAATGTGATCATGGCATCCTCGTTGTGCAATCCGAGCTTCTTCAGCTCCACGAACCTTTTGTGGACTTGGTTGGCCAGAGCTGTAGGTTTCTTGGTGACCTCCTCCCAGAAATCTGTGTCAGGGGGACCCAGAGCGTAGGGCAGCAACCGAATCAAGTCTTCGGTTCCGGATGTAGAAGAAGGTCCGGGCCCATCCTTTGCAGGAGTCAAGCCCGGTGACCCGGGGAAAGATTGAAAATCTCCGGGGCGAGATCGAGGCAGCTCTGAACTGAGTGGGCTGCTTGTCCTCCGACTCAACGTGGATGTTGGGGACGACGTTACGACGGAGGCCGAAGAACCGGATCCACAGCTCCTTCGTGGGCCATAGTCCGGTGTAGCCCTTGATCATAGAGACGAAAGCGGACAGAGAGGTGATGGCGTTCGCCGGGAGATGATGTGGTTGCAAGTGATAGGTCCGAACCCAGTCCAGGAAGAAATCACTCGCCGGAAGACCAAATCCCCGTTGGAAATGGGACAGGAAAACAACGAACTCACCCGGATTGGGTGAGGGGGCCAATTCCGAGGAGGGGAGACGAGCAGCGACGCCGACGGGAATACGCCAGGTCCGGTAGAGCCAGTCGAGGTTGTCCTGGCAGACCCACGAACCATCCCACGCGCCGCGCTTCGCCGCGCCGGTGTCCTCCTCCATCTCCTGCTCGACGACGATGAGATCCTCCTCCGTCATCTCGAATCCGCTGTCCTTGCTAGAACTAGCGGCGGCGGGGCTCCGAGGTCTAGATTGACAAGGACCCATGGCTAAGAAGTTGTGCGGCGGTGGCTGCGGTGCGAAAGCGCGGAGAAGGTGCGGCGGCAGCGCTGCTGCAACGGGCACTGGCGGCAGCGCGGTCGCGAGGAAGAAGAAGAGGAACGGGCAAAGGGGCGCGGAGATGGAAAAATGCTAAGGGACACGCCCCTCCCCTATTTAACTGCCCCCAATGCTCGATGAGTGGGATCGCGCTGCGCCGGAGAGCCACACGGTGTGGCCGTGTATCACCGGCGTCAGCCAATCAGAGAGAAGCCACACCGCGGGCCACAGAGTAAATATGATCCCATGACATGACGTGCAGTTGCGGTAAACGAGGAGACAGGCGTGACGTAACCCCACGACAAGAATCACCGATTCCATCGGCGATTCGTGCAGGCCCTTAAAATGAGGCAACGTAATGATTAACCTTTACGTGGGTTGGCGTATGAGAGAAGGAAGCAAGGCCCGGATCCGAGCCACAATGGTAACCCGGCCGGCAAGTGAAAACTTGAAATATGCAGAGGGAAAGTAAAACCATAGGATCCGAGCCGAAGTGGTGACCCGTCCGGCAAGTGGAAACTTGAAGCGTGCGAAGGGAACGTAAATCCATATAATCCAAGACAAGAAGTTAACCCGGAACTAAACGTCCGAGGCTCGAATATGAATGAACCTGATGTGGCCTTGGCAACCAAGACCGCTAAGACCGCACCAGCTTCGGGGACTAATGTTGGGGGGATACCCCCGGGTAGGGTCACTCCGGGGTATAAGGGCTGAGTTAGCCGAGGGTCGGCAAGGTCAAAGCGGATGCTAACCGAGTCACCTCAAGGCAGGCCGGATCACGGAGTAACCCGGGCCAGGGGGGACGCCTAACGTTGTCTCGTCCGACTTAAGGAGTAAGTCGGAAATGCTTGTCTAACTTATATGCAGGAACAGGTGTGGCCGGATCTACTGTGATCCGGATCCTCGCTTGGCTTCCAGGAGAAGGAAGGAATCTCTCTGGTCAAAAAAGAAGGTCCGGTGCGTACTGGATGAGCAAATAAAGCAATGGCAGGACCACCGGGTCATGGCTGACAAGGGTGACGACGCTCACGTCGGCTGACGCGGGCGCCGCAGAGGCTACATCGCTAAAGCAAGTGTGACGCGGGGGAAAAGCACCCCTGTCGGGTTACTATTTTGGGAGGGTGCCCTAGGCCAGGACTGAACCACCACTATATAAGGGGGGTTAGGGTTCTGGTAGAGGGGTTGGGTTTTTCTGGGAGACAGAGTTGGCAGAATTCTAGTTGGTTGAGCACTAGTGGATCTAGGGTTCTTGGGCTAGATAGGAGGCAAGAGTAAGAGAGTTTCTTCTTCCTCCTCTTGTCAATACAGCTCGAGGAGCACTTGTAATCTTTGAGATAGAACATCAATACAAAGCTTCTGCGTGGAGAATCACTCCGCCATCCCTCCCTGGATTCTCCTAGCGTGTATTAGTCCCCACCTTTAGCCTATCCATGGCATCTGCCGTGACACCACCACGACACTACCCGTGCTAAGCACCTATGCATAGATCAGGCTCGGATACCACTGTTGGGTCCGCAGCATAGAAAACAAAAATTTTCCTACGGTGTGAACTACACGCCAAGATCTATCTACTAGGTACAAAGCAACGGGTGGACATACATCCAACGAGAACTTACCTCAGAGAAACGAAGCTTTGTTAACGAGTAGGAACTCGTGGTTGATGTAGTCGACACTTGCCGATCTCAAGATCGTGAGGAAGTCTGAAGGCCAAGAACTCAGCAACAGATCCGCATCAAGACACACGCTCAAGCCACGGACAACCTCCACCTCCTCGCTCCGGTGATCCAGGAAGCAAAGAACTCCTTCCTGCATTTAAAATGCCACCGGAACATGTATCTTGCTAATCCGAGACCATGGGGAATAATTCTAGAGGGGAGAGAGATCCTTCACAAGGAGGTGTGAGGATGAAGGAGGAATGGGTGGCCTTTATAGGAGGAGGGGTGCCCTCTCTCCATGGTCGGCGCATGGGGTGACCCTCACCTCCCCATTCATGTGGTGGTAACCCCCCCACATTAAAATGCCTCTTCACATTCCTTTTAAAGTCTCCATTTAAATGCATTAAATTTCTCCAAATTTAATGCTCTCTCATTTAATAAAACTCTTTTATTAAATTTATTCAGAATTTTTTAATTACTTTAATTAACAAACATTCACATATAGCCCTTGCAATATTTCATTATCACATGCGTAACCACCTTCGCAATTTCACCCAAAACAATTTCCGGTTTCTATTGAAACAATTCCTGCGCTTTGCAATTCTTTCGTCTCAAAACATATGTGCTCCAAAATGGTGTCCGTAACTCTTAAGTGTGCCACCCTACGGTTCGAGAATAATGCGACATGATCGAGACCCTTCTCCGCTCAATAATCAGCAGCGGACTGGAGATCCGTCCGACTCTACACATTCAACGATGACTCCTGTGATCGTGAGAACCTTTAACGCTTGTAACTAAATCCCTTTGTCCCTTGATATATTACATGTCCAAGATTCGATCATCGGTATCTCCATACCTAGTTTGATCTTGTTACCGACATGCACTCTTTTCTCGTTCCCGTGATATAACATTCTAGTGATCACATCACTTGCTTGTAAGCTATCCTAATGTGATATCACCGAGAGGGCCCAGAGTATATCTATCCGTCATCTGGATTGACAAATTCCACACTTGATCCATGAGCCTCAACATAACACCTTCGTAGTACTGAACCCATCTTTATATTCACCTTGTTACGGTGTGACGTTTGATGTTATCAAGATACTCTTCCGGTGTCAGCAATTAACATGATCTCATGGTCTAAGGATAAAGATTACTTCGTATGATGTTATAGCAATATAAACATAATGACTTGATCGTAATGCTATACTTCGGATGAATGTTCATATCATTCCACCAATGGTGTGACCTTGTTATTAACAACATCCAATGTCCATGATCAGGAAACCTTGATCATCCTGTTAATCAACAAGCTAGTCTATAAGAGAGGCATGACTAGGAACCCTTTTTGTTTATTAAACACACATGTATTGATGTTTCCGAATCAATACATTTCTAGCATGTAAAATAAACATCTATCATGTATAAGGAATATATAATAACAACTTTATTATTGCCTCTCAGGGCATATTTCCTTTAAGAATTGGTTCCCGGTGTGATCTGTCACCGTGTTGACCATGCTCGGTTCTGTTTTCCTCCTCTAGAATCCGAGCTTGCCGTCGTCGTGGTTGCACCCGCACCAATTCTGCCACCTCTGCCGAGGTCTCTGTGGTAGCTCAAGTTCTGTCATGTTGGACATGTATGTAAGAGAATTCGGAGCTTGGCGGCGGCAAACCGTTGTTGAACCTGCAAGGAATTTGCTGAAGACTGTGTGCCGCTCCAAGGTCTTCGGCTGATGCCTTCGGCTTCTACCAACGTCCATCGCTGATGTGAGATCATTTAGTTACTTCAATACAAAATTTCGACCAATTTAACTTGTTGATGTATTCCTTGAAAATTATAATATAATCAAGCACTAGAAATATTTTGTAGTGTGCATGAGCATGATCAGTAATATAATTGAACACTAGAAATTTTAAGGCACTCCATATAAAGGAGTAGATTAATATAAAAGGTTCACTAGAGACACCACGGATATATTGTCTTACATGCCACATACAGGTAATAATTAACTAAAACAAAATAAAAGAAAGGGCAGCAGCAGCTGGCCGGGACACGGAGATGCCTAGCAGGGAAGGGGTTTATTAGCAGGAGGCAGCGACAGCCTAGTCGATGGGATACAGGCCAGTCCTGACATACTCCCGGAGGAATTTGCCGTAGGCTGGATGCCGCGCCAAGGTAATCGGCCTATGGCTTCTGCCTCCACCTCTACCAACGCCCTCCGCGTGCTGGATCATGCTGTTGAGGTGCACGTTGATTGCTCTGCCACAGAATGGGCAAAACAGTCCCCCCCTATGGTGGAAACGGATTAGCCCACACAGAATCACCAAAGACGAAGCGGCTCTTGTTGTCCCTGGATACCTTGCTATCGTCCACTTCATCATCATCCTCCTGTTGATTTTTAAGAACATAACTTAGAACTCATACATATGATTGAATTGTATTACAACTCAAGAATTGACAACATGTATATGTAAGACAATATATCTGTGGATATCAAACATAAATCATCTTAGCAATAGTTCGATCGGTTCATATATCATTTCATCTCAACACAATGACAAATAATTGCATCAGAGTAAATGTAGGATAAATCTAGGGGCCTCATAAGTTTCTTCAAGGATGGAGTAGGTGAACCAAGTAACAATTGCAGAACCTATAATGTTGTTGTACATCACCCCAGGTTCACTAACTCATCCCTGAAAAAATCTGACACCAATGTGTCTGCCTCTCTTTTGGGACAAATTTGAATCATTGGCCACAATAAGAAATTGAAATGTAATCATACAAAACATTATTCAGGGATATACATAGTCAGGTACAAAAACAAGCCTAAATATTGTAATTATAAATAGAAAACCAAACAATTAATCTTTAGGTACATGTTAAAAATACTTATGATCAAAACCATTCATACATATGCATCATACCAATCATTAAAAGATCAGAAACAATTCAAGGATCATATATGTAGTTCCATATGAGAATAAATCTAGGGCCTCATAATTTGTTTCAGAGATGGAGTTGGCGAACCAAAGTACCAACAACACAACCTATATTGTTTGTGTGCATTACTGCCTCAGGTTCACCAACCCATCCCTAAAACACGACACCATCATACGTGTCTCCCCTTGAACTCTTTTCAGGAAAATTTCAATCATCGGCCTCGGTGACAAACTAAAATGTAATTCTTATACACTATGAATGCATGGAATAGATAATTCGAATATCATAGTTCTATGAATGTAGAATAAAGATTGCGGCCTCATAAGTTTCTACAGGGATGGCATAAGTGAACCAAGTAACACGTGCACAGCTTATATTGATCTTGTACATGGCCCCAGGTTCGCTAACTCATCCCTGAAAAAATCTGACACCAATCTGTCTGCCTCTCTTTGGGGGAAATTTGAATCATTGGCCACAATAAGAAATTGAAATGTAATCGTACAAAACAATATTCAGGGATATACATAGTCAGGTACAAAAACAAGCCTAAATATTGTAATTATAAATAAAAAACCAAACAATTAATCTTTAGGTACATGTTAAAAATACTTATGATCAAAACCATTCATATACATATGCATCATACTGATACATTGCAAATGTATCTATAATTTTTGATGTTCCATGCTTGGTTTTATCTACTTTCTTGTGTTTTGTTCCAACTTTGGAGTACTTTTCATAGACTTTCTTGGACTAACCTATTAACAAGATGCCACAGATGCCTTGCTTTCGTTTTCGCTGTTTTGGTTCTAGGAAGTCAGAAAATGAATATTCTCGGAATTGGACGGGACAAAAGCCAAAGTTCGTATTTTACCGGAAGACTCACGAAGCCAGAAGGAGAGTCAGAGAGGGGCCACAGGGTGGCCACACCACCCCATGGCTCAGGTCCACCTAGGCCGCGCCAGGGCATGGTGTGGGCCCCCTGGCTGGCCACCGGCCTTGCCTCCTTCGCCTATAAGAGCCTCCCGATACCAAAACTCTAGATAGTCAATCAGAAATCCATGAAAAGTTCTGCAGCGCCGCCATCAAGGGAGATTCGGGGACAGAAAGTCTCTTTCGCACCTGCCGACGGGAAGTGCCCCCGGAGCCATCTCCATCGATCTCCACCGCCATCTCCATCACCATTGCTGATTCCCATGATGAGGAGGGAGTAGTTCTCTCTCGAGGCTAAGGGTTCTACCGGTAGCTATGTGTTCATCTCTCTCTCTATGCATGATCTTATTTAGATCATGAGCTTGTAATATATAGATCTACCTTGCTACTCAAGTGCTTTATTAGATCTCTGCTCTCCCCATGTGTGTGAAAGTGAAAGCGTGCACACCATGGTGGCAGTGAGGCTAGAGTTCTCAAATACTTATTATGAGTTATATTTGGAGTTGGATGTCTTTATGAAATTGTGGTGTTTGTTGGACCTATCTAGTACTCAAGGTGACAGTGTGGGGTTTTCTAGATGGGAAAGATGAACTTTGAGGTGTGCTGTTATAGCCCTACCATCGATTAGAGTGTTCAACCGGAGAGTAGTTAAGAGTAGTATCATAAAGAGAAGATATTTATATGAGAGTGTTCACTAGTGAAAGTATGATCCCTTGGCCTTGTTTCTAAGCACTGGAACACCGTTTGCTATTAGATCTATTACATGTTTGCTTGCTTCTATCTTTATTTCAGTTTTACTTTAGTCTTTTCCACGCCATCAAGCTCTTTTCTAGCACCGTTACTACTTATAATTATCCATACCACTTGTATTTCACTATCTCTTCGCCGAACTAGTGCACCTATACACCTGACAAGTGTATTGGGTGTGTTGGGGACACAAGAGACTTCTTGTATCTTGATTGCAAGGTTGCTTGAGAGGGAATACCTTTGACCACTTCCTCCCCGAGTTCGATAAACCTTGGGTAATCCACTTAAGGGAAAACTTGCTGCTGTTCTACAAACCTCTGCACTTGGAGGCCCAACAACTGTCTACAAGAATATAAGTGCGTAGACATCACATACCAATCATTAAAAGATCAGAAACAAATCAAGGATCATATATGTAGTTCCATATAAGAATTAATCAAGGGCCTCATAATTTGTTTCAGAGATGGAGTTGGAAAACCAAAGTACCAACAACACAACCTATATTGTTTGTGTGCATTGCTTCCTCAGGTTCACCAACCCATCCCTAAAACACGACACCATCATATGTGTCTCCCCTTGAACTCTTTTGGGGCAAATTTCAATCATCGTCCTCGGTGACAAACTAAAATGTAATTCTTATACACTATGAATGCATGGAATAGATAATTCAAATATCATAGTCCTATGAATTTAGAATAAAGATTGTGGCCTCATAAGTTTCTACAGAGATGGTGTAAGAGAACCAAGTAACAATTGCACAGCTTATATTGATCTTGTACATGGCCCCAGGTTCGCTCACGCATCCCTGAAAAAATCTGACACCAATGTGTCTGCCTCTCTTTAGGGCAAATTTGAATCATTGGCCACAATAAGAAATTGAAATGTAATCATACAAACCAATATTCAGGGATATACATATGCATCATACAACGCATTCATAGATCATAAACAATACAAAGATTATATATATAGGTTCCATATGAGAAAAAAATTAGGGCCTCATTTTTTCAGCGATGGAGTCGGAGAACCAAAATACCAACATCACAACCTATATTGTTTATGTGCATTGCTGCCTGAGGTTCACTAACCATCCCTAAGAAAACGACACCATCATATGCCCTTGCACTATTTTGGGGCAAAATTGAATCATTGGGCTTAGTAAGGAATAGAAATGTAATGTTATAGGCCTGCTGTGTATCGAAATCAACTCTCAACTAGCAAACTCAACTAGATGGCAGATGAGCAGATTGGGGTTTTGTGACTAGATGGCAGATGCATCAATCGACCGATCGAACCATATATATACTACCCTACTTCAAGAGCAAAAGAATCTATACACAATTGAGCAAATCCTATGTATGAACAGTGAAAACTGTGGCTGCGACTAGAGAACCTAGCAATGTAGTACCTTGGACTCCTGATCATGGACCTCCTCCTCGAACTTGTCATTCTCCTTGATTGCGTCTAAGATTTCTTGTACGGTGATGGGGTCGTTGATGTAGAGCACCGGATTGCCTCCGCCTGCCGCCTGCCCCCCATCCAGATCTGCCGCTAGCACCACGACGTTGTCGGCCACCTACTTCTTGGCGGCGACGGCTACTACCTGCTACTCAGCAGCGACGGCTACCACCTTCTGCTTGGCGGCAACGACTACTAGCTATATGGATGAGCTCGCACCCTCGACAGCGCAGCGACGAACATCGTTCGTTCCCAAAGAAGACGCCTCCGCTTGCTTGGCAACGACCGAGCCATCTGCTGCTGCGCCTTCAACTGGCTTCACCTCTGGCTTGTCTCCACGCGTATGCTTCATGGCGCACCAAGGGAAGGAGGTAGTGCAAGCGAGGGAGCTTCGGCGCGCGCGGTAGGTGTATATTGGGGTCTTGGGACTAGACAGACTAGGGGAAAATGACACGAGCTCGTGGAAGAAGAAGGTCAAGGGGGGTTATAAACACCGGACCATTCGTAGTCCTTGAGTGGATACGTGTGGTGGGTGGGGGGGGGGGGGGGGTGGGGGTCTACCACGATCTCCACCATTTTTTTGGGTTCCCTTTTTTTAAAACAGCCACGATCTCCACTTTAGAGCTGCATTGAAAACACGCTCATGGCAGACCTTGATTCCACTGCATGCAAGTGGCGTGGAACCAATTTCTAGCAACGTTAGATCTACTCGAGGGGGGCCCTTGACTCATGGAAGTTACTAGCGGTAGGGCCCAGTTGGAAGTGAGATTGAGAGCGCTGCGTAAAAATGGGATATGTCTTATTAAAATCAAGTGGCAATAAATTGCAGCGTCCCGTCGACAACCGTGCACTCGATGACCCCGTTGCCCTGTGCATGTGTTGTAGTAGCAGTAGTAGGCTTTTTAGACTTGATTAAACTTGACATGACCGCTCGATGACTTTTTCCTTGGACGGCATCGTGTTCCATCCTGTAGAAGTCTCACTGAGGGAGACGTCCGTGCTGTCTCATGATGTACTATGAAGGGCACGACCTGTGCAACGATCATCGTTGGATCACATGTAATCAATCACAGCGCACGATCCGCATGACAACCGTGACAACCAATCGTGGAGTAGCATGTGGTGAGCACATGTTTGGGCTTCTACAAAAGATAGAGAGAGGGGGGCAAAACTAAGTAGTACCACATAAAACCAAGGGCAAAACTGAGTAGTATAAAAATGGAAAGTGTCTTGTACAATGAAATACATCGTGGCATACATCAAATTATGCCAAGATAGATCTGTTGGGTCTGCAGCATAGAAATTTTTTTTTCCTACGGTGTGAACTACACGCCAAAATCTATCTACTAGGTACAAAGCAAACGGGTGGACATACATCCATAGAGAACTTACCCTCGAAGACAACGAGCTTTGTTAACGAGTAGGAACTCGTGGTTGATGTAGTCGTACACTTGCCGATGTCAAGATCGTGAGGAAGTCCGAGCGCCGCAACTCAGCAGCGCATCCGCACTCGCACACACGTTCAAGCCACCAGACAACCTCCACCTCCTCGCTCCAGCGATCCAAATGGAAGCAAAGAACTCCTTCCGCATTTAAATGCCACCGGGAACATGTATCTCGCTAATCCGAGACCATGGGGGAATAATTCTAGAGGGGGAGAGAGATCCTTCACAAGGAGGTGTGTGGATGAAGGAGGGAATGGGTGGCCTTTTATAGGAGGAGGGGGGTGCCCCCTCTCTCCATGGCCGGCGCATGGCGGGGGTGACCCCTCACCTCCCCCAATCATGTGGTGGTAACTCCTCCACATTAAAATGCCTCTTCACATTCCCTTTTAAAGTCTCCACTTTAAATGCATTAAGTTTCTCCAAATTTAATGCTCTCTCATTTAATAAAACTCTTTTATTAAATTTATTCACAATTTTGTTAATTACTTTAATTAACAAACATTCACATATAGCCCCTTGCTATATTTCAATATCACATGCAGAACCACCTTCTGCAATTTCACCCAAAACAATTTCTGGTTTCTATTGAAACAAATCCTGTGCTTTGCAATTCTTTCGTCTAAAACATATATGCTCCAAAATGGTGTCCGGTAACTCTTAAGTGTGCCACCCTACGGTTCGCGAATAATGCAGACATGATCGAGACCCTTCTCCGATCAATAATCAGGCTGACCCGGAGATCCGTACTGACTCCTACACATTCAACGATGACTCCTGTGATCGTGAGAACCTTTAACGCTTGTAACTAAATCTCTTTGTCTCTCGATATATTACATGTCCGAGATTCAATCATCGGTATCTCCATACCTAGTTTGATCTCGTTACCGACATGCACTCTTTTCTCGTTCCCGTGATATAACATTCTAGTGATCACATCACTTGCTTGCAAGCTATCCTAATGTGATATCACCGAGAGGGCCCAGAGTATATCTATCCGTCATCTGGATTGACAAATTCCACTATTGATCCATCAGCCTCAACATAACACCTTCGTAGCACTAAACCCATCTTTATAGTCAGCCTGTTACGGTGTGACGTTTGATGTTATCAAGATACTCTTCCGGTGTTAGCAATTAACATGATCTCATGGTCTAAGACAAGGATTACTTCGTATGATTTTATAGCAATATAAACACAATGACTTGATCGTAATGCTATACTTCGGATGAATGTTCATCACATCATTCCACCAATGGTGTGACCTTGTTATTAACAACATCCAATGTCCATGATCAGGAAACCTTGATCATCTTGTTAATCAACAAGCTAGTATATAAGAGAGGCATGACTAGGAACCCTTTCTGTTTATTAAACACACATGTATTGATGTTTCCTATCAATACAATTATAGCATGTAAAATAAACATCTATCATATATAAGGAATACATAATAGCAACTTTATTATTGCCTCTCAGGGCATATTTCCTTCAGTCTCCCACTTGCACTAGAGACAATAATCTAGTTCATATAGTGATAAATCTAACACCTATGGAGTTCTGGTGTTGATCATGTTTTGCCCTAGGGAGTACTTTAGTCAACGGATCTGCTACATTCAGGTCCGTGTGCACTTTACAAATCTTTATATCTCCATCCTTGACATGCTCGCGGATGGAGTGAAACCGGCGCTTAATATGCTTGGAATTCTTGTGAGACCTTGGTTCCTTTGCGTTGGATATGGCTCCATTATTGTCACAATAGATCACGATCAGATCCAACGCACTGGGAACCACACCCAGTTCCGTAATGAACTCTTTGATCCAAACCGCTTCCTGCGCTGCTTCTGAAGCAGCAACATATTCCGCCTCTGTTGTTGATCCAGCCACCACAGGTTGTTTGGAGCTCCTCCAACTAACTGCTGCTCTGTTCAAGAGAAATACATATCCGGATTGAGACTTAGAGTCATCCGGATCAGTGTCAAAGCTAGCATCGACATAACACTTAGCGACTAGCTCTTCTTCACCTCCGTATACAAGAAACATATCCTTAGTTCTTCTCAAGTACTTAAGGATATTCTTGACCGCTATCCAGTGTTCCGAACCTGGATCAGATTGGTACCTACTAGTCAAACTAATAGCATGTGCCACATCCGGTCTTGTACATAGCATGGCATACATTATAGAGCCTATGGCTGAGGCATAGGGGATCTTATCCATTATCTCTCTTTCTTCCGCAGTAGCCGGACTTTGAGTCTTACTCAATGTCTTGCCTTGCAACATAGGTAAGAACCCCTTCTTACTTCCGTCCATATTAAACTTCTTTAATATCTTATCAAGGTATGTACTCTGCGATAGCCCAATTAGGCGCCTTGATCTATCTCTATAGATTTTAATGCCTAATATATATGAAGCTTCACCAAGGTCCTTCATCGAAAATTTGCTGTTTAGATAACTTTTAACACTGTTTAAAAGATCTATATCATTTCCAATCAATAATATGTCATCCACATATAATATCAGAAATGCCACATTGCTCCCACTCACTTTCTTGTAAATACAAGCCTCTCCATAAGTTTGGACAAATCCAACCTCTTTGATCACCTCATCAAAGCGGAGATTCCAACTTCGTGATGCTTGCTTCAGTCCATAGATGGATCGCTGAAGTTTGCACACCTTATTAGCATCCTTAGGATCGATAAAACCCTTAGGTTGTATCATATACAACTCTTCTTCAATCTTACCATTGAGGAATGCAGTTTTGACATCCATCTGCCATATTTCATAATCGAAATATGCAGCAATTGCTAACATACTCCTAACCGATTTAAGCATCGCTACGGGAGAGAATGTCTCATCGTAGTCAACTCCTTGAATTTGTCGAAACCCCTTTGCGACATACGAGCCTTATAGATGGTCACATTACCATCAGCATCAGTTTTCCTTTTGAAAATCCATTTATTCTCAACGGCCTTTCGGTCGTGAGGTAAGTCCACCAAGTTCCAAACTTGGTTCTCGTACATGGATTCCATCTCGGATTTCATGGCTTCTAGCCATTTGTTGGAATCCGGGCTCATCATCGCTTCTTCATATGTCGCAGGGTCATCCATTTCATCAACCATGAAATTCACAACAGGATTGCCGTACAGTTCAGGACCTGCACGTGTCCTGCTTGACCTGCGAGGTTCGGTAGTGTCCTCTTTCGGAGTTTCATGATCAATATCATTAGCTCTCTCTTCATTAGGTGAAGTCAACTCCGAAACAACTTCCGGTGCTGCGCCACTCGCCATTCCATGAAGAGAAGGTTCAATAACCTCTTCGAGTTCTACCTTCCCACTAATCACACCTTTCGCGAGAAACTCCTTCTCAAGAAAGGATCCATTCTTGGCAACAAAGACCTTGCCCTTGGATCTGTGATAGAAGGTATACCCAATCGTTTCCTTAGGGTATCCTATGAAGACGCATTTTTCCGCTTTGGGTTCGAGTTTATCTGGTTGAAGTTTCTTCACATAAACATCGCATCCCCAAACCTTAAGAAATGACATCTTAGGTTTGTTTCCAAACCATAATTCATACGCTGTCGTTTCAACGGATTTAGATGGTGCCCGATTTAAAGTGAATGCAGCTGTTTCCAGTGCATAACCCCAAAATGACAGTGGCAAGTTAGTCAGAGACATCATAGATCGAACCATATCCAATAAAGTACGATTATGACGCTCGACACACCATTACGCTGTGGTGTTCCTAAGGCGTGAGTTGTGAAACTATTCCATAGTCTTTCATATGTGTGCTAAACTCAGAACTAAGATACTCTCCTCCATGGTCGGACCGCAAATTTGATCTTTCTGTTACGATGATTTTCCACTTCATTCTGAAATTCTTTGAACTTTTCAAAAGTTTCAGACTTGTGTTTCATCAAATAGATATACCCATATCTACTCAAATCATCCGTGAAAGTAACAAAATAACGATATCCACCTCGGCCGACACACTCATTGGTCCACACACATCAAGATGTATGATTTCCAATAGATCCGCCTGCTCCATTGAACCGAAAACGGCGTTCTAGTCATCTTGCCCATAAGGCATGGCTCACATGTATCAAATGATTCAAAATCAAGTGATTCCAAAAGTCCATCGAATGGAGTTTCTTCATGCTTAACACCAATATGACCTAGACGGCAGTGCCACATATATGTAGATATATCATTATCAAGTTTAATCCTTTTAGCATCAACATTATGAATATGCGTAGTACTACTATCGAGATCCAACAGAAACAAACCATTCAACATAGGTGCATGACCATAAAAGATATTATTCATATAAATCGAACAACCATTGTTTTCAGACTTAAATGAATAACCACTTTGCATCAAACACGATCCGGATACAATGTTCATGCTCAGTGCAGGCACCAAATAACAATTATTTAGGTTTATAACTAATCCCGATGGCATATGGAGAGGCAGCGTTCCGACGGCGATCACATCAACTCTTGATCCATTGCCGACCCGCATCGAGACCTTATCCCTTGCTAGTTGTCGCTTGTTCCGCAGCCCTCAACCGAAGTTACATATATTAGCAACCGATCCCAGTATCAAATACCTGTGTGCTACGCGAGTACTAGTCAAGTACACATCAATAACATGTATATCACATATACCTTTGTTTGCCTTGCCGGACTTCTTGTCCGCCAAATACTTGGGGCAGTTGCGCTTCCAATGGACAGTCCCCTTGCAATAGTAGCACTCGGTGTCAGACTTAGGGCCAGCTCGGGGTTTCTTTTCAGGCGTGGCAACAGACTTGCCATCCTTCTTTCCCTTGTCCTTGCCTTTCTTGTCCTTCTTGAAACCGGTGGTCCTATTGATCATCAACACTTGATGTTCTTTCCTAATCTCCACTTCTGCAGTCTTAAGCATTGACAGAAGCTCGGGAAGAGACTTCTTCATGCCCTACATATTATAGTTCATCACGAAGCTCTTGTAGCTAGGTGGCAGAGATTGGAGAACACGATGTATGCCTAAGTCAATGGGAATCGTTATTCCCAAGGACACAAGCTTATCGGCGTACCCAGACATTTTGAGTACGTGCTCACTAACGGAGCTATTTTCCTCCATCATGCAGCTAAAGAAATTTTCTGTAGCATTATAACTCTCTACGGCAACATGGGTATCGAAAATCATTTTCAATTCTCCCATGGTATCAAAGGCATTGCCATTTTCGAAACGCTTTCGAAGTTCTGGCTCTAGCCCATACAGTATGCCGCAATGAACTAAGTTATGGTCCTCCTGACGAGTTATATAGACGTTCTTTTCCTTGTCAGGGGCATCAGGAGCTGGTGGGGGGCCATTCGCAGCAACTTTCTCTTTCTCCATGAACACATTGAAATTAAAAGCAGGTGGTGCCATCTACAACAGAATTTGTAAAGTATATTTAGACTAAATTTATGATAGATTGAGTTCAACTAATCCAAATTACTAATGAACTCCCACTCAAAACCGACATCCCTCATGTCCTTTTGGTGATTACATGAACCAAATCCACTACACCAAGTCCGATCATCACGTGAATCGGTGTAGCTTCATAGGCGAGCATCTATATGGGCATCATATCAACTATATGACTCATGCTTAACCTTTCGGTACGTGTTCCGAGGCCATGCATGTACATGCTAGGCTCGTCAAGTAAGAACCTTAGTATTTGCGTGTGTAAAACTGTCTTACACCCGTTGTATGGAAGCGTAGAGTTGAAAACACCCGATCATCACGTGATGCCTCAAAAACACGATCCACAAAACGGTGCATACTTAAGGAAGAACACATTTTATCTTGATATCTAAATGAGGGATCATCTTTATAATGCTATCAAACGCGCCAAACTAGCAGTATAAGATGCTAACATCTAATGTGTGAAGTGAGATGATATGGTCCATGCATTTGATCTCTATAATTTGCATCGTGGTATGATCTCTATCATTCCTTTGTGTGTAAGGCCAAGGTCTATGGAACTTACACGTTAAGTGAGTTGTAAGATTATCTATCATACATCTACTTACAACAATACCATGTCAAAACACTAGCCCAGCAACGATCTAAACTAGACGCCTCTAATTTATCAATTGCAAGTTTTACGTGGCTTAGGGCTTTCGGAGATAGAACTGCCTAACTCATTTAACATGAACCACAACGAGGATAACCAAGTTATTAGCAACTCGTTGTAAATCAGATATTGACTACAGTAGGAGAGACAGACACCCGCCAGCCACTTATGCAAAACAAGTTGCATGTCAGTCGTGGAACCGGTCTCATGTACGATGACATGTAAGGTTGGTCCGGGTCGCTTCATCCCACTATGCCACCAATATCCAAAGTACATAGAATATGCAATAACATGATCATCATCGCCCACATATAAACATATGTGTATTACCCGTCCAAAGCACCTACGCATAGATCAGGCTCTGATACCACTGTTGGGTCCGCAGCATAGAAAACAAAATTTTTCCTACGGTGTGAACTACACGCCAAAATCTATCTACTAGGTACAAAGCAAATGGGTGGACATACATCCATAGAGAACTTACCCTCGAAGACAACGAGCTTTGTTAACGAGTAGGAACTCGTGGTTGATGTAGTCGTACACTTTCCGATGTCAAGATCGTGAGGAAGTCCGAGCACCGCAACTCAGCAGTGCATCCGCACTCGCACACAACGTTCAAGCCACCGGACAACCTCCACCTCCTCGCTCCAGCGATCCAAATGAAGCAAAGAACTCCTTCCTGCATTTAAATGCCACTCAGAACATGTATCTCGCTAATTCGAGACCATGAGGGAATAATTTTAGAGGGGGAGAGATCCTTCATAAGGAGGTGTGTGGATGAAGGAGGGAATGGGTGGCCTTTTATAGGAGGAGGGTGCCCTCTCCATGGTCAGCATGGGGTGACCTCACCTCCCCCATTCATGTGGTGGTAACTCCTCCACATTAAAATGCCTCTTCACATTCCCTTTTAAAGTCTCCACTTTAAATGCATTAAGTTTCTCCAAATTTAATGCTCTCTCATTTAATAAAACTCTTTTATTAAATTTATTCAGAATTTTGTTAATTACTTTAATTAACATTCACATATAGCCCCTTGCTATATTTCAATATCACATGTAGAACCACCTTCTGCAATTTCACCCGAAACAATTTCCGGTTTCTATTGAAACAATTCCTGCGCTTTGCAATTCTTTCGTCTAAAACATATGTGCTCCAAAATGGTGTCCGGTAACTCTTAAGTGCCACCCTACGGTTCACGAATAATGCAGACATGATCGAGACCCTTCTCCGATCAATAATCAGCAGCGGGACCTAGAGATCCGTACTGACTCCTACACATTCAACGATGACTCCTGTGATCATGAGAACCTTTAACGCTTGTAACGAAATCCCTTTGTCTCTCGATATATTACATGTACGAGATTCGATCATCGGTATCTCCATACCTAGTTTGATCTCGTTACCGACATGCACTCTTTTCGCTCCTGATATAACATTCCAGTGATCACATCACTTGCTTGCAAGCTATCCTAATGTGATATCACCGAGAGGGCCCAGAGTATATCTATCCGTCATCTGGATTGACAAATTCCACTCTTGATCCATCATCCTCAACATAACACCTTCGTAGCACTGAACCCATCTTTATAGTCACCCTGTTACGGTGTGACGTTTGATGTTATCAAGATACTCTTCCGGTGTTAGCAATTAACATGATCTCATGGTCTAAGGATAAAGATTACTTCGTATGATGTTATAGCAATATAAACACAATGACTTGATCGTAATGCTATACTTCGGATGAATGTTCATCACATCATTCCACCAATGGTGTGACCTTGTTATTAACAACATCCAATGTCCATGATTAGGAAACCTTGATCATCTTGTTAATCAACAAGCTAGTCTATAAGAGAGGCATGACTAGGAACCCTTTCTGTTTATTAAACACACATGTATTGATGTTTCCTATCAATACAATTATAGCATGTAAAATAAACATCTATCATATATAAGGAATACATAATAACAACTTTATTATTGTCTCTCAGGGCATATTTCCTTCAAGATCCACTAGAGTTCATTGGATGTGTGTTCTTCTCATAAGCCACACATGGATCCACTAGTGTGATTGCATGTCTGCTCTTTTCATTAACCATAGTTAGAGTCATTGCATGTCTGTTACTTCCACAAACCACATATGGATCCACCAGTGTCATTGCATGTCTGTTCTTTTCATGAACCACACCTAGAGTCATTGCATGTGTGTTCTTCTCATGAACCACACATGAATCCACCCAGTGTGATTGCATGTGTGTTCTACCAAACAAACAACATAAGGATCCACCAGTGTCATTGCATGTCTGTTCCTCTAAACAAACCACATAAGGATCCACCAGTGTCATTGCATGTCTGTTCTTTTCATGAACCACACATGGATCCACCAATGTCATTGCATGTGTGTTCTTTTCATGAACCACATCTAGAGTCATTGCATGTGTGTTCTTATAAACAAACCACACATGGATCCACCTAGTGTGATTGCATGTCTATTCTTTTCACAAACCCCACATGGATCCACCAGTGTCATTGCATGTGTGTTCTTTTCATGAACCACAACTAGAGTCATTGCATGTCTGTTCTTTCCACAAAGCACACATGGATCCACCTAGTGTCGCATGTCTGTTCCTCTAAACAAACCACATAAGGATCCACCAGTGTCATTGCATGTCTGTACTTCTCATGAACCACAGCCAGTGTCATTGCATGTCTGTTCTTCTCACAAACCACATAAGAATCCACCAGTGTCATTAGATGTGTGTTCTTCTCATGAACCACACATGGATCCACCTAGTGTCATTGCATGTCTATTCTTTTCATGAACCACAACTAGAGTCATTGCATGTCTGTGCTTTCCACAAACCACATAAGGATCCACCAGTGTCATTGCATGTCTGTTCTTTTCATGAACCACATAAGGATCCACCAGTGTCATTGCATGCGTGTTCTTCTAAACAAACCACATAAGGATCCACCAGTGTCATTGCATGTGTGTTCTTTTCATAAACCACACCTAGTGTCATTGCATGTCTGTTCCTCTAAACAAACCACATAAGTATCCACCAGTGTCATTTCATGTCTGTTCTTTTCATTAACCACACATGGATCCACCAGTGTCATTGCACGTGTGTTCTTTTCATGAACCACAGCTAGAGTCATTGCATGTGTGTTCTTCTAAAGAAACCACACATGGATCCACCTAGTGTGATTGTGATTTCTACGCACTTCTATTCTTGTAGACAGTTGTTGGGCCTCCAAGTGTAGAGGTTTGTAGAACAGCAGCAAGTTTTCCCTTAAGTGGATCACCCAAGGTTTATCGAACTCAGGGAGGAATTGGTCAAAGGTATTCCCTCTCAAGCTACCCTGCAATCAAGATACGAGAAGTCTCTTGTGTCCCCAACACACCCAATACACTTGTCAGGTGTATAGGTGCACTAGTTCGGCGAAGAGATAGTGAAATACAAGTGGTATAGATAATTATAAGTGGTAACGGTGATATAAAATAGCTTGATGGCGTGGAAAAGACTAAAGTAAAACAGAAATAAAGATAGAAGCAAGCAAACATGTAATAGATCTAATAGAAAACCGTGTTTCAATGCTTAGAAACAAGGCCTAGGGATCATACTTTCACTAGTGAACACTCTCATATAAATATATTATCTTCATGATACTACTCTTAACTACTCTCCGGTTGGACACTCTAATCGATGGTAGGGCTATAACAGCACACCTCAAAGTTCACTTTCCGCATCTAGATAACCCCACACTGTCACCTTGAGCACTAGATGGTTCAAACAAACACCACAATTTCATAGAAACATCCAACTCCAAATATAACTCATAACAAGTATTTGTAATCTCTAGCCTAAGTGCCACCATGGTGTGCACGCTGTCACTTTCACACACATGGGGAGATCAGAGATCTATTAAAGCACTTGAGTAGCAAGGTAGATCTACTTGATTACAAAGCTCATGATCACAATATGATCATGCATAGAGAGAGAGATGAACACATAGCTACCGGTATAGCCCTTAGCCTCGAGAGAGAACTACTCCCTCCTCATCATGAGAGTCAGCAATGGCGATGGAGATGGTGGTGGAGATCGATGGAGATGGCTTCGGGGGCACTTCCCCGTCCCGGCAGGGTGCCGGAACAGAGACTTTCAGTCCCCCGAATCTCCCCTTCGGTGGCGGCGGCGCTGCAGAACTTTTCGTGGATTTCTGATTGACCATTTAGGGTTTTTGCCTCGGGAGGAATATATAGGAAAAGGGGGCAAGGTCGGTGGCCGGCCAGGGGTCCCACACCATGCCCTGGCGCGGCCTGGGCTGGCCTGCGCCAAGGGGTGGTGTGGCCACCCTATGGCCCCCCTTCGTGTCTCCTACTGGCTCCGTGAATCTTCCGGTAAAATAGGAACTTTGGCTTTTGTCCCGTCCAATTCCGGGAATATTCATTTTCTGACTTTCCTGGAACCAAAAACAGCAGAAAACAGGCAACTGACACTGTGGCTCTTGTTAATAGGTTAGTCCAAGAAATCATATGAAAATTACTCCAAAGTGTGGATAAAACACAAGAAAGTAGATAAAACCAAGCATGGAACATCAAAAATTATAGATACATTTGCAATGTATCAACATCCCCAAGATTAACTCCTGCTCGTCCTCGAGTAGGTAAGTGATAAAAAGAAAGAATAATTTTTGAGGTGACATGTATCATCATAAACTTGATCAAAGTATTTGTAAAACATTCAAATCTGGGATCATAGTACTTCAATCATAACATGAAAGACAAAGTTCTAGCAATAAGACAAAGAAACTATGATGCAACATGAAAAGGCACAAACAAAAGATTCATGAATAATAATGCTTTGCAAGACGTTTGTTTGTTTCACATAAAGAAAACATAGCATAGTGGCATTCAACTTGTCCCTCATAGAGTAGCAAACATAAATGCATAGGACACCTTCAAAGTTCATAAGAGTGACTAGATACAAATAGTTTAAAACAAGCAATATCAAAGCTATGCATCAATCAACATGTCTTGGGACAATGCACATAGAACTAAGAATGGCCACTATGCTCTCAAAGTAAGTGCATAAAGATAGAAGGTGGAGACTCAACATAAAAGTAGAAGAAAGGCCTTCATAGAAGAAAGTAGGGATTCAAGTCTCATAAAGAGCTTCCAAAAATTATGGTACTTAATAGCTTTCAGCTCTCATTGCCCTTATCATAAGCATCTTGAAGTGATTAAGGTTAAAGTGAAAAAACTATGGAGTATATGCTTGAGAAAGATAAGTTGGAAATTTCATGTCCCTTGAATACGAGGGCCGCTCCTCATGCTACTCAAGTTTAGTCACCGGTAAGTTCTTGTCATCGTAAGTACATGTGTATCATAGAGAACCGCCAACAGGGTACCCCTTGCCCGATGATACAGAAGAATCTCCATATCAAAATGACAAGGCAAGCAGACAACGAGCATCTCAACAATCTTCTTATTTACCATGGGAATATGGTGCTTTTTTCTCTCTTTCCTCTTTTCATAATCTCTTTTTTTCTTTTCTTTTTCTCTTTTTTCTCAATATCTGACTTTTTTTATAAGAAGAATGCTTCATAGACAGCTCATTATGGTTACGCTGTAGGTTTCCACCATGTCAGCATGGATTAGACCAGCGGCCCAGGCGTTTCTCTAACACATATACATAACTCCATGGACTTACAAGCTCCCCTTTCATTTCACACCGACGACATCCATAGACAAAAGAGCATGATATCAACTAGGTACAAAGTACAAGTGCAATGTTGAAATCGTTCCCCATGACAGCATGGTTCTGCTAATCCCCAACAAATAAGTGCAAACATATACCACATAGACGACACAATGGTTCAAGTTTATTAAGGGCAAGAAAAGTAAAGTGTGCCATCGAGTTCGTGAGAGCTTTAATCACTAGTTTTCTCATAACAAGTTTAATTTGGAAGGTAAACAAAAACATGAATATACTTGGAATAGCATAAGCTAATAGGTAGGTATGGTGGACTCTTTGGAATAACTTGGTTTAGGGAGTTGGATGCATGAGTAGAACTCATACTTGGTTATGGAGGCTAGCAAAAGACTGGGAGCGACAAACTAAGAGAGCAATAATGGCCATAATCATGCAGAGCGACAAAACATCATTGACCAAAGCATAAAGTGATACTACAAGTTGAAAACTAAAGGATCATAAAGGCTATGGTGACTTGAGATAGTCATAACATGGTGTGAGCATGTGCCAAGTCAACCCAAATAAAGCATCAAAGGAGAATACCACTATACTATGCTTTAATATGCTAAAACAACGCATGATTCATCCAAGGCATATTAAGAAATCTCAATTGTTTATAACAAGTCATGCTACAAAAAATAATACTAAGCATAAAGCCAAAACAATATCAAGCATGGCATGACAAAGCATAGGCCACAGTAAAAAACAAGCTCTTTTACCACATAAGCATGAACTTTCCTACTCTTTTCCAATCCAAACCAAACTATTTGAAAACCAATGTATGAAAGAGGGGGTCCAACCAATTTATTCAGCAAACTAAGAAAACCAAGAAAACGAAAAACCAAAATGAAAACGAAAAAGAAGACGCTCCAAGAACAACACAACTATGCATGAAACAATAAAAATGAAGCGTTTAGAAGAAACCTGGGATTTTTATTGATGAAGAGGGGGATGCCTTGGGCATCCCCAAGCTTTGACGCTTGTAATTCTTGGATATTTATTGGGTTGACACGCGTGGCATCCCTAAGCTTGAGCTTTAGTCCATTCTTCATCTCATTACATCATTCTCTCCATACACCTGAAATTTATCCTTCATACAAAGCTTCACACAATCTTTATTAGCAACATTAGTGCACTCAAGATAATAAGTCTTTAGGTTTAGTTCTAACACCAATAAGCTTCCATTAGAACACTAGATACTGTAGCACTTCCCTCAAAAAGCTCAATTCCCCAAAAGAACTCAAAAAGGAACAACCAAGAAGCAAATGCAAATAATGGCAGAAATCTGTCAAAACAGACCAGCAGGCAAAGAAGAATTTTTTCGAAGACCTTATGTTGCTCAAATCGAAAAGTGTTGAACTAACGAAAGTTACATAAAAACCTGGGGAAGAATCACAAAAATTCACGCCTCAAAAGGACGTACAGAGATTTTACAAGAATTTTTACGGTGAAGTACAGAAATCTGTTTCGGGACAGCAACTTTCTCAATCATTACTTATCTCTCATTAGAGGTTACTCTTGGAACAAAAAGCAAATAAAAAAGGATAAGGAGCGGTTATTACTGATTCCAAGACTCATGTAAAACTTTTGGGTTATCTCCCAATAAGTACTTTTCTTTAACGCCTTTAAGTTAGGCATGATAGTTTGAGAAGATGCTCACATAAGAAATATGAATTGAAGTAAAAGAGAGCATCAAGAAGCAAATTATAAGCACATTTAAGTCTAACCCACTTCCTATGCATAGGAATCTTGTAAAGAAACAAGTCATGAAAGCATAGAGCAACAAGCATAGGAAAGCAAAACAAGTGCAACTTCAAAATTTTCAACATAAAGAGGGGAAACTTAATATTGTTGAGACACATAAAACCATGTTTACCTCTCTCATAATAACTTTCAGTAGCATCATGAATAAAATTAACAATATAACTATCACATAAAACATTCTTATCATGAGCCACATGCATATAATAATTATTACTCTCCACATAAGCATAGTCATTTTTATTAATTGTAGTGAGAGCAAATTCATTATTATTCTCATCACCATAATCATCAAATATAGGAGGCATATTGTAATCATAATTAATTTTCTCCTCAATAGTAGGTGGACTGAAAATATCATATTCATCATTGTAATCATCATATATTGGAGGTTTGGTATCATCATACGCAATAGAATAGCTATCTTCCAAAGCTGGGGAACTAAAAAGATCATTTTCATAAAAACTAGCTTCCCCAAGCTTAGACTTTTCCATAGCATTAGCAATAATGGTGTTTAAAGAATTCATACTAACAACATTGCTATTAGCATGCAAATAAAGTTCCATAGGTTTTTTAATTTTCTCTTCAAACACTTCATGTCCTAACTCAAGATAAATACTATAAAGCTCTCTAATTTTGTTGTTGTTTTCTATTATGCCTAACTAGTGAAAATAAAAACAAGAAACAAAAAGACAAAATTGCAGAATATAAAGGAAATAACTTCGAGCACTCACATCGGAGGATGTGAGTACCTTTTACATTACCTCCCCGGCAACGGCGCCAGAAAATAGGTGTTTGCTGTGGGAGGTTCTTCTTCCTTAATCCTCCGGTGTGAATACCTTTTACCTTACTTCCCCGGCAACGGCGCCAGAAAATATCTTGATGTCTACGCACTTCTATTCTTGTAGACAGTTGTTGGGCCTCCAAGTGCAGAGGTTTGTAGAACAACAACAAGTTTTCCCTTAAGTGGATCACCCAAGGTTTATCGAACTCAGGGAGGAAGTGGTGTTGGGGATATACTTTCCGGGTATCCTCACAGTTCCTCACTGACCAGGGTGGCCCATTTCGGGTTAGAGCTTTGCTTCACGGGCGACCCAGTCAGGGAGAAAGACAGAGTCCAATCCGGCTACGGGAAGGCCCAGAAGACTTACTGACTTAGGCCCATAGTGTTACTTGTAGTTCAAGATGTACTCTGTAACCGACTCTTAGTTGTAGCCGGATAGATCTCTCTCCTGTAAACCCTAGGCCGGATATCTATATAAGCCGTCCTAGGGAGAGCCTTTAGGGCAACACTCTAGACCCTCAATAGTCTACAATCTCAACTCAGACAAAGCGAAACCTCAGAACCCATATTCCGGCTCGCCAGACATCGATTGCTAGCAGGAGTAGGATCCGTCCAAAGCCGGCGGATTCGAACTTGGGTAAACTTGTGTGCTCACCGTCCCGGAACACCGTACGTCTCACACCCCTCTCTTCCGCATGCCTCGAGGACACCCTCATGGCGTACTTGTCATCAATCCAACGATAGTTGGCGGCCACCGTGGGGCAAGTGAGCTTCGGATCTGCATTCCAAACAGAATCTGCAAGAATCGGAATCAGCGAGACCATCGCCGTCGGTCGCATCCTCTACGCCAGCGATGTCCCTCTCATCGTTCTCGACGAGACGTGGATCTCGGCTAGGAAGGCCGTGACTGCCTACACAATCATGTCTTTTGGCGAGATCGATGTTTACATCAGTTTTGCTGAAACTGCCCCACCCACCCCATCGGTGATGATAGAGGCAGAAGAATCTTATGGGTCCCCTTTGTCCGCGGAGGCGGCAGAGTTCCGGATCTCAGAAAACCCTAATCCCACCCAGCCCGCACCAAGCTGCGGAGATAGTTGAGAAATCCGAGCCTGAGGAAGACCTAGCGGTTAAAGCCAAATCTGGAGTGGATCTCCTCGGAGAGACCCGTATCCCAGATCGACCCACCCGCAGAAGTCGAAATCCAGGAGGAGCATATTGATGACCCACAAGTATAGGGGGTGTATCGCAGTATTTTCGAGGGAAGTGAAACCCAATTTATTGATTCGACACAAGGGGAGCCAAAGAATATTTATAAGCCTTAACAACTGAGTTGTCAATTCAGCTGCACCTAGAAACAATCTTGCATGTAGCAGTTTATCAGTAGAACCAGTTTTGTAGTAGGAATAGTAAAGTAACAGCAGTAGTAAAGCAAAGACAGTAGTAACAAAAGTAGTAAACAGTGGGATTCGAGTGTGGTAGGCATAGGGATGGATGGACGGGCATTGCATGAACAAGACAATTCACATAGCAATCGGAACATAGGGCAATTGCAGATAAATAAGATAAAGCATCCAAGTACTAGACAATCCTAGGCATGTGTTCCATATATAGTCATACGTGCTCGCAATGAGAACTTGCACAACATCTTTTGTCCTGCCAAATTTGCAGCGGGCCTCTAGGAACTATCGGCAATTAAGGTGCTCCTTTTAATAGAGCACCGAACAAAGCATTAACACTCCGTTAACACATGTGATCCTCACATCAAAGCCATTCCCTTCCGTTATCGATTTACATCGCCGCCATAGGTTCCTGACAACAACGTGTGTATACAACTTGCAGATAAGACTAAAAACAATACTATCATAATGAATCAATAACATGTTCAGATCTGAAATCATGGCACTCGGGCCCTAGTGGCAAGCATTAAGCACAACAAGTCGCAACAAAGTCATAAAGCACTAATAAAAGATACTAGGCACCATGCCCTAACAATCTGATGCCATTACATGAACGATCTCATCCAATCCCTACCATCCCCATAGCCTATAGCGGGGGATTACTCACTCATAGATGGGGGAAACATGGATGGTCGATGGAGATCGATGGAGATGGCTCCAGGGGCACTTCCCCCCACAGGTGTCGAACAGAGACTTCCCCCGAATCTCCTTCGGTGGCGGTAAGGAACTTCTTCTAGAAAAACGTCGAAACCCTCGGAGTTTTTAGGTCAGAAGGCTTCTTATAGGCGAAGAGGGAGACTGAGGGGCTGCCTGGGGCCACCACACCATGCCTCGCGGCCAGCCTAGCCCGCTGGGGGTGTGGCCAGCCCGCCCTCCTTCGCCTCGTATTCGCTCCAGAGTCTTACGAAAATAGGCACTTTGGCTTTTGTCCCGTCCAATTCCGAGAATCTTCATTTTCTGACTTTCCTGGAACCAAAAACAGCAGAAAACAGGTAGCTGGCACTGTGGCTCTTGTTAATAGGTTAGTCCAAGAAATCATATAAAAAGTACTCTAAAGTGTGAACAAAACACAAGAAAGTGGATAAAACCAAGCATGGAGCATCAAAAAATTTAGATACATTTGCAATGTATCAACATCCCCAAGCTTAACTCCTGCTCGTCCTCGAGTAGGTAAGTGATAAAAAGAAAGAATAATTTTTGAGGTGACTTGCACCATCATAAACTTGATCAAAGCATTTGTAAAACATTCAAAACTGGGATCATAGTACTTCAATCATAACATGAAAGACAAAGTTCTAGCAATAAGACAAAGAAACTATAATGCAACATGAAAAGGCACAAACAAAAGATTCATGAATAATAATGCTTTGCAAGACGTTTGTTTGTTTCACATAAAGAAAACATAGCATAGTGGCATTCAGCTTGTCCCTCATAGAGTAGCAAACATAAATGCATAGGACACCTTCAAAGTTTACAAGAGTGACTAGATACAAGTAGTTTAAAACAAGCAATATCAAGGTATGCATCAATCAACAAGTCTTGGGACAATGCACATAGAACTAAGAATGGCCACTATGCTCTCAAGAAAGTGCTCATAGAATGTGTGGAGACTCAACAAGGAAATGAACAGGTTTTGAAAAGTTTGAAAGGCTTCCAAATGCTGAAAGTATGGTACTCATTAACTTTGATCTCTCATTGCCCCTATCATAAGCATCTTTAAATGGTTAAGGTTAAAGTGACACAACTAAGAGGATATGCTTGACAAGTTATAAATCAAAGTCTCATGCCCCTTACTTACGAAGACCGATCCTCATGCTACTCAACTTCAGTCACAAGTAAGCTCTTGTCATTGTAAGTATATACGTATCATAGGGAACCGCCAACGGGGTACCCCTTGCACATGACATGGGAGCTATCCCATAATCAAAATACAAGGCAGGCAGACAATGAGCATCTCGGCGATCTTTTTATTTACTATGTGCATAGATTTTTATTGAGGATGCTTCATAGAATGCTCATTATGGTTATGCTGCAAGTTTCCACCATGATTAGGCATGGCTTAGGCTAGCGGCCAGCGCTTTCTCTAACATACATACAAACTCCATGATCTTACAAGTTCCACTTTTATTTCACAATTGGGATCCATAAGCAAAAGAACATGATATCAACTAGGTACAAAATACCTATGAAGCATTGAAAGCGGTCCCCATGATACATGGTTCTGCTAACTTCAACTCATAAAGCGCAAGCATATGCACAACAAAGAAGGACGCAATGGTTCAGGTTTATTAAGTGCAAGAAAATAAAGTGTGCCATCAAGTTCGTGAGAGCTTTACTAACTAACTTTCTCATAACAAGCAAACATTTTATTCGGAAGAAAACAAGGCATATTGAATATGCACGAAAGTAGAAAATCATGCTAATAGGTCGGTATGGTGGACACTTTTGGCAATATTTGGTTTTAGGGAATTGGAAACATGAGTAAAACATATTCAGTGAAAGTGAAGGCTAGCAATAGTAAGGGAGCGACAAACGAGAGAGCAATAATGGCCATAATCATGCAGAGCGACAAAATATCATTGATCAAAGCATAAAGTGATACTACAAGTTGAAAACTAAAGGATCATAAAGGCTTATGGTGACTTGGGATAGTCATAACATGGTGTTAGCATGCGCCAAGTCAACCCAAATAAAGCATCAAAGGAGAATACCACTATACTATGCTTTAGTATGCTAAAACAACGCATGATTCATCCAAAGCACATTAAGCAATCTCAATTGTTTATAACAAGTCATTCTACAGCAAAGAATACTAAGCATAAAGCCAAAACAATATCAAGCATGGCATGACAAAGCATAGGTCATAGTCAAAAACAAGCTCTCTTTACCACTTAAGCATGAACTTTTCCTACTCTTTTCCAAACCAAACCAAACTATTTGAACACCAATATATGAAAGAGGAGGTCCAACCAATTTATTCAGAAAACTAAGAAAACCAAGGCAAACAAAAAACCAAAACGAAAACGAAAAATAAGACGCTCCAAGAACAACACAACTGTGCATGAAACAATAAAAAAGAAGTGTTTGGAAGAAACCTGGGATTTTTATTGATGAAGAAGGGGATGCCTTGGGCATCCCCAAGCTTTGATGCTTGTACTTCTTGGATATTTCTTGGGGTGACACGCGTGGCATCCCCAAGCTTGAGCTTTAGTCCATCCTTCATCTCATTACTCATTCCTTCCATACACCTGAAATTTTTCCTTCATACAAAACTTCACACAATCTTTATTAGCAACATTAGTGCACTCAAGATAATAGGTCTTAAGGTTCAGTTCTAATACCAAATAAACTTACATTAGAACACTAGCTACTGTAGCACTTCCCTCAAAAAGCTCAATTCCCCAAAAGAACTCAAAAAGGAACCAACAAGAAGCAAATGCAGAAAATAGCAGAAATCTGTCAAAACAGACCAGCAGGTAAAGACGATTTTTTTCGAAGACCTTCTGTTGCTCAAATCAAAAAGTGTTGAACTAACGAAAGTTATACAACAACCTGGGGCAGAAGCACAAAAGAATACAGCTCAATCCGACATACAGAGCTCTCTCACGAATTTTTACGGTGAAGCACAAAAATCTGTTTCGGGACAACAACTTTCCCAATCATTACTTCTCTCTCATTAGAGGTTACTCTTGGCTCAAAAAGCAAATAAAAAGGATAAGGAGCGGTTATTACTGAAGTAATAACTTCCAAGACTCATCTAAAACTTTTGGTTTATCTCCCAATAAGTACTTTTCTTTAACGCCTTTAAGTTAGGCATAAGCAAAAACAAAAATGGATAGAATAGAAGTAAGCGGAGATAATTATGGTGAAAAACATTGTTTTGTTCAATGAAATCCTTTTGTTAAAAAGGTTGATCAGGTATGTTACCAAAACAATTTCATATGAGACAAAACTTTGTATTCCACTAATAATTATGTTAGCTCAACCTTGATAGCAATGGTCCCAATCATAATAGTTTCAAATTTTTCTCTTGGTATGGGACAATATATTTCTCCAACTTGAATGCCCTCAACATGTTCAATTGAATTCAAAACCATAAGTCTATCAATCCTCTTGGGGAAATAGATAGTATGTTCCTTGTCATTGACATTGAAGGTCACCTTCCCTTAATTACAATTAATAGCAGCTCCTGCAGTATTTAAGAAAAGGTCTCCCAAGAATAGTAGACATATTATCATCTTCAGGCATAAAAGTTTGAGAGGATTCTCTCATAAGAAATATGAGTTGAAGTAAAAGAGAGCATCAAGAAGCAAATTCAAAACACATTTAAGTCTAACCCACTTCCTATGCATAGGAATCGTGTATGCAAATAAATTCGCAAAGAACAAAGTGACAGGCATAGGAAGATAAAACAAGAGTAACTTCAAAACTTTCAGCACATAGAGAGGTATTTCAATACCATGAAAACTTCTACAATCATATTTTCGTCTCTCATAATAATTTTTAGTAGCCTCATGAATAAACTCAACAATATAACTATCACATAAAGCATGCTCTTCATGATCTACAAGCACTAGAGCTTTATCATAAACATTTTCAAAAGAATTCTCAGGAACATAACATTCATCCTCCTTTAGTAAGCATGGAGGACAATCAAATAATGTAAGGGATAAATAATTACTAAATTAGAAGGTAGGCATGGGTAGCTAATCCATTCTTCCTTCTTTTGTTCATCACTCTCCTCCTCTTTTTCATCTAATGAGATTTCAGGTTCATCAATTTCTTCTTCCATAGGATCCTGCAAGGCATTAGTCTCTTCCATTTGTGGAAAGCATCTATTAAAATATTCAAGAATATAGCCATTTTCATCCTTGTAATTATCAAAGCAAAATTTAAGTATACCATAAACCTCATACTTATAAGGTGAATCATCAATATTTTCAAGCAAACTAGCAAGTTCAAAAGCACCCTTCCAAGCAATAAACTCTTCAATTTGTTCTGCATCATAAAAGTCATAAATTCCTTTAGAATAGGAATATATGGTATCATTATCATTATACCCACATTGAAAAGAGAGGTGTTTATACCTCTTTCTGCAATGAGATTCATCATAGCAATAAGTAACATTATAAGTAGAGCACACGTTTCTAGCAATGGTATACAATCTATCAATTTGTTCCCATAAGTGTTTCCCTTTTTGTGACAAGCGGTGTTCCTTATAATAATATTTTTGATCTTCCGTTAACCCACCTAGCCAATAAGCTTCAGTTTCAAAGAAACCAACCATTGACAACAAGCATGACAAAGCAAGACAATAACAGACCAACGAAAATAACAACTAGAGTAGGAACTAAGTTTTTTTTTGTATTTTTGATAAAGAAACAAGGAAACAAGGAGAAAATAAACTTAGCTTGAACAATAGTGAATCCAAGTGGACTTGATTATAAAGCTATGCTCCCCGGCAACGGCGCCAGAAAATAGTCTTGTTGACCCACAAGTATAGGGGGTGTATCGCAGTATTTTTGAGGGAAGTGAAACCCAATTTATTGATTCGACACAAGGGGAGCCAACTGAGTTGCCAATTCAGCTGCACCTGGAAACAATCTTGCTCACATCAGTTTATCAGTAGCAACAGTTTTGTAGTAGGAATAGTAAAGTAACAGCAGTAGTAAAGCAAAGACAGTAGTAACAAAAGCAGTAAACAGTGGGATTCGAGTGTGGTAGGCATAGGGATGGATGGACGGGCATTGCATGAACAAGACAATTCACATAGCAATCAGAACATAAGGCAATTGCAGATAAATAAGATAAAGCATCCAAGTACTAGACAATCCTAGGCATGTGTTCCATATATAGTCATACGTGATCGCAATGAGAACTTGCACAACATCTTTTGTCCTGCCAACCCGTTTGCAGCGGGGCCTCTAGGGAACTACTGGCAATTAAGGTGCTCCTTTTTATAGAGCACCAGAGCAAAGCATTAACACTCCATGAACACATGTGATCCTCACATCAAAGGCATTCCCTTTCGGTTATCCCGATTTCTGTCACTTCGGGGCCATAGGTTTCGGACAACAACGTGTGTATACAATTTGCAGATAAGACCAAAAACAATACTATCATAATGAATCAATAACATGTTCAGATCTAAAATCATGGCACTTTGGCCCTAGTGACAAGCATTAAGCACAACAAGTCGCAACAAAGTCATAAAGCACTAATAAAATATACTAGGCACCATGCCCTAACAATCTGATGCCATTACATGAATGATCTCGTCCAATCCCTACCATCCCCATAGCCTACAGCAGGGGATTACTCACTCATAGATGGGGGAAACATGGATGGTCGATGGAGATCGATGGAGATGGCTCCAGGGGCACTTCCCCGTCCCGGCAGGGTGTCAGAACAGAGACTTCTGTCCCCCGAATCTCCCCTTCGGTGGTGGCGGCGTTGCGGAACTTCTTCTAGAAAAACGTCGAAACCCCTCGGAGTTTTTAGGTCAGAAGGCTTCTTATAGGCGAAGAGGGAGACTGAGGGGCTGCCTGGGGCCACCACACCATGCCCTGGCGCGGCCAGGCCCAGCCCGCGCCTGGGGGGGTGTGGCCAGCCCCTGGCCCTCCTCCGTCTCGTATTCTGGCTCCTGGAGTCTTCTGGAAAAATAGGCACTTTGGCTTTTGTCCCGTCCAATTCCGAGAATATTCATTTTCTGACTTTCCTGGAACCAAAAACAGCAGAAAACAGGCAGCTGACACTATGGCTCTTGTTAATAGGTTAGTCCAAGAAATCATATGAAAAGTACTCCAAAGTGTGAACAAAACACAAGAAAGTGGATAAAACCAAGCATGGATCAAAAATTATAGATACATTTGCAATGTATCACATATCAACGAAACTGATTCTGGCTCTGATGATGCCTGGATAGACAGGCCTTTCCTAAGGTACACACTACAACGTATGATAGTGCAAGATGCAAGCGCAGATGCAATTCTGGAGACCATCAAAAGTTTCGATATGGCTGATCGCGAGAGCCGCAGATACCTCAGGAAGCACGCGTCGCACTTCGTCGGGTATGTAGGATCCAGATCCGGCTCCGTCGATGCAGGTGAAAACACCGACTCTGTGCTGGAGGCAATTGGAACAAATGCCGACGTACCTGCATCCTCGGATGAATCGATGACGTCACCAGATTTCTGAAAGTTCTCCGCGGAATATGAAGAGGAGTACAACTCCAAAGCTGCAGAAGAAGGAGAAGCCATGGATGAAGGATCCGGGGAACACTCTCCCAAAGCGCAGGATGACATGGACGTCGGAGATAATCCGGAAGTCCAGATGTCCGAAAGTACCGATCAGAGCTTGACTCCGGGAAACGGACCCAAAGCCGTCTTTGCTACCGGTGCTGCCAAGAAGGCAAAGAAGAAGAACAAGAAGAACAAAACCCCGTCAAATGACCCTCTGGCAGAAGAAGTGATTGCCGAGGAATATGAAGAAGACTCGGATGGAGCACTTATCCTAGAAGAGCCGAAAAAAGAAGAATCGGTGGATGGACACGTGATCACCGAAGGTGCGCATAAACTCATCGATGCTGCATTAACCACACCTATCTGTACAGCTGAAGAACTTACTGCAGAAGAGCTGGACGAAAGGGCCCAAGCCCTAGAAGCGCGTCGTCAACAACTCCTGGATGAAGCCAAAAACATCGAGGATGAGAAGAAACGCATGGCAACTAAGGATTACATGTCTCAGTTGCATCAAAAGACACGGAAGCATCACACCAATGACGACCAATTCCCACATATCCATGCCGTCCTTTTCGGAGATGAGATGGGGAAGCCACGGAAAGATAGCAAAGGAGATTGGGTATATGCAACCCCAGTACAGAACACCGTGGCGGCTCAAGAAATTCTATCGGCTAATCCAGGACCGGAGGAGATCCGTTTGGGTATCAAACTACTCAACAATGGACTAGAGCAGGAAAAGGTCGCCCTGTCCGGAAGTCAAAAATTGGTCTCGGATTCCGACCATTGTTGCATAGATCCAGCATGGGCTGACGTAAGACCCCATTGCGTTCTGAAGCAGCAGCATCACCCCGAACATCGGGAGGACAATTATTCGAGAACCAGATCGTCAGGACAGCATCACAGAACTGCGCGTGACTGGAGCAACGTCGCCCCGACGGCCGAGATAGAGGCCATCGCTGCACTGAATCCGAGGAATCCTCCCCGACGAGAGTCTAACGATTGAAGGGGAGAAGATAAAGAGAAACGTCGATAGGAGGATCGTCAAAAAATTCCACCTCCTAGACATGCAAACCGTCCGGCTGAGCCTCACCGTCGTGGGAACAACGGACGAAGGAACGACGGAAACCATGCCAGGACAAGCCGGCAGGGGGCTCGTCGTAGCCAAGACCCTCCCCGGAACCGGAATAATGACGCTCCGGACGGAGGCCGGCGATCAGCCGGAAACTATCCAGCTGCCCCACCTTCTCCACCAAGCAGTCATCACAACGGCTCCCAAGGGGGACAAGGAGGACGACATGGCAGAGGAGGTGGTGGCAGAAGTCGAAGTCCGGCTCCAAGGCACCACAGCCACAACCGACATTCGGGACGAGCACTATCCCCGAATGATGCAAGGCATAGGATCAATTCCAACATAGAGGCGCGGCGCTATGAAAACGATGATATCTATGTGGGCCCAAAATGCTTCAGACCATGCATCAGAGCTACAAGATTCCCGGAAGGATTTGCTATCTCAAGACATATCCAAGCCTACGACGACATTGCTCGGCCAGACACCTGGCTACAGGATTTTTTCCAAGCTTGCTGCATCGCCAAAGGCGGAAACAGCCTGGTCGCAACCGATATCTCCCACTTATGTTGCGGAAGACTGCACGATCATGGCTTAATGAACTTCTGGAGCACACCATCCACAACTGGTTTGACATGCAAAGTGCGTTCTTTTGGAATTTTGAAGGCACATATCGGAGGCCCTGTATGGTCAGAGACCTACAGCGTTGCACCCAGAAGGCCGGAGAAACTTGTCGGGATTACCTCGGACGATGGATCGACACCAAGAACTCCTGTGAAGGAGTAAACGATCAAACTGCGATTGGAGCTTTCATTGCAGGTCTCCCAATTGGTCTACTGCGCCATCGCTTGAAGTGTGACAAAGTCACTGATCTAGGAGAGATGATAGAAACAGTGAGCAAGTATGCAGACGCCAACGACGATGCAGTGGGATTACTCAATACCCTAGCTATGCCACAGTCGGCAAAACAACCAAAGCAACAAGCTCAAAATCGTAAAAATACCTTGGAAGAAAAACCCAACACGGAAACGGCAGTGGTCAGTGCTACTTTCGGGTCTAGGGGACGAGGAGGACGCGGTGGAGGCCGCGGGCGTGGGCGTGGAACTTCAAGAGTCCAAGGTAGAGGAGACCAACAACCAGGCAAAACCTACTCTTGGGACGACAGTGCCAATAACCCATGTGTGCATCACTTAGACGCCAATGAAGGATCGTCCCACACCAACGCCGGATGTCGTTTCAACGAAGACATCAAAAGAGATGACACCACGGGCTACAAAGCTAAGCGGAAGAAGGGAAAGAAGAATCCTGAAAAGGAAAAAGAGACCAAGAAAGATTCTAACATGGAGGAAGCTGATGCCTCAAATCCCAAGCCGGAAGGGAAGAAAAAATTTCCCACCAAAAAAGGACACTTATGTCACTTTCCTCGGATCTCAACCAGCAAAGGTCAAAAAAGAAGTTCTACATGAGCTCAATGCAACAGTTCCGGCTGTCCCCCAGTACCTATACTGGTCGGAAGTGGCAATCACATTTGACCGCGTTGATCATCCGCCTAAGTTGCACAGGCAAGGAAAATATGCCTTAATCGTCAATCCACTTATTGACGGTTATGGTTTCTCTAAGACCCTCATGGACGGTGGTAGCAGTATCAATATTCTCTATGTCAAAACGCTACACCGGATGAAGATCTCGGAAACACAGCTGAACCATAGCTCTGTGATCTTTCACGGAGTTGTCCCGGGAAGACAAGCCAATTCCCTGGGAGAGATCACTTTGGATGTTACCTTTGGAACTCAAAAGAACTATCGAACGGAGGCACTTTCCTTTGAAGTGGTCCCGTTCAAGAGAGCATACCACGCTATATTTGGACGTCCGGCTTACTGGGCTTTTATGGCTCGTCCGTGTTACATTTATAATATGATGAAAATTCCAGGTCCCAACAGCGTGATCACCATCAAGGGAGACCCGAAAAAAGCGCGAGAGTGCGAAGATGGAAATGCCGCCTTTGTCGAAGCCGTGCTGCACGCCCAGGAGTACTAGGAAATCAAGAAGATAATAGTTCCGTCCGAGATGCCCACAACGAAGAAGGAGGTGACAAAGCCAAATCCGGAGTTCAAGGCATCAGAAGAGATGAAGAAGACGCCGTTGAAGGATGATGACCCCTCCAAGGTGACCCAGATAGGCGTAGGCCTAGGTAGCACATAAGAAAGCATGCTCGTCAAGTTCCTCCAAGCAAATCAAGATATCTTTGCATGGCAGCCATCTGACATGACCGGAGTACCTAGGGAACTTGCCGAGCACTCTTTAAATGTAAACCTGAACGTTAAACCTGTCAACCAGTCCTTACGACTTTTCGGCGATGAAAAGCGTAAGGCAATAGCTAAGGAACTAGCACGGCTCGAGTTAGCCGGATTCATAGAAGAGGTCATCCACACTGAGTGGTCGGCCAATCCTGTAATGGTCCCTAAAAAGGACACCACTGATTTAAGGATGTTTGTTGATTATACTGCCTTGAACAAGGCTTGTCCAAAAGATCCGTTTGCTCTGCCTAGAATTGATCAAGTTATCGATTCTACGGTAGGCTCGGAACTCCTCTGTTTTCTCGACGCATATTCCAGCTATCACCAAATCCGGATGGAGGAATCTGACAAAGTCCAAACTTCATTCATAACCCCCTTCGGAACCTTCTGTTTTGTTACGATGCCCTTTGGGCTGAAGAACGCAGGAGCTATGTACCAGTGCACGATGCAGCGTTGCCTCCACGACCAACTCGGACACAATGTACACGCATACATGGATGATATCGCAGTGATGTCCAAAAAGAAGGAAATGCTGATTTCCGACTTGGAGGAAACATTTGCCAATCTATGAAAATACAATATCATGCTTAACCCGAAGAAATGTTTCTTTGGAATACCAACCGGAAAATTGTTAGGTTTCATCGTGTCTCAAAGAGGCATAGAGGTGAACCAGGACAAAATCAAGGCTATACTCAATATTTCCAAGCCAACTCGCATGAAGGACGTACAAAGACTAACTGGTTGCATTGTTGCAGTCAGTCGGTTTGTAAGCCGGCTTGGTGAATGAGCCGCACCATTATACAAACTCCTGAAAAAGACCAAAGATTTTGTTTGGACTATTGAAGCTGAAGCTACACTACAAGACCTGAAGAAAGTACTATCATCTGCTCCTATCCTTGCAGCACCGGAGCCCCAAGAACCGATGTTGCTTTATCTTGCTATGACAAATAAGGTCGTTAGTATCATCATGGTGGTGGAGAGACCAGAGGAAAATCAGGAGCACCTGGTGCAGCGTCCGACTTACTTTGTCAGTGAAGTCCTGATAGAATCAAAACAGCGGTATCCACATTATCAAAAGTTGGCTTACGGTGTTTTTCTAGCATCTCGTAAGTTACGACACTATTTTCAGGAGCATCCAATTACCGTGGTGAGCACAGCTCCCATGAGAGATATAATCAACAATAGTGACGCCACAGGACGCCTCGCCAAATGGGGCATAGAGCTTTCAGCTTTTGATATTGAGTATAAACCTCAGACATCAATCAAATCCCAGATCCTTGCTGACTTTGTCGCTGATTGGACAGAGACGAAGGAGAACATGATCCTCCCTGAGTCGGAATATTGGACCCTTTATTTTGATGGGTCTAAGGCTCGAGGGGGCTCGGGGGCTGGCGTGGTGCTCAAATCACCCCAAGGAGATAAACTTATATACGTGTTGCAGATCCACTTCACAGTGACAAATAATATTGCCGAGTATGAAGCACTACTACATGGAATCCGGATTGCTAAGGATATTGGCATCTAACGTTTGATGTGTTACGGAGATTCGGATCTTGTTGCTCAACAAGTGTCAGATATTTGTAATGTAAATAAGCACATGGTAGCATATAAAGTTGTCGTGGATGATCTATCTAAATCGCTCGAAGGGTTTGAAGTTCAACACATCCCTAAAGCAGAAAATGAGGAAGCAGACGCACTATCTCGAATAGGTTCTACGCGGAAAGAGGTCCCGAATGGCGCTGTAGCGTCCCCAACCTTTAATAAGATTGAGTCCCCTTTGTTTACAATGCTAGTCCCTGGATCAATAGCTAGCATCCACAGTTTAGATGTAATATCAAGAAACAAAGGTCATATACAACTTTATAACCAGGAATAAAATAATTTTATTACATCAAACATAGCTCATTGTCTATTTACATTACATTGCAGCGGGATAACTATAGTCATGGGTCCTTCATCTTCAAAGTGCCACAGGCAGATGTTGGTTGTAGACTTTGTAATCCTAATCAATCAATCTTCACTAAAATCAATCAAACCTGCAACATCATAAGTTACAGCCACAAGGGTCAATACATTTGAATTGTATTGGCAAGTGATACTTTGGTAGTATAGTGGAGTCTATCATCTATATGCATTTTGGCTAAGTGGAGCTGAGGCTTGCATTGCTCAAAATAGATTTTTCCTATCATTTTGAAAATACTAAGTTTTGTTTGGCAAAAACTTTCCAAGACATCTACTAATCAAAGACTGAAGATCCACTCAGGGCATCTACCAATCAGAGACTGAAGATTATCTTGGCAAAAACAAATTTCTTAACCAAAGATTGAAGATCCTATCAAGGCATCTACCAATCAAAGACTGAAGATCCACTTAGGGCATCTACCAATCAGAGACTGAAGATTTGAAGATCCTTTCAAGGCATCTACCAATCAAAGATTGAAGAATTTCACACAACCCTGGTTCACCCACAAATTTTATTTAGAAATTGGAGTGATGAGATTCTTGATTGCTTCCATGTCTTGATGCTCAAATTGTCCTTTTCCAGGGACATGGCTAAGTACTTAGGTTTTACACTCTGCAGAGGTGGTGCACTTTACCCACAAGACTTGGTTTCCCAAGACAAAATCTTTCAGAAGCTTTCCCTTAGACCAACATGGACGCGCTCCAACCTATCAAACACTACCACCCACTGTCCATGTGGCTAAGTTCTTGCAACCTATATGATCATGGCAGAGCCCATATTGCCAAGTGGTTGCACTTGAAGCTTCTCAACATTTGACATCTCAAATCTCTTTGTTTCCTGGGTGGCCATCCACAAGTGAGATACACAAGCCAAGTCCATGGCCTTGTGAACCACTCAACATAAACCATTCCTTCCATTTCCACCCAGGTGATTCATTAACTTAGTTATTTTATTAATCAAAAACATAAGTCCTCAGACTTAGAGATTTTTCCATAGTGAATATATTCCACCCAGGTTTTCTATTAGCTAGGCTAAGCTTGGTAGTAATAGGATTCTTATCTAAGGAAAATCCTTCTAAGGATTCATTCTACTAGTTTTCCTATAGCAAGGTCTATACTTAGCAAAATAAAACCATGCAAGTTTTACTTAGCAAAAACACTAATGCATAGTGAAAATAATGGGATAATGATATGAAGCATCACTTGCCTTTTTGGTAGAGGGTATAGGTTCACTCCTTGATCTTGCTAGTCTCACTCTTCTCTAACTTCACTACAAGTCAATCAAGCAAACACAAACTCAACTAACACTCCAAACCAATATTCTCTCAAACAAAATTACACACACAAGACAATGGAATCTAAGTCATGCATAAGCATGCAAAGGTTGGTTCTAATGTAAGGATGGTCTTCACTGGGCTTCTAACTTTGTAAGTTCCAATTTGGACATTTACCAAAATGGCAAAGTCATTTGCAAAGAGGGTCTCCATTAGATTCCTAAACTTTGTAAGATCCAAAATGGTCATTTACCAAAGTGGCAAAGTTAAAGTAATGCATGCAAGCATGCCAAGCCTTGTTTTATTTGAAAAAGGGGTTCCTAATGGGTCATAGACAATTGGGTACACCTAATGGTCATTTTGTGAAGTGGCTAAGTCATTTGCAAAAAGGTTTCACTATAAAACCATTTGCAAAACAAAGTGTCATTCTATGGGGTGTAGAAACATTTCTACTAGGGTATTAACCTATAGGTTTCACCAAATGAGTTGCTATTGCAAAACTTGGTGTTTTGGGTCAGTAGGTTTGGTTCAAAACATTTTCTCCAAAGTTTTCTTTATGAAAGCATTTTCATAAACAAAACAAATAGTTTTAATTAGCTAGAAATGGACTAAACTAATTAATCCATCCTATTCATTTCCAAAATCACTTTCCAAACTATGGGTTGGTTCCTAGGGTCAGTAAGGTCACAACAAACCAATTTGCAAAGGTTTTAACCTAAGAATCATTTTTAAATGATTTTTATAATGTTAGCAAGCACACAAAAGAATCTGCAAAATCAAACAAGCTAACAAATACTATTTGCTAAACTAAGGGCAGGGTTGGCTAGGTCTTGTCTTGCTGATTCCAACGACATCAAATTTGTAAAATTTGGACGTGGATCAAAAGATACATGGGTTTGAAGTTTGTAAGAAATTCATTTTTCTAATTCTTTTTATTCAAACACCGCCACGTGATCTTCTTGTCGATACCGGTTCGGCCGGATCGAGTGCTGCGGTGCGTTAGATCTAAATTAGATCGTGCGGCTTAGGTAGCGTACCTCTTCGGCGTTAAGTGAAACTATCGTAGCCAATGGATCTGCATCTAACGGTCCTAATCTAATGACCTAGAAGCTGCATGGCGGCTTTGGCGGCGATGGCGGTCGATTAAGGTGGCGGCAGGATGCAAGAGGAGTAGGAGTAGGCTCACCGTGATCGCCGAGGCACGGGATGCTCAACCTGCTCGCTTTGGTCGAAGGCGCGCACGGGTCGGCGTAATTGCTCGCGGAGTAGAAAACGACGGTTGGCTCGTCCACGGTCGAAGACGGTGCTGTGGACCATGAGAGACAAACGGATCAGGTTAGACGCAAGATCACGTCGAGCTATGGGCGTGAACGAGAGGCTCGGCGGTTGAGGCTTACCGGGAAGCGTTGCGGAGAAGAAGCACGGGCGCCATCGTCGACAATGGAGGCGACGCTACGGTGCGAGCTAGGTCACGAGAACGACGGCGTTAGTTGCGGAAAAAGTCACTGGTCTTAGGCGCATCATCGAAAAGTAGAGGGGCGGCTGGAAGCTACCTGTGGAGTTCGCCGGAGTTGGAGCGGACGGTGTTGCTCGAGCTTGATGCAAGCGTTGTTCGGGCGCGCCCGGATGAATGGGTGGTATGGATAGATGCGTCTGGATGCGGGAGTAAGGGTGCTAGGTAGGCGAGGTAAGGGAGGTCTGGTTTCACCGGAATTGCTCGAGACGGTGGTCGGAGCTGCGCGTACAGAGAAATGGAGGCAGCCTAGGGGCAGAGGGGAGGCGATGTCTGTGGGAAATGACAGAGGAGAGGGAGGCGGTTAAATAGGCGTCGTCGTGGCGAGGTTTAATGGACGGATTAACGCGGATTGATGGAGCTATCAATGGGCAGAAACTGCCGCGCGGTGAGGGGGAGAAGGGGTCCCGCGGGGAAGAAGAAGGAGGTGGCAGTGGGGTCCTCCGGTCGAGGAAAAAGAAAGGAAGGAGGGGTCCACTTGTCATCGGCCGTGGGTTCAGTGATGTGTAAAACGGTTCGGGCGTGGAGAGAGAGGTGGGGTGCCTCGTCGAGTGAGGGGAGGAGTGGGGTCCTGGTTTTCATTGACTACGCTGGTAGGAATCTGAGAAAAGGTTTCTTGGGGAAAGATCAATTGGATCTGGCCTTAGTGGGTCATTTGGGTCAACCTTTTTCTTATTTTTTTCTGTCTGCTCTCTTTTTCTTTTTCTAATTCTTTTTCTGTTTGGAATTTCAAACAATTATTCAAACAATCAAACAACACTCAAATCAATTCAAACAATCACTCCACTTCACTTTGAATTTGGTTCTGTTTGGCAACATAATCCAAATCTCAAAATGAAATATTATTTTTATTTAAGATCCATTTAATAATTAAAGAAAATGGATCTTTAGTTTATTAATAGTGTTTGATTTATTTAATAAAATTTCCATTTGAAATCCAATTATTTTCAAAACCAAACCAGAAGGTTTAATTTGAAAAATAAAAGAATACTTGGAAACTTATTTAAATAAATAAATAAGTTTTGGTGTTTTAATTAAAATGGGAAAGCCTTTACTTAAATAAAATTGGATATTTAAATCCTTATTATTTTATTTAAATAATCCTTTACTCATTTTAATCAAAGCAAAACCTTTTAATAAAAGATTTCAAAGTAGTAATAAAATACTTGGTGTTCATTTAAAATGGGAAAAGCTTTTACTTAAATAAAATTGGATATTTAAATCCTTTATTTTATTTAAATAAACCTTTACTCATTTTATCAAAACAAAATATTTTATTTCAAAAGTTTGGCCAAAATTAATTTGGCTTATCTTTTCATTTGAAACCAAAGTCTTTTATTAAAAGATCTAAAACAGTGTTTCCAAAACAATTTATTTTCCTTTGATAAATGTTTATCTTTATAAATCCCTTTAGGATTATTGATCACCAAAGGGTATGGCTTTTGGTAAGGGCTTTAAAGGCTTTGGAAATTTCAATTTCCTTATCTTATTATATTCACAAGATTTTGTCTATGGTTCCAAACTAAGTGAAACCAATCTCTAAGGTCTTTCTTGATCCTTTGTGATTATTTGTTGATCAAATTTGGTATGGATCAAATCCATAGATTTGGAGATACTTTGGAAAATGATTTCCTTCCATTAGGGTTTAGGGTTTTGGATTTATTTTCCAGGTGTTCAAATTTCCAGATACATTCATTGAGGAATGCATTTCCCTTGATTTGGATTTTTGTTGAATTCAAACTTTAACCAAAGTTTGTTCAAGATGGGATTTTAAGTCTCCTTTTAGAAACAAAAGTTTCTTTTCACCCTGATTTTCAACAAAAATTTATTTTGTTATTTTATTTTTCACATTACAAGATTTGGAAAATCTTGGGATGTGACAGGCGCTTTTTTAGAGCACCTCAAAGTTCCCTCAATAAAGGGAGTAGATGAAGAATATCCGACCAAATCTGACTCACCTTTGATAGCAGTTTTGGCTGTAATTCCCAGCTGAACTCAACCCTACCTCGATTATTTGGTAGATGGCAAATTACCCGAAGACGAGGTGCTAAGCCAGCAGATCATCCGACGAGCAAAATCCTATACTATAGCTAAAGGTGAGCTCTATAAGCGGAGTGTTTCTGGGGGTTTTCAGCGTTGTGTATCTCCGGAAGAAGGAGTGGAAATCTTAAGGGAAATCCACGAAGGCGAGTGTGGTCATCACGCTGCAGCCAAATCTTTAGTGGCAAAAGCTTTTAGACACGAATTTTTCTAGCTTACCACTCAGGCAGATGCCGAACGATTAGTCAAGACGTGCAAAGGCTGCCAAAAGTACGCCAAACAAGCTCATGTTCCGGCTGATCAGTTGTGAAGAATACCTATAACATGGCCCTTTGCGGTCTGGGGGCTTGATATGGTAGGACCATTTAAACGAGCTCCAAGTGGATTTACTCATCTCTTAGTGATGGTGGATAAATTCACCATATGGATTGAGGCTAAACCTGTCACTAGTTGTAATGGAGCAACAACCAAAAGATTTGTTGAGGATGTTATAATCCGGTATGGTTATCCGCATAGCATTATCACGAACAACGGGAGTAACTTCTCTATGGGAGAATTGGCCGAATTCGGCAATGAGCAAAATATCCGGCTTGACATTGTGTCAGGTGCACATCCATAGGCTAACGGACAAGTCGAAAGAGCAAATGGTTTAATCCTACAAGGCCTAAAGCCGAGACTCGAAGCACCACTACGACGTGCTGCGGGGGCTTGGGCAGAGGAATTACCCTCTGTAATATGGAGTTTACGAACGACTCCAAACAGGTCAACCGGATACACACCTTTCTTCTTGGTCTATGGGGCAGAAGCAATTCTTCCTAGTGATTTGATTCACACTTCTCCTAGAGTGGCCGCGTATATCGAAGAGGATGTCGAGATTTCTCGACAAAATGATCTCGACTTAGTCGAAGAAGTTCGCGTCGTTGCTGAAATGAGATCAATAGCCTATCAGCAGAAGTTACGCAAGTATCATAGCCAGAGAGTCAGAAACAAATCTTTTAATAAAGGCGATTTGGTTCTCCGGCTTGTGCAACAAAGAAAGCACAAACTTTCCCCAGTATGGGAAGGGCCCTTTTTAGTTAGTCGAGTATTGCACAATGGTTCATATTACTTAACTGACATGAGTCCAGTCAAAGAAAGACCTGCTACTAAGAAGAGAAAGAGAGCTGGAGGCAGTACAAATCCGGATGAGTTAGACAGACCGTGGAATATTGCTTAGCTACGTCCCTTTTATTCTTAGTTTATCCTTCTTTGTAATCATATATATGTACATGTTCTAAGAGAAATAAAAGTTTTGGTTGCCTCAATTTTTTCTGAGAAATTTTTACCATCTTATTTCTGAATGATCATGTCATAAGTCAAAAATCCCAGAATGCTTAAAAGTACTTTATGCTCATGTTCGTTCTAGTTTAGATTTCCAATTCTAAAACTGCTACCCTTGGGTATAACTCTAAAGTTTTTAGTCTTTACTTTGGTTATTTGTCTGATTGCTGGATGCGGGCATTTTCCGAGTAGTGAATTGTTGGTACTGGAAGCCGGCTTTGTTTCCGAGTTTAAACTGGTTTAGCAATTGAGCTCCGTTGCTCGGCAAAGTTTTCGACAGAAGGTTTAGCCGGCTCACGAAAGGAACGAGGCGGAAAGCCAGATAAGCGATAAGTATAGAATAAAAAATACAAGTGCTTATGTAAACATTTTAGGCACGCAAAAAGGTTAAAGCCAAAAGTGCTGAATAGATCAAAAGCTTAGCACTAGCAAAATTATAGTACTACATATTTACAGGCCTATCATGTTTTTTAGAATAACACAAATATTTCTGTTAATCTATGACGCAGGAGAGGAAGGAGCTGCCGGCTCGCTGGATACACCGCCTTGGTATCGTTCCGAGATGTCCACATCCAAGGTGGTGCGTTCATCGTCGAAAACTTCTGCTGATCCTTCTGGAGGAGGAGGCGGAGTGTCCACGTGGGTGAAGAAAGGGGTCTCGTAGCTGGTCAAATCAGTCACGTGACACCCGTATCCGGCACAGGAGTGCATGATGGCTTGAAGGTCCTGCTCCTGGCCATCCTCATCTACTTTGCAGTACCCTCTGGTCACTTGCCATATTTCCATGTTTCCATGGTGGCTCATGACCATGGTGACAGCGTTCTGCGCCGCAGTCCGCACGTAGGACATGTTCCAATCCTAAACAAGTTGCGGCATCTCCTTTGCCTTGTCCCGCACCTGAAAATCTGACATGTTGTGCATGTCCGAAATCTTGAGAGCTTCGCCGATCTCCTCAAGGGATTGGCGGATGTCATGAAGCAGGTTACCAACTTGGGTAAGCCGGTGGGTGCGGGGCTCGGTGGAAGAAGAGTCCGTCAAGTTTAGAGGACCTATACACAAAACAAGTTAAGAAAAATCCGACATTGATAGAAGTCGAAAAAAGCGGAAAAGTCAGACAGATGGAACGTACCGAAAATGACGTCATCAATTTTGGTCTTCTCTTCCCGAAGACTCTAGAGTTCAGCCCCGGAGCGCCTCGGAAAGGTCCCTCTCTCTACTAAGCTCATTATTGAGGTCCGAGATTTTTTGATCTTGAGCAGCGATCTTGCAATCACGCTCATCAGTAGCCATGGAGGAGGATTCAAGGATTTGAGCGATGCTTTTTTCATGATCCGCCTTGAGCTGATCCAGCTCTTGGCGAAGCTCCTTGTTCTCCACCACCAAAGTTTTGAGGTTCTCGACATCTTCAATCATGGCGCAGGATTGTTTTACCAGTGCTGTAAGTCAAAAAGAACAATAGTTCAGAAAAGTTCGACTATGAAAACATGAAAGACAAGGTTTGAGTCTCGAAATGTTTACCTTCAGCCTCATCCTTGGAGACCTTAAGTTCAGCATTTTTAAGTCGGAGAGCCTTGATCTCTCTCCGCTTATCACAAACATTCTTCAATAAATCCTGGTTATAGGAACATACTTTCTGTAAGTCAGAATACTCAAAGTCAGAAAGCTACTAAAGCCTCGGGCTAATATTTTTGCTAATATCAGCACGAGCCTTGGGGGCTACACTAGTTCGGTCTTTGGCATCCTAAGGAAGCATAAACTGGATTATTTATCCTACTTCATGCTTGGGGGTGAGAGGATATGATATGAAATAAAGCAAAAACAGGAGTTAGAATTCCGACTTACATATTGTTCGCGAGTAAGTTTGTCCAAACTCGCGTTCACTTCAACTGCAACCTTCTCGGCGAGAGTCAGAGGCACCACTGGAGCTATTGGAAGCTCACCGGTCCGTATCCTCTCGTCGCGAAGACGCACTTGTTCAAGAAGGTCAGAGTGCTTGATGTCCTCTACCTCTTGTGCTTCTTCTTCGGCAGATAAGTTTCTTTTCTCCAGGCATTGCCTTGCCAGCCGCTGGATCTCTTCAGCAGATTTCCGGGACAGGCCAAACTTGGCAAGTCCCGGATTGCTGATAAGGTTTTCGGCAAAGATTTCTGCCGAGGGATCATTACCCAAAGAGGGTTCACCCTTATCTAAATCTGATTCACCCATGGTGACATCAGTTTGTGATTCAAGGATCACGGGCTCCGATGAAGGAGCCGGATTTTCTGCGGCATCCGGAGAGATCACCGGTGTCACGGAAGGTTGAGGGGCAGGAGTCAGAGGAGCCATGGCAAGAGAAGCTATGGTAAGCTTCGTCTGTCGCAGGGGCTTCGAAGAAGTTCCCTTCCCCTTGCCCTTGATGAGCTGTTTAGCTCTGAGAATGTGATAAAGTCGGAAACATTACATCTTAGAAGATAATTTTAATAAAGTACAAAGGCGGAAGTTGTGATTGAAAGTTACCTCTACACGACGGGCACCTCCTTTGTGCCAACAGCCACTGTCGGAGCTTTGCGCTTCTTGAGCGCAGCATCCGGCAATGGTACCACTTCTGTCTCCTGAGAAAACTCTGGAGGATATCCTTCGAGCGGAGCAAATTCCGACTCGGGGAGGTCAGCAAGCTGAAAAGAAGAAAACATATTAGTCTTGTAATGTAACTGAAAGATTGAAACACATAAAAAGGTGTACTGATAGAAGCTTACCGGCACTACAGGGTTTTCCACCGTATGCATATCCAGAGAAACCTCTGGGATCCTCCTCTCGATCCGCTCCGTGATCAGCCACTTGATCTGGCTTATATAGCCTTGTGTGGTGTAGGCTTTGGGGCTGATGCGGAGGGAGTCTTTCTTGGATGACGTGATGGAGTGCATCTCGCCGAGTCTTTCAAGGAGCTGGATCCAGTCGAGACCCAGGACCACCAAGTCAGATCCCTTCAGTCCTTTGTGTTTGATCAAGTATTCGATCCGCCTCTTAGCGAGGATCAGATCGTCTTTGAGAGCTGGAGGAGCCTTGTCCCAAGACGGTTGGGCCGTGGCAGCTCCGTCGATGAAAGCCGGCAAAGCAGTGGCTTTGCCGGGAGCCGGAATATCCTTATGATAAAGAATGTGGCTGGCCATTGTTTGACCGAGTCACTAGCTAAGATTTTGGGATATGCGCGCTCGCGTCTAAGTGAAAAACTAATAGTATCGGTGATGTAAGGAACACCAACAGTGATAGAGTTTCTCCGGACATGAAAATAGTACCGGAATAAGGTCAAACTCGGCCTAATGCCGAGAAAGCCCTCACACAAGGAAGCGTAAGCGCTCATCTCTAGTAGAGAGTTGGGAGGAAGATGGTGGAGTTGGACACCAAAATGATCAATCACCTCGGAGAAGAACTTCGAGGGAGGGAATGACAAACCTCTATCGAGGTGGGTGCCGAAGTGGACCTGGCTGCTGGCCAGGTTGGGGCGGTTTCTCGGCCGCTGGCCATCGCAAGACGGAGGAGTCCTTCTATCTCCACATTCTGGAGCTTCTCATCATCGAGTACGCAGGGAATCCAGACCCCGTGGAAGCTTTCCTTCTCCGCCGTCGCCGCCGCTGCCGCCAAGACGAAAGAGGAAGAAGAAGCCATTTCTCCGGCGAGTGGTTGACCTAGGATGGCGGTCTTTGGGAGTTTTTGGGAAGGGAGAGCTCTGCAGGAGATTGGGAGGAGGGAGGAGGCAAAGGACAGGTGAAGAGAAGAGGAGAAGAATCTCACCCCTTATATCCAATCCACCTAACCACGCCAAGATTGCAAAATGCTACAGAGTAACCGCCACGCATCATGGAAGGAACTGGGACCCACGATGATGATTATGTCGCCTCCTCAAGACGCATTGCGCATGAAACGGCGCCTCGGTTCCGCGAACCGCGGACCCACCAACCGTCGTGCTGAGAAAATGCCTGTCAGATGACGTGACTTGACCATGACTTGTGTTAGGTGGCGTTAGATACCAAGTTCCGGCTTAGTTTGAAATCAAGCTGGAAAATCCGAGTAACCTGTTGATAGGTCAGACTTATTTTTCAGACCCAGATCGTATTTTTTGTTGTGAAGTTTCAGGAACCCTTCAAGATTCTGCAATCCGAAGATCAAGCTAGGCGATGGTAAATCCGACTTTGGATCTTGGAGACTTCCGGGCCTCTTGTTGGGATATACTTTCCGGTATCCTCACAGCTTCCTCACCGATCGTGGTGGCCCATTTCGGTTAGAGCTTTGCTTCATGGGCCAGTCGGGAGAAAGACGGAGTCCAATCTGCTACTGGGAAGGCCTGTAAGACTTACCGACTTAGGCCCATAGTGTTACTTGTAGTTCAAGATGTACTCTGTAACCGACTCTTAGTCGTAGCCGGATAGATCTCTCCTATAAACCCTAGGCCGGATATCTATATAAGTCGTCCTAGGGAGAGCCTTTAGGGTAACACTCTAGACCCTCAATAGTCTACAATCTCAACTCACACAGGCGAAACCCTTGTAACCCATATTCCGGCTCTGCCGTATTACTGGATTGCTAGTAGGAGTAGGATCCGTCCAAAGCCGGCAGATTCGAACCTGGGTAAACTCACTTTCACCGTCTTAACACCGTACGTCTCACACCCCTCTCTTCCGCACGCCTCGAGGACCCCCTCATGGCGTACTTGTCATCAATCCAACGACAAGTGGTCAAAGGTATTCCCTCTCAAGCAACCATGCAATCAAGATACAAGAAGTCTCTTGTGTCCCCAACACACCCAATACACTTGTCAGGTGTATAGGTGCACTAGTTCGGCGAAGAGATAGTGAAATACAAGTGGTATAGATAATTATAAGTGGTAACGGTGATATAAAATAGCTTGATGGCGTGGAAAAGACTAAAGTAAAACTGAAATAAAGATAGAAGCAAGAAAACATGTAATAGATCTAATAGAAAACTGTGTTTCAATGCTTAGAAACAAGGCCTAGGGATCATACTTTCACCAGTGAACACTCCCATATAAATATATTATCTTCATGCTACTACTCTTAAATACTCTCCGGTTGGACACTCTAATCAATGGTAGGGCTATAACAGCACACCTCAAAGTTCACTTTCCGCATCTAGATAACCCCACACTGTCACCTTGAATACTAGATGGTTCAAACAAACACCACAATTTCATAGAAACATCCAACTCCAAATTTAACTCATAACAAGTATTTGTAATCTCTAGCCTAAGTGCCACCATGGTGTGCACGCTGTCACTTTCACACACGTGGGGAGATCAGAGATCTATTAAAGCACTTGAGTAGCAAGGTAGATCTACTTGATTACAAAGCTCATGATCATAATATGATCATGCATAGAGAGAGAGATGAACACATAGCTACCGGTAGAGCCCTTAGCCTCGAGAGAGGACCTACTCCCTCCTCATCATGGGAGTCAGCAATGGCGATGGAGATGGTGGTGGAGATCGATGGAGATGGCTCTAGGGGAACTTCCAGTCCGGCTTCTCTAATGTAGACTCCTTCTCCCCTCCGAATCCCCCGGTCCAGTGCGGGAAAGCCAGAGTCTTCGTCCCTGAATCTTCGGTGGCGTGCTTTGTAGAACTTTTTGTGGATTTCTGATTGACCATTTAGGGTTTTTGCCTCGGGAGGAATATATAAGCGAAGGGGGCAAGGTCGGTGGCCGGCCAGGGGGCCCACACCATGCCCTGGCGTGGCCTAGGGTGGCCCGCGCCAAGGGGTGGTGTGGCCACCCTATGCCCCCTGCATGTCTCCTTCTGGCTCCGTGAATCTTCCGATAAAATAGGAACTTTGGCTTTTGTCCCGTCCAATTCCGAGAATATTCATTTTCTGACTTTCCTGGAACCAAAAACAGCAGAAAAGTAACCGCATGGCTCTTGTTAATAGGTTAGTCCAAGAAATCATATGAAAAGTACTCCAAAGTGTGGACAAAACACAAGAAAGTAGATAAAACCAAGCATGGAACATAAAAAATTATAGATACATTTGCAATGTATCAGATTGCATGTCTGTTCTTTTCACAAACCACACATGGATCCACCAGTGTCATTGCATGTGTGTTCTTTTCATGAACAACGGCTAGAGTCATTGCATGTCTGTTCTTTCCACAAACCACACATGGATCCACCTAGTGTGATTGCATGTCTGTTCTTCTCATGAACCACATAAGTATCCACCAGTGTCATTGCATGTCTGTTCTTTTCACAAACCACATAAGGATCCACCAGTGTCATTGCATGTCTGTTCTTTTCATGAACCACATAAGGATCCACCAGTTTCATTAGATGTGTGTTCTTCTCATGAACCACACATGGATCCACAACTGTCATTGCATGTCTGTTCTTTTCATGAACCACACCAGTGTCATTGCATGTCTGTTCCTCTAAACAAACCACATAAGGATCCACCAGTGTCATTGCATGTCTGTTCTTTTCATGAACCACACATGGATCCACCAGTGTCATTGCATGTGTGTTCTTTTCATGAACCACAACTAGAGTCATTGCATGTGTGTTCTTCTAAAAAAACACATGGATCCACCAAGTGTGATTGCACGTTTGTTCTTTTCACAAACCACACATGGATCCACCAGTGTCATTGCATGTGTGTTCTTTTCATGAACCACATCTAGAGTATTGCCTGTTTGTTCTATCCACAAACCGCACATGGATCCACCTAGTGTGATTCCATGTCTGTTCTTTTCACAAACCACACATGGATCCACCAGTGTCATTGCATGTGTGTTATTCTCATGAACCACAACCAGTGTCAATGCATGTCTGTTTCTGCTCACAAACCACATAAAGATCAACCAGTGTCATTGCATGTCTATTCTTCTAAACAAACCACATAAGGATCCCCCAATGTCATTGCATGTGTGTTCTTTTCATGAACCATAGCTAGAGTCATTGCATGTGTGTTCTTCTAAACAAACCACATAAGGATCCACCAGTGTCATTGCATGTGTGTTCTTCTCATCAACCACACATGGATCCACCAGTGTCATTGCATGTCTATTCATCTCATGAACCACACATGGATCCACCAGTGTCATTGCATGTCTGTTCTTTTCATGAACCACACCCAGTGTCATTGCATGTGTGTTCCTATAAACAAACCACATAAGGATCCACTAGTGTCATTGCATGTCTGTTCTTTTCATGAACTACACATGGATCCACCAGTGTCATTGCATGTCTGTTCTTTTCACAAACCACATAAGGATCCACCAGTGTCATTGCATGTCTGTTCTTTTCATGAACCACATAAGGATCCACCAATGTCATTGGATGTGTGTTCTTCTCATGAACCACACATGGATCCACCAGTGTCATTGCATGTTTGTGCTTTTCATGAACCACACCCAGCGTCATTGCATGTCTGTTCCTCTAAAGAAACCACATAAGGATCCACCAGTGTCATTGCATGTCTGTTCTTTTCAAGAACCACACATGGATCCACCACTGTCATTGCATGTGTGTTGTTTTGATGAACCACAACTAGAGTCATTGCATGTGTGTTCTTCTAAACAAACCACACATGGATCCACCTAGTGTGATTGCATGTCTGTTCGTTTCACAAACCACACATGGATCCACTAGTGTCATTGCATGTGTGTTATTTTCATGAACCACAGCTAGAGTCATTGCATTTCTGTTCTTTCCACAAACCACACATCGATCCACCTAGTGTGATTGCACGTCTGTTCTTTTCACAAACCACACAAGGATCCACCAGTGTCATTGCATGTCTGTTCTTGTCATGAACCACAGCCAGTCTCATTGCATGTCTGTTATTCTCACAAACCACATAAGGATCCACCAGTGTCATTGCATGTGTGTTCTTCTCATGAACCACACATGGATCCACTCAGTGTCATTGCATGTCTAATCTTTTCATGAACCACAGCTAGAGTCATTGCATGTCTGTGCTTTCCACAAACCACATAAGGATCCACCAGTGTCATTGCATGTTTGTTCTTTTCATGAACCACATAAGGATCCACCAGTGTCATTGCATGTGTGTTTTTCTAAACAAACCACATAAGGATCCACCAATGTCATTGCATGTGTGTTCTTTTCATGAACCACACCCAGTGTCATTGCATGTCTGTTCCTCTAAACAAACCACATAAGGATCCACTAGTGTCATTGCATGTCTGTTCCTCTAAACAAACCACATAAGGATCCACTAGTGTCATTGCATGTCTGTTCTTTTCATGAACCACACATGGATCCACAAGTGTGATTGCATGTGTGTTCTTTACATGAACCACAGTGAGAGTCTTTACATGTGTGTTCTTCTAAACAAACCACACATGGATCCACCTAGTGTTATTGCATGTCTGTTATTTTCACAAACCACACATGGATCCACCAGTGTCATTGCATATGTGTTCTTTTCATGAACGACAGCTAGAGTCATTGCATGTTTGTTCTTTCCACAAACCACACATGCATCCACCTAGTGTCATTCCATGTATGTTATTTTCATGAACCACACATGGATCCACCAGTGTCATTGCATGTGTGTTCTTTTCACAAACCACATAAGGATCCACCAGTGTCATTGCATGTCTGTTCTTTTCATGAACCACATAAGGATCCACCAGTGTCATTGGATGTGTGTTCTTCTCATGAACCACACATGGATCCACCAGTGACATTGCATGTTTGTTCTTTTCATGAACCACACCTAGTGTCATTGCATGTCTGTTCCTCTAAACAAACCACATAAGGATCCACCAGTGTCATTACATGTATGTTCTTTTCATGAACCACACATGGATCCACCAGTGTCATTGCATGTGTGTTCTTTTCATGAACCACAGCTAGAGTCATTGCATGTGTGTTCTTCTAAACAAACCACATAAGGATCCACCAGTGTCATTGCATGTCTGTTCTTTTCATGAACCACACATGAATCCACTAGTGTAATTGCATGTCTGTTCTTTTCACAAACCACATAAGGATCCACTAGTGTCATTGCATGTCTATTCTTTTCATGAATCACATAAGGACCCACCAGTGTCATTGGATGTGTGTTCTTCTCATGAACCACACATGGATCCACCAGTGTCATTGCATGTCTGTTCTTTTCATGAACCACACCCAGTGTCATTGTATGTCTGTTCCTCTAAACAAACCACATAAGGATCCACCAGTGTCATTGCATGTCTGTTCTTTTCATGAACCACACATGGATCCACCAGCATCATTGCATGTGTGTTCTTTTCATGAACCACAGCAAGAGTCATTGCATGTGTGTTCTTCTAAACAAACCACACATGGATCCACCTAGTGTGATTGCATGTCTGTTCTTTTCACAAACCTAACATGGATCCACCAGTGTCATTGCATGTGTGTTCTTTTCATGAACCACAACTAGAGTCATTGCATGTCTATTCTTTCCACAAAACACACATGGATCCATATAGTGTGATTGCATGTCTGTTCTTTTCAAAAACCACACATGGATCCACCAGTGTCATTGCATATGTGTTCTTCTCATGAAACACAGCCAGTGTCATTGGATGTCTCTTCTTCTCACAAACCACATAAGGATCCACCAGTGTCATTGCATGTCTTTTCTTCTAAACAAACCACATAAGGATCCCCCAGTGTCATTGCATGTGTGTTCTTTTCATGAACCACAGCTAGAGTCATTGTATGTCTGTTCTTTTCATGACCCACACATGGATCCACCAGTGTCATTGCATGTCTGTTCTTTTCACAAACCACATAAGGATCCACCAGTGTCATTGCATGTCTGTTTTTTCATGAACGAAAGCTAGTCATTGCATGTCTGTTCTTTCCACAACCCACACATGGATAGACCTAGTGTGATTGCATGTCTGTTCTTCTCATGAACCACATAAGGATCCACCAGTGTCATTGCATTTCTGTTCTTTTCACAAACCACATAAGGATCCACCAGTGTCATTGCATGTATTTTCTTTTCATGAACCACATAAGGATCCACCAGTGTCATTGGATGTGTGTTCTTCTCAGAAACCACACATGGATCCACAACTGTCATTGCAAGTTTGTTCTTTTCATAAACCACACCTAGTGTCATTGCATGTATGTTCCTCTAAACAAACCATATAAGGATCCACTAGTGTCATAGCATGTCTGTTCTTTTCATGAACCACACATGGATCCACCAGTGTCATTGCATGTGTGTTCTTTTCATGAACCACAACTAGAGTCATTGCATGTGTGTTCTTGTAAACAAACCACACATGGATCCACCTAGTGTGATTGCATGTCTATTCTTCTCACAAACCACACATGGATCCACCAGTGTCATTGCATGTGTGTTCTTTTCATGAACCACAGCTAGAGTCATTGCATGTCTGTTCTTTCCACAAACCACACATGGATCCACCTCGTATGATTGCATGTCTGTTCTTCTCATGAACCACATAAGTATCCACCAGTGTCATTGCATATGTGTTCTTTTCATGAACCACACCCAGTATCATTGCATGTCTGTTCCTCTAAACAAACCACATAAGGATCCACCAGTGTCATTGGATGTCTGTTCTTTTCATGAACCACACACGGAACCACCAGGGTGATTGCATGTGTGTTCTTTTCATGAACCACAGCGAGTGTCATTGCATGTGTGTTCTTCTAAACAAATCACACATGGATCCACCTAGTGTGATTGCATGTCTGTTATTTTCACAAACCACACATGGATCCACCAGTGTCATTGCATGTGTGTTCTTTTCATGAACGACACCCAGTGTCATTGCATGTTTGTTCCTCTAAACAAAGCACATAAGGATCCGCCAGTGTCATTCCATGTTTATTCTTTTCATGAACCACACATGGATCCACCAGTGTCATTGCATGTCTGTTCTTTTCACAAACCACATAATGATCTACAAGTGTCATTGCATGTCTCTTCTTTTCATGAACCACATAAGGATCCACAAGTGTCATTGGATGTGTGTTCTTCTCATGAACCACACATGGATCCACCAGTGTCATTGCATGTCTGTTCTTTTCATGAACCACACCCAGTGTCATTGCATGTTTGTTCCTCTAAACAAACCACATAAGGATCCACCAGTGTCATTGCATGTCTGTTCTTTTCATGAACCACAAATGGATCCACCAGTGTCATTGCATGTGTGTTGTTTTGATGAACTACAGCTCGAATCATTGCATGTGTGTTCTTCTAAACAAACAACACATGGATCCACCTAGTGTGATTGCATGTCTGTTCTTTTCACAAACCACATCAGGATCCCCTAGTGTCATTGCATGTGTGTTCTTTTCATGAACGACAACTAGAGTCATTGCATGTCTGTTCTTTCCACAAACCACGCATGGATCCACATAGTGTGATTGCATGTCTGTTCTTTTCACAAACCACACAAGGATCCACCAGTGTCATTGCATGTCTGTTTTTGTCATGAACCACAGCCAGTCTCATTGCATGTCTGTTCTTCTCACAAACCACATAAGGATCAACCATCATCATTGCATGTGTGTTCCTCTCATGAACCACACATGTATCCACCCAGTGTCATTGCATGTCTATTCTTTTCACGAACCACAACTAGAGGCATTGCATGTCTGTGCTTTCCACAAACCACATAAGGATCCACCAGTGTCATTGCATGTCTGTTCTTTTCATGAACCACATAAGGATCCACCAGTGTCATTACATGTGTGTTTTTCTAAGCAAACCACATAAGGATCCACCAGTGTCATTGCATGTTTATTCTTTTCATGAACCACACATGGATCCACCAGTGTCATTGCATGTCTGTTCTTTTCACAAACCACATAAGGATCCACCAGTGTCATTGCATGTCTGTTCTTTTCATGAACCACATAAGGATCCACCAGTGTCATTGGATGTGTGTTCTTCTCATGAACCACACATGGATCCACCAGTGACATTGCATGTTTGTTCTTTTCAAGAACCACACCGAGTGTCATTGCAAGTCTGTTCCTCTAAACAAACCACATAAGGATCCACCAATGTCATTGCATGTCTGTTCTTTTCATGAACCACACATGGATCCACCAGTGTCATTGCATGTGTGTTCTTTTCACGAAACACAGCTAGAGTCATTGCATGTCTGTTCTTCTAAACAAACCACACATGGATCCACCTAGTGTGATTGCATGTCTGTTCTTTTCACAAACCACATCAGGATCCCCTAGTGTCATTGCATGTGTGTTCTTTTCATGAACCACACCTAGAGTCATTGCATGTCTGTTCTTTCCACAAACCACACATGGATCCACATAGTGTGATTGCATGTCTGTTCTTTTCACAAACCAAATATGGATCCACTAGTGTCATTGAATGTGTGTTATTCCCATGAACCATAGCTAGTGTCATTGCATGTCTGTTCTTCTCACAAACCACATTAGGATCCACCAGTGTCATTGTATGTCTGTTCTTCGAAACAAACCACATAATGATCCCCCAGTGTCATTGCATGTGTGTTCTTTTCATGAACCACAACTAGAGTCATTGCATGTGTGTTCTTGTAAACAAACCACATAAGTATCCACAAGTGTCATTGCATGTCTTTTCTTTTCGTGAACCACACCCAGTGTCATTGCATGTCTGTTCCTCTAAACAAACCACACATGGATCCACCTAGAGTCATTGCATGTCAGTTCTTTTCACAAACCACACATGGATCCAGCAGTGTCATTGCATGTCTGTTCTTCTCATGAACCACACATGGATCCACCGATGTCATTTTATCTCTGTTCTTTTCATGAACCACACATGGATCCACTAGTGTCATTGCATGTCTGTTCTTTTCACAAACCACATAAGGATCCACCAGTGTCATTGCATGTCTGTTCTTTTCATGAATCACATAAGGATCCACCAGTGTCATTGGATGTGTGTTCTTCTCATGAACCACTCATGGATACACCAGTGTCATTGCATGTCTGTTCTTTTCATGAACCACACCCAGTGTCATTGCATGTATGTTCCTCTAAACAAACCACATAAGGATCCACCAGTGTCATTGCATGTGTGTTCTTTTCATGAACCACACATGGATCCACAAGTGTCATTGCATGTGTGTTCTTTTCATGAAACACATCTAGAGTCATTGCATGTGTGTTCTTCTAAACAAACCACACATGGAACCACCTAGTGTCATTGCATGTCTGTATTTTCACAAACCACACATGAACCACAGCCCGTGTCATTGCATGTCTGTTCTTCTCACAAACCGCATAAGGATCCACCAGTGTCATTGCATGTCTGTTATTCTAAACAAACCACATAAGGATCGCTAGTGCCATTGCATGTGTGTTCTTTTCATGAACCACATCTAGAGTCATTGCATGTCTGTTCTTTCCACAAACCACACATGGATCCACCTAGTGTGATTGCATGTCTGTTCTTTTCACAAACCACACATGGATCCACCAATGTCATTCCATGTGTGTTATTCTCATGAACCACAGCCAGTGTCATTGCATTTCTGTTCTTCTCACAAACCACATAAGGATCCACCAGTGTCATTGCATGTCGTTCTTCTGAACAAACCACATAAGGATCCCAAGTGTCATTGCATGTGTGTTCTTTTCATGAACCACAATTAGAGTCATTGCATGTGTGTTCTTATAAACAAACCACAAAAGGATCCACCAGTGTCATTGCATGTCTGTTCCTCTAAACAAACCACACATGGATCCACCTAGAGTCATTGCATGTCAGTTCTTTTCATGAATCACATAAGGATCCACCAGTGTCATTGCATGTCTATTCTTCTCATGAACCACACATGGATCCACCGGTGTCATTGCATGTCTGTTCTTTTCATGAACCACACCCAATGTCATTGCATGTGTGTTCCTCTAAACAAAGCACATAAGGATCCGCCAGTGTCATTCCATGTTTATTCTTTTCATGAACCACACATGGATCCACCAGTGTCATTGCATGCGTGTTCTTTTCATGAACAACATCGAGAGTCATTGCATGTGTGTTCTTCTAAACAAACAACACATGGATCCATCTAGTGTGATTGCATGTCTGTTCTTTTCACAAACCACATCAGGATCCCCTAGTGTCATTGCATGTGTGTTCTTTTCATGAACTACAACTAGAGTCATTGCATGTCTGTTCTTTCCACAAACCACGCATGGATCCACATAGTGTGATTGCATGTCTATTCACATGGATCCACCAGTGTCATTGCATGTGTGTTATTCTCATGAACCACAGCTAGTGTCATTGCATGTTTGTTCTTCTCACAAACCACATAAGGATCCACCAGTGTCATTGCATGTCTGTTGTTTTCATGAACCACACTCAGTGTCATTGCATGTTTGTTCCTCTAAACAAACCACACATGGATCCACCTAGAGTCGTTGCATGTTAGTTCTTTTCACAAACGACACAGGGATCCAACAGTGTAATTGCATGTTTGTTCTTCTCATGAACCACACATGGATCCACCAGTGTCATTGCATGTCTGTTCTTTTCATGAACTACACCGAATGTCATTGCATGTGTGTTCCTCTAAACAAACCACATAAGGATCCACCAGTGTCATTGCATGTCTGTTCTTTTCATGAACCACACATGGATCCACCAGTGTCATTGCATGTCTGTTCTTTTCACAAACCACATAAGTATCCACCAGTGTCATTGTATGTCTGTTCTTTTCATGAACCACATAAGGATCCACCAGTGTCATTGGATGTGTGTTCTTCTCATGAACCACACATGGATCCACCAGTGTCATTGCATGTTTGTTCTTTTCATGAACCACATCCAACATCATTGCATGTTTGTTCCTCTAAAGAAACCACATAAGGATCCACCAGTGTCATTGCATGTCTGTTCTTTCCATGAACCACACATGGATCCACCAATGTCATTGCATGTGTGTTGTTTTGATGAACCACAGCTAGAGTCATTGCATGTGTGTTCTTCTAAACAAACCACACATGGATCCACCTAGTGTGATTGCATGTCTCTTCGTTTCACAAACCACACATGGATCCACCAGTGTCATTGCATGTGTGTTCTTTTCATGAACCACAGCTAGAGTCATTGCATGTCTGTTCTTTCCACAAACCACACATGGATCCACCTAGTGTGATTGCATGTCTGTTCTTTTCACAAACCACACAAGGATCCACCAGTGTCATTGCATGTCTGTTTTTGTCATGAACCACAGCCAGTCTCATTGCATGTATGTTCTTCTCACAAACCACCTAAGGATCCACCATCGTCATTGCATGTGTGTTCCTCTCATGAACCACACATGTATCCACCCAGTGTCATTGCATGTCTATTCTTTTCACGAACCACAGCTAGAGGCATTGCATGTCTGTGCTTTCCACAAACCACATAAGGATCCACCAGTGTCATTGCATGTATGTTCTTCTAAACAAACCACATAAGGATCCCAGGTGTCATTGCATGTGTGTTCTTTTCATGAACCACAATTAGAGTCATTGCATGTGTGTTCTTGTAAACAAACCACATAAGTATCCACAAGTGTCATTGCATGTCTTTTCTTTTCATGAACCACACCCAGTGTCATTGCATGTCTGTTCCTCTAAACAATCCACACATGGATCCACCTAGAGTCATTGCATGTCAGTTCTTTTCACAAACCACACATGGATCCACCAGTGTCATTGCATGTCTATTATTCTCATGAACCACACATGGATCCACCGGTGTCATTGCATGTCTGTTCTTTTCATGAACCACACCCAGTGTCATTGGATGTGTGTTCCTCTAAACAAAGCACATAAGGATCCGCCAGTGTCATTCCATGTTTATTCTTTTCATGAACCACACATGGATCCACCAGTGTCATTGCATGTCTGTTCTTTTCACAAACCACATAATGATCCACCAGTGTCATTGCATGTCTCTTCTTTTCATGAACCACATAAGGATCCACCAGTGTCATTGGATGTGTGTTCTTCTCATGAACCACACATGGATGCACCAGTGTCATTGCATGTCTGTTCTTTTCATGAACTACACCCAATGTCATTGCATGTATGTTCCTCTAAACAAACCATATAAGGATCCACCAGTGTCATTGCATGTCTGTTCTTTTCATGAACCACAAATGGATCCACCAGTGTCATTGCATGTGTGTTCTTTGCATGAACCACAACTCGAGTCATTGCATGTGTGTTCGTCTAAACAAACCACACATGGATCCACCTAGTGTGGTTGCATGTCTATTCTTTTCACAAACCACACATGGATCCACCAGTGTCATTGCATGTGTGTTCTTTTCATGAACCATAGCTAGAGTCATTGCATGTCTGTTCTTTTCACAAACCAAACATGGATCCAACTAGTGTGATTGCATGTCTGTTCTTTTCACAAACCACACATGGATCCACCAGTATCATTGCATGTGTGTTCTTCTCATGAACCACAGCCAGTGTTGTTGCATGTCTGTTCTTCTCAAAAAACCACATAAGGATCCACCAGTGTCATTGCATGTCTGTTCTTCTAAACAAACCACATAAGGATCCCCAGTGTCATTGCATGTGTGTTCTTTTCATGAACCACAGCTAGAGTCATTGCATGTGTGTTCTTTTCATGAACCACACATGGATCCACCAGTGTCATTGCATGTCTGTTCTTTTCACAAACCACATAAGTATCCACCAGTGTCATTGCATGTCTGTTCCTTTCATGAACCACACCTAGTGTCATTGCATGTGTGTTCCTCTAAACAAACCACATAAGGATCCACCAGTGTGATTGCATGTCTATTCTTTTCACAAACCACACATGGATCCACCAGTGTCATTGCATGTGTATTCTTCTCATGAACCAGAGCCAGTGTCATTGCATGTCTGTTATTTTCACAAACCACATAAGGATCCACCAGTGTCATTGCATGTCTGTTATTCTAAACAAACCACATAAGGATCGCTAGTGCCATTGCATGTGTGTTATTTTCATGAACCACAGCTAGAGTCATTGCATGTCTGTTCTTTTCATGAACCACACATGGATCCACCAGTGTTATTGCATGTCTGTTCTTTTCACAAACGACATAAGGATCCACCAGTGTCATTGCATGTCTGTTCTTTTCATGAACCACACCCAGTGTCATTGCATGTGTGTTCCTCTAAACAAACCACATAAGGATCCACTAGTGTCATTGCATGTCTGTTCTTTTTATGAACCACACATGGATCCAACAGTGTCATTGCATGTGTGTGCTTTTCATGAACCACACCTAGAGTCATTGCATGTCTGTTCTTTCCACAAACCACACATGGATCCACCAGTGTCATTGCATGTGTGTTATTCTCATGAACCACAGCCATTTTCATTGTATGTCTGTTCTTCTCACAAACCACATAAGGATCCACCAGTGTCATTGCATGTCTGTTCTTCTAAACAAACCACATAAGGATCCCAAGTGTCATTGCATGTGTGTTCTTTTCATGAACCACAATTAGAGTCATTGCATGTGTGTTCTTATAAACAAACCACAAAAGGATCCACCAGTATCATTGCATGTCTGTTCTTTTCATGAACCACACACAGTGTCATTGCATGTCTGTTCCTCTAAACAGACCACACATGGATCCACCTAGAGTCATTGCATGTCAGTTCTTTTCACAAACCACACATGGATCCACCAGTGTCATTGCATGTCTGTTCTTCTCATGAACCACACATGGATCCACCGGTGTCATTGCATGTCTGTTCTTTTCATGAACCAGACCCAGTGTCATTGCATGTGTGTTCCTCTAAACAAAGCACATAAGGATCCGCCAGTGTCATTCCATGTCTATTCTTTTCATGAACCACACATGGATCCACCAGTGTCATTGCATGTCTATTCTTCTCATGAACCACACATGGATCCACCGGTGTCATTGCATGTATGTTCTTTTCATGAACCACATAAGGATCCACCAGTGTCATTGGATGTGTGTTCTTCTCATGAACCACACATGGATCCACCAGTGTCATTGCATGTCTATTCTTTTCATGAACCACACCCAGTGTCATTGCATGTCTGTTCCTCTAAACATACCACACATGGATCCACCTAGAGTCATTGCATGTCAGTTCTTTTCACAAACCACACATGGATCCACCAGTGTCATTGCATGTCTGTTCTTCTCATGAACCACACATGGATCCACCGGTGTCATTGCATGTCTGTTCTTTTCATGAACCAGACCCAGTGTCATTGCATGTGTGTTCCTCTAAACAAAGCACATAAGGATCCGCCAGTGTCATTCCATGTCTATTCTTTTCATGAACCACACATGGATCCACCAGTGTCATTGCATGTCTGTTCTTTTCACAAACCACATAATGATCCACCAGTGTCATTGCATGTCTGTTCTTTTCATGAACCACATAAGGATCCACCAGTGTCATTGGATGTGTGTTCTTCTCATGAACCACACATGGATCCACCAGTGTCATTGCATGTCTGTTCTTTTCATGAACCACACCCAGTGTCATTGCATGTCTGTTCCTCTAAACAAACCACATAAGGATCCACCAGTGTTATTGCATGTCTGTTCTTTTCATGAACTACAAATGGATCCACCAGTGTCATTGCATGTGTGTTCTTTTCATGAACCACAACTCGAGTCATTGCATGTGTGTTCTTCTAAACAAACCACACATGGATCCACCTAGTGTGATTGCATGTCTATTCGTTTCACAAACCACACATGGATCCACCAGTGTCATTGCATGTGTGTTCTTTTCATGAACCACAGCTAGAGTCATTGCATGTCTGTTCTTTTCACAAACCACACATGGATCCACCTAGTATGATTGCATGCCTGTTCTTTTCACAAACCACACATGGATCCACCAGTGTCATTGCATGTGTGTTCTTCTCATGAACCACAGCCGGTGTCATTGCATGTCTGTTCTTCTCACAAACCACATAAGGATCCACCAGTGTCACTGCATGTCTGTTCTTCTAAACAAACCACATAAGGATCCCTAGTGTCATTGCATGTGTGTTCGTTTCATGAACCATAGCTAGAGTCATTGCATGTCTCTTCTTTTCATGAACCACACATGGATCCACCAGTGTCATTGCATGTCTGTTCTTTTCACAAACCACATAAGGATCCACCAGTGTCATTGCATGTCTGTTCTTTTCATGAACCACACCTAGTGTCATTGCATGTGTGTTCCTCTAAACAAACCACATAAGGATCCACCAGTCTGATTGCATGTCTGTTCTTTTCACAAACCACACATGGATCCACCAGTGTCATTGCGTGTGTCTTCTTCTCATGAAACAGAGCCAGTGTCATTGCATGTCTGTTATTCTCACAAACCACATAAGGATCCACCAGTGTCATTACATGTCTGTTCTTCTAAACAAACCACATAAATATCGCCAGTGCCATTGCATGTGTGTTATTTTCATGAACCACAGCTAGAGTCATTGCATGTCTGTTCTTTTCATGAACGACACATGGATCCACTAGTGTCATTGCATGTCTGTTCTTTTCACAAACTACATAAGGATCCACCAGTATCATTGCATGTCTGTTCTTTTCATGAACCACACCTAGAGTCATTGCATGTGTGTTCCTCTAAACAAACCACATAAGGATCCACCAGTGTCATTGCATGTCTGTTCTTTTTATGAACCACACATGGATCCACCAGTGACATTGCATGTGTGTTCTTTTCATGAACCACAGCGAGAGTCATTGCATGTGTGTCCTTCTAAACAAACCACACATGGATCCACCTAGTGTGATTGCATGTCTGTTATTTTCACAAACCACACATGGATCCACCAGTGGCATTGCATGTGTGTTCTTTTCATGAACGACAGCTAGAGTCATTGCATGTCTGTTCTTTCCACAAACCACACATGGATCCACCTAGTGTCATTGCATGTCTATACTTTTCATGAACCACACATGGATCCACTAGTGTCATTGCATGTCTGTTCTTTTCACAGACCACATAAGGATCCACCAGTGTCATTGCATGTCTGTTCTTTTCATGAACCACTTAAGGATCCACCAGTGTCATTGGATGTGTGTTCTTCTCAGGAACCTCCCATGGATCCACCAGTGACATTGCATGTTTGTTCTTTTCATTAAACCACACCTAGTGTCATTGCATGTCTATTCCTCTAAACAAACCACATAAGGATCCACCAGTGTCATTGCATGTCTATTCTTTTCATGAACCACACATGGATCCACCAGTGTCATTACATGTGTGTTCTTTTCGTGAACCACTGCTAGAGTCATTGCATGTGTGTTCTTCTAAACAAACCACGGATGGATCCACCTAGTGTGATTGCATGTCTGTTCTTTTCACCAACCACACATGGATCCACCAGTGTCGTTCATGTGTGTTCTTTTCATGAACCACACCAAAAGTCATTGCATGTGTTTTCTTTCCACAAACCACACATGGATCCACCTAGTGTGATTGCATGTCTGTTCTTTTCAAAAACCACACATGGATCCACCAGTGTCATTGCATGTGTATTATTCTCATGAACCATAGCCAGTGTCATTGCATGTCTGTTCTTCTCACATACCACATAAGGATCCACCAGTGTCATTGCATGTCTGTTTTTCGCAACAAACGACATAAGGATTCCCCAGTGTCATTACATGTGTGTTCTTTTCATGAACCACAGCTAGAGTCATTGCATGTGTGTTCTTATAAACAAACCACATAAGGATCCACCAGTGTCATTGCATGTTTGTTCTTTTCATGAACCACACCAAGTGTCATTGCATGTCTGTTCCTCTAAACAAACCACACATGGATCCACCTAGAGTCATTGCATGTCAGTTCTTTTCACAAACCACACATGGATCCACCACTGTCATTGCATGTCTGTTCTTCTCATGAACCACACATGGATCCACCGGTGTCATTGCATGTCTGTTCTTTTCATGAAACACACCCAGTGTCATTGCATGTGTGTTCCTCTAAACAAACCACATAAGGATCCACCAGTGTCATTGCATGTCTGTTCTTTTCATGAACTACACATGGATCCACCAGTGTCATTGCATTTCTGTTCTTTTCACAAACCACATAAGGATCCACCAGTCTCATTGCATGTCTGTTCTTTTCATGAACCACATAAGAATCCACCAGTGTCATTGGATGTGTGTTCTTCTCATGAACCAGACATGGATCCACCAGTGTCATTGCATGTCTGTTCTTTTCATGAACCACACCCAGTGTCATTGCATGTCTGTTCCTCTAAACAAACCACATAAGGATCCACCAGTGTCATTGCATGTCTGTTCTTTTCATGAACCACCAATGGATCCACCAGTGTCATTGCATGTGTGTTCTTTTCATGAACCACAACTCGAGTCATTGCATGTGTGTTCTTCTAAACAAACCACACATGGATCCACCTAGTGTGATTGCATGTCTATTCTTTTCACAAACCACACATGGATCCACCAGTGTCATTGCATGTGTGTTCTTTTCATGAACCACAGCTAGAGTCATTGCATGTCTGTTCTTTTCACAAACCACACATGGATCCACCTAGTGTGATTGCATGTCTGTTCTTTTCACAAACCACACATGGATCCACCAGTGTCATTGCATCTGTGTTCTTCTCATGAACCACAGCCAGTGTCATTGCATGTCTGTTCTTCTCACAAACCACATAAGGATTCACCAGTGTCATTGCATGTCTGTTCTTCTAAACAAACCACACATCGATCCACCTAGTGTGGTTGCATGTCTATTCTTTTCACAAACCACACATGGATCCACCAGTGTCATTGCATGTGTGTTCTTTTCATGAACCATAGCTAGAGTCATTGCATGTCTGTTCTTTTCACAAACCACACATGGATCCAACTAGTGTGATTGCATGTCTGTTCTTTTCACAAACCACACATGGATCCACCAGTGTCATTGCATGTGTGTTCTTCTCATGAACCACAGCCAGTGTCGTTGCATGTCTGTTCTTCTCACAAACCACATAAGGATCCACCAGTGTCATTGCATGTCTGTTCTTCTAAACAAACCACATAAGGATCCCCAGTGTCATTGCATGTGTGTTCTTTTCATGAACCACAGCTAGAGTCATTGCATGTGTGTTCTTTTCATGAACCACACATGGATCCACCAGTGTCATTGCATGTCTGTTCTTTTCACAAACCACATAAGTATCCACCAGTGTCATTGCATGTCTGTTCCTTTCATGAACCACACCTAGTGTCATTGCATGTGTGTTCCTCTAAACAAACCACATAAGGATCCACCAGTGTGATTGCATGTCTATTCTTTTCATTAACCACACATGGATCCACCAGTGTCATTGCATGTGTATTCTTCTCATGAACCAGAGCCAGTGTCATTGCATGTCTGTTATTTTCACAAACCACATAAGGATCCACCAGTGTCATTGCATGTCTGTTATTCTAAACAAACCACATAAGGATCGCTAGTGCCATTGCATGTGTGTTATTTTCATGAACCACAGCTAGAGTCATTGCATGTCTGTTCTTTTCATGAACCACACATGGATCCACCAGTGTTATTGCATGTCTATTCTTTTCACAAACGACATAAGGATCCACCAGTGTCATTGCATGTATGTTCTTTTCATGAACCACACCCAGTGTCATTGCATGTGTGTTCCTCTAAACAAACCACATAAGGATCCACTAGTGTCATTGCATGTCTGTTCTTTTTATGAACCACACATGGATACACCTAGTGTGATTGCATGTCTGTTCTTTTCACAAACCACACATGGATCCACCAGTGTCATTGCATGTGTGTTATTCTCATGAACCACAGCCAGTGTCATTGCATGTATGTTCTTCTAAACAAACCACATAAGGATCCCAGGTGTCATTGCATGTGTGTTCTTTTCATGAACCACAATTAGAGTCATTGCATGTGTGTTCTTATAAACAAACCACAAAAGGATCCACCAGTGTCATTGCATGTCTGTTCCTCTAAACAAACCACACATGGATCCACCTAGAGTCATTGCATGTCAGTTCTTTTCACAAACCACACATGGATCCACCAGTGTCATTGCATGTCTATTCTTCTCATGAACCACACATGGATCCACCGGTGTCATTGCATGTCTGTTCTTTTCATGAACCACACCCAGTGTCATTGGATGTGTGTTCCTCTAAACAAAGCACATAAGGATCCGCCAGTGTCATTCCATGTTTATTCTTTTCATGAACCACACATGGATCCACCAGTGTCATTGCATGTCTGTTCTTTTCACAAACCACATAATGATCCACCAGTGTCATTGCATGTCTCTTCTTTTCATGAACCACATAAGGATCCACCAGTGTCATTGGATGTGTGTTCTTCTCATGAACCACACATGGATGCACCAGTGTCATTGCATGTCTGTTCTTTTCATGAACCACACCCAGTGTCATTGCATGTATGTTCCTCTAAACAAACCATATAAGGATCCACCAGTGTCATTGCATGTCTGTTCTTTTCATGAACCACAAATGGATCCACCAGTGTCATTGCATGTGTGTTCTTTGCATGAACCACAACTCGAGTCATTGCATGTGTGTTCGTCTAAACAAACCACACATGGATCCACCTAGTGTGGTTGCATGTCTATTCTTTTCACAAACCACACATGGATCCACCAGTGTCATTGCATGTGTGTTCTTTTCATGAACCATAGCTAGAGTCATTGCATGTCTGTTCTTTTCACAAACCACACATGGATCCAACTAGTGTGATTGCATGTCTGTTCTTTTCACAAACCACACATGGATCCACCAGTATCATTGCATGTGTGTTCTTCTCATGAACCACAGCCAGTGTCGTTGCATGTCTGTTCTTCTCAAAAAACCACATAAGGATCCACCAGTGTCATTGCATGTCTGTTCTTCTAAACAAACCACATAAGGATCCCCAGTGTCATTGCATGTGTGTTCTTTTCATGAACCACAGCTAGAGTCATTGCATGTGTGTTCTTTTCATGAACCACACATGGATCCACCAGTGTCATTGCATGTCTGTTCTTTTCACAAACCACATAAGTATCCACCAGTGTCATTGCATGTCTGTTCCTTTCATGAACCACACCTAGTGTCATTACATGTGTGTTCCTCTAAACAAACCACATAAGGATCCACCAGTGTGATTGCATGTCTATTCTTTTCACAAACCACACATGGATCCACCAGTGTCATTGCATGTGTATTCTTCTCATGAACCAGAGCCAGTGTCATTGCATGTCTGTTATTTTCACAAACCACATAAGGATCCACCAGTGTCATTGCATGTCTGTTATTCTAAACAAACCACATAAGGATCGCTAGTGCCATTGCATGTATGTTATTTTCATGAACCACAGCTAGAGTCATTGCATGTCTGTTCTTTTCATGAACCACACATGGATCCACCAGTGTTATTGCATGTCTGTTCTTTTCACAAACGACATAAGGATCCACCAGTGTCATTGCATGTCTGTTCTTTTCATGAGCCACACCCAGTGTCATTGCATGTGTGTTCCTCTAAACAAACCACATAAGGATCCACTAGTGTCATTGCATGTCTGTTCTTTTTATGAACCACACATGGATCCAACAGTGTCATTGCATGTGTGTGCTTTTCATGAACCACACCTAGAGTCATTGCATGTCTGTTCTTTCCACAAACCACACATGGATCCACTAGTGTCATTGCATGTGTGTTATTCTCATGAACCACAGCCATTTTCATTGTATGTCTGTTCTTCTCACAAACCACATAAGGATCCACCAGTGTCATTGCATGTCTATTCTTCTAAACAAACCACATAAGGATCCCAAGTGTCATTGCATGTGTGTTCTTTTCATGAACCACAATTAGAGTCATTGCATGTGTGTTCTTATAAACAAACCACAAAAGGATCCACCAGTGTCATTGCATGTCTGTTCTTTTCATGAACCACACACAGTGTCATTGCATGTCTGTTCCTCTAAACAGACCACACATGGATCCACCTAGAGTCATTGCATGTCAGTTCTTTTCACAAACCACACATGGATCCACCAGTGTCATTGCATGTCTGTTCTTCTCATGAACCACACATGGATCCACCGGTGTCATTGCATGTCTGTTCTTTTCATGAACCAGTGTCGTCATTGCATGTTTGTTCCTCTAAACAAAGCACATACGGATCCGCCAGTGTCATTCCATGTCTATTCTTTTCATGAACCACACATGGATCCACCAGTGTCATTGCATGTCTGTTCTTCTCATGAACCACACATGGATCCACCGGTGTCATTGCATGTCTGTTCTTTTCATGAACCACACCCAGTGTCATTGCATGTATGTTCCTCTAAACAAACCATATAAGGATCCACCAGTGTCATTGCATGTCTGTTCTTTTCATGAACCACAAATGGATCCACCAGTGTCATTGCATGTGTGTTCTTTGCATGAACCACAACTCGAGTCATTGCATGTGTGTTCGTCTAAACAAACCACACATGGATCCACCTAGTGTGGTTGCATGTCTATTCTTTTCACAAACCACACATGGATCCACCAGTGTCATTGCATGTGTGTTCTTTTCATGAACCATAGCTAGAGTCATTGCATGTCTGTTCTTTTCACAAACCACACATGGATCCAACTAGTGTGATTGCATGTCTGTTCTTTTCACAAACCACACATGGATCCACCAGTATCATTGCATGTGTGTTCTTCTCATGAACCACAGCCAGTGTCGTTGCATGTCCATTCTTCTCAAAAACCACATAAGATCCACCAGTGTCATTGCATGTGTTCTTCTAAACAAACCACATAAGGATCCCCAGTGTCATTGCATGTGTGTTCTTTTCATGAACCACAGCTAGAGTCATTGCATGTGTGTTCTTTTCATGAACCACACATGGATCCACCAGTGTCATTGCATGTCTGTTCTTTTCACAAACCACATAAGTATCCACCAGTGTCATTGCATGTCTGTTCCTTTCATGAACCACACCTAGTGTCATTACATGTGTGTTCCTCTAAACAAACCACATAAGGATCCACCAGTGTGATTGCATGTCTATTCTTTTCACAAACCACACATGGATCCACCAGTGTCATTGCATGTGTATTCTTCTCATGAACCAGAGCGGTGTCATTGCATGTGCATTATTTTCACAAACCACATAAGGATCCACAGTGTCATTGCATGTGCATTATTCTAAACAAACCACATAAGGATCGCTAGTGCCATTGCATGTATGTTATTTTCATGAACCACGGCTAGAGTCATTGCATGCATTCTTTTCATGAACCACACATGGATCCACCAGTGTTATTGCATGTACATTCTTTTCACAAACATAAGGATCCACCAGTGTCATTGCATGTACATTCTTTTCATGAGCCTCACCCAGTGTCATTGCATGTGTGTTCCTCTAAACAAACCACATAAGGATCCACTAGTGTCATTGCATGTCTGTTCTTTTTATGAACCACACATGGATCCAACAGTGTCATTGCATGTGTGTGCTTTTCATGAACCACACCTAGAGTCATTGCATGTCTGTTCTTTCCACAAACCACACATGGATCCACCAGTGTCAGTGCATTTGTGTTATTCTCATGAACCCCAGCCATGTTAATTGTATGTCTGTTCTACTCACAAACCACATAAGGAGCCACCAGTGTCATTGCATGTCTATTCTTCTAAACAAACCACATAAGGATCCCAAGTGTCATTGCATGTGTGTTCTTTTAATTAACAACAATTAGAGTGATTGCATGTGTGTTCTTATAAACAAACCACAAAAGGATCCACCAGTGTCATTGCATGTCTGTTCTTTTCATGAACCACACACAGTGTCATTGCATGTCTGTTCCTCTAAACAGACCACACATGGATCCACCTAGAGTCATTGCATGTCATTCTTTTCACAAACCACATGGATCCACAGTGTCATTGCATGTACATTCTTCTCATGAACCACACATGGATCCACCGTGTCATTGCATGTCTGTTCTTTTCATGAACCAGACCAGTGTCATTGCATGTTTGTTCCTCTAAACAAAGCACATCTGGATCCATGATGTCATTGCATGTCATTTCTTTTCACAAACCACATGGATCCACCAGTGTTATTGCATGTCTGTTCTTCTCATGAACCACACATGGATCCACCGGAGTCATTGCATGTCTGTTCTTTTCATGAACCACACCCAGTGTCATTGCATGTGTGTTCCTCTAAAGAAACCATATAAGGATCCACTAGTGTCATTGCATGTCTGTTCTTTTCATGAACCACAAATGGATCCACCAGTGTCATTGCATGTGTGTTCTTTGCATGAACCACAACTCGAGTCATTGCATGTGTGTTCGTCTAAACAAACCACACATGGATCCACCTAGTGTGGTTGCATGTCTATTCTTTTCACAAACCACACATGGATCCACCAGTGTCATTGCATGTGTGTTCTTTTCATGAACCATAGCTAGAGTCATTGCATGTCATTCTTTTCACAAACCACATGGATCCAACGAGTGTGATTGCATGTCTGTTCTTCTCACAAACCACACATGGATCCACCAGTATCATTGCATGTGTGTTCTTCTCATGAACCACAGCCAGTGTCGTTGCATGTCTGTTCTTCTCAAAAAAACACATAAGGATCCACCAGTGTCATTGCATGTCTGTTCTTCTAAACAAACCACATAAGGATCCCCAGTGTCATTGCATGTGTGTTCTTTTCATGAACCACAGCTAGAGTCATTGCATGTGTGTTCTTTTCATGAACCACACATGGATCCACCATGTCATTGCATATACATTCTTTTCACAAACCACATAAGTATCCACAGGTGTCATTGCATATGCATTCTTTCATGAACCACACCTAGTGTCATTACATGTGTGTTCCTCTAAACAAACCACATAAGGATCCACCAGTGTGATTGCATGTCTATTCTTTTCACAAACCACACATGGATCCACCAGTGTCATTGCATGTGTATTCTTCTCATGAACCAGAGCCAGTGTCATTGCATGTCTGTTATTTTCACAAACCACATAAGGATCCACCAGTGTCATTGCATGTCTGTTATTCTAAACAAACCACATAAGGATCGCTAGTGCCATTGCATGTATGTTATTTTCATGAACCACAGCTAGAGTCATTGCATGTACATTCTTTTCATGAACCACATGGATCCACAGTGTTATTGCATGTCATTCTTTTCACAAAGACATAAGGATCCACGGTGTCATTGCATGTACATTTCTTTTCATGAGCCACACCGGTGTCATTGCATGTGTGTTCCTCTAAACAAACCACATAAGGATCCACTAGTGTCATTGCATGTACATTCTTTTATGAACCACACATGGATCCAGTGTCATTGCATGTGTGTGCTTTTCATGAACCACACCTAGAGTCATTGCATGTCTGTTCTTTCCACGAACCACACATGGATCCACAGTGTCATTGCATGTGTGTTATTCTCATGAACCAGCCATTTTCATTGTATACATTCTTCTCACAAACCACATAAGGATCCACCAGTGTCATTGCATGTCTATTCTTCTAAACAAACCACATAAGGATCCCAAGTGTCATTGCATGTGTGTTCTTTTCATGAACCACAATTAGAGTCATTGCATGTGTGTTCTTATAAACAAACCACAAAAGGATCCACCAGTGTCATTGCATGTCTGTTCTTTTCATGAACCACACACAGTGTCATTGCATATACATTCCTCTAAACAGACCACATGGATCCACCTAGAGTCATTGCATGTCAGTTCTTTTCACAAACCACACATGGATCCACCAGTGTCATTGCATGTCTGTTCTTCTCATGAACCACACATGGATCCACCGGTGTCATTGCATGTCTGTTCTTTTCATGAACCAGACCCAGTGTCATTGCATGTTTGTTCCTCTAAACAAAGCACATACGGATCCGCCAGTGTCATTCCATGTCTATTCTTTTCATGAACCACACATGGATCCACCAGTGTCATTGCATGTCTGTTCTTCTCATGAACCACACATGGATCCACCGTGTCATTGCATGTCTGTTCTTTTCATGAACCACATAAGATCCACAGTGTCATTGGATGTGTTCTTCTCATGAACCACACATGGATCCACCAGTGTCATTGCATGTCTGTTCTTTTCATGAACCACACCCAGTGTCATTGCATGTCTGTTCCTCTAAACAAACCACACATGGATCCACCTAGACACATTGCATGTCAGTTCTTTTCACAAACCACACATGGATCCACCAGTTTCATTGCATGTTTGTTCTTCTCATGAACCACACATGGATCCACCGGTGTCATTGCATGTATGTTCTTTTCATGAACCACACCCAGTGTCATTGCATGTGTGTTCCTGTAAACGAACCACATAAGGATCCACCAGTGTCATTGCATGTCTATTCTTTTTATGCACCACACATGGATCCACCAGTGTCATTGCATGTCTGTTCTTTTCACAAACCACATAAGGATCCACCAGTGTCATTGCATGTCTGTTCTTTTCATGAACCACATAAGGATCCACCAGTGTCATTGGATGTGTGTTCTTCTCATTAACCACACATGGATCCACCAGTGTCATTGCATGTCTATTCTTTTCATGAACCACACCCAGTGTCATTGCATGTACATTCTCTAAACAAACCACATAAGGATCCACAGTGTTATTGCATATACATTCTTTTCATGAACGACACATGGATCCACCAGTGTCATTGCATGTCTGCTCTTTTCATGAACCACAGCTAGAGTCATTGCATGTGTGTTCTTCTAAACAAACCACACATGGATCCACCTAGTGTGATTGCATGTCTTTTCTTTTCACAAACCACACATGGATCCACCAGTGTCATTACATGCGTGTTCTTTTCATGAACCACAGCTAGAGTCATTGCATGTCATTTCTTTTCACAAACCACACATGGATCCACCTAGTGTGATTGCATGCATTCTTTTCACAAACCACACATGGATCCACAGTGTCATTGCATGTGTGTTCTTCTCATGAACCACAGTGGGTGTCATTGCATCTGTTCTTCTCACAAACCACATAAGGATCCACAGTGTCATTGCATGTACATTCTTCTAAACAAACCACATAAGGATCCCAGTGTCATTGCATGTGTTCGTTTCATGAACCATAGCTAGAGTCATTGCATGTCTCTTCTTTTCATGAACCACACATGGATCCACCAGTGTCATTGCATGTCTGTTCTTTTCACAAACCACATAAGGATCCACCAGTGTCATTGCATGTCTGTTCTTTTCATGAACCACACCTAGTGTCATTGCATGTGTGTTCCTCTAAACAAACCACATAAGGATCCACCAGTGTGCATATGCATTCTTTTCACAAACCACACATGGATCCACCAGTGTCATTGCGTGTGTCTTCTTCTCATGAAACAGAGCCAGTGTCATTGCATGTCTGTTATTCTCACAAACCACATAAGGATCCACCAGTGTCATTACATGTTTGTTCTTCTAAACAAACCACATAAATATCGCCAGTGCCATTGCATGTGTGTTATTTTCATGAACCACAGCTAGAGTCATTGCATGTCTGTTCTTTTCATGAACGACACATGGATCCACTAGTTTCATTGCATGTGCATTCTTTTCACAAACCACATAAGGATCCACCAGTGTCATTGCATGTCTGTTCTTTTCATGAACCACACCCAGTGTCATTGCATGTATGTTCCTCTAAACAAACCACATAAGGATCCACCAGTGTCATTGCATGTCTGTTCTTTTTATGCACCACACATGGATCCACCAGTGTCATTGCATGTGTGTTCTCTCATGAACCACATCGAGAGTCATTGCATGTGTGTTCTTCTAAACAAACCACACATGGATCCACCTAGTGTGATTGCATGTCTGTTATTTTCACAAACCACACATGGATCCACCAGTGTCATTGCATGTGTGTTCTTTTCATGAACGACAGCTAGAGTCATTGCATGTCTGTTCTTTCCACAAACCACACATGGATCCACCTAGTGTCATTGCATGTCTGTTCTTTTCATGAACCACACATGGATCCACCAGTGTCATTGCATGTCTGTTCTTTTCACAAACCACATAAGGATCCACCAGTGTCATTGCATGTCTGTTCTTTTCATGAACCACATAAGGATCCACCAGTGTCATTGGATGTGTGTTCTTCTCAGGAACCTCCCATGGATCCACCCGTGACATTGCATGTTTGTTCTTTTCATTAAACCACACCTAGTGTCATTGCATGTCTATTCCTCTAAACAAACCACATAAGGATCCACGAGTGTCATTGCATGTCTATTCTTTTCATGAACCACACATGGATCCACCAGTGTCATTACATGTGTGTTCTTTTCGTGAACCACATCTAGAGTCATTGCATGTGTGTTCTTCTAAACAAACCACGGATGGATCCACCTAGTGTGATTGCATGTCTGTTCTTTTCACCAACCACACATGGATCCACCAGTGTCGTTCATGCGTGTTCTTTTCATGAACCACACCAAAAGTCATTGCATGTGTTTTCTTTCCACAAACCACACATGGATCCACCTAGTGTGATTGCATGTCTGTTCTTTTCAAAAACCACACATGGATCCACCAGTGTCATTGCATTTGTATTATTCTCATGAACCATAGCCAGTGTCATTGCATGTCTGTTCTTCTCACATACCACATAAGGATCCACCAGTGTCATTGCATGTCTGTTTTTCGCATGAACCACACATGGATCCACCAGTGTCATTGCATGTCTGCTCTTTTCATGAACCACACCTAGTGTCATTGCATGTCTGTTCCTCTAAACAAACCACATAAGGATCCACCTGTGTCATTGCATGTCTGTTCTTTTCATGAACCACACCTAGTGTCATTGCATGTCTGTTCCTCTAAACAAACCACACATGGATCCACCTAGAGTCATTGCATGTCAGTTCTTTTCACAAACCACACATGGATCCACCAGTGTCATTGCATGTCTGTTCTTCTCATGAACCACACATGGATCCACCGGTGTCATTGCATGTCTGTTCTTTTCATGAACCACACCCAGTGTCATTGCATGTGTGTTCCTCTAAACAAAGCACATAAGGATCCGCTAGTGTCATTCCATGTCTCTTCTTTTCATGAACCACACATGGATCCACCAGTGTCATTGCATTTCTGTTCTTTTCACAAACCACATAATGATCCACCAGTGTCATTGCATGTCTGTCCTTTTAATGAACCACATAAGGATCCACCAGTGTCATTGGATGTGTGTTCTTCTCATGAACCACACATGGATCCACCAGTGTCATTGCATGTCTGTTCTTTTCATGAACCACACCCAGTGTCATTGCATGTCTGTTCCTCTAAACAAACCACATAAGGATCCACAGTGTCATTGCATATACATTCTTTTCATGAACCACAAATGGATCCACCAGTGTCATTGCATGTGTGTTCTTTTCATGAACCACAACTCGAGTCATTGCATGTGTGTTCTTCTAAACAAACCACACATGGATCCACCTAGTGTGATTGCATGTCTATTCTTTTCACAAACCACACATGGATCCACCAGTGTCATTGCATGTGTGTTCTTTTCATGAACCACAGCTAGAGTCATTGCATGTCTTTTCACAAACCACACATGGATCCACCTAGTGTGATTGCATGTCTGTTCTTTTCACAAACCACACATGGATCCACCAGTGTCATTGCATCTGTGTTCTTCTCATGAACCACAGCCAGTGTCATTGCATGTCTGTTCTTCTCACAAACCACATAAGGATTCACCAGTGTCATTGCATGTCTGTTCTTCTAAACAAACCACATAAGGATCCCTAGTGTCATTGCATGTGTGTTCTTTTCATGAACCACAGCTAGAGATATTGCATGTCTATTCTTTTCATGAACCACACATGGATCCACCAATGTCATTGCATGTATGTTCTTTTCACAAACCACATAAGGATCCACCAGTGTTATTGCATGTCTGTTCTTTTCATGAACCACACCTAGTGTCATTGCATGTGTGTTCCTCTAAACAAACCACATAAGGATCCACCAGTGTGATTGCATGTCTGTTCTTTTCACAAACCACACATGGATCCACCAGTGTCATTGCATGTGTGTTCTTCTCATGAACGAGCAGTGTCATTGCATGTCATTATTCTCACAAACCACATAAGGATCCACCAGTGTCATTGCATGTCTGTTCTTCTAAACAAACCACATAAGGATCGCTAGTGCCATTGCATGTGTGTTATTTTCATGATCCACAGCTAGAGTCATTGCATGTACATTCTTTTCATGAACCACACATGGATCCACCGGTGTCATTGCATGTCATTCTTTTCACAAACCACATGGATCCACAGTGTCATTGCATGTCTGTTCTTTTCATGAACCACACCCAGTGTCATTGCATGTGTGTTCCTCTAAACAAACCACATAAGGATCCACCAGTGGCATTGCATGTCATTCTTTTTTATGAACCACATGGATCCACAGTGTCATTGCATGTGTGGTCTTTTCATGAACCACAGCTAGAGTCATTGCATGTCATTCTTTCCACAAACCACACATGGATCCACATAGTGTGATTGCATGTCTGTTCTTTTCACAAACCACACATGGATCCACCAGTGTCATTACATGTGTGTTATTCTCATGAACCACAGCCATTGTCATTGCATGTCTGTTCTTCTCACAAACCACTTAAGTATCCACCAGTGTCATTGGATGTGTGTTCTTCTCAGGAACCTCCCATGGATCCACCAGTGACATTGCATGTTTGTTCTTTTCATTAAACCACACCTAGTGTCATTGCATGTCTATTCCTCTAAACAAACCACATAAGGATCCACGAGTGTCATTGCATGTCTATTCTTTTCATGAACCACACATGGATCCACCAGTGTCATTACATGTGTGTTCTTTTCGTGAACCACAGCTAGAGTCATTGCATGTGTGTTCTTCTAAACAAACCACGGATGGATCCACCTAGTGTGATTGCATGTCTGTTCTTTTCACCAACCACACATGGATCCACCAGTGTCGTTCATGTGTGTTCTTTTCATGAACCACACCAAAAGTCATTGCATGTGTTTTCTTTCCACAAACCACACATGGATCCACCTAGTGTGATTGCATGTCTGTTCTTTTCAAAAACCACACATGGATCCACCAGTGTCATTGCATTTGTATTATTCTCATGAACCATAGCCACTGTCATTGCATGTCTGTTCTTCTCACATACCACATAAGGATCCACCAGTGTCATTGCATGTACATTCTTTTCGCATGAACCACACATGGATCCACCAGTGTCATTGCATGTCTGCTCTTTTCATGAACCACACCTAGTGTCATTGCACGTCTGTTCCTCTAAACAAACCACATAAGGATCCACCTGTGTCATTGCATGTCTGTTCTTTTCATGAACCACACCTAGTGTCATTGCATGTCTGTTCCTCTAAACAAACCACACATGGATCCACCTAGAGTCATTGCATGTCAGTTCTTTTCACAAACCACACATGGATCCACCAGTTTCATTGCATGTTTGTTCTTCTCATGAACCACACATGGATCCACCGGTGTCATTGCATGTATGTTCTTTTCATGAACCAGACCCAGTGTCATTGCATGTGTGTTCCTCTAAACAAAGCACATAAGCATCCGCCAGTGTCATTCCATGTCTATTCTTTTCGTGAACCACACATGGATCCACCAGTGTCATTGCATGTCTGTTCTTTTCACAAACCACATAATGATCCACCAGTGTCATTGCATGTCTGTTCTTTTCATGAACCACATAAGGATCCACCAGTGTCATTGGATGTGTGTTCTTCTCATGAACCACACATGGATCCACCAGTGTCATTGCTTGTCTGTTCTTTTCATGAACCACACCCAGTGTCATTGCATGTCTGTTCCTCTAAACAAACCACATAAGGATCCACCAGTGTTATTGCATGTCTGTTCTTTTCATGAACCACAAATGGATCCACCAGTGTCATTGCATGTGTGTTCTTTTCATGAACCACAACTCGAGTCATTGCATGTGTGTTCTTCTAAACAAACCACACATGGATCCACCTAGTGTGATTGCATGTCTATTCTTTTCACAAACCACACATGGATACACCAGTGTCATTGCATGTGTGTTCTTTTCATGAACCACAGCTAGAGTCATTGCATGTCTGTTCTTTTCACAAACCACACATGGATCCACCTAGTGTGATTGCATGCCTGTTCTTTTCACAAACCACACATGGATCCACCAGTGTCATTGCATGTGTGTTCTTCTCATGAACCACAGCCGGTGTCATTGCATCTCTGTTCTTCTCACAAACCACATAAGGATCCACCAGTGTCACTGCATGTCTGTTCTTCTAAACAAACCACATAAGGATCCCCAGCGTCATTGCATGTGTGTTCGTTTCATGAACCATAGCTAGAGTCATTGCATGTCTCTTCTTTTCATGAACCACACATGGATCCACCAGTGTCATTGCATGTCTGTTCTTTTCACAAACCACATAAGGATCCACCAGTGTCATTGCATGTCTGTTCTTTTCATGAACCACACCTAGTGTCATTGCATGTGTGTTCCTCTAAACAAACCACATAAGGATCCACCAGTCTGATTGCATGTCTGTTCTTTTCACAAACCACACATGGATCCACCAGTGTCATTGCGTGTGTCTTCTTCTCATGAAACAGAGCCAGTGTCATTGCATGTCTGTTATTCTCACAAACCACATAAGGATCCACCAGTGTCATTACATGTTTGTTCTTCTAAACAAACCACATAAATATCGCCAGTGCCATTGCATGTGTGTTATTTTCATGAACCACAGCTAGAGTCATTGCATGTCTGTTCTTTTCATGAACGACACATGGATCCACTAGTGTCATTGCATGTCTGTTCTTTTCACAAACTACATAAGGATCCACCAGTATCATTGCATGTCTGTTCTTTTCATGAACCACACCTAGAGTCATTGCATGTGTGTTCCTCTAAACAAACCACATAAGGATCCACCAGTGTCATTGCATGTCTGTTCTTTTTATGAACCACACATGGATCCACCAGTGACATTGCATGTGTGTTCTTTTCATGAACCACAGCGAGAGTCATTGCATGTGTGTCCTTCTAAACAAACCACACATGGATCCATCTAGTGTGATTGCATGTCTGTTATTTTCACAAACCACACATGGATCCACCAGTGGCATTGCATGTGTGTTCTTTTCATGAACGACAGCTAGAGTCATTGCATGTACATTTCTTTCCACAAACCACACATGGATCCACCTAGTGTCATTGCATGTCTATACTTTTCATGAACCACACATGGATCCACTAGTGTCATTGCATGTCTGTTCTTTTCACAAACCACATAAGGATCCACCAGTGTCATTGCATGTCTGTTCTTTTCATGAACCACTTAAGGATCCACCAGTGTCATTGGATGTGTGTTCTTCTCAGGAACCTCCCATGGATCCACCCGTGACATTGCATGTTTGTTCTTTTCATTAAACCACACCTAGTGTCATTGCATGTCTATTCCTCTAAACAAACCACATAAGGATCCACGAGTGTCATTGCATGTCTATTCTTTTCATGAACCACACATGGATCCACCAGTGTCATTACATGTGTGTCCTTTTCGTGAACCACATCTAGAGTCATTGCATGTGTGTTCTTCTAAACAAACCACGGATGGATCCACCTAGTGTGATTGCATGTCTGTTCTTTTCACCAACCACACATGGATCCACCAGTGTCGTTCATGCGTGTTCTTTTCATGAACCACACCAAAAGTCATTGCATGTGTTTTCTTTCCACAAACCACACATGGATCCACCTAGTGTGATTGCATGTCTGTTCTTTTCAAAAACCACACATGGATCCACCAGTGTCATTGCATTTGTATTATTCTCATGAACCATAGCCAGTGTCATTGCATGTCTGTTCTTCTCACATACCACATAAGGATCCACCAGTGTCATTGCATGTCTGTTTTTCGCATGAACCACACATGGATCCACCAGTGTCATTGCATGTCTGCTCTTTTCATGAACCACACCTAGTGTCATTGCATGTCTGTTCCTCTAAACAACCCACATAAGGATCCACCTGTGTCATTGCATGTCTGTTCTTTTCATGAACCACACCTAGTGTCATTGCATGTCTGTTCCTCTAAACAAACCACACATGGATCCACCTAGAGTCATTGCATGCCAGTTCTTTTCACAAACCACACATGGATCCACCAGTGTCATTCCATGTTTGTTCTTCACATGAACCACACATGGATCCACCGGTGTCATTGCATGTCTGTTCTTTTCATGAACCACACCCAGTGTCATTGCATGTGTGTTCCTCTAAACAAAGCACATAAGGATCCGCTAGTGTCATTCCATGTCTCTTCTTTTCATGAACCACACATGGATCCACCAGTGTCATTGCATTTCTGTTCTTTTCACAAACCACATAATGATCCACCAGTGTCATTGCATGTCTGTCCTTTTAATGAACCACATAAGGATCCACCAGTGTCATTGGATGTGTGTTCTTCTCATGAACCACACATGGATCCACCAGTGTCATTGCATGTCTGTTCTTTTCATGAACCACACCCAGTGTCATTGCATGTCTGTTCCTCTAAACAAACCACATAAGGATCCACCAGTGTCATTGCATGTCTGTTCTTTTCATGAACCACAAATGGATCCACCAGTGTCATTGCATGTGTGTTCTTTTCATGAACCACAACTCGAGTCATTGCATGTGTGTTCTTCTAAACAAACCACACATGGATCCACCTAGTGTGATTGCATGTCTATTCTTTTCACAAACCACACATGGATCCACCAGTGTCATTGCATGTGTGTTCTTTTCATGAACCACAGCTAGAGTCATTGCATGTCTGTTCTTTTCACAAACCACACATGGATCCACCTAGTGTGATTGCATGTCTGTTTCTTTTCACAAACCACACATGGATCCACAGTGTCATTGCATCATGTTCTTCTCATGAACCACAGCCAGTGTCATTGCATGTCTGTTCTTCTCACAAACCACATAAGGATTCACCAGTGTCATTGCATGTCTGTTCTTCTAAACAAACCACATAAGTATCCCTAGTGTCATTGCATGTGTGTTCTTTTCATGAACCACAGCTAGAGATATTGCATGTCTATTCTTTTCATGAACCACACATGGATCCACCAATGTCATTGCATGTATGTTCTTTTCACAAACCACATAAGGATCCACCAGTGTTATTGCATGTCTGTTCTTTTCATGAACCACACCTAGTGTCATTGCATGTGTGTTCCTCTAAACAAACCACATAAGGATCCACCAGTGTGATTGCATGTCTGTTCTTTTCACAAACCACACATGGATCAACCAGTGTCATTGCATGTGTGTTCTTGTCATGAACGAGCAGTGTCATTGCATGTGCATTATTCTCACAAACCACATAAGGATCCACCAGTGTCATTGCATGTCTGTTCTTCTAAACAAACCACATAAGGATCGCTAGTGCCATTGCATGTGTGTTATTTTCATGATCCACAGCTAGAGTCATTGCATGTCTGTTCTTTTCATGAACCACACATGGATCCACCAGTGTCATTGCATGTCTGTTCTTTTCACAAACCACATAAGGATCCACCAGTGTCATTGCATGTCTGTTCTTTTCATGAACCACACCCAGTGTCATTGCATGTCTGTTCCTCTAAACAAACCACATAAGGATCCACCAGTGTTATTGCATGTCTGTTCTTTTCATGAACCACAAATGGATCCACCAGTGTCATTGCATGTGTGATCTTTTCATGAACCACAACTCGAGTCATTGCATGTGTGTTCTTCTAAACAAACCACACATGGATCCACCTAGTGTGATTGCATGTCTATTCTTTTCACAAACCACACATGGATACACCAGTGTCATTGCATGTGTGTTCTTTTCATGAACCACAGCTAGAGTCATTGCATGTCTGTTCTTTTCACAAACCACACATGGATCCACCTAGTGTGATTGCATGCCTGTTCTTTTCACAAACCACACATGGATCCACCAGTGTCATTGCATGTGTGTTCTTCTCATGAACCACGTAGTGTCATTGCATCTCTGTTCTTCTCACAAACCACATAAGGATCCACCAGTGTCACTGCATGTCTGTTCTTCTAAACAAACCACATAAGGATCCCCAGCGTCATTGCATGTGTGTTCGTTTCATGAACCATAGCTAGAGTCATTGCATGTCTCTTCTTTTCATGAACCACACATGGATCCACCAGTGTCATTGCATGTCTGTTCTTTTCACAAACCACATAAGGATCCACCAGTGTCATTGCATATACATGTTCTTTTCATTAACCACACCTAGTGTCATTGCATGTGTGTTCCTCTAAACAAACCACATAAGGATCCACCAGTCTGATTGCATGTCTGTTCTTTTCACAAACCACACATGGATCCACCAGTGTCATTGCGTGTGTCTTCTTCTCATGAAACAGAGCCAGTGTCATTGCATGTCATTATTCTCACAAACCACATAAGGATCCACCGGTGTCATTACATGTTTGTTCTTCTAAACAAACCACATAAATATCATGATGCCATTGCATGTGTGTTATTTTCATGAACCACAGCTAGAGTCATTGCATGTCTGTTCTTTTCATGAACGACACATGGATCCACTAGTGTCATTGCATGTCTGTTCTTTTCACAAACTACATAAGGATCCACAGTATCATTGCATGTACATTCTTTTCATGAACCACACCTAGAGTCATTGCATGTGTGTTCCTCTAAACAAACCACATAAGGATCCACCAGTGTCATTGCATGTCTGTTCTTTTTATGAACCACACATGGATCCACCAGTGCCATTGCATGTGTGTTCTTTTCATGAACCACAGCTAGAGTCATTGCATGTGTGTTCTTCTAAAAAAACCACATGGATCCATCTAGTGTCATTGCATGTACATTATTTTCACAAACCACACATGGATCCACCAGTGGCATTGCATGTGTGTTCTTTTCATGAACGACAGCTAGAGTCATTGCATGTCTGTTCTTTCCACAAACCACACATGGATCCACCTAGTGTCATTGCATGTCTATACTTTTCATGAACCACACATGGATCCACTAGTGTCATTGCATGTCTGTTCTTTTCACAAACCACATAAGGATCCACCAGTGTCATTGCATGTCTGTTCTTTTCATGAACCACTTAAGGATCCACCAGTGTCATTGGATGTGTGTTCTTCTCAGGAACCTCCCATGGATCCACCCGTGACATTGCATGTTTGTTCTTTTCATTAAACCACACCTAGTGTCATTGCATGTCTATTCCTCTAAACAAACCACATAAGGATCCACGAGTGTCATTGCATGTCTATTCTTTTCATGAACCACACATGGATCCACCAGTGTCATTACATGTGTGTCCTTTTCGTGAACCACATCTAGAGTCATTGCATGTGTGTTCTTCTAAACAAACCACGGATGGATCCACCTAGTGTGATTGCATGTCTGTTCTTTTCACCAACCACACATGGATCCACCAGTGTCGTTCATGCGTGTTCTTTTCATGAACCACACCAAAAGTCATTGCATGTGTTTTCTTTCCACAAACCACACATGGATCCACCTAGTGTGATTGCATGTCTGTTCTTTTCAAAAACCACATGGATCCACAGTGTCATTGCATTTGTATTATTCTCATGAACCATAGCCAGTGTCATTGCATGTCTGTTCTTCTCACATACCACATAAGGATCCACCAGTGTCATTGCATGTCTGTTTTTCGCATGAACCACACATGGATCCACCAGTGTCATTGCATGTCTGCTCTTTTCATGAACCACACCTAGTGTCATTGCATGTCTGTTCCTCTAAACAACCCACATAAGGATCCACCTGTGTCATTGCATGTCTGTTCTTTTCATGAACCACACCTAGTGTCATTGCATGTACATTCTCTAAACAAACCACACATGGATCCACCTAGAGTCATTGCATGTCAGTTCTTTTCACAAACCACACATGGATCCACCAGTGTCATTGCATGTCTGTTCTTCTCATGAACCACACATGGATCCACCGGTGTCATTGCATGTCTGTTCTTTTCATGAACCACACCCAGTGTCATTGCATGTGTGTTCCTCTAAACAAAGCACATAAGGATCCGCCAGTGTCATTCCATGTCTCTTCTTTTCATGAACCACACATGGATCCACCAGTGTCATTGCATTTCTGTTCTTTTCACAAACCACATAATGATCCACCAGTGTCATTGCATGTCTGTCCTTTTAATGAACCACATAAGGATCCACCAGTGTCATTGGATGTGTGTTCTTCTCATGAACCACACATGGATCCACCAGTGTCATTGCATGTCTGTTCTTTTCATGAACCACACCCAGTGTCATTGCATGTCTGTTCCTCTAAACAAACCACATAAGGATCCACCAGTGTCATTGCATGTCTGTTCTTTTCATGAACCACAAATGGATCCACCAGTGTCATTGCATGTGTGTTCTTTTCATGAACCACAACTCGAGTCATTGCATGTGTGTTCTTCTAAACAAACCACACATGGATCCACCTAGTGTGATTGCATGTCTATTCTTTTCACAAACCACACATGGATCCACCAGTGTCATTGCATGTGTGTTCTTTTCATGAACCACAGCTAGAGTCATTGCATGTCTGTTCTTTTCACAAACCACACATGGATCCACCTAGTGTGATTGCATGTCTGTTCTTTTCACAAACCACACATGGATCCACCAGTGTCATTGCATCTGTGTTCTTCTCATGAACCACAGCCAGTGTCATTGCATGTCTGTTCTTCTCACAAACCACATAAGGATTCACCAGTGTCATTGCATGTCTGTTCTTCTAAACAAACCACATAAGTATCCCTAGTGTCATTGCATGTGTGTTCTTTTCATGAACCACAGCTAGAGATATTGCATGTCTATTCTTTTCATGAACCACACATGGATCCACCAATGTCATTGCATGTATGTTCTTTTCACAAACCACATAAGGATCCACCAGTGTTATTGCATGTCTGTTCTTTTCATGAACCACACCTAGTGTCATTGCATGTGTGTTCCTCTAAACAAACCACATAAGGATCCACCAGTGTGATTGCATGTCTGTTCTTTTCACAAACCACACATGGATCCACCAGTGTCATTGCATGTGTGTTCTTCTCATGAACCAGAGCCAGTGTCATTGCATGTCTGTTATTCTCACAAACCACATAAGGATCCACCAGTGTCATTGCATGTCTGTTCTTCTAAACAAACCACATAAGGATCGCTAGTGCCATTGCATGTGTGTTATTTTCATGATCCACAGCTAGAGTCATTGCATGTCTGTTCTTTTCATGAACCACACATGGATCCACCAGTGTCATTGCATGTCTGTTCTTTTCACAAACCACATAAGGATCCACCAGTGTCATTGCATGTCTGTTCTTTTCATGAACCACACCCAGTGTCATTGCATGTGTGTTCCTCTAAACAAACCACATAAGGATCCACTAGTGTCATTGCATGTCTGTTCTTTTTATGAACCACACATGGATCCACCAGTGTCATTGCATGTGTGGTCTTTTCATGAACCACAGCTAGAGTCATTGCATGTCTGTTCTTTCCACAAACCACACATGGATCCACATAGTGTGATTGCATGTCTGTTCTTTTCACAAACCACACATGGATCCACCAGTGTCATTACATGTGTGTTATTCTCATGAACCACAGCCATTGTCATTGCATGTCTGTTCTTCTCACAAACCACTTAAGTATCCACCAGTGTCATTGGATGTGTGTTCTTCTCAGGAACCTCCCATGGATCCACCAGTGACATTGCATGTTTGTTCTTTTCATTAAACCACACCTAGTGTCATTGCATGTCTATTCCTCTAAACAAACCACATAAGGATCCACGAGTGTCATTGCATGTCTATTCTTTTCATGAACCACACATGGATCCACCAGTGTCATTACATGTGTGTTCTTTTCGTGAACCACAGCTAGAGTCATTGCATGTGTGTTCTTCTAAACAAACCACGGATGGATCCACCTAGTGTGATTGCATGTCTGTTCTTTTCACCAACCACACATGGATCCACCAGTGTCGTTCATGTGTGTTCTTTTCATGAACCACACCAAAAGTCATTGCATGTGTTTTCTTTCCACAAACCACACATGGATCCACCTAGTGTGATTGCATGTCTGTTCTTTTCAAAAACCACACATGGATCCACCAGTGTCATTGCATTTGTATTATTCTCATGAACCATAGCCACTGTCATTGCATGTCTGTTCTTCTCACATACCACATAAGGATCCACCAGTGTCATTGCATGTCTGTTTTTCGCATGAACCACACATGGATCCACCAGTGTCATTGCATGTCTGCTCTTTTCATGAACCACACCTAGTGTCATTGCATGTCTGTTCCTCTAAACAAACCACATAAGGATCCACCTGTGTCATTGCATGTCTGTTCTTTTCATGAACCACACCTAGTGTCATTGCATGTCTGTTCCTCTAAACAAACCACACATGGATCCACCTAGAGTCATTGCATGTCAGTTCTTTTCACAAACCACACATGGATCCACCAGTGTCATTGCATGTCTGTTCTTCTCATGAACCACACATGGATCCACCGGTGTCATTGCATGTCTGTTCTTTTCATGAACCAGACCCAGTGTCATTGCATGTGTGTTCCTCTAAACAAAGCACATAAGGATCCGCCAGTGTCATTCCATGTCTCTTCTTTTCATGAACCACACATGGATCCACCAGTGTCATTGCATTTCTGTTCTTTTCACAAACCACATAATGATCCACCAGTGTCATTGCATGTCTGTTCTTTTAATGAACCACATAAGGATCCACCAGTGTCATTGGATGTGTGTTCTTCTCTTGAACCACACATGGATCCACCAGTGTCATTGCATGTCTGTTCTTTTCATGAACCACACCCAGTGTCATTGCATGTCTGTTCCTCTAAACAAACCACATAAGGATCCACCAGTGTCATTGCATGTCTGTTCTTTTCATGAACCACAAATGGATCCACCAGTGTCATTGCATGTGTGTTCTTTTCATGAACCACAACTCGAGTCATTGCATGTGTGTTCTTCTAAACAAACCACACATGGATCCACCTAGTGTGATTGCATGTCTATTCTTTTCACAAACCACACATGGATCCACCAGTGTCATTGCATGTGTGTTCTTTTCATGAACCACAGCTAGAGTTATTGCATGTATATTCTTTTCACAAACCACACATGGATCCACCTAGTGTTATTGCATGTCTGTTCTTTTCACAAACCACACATGGATCCACCAGTGTCGTTGCATGTGTGTTCTTCTCATGAACCACAGCCAGTGTCATTGCATGTCTGTTCTTCTCACAAACCACATAAGGATTCACCAGTGTCATTGCATGTCTGTTCTTCTAAACAAACCACATAAGGATCCCTAGTGTCATTGCATGTGTGTTCTTTTCATGAACCACAGCTAGAGTCATTGCATGTCTGTTCTTTTCATGAACCACACATGGATCCACCAATGTCATTGCATGTATGTTCTTTTCACAAACCACATAAGGATCCACCAGTGTTATTGCATGTCTGTTCTTTTCATGAACCACACCTAGTGTCATTGCATGTGTGTTCCTCTAAACAAACCACAAAAGGAACCACAGTGTGATTGCATGTGTTTCTTTCACAAACCACACATGGATCCACCAGTGTCATTGCATGTGTGTTCTTCTCATGAACTGCAGTGTCATTGCATGTCTGTTATTCTCACAAACCACATAAGGATCCACCAGTGTCATTGCATGTATGTTCTTCTAAACAAACCACATAAGGATCGCTAGTGCCATTGCATGTGTGTTATTTTCATGAACCACAGCTAGAGTCATTGCATGTCTGTTCTTTTCATGAACCACACATGGATCCACCAGTGTCATTGCATGTCTGTTCTTTTCACAAACCACATAAGGATCCACCAGTGTCATTGCATGTCTGTTCTTTTCATGAACCACACCCAGTGTCATTGCATGTGTGTTCCTCTAAACAAACCACATAAGGATCCACTAGTGTCATTGCATGTCTGTTCTTTTTATGAACCACACATGGATCCACCAGTGTCATTGCATGTGTGGTCTTTTCATGAACCACAGCTAGAGTCATTGCATGTCTGTTCTTTTCACAAATCACACATGGATCCACATAGTGTGATTGCATGTCTGTTCTTTTCACAAACCACACATGGATCCACCAGTGTCATTGCATGTGTGTTATTCTCATGAACCACAGCCATTGTCATTGCATGTCTGTTCTTCTCACAAACCACATAAGGGTCCACCAGTGTCATTGCATGTCTGTTCTTCTAAACAAACCACATAAGGATCCCAAGTGTCATTGCATGTGTGTTCTTTTCATGAACCACAATTAGAGTCATTGCATGTGTGTTCTTATAAACAAACCACAAAAGGATCCACCAGTGTCATTGCATGTCTGTTCTTTTCATGAACCACACACAGTGTCATTGCATGTTTGTTCCTCTAAACAAACCACACATGGATCCACCTAGAGTCATTGCATGTCAGTTCTTTTCACAAACCAAACATGGATCCACCAGTGTTATTGCATGTCTGTTATTTTCATGAACCACACCTAGTGTCATTGCATGTGTGTTCTTCTCACAAACCACATAAGGATCCACCAGTGTCATTGCATGTCTGTTCTTCTAAACAGACCACATAAGGATCCCTAGTGTCATTGCATGTGTGTTCTTTTCATGAACCACAACTAGAGTCATTGTATGTCTGTTCTTTTGATGAACAACACATGGATCCACCAGTGTCATTGCATGTCTGTTCTTTTCACAAACCACATAAGGATCCACCAGTGTCATTGCATGTCTGTTTTTTTCATGAACCACACCTAGTGTCATTGCATGTGTGTTCCTCTAAACAAACCACATAAGGATCAACCAGTGTGATTCCATGTCTGTTCTTTTCACAAACCACAGATGGATCCACCAGTGTCATTGCATGTCTGTTCTTCTCATGAACCAGAGCCAGTGTCATTGCATGTCTGTTATTCTCACAAACCACATAAGGATCCACCAGTGTCATTGCATGTCTGTTCTTCTAAACAAACCACATAAGGATCGCCAGTGCCATTGCATGTGTGTTATTTTCATGAACCACAGCTAGAGTCATTGCATGTCTATTCTTTTCATGAACCACACATGGATCCACCAGTGTCATTGCATGTCTGTTCTTTTCACAAACCACATAAGGATCCACTAGTGTCATTGCATGTCTGTTCTTTTCATGAACCACACCCAGTGTCATTGCATGTGTGTTCCTCTAAACAAACCACATAAGGATCCACCAGTGTCATTGCATGTCTGTTATTTTTATGAACCACACATGGATCCACCAGTGTCATTGCATGTGTGTTCTTTTCATGAACCACAGCGAGAGTCATTGCATGTGTGTTCTTCTAAACAAACCACACATGGATCCACCTAGTGTGATTGCATGTCTGTTATTTTCACAAACCACACATGGATCCACCAGTGTCATTGCATGTGTGTTCTTTTCATGAATGACAGCTAGAGTCATTCATTGTATGTTCTTTCCACAAACCACACATGGATCCACCTAGTGTCATTGCATGTCTATTCTTTTCATGAACCACACATGGATCCAGCAGTGTCATTGCATGCCTGTTCTTCTCACAGACCACATAAGGATCCACCAGTGTCATTGCATGTCTGTTCTTTTCATGAACCACATAAGGATCCACCAGTGTCATTGGATGTGTGTTCTTCTCATGAACCTCCCATGGATCCACCAGTGACATTGCATGTGTGTTCTTTTCATTAAACCACACCTAGTGCCATTGCATGTCTGTTCCTCTAAACAAACCACATAAGGATCCACCAGTGTCATTGCATGTCTGTTCTTTTCATGAACCACACCTAGTGTCATTGCATGTCTGTTCCTCTAAACAAACCACACATGGATCCACCTAGATTCATTGCATGTCAGTTCTTTTCACAAACCACACATGGATCCACCAGTGTCATTGCATGTCTGTTCTTCTCATGAACCACACATGGATCCACCGGTGTCATTGCATGTCTGTTCTTTTCATGAACCACACCCAGTGTCATTGCATGTGTGTTCCTCTAAACAAAGCACATAAGGATCCGCCAGTGTCATTCCATGTCTCTTCTTTTCATGAACCACACATGGATCCACCAGTGTCATTGCATTTCTGTTCTTTTCACAAACCACATAATGATCCACCAGTGTCATTGCATGTCTGTTCTTTTAATGAACCACATAAGGATCCACCAGTGTCATTGGATGCGTGTTCTTCTCATGAACCACACATGGATCCACCAGTGTCATTGCATGTCTGTTCTTTTCATGAACCACACCTAGTGTCATTGCATGTCTGTTCCTCTAAACAAACCACATAAGGATCCACCTGTGTCATTGCATGTCTGTTCTTTTCATGAACCACACCTAGTGTCATTGCATGTCTGTTCCTCTAAACAAACCACACATGGATCCACCTAGAGTCATTGCATGTCAGTTCTTTTCACAAACCACACATGGATCCACCAGTGTCATTGCATGTCTGTTCTTCTCATGAACCACACATGGATCCACCGGTGTCATTGCATGTCTGTTCTTTTCATGAACCACAGCCAGTGTCATTGCATGTGTGTTCCTCTAAACAAAGCACATAAGGATCCGCCAGTGTCATTCCATGTCTCTTCTTTTCATGAACCACACATGGATCCACCAGTGTCATTGCATTTCTGCTCTTTTCACAAACCACATAATGATCCACCAGTGTCATTGCATGTCTGTTCTTTTAATGAACCACATAAGGATCCACCAGTGTCATTGGATGTGTGTTCTTCTCATGAACCACACATGGATCCACCAGTGTCATTGCATGTCTATTCTTTTCATGAACCACACCCAGTGTCATTGCATGTCTGTTCCTCTAAACAAACCACATAAGGATCCACGAGTGTCATTGCATGTCTGTTCTTTTCATGAACCACAAATGGATCCACCAGTGTCATTGCATGTGTGTTCTTTTCATGAGCCACAACTCGAGTCATTTCATGTGTGTTCTTCTAAACAAACCACACATGGATCCACCTAGTGTGATTGCATGTCTATTGTTTTCACAAACCACACATGGATCCACCAGTGTCATTGCATGTGTGTTCTTTTCATGAACCACAGCTAGAGTCATTGCATGTCTGTTCTTTTCACAAACCACACATGGATCCACCAGTGTCATTACATGTGTGTTCTTCTCATGAACCACAGCTAGTGTCATTGCATGTCTGTTCTTCTCACAAACCATATAAGGATCCACCAGTGTCATTGCATGTCTGTTCTTCTAAACAAACCACATAAGGATCCCAGTGTCATTGCATATGTGTTCTTTTCATGAACCACAGCTAGAGTCATTGCATGTCTATTCTGTTCATGAACCACACATGGATCCACCAGTGTCATTGCATGTCTATTCTTTTCACAAACCACATAAGGATCCACCAGTGTCATTGCATGTCTGTTCTTTTCATGAACCACACCTAGTGTCATTGCATGTGTGTTCCTCTAAACAAACCACATAAGGATCCACCAGTGTGATTGCATGTCTGTTCTTTTCACAAACCACACATGGATCCACCAGTGTCATTGCATGTGTGTTCTTCTCATGAACCAGAGCCAGTGTCATTCCATGTCTGTTATTCTCACAAACCACATAAGGATCCACCAGTGTCATTGCATGTCTGTTCTTCTAAACAAACCACATAAGGATCGCCAGTGCCATTGCATGTGTGTTATTTTCATGAACCACAGCTAGAGTCATTGCATGTCTGTTCTTTTCATGAACCACACATGGATCCACCAGTGTCATTGCATGTCTGTTCTTTTCACAAACCACATAAGGATCCACTAGTGTCATTGCATGTCTGTTCTTTTCATGAACCACACCCAGTGTCATTGCATGTGTGTTCCTCTAAACAAACCACATAAGGATCCACCAGTGTCATTGCATATACATTTTTTTATGAACCACACATGGATCCACCAGTGTCATTGCATGTGTGTTCTTTTCATGAACCACAGCTAGAGTCATTGCATGTTTGTTCTTTCCACAAACCACACATGGATCCACCTAGTGTGATTGCATGTCTGTTCTTTTCACAAACCACACATGGATCCACCAGTGTCATTGCATGTGTGTTATTCCCATGAACCACAGCCAGTGTCATTGCATGTTTGTTCTTCTCACAATCCACATAAGGATCCACCAGTGTCATTGCATGTCTGTTCTTCTAAACAAACCACATAAGGATCCCAAGTGTCATTGCATGTGTGTTCTTTTCATGAACCACAATTAGAGTCATTCCATGTGTGTTCTTATAAACAAACCACAAAAGGATCCACCAGTGTCATTGCATGTCTGTTCTTTTCATGAACCACACACAGTGTCATTGCATGTTTGTTCCTCTAAACAAACCACACATGGATCCACCTAGAGTCATTGCATGTCAGTTCTTTTCACAAACCACACATGGATCCACCAGTGTCATTGCATGTCTGTTCTTCTCATGAACCACACATGGATCCACTGGTGTCATTGCATGTCTGTTCTTTTCATGAACCACACCCAGTGTCATTGCATGTGTGTTCCTCTAAACAAAGCACATAAGGATCCGCCAGTGTCATTCCATGTATATTCTTTTCATGAACCACACATGGATCCACCAGTGTCATTGCATTTCTGTTCTTTTCACAAACCACATAATGATCCACCAGTGTCATTGCATGTCTGTTCTTTTCATGAACCACATAAGGATCCACCAATGTCATTGGATGTCTGTTCTTCTCATGAACCACACATGGATCCACCAGTGTCATTGCATGTCTGTTCTTTTCATGAACCACACCCAGTGTCATTGCATGTCTGTTCCTCTAAACAAACCACATAAGGATCCACCAGTGTCATTGCATGTCTGTTCTTTTCATGAACCACAAATGGATCCACCAGTGTCATTGCATGTGTGTTCTTTTCAGGAGCCACAAGTCGAGTCATTTCATGTGTGTTCTTCTAAACAAACCACACATGGATCCACCTAGTGTGATTGCATGTCTATTGTTTTCACAAACCACACATGGATCCACCAGTGTCATTGCATGTGTGTTCTTTTCATGAACCACAGCTAGAGTCATTGCATGTCTATTCTTTTCACAAACCACACATGGATCCACCAGTGTCATTGCGTGTGTGTTCTTCTCATGAACCACAGCCAGTGTCATTGCATGTCTATTCTTCTCACAAACCACATAAGGATCCACCAGTGTCATTGCATGTCTGTTCTTCTAAACAAACCACATAAGGATCCCTAGTGTCATTGCATGTGTGTTCTTTTCATGAACCACAGCTAGAGTCATTGCATGTCTGTTCTTTTCATGAACCACACATGGATCCACCAGTGTCATTGCATGTCTATTCTTTTCACAAACCACATAAGGATCCACCAGTGTCATTGCATGTCTGTTCTTTTCATGAACCACACCCAGTGTCATTGCATGTGTGTTCCTCTAAACAAACCACATAAGGATCCACCAGTGTCATTGCATGTCTGTTCTTTTTATGAACCACACATGGATCCACCAGTGTCATTGCATGTGTGTTCTTTTCATGAGCCACAACTCGAGTCATTTCATGTGTGTTCTTCTAAACAAACCACACATGGATCCACCTAGTGTGATTGCATGTCTGTTATTTTCACAAACCACACATGGATCCACCAGTGTCATTGCATGTGTGTTCTTTTCATGAACGACAGCTAGAGTCATTGCATGTCTGTTCTTTCCACAAACCACACATGGATCCACCAGTGTCATTACATGTGTGTTCTTCTCATGAACCACAGCCAGTGTCATTGCATGTCTGTTCTTCTCACAAACCACATAAGGATCCACCAGTGTCATTGCATGTCTGTTCTTCTAAACAAACCACATAAGGATCCCCAGTGTCATTGCATGTGTGTTCTTTTCATGAACCACAGCTAGAGTCATTGCATGTCTGTTCTTTTCATGAACCACACATGGATCCACCAGTGTCATTGCATGTATATTCTTTTCACAAACCACATAAGGATCCACCAGTGTCATTGCATGTCTGTTCTTTTCATGAACCACACCTAGTGTCATTGCATGTGTGTTCCTCTAAACAAACCACATAAGGATCCACCAGTGTGATTGCATGTCTGTTCTTTTCACAAACCACACATGGATCCACCAGTGTCATTGCATGTGTGTTCTTCTCATGAACCAGAGCCAGTGTCATTCCATGTCTGTTATTCTCACAAACCACATAAGGATCCACCAGTGTCATTGCATGTCTGTTCTTCTAAACAAACCACATAAGGATCGCTAGTGCCATTGCATGTGTGTTATTTTCATGAACCACAGCTAGAGTCATTGCATGTCTGTTCTTTTCATGAACCACACATGGATCCACCAGTGTCATTGCATGTCTATTCTTTTCACAAACCACAAAAGGATCCACCAGGGTCATTGCATGTCTGTTCTTTTCATGAACCACACCCAGTGTCATTGCATGTGTGTTCCTCTAAACAAACCACATAAGGATCCACTAGTGTCATTGCATGTCTGTTTTTTTTATGAACCACACATGGATCCACCAGTGTCATTGCATGTGTGTTCTTTTCATGAACCACAGCTAGAGTCATTGCATGTCTGTTCTTTCCACAAACCACACATGGATCCACCTAGTGTGATTGCATGTCTATTCTTTTCACAAGCCACACATGGATCCACCAGTGTCATTGCATGTGTGTTATTCCCATGAACCACAGCCAGTGTCATTGTATGTCTGTTCTTCTCACAATCCACATAAGGATCCACCAGTGTCATTGCATGTCTGTTCTTCTAAACAAACCACATAAGGATCCCAAGTGTCATTGCATGTGTGTTCTTTTCATGAACCACAATTAGAGTCATTGCATGTGTGTTCTTATAAACAAACCACAAAAGGATCCACCAGTGTCATTGCATGTTTGTTCTTTTCATGAACCACACCCAGTGTCATTCCATGTCTGTTCCTCTAAACAAACCACACATGGATCCACCTAGAGTCATTGCATGTCAGTTCTTTTCACAAACCACACATGGATCCACCAGTGTCATTGCATGTCTGTTCTTCTCATGAACCACACATGCATCCACCGGTGTCATTGCATGTCTGTTCTTTTCATGAAACACACCCCGTGTCATTGCATGTGTGTTCCTCTAAACAAACCACATAAGGATCTACCAGTGTCATTGCATGTCTGTTCTTTTCATGAACCACACATGGATCCACCAGTGTCATTGCATTTCTGTTCTTTTCACAAACCACATAAGGATCCACCAGTGTCATTGCATGTCTGTTCTTTTCATGAACCACATAAGGATCCACAAGTGTCATTGGATGTGTGTTCTTCTCATGAACCACACATGGATCCACCAGTGACATTGCATGTGTGTTCTTTTCATGAACCACAGCGAGAGTCATTGCATGTGTGTTCTTCTAAACAAACCACACATGGATCCACCTAGTGTGATTGCATGTCTGTTATTTTCACAAACCACACATGGATCCACCAGTGTCATTGCATGTGTGTTCTTTTCATGAACGACAGCTAGAGTCATTGCATGTCTGTTCTTTCCACAAACCACACATGGATCCACCTAGTGTCATTGCATGTCTATTCTTTTCATGAACCACACATGGATCCACCAGTGTCATTGCATGGTTTCTTTTCATAAAGACCACACATGTGTCATTGCATGTCTGTTCTTTTCATGAACCACATAAGGATCCACCAGTGTCATTGGATGTGTGTTCTTCTCATGAACCTCCCATGGATCCACCAGTGTCATTGCATGTCTGTTCTTTTCATGAGCCACACCCAGTGTCATTGCATGTGTGTTCGTCTAAACAAACCACATAAGGATCCACCAGTGTCATTGCATGTCTGTTCTTTTCATGAACCACACATGGATCCACCAGTGTCATTGCATGTGTGTTCTTTTCATGAACCACAGCTAGAGTCATTGCATGTGTGTTCTTCTAAACAAACCACAGATAGATCCACCCAGTGTGATTGCATGTCTGTTCTTTCCACAAACCACACATGGATCCACCAGTGTCATTCATGTGTGTTCTTTTCATGAACCACAACAAGAGTCATTGCATGTCTGTTCTTTCCACAAACCACACATGGATCCACCTAGTGTGATTGCATGTCTGTTCTTTTCAAAAACCACACATGGATCCACCAGTGTCATTGCATGTGTGTTATTCTCATGAACCACAGCCAGTGTCATTGCCTGTCTGTTTTTCTCACAGACGACATAAGGATCCACCAGTGTCATTGCATGTCTGTTTTTTGCAACAAACCACATAAGGATTCCCAAGTGTCATTGCATGTGTGTTCTTTTCATGAACCACAGCTAGAGTCATTGCATGTGTGTTCTTATAAACAAACCACATAAGGATCCACCAGTGTCATTGCATGTTTGTTCTTTTCATGAACCACACCCAGTGTCATTGCATGTCTGTTCATCTAAACAAACCACACATGGATCCACCTAGAGTCATTGCATGTCAGTTCTTTTCACAAACCACACATGGATCCACCAGTGTCATTGCATGTCTGTTCTTCTCATGAACCACACCCAGTGTCATTGCATGTCTGTTCTTTTCATGAAACAAAGCCAGTGTAATTGCATGTGTGTTCCTCTAAACAAACCACATAAGGATCCACCAGTGTCATTGCATTCTGTTCTTTTCATGAACCACACATGGATCCACCAGTGTCATTGCATTTCTGTTCTTTTCACAAACCACATAAGGATCCACCAGTGTCATCGCATGTCTGTTCTTTTCATGAACCACATAAGGATCCACCAGTGTCATTGGATGTGTGTTCTTCTCATGAATCACACATGGATCCACCAGTGTCATTGCATGTCTGTTCTTTTCATGAACCACACCCAGTGTCATTGCATGTCTATTCCTCTAAACAAACCACATAAGGACCCACCAGTGTCATTGCATGTCTGTTCTTTTCATGAACGACACATGAATCCACCAGTGTCATTGCATGTGTGTTCTTTTCATGAACCACGGCTAGAATCATTGCATGAGTCTTCTTCTAAACAAACCACACATGGATCCACCTAGTGTGATTGCATGTCTGTTCTTTTCTCAAACCACACATGGATCCACCAGTGTCAGTGCATGTGTGTTCTTTTCATGAACCATAGCTAGAGTTATTGCATGTATGTTCTTTCCACAAACCACACATGGATCAACCTAGTGTGATTGCATGTCTGTTCTTTTCACAAACCACACATGGATCCACCAGTGTCATTGCATGTGTGTTCTTCTCATGAACCAGAGCCAGTGTCATTGCATGTCTGTTCTTCGCAGAAACCACATAAGAATCCAGCAGTGTCATTGCATGTCTGTTCTTTTCATGAACCACACCTAGTGTCATTGCATGTCTGTTCCTCTAAACAAACCACATAAGGATCCACCAGTGTCATTGCATGTCTGTTCTTTTCATGAACCACAAATGGATCCACCAGTGTCATTGCATGTGTGTTCTTTTCATGAGCCACAACTCGAGTCATTTCATGTGTGTTCTTCTAAACAAACAACACATGGATCCACCTAGTGTGATTGCATGTCTATTGTTTTCACAAACCACACATGGATCCACCAGTGTCATTGCATGTGTGTTCTTTTCATGAACCACAGCTAGAGTCATTGCATGTCTGTTCTTTTCACAAACCACACATGGATCCACCAGTGTCATTGCATGTGTGTTCTTCTCATGAACCACAGCCAGTGTCATTGCATGTTTGTTCTTCTCACAAACCACATAAGGATCCACCAGTGTCATTGCATGTCTGTTCTTCTAAACAAACCACATAAGGATCCCCAGTGTCATTGCATGTGTGTTCTTTTCATGAACCACAGCTAGAGTCATTGCATGTCTGTTCTTTTCATGAACCACACATGGATCCACCAGTGTCATTGCATGTCTATTCTTTTCACAAACCACATAAGGATCCACCAGTGTCATTGCATGTCTGTTCTTTTCATGAACCACACCTAGTGTCATTGCATGTGTGTTCCTCTAAACAAACCACATAAGGATCAACCAGTGTCATTGCATATACATTCTTTTATGAACCACACATGGATCCACCAGTGACATTGCATGTGTGTTCTTTTCATGAACCACAGCGAGAGTCATTGCATGTGTGTCCTTCTAAACAAACCACACATGGAACCAACTAGTGTGATTGCATGTCTGTTATTTTCACAAACCACTCATGGATCCACCAGTGTCATTGCATGTGTGTTCTTTTCATGAACGACAGCTAGAGTCATTGCATGTCTGTTCTTTCCACAAACCACACATGGATCCACCTAGTGTCATTGCATGTCTATTCTTTTCATGAACCACACATGGATCCACCAGTGTCATTTCATGCCTGTTCTTTTCACAGACCACATAAGGACCCACCAGTGTCATTGCATGTCTGTTCTTTTCAGGAACCACATAAGGATCCACCAGTGTCATTGGATGTGTGTTCTTCTCATGAACCTCCCATGGATCCACCAGTGTCATTGCATGTCTGTTCTTTTCATGAACCACACCTAGTGTCATTGCTTGTCTGTTCGTCTAAACAAACCACATAAGGATCCACCAGTGTCATTGCCTGTTTGTTCTTTTTATGAACCACACATGGATCCACCAGTGTCATTGCATGTCTGTTCTTTTCAGAAACCACATAAGGATCCACCAGTGTCATTGCATATCTGTTCTTTTCATGAACCACATAAGGATCCACGAGTGTCATTGGATGTGTGTTCTTCTCATGAACCACACATGGATCCACCAGTGACATTGCATGTGTGTTCTTTTCATGAACCACAGCGAGAGTCATTGCATGTGTGTCCTTCTAAACACACCACACATGGATCCAACTAGTGTGATTGCATGTCTGTTATTTTCACAAACCACACATGGATCCACCAGTGTCATTCCATGTGTGTTCTTTTCATGAACGACAACTAGAGTCATTGCATGTCTGTTCTTTCCACAAACCACACATGGATCCACCTAGTGTCATTGCATGTCTATTCTTTTCACGAACCACACATGGATCCACTACTGTCATTGCATGTCTGTTCTTTTCATAGACCACATAAGGATCCACCAGTGTCATTGCATGTCTGTTATTTTCATGAACCACACCCAGTGTCATTGCATGTGTGTTCCTCTAAACAGACCACATAAGGATCCACCAGTGTCATTGCATGTTTGTTCTTTTCATGAACCACACCCAGTGTCATTGCATGTCTGTTCATCTAAACAAACCACACATGGATCCACCTAGAGTCATTGCATGTCAGTTCTTTTCACAAACCACACATGGATCCACCAGTGTCATTGCATGTATGTTCTTATGATGAACCACACATGGATCCACCGGTGTCATTGCATGTCTGTTCTTTTCATGAAACACACCCAGTGTCATTGCATGTGTGTTCCTCTAAACAAACCACATAAAGATCCACCAGTGTCATTGCATTCTGTTCTTTTCATGAACCACACATGGATCCACCAGTGTCATTACATTTCTGTTCTTTTCACAAACCACATAAGGATCCACCAGTGTCATCGCATATACATTCTTTTTCATGAACCACATAAGGATCCACCAGTGTCATTGGATGTGTGTTCTTCTCATGAACCACACATGGATCCACAGTGTCATTGCATATACTGTTCTTTTCATGAACCACACCCAGTGTCATTGCATGTCTATTCCTCTAAACAAACCACATAAGGACCCACCGGTGTCATTGCATATACATTCTTTTCCTGCACGACACATGAATCCACCAGTGTCATTGCATGTGTGTTCTTTTCATGAACCACGGCTAGAGTCATTGCATGAGTCTTCTTCTAAACAAACCACACATGGATCCACCTAGTGTGATTGCATGTCTGTTCTGTTCTCAAACCACACATGGATCCACCAGTGTCAGTGCATGTGTGTTCTTTTCATGAACCATAGCTAGAGTTATTGCATGTATGTTCTTTCCACAAACCACACATGGATCAACCTAGTGTGATTGCATGTCTGTTCTTTTCACAAACCACACATGGATCCACCAGTGTCATTGCATGTGTGTTCTTCTCATGAACGAGCAGTGTCATTGCATATGTTTCTTGAGAAACCACATAAGAATCCAGCAGTGTCATTGCATGTGCATTTCTTCTAAACAAACAACATAAGGATCCCAGTGTCATTGCATGTGTATTATTTTCATGAACCACAGCTAGAATCATTGCATGTCTGTTCTTTTCATGAACCACACATGGATCCATAATGTCATTGCATGTACATTCTTTTCACAAACCACATAAGGATCCACCGGTGTCATTGCATATACATTATTTTCATGAACCACACCCAGTGTCATTGCATGTGTGTTCCTCTAAGCAGACCACATAAGGATCCACCAGGTGTGATTGCATGCATTCTTTTCACAAACCACACGTGGATCCACAGTGTCATTGCATGTGTGTTCTTCTCATGAACGAGCAGTGTCATTGCATGTCATATTCTCACGAACCACACATGGATCCACAGTGTCATTGCATGTACATTCTTTTCATGAACCACACCTAAGCGTCATTGCATGTCTGTTCCTCTAAACAAACCACATAAGGATCCACAGTGTCATTGCATGTACATTTTTTCATGAACCACAAATGGATCCACCAGTGTCATTGCATGTGTGTTCTTTTCATGAGCCACAACTCGAGTCATTTCATGTGTGTTCTTCTAAACAAACCACACATGGATCCACCTAGCGTGATTGCATGTCTATTGTTTTTACAAACCACACATGGATCCACCAGTGTCATTGCATGTGTGTTCTTTTCATGAACCACAGCTAGAGTCATTGCATGTCTGTTCTTTTCACAAACCACACATGGATCCACCAGTGTCATTGCATGTGTGTTATTCTCATGAACCACAGCCAGTGTCATTGCATGTCTGTTCTTCTCACAAACCACATAAGGATCCACCAGTGTCATTGCATGTCTGTTCTTCTAAACAAACCACATAAGGATCCCCAGTGTCATTGCATGTGTGTTCTTTTCATGAACCACAGCTAGAGTCATTGCATGTCTGTTCTTTTCATGAACCACACATGGATCCACCAGTGTCATTGCATGTCTATTCTTTTCACAAACCACATAAGGATCCACCAGTGTCATTGCATGTCTGTTCTTTTCATGAACCACACCTAGTGTCATTGCATGTGTGTTCCTCCAAACAAACCACATAAGGATCAACCAGTGTCATTGCATGTCTGTTCTTTTTATGAACCACACATGGATCCACTAGTGACATTGCATGTGTGTTCTTTTCATGAACCACAGCGAGAGTCATTGCATGTGTGTCCTTCTAAACAAACCACACATGGATCCAACTAGTGTGATTGCATGTCTGTTATTTTCACAAACCACACATGGATCCACCAGTGTCATTGCATGTGTGTTCTTTTCACAGACCACATAAGGACCCACCAGTGTCATTGCATGTCTGTTCTTTTCAGGAACCACATAAGGATCCACCAGTGTCATTGGATGTGTGTTCTTCTCATGAACCTCCCATGGATCCACCAGTGACATTGCATGTTTGTTCTTTTCATTAAACCACACCTAGTGTCATTGCATGTCTGTTCCTCTAAACAAACCACATAAGGATCCACCAGTGTCATTGCATGTCTGTACTTTTCATGAACCACACATGGATCCACCAGTGTCATTGCATTTCTATTCTTTTCACAAACCACATAAGGATCCACCAGTGTCATTGCATGTCTGTTCTTTTCATGAACCACATAAGGATCCACGAGTGTTATTGGATGTGTGTTCTTCTCATGAACCACACATGGATCCACCAGTGACATTGCATGTGTGTTCTTTTCATGAACCACAGCGAGAGTCATTGCATGTGTGTCCTTCTAAACAAACCACACATGGATCCAACTAGTGTGATTGCATGTCTGTTATTTTCACAAACCACACATGGATCCACCAGTGTCATTCCATGTGTGTTCTTTTCATGAACGACAGCTAGAGTCATTGCATGTCTGTTCTTTCCACAAACCACACATGGATCCACCTAGTGTCATTGCATGTCTATTCTTTTCCCGAACCACACATGGATCCACTAGTGTCATTGCATGCCTGTTCTTTTCATAGACCACATAAGGACCCACCAGTGTCATTGCATGTCTGTTCTTTTCATGAACCACATAAGGATCCACCAGTGTCATTGGATGTGTGTTCTTCTCATGAACCTCCCATGGATCCACCAGTGTCATTGCATGTCTGTTCTTTTCATGAGCCACACCCAGTGTCATTGCCTGTGTGTTCGTCTAAACAAACCACATAAGGATCCACCAGTGTCATTGCATGTCTGTTCTTTTCATGAACCACACATGGATCCACCAGTGTCATTGCATGTGTGTTCTTTTCGTGAACCACAGCTAGAGTCATTGCATGTGTGTTCTTCTAAACAAACCACAGATAGATCCACCTAGTGTGATTGCATGTCTGTTATTTTCACCAACCACACATGGATCCACCAGTGTCGTTCATGTGTGTTCTTTTCATGAACCACAACAAGAGTCATCGCATGTGTGTTCTTTCCACAAACCACACATGGATCCACCTAGTGTGATTGCATGTCTGTTCTTTTCAAAAACCACACATGGATCCACCAGTGTCATTGCATGTGTGTTATTCTCATGAACCATAGCCAGTGTCATTGCATATACATTTTCTTCTCACATACCACATAAGGATCCACCAGTGTCATTGCATGTCTGTTTTTCGCAACAAACCACATAAGGATTCCCAAGTGTCATTGCATGTGTGTTCTTTTCATGAAGCACAACTAGAGTCATTGCATGTATGTTCTTATAAACAAACCACATAAGGATCCACCAGTGTCATTGCATGTTTGTTCTTTTCATGAACCACACCCAGTGTCATTGCATGTCTGTTCCTCTAAACAAACCACACATGGATCCACCTAGAGTCATTGCATGTCAGTTCTTTTCACAAACCACACATGGATCCACCAGTGTCATTGCATGTCTGTTCTTCTCATGAACCACACATGGATCCACCAGTGTCATTGCATGTCTGTTCTTTTCATGAAACACACCCAGTGTCATTGCATGTGTGTTCCTCTAAACAAACCACATAAGGATCCACCAGTGTCATTGCATTCTGTTCTTTTCATGAACCACACATGGATCCACCAGTGTCATTGCATTTCTGTTCTTTTCACAAACCACATAAGGATCCACCAGTGTCATTGCATGTCTGTTCTTTTCATGAACCACATAAGGATCCACCAGTGTCATTGGATGTGTGTTCTTCTCATGAACCACACATGGATCCACCAATGTCATTGCATGTCTGTTCTTTTCATGAACCACACCCAGTGTCATTGCATGTCTATTCCTCTAAACAAACCACATAAGGACCCACCAGTGTCATTGCATGTCTGTTCTTTTCATGAACGACACATGGATCCACCAGTGTCATTGCATGTGTGTTCTTTTCATGAACCACGGCTAGAGTCATTGCATGAGTCTTCTTCTAAACAAACCACACATGGATCCACCTAGTGTGATTGCATGTCTGTTCTTTTCTCAAACCACACATGGATCCACCAGTGTCATTGCATGTGTGTTCTTTTCATGAACCATAGCTAGAGTTATTGCATGTATGTTCTTTCCACAAACCACACATGGATCAAACTAGTGTGATTGCTTGTCTGTTCTTTTCACAAACCACACATGGATCCACCAGTGTCATTGCATGTGTGTTCTTCTCATGAACCAGAGCCAGTGTCATTGCATGTCTGTTCTTCGCAGAAACCACATAAGAATCCAGCAGTGTCATTGCATGTCTGTTCTTCTAAACAAACAACATAAGGATCCCCAGTGTCATTGCATGTGTATTATTTTCATGAACCACAGCTAGAATCATTGCATGTCTGTTCTTTTCATGAACCACACATGGATCCATAATGTCATTGCATGTCTGTTCTTTTCACAAACCACATAAGGATCCACCAGTGTCATTGCATGTCTGTTATTTTCATGAACCACACCCAGTGTCATTGCATGTGTGTTCCTCTAAACAGACCACATAAGGATCCACCAGTGTGATTGCATGTCTGTTCTTTTCACAAACCACACGTGGATCCACCAGTGTCATTGCATGTGTGTTCTTCTCATGAACCAGAGCCAGTGTCATTGCATGTCTGTTATTCTCACGAACCACACATGGATCCACCAGTTTCATTGCATGTCTGTTCTTTTCATGAACCACACCTAGTGTCATTGCATGTCTGTTCCTCTAAACAAACCACATAAGGATCCACCAGTGTCATTGCATGTCTGTTCTTTTCATGAACCACAAATGGATCCACCAGTGTCATTGCATGTGTGTTCTTTTCATGAGCCACAACTCGAGTCATTTCATGTGTGTTCTTCTAAACAAACCACACATGGATCCACCTAGTGTGATTGCATGTCTATTGTTTTCACAAACCACACATGGATCCACCAGTGTCATTGCATGTGTGTTCTTTTCATGAACCACAGCTAGAGTCATTGCATGTCTGTTCTTTTCACAAACCACACATGGATCCACCAGTGTCATTGCATGTGTGTTCTTCTCATGAACCACAGCCAGTGTCATTGCATGTCTGTTCTTCTCACAAACCACATAAGGATCCACCAGTGTCATTGCATGTCTGTTCTTCTAAACAAACCACATAAGGATCCCCAGTGTCATTGCATGTGTGTTCTTTTCATGAACCACAGCTAGAGTCATTGCATGTCTGTTCTTTTCATGAACCACACATGGATCCACCAGTGTCATTGCATGTCTATTCTTTTCACAAACCACATAAGGATCCACCAGTGTCATTGCATGTCTGTTCTTTTCATGAACCACACCTAGTGTCATTGCATGTGTGTTCCTCTAAACAAACCACATAAGGATCAACCAGTGTCATTGCATGTCTGTTCTTTTTATGAACCACACATGGATCCACCAGTGACATTGCATGTGTGTTCTTTTCATGAACCACAGCGAGAGTCATTGCATGTGTGTCCTTCTAAACAAACCACACATGGATCCAACTAGCGTGATTGCATGTCTGTTATTTTCACAAACCACACATGGATCCACCAGTGTCATTGCATGTGTGTTCTTTTCATGAACGACAGCTAGAGTCATTGCATGTCTGTTCTTTCCACAAACCACACATGGATCCACCTAGTGTCATTGCATGTCTATTCTTTTCATGAACCACACATGGATCCACCAGTGTCATTGCATGCCTGTTCTTTTCACAGACCACATAAGGACCCACCAGTGTCATTGCATGTCTGTTCTTTTCATGAACCACATAAGGATCCACCAGTGTCATTGGATGTGTGTTCTTCTCATGAACCTCCCATGGATCCACCAGTGACATTGCATGTTTGTTCTTTTCATTAAACCACACCTAGTGTCATTGCATGTCTGTTCCTCTAAACAAACCACATAAGGATCCACCAGTGTCATTGCATGTCTGTTCTTTTCATGAACCACACATGGATCCACCAGTGTCATTGCATGTGTGTTCTTTTCGTGAACCACAGCTAGAGTTATTGCATGTGTGTTCTTATAAACAAACCACAGATGGATCCACCTAGTGTGATTGCATGTCTGTTCTTTTCACCAACCACACATGGATCCACCAGTGTCTTTCATGTGTGTTCTTTTCATGAACCACAGCAAGAGTCATTGCATGTGTGTTCTTTCCACAAACCACACTTGGATCCACCTAGTGTGATTGCATGTCTGTTCTTTTCAAAAACCACACATGGATCCACCAGTGTCATTGCATGTGTGTTATTCTCATGAACCACAGCCAGTGTCATTGCATGTCTGTTCTTCTCACATACCACATAAGGATCCACCAGTGTCATTGCATGTCTGTTTTTCGCAACAAACCACATAAGGATTCCCCAGTGTCATTGCATGTGTGTTCTTTTCATGAAGCACAGCTAGAGTCATTGCATGTGTGTTCTTATAAACAAACCACATAAGGATCCACCAGTGTCATTGCATGTTTGTTCTTTTCATGAACCACACCCAGTGTCATTCCATGTCTGTTCCTCTAAACAAACCACACATGGATCCACCTAGAGTCATTGCATGTCAGTTCTTTTCACAAACCACACATGGATCCACCAGTGTCATTGCATGTCTGTTCTTCTCATGAACCACACATGGATCCACCGGTGTCATTGCATGTCTGTTCTTTTCATGAAACACACCCCGTGTCATTGCATGTGTGTTCCTCTAAACAAACCACATAAGGATCCACCAGTGTCATTGCATGTCTGTTCTTTTCATGAACCACACATGGATCCACCAGTGTCATTGCATTTTTGTTCTTTTCACAAACCACATAAGGATCCACCAGTGTCATTGCATGTCTGTTCTTTTCATGAACCACATAAGGATCCACCAGTGTCATTGGATGTGTGTTCTTCTCATGAACCACACATGGATCCACCAGTGTCATTGCATGTCTGTTCTTTTCATGAACCACACCCAGTGTCATTGCATGTCTATTCCTCTAAACAAACCACATAAGGACCCACCAGTGTCATTGCATGTATGTTCTTTTCATGAACGACACATGGATCCACCAGTGTCATTGCATGTGTGTTCTTTTCATGAACCACGGCTAGAGTCATTGCATGAGTGTTCTTCTAAACAAACCACACATGGATCCACCTAGTGTGATTGCATGTCTGTTCTTTTCTCAAACCACACATGGATCCACCAGTGTCATTGCATGTGTGTTCTTTTCATGAACCACAGCTACAGTTATTGCATGTATGTTCTTTCCACAAACCACACATGGATCAACCTAGTGTGATTGCATGTCTGCTCTTTTCACAAACCACACATGGATCCACCAGTGTCATTGCATGTGTGTTCTTCTCATGAACCATAGCGAGTGTCATTGCATGTCTGTTCTTCGCACAAACCACATAAGAATCCAGCAGTGTCATTGCATGTCTGTTCTTCTAAACAAACAACATAAGGATCCCCAGTGTCATTGCATGTGTATTATTTTCATGAACCACAGCTAGAATCATTGCATGTCTGTTCTTTTCATGAACCACACATGGATCCATAATGTCATTGCATGTCTGTTCTTTTCACAAACCACATAAGGATCCACCAGTGTCATTGCATGTCTGTTATTTTCATGAACCACACCCAGTGTCATTGCATGTGTGTTCCTCTAAACAGACCACATAAGGATCCACCAGTGTGATTACATGTCTGGTCTTTTCACAAACCACACGTGGATCCACCAGTGTCATTGCATGTGTGTTCTTCTCATGAACCAGAGCCAGTGTCATTGCATGTCTGTTATTCTCACGAACCACACATGGATCCACCAGTGTCATTGCATGTCTGTTCTTTTCATGAACCACACCCAGTGTCATTGCATGTCTGTTCCTCTAAACAAACCACATAAGGATCCACCAGTGTCATTGCATGTCTGTTCTTTTCATGAACCACAAATGGATCTACCAGTGTCATTGCATGTGTGTTCTTTTCATGAGCCACAACTCGAGTCATTTCATGTGTGTTCTTCTAAACAAACCACACATGGATCCACCTAGTGTGATTGCATGTCTATTGTTTTCACAAACCACACATGGATCCACCAGTGTCATTGCATGTGTGTTCTTTTCATGAACCACAGCTAGAGTCATTGCATATCTGTTCTTTTCACAAACCACACATGGATCCACCAGTGTCATTGCATGTGTGTTCTTCTCATGAACCACAGCCAGTGTCATTGCATGTCTGTTCTTCTCACAAACCACATAGGATCCACCAGTGTCATTGCATGTCTGTTCTTCTAAACAAACCACATAAGGATCCCCAGTGTCATTGCATGTGTGTTCTTTTCATGAACCACAGCTAGAGTCATTGCATGTCTGTTCTTTTCATGAACCACACATGGATCCACCAGTGTCATTGCATGTCTATTCTTTTCACAAACCACATAAGGATCCACCAATGTCATTGCATGTCTGTTCTTTTCATGAACCACACCTAGTGTCATTGCATGTCTGTTCCTCTAAACAAACCACATAAGGATCCACCAGTGTCATTGCATGTCTGTTCTTTTTATGAACCACACATGGATCCACCAGTGTCATTGCATGTGTGTTCTTTTCATGAACCACAGCGAGTCATTGCATGTGTGTTCTTCTAAACAAACCACACATGGATCCACCTAGTGTGATTGCATGTCTGTTATTTTCGCAAACCACACATGGATCCACCAGTGTCATTGCATGTGTGTTCTTTTCATGAACGACAGCTAGAGTCAGTGCATGTCTGTTCTTTCCACAAACCACACATGGATCCACCTAGTGTCATTGCATGTCTATTCTTTTCATGAACCACACATGGATCCACCAGTGTCATTGCATGTCTGTTCTTTTCACAAACCACATAAGGATCCACCAGTGTCATTGCATGTCTGTTCTTTTCATGAACCACATAAGGATCCACCAGTGTCATTGGATGTGTGTTCTGCTCATGAACCACCCATGGATCCACCAGTGACATTGCATGTTTGTTCTTTTCATTAAACCACACCTAGTGTCATTGCATGTTTGTTCCTCTAAACAAACGACATAAGGATCCACCAGTGTCATTGCATGTCTGTTCTTTTCATGAACCACACATGGATCCACCAGTGTCATTGCATGTGTGTTCTTTTCGTGAACCACAGCTAGAGTTATTGCATGTGTGTTCTTATAAACAAACCACAGATGGATCCACCTAGTGTGATTGCATGTCTGTTCTTTTCACCAACCACACATGGATCCACCAGTGTCATTCATGTGTGTTCTTTTCATGAACCATAGCAAGAGTCATTGCATGTCTGTTCTTTCCACAAACCACACATGGATCCACCTAGTGTGATTGCATGTCTGTTCTTTTCAAAAACCACACATGGATCCACCAGTGTCATTGCATGTGTGTTATTCTCATGAACCACAGCCATTGTCATTGCATGTCTGTTCTTCTCACATACCACATAAGGATCCACCAGTGTCATTGCATGTCTGTTTTTCGCAACAAACCACATAAGGATTCCCCAGTGTCATTGCATGTGTGTTCTTTTCATGAAGCACAGCTAGAGTCATTGCATGTGTGTTCTTATAAACAAACCACATAAGGATACACCGGTGTCATTGCATGTTTGTTCTTTTCATGAACCACACCCAGTGTCATTCCATGTCTGTTCCTCTAAACAAACCACACATGGATCCACCTAGAGTCATTGCATGGATTCTTTTCACAAACCACACATGGATCCACCAGTGTCATTGCATGTCTGTTCTTCTCATGAACCACACATGGATCCACCGGTGTCATTGCATGTCTGTTCTTTTCATGAAACACACCCCGTGTCATTGCATGTGTGTTCCTCTAAACAAACCACATAAGGATCAAACAGTGTCATTGCATGTCTGTTCTTTTCATGAACCACACATGGATCCACCAGTGTCATTGCATTTCTGTTCTTTTCACAAACCACATAAGGATCCACCAGTGTCATTGCATGTCTGTTCTTTTCATGAACCACATAAGGATCCACCAGTGTCATTGGATGTGTGTTCTTCTCATGAACCACACATGGATCCACTAGTGTCATTGCATGTCTGGTCTTTTTGATGAACCACACCCAGTGACATTGCATGTCTATTCCTCTAAACAAACCACATAAGGATCCACCAGTATCATTGCATGTCTGTTCTTTTCATGAACCACACATGGATCCACCAGTGTCATTGCATGTGTGTTCTTTTCATGAACCACGGCTAGAGTCATTGCATGAGTGTTCTTCTAAACAAACCACACATGGATCCACCTAGTGTGATTGCATGTCTGTTCTTTTCTCAAACCACACATGGATCCACCAGTGTCATTGCATGTGTGTTCTTTTCATGAACCACAGCTAGAGTTATTGCATGTATGTTCTTTCCACAAACCACACATGGATCAACCTAGTGTGATTGCATGTCTGCTCTTTTCACAAACCACACATGGATCCACCAGTGTCATTGCATGTGTGTTCTTCTCATGAACCATAGCCAGTGTCATTGCATGTCTGTTCTTCGCACAAACCGCATAAGAATCCAGCAGTGTCATTGCATGTCTGTTCTTCTAAACAAACAACATAAGGATCCCTAGTGTCATTGCATGTGTATTATTTTCATGAACCACAGCTAGAATCATTGCATGTCTGTTCTTTTCATGAACCACACATGGATCCACAATGTCATTGCATGTCTGTTCTTTTCACAAACCACATAAGGATCCACCAGTGTCATTGCATGTCTGTTCTTTTCATGAACCACACACAGTGTCATTGCATGTGTGTTCCTCTAAACAGACCACATAAGGATCCACCAGTGTGATTGCATGTCTGTTCTTTTCACAAACCACACATGGATCCACCAGTGTCATTGCATGTTTGTTCTTCTAATGAACCAGAGCCAGTGTCATTGCATGTCTGTTATTCTCACAAACCACATAAGGATCCACCAGTGTCATTGCATGTCTGTTCTTCTAAACAAACCACATAAGGATCGCCAGTGCTATTGCATGTGTGTTATTTTCATGAACCACGGCTAGATTCATTGCATGTGTGTTCTTTTCATGAACCACACATGGATCCACCAGTGTCATTGCATGTCTGTTCTTTTCACAAACCACATAAGGATCCACCAGTGTCATTGCATGTCTGTTCTTTTCATGAGCCACACCCAGTGTCATTGCATGTGTGTTCGTCTAAACAAACCACATAAGGATCCACCAGTGTCATTGCATGTCTGTTCTTTTCATGAACCACACATGGATCCACCAGTGTCATTGCATGTGTGTTCTTTTCGTGAACCACAGCTAGAGTCATTGCATGTGTGTTCTTCTAAACAAACCACAGATAGATCCACCTAGTGTGATTGCATGTTTGTTCTTTTCACCAACCACACATGGATCCACCAGTGTCGTTCATGTGTGTTCTTTTCATGAACCACAACAAGAGTCATTGCATGTGTGTTCTTTCCACAAACCACACATGGATCCACCTAGTGTGATTGCATGTCTGTTCTTTTCAAAAACCACACATGGATCCACCAGTGTCATTGCATGTGTGTTATTCTCATGAACCACAGCCAGTGTCATTGCATGTCTGTTCTTCTCACATACCACATAAGGATCCACCAGTGTCATTGCATGTCTTTTTTTCGCAACAAACCACATAAGGATTCCCCAGTGTCATTGCATGTGTGTTCTTTTCATGAAGCACAACTAGAGTCATTGCATGTGTGTTCTTATAAACAAACCACATAAGGATCCACCAATGTCATTGCATGTTTGTTCTTTTCATGAACCACACCCAGTGTCATTGCATGTCTGTTCCTCTAAACAAACCACACATGGATCCACCTAGAGTCATTGCATGTCAGTTCTTTTCACAAACCACACATGGATCCACCAGTGTCATTGCATGTCTGTTCTTCTCATGAACCACACATGGATCCACCGGTGTCATTGCATGTCTGTTCTTTTCATGAAACACACCCAGTGTCATTGCATGTGTGTTCCTCTAAACAAACCACATAAGGATCCACTGGTGTGATTGCATGTGTGTTCTTTTCATGAACCACATGGATCCACCAGTGTCATTGCATTTCTGTTCTTTTCACAAACCACATAAGGATCCACCAGTGTCATTGCATGTCTGTTCTTTTCATGAACCACATAAGGATCCACCAGTGTCATTGGATGTGTGTTCTTCTCATGAACCACACATGGATCCACCAGTGTCATTGCATGTCTGTTCTTTTCATGAACCACACCCAGTGTCATTGCATGTCTATTCCTCTAAACAAACCACATAAGGACCCACCAGTGTCATTGCATGTCTGTTCTTTTCATGAACGACACATGGATCCACCAGTGTCATTGCATGTGTGTTCTTTTCATGAACCACGGCTAGAGTCATTGCATGAGTCTTCTTCTAAACAAACCACACATGGATCCACCTAGTGTGATTGCATGTCTGTTCTTTTCTGAAACCACACATGGATCCACCAGTGTCATTGCATGTGTGTTATTTTCATGAACCACAGCTAGAGTTATTGCATGTATGTTCTTTCCACAAACCACACATGGATCAACCTAGTGTGATTGCATGTCTGTTCTTTTCACAAACCACACATGGATCCACCAGTGTCATTGCATGTGTGTTCTTCTCATGAACCAGAGCCAGTGTCATTGCATGTCTGTTCTTCGCAGAAACCACATAAGAATCCAGCAGTGTCATTGCATGTCTGTTCTTCTAAACAAACAACATAAGGATCCCCAGTGTCATTGCATGTGTATTATTTTCATGAACCACAGCTAGAATCATTGCATGTCTGTTCTTTTCATGAACCACACATGGATCCATAATGTCATTGCATGTCTGTTCTTTTCACAAACCACATAAGGATCCACCAGTGTCATTGCATGTCTGTTATTTTCATGAACCACACCTAGTGTCATTGCATGTGTTCTCTAAACAGACCACATAAGGATCCACCAGTGTGATTGCATGTCTGTTCTTTTCACAAACCACACGTGGATCCACCAGTGTCATTGCATGTGTGTTCTTCTCATGAACCAGAGCCAGTGTCATTGCATGTCTGTTATTTTCATGAACCACACCTAGTGTCATTGCATGTGTGTTCCTCTAAACAGACCACATAAGGATCCACCAGTGTGATTGCATGTCTGTTCTTTTCACAAACCACACGTGGATCCACCAGTGTCATTGCATGTGTGTTCTTCTCATGAACCAGAGCCAGTGTCATTGCATGTCTGTTATTCTCACAAACCACATAAGGATCCACTAGTGTCATTGCATGTCTGTTCTTTTCACAAACCACATAAGGATCCACCAGTGTCATTGCATGTCTGTTCTTTTCATGAGCCACACCCAGTGTCATTGCATGTGTGTTCGTCTAAACAAACCACATAAGGATCCACCAGTGTCATTGCATGTCTGTTCTTTTCATGAACCACACATGGATCCACCAGTGTCATTGCATGTGTGTTCTTTTCGTGAACCACAGCTAGAGTCATTGCATGTGTGTTCTTCTAAACAAACCACAGATAGATCCACCTAGTGTGATTGCATGTTTGTTCTTTTCACCAACCACACATGGATCCACCAGTGTCGTTCATGTGTGTTCTTTTCATGAACCACAACAAGAGTCATTGCATGTGTGTTCTTTCCACAAACCACACATGGATCCACCTAGTGTGATTGCATGTACATTCTTTCAAAACCACACATGGATCCACCGGTGTCATTGCATGTGTGTTATTCTCATGAACCACAGCCAGTGTCATTGCATGTCTGTTCTTCTCACATACCACATAAGGATCCACCAGTGTCATTGCATGTCTTTTTTTCGCAACAAACCACATAAGGATTCCCCAGTGTCATTGCATGTGTGTTCTTTTCATGAAGCACAACTAGAGTCATTGCATGTGTGTTCTTATAAACAAACCACATAAGGATCCACCAATGTCATTGCATGTTTGTTCTTTTCATGAACCACACCCAGTGTCATTGCATGTCTGTTCCTCTAAACAAACCACACATGGATCCACCTAGAGTCATTGCATGTCAGTTCTTTTCACAAACCACACATGAAACCACAATGTCATTGCATGTCTATTCTTCTCATGAACCACACATGGATCCACCGGTGTCATTGCATGTCTGTTCTTTTCATGAAACACACCCAGTGTCATTGCATGTGTGTTCCTCTAAACAAACCACATAAGGATCCACCAGTGTCATTGCATGTCTGTTCTTTTCATGAACCACACATGGATCCACCAGTGTCATTGCATTTCTGTTCTTTTCACAAACCACATAAGGATCCACCAGTGTCATTGCATGTCTGTTCTTTTCATGAACCACATAAGGATCCACCAGTGTCATTGGATGTGTGTTCTTCTCATGAACCACATGGATCCACAGTCATTGCATGTCTGTCTTTTCATGAACCACACCCAGTGTCATTGCATGTCTATTCCTCTAAACAAACCACATAAGGACCCACGGTGTCATTGCATGTCTGTTCTTTTCACAAACCACATAAGGATCCACCAGTGTCATTGCATGTGTGTTCTTTTCATGAACCACGGCTAGAGTCATTGCATGAGTGTTCTTCTAAACAAACCACACATGGATCCACCTAGTGTGATTGCATGTCTGTTCTTTCACGAACCACATGGATCCACAGTGTCATTGCATGTGTGTTATTTTCATGAACCACAGCTAGAGTCATTGCATGTATGTTCTTTCCACAAACCACACATGGATCAACCTAGTGTGATTGCATGTCTGTTCTTTTCACAAACCACACATGGATCCACCAGTGTCATTGCATGTGTGTTCTTCTCATGAACCAGAGCCAGTGTCATTGCATGTCTGTTCTTCGCAGAAACCACATAAGAATCCAGCAGTGTCATTGCATGTCTGTTCTTCTAAACAAACAACATAAGGATCCCCAGTGTCATTGCATGTGTATTATTTTCATGAACCACAGCTAGAATCATTGCATGTCTGTTCTTTTCATGAACCACACATGGATCCATAATGTCATTGCATGTCTGTTCTTTTCACAAACCACATAAGGATCCACCAGTGTCATTGCATGTCTGTTATTTTCATGAACCACACCTAGTGTCATTGCATGTGTGTTCCTCTAAACAGACCACATAAGGATCCACCAGTGTGATTGCATGTCTGTTCTTTTCACAAACCACACGTGGATCCACCAGTGTCATTGCATGTGTGTTCTTCTCATGAACCAGAGCCAGTGTCATTGCATGTCTGTTATTTTCATGAACCACACCTAGTGTCATTGCATGTGTGTTCCTCTAAACAGACCACATAAGGATCCACCAGTGTGATTGCATGTCTGTTCTTTTCACAAACCACACGTGGATCCACCAGTGTCATTGCATGTGTGTTCTTCTCATGAACCAGAGCCAGTGTCATTGCATGTCTGTTATTCTCACAAACCACATAAGGATCCACTAGTGTCATTGCATGTCTGTTCTTTTCACAAACCACATAAGGATCCACCAGTGTCATTGCATGTCTGTTCTTTTCATGAGCCACACCCAGTGTCATTGCATGTGTGTTCGTCTAAACAAACCACATAAGGATCCACCAGTGTCATTGCATGTCTGTTCTTTTCATGAACCACACATGGATCCACCAGTGTCATTGCATGTGTGTTCTTTTCGTGAACCACAGCTAGAGTCATTGCATGTGTGTTCTTCTAAACAAACCACAGATAGATCCACCTAATGTGATTGCATGTTTGTTCTTTTCACCAACCACACATGGATCCACCAGTGTCGTTCATGTGTGTTCTTTTCATGAACCACAACAAGAGTCATTGCATGTGTGTTCTTTCCACAAACCACACATGGATCCACCTAGTGTGATTGCATGTCTGTTCTTTTCAAAAACCACACATGGATCCACCAGTGTCATTGCATGTGTGTTATTCTCATGAACCACAGCCAGTGTCATTGCATGTCTGTTCTTCTCACAAACCACATAAGGATCCACCAGTGTCATTGCATGTCTGTTCTTCTAAACAAACCACATAAGGATCCCTAGTGTCATTGCATGTGTGTTCTTTTCATGAACCACGACTAGAGTCATTGCATGTGTGTTCTTATAAACAAACCACATAAGGATCCACCAGTGTCATTGCATGTCTGTTCTTTTCATGAACCACACCCAGTGTCATTGCATGTCTGTTCCTCTAAACAAACCACACATGGATCCACCTAGAGTCATTGCATGTCAGTTCTTTTCACAAACCACACATGGATCCACCAGTGTCATTGCATGTCTGTTCTTCTCATGAACCACACATGGATCCACCGGTGTCATTGCATGTCTGTTCTTTTCATGAAACACACCCAGTGTCATTGCATGTGTGTTCCTCTAAACAAACCACATAAGGATCCACCAGTGTCATTGCATGTCTGTTCTTTTCATGAACCACACATGGATCCACCAGTGTCATTGCATTTCTGTTCTTTTCACAAACCACATAAGGATCCACCAGTGTCATTGCATGTCTGTTCTTTTCATGAACCACATAAGGATCCACCAGTGTCATTGGATGTGTGTTCTTCTCATGAACCACACATGGATCCACCAGTGTCATTGCATGTCTGTTCTTTTCATGAACCACACCCAGTGTCATTGCATGTCTATTCCTCTAAACAAACCACATAAGGACCCACCAGTGTCATTGCATGTCTGTTCTTTTCATGAACGACACATGGATCCACCAGTGTCATTGCATGTGTGTTCTTTTCATGAACCACGGCTAGAGTCATTGCATGAGTCTTCTTCTAAACAAACCACACATGGATCCACCTAGTGTGATTGCATGTACATTCTTTTTGAAACCACACATGGATCCACCAGTGTCATTGCATGTGTGTTCTTTTCATGAACCACAACTAGAGTTATTGCATGTATGTTCTTTCCACAAACCACACATGGATCAACCTAGTGTGATTGCATGTCTGTTCTTTTCACAAACCACACATGGATCCACCAGTGTCATTGCATGTGTGTTCTTCTCATGAACCAGAGCCAGTGTCATTGCATGTCTGTTCTTCGCAGAAACCACATAAGAATCCAGCAGTGTCATTGCATGTCTGTTCTTCTAAACAAACAACATAAGGATCCCCAGTGTCATTGCATGTGTGTATTTTTCATGAACCACAGCTAGAATCATTGCATGTCTGTTCTTTTCATGAACCACACATGGATCCATAATGTCATTGCATGTCTGTTCTTTTCACAAACCACATAAGGATCCACCAGTGTCATTGCATGTCTGTTATTTTCATGAACCACACCTAGTGTCATTGCATGTGTGTTCCTCTAAACAGACCACATAAGGATCCACCAGTGTGATTGCATGTCTGTTCTTTTCACAAACCACAACTGGATCCACCAGTGTCATTGCATGTGTGTTCTTCTCATGAACTGAGCAGTGTCATTGCATGTCATATTTTCATGAACCACACCTAGTGTCATTGCATGTGTGTTCCTCTAAACAAACCACATAAGGATCCACCAGTGTGATTGCATGTCATTCTTTTTCACAAACCACACATGGATCCACCAGTGTCATTGCATGTGTGTTCTTCTCATGAACCACAGCAGTGTCATTGCATGTCTGTTATTCTCACAAAACCACATAAGGATCCACTAGTGTCATTGCATGTCATTCTTTTCACAAACCACATAAGGATCCACCAGTGTCATTGCATGTCTGTTCTTTTCATGAGCCACACCCAGTGTCATTGCATGTGTGTTCGTCTAAACAAACCACATAAGGATCCACAGTGTCATTGCATGTCTGTTTTTCATGAACCACACATGGATCCACCAGTGTCATTGCATGTGTGTTCTTTTCGTGAACCACAGCTAGAGTCATTGCATGTGTGTTCTTCTAAACAAACCACAGATAGATCCACCTAATGTGATTGCATGTTTTTGATTTTCACAAACCACATGGATCCACCAGTTATTGTTCATGTGTGTTCTTTTCATGAACCACAACAAGAGTCATTGCATGTGTGTTCTTTCCACAAACCACACATGGATCCACCTAGTCATTGCATGTCTGTTCTTTTCAAAAACCACACATGGATCCACCAGTGTCATTGCATGTGTGTTATTCTCATGAACCACAGCCAGTGTCATTGCATGTCTGTTCTTCTCACATACCACATAAGGATCCACCAGTGTCATTGCATGTCTGTTTTTCGCAACAAACCACATAAGGATTCCCAAGTGTCATTGCATGTGTGTTCTTTTCATGAAGCACAACTAGAGTCATTGCATGTGTGTTCTTATAAACAAACCACATAAGGATCCACCAATGTCATTGCATGTTTTTTCTTTTCATGAACCACACCCAGTGTCATTGCATGTCTGTTCCTCTAAACAAACCACACATGGATCCACCTAGAGTCATTGCATGTCAGTTCTTTTCACAAACCACACATGGATCCACCAGTGTCATTGCATGTCTGTTCTTCTCATGAACCACACATGGATCCACCGGTGTCATTGCATGTCTGTTCTTTTCATGAAACACACCCAGTGTCATTGCATGTGTGTTCCTCTAAACAAACCACATAAGGATCCACCAGTGTCATTGCATGTCTGTTCTTTTCATGAACCACACATGGATCCACCAGTGTCATTGCATTTACATTCTTTCACAAACCACATAAGGATCCACCAGTGTCATTGCATGTCTGTTCTTTTCATGAACCACATAAGGATCCACCAGTGTCATTGGATGTGTGTTCTTCTCATGAACCACACATGGATCCACCAGTGTCATTGCATGTCTGTTCTTTTCATGAACCACACCCAGTGTCATTGCATGTCTATTCCTCTAAACAAACCACATAAGGACCCACCAGTGTCATTGCATGTCTGTTCTTTTCATGAACGACACATGGATCCACCAGTGTCATTGCATGTGTGTTCTTTTCATGAACCACGGCTAGAGTCATTGCATGAGTCTTCTTCTAAACAAACCACACATGGATCCACCTAGTGTGATTGCATGTCTGTTCTTTTCTGAAACCACACATGGATCCACCAGTGTCATTGCATGTGTGTTATTTTCATGAACCACAGCTAGAGTTATTGCATGTATGTTCTTTCCACAAACCACACATGGATCAACCTAGTGTGATTGCATGTCTGTTCTTTTCACAAACCACACATGGATCCACCAGTGTCATTGCATGTGTGTTCTTCTCATGAACCAGCGGTGTCATTGCATGTGTTTTCTTGAAACCACATAAGAATCCAGCAGTGTCATTGCATGTACATTTCTTCTAAACAAACAACATAAGGATCCCCAGTGTCATTGCATGTGTATTATTTTCATGAACCACAGCTAGAATCATTGCATGTCTGTTCTTTTCATGAACCACACATGGATCCATAATGTCATTGCATGTCTGTTCTTTTCACAAACCACATAAGGATCCACCAGTGTCATTGCATGTCTGTTATTTTCATGAACCACACCTAGTGTCATTGCATGTGTGTTCCTCTAAACAGACCACATAAGGATCCACCAGTGTGATTGCATGTCTGTTCTTTTCACAAACCACACGTGGATCCACCAGTGTCATTGCATGTGTGTTCTTCTCATGAACCACAGCAGTGTCATTGCATGTACATTATTTCATGAACCACACCTAGTGTCATTGCATGTGTGTTCCTCTAAACAGACCACATAAGGATCCACCAGTGTGATTGCATGTCTGTTCTTTTCACAAACCACACGTGGATCCACCAGTGTCATTGCATGTGTGTTCTTCTCATGAACCAGAGCCAGTGTCATTGCATGTCTGTTATTCTCACAAACCACATAAGGATCCACTAGTGTCATTGCATGTATGTACTTCTAAACAAACCACATAAGGATCGCCAGTGTCATTGCATGTGTATTCTTTTCATGAACCACACATGGATCCACCAGTGTCATTGCATGTCTGTTCTTTTCACAAACCACATAAGGATCCACCAGTGTCATTGCATGTCTGTTCTTTTCATGAGCCACACCTAGTGTCATTGCATGTGTGTTCGTCTAAACAAACCACATAAGGATCCACCTGTGTTATTGCATGTCTGTTCTTTTCATGAACCACACATGGATCCACCAGTGTCATTGCATGTGTGTTCTTTTCGTGAACCACAGCGAGAGTCATTGCATGTGTGTTCTTCTAAACAAACCACACATGGATCCACCAATGTCATTGCATGCGTGTTCTTTTCATGAACGACTGCTAGAGTCATTGCATATCTGTTTTTTCCACAAACCACACATGGATCCACCTAGTGTCATTGCATGTCTATTCTTTTCATGAACCACATAAGGATCCACCAGTGTCATTACATGTTTGTTCTTTTCACAGACCACATAAGGATCCACCAGTGTCATTGCATGTCTGTTCTTTTCATGAACCACATAAGGATCCACCAGTGTCATTGGATGTGTGTTCTTCTCATGAACCTCCCATGGATCCACCAGTGACATTGCATGTTTGTTGTTTTCATTAAACCACACCTAGTGTCATTGCATGTATGTTCCTCTAAACAAACCACATAAGGATCCACCAGTGTCATTGCATGTCTGTTCTTTTCATGAACCACACATGGATCCACCAGTGCCATTGCATGTGTATTATTTTCGTGAACCACAGCTAGAGTCATTGCATGTGTGTTCTTCTAAACAAACCACAGATGGATCCACCTAGTGTGATTGCATGTCTGTTCTTTTCACCAACCACACATGGATCCACCAGTGTCGTTCATGTGTGTTCTTTTCATGAACCATAGCAAGAGTCATTGCATGTGTGTTCTTTCCACAAACCACACATGGATCCACCTAGTGTGATTGCATGTCTGTTCTTTTCAAAAACCACACATGGATCCACCAGTGTCATTGCATGTCTGTTTTTTGCAACAAACCACATAAGGATTCCCCAGTGTCATTGCAGGTGTGTTCTTTTCATGAACCACAGCTAGAGTCATTGCATGTGTGTTCTTATAAACAAACCACATAAGGATCCACCAGTGTCATTGCATGTTTGTTCTTTTCATGAACCACACCCAGTGTCATTGCATGTCTGTTCCTCTAAACAAACCACACATGGATCCACCTAGAGTCATTGCATGTCAGTTCTTTTCACAAACCGCACATGGATCCACCAGTGTCATTGCATGTCTATTCTTCTCATGAACCACACATGGATCCACCGGTGTCATTGCATGTCTGTTCTTTTCTTGAAACACACCCAGTGTCATTGCATGTGTGTTCCTCTAAACAAACCACATAAGGATACACAAGTGTCATTGCATGTCTGTTCTTTTCATGAACCACACATAGATCCACCAGTGCCATTGCATTTCTGTTCTTTTCACAAACCACATAAGGATCCACCAGTGTCATTGCATGTCTGTTCTTTTCATGAACCACATAAGGATCCACCAGTGTCATTGGATGTGTGTTCTTCTCATGAACCACACATGGATCCACTAGTGTCATTGCATGTCTGTTCTTTTCATGAACGACACATGGATCCACCAGTGTCATTGCATGTGTGTTCTTTTCATGAACCACAGCTAGAGTCATTGCATGAGTGTTCTTCTAAACAAACCACACATGGATCCACCTAGTGTGATTGCATGTCTGTTCTTTTCTCAAACCACACATAGATCCACCGGTGTCATTGCATGTGTGTTCTTTTCATGAACCACAGCTAGAGTTATTGCATGTATGTTCTTTCCACAAACCACTCATGGATCAACCTAGTGTGATTGCATGTCTGTTCTTTTCACAAACCACACATGGATCCACCAGTGTCATTGCATGTCTGTTCTTCTAAACAAACAACATAAGGATCCCCAGTGTCATTGCATGTGTATTATTTGCATGAACCACAGCTTCAATCATTGCATGTCTGTTCTTTTCATGAACCACACATGGATCCACAATGTCATTGCATGTCTATTCTTTTCACAAACCACATAAGGATCCACCAGTGTCATTGCATGTCTGTTCTTTTCATGAACCACACCTAGTGTCATTGCATGTGTGTTCCTCTAAACAGACCACATAAGGATCCACCAGTGTGACTGCATGTCTGTTCTTTTCACAAACCACACATGGATCCACCAGTGTCATTGCATGTGTGTTCTCCTCATGAACCTGAGCCAGTGTCATTGCATGTCTGTTATTCTCACAAGCCACATAAGGATCCACCAGTGTCATTGCATGTCTGTTCTTCTAAATAAACCACATAAGGATCACAAGTGCCATTGCATGTGTGTTATTTTCATGAACCACGGCTAGATTCATTGCATGTGTTTTCTTTTCACAAACCACACATGGATCCACCAGTATCATTGCATGTCTGTTCTTTTCACAAACCACATAAGGATCCACCAGTGTCATTGCATGTCTGTTCTTTTCATGAACCACACCCAGTGTCATTGCATGTGTGTTCCTCTAAACAAACCACATAAGGATCCACCAGTGTCATTGCATGTCTGTTCTTTTCATGAACCACACATGGATCCACCAGTGTCATTGCATGTGTGTTCTTTTCATGAACCACAGCGAGAGTCATTGCATGTGTGTTCTTCTAAACAAACCACACATGGATCCACCAGTGTCATTGCATGTGTGTTCTTTTCATGAACGACAGCTAGAGTCATTGCATGTCTGTTCTTTCCACAAACCACACATGGATCCACCTAGTGTCATTGCATGTCTATTCTTTTCATGAACCACATAAGGATCCACCAGTGTCATTACATGTCTGTTCTTTTCACAGACCACATAAGGATCCACAGTGTCATTGCATTTACATTCTTTCATGAACCACATAAGGATCCACCAGTGTCATTGGATGTGTTCTTCTCATGAACCTCCCATGGATCCACCAGTGACATTGCATGTTTGTTCTTTTCATTAAACCACACCTAGTGTCATTGCATGTATGTTCCTCTAAACAAACCACATAAGGATCCACCAGTGTCATTGCATGTCTGTTCTTTTCATGAACCACACATGGATCCACCAGTGTCATTGCATGTGTGTTATTTTCGTGAACCACAACTAGAGTCATTGCATGTGTGTTCTTCTAAACAAACCACAGATGGATCCACCTAGTGTGATTGCATGTCTGTTCTTTTCACCAACCACACATGGATCCACGAGTGTCGTTCATGTGTGTTCTTTTCATGAACCACAGCAAGAGTCATTGCATGTGTGTTCTTTCCACAAACCACACATGGATCCACCTAGTGTGATTGCATGTCTGTTCTTTTCAAAAACCACACATGGATCCACCAGTGTCATTGCATGTCTGTTTTTTGCAACAAACCACATAAGGATTCCCCAGTGTCATTGCATGTGGGTTCTTTTCATGAACCACAGCTAGAGTCATTGCATGTGTGTTCTTATAAACAAACCACATAAGGATCCACCAGTGTCATTGCATGTTTGTTCTTTTCATGAACCACACCCAGTGTCATTGCATGTCTGTTCCTCTAAACAAACCACACATGGATCCACCTAGAGTCATTGCATGTCAGTTCTTTTCACAAACCGCACATGGATCCACCAGTGTCATTGCATGTCTATTCTTCTCATGAACCACACATGGATCCACCGGTGTCATTGCATGTCTGTTCTTTTCTTGAAACACACCCAGTGTCATTGCATGTGTGTTCCTCTAAACAAACCACATAAGGATCCACCAGTGTCATTGCATGTCTGTTCTTTTCATGAACCACACATAGATCCACCAGTGTCATTGCATTTCTGTTCTTTTCACAAACCACATAAGGATCCACCAGTGTCATTGCATGTCTGTTCTTTTCATGAACCACATAAGGATCCACCAGTGTCATTGGATGTGTGTTCTTCTCATGAACCACACATGGATCCACTAGTGTCATTGCATGTCTGTTCTTTTCATGAACCACACCCAGTGTCATTGCATGTCTATTCCTCTAAACAAACCACATAAGGATCCACCAGTGTCATTGCATGTCTATTCTTTTCATGAACGACGCATGGATCCACTAGTGTCATTGCATGTGTTTTCTTTTCATGAACCACGGCTAGAGTCATTGCATGTGTGTTGTTCTAAACAAACCACACATGGATCCACCTAGTGTGATTGCATGTCTGTTCTTTTCACAAACCACAAATGGATCGACCAGTGTCATTGCATGTGTGTTCTTTTCGTGAACCACAGCGAGAGTCATTGCATGTGTGTTCTTCTAAACAAACCACACATGGATCCACCAGTGTCATTGCATGTGTGTTCTTTTCATGAACGACAGCTAGAGTCATTGCATGTCTGTTCTTTCCACAAACCACACATGGATCCACCTAGTGTCATTGCATGTCTATTCTTTTCATGAACCACATAAGGATCCACCAGTGTCATTACATGTCTGTTCTTTTCATAGACCACATAAGGATCCACCAGTGTCATTGCATTTCTGTTCTTTTCATGAACCACATAAGGATCCACCAGTGTCATTGGATGTGTGTTCTTCTCATGAACCTCCCATGGATCCACCAGTGACATTGCATGTTTGTTCTTTTCATTAAACCACACCTAGTGTCATTGCATGTATGTTCCTCTAAACAAACCACATAAGGATCCACCAGTGTCATTGCATGTCTGTTCTTTTCATGAACCACACATGGATCCACCAGTGTCATTGCATGTTTGTTATTTTCGTGAACCACAGCTAGAGTCATTGCATGTGTGTTCTTCTAAACAAACCATAGATGGATCCACCTAGTGTGATTGCATGTCTGTTCTTTTCACCAACCACACATGGATCCACGAGTGTCGTTCATGTGTGTTCTTTTCATGAACCACAGCAAGAGTCATTGCATGTGTGTTCTTTCCACAAACCACACATGGATCCACCTAGTGTGATTGCATGTCTGTTCTTTTCAAAAACCACACATGGATCCACCAGTGTCATTGCATGTCTGTTTTTTGCAACAAACCACATAAGGATTCCCCAATGTCATTGCATGTGGGTTCTTTTCATGAACCACAGCTAGAGTCATTGCATGTGTGTTCTTATAAACAAACCACATAAGGATCCACCAGTGTCATTGCATGTTTGTTCTTTTCATGAACCACACCCAGTGTCATTGCATGTGCATTCTCTAAACAAACCACACATGGATCCACCTAGAGTCATTGCATGTCAGTTCTTTTCACAAACCACACATGGATCCACCAGTGTCATTGCATGTCTGTTCTTCTCATGAACCACACATGAATCCACCGGTGTCATTGCATGTCTGTTCTTTTCTTGAAACACACCCAGTGTCATTGCATGTGTGTCCTCTAAACAAACCACATAAGGATCCACCAGTGTCATTGCATGTCTGTTCTTTTCATGAACCACACATGGATCCACCATTGTCATTGCATTTCTGTTCTTTTCACAAACCACATAACGATCCACCAGTGTCATTGCATGTCTGTTCTTTTCATGAACCACATAAGGATCCACCAGTGTTATTGGATGTGTGTTCTTCTCATGAACCACACATGGATCCACTAGTGTCATTGCATGTCTGTTCTTTTCATGAACCACACCCAGTGTCATTGCATGTCTATTCCTCTAAACAAACCACATAAGGATCCACCAGTATCATTGCATGTCTATTCTTTTCATGATAGACGCATGGATCCACTAGTGTCATTGCATGTGTTTTCTTTTCATGAACCACGGCTAGAGTCATTGCATGTGTGTTGTTCTAAACAAACCACACATGGATCCACCTAGTGTGATTGCATGTCTGTTCTTTTCACAAACCACAAATGGATCCACCAGTGTCATTGCATGTGTGTTCTTTTCGTGAACCACAGCGAGAGTCATTGCATGTCTGTTCCTCTAAACAAACCACACATGGATCAAACAGTGTCATTGCATGTGTGTTCTTTTCATGAACGACAGCTAGAGTCATTGCATGTCTGTTCTTTCCACAAACCACACATGGATCCACCTAGTGTCATTGCATGTCTATTCTTTTCATGAACCACATAAGGATCCACCAGTGTCATTACATGTCTGTTCTTTTCACAGACCACATAAGGATCCACCAGTGTCATTGCATTTCTGTTCTTTCCATGAACCACATAAGGATCCACCAGTGTCATTGGATGTGTGTTCTTCTCATGAACCTCCCATGGATCCACTAGTGACATTGCATGTTTGTTCTTTTCATTAAACCACACCTAGTGTCATTGCATGTATGTTCCTCTAAACAAACCACATAAGGATCCACCAGTGTCATTGCATGTCTGTTCTTTTCATGAACCACACATGGATCCACCAGTGTCATTGCATGTGTGTTATTTTCGTGAACCACAGCTAGAGTCATTGCATGTGTGTTCTTCTAAACAAACCACAGATGGATCCACCTAGTGTGATTGCATGTCTGTTCTTTTCACCAACCACACATGGATCCACGAGTGTCGTTCATGTGTGTTCTTTTCATGAACCACAGCAAGAGTCATTGCATGTGTGTTCTTTCCACAAACCACACATGGATCCACCTTGTGTGATGGCATGTCTGTTCTTTTCAAAAACCACACATGGATCCACCAGTGTCATTGCATGTCTGTTTTTTACAACAAACCACATAAGGATTCCCTAGTGTCATTGCATGTGGGTTCTTTTCATGAACCACAGCTAGAGTCATTGCATGTGTGTTCTTATAAACAAACCACATAAGGATCCACCAGTGTCATTGCATGTTTGTTCTTTTCATGAACCACACCCAGTGTCATTGCATGTCTGTTCCTCTAAACAAACCACACATGGATCCACCTAGTGTGATTGCATGTCTGTTCTTTTCAAAAACCACACATGGATCCACCAGTGTCATTGCATGTCTGTTTTTTGCAACAAACCACATAAGGATTCCCCAGTGTCATTGCATGTGGGTTCTTTTCATGAACCACAGCTAGAGTCATTGCATGTGTGTTCTTATAAACAAACCACATAAGGATCCACCAGTGTCATTGCATGTTTGTTCTTTTCATGAACCACACCCAGTGTCATTGCATGTCTGTTCCTCTAAACAAACCACACATGGATCCACCTAGAGTCATTGCATGTCAGTTCTTTTCACAAACCACACATGGATCCACCAGTGTCATTGCATGTCTGTTCTTCTCATGAACCACACATGGATCCACCGATGTCATTGCATGTCTGTTCTTTTCTTGAAACACACCCAGTGTCATTGCATGTGTGTTCCTCTACACAAACCACATAAGGATCCACCAGTGTCATTGCATGTCTGTTCTTTTCATGAACCACACATGGATCCACCATTGTCATTGCATTTCTGTTCACAAACCACATAACGATCCA